>CM051236.1:250663653-253256903 GCA_027917425.1 Gastrophryne carolinensis | reverse complement strand
AGTGTGTCACCCCAGCAGTCAGGGAAGCTTACAGGAGGAGGTTTATTACAGTGTGTCACCCCAGCAGTAAGGGAAGCTTACAGGAGGAGGTTTGTTACAGTGTGTCACCCCAGCAGTAAGGGAAGCTTAAAGGAGGAGGTTTGTTACAGTGTGTCACCCCAGCAGTAAGGGAAGCTTACAGGAGGAGGTTTGTTACAGTGTGTCACCCCAGCAGTCAGGGAAGCTTACAGGAGGAGGTTTGTTACAGTGTGTTACCCCAGCAGTAAGGGAAGCTTACAGGAGGAGGTTTGTTACAGTGTGTCACCCCAGCAGTCAGGGAAGCTTACAGGAGGAGGTTTGCTACAGTGTGTTACACCAGCAGTAAGGGAAGCTTACAGGAGGAGGTTTGTTACATTGTGTCACCCCAGCAGTAAGGGAAGCTTACAGGAGGAGGTTTGTTACATTGTGTCACCCCAGCAGTAAGGGAAGCTTACAGGAGGAGGTTTGTTACAGTGTGTCACCCAAGCAGTAAGGGAAGCTTAAAGGAGGAGGTTTGTTACAGTGTGTCACCCCAGCAGTAAGGGAAGCTTACAGGAGGAGGTTTGTTACAGTGTGTCACCCCAGCAGTCAGGGAAGCTTACAGGAGGAGGTTTGTTACAGTGTGTTACCCCAGCAGTAAGGGAAGCTTACAGGAGGAGGTTTGTTACATTGTGTCACCCCAGCAGTAAGGGAAGCTTACAGGAGGAGGTTTGTTACAGTGTGTCACCCCAGCAGTAAGGGAAGCTTACAGGAGGAGGTTTGTTACAGTGTGTCACCCCAGCAGTAAGGGAAGCTTACAGGAGGAGGTTTGTTACATTGTGTCACCCCAGCAGTAAGGGAAGCTTACAGGAGGAGGTTTGTTACAGTGTGTCACCCCAGCAGTAAGGGAAGCTTACAGGAGGAGGTTTGTTACAGTGTGTCACCCCAGCAGTCAGGGAAGCTTACAGGAGGAGGTTTGTTACAGTGTGTTACCCCAGCAGTAAGGGAAGCTTACAGGAGGAGGTTTGTTACATTGTGTCACCCCAGCAGTAAGGGAAGCTTACAGGAGGAGGTTTGTTACAGTGTGTCACCCCAGCAGTAAGGGAAGCTTAAAGGAGGAGGTTTGTTACAGTGTGTTACCCCAGCAGTCAGGGAAGCTTACAGGAGGAGGTTTGTTACATTGTGTCACCCCAGCAGTAAGGGAAGCTTACAGGAGGAGGTTTGTTACAGTGTGTCACCCCAGCAGTAAGGGAAGCTTACAGGAGGAGGTTTGTTACAGTGTGTCACCCCAGCAGTCAGGGAAGCTTACAGGAGGAGGTTTGTTACAGTGTGTTACCCCAGCAGTAAGGGAAGCTTACAGGAGGAGGTTTGTTACATTGTGTCACCCCAGCAGTAAGGGAAGCTTACAGGAGGAGGTTTGTTACAGTGTGTCACCCCAGCAGTAAGGGAAGCTTAAAGGAGGAGGTTTGTTACAGTGTGTTACCCCAATAGTCAGGGAAGCTTACAGGAGGAGGTTTGTTACATTGTGTCGCCCCAGCAGTAAGGGAAGCTTACAGGAGGAGGTTTGTTACATTGTGTCACCCCAGCAGTAAGGGAAGCTTACAGGAGGAGGTTTGTTACAGTGTGTCACCCCAGCAGTAAGGGAAGCTTACAGGAGGAGGTTTGTTACATTGTGTCACCCCAGCAGTAAGGGAAGCTTACAGGAGGAGGTTTGTTACAGTGTGTCACCCCAGCAGTCAGGGAAGCTTACAGGAGGAGGTTTGTTACAGTGTGTTACCCCAGCAGTCAGGGAAGCTTACAGGAGGAGGTTTGTTACATTGTGTCACCCCAGCAGTAAGGGAAGCTTACAGGAGGAGGTTTGTTACATTGTGTCACCCCAGCAGTAAGGGAAGCTTACAGGAGGAGGTTTGTTACAGTGTGTCACCCCAGCAGTAAGGGAAGCTTAGAGCTGAGACCTCTTAAAAATTGTGTGGAGGCCCAAGAGCTGAGACCTCTTGAAAATTGTATTAAGGCCCAAGAGCTGAGACCTCTTAGAAATTGTGTGGAGTCCCAAGAGCTGAGACCTCTCAAACATTGTGTGGAGTCCCAAGAGCTGAGACCTCTTGAAAATTGTATTAAGGCCCAAGAGCTGAGACCTCTTAGAAATTGTGTGGAGGCCCAAGAGCTGAGACCTCTTAGAAATTGTGTGGAGTCCCAAGAGCTGAGACCTCTTAAAAATTGTGTGGAGGCCCAAGAGCTGAGACCTCTTAAAAATTGTGTGGAGGCCCAAGAGCTGAGACCTCTTAAAAATTGTGTGGAGGCCCAAGAGCTGAGACCTCTTAAAAATTGTGTGGAGGCCCAAGAGCTGAGACCTCTTAAAAATTGTGTGGAGGCCCAAGAGCTGAGACCTCTTAAAAATTGTGTGGAGGCCCAAGAGCTGAGACCTCTCAAACATTGTGTGGAGTCCCAAGAGCTGAGACCTCTTAAAAATTGTGTGGAGGCCCAAGAGCTGAGACCTCTTAAAAATTGTGTGGAGGCCCAAGAGCTGATACCTCTTAAAAATTGTGTGGAGGCCCAAGAGCTGAGACCTCTCAAACATTGTGTGGAGTCCCAAGAGCTGAGACCTCTTAAAATTGTGTGGAGGCCCAAGAGCTGAGACCTCTCAAACATTGTGTGGAGGCCCAAGAGCTGAGACCTCTTAAAAATTGTGTGGAGGCCCAAGAGCTGAGACCTCTTAAAAATTGTGTGGAGGCCCAAGAGCTGAGACCTCTCAAACATTGTGTGGAGGCCCAAGAGCTGAGACCTCTTAAAAATTGTGTGGAGGCCCAAGAGCTGAGACCTCTCAAACATTGTGTGGAGTCCCAAGAGCTGAGACCTCTTAAAAATTGTGTGGAGGCCCAAGAGCTGAGACCTCTTAAAAATTGTGTGGAGGCCCAAGAGCTGATACCTCTTAAAAATTGTGTGGAGGCCCAAGAGCTGAGACCTCTCAAACATTGTGTGGAGTCCCAAGAGCTGAGACCTCTTAAAAATTGTGTGGAGGCCCAAGAGCTGAGACCTCTCAAACATTGTGTGGAGTCCCAAGAGCTGAGACCTCTTAGAAATTGTGTGGAGGCCCAAGAGCTGAGACCTCTTAAAAATTGTGTGGAGGCCCAAGAGCTGATACCTCTTAAAAATTGTGTGGAGGCCCAAGAGCTGAGACCTCTCAAACATTGTGTGGAGTCCCAAGAGCTGAGACCTCTTAAAAATTGTGTGGAGGCCCAAGAGCTGAGACCTCTCAAACATTGTGTGGAGTCCCAAGAGCTGAGACCTCTTAAAAATTGTGTGGATGCCCAAGAGCTGAGACCTCTTAAAAATTGTGTGGAGGCCCAAGAGCTGATACCTCTTAAAAATTGTGCGGAGGCCCAAGACCTGAGACCTCTCAAACATTGTGTGGAGTCCCAAGAGCTGAGACCTCTTAAAAATTGTGTGGAGGCCCAAGAGCTGAGACCTCTCAAACATTGTGTGGAGTCTCAAGAGCTTAGACCTCTTAAAAAATGTGTGGAGGCCCAAGAGCTGATACCTCTTAAAAATTGTGTGGAGGCCCAAGAGCTGAGACCTCTTAAAAATTGATTGTATTAAGCCCAAGAGGTGAGCCATAATTTTTTTTATTAATACAGCAATTCTACGGCGGTTAAGGAGGAGGAGGAAGAGGAGGAGGAAATGGCACTTCATACAGATGGCACTTCACTCTTGGCTGCTTTCCACTGTTGTACAAGCAAAGTCCGGGTCAATCCACTTGCTGTTCATTTTGATTAGCGTCAGCCTGTCGGCACTGTCGGTTGACAGGCGGCTGCGCTTATCGGTTATAATGCCCCCGGCTGCGCTGAACACCCTTTCTGATAGCACGCTGGCGGCAGGGCAGGCAAGCACCTCCAAGGCGTACAGGGACAGTTCCAGCCACGTGTCCAACTTGGAGACCCAGTAAGTGTAGGGCGCCGAGGGATCGGGGAGGACAGGGGTGTGGTCTGCCAGGTAGTCCCGCAACATCCGCCGATACTTGTCCCTCCTGCTGATAGCGGGCGCAGTGATGGAAGTTGCACGAGGGGGTGACATGAACGTGTCCCACACCTTGGAGAGTGTTCCCCTGGTGGCTGTGGGCCTGATCGATGTTGTCAGACACTCTCCTCTCTGCCGCCAGCGATGGTGGGTGGGAAAATCTGCATCATGTTCTGCACGAGTTCCCTCTGGTATTCCAGTAATCGATTCGTCCTCTCCTCTACCGGAATAAAAGAGGAGAAGTTATCTTTATACCGGGGGTCCAGGAGTGCGAAGACCCAGTATAGTTTGTTCTCCAATATCCGGACAACACGTATGTCCCGGGAAAAGCAGCCCAGCATGAAGTCAGCCATGTGTGCCAGACTCTGAGTAGGCATGACGTCACTGCCCCCACCAGAAGGATCATTTTCCATTTCCTCCTCTTCCTCCTCCTCTCTGCCCCATCCGCGCTGAACCAATGGGACGCACACAGCCTGACTGCTACCCTCGCCGCCAGCATCCTCTTCCACAGCCACCTCCACGTTGTCCTCCTCCTCCTCATCCTCCTCCTCCTGCAACTGCCACCGAGCAGCAGACAAAAGTGTGGTCTGACTGTCTACCTGCGTTGTGTCTCCTCCTACCCCCGTCTCCTCTGTGTGCAATGCGTTCTCCCTTATTGCGATGAGCGATTCTTTAAGGACGCCTAGGAGCGGGATGGTTACGCTCACTATAGCGTCCTCGCTGCTGACCTTCTTAGTGGACTCCTCAAAGATACGCAATACATCGCATATGTCTGCCATCCATGGCCACTCGTGGTTGGCAAACTGAGGGAGCTGAGTTGGATGCACGCATGGATGCATCATCTGGTACTCCATCAATGCTCTCTGCTGCTCACACACCCTGGCCAACATGCAATAGGTGGAATTCCAGCGAGTGGGCAGGTCGCACAACAGCCGATGTTGAGGCAAATGGAGGCGTTGCTGGATTTTTTTTAAGCTAGCAGCAGCTACAGTTGACTTCCGAAAGTGAGCGCACAAGCGCCGCACTTTCACCAGTAGCTCTGCCAGGTTGGGGTAAGTCTTTAGAAACTTTTGTACTACCAAATTAAAAACGTGGGCCAGGCATGGTACGTGATTGAGTTCTGCAAGCTCCAGAGCCGCCACCAGGTTACGGCCGTTATCGCACACGACCATGCCTGGTCCTAGCTGCAGCGGCGACAGCCACATCTCTGTCTGCTGCAATATGGCGTGCCTCACCTCTGCGGCGCTGTGCTTCCTGTCGCCCAAGCTGATGAGCCTAAGCACCGCCTGCTGACGTCTCCCCACGCCAGTGCTGCAACGCTTCCAGCTAGGGGCTGAGGGCGATGTTAAGGCAGAGGAGGAGGAGGAGGAGGAAGAGGAGGGGGGTCTATCAGAACCCGTGCTGGCAATCTTGGACGGGGGTGGTATGTAGGCCGTCCCTGTTTGCGACCCCGTCCCCGCTTCCACAACATTCACCCAGTGTGCCGTCAAAGAGATGTAGCGTCCTTGGCCGCAAGCGCTTGTCCACGAGTCGGTGGTCAAGTGGACCTTTGCGCTGACTGCGTACCTCAGGGCCCGCCTGATGTTACGCGACACATGCTGGTGCAGGGCGGGGACGCCACACCGGGAAAAATAGTGGCGGCTAGGGACGGAATAGCGAGGTGCGGCAGCCGGCATCAGGTCGCGGAAGGCCTGCGTCTCCACAAGCCTAAACGGCAACATCTCCAGGGCCAGCAGTTTGGAGATGAGGCAGGTTAAGGCTTGGGCTTGGGGGTGACTGGAGGCGTACTTCCGCCTGCGGTTGAACGCCTGCGAGATGGACAGTTGATGGGACGAGGAGATGGAAGGGGCAGACGAAGATGCGGGGGAAGGGGGGGCTGAAGGAGAAGGCCCCAAAGTAGCCGAGGCAGAGGCAGATGTGGAGGTGTCCTGGCTGGAGGT
Source organism: Gastrophryne carolinensis (assembly GCA_027917425.1). Lineage (NCBI taxonomy): Eukaryota > Metazoa > Chordata > Amphibia > Anura > Microhylidae > Gastrophryne > Gastrophryne carolinensis. The sequence goes on along the minus strand of CM051236.1, from coordinate 253,250,952 downwards.
CTGGACCGCAGTGGCAGCACACAACAAAGGGGAAAAGGCAGTGGCAGCAAGACCGGGCGCAGGTTGTATTGCGTTTGCTCTCTCCCACTCAGCCCAGTGCTTGACTTCCAAGTGACGGCGCATGCCTGAGGTGGTCAGATTGCTCTTCTCAGAGCCCCTACTCAGTTTTGAGTGGCAGATTGCGCAAACCGCGCTCAGTTTGTCGTCCGCGCAAACATTAAAAAATCTCCACACCACAGAAGTACGAGGCCTCGATGGGGGAGCTTCGCGCGACTGCCTGCTGCCGGGAAGAGCTTCGGCCCCGCTGGCTGTGGCCTGCCTTCTCTGTCTGGACTGTCCTCTGCCTCTGGGCTGTCCTCTGCCTCTTGCTGCCTTATTCGGTGATGCGCAGACCGCATCTCCACTGCTTTCCCCGCTGGACATCACCCCTGTCCAAGTGGGGTCGGTCATTTCGTCGTCCACCACCTCCTCTTCCACTTCCTCTCTCTGCTCCTCCTCCTGCCCACTGGACATTCCAACAGCCTCCCTTGATGGCAACTGCGTCTCATCATCATCGCTCATGACAGCAGATGCTGGTTCCGGGTCCACATCACTAGGAGATGGCGGATACTCAAGTGTTTGGGCATCACTACAAACAAATTCCTCTGCTAGCTCCAGGGATTCTTGCAGCACATCTGGAAAAGGACCCGAAAAGAGGTCCTGGGAGGGGTCAAGGGTGGGCTCACTCTGTTGGCCAGGTTGGGAGGAAGGAGGGTCAGAGTGAGACTGTGTGGATGACTGGGTGGTGGACAAGTGACTGGAAGCGTTATCGGCCATCCATTGCACCACCTGTTCACGTTGCTCAGGCCTCAACAGAGGTGTACCCCGCCCCCCGCATAACTGTCCCATAAAGGCAGGGAAGCTGGATGAGCGTAATGCTGGCTGCCCCTCACCAGCACGCATTGTATCCCCACTGGCTTCAATGCGGTTTGTGCCCCCACCAGCATTTCCGCGCCCCCGTCCTCGTCCACGTCCCTTTGCGCTAGCCCTCTGCATTTCAGACGTTTTACTTTTTTGGCCACGCGTTATGCCAAATATAAATATATTTTTTAGGAGAACACCTGGCTATACAGCCGTATACTGCCAGAAGGTGAAATGGTGCCTATACGCACCGGGTATATAACAGGGTTTTGTTGGCACAGAGGACACAAAACAGTAGAGCCAAATATATTTTTTAGGAGAACACCTGGCTATACAGCCGTATACTGCCAGAAGGTGAAATGGTGCCTATACGCACCGGGTATATAACAGGGTTTTGTTGGCACAGAGGACACAAAACAGTAGAGCCAAATATAAATATATTGTTTAGGAGAACACCTGGCTATACAGCCGTATACTGCCAGAAGGTGAAATGGTGCCTATACGCACCAGGTATATAACAGGGTTTTGTTGGTAAAGAGGACACAAAACAGTAGTGCCAAATATAAATATATTTTTTAGGAGAACACCTGGCTATACAGCCGTATACTGCCAGAAGGTGAAATGGTGCCTAATACGCACTGGGTATATAACAGTGTTTTGTTGGCACAGAGGACGCAAAACAGTAGTGCCAAATATAAATATATTTTTTAGGAGAACACCTGGCTATACAGCCGTATACTGCCAGAAGGTGAAATGGTGCCTATACGCACCGGGTATATAACAGGGTTTTGTTGGCACAGAGGACACAAAACAGTAGAGCCAAATATAAATATATTGTTTAGGAGAACACCTGGCTATACAGCCGTATACTGCCAGAAGGTGAAATGGTGCCTATACGCACCGGGTATATAACAGGGTTTTGTTGGTAAAGAGGACACAAAACAGTAGTGCCAAATATAAATATATTTTTTAGGAGAACACCTGGCTATACAGCCGTATACTGCCAGAAGGTGAAATGGTGCCTAATACGCACTGGGTATATAACAGTGTTTTGTTGGCACAGAGGGCACAAAACAGTAGTGCCAAATATAAATATATTTTTTAGGAGAACACCTGGCTATACAGCCGTATACTGCCAGAAGGTGAAATGGTGCCTAATACGCACTGGGTATATAACAGTGTTTTGTTGGCACAGAGGCCACAAAACAGTAGTGCCAAATATAAATATATTTTTTAGGAGAACACCTGGCTATACAGCCGTATACTGCCAGAAGGTGAAATGGTGCCTATACGCACCGGGTATATAACAGGGTTTTGTTGGTAAAGAGGACACAAAACAGTAGTGCCAAATATAAATATATTTTTTAGGAGAACACCTGGCTATACAGCCGTATACTGCCAGAAGGTGAAATAGTGCCTATACGCACCGGGTATATAACAGTGTTTTGTTGGCACAGAGGACACAAAACAGTAGTGCAAAATATAGTTTTGTATATAGGTGCTAATATACCACTGAAGTCTTTCTGTCCCTATTCCAGCAGCAGCAGCTACCCCTCACTAAAGCAGCCGTTTTGTGCAGAGTGTATATAGTTTTGTATATAGGTGCTAATACACCACTGAAGTCTTTCTGTCCCTATTCCAGCAGCAGCTACCCCTCACTAAAGCAGCCGTTGTGTGCAGTGTGTATATAGCTAGAATGAGCTATATACAGTTCAGCATAGTAGCCCTAATAATAAGGACTCTCTATGACTCTCTTGTCTTCTGGTAGCTGGTATATATGGTGGTAAATGCGATATTCTGAGCTTCTGGGGCCCTGCCTGCCTACATATGGGCTATATACCGTTCAGCATAGTAGCCCTAATAAGGGCTCTCAATGACTCTCTTGTCTTCTGGTAGCTGGTATATATGGTGGTAAATGCGATATTCTGAGCTTCTGGGGCCCTGCCTGCCTACATATGGGCTATATACCGTTCAGCATAGTAGCCCTAATAAGGGCTCTCAATGACTCTCTTGTCTTCTGGTAGCTGGTATATATGGTGGTAAATGCGATATTCTGAGCTTCTGGGGCCCTGCCTGCCTACATATGAGCTATATACCGTTCAGCATAGTAGCCCTAATAAGGGCTCTCAATGACTCTCTTGTCTTCTGGTAGCTGGTATATATGGTGGTAAATGCGATATTCTGAGCTTCTGGGGCCCTGCCTGCCTACATATGAGCTATATACCGTTCAGCATAGTAGCCCTAATAATAAGGACTCTCAATGACTCTCTTGTCTTTTGGTAGCTGGTATATATGGTGGTAAATGCGATATTCTGAGCTTCTGGGGCCCTGCCTGCCTACATATGAGCTATATACCGTTCAGCATAGTAGCCCTAATAATAAGGGCTCTCAATGACTCTCTTGTCTTCTGGTAGCTGGTATATATGGTGGTAAATGCGATATTCTGAGCTTCTGGGGCCCTGCCTGCCTACATATGGGCTATATACCGTTCAGCATAGTAGCCCTAATAAGGGCTCTCAATGACTCTCTTGTCTTCTGGTAGCTGGTATATATGGTGGTAAATGCGATATTCTGAGCTTCTGGGGCCCTGCCTGCCTACATATGAGCTATATACCGTTCAGCATAGTAGCCCTAATAAGGGCTCTCAATGACCTCTTGTCTTCTGGTAGCTGGTATATATGGTGGTAAATGCGATATTCTGAGCTTCTGGGTCCCTGCCTGCCTACATATGAGCTACAGTATATACCGTTCAGCATAGTAGCCCTAATAAGGGCTCTCAATGACCTCTTGTCTTCTGGTACCTGGTATATATGGTGGTAAATGCGATATTCTGAGCTTCTGGGGCCCTGCCTGCCTACATATGAGCTATATACCGTTCAGCATAGTAGCCCTAATAATAAGGGCTCTCAATGACTCTCTTGTCTTCTGGTAGCTGGTATATATGGTGGTAAATGCGATATTCTGAGCTTCTGGGGCCCTGCCAGCCTACATATGGGCTATATACCGTTCAGCATAGTAGCCCTAATAAGGGCTCTCAATGACTCTCTTGTCTTCTGGTAGCTGGTATATATGGTGGTAAATGCGATATTCTGAGCTTCTGGGGCCCTGCCTGCCTACATATGGGCTATATACCGTTCAGCATAGTAGCCCTAATAAGGGCTCTCAATTACTCTCTTGTCTTCTGGTAGCTGGTATATATGGTGGTAAATGCGATATTCTGAGCTTCTGGGGCCCTGCCTGCCTACATATGAGCTACAGTATATACCGTTCAGCATAGTAGCCCTAATAAGGGCTCTCAATGACCTCTTGTCTTCTGGTAGCTGGTATATATGGTGGTAAATGCGATATTCTGAGCTTCTGGGGCCCTGCCTGCCTACATATGAGCTATATACCGTTCAGCATAGTAGCCCTAATAATAAGGGCTCTCAATGACTTTCTTGTCTTCTGGTAGCTGGTATATATGGTGGTAAATGCAATATTCTGAGCTTCTGGGGCCCTGCCTGCCTACATATGGGCTATATACCGTTCAGCATAGTAGCCCTAATAATAAGGACTCTCAATGACTCTCTTGGTATATATGGTGGTAAATGCGATATTCTGAGCTTCTGGGGCCCTGCCTGCCTACATATGAGCTATATACCGTTCAGCATAGTAGCCCTAATAAGGGCTCTCAATGACCTCTTGTCTTCTGGTAGCTGGTATATATGGTGGTAAATGCGATATTCTGAGCTTCTGGGGCCCTGCCTGCCTACATATGAGCTATATACCGTTCAGCATAGTAGCCCTAATAAGGACTCTCAATGACTCTCTTGTCTTCTGGTAGCTGGTATATATGGTGGTAAATGCGATATTCTGAGCTTCTGGGGCCCTGCCTGCCTACATATGGGCTATATACCGTTCAGCATAGTAGCCCTAATAATAAGGACTCTCAATGACTCTCTTGTCTTCTGGTAGCTGGTATATATGGAGGTAAATGCGATATTCTGAGCTTCTGGGGCCCTGCCTGCCTACATATGGGCTATATACCGTTCAGCATAGTAGCCCTAATAATAAGGGCTCTCAATGACTCTCTTGTCTTCTGGTAGCTGGTATATATGGTGGTAAATGCGATATTCTGAGCTTATGGGGCCCTGCCTGCCTACATATGAGCTATATACCGTTCAGCATAGTAGCCCTAATAAGGGCTCTCAATGACTCTCTTGTCTTCTGGTAGCTGGTATATATGGTGGTAAATGCGATATTCTGATCTTCTGGGGCCCTGCCTGCCTACATATGGGCTATATACCGTTCAGCATAGTAGCCCTAATAATAAGGACTCTCAATGACTCTCTTGTCTTCTGGTAGCTGGTATATATGGTGGTAAATGCGATATTCTGAGCTTCTGGGGCCCTGCCTGCCTACATATGGGCTATATACCGTTCAGCATAGTAGCCCTAATAATAAGGGCTCTCAATGACTCTCTTGTCTTCTGGTAGCTGGTATATATGGTGGTAAATGCGATATTCTGAGCTTCTGGGGCCCTGCCTGCCTACATATGGGCTATATACCGTTCAGCATAGTAGCCCTAATAAGGGCTCTCAATGACTCTCTTGTCTTCTGGTAGCTGGTATATATGGTGGTAAATGCGATATTCTGAGCATCTGGGGCCTTGCCTGCCTACATATGGGCTATATACCGTTCAGCATAGTAGCCCTAATAAGGGCTCTCAATGACTCTCTTGTCTTCTGGTAGCTGGTATATATGGTGGTAAATGCGATATTCTGAGCTTCTGGGGCCCTGCCTGCCTACATATGAGCTATATACCGTTCAGCATAGTAGCCCTAATAAGGGCTCTCAATGACTCTCTTGTCTTCTGGTAGCTGGTATATATGGTGGTAAATGCGATATTCTGAGCTTCTGGGGCCCTGCCTGCCTACATATGAGCTACAGTATATACCGTTCAGCATAGTAGCCCTATTAATAAGGGCTCTCAATGACTCTCTTGTCTTCTGGTAGCTGGTATATATGGTGGTAAATGCGATATTCTGAGCTTCTGGGGCCCTGCCTGCCTACATATGAGCTATATACCGTTCAGCATAGTAGCCCTAATAATAAGGGCTCTCAATGACTCTCTTGTCTTCTGGTAGCTGGTATATATGGTGGTAAATGCGATATTCTGAGCTTCTGGGGCCCTGCCTGCCTACATATGGGCTATATACCGTTCAGCATAGTAGCCCTAATAAGGGCTCTCAATGACTCTCTTGTCTTCTGTTAGCTTGTATATATGGTGGTAAATGCGATATTCTGAGCTTCTGGGGCCCTGCCTGCCTACATATGAGCTACAGTATATACCGTTCAGCATAGTAGCCCTAATAATAAGGGCTCTCAATGACTCTCTTGTCTTCTGGTAGCTGGTATATATGGTGGTAAATGCGATATTCTGAGCTTCTGGGGCCCTGCCTGCCTACATATGGGCTATATACCGTTCAGCATAGTAGCCCTAATAAGGGCTCTCAAAGACCTCTTGTCTTCTGGTAGCTGGTATATATGGTGGTAAATGCGATATTCTGAGCTTCTGGGGCCCTGCCTGCCTACATATGAGCTATATACCGTTCAGCATAGTAGCCCTAATAAGGGCTCTCAATGACTCTCTTGTCTTCTGGTAGCTGGTATATATGGTGGTAAATGCGATATTCTGAGCTTCTGGGGCCCTGCCTGCCTACATATGAGCTATATACCGTTCAGCATAGTAGCCCTAATAATAAGGACTCTCAATGACTCTCTTGTCTTCTGGTAGCTGGTATATATGGTGGTAAATGCGATATTCTGAGCTTCTGGGGCCCTGCCTGCCTACATATGAGCTATATACCGTTCAGCATAGTAGCCCTAATAATAAGGGCTCTCAATGACTCTCTTGTCTTCTGGTAGCTGGTATATATGGTGGTAAATGCGATATTCTGAGCTTCTGGGGCCCTGCCTGCCTACATATGGGCTATATACCGTTCAGCATAGTAGCCCTAATAAGGGCTCTCAATGACTCTCTTGTCTTCTGGTAGCTGGTATATATGGTGGTAAATGCGATATTCTGAGCTTCTGGGGCCCTGCCTGCCTACATATGAGCTATATACCGTTCAGCATAGTAGCCCTAATAAGGGCTCTCAATGACCTCTTGTCTTCTGGTAGCTGGTATATATGGTGGTAAATGCGATATTCTGAGCTTCTGGGTCCCTGCCTGCCTACATATGAGCTACAGTATATACCGTTCAGCATAGTAGCCCTAATAAGGGCTCTCAATGACCTCTTGTCTTCTGGTACCTGGTATATATGGTGGTAAATGCGATATTCTGAGCTTCTGGGGCCCTGCCTGCCTACATATGAGCTATATACCGTTCAGCATAGTAGCCCTAATAATAAGGGCTCTCAATGACTCTCTTGTCTTCTGGTAGCTGGTATATATGGTGGTAAATGCGATATTCTGAGCTTCTGGGGCCCTGCCAGCCTACATATGGGCTATATACCGTTCAGCATAGTAGCCCTAATAAGGGCTCTCAATGACTCTCTTGTCTTCTGGTAGCTGGTATATATGGTGGTAAATGCGATATTCTGAGCTTCTGGGGCCCTGCCTGCCTACATATGGGCTATATACCGTTCAGCATAGTAGCCCTAATAAGGGCTCTCAATTACTCTCTTGTCTTCTGGTAGCTGGTATACATGGTGGTAAATGCGATATTCTGAGCTTCTGGGGCCCTGCCTGCCTACATATGAGCTACAGTATATACCGTTCAGCATAGTAGCCCTAATAAGGGCTCTCAATGACCTCTTGTCTTCTGGTAGCTGGTATATATGGTGGTAAATGCGATATTCTGAGCTTCTGGGGCCCTGCCTGCCTACATATGAGCTATATACCGTTCAGCATAGTAGCCCTAATAATAAGGGCTCTCAATGACTTTCTTGTCTTCTGGTAGCTGGTATATATGGTGGTAAATGCAATATTCTGAGCTTCTGGGGCCCTGCCTGCCTACATATGGGCTATATACCGTTCAGCATAGTAGCCCTAATAATAAGGACTCTCAATGACTCTCTTGGTATATATGGTGGTAAATGCGATATTCTGAGCTTCTGGGGCCCTGCCTGCCTACATATGAGCTATATACCGTTCAGCATAGTAGCCCTAATAAGGGCTCTCAATGACCTCTTGTCTTCTGGTAGCTGGTATATATGGTGGTAAATGCGATATTCTGAGCTTCTGGGGCCCTGCCTGCTTACATATGAGCTATATACCGTTCAGCATACTAGCCCTAATAAGGACTCTCAATGACTCTCTTGTCTTCTGGTAGCTGGTATATATGGTGGTAAATGCGATATTCTGAGCTTCTGGGGCCCTGCCTGCCTACATATGGGCTATATACCGTTCAGCATAGTAGCCCTAATAATAAGGACTCTCAATGACTCTCTTGTCTTCTGGTAGCTGGTATATATGGAGGTAAATGCGATATTCTGAGCTTCTGGGGCCCTGCCTGCCTACATATGGGCTATATACCGTTCAGCATAGTAGCCCTAATAATAAGGGCTCTCAATGACTCTCTTGTCTTCTGGTAGCTGGTATATATGGTGGTAAATGCGATATTCTGAGCTTATGAGGCCCTGCCTGCCTACATATGAGCTATATACCGTTCAGCATAGTAGCCCTAATAAGGGCTCTCAATGACTCTCTTGTCTTCTGGTAGCTGGTATATATGGTGGTAAATGCGATATTCTGAGCTTCTGGGGCCCTGCCTGCCTACATATGGGCTATATACCGTTCAGCATAGTAGCCCTAATAATAAGGACTCTCAATGACTCTCTTGTCTTCTGGTAGCTGGTATATATGGTGGTAAATGCGATATTCTGAGCTTCTGGGGCCCTGCCTGCCTACATATGGGCTATATACCGTTCAGCATAGTAGCCCTAATAATAAGGGCTCTCAATGACTCTCTTGTCTTCTGGTAGCTGGTATATATGGTGGTAAATGCGATATTCTGAGCTTCTGGGGCCCTGCCTGCCTACATATGGGCTATATACCGTTCAGCATAGTAGCCCTAATAAGGGCTCTCAATGACTCTCTTGTCTTCTGGTAGCTGGTATATATGGTGGTAAATGCGATATTCTGAGCTTCTGGGGCCTTGCCTGCCTACATATGGGCTATATACCGTTCAGCATAGTAGCCCTAATAAGGGCTCTCGATGACTCTCTTGTCTTCTGGTAGCTGGTATATATGGTGGTAAATGCGATATTCTGAGCTTCTGGGGCCCTGCCTGCCTACATATGAGCTATATACCGTTCAGCATAGTAGCCCTAATAAGGGCTCTCAATGACTCTCTTGTCTTCTGGTAGCTGGTATATATGGTGGTAAATGCGATATTCTGAGCTTCTGGGGCCCTGCCTGCCTACATATGAGCTACAGTATATACCGTTCAGCATAGTAGCCCTATTAATAAGGGCTCTCAATGACTCTCTTGTCTTCTGGTAGCTGGTATATATGGTGGTAAATGCGATATTCTGAGCTTCTGGGGCCCTGCCTGCCTACATATGAGCTATATACCGTTCAGCATAGTAGCCCTAATAATAAGGGCTCTCAATGACTCTCTTGTCTTCTGGTAGCTGGTATATATGGTGGTAAATGCGATATTCTGAGCTTCTGGGGCCCTGCCTGCCTACATATGGGCTATATACCGTTCAGCATAGTAGCCCTAATAAGGGCTCTCAATGACTCTCTTGTCTTCTGTTAGCTGGTATATATGGTGGTAAATGCGATATTCTGAGCTTCTGGGGCCCTGCCTGCCTACATATGAGCTACAGTATATACCGTTCAGCATAGTAGCCCTAATAATAAGGGCTCTCAATGACTCTCTTGTCTTCTGGTAGCTGGTATATATGGTGGTAAATGCGATATTCTGAGCTTCTGGGGCCCTGCCTGCCTAAATATGGGCTATATACCGTTCAGCATAGTAGCCCTAATAAGGGCTCTCAATGACCTCTTGTCTTCTGGTAGCTGGTATATATGGTGGTAAATGCGATATTCTGAGCTTCTGGGGCCCTGCCTGCCTACATATGAGCTATATACCGTTCAGCATAGTAGCCCTAATAAGGGCTCTCAATGACTCTCTTGTCTTCTGGTAGCTGGTATATATGGTGGTAAATGCGATATTCTGAGCTTCTGGGGCCCTGCCTGCCTACATATGGGCTATATACCGTTCAGCAAAGTAGCCCTAATAATAAGGACTCTCAATGACTCTCTTGTCTTCTGGTAGCTGGTATATATGGTGGTAAATGCGATATTCTGAGCTTCTGGGGCCCTGCCTGCCTACATATGAGCTATATACCGTTCAGCATAGTAGCCCTAATAAGGGCTCTCAATGACTCTCTTGTCTTCTGGTAGCTGGTATATATGGTGGTAAATGCGATATTCTGATCTTCTGGGGCCCTGCCTGCCTACATATGGGCTATATACCGTTCAGCATAGTAGCCCTAATAAGGGCTCTCAATGACTCTCTTGTCTTCTGGTAGCTGGTATATATGGTGGTAAATGCGATATTCTGAGCTTCTGGGGCCCTGCCTGCCTACATATGAGCTATATACCGTTCAGCATAGTAGCCCTAATAATAAGGACTCTCAATGACTCTCTTGTCTTCTGGTAGCTGGTATATATGGTGGTAAATGCGATATTCTGAGCTTCTGGGGCCCTGCCTGCCTACATATGAGCTACAGTATATACCGTTCAGCATAGTAGCCCTAATAAGGGCTCTCAATGACCTCCTGTCTTCTGGTAGCTGGTATATATGGTGGTAAATGCGATATTCTGAGCTTCTGGGGCCCTGCCTGCCTACATATGGGCTATATACTGTTCAGCATAGTAGCCCTAATAATAAGGACTCTCAATGACTCTCTTGTCTTCTGGTAGCTGGTATATATGGTGGTAAATGCGATATTCTGAGCTTCTGGGGCCCTGCCTGCCTGGCTATATACCGTTCAGCATAGTAGCCCTAATAAGGGCTCTCAATGACCTCTTGTCTTCTGGTAGCTGGTATATATGGTGGTAAATGCGATATTCTGAGCTTCTGGGGCCCTGCCTGCCTACATATGAGCTATATACCGTTCAGCATAGTAGCCCTCTCTTGTCTTCTGGTAGCTGGTATATATGGTGGTAAATGCGATATTCTGAGCTTCTGGGGCCCTGCCTGCCTACATATGAGCTACAGTATATACCGTTCAGCATAGTAGCCCTAATAAGGGCTCTCAATGACCTCTTGTCTTCTGGTAGCTGGTATATATGGTGGTAAATGCGATATTCTGAGCTTCTGGGGCCCTGCCTGCCTACATATGGGCTATATACCGTTCAGCATAGTAGCCCTAATAAGGGCTCTCAATGACTCTCTTGTCTTCTGGTAGCTGGTATATATGGTGGTAAATGCGATATTCTGAGCTTCTGGGGCCCTGCCTGCCTACATATGGGCTATATACCGTTCAGCATAGTAGCCCTAATAATAAGGGCTCTCAATGACTCTCTTGTCTTCTGGTAGCTGGTATATATGGTGGTAAATGCGATATTCTGAGCTTCTGGGGCCCTGCCTGCCTACATATGGGCTATATACCGTTCAGCATAGTAGCCCTAATAAGGGCTCTCAATGACTCTCTTGTCTTCTGGTAGCTGGTATATATGGTGGTAAATGCGATATTCTGAGCTTCTGGGGCCCTGCCTGCCTACATATGGGCTATATACCGTTCAGCATAGTAGCCCTAATAAGGGCTCTCAATGACTCTCTTGTCTTCTGGTAGCTGGTATATATGGTGGTAAATGCGATATTCTGAGCTTCTGGGGCCCTGCCTGCCTACATATGAGCTATATACCGTTCAGCATAGTAGCCCTAATAAGGGCTCTCAATGACTCTCTTGTCTTCTGGTAGCTGGTATATATGGTGGTAAATGCGATATTCTGAGCTTCTGGGGCCCTGCCTGCCTACATATGAGCTACAGTATATACCGTTCAGCATAGTAGCCCTATTAATAAGGGCTCTCAATGACTCTCTTGTCTTCTGGTAGCTGGTATATATGGTGGTAAATGCGATATTCTGAGCTTCTGGGGCCCTGCCTGCCTACATATGAGCTATATACCGTTCAGCATAGTAGCCCTAATAATAAGGGCTCTCAATGACTCTCTTGTCTTCTGGTAGCTGGTATATATGGTGGTAAATGCGATATTCTGAGCTTCTGGGGCCCTGCCTGCCTACATATGGGCTATATACCGTTCAGCATAGTAGCCCTAATAAGGGCTCTCAATGACTCTCTTGTCTTCTGTTAGCTGGTATATATGGTGGTAAATGCGATATTCTGAGCTTCTGGGGCCCTGCCTGCCTACATATGAGCTACAGTATATACCGTTCAGCATAGTAGCCCTAATAATAAGGGCTCTCAATGACTCTCTTGTCTTCTGGTAGCTGGTATATATGGTGGTAAATGCGATATTCTGAGCTTCTGGGGCCCTGCCTGCCTACATATGGGCTATATACCGTTCAGCATAGTAGCCCTAATAAGGGCTCTCAATGACCTCTTGTCTTCTGGTAGCTGGTATATATGGTGGTAAATGCGATATTCTGAGCTTCTGGGGCCCTGCCTGCCTACATATGAGCTATATACCGTTCAGCATAGTAGCCCTAATAAGGGCTCTCAATGACTCTCTTGTCTTCTGGTAGCTGGTATATATGGTGGTAAATGCGATATTCTGAGCTTCTGGGGCCCTGCCTGCCTATATATGGGCTATATACCGTTCAGCAAAGTAGCCCTAATAATAAGGACTCTCAATGACTCTCTTGTCTTCTGGTAGCTGGTATATATGGTGGTAAATGCGATATTCTGAGCTTCTGGGGCCCTGCCTGCCTACATATGAGCTATATACCGTTCAGCATAGTAGCCCTAATAAGGGCTCTCAATGACTCTCTTGTCTTCTGGTAGCTGGTATATATGGTGGTAAATGCGATATTCTGAGCTTCTGGGGCCCTGCCTGCTTACATATGGGCTATATACCGTTCAGCATAGTAGCCCTAATAAGGGCTCTCAATGACCCTCTTGTCTTCTGGTAGCTGGTATATATGGTGGTAAATGCGATATTCTGAGCTTCTGGGGCCCTGCCTGCCTACATATGAGCTATATACCGTTCAGCATAGTAGCCCTAATAATAAGGACTCTCAATGACTCTCTTGTCTTCTGGTAGCTGGTATATATGGTGGTAAATGCGATATTCTGAGCTTCTGGGGCCCTGCCTGCCTACATATGAGCTACAGTATATACCGTTCAGCATAGTAGCCCTAATAAGGGCTCTCAATGACCTCCTGTCTTCTGGTAGCTGGTATATATGGTGGTAAATGCGATATTCTGAGCTTCTGGGGCCCTGCCTGCCTACATATGGGCTATATACTGTTCAGCATAGTAGCCCTAATAATAAGGACTCTCAATGACTCTCTTGTCTTCTGGTAGCTGGTATATATGGTGGTAAATGCGATATTCTGAGCTTCTGGGGCCCTGCCTGCCTGGCTATATACCGTTCAGCATAGTAGCCCTAATAAGGGCTCTCAATGACCTCTTGTCTTCTGGTAGCTGGTATATATGGTGGTAAATGCGATATTCTGAGCTTCTGGGGCCCTGCCTGCCTACATATGAGCTATATACCGTTCAGCATAGTAGCCCTCTCTTGTCTTCTGGTAGCTGGTATATATGGTGGTAAATGCGATATTCTGAGCTTCTGGGGCCCTGCCTGCCTACATATGAGCTACAGTATATACCGTTCAGCATAGTAGCCCTAATAAGGGCTCTCAATGACCTCTTGTCTTCTGGTAGCTGGTATATATGGTGGTAAATGCGATATTCTGAGCTTCTGGGGCCCTGCCTGCCTACATATGGGCTATATACCGTTCAGCATAGTAGCCCTAATAAGGGCTCTCAATGACTCTCTTGTCTTCTGGTAGCTGGTATATATGGTGGTAAATGCGATATTCTGAGCTTCTGGGGCCCTGCCTGCCTACATATGGGCTATATACCGTTCAGCATAGTAGCCCTAATAATAAGGGCTCTCAATGACTCTCTTGTCTTCTGGTAGCTGGTATATATGGTGGTAAATGCGATATTCTGAGCTTCTGGGGCCCTGCCTGCCTACATATGGGCTATATACCGTTCAGCATAGTAGCCCTAATAAGGGCTCTCAATGACTCTCTTGTCTTCTGGTAGCTGGTATATATGGTGGTAAATGCGATATTCTGAGCTTCTGGGGCCCTGCCTGCCTACATATGGGCTATATACCGTTCAGCATAGTAGCCCTAATAAGGGCTCTCAATGACTCTCTTGTCTTCTGGTAGCTGGTATATATGGTGGTAAATGCGATATTCTGAGCTTCTGGGGCCCTGCCTGCCTACATATGAGCTATATACCGTTCAGCATAGTAGCCCTAATAAGGGCTCTCAATGACTTTCTTGTCTTCTGGTAGCTGGTATATATGGTGGTAAATGCGATATTCTGAGCTTCTGGGGCCCTGCCTGCCTACATATGAGCTACAGTATATACCGTTCAGCATAGTAGCCCTAATAATAAGGGCTCTCAATGACTCTCTTGTCTTCTGGTAGCTGGTATATATGGTGGTAAATGCGATATTCTGAGCTTCTGGGGCCCTGCCTGCCTACATATGAGCTATATACCGTTCAGCATAGTAGCCCTAATAATAAGGGCTCTCAATGACTCTCTTGTCTTCTGGTAGCTGGTATATATGGTGGTAAATGCGATATTCTGAGCTTCTGGGGCCCTGCCTGCCTACATATGGGCTATATACCGTTCAGCATAGTAGCCCTAATAAGGGCTCTCAATGACTCTCTTGTCTTCTGGTAGCTGGTATATATGGTGGTAAATGCGATATTCTGAGCTTCTGGGGCCCTGCCTGCCTACATATGAGCTATATACCGTTCAGCATAGTAGCCCTAATAAGGGCTCTCAATGACTCTCTTGTCTTCTGGTAGCTGGTATATATGGTGGTAAATGCGATATTCTGAGCTTCTGGGGCCCTGCCTGCCTACATATGGGCTATATACCGTTCAGCATAGTAGCCCTAATAATAAGGACTCTCAATGACTCTCTTGTCTTCTGGTAGCTGGTATATATGGTGGTAAATGCGATATTCTGAGCTTCTGGGGCCCTGCCTGCCTACATATGAGCTATATACCGTTCAGCATAGTAGCCCTAATAATAAGGGCTCTCAATGACTCTCTTGTCTTCTGGTAGCTGGTATATATGGTGGTAAATGCGATATTCTGAGCTTCTGGGGCCCTGCCTGCCTACATATCAGCTACAGTATATACCGTTCAGCATAGTAGCCCTAATAAGGGCTCTCAATGACCTCTTGTCTTCTGGTAGCTGGTATATATGGTGGTAAATGCGATATTCTGAGCTTCTGGGGCCCTGCCTGCCTACATATGAGCTATATACCGTTCAGCATAGTAGCCCTAATAATAAGGGCTCTCAATGACTCTCTTGTCTTCTGGTAGCTGGTATATATGGTGGTAAATGAGATATTCTGAGCTTCTGGGGCCCTGCCTGCCTACATATGGGCTATATACCGTTCAGCATAGTAGCCCTAATAATAAGGACTCTCAATGACTCTCTTGTCTTCTGGTAGCTGGTATATATGGTGGTAAATGCGATATTCTGAGCTTCTGGGGCCCTGCCTGCCTACATATGAGCTATATACCGTTCAGCATAGTAGCCCTAATAAGGGCTCTCAATGACCTCTTGTCTTCTGGTAGCTGGTATATATGGTGGTAAATGCGATATTCTGAGCTTCTGGGGCCCTGCCTGCCTACATATGAGCTATATACCGTTCAGCATAGTAGCCCTAATAAGGACTCTCAATGACTCTCTTGTCTTCTGGTAGCTGGTATATATGGTGGTAAATGCGATATTCTGAGCTTCTGGGGCCCTGCCTGCCTACATATGGGCTATATACCGTTCAGCATAGTAGCCCTAATAATAAGGACTCTCAATGACTCTCTTGTCTTCTGGTAGCTGGTATATATGGAGGTAAATGCGATATTCTGAGCTTCTGGGGCCCTGCCTGCCTACATATGGGCTATATACCGTTCAGCATAGTAGCCCTAATAATAAGGGCTCTCAATGACTCTCTTGTCTTCTGGTAGCTGGTATATATGGTGGTAAATGCGATATTCTGAGCTTCTGGGGCCCTGGCTGCCTACATATGAGCTATATACCGTTCAGCATAGTAGCCCTAATAAGGGCTCTCAATGACTCTCTTGTCTTCTGGTAGCTGGTATATATGGTGGTAAATGCGATATTCTGAGCTTCTGGGGCCCTGCCTGCCTACATATGGGCTATATACCGTTCAGCATAGTAGCCCTAATAATAAGGGCTCTCAATGACTCTCTTGTCTTCTGGTAGCTGGTATATATGGTGGTAAATGCGATATTCTGAGCTTCTGGGGCCCTGCCTGCCTACATATGGGCTATATACCGTTCAGCATAGTAGCCCTAATAATAAGGGCTCTCAATGACTCTCTTGTCTTCTGGTAGCTGGTATATATGATGGTAAATGCGATATTCTGAGCTTCTGGGGCCCTGCCTGCCTACATATGGGCTATATACCGTTCAGCATAGTAGCCCAAATAAGGGCTCTCAATGACTCTCTTGTCTTCTGGTAGCTGGTATATATGGTGGTAAATGCGATATTCTGAGCTTCTGGGGCCCTGCCTGCCTACATATGGGCTATATACCGTTCAGCATAGTAGCCCTAATAAGGGCTCTCAATTACTCTCTTGTCTTCTGGTAGCTGGTATATATGGTGGTAAATGCGATATTCTGAGCTTCTGGGGCCCTGCCTGCCTACATATGGGCTATATACCGTTCAGCATAGTAGCCCTAATAAGGGCTCTCAATGACTCTCTTGTCTTCTGGTAGCTGGTATATATGGTGGTAAATGCGATATTCTGAGCTTCTGAGGCCCTTCCTGCCTACATATGAGCTATATACCGTTCAGCATAGTAGCCCTAATAAGGGCTCTCAATGACTCTCTTGTCTTCTGGTAGCTGGTATATATGGTGGTAAATGCGATATTCTGAGCTTCTGGGGCCCTGCCTGCTTACATATGGGCTATATACCGTTCAGCATAGTAGCCCTAATAAGGGCTCTCAATGACTCTCTTGTCTTCTGGTAGCTGGTATATATGGTGGTAAATGCGATATTCTGAGCTTCTGGGGCCCTGCCTGCCTACATATGAGCTATATACCGTTCAGCATAGTAGCCCTAATAATAAGGACTCTCAATGACTTTCTTGTCTTCTGGTAGCTGGTATATATGGTGGTAAATGCGATATTCTGAGCTTCTGGGGCCCTGCCTGCCTACATATGGGCTATATACTGTTCAGCATAGTAGCCCTAATAATAAGGACTCTCAATGACTCTCTTGTCTTCTGGTAGCTGGTATATATGGTGGTAAATGCGATATTCTGAGCTTCTGGGGCCCTGCCTGCCTGGCTATATACCGTTCAGCATAGTAGCCCTAATAAGGGCTCTCAATGACCTCTTGTCTTCTGGTAGCTGGTATATATGGTGGTAAATGCGATATTCTGAGCTTCTGGGGCCCTGCCTGCCTACATATGAGCTATATACCGTTCAGCATAGTAGCCCTCTCTTGTCTTCTGGTAGCTGGTATATATGGTGGTAAATGCGATATTCTGAGCTTCTGGGGCCCTGCCTGCCTACATATGAGCTACAGTATATACCGTTCAGCATAGTAGCCCTAATAAGGGCTCTCAATTACTCTCTTGTCTTCTGGTAGCTGGTATATATGGTGGTAAATGCGATATTCTGAGCTTCTGGGGCCCTGCCTGCCTACATATGGGCTATATACCGTTCAGCATAGTAGCCCTAATAAGGGCTCTCAATGACTCTCTTGTCTTCTGGTAGCTGGTATATATGGTGGTAAATGCGATATTCTGAGCTTCTGAGGCCCTTCCTGCCTACATATGAGCTATATACCGTTCAGCATAGTAGCCCTAATAAGGGCTCTCAATGACTCTCTTGTCTTCTGGTAGCTGGTATATATGGTGGTAAATGCGATATTCTGAGCTTCTGGGGCCCTGCCTGCTTACATATGGGCTATATACCGTTCAGCATAGTAGCCCTAATAAGGGCTCTCAATGACTCTCTTGTCTTCTGGTAGCTGGTATATATGGTGGTAAATGCGATATTCTGAGCTTCTGGGGCCCTGCCTGCCTACATATGAGCTATATACCGTTCAGCATAGTAGCCCTAATAATAAGGACTCTCAATGACTTTCTTGTCTTCTGGTAGCTGGTATATATGGTGGTAAATGCGATATTCTGAGCTTCTGGGGCCCTGCCTGCCTACATATGGGCTATATACTGTTCAGCATAGTAGCCCTAATAATAAGGACTCTCAATGACTCTCTTGTCTTCTGGTAGCTGGTATATATGGTGGTAAATGCGATATTCTGAGCTTCTGGGGCCCTGCCTGCCTGGCTATATACCGTTCAGCATAGTAGCCCTAATAAGGGCTCTCAATGACCTCTTGTCTTCTGGTAGCTGGTATATATGGTGGTAAATGCGATATTCTGAGCTTCTGGGGCCCTGCCTGCCTACATATGAGCTATATACCGTTCAGCATAGTAGCCCTCTCTTGTCTTCTGGTAGCTGGTATATATGGTGGTAAATGCGATATTCTGAGCTTCTGGGGCCCTGCCTGCCTACATATGAGCTACAGTATATACCGTTCAGCATAGTAGCCCTAATAAGGGCTCTCAATGACCTCTTGTCTTCTGGTAGCTGGTATATATGGTGGTAAATGCGATATTCTGAGCTTCTGGGGCCCTGCCTGCCTACATATGGGCTATATACCGTTCAGCATAGTAGCCCTAATAAGGGCTCTCAATGACTCTCTTGTCTTCTGGTAGCTGGTATATATGGTGGTAAATGCGATATTCTGAGCTTCTGGGGCCCTGCCTGCCTACATATGAGCTACAGTATATACCGTTCAGCATAGTAGCCCTAATAATAAGGGCTCTCAATGACTCTCTTGTCTTCTGGTAGCTGGTATATATGGTGGTAAATGCGATATTCTGAGCTTCTGGGGCCCTGCCTGCCTACATATGAGCTATATACCGTTCAGCATAGTAGCCCTAATAATAAGGGCTCTCAATGACTCTCTTGTCTTCTGGTAGCTGGTATATATGGTGGTAAATGCGATATTCTGAGCTTCTGGGGCCCTGCCTGCCTACATATGGGCTATATACCGTTCAGCATAGTAGCCCTAATAAGGGCTCTCAATGACTCTCTTGTCTTCTGGTAGCTGGTATATATGGTGGTAAATGCGATATTCTGAGCTTCTGGGGCCCTGCCTGCCTACATATGAGCTATATACCGTTCAGCATAGTAGCCCTAATAAGGGCTCTCAATGACTCTCTTGTCTTCTGGTAGCTGGTATATATGGTGGTAAATGCGATATTCTGAGCTTCTGGGGCCCTGCCTGCCTACATATGGGCTATATACCGTTCAGCATAGTAGCCCTAATAATAAGGACTCTCAATGACTCTCTTGTCTTCTGGTAGCTGGTATATATGGTGGTAAATGCGATATTCTGAGCTTCTGGGGCCCTGCCTGCCTACATATGAGCTATATACCGTTCAGCATAGTAGCCCTAATAATAAGGGCTCTCAATGACTCTCTTGTCTTCTGGTAGCTGGTATATATGGTGGTAAATGCGATATTCTGAGCTTCTGGGGCCCTGCCAGCCTACATATGGGCTATATACCGTTCAGCATAGTAGCCCTAATAAGGGCTCTCAATGACTCTCTTGTCTTCTGGTAGCTGGTATATATGGTGGTAAATGCGATATTCTGAGCTTCTGGGGCCCTGCCTGCCTACATATGGGCTATATACCATTCAGCATAGTAGCCCTAATAAGGGCTCTCAATGACTCTCTTGTCTTCTGGTAGCTGGTATATATGGTGGTAAATGCGATATTCTGAGCTTCTGGGGCCCTGCCTGCCTACATATGAGCTACAGTATATACCGTTCAGCATAGTAGCCCTAATAAGGGCTCTCAATGACCTCTTGTCTTCTGGTAGCTGGTATATATGGTGGTAAATGCGATATTCTGAGCTTCTGGGGCCCTGCCTGCCTACATATGAGCTATATACCGTTCAGCATAGTAGCCCTAATAATAAGGGCTCTCAATGACTCTCTTGTCTTCTGGTAGCTGGTATATATGGTGGTAAATGAGATATTCTGAGCTTCTGGGGCCCTGCCTGCCTACATATGGGCTATATACCGTTCAGCATAGTAGCCCTAATAATAAGGACTCTCAATGACTCTCTTGTCTTCTGGTAGCTGGTATATATGGTGGTAAATGTGATATTCTGAGCTTCTGGTGCCCTGCCTGCCTACATATGAGCTATATACCGTTCAGCATAGTAGCCCTAATAAGGGCTCTCAATGACCTCTTGTCTTCTGGTAGCTGGTATATATGGTGGTAAATGCGATATTCTGAGCTTCTGGGGCCCTGCCTGCCTACATATGAGCTATATACCGTTCAGCATAGTAGCCCTAATAAGGACTCTCAATGACTCTCTTGTCTTCTGGTAACTGGTATATATGGTGGTAAATGCGATATTCTGAGCTTCTGGGGCCCTACCTGCCTACATATGGGCTATATACCGTTCAGCATAGTAGCCCTAATAATAAGGACTCTCAATGACTCTCTTGTCTTCTGGTAGCTGGTATATATGGAGGTAAATGCGATATTCTGAGCTTCTGGGGCCCTGCCTGCCTACATATGGGCTATATACCGTTCAGCATAGTAGCCCTAATAATAAGGGATCTCAATGACTCTCTTGTCTTCTGGTAGCTGGTATATATGGTGGTAAATGCGATATTCTGAGCTTCTGGGGCCCTGCCTGCCTACATATGAGCTATATACCGTTCAGCATAGTAGCCCTAATAAGGGCTCTCAATGACTCTCTTGTCTTCTGGTAGCTGGTATATATGGTGGTAAATGCGATATTCTGAGCTTCTGGGGCCCTGCCTGCCTACATATGGGCTATATACCGTTCAGCATAGTAGCCCTAATAATAAGGACTCTCAATGACTCTCTTGTCTTCTGGTAGCTGGTATATATGGTGGTAAATGCGATATTCTGAGCTTCTGGGGCCCTGCCTGCCTACATATGGGCTATATACCGTTCAGCATAGTAGCCCTAATAATAAGGGCTCTCAATGACTCTCTTGTCTTCTGGTAGCTGGTATATATGATGGTAAATGCGATATTCTGAGCTTCTGGGGCCCTGCCTGCCTACATATGGGCTATATACCGTTCAGCATAGTAGCCCAAATAAGGGCTCTCAATGACTCTCTTGTCTTCTGGTAGCTGGTATATATGGTGGTAAATGCGATACTCTGAGCTTCTGGGGCCCTGCCTGCCTACATATGGGCTATATACCGTTCAGCATAGTAGCCCTAATAAGGGCTCTCAATGACTCTCTTGTCTTCTGGTAGCTGGTATATATGGTGGTAAATGCGATATTCTGAGCTTCTGGGGCCCTGCCTGCCTACATATGGGCTATATACCGTTCAGCATAGTAGCCCTAATAAGGGCTCTCAATGACTCTCTTGTCTTCTGGTAGCTGGTATATATGGTGGTAAATGCGATATTCTGAGCTTCTGGGGCCCTGCCTGCCTACATATGAGCTATATACCGTTCAGCATAGTAGCCCTAATAAGGGCTCTCAATGACTCTCTTGTCTTCTGGTAGCTGGTATATATGGTGGTAAATGCGATATTCTGAGCTTCTGGGGCCCTGCCTGCCTACATATGAGCTACAGTATATACCATTCAGCATAGTAGCCCTATTAATAAGGGCTCTCAATGACTCTCTTGTCTTCTGGTAGCTGGTATATATGGTGGTAAATGCGATATTCTGAGCTTCTGGGGCCCTGCCTGCCTACATATGAGCTATATACCGTTCAGCATAGTAGCCCTAATAATAAGGGCTCTCAATGACTCTCTTGTCTTCTGGTAGCTGGTATATATGGTGGTAAATGCGATATTCTGAGCTTCTGGGGCCCTGCCTGCCTACATATGGGCTATATACCGTTCAGCATAGTAGCCCTAATAAGGGCTCTCAATGACTCTCTTGTCTTCTGTTAGCTGGTATATATGGTGGTAAATGCGATATTCTGAGCTTCTGGGGCCCTGCCTGCCTACATATGAGCTACAGTATATACCGTTCAGCATAGTAGCCCTAATAATAAGGGCTCTCAATGTCTCTCTTGTCTTCTGGTAGCTGGTATATATGGTGGTAAATGCGATATTCTGAGCTTCTGGGGCCCTGCCTGCCTACATATGGCCTATATACCGTTCAGCATAGTAGCCCTAATAAGGGCTCTCAATGACCTCTTGTCTTCTGGTAGCTGGTATATATGGTGGTAAATGCGATATTCTGAGCTTCTGGGGCCCTGCCTGCCTACATATGAGCTATATACCGTTCAGCATAGTAGCCCTAATAAGGGCTCTCAATGACTCTCTTGTCTTCTGGTAGCTGGTATATATGGTGGTAAATGCGATATTCTGAGCTTCTGGGGCCCTGCCTGCCTACATATGGGCTATATACCGTTCAGCATAGTAGCCCTAATAAGGGCTCTCAATGACCTCTTGTCTTCTGGTAGATGGTATATATGGTGGTAAATGCGATATTCTGAGCTTCTGGGGCCCTGCCTGCCTACATATGAGCTATATACCATTCAGCATAGTAGCCCTAATAAGGGCTCTCAATGACTCTCTTGTCTTCTGGTAGCTGGTATATATGGTGGTAAATGCGATATTCTGAGCTTCTGGGGCCCTGCCTGCCTACATATGGGCTATATACCGTTCAGCATAGTAGCCCTAATAAGGGCTCTCAATGACCTCTTGTCTTCTGGTAGCTGGTATATATGGTGGTAAATGCGATATTCTGAGCTTCTGGGGCCCTGCCTGCCTACATATGAGCTATATACCGTTCAGCATAGTAGCCCTAATAATAAGGACTCTCAATGACTCTCTTGTCTTCTGGTAGCTGGTATATATGGTGGTAAATGCGATATTCTGAGCTTCTGGGGCCCTGCCTGCCTACATATGAGCTACAGTATATACCGTTCAGCATAGTAGCCCTAATAAGGGCTCTCAATGACCTCTTGTCTTCCGGTAGCTGGTATATATGGTGGTAAATGCGATATTCTGAGCTTCTGGGGCCCTGCCTGCCTACATATGGGCTATATACTGTTCAGCATAGTAGCCCTAATAATAAGGACTCTCAATGACTCTCTTGTCTTCTGGTAGCTGGTATATATGGTGGTAAATGCGATATTCTGAGCTTCTGGGGCCCTGCCTGCCTACATATGAGCTACAGTATATACCGTTCAGCATAGTAGCCCTAATAAGGGCTCTCAATGACCTCTTGTCTTCTGGTAGCTGGTATATATGGTGGTAAATGCGATATTCTGAGCTTCTGGGGCCCTGCCTGCCTACATATGGGCTATATACCGTTCAGCATAGTAGCCCTAATAAGGGCTCTCAATGACTCTCTTGTCTTCTGGTAGCTGGTATATATGGTGGTAAATGCGATATTCTGAGCTTCTGGGGCCCTGCCTGCCTACATATGGGCTATATACCGTTCAGCATAGTAGCCCTAATAATAATGGCTCTCAATGATTCTCTTGTCTTCTGGTAGCTGGTATATATGGTGGTAAATGCGATATTCTGAGCTTCTGGGGCCCTGCCTGCCTACATATGGGCTATATACCGTTCAGCATAGTAGCCCTAATAAGGGCTCTCAATGACTCTCTTGTCTTCTGGTAGCTGGTATATATGGTGGTAAATGCGATATTCTGAGCTTCTGGGGCCCTGCCTGCCTACATATGGGCTATATACCGTTCAGCATAGTAGCCCTAATAAGGGCTCTCAATGACTCTCTTGTCTTCTGGTAGCTGGTATATATGGTGGTAAATGCGATATTCTGAGCTTCTGGGGCCCTGCCTGCCTACATATGGGCTATATACCGTTCAGCATAGTAGCCCTAATAAGGGCTCTCAATGACTCTCTTGTCTTCTGGTAGCTGGTATATATGGTGGTAAATGCGATATTCTGAGCTTCTGGGGCCCTGCCTGCCTACATATGAGCTATATACCGTTCAGCATAGTAGCCCTAATAAGGGCTCTCAATGACTCTCTTGTCTTCTGGTAGCTGGTATATATGGTGGTAAATGCGATATTCTGAGCTTCTGGGGCCCTGCCTGCCTACATATGAGCTACAGTATATACCGTTCAGCATAGTAGCTCTAATAATAAGGGCTCTCAATGACTCTCTTGTCTTCTGGTAGCTGGTATATATGGTGGTAAATGCGATATTCTGAGCTTCTGGGGCCCTGCCTGCCTACATATGAGCTATATACCGTTCAGCATAGTAGCCCTAATAATAAGGGCTCTCAATGACTCTCTTGTCTTCTGGTAGCTGGTATATATGGTGGTAAATGCGATATTCTGAGCTTCTGGGGCCCTGCCTGCCTACATATGGGCTATATACCGTTCAGCATAGTAGCCCTAATAAGGGCTCTCAATGACTCTCTTGTCTTCTGGTAGCTGGTATATATGGTGGTAAATGCGATATTCTGAGCTTCTGGGGCCCTGCCTGCCTACATATGGGCTATATACCGTTCAGCATAGTAGCCCTAATAAGGGCTCTCAATGACTCTCTTGTCTTCTGGTAGCTGGTATATATGGTGGTAAATGCGATATTCTGAGCATCTGGGGCCTTGCCTGCCTACATATGGGCTATATACCGTTCAGCATAGTAGCCCTAATAAGGGCTCTCAATGACTCTCTTGTCTTCTGGTAGCTGGTATATATGGTGGTAAATGCGATATTCTGAGCTTCTGGGGCCCTGCCTGCCTACATATGAGCTATATACCGTTCAGCATAGTAGCCCTAATAAGGGCTCTCAATGACTCTCTTGTCTTCTGGTAGCTGGTATATATGGTGGTAAATGCGATATTCTGAGCTTCTGGGGCCCTGCCTGCCTACATATGAGCTACAGTATATACCGTTCAGCATAGTAGCCCTATTAATAAGGGCTCTCAATGACTCTCTTGTCTTCTGGTAGCTGGTATATATGGTGGTAAATGCGATATTCTGAGCTTCTGGGGCCCTGCCTGCCTACATATGAGCTATATACCGTTCAGCATAGTAGCCCTAATAATAAGGGCTCTCAATGACTCTCTTGTCTTCTGGTAGCTGGTATATATGGTGGTAAATGCGATATTCTGAGCTTCTGGGGCCCTGCCTGCCTACATATGGGCTATATACCGTTCAGCATAGTAGCCCTAATAAGGGCT
This sequence comes from Gastrophryne carolinensis, assembly GCA_027917425.1. Classification (NCBI taxonomy): domain Eukaryota; kingdom Metazoa; phylum Chordata; class Amphibia; order Anura; family Microhylidae; genus Gastrophryne; species Gastrophryne carolinensis. Next base: position 253,225,611 of record CM051236.1, on the reverse strand, counting down.
CTCAATGACTCTCTTGTCTTCTGTTAGCTGGTATATATGGTGGTAAATGCGATATTCTGAGCTTCTGGGGCCCTGCCTGCCTACATATGAGCTACAGTATATACCGTTCAGCATAGTAGCCCTAATAATAAGGGCTCTCAATGACTCTCTTGTCTTCTGGTAGCTGGTATATATGGTGGTAAATGCGATATTCTGAGCTTCTGGGGCCCTGCCTGCCTACATATGGGCTATATACCGTTCAGCATAGTAGCCCTAATAAGGGCTCTCAAAGACCTCTTGTCTTCTGGTAGCTGGTATATATGGTGGTAAATGCGATATTCTGAGCTTCTGGGGCCCTGCCTGCCTACATATGAGCTATATACCGTTCAGCATAGTAGCCCTAATAAGGGCTCTCAATGACTCTCTTGTCTTCTGGTAGCTGGTATATATGGTGGTAAATGCGATATTCTGAGCTTCTGGGGCCCTGCCTGCCTACATATGAGCTATATACCGTTCAGCATAGTAGCCCTAATAATAAGGACTCTCAATGACTCTCTTGTCTTCTGGTAGCTGGTATATATGGTGGTAAATGCGATATTCTGAGCTTCTGGGGCCCTGCCTGCCTACATATGAGCTATATACCGTTCAGCATAGTAGCCCTAATAATAAGGGCTCTCAATGACTCTCTTGTCTTCTGGTAGCTGGTATATATGGTGGTAAATGCGATATTCTGAGCTTCTGGGGCCCTGCCTGCCTACATATGGGCTATATACCGTTCAGCATAGTAGCCCTAATAAGGGCTCTCAATGACTCTCTTGTCTTCTGGTAGCTGGTATATATGGTGGTAAATGCGATATTCTGAGCTTCTGGGGCCCTGCCTGCCTACATATGAGCTATATACCGTTCAGCATAGTAGCCCTAATAAGGGCTCTCAATGACCTCTTGTCTTCTGGTAGCTGGTATATATGGTGGTAAATGCGATATTCTGAGCTTCTGGGTCCCTGCCTGCCTACATATGAGCTACAGTATATACCGTTCAGCATAGTAGCCCTAATAAGGGCTCTCAATGACCTCTTGTCTTCTGGTACCTGGTATATATGGTGGTAAATGCGATATTCTGAGCTTCTGGGGCCCTGCCTGCCTACATATGAGCTATATACCGTTCAGCATAGTAGCCCTAATAATAAGGGCTCTCAATGACTCTCTTGTCTTCTGGTAGCTGGTATATATGGTGGTAAATGCGATATTCTGAGCTTCTGGGGCCCTGCCAGCCTACATATGGGCTATATACCGTTCAGCATAGTAGCCCTAATAAGGGCTCTCAATGACTCTCTTGTCTTCTGGTAGCTGGTATATATGGTGGTAAATGCGATATTCTGAGCTTCTGGGGCCCTGCCTGCCTACATATGGGCTATATACCGTTCAGCATAGTAGCCCTAATAAGGGCTCTCAATTACTCTCTTGTCTTCTGGTAGCTGGTATACATGGTGGTAAATGCGATATTCTGAGCTTCTGGGGCCCTGCCTGCCTACATATGAGCTACAGTATATACCGTTCAGCATAGTAGCCCTAATAAGGGCTCTCAATGACCTCTTGTCTTCTGGTAGCTGGTATATATGGTGGTAAATGCGATATTCTGAGCTTCTGGGGCCCTGCCTGCCTACATATGAGCTATATACCGTTCAGCATAGTAGCCCTAATAATAAGGGCTCTCAATGACTTTCTTGTCTTCTGGTAGCTGGTATATATGGTGGTAAATGCAATATTCTGAGCTTCTGGGGCCCTGCCTGCCTACATATGGGCTATATACCGTTCAGCATAGTAGCCCTAATAATAAGGACTCTCAATGACTCTCTTGGTATATATGGTGGTAAATGCGATATTCTGAGCTTCTGGGGCCCTGCCTGCCTACATATGAGCTATATACCGTTCAGCATAGTAGCCCTAATAAGGGCTCTCAATGACCTCTTGTCTTCTGGTAGCTGGTATATATGGTGGTAAATGCGATATTCTGAGCTTCTGGGGCCCTGCCTGCTTACATATGAGCTATATACCGTTCAGCATACTAGCCCTAATAAGGACTCTCAATGACTCTCTTGTCTTCTGGTAGCTGGTATATATGGTGGTAAATGCGATATTCTGAGCTTCTGGGGCCCTGCCTGCCTACATATGGGCTATATACCGTTCAGCATAGTAGCCCTAATAATAAGGACTCTCAATGACTCTCTTGTCTTCTGGTAGCTGGTATATATGGAGGTAAATGCGATATTCTGAGCTTCTGGGGCCCTGCCTGCCTACATATGGGCTATATACCGTTCAGCATAGTAGCCCTAATAATAAGGGCTCTCAATGACTCTCTTGTCTTCTGGTAGCTGGTATATATGGTGGTAAATGCGATATTCTGAGCTTATGAGGCCCTGCCTGCCTACATATGAGCTATATACCGTTCAGCATAGTAGCCCTAATAAGGGCTCTCAATGACTCTCTTGTCTTCTGGTAGCTGGTATATATGGTGGTAAATGCGATATTCTGAGCTTCTGGGGCCCTGCCTGCCTACATATGGGCTATATACCGTTCAGCATAGTAGCCCTAATAATAAGGACTCTCAATGACTCTCTTGTCTTCTGGTAGCTGGTATATATGGTGGTAAATGCGATATTCTGAGCTTCTGGGGCCCTGCCTGCCTACATATGGGCTATATACCGTTCAGCATAGTAGCCCTAATAATAAGGGCTCTCAATGACTCTCTTGTCTTCTGGTAGCTGGTATATATGGTGGTAAATGCGATATTCTGAGCTTCTGGGGCCCTGCCTGCCTACATATGGGCTATATACCGTTCAGCATAGTAGCCCTAATAAGGGCTCTCAATGACTCTCTTGTCTTCTGGTAGCTGGTATATATGGTGGTAAATGCGATATTCTGAGCTTCTGGGGCCTTGCCTGCCTACATATGGGCTATATACCGTTCAGCATAGTAGCCCTAATAAGGGCTCTCGATGACTCTCTTGTCTTCTGGTAGCTGGTATATATGGTGGTAAATGCGATATTCTGAGCTTCTGGGGCCCTGCCTGCCTACATATGAGCTATATACCGTTCAGCATAGTAGCCCTAATAAGGGCTCTCAATGACTCTCTTGTCTTCTGGTAGCTGGTATATATGGTGGTAAATGCGATATTCTGAGCTTCTGGGGCCCTGCCTGCCTACATATGAGCTACAGTATATACCGTTCAGCATAGTAGCCCTATTAATAAGGGCTCTCAATGACTCTCTTGTCTTCTGGTAGCTGGTATATATGGTGGTAAATGCGATATTCTGAGCTTCTGGGGCCCTGCCTGCCTACATATGAGCTATATACCGTTCAGCATAGTAGCCCTAATAATAAGGGCTCTCAATGACTCTCTTGTCTTCTGGTAGCTGGTATATATGGTGGTAAATGCGATATTCTGAGCTTCTGGGGCCCTGCCTGCCTACATATGGGCTATATACCGTTCAGCATAGTAGCCCTAATAAGGGCTCTCAATGACTCTCTTGTCTTCTGTTAGCTGGTATATATGGTGGTAAATGCGATATTCTGAGCTTCTGGGGCCCTGCCTGCCTACATATGAGCTACAGTATATACCGTTCAGCATAGTAGCCCTAATAATAAGGGCTCTCAATGACTCTCTTGTCTTCTGGTAGCTGGTATATATGGTGGTAAATGCGATATTCTGAGCTTCTGGGGCCCTGCCTGCCTACATATGGGCTATATACCGTTCAGCATAGTAGCCCTAATAAGGGCTCTCAATGACCTCTTGTCTTCTGGTAGCTGGTATATATGGTGGTAAATGCGATATTCTGAGCTTCTGGGGCCCTGCCTGCCTACATATGAGCTATATACCGTTCAGCATAGTAGCCCTAATAAGGGCTCTCAATGACTCTCTTGTCTTCTGGTAGCTGGTATATATGGTGGTAAATGCGATATTCTGAGCTTCTGGGGCCCTGCCTGCCTACATATGGGCTATATACCGTTCAGCAAAGTAGCCCTAATAATAAGGACTCTCAATGACTCTCTTGTCTTCTGGTAGCTGGTATATATGGTGGTAAATGCGATATTCTGAGCTTCTGGGGCCCTGCCTGCCTACATATGAGCTATATACCGTTCAGCATAGTAGCCCTAATAAGGGCTCTCAATGACTCTCTTGTCTTCTGGTAGCTGGTATATATGGTGGTAAATGCGATATTCTGATCTTCTGGGGCCCTGCCTGCCTACATATGGGCTATATACCGTTCAGCATAGTAGCCCTAATAAGGGCTCTCAATGACTCTCTTGTCTTCTGGTAGCTGGTATATATGGTGGTAAATGCGATATTCTGAGCTTCTGGGGCCCTGCCTGCCTACATATAAGCTATATACCGTTCAGCATAGTAGCCCTAATAATAAGGACTCTCAATGACTCTCTTGTCTTCTGGTAGCTGGTATATATGGTGGTAAATGCGATATTCTGAGCTTCTGGGGCCCTGCCTGCCTACATATGAGCTACAGTATATACCGTTCAGCATAGTAGCCCTAATAAGGGCTCTCAATGACCTCCTGTCTTCTGGTAGCTGGTATATATGGTGGTAAATGCGATATTCTGAGCTTCTGGGGCCCTGCCTGCCTACATATGGGCTATATACTGTTCAGCATAGTAGCCCTAATAATAAGGACTCTCAATGACTCTCTTGTCTTCTGGTAGCTGGTATATATGGTGGTAAATGCGATATTCTGAGCTTCTGGGGCCCTGCCTGCCTGGCTATATACCGTTCAGCATAGTAGCCCTAATAAGGGCTCTCAATGACCTCTTGTCTTCTGGTAGCTGGTATATATGGTGGTAAATGCGATATTCTGAGCTTCTGGGGCCCTGCCTGCCTACATATGAGCTATATACCGTTCAGCATAGTAGCCCTCTCTTGTCTTCTGGTAGCTGGTATATATGGTGGTAAATGCGATATTCTGAGCTTCTGGGGCCCTGCCTGCCTACATATGAGCTACAGTATATACCGTTCAGCATAGTAGCCCTAATAAGGGCTCTCAATGACCTCTTGTCTTCTGGTAGCTGGTATATATGGTGGTAAATGCGATATTCTGAGCTTCTGGGGCCCTGCCTGCCTACATATGGGCTATATACCGTTCAGCATAGTAGCCCTAATAAGGGCTCTCAATGACTCTCTTGTCTTCTGGTAGCTGGTATATATGGTGGTAAATGCGATATTCTGAGCTTCTGGGGCCCTGCCTGCCTACATATGGGCTATATACCGTTCAGCATAGTAGCCCTAATAATAAGGGCTCTCAATGACTCTCTTGTCTTCTGGTAGCTGGTATATATGGTGGTAAATGCGATATTCTGAGCTTCTGGGGCCCTGCCTGCCTACATATGGGCTATATACCATTCAGCATAGTAGCCCTAATAAGGGCTCTCAATGACTCTCTTGTCTTCTGGTAGCTGGTATATATGGTGGTAAATGCGATATTCTGAGCTTCTGGGGCCCTGCCTGCCTACATATGGGCTATATACCGTTCAGCATAGTAGCCCTAATAAGGGCTCTCAATGACTCTCTTGTCTTCTGGTAGCTGGTATATATGGTGGTAAATGCGATATTCTGAGCTTCTGGGGCCCTGCCTGCCTACATATGAGCTATATACCGTTCAGCATAGTAGCCCTAATAAGGGCTCTCAATGACTCTCTTGTCTTCTGGTAGCTGGTATATATGGTGGTAAATGCGATATTCTGAGCTTCTGTGGCCCTGCCTGCCTACATATGAGCTACAGTATATACCGTTCAGCATAGTAGCCCTAATAATAAGGGCTCTCAATGACTCTCTTGTCTTCTGGTAGCTGGTATATATGGTGGTAAATGCGATATTCTGAGCTTCTGGGGCCCTGCCTGCCTACATATGAGCTATATACCGTTCAGCATAGTAGCCCTAATAAGGGCTCTCAATGACTCTCTTGTCTTCTGGTAGCTGGTATATATGGTGGTAAATGCGATATTCTGAGCTTCTGGGGCCCTGCCTGCCTACATATGAGCTACAGTATATACCGTTCAGCATAGTAGCCCTATTAATAAGGGCTCTCAATGACTCTCTTGTCTTCTGGTAGCTGGTATATATGGTGGTAAATGCGATATTCTGAGCTTCTGGGGCCCTGCCTGCCTACATATGAGCTATATACCGTTCAGCATAGTAGCCCTAATAATAAGGGCTCTCAATGACTCTCTTGTCTTCTGGTAGCTGGTATATATGGTGGTAAATGCGATATTCTGAGCTTCTGGGGCCCTGCCTGCCTACATATGGGCTATATACCGTTCAGCATAGTAGCCCTAATAAGGGCTCTCAATGACTCTCTTGTCTTCTGTTAGCTGGTATATATGGTGGTAAATGCGATATTCTGAGCTTCTGGGGCCCTGCCTGCCTACATATGAGCTACAGTATATACCGTTCAGCATAGTAGCCCTAATAATAAGGGCTCTCAATGACTCTCTTGTCTTCTGGTAGCTGGTATATATGGTGGTAAATGCGATATTCTGAGCTTCTGGGGCCCTGCCTGCCTACATATGGGCTATATACCGTTCAGCATAGTAGCCCTAATAAGGGCTCTCAATGACCTCTTGTCTTCTGGTAGCTGGTATATATGGTGGTAAATGCGATATTCTGAGCTTCTGGGGCCCTGCCTGCCTACATATGAGCTATATACCGTTCAGCATAGTAGCCCTAATAAGGGCTCTCAATGACTCTCTTGTCTTCTGGTAGCTGGTATATATGGTGGTAAATGCGATATTCTGAGCTTCTGGGGCCCTGCCTGCCTACATATGGGCTATATACCGTTCAGCAAAGTAGCCCTAATAATAAGGACTCTCAATGACTCTCTTGTCTTCTGGTAGCTGGTATATATGGTGGTAAATGCGATATTCTGAGCTTCTGGGGCCCTGCCTGCCTACATATGAGCTATATACCGTTCAGCATAGTAGCCCTAATAAGGGCTCTCAATGACTCTCTTGTCTTCTGGTAGCTGGTATATATGGTGGTAAATGCGATATTCTGAGCTTCTGGGGCCCTGCCTGCTTACATATGGGCTATATACCGTTCAGCATAGTAGCCCTAATAAGGGCTCTCAATGACTCTCTTGTCTTCTGGTAGCTGGTATATATGGTGGTAAATGCGATATTCTGAGCTTCTGGGGCCCTGCCTGCCTACATATGAGCTATATACCGTTCAGCATAGTAGCCCTAATAATAAGGACTCTCAATGACTCTCTTGTCTTCTGGTAGCTGGTATATATGGTGGTAAATGCGATATTCTGAGCTTCTGGGGCCCTGCCTGCCTACATATGAGCTACAGTATATACCGTTCAGCATAGTAGCCCTAATAAGGGCTCTCAATGACCTCCTGTCTTCTGGTAGCTGGTATATATGGTGGTAAATGCGATATTCTGAGCTTCTGGGGCCCTGCCTGCCTACATATGGGCTATATACTGTTCAGCATAGTAGCCCTAATAATAAGGACTCTCAATGACTCTCTTGTCTTCTGGTAGCTGGTATATATGGTGGTAAATGCGATATTCTGAGCTTCTGGGGCCCTGCCTGCCTGGCTATATACCGTTCAGCATAGTAGCCCTAATAAGGGCTCTCAATGACCTCTTGTCTTCTGGTAGCTGGTATATATGGTGGTAAATGCGATATTCTGAGCTTCTGGGGCCCTGCCTGCCTACATATGAGCTATATACCGTTCAGCATAGTAGCCCTCTCTTGTCTTCTGGTAGCTGGTATATATGGTGGTAAATGCGATATTCTGAGCTTCTGGGGCCCTGCCTGCCTACATATGAGCTACAGTATATACCGTTCAGCATAGTAGCCCTAATAAGGGCTCTCAATGACCTCTTGTCTTCTGGTAGCTGGTATATATGGTGGTAAATGCGATATTCTGAGCTTCTGGGGCCCTGCCTGCCTACATATGGGCTATATACCGTTCAGCATAGTAGCCCTAATAAGGGCTCTCAATGACTCTCTTGTCTTCTGGTAGCTGGTATATATGGTGGTAAATGCGATATTCTGAGCTTCTGGGGCCCTGCCTGCCTACATATGGGCTATATACCGTTCAGCATAGTAGCCCTAATAATAAGGGCTCTCAATGACTCTCTTGTCTTCTGGTAGCTGGTATATATGGTGGTAAATGCGATATTCTGAGCTTCTGGGGCCCTGCCTGCCTACATATGGGCTATATACCGTTCAGCATAGTAGCCCTAATAAGGGCTCTCAATGACTCTCTTGTCTTCTGGTAGCTGGTATATATGGTGGTAAATGCGATATTCTGAGCTTCTGGGGCCCTGCCTGCCTACATATGGGCTATATACCGTTCAGCATAGTAGCCCTAATAAGGGCTCTCAATGACTCTCTTGTCTTCTGGTAGCTGGTATATATGGTGGTAAATGCGATATTCTGAGCTTCTGGGGCCCTGCCTGCCTACATATGAGCTATATACCGTTCAGCATAGTAGCCCTAATAAGGGCTCTCAATGACTCTCTTGTCTTCTGGTAGCTGGTATATATGGTGGTAAATGCGATATTCTGAGCTTCTGGGGCCCTGCCTGCCTACATATGAGCTACAGTATATACCGTTCAGCATAGTAGCCCTAATAATAAGGGCTCTCAATGACTCTCTTGTCTTCTGGTAGCTGGTATATATGGTGGTAAATGCGATATTCTGAGCTTCTGGGGCCCTGCCTGCCTACATATGAGCTATATACCGTTCAGCATAGTAGCCCTAATAATAAGGGCTCTCAATGACTCTCTTGTCTTCTGGTAGCTGGTATATATGGTGGTAAATGCGATATTCTGAGCTTCTGGGGCCCTGCCTGCCTACATATGGGCTATATACCGTTCAGCATAGTAGCCCTAATAAGGGCTCTCAATGACTCTCTTGTCTTCTGGTAGCTGGTATATATGGTGGTAAATGCGATATTCTGAGCTTCTGGGGCCCTGCCTGCCTACATATGAGCTATATACCGTTCAGCATAGTAGCCCTAATAAGGGCTCTCAATGACTCTCTTGTCTTCTGGTAGCTGGTATATATGGTGGTAAATGCGATATTCTGAGCTTCTGGGGCCCTGCCTGCCTACATATGGGCTATATACCGTTCAGCATAGTAGCCCTAATAATAAGGACTCTCAATGACTCTCTTGTCTTCTGGTAGCTGGTATATATGGTGGTAAATGCGATATTCTGAGCTTCTGGGGCCCTGCCTGCCTACATATGAGCTATATACCGTTCAGCATAGTAGCCCTAATAATAAGGGCTCTCAATGACTCTCTTGTCTTCTGGTAGCTGGTATATATGGTGGTAAATGCGATATTCTGAGCTTCTGGGGCCCTGCCTGCCTACATATCAGCTACAGTATATACCGTTCAGCATAGTAGCCCTAATAAGGGCTCTCAATGACCTCTTGTCTTCTGGTAGCTGGTATATATGGTGGTAAATGCGATATTCTGAGCTTCTGGGGCCCTGCCTGCCTACATATGAGCTATATACCGTTCAGCATAGTAGCCCTAATAATAAGGGCTCTCAATGACTCTCTTGTCTTCTGGTAGCTGGTATATATGGTGGTAAATGAGATATTCTGAGCTTCTGGGGCCCTGCCTGCCTACATATGGGCTATATACCGTTCAGCATAGTAGCCCTAATAATAAGGACTCTCAATGACTCTCTTGTCTTCTGGTAGCTGGTATATATGGTGGTAAATGCGATATTCTGAGCTTCTGGGGCCCTGCCTGCCTACATATGAGCTATATACCGTTCAGCATAGTAGCCCTAATAAGGGCTCTCAATGACCTCTTGTCTTCTGGTAGCTGGTATATATGGTGGTAAATGCGATATTCTGAGCTTCTGGGGCCCTGCCTGCCTACATATGAGCTATATACCGTTCAGCATAGTAGCCCTAATAAGGACTCTCAATGACTCTCTTGTCTTCTGGTAGCTGGTATATATGGTGGTAAATGCGATATTCTGAGCTTCTGGGGCCCTGCCTGCCTACATATGGGCTATATACCGTTCAGCATAGTAGCCCTAATAATAAGGACTCTCAATGACTCTCTTGTCTTCTGGTAGCTGGTATATATGGAGGTAAATGCGATATTCTGAGCTTCTGGGGCCCTGCCTGCCTACATATGGGCTATATACCGTTCAGCATAGTAGCCCTAATAATAAGGGCTCTCAATGACTCTCTTGTCTTCTGGTAGCTGGTATATATGGTGGTAAATGCGATATTCTGAGCTTCTGGGGCCCTGGCTGCCTACATATGAGCTATATACCGTTCAGCATAGTAGCCCTAATAAGGGCTCTCAATGACTCTCTTGTCTTCTGGTAGCTGGTATATATGGTGGTAAATGCGATATTCTGAGCTTCTGGGGCCCTGCCTGCCTACATATGGGCTATATACCGTTCAGCATAGTAGCCCTAATAATAAGGGCTCTCAATGACTCTCTTGTCTTCTGGTAGCTGGTATATATGGTGGTAAATGCGATATTCTGAGCTTCTGGGGCCCTGCCTGCCTACATATGGGCTATATACCGTTCAGCATAGTAGCCCTAATAATAAGGGCTCTCAATGACTCTCTTGTCTTCTGGTAGCTGGTATATATGATGGTAAATGCGATATTCTGAGCTTCTGGGGCCCTGCCTGCCTACATATGGGCTATATACCGTTCAGCATAGTAGCCCAAATAAGGGCTCTCAATGACTCTCTTGTCTTCTGGTAGCTGGTATATATGGTGGTAAATGCGATATTCTGAGCTTCTGGGGCCCTGCCTGCCTACATATGGGCTATATACCGTTCAGCATAGTAGCCCTAATAAGGGCTCTCAATTACTCTCTTGTCTTCTGGTAGCTGGTATATATGGTGGTAAATGCGATATTCTGAGCTTCTGGGGCCCTGCCTGCCTACATATGGGCTATATACCGTTCAGCATAGTAGCCCTAATAAGGGCTCTCAATGACTCTCTTGTCTTCTGGTAGCTGGTATATATGGTGGTAAATGCGATATTCTGAGCTTCTGAGGCCCTTCCTGCCTACATATGAGCTATATACCGTTCAGCATAGTAGCCCTAATAAGGGCTCTCAATGACTCTCTTGTCTTCTGGTAGCTGGTATATATGGTGGTAAATGCGATATTCTGAGCTTCTGGGGCCCTGCCTGCTTACATATGGGCTATATACCGTTCAGCATAGTAGCCCTAATAAGGGCTCTCAATGACTCTCTTGTCTTCTGGTAGCTGGTATATATGGTGGTAAATGCGATATTCTGAGCTTCTGGGGCCCTGCCTGCCTACATATGAGCTATATACCGTTCAGCATAGTAGCCCTAATAATAAGGACTCTCAATGACTTTCTTGTCTTCTGGTAGCTGGTATATATGGTGGTAAATGCGATATTCTGAGCTTCTGGGGCCCTGCCTGCCTACATATGGGCTATATACTGTTCAGCATAGTAGCCCTAATAATAAGGACTCTCAATGACTCTCTTGTCTTCTGGTAGCTGGTATATATGGTGGTAAATGCGATATTCTGAGCTTCTGGGGCCCTGCCTGCCTGGCTATATACCGTTCAGCATAGTAGCCCTAATAAGGGCTCTCAATGACCTCTTGTCTTCTGGTAGCTGGTATATATGGTGGTAAATGCGATATTCTGAGCTTCTGGGGCCCTGCCTGCCTACATATGAGCTATATACCGTTCAGCATAGTAGCCCTCTCTTGTCTTCTGGTAGCTGGTATATATGGTGGTAAATGCGATATTCTGAGCTTCTGGGGCCCTGCCTGCCTACATATGAGCTACAGTATATACCGTTCAGCATAGTAGCCCTAATAAGGGCTCTCAATTACTCTCTTGTCTTCTGGTAGCTGGTATATATGGTGGTAAATGCGATATTCTGAGCTTCTGGGGCCCTGCCTGCCTACATATGGGCTATATACCGTTCAGCATAGTAGCCCTAATAAGGGCTCTCAATGACTCTCTTGTCTTCTGGTAGCTGGTATATATGGTGGTAAATGCGATATTCTGAGCTTCTGAGGCCCTTCCTGCCTACATATGAGCTATATACCGTTCAGCATAGTAGCCCTAATAAGGGCTCTCAATGACTCTCTTGTCTTCTGGTAGCTGGTATATATGGTGGTAAATGCGATATTCTGAGCTTCTGGGGCCCTGCCTGCTTACATATGGGCTATATACCGTTCAGCATAGTAGCCCTAATAAGGGCTCTCAATGACTCTCTTGTCTTCTGGTAGCTGGTATATATGGTGGTAAATGCGATATTCTGAGCTTCTGGGGCCCTGCCTGCCTACATATGAGCTATATACCGTTCAGCATAGTAGCCCTAATAATAAGGACTCTCAATGACTTTCTTGTCTTCTGGTAGCTGGTATATATGGTGGTAAATGCGATATTCTGAGCTTCTGGGGCCCTGCCTGCCTACATATGGGCTATATACTGTTCAGCATAGTAGCCCTAATAATAAGGACTCTCAATGACTCTCTTGTCTTCTGGTAGCTGGTATATATGGTGGTAAATGCGATATTCTGAGCTTCTGGGGCCCTGCCTGCCTGGCTATATACCGTTCAGCATAGTAGCCCTAATAAGGGCTCTCAATGACCTCTTGTCTTCTGGTAGCTGGTATATATGGTGGTAAATGCGATATTCTGAGCTTCTGGGGCCCTGCCTGCCTACATATGAGCTATATACCGTTCAGCATAGTAGCCCTCTCTTGTCTTCTGGTAGCTGGTATATATGGTGGTAAATGCGATATTCTGAGCTTCTGGGGCCCTGCCTGCCTACATATGAGCTACAGTATATACCGTTCAGCATAGTAGCCCTAATAAGGGCTCTCAATGACCTCTTGTCTTCTGGTAGCTGGTATATATGGTGGTAAATGCGATATTCTGAGCTTCTGGGGCCCTGCCTGCCTACATATGGGCTATATACCGTTCAGCATAGTAGCCCTAATAAGGGCTCTCAATGACTCTCTTGTCTTCTGGTAGCTGGTATATATGGTGGTAAATGCGATATTCTGAGCTTCTGGGGCCCTGCCTGCCTACATATGAGCTACAGTATATACCGTTCAGCATAGTAGCCCTAATAATAAGGGCTCTCAATGACTCTCTTGTCTTCTGGTAGCTGGTATATATGGTGGTAAATGCGATATTCTGAGCTTCTGGGGCCCTGCCTGCCTACATATGAGCTATATACCGTTCAGCATAGTAGCCCTAATAATAAGGGCTCTCAATGACTCTCTTGTCTTCTGGTAGCTGGTATATATGGTGGTAAATGCGATATTCTGAGCTTCTGGGGCCCTGCCTGCCTACATATGGGCTATATACCGTTCAGCATAGTAGCCCTAATAAGGGCTCTCAATGACTCTCTTGTCTTCTGGTAGCTGGTATATATGGTGGTAAATGCGATATTCTGAGCTTCTGGGGCCCTGCCTGCCTACATATGAGCTATATACCGTTCAGCATAGTAGCCCTAATAAGGGCTCTCAATGACTCTCTTGTCTTCTGGTAGCTGGTATATATGGTGGTAAATGCGATATTCTGAGCTTCTGGGGCCCTGCCTGCCTACATATGGGCTATATACCGTTCAGCATAGTAGCCCTAATAATAAGGACTCTCAATGACTCTCTTGTCTTCTGGTAGCTGGTATATATGGTGGTAAATGCGATATTCTGAGCTTCTGGGGCCCTGCCTGCCTACATATGAGCTATATACCGTTCAGCATAGTAGCCCTAATAATAAGGGCTCTCAATGACTCTCTTGTCTTCTGGTAGCTGGTATATATGGTGGTAAATGCGATATTCTGAGCTTCTGGGGCCCTGCCAGCCTACATATGGGCTATATACCGTTCAGCATAGTAGCCCTAATAAGGGCTCTCAATGACTCTCTTGTCTTCTGGTAGCTGGTATATATGGTGGTAAATGCGATATTCTGAGCTTCTGGGGCCCTGCCTGCCTACATATGGGCTATATACCATTCAGCATAGTAGCCCTAATAAGGGCTCTCAATGACTCTCTTGTCTTCTGGTAGCTGGTATATATGGTGGTAAATGCGATATTCTGAGCTTCTGGGGCCCTGCCTGCCTACATATGAGCTACAGTATATACCGTTCAGCATAGTAGCCCTAATAAGGGCTCTCAATGACCTCTTGTCTTCTGGTAGCTGGTATATATGGTGGTAAATGCGATATTCTGAGCTTCTGGGGCCCTGCCTGCCTACATATGAGCTATATACCGTTCAGCATAGTAGCCCTAATAATAAGGGCTCTCAATGACTCTCTTGTCTTCTGGTAGCTGGTATATATGGTGGTAAATGAGATATTCTGAGCTTCTGGGGCCCTGCCTGCCTACATATGGGCTATATACCGTTCAGCATAGTAGCCCTAATAATAAGGACTCTCAATGACTCTCTTGTCTTCTGGTAGCTGGTATATATGGTGGTAAATGCGATATTCTGAGCTTCTGGTGCCCTGCCTGCCTACATATGAGCTATATACCGTTCAGCATAGTAGCCCTAATAAGGGCTCTCAATGACCTCTTGTCTTCTGGTAGCTGGTATATATGGTGGTAAATGCGATATTCTGAGCTTCTGGGGCCCTGCCTGCCTACATATGAGCTATATACCGTTCAGCATAGTAGCCCTAATAAGGACTCTCAATGACTCTCTTGTCTTCTGGTAACTGGTATATATGGTGGTAAATGCGATATTCTGAGCTTCTGGGGCCCTACCTGCCTACATATGGGCTATATACCGTTCAGCATAGTAGCCCTAATAATAAGGACTCTCAATGACTCTCTTGTCTTCTGGTAGCTGGTATATATGGAGGTAAATGCGATATTCTGAGCTTCTGGGGCCCTGCCTGCCTACATATGGGCTATATACCGTTCAGCATAGTAGCCCTAATAATAAGGGATCTCAATGACTCTCTTGTCTTCTGGTAGCTGGTATATATGGTGGTAAATGCGATATTCTGAGCTTCTGGGGCCCTGCCTGCCTACATATGAGCTATATACCGTTCAGCATAGTAGCCCTAATAAGGGCTCTCAATGACTCTCTTGTCTTCTGGTAGCTGGTATATATGGTGGTAAATGCGATATTCTGAGCTTCTGGGGCCCTGCCTGCCTACATATGGGCTATATACCGTTCAGCATAGTAGCCCTAATAATAGGGACTCTCAATGACTCTCTTGTCTTCTGGTAGCTGGTATATATGGTGGTAAATGCGATATTCTGAGCTTCTGGGGCCCTGCCTGCCTACATATGGGCTATATACCGTTCAGCATAGTAGCCCTAATAATAAGGGCTCTCAATGACTCTCTTGTCTTCTGGTAGCTGGTATATATGATGGTAAATGCGATATTCTGAGCTTCTGGGGCCCTGCCTGCCTACATATGGGCTATATACCGTTCAGCATAGTAGCCCAAATAAGGGCTCTCAATGACTCTCTTGTCTTCTGGTAGCTGGTATATATGGTGGTAAATGCGATACTCTGAGCTTCTGGGGCCCTGCCTGCCTACATATGGGCTATATACCGTTCAGCATAGTAGCCCTAATAAGGGCTCTCAATGACTCTCTTGTCTTCTGGTAGCTGGTATATATGGTGGTAAATGCGATATTCTGAGCTTCTGGGGCCCTGCCTGCCTACATATGGGCTATATACCGTTCAGCATAGTAGCCCTAATAAGGGCTCTCAATGACTCTCTTGTCTTCTGGTAGCTGGTATATATGGTGGTAAATGCGATATTCTGAGCTTCTGGGGCCCTGCCTGCCTACATATGAGCTATATACCGTTCAGCATAGTAGCCCTAATAAGGGCTCTCAATGACTCTCTTGTCTTCTGGTAGCTGGTATATATGGTGGTAAATGCGATATTCTGAGCTTCTGGGGCCCTGCCTGCCTACATATGAGCTACAGTATATACCATTCAGCATAGTAGCCCTATTAATAAGGGCTCTCAATGACTCTCTTGTCTTCTGGTAGCTGGTATATATGGTGGTAAATGCGATATTCTGAGCTTCTGGGGCCCTGCCTGCCTACATATGAGCTATATACCGTTCAGCATAGTAGCCCTAATAATAAGGGCTCTCAATGACTCTCTTGTCTTCTGGTAGCTGGTATATATGGTGGTAAATGCGATATTCTGAGCTTCTGGGGCCCTGCCTGCCTACATATGGGCTATATACCGTTCAGCATAGTAGCCCTAATAAGGGCTCTCAATGACTCTCTTGTCTTCTGTTAGCTGGTATATATGGTGGTAAATGCGATATTCTGAGCTTCTGGGGCCCTGCCTGCCTACATATGAGCTACAGTATATACCGTTCAGCATAGTAGCCCTAATAATAAGGGCTCTCAATGTCTCTCTTGTCTTCTGGTAGCTGGTATATATGGTGGTAAATGCGATATTCTGAGCTTCTGGGGCCCTGCCTGCCTACATATGGCCTATATACCGTTCAGCATAGTAGCCCTAATAAGGGCTCTCAATGACCTCTTGTCTTCTGGTAGCTGGTATATATGGTGGTAAATGCGATATTCTGAGCTTCTGGGGCCCTGCCTGCCTACATATGAGCTATATACCGTTCAGCATAGTAGCCCTAATAAGGGCTCTCAATGACTCTCTTGTCTTCTGGTAGCTGGTATATATGGTGGTAAATGCGATATTCTGAGCTTCTGGGGCCCTGCCTGCCTACATATGGGCTATATACCGTTCAGCATAGTAGCCCTAATAAGGGCTCTCAATGACCTCTTGTCTTCTGGTAGATGGTATATATGGTGGTAAATGCGATATTCTGAGCTTCTGGGGCCCTGCCTGCCTACATATGAGCTATATACCATTCAGCATAGTAGCCCTAATAAGGGCTCTCAATGACTCTCTTGTCTTCTGGTAGCTGGTATATATGGTGGTAAATGCGATATTCTGAGCTTCTGGGGCCCTGCCTGCCTACATATGGGCTATATACCGTTCAGCATAGTAGCCCTAATAAGGGCTCTCAATGACCTCTTGTCTTCTGGTAGCTGGTATATATGGTGGTAAATGCGATATTCTGAGCTTCTGGGGCCCTGCCTGCCTACATATGAGCTATATACCGTTCAGCATAGTAGCCCTAATAATAAGGACTCTCAATGACTCTCTTGTCTTCTGGTAGCTGGTATATATGGTGGTAAATGCGATATTCTGAGCTTCTGGGGCCCTGCCTGCCTACATATGAGCTACAGTATATACCGTTCAGCATAGTAGCCCTAATAAGGGCTCTCAATGACCTCTTGTCTTCTGGTAGCTGGTATATATGGTGGTAAATGCGATATTCTGAGCTTCTGGGGCCCTGCCTGCCTACATATGGGCTATATACTGTTCAGCATAGTAGCCCTAATAATAAGGACTCTCAATGACTCTCTTGTCTTCTGGTAGCTGGTATATATGGTGGTAAATGCGATATTCTGAGCTTCTGGGGCCCTGCCTGCCTACATATGAGCTACAGTATATACCGTTCAGCATAGTAGCCCTAATAAGGGCTCTCAATGACCTCTTGTCTTCTGGTAGCTGGTATATATGGTGGTAAATGCGATATTCTGAGCTTCTGGGGCCCTGCCTGCCTACATATGGTCTATATACCGTTCAGCATAGTAGCCCTAATAAGGGCTCTCAATGACTCTCTTGTCTTCTGGTAGCTGGTATATATGGTGGTAAATGCGATATTCTGAGCTTCTGGGGCCCTGCCTGCCTACATATGGGCTATATACCGTTCAGCATAGTAGCCCTAATAATAATGGCTCTCAATGATTCTCTTGTCTTCTGGTAGCTGGTATATATGGTGGTAAATGCGATATTCTGAGCTTCTGGGGCCCTGCCTGCCTACATATGGGCTATATACCGTTCAGCATAGTAGCCCTAATAAGGGCTCTCAATGACTCTCTTGTCTTCTGGTAGCTGGTATATATGGTGGTAAATGCGATATTCTGAGCTTCTGGGGCCCTGCCTGCCTACATATGGGCTATATACCGTTCAGCATAGTAGCCCTAATAAGGGCTCTCAATGACTCTCTTGTCTTCTGGTAGCTGGTATATATGGTGGTAAATGCGATATTCTGAGCTTCTGGGGCCCTGCCTGCCTACATATGGGCTATATACCGTTCAGCATAGTAGCCCTAATAAGGGCTCTCAATGACTCTCTTGTCTTCTGGTAGCTGGTATATATGGTGGTAAATGCGATATTCTGAGCTTCTGGGGCCCTGCCTGCCTACATATGAGCTATATACCGTTCAGCATAGTAGCCCTAATAAGGGCTCTCAATGACTCTCTTGTCTTCTGGTAGCTGGTATATATGGTGGTAAATGCGATATTCTGAGCTTCTGGGGCCCTGCCTGCCTACATATGAGCTACAGTATATACCGTTCAGCATAGTAGCTCTAATAATAAGGGCTCTCAATGACTCTCTTGTCTTCTGGTAGCTGGTATATATGGTGGTAAATGCGATATTCTGAGCTTCTGGGGCCCTGCCTGCCTACATATGAGCTATATACCGTTCAGCATAGTAGCCCTAATAATAAGGGCTCTCAATGACTCTCTTGTCTTCTGGTAGCTGGTATATATGGTGGTAAATGCGATATTCTGAGCTTCTGGGGCCCTGCCTGCCTACATATGGGCTATATACCGTTCAGCATAGTAGCCCTAATAAGGGCTCTCAATGACTCTCTTGTCTTCTGGTAGCTGGTATATATGGTGGTAAATGCGATATTCTGAGCTTCTGGGGCCCTGCCTGCCTACATATGAGCTATATACCGTTCAGCATAGTAGCCCTAATAAGGGCTCTCAATGACTCTCTTGTCTTCTGGTAGCTGGTATATATGGTGGTAAATGCGATATTCTGAGCTTCTGGGGCCCTGCCTGCCTACATATGGGCTATATACCGTTCAGCATAGTAGCCCTAATAATAAGGACTCTCAATGACTCTCTTGTCTTCTGGTAGCTGGTATATATGGTGGTAAATGCGATATTCTGAGCTTCTGGGGCCCTGCCTGCCTACATATGAGCTAAATACCGTTCAGCATAGTAGCCCTAATAAAGGCTCTCAATGACTCTCTTGTCTTCTGGTAGCTGGTATATATGGTGGTAAATGCGATATTCTGAGCTTCTGGGGCCCTGCCTGCCTACATATGGGCTATATACCGTTCAGCATAGTAGCCCTAATAAGGGCTCTCAATGACCTCTTGTCTTCTGGTAGCTGGTATATATGGTGGTAAATGCGATATTCTGAGCTTCTGGGGCCCTGCCTGCCTACATATGAGCTATATACCGTTCAGCATAGTAGCCCTAATAATAAGGACTCTCAATGACTCTCTTGTCTTCTGGTAGCTGGTATATATGGTGGTAAATTCGATATTTTGAGCTTCTGGGGCCCTGCCTGCCTACATATGAGCTACAGTATATACCGTTCAGCATAGTAGCCCTAATAAGGGCTCTCAATGACCTCTTGTCTTCTGGTAGCTGGTATATATGGTGGTAAATGCGATATTCTGAGCTTCTGGGGCCCTGCCTGCCTACATATGAGCTATATACCGGTCAGCATAGTAGCCCTATTAAGGGCTCTCAATGACTCTCTTGTCTTTTGGTAGCTGGTATATATGGTGGTAAATGCGATATTCTGAGCTTCTGGGGCCCTGCCTGCCTACATATGAGCTATATACCGTTCAGCATAGTAGCCCTAATAAGGGCTCTCAATGACTCTCTTGTCTTCTGGTAGCTGGTATATATGGTGGTAAATGCGATATTCTGAGCTTCTGGGGCCCTGCCTGCCTACATATGAGCTATATACCGTTCAGCATAGTAGCCCTAATAAGGGCTCTCAATGACTCTCTTGTCTTCTGGTAGCTGGTATATATGGTGGTAAATGCGAGATTCTGAGCTTCTAGGGCCCTGCCTGCCTACATATGAGCCATATACCGTTCAGCGTAGTAGCCCTAACAAGGGCTCTCAATGACTCTCTTGTCTTCTGGTAGCTGGTATATATGGTGGTAAATGCGATATTCTGAGCTTCTGGGGCCCTGCCTGCCTACATATGAGCTATATACCGTTCAGCATAGTAGCCCTAATAAGGGCTCTCAATGACTCTCTTGTCTTCTGGTAGCTGGTATATATGGTGGTAAATGCGATATTCTGAGCTTCTGGGGCCCTGCCTGCCTACATATGGGCTATATACCGTTCAGCATAGTAGCCCTAATAATAAGGACTCTCAATGACTCTCTTGTCTTCTGGTAGCTGGTATATATGGTGGTAAATGCGATATTCTGAGCTTCTGGGGCCCTGCCTGCCTACATATGAGCTAAATACCGTTCAGCATAGTAGCCCTAATAAAGGCTCTCAATGACTCTCTTGTCTTCTGGTAGCTGGTATATATGGTGGTAAATGCGATATTCTGAGCTTCTGGGGCCCTGCCTGCCTACATATGGGCTATATACCGTTCAGCATAGTAGCCCTAATAAGGGCTCTCAATGACCTCTTGTCTTCTGGTAGCTGGTATATATGGTGGTAAATGCGATATTCTGAGCTTCTGGGGCCCTGCCTGCCTACATATGAGCTATATACCGTTCAGCATAGTAGCCCTAATAATAAGGACTCTCAATGACTCTCTTGTCTTCTGGTAGCTGGTATATATGGTGGTAAATTCGATATTTTGAGCTTCTGGGGCCCTGCCTGCCTACATATGAGCTACAGTATATACCGTTCAGCATAGTAGCCCTAATAAGGGCTCTCAATGACCTCTTGTCTTCTGGTAGCTGGTATATATGGTGGTAAATGCGATATTCTGAGCTTCTGGGGCCCTGCCTGCCTACATATGGGCTATATACCGTTCAGCATAGTAGCCCTAATAAGGGCTCTCAATGACTCTCTTGTCTTTTGGTAGCTGGTATATATGGTGGTAAATGCGATATTCTGAGCTTCTGGGGCCCTGCCTGCCTACATATGAGCTATATACCGTTCAGCATAGTAGCCCTAATAAGGGCTCTCAATGACTCTCTTGTCTTCTGGTAGCTGGTATATATGGTGGTAAATGCGATATTCTGAGCTTCTGGGGCCCTGCCTGCCTACATATGAGCTATATACCGTTCAGCATAGTAGCCCTAATAATAAGGACTCTCAATGACTCTCTTGTCTTCTGGTAGCTGGTATATATGGTGGTAAATTCGATATTCTGAGCTTCTGGGGCCCTGCCTGCCTACATATGAGCTATATACCGTTCAGCATAGTAGCCCTAATAAGGGCTCTCAATGACTCTCTTGTCTTCTGGTAGCTGGTATATATGGTGGTAAATGCGATATTCTGAGCTTCTGGGGCCCTGCCTGCCTACATATGAGCTATATACCGTTCAGCATAGTAGCCCTAATAAGGGCTCTCAATGACTCTCTTGTCTTCTGGTAGCTGGTATATATGGTGGTAAATGCGAGATTCTGAGCTTCTAGGGCCCTGCCTGCCTACATATGAGCCATATACCGTTCAGCGTAGTAGCCCTAACAAGGGCTCTCAATGACTCTCTTGTCTTCTGGTAGCTGGTATATATGGTGGTAAATGCGATATTCCGAGCTTCTGGGGCCCTGCCAGCGACAGCCTGTCTTTCCCTGCTGTGAGCGTCTGTCCCTCACTAAGTTCAAGCTGCTAATGCTGACGAAGAGGAAGTGCTGAGTTTTGTATATTCGAGGTCACATGGTTTTTCCAGCCAATGCGTGTAGACGCCGTTTTCGCGATGCCAGCGTCCTCCCAGGACCTGTCCCACCCCCCCTGCATGGTGATTGGTGTAAAAAACGCGCCAGGGAAGGTGTGAGGGGAAACGAATTGTGAGTGCGCCATCGCCGCTGTACTCGATCGAAATCGAGTATGACGAATAGCGTAGTATTCGATCGAATACCGACTCGGTCGAATACTACTCGCTCATCTCTAGTAACGATATAATAAGTCAGGTAAACAAGGGTATCACAAAGAAAAAAAAAACTGCAGACACACAACACAGTAAGAAAACAAAACCAGGCCTGGAAGCGTCTGGCCTAGTGACATGGGCACAGTTTAGTTTCCAGAAGCTACTTGGCACTTCCAGCAATGACAGCTGCTCTGGATCGTCTCCCATGATATCAGCCTCATGCCTGTTGCTGTCCAGTGGTCAGCTTTCTGTCACCTCCTTACATGGCAGGGCAGGTGGGTCTGCTCACTGTCACAGGGGGGCTGCCTTGCTTTAAATTCTTGGCAAGCCTTTTTTTACAAACCTTTCTAATCATAGGTGCCATGTACCAGCATCTCCTTATTTCAGTTTAATGCTTTTATTTTATTAGCGGGGATCTCCTCTGTCATTTTTTACTCTTTATTTTTTTGTATTGGAGGCCACCCCTTTGCCCGTTTAGTGTCCCAGCATTCCAAAGTCCTGGACCATTTCATTCACTTCTATATATATCACAGGGCACAAGCTAACTGAGAAGCTCTGAAGACTTCAAAACTCCAATGCCAGGAAAGGTATGTACACATTTTCTAATTTACTTGATAAAATAAGGAAAAATGGAAGAAAAGAATAGAACATTATTCCAAAGAATGACATTGGGCTTAAGCAATAGGCAGCTTGATTCATGTCCTTGCTTTGTATAGTTCTTATATGTTAATTTAATATATGGTTCTTATATTTCTTTATTTTCTTGCCCTGTCTTTTTCTAACTAAAATTAATATGTCGCCATTAGCACTTTTAATTCATTTATGTTTTGTATTATAGAATCATGACTTTCTCTAAGGAGCTCACACTCTAATGTCCGTAGCACATGTACCAACTGTGGCCAGATTAGTTAGACACAGTTACCCTGCCAGTTACTGCAGTTTTGGGGATGGATAGGTAGATCCCAGAGGAAACCCCTGCCAATGCAGAACATACAAGCTCCAGATCTTAGATAATGCAAGGGCTTGCAGCTTTGCATTATATGTTCCATAGACCTAGTGGCATAACTAAATGGGATGGGGCCCTGGTGCGAACATCAAGGCTTTGTTCACACCTCTCCGTTGCATTAAGAGCAAGTGT
The DNA here is from genome assembly GCA_027917425.1 of Gastrophryne carolinensis. Classification (NCBI taxonomy): domain Eukaryota; kingdom Metazoa; phylum Chordata; class Amphibia; order Anura; family Microhylidae; genus Gastrophryne; species Gastrophryne carolinensis. The sequence goes on along the minus strand of CM051236.1, from coordinate 253,202,545 downwards.
TTTGTAAATATGCCAAGGCTTTAAAACAAATGCTACGCTTTGGATGCATTAGCAATGTGTTTGCTTTCCGTATTTAAAGGAAAAAAAAACTTTTTGCATAATAACTAAATGGTAAATTCAATTGAAGCACAACGCAAACGTAATACTTCTGTTGGCCTGTGCTGTTATAACATTGCACTGAAAAAAGTGCCTGTAGCGCTTTTTTGATGTGTTGTGCAACACAGCGCAACATCGCAGAGCAAATGTCTTAATAGGGCCCCAATGATGGGAGCCTCAATGCGATCACACTCCCAGCAACCCATATAGTTATGCCCCTGTATAGACCAATTAATAATACTGTATATTGCTATGTTTGCTTACATTGCCTATTGCCCATATTTAATTAAATATATTGTTAATGCATATAGTATATTATGTTATATAACACAACTGTAGTTATAAAACATATTTTTATTTAAAGTGGACCAAAACCCATCACAATCGTATTCCCAAGCTGATCGATTCCCTCCCCATGGGGCATCCAAAATCGGGATGTTCCACTGTGTAAAAACCCCCCAGGTCGCCCCATTCACTTACCTTGCTTTCCGGTCCAACGGCGCATGCTCGAGCCGCAGCCGCATCCTTGCTATCCCTCTAGCAGGGTGTGTGCCCACGCCAGGCATTTGTGAATGGCTGCGCGGGCAAGCTCCCTCTTAGAGGAAACCGGGGGGGGGATGCGGCCAACAGCGCGCTCGGAGCTGCTGGCCTTAGACAAAGGCGCGCTGATTGGATGAGCAGCCGCTCATGCGCCGTAGGACCGGGAAGAGGTGAGTTGCGCTCGGCGATCTGGGGGGTTTCAGACAGTGGGACAAAGGACCAAAACTCAGGTTTTGGGATGCCCAAGGAGGCTCCAGGACTGTCCACACAGGATTTTGTTCTGCTTTAACAAGATTCTCCAGGGCATCCCGAATCAGGATGCCCTGCTGTGTGAAACCCCTCAGGAAGCCCAAATAACTCACCTTGCACTGCTGCAATGGCACATGCACAGGCTCTTATCCAATGAGAGTCACCTGCTGTGACAACGTCATTTGGTTGCTGTGGGGAGCATGTGATGCCAAATCTCCTGCATCCCTGGTGTTGTTTGCATGCTCCTGCCCCAGCCATACAGACAGATCCCCATTTATTTGAATGAGAGCTGCCTGCTGAATGGAGAGCCCGTGCATGCACTGTTGGAGAGTGGCAAGGTGAGTTTTTACGGGTTTCCTGGGGGGGGGGGGGGTTACAAAGGGGGCATGGATCAAGACCCGGGTAAGTCAAATTCGCGGGTTTTGTTCTGCTTTAAATTATTGTCAAGTTAATTGCAAGTTGAAACAAATATGACTTCTCGAATGCGGTACTTTCAACTATTATATAGCAGACCATAAGATGGAATCAAGCTAGGAAAATAATACTTGGGCCCTTATTTAACAAGGGGTAGCGACAGGTAGTGCCTGGTAATGACGGGCGCCGCCACGAGAACGCCGGCTCCCCTCCACAATCACACATTTATCAAGCCGATCCTGCTTAGCGACTGAGATAGCGCCATATAGCGACTCATTCATCATTATTCCAGCCTCAGCCCACAGCACCAGCGTCCGACCTTGAACAGCGACAGGTATGACCTCTTGCTACCTGGCGCTCTCCAATGCATTTCAATGGAACAATCTTTAAATATTCATAATTAAATCATAATAATGTTTTTTTTTTTTTTTTTTTTTTTTTAAATGTGAAAAATTCTGTGACCACTTCTGCCATGTTAGATATTTTTTTTAAGGTAAAAAAAAAAAAAAAACTTTGTGCAGAATTGATATTACAGGTCTGATATTAATGTATTAATATTACAAAATGTAATTAAAAACTTGTTTTTTTTGGTTATCAAAAATATGGTGGTTTGGGGGTTAAAAAACTACTTTTAACCCATCGCTGCCAGCGCTCTGGGGTTTAAACATGCATTTCACAGCGCGAGAATTTTTGGAGCGTGATTTTTTGATGAATGTGGTGGGAGCCGGTCGCTCTGACCAGTCGCTATCATGCGCACCCATACATCGCGGAACCTGTCAAATAGCGACTCGTCACCCCGTATTCAACATTACTGCAAACCGACTGAGTCGCTATCAACAACCGAACAACGGCCAAGCACAGCGACTACTAGTGGGCGCTCTGAAAATGCCGCTACTGTCGCTCATCTGTCGCTACCTGGCGTTAGTGATGAATCAGCCTGCCCGACCTTTTCATGTAGATTTGCTGTAGGTTATAACTGCCGTGTGCTGCAGATGTTTGACCCAATTCCATTATATTTTATTAGGGTTCTGTCCGAATATCCTTGGCAACCAGTGTAACCATTCTGTTTCAGTGTTGCTTATATTGCTTTTGCAAAACCAACCCAAATAAATACGAATTTTGAGTTGGCTTGTAACAATAGCCTTTGTACAATGAGTTTTCATTGTACCTGGTAATGGTAGAAATAGGATACTTTCTGAGAAGATTTAAAGCTAAAAGCTTTTGAGGGAGCCATACCTAAAGAAGCTCTCTAAAAAGCACTAAACTGTTTTATGTCATTCATTTTTTTACTAGCCTATTTTATATTGTATTTTTTTTTGTATCAGTTGAAACAAAGCAGAAATCCTAGTCAGCATTAAACAGGCTCTTGGGGCACAGACTGTAGACAGGTGACAGGAACATATGGCTCCATAAGGACATGTTTCTTTCTATTTCTGGCATGTGGTCATCTGAATACACACAGCTGTCTGTGGAGTGGTGTGAGCACAATTTACCAGACCCCCAACTGTCACCCACTGTGTCAATACAAATCACTTTCAATGGATGTTTACTTGTGAATGTCTAGATTGTGATTATTTTAAGAATTTAACTCAAGGATGTACCAATGGGAGGAATCAACTGGCAATTCAATGCTAAATAGAATAGTTCTATATTTATAACATATATGTTTTATATTAAAGTATACACATCTATATGATATCACATCTTGTTATGCCTTGTTATGCCTGAACTATACTACTATCAGCGGCGTAACTAGCGAGCACGAGCACATATGTCAAACTCAAGGCCCGGGGGCTGGATGCAGCACTCCAAGCATTTTTATGAGGCATGAGAGAGAACCACCAAAATGGGGCCTCCACTAAGCCCCAATTACTCAAGGACAAATGTGCACCACTATGAAGTAGAATGATAAGTAAATAAAAGTATAAAGTAAATTGTATTGATTCATACACAGAAAAAACTCATTAAAACTTTAAAAACACATGTAAAGACATGAAATAACACTGACAGGCTGATTCATTAATAGCGCCAGGTAGCGACAGATGAGCGACAGTAGCGTTATTTTCACAGCGCACGCTAGTAGTCGCTGTGCTTGGCCGTTGTTCGGCTGTTGACAGCGACTCAGTCGGTGTGTGGTAATGTTGAATACGGGGTTAGGAGTCGCTGTTTGACAGGTTCCGCGCTGTATGGGAGCGCATGACAGCGAATGGCCATAGCGAACGGCTCCCAGCATATTCATTAACAAATCACGCTCAAAAAATTCTCGCGCTGTGAAATGCTTGTTTAAACCCCAGAGCGCTGGCGGCGATGGGTTAAAAGTAGTTTTTTTAACCCCCAAACAACCATATTTTTAGAAAAAAAAAAAAAAACATGTTTTTCAAAACATTTTATAATATGAATACATTAATATCAGACCTGTAATATCAATTCTGCACAAATTTTTTTTTAGCTTAAAGTGGACCATCACCCTCGGGTGATCGGCCCGGGAATCTATAAGATTCCCGGGCCGATCACCTCCCTACCCGCGGGACATCCGAGATCGGGATGTTCCGCGGGGTGAAACCCCCCCCAAACCCCCTTACCTTAGCTTCGTGAATGGCCGGCGCGGGGGCGCGCGCGTCAAGAGGGACGCGCGGGAGGCGGCGGCGGAGGAGCCACGGACAAGTGGCTGTCAGAATGCTTGTCCATCGGCGCTGGGAGCGGGGAGAGGTGAGTTTTTCGGGGGGTTCTGGGGGGTTTCACACAGCGGGGCACCCCGATCGGGGGTGCCCCACCGAAGTGGACCAAGACCCAGGATAGTCAAAATCCTGGGTGTTGGTCCACTTTAAAAAAATATCTAACATTGCAGAAGTGGTCACAGAATTTTTGACATTAAAAAAAAAAATAATAAAAAAAATTAATAGCAATTAATTATGAATATTTAAAGATTGCTCCATTGAAATGCATTGGAGAGCGCCAGGTAGCGAGAGGTCATACCTGTCGCTGTTCAAGGTCGCTCGCTGGCGCTGTGGGGTGAGGCTGGAATAATGATGAATGATTCGCTATCTGGCGCTCTGTCAGTCGCTAAGCAGGATCGGCTTCATAAATGTGTGATTGCGGAGGGGAGCTGGCGTTCTCGTGGCGGTGACCGTCATTACCGTTCGCTCACCATTCGCTACCTGGCGCTATCCCTTGTTAAATAAGGGCCTAAGGGATTCTGGTGGCCGGGGTCGGGTGCTGCTGGCTCAAACCACGTAAGACCGGTGTGATACTCATTATTGTCCCTCTTGCGACTCCGCTGTGTCCTCATTATTATTATAATTATTATTGTATGTTTAGACATTGTTAGCTTTATACTTTGGCACTTTCACTGTGGTTATATTTTGCTGCTATTATTGCTGCTTTATATTGAATTGTTGTATTTTTGCACAAGTTATATTAAGTTATTTATACAATTATGGTACTTAAATATTTTATCTTGCACATATGCACTTTTGATTAGGTGGGACACGGGGAGATGCAGGGAATTTTGTTTAGGAGGTGATACAATAGGGTCTTCATGGATTATATTGGAGCCACCAGCGCCCCTTAGTGTTATTTCATGTCTTTCATGTGTTTTTAAAGTTTTAATGAGTTTTTTCTGTGTATAAATCAATAAAATTTGTACTTATCATTCTACTTCATAGTGGTGCACATTTGTCCTTGAGTAATTGGGGCTTAGTGGAGGCCCCATTTTGGTGGTTTTGCATTGTGGATACTCAAGGGGTGCACACTTTGGCCTTTATTTCAGAAGGGATAGCGTCAGGTAGTGGCTGGTTAATGAGAGGTAGCGACAGGTAGCGACTGGTGAACGCTGGACACGGCACGCAATTACACATTTATCAAGCAGAATCTGTTTAGCGACTGGGATAGCGCCATGTAGCGTCTGATTCATTCATTTTCACCGCCTCAGTGAACAGCGCCGGCGTTCAGCCTTGCACAGCGCCAGGTATGACCTCTCGCTACCTGTCGCTCTCCCATACATTTCAATGGACGATCCTTTTCCTTCTCTTTAAACGGGGTTTTTGTTTTTTTTTAAATCTCAAATAATGCTGTGACCTATTCTGGCATTGAAAAAGCAGTTTTTTGACCAATTTTTCATTTTTCAGATATTTCTGCAGAAATGACATTACAGGTCTGCCATTAAAGTATTCATGTTACAATGTTGTTACAATGTAATTCCATATGTTTTCGCTTTGTTACTAGAGGATAGATGCTGAAAAACACACTTTAAACACACAGCCTCCAGCGCTCTGGGCTTCAAACAAGCATTTTTCAGCGCCAGAGATTTGTGAGGCTGTTTTTTTGCTGAATATGGTGTGAGTCGGTCGCTATGACCAGCGCTGTACTGGTCAAATAGCGACTCCTCACAATGTATTCAACATTACTGCACAGCGACTGAGTCGCTATAAACTAGCGACCCACGGCCGAGCACAGCAACTACCAGCGGGCGCTCTGAAAATGCCTGCTACAGATGCTCATCTGTCGCTACCTGGCGTTAGTGATGAATCAGCCTGCCCGTAATATATCAGGGTTGGTGCGGCCATTCTTTTGTAATTGTCCTGTGAGAGAAGAAAGTAGTGACTATAACTGTTCCGTTTCTCTGTGCAACTAGCTCAAGGGGGGCCACCTAACCCACCTAATCACATTTAGTTAGCCAACTGACTACAATAGTATACATACTATATACTACATGTTCTGTTGCCCCGACACTGTAGTTGGATATATTTGTACTAGATAATATGTATGTCATATTAAATGCTAGTTCAATAGAATTCCTATTCAAATCATAAATTGTTTGTCTTTTTTATTGTATATTTATAGATGGAAGACCCAGGAGTTCTTAAAGATGAAGGAAATAAATATTTCAAGGAAAACAATTATGACCAGGCTATAGACTGCTATAGCAAAGCCTTAAAACTTGAGAAAGATAAGAAGGTGCAGGCTGTCTTGTATCGTAACAGATCAGCCTGTTACCTTAAAAAGGTGAGTTCATGAGACCGTAAACCATATTAGATTGACTACTACCTTATAACTATAAATACTACAATAGTATTAATATAATGTGGTATCTGTTACTATCGTAATAAAAAACTGTTTGATTTCAAAATAGTAAAATGTATTACAGCTTTAGGGGTAACAGACCAGCATAAGTTTTGTGTATAGTACAGCCCATGCTTAACATCACAAGCAGCCCAGGATTAGGTTTTACATGCTTTGCCTACTTGATGTTTGGTGCGGTGTGTTTATCCTTCTTGTCATTCCACCTGTGCCACTCAGTACATCTGTGTCTGTTCTTGCTGTCCTGTTGGGGCATTGTCTGTAGTCATGCTTTTTGGCTACAGCTCTCCTACTGTCCTTAGCTCTAATGACAGCTTTGTTCCTTTTTATCCTTTCTTATTCCTTGTTGAGCCTCTGGTCTTCTTATTCCTTGTTGAGCCTCTGGTCTTCTTATTCCTTGTTGAGCCTCTGGTCTTCTTATTCCTTGTTGAGCCTCTGGTCTTCTTATTCCTTGTTGAGCCTCTGGTCTTCTTATTCCTTGTTGAGCCTCTGGTCCTTAGCTCTAGTGACAGCTTTGTTCCTTTTTATCCTTTCTTTTCCTTGTTGAGCCTCTGGTCTTCTTATTCCTTGTTGAGCCTCTGGCCTTCTTATTCCTTGTTAAGCCTCTGGCCTTCTTATTCCTTTTTGAGCCTCTGGTCTTCTTATTCCTTGTTGGGCCTCTGGTCTTCTTATTCCTTGTTGAGCCTCTGGCCTTCTTATTCCTTGTTGAGCCTCTGACCTTCTTATTCCTTGTTGAGTCTCTGGCCTTCTTATTCCTTGTTGAGCCTCTGGTCTTCTTATTCCTTGTTGAGCCTCTGGTCTTCTTATTCCTTGTTGAGCCTCTGGTCTTCTTATTCCTTGTTGAGCCTCTGGCCTTCTTATTCCTTGTTGAGCCTCTGGTCTTCTTATTCCTTGTTGAGCCTCTGGTCTTCTTATTCCTTGTTGAGCCTCTGGTCTTCTGCTCTTGCACATAGAGGCCTTACTTACATTTCTCCATGTCTGGGCAAATAACCTTCTGAGCCTGACCATGTTTTTGTTCTGTGTTTGGGCCCCAGGCTTTTGTATCTGCATTGGTCTCTGTGTTATGGGGGTCATTTGGTCAAATATTCCATGAAGCGCTTGTTGCAGGATGTAGTATTTCATGTGGAGAGCACTCTACACTTCAGTGAATACTCCATAGGCAATAGTTATAGTTTACTTTGTGGACAATCCATAATAGTGAATGCATTTTAGACCCACCCCCTTGAATAAATGGTTTAACAGCCATTAAAGTCATTGCACAGGCATAGCCAAGTGTTGCTTATTGTATTGGCCTATACTTGCCATTGTCCTAAACTGTGATGTGCCTTCCTCTGTTTTTGAAGTTACCATCCATAAGGGCTGGGGGGTCAAACGGCTGCCAAGGTGCCAACTCCAATTCTCTTTGGTGCGGACACAGTGTTTTCCCAGGGGTGAACATGGGGATCGCTCTGATTGGCATCAGGCTCTTCTGTTCCCCCCTGTCCCCCTAGATATGGGAAGTGGTGTGGGGGGTTAACGGCAAGCCACCCGCCATGATGCACTTCTCAGTTTTCTTTCTGTAGAACAAGGCCCTCAGCCTTGGCAACGTGTATTCTGGGCAACAGCTCGAGAGAGGGTGAGTGGGCATGGCTGAGGACTGGAGGGGAGGCACTGAGTGGCCTCAGGGCAAATGTGAGGGGGCAGTCCATCGTCCAAGACGATAGACACCATTTATTGACAAAAGTAATCTTGGGGGGAAAAACTGAAAGCTATAAAATGGAAGTAAAACCCATTCGTCAAAATGGTCAGTAAATCTCTTTTACACAGTTGATTTTTTTGTTGTTGCCTGAACAATGTCTTTAAGTATGTTATATAAAAATTGTATATGCCAATAGTACAGCCAAAGAAACCAACTAAGCTCTGGACCAAACTTCAGGGCCAATCATAACAAACATGAAGCAAAAGTGGTACAAAATACATTTCTAGTCTCATTAAAGGGACAGAACCTACAGTTGGTCACATTTTTGGTCTACATGTCCTGAGACTGGTGTAAAATAAATCTGGGCAACTACTTACTTTGCACTAACCTCAGCACAGTAATATTATGGGCATGACATGTTCTTGTAGAAACTGGTCAAGGTGTACTGCTGTCTTGTATTTCCAATCATTTAAAGTCATTCTTCAGGCAAAAAAACGTTGTACTCACCTTTTATCCCCCGCAGGATACTGCTGCTAGTCTGGCACTCTAGCACTTAACTGATCGTCTGATTCCAGTCCGGTGCCGCCTGTCCCCAACTCTCCTCTGTGTGAATGACAATGTATTACTCCACATCATTCATCACAGGAGCTATGGCACGTACTCTTCCATACCTTACAATGGAGGTGGCGTGTCAGGTCTTCGCATGGAGGACAGCAGCTTGATGACCACAGTGGGAAGAGAAGGGCGGTCTTCCAGCGTGGGACTGGGATCAGGTGATCTGGTAAGTGCCTGGGCGCTGGATTAGCATTTTTTGTTCTTGCCTGCAAAATGACTTTAAATCACTTGAAAGGATAAATGATGCATTTGAGGATTATTGTTCATGTGGTTACTGTGTGTAATATTGCTCAGAGAAGCACGGCACAATCTAGTTGACTAGTATACCTTGCTTCCTTCTAATTTGTTGATTTCTTTCCTTACCTAGGAAAATTATGTTCAGTCAGCCTCAGATGCAAGCAAAGGTAAGTTCGTGACAGCACTTTACTTCACATCCCTACCTAAAGTCGTTTTCTAAATACCAAAAGCGCAACAAAACCCAACATTTTCACTATCCCTGGTTTGTTTCTTGCCCTGGGGGCATCCCAATTTGGGCTGCCCCGCTGTGTGAAACCCCCAGATTTTCCATACAAATGTCCAAACATGCTGTATGCCGCGTATATTATTAAACACCTAGAGATTAGCAATTGGCCACATCCCCAGTTCTGTTTAAACTTGGACACGCTCCCATCTCCAGCCTATCTGAATGGCTGGATACAGGATCTTGACTCAGGCCAAAGATGCTTGGGAGAGCAGCCGTGATAGTTTCCATCGCTGAGGGAGCTGCCAGAAAAGGTGAGTTTTGTGGTGATGACGGGCGGGGTGCTCACACAGCACAGCGTCCTGATCTAGGATGTCCCAGGAGAAGGCCAATGGCCAGCTGTGGAGTCTTCTGGAGACTCCAGTGCTGGCACGCCAGGGTTTTGTTCCGCTTTAATATAATGAATGTATGAAAATATTGCCTATATGGAAATCCAATAAAATATGCTTTCCCTAATTTCAGCTATTGATGTGGATGCTTCAGACATAAAAGCCCTGTTCAGACGCTGCCAAGCACTGGAGAAACTGGGAAAGCTGGACCAAGCATTTAAGGATGTCCAAAGATGTGCAACATTAGAACCAAGGAATAAGACCTTTATGGAAACTCTTCACCGTCTAGGTGGTAATATTCAGGAAAAGGTGAGACATATTTCAACAGACTTTCTGGTGCAAAACAAAACCCTTATATGGTTATTATCCCTCATCTGCAGTTTTGGATGCCCATCAGCTGGAAACCCCAGAAAAAAAGCATGTATAAGCATACACATGCATGCGAGGGCTCTCGACGTTTGGCATCTCGTCATTTGGCAAATGGCTCTCATCGTTTACAAAGGTGGAATACGCACTGCCGCATCCTCGGCATCCCTGGTGCCCGAGGATGCAGGGGGTGAGGCAGAGCGCGCTCCCTATTGATTTGAATGATAGCCACCTGCCGAATGACGGGCAGGCGGATTCATTTTCAAAAATGTCATTTTCTAGGCCAGGATACATGTCAGAAAGGTTTGAGTTTTTATTTAAAAAAAAAAAAAATTGTAATCAGGAAAGGGATTTAAGGATAGTCCATAGAAATGTATGGGAGAGCGCCAGGTAGCGACAGGTAAGACGTGGCGCTCTGCAAGGCTGAATGCCGGCGCTGTACACTGAGCCTAGGATAACGATGAATCATACGCTGCATGGCGTTGTTTCAGGCACTCACCAGATTCGGCTTCATAAATGTGTAATTGTGTGCCGTGTCCGGCGTTCACCTGCCGCTTACAAGGCACTACTATTCCTTCATGAATAAGGCCCCTAGACACAGCAGACAGCTCTCATTGGACGACATGTGTCAGTGGAGTTCGGGTAGTTTTTTCAGGCTTCCTGGAGGGTTACACAGTGGCTCAATCCAATTTTGGATGCCACGGGGGGCACAGAACAAAACCCGGGAAAGTCAAATTCCTGTTTTTTCATAAGCTGTTCTCTCATGTGTGTGACAAGATGGCCACTGCCATGCATGTTTAGGAGTGCAAAATCTGCCTGCTACTCCAAACATCTGCATGGTGTTAATCCCTCTCAATAAGCTTATGTCACTGATTGCCAGAGAAGGACAATTTACAACGCTTTGAATTTTTGACTGGAGGTTCTCTTTAACTCTTTATTTTTACACTGGCATATATTGCACTGCCAAAAACGCATTTACTAAAACATAAGTGGTTCAGCAACATGCTGTAAAAATAATAAACTATATTTTTTACTACTCTAATTTGTACCGAAGTGGTGTCATCTGGCAAAAGTGCTTGATAAATAAGGCCCTAAATATTCTAGTTCACAGTGTCGAACTGGGATTCCTGGGGCCCACCAGTAGAACTAACTCTGGGGGCCCACACTTAGCAACTGACATTTAGGGCCCATGCTCTGAAACATTATGCCAAACGTTATTGTCTCTTGGGATGCCATGAATAAGCTATACATAGTGCAGGTTTTGGTGGTAAAAGTGGAACAAAAACCCACTATGGCCAGTCCTGGAATCTAAAAGCTTTCAGGGTCAGCCTCTGGCCTCCTCCACAGGCATCCCAAATCAGGATGCCCCACTGGGATGCAGCAGAACTCACCTTCTTCCTGGCATCCTCGGCGATGTAAACATCTGGCAGTGGCATCAGATAGGCTAGGGAAGGGAGCATGCGCCATTCTTGGGTACGTGCGGCTGTGCTCCCCATGGGCGAAGCTCTATATTTAATCAGATCCATTTGCTGAGCATTACATATACATATGCATGGCTGTGATTGGAAGGGTTTTACAATCAGCGGGCCATCCCAACTCTGAATGCCCCCGGGGCACAGAACAAAACTCAGGACAGTCAAAATCCTTGGCTTTGTTCCACTTTAAAGAGGTCACTGTGACCAGCTGTCCAATGCGCAAGCAAATATGCAAGCTGAAGGTTCTGGCATAAAGTTATATACAGTTTATCATCCATATCCTAATGTTTCCCCCACAAAATGAAGGGGTTTATTTAAGAAACACTAATGCCATGTAGTGCCAGATGAACATCAGGTGAATGTCAGGTCCAAGTGCAATCAAGTCAAAAACCCAAAGAGCCTCTGATAGTGCCAGGTAGTGTCATTTTTGGGCTGGTGCATGTGCCATGGGATCCCTGGGCTGTTTGGAACTGTTTTTGTATACATTTGAGGCACTTTTGTGTAGCGCTGCAAACTGCCCTGACTCTTAAAAAAAATAAATAAATAAGGGTTTACAACAGACGCTTACGCCCTGTAATCCTCTTTTCACAGCGCCCGCGTGGGCGCTGTGTTGTTTAATGGTAAATTTGCTGTCTTTCTAGGGCCCCCAGCCGACGCTAGGGGTCGCTAACACAATGACTTCCACAAGCTGCCTGCTGGAAGCAGGGTGGCTCCAGCTACCTCTGTTGTGTAGCCGCTGATAGTGTCTCAGAAGAGATGCTAATCTAGCGCCCGCTAGAACAAATACTATTTTAGGCTGTATTTTAAATAAATATAATAATGATAATAATATAATAAAAAAACAAATATACCGGTAACTTGTCACCTGTTTATTCTAATGCTCATTTTTACTTTACAGCTTCGTGTCCAATTCTCCACTGACTCTCGTGTACAGCAAATGTTTGACATCCTGCTTGATCCAAACAGTGAAAAGGATAAGCGAGAGAAGGTAAATAGTGAATCACTCCATTTTCATTTCTGTAACTTTAAAAAATCTTGTTGGGCAATCAGCCCGTCAGATACGGGGAGGCCGATTCATTAATAGCGCCAGGTAGCGACAGATGAGCGCCAGTAGCGTGATTTTCACAGCGCCAGCTAGTATTCGCTGTGCTTGGCCGGGGTTTGCTTGTTGACAGCGACTCAGTCGGTGTGCGGTAATGTTGAATACGGGGTTAGGGGTCGCTGTTTCACAGGTTCCGCGTTGTATGGGTGCGCCTGACAGCGAATGGCCAGAGCGAACGGCTTGCTGCAGATTCATTAACAAATCACGCTACAAATTTTTTAGCGCTGTGAATTCCTTGTTTAAACCCCAGAGCGCTGGCGGCGATGGATTTAAAATAGTTTTTAACCCCCAAACAACCATATTTTTTGATTGTAAAATTATACAAGTTTTTATAAACATTTTGTAATATGAATACATTAATATCAGACCTGTAATATCAATTCTGCACAAAATCATTTATTTTTTTTTTACCTTAAAAAAAAATCCTAACATTGCAGAAGTGGTCACAGAATTTTTGACATCAAAAAAAAAAAAAAAACCATTAATAGCAATTAATTATGATTATTTAAAGATTGCTCCATTGAAATGCATTGGACATCGCCAGGGAGCGACAGGTCATACCTGGCGCTGTGATGGGATTAGCAGCGGCGCTGTTCGTTGCAGTCGGCTACATGATGAATCCCGCGGTAGCTGTCGCTCTCGCCGGCGCTAGCCTCATTTAGCTTGATAAATGCGTCATTGTGGCCGACGCCGGGCGTACTTGAGTCGGTAGCCGCCGTTAGCTGGCGGGACCTGGCGCTCGTCAGACACTACCTGGCGCTATCGCTTGATGAATAAGGGCATGTGACTATACAAAAGGATACCATGTAATGTGTGTTAATGAATATATAGACAATGTTATAAAAATCACCAAGAAGATAAGCACAAAACTTCATTTAGGGGATAAAAACAAACCATTCCCCAATGCGGTGCGAGTCAATACAAAGCGTGTGTATACAGAAAAGACATAAATAGTGGTCACACTGTTTTTGGCTGCTATGCGGCATCAGGGATTGCAACCCACAACAAATCAGTACAACGAATAGTTACGCTAATGCGCATACACAGGGAGTAAATCAATGGCCTACATGAACCAGGAGGTAGGCAGGGGACCCCAACTCCTGATGTTTCAGGCTGTTAGCCTTTCTTCAGGGGAAGAGAAAGAGTGGGACTCTTTCACTTCCCCTGAAGAAAGGTTATTTACAGTCTGAAACATCGAGTTCATCTAAGTAAAAACGTTCATGTAAGCCATTGATTTACTCTCTGTGTATACACATTAGCTAAGCCATTTGTTGTACTGGTTGCTCTCCCTGATGCCACATAGTGTGACCACAATTTATGCCATTCATGCCTTTTCTGTATATACAAGCTCCAGGGCTACCATTGCACCCTACCTGCCTCAATTCTCTCGCAATCCTATGTTTTAGGGTTGTGCTATTTTACTCTGTCTATTTAATACTTATTCTTCATCTTAAACGGTAAGTTGAAGGGACATTTGCTATTATTAATTGTCATTTAGTAAATAACTGGCGTGGAATGATCTCATCTTTTACATATGACGTAGGCAGGTTATAGTGGTATTGAAAAATCTCATCTCATGATTCTTTTTGCAGGCTGCCAACAATCTAATAGTTCTGGGGAGGGAGGATGCTGGTGCTGAGAGGATTTTTCAGAGCAATGGTGTGAACCTTCTAATGCAGTTAGTGAGCACCAATGATCCAGAACTGATTCTTTCTGCAGTCAGGACACTTTCTGGCATGTGCACTGGCCACATGGCACGAGTAAGTAAACCTCTCCCCACCAAAGAAACAAATGAGTGTGATTTGTATGTTTTATGCAATAGGTTTATGATGCATCTTTGTTCTTCTGGTCACAGAGAAGGCATTAGATAATTTCTGTATAAATAGATTTACCAGGAGCAAGGTGTGAGGAACAAACGCGGATGAGGCAACAGCAGGTAGTACAAAGTAGCAGACAGGCCATTCTGTATTATTGCATAGTTATGTTGCTATTTAATCTACTAGCAGCACATCTATAGATGAGGGCTGGACCAAGATCCTCACCAACAACTACTTTCCAGCTCATACCCCACAAAAAGAAATCAGTGGAAAACATGTAGAGTTGATCGGCCCAGTGTAAAGGTTTTTATATTCAGGAAAAACCTACCACAAATGTGACCCACGATGCCCAGTATATAAGTACTCAGCCTGCAGCTTTGTGCTTCTTTATGGTCAGGTGTTTCTCATATCCTTAATATTTCTTAAACAATGCATCTTTGTGACCATCTGGTTATAGAAGAAGCCATGATTAAAATGTGTATGAACCGAATGTCCTCATGTCAGAACAAGTGGTTTATACACATTTCCCACTATGCCACCGCTGCTTGTGCCTTATACAGTACTTCAGAATCAGATGCTGGTCAGATGTGTAAGTACTGTTTGTGTATAGGTATGTGGGTGTGTGGTGTTGTGTGGGCTGCCTATTAATTCCGGGTTTTGGTGAAGTATAAGCACTGGACACTATAGGCTCGAGAGCCAGGTGAGAAAACTCACTCCTTTTTTATTGACAATAGTTTTTATTGAGAGAAAGGTAAAAGGGTACATGCATTTTGAACTTATAGCTATCAAATGACAAGGAGGCACATACATATTTGTATTCAAAGAGAGGGCCATCAAACATGAACTGCGAGCCATGTAGCTCCCTTTTCCAACATAGTCACCCCCCAAGCATACCTCTCTAAGGGAGAGGCATCCATCTCACCATCTCAAACGCATAAGAATAACCATTATTTAACTGCAAATATCAAGACCTTTAAAAACTGGTCATGAGTGTAATTTTGTAGGGCAGATCATTTCTCATTTACCATAATGTTAGAGATTTTAAAAAACACCAAGTTGGGGTTTCCAAGCCTTGCTATGATCTGTTTTACAGAACTAAAAATAACATAAACTAGCTTATGTTGCACTTATGACAAATTATGCAATTCCCGGCCTAGCAAAGCCTCCCACGGGTCTCTAATCATATTCAGATAAATCACTGACTGACTGTTATATGTTCGAATCCACAACCTTTTGGCTTGGGAACATGACCACCATGTATAAATCATTGAAGCCTCCAGTGTACATGCTAAAAACATTTGCTGGGTAGGATGGCAAGGATTTATGAATTATACTTGGGGTAAGATACCATCTATAGAGTATCTTGTAATTATTCTCCAGACCATTGTGTCCTGCCACATAAGGATCCATTCATCTTTTCTAAGACTGGTACCGAGCTCTTCTTCCCAGCACTTCATGTAATTCTGTTCTGCCCCTGTAGACGCACCATTAAGAGACTGGTATATAACTGAGTGGTTTGCTGACATCTCCATAAGAGTAAGGGCGGAGATTCATGTCTAAGCATCTCCATAAGAGTAAGGGTGGAGATTCATGTCTAAGGTAACACGAGACACAGAAGCAGATAGGTCGACATTCTGCTTCTTAAAAATAATTCAGGATTACATTCCATTTGGAGTACAGAAGAACCAGATAGAAACAACTAACTCCTTTTTAGGAGAGAAAACTACCATCCACTTTTATTGTCTACATTGTGGCTGATTCAGAGCCAGGTGAAAATTTACATGTGAGCGCTGAGACACCCCCAAGGTAGCCACTGAAAGTAAATGGCACTTTACTAAAAATGGAGTGAGTTTTGCCTTATACAGACAGGTGCTCCCATCCACATGCACTGTAAATACATGAGTATTTTTTTTTTACTCCGTTTGGTCAAAGAACTCCTCAGCGTCTTTGACTACTCTCTAAATTTACCTCCTCCATCTAAGAAGCTTCAGATTCCTGAGAATTAATAATTTAGTTACTGTAGTAGACTGTTTCGAGAAGACCTTTTTTTAAGTGTATTAATTTTTTTTTAAACATTATGTATTTTATTTCCCCTAGGCAACAGCAATCCTACATTTAGTGGGAATTGATAAGATCTGCAGCATCATGGCAGTGGACAATGAAGAAATTGCTTTAGCTGCATGTAACCTGGTACAGAACATTGTGGACTCTCTAAGAGGGGAAGAACGAAGGGAACATGGGAAAGAAGAGTCCCTGGTATTAGGTGAGAGCTTGGGATATAATACAGGATGTTCATGAAGGGAGTTAAAGTGGACCAAAACCCCCAAAACCCGGGATTTTCACTATCCCGGGTTTTATGCCCTGCTATGTGAACCCCCTTCAATCACCTGCTGTTCTTACCTCGAGCGATTAGAGAACAAGGAATTATTATTATTTTTTTTTTTACAAATTAGTATGAAATCTCAGATGGGCCAGAGAGCTCTCAAACACTGAAATGCAGCCATTATAAGTATTCTACAGATAGCTTATGCACACATTAAGCAAAACAATTCAGATTGTTAACTTTTAACAAAATGCTGCACAACCTTTTTTAGTCTAAGGACCACCTTGTACCACTGCAAGTTCATTGCTGGAAAGTTGTAATCTTAAAACATTGTATTTTATTATGTATATGCAGAGGTGAGCAGATGTGGGCATACAGTTGGTAAGGTGGGCAGGGGTGAAGCAGGAAAAAGTGAGGTGAGTAGAAGTGGTAATAGCTTTTTGAAACCGATCCATTATCAAACACTATGCACTAGACCTTTTGCACCCAAAAAGCACTATATCAATTTGTGGCTGGCACATACAGCTTATATATAATCTTAATTATTGCTAAGATGGCTGGGCCATGACACAAAGCACTTATTACCTTTTGTGTCGCCCCCATTCTACTTGTAAGCTTGCGAGCAGGGCCCTCATTCCTTTTGTTTCAATGGCTTACCCGTTTCTTGCTATGAAATTTATTACATTTTGTATGTAAACCCTCTGACTGTAAAGCGCCGCGGAATATGTTGGTGCTATATAAATAAAGATTATGATACCGTATGATTATAAATGGAAGCACCCAAAAACAGGGACCATCCATACAGCACATACTATAATTATCAAATTAATTAAAGTAAGGTGCTACATTCCAATAGACACTGCCAAACATCACAAATGCATCCCAAATTTTATGTGGTTCCTTTTGTGAGAGCTGTAGTTTCCTCCCAAAAACATGATTAACTGACAGAATCGTGTGTATCTTTGGCAATACCATAATATTGTAATTTTAACACCAGGACGGTGACTGGATGTCTCAGTCAAAAATGACTTGAACCAGACCAACACAACAAACATTGCTCATATGCATCTCTCCCCAGGGCAATTTAGATTGCTGCACATAAAAATTCATTTACCTTTTTTTAACTCCTGCAGTAGTACATTTTGTAAATAAAATGGCAGCTCATGCATTTGGAGGCCTCCTGCAAACAGGAAGTGTTGCTGGGCTTCCTGTTACTGCACATTATCAGTTATGTCAGTTGAATCGAGGCAGCAGCATGGCTGAGATACTGGGAGAGGAAGCTCCAAAATGGCCGCTACTTTTCTTTTCCAACTGTGCCAGGCTGTTGGTCCGGTTTAAGTGCAAATAAATAACGGTACTCTCTCTATATCTAAATATCTCTTACAGACACCAAAAAAGACCTCCGAATGATCACCACTCATTTGTTGAACATGCTTGTGAATAAAAAAGTATCTGGACATGGCAGGGATCAAGCGCTTAACCTCCTTAATAAAAACATACCTCGCAAGGACCTGAAGAACAAAGACAACACCAGGTCTCTCTTTGTAATTGATACAGGTAATTATACTTTTTTTATCCTGCTTGTAAAGCGCTATAGAATATCAGTTCTAAAAGGTTAAACATAATTTCTGTATAGTTTACCTCTTTTCATTTATCCTGGGAAACAAAATGCAATTGTCAGAATACGCTCTTACCTCACAATTCTCCTCATAACTTACCTCTGCAAATTGTGATTTGTTTGTATTTACTCCATTTGCATCAATACAACCAAGACCTAGACTTGTTAAGGAAAGTTCATTTTTCTTTTTTTATTGTTGATAAATTTTATCAGAGGGAAAAGTTTTAGAGCAATATATTTCCCTGACCAAGATTCTGTAATTGCTTAAAGGGAAATTCTACGTCCAATGGCATTTCGTCTATATTTTGTTTGTGCCAAATGAGGGCTTCAGGGTGCTGAGCTGATGGGGAGGCCGATTCATTAATAGCGCCAGGTAGCGACAGATGAGCGACTGTAGCGTGATTTTTTCAGCGCCAGCCAGTATTCGCTGTGCTTGGCCGGCATTAGCTTGATGACAGCGACTCAGTCGGTGTGCGGTAATGTTGAATACGGGCTGGGGGGTCGCTGTTTCACAGGTCCAGCGTTGTATGTGAGCGCCTGACAACGAATGGCCAGAGCGAACGGCTAGCTTCATATTCATCAACAAATCACGCTCCGAATGTGCTGTCGCTGTCCATTCCTTGTTTAAACCCCAGAGCGCTGGCGGCGATGGGTATTAACTAGTTTTTAACCCCTAAACAACCATATTTTTTGAATGTAACATTATACATGTTTTTAGAATCATTTTGTAATATGAATACATTAATCTCAGACCTGTTAGATCAATTCTGCACATATTTTTTTTAATTTTTTTTTTTTACTTAAAAATAAATCCTAACATTGCAGAAGTGGTGTCCGATTTTTTGACATTAAAAAAACAAAAAAAAACAAAATTAATACCAATTAATTATGAATAATTATAGATTGCTCCATTGAAATGCATTGGACATCGCCAGGGAGCGACAGCTCATACCTGGCGCTGTGAGGGAATTTGCAGCGGCGCTGTTCGGTCCAGGCGGCTTCATGATGAATGCCGCGCTAGCAGTCGCTCTCGCCGGCGCTAGCCTCATTTTGCTTGATAAATGCGTCATTGTGACCGCCGCCGGGCGTACTTGAGTCGGTATTCGCCGTTAGCTGCCGCTACCTGGCGCTCGTCAGACACTACCTGGCGCTATCGCTTGATGAATAAAGGCCTTAGTGTTTTATTTTTCTCATGTTAGCAAACGTGTGATTTATGGAAGCAGTTTCCACTATCTGCAATCTGTAGCTATTGGAAACTGTGCACCAAGTCTATACACCAAGATCTACAAGAGGAGAGATGTGTGGCCTCTAAAAAAATGTAGTACTTTAAAATATTTACATATTTACACATATGTAAATGTTTTAGTTTTGCATTGCTAGTAATTATGGCTGTTTTATTTCAACTAATAATATGCATATTTTAACAGGACTGAAGAAAATTCTGAATGTTTTGGGGCAAATCCCAGAATTACCCAGTTGCCTTCCACTAACAGTGAACACTCGCTTAAACGCTTCTATTCTTGTAAATAAGCTTTATGATGATATGCGTTGTGACCCAGAAAGAGACAACTTCCGAATAATCTGTGAGGAATATATAACGTAAGTAAATACATAAATAAAAACTTTTGACAAAACATTTAGGTATTGTTAAAGCTGCCCTCTTGTCAGTGAAACACTAAGAGGCTGATTCACCACTAACGCCAGGTATCGGTAGATGTATAGCGGCGCTTAGACGAGTGGCTGTGCATGCACCGTAGGAGCGAGGTGAGGTGAGTTTTATCGGGCTTTCTGGGGGGTTTCACGCACCCCCGATCGGGGTGCCCCACGGAAGTGGACCAA
Source organism: Gastrophryne carolinensis (assembly GCA_027917425.1). NCBI lineage: Eukaryota > Metazoa > Chordata > Amphibia > Anura > Microhylidae > Gastrophryne > Gastrophryne carolinensis. The sequence continues at coordinate 253,182,485 of CM051236.1, read as the reverse complement.
AACCCAGGATAGTGAAAATCCTGGGTGTTGGTCCACTTTAACAAAACACACACAGCGTTGGCGCTCTAAATCTGGTTGCTATATCATAGAGTGCCAGACGCTGTATGATTAAAGTCTGTTTCTGAACACATATCCACCAGTAACAAAGCGTAAACACATGGAATGACATTGTTTTAACACTGTGACATTAACATTTTAGTCCCAGACCTGTAATGAAAAGTTTCTAAAAGTGTTTGTTTGCAGAGGTCACACAATGATTTGAGCAAAAAAAAAAACAAATTGTCAAACATGCTGTTTAAACACAAGCAAATGAAAGCCTATTGAAATGTATAGGAAAGCGACACTAAGCGAAAGGTAATACCTGGCGCTCTGGAAGCTAGAGAGCCAGCGATATACGCTGAGCCGCCTGTAATAATACATCAAACGCTACATGGCGCTGTTAGAGGCGCTCACCAGATTCGCTTTCATAAATGTGGTTTCACATACAGTGCCCAGCGTTCACCTGCCGCTACCTGGCGCTATCCCTTCTTAAATAACCCCCTAAGCTTCATATTAAAGTAAAACAACACAGAAATGGCCGAGATTTCAAGGTTTACAGGTTCAGCCAATGACATCCCCTTTTCATCCCGTCCCCCAATCAGCTCAGCTGAGCGGGGCAGGATTTCTGGTCCCTCCCTCTTCCGGCCTCTCCTTCGGATTCATCACATTGTTGTCAGCAATTAAAAAATGGAAAACAGTTTAGGATAGTACCAAATGTAACCCGACGCAATGGTGTAACAATTTCCTTTGCCTGCTGTAGCGCGATCAGATTGCACAGTTGCTATGTTTATAGAGGTAATTATCTTCATGGGTAAATGTAAAATGATGTGAAATCATCTAAATACTGGCCATATTTTATTGATTCTTTTAATAAACATTTTGTTAAATGTCTGACAGCGGCCATTTTGACCCCAAAAATATGGAGAAGAACTTGCATGCCATTCAGACTGTTTCTGGAATCCTTCAAGGACCCTTTGACCTTGGAAACAAATTACTAGGACTCCAGGGTGTTATGGAGATGATGGTAGCACTGACCGCATCAGACAGCGAGGTAGATCAGTTGGTTGCAGTGGAAGCCATCATTCATGCCTCAACAAAGCTCAGCCGTGCCTCCTTCATCATAACGAATGGAGTTGCCATGTTAAAAGATATTTACAAGAAAACAAAGAATGAAAAGATTAAGATCCGGGCCTTGGTGGTACGAATAAACAAATTGTTGTGATATTTTTTTAACATTTTCAATATAGCATGTGACACTTTGCAGCATGTAAGAATGAGGAAATGAACACTGTCTTAGTGAGTTTGAGTTTCAATCCAAACTGTGGAAGGTAATGCGCATGCAATCATTTCTGGGCAGCTAAGGCTGGCTGGTGAAAGCAATGAATGATCATAGCACATTCATAATTGACATTGGATGCCTTCTATTTAAGTTGGAAGCTTCACGTCAGGAACCAGGACCTCATTATGAGACCTGTCTTAGCTATTTAAAGCACCTCTGCTGAAATCTATCCCCTTAGTAATCTTTCTTTTATTGTTCTACTAATCTTACTTACCCCATGTCTTGCTATCTTAGAAAACCTGGCGAATGTGTATTGTTTAAATTTCAGGGTCTTTGCAAACTGGGATCAGCTGGAGGTACAGATTATGGATTAAGACAGTTTGCGGAGGGATCTACTGACAAACTTGCTAAGCAATGCAGAAAGTAAGTACCAAGATTGAACAAAATCACTGCCTCTTAAAATAATAACCTTCCCCCAAATGTTAGAAAGATCTGTAATTATTAGATTGCTTGCCTGTATCTAAAAAACAAACAATAGTAGTCAGCAATGTGTTTATTCCCTGAACGTATCTGGTTGTAAAGTTATGTCCTAAAGGTGACTGTTGCCCCTCTGTAGGTGGCTGTGTAATCCCAGCCTTGATGTACAAACAAGGAGGTGGGCAGTGGAAGGCTTAGCTTATCTGACATTAGATGCAGATGTAAAGGATGATTTTGTTGAAGATGAAGAGGCCCTAAAGGCCATGTTTGAGATGTCAAAGGTATGTATAACTAAATATGAGTGCACCTTTGTAACATTCGGTATAGATGGCTAAAATCTCTGCTTTCAATTCTACAGACTAGTGATAAAACAATTCTTTACTCAGTGGCTACCACTCTTGTCAACTGTACAAACAGTTATGATGTAAAGGAAGTTGTTCCCGAGTTAGTCCAGCTAGCTAAATTCTCCAAGCAGCATGTTCCTGAAGAACACCCTAAGGTAAATTAAGTAGCAGATATGAGATGATACTTTTGCCAGCAGTGGCCTTGTCATATATTTACACACTGTTTCTCATTCCATGCAATATAACTTGGCAGGACAAAAAAGACTTTGTGACAAAACGTGTCAAGAGACTGCTCAAGGCAGGTGTAATCTCTGCACTTGCTTGCATGGTGAAAGCAGACAACTCTATCCTGACGGATCAAACCAAAGAGCAGCTGGCCAGGTAATGGGAGCCAGAGGCTCTGCTTGCACAAAGACATCTAAAGAAAATGGGTTAATATATGACTGAACCTTCACTTTAAAGGGGAGCAGCCACTGGCATAGCATGTATAAGATGGTCTCCTTTTCCACGGGCATCCCAATTTGGGGACCCAGAATAGTCAAAATCCCTTTAATGTGTGGATTCTGAACATGTGCCACATTCCCCCTCCTAATGCTGGCCATACACCCTACAATCTGTTGTACTTAGTCTCCCAACCACAAACAAATTCTAGTATGTATGTAACATATTCACATAGGAAATGAATATCTATAGCCCTGGCTACTTTTTATTTAAAGAAAATGTTCAGGATAGGTGGGATGTTCAAGATAGGGGACGCATGCAGCTTGGACTGGGGGAAAACGTGTGCAGATGGGTGGGAAATTGGCTTAATGATTGGAAGCAGAGGGTGGTTATCAATGGTACACACTCAGATTGGGTCACTGTTACTAGTGGAGTACCACAAGGGTCAATTCTGGGACCAATTCTCTTCAATATATATATATAAATGACATTGGATATGGATTAAACAGTAAAGTCTCAATCTTTGCAGATGATACTAAGCTGAGTAAAGTAATTAAAACAAAAGAGGACAACAGGCAGCTACAAACAGATTTAGATAAATTGGAAGCATGGGCAGTTAAATGGCAAATGAAGTTTAACACAGATAAATGTAAGGTTATGCACATGGGAAGGAGAAATCTGTGTCATGATTACACACTAAATAAAGAAACACTTGGTAAAACAACAATGAAAAAGGACCTAGGGGTTTTAGTTGACAATAAGCTCAACTGTAGTAATCAATGCCAGGCAGCTGCTGCCAAGGCAAATAGGATCATGGGGTGCATCAGGAGGGGCATAGGTGCTCATGACCAGAGCATCATTTTACCCCTGTACAAGTCACTGGTCAGACCCCATATGGAGTATTGTGTACAGTTCTGGGCACCTGTGCTTAAGAAGGATATATCAGAACTGGAGCGCGTTCAAAGAAGGGCAACAAAGTTAATAAAAGGAGTGCGGGGACTAGAGTACCCGGAAAGATTGTCCAAGTTAGGCTTATTTAGTCTAGAAAAAAGACGATTGAGGGGTGATCTAATAACTATGTATAAATATATTCGCAGTCAATATAAAGATCTATCCCACAATCTATTTATACCCCGGAGTGTAACCATAACCCGAGGGCATCCACTAAAGTTAGAGGAAAGGTGATTTCTCCACCGACATAGGAGGGGATTCTTCTCTGTAAGAGCAGTGAGACTATGGAACTCGCTGCCAGAGGAGGTAGTAATGATGGATACAGTAAAAACGTTCAAAAGTGGCCTTGATGCCTTCCTGGCATGTAATAACATTTCCAGCTATGGCTACTAGACCACTGGAAGGAGTTAAACAGGCTGAACTGGATGGACTAAAGTCTTTATTCAGCCTTACATACTATGTTACTATGTTACTATGTCCCCTTCACACCACTGCCCTCCAGCAATGCTGTGACAAGATTCTTTGCACGCTACCTCTGAGGCAGGACCAGAAAACACAGAACCCACTGAAGCAGCCAGAGCCTCATATTGGAGTGTATACTGTGGTTCCTGGCCCTGTTATCGGTAGGCCCCAAGGGGAGTAGGTGGGAAGCCATTCACTTCAGTTTTGGGAGGCAGCATCAAAGGGAGTAAGCTTACATCAGATTGTAATTCACAATTAAAAGAAGGGGGATTAGGCAAGAAAGTAATACAAAAATGTGTAGACATTATCATAGGTGGACCACTTTGTTTTTACTTACTTTCTAATGACTCAACACTTAAAGTGGAGCACCCTGGCGGCTCTGTGACAGAGATAGTCCTAGTTCACATGGACACTAAACTAACCTACCCCACCCCCTCAGACCCTATCACTCCCTTATTAGTGAGCTGTGCATTACAGAAATACCAACCTTCTCCTGCATCCAACAGGGAGGGAAACAGCTACACACATGTGGCAGCCCCACTTCCTCCAATATAGAGCTAACCCCCCCCCAAAAAATATACCTTATTGATTATTAAAAGGGATCTCAAAGTAAATTTTCAGTCAAAATATAAAAAAAATCTATACTCTCCACACAGACTGTCGCTCCTAGTTCGGGGCCGCAGTGCTTGCCTGAAAGGCTTCGCTGCCACTCTCTCATCATGCTTCCATTACTGTCTCCCTCCGACATTATGCCCTCGCCATCAGCCACGGTGAGCTACCTTGTCCCCCCCTCCATTCACTGCACTCATGACAGTCATGGCAGGTCACCATGACTGATGGTGGGAGCGTCTCCACATCAGAAGGCGACATGAAGAGAAGCCCGATGAGAGAGTGGTGCTGTGTAAGGTTCCGGTGCGGAAAGGAACCTGGATGAAGCTTTTCAGGTGAGCGCTGCAGCCCCGGACTAGGAGAGTGCATGGGAGAAAAGGTGAATATAGCTATTTTATGTTTTTTACTTTCTGTTATAAGTGTATTATAAACTTTCTGCATAAAATATATAGCACCTGCAATCGGGGAAGCCTAGACAAATACCTTCTGATCCAAGTTCATTTGCTTTGTACTGTAGGAGTTGTTTCCTCTGACTACCTGTAGCATCATATAGAAAAGTATTGGGATTTACTTTTCTAAATCTTTTTCTAGCTCATTTCACCATGGCTCTCTCAGTAATCTACATGTTCAAGAATTGTAGTAACCCTTAATTGTTTTTTCAGGGTTTTCTTGGCATTGTGTGAGGATCCAAAAGACAGAGGAATCATTGTTGCTCATGGAGGTGGTAAAGTAAGTGCTATTAGCCTTGTATACATTATCAGTTGCAGGTCATTTATCTAAAAGTATTGTAATTACAGTTTGATCAACTTATACTACATGTTGCTGATAAGCAGGAGAGATTGTGGTGGTGGTGGGGGCAACCAGGCTGTTCCAACAGAGCAATAGGATTAGACAGTGCATACAGTTTTGGCCACTGTGCAAGATGCATTTGTCTGCAAGCTGCATTTGCCACAGTCCATGCATGGGATGAGGAACCCATCTCAGATCTTTTTTTTCTCCTGCACACCCAGATAGCTCCCAATACAGGAGCAATAACATAGTAGAAAAAAAAACAAAGGGCTTTTTTTTCTATGTGTGATTTTTTTTTTTTACATTAAACCCTTGTAAACTAGCAAGGGGTCCTTTAGACCCATATACCAGTTCGCAGGGCAGGAGGTGCTGGCAAGTCACATGCTGGCGAACAGGTGACTTGCCATAACCCTCTGCACCTTTATCTGCATCCCTAAGGGCCATGATAGTATGCATAGTAGTTGTATTTTATTTGTCATAAAACACTCTTTTCAGTTTGGGCGTCTCCTGAGTGGGTGTTTACTGATATATATGTGGTACCGTTGTAATTGGGAGGAGTGGGGCTTTTACACACAATATGGTTTCCTTGAAAAACATACATTTTTTTCAAGTGACAAAATGTAAAATATATACATTTTTAATTTTTGTTTACATCTTTCACACTAAAATAATTACAATTTCCTGTTAAAGCCCAAATACTGCTGAAAAAAAAACAAAACATTTTCCTGGAAATTCCTGCAAAAATCACAGTTAAACATATATAACAGCTAAACATAGGCAATACAAAAAAATAAGATGAGTTTGTATACCCCCCCATAAAAGCAAAACTCCTACTACCCTACCCCTCTCAGGCATGATCACGTACCATCCCACAGCCTTCTTCTGCTGTCAGCTCTGATTCTCCCACCATGCTCACAAGCAATGGCACTGGCACACTTTTGAGTGTCTGCCGTTGATAAGCTTCAATGAACAGTGATAGGGAAGCAAGACAGGGATGAATGTGTATTAACCAGGAAATTTCCACAAGGATCCCAGGAGTCTTTTTTGTGCCTGGATTTCAGCTGTAACTTAAATATTTGTTTCTCGTTGTGTTGATAGGCCATGATTCCACTTGCTCTGGAGGGCACAGAAGCTGGGAAAGTAAGAGCCTCTCATGGGATTGCCAAGATAGCAGCTGTATCCAACCCTGACATTGCATTTCCTGGAGAAAGGGTATGTACCGTTGTGAATATAAATGCTGCTTTAAATATAGTACATGACAACAGGGCTGGATCTACGATCAGGCATAGAATAAAAATGCTCTATAGCACTGGTTCCCAACATATGGCTTTGGAGCCACATGTGGCTTACGGATCTTTGCTGTGTGGCTTGCAGCCTGCCTGGGATTAATGTGTTGGGCAGGTGGACAAGCATGCCAGCTTACCTGTATTTGCAGCTTCCACTGGCACAATTCTCAGAGTCCCACTGAGTGTTGTACTAGGAGCTTCAGGCAAACCAATGGGTAAGCCAACACATCTGCCATTTAACCTTATAAGATCCGCTTCTATAGTGGCAAATGGCTCAAGGGGGATTTGCAAAATGGTCAATATGTGCCTCAAGTCCATCTCATGTTGATAAATGTGGCTCCCAATGTAAGAAAGGTTGGGGACCGCTGCATTATAGTAAGCTTTCCCTGTTCCAAAACCATCTTCTCCTTTGTTCCAGCAAAGTACTGTAGGTGTAAGAAAATTGTGAATAGAATCTGATGTCTGCCTTCACTGCTGCAATACTTTGCATGAACACCGTGACATTAAAGTGGACCAACACCCACTGCTGATTGACCCAGGAATCTATAAGATTCCCGGGCCGATCAGCTCCCTGCCCGCGGGGCACCCTGCGTCCGTCCGCGCTAATTGGCGGAGTGCTCGCGCATGCGCCCGTAGGAGCGGGGTGAGGTGAGTTATTTTGGGCTTTCTGGGGGGTTTCACACAGCGGGGCACCCCCGATCGGGGTAATCCTGGGTGTTGTTCTACTTTAAGACACAGGCCTATCCCATTATGGCCACTGCATGATGTCAACAACCAGACCATGACATGCCTTCAGTGCCTGAGGCTTCCCAAATGCCATCAAATAATTTTGGTGGTCATATAGTCTTCAACATTACACTGCAGTTCTAGCAACATTAATTTGAAATGATGCTGAACAGAAGGTGTTCATGGTCACTGGGCCCCAGACAGCAGTTATCTTTGAAGAGTCTGCTACACTATTATTATTATTACTCTACCACCATAGACCTATAGCACTGTCCCAAGATGGTGGTATTCAGACAGCATAAATAGCATGGACTGACTCAATGGCAAATACGATGAAAAAATGTGTCACTGCATAGACATATGGAGGGTGGGTCAATAATTTTCGATTTTCATAAAGGTTTCAGTATCTGCTGATGCAAATATATTTCTCACTCTCTCTCTCTCTCATATATATATATATATATATATATATATATATATATATATATATATAGGAGAGAGGGACATTAATATAGTTAAGAGAAAATATATATGTATATCATGTTAATTTCATTAAAATAAATCTACAGCGCAAGTAGTAACTCTTGGTTGATGCCACTTTATACAACACAATATTCAATCTAGCAGTGATTTTTTTTATGAATGTTAAGATGTGATATTGAACTAATTTACCAGAAAAAATAAACAGAACTATTCAATATGGTTGCTTTCTAATAATTTCTTATGAGCATACTGGTTTTCTTCCAGGTTTATGAAGTTGTGCGTCCTCTTGTCAGTCTTTTGGGCACAGACAAAGACGGCATGCAAAACTTTGAAGCTCTTTTAGGCCTGACCAACCTCGCTGGTAGAAGTGACAAATTAAGGTTTGTATTCTATTCTTAAATTGACATTTATCCATATGATAACTCATTATTTTAGAAATGTTGCAACATTGTTTCACACATTCCTGAAGCTTTTTCACACATATATTTATATACAAATAGCGTCCCTTATCAAGCTCAGAGCTTTGTTGACAGCCCCGTACATGATGTATGTTGAAAGGTTGTTAAATTGTCCTTTGAAAATGTGTCATATTATTTTATAGGAAAAAGATTATTAAGGAGAAAGCTCTTGCTGACATAGAGAACTACATGTTTGAAAATCATGAACAGATCCGTCAAGCTGCCACGGAATGTATGTGCAACCTTGTAGTGAATAAAGAGGTATGTGGATGATTACTTACTGCCATTACTATTTGTGAAGATTTTATTTATGCTAATGAAAACACCTTCTGTCATGTAAATTCTCAGCAAATCTTCTTAAAGGAGCTCTATTGTGAAATTATATTATTATATATTATATATATTACGTTAAAATCCATATAGTCAGGAGTTACTTATACACACCACATGAAAAAAACACCATGCTTGTGATTTCTCTTACTGGTCGTAATAAAAATCCAGGCATGACAGTATGATTTATCACTACAGATCTACCAGTGAAGGCAGGTTTTTTGAAAGTACCTTTCCACATTTACAGGAAAGAACTTCTTACCTCTAACTGCCAGACTCTTAAAAGTTGACCAAAACCCATGATTCTGACTGTCCTGGGTTTTAGTCCTTGGCCCCAGGCACACCCTGTGTAAAACCCCCCAGGTCGCCCAGTGTAACTCACCTTTTCCCAGTCCTGTGGTAAATGCGCGTCCCCTCGTCCAATCAGCGTGCTCAGTTCCGCTCACCGCCACTCATCTAAGACTCGGCTCCAGCTGGATAGAGCCAAGCATGGAGGCGGGTGCATCCCCACTGCCCTCTAATAGGAAGTGTGCCCGCACAGGTCATTCAGAAACGCTGGGCACAGGCGCATGCCCTGTTAATGTAAAGCAAGGTGCTCCCTCATGCACCGTTGGATCAGGGGAGAAGGTGAGTTTACTGTGTGACCTGCGGGTTCTCCACAGCGAGGCATCCCCGGGGGGAGGCATCTTATAGATTTTCTTTTAGATTCTAGGGCCATCAGCCATAGGTTTTCATCCACTTTAAATCAGCCTGTTGGGAGCAGTAGCAATACCCACTTTAACATCTGCCCAAAGCATTGCATGTAAAGGCATCCACACACATGAGAAGAATTGCAATACCAAGAAGCCTTTATTCTAGCACAGATTAGCTCAGGGAAAGGCCGCTAGAGTCAAGCAGTTCTCCCCTATAACAGCAGAATAGTATGTTCAACCCTAATTTTTCTTTATTCCAATAAAATAAAAAAAACAAGCTTGGCTGAATGTTTTATGCAGTGTGTAGAACTGACCCCTCCTCTTGCTATACAGCATATTTATGTAGATTTTTATTATTGGATCATTTGTTTGTGTGTAAGAAACATATCTACTATTCATATGATAATAGCCTCATCAATATCCAAATAACCGTCTGGCCCCTAGCTTTCTTATTGGTAGCAGGAATCTTCATGATGCAATAGCCAAGTTTATTAATATGAAGCGCAGAATAGCTAGGCACACAGAGCTCTCTAGAATCGATGGGCATTGATTTGATCCAGTGTCTGCTTCAGTGTGTTTATAAGGCTTTTATATTCCTTTTACATTTGCCAAGGTTCTTTATTTTAAAGATAGTGGATGTTTTGAGACTAATAATAGCTGTTCATAATTTCAGTATTAAAACAAAAAGAAACAAGCAGCTGACCCATCAGTCTAGTTAGTGTACACATGCCCGGAGGGGTGATCTTCCCTAATTACAGTGCCCAGGGAGCAGTTGGGGGTTAGGTACTTCACTCAAGAGCACTTCCGTCATATCCCATAGCCAGGAATCAAACCTGCCACCCTCCAGTCACAAGGCCGCTTCCTTAACTCTGGATCACAGCTGAACACAAAAAGAACATATTACCCAACATGTGCCTCTTCGGTCCAACTGTTTAATACTCAGTGACCTATAGACCCTGTTGCCTTGATCGAGGCGCCCTGAATCAGCATGCTACATTCTGCCCATGGGTCTGTTAACGTTGCCAACTTCCAGAGTGAATCCTCCAGCATTTCCTAAATGATGGTGGGTGAAGTGTTGGTGCTTTCGGCTATTGCCAGCAGTCCAAATACCCCATTAAATGGGTGTGTCTGTGCCAACCATTCATAAATGCCTGCCATGGGCACACGTCTGACTAGGGGTATAGCATATTGTGGCTGTGGCTCTAACATGCGCTATTGAATTGGGGATCAGGTAGGTTTTAATTAGGATTCCAAGGGTTTCACACAGCAGGGCATCCCAAATCAAGATGGCCCAAGAAGAAGGAATCAGGTGGCCCTGGAGTTTTATAGACTTCAGTTGAGTTGAGTTTTAGTCCACTTTACAGAAGAGAAACTATCGGCTCTATAAGATGCTAGGGTCCAGTGGTTTCTTGCTTTGTGGAGCATCCTGATTTGGCATTTCTCAACATGTGAAATCACCAGTGATCCCTGCAAATTTCACCTTTCCAGTGATTTTCTGAATGGCTGGCACAGGTTTTTGAGAAGAGGGGGCTTGAACAGTGGTGCATGCTCCCTTCAGTATTGCTTGTTGCTCTGAGTGGCATTGCAAAAGCTGAATGACATGTGCAACCTTCAATGGCTGGTAGCCCTCGCATGTGCTGTGGGATCGCAGTAGAGGTGAGTTTACAGGCGATCTGGGAGGTTTTACTCAGAGGAGCTTCCCAAATTGGGATGCGCCAGACAGGAGGAACAAAACCTGAGGTATTGAATATTCTCAGTTTGTTCCTCTTTAAACTGGACCAACACCCTGGGGTGATCGGCCCGGGAATCTATAAGATTCCCGGGCCGATCACCCCCCACCCCGCGGGACATCCGAGATCGGGATGTCCCGCGAGGTGAAACCCCCCCCCCAAACACCCCAACTCACCTACCTTATCACGCCGCCTCCCTCGCGCCCCTGTAGGCGTGCGCGCCTCCGCGCCGGCCGTCTGCGAATGGCCGGCGCGCGTCAAAAGTGACGCGAGGGAGGCGGCGGCGGCCGCCGCCGCTTAGACGTTCCAGATCTTCCCTTGTACGTCGGCGCTGGGAGCGGGGAGAGGTGAGTTTTTCGGGGGGTTAGGGGGGGTTTCACACAGCGGGGCACCCCGATCGGGGGTGCCCCACCGAAGTGGACCAAGACCCAGGATAGTCAAAATCCTGGGTGTTGGTCCACTTTAAAAAATTATATCCAGGACACACCTTCCTATCATTACCCGAATAACAACATTACTGTAAAGATTCACTTACTAGGCTGGGTGCTTGGCAGGGATACAGATGAGATGGGCTGGGGTCAGGCTGTGGTACAGATAAAGAAGGTTGTGGATGTTGCATTCAACTTGGAATTTCCCTCCTGGGTGGTGGGATACTGGAACAATGTGGCTGGTTTTATTTCAGGAAACTTGGCCTGCCCATCTGGTGTTCTGTTTTTTTTCTTTAGGCAGTAGCATGATTGAAAGGGCATGCGGAAAGCCTTGGACTGCTTGCCTGTGTGTGTGTGGGGGGGGGGGGGCTTGTGCGTGTGTGGGGGGGCTTGTTTTTGTGTGTTGAGGGGCTTGCGTGTGTGTGAGGGCTTGTCTGTGGGGGGCTTGCGTGTGTGTTTGGGGGGGGCTTGTGCATGTGTGTGGGGGACTTGCCTGTATGGGGGCATGACTTTAGGGGGCTTGCGTGTGTGTGGGTGGGCTTGCCTGTGTGTGTGGAGGGCTTGCCTGAGTGTGGGTGGAAGCTAGCCTGTATTATTATTATGTTATTTTTAGATGGTGTTTCCATTTAAAGGCATGGGTTGGGGCGTGGCTGGGGACGTGGTTTAATGGCAAAATAAAATTCTGTGTCCCTTTTTTCTGTTTTCAAAAGGTTGGAGGTTTGTGTATGCAATAGGAAGCCTATTGATCTTAAAATTAATGAGTTGACTACTAGGGAGAAAGGTTTTCCAAAATAGTGGAGATTTGGCCTTTCATCTTGCAGTGTGACCAGACATTAAACTAAATCACTTTATGTTTTTTGGTAGGTTCAAGAAAGGTTTGTGGCAGAGGGGAATGATCGCTTGAAATTGGTTGTATTGCTGTGTGGTGAAGAGGATGAAGTGAAACTTCAAAGAGCTGCAGCGGGAACTCTAGCTGTACTTACTGCTGCTGAGAAGTCGCTATGCCACAAAATGACTAAAGTGGTAAGTGTGATCACATGTTTGCAATATAACAAGACTGAGATGCTAGGGCGCTAGAACATACATTTTAGCATCCAGATTAGGACTGTATCTCCTATGCATTGACAACCCCCTGCAGGCTTACACAAGAGCTACCACCACACACTAAAAATAAAGGGAAACTACTGTATATGTACATGATTTACATACAACACTGTACCCTCTGTGGGTTTTGTATTTATTGGCATGAAATGTGATCTCCTTACCTGAGTAAAACAGTACAAATGGTGTATGTGAATCTATATCTTATTAAACTTTGGGGAAGTTGTAGGAGCACTGGACCAATTTAGGTTGAAGTAGGCCATGTGGCCTACTCTCCAGTGGCAGCAAGCTGTGTGTACAGAAGCCACAGTCAGATCTAATAACAAACAAATGAACACTTGACTACACTTTTTCCATAAAATGATGATAGAGGGAAACCCATTTTTTTTTTTTTTTGAGTCATTAAAATCGTATTTTCTCCCTCCTTTCATTTTGGGGACACAGGAACTACTAGATGGAACGGTGTAAGCTAGAACTAGAAATATGGCTGCGCCAAAGGGTGAGAACAAGAGGCACATGATAAAAAAATTAAAGAGCTGCATGCAAGACCTTGTGGGCAGATGCTGCATCAGGAAACACATGCACTCTTACTTGTTATATTTCATTAAAATATGTACCAAAGACCAGGTTGGACCATGACAATGGCCACAATGAGGTCATTAATCGTGTGTTCCAGAGACAATTTTTCTGGCTTAGGCAACTATTACTCCTGGTCTGAACCCAGCTCACCTTCAGATAGATTTGGCCATGGCTGTAATCCTAAGAGGCAGTTCCCCCCTTCAAAACTCCTCCAATATGGCCTTCGAACCATGTTTGGAGTAGAATCTGTGACATGGTGCACTCCTGACAGCAGGGCACCTGCATTATTCCGCAGAGGTCAGTCGCTGTTCCAGATTGTACATTCTGTCGTGTTAAGTTAAGACCTCCTTGAGCCCCAAGTGGAGAGCCTCAAGAGGGTCTGTGAGGTATCTAGGACCTGTGCAGTCTGTCGTGTAACAAAGTTAAGACCCCCTTGAGCACCAAGAGGGTCTGTGAGGTATCTAGGATCTCTGTCCTCCACCCTGCCCCTGGGGCTGTACAAATGGATGGAGATGGCCATGCATCTGACATTGGTGGTGAGGTGGTGTGCAGGTGTGGAAAGTGGCCCTGCTGACATTTGTCTCCCACCCTGGGAGAAGAAACAAAGGGAAGGCCTGCCACCAGCCACACAGTGCACACCCCACTCCCAGCAACCCTGCAACCAAAAACAGCACTGGAGCTGCATTGACTCCTAGGGACTGTGCCGAACCAGAATAGTCGCCTGTTACACTTAAAGTGCCTACCCCACAGCTAGCCAACCTCTATACCGAGCTGGGAGCTGGGGGTAGAACCCTGCATTCCCAAAAACGCCTACATAAAAATCGTGGAAAAAGATCTGGAAGGAAGACAGATAAAATATGAATCGTCACAGCCAGTGTCATTTCCTAACCACAGTGGAAATACACTGGATAGTTGGACACAAGGGGGGGGGGGGCTATATGTCTGTTCTAACACCTTGTTTTTTTAGAATTTCCAGTGTACCTCCTTATAGTTACATGCTATATTCCAGTAGTTCCTCTGTCCACCCCAAAAAGGAGAGGGAAATCTTGCTTACTTATATATAACCTTGTTTGTAGTCTGGTAAAAGCTCTTAGGAGTTAGGAGATGATTTGTATTTTAGGTTCCTTGTTTCCAACACAGCCCTACCATTGATAAAACAAAATGGTTGCCTTAAAGCACCCGTCAGCAAATTACCCTTTTTTAATTTTGTTGGGTGAGGCTAGTACCTTTGCATAAATGGCCCTACATTTTATTAAAAATGACACATGCATCCTGAGTAGTCTTGGTTACAGGTTAACATTAACATTTTACCCAGTTTGCTAGTAATGTGTAAAATCATGTATATGCTTATATCTTCCATAGACTACACAGTGGATGGAGATACTGCAAAGACTCTGCTTGAATGAGGACTTGCAGGTCCAGCATCGGGGAGTTGTGATTGCCTACAACTTGATTAATGCAGACAAGGAGCTTGCAAAGACTCTGGTGGAGGCTGAGATGCTGGAAATCCTGACTGTGATTGGAAAAGAGGAGAACAATCCAAAGAAGGAGCATATTATTGCAGTGGCTAGAGAAGCCCTGGTCAAATGTTTAGATTATGGTCTCATTAAGCCTGTCTCTTGAGTTCTTTTGGACCAAGAATCCAGTCAAAGCTGCATTCCCTTTGTGTGAATTGTCCCGATGGAGAGTGTATACTTGGACATTCTGTCTTAGGCAGCAGTTAAGATGGCTCTTTTGTATTTGTGTATGCACTCATTGTAAGATGTACCCTTGGTTACAAAAGTTAAATTAAATGAGGCAGTGGTGAGCAGATACTACTATCCAAGTTTATGTTGTGTCAAGGTCCTCTTTGCTCTTCTCTATGGGTGGTGTACACAGGTGCAATAGTCTTCTGGAAATCCTATAGCACTAGAACTAACATTATTTAAAAAATAAAAACAGTATCAGGATCTACCAATAAGTGGCATTCCACTGTAATGTAAAAAGAAAAACCGTTTCACTGCAGTAACTAGGGTGTGTCAGTATCTACTCACTTCTGCTCACTCTTTTTTCAACTTACCCTTTATTTACCTTTATATGAAGTTTACTTGTACCACCTGAAAACCTCTGTTTGAAGTCTGCTCTGAGCTTGCTTATCTACTATACATCGTTAGTTGGACACTTAGGCCATGAGTGAGAACCCAGACCATTTTAAATGACACATTTAAAATATATTTATACCGTTTTAGTACATGTTAAGTATTGTTTCTTACTGTAAACAGATTTATTATTAGATGCATTTGTTCCTGTAAATTTGGTACAACATGTAATAAAATGAAAATTAATCTTTACTGTTCAGTTGTTTCATTCGGGTCGATTCAGAGCCTGGGAAGAAAACACCCCCCCCCCCCCCCGACACAAAGTCGCATTTTGTGTTTGCTGCAGTGGCAAACAAACTATCTTAGGAAGTCCCCACCTCTGCACTAGCTGAATGAAGAAAGACTTCCTGCTTCATCCCCCCTCTGATTGTAAAAGACTACCTCCTGTTGGCTTAACCAGACAATCTGGGCTGACAAAGTTTGGCTGGGGGGGAGTAGGATTCGCTGTTCCGAGCTATCTAAAAGAAAACCCAGGAACCCGCACCTCCGGGCAGGGACGAGGTTTGACTTTTCTAAGTTCATTAACCAACCTAATCTCTGTAGGAGATCCAGAGTTTCTGACAGGTTGTGAAGTAATGAAATTTCTGAGCTTCCTGATAGCAGGAGGTTGTCCAAATAGGGAAAAATCTGAATCCCTTTGATTCCTTAAAAGAGCCATGACCTCTCCTAATATCTTTGTAAAAATCCTCGGATCTGAGGATATCCCGTAGGGCAGGGCTCTAACTGAAAGTGAAGAGTCTCAGAAACTAGGTTAATCGCAAACCTTAAAAACTTCAGATTCTCCTGAAAAATCAGAATGTGTAGGTACTGCAGAACTATATTCACCATAAAGCTGGGTGCTATCAGCAGATTATTTATCATAAAAACAACAAACTGATTCAGGGTCATTCTGTAGGCCCCTGGCGGCTTTTGGACCAGAAAAACATTGGAGTAATTTGCCTCCCCCAGACACCCCTGGGGAACTGGCGCTATCACTCTCTTGTGAAAGAGTTCCAGGATGACTCTGGGAAAGGCTAACCTTTTTTCGGGGTCCAATGAAGGATTTGTGATTAGGATTCTGTCCGGGGGTATCATTCTGAGTTCCAATCGATAACCCTGGGTCCTGAGCACAAAAAAGTTTGGAATGAGGGACTGCAATGCCGTTGAGAATAAGAGTAATTTTCCCTCGACTTGGTGTCAGGGCCATGACTTTTTGGTTGTGGGTAGGGGGTTGCAGACCAGGCTTGGCCTTCTACCACCCTTATGCTGGCCCCAGTGTTTCATGGGCTAATTTTGTCTGGTCTGGGGTACAGAGCCCTTTGCCTTATTCCTGGGTCTCTTAGGTTTGACTGGGGATTTTTTAGATCTCTCAGAAGATCTAGTGAGAGTAGCATCCAATTCCACCCTGAACATCAGGTTCCCTTCAAAGTGTATACTGTATAGTTTAGCTTTGTATGCTAGGTCTCCTGTCCACATTTTTAACCAAATTGCCCTTCTAGCTGAATTAACAAGTGCAATAGTCTTGACTGTTGCTTCAGCAAAAGTATCTTCTAGGAAGGATATAGCCCTAAACATGCAGGGGAGAGCACCTGACAATAAACAGGACCAAGTCGTCGGCATTAACTATTAGTTGAACTTAAAGATAGGTTGAAGAAGCTATCTGACATTCGCTGGGAATTTTCAGATACCGTATTACTTACCTGGATATTAAGTAGACTTTAAGACTAATATGTATAGAGAAAACTATTTGCCACTATTTTAAAAAACGTAGGGTAGCCCTCAGGAGATGGTCGATGCTTGGAGAGGGTGGCAGCAATGGAGGGAAGGAGATATTGAAAGTTTTTTTTTCTTCTCTCTTTTACTTTTTTTCCCTTTCTTTTTCCTCCTTTTGCTGACTGAGCTTAGCGATAGGGATCGTGGATACTTTTAAATGTTTTTTCTCTGAACCTATTAAATGTTGTGAAGGTTTTTGCATTGTTTATTATATGTGATGCTTAGACATTGAAATTTACTTGCTTTATTGTATAAATGGCTTAATAAAAAATTATTGAAATATAAAGTCATTAAATAGACAATAAAAATACAAAAAGGGTTACCTACCTTTTCTCCATGCAGCTGATGCTGGTTGCTAGTCTGGCGATCAGTAACTAACCTGGTCTCTGGTTCTGAGCCTGCAGCTCATTCACTGGCACATGCGAGCTGGGTCCCGCTCTGCCATCAATCACAAGGGTGCGGCACATTTATAAATTTCCTAATGCATAGTTAATATTTCTGCTTTTATTTTATTCAAATGAGGCCCCCCAGTAAATGTACATACATTTTCAGAGGGGCCTAGCTGCTGCTGCATGCACCAAATTGCCATCCTGATCTTCCCTGGTGAGCACTGGGACATTTCCAAGAGTTCACCCACTCTTGGATGGTGCCAGCAACAAAGTCAGTCACTCCTCACAAACTTGCACCTGACCTAACAGATGCTCAGCAGCAGGGCTGCCATCTTGAAAGGCCAGCCGGGAGTGGAATATGGGGCCTGGCTATGACCGCGACATAAGGCCCCAGCTCTGATGATGGACCTTCCCTGCCAATGTCTCACTGCCAGGGCTGTTTGTTTTACAGTGGCAGCGCCTTTGCAGACAGGCCCTCCTTCAGTGACTCCGGCTGCTCATGTGCAGGGTCAGCTGAGGCGGGAAACCTCTCAGGTGACCTTTAGGGAATCACAAAGTGGGGGCTCACAACTTCTGGCAGGCACAAAAATGCCTGCTGTGTAATGTGCATCCTAGCCCTAGGACAATGATCCCCAGCTAAGCTGTCATCAAGTCCTTCTTGTTAGACGAGCCTCAGCACTTATCCCGTACTGTCCTTGTGTTCTAGGTTGCAAACTATACAGTGCAGGCAGAGGGGGTCCAGAGAGAGGAAGGACTCACTGAACTATCAAATGAGTAGGCAGAAGGAAGGGGATGCTAAAATGTGGCAGGAAAGATGAATTTCGAGCCAACGGGAAGAATGAGGTGACCACTGCTTCTTTTCATCAGTAAATCTACATGAAAGTTCTCTTGGCATGTCCCCCCAAAGGATGTTTGCTGATCAGAACGGTGTGTGGCACTGCTGTCAGATCATGTGCAAACAGCTTGCAGGTCATGTTCCTCCTCCGCGCTCCAGCTGTGTGTTTTATGATCCGGTGTATGATTCTGTGTGGGTATGTGTGTGTAATCGGTAGCCGGGGTCATCCAATTGCTAGATGTACATTTGTTTGCCCTGGAGACAGAGTCCGCTGCAGGGGGGACAGGAGGTGGGTATTTATGTTGTATGTGGCCCAAACAAAACATTAACTGGGGGGGGGGGAGCAGATGTTGTATGGGGCCAAAAATTCCTGATGGGGTTCTGCTCAGACCACCTACTGTATGGAGCCCGGAAATGAATCTGCCACTGCAGGACTTCAGGGTTGCCACTGCAAATTTGTTTTTAATAGGCTACTGCATGTTATGAGCCTTTAAACATAAAAGATGGCAGCATCAGGCAGCCTGCAAACAGGAAGTGTCTTCTGAATGTGTCGCTCTGCATTCTGGGATTACTGTCTTTTCCCAGACCCCAGCTCTGCTCTGTATGTGCAAAGCACTGCCAAAACCCCCCGCCTGTACTTTATCTCGCTCTCCTCTCCTCAGTATGTGATGCTTCTGAGGCAAGATGGCGGCGCCCGTATCCTAGAGTCCTGAACAGAGTTGCAGCCCAGTGGGGAAAGAATAATAAGCAAGTGACTAAAAATTAAAATATATTAATTTTAGATGCTGGGGAATAGATTTTTAAGGGCTTGGGCTTTTCATTAAATCATGCTGAAGGTCTGGTTTAATGTACATTGTGCTTTTTGCTCTAGCCCCTCAGCATACATGTTTGAGTGGCTCTCCCTCATCATGGCTCCCTGGGACTGGCCTATATTTACAATTAGGGCAGCCCCAAGCTGGGAGGGTGTCAGCAGAGCAAGAGCTTACAATATCCAGTTAGATTCCTATTGGTCCTCCTCATTGGCGGTTGCAGGTTTCACGCGGTAGCCTTCTGTTCCTCATCTGGGAGTCTTCTTCCAAAGCAGTCCATACATAATGGTAAAGTCAAGTTTATTGGTCACATGCATATATAAGTGGTATGACAGCTTTCCGGCTGCTCAAGAATATATGATAACACATACAAACACATGGGGTGTGTAAGCATGCAGTGTAAACAGGTACCTAGTTTACTTTTGGCTGTTTAAAGTGGACCTCTAAGCACTGCCAGGGACACTAAACTAACCTCACTCCCTCTTGGCTGTAGTCAATACACCAACTCCAGCATTATTGGGAAAATATCTTACTAATATAGTATATAGAAAGTATATAGAAAGTTTAGAAAAAATTATATAATGTTCTTTTACTCTAAGGCCCTTATATTTAAAAATAACAGTGATAAACAGTAGCAACGGGGTGTTCTAGTGAGAGTTCTCTATTCTCCCTTGTTTCTTATACTCTATCTTTATTTTTTGTTGCCCCAAGGCCCATAAAGTGGACCAAAGCCAAGGATTTTGACTATCCTTTGCCCCCTGGGCACCCCGACCGGGGGTGTCCCGCTTTCTGAAACCCCCCAGGTCGCCCAATCTCACTTGCTCTTCCCCGGTTCTATGGCACATGTGTAGCACTCTCGTCCAATCAGCATGCTCGGATCAGTTTGAGCCCCTTCATCCAGGACCTTGTCTAATGCGAGCAGATCTGAGCGGCCGCATCCCCTGCTACCCTTTAATAGGCAGAGTGCCAGCACTGGCGATTCGCAAATGCCTCGCATGGGCACGTTCCCTGCGAAAGGGATAGCAGGGATGCAGCTGCTGCTCGCGCTTGTGCCGTTGGACCGGGAATGAAGGTGAGTTTTCGGGCGACGTGGGGGGTTTCACACAGCGGGGCATCCCCAATCAGGGTGCCCTGGGGGGGAGCGAGTATGCCTGCCCTGGAGTCTCATAGATTCCAGGGTGGGTTTTGGTCCACTTTAAAGCGGATGGAAACCCATTTCTGGTTGCACGGCTAATCCTTCGGGCCCCCCTCCCCAATCTGAGCAGCCAGGGCGCTGCTGTTGGTTCGGCGGTGACCCGGTTTGCGTTTTATTCCGGGATGCCCTACTGTGTGAAACCTCCCAGGTCGCCCGCTACACTTACCTCTTTTCGCATGTGCGGGCCGCATCCCTTGAGCAGGGCGCGTACCCACGTCATCCATTTGTGAATGGGGAAGCGGAGGATGCGGCTGCCAGTGTGTTCGGAAACACTGTGCTAAGACATCAGCTTAGATGTCCATAACACAGCGGCTCTGAGCGCGCGGATTGGACAAGCGGCCGCGCATGCACCGTAGCACCGGGATGAGGTGAGTTGATATGACGATCTGGGGGTGCCCCAGGGGAAGGGACCACAACCCAGGATAGTCAAATACTATGACCAGGGGTGGACTGGAGTTAAAAAACGGCCCGGGACTTTTCTGGTCACACCGGCACTCTGTCCAGCCCGGTATTTATGCCCCCTCCCCATAACAGGCAGTGTGCAGAACCCCCCCCCCCCCCACGTCAGAGGCTAAGTGGCAAAACTGGGGCCAAAAATCGGCTCGTGACTTTACCATCCCTGATGTACTGGGCCCAGTACAGCCTGATGAAGTGTAAACGCCCAGCACCATGCATTTTGGCAGACATACACTACTATGCCAGGCGGGGGCAGACTGTGGTAAAAAAACAGGCCGGGATTTTACTGGTAAGACCCTGCTGTGCTGTGACCGGCCCAGTATATTGTGCTAAAGCCATAGCAGTGCTGGTACACAGCTATGATTTTGATTAATTCCATTCAAAATTATTTAATTGCGGGCACACAGCTTGGGCTGATTCTTTTGTCCCTGATCAGCCCTGTTGCTTTTTTGAGCATCCACTGCGGATAAGTTTATACGTTCTGTTAATGAGGAACAATGACCAACGATCCCTCAGTCGGGATGCCCTGCTGTGTGAGATTGCCTGGTATACTCATGTAGATGGTGAGCCCAAAGTGCATAGGTTAGCAGTGGCTAAATCCTCCATATGCTTCTGTCTGAGGCCTGTACATTTCTAAATGTCTGGCACAGGCAGAGGAGCGGCCAGCAGCACGCTCCAGTCATCTTTTCTAGGCAATCTAACATTATATCTGATGTGAGGTTGGCAAAGCAATATATAAATAGAGCATAAGGGCTGATTGACCGACGCATGCTCTGTGGGATCACCTGGATGAGTTGCTAGCTCATGCTCCTCCCTACTTGCTCTGCCACTTGTTTAGCAAGCCCTATTACCCAGCGGTGGTCATGTGGGTTACTAAAGTGGCATGGAAGCATAGAAATGGTGTAATTCTGCCCGATTTTGGACATTTCCATGGGCGTTTAGAGGTACCCTCCAGTGAAAAGACACTGGAGGGTCTTATCAGCATTAGAGGGGGGTGCATCTGCTCGAGGGATGCCAGCACTAAATACCAACAGAAGCCCAATCACTACCCCCCCCCCCCCCCCACTTACCTCCTTCCACTACCCCTGAATGGTGGGATTATGGAAGCAGGTGAGAACAAGGTCCTGGGACCAGGCTGTCTGCACTGGTATACTGTATAATGATAATGCAGTCCTATTTGTCACTTTAATGCAAGGGGCCACCCTAACCAGGATGTGATGGCCCTGAAGAGGTTATGATCTGCCATGTTCTCCAGTCATCACTTGCTCTGCTTTTCTCTGGCTTTAACTGTTTTCTCACGTGTCTCTTCTCTGTCTTTCCATTCTAGCCGTTACTATACACCATCATCATGATCATACATATGGATCATAGTTATACTTATATAAGGGGGGCGCGGCCCACCAGGAAAACGCCCGGCAGTCCCTATGGCCAGACCGCCCCTGACTATAATAAACACTGGGCTGGCTTGGAGTCTGGCCGGCATCGGCAACAAGCAGCTTCCAGTGAGCTGCGCATGCTCAGAGGTGGTATGAGGAAGGAGCCCATACATAACAAGTGAGGTTATGGCCACAGACCGTCCCTGTCTCGCTCCGTCTAATAGAGCGAGCAAAGCGCGGGAATATATGAACCACATGAACAGCCAGCGTGGGACTCACCACCTCAGCTCCGCCCCTGTGGGCGGTGATTTCTGATTGGCTGCTATATTAGAGGGCGAGGAAGACACTTGTTGAGCAGTGCTGTGTGTACTACAGACGGTGGTGGGAAGAAGAGCGCGTGTCTGGTGAGTAATGGAGTCAGCTATAAGGGCCGTACATCCAGCAATGATGAGGAGCAAGATGTCTGCTGACCTGGTATTGCCGGGTGTCAGCCTTGCATTGGCCAGGGCGTGACGATTAAATCTTCTCTCTGAGCTGAGCGCACGATTATAGCGCTTGCTGCTTGATAAAGCTCAGCTGCTATGAGGTTATGCTGCTACTTCTGGTTCTGCTATAGTTCTTAGGCCACTAGGATAAGGTCACATTAGATCCCTTTTACCAATTGCCCCGGGGGATGCTGGATAGAACTGCCCCCTACATTTGTAATGCCCCTGCGTAGCGCACCCATGTGCTCTATGCCAGGTAAATGTGGTCTCCAGGTCTCTCCTGGGTATCTGGCTGTGACGGCCAATCATGGGGCTCTGTTTTGCCAGGGATGCAATTTGAAAAATACGATTTTTTTGGGTCCCTTGCAGCACTCTGATTTGGGATGCCCTTCTGTGTGAAACCCCTGGATTGCACTAAAATGTACCTTTCTGCTTGTTCTGTGAATCATATGGGCTCTCATCCAATCTGTGCTTATGTAATGGAAGTGTGTGCATCCCCAGGCTCCCTGTGGTCTGGGGTGCTCTTGTTTCCAGCATGTCTGAATGGCTGGCCTCTGCAACAGGGGTACCAGGGATGTGGACTGGGGGTGCCAGGAAGGTGCTTATGGGAGTCCACACATCAGGGCATTGCAGGATTGGGAAGCTGCAGGGGTAAGGCTTAGGCTAGGTTCACACCTGTCTGGTTGTGTTTGCAGCATAAGTTTTGCATCAGTGTCTGCAGTGGGACTTGCTTTATTAAAGGCTCATTTCCAGGTCCTATGCCCTGCCTTCCTGTCTAATGAAAGCGGAACAAAACCTGTGAATTTGACTTCCCTGCCTTTTGTACAATGTCCCTGGGGCATCCTGAATTGAAATGCTTCACTGTGTGGACCCTAACCCCCCTCCCCCCATTTGCCTTTAAAAACTCACCTTTCCTGGCTTCCAAAGGTGCCTGTCTAGGCTGTCATCCAATGAGGGCTGCCTGCTGTGACTACACCATTCGGCAGGTGGCTCGCATTGGCTTGATTGGGGAGCACACCCTGCCTATCTGAATGGTTGGGCCGGGGCTCTCACACCCCATTGTAAATAATGGGTGCCACCTGCCAAATTACATAGTCACTGCAGGTGGCTCTCATACAAGAGCCCATGTAGGCACCATTGGAGCTTGGAAAGGTGAATTTCTTAATGGGCAAATTGGGGGGGACGGGGTTTTCTCACAGCGCTGCATCTTTATCTAGAATGCCCCAGGGAAGAGGCTGACTGCTGCTGGGTTTTGTTCAATTTTTAAATTATATGGTGCTGCAGTAAATTGTACTGCATGAAAAGCTGTACTCCATAGACTTTAATGGGATGCGTTTGCAGCCAGGACTTTTTGCGGACGCTTTTTCCTCCTCTTTGCCACACAGGGGTGTGATGGGGGCCATAGTGAACTATTTTTATTTTGCGAGTACCACAGCACCTGCCACAAATGCAGAAATTTATGTGATACTGGACATACATAAATTAAGGCCTAGGCTACATTCACACCTGTCTGTTGCCTTTGCGGTAGAAATTCCACTTAATGTTTGCATCCATGCCTGCGTTATGAAAACTCACTGTTTCTATGTCCCAGCCTTCTGGTCTATTATCTATGGCAACCCATGCGGTGCTGCTTTGATTAAGTTTACCAGAAATCTTAAAATCACTTTGTTCTTTTTAGGGTCGTGCGCTGACAACGGATCACATGGGAGGATGGTGCTGGTGACAGGCTGATGAATTGATCCCACTTCTAAAAACATCTTGGAGATGGAGGAAAATTTGGGGGTTGATATTTTTCAGTAAGAGCCTACATGAAATGTGTACTTTTAGTCTATTCTAATTGGACCAACATTGCGTATATAGAAATGCTTACCTATTATGTGATATTTCCCAATGCTTCAGGTGGTTAGCTTATCTGTGTGTTTTCTTGTCATGACCCTTAAATGGCAACCTAGAACCTGTACTGGTGCCCTGTCCCCTTCAGTAGTTTGGCTTTAACACAACCCATTTTGTTGCCAGATGGGTGGTTCTGAGAGCAAGGGGTGCATTCCTATTGCAAATGGCTCCCTTGTGTATTAAAGTGGACCTGGAGCCTGTAGGACTCCAGGGCCACCTGATTTCCCTCTCCCTGGGACATCCAGATTCAGGATGGTCTACTGTAGAAAAAAAGAGAAATCCTCTGATCGCCCTTGCCTTCTTCCCAATCAGATGCAGGCAAGATCGCGGATGCCATCTGCTTAACTTTTATCAGGGCCGGCACCAGGCATTTGTGAATGCCATGCACCCAGTTACACGGTAGAGGAGATGCACCTGCCCGTGCCACTGAATGAGGTTGCGCGTACCCTGCGCCACTGAACATGAGGTTGCGTGTACCCCTGATGGCCAGGGAAAGGTGAGTTTACTCGGGTGGCGCATCCTGAATTTGGGCCCCTTGGAATCCATGGGTTTTGGTCCACTTAAAGTGCAGAAATGGAAAAAGCTAGTGTCCTTATTGGCTGTGGTGGCACGGCCAAATCATAGATCAGCAACGAATGTCCCCTTTTATTATGGCTAACAGTTCAGTCGACTGTTGTACTGCTCTGCATATTAAACAAGGGAGTCGGTACTGGTTGCTGTACTGCTCTGCCTTTATTATGCAGAGCAGAACAGTCACTTGACTGAACTTTTAGCCATAATAAAAGGGGGACATGCGCTGCTTCACAAACAAAACAGGATCTGTCTTTGGGTCCAAATTGGGATGCATAACTGTCTCTTTATTATGCAGAATGTTACAACTGTCACTTGATTGAACTGCTAATAAGGGGACAGTTGCTGCTGTGCATAATAAACAAAAAATGGACTTCTGTACTGTTAAGCATAATAATGCTGCTATGGGGGAGTTGCAGCTGTGGTTTCAGCTTCCAGGGGAATTGGAGCTACTGGGGTATGGCTCGCATCACCATCCCTATCCTCCTGTAGTCAAGGTGGCTGACGCACTATTATGGTGGGCAGACTTTTACAGACGGTGGTGATTCTTGTTAACCCCTCCAAAAAAGCCAGCATGTCCCCGTTGGTCCCATTCTCAGAAACCTCATGGTGCCTTGGGCGCTGTCATCAGCGCTATCTAATCATTGCAATGGATGGTGCAGGCCAGGCTCGCACCTTAATTCAATGAATGGTGAAAACAAGAAAGCGGGCGCCCTGTTACTCGCGCGTTTGGGCCTCTTCTGTATGGAACCAGTGGGTATCCGGCTGCCACACTGTTTTCACGACAGCGATGGGCAGCTGGGTCTTGCTGCTGACTAGTAATGCGGACCCATAGTCATTTTTGACTGTAGTTTTGCTTTAACTACAACCTTGTTCATTCCTGTCAGTCCTGGTAAGTCCCACACTTTTGTGGTATAGGCTGCAGCCAGGGAGGTTGGGTTCCTTATGCACCATCACTCTGCCCTAGGCCAGGGGTTCCCAACCATGGGTACAGGTACCACTAGTGGTGCACAAGATCGTATCAGGTGATACTCAAGGTTGCAAAATCTGTACACCAACCTGATTTTTCTGGTAGCTAGAATTTAATCAACCCAGAGTTGCTCTATAAGTACACAACTGCTCGAATTACACTTGTGTATTTTAGGCACTCTAAAGCAGAACAAAACCCAATTGGTGTGGCCTCTGGGGCATACCATATTGGGATGCCCTGCTGTGATCTTATCCAATGAGAGTTGTTTGCTGTGACTGCCATTTGGCAGATTGCGTTATTGTGTTCAATGGTGAGTGCAAGCTGCAGCACCACTCTCGGCCTTGCAGCAATGTCCTGCCCCAACCTGCATTTGAATGGCTGGGAGCACATTCTCAGCTAGGGATGCAGATGCTTGCGGTCCTCAGTGAGTCACTGAGCCATGTGACTTGGTCACAGCAAACTGCTCTTACTGGACAAGAGCCCGTGCATGCCAGTGAGCAGAACAAAAACGGAAGGTAAAATTCCTCTGTTTTCGGCTTTAAATGGTGGGTTTTGTGTTTGTAATTTGGTTTTTGGTGACCAACAACCCATACATACCACCCAGGTGGTACTTGAAAAAAAGTAGAAAAGTAAAATGTTGAACCCCTGCTCTAGACTAAGCCTTTGTCGAAAGGGTAGGTACCAGAGTAGAAGGTGCCTTGTATGTGATGACAAATACGGTTATAGTGGACCAAATCCCAGGCTGCTAGTTTCCTTCCCTGGGCATCCAGAATTGGGATGCCCCACTATGTGAACCCTCCAGGTCGCCCATAAACTCATCTTTCCCAGATCAATGATGTGAGCAGCAGCAGTGTCCCCACTACCATTCCATTCCTGCGCCAGACAGAGGCACGCTCCCTGTTGGAGGGTAGCAGGGGATGTGGCCGCCAGGGGGCTCTGGATGAGGGTCTGTGCATGCACCATAGGACTAGGGAAAGGGTGTTTCACACAGCAGGGCATCCCCAAAATGAGTATAGTCAAAATCCTAGACTTTGGTCCACTTTTCTATCTGAAACACTAGTGGCAAGTACACAGCAAACCTCGGACAAGAGTTTTCCTCAGCTGTTTCAGGTCTTCTCTAGGACATGTCATATATATGAAAAAAAATGAATAGTAGTCATAGTACATTCCTACAAGGGCAGACTATGAAGATCAAAGATTATTTATCCTAACCACACAGGCATAGTTGTTGTTCAAAGCAAATACTAAACTGTATGCTCAAATATTGTTGTTCAAAGCAAATACTAAACTGTATGCTCAAATATTATTGTTCAAAGCAAATACTAAACTGTATGCTCAAATATTGTTGTTCTAAGTATGTCACACACCCCACTTCAAACATTAATAATTACAATAGGGTTAACTCACCGCTAGGTGGCAGCATTGCAGAGAATCTCCAAAAATTCAACAGGCCCCTCCCGGTCTATACATACCTGGTACCTCCCAACAATCACCCAGTGTTGTTCTCTGCAAGGTGGCGACAAGACAGAAGAAAGAAGTCTCCTGCTTGCAGGTAGCCGGGGTATCCCCCCGCCCCCCCCCCCCCCCCCGTGGTCTATTTCTGCCCGGCTCTTGTTTTGTAGCATACTTGTTAACTGGCAGCCTCCCAGCTTCGGCTGTAGGCCGGGCAAAAGGTAGCCGGCACCTTTGGTGCCTAGGAGATTAGCTCCTCCGCTCGACCCTTCATTGCGGGGCATAGCGGGATTCCCGGAGTGGTGATCCGGATGTGGGATGCCCCCATTTAATTAGTGGAAGTTAGCGGTTCAGGATGTGTCTAGCCCTGGGACAGTAGTTATTCCTCACTCCGGGGTGTGTGGCGCACTTTGGGACCGGTGACATGGTTGTGTGAGTGTGGCTGCTGCGCTGGCTGGTTTTGTGAGGGCTCCTGCGCTGTTTACTGTGGCGTTTTTTTTGTCTGGATCTGCCTTGTGTGTGTCTTTTACTTCAGCTGCTGCTGGTGTGAGTTGGCGTTTCTCCCCTCAGGAGCCGGGGGGCGGGGCCTCGCGGCGCGCTGCGCCGCGGTCCCGCCTGTGGCTGAGCGCCGTGCTAGGCGCTTGCAGCCTGGCGTGTCCGGCCTGCACAGGGGTGATAGAGGGAGATGAGCGTGTGTTGCGCACTTGGGACCGGCAGGTTGCTCCGCCGGTCCCGTCTTGGAGGCTGAGAGCGGTTCGCTGGTCTGGCTTGCGATGACGCCGCAGGGGGGCGGGACCGCGCGCTGATTGGCCGTTTCAGAGGGGCGGGGCTTTCTCGGCTCCCGGGGCCCGTCTTCCCCTCCCTCACTGTCACGGAGCGGTGTTCGGGCCGCCATCTTTCTGCGGGTGCCTCTCTGCGCTTGTGCTCTCTCAGGTAGGCGTTTCTGGCAGTAACTTGTGGGGGTTTTTGGTCACATAAAGGACTGGTAGCCTGGCCCCCCGCCTTGCGTCCCCTCCTTCTCCCTCCTCCTCGCTCCCGCACGTCTTTTTAAGGTGCTGGCTGTATATATTAACCATCTCCTTTTGTCTATGGTTAATGAGGGGGGGGGGGGTTGTATGATATTCTTGTTGGGGTAGAGGCCGTGGCCGTCCCGCTCGCGTCTGGGGTGCCAAGCCCGCCCAGCAATGAGGGGGCACCCTCACCCGTTCGGGTGGGGGGACGGTTGCAGCTTTTCTCCCGGGTGTGGGACCAGGAGGTCTCGGACAGATGGATCCGGGAGGTGGTTTCGGCCGGTTACAAGTTGGAGTTCGAGTCCCGTCCTCCTCCAAGGTTCTTCAGGTCTCGGGTAGAGATGAGCGAACCGGTTCGGACGAACCGGAATTCGCTCCGAATTTCAGGAAATATTCGATTCGGCACGAACCCGAATATTTTGTGGTTCGTGGCGATCGAATTTTTCCTGAAATTGAAAAAAAAAATGCCGGCATGGTGGGAGCGGGCCGGCCAGTTCCGCTGTCAGCGGAACCGGCTGGCCCGCTCCCACCATGCCGGCATTTAAAAAACAAAAAAAAATCATTTTTGCCGGCATGGTGGGAACCGGGCGGCGCGCTCCGCTGTCAGCGGAACCGGCCGGCCCGCTCCCACCATGCCGGCTGACAGCGGAGCGCGCCGGCCAGTTCCGCTGACAGCGGAACCGGCCGGCCCGCTCCTTCCATGCCGGCATTTTTTTATTTTTTTTTTTCTTTGTTTTTTTAAATGCCGGCATGGTGGGAGCGGGCCGGCCGGCTTTACTGGCCCGCCGGCCGGCTCCCACCGGGCCGGCATTTTTGATGGGGAACTTCGCAAAAGTTCGATTCGGCCGAACCCGAATTTCTTTGTGAAATTCGGCGAATCGGCCGAATCGAACTTTTCAAAAGTTCGCTCATCTCTAGTCTCGGGTGTCTTTGGATCCTTTGGCCGCGCAGGGGCTCCTGGCGGCGGTAAGGAATCTTCTAGGCTTAGCTGTCATTTGCCCGGATCCTTCTTCAGAGGTAGGGCGCGGGTTTTACTCAAATCTCTTCACTGTCCCCAAAAAGGACGGGTCCTTCCGTCCTATTCTGGATTTGAAGTTTCTCAACAGGTTTATTCGCCCCCGGAAGTTCCGCATGTAAACCCTGCGGTCTGCGATCGGTTCGCTTCGGCAGGGGGACTTTATGACGTCCATAGACATCAAGGATGCGTACCTGCACGTTCCGATCTTTCCAGCTCATCAGCGGTTCCTTCGTTTCGTGGTGGAGGATCGGCACTTTCAGTTTGTGGCTCTTCCATTCGGCCTCACCTCTGCTCTGAGTGTTCACCAAGGTGTTGGCGGGGGTGATGGCCCTGCTCAGAGCTCAGGGGATTCGCATTGTGCCTTACCTGGACGATCTTCTCATCATGGCGCCTTCCTTCAGTCAAGCAGAGGGGGACACCAGCACGGTGGTGTCTATGTTGGAGAGGTTCGGCTGGGTGATCAATTACCCCAAGTCCTCGCTGGTTCCGGCCAGGGTGGTGACCTTTTTGGGGATGTCGTTGGACTCCTGCCAGCACAAAGTGTTTCTCCCTCAGGCCAAGGTTCTGCTGATTCGGGAATTGGTCCAGTTGCTTCTCTCCCATCCTCATCCGCCCATTCGTCTGGGGATGAGACTGGTGGGGTTGATGGTGGCCTCGTTCGAGGCAGTTCCCTTTGCTCAGTTTCATACGAGGACTCTTCAACTTCATCTTTTGGCGTCTTGGGACCGGGGTCGTTGGATCGGTCCGTCCGGTTGTCCCTTCTGTGGTGGTTGGTCTCGGACAACCGTCTGAACGGCAGGTCGTTTCTGACCCCGCTTTGGGAAACTGTCACCACGGATGCCAGTTTGTCAGGCTGGGGAGGTTTTTGGAAGGATCTTCGGTTTCAGGGGCAGTGGGACCCTCAGGAGGTCCACTTGCCCATCAATGTTCTGGAATTGCGAGCCATCAGGTTGGTTCTGTCTCGCTTGACGCATCATTTACAAGGTCTGCCGGTTCAGGTTCGATCAGACAATCAGACGGCGGTTGCTTACATCAATCACCAAGGAGGGACTCGCAGTCTGGGTGCCCACAGGGAGGTGTCTCTGATTTTAGTCTGGGCGGAGACTCATGTCCCTTGCATCTCGGCAGTTTACATTCCGGGAGTGGAAAACACAGAGGCGGATTTTCTGAGCCGGTGTGCGTCCCGTCGGGGGGGAGTGGTCTCTCCATCCCCAGGTGTTCCGGTCGCTTTGTCTCCGGTGGGGGACGCCGGAGGTGGATCTGTTTGCCTCTCGTCACAATCACAAGCTTCCGTCCTTGTGTCCCGGGACCCTCTGGCTCTGGCGGTGGATGCCATGGCTCTCAGCTGGAGGGACCTGGGGTTTCTTTATCTGTTTCCTCCGATTCCCATGCTAGGCAGGGTTCTGCGAAAGTTGGTTCTGGAGGGAGTTCCCGCCATTCTCGTGGCTCCAAGGTGGCCAAGGCGGGTGTGGTTCGCAGACATCGTTCGTCTGGCCGTAGATCAGTTCGATCTGCCTCTTCGGCCAGATCTTCTCACACAGGGTCAACTTTGTTACCCCAGTTTACAAACGCTGGCTTTGACGGCTTGGCTGCTGAAACCTCCATCTTAGAGGAGGGTCTTTCGGATGCGGTCATTCAGACTCTTATTAGTGCCAGGAAGAGATCTTCTTCTTCCATCTATTACAGGTATTGGAGATCTTATATTGATTGGTGTGAGGCTAGGTCTTTGCCTTGCCGGGTCTTTTCTGTGTCTAGGATTTTGGAGTTTCTTCAGTCGGGGCTGGACTCTGGTCTTCAGCTGAGTACCTTGAAGGGGCAGGTTTCTGCTTTGTCAATTTTTTTTCCAGAAGTCTTTTGCTAGCCATTCCTTGGTCAAGACCTTTTTCCAGGGGGTTACGCATGTGCGGCCTCCTAGGAAGCCTTTGCTCCCAGTGTGGGATTTGAATTTGGTTCTTTCTGCTCTTAAGGCTCCTCCCTTTGAGCCTTTTCGGGATATTGCTCTGTCCACTCTTACTCAGAAGGTTGCCTTTCTGGTGGTCATCACTTCGGTTCGGCGTGTTTCAGAGTTGGCAGCTTTGTCTATTCAGGCTCCTTATTTCGAGGATCATCAGGACAAAGTGGTTTTTCGCTTCAAGTCAGACTTTCTCCCTAAAGTGGTCTCTGCTTTTCATCTTAACCAGGACATTGTGCTTCTTTCCTTGTGTCCTAAGCCTAAGAATGTCAAGGAGAGTGCTCTGCACTGCTTGGATGTGGTACGTTGTGTTAGGTACTATCTGCGTGCTACGTCTTTTCGTAAGACTGATGCCTTTTTCGTTGTGCCCTGTGGGCCTAGGAGGGGTTTGGCTCCGGCTAAGTCTTCCATTAGTAAATGGATTCGTCAGGCCATTGTTGGAGCTTATTCGGCTAAGGGGAAGGATCCTCCTTTTCGCGTTACTGCTCATTCTACTCGTGCGGTTGGTGCGTCCTGGGCTTTTCAGCACCAGGCTTCGGTTGAACAAGTGTAAGGCTGCAACTTGGTCTTCTTCTGTTAATACTTTTTCTAAGTTCTATAAGGTTGATGTGCGGGCCTCAGCGGATGCTGTGTTTGGCCGCAAGGTTTTGCAGGCTGCAGTGGTTTGAGTTTTTTCTGCGTTATTGCCTGTTCGGATACCCACCCTTTTCTGGACACTGCTGTTGGATGTCCCTATTGTAATTATTAATGTTTGAAGTGGGGTGTGTGACATACTTAGAATAATACCATTTTGTGAATACTCACCTGTAAAATGGGTATTATAAGTATGTCACACACCCCACTTCACCCGCCCTTTTTGGTATCCTGGCTCTTTATATGGTGAAGTTTAGTTCGTTACGTTGAGGGTTACATTTTTTGTTCCTGGTACCTTGTCTTACTGCTGTTCTAATACTGGGTGATTGTTGGGAGGTACCAGGTATGTATAGACCGGGAGGGGCCTGTTGAATTTTTGGAGATTCTCTGCAATGCTGCCACCTAGCGGTGAGTTAACCCTATTGTAATTATTAATGTTTGAAGTGGGGTGTGTGACATACTTATAATACCCATTTTACAGGTGAGTATTCACAAAATGGTATTTTCATTGTGCTACAAGTATTAGGGTCACCAGGTGAGACAAGTCACTAATTTTAGAGAACTGCCATTCAGTTTCATTAGAACTATTTTCACCTGGTGCTGAGTCACCCCCAAAGTAGACAGTGAAATGAAACAGTTTCTACTTTAAAAATATTAGCACATCTTTCACCTGGAGTTTATTTAATTCACTATGTGTTTGAGTATTCAATGCTTTTGTAATCAAAATCTTTTGATGTTGTACCACATTCATTGTAAAATGTTTAAATCAATAAAATGTTACACAATGACTGGTTGATGTTCTGATTTAGTCCCAAGAAGGAAATGTACTGGAAATAAAAGAAAATGTCATTTGCCTAAAGTAACATTTAATCCCCATGAATTAAAAATAAAATCCAATAGAAATCTTATTTCCCTGCAGTTTTTTGGACATATTAAAACATTGACCACTGTTTTTTTTATATACTGATCCTAGCCACACTTATTCAAACATTCAATTTTAATCTTCTCATTCAGTCATTTACTTCTGCATGTGATATTCCTTGAGGAGAGACTCAGTTGATTCAATGGCATATTTTCTCATGATTTTGTTTCCCTCTACAATACAGCACCAAATTTAGCTGTACATTTTTTTTTTTTTTTTTTTTTTTTTTTGTACGTGTGCATGCACGTTTGAAGTATTGCTCTGATAGGACGAGACTGTCGGAACCGAGAAGAGGGGAGTTTTCCTAAGTGATCTTTGGGGGTTTCACAAAGCGGGGCATCCTGACTTGGGATGTCCTGGGGTAATTAAACAACCAGTCAAATTACTGGGTTTTGTTCTGCTTTAATTGTTACTTTAGGCTTACACAATGTCTGTCTGGATCTTAACTGACTAATAGAGGGAAAAAATGTGAGGGAATAAGCTGGACCTCGGTCATCGCCTACTGCCTTGAGAAATACTCCAGATTTATTTGCCATGGTATATGGAAACTTTCTTGCACATGGTATGCCTGACAGTTGAGGCTGGGTACAGTGGGTCTGGAAAGGGAAACAGGGGTGTATATACCATAGAGGCATGGGAGAGGGGGTCACAGGCAAGCTGCCCCCTTGCAGTACTTGTGTCAACCCCCCCCACCCCAAATGCAGCCTGCTGAAAGCACAAGGGGCCAGAACACCTTGTTTAGAGTGCTGACATCTTAGTTCCACCCTGTAGAACCTACAGCTGTACCAGCACAGTATACTACGGTAGCGCCTCAGGAATATCTGAACCCCCAGCATCGATGTGCCAGCACTGCCTAATCTCCATTTAGACCCCAGACCTGATTTAGGATGCTTAATGTGTGAACCCCAAGATCAAGAAGACTAGAAATCTGCCACACCACAAACACAGGTTTTCCTTCCCACTAGTGGGAACCCTGGAATCTTTTCAGGGGTGGAGCATCCTAAATCTGGATGCCCCACTGTGTGGAACGCCCCACGGCATTGGTAATCGATTACCTTTCCCTGGTTCAACTGCCATGACTGTAATTCGGCAAAGGGCGCACACTCGTGCCGGCACGCTCCCTGTTAGAAGGAAGTGCGAGACGTGAACACAGCAAACTTGATTGGCTGTGCATGAACCTTAGTAACAGGGAGAGGTGAGTTTTTCTGGGGGGTTCACACAGTGGGACATTCCATTTTGGGGAACAGAACAAACCCTAGGAAAGTAAAATTCCTGGGTTTTGTTCTGCTTTAAATCAGCATTGATTGCTTTGCGTATTACTAAACAAATCACGGGAGGTGCTTTTAGTGGATTGAACTTCTTTTGGTTACCCATGCATGGTTGGATCTTAAACCTACAAAAATCAATCCTGATACCAATCCATTGTAGGTTACAGATTAGAAAAGGTAGACAGAATGGTTTCAACAGTTAAGTACCTGCAAGTTTCCCTAAGGGACATCATGAGACTACTGGGATTCATGATGGCAGCAATTCTGGCAGTCCCGTGGCCGCAGATGCACATGAAGCCTGCAGAAAACTGTTATGCCAATGGGACAGGAATCCAGAGTCATTAGATCAGATTGTCTACTGGGGATACCCTAAAAAGTCTATGCTGGTGGACAAGTCCCAATCACTTAAAGTGGACCAACACCCAGGATTTTGACTATCCTGGGTTTTGGTCCACTTTGGTGGGGCACCCTGATCGGGGGTGCCCTGCTGTGTGAAACCCCCCAGAAAGCCCCAAAAACTCACCTCTCCCACGTGACCGCTGCAGCCAATCCCCACCGGCGGGCAAGCGGGAGGCAGCGATGGACAAGAGACCCCGCCGCCACCTCCCGCGCCTCACTCTCACAGGGCGCGCCCCCGCACCGGCCATTCGCAAACAGCCGGCGCGGGTGTGAGTCCTGCCAGAGGGACATGCGGGAGGCGGCGGGCGCCGCTGGATCGAGGAGCAGGTAGGGATTTAGGGGTTTCTGGGGGGTTTCACACAGCGGGGTACCCCGCAGTCAGGGAGCTGATCGGTCCGGGAATCTTGCAGTTTCCACTTTAAAGAAAGTAAGATCATGGAGATAAAAAGATCCAGCAACATTCACCATGGCCGCAAGTGCCTGGGCTTGGGGGGCCCACATGGATGGCCTTCAGCTCCATGGTCAGTGGCCTCCTCCATATAGCCAAGATCTTTAAACTTCAGGGAGTCGTATGCGTAAAACTAGTCCTGACGCAATTTTTACTAGCACTCATCAACCTGTCAGACAATTCTAATCCGAATTCAAGATCAGTTTTTGTCAATTTCGGTGGTTCACTTGAAAGGAACCTTGAACATGATTTCCTGAGCCCCGTCAAGATACAGAGTGGTGTCTAAATCAGGAGATCTTCCTCTATGTTGCAGCACTTAGGGGTATTTCACAAATACATTTGTTCGCCAATGCAAGAAATTCCAAGTACTGGATCTTCTTCTCTCTGGTGAGGGGGGTGGTGCATTACCAGTGGATGATTTGGTCTAGCCTTGGGAATTCCAGTTGGACTTTCCTCCCCTCAGACTCCTCCCTCAAGTGATCCAAGATAATAGCTCGGGAAGAGACCGACATTCTACTGATAGCACCATACTGGCTGAAAAGAGCCTGGTTTTCATAACTAAAGAGGATGGTAAAAAGGGTCCCTGGGAGTTACCCAAGATTCCGCGTTTTCTTCACCAAGGACCCTTTCTACACCCAAAGCTCGACAGGCTTCGATTCTCAGCATGGATTTTGAAAGGATCCTCCTAGAACAGAAGGGCTGGTCGGTCAGGGTAATCAGTAGCTTACTAGATAGCCACAAATTGGTCAGACAGATTTATGCCAAGGTTTGGAAGTGTTGCTCTTCCTAGGTAATGTTAGCAAATTGACATCAACTTCCATTCTGGTGGAACTGGACTTTCTGTAAGGCTTTGAGAAGGGGTTAGCAGTCATCATACTAGACACACAGACCTCGGATCCATTCAGTATTCCTAGAATTTCAGTTGAGACAGGATCAACTGATCATTTCTTCAAGGCCATCACAAGAAAAAGACCATTAACCTTCAGGGGCTTCCTGGCCTGGGATCGAATGATCTTTCTAAAAGGGTTGTTGGAGGAACCCTTCAAGCTCCTTAAAGTGGACCAACACCCACCGCTGATCGGCCCGGGAATCTATCCCGGGCCGATCAGCTCCCTCCCAGTGGGGCATCCGAAATCGGGATGCCCCGCTGTGTGAAACCCCCCGGACGCCCACAGACCTTACCTTCTCCCCGTTCCAACAGCGCATGCGTGGGCCGCCGCCGCCTCAGCTTGTCCGTCAGCGGTGAGGTGAGTTTTTTGGGGCTTTCTGAGGGGTTTCACACAGCGGGGTGCCCCGCGGAAGTGGACCAACACCCAGGATAGTGA
This sequence comes from Gastrophryne carolinensis, assembly GCA_027917425.1. Classification (NCBI taxonomy): domain Eukaryota; kingdom Metazoa; phylum Chordata; class Amphibia; order Anura; family Microhylidae; genus Gastrophryne; species Gastrophryne carolinensis. The sequence goes on along the minus strand of CM051236.1, from coordinate 253,145,987 downwards.
AAATCCTGGGTGTTGGTCCACTTTAATGAAGTGCCAGAGAAATGGCCCTCCTTGAAATGTTGCTTCTTACTGGCAATTACTCCGGCTAGGAGGCTTAGTGACCTCCACGCTCTCTCCATGAAGAAACCTTGCTGCAGGAATGTGCCAGACAAGGCCATCTTATGTCCTGCCCATTATTTATTTATATTTTTATGTTTAATCTGTTTTTATTGATGTCCAAGAAAGGGACAAGCACAATACAATATTCAATACAGGAATACATTTATACATTTCCACGCATGTCGCCTTGAACAATTAGGACTAAATGGCATCGTGCACATGAGAATATTTAAGGAATATGATGATACATTATAAGTGTCTATGCTGACAATAACAGGTTTGTCATGTTTAACTGTTTAGGTCCTGAGCCAAACTTAAAGGAGCACCATCGCAAAAAATGGTCCAGTGATAATAATCCATACAAACAACCGGGCGGTGGGAGGAGGGGCCACCAACACACACCGGTATCAAGAAATATCAAGCCAGGCCTGCTCTCTTTTATTTTAATGAAAGAAGACAGGCACTGTCAACCCTGATAGACTGCTGCATACACATCTAGAAATCGCCAAAAATACAATTCTGTGAAACTCACCTGTAGAATTGTTTTTGAATACATCCAGTCCAGGACGTCCCATATCCTTACAGATGGGTGTCCGCCCCTAGGGGGCGCTCGACTGCAAGATCAAAGATGTAGCTCTTCCCTGCCCCCTATAAAGGCAGGTGTCTCTCTTATCATTTCGCAGTGGTTAAAAAGCAGTATTCAACAAGAGGACAGGCTGGGAGGCCTAAGAAACCATGTTACTTCACATAGCTTCAGCCTGTACTCTCTCTAAGCAAAACATTTGCACAAAAACCAATGTCCTATGAAAAATAAAAATGGTTGATCACCATAACAGGCAAACAGGACATAATGAACACAAGGGCGGGGTGGGACGACCTGAACTGGATGTATCCAAAAACAATTCTACAGGTGAGTTTCACAGAATTGTATTTTTCCCTACATCCAGTCCAGGTCGTCCCATATCCTTACAGATGGGACATCCAAAAGCAGTGTCCATTTGGGCGGGATCCCCAGTGCGAAACAGCATTTCACTACCGCCTGAAGCACCTTTCGGCCAAAAACAGCGTCAGCTGAGGCCCTGACATCCACCTTGTAAAACTTTGTAAAAGTATGAACAGAAGACCAAATTGTGGCCTTACAAACTTGTTTCACCGATGCCTGGTACTGAAAAGCCCAAGAGGCACCAATAGCTCTGGTAGAAGGAGCTTTGATCAGAAAAGGGGGTTCCTTCCCCCCTGGCAGAATATACTTGTACCACCGCCTGTCTGATCCACTTACTGAGAGTGGACTTGGCTGGTGGCAATCCTTTCCTAGAACCCTCTGTTATGACAAAGAGCAAATCCGATTTCCTGAATGATTCAGTCGCAGCCAAGTAATACTTTATGGCTCTGACCACGTCCAAAGCATGGAGGGTCCGTTCTTTGGAATTAGCCAGTGCTGGACACAAGGAAGGTAAGACAACTTCCTCATTAAGGTGAAATGAGAAACGACCTTAGGTAAAAAATCAGGTTTAAAGCGAAAAACCACCTTATTCCTATGCAGTTCAAAATAGGGAGGTTTCATACAAAGCGCGGCCAGCTCTGATACACGACGCACAGAGGTGATCGCTACCAAAAAAAACACCTTAAGAGTCAAAATAGACAATGCAGCATCACACAGTGGCTCGAAGGGAGGACCCTGAAGAGCAGAAAGTACAAAATTCAAGTCCCACACCAGTAATACTGACTTACGTGGTGGCCGGACATGGGGAACTCCCTGGAAAAAAGTCTTGATCAACCTATGGTGGGCAATGGATCTCTGGAAAAAGATAGCTAAGGCTGAGACCTGACCCTTGAGGGTGCTCAGCTGGAGACTCAAGTCTAAGCAGTGTTGTAAAAACTCCAGAATCCAGAATGGAAAATATGCGACAAGGGAGACTCTTGGTCTCGCACTAAGCAATATAGGTGTGCCAAACTCTGTAGTATATCATGGAAGAAGACTTCTTCCGTGCCTGAATCATTGTCTGCACAACCATGGCCGATAACCCCTTTTCCGTCAGAATTGAGGTTTCAATAGCCAGGCTGACAAAGCCAGTGTCTGTAAATTGGGGTGCCGCAGCAACCCCTGTGTGAGAAGCCCTGGGTCGTCGGGCATGATGTAGCGATCAACTGACATCTGAACTATGTCCGCGAACCAACTCCTTCACGGCCAGCGAGGAGCCACCAGGATGGTTGGTACCCCTTCCTGGGCTATCTTGCGCAGCACACTGCCCAGGAGTGGAAACGGAGGGAATGCATACAGAAATTTGAACTCCGTCCAAGAAATCACCAGAGCGTCTGTGGCAATGGCCAGAGGATCTCTTGGGAGGGAGACAAAACTTGGAAGCTTGTGATTGTGTCTGGACGCAAACAGGTCCACGTCCGGCTGACCCCAGCGGAGACATAGAGCGTGAAAGGTTTTGCTGCTGAGAGACCATTCCCCCAGACGTGAGGCACTCCTGCTCAGGGAGTCTGCCTCCTGGTTTTCCACCCCGGGAATGTAGACTGCCGAGATGCAGGGAACATTCTCCTCTGCCCAAGTCAGAATCTGGGTTACCTCCTTGAGGGCTCTCTTGCTCCGAGTCCTGCCCTGGTGATTGATGTAGGTGACAGCCGTCTGATTGTCCGAGCGAACCTGGATCGCACAACCCCTTAAATGGGGAATCAAGCGTAGAAGCACCAACTGGATCGCTCTCAGCTCCAAGAGATTTATGGGTAAGCGGTTCTCCTGCGGACCCCACTGACCCTGGATCTTCTGGGTCTACCAACGCCTCTCCAGCCTGTCAGATTGGCATCCGTGGTAACTATCTCCCAACGGGGAGTCAGAAAGGACTTGCCCACCAGCAGGTTCCGGGAGTTCAACCACCACAAGAGGGACTGCCTGGCCAGGGGGGACAGCGAAAAGCCGTGTTCCAGGGACAGCAGGTTCAACTGAAGGGGTCTCATGTGAAATTGGGCGAAGGGCACTGCCTCGAGGCAGGACACCATTGTCCACCATTGATTACCCAGCCGAAGGCCTCCAGGGTTGACAACACCGTCCGAGTATCGCTTTCGGCCTGCTGAAGGGACGGGCCGCAATCAGCAAGTCATCCAGATAGGGTAACACACAAATGCCCTGGCTCCTTAGGATAGCCATGATGTCTGCCAGCACCTTGGTAAACACACGGGGGCTGAGGATATCCATCCAGATAGGGAAACACACAAATGCCCTGGCTCCTTAGGATAGCCATGATGCCCGCCAGCACCTTGGTAAACACACGGGGGCTGAGGCTATCCCGAATGGAAGTGCTACAAACTGGTAATGCTGATCCTCCAGAGCAAACCTCAGGAACTTCTGATATCCCTGGAAAATCGGGATGTGCAAATAAGCATCCCTGATGTCCACCGTGGTCATGAAGTCGCCGGGCCGAAGAGATCTCACCGCCAACCGCAATGTTTCCATGCGGAAGTGTCTGACTCTTACAAACCTGTTGAGACCCAGGTCCAGGATTGGTCTTAGCGTTCCATCCTTCTTGGGAACCGTGAATAGGTTGAAGTAAAATCCCTGACCCTGTTCCTGCCGAGGTACAGGGCAAATCACACCTATCCGCAGGAGGTGTTGCATAGCCATTCTCAAGGCTTGGGCTTTTAGCGGGTTTCGGGATATCCTTGAACGGAGGAATTTTGTGGGCGGCTTGGGTGCCAGCTCTATCTTGTAAATGGAGGACACTACCTCCTGAATCCACTGATCCGAGACATGCCGCCCCCCAGATCTGAGCAAATTGCAGAAGCCGTCCCCCCACCCGGATGGGTGAGGGCGCCCCCTCATGCATGAGAGGGCTTGGCAGGGGGCTTGGATTTAGCTCCCCAGGAGGGGTTGGGTCGGCCGCGGGACCTACCTCTGCCCCAGGTATCTCTGCGGCCACCTGGAAATGAAGAACTTCTTCCTCCTCGAAAGGAACGATAGGAAGAGGGATTCCGAAAGGACCGAGCAGGCTTCCTTCTCTGAGGGAGTCTACCATCCTTGACCAAAAGGACCAGGCGCTCCCCGAACAGCCTGTTCCCCACAAAAGGGATACTCTTGGCAGCCGCATCAGCCGACCATTGTCGCAGCCAGAGCGAGCGGCAGAGAGCAACAAGCAAAGCCGAGATCCTGGCACCGAGCCGGACCACATCGTCCATGGCAGTAACAACAAAGCCAATGAAACCCAAGCAGGCCTTGAGTTCCTTATACTCCTCCGCCCGCTTGCGAGCCTTAGCTCTATCCACAAGGTGTCTCACCTTCCTTCTGTTGGCTAGTGAGACAATCGCAGAGGCGCACACAGGGCGAAAAAGGGCACCAGCAAAGGTGAACGCATGGCAGACCAGCTGATCCATGCGCTTGTCAGCAGGGTCACGTAAGGAAGCATTGTCAGGTGATGGCATAACAGTAGTGTTAGACAACCATGACACAGGAGGATCCACCTCGGGAGGGTGAGACCATAGCCGAACCAGCTCATCAGGGAAGGGATACCGCCTATCCAGGCCCTTAGGAACCGACGGTAACTTGTTAGGCCTTTCCCATTCCTTAAGGAGCATGTTAGAAAAGTGGGCCTGCTCCGGGAAGACCTAAACAAATCTCCCTGCTTCCTCTTAGCCGCTCTGGGAGGGACAATGTGCAGTGTATCACAGAAAAACAATTTCTCTATATCACCCGGGAGCCACGCATCCTCGTCCAAGGAAGAGCCAGACATACTGTCATCGCCAGCAGAATAATCCACCGTGGAGCGTGAATCATCTGGCAACTCACCTTCCTCCACAGAGCCTAGACCATCAAAAAGATCATCATCATCCGAGTTAACGGGCTCCAGATGCTGCTTCTTACACAAGGCCTTCTTAGGGGCCGACAACGAGATCTGTCTCTCGAGATTGGCCAGCCTATGTGCAAAGTCAGCATGAGACCCCTTGCTGGCTCCCCCTTCGCTGGGGGCTGAATGCAGCAGCAGAGGGTCCGGAGAGGCCGATGGTAGCACAGGGCTAGGGTCAGGGACGACCGCCCGCTCATGGTCCAAAATAATGCCTCTAGCGCAAGTGGTACAAACAGTGCTGAATCCGCCATGAGGATTCCTACTGCACAAGGGGCAGAGCCTGTCCTTCCCAAATGGGGCCCCCAGCTCACTATCCCCTGATAGCCTCCATTATGGGGAATTAAAAAAGTCAAAGTCAATAAGGCTACAAGACTCTAATGGCCCAAGTCTATAAAATGATCCCTCTTATTAAAAAGGGGGGACTGGGAGGAACCACAACCCTCAACCTCAAGCCCACGACCTATACAGGAGAAGGGGAGAAGGGACTATGATCAGAGTAGGCATAATGCAATAAACAAGAAATGCAGCCAAAAAAATAGAGGGACTAGCTATACCGACAGAGGGACTACGCAGCATCCGCAGCCAGAAGCACCAGCGTGATCCCCCAGCAGTAGCAGCTGGAATGCAGCCATAGACTCCGCAGCATCCAGCTAGGCCCCCAGCAGCAGCGCACGCAGGCCCAACCTTCGAGAAGGATCCTCGGGGAGGTGCAGCGCCGGCGCCAGGCTCCGTCCCCTCCGCAGCGCATCTGAGGAGACGCCCGCCTCTTAAGTACTGCTTAGGGCTGCTAAAATGGCGGCGGTGGCGCCCGAGGCCTTCCGCACCTACAGTGCCAGACGCATTTCTCTCTCCCCCCCCCCCCGTCCCAGACAGCGCTGCACAAGCGGCGATGCGGCGGCCCCGCATCTCAGACAGCCGGCGAGGAAGGTGTGCTCAGAGCGCTCCTCGCTGAGCCAGCCATGAGCCAAGTGGAGAAAACACAATGAGTCCACACATAAAGACACAAAAATCCAAAATAAAGCTTGTGGGCAAGGAGGGATACATACAACATATATACATATAGTGGTTCCCCCTCAGGCTCACCATAAGCCTGTGGCCGGCTACCTTTTAGTATAAGGTCTGCGGCCCAGAGCCTAAGCTCTGCCGAACTCCAACAGACCCCGGCGTTCACCCTACCGTCAGATCCCGTAGCAGCCAGGGGCTGGGAGGCAGGAGTGGATCAGGAGGGATGCATGGAAATAGGGTCCGCAGCGGCTGACGGGCTAGGTGGCCCCGCTCTGCTGCCATTATCAGAGAGAGTGCCAACGATGTTCTGCAGCCAAGACTGCAAGATGAACAACTGGGGAATGATAGAGGGACACCTGCCTTTATAGGGGGCCGGGAGGAGCTACATCTTTGTAAGGATATGGGACGACCTGGACTGGATGTAGGGAAAAACAGTGTAAGAGAATAAGATAGGAACAAAGAAATAGAAAGAAGAGAGAGGAGGGGGGAGGGAAGGGGGTAGTGTCTGGGGGCGAGAACCAATATACCGACCTTTCAGTGTTGCTGCTTTAGTGCTGAGCCATATGTATATTACAACCAATTGTAGCCTGAAAACATTCTGAATCACTAAGATCTATCCAGCTACCCCAGGTCACTGTATATTTGTTCCTGAGACCTTTATCATCTAAAATGAGCTCCTCCATTTGTCTGATATGTTCAAGCTCTACCACCCATTCTGACAAAGAAGGGACCTCCTGTGATTTCCAGTGCCTGCTTATCACTGCAAGTGCCGCTGACAAGAAGTGTCGAAGTATGCCCTTCTTACACTGGGATATGGGGCCCTATATAAGGGAGAGAAGAGTTAATGATGGAGTTTTTTACTATCATGCCAGTGGTATCAGTGTATATGCCCAGAATCTTTTCCCAGAAGGATCTGATACCCAAACACCCCCACCAGATGGGCCCCACCACATTTTTGGATGTTTGTTGCATCTATACTATCTTGAGATGATCTTAAAGCTCCTGCTGTGCAACCCCCTCTAAAGAAAATGTGGGTGTTAAACTAAACATTTTAAGCAGATTTTGGCCCTTCTCACTGAGTTGGAGGGGAAGGGGCTTTTAACCTTCGGTTTGTGTTTTCCCCTAGGGGGGGTGGTCTCCAGGGGTTATCCTGAAGGACTCATAGAAACACTAGGTACTCCCCTGCCTCAAAAGGTTCAAGGGCAAGGACGCGGGGATGGGAAAGTAGAGCTCAGGTGAGTCCCCAGCATTTTTGGGGGCAGCAGGTATTTTGTGTGCTGTGTGGATATATTGCAAAGAAGAAACTGCACTCAAACCATGTTAGTCAGCAACCAGTCCTATAATCTTGTTAAATTAAAGCTCTTTGTTGGCAGACATCTGTAGATGTATGTGGAAGCTGCACTTTTGCACCACTCCTGTTTATAGGTGCAGTTTTACTCTAATCTAGGAGAGCCCCACATGCAATGGATACATTGTAGGCTGCTTACTTGACTCTATATGTATCTCCCAGTGCAGCACGTGGGGGGGGGGGGGAGGGGGGGGAGCCAGCTCAGCAGTGGCCCAGTTTAAAAAAACAAAACCTGCCATTTTTGCCCCCGGTTTCCCTGTAATCTGTGGAGCGCTCCCACCCCCAGTTTAGCTGAATGATACATGTTTACTCGAGTACAAGGAAACGGAAACAGCTTTGTGGGAGCTGCCGGTAAAGGCGAGTTTACAGGAAACCCTGGAGGTTTCACACAGTGGGGCATTCTGATTTCATATGCCCCGGGGCAGACTAAAAGACTGCAGGGCTGTCTGGCTGGCACAGCTTTTTAACCACTCTAAATGACTAATTTATTAGTTGTAATGCCATAAATTACATATACTTGAATTAATGTGTGAAAACAATGCTCTTATTTTTCAAATTGTTTTAACTAGGTTTTAATTAAAGTAGAATTCTAGTCAAGCCCCCCCCCCCCCCCCCCCACGTCCTGTAGGCTCCCAACCACCCAATCATTTAAATGGGTGGGTGGGCGGGAGTGTGCATGGAGCCGGGGGAAGCCACTTTGTTTCCTTCTCTGCTGTGGTCGCACAGACCAGGATGAGGGTGGGGTGATGTTTTGACCGGAATTTCACTTTAAACGTATTCACACAGATGTAGGTTTCTCAAAAAGGATTACAGTTATCCCTAGTGGATGGTATTATTCCTACTATCCAACAACCCTTTTAAGGAATAAATCCTCTTCTATTAACTACACCAGTGCCCAGGGCTTGCCCCAGGTTTATGTGTCAGTGTGACCTTTATGTTGTGTTGCATCTCCCAGACACAACCCACCCCGCACAAAGCATACTACTAGCCAGCTAGAAACAGGGAAAGTTGGAAACTGCTGCACATATCTTCACATGAGGCAGCATCGCCTCCACCAATCAGAGTCATGTGTCTCTAGAGTGAGCAGCATTTTTCTGTGTCCCCAGGTGCTGGCTTGCTCTTGTGGAACAGGGGGGTTTCAGGCAAAGGCCCCTTTATCCATAACAGCCTGGAGGATTGCTATAATGTCGAAATAGAGTTGTGGCCCACATAGCTTGGTCCCTTGGGTGCTTATCTGGGATGCCCTATTTACTACATTTTTTTCCACATTCACTCCTGCTCTCCTTGTCCCAGTCCTACCTTCTTTCTTGCTTTTCCACATTCCCTTCTTTTTCTGGTTTTCCACATTTACTCCTGCTTTCCTTTTACACATTCCATCATTCTTTCGCCCATCTTCTTTGTTTCTTCATACGTTTTCTCCTTTTCCATATTCCCTTCTTTTTCACATTGACCCCTATCTTGCTTTTTCACATTCTCTCCTTCTTTAATCTGTTTCCACTTTTTCTATTCTCTATATTCCCTATTACTTTTTCTCTTTGTTCATATTAGACATTATGTGGGGGAGGGCATAAGGGGCTACATGGCTATGATGCCTAATTCAATCAGAAAAGCAGGAAGCAATGATAATTAAAGTGGAACAAATCCTAAATTTTCACTATCCCAGGTTTTGCTCCATGCCCCGGGGGGCATCCCGAGTCTTTCCAACTAACCTTTACCCACTTCTTTCTAACTCACCTCTGCCCACATCTGCTTATACAGAAAATCATATACAATGCTTTAACATAACATCTTTCCTGAATTAAAGCCATTGAGGCCCATAGCCTTAAAAACGTTGTGCACCCCTGGTCTAGAGGATTTATATACTATATGCAGGCCCAGCCAGTTTGGGGTATAGAAGGCTATCGTATGGAGTATGATAACCCAATGGTGCCCATAAAATATAAAGTTTTCATGTACATATTCCTATATAGTGGGAAAATGTCATGGTACGAGTCTTAGACCTCAATGGTCTAGCTAATAAAATAATCCGATTGCTAAAAGAAAAAAAAAAAATCCCCAAAACGGGCAAAAACGTAACGCTCGGCTATTTTAAAGGGGACCAGAACCCTGGGACACAACGTGTCCAAATGCTCCAAGGGCGAGTTATGGTTTTGGTGGTTTTTTTAATCACAAGGAATCCAAAATTGGGATGCCCCCGGGGCAGCTGAGTAGGCAGAACCCACAGTCATTTTTGAATGAAAGTCCTCTTTAAAGAACAATTCCCTCTTCCCACACCAGATGGACCACTGTGTGAAACCCCTCCCCCCCCCCCAGTTCGCCCCACAATTTGTACCTTTTGGCCAAGTCCATGGAGCATGCGTAGCTGGCGGCAGTGCGGGTGACACGCATCACCACTGAATGGCTGTGTATGGTCCCGCACAGCCGAAGAATGTTAGTAATGCCAAGCACCACCGATGTGCGCAACTAGGGATTCCATTCAGCTTCTCCAGCCGCACATTAATATTATTGGATGGTGGGGTTTCACACAGCGGGGTGCCTCAGGGGAGTGGGCCAAGTCCCGGGAGTTTGGGCCACTTTAATTGTTTAAATGCGGACATTGTCTGTAAAACAAGATTTCATTCACATCTAAAAAAAAAAAAAAAAAAAAAGAAGATGGAGGCACTGCATATTTTTATACAAATAGCAACAGAACTTTATTAGTGCAATTGGATTATTACAGTGTTAAATTATAGCTTTTAATTCCAGTTTCACCTGTAGTCATTTTGAAAATTCCTAAAAAAACTACAACAAAAATACTGAGAGGCTTTGCTCAATCGATTCCAAACTGAACTTTCTCAAACCATCAGTGCTTTCTGTCAGATTTACACTGAGTTCTCTAATATCCCAGTGAACCCCCAAAAATATGAAAAGTAGAATCAACACCCATAACAACAAAGTTCCAGATGGGATTTTCTAGAGCCATTGTAAAAGACACTCAAAGCCAACTAACCCTGAGAGCAAAGTATTAACATAATACATGATGACTATTAATAATATGCTAATAGCTCAATAAGCATGCAAATAGGTTGATATATCTGTAGGAATAAACCAAGACAAGACTTGCCATATTATTTTCTTAAGGACATTTCAGAAATTAAGTAAACCGGTTGGATGGCTAATATAATGTCTTCAAGAAAATAACACTGCAAGTCGAGTTGCCTCAGTTAATTTTGAAAGATATACCCTGACCTGGAGGAATAAGAACCTTCACAGAAGACTAGCTGGTTAAACAGCAGCCTCTGCAGGATAGGAGGTTCAAGTTGTTAAGGCATAACGTGTGCCCAAGGTTTGCAGAACTACAGCTTATTCTTCCCCAGCAAGAGCTTTATTTACTTTGTGCTTTATTCACTAACCCCTCTGAGCTCTAATGAAGCCACCGCTCACCTCCTTGGAAACCAATGAGGTTTACTGGCTGCGAGTGCACAGTGATTTGCAGCCAGCCATGGCGATATGAATGAGAAGTGGTAAGTATCCTGCTCCATTCCAGGCATTTTCTATAGGTGGTGAAGTGGACAACAGTGGGTTTGCCTCCTATTCTGCTCATTCTTACCAGAATTCGAGCCGGGGAGGTGGCTATTGGCTGTACAACCACATCTTTCGGCACCCTTTTCTCATTTCTTCAAGTCTGATAGAAGGCACCAACTTTTGGACCGGTTAACATGTAGTGAGTACAACAAGTACTGACCTGCTATAGGCACCTTACATGATTGTCTATCTCAAGTTAAACAGCTTTAATTACCTTCTAGGGCAAATGCCAGTATTCTCTAGTCAAGAAACAATTGTTGAAATGTTAGAAATCGAATGGGTGCCCTTTCCTTAACAGACAACACAAAATTATTTGGAGTTACACCAGTTACCAAAGTAGTCACATAACAAGGTTTCACTTTTTTCCAAAACTAAACATACAAAGAGGGGTGGAGATGTTTAGCAGGTCAAGGCTGAATCATCTAAAGCAGGGGTAGGCCAGCAACAGGTCATGTTTTGTAGATCACCGCATACCTGACTTTAAAGTAGAACTACAGTCAAAAATGTGGCTCGACAGTACTACTTAGCAGCGGGGCAGCACCGCCATTAAAATAAGAAACCGAGATACTTCCGGGCCTCTTCTGCGGCGAGGGCTAACAAAATCGCAGCCAGCGCCGATAGGCTAGCCGCTGGCATAGGCTGCTCGCAGTGATGCTCTCCCATGGCCACGATTTTGATAGGCTGCGCCGCGGCCACTGCAGAAGAGGCCCGGAAGTATCCTGGCACCTGGTTTCATATTTTAACAGCAGCGATACGCAGTGGGGCAGCCCGGGTCATGTGCCCCCCCCCCTCCCGTTAGTAGTATTACGGAACTAGTCATTTTTGACTGTAGTTCTGCTTTAAAGCTGTGTGTGAGCACTAAATACTCCACCTGTGTGGTGATAGCCCCACTATTCAAATCATGGTGTGGATCCACTTTAAAAAAGAAACTCAAAATAATGGTTCAGTTGAATTCTTAAGACACTCCAACATTAAATACTGCTGACCTTGGTTTCATGGTTATCTTTTTGGCTATGTACAATAAGTATATTAAGGGAGACAGTTAGAGCTAAAAATGTCTTCTCAGTCTACTACTGTGCTACTCAGGTGAAGTCTTTACATGGCCCATATGCACAGGTGGTTACTAAAATTGTTCTTTAAAGTGAAAGTCCACATGCGATTGCATTCTTGAAAGTGTAAAAATATTTTTGTGCCAAAATGATGCATTCAAGGTGCTGAACTTATCTAGTATTTTTTTTTTTATATTTTTCTTATAATCAGAAAATGTATGAAAGCTGTTTTCACTACCTTCAATCTGATGCTCTCGGCAAATGCACACCAAGTTTGTACACCAAGATCTATATCAAATGATTGAGCCCTGTACACACACAGAACACTGCTGCTGAGCATGTGTAAGTAGCAGACATAGCAGCTGTGTTCTATGTGTGCAGGCTCACTTCTTTCTTGTTGTAGACCTTGGTGTACATATGCCAATAGCAACAGAATGGAGGTGCTGAAAACTGCTTCTAAAAACACACATGTTCTAGCATAAGATAAAAAAAACTGCTATATCAACTACAATGACACACGGCATTGGCCGGACTGGTGGCTTGCTCAGCAACTGTGCTTCTCTAGAGGAATACGTGTATTGTCAGACTGGGACAGATAAGGTCCTCCCCAACATACGGGAATGGTGGTCTGTATTACGGTAGTATTAGCAGAAAGAGTTGGGTGTCAAGTGTACAGCTTTATGAGAAAAACAGCTCATAGTAGATGTTCAGTGGTTGACAGTAGCATCACCTAATTCTCACGGTACCTGCTGGTCATAAAGTTTAATTATTGCTAGGTCTGTTGCCAGTAGTAGGCAAAATCTACAAACTAGAAATTGATCCTAACAAAGCTAACTTGTTATAGCACACCTGAAGCAAAAGACAAACCATAATAATATATTTATAGCTCTGTAGAGTCTATAATTGGTTTTTCCAGTGCAAATTGATGATATAGTATTTATTCTTAAACCTGATCAGTTAAAATTCTAGCTAAAATTTTGCATTCTGTTTGACAAAAAAAGACAACATTTCTCAGTACTTTACCCACAAAATGATTTTAGATACTTCAAATTATCCTTCTATGACACTGACCTATTGGCAGTGCATCAAATAAGGGAAGGGGAGATGATACGGTAAATGTTCCAGATTGATTAGAGCTGGATTTTAAAATCTACTTCTTCTACCTCTTTTAGGTTAGTATTGCAGCTCACCAAGTAGCTTTACAGATGAGGAACGGCTATACTATTCAGCCAAAAGTAAACGAAAACCTGCCTGTCCAATATGGTATGCTATAATATAGTGTTAATATGATATTGACCCACCACAGCAGCCTTATTTAATTTTAATAAAAACATACATTTCACTAACCAGTGAAGGAATTAGCTTCTGACAAAATAGTAAAGTTGGGCACAGTTAATGAGTGGCCAGGCTTTGCAAAAAATTCCAGCTTTGACTTAGGAAGCTAAGATGCTCTATAGGTAGAGAACAGCTTAAGTAGACTTTTTCAACATACAGCATTTCCAGGTACTACAATGACAAACTTATCTTTAGCAATTTTATGTTAAATGGATAAATTCACAAATCCTTTAATGTCTTGAAGATATTCTAACATTGTCCATTCAACCTCCGACTTAGCCATCAGGAGTGTAGAGTCGGATTAAATGATGCAGCTCTGTTGGGTAGCCACTGACTGGACAGCGCTGATGAGTTTTTACAAAGTAATAAGCACATCTGTAACAGAAAACATAGCCTGATGTGCCAAGAGCGGTGTCATTAACTCGTACTTTACGGCAAAGGGGGCAAACAGTCCTTAGCTTGGGCAGGAGAGGGGAGTAGGTTTCTAAATCAAAATGGATAGGTGCAGAAGGTACAGGCATAGAGCCTACAGTTTTAAGAGTATCTTGGTTTTCTGGTGAGTACCACCAATCTAGAAACTGCAGGAAGAAGACACCCAAGGACAGGGTGGAAGAGATGGTCATAGACAAGCCTCCAAGTGTCCTCTTCAGAATGCTGCCCATGCTGAAAAACACAAATTGTAAAAGGAAGTGAAGAAAAAATAACACGAGTACAGTTCAGAAAGGCTAGTCAAATATCTGCTTTGATTCAGCTTCGTACAACACCGTTTACTCTCCATTAAAAAGTAAGTCCATTCAAAAAAACTCTTACCTCAGCCATAGTCCAGCGTCGTTCTCTGGGGCAGGGGCAGCAGCCGGACAGAAAGACACTAAGGGGGTTATTCATGAAGGGATAGCGCCAGGTAGTGCCTCTGGTGAACGCCGGGCGCTGTACACAAAACCACATTTATGAAAGCGATTTTGGTGAGCGACTCTTTTTATTTTTTTTTTTCTCTCAAATAATTGTGTGACCTCTCCTGGGCTAGAAAAAAAATCATTTTTGAAAACTTTTTTGATTTTTATATTTTTATGCAGAATTGTCATTACAGGTCTGGCACTAAAGTGTTAATGTCACAATGTTACAACAATGTCAGTCCATGTGTTTTCGCTTTGTTACTGGTGTATATTACTGTTTGTTACTGGTTCAAAAACAGACTTTAATCACACAGTGTCTGCCGTTCTATGCTATAGCGACCAGATCCTGAGTGCCTACGCTGTGTGTGTTTTTTGATGGTGTGAGTCGCTGAGAGTCGGTTGCACTGAGCTGGCGCTACCTTTCGCTGCCTGCAGCGCTGTACTGGTGTTAGAGTGCCCAACATACATCACATTCATCAATGCCGGCCAGCTTTACTAGAGTGACCGAGACGCTCTGTTACAGCGCCCAATACCCGAACATAGAAAACTACTCGGAGCCGTCTAAGCCAGCCGTCTTGACGTCACACCGTCTAAGCCAGCGTCTCCGAACGCCCTGGAGGCCGCATCCCCCGCTACCCTCTAACAGAGAGCGTGCCCACACTGGCCATTCAGGGCATGCACTCTGCTAGAGTGATAGCGGGGATGCAGCCGCGGCTCACACATGCGCCGTTGGACCGGGAAGCAAGGTAAGTGTACGGGTCGACCTGGGGGGTTTCACACAGCAGGGCATCTCGATTTTGGATGCCCCTGGGGGGGGGGGGTGTCGTCTTATAGATTCCCAGGCCGATCGCACTGGGTTTTGGTTGCCAGACTCCTTGGCGTACTCCTGCCCCAGGAGCCAATGGGCATGAGCCTGAATACCAAGGCCTGTATTTCCTAAATGTGGAAGTTTTTCACCATGGGACTTATGGGCATTATTCTGGGAGGTAGGGAAGGTGCTTTTTTGTGATCAGCCTTCATATGCCCTAATGGATACTTTTCATGAAGCCACAAGAGCATCAGTGAAGGCAGCAGAAGTCAATTAGGCTTTGCGTGGTGCAAGGATATAGGATTTAAACATATAAAAAGTAGTAAAATACCACTTACCACAAGTGTTATTGGGTTGTACAAGTTTACAATAAACAAAACAAAAAGTCAAATCACCAATTACCTCAGTGAAGACCCTGTCGAAACTAGTTTTTCTGCTTTTTTATTAATGACTTGCAGATCTTCCGCGGTCAGCCTAGCGAGTTGTACGCCGGCCAAACTAAGCAGGGGTGAGTGATGCTTTGTATTCCACAAAATATATCTGAGCTGATAAAACAAACAACACCCTTCCCATGACAGTTTTATAAATGGGTAGGATGCCAAAACCGCTTTATAGCATCTCTTGCGGAATGATGTTGAGTTTTGTATAGAATAATCTTCCTCCTCTCGCAGTCGGTTTACCAGTTTCTCCAGCTTAACTCGCAGGTATGGTACCAAAACAAGCAGCAGTAGTGACTTCCAGTACTCCTTTCGGGGCAAGGCATGATGTGTGGTGCTACCTGTCATGGCAACTCGCTTTAACTCATAAAAGTTCTCAGAGAAAGAAGCACCTGCCCAAGACAAATAGTGCTGCTGCAGAAGAAGGTCCAAAAAAGTATAAAGTTCATCAAACCACCTCCATAGGGGCCCATAGCGTGCTGGGTTTGATTCAGCAAGGACCTATAAAAATGCATAGGATTAAACATTGTATTTTTACTCTTCTTAGAATAGTAGGACATAGAAACACTATTAATACATATATAGCTTTAGAAGGAATACCAGGTCAAAAGACTATTAAAGAAAAAAACCTCTGGGGGGTACCAGGCAAATCCTTGGGTCAAGAGGCCTAAGTGCCCTGACGATATGCTGCACTGTTGAATTCCATCGCATCTAATAAACACCAAAAGGTCCTTGCACAGCAAAAGCAGTTAAAACAAAAAAAAAAAGAGACAACTTTAGGACTCAGAGACCTTGTCCTCCATCATCCACATGTGCCCAGCTATTTTGATTATTAGAATTCTACATCTTGGAAAACAGATATAAGATATTTGCACAATCGCAGAGAGTCTCCACATTCACTCCTCAAATCCCTCATAACTGCTCATATTCTAATTTTCCCCCCAAAAATTCTCCAAAATACTTACTGCTGCTTTAGTACTAGTCCTTCCTAAGTTTGTATCCTTGTTTTTATTCCAGAGCACAAATACCAAGGGATAGGAGTACTTTTTAGTGGAAAAGTTAAATCTTAGGGCTAAGACAACAGGATTTCCATAGCTTCCAAACAGGATATGGCCCAGGCGATGGTGTGACGACCATCCTATTAGATGAGAACCTAATGTTAATGGAATACTTCGGTGGCATATTTGGGTGATGGGGCTTTGCGGGAGGACAGAGGAGAGGGTCTGGGGAATTGGATAGGCCCCTATTCCCCTATTTTCTTTTAATTTTTTGATTCTGGTAATTTCTGGTATTTTATTTCTTTTACTTTTTTTTTTTTTCTTAAAGCAGACCTCCAATCAAAAAATGAAAGCTTAGTGAATTGCTCCCCCTTACACCCAGTGACATAAGCGTCATATTTGAGAGGGCTTACCCCCATGCAGATGTTGTGGAATAGCATGTAGATTCTGTGCTCTTGGACTACATGGGAGGGGCCATCTTGATTTAGACCTGAGAGCCCTGCTCTCGGTCCAAATTCTATCAAATCTCTGCAATAATCGCCCATTTCTAGCTTCAAGTAGAAATAAATCAGCTGTAATGACTCACCATTGCTCTGCTCACAGTTGAGAGATCCTGGATACATGTTAGATACATTAA
Organism: Gastrophryne carolinensis; assembly: GCA_027917425.1. NCBI lineage: Eukaryota > Metazoa > Chordata > Amphibia > Anura > Microhylidae > Gastrophryne > Gastrophryne carolinensis. Next base: position 253,128,970 of record CM051236.1, on the reverse strand, counting down.
ACTGGAAGTCCAGTCAAGGTTATCCCCACGTCCTGTCACCCACCCGTGGCGCTGGGACAGGATGGGGGGGATACAAAGAAAGAACCCCTTAACTCACCCACGGTCCAATGCTGTTCTTCCATACTGCTGGTATGTCAATAGAAAGGACACTGTTTGTATTAATCCATTTGTAATATATTTTTCATTTCTCAATAAAGAATGGATGAAACTGAAATGTAAAGGCTACTGTAGATGTAGGCTTAAAGCGGACCTTCATGTGGCATCTAGTTTTGCATTGTTCCCTGCGCTATATGTTTTACTTTGTCTGTGATCATACCTTGTAAAGTGGTATGGAAGATGGCGCTATATAAATAAATATTATTATTAATAATAATTTTATAATTATTATTAATAATAATAATAATAATAATAATACTAAAGGGCAGGAGAGCCACTCCTGCTTTATGAAGACAGACACGCAGGAATATACTTGGAACCACATTCTGATAAGTGAATCACAGATATGGCTGCACAATTCTAACACACAGTTTTATTTCACATCCCAGAAGAGGAAAACAATAAGACAGAAGACAAAAACTTGACAAAAAGGTCCTTTTCTTTTTAAGGACACTGAAAATGTAATAGTATAAACAAACAAGTATTCAATGAAAAGTATGTATAGTTTAAAGGGGACCAAAACCAGGGATCTTGGGTTTTGGTCTTCGCCTCCAAGGCACCTTGATTAAGGGTGCTACGCTGTGGGAAACCCCCAAGTCACCCGAACAAACTCACCTCTTCCCGGTCCTACGACGCTCATCCAATCAGCACTGGCAGCTAAATCCCCCCCTACCCTCTAACAGGGAGTGTGCCTGCGCCCAGTTAAAGGGATGGTGGGGATCAGGATAGAAGGTGAGTTTTCAGGCAACCTGGGGGGGGGGGTTCACACAGCGGGGCAACCCCCATCAGGGTGCCCCAGGGGAGCGGGTATGCCTGTCCTGGAGTTTCATAGACTCCAGGGTGGGCTTTGGTGCTCTTTAAAGTGGAACAAAACCCTGCGTGGCCAAGCCCTGGAATCTAAAAGATTTGGATGCCGACTTGGGATGCCCCGCTGTGTGAAACACTCCAGATCAGCAGTGGCAGTTCACCTTTCCCCCGGTCCAACAGTGCATGTGCGAGCTCTCGGACAATCAGAGCCGTTTGCTCTGCCTATGTCATTCAGCAAACCACTCAGATATTTTGAAATGGGGAGCGCAAGGCTCATCTAAACCAAGCCCAGCAATACATACAATTACATACAGCTCTAGTTAATACAGTTGAAAAAAGACATATATGTCCATCAAGTTCAACCAAGGGTGTTGGGGTAGGGGAAGTTATTTTTAATTTTTTTTTACTGATCACAGCTAATAGTAACTGTTAATGTTATTCTAAGTAAGCATCTAATCCTTTTTTGAAGCTGTCAGTGGTTGTTGCTGTAATAAGCTTCTGTGGGAGGCTATTCCACAGATTTATAGTTCTTATGGTAAAGAACGATTGTCGCCTCCGGAGACTGAATTTTTTTTCCAGTTGAAGGCAGTGCCCCCTTGTCTAGAGAGGCTTTTACCTGAAATAGTGTTTCTCCATATTTTTTGTATTGGCCATTTATATATTTATACAAATTAATCATGTCCCTCCTTAGTCGTCTCTTCTCAAGACTGAACAGATTTAACTCTTGTAATCTTTCCTCATAACTAAGATCCTTCATTCCTCTTATTAGTTTGGTGGCTCTCCTCTGCACCCTTTCCATAATCAGAGCGTCCTTTCTATGAATGGGTGCCCAGAACTGGACGTCATATTCCAGGTGAGGGCGCACCAGTGCCTTATAAAGAGGCAAACTTACATCCCTATCCTGTGATTCCATGCCTCTTTTAATGCATGATAATATCTTGGAAGCAGCTGCTTGGCATTGTATGCTGTTATTTAGCCTGTGGCCTACCCCCAGATCCTTCTCAACAAGTCATTCTCCCAGTTTTACTCCCCTGAGGTTATAGAAACATAGAAGGTTGACGGCAGAAGGAGACCATACGGTCCATCTAGTCTGCCCTTATGTGTATACTGTATGTACTCTTTATCTTAGGATAGATGTGTGCTTATCCCAGGCATGTTTAAATGTGACCTTCAGGTTATTAGACCCCAAGTGCATGATTTTACATTTCTCAACATTGAACTTCATTTGCCAAGTCAATACCCAGACACTTAAAGTGTCCAACTCAGCTTTAAGCTTGTGAACATCTTCAATACACTGCACTGTGCTACATATCTTTGTGTCATCTGCAAAAATAGATTTTACACAATACACATTGACAATTTCCAGTTCTGCTTCGAGGAATTGATAGAATCAAGAATGACAAAGAGTTAAAGTAATGTCCCCCAACCTCCACTTAGAGGCTCACCAACAGGTCAGGTTTTGCAGATCTGAAGTACTTGGTGCTCAGACAGAGCTATAGAGGCAGCTATGTGGGGACCCATAAAGCATTAACTGTTGGCGGGCCTTGAGGAAGAGGGTTGGGCAACACTGAAGTAGATGATATTCTTCAAACAGCATGGTTAACCATTAGTAAAACAGCATGTATATATGCAAACCCAAAAATGGCTTAAACACTTCAGATTAATTTAGGACACGTAACTTATTTAGGACACGTAAATTATTCCTGGTAAATAGGAGAAAATACCTTGACCACATGCTGTAATGCAGGTCTTACGGCTGCCATCAAGCTTTCTTGAGCCACCACTTCAAAAATGGAAGGCCTGTCAGCGGCCGATGTAGTTATATGTGCCCCAAGCTCCGCCATCTTCAACTGCTGCCGATTTTACAACGTTTTCTGAGAAGTAATCTACAAGATGGTCAGCATAGTCAGGAGCATCCCTATGGGAGACAAAATGCAACCATTGTTCTTCTATGTAAACTTTACTTTAAACCCACAAATGTAAAACAGTGAAACTCTAGATCAGATCACCCATTGACTCCCTTCTACTATTATTCAGTCTGTCATCTTGTGGTGCACATTGAGGAAGGTCACATACACCATCAGTGGCTGCTTGTTATTCTCTATTACAAAAGCTGCAAACAGCGCAGTGTAGACTAATCTTATGTATAGTGCTCTGGAGATGAACCCATGGACCAACTGCTCAGCAGTCTGAATTCTTTAGGTGTTAAAAGTTGACTCACATTTTAAAGTGCACCTAAACCTAGGATTTTGACTATCCAAGGTTTAGGTTAGTTGATTTTGGATGCTTGCTATGAGAAACCCACAGGATCGGCCGAAAAATGTACCTTCCCAATAGTCCCATTGCACAACTAAATAATGAAGAAAATTACTTACAGCTCAGCTGTGTGTGATTCCAGACAAAATAAAAGTGGAAGTTTTATTACGATTGCTGGTGCCATGCATTAAAGTGATTCAGATTCGGGATGCTTCACTGTTTAAACCCCCAAGGTCCACCAGTGCATGCGCGTACAGCGACCGCATCCCCACTATTCCTTTAGCAGGGCGTGTGCCCAAGCCAGGCATTCGTGAATGGCTGGTGTGGGCATGCTCCCTGTTAAAGGGCAGTGGGGGATGCTCCCGCCAGCGTGCTCAGATCCGCTCACCTTATACAAACTCTAGAACGAAGTGCCGGGAGCGGATACAAGCACGCTGACTGGACAGGAGGCTGCGCATGCGCCGTAGGACCGGGGAAGGGTGAGTGAGAACGGGCAATTGGGGGGGTTCACACAGCGATCGGGGTGCCCCGGGGGCAAGGACCAAAACCCAGCATAGTCAAAATCCTGGGCTTTAATGCACGGCATGGCTTTGCTTACTCCTGCCAGCCATTCAGATAGGCCTGGTGTGGGTGCATGCCAGAACCCGCGTAGGTGCTGTGGAATTGCAGGAAAGCTAAGATTCTGGGTGAAACAGAGGATTTTTCTTGGTCAGTTGCATAAAGCATTTCACTACATGACACTTGTGTGTGACAATAAACTTGATTTGATTACACAGGGGCATCTGAAATTGGGAAGGTTGCTACCTGGACGGTATTTCTTTTACTCACAGCCTGATGCCTTTCACACTTGTCTGCTGAGGATACCAGCAATTACAATTACCAGTAAAAATATATATATATATATATATATATATCAGCACTGACAGGCTAATGACAATTAAAGTAGGGAAATAAAAACACCAGCCAGGTGGCAACCTTACCCATCGGGAGGGAGAACATCAGCCCAAAAGTCTTACAGAATAAGTCCTTGTCTAGTCACAGTAAAATCAAAACTGCCTGAAGGTTTGATCCCACAGAGTGGATGCTGCAGTGGTCTTTGGTGCTGTCACCCTGAAGTTTGCACCCTGACTGGCCCTGATATGTGTCTCTGCTTACAGTCATGAGATGGGAGGCTCCCATGTTGGGGGGGGGGGGGGCATCTGCTAAAAGTTTTGGATACTCATATGTGCACTGGGGGCTGGACAAGAGCGCAGCGGCAGCTTTGGAGCTAAAGATCTAAAATAGGGCCACTGATACAGGACTACAAGGGATCAAGCCCCCCCCCCCCCCCATTGCAAGCAGTAGAATGTTTGGCTTCCTACAGCCGGTGGCCCCCTTACCTTGCAGCTGGAGGAACAGCCCGCTCATCTATGTGCCAAGCAATACTCACTGCTTATGGCTGCTGGGAGTGATTGTCTATCTTCCTGGCACAGGGCAGGCAGCATCAGGAAGGGGTTAAAGGTCGCCTTTACACACGTGTAGCAGCTGACACATGACATGGGCTCTTGTACTCCAGCTGCTGCAGGGCGCCAGTCACCCGGCTACACACCGCACACACCGGGCACGTGACTGTCCAGCACCGCCGTCACCTCAGACATCGGTGGCCTCCTCTATCGCTTCGGTCTCGTTAGACGACACTAAAAACAATCTGCGCTTTCTGGGCTGAGTGACAACAATCCGCGTACGCGTTTCCGGTGCTTGGAACGCACATTTGACAGCGCCACAGCGAGAGCTTCCTGTCTGTGATACGCGTAAACCCCGCCCCATTGCGTCACCAACTCTTGCCCCCACCGCTCCAATGGTGATGTGAGTGACGTATTTCCGGTGCTTGGAACGCAGGTGGTGCATTGGGTGAGGCGCTAGCTGTTTCCGGAGGCGCTGTGTGTGCAGCTTTTTCTCTGCTCCTGGAGCTTGTTTGCACCCGGCTGTCGTTTCCATCCCCTCGCAAGTTCCGAGCTCTCCCGGTGGGTGAGTTGGGGGATAGGAAGTGTAAAGCCCCGCCTGTATAGCGGCATCCGGTGCTGGGGGTGGGCGGAATTCTGCAGCTGCGGCAGATGTGCGTCCATGTTCTGCTACTCACTGGCCCGGCCTTGCCATTCCACTGCTGTCTGCCAGCCATCAATGGGACCCTATTCTCCTCACTGATTTCTATGCTCATCACACATGGGGGCCTGTTACATTTCAGTGCACCTAGAGGCTTTTATATTAAAGCCACTGGTTTCTATGCTCATCACACATGATGGCCTGTTACACCTCAGGGCACCTATAGGGTTCTATATTAAAGCTACTGATATCTATGCTCATCACACATGATGGCCTGTTACACCTCAGGGCACCTATAGGCTTCTATATTAAAGCTACTGATATCTATGCTCATCACACATGGGGGGGCTGTTACACCTCAGGGCACCTATAGGCTTCTATATTAAAGACACTGATTTCTATGCTCATCATACCTGGGGGCCTGTTACACCTCAGGGCACCTATAGGCATTTATATTAAAGCTACTGATCTCTATGCTTATCACACATGGGGGCCTGTTAACACACCGGGGCACCTATAGGATTTTATATTAAACCCACTGGTTTCTATGCTCATCACACATGATGGCCTGTTACACCTCAGGGCACCTATAGACTTTTATATTAAAGCCACTGGTTTCTATGCTCATCACACATGATGGCCTGTTACACCTCAGGGCACTTATAGACTTTTATATTAAAGCCACTGGTTTCTATGCTCATCACACATGATGGCCTGTTACACCTCAGGGCACCTATAGGCGTTTATATTAAACCCACTGATTTCTATGCTCATCACACATGATGGCCTGTTACACCTCAGGGCACCTATAGGCGTTTATATTAAACCCACTGGTTTCTATGCTTATCACACATGATGGCATGTTACACCTCAGGGCACCTATAGGCGTTTATATTAAACCCACTGATTTCTATGCTCATCACACATGATGGCATGTTACACCTCAGGGCACCTATAGGCTTTTATATTAAACCACTGATTTCTATGCTCATCACACATGATGGCATGTTACACCTCAGGGCACCTATAGGCTTTTATATTAAACCCACTGATTTCTATGCTCATCACACATGATGGCCTGTTACACCTCAGGGCACCTATAGGCTTTTATATTAAACCCACTGATTTCTATGCTCATCACACATGATGGCCTGTTACACCTCAGGGCACCTATAGGCGTTTATATTAAACCCACTGATTTCTATGCTCATCACACATGAGGGCATGTTACACCTCAGGGCACCTATAGGGTTCTATATTAAAGCTACTGATTTCTATGCTCATCACATATGAGGGCATGTTACACCTCAGGGCACCTATAGGGTTCTATATTAAACCCACTGATTTCTATGCTCATCACATATGAGGGCATGTTACACCTCAGGGCACCTATAGGCGTTTATATTAAACTCACTGGTTTCTATGCTCATCACACATGAGGGCATGTTACACCTCAGGGCACCTATAGGCGTTTATATTAAACCCACTGATTTCTATGCTCATCACACATGATGGCATGTTACACCTCAGGGCACCTATAGGGTCGTATATTAAAGCTACTGATTTCTATGCTCATCACATATGAGGGCATGTTACACCTCAGGGCACCTATAGGGTTCTATATTAAACCCACTGATTTATATGCTCATCACACATGAGGGCCTGTTACACCTTAGGGCACCTATAGGGTTCTATATTAAACCCACTGATTTCTATGCTCATCACACATGAGGGCATGTTACACCTCAGGGCACCTATAGGGTTCTATATTAAAGCTACTGATTTCTATGCTCATCACATATGAGGGCATGTTACACCTCAGGGCACCTATAGGGTTCTATATTAAACCCACTGATTTCTATGCTCATCACACATGAGGGCATGTTACACCTCAGTGCACCTATAGGATTTTATATTAAAGCCACTGATTTCTATGCTCATCACATATGAGGGCATGTTACACCTCAGGGCACCTATAGGCGTTTATATTAAACCCACTGATTTCTATGCTCATCACACATGAGGGCATGTTACACCTCAGGGCACCTATAGGGTTCTATATTAAAGTGGACCAACACCCAGGATTTTGACTATCCTGGGTGTTGGTCCACTTAGGTGGGGCACCCCGATCGGGGGTGCCCCGCTGTGTGAAACCCCCCCCGATCGCCGCAAAAACTCACCTCTCCCCGCTCCCACGTGACCTCGTCCGGCCAATGACAGCGCTCAGAGCAGCTCTGGTATGCGCGTCCAAAGCCGCTTGGACGCGCATACCAGAGCGCTGTCATTGGCTACCGTCTCTCGCTTCCCTCTAACAGGGAGCCCTCCTGTGCCGGCCATTCACAAAACGGCCGGCGCGGGAGCGCGCCCTGCTAGAGGGAAGCGAGAGACGCAGCCGCGTCTCGCGCATGCGCCGTTGGATCGCCGGTAAGGTGAGGATTGTGGGCCTCCTGGGGGGTTCCTCCCCGCGGGACATCCCGATTTCGGATGCCCCACGGGGAGGGATCTGATCGGTCCGGGAATCTTATAGATTCCCGGGCCGATCCCCCCTGGGTGTTGGTCCACTTTAAAGCCACTGATTTCTATGCTCATCACACATGATGGCCTGTTACACCTTAGGGCACCTATAGGCTTCTATATTAAACCCACTGATTTCTATGCTCATCACACATGAGGGCATGTTACACCTCAGTGCACCTATAGGATTTTATATTAAAGCCACTGATTTCTATGCTCATCACACATGAGGGCATGTTACACCTCAGTGCACCTATAGGATTTTATATTAAAGCCACTGATTTCTATGCTCATCACACATGAGGGCATGTTACACCTTAGGGCACCTATAGGCTTCTATATTAAACCCACTGATTTCTATGCTCATCACACATGAGGGCATGTTACACCTCAGTGCACCTATAGGATTTTATATTAAAGCCACTGATTTCTATGCTCATCACACATGAGGGCATGTTACACCTTAGGGCACCTATAGGCGTTTATATTAAACCCACTGATTTCTATGCTCATCACACATGAGGGCATGTTACACCTCAGTGCACCTATAGGATTTTATATTAAACCCACTGATTTCTATGCTCATCACACATGAGGGCATGTTACACCTCAGTGCACCTATAGGATTTTATATTAAAGCCACTGATTTCTATGCTCATCACACATGAGGGCCTGTTACACCTCAGGGCACCTATAGGGTTCTATATTAAACCCACTGATTTCTATGCTCATCACTTATGGGGGGCTGTTACACCTCAGGGCACCTATAGGCTTTTATATTACAGCTACTTTTTTCTATGCTCATCACATATGGGTGATGTTACACCTCAGGTTACACCTACAAGCTTCTACAATTAAAGCCACTGATATCTATGCTCATCACACAGGATGGCCTGTTACACCTTAGGGCACCTATAGGCTTCTATATTAAAGCTACTGATTTCTATGCTCATCACACAGCCTCTCACAGGGTCGGCGTCAACCCTGGCTATATTAGGGCAGGTGCCTGGGCCCCTGCACCCTGTGAGAGCCCACCCTATATTACGGTCATGTGCCTCACCACTTCCCAATGATAAGAGGGTCATTCCCTCTCCCTGTGGTAACCAGAACTGGTTCTAGTCTTTCTTTGTCTGTCATTCCTTCTAGTCTTTCTTTCTCTGTCATTCCTTCTAGTCTTTCCTTCTCTGTCATACCTTCTAGTCTTTCTTTTTCTGTCATTCCTTCTAGTCTTTTATTTTCTGTCATTCCTTCTAGTCTTTCCTTCTCTGTCATTCCTTCTAGTCTTTCTTTCTCTGTCATTCCTTCTAGTCTTTCTTTCTCTGTCATTCCTTCTAGTCTTTCCTTCTCTGTCTTTCCTTCTAGTCTTTCTTTCTCTGTCATTCCTTCTAGTCTTTCTTTCTCTGTCATTACTTCTAGTCTTTCCTTCTCTGTCATTCCTTCTAGTCTTTCTTTCTCTGTCATTCCTTCTAGTCTTTCTTTCTCTGTCATTCCTTCTAGTCTTTCTTTCTCTGTCATTCCTTCTAGTCTTTCTTTCTCTGTCATTCCTTCTAGTCTTTCTTTCTCTGTCATTCCTTCTAGTCTTTCTTTCTCTGTCATTCCTTCTAGTCTTTCTTTCTCTGCCATTCCTTCTATTCTTTCTTTCTCGGCCATTCATTCTTTCTTTCTGTCATACCTTCTATATTCTAAGTATGTCACACACCCCACTTCAGACTTTAATAATTACACTAGGGTTAACGCACCGCTAGGTGGCAGCATTGCAGAGAACTTCTCCAAAAAACTTCAACAGGCCCCTCCCGGTCTATACATACCTGGTACCTCCCAAGAACCTCCCAGTGTTGTTCTCTGCAAGGTGGCGACAAGACAGAAGAAAGAAGTCTCCTGCTTGCAGGTAGCCGGGGTATCCCCCCGCCCCCCCCCCCCCGTGGTCTATTTCTGCCCGGCTTTGTTTGAATGTGTCTATGTAATGGCAGCCTCCCAGCTTTGGCTGTAGGCCGGGCAATAAGGTAGCCGGCACCATTGGTGCCTAGGAGATTAGCTCCTCCGCTCGACCCTTCATTGCGGGGCATAGCGGGATTCCCGGAGTGGTGATCCGGATGTGGGATGCCCCATTTTATAGGAGTTAGTGGTCAGGTTTTGTCCTTGCCCTGGGGTATTGTGTCTCTTCCGGGGTGTGGGACGCGCTGGGGACAGTGTCATGCTTTTACTATGCACATGCTGTGTGAGTGTGCTGCTGCGCTCTTTCTTGTGATCCCCTTTGTGATTTTACTTGGTGATTTCACTGTCTGTTCTTTCTCCCATGGCTGTGTGTGTGTGTTTCTCCCCTCAGGAGCCGGGGGGGCGGGGCCTCGCGGCGTGCTGCGCCGCGGTCCCGCTGGTGGCTGGGCGCCGTTTTCGGCGCCTGCAGCCTGCTTGCCCAGCTGCTCAGGGGGGACATTTTTTCAGTGTGTGGGTCTGTGTTACTCCGGCGCTTTTCTCCGGGAGCCGGCGGGTGGCGCCGCCGGCCCCGTGATCGAGGTCTGATTGCGGTTCCCGCAGGCAGACGCTGACGCTGCCTGGGGGCGGGGTCGCGCGCGCGCGGGCCGCGCATGGATTGGACGGCCGGAGGGGCGGGGCCTTCTCGGCTCCCGCGCTCCCGGAGCTTCTCTTCCTCCGTCCTCGGTGTGCTGGCCGCCATCTTCTGCTGGCTGCGCGGTTCCTCTTCTCTCCAGGTAGGCGTTCTTAGGCTATGTCAGTGACCCCTTGGATCCTTCCTTCTCCCTTGCCTCCCTCCTCGCCCCGGCGCAGCTTGTTGGTGCTGGTTGGCATTAACCATTTCTGTTGCTCTGGTTGATGGGGGGGGGGGGGTGTAGGGGGGTTTGTATATTATGCGGTGTTTTGGCATGGTGCTGATTGACGCCTGTCTCTCTCCCTTTGTGTTTTTCAGATCCTGGGATCCCGTCTGGCAGGGCTCTCCCGGTCATATATACCTGGCTCGTGGGGGGTGTTTTTGTCTTTGCAATATATTTATATATATATATATATACACTTATTTGTATTTTTATAAGGGTCTTATGCTATTCCCCTGGGTCAGGATCTTGTGACTGTCCTTAGACAAGTGTTAGGTTATTTAGGGGCATCCCGGGTCGCGTACCGCATAAATCCCTGGGTTCTGCAAATACCATAATTTCACCACATGGAGGTTGCCACAGATACCGGGAATGGTTCTTCGGGACAATCCAAGGTGTGCGGGGGTTGTGGGGCTCCGCTCCAGGGAGATGATGTCATTTTGTGTATCCCTTGTGCACAGCAGAACATTGCGCGGCAGTCCAGTACTCTGGTGCCTAGCACTTCGTCAGCCGCGCCTTCTCCCTCTCCCTCTCCCCCTCGCTTATTCCGGACCCCGTGTGACGTTGTCCTGGGCGGGGATTCGCAGGCTGAGGTATGTGCCCGTTTGACCAGCCTTGAGAAGCGGTTTTCTGCTATAGCCGCTCAGAAGGCTTCAGCTAAGCGGAAGCATCTGTCTCCGCCTCCGCCGGATTCAGATGAGGAAGTTGTGGGAGATCTGGATTGGTCGGATCGTCCCCGTGAAGAAGGTGAGCTCATTGAGGATGAAGATTCTGATGTTCAGCAGTTGCTGGGTTCTGAGGGAGATCAGGATGATGGCCTCCCTCTCGATTCCTCTACCATTTTGAGCCAGATGTTTGAGGTTTTGAATTTGGAGCCTCCGGTGGTTGCTCCCAGGCCCAAGGGTCAGCTTTTTGGGGTGTCCAAGCAGCGTCTGGAATTTCCCAGCCAACAGCATTTTGAAGAAATTGTCTTCAAGCAATGGGAGCAACCTACACGTCTTGTTGGTGTGCCGTCTAGCTGGGATAGGAAGTATCCTTTTCCGGCGGAATTGATGAAGCGTTGGTCTGTCCCCCCTGAGGTAGATACTCCGGTCTTGGGACTGTCCAACACGGCGGTCGTGCATTCTCCTGACACGACTTCGCTCAGGGACGGTGAGGATCGCCGGGTTGATCAGCTTGCCCGTCATGGTTTTGTATGTGCGGGTTCGGTGTTAAGGCCTGTCTGTGCTTCGGCTCTTTTGACTTTTGCGGTCAGGTCTATTGTCAGGGACTTGGGGGTGGATCTCGAGCCCACCAGTGATGAGTCCCTTGGGCTTAAGCGCTGTGATGCTTTTTTGTCCTTTATCCTGGCCGCTCAGGAGGATGTCATGCTGATGTGTGGCAGGGCTACTGCCTTGCTGGTAGCTATCCGGCGCTGTGTGTGGTTGAGACAGTGGACGGCCGATTTTAATTCTAAAAGATCGCTCACGGCTCTGCCCTTTCTGGGTTTGAGGCTTTTTGGTGAGAGGCTGGACTCTGTTGCCAAGGGAGGTAAGTTACCTCAGCGCAATAAATTTCGCCGTTCCTTTCGGGGGATGGTCTCGTTCACTCCGTCCTTTCGGGGAGTTGGCGCCGGTAGAGGTGCGGGCTCCTCGGCCCCCAGGGGCGGCAGTTGGAATAGGGGCAGAGGCCGTGGCCGCCCCACTCGCGTCTGGGGTGCCAAGCCCATCCAGCAATGAGGGGGCGCCCTCACCCGTTCGGGTGGGGGGACGGTTGCAACTTTTCTCCCGGGTGTGGGACCAGGAGGTCCCGGACAGATGGATCCGGGAGGTGGTTTTGGCCGGTTACAAGTTGGAGTTCGAGTCCCTTCCTCCTCCAAGGTTCTTCAGGTCTCGGGTGTCTTTGGATCCTTTGGCCGCGCAGGGGCTCCTGGCGGCAGTAAGGAATCTTCTGGATTTGGCCGTCATTTGCCCGGTTCCTCCTTCAGAGGTGGGGCGCGGGTTTTATTCCAATCTCTTTACGGTCCCCAAAAAGGACGGGTCCTTCCGTCCTATTCTGGATTTGAAGTTTCTCAACAGGTTTATTCGTCCTCGGAAGTTTCGCATGGAAACCCTGCGGTCGGCGATCGGTTCGCTTCGGCAGGGGGACTTTATGACGTCCATAGACATCAAGGATGCGTACCTGCACGTGCCGATCTTTCCTGCTCATCAGCGGTTCCTCCGTTTCGTGGTGGGGGATCGGCATTTTCAGTTTGTGGCTCTTCCATTCGGTCTCACCTCTGCTCCGAGAGTGTTCACCAAGGTGTTGGCGGGGGTGATGGCCCTGCTCAGAGCTCAGGGGATTCGCATTGTGCCTTACCTGGACGATCTTCTCATCATGGCTCCTTCCTTCAGTCAAGCAGAGGGGGACACCAGCACGGTGGTGTCTATGTTGGAGAGGTTCGGCTGGGTGATCAATTACCCCAAGTCCTCGCTGGTTCCGGCCAGGGTGGTGACCTTTCTGGGGATGTCGCTGGACTCCTGCCAGCACAGAGTGTTTCTTCCTCAGGCCAAGGTTCTGATGATTCAGGAATTGGCCCGGCTGCTCCTCTCCCATCCTCATCCGTCCATTCGTCTGGGGATGAGACTGGTGGGGTTGATGGTGGCCTCGTTCGAGGCAGTTCCCTTTGCTCAGTTTCATACGAGGACTCTTCAACTTCATCTTTTGGCGTCTTGGAACCGGTGTCCGGGGGCGTTGGATCGGTCCTTCCGGTTGTCCCCTCGGGTTCGGCAGTCCCTTCTGTGGTGGTTGGTCTCTGACAACCTTCTGAAGGGCAGGTCGTTTCTGACTCCACTTTGGGAAACTGTCACCACGGATGCCAGTCTGTCAGGCTGGGGAGGTTTTTGGAAGGATCTTCGGTTTCAGGGGCAGTGGGACCCACAGGAGGCCCACTTGCCCATCAATGTTCTGGAATTGCGAGCCATCAGGTTGGTTCTGTCTCACTTGACGCATCATTTACAAGGTCTGCCGGTTCAGGTTCGCTCAGACAATCAGACGGCGGCTGCTTACATCAATCACCAAGGAGGGACTCGCAGTCTGGGTGCCCACAGGGAAGTGTCTCTGATTTTGGTCTGGGCGGAGACTCATGTCCCTTGCATCTCGGCAGTTTACATTCCGGGTGTGGAAAACACAGAGGCGGATTTTCTGAGCCGGTGTGCGTCCCGTCGGGGGGAGTGGTCTCTCCATCCCCAGGTGTTTCGGTCACTTTGTCTCCGGTGGGGGACGCCGGAGGTGGATCTGTTTGCCTCTCGTCACAATCACAAGCTTCCGTCCTTTGTGTCCCTGTCCCGGGACCCTCTGGCTCTGGCGGTGGATGCCATGTCCCTGAGCTGGAGGGACCTGGGGTTTCTTTATCTGTTTCCTCCGATTCCCATGCTAGGCAGGGTTCTGCGAAAGTTGGTTCTGGAAGGAGTTCCCGCCATTCTCGTGGCTCCAAGGTGGCCAAGGCGGGTGTGGTTCGCGGACATCGTCCGTCTGGCCGTAGATCAGTTCGATCTGCCTCTTCGGCCAGATCTTCTCACTCAGGGTCATCTCTGTTACCCCAGTTTACAAACGCTGGCTTTGACGGCTTGGCTGCTGAAACCTCCATCTTGAAGGAGGAGGGTCTTTCGGATGCGGTCATTCAGACTCTTATTAGTGCTAGGAAGAGATCTTCTTCTTCCATCTATTACAGGTATTGGAGATCTTATATTAATTGGTGTGAGGCTAGGTCTTTGCCCTGCCGGGTCTTTTCTGTGTCTAGGATTTTGGAGTTCCTTCAGGCGGGTCTGGACTCTGGTCTTCAGTTGAGTACCTTGAAGGGGCAGGTTTCTGCTTTGTCAATTTTTTTCCAGAAATCTTTTGCTAGTCATTCCTTGGTCAAGACTTTTTTTCAGGGGGTCTCGCATGTGCGGCCTCCTAGGAAGCCTTTGCTCCCGGTGTGGGATTTGAATTTGGTTCTTTCTGCTCTTCAGGCTCCTCCATTTGAGCCTTTGCGGGATGTTGCTTTGTCCGTTCTTACTCAGAAGGTTGCCTTTCTGGTGGCTATTACTTCGGTTCGGCGTGTTTCAGAGCTGGCTGCTTTGTCTATTCAGGCTCCTTATTTTGAGGATCATCAGGACAAAGTGGTTTTTCGTTACAAGTCAGATTTTCTCCCTAAAGTGGTTTCTGCTTTCCATCTTAACCAGGACATTGTTCTTCCTTCTTTGTGTCCTAAGCCTAAGAATGTCAAGGAGAGTGCTTTGCACTGCTTGGATGTGGTTCGTTGTGTCAGGTACTATCTTCGTGCGACGTCTTCTTTTCGTAAGACTGATGCCTTTTTCGTTGTGCCCTGTGGGCCTAGGAAGGGTTTGGCTCCGGCCAAGTCCTCCATTAGTAAATGGATTCGTCAGGCCATTGTTGGTGCTTATTCGGCCAAGGGGAAGGATCCTCCTTTCCGAGTTACTGCTCACTCTACTCGTGCGGTTGGTGCGTCCTGGGCTTTTCAGCACCAGGCTTCTGTTGAACAAGTGTGTAAGGCTGCAACTTGGTCTTCTGTTCATACTTTTTCTAAGTTCTATAAGGTTGATGTGCGGGCCTCAGTGGATGCTGTTTTTGGCCGCAAGGTTTTGCAGGCTGCTGTGGTTTGAGTTTTTTCTGCGTTATTGCCTGATTCGGATACCCACCCTTTTCTGGACACTGCTGTTGGATGTCCCTAGTGTAATTATTAAGTCTGAAGTGGGGTGTGTGACATACTTACAATACCCATTTTACAGGTGAGTATTCACAAAATGGTATTTTCTTTCTCTGTCATACCTTCTAGTCTTTCTTTCTCTGTCATTCCTTCTAGTCTTTCTTTCTCTGTCATTCCTTCTAGTCTTTCTTTCTCTGTCATTCCTTCTAGTCTTTCTTTCTCTGTCATTCCCTCTAGTCTTTCTTTCTCTGTCATTCCTTCTAGTCTTTCTTTCTCTGTCATTCCTTCTAGTCTTTCTTTCTCTGTCATTCCTTCTAGTCTTTCTTTCTCTGTCATTCCTTCTAGTCTTTCTTTCTCTGTCATTCCTTCTAGTCTTTCTTTCTCTGTCATTCCTTCTAGTCTTTCTTTCTCTGTCATTCCCTCTAGTCTTTCTTTCTCTGTCATTCCTTCTAGTCTTTCTTTCTCTGTCATTCCTTCTAGTCTTTCTTTCTCTGTCATTCCTTCTAGTCTTTCTTTCTCTGTCATTCCCTCTAGTCTTTCTTTCTCTGTCATTCCTTCTAGTCTTTCCTTCTCTGTCATTCCTTCTAGTCTTTTTTTCTCTGCCATTCCTTCTTTCTCTGCCATTCCTTCTATTCTTTCTTTCTCTGCCATTCCTTCTAGTCTTTCTTTCTCTGCCATTCCTTCTAGTCTTTCTTTCTCTGTCATTCCTTCTAGTCTTTCTTTCTCTGTCATTCCCTCTAGTCTTTTTTTCTCTGTCATTCCTTCTAGTCTTTCTTTCTCTGTCATTCCTTCTAGTCTTTCTTTCTCTGTCATTCCTTCTAGTCTTTCTTTCTCTGTCATTCCTTCTAGTCTTTCTTTCTCTGTCATTCCCTCTAGTCTTTCTTTCTCTGTCATTCCCTCTAGTCTTTCTTTCTCTGTCATTCCTTCTAGTCTTTCTTTCTCTGTCATTCCTTCTAGTCTTTCTTTCTCTGTCATTCCTTCTAGTCTTTCTTTCTCTGTCATTCCTTCTAGTCTTTCTTTCTCTGTCATTCCTTCTAGTCTTTCTTTCTCTGTCATTCCCTCTAGTCTTTCTTTCTCTGTCATTCCTTCTAGTCTTTCTTTCTCTGTCATTCCTTCTAGTCTTTCTTTCTCTGTCATTCCTTCTAGTCTTTCTTTCTCTGTCATTCCTTCTAGTCTTTCTTTCTCTGTCATTCCCTCTAGTCTTTCTTTCTCTGTCATTCCTTCTAGTCTTTCTTTCTCTGTCATTCCTTCTAGTCTTTCTTTCTCTGTCATTCCTTCTAGTCTTTCTTTCTCTGTCATTCCTTCTAGTCTTTCTTTCTCTGTCATTCCTTCTAGTCTTTCTTTCTCTGTCATTCCTTCTAGTCTTTCTTTCTCTGTCATTCCCTCTAGTCTTTCTTTCTCTGTCATTCCTTCTAGTCTTTCTTTCTCTGTCATTCCTTCTAGTCTTTCTTTCTCTGTCATTCCTTCTAGTCTTTCTTTCTCTGTCATTCCTTCTAGTCTTTCTTTCTCTGTCATTCCCTCTAGTCTTTCTTTCTCTGTCATTCCCTCTAGTCTTTCTTTCTCTGTCATTCCTTCTAGTCTTTCTTTCTCTGTCATTCCTTCTAGTCTTTCTTTCTCTGTCATTCCTTCTAGTCTTTCTTTCTCTGTCATTCCCTCTAGTCTTTCTTTCTCTGTCATTCCTTCTAGTCTTTCCTTCTCTGTCATTCCTTCTAGTCTTTTTTTCTCTGCCATTCCTTCTTTCTCTGCCATTCCTTCTATTCTTTCTTTCTCTGCCATTCCTTCTAGTCTTTCTTTCTCTGCCATTCCTTCTAGTCTTTCTTTCTCTGTCATTCCTTCTAGTCTTTCTTTCTCTGTCATTCCTTCTAGTCTTTCTTTCTCTGTCATTCCCTCTAGTCTTTTTTTCTCTGTCATTCCTTCTAGTCTTTCTTTCTCTGTCATTCCTTCTAGTCTTTCTTTCTCTGTCATTCCTTCTAGTCTTTCTTTCTCTGTCATTCCTTCTAGTCTTTCTTTCTCTGTCATTCCCTCTAGTCTTTCTTTCTCTGTCATTCCCTCTAGTCTTTCTTTCTCTGTCATTCCTTCTAGTCTTTCTTTCTCTGTCATTCCTTCTAGTCTTTCTTTCTCTGTCATTCCTTCTAGTCTTTCTTTCTCTGTCATTCCCTCTAGTCTTTCTTTCTCTGTCATTCCTTCTAGTCTTTCCTTCTCTGTCATTCCTTCTAGTCTTTTTTTCTCTGCCATTCCTTCTTTCTCTGCCATTCCTTCTATTCTTTCTTTCTCTGCCATTCCTTCTAGTCTTTCTTTCTCTGCCATTCCTTCTAGTCTTTCTTTCTCTGTCATTCCTTCTAGTCTTTCTTTCTCTGTCATTCCTTCTAGTCTTTCTTTCTCTGTCATTCCCTCTAGTCTTTCTTTCTCTGTCATTCCTTCTAGTCTTTCTTTCTCTGTCATTCCTTCTAGTCTTTCTTTCTCTGTCATTCCTTCTAGTCTTTCTTTCTCTGTCATTCCTTCTAGTCTTTCTTTCTCTGTCATTCCCTCTAGTCTTTCTTTCTCTGTCATTCCTTCTAGTCTTTCTTTCTCTGTCATTCCTTCTAGTCTTTCTTTCTCTGTCATTCCTTCTAGTCTTTCTTTCTCTGTCATTCCTTCTAGTCTTTCTTTCTCTGTCATTCCTTCTAGTCTTTCTTTCTCTGTCATTCCCTCTAGTCTTTCTTTCTCTGTCATTCCTTCTAGTCTTTCTTTCTCTGTCATTCCTTCTAGTCTTTCTTTCTCTGTCATTCCTTCTAGTCTTTCTTTCTCTGTCATTCCTTATAGTCTTTCTTTCTCTGTCATTCCCTCTAGTCTTTCTTTCTCTGTCATTCCTTCTAGTCTTTCCTTCTCTGTCATTCCTTCTAGTCTTTTTTTCTCTGCCATTCCTTCTTTCTCTGCCATTCCTTCTATTCTTTCTTTCTCTGCCATTCCTTCTATTCTTTCTTTCTCTGCCATTCCTTCTATTCTTTCTTTCTCTGCCATTCCTTCTAGTCTTTCTTTCTCTGCCATTCCTTCTAGTCTTTCTTTCTCTGCCATTCCTTCTATTCTTTCTTTCTCTGTCATTCATTCTTTCTTTCTTTCTCTGTCATACCTTCTATTTATTTCTCTGTCATACCTTCTATTCTTTATTTCTCTGTCATTCCTTTTATTCTTTCTTTTTTTGTCTGACATTCCTTTCTAGTCTTTCTTTGTCTGTCATTCCTTCTAGTCTTTCTTTCTCTGTCATTCCTTCTAGTCTTTCTTTGTCTGCCATTCTTTCTAGTCTTTCTTTGTCTGCCATCCTTTCTAGCCTTTCTTTGTCTGCCATTCTTTCTAGCCTTTCTTTGTCTGTCATTCTTTCTAGCCTTTCTTTGTCTGTCAATCTTTCTAGTCTTTCTTTGTCTGTCATTCTTTCTAGTCTTTCTTTGTCTGACATTCTTTCTAGTCTTTCTTTGTCTGACATTCTTTCTAGTCTTTCTTTGTCTGACATTCTTTCTAGTCTTTCTTTCTGACATTCTTTCTAGTCTTTCTTTGTCTGTCATTCTTTCTAGTCTTTCTTTGTCTGACATTCTTTCTAGTCTTTCTTTGTCTGACATTCTTTCTAGTCTTTCTTTGTCTGACATTCTTTCTAGTCTTTCTTTGTCTGACATTCTTTCTAGTCTTTCTTTGTCATTCTTTCTAGTCTTTCTTTGTCATTCTTTCTAGTCTTTCTTTGTCATTCTTTCTAGTCTTTCTTTGTCTGTCATTCTTTCTAGTCTTTCTTTGTCATTCTTTCTAGTCTTTCTTTGTCTGACATTCTTTCTAGTCTTTCTTTGTCATTCTTTCTAGTCTTTCTTTGTCATTCTTTCTAGTCTTTCTTTGTCTGTCATTCCTTCTAGTCTTTTTGTCTGTCAATCTTTCTAGTCTTTTTGTCTGACATTCTTTCTAGTCTTTCTTTCTTTGTCTGACATTCTTTCTAGTCTTTCTTTGTCTGACATTCTTTCTAGTCTTTCTTTGTCTGACATTCTTTCTAGTCTTTCTTTGTCTGTCATTCCTTCTAGTCTTTCTTTCTTTGTCTGTCATTCCTTCTAGTCTTTCCTTGTCAGACAGGGCAGTTATCCCAGGACTAAAACCTTGAACTTCTTAGGAGACAAGTTTATGTGTTTGTAACTGGGGATTAACCTAAAAAGGAAAGCCCAAGACCTCAGATCACATAGTCGCACCTGGGTGGCAGATAAGTGGGTCACCTTGGGCCTGTTGCCACTATCTGCTCCCTTTAACAAGGAACTGCAACAAGGGGCACATGACACAACACAAAGGGGCCCGCTGCCCAATAGCCAGCATAAACCATGGGCTGGCCCCTCACATGGTGGCCTGTTACACCTCAGGGCACCTATAGGCTTTTAGTGAACTGGCCCCTTGTTCTGCTGCTGCATTGTAAACATGGTGTGTGCCATCCATGTCAGTGTGTGTTGTGCCATGTTTAAAGCTCCTCTTAAAATGACTGATGGTCCACTTATAGCCTTCACCTCTGTCATACCCTGGTTTGAAATGCCCCTTCAGCCCAAAATTGCATTCCATATGCGCCATTGAATAGAGTTTTCACCACTCAGATTGGCTTCCTTATAACCAATCAGGTTTGCTGCCACCAGCTGTCATGTGGGATGTGTAGGAGCAAGGACCCCTTTAAGGAGGGTTTCCTATTTATGGTAGTTTTTTGTCTACGGGTCTTAAAGCAGACCTTCACCCTGAATAAGAGTCTATCTTATATGTTTCCCACACCCTGTACATACAGATTGCTCACATTAAAAATCATCCTACCTGCATCTACTGCATGTTATGAGCCTTTAAACATCCAAGATGGCGGCTCATGGGACATCAGGCAGCCTGCCAACAGGAAGTGCCTTCTAACTGCTGCTCTGCATTCTGGGATTGCTGACCTTTTCCTGACCCCAGCTCTACTCTGTCTGAGCAAAGCACAGCTATAACTCACCCCCTGTACTTTATCCCACTCTCCTCTCCTCAGTAAGTGTGATGCTTCTGAGGCAAGATGGCGGCACCCGTATCCTAGAGTCCTGAACAGAGTTGCAGCCCAATGGGGGAAAGAATAATAAGTAAGTGACTAAAAACGTAAAATATATTAATTTTAGATGTTGGGGAATCGTTTTATAAGGGTTTGGGTTTTTCAATAAATCATGGTGAAGGTCCGGTTTAAGTAGATCTAAACCCTTTAAATTAGACTGCCCCCTTGGCATGTCCCTGCTGTGTGAGACCCCTGGTTCGCCAGGTATACTTACCTTTCTCTCGCCCAAGTAATAGTCAGTGCCGTGCATGGGAGTGAACGTAGGTTAGCTCTTCGTCTGCTTCCTTCTTCAGTGTGTGTGAAAGAGGGAGCCTGCATCAGCTGGAGGGATGCCAGGCATATCACTGAAGACCACGCTTGACATGAATACATATAGGGGGTTCATGAAGCAGGGCAATCCATTCATATCATAAAGACCCAGGGACAAGGAAACGCACAGCCTTAGAGTCTCCTTGTGGCTGCACAAGGTTTGGTCCTTTTTAAATAGCCTCCTTGTCACTGAGCTAATGTCTTTGGCAGTGAGAGTCCTGTTCAATCTGTTAATATACTGTCAGCCTACCATTCCCCCTCTGCCCCCATTGCACTGCACTTTATTCTGTGTGGGATTAATGACAGGGAGGCTAATTAAAGCAGACCTCTAGTCAACATGACTGAAGATTTACTTATAGCCACACCCCTGGCGCATGTTCATGTGGGGTGGGGGGGACATGTATAGGAGGGGCAGTAAAGCATGTGGAGGAGTTGAAACAGGGGGAAGCAGCACAAAAAGTGAGGGGAGGGATGCTGGGACATATGGTGGCAGCATGCTTGTTGGGGGGGGGGGGAGATTCTGAAGCATTCGTGCATGTGGTCCATTCCTTTCTACCCCACCACAGTACCTCTGTGCGAATTAATTGAGCTTGGCAAATGAACAATGAGGTATTCATGCATTTCTTCTACAATGTGGCATGTTCTTACATAGAAAATACATTTTACATGCAAAACAGAGAGTAATCCGCACTGCAAGCGCTTCTACACCGATGTGAATGTAGCTTACAAAGGCTATTGCACTAGAGTTTTTGTATAATAGCCTTCCTGATGCTGAATGTACCTTAAACCTGATTCTTAGCTAATTGTTACATCCTCCCTTAACGTCTGGTTATTTGTGGGTTTACCCCAGTAGTGTCCTTGCAAGCAGATGCTAACCCTGCATGATTGACACCATTGGGTCAAATTAGAGCCAGGTGAGAATTCTCACTCCCTTTTTTAGGAGAGAAACCTGCCATTGACTTCTATTGTCTACCAGGTTTACATTTTCAAACAAGACTGAAGTGGACGTGTCCAATTACACACCTTTCTTCAAAAAGGAGCACCAATATCAATATGGATACAAAATTCTTTATTATGAAAAAGGAGATACTTTTAAAATACAAAAAAACACACTGGACAATTAAAATCACATGGATGACCCCATGGTCACAATAATATTCATGAAAAAAAACCCCTAGGGGGAACAATGCATCAAAAGACCCTATGTGCGCTTATTAGATCCTATTATAACAGTTATTTTATGCCGGCATAAAAATTATATGTGTAAACCCTCAAAGTGTACAACCTATATCTACTACATATAAACCATGAGACATGCTGATAGTCTCCTATACAAATAAGTGTCAACTCTTAACAACAATACCTCATATGTGAAAATAAATAAAAAACTAAATTCCACAGAAAATATATTGGCAGACTCGCCCAGTTCAAACAGTTATAAGTGAATGGAAACAATAAAGATGTACTCAAAGTGCACGTGTGCGTGCTAAATGACACCAGCAAACCTGAATATTCAAGAATAAAGAATGGCACATAGAGTCAGCATCACAGGGTCATCAAATATAAATCACCGCGCCCGCAACTCCCATGTTGCTTCAAGGTGAGGGTTTAAATTTTCATCTGGCTCTGAAGCAACTCCTGGAACTTGCCATGGAAATGGCAATTTTCTCTCCTAAAAAGGGAGTGAGAATTCTCACCTGGCTCTGAATCATTCCCCATGTTTTTCACTGTAAGAATAAACCTAACTATGTCGTTTTTGGTCTCAATTTGTTAGAGTTGATGCAGTTGAAGTGAAACTTTCTGCTGAACAGACTCATAGATGCATGTTGTTTATTTATTTATTAATTTATTATATTTTTTTATTTAGGATTTTTTTCCTTTTAACAAAGCCATTCTATATATGTCATTAATTCTCCGAAACCACATAGCAACTGTCGGAGAAGCTGTGCTACGACAAAGAGCATTTTGTTTTAAATGGTGGTGCCCCTTTAAAACATAACTCTTGGAGATATTGAAAGTTCTAAATTGCAGATGGGCAAACAGTTTCAATGCAATGGGGCACATTGCTTGTACAGTTACCACGTCGGCTGTCCCTTTTGTGGTATCACCAAAACGTCCTTCTGAAAACTTATATACAGTACAAATCTAAAAGCACTGCCATATAATTTATTATATAATACTTTTTCTCTGGTGTCTTTGGATCACGTGGAATCTATTCATAGTGGTACACAAAAACGTTGACCAACAATGACTGCAGTGAGACTGGTATAAACGCTGTGAATTTTAAGTACTTTTCTTATAGGCAAGGTGTCCCGCTTCTCAGAATAGCCTTTTGGAGATCCAGCTCCTCTACCCCTTGGCTTTTCTGAGTCTGGTTTGGCAATACACTGCTGTCGTCTTGGAAACCAACTTCTTTTAACAAGGGTTCTAAAGCCTGACTTCTTCAGAGGTTCACTTCACGTTCTGGATAGTAATGAGTGACATGGCATTACTGCGTGCTTGTGGAGGACACATGCTGCTTTTTGAACTTCTAGTCTGGTTGCTTTGATGTGTTCAGTGCAGCTCATAAAGAGGTTTTCAGCATGATCCAGTTATGCTACAGAACTTCCATCTGAGTGAGCTTTTTCACTTTAAATGCAAACAAATTCTGTAGAAAAAAGTTATAATTTATCCCAAAAAGATCCCCTACCCATATGATGGGGCATTTTTATAGGTGAGGTACATAACGTTTCGATTGGTGAAAGAATGGAACAAAATGCTCCCTATGGGCTATGCCAAGAATTTGCCACATTGTTCTGCATAGCCCATGGGGCGCTGTTGTTTCTAAACTTCCTACCTCATGAGAAAAATGATTCACCTTATCTATACAAATGCCCCATCACAAGGGAGGGTGATTTTTTTTTTTTGTGCGATACATTAAAATACTCATTTAGTAACCTTCAGTTTAAATCCAAAGGTAAACTTGCCTCGCTAGATCTGTACCATGATCCCGACCACTTTGTATGTCTTTAAAGTGGGGCAAAACCCAGTATTTTCTGGTCCTAGCTCCCGGGGCACCCCAATTCGGGGTGTGAAATCCCCCAGGTCACCCAGTAAACTTACCTTTTCCTGGTCCAACGGCACATGTGCAGCCCCTCGTTCAGTCGGTGTGCTTGCCAAAGTCGACCGCATTTTAGCTACCTATGGTGCGGTGCATACCTGCGTTGGCCATTTACAAAAGGCACACCCTTGCGCATGCACCATTGGCAAGAAAGAGGAGTTTTACAGGGGAATAGGGGAGGGTGTTACACAGTGAGAAACCTGGAATGCATCGGGGGAAGAAATCAGACGGCCCTGGAATCTTATATACTCCAGGGCCGCTTTTGATCAACTTTAACACTTCAACTTGCCAACAGTGAAGTAAACTTGACCCAAAGCTGGTCATCTATGTAGAAACTGATCATTCATTCCCCAAAAGCTCAATTTCCCTGGCAAGCTTAACCGCAAAATGCTGCATTGTAAACATATTTTGAGTTTTTATTAATCTGTATTTTTTCTGCATTTATTTTTAAGGTTTTTAAAGAAAGTGTGCAAAAATGACTGATTCCAAATATTTTACCACAAACAAGAAAGGTACAGTAATGTATGCTATATGCTTTCCATATAATTATTTCTTTATCCCCTCATATGGTAATTATTCTTTTAATGTTAAAATGTAAAAGCAGGGAGGTTTATGATACATTCTATGCAGGACCTGCATTCAGGATGTCATAGCAATAATTCTAACCTTTATGTAGCACCAACATATTCCGTGGTGCTTTACAATTACAGGGCTCATGTACAAACAGAATAATACATTACAACATTATACGGCAACAAAAAGAGTATCCATTCACAAGCTTACAATCATAAGAAGGACATAACAGAACTTGAGAGCCCTCAAAGCCGGGCAACTTCATTGATAAATGGAATAGGCGGAGGATTAGAGTACATAGATTGATAAAATTCAGGTTATTTAGTTTAGAAAAGAGATGCCCAACAGTGGTATAATAACTATGTATAAATACATCCAGGGTCAATACAAAGATCCGTCCCACGAATCTAGTTTCACTAAGCATTGTATACATAATAAAGAGGTAGAGCAGTAAGACTATGGAAAAACACTAAAAGAGTTCAAAAGTGGCCTGGATGCTTTCCTTGTATGTAATAACATTACCAGCTATGGCTGCTAGACCACTGCAAGGAGATCTTTTTTTGTATACTGGCTGAACTGGATGGACTAATGTCTTTATTAAGCCCTACATACTATGTTCTAGTACATTTTGTCACTGACCCCTCCAAGTGATCTGCCACTCACAGAGCCCGCCTTAGGTGAAATGTAGCCTGGTGTAGGAGTTAAAGCGGACCTTCACTCTGAATAAGAGTCTATCTTATATGTTTCCCACACCCTGTACATACAGATTGGCCACATTAAAAACAATTCTACCTGCATCTACTGCATGTTATGAGCCTTTAAACATCCAAGATGGCGGCTTATGGAAGCCGCCATCTTATCAGGCAGCCTGCAAACAGGAAGTGCCTCCTGACTGTGCTCCTTTGCATTCTGGGACTGCTGACCTTTCCCTGACCCCAGCTCTGCTCTGTCTGAGCAAAGCACAGCTATAACCCGCCCCCCTGTACCTTATCCCACTATCCTCTCCTCAGTAAGTGTGATGCTTCTGAGTCAAGATGGCGGCGCCCGTATCCTAAATTCCTGAATAGAGTTGCAGCCCAGTGGGGGAAAGAATAATAAGTTAGTGACTAAAAACGTAAAATACATTAATTTTAGATGCTGGGAAACCGTTTTTTAAGAGTTTGGGCTTTTCATTAGATCACGCTGAAGATCCGGTTTAAGGATGGCGCCCCCTCTCGCCAAAAACACTGCACATTTAAAGAAAGGGAACAAAGAATGGAACTCAGAGATGGGAAAAAGTAAGGTGCACAGAAAAAGAGAGGATAGAAGGTGAGAGCGAGGAAAAAATATGGTAATGAAGGATATAAGAAAAGATTAATGAAGTTGAAACAAGAGATGCAGAGAATGTGCAAAAAAGAGAGAGAAAGGGAAGGTTTAAAAAGCAGGAGGAGGGAATTTTCAAAAGAGAGAACGAGGGTACAAGAAAAAAGAAAGGAAGAGGCATACTCCAACAGAGGGAGATTGGGTTCGAGAAGTGGACTGAATAAGGGAAATTGAGGAGCTAACAGCAACCATCCAAGACAGAGAGGAAAGAACTCGGGCTGTATGGACTCCCTGGTATGAATTTTGGGACCCGGCGGCCTTTCTCTCCCTCCCTCGGCACTTGACGCGAGACCTCGAATGGGGTTTGAGCCGCTCTCTTGACCATAGTAGTGGCCCTGCATCTTCTCCCCCGGTCCCCCGGACATTGGGATCTTTTGGATCGGCAACCTCCCCCACCCCCACCCTACTTTTTCTGATTTCCCTGGCTCACGGCAGTGCGGTGTGCCCTGCCTATCCCTACATTTTCAAAAGATTTAGACCCGGCGCTGGACAGCCCTGACCTGAGAAACAAAGTAATCAACAGGGTATCCTGCCACTTCGGTGGTGGTCAGGAAGGTGAATAGAAGCCAAACCTCCTGGAGGATGGGGCAGGGTCAGGGAGAGAGGGGTTACCTCTCAAAACCCTGTTCCCTCAGTGCAGCAATAGTAGAGAAGGAGTTATACTGTCTCTGGGGAAGGTATATGGTCAAAAGGGAGGCGGGCACTGACTGGCCGGGCTGTGTTCCAATTCTAATACTATTTCTATGTTTCTGCATTACTCCTGTATTCTCTCTGTTTGATACCCTATTTGTATTATCTGAAAATTAAATAATGAATTACGGTAAAAAAAAAAAAGGAAGAGAAGGTGAAAGAAGACAGTTAAATGGAAGGGGGTGACAATATAGAGAGATGAAAGGAATGTGAGGAAAAAAGATGGATGGAAAGAGTAAAGGAGGGAATATGACAGAGAGGAGGAAGAATAGAATGTGGAAGAAGAGGATAAAATCTAGATGAAGAGAGGCAAATGGAAGTAAGGTGACAAGACAAAGGGATTAATGGAATGTGGATGAGAGATCGCAGTGTAAAAGGAGGAGGCTGGGGTTAAAAAGAAAGAAAGGAACACATAGAGAAAGGAGAATGAGGACGGAAAGTGGAAATGTGATAAGAGGGGAAAAGGAGCATCACAGAAAAAGAGACAGGCAAAGGTAAGAGAAGGGAAAACAGAAGAGAATGAAGTGTCTGAATGGGGTCTCCTTGCTCCCCTTTATAGAGGTATTAGAATGGCGTTCTGTACGATCACACACCTCGCACACCCCAAAGGCTGGCCATGGCCACTCACAAACCCATTAGGAAGTAAGTTGTCTGGCATATTACTGCACAAATAGAAATTTCCATATAGTACTCGGGAACATAAGAAGATAATAAATATGAATAATATGAATAATATAGAAAAATATTCTATTTAGCCCGGTACATACATACATTACTAGGAATTTGTTCCTGGCAGAGAGGCTCAGTACATCAGGTAGAGGCACATGATCCCCTTTGCCAGATATCCCAGTATCTTCTACAATTAAATATTAGTTTAATGGTGACCAGGACAGCTAATCTGATTTTTTGCACCAGTATTAGTTAAAGATTCCAGGGGGCATCCCAAATCTGGATGCCTCACTGTGAAACCCCCTGGGTGCCGCAGAACTTGTCTGCTTCCTGGCGCCCTTGGATGTAAACATCCGGCCACGGCATCTTCGGATGGTGAACGTTCTCCCACCCCCAGTGGTACAGATAGGCTCTGTGTTGGAGCGTGCATGCTTCTGGGGGTGTTGGGGATAGCCGAAGATTTGCATGTTAACATTACATATGCATGGCAAATGGCTCTGCTTGGACAAGGGTTGCATGTGCCGTAGGACCGTGGAAAGGTCAGTTTGTATGGGCGCTCTGGGTTTCACACAGTGGGGCATGGAACAAAACCCGGGATAGTCAAAATTACTGGTTTTGATCCGCTTTAAAGCATCTCTGGTGTAAAATCACCACTACAGCTAAAGTTTGTTTCTAAAGTGTTTCTGAGATATACCCTTATGATTTACACTATTTGCTGTCTATGACCCTGTTTGGTTAGGGTTTAATATCCTTTTAGATTTTGGTATAGGACTACCATGCCACAGGCATGCTGCGTGTTTTTGTTTCTAGGTACTGAAGGTACCTGTATGTTATGCTAATTTTTTCCTTTGGTTTCAGGGGAGATTTTTGAACTGAAGGCTGAACTGAACAATGAGAAGAAGGAGAAGCGCAAGGAAGCAGTGAAGAAAGTGATTGCTGCCATGACGGTTGGCAAGGATGTCAGGTATTTATTTTATGTTATGTTCTCTACGTGAATGAAACAATTAACTGCATTGTTTCAGTATATGAACATTTATGCCCTGTGTATTACTCCAGCGTGCAGCGTTAGTTACAGTTACCATGGATAGAAAATATACACACCCCGTTTAAACTGGCAAGTTTTTGTCTTGTGAATATATCTGATCAAGAATTGTTTTAGAATGTCACCTATACTGTATAATCTGTACTGTTCCACTGAAAAACAAACTTAAATTATTTAAAGTGGACCAAATACCTGCCCTTTATGCATACCTTGCTGATGATTCCATTGTGCATGTGCTGTTGGTGGCTGCATCTCCTGTATCCATCTAGTCTATGTGTGATAACTGAATAGCTAGTGTGGCTCGCACAGCTGTACAGGAATGCAGGGAAGGCCACAGCTGATTGCAAAAAGGGCTAAACTCCCATTCAGCTTTTTTTTTTTTTTTAGCCAGTCCAACAAAACCTAACCAGCTGATTGGAGGAGAGTCACACCAGCGCCGTGGGATGGGATGGCCGTCAAGGCATGTATAATGGGCAGCCGGCGGGTTACACAAATCTGGGCATGCCCGAGGGGTACAGACTAGGGGTGTGAATTGGCAAGAATCTGGTGATACGTATCGCGAAACAGGTATGACAATTTTTTTTTTATTTTTAATTTAAAGAAAATGACATAGGGTCCCCCTTCCCCGGGGGGAACCCCACTTTTGGGGGGAATTTTAAGGGTTAAAAACCCTTAACCCCCCCCCAAAAAAAAATGGCGTGAGGTCCTCCTTACCCAGCATAACAAGCCCAAGACCAGCTATGCAGCACTTGTTAAGGAGGGGCGCAGGGGCCAGCTATGGTGGCCCCTGGCCCTGCAGACTACAAGCCGGCATAGCTTATGGCTACGGCTCTTATGCCCCCCCCCCAGGGCTTTGGGGAGGCAGATAATGGGGGGCTCGGGGATAATGGCAAGTCACCCGCTAGCCGCTTCCCTGTAGTGAGGTGGAAAATAAAATATTATAATTAGTATTCATTATTTAGTTCTAGCTGCCTGTATGCCATCTCTCGCATTCTCAGTTTGTGGAGGGGTTTTCCAGGGCTGTGGAGTCGGTAGATAAATACTCAGACGACTCACTTTTTGTACTTCCGACTCCGACTCCTCTGTATTAATATGTGAATGTATTTTATACATTCTTTGAAGGAAAGAAAGGCAACATACATGTCATTACTTCTAGCAGAGAGAGGTAGTTGGGCAGAAGCTGCCTTCTCCTTTCTGTGTGCTGATCTTCTGCTGAAGATACGGCAGTGGGAGGATCCAGAAAGGGGCCTTTATTATAAAACATGATTTCCCTAGTAGAATCCCATAGTCATGTTTAAAGTTTAAGCTAACAATCGAAGTTTACACGTTTTTATAGCCTTTTGCTGAATGGCAGCAGTTTTTGCAGTGGTACAGCTTCAGTCTTGAACTATTGATCCTCCATTCCCTTCACTTATACAAGTGTCTCTAGTCCTGCAAAAAACATTTACTTAATCCCTTATCAGTGAGAGGCTAGGTTACCCATGGGTTCCCTGTAACAGCAGAACACAACACTATGCAAAGTATAAGTATTGCCGCTTCTAATTGTGCGTTGCGTGCCATATAGTGAAGCACATGAAAAGCTTCTTCACGGTCACTTAACGTGTTCGTTTTGCAGTTACGTGAGGCACTGCATGCATTGCTCTTTATTCTTACAATAGAGAAGTCATTAATTATAACTTTTTGGTACCCAAAATTTCCTCTGACTCCTCGACTCCGACTCCACACCCCTAGGGTTTTCACCCCTCCTTCCTCATATGACTATCGCTAAAGAATGGTATGTCTGCTTAATAAGAAACAATGTTCTTAACGTCTGAACTATACCGACCTTATATGTGAATCTGTATATATTTGAAATATCCAATGGACTTGTGACATGTGTTCAGGCATCCAATCAGAATGGTCATTTAAGCTCCTTTGTCTAAAACTGTATTTAAGCAAGCGAAAGAGCCAGTAATTTGGGCAGTGGCAATCGAAGTAGCGGGCCCCCGGTTGACCGAATAAACATTGCATTTCCTGAAGACCTTTGTTTCTGAGTCATTCTGGGTTCCATTTCCACTTCAGTAGCTGTGCGCGCTTTTGCACCCAGCCTATTTGAATGACTGGGAGCAGCCGTTCGGGAACAGAATGCTGGGTATACAGCCAGCGGTCTGCACCTTGTTCTACGGTACTTTTGAGATCAGCCTTTCGAGATGTTCCATGCTAATTGACTACTACCCAAAAAGACTGCATGCTGCCAAATATTCAAATGGTAGTTCAAGTAGTATTAGTTTGTTTGTATATAATATAGCTGAGGTGAAGGTAGAAAATAAAATCTGATAAAAGTCTAATTTTTTACATGACAAAACCCTTTCATATCCACTGTAAGTACATTGCATGTAAGCCTCCCTGAGGTCTAGCTTCCTGTGTGGCCATCAGCTGGACTCATTTACATGAACTTTACATGACTAAATGGTATATGCCATCAAGCAATCATCTCTGAGCTCCTCCATAGCCACCTCCTCCCCCAGCAATGCTGCTTGGAAGGCATTCAGTGTTGTAGGTCTCAGCGCACGCTTCTTTCTCTAATCCATCTATTTTAGAACCGCTGAACAGTAATATTTTTCTTTTCTCTGTCACAGCTCGCTGTTTCCTGATGTAGTGAACTGCATGCAGACTGATAACCTGGAGCTTAAGAAACTTGTGTATCTGTACCTGATGAACTATGCCAAGAGCCAACCCGACATGGCTATAATGGCTGTGAACAGCTTTGTCAAGGTAAGCAGATAAAATGTAAACATGTACCAGACCTAGCGTCTATAACATGCTAGTTACAGTTGGACAGCCACCCCTGCGACAACCACCCCTGCGCTGCTGTCGTCTGCTTTTCTTACTTATCCAATGAGCCTAGGCACAATCGAGGCAGTCAGCAGCATCTTGCATCTTTCTCTGGCTCTGCACAGCCGTGCCTGCTGTAACTGAATGGCTGGCATGGTCAGGGCAGTCATTGGATACAGGGGGTGTTGCACGCCGATCGCGATTGCAGCTAGGATTTCATTCAGCTTCTCCAGCCGCACATTAATATGTGTTGCCGGTGAAGCTGATTGGAGGAGAGGCGCGTCTGCGCAGTGGGCTCATTGGACAGGTAAGAAAAGCAGGTGAATGATGGAGTTTCACTTGGTCCACTTTAAAAAATGTTCCACCACTTTTAAAAATGTTCCACCAACTTTAATGAAATAGAACATACATGCACATTAGGATGCCTGATGTTTTTTTTAATTAATTGGCCACAAGCTTTGTGTGAAGCAATTCTAAAAATTCTTATGTGGGTAAAAGAAGTGTAATTCTTAAAGAGCAGGTCACTGCAGGTCTGGCGCTCCACAACTCGCCGCAGCTGCCGCCTCCTCCCGCACCATCTGAGGCCAGACCACAGGGACGGGTTTGATGTCAGGGAGGAAACTCACCATCAATTACTGGGGTGTGGCTACGTCCTCTCCATTCATTGCAATGGAGGTGTGCAAGGCCTCACACGTCCCCTCTCCATTGTAGTGAATGGAGGGGGCCACAACCCCTGTAATTTATGGTGGGGACGTGGTCTGGTGTGAAAGTTCCAGAGAATACAGTTTCAGGCTGCGGGAGGCGGATCCGGTGAGTTCTGGAGCGCTGGACCTGCAGTGATCAGCAAAGATTCCCGGGCCGATCAGATCCCTCCCCGCGGGGCATCTGAAATCGGGATGTCCCGCGGGGTGAAACCCCCCAGGACGCCCACAAACCTTACCTTAACCCCGTTCCAACGGCGCATGCGCGGGCCGCGGCCGCGTCTCGCGCTTCCCGCTAGCAGGGCGCGCACCCGCGCCGGCCGTTTGTGAATGGCCGGAGCGGGCGCGCTCCCTGTTAGAAGGAAGCACGAGACGCGGCCTCCAGCGCTCAGAGGCGCTGTGGTTGGACGCCGCTTGTACGTGCATACCACAGCGGCTCTGAGCTCTCTGATTGGACGAGCGCCCGCGTGGGAGCGTGGGGAGGTGAGTGTTTACGGGCTTTCTGGGGGGTTTCACACAGCGGCGCACCCCCGATCGGGGTGCCCCACCGAAATGGACCAAAACCCAGGATAGTCAAAATCCTGGGTGTTGGTCCACTTTAAGTGTATAGATCTAATGTCTTGATGTGATTTGATAATCATAATATATTAATATAATTAATTATAATTGCAGGGCAGCATAGCAGGTTCCATGTTTCTTTCATTGCAGCTTTTGAAAGTAGAACTCTTGGTAAAACATTGCATCTCATTTCCACAATTAAGCATTCAAACTGAGGCAATTGACCTTCACTGCCTTGTGTGTGCCAAGGGTTGTCGCAAAGAACAGGAAGTCCTGCTTACAGCAGAGTAACAAATGGCAGTAATAATGAAACTGTGCCCAGTATGACTGTGGAGGTTGTTCGGGGCGTGGACTATCTGTAGTAAAAAGTCAAAGCAGCTGGACTTGTTGTTTTTGTGTTTTCTATGTATGGGTCAGAATCACCAACCATCGAAATAGATTAATTTAATTGAAAAAGCCATTTCGATGGGGAAAGGCCTTCAGGAAAACTGCAGAAAATCAAGCTGGTTTGACCACTGCAGATGTCCCAAGTGGTCTGGGAATACTTTACCTTTATGTCTATGTTTGGACAAAGTAAAAACAAACTGTACTTACCTACCAAACCACAGGTTTATCTCATGGACTCCTGCTGTTGCGGTTTCTTTACTGTTGGCTCTGGTTCTGACTGCTTGTTTCTTGGCGGGTTTCAATGAATCACCCTGCTTCCTGTCATGGTGGCTTAGGCGTTCCCGATAGGTTTGCTGCAGGGGCGCAGCACATGAGTGTCTACTGCTGATATTCTATTGGGGGTCAGTAGGGACAATGCTATTGTCTTTGGAGCTGGTAGGGCCACAGATAGACTGGCTCAGCCCGCAAGACTGGGATGGAGCTTGCAGGATGTAAGATAAGTGCCGTTTTTTTTTTTTATTTGGCCCGGACATTCACATTCATGTTTTTATAGCTCTAATCGTGCAAATGCCATCAACAACTTAACACAATGAGGCTCTTGACTTCATGCTGATTCTAATGTATTTATGCAGATTGGACCAACATCCAAAGTGGACCAATCGCCACCCAGGGCCGGCTGACTAGGTGCCCCTGGGGCATGCTAATTTAGCATGCCCCACTGAGATCCCCTCCTTATCTCTCTGCCGGTCTCACCGTGATCACGGGCTGCATCTCTGCATTTGTGTGCGATCCCATGCCCAGCCATTCTGATAGGATGGACGTGCACGCCACAGGGGAACTGGGGATGCAGCCGCTAACGTTGCCTATGCGACATGCAGCCCAAAACAACGGCTTTATGCCATGCATGTGGAGTGGAGTGGGCGATCTGTAGGGTTTATCTCGAATACTGCACGGAGCACCAAATAAGTGGAGGTTGGCTGTATTAGAACACCAGAATCCAGAAATGCATTTGTCTCCAGGCCAATAAAACACCAGGGTGCCCCTCACCCATCTCACAGGTTCTTACCTGATTTTGCAGGTCTCAGGCATATAAGTGAACCATCATTAGGTCTTCTCCTTTAATCAAAAGTACTGTTCTCAATGTGCCTCTCAGCCAAAATGACATAATGTCCGTTTCCTCAGGCATAAACAACAAAGAGAAAAGAAAGGAAAGGCACATCTAGTGTAATTCTGCAAAAGTTTATCAAGTTTTTAATAATCAAAGTTACACTCACAAAGATAGTAAAAGCTGAAGCATGTAGACAGGTGTAAACAGCTCTCACCAGCCCTAAGACCCGACTGGTCACTCCAGGTGCTGAGAAGCGTTCCCGTAGTCCAGACAATCCAAATTTGAAGAAACCCACCACATACCGCTGCCAATGCGTTTCGTTGCCGATTGTGACTTTAACGAGGACCTTTAGGGTTTCACGCATATTTAGTTCTGGTTATCTTTGTACAAGTCAATAAAAGAAAATGAGTCCAGTTGCCAAGTTGTTTTACTTACTACAGATAATCTATACTTTTTGTTAAATTTTTTAGCCTTGTACAAAAATAATGTAGTTAATTTAGTTAGTGCTTGTGAGTACTGGCAGACTTTATCATTTACACAAACCTATATCTTCATTATCCTAAAATGTTATTAGAACGTTTCCTTAAACCGGACCAGCAGCCTGGCACATTTTGAAAAGAAAGGTAGCGGCCATTTTGGAGCTTCCTCTCCCAGCATCTCGGCCATGCTGCTGCCTGGATTCAACTGACATAACTGACAATGCACAGTAACAGGAAGCCCAGCAGCACTTCCTGTTTGCAGGTGGCCTGCAAATGCATGAGCTGCCACTTTGTTTCTAAAATGTACTACAGCAGGAGTTAAAAAAATGTAAATGAATTTTATATGTGCAGCAATGTAAATTGCATATGAGCATTGTTTGTTGTGCTGGTCTGGTTTAAGTCATTTTGGACTGTTGGTTTGCTTTACCTGTGAAGATACATTTCTTATGCTCTTAGCATGTAGCTAAGGCAGTACAATGCTGTTTATTGTTAGTGACAATATATATATATATTTTTAGGACTGTGAGGACCCCAACCCTCTAATCCGGGCATTGGCTGTGCGCACAATGGGGTGCATCCGAGTGGATAAGATAACTGAGTACCTCTGTGAACCTTTGCGCAAGTGCCTAAAAGATGAAGACCCATATGTACGCAAGACTGCCGCAGTGTGTGTTGCCAAACTTCACGATATCAATGCACAGATGGTGGAGGATCAGGGCTTCCTGGACTCGCTCCGTGATCTCATCGCTGACTCCAATCCAATGGTAAGGCTGATTTCTTTTGCATTAGACCAACTGTTCTCAACCAGGTTTAGTAACTTTAGTTGGTAGCTTAATCATAAGCCGGTATCTGTTTCGTAAAAAGAACATTACATTAAAGGAAAACTTTGGCAGATGTTTGGTGTTCTGCCTTATTGTTTTCCTCTTTTGGAATGTAAAATAATCATTT
Organism: Gastrophryne carolinensis; assembly: GCA_027917425.1. Taxonomy (NCBI): domain Eukaryota; kingdom Metazoa; phylum Chordata; class Amphibia; order Anura; family Microhylidae; genus Gastrophryne; species Gastrophryne carolinensis. Next base: position 253,093,862 of record CM051236.1, on the reverse strand, counting down.
GTGTTAGGAGTGTGCCCTGTGATATACTTATCAGCATGCCGTTTCCATGTTTCTTATATTTCTGTGGCTCTGTCTTGGTAAAGTTGGAGCAGCTTTGCTGGCCTTTAGTAAAACTCTTAGTATACTTCCTGACTACAAGCCCCAGAATCATTTCACCCCCCCCCCCCCAATATGAAGAGGTTGAATTAATGCAGCTGGGATTAAACCTGTCCTCTCTGCCACAGCCAATTAAATGATTATCAAGCCATAGTCGAGAAGTTTCTGAAATGTACATCAGAACACCACTTTGCTGTATGTTGCTAAGGTAAACACATACTGTTTTTCTTTTATAACATGCAGTTATAGAAAATAAAAAAAAATAACAGATAAGCATATCCTATTGGATTTTTTTTAAATGCCAGCAAAAGTGAAATAGTGAAATAACCCTTTAAAATACCGGTGAGTTCCCATCAACACTTGCACCTCTTCAGATTGGCTTAAAGCGGTCCTTTACTCTGAATATCTTATGTTTCCCACACCTGTACATGTACAGATTGCTCACATTAAAAATCATCCTACCTGCATCTACTGCATGTTATGAGCCTTTAAACATTCAAGATGGCGGCTCATGGAACATCAGGCAGCCTGCAAACAGGAAGTGCCTTCTGACTGTGCTGCTCTGCATTCTGGGATTGCTGACCTTTTCCTGACCCCAGCTCTGCTCTGTCTGAGCAAAGCACAGCTATAACCCACCCCACCTGTACTTTATCCCACTCTCCTCTCCTCAGTAAATGTGATGCTTCTGAGTCAATATGGCGGCGCCCGTATCCTAAAGTCCTGAACAGAGTTGTAGCCCAGTGGGGGAAAGAATAATAAGTGATTAAAAACTTAAAATACATTCATTTTATATGCTGGGGAATCGTTTTTTAAGGGTTTGGGCTTTTCAATAAATAATGGTGAAGGTCCGGTTTAATAAGATCCTAGCAAAATGACTTCTAGGTGTAAATAATAGAAGACTAAATGATCCCAAGGAATCAGATTTGTTACACAGGACAGATACTAAAAGGATACAAGTACACTGATTATACAACACAGAAAATTGTAGATGGTTGAAGGAAAAGATCCATTCCTAGACCTTTAGAGGTCTGACTTGCACACAGGCATCTTAACACTCCCGCATGGAGAGTGAACAACGACACATAACCAGGGTGAGGTCTAAGATCTTCTCTGTGCAAGTTTTGACCCTCTTCTCAGAATATTCTCTTTTGTAATTGTTTCTGTGAACCAGCTAGAGAAGGAGAAACAGCGTCACGATGACTGCCCTAAATGATGTAACCTGCAGTTTATTAGACAGACCTGATTTTTTTATTCCAAGTGTGACATACACTCCGCTTCAATTCTTCATGACATTTGGGTTATACTCCAGTAGAGGGCGAACTTCTGCAGAGATGAATGGAAAAAAGGGAGCTCCCCCCAGTCCATAAATACCTGGGACCTCCCACCAATTCCCCAGTTTCTTCTCTGCAGGAAGGCGAGCAAGACAGAAGATGAAGACTTCTACTTGCAGGTAAGCCGGGTTCGCGCCGGCCATTTTTTTCCCCTATTGCTGCCAGGACCTTTCCTAAATTATCCTATTCGAGCCTCTCAGCCTTGGCTGCGGGTCCTGGTAAGGGTAGGTAGCACCTTAGGGTGTGCAAGGAGCATTGCTCCGCCGTGAGACCCCATTACAAGGGGTAGGCGGTTGCCCGTGTTTGGTGATCCTGGTGTGGAATGCCCTGTCCCTGTCATTCATATGGCCAGATCCTGGCTGGGATTCCCCCCTTCCGGGTCCCTTACTTCCCTCTGGGGGCGGGGGGGGGGGGGGGTCGGCATGTATACCCTGTTGGTTTATATGTGTATGACACTGTGTGTGTGTGTTTTTACTGTGTTGGGTGCTGACAGGATGTTTGCTTACAATTAGGGCCACAACGGTGCTGGCCTCCTTCACTCAGCCTGGGGAGCTTCTCCCCCTCAGGCTTGTGGGGGCGGAGCCGGGCTCTCGGTGCGGCCGCTGTAGCCCCGCCCCCTCGTTTGGCGCAATGCTGCGAGCCAGCCCATGGCTGGGATCCGCGTTGCTGGGACGGGGGCGTGGCCTGGCGACGCGCGTTCTGCGCTGGCCTGCCCCCCCTCCTCTTCCTCCTCTTCTCACGAGGCTCTTCTCCGGGGGCCATCTTGGTGCTGCTGCGGGATCCTGTGTGCTCCTTGCCGGTAAGGGCCTGTTGGCCACTTCCTTTGCTTATGGGGGGGCCCCTCTTCAGCAGGGGGGCCTCCTGTTTTATCGCATGTGTGTGTATGGATATGGATATATATATATATATATATATATATAATTTTTTTTTTTTTTGAGACAATTTTGACTTAGATGCTTCATTGTGTGTTTCAGATTGCATCGTTTATGTGCATGTTAAGGGGTTCCTCCTAGTCCTGGGGTCCCTAGCCTTAATATAGATCACCACAAATCCTCCCACTGGGACTTTTAAGGGGCATCCCGGGTTGCTTATTCCTTAAATTCCCTGCGGTCTTGCGACTGACCACAAAAATCACCATATGGAGGCTCCGCAGGATACCGGGCTCGGGCTCCCTCTGGGACAATCCCGGCCATGTGTGGGTTGTGGGGCATCCCTTACAGGTGAGAATGTGCTTATTTGTATACCATGTGCACAAAAGGCCATATCGCAGCAGTCGGGTGCCCAGCCTTCTGGGTCGGCGCCCCCCGCTTCATCGCCTTCCCCTTCCCACCTTATCCGTACCCCAAGTGACATTGGTGCTAGCGGGGAGTCGCATTCCGATGTTTGTGCTAGGTTGGCCAGCATCGAGAAATTTATGGTTAGTGCGGTGGGCAAAAAGGCCCAGGCTAAAAAGAGACATTTGTCGTCGGTCCAGGCGACTTGGGATATTGATGATGATTCTTTTGATATGTCAGATTATTCCCCGCTGGAGGAGGGGGAATTGTATGAGGAGTCAGAGGCTGACGATGTACGGTTTGGCTATGCTGATGTTGGGCAGGCGCTGGGGGATGCTGTTGACATGGCCACGGTTTTGTCACATCTCTTGGAGGTTTTGGATATTGCGCCGCCTGAGGCGCCCCCTCTCAAGAAAAGGGAATTTTTTGGGGCCCACAAGCCTCGTTTGGAGTTCCCTACCCAGGGTCATTTTGATGCGCTGATCCTTAGGGAATGGGAGAAACCTAGTCGGCTTCCGGGTGTTCCTCAGGGATGGGATAAGAAGTATCCTTTCCCGGTGGAAACGGTTAAGCGCTGGGCTTCTCCTCCCGAGATGCGCCAGTTTTGGGGTTGACCAACTCCTCCGTGCTTCACACCCCAAACGCCACTTCCCTAAAGGATGGTGAGGATAGGCGCCTTGATCAGATGGCATGCCATGCCTTTGCCAGTGTTGGTTCGGCTTTGCGGCCTGTTTGTGCTTCTGCGCTAGTGGCGGTGGGTGCTAGGTCTCTGATTAGGGACTGGTTAAATGACGCTCGCCTTGATCCGGCCAGCGCTGAGTTCACTACGCTTAAAAGATTTGAATTGTTCATGGACTTTGTCTTGTCTGCTATGAAAGACACTATTGTTATGTGTAGTAGAACTTCAGCCTTATTGGTGGCCATGCGCCGCTCGGTATGGCTCCGTCAGTGGACGGCAGACTTTGCGGCCAAGAAATCGCTCACAGCTCTTCCCTTCTTGGATACGCGGCTGTTTGGAGATAAGTTGGATGCTGTGGCAAAGGGAGGTAAGTTACCTCAGCGGAAGAAACTGCGCCGTCCCTTTCGGGGGGCAGGCTTTTTCAATCCTTCCTTTCGAGGTGCCAGAGCTGGTAGAGGTTTGGCCTTCTCGGATGTCAGAGGCTCTTCCTGGAACAGGGGCAGAGGTCGGGCCCGTCCCGCTTTTGCCTAGGGTCCCAAACCCAAGCCTGCGGGTAAACCAGCTCAGCAATGAAGGGGCGCCCTCACTCGCTCGGGTGGGGGGACGGCTGCGGCTCTTCTTCCAGGTTGGGGCTCGGGAGGTCACAGACAATTGAATCTTGGAAGTGTTCTCCTCCGGGTACAAACTGGAGTTCGAGTACTGGCCTCCTCCAAGGTTTTTAAGGTCTCGGGTGCCCGCGGACCCTCAGGCGGCACAGGGGCTCCTGTTAGCAGTGAAAAACCTTCTGGACATGGGAGTTGTATGCCCGGTGCCTCTGTCGGAGAGAGGCAGGGGTTTCTACTCCAACCTTTTCATGGTTCCCAAGAAGGAAGGTTCTGTAAGACCCATATTGGACCTCAAGGTCCTCAACAGATTCATCAGATTCAAGTTCCGTATGGAGACTCTGCGCTCGGCCATCAGTTCCCTTCGTCAAGGGGATTTCATGACATCCATAGACATCAAAGATGCATATTTGCATGTTCCAATTTTTCCAGCGCATCAGAGATTCCTCAGTTTCGAGGTGGACGATCAACATTTTCAATTTGTAGCCCTTCCCTTCGGGTTCACCTCAGCGCAGAGGGTCTTCAACAAGGTTTTGGCGGACATAATGGCCCTATTCAGAGTGTCTTCCCTCTGTCAGGCGGAGCTGGACACCCACCAGGTGGTGTCGACCCTGGAGAGGTTCGGGTGGGTCATCAACCGCCCCAAGTCCTCTCTCTCGCCATCACGGAAGATTTCATTTCTGGGCATGAATCTGGATACCATTCAGGCCAGAGTGTTTCTACCCCAGACCAAGGTGCAGGGGATTCAGGATCTGATCCGCCTTTTTCTGGCCGATCCTTGCCCCTCTATCCGGCAGGGGATGAAACTGGTGGGATTGATGGTGGCCTCCTTCGAGGCGGTCCCGTTTGCGCAGTTTCACATGAGATCTCTTCAACTTCATCTATTGACGCATTGGGACAGGTGTCCGCTGTCATTGGTTCAACCGTTCAGGATGTCTCCTGGGGTTCGGCAGTCTCTTTGGTGGTGGCTGGAGTCGAGCAACCTGTTGAGGGGCAGATCCTTTCTGGTTCCTCGCTGGGAGACGGTTACCACGGATGCCAGCCTGTCGGGCTGGGGAGGTTTCTGGAGAAGTCATCAGTTCAGCGGGGTGTGGGGTCCTCAGGAGGCTCACAACCCCATCAATGTTTTGGAGCTCAGAGCCATCCGGCTTGTTCTGTCACGGCTGACGTCGCACTTATAGGGTCTTCCGGTTCAGATTCGTTCAGACAATCGGACGGCGGTAGCCTACATCAATCACCAAGGGGGGACTCGCAGCAGGAGTGCCCTCAGGGAAGTCTCTCTGATCTTGCATTGGGCAGAGAGCAATGTTCCTTGCATTTTGGCAATCTACATTCCGGGAGTGGAAAACACGGAGGCGGACTCCCTGTGCAGGGGGTTCTCTCGCCAAGGAGAGTGGTCTCTCAACCCCAGGGTTTTTCGGGTTCTTTGTCGCAAGTGGGGGACTCCGGAGGTGGATCTCTTTGCCTCACGGCACAATCACAAACTCACGGCCTTTGTGTCTCTATCTCAGGATCCTCTAGCTCTGGCAGTGGATGCCTTGTCCCTTGCTTGGAAGGATCTGGGGTTTCTGTACCTGTTTCCTCCCTTCTCCATGCTGGGCAGGGTAGTTTGCAAGCTGGCTCTGGAGGGGGCACCAGCAATTCTGGTGGCTCCAAGGTGGCCAAGAAGGGTTTGGTACGCAGACGTTGTAAGGCTGGCGGTAGATCAGTACCTGCTTCCCATGTTTCTGGATCTGTTATCTCAGGGTCAACTACGTTACCCCAATTTACAAACGCTGGCTTTGACGGCTTGGCTGCTGAAACCTTCATTTTAAAGGAGGAAGGTTTGTCTGAGGCTGTGGTTCAGACCTTGATTAGAGCTAGGAAGCGGTCCTCTTCTGGCATTTACTATAGGGCTTGGCGGTCTTATATTGACTGGTATGAGGCTAGGGCCTTGCCTTGCAGGGTGTTTTCGATCCCTAGGATTTTGGAGTTTCTTCAGCACGGTCTGGATCTTGGGCTCCAGCTTAGTACCTTGAAAGGGCAGGTCTCTATTCTGTCTGTTTTTTTCCAAAGATCGTTTGCCTTACACCTGCTGGTTAAGACTTTTTTCCAGGGGGTCACTCATGTTCGACCCCCTCGGAAGGCTATGGTTCCTGTTTGGGATTTGAATTTGGTTCTATCGGCTCTCCATGGTCCTCCTTTTGAGCCGTTACAGGATATTGCTCTTTCTGTTTTCACTCAAAAGGTTGCTTTCTTGGTGGCTATTACCTCTGTTCGGCATGTTTCTGAGTTGGCGGCTCTGTCGATTCAGGCCCCTTACTTTGAAAGACACCAGGACAAGGTGGTCTTTCGCTTTAAGCCAGATTTCCTTCCTAAGGTGGTTTCTGCTTTCCATCTCAATCAGGATATTGTTCTCCCTTCCTTGTGTCCTAAGCCTAGCAATGCCAAGGAGAGGGTTTTGCACAATTTGGATGTGGTTCGCTGTGTTAAGTACTATTTGGTGACTACTTCTTCTTTCCGCAAGACGGATGCCTTTTTCGTGGTGCCTTGCGGGCCCAGGAAAGGTTTGGCGCCCGCCAAGTCTACCATTAGCAAATGGATTCGTCATGCCATTGTTGGGGCCTATTCTGCTAAGGGGAGGACTATCCCCTTTTAGGGTCACTGCGCATTCTACTCGTGCTGTTGGTGCGTCCTGGGCTTTTCAGCACCAGGCTTCTGTTGAACAAGTTTGTAAGGCTGCTACTTGGTCTTCCGTTCATACTTTTTCCAAGTTTTACAAGGTTGATGTGCGGGCTTCAGCGGATGCTGTTTTTGGCCGCAAGGTTCTGCAAGCTGCAGTGGTGTAAGTTGGTGCGTTCTTTACTGTTTATGGTTCCCACCCATGACGGACACTGCTATTGGATGTCCCAAATGTCATGAAGAGTTGAAGCGGAGTGTATGTCACACTTGGAATAATACCTTTTTGTGATTACTCACCTTTAAAACGGATATTATAAGTGTGACATACACTCCGCTTCACCCACCCTGTTTGGTATTCTGGATCCTTTATATGGTGAACCATTGTTTCTTGGTTGTTAGTATTGTTTTATTTGGTTCTTCCTGGTCCCCTTACTGCTATCTTACACTGGGGAATTGGTGGGAGGTCCCAGGTATTTATGGACTGGGGGGAGCTCCCTTTTTTGCGTTCATCTCTGCAGAAGTTTGCCCTCTACTGGAGAATAACCCAAATGTCATGAAGAATTGAAGCGGAGTGTATGTCACACTTATAATATCCGTTTTAAAGGTGAGTAATCACAAAACGGTAATTTTAAGTTGTCTTAGAGCTGTGATACTGCATAATAATCAGCGTAATGGGTGGGGTCTGTAAGAGACCGGGATCCTGCTCGAGACACATGCTGAGCGACATCGTATGCCTAGGCTAGCACTCCCAGACACACAAGTATGCACCCTAGATGTGCATGTGCACACCCCCAAGTGGGCATGCATGCAGTTCCAGACACACAAGAATGCATCTCCTGATGCAATGCACACAACCCTAGATGTGCATGCGTGTCTTCCAGATGCCACATGCACACATCCCCAAACATGCATTCTAATGAACGGCTGAAGAAGCTGAAATCGAGCTTGGCCGATGTTGCGATTGGCGCGTGGAACCCAACACTCCCTGCATCCCTCTGTGCATGCCCACGCCAACCATACAGCGGGTGTACACATCCAGAGAAGGATGCGATTGGTGCCGTTGCCCTGCTTTTCCTTAGAGCGTAGTTGTCTTGGGATCAAAGTTTTCTGCAGACCCCAATGCTGGATCTTGGGACAGGGGCCATACTGACCTGTCAGATACCACAGTAAAGTAGTTACACATTATGCCTTCTTTGGGAGTAGTGGAAGGGCTTCTCTTACACAGAGGCTCAATACTAACAGAACTGAACTACAGTCACAGTAAAATACATTGGTGGTCTTTCTGCACGTTACACATTTCAGCATGTATTTGCATTTTTTTTTTATTTTTTTTTTTGTGGCAGTGCACTGGTTGCTGTTTTTGCAGCTTATATGTCATGGCTTAGCCTTTCTCTGCTGCAGTATTTGTTGTAAATCTCATGATCTGTAACTTATTCTCCTGAGCCTTTAGCTCTGCCAGCTTGTCCCTTTCAAACAGCATGTTTCAGATTTATTTAGCCCTGTTTTTAAAGTTAAAAATGAACACAGATTTCTTGTTCGGTTGAAGTGTAGGCTAATTAATCTATAGAAGACACAGCCGACAAATCGGATACTCTTGGGTTATAGTTCTCTTTCTGATAGCATGAAGCAGTCAATATCTCTTTAATATAATCGACTTTTTATTGATTTTCAAAAGAATAGCATGGGGGATACAGAAAAAATAGGGGGAAGGGGGGGGTACACAGCACATAGGAATTCCTGCAACAATTACATATACTACACAATTTCCAATTTGGCGGTAGCATCTTGTAAACCCTTATACAGATAACTGCGCATGGTAGTAGGGGCAGTTGCACTTGCTCGCGGAGAGGGAAAACCTTGACTAAGTGGCAACAATTTGTATCCTAGGTCCCTTTGTACCAAGAGGTAGGACATATCTGATATTGCGCTAGGAGGAGGTGGGGTAGGTCTATGAGTGGGCTGGGCATATGGGGGGGGGGTAGGGAACCAGGGTACTAGTGTGGAAGGGGAGTATAGGAGCTGGAGTAGGATGATCCCCTGTACTGTTACTGTAGTCTTAAGCTCTAGTCACGTTGTATTGGAACCTCTGCTAACAAAAACCTTGGCACCCAAGGCAAAAGAGGCCCCTCTCAGGGGTCCCAGAGAGGCAGTGAGTCAATCCTATATTAATTCTCAAGCTTGTCCTGTGGGTTGAAGCAAGGCTACGAGGCATGAATCCCTACTATCCACCATGTCCAGGTTAGCAAAAATTGATTTGTGAGGTCTCTATCTCTAGTGATTAGGTCGCCCATATAGCGGATCGTTTCTAGTTCCTGAACCCACTCCATTAGCGTGTTGGGGTTCTGTGACTTCCAGTGCCTTGGGGTAATAGCTTTCATAGCTGAAATAAAGTGCCTCAGGACACCTTTTTTGATATCAGACAAATGGGCAGGAATAAGAGACAATAGTGCCAACTGAGGTGTGTTGGCTATCTTAGAGCCCGAGATTTGCTCATAAATAGTAAAGATTTTGTCCCAGAGGGCTTTAATAACCAGACAGCCCCACCAGATATGGGTGATATTGCCTACTTCCCTCTGGCATCTCCAACATACATACGGGTACGAAGCTACGTTGTATGTCTGCTGGGCATAGTCAATATCTCTTTAAAAATAAATAACTTGGCATGTGCTGAATCTACACCCACGGTACACCTTTTTAACACTCGTGCCCATCACCTAGCACCCTGGATTATTACCAGAACTTGCCCAATAGAATTGCTTTACTCATAAGACATTATGGAACTTTTTCCCACAAAGATCCGCATGTAGTTTAAAAAGGAAATGAAAACCCTCCAGCATCAATACATCAATCCTCGTGGCATATTAATTCTCATTCCCCCATTGGCGAGAGAAAAAGAAATGGCCCATAGCATAAAACCTTTTTGAAAAAAGTTTGGCTTACTTTAATTTTAACAAATGCACACTCACAAAAATGCTTCTTGAATAAAAGCATATACAGCATTGAAACCGTTCCAGATTCAAATCACATTGTGCCTCACTCCCTGTGACCACCAAGAACCAGTGGGCTGTCAATTACAAAGATAAAATATCTCGCCTGTCTTGAGAAAGCTCAGTTCAGGAGTGAAATGCGTTGATGGGGGTGAGATATTTATCTGGTATGAGTACAGTGTGTTCAGTGACAGGCACAAGTGTTAAAGAGGAGATTCAGCACGTGCAGCTTTATTCATTTTTCAACAGATATTGACTGCTCCATGCTAGCAAAGAACTATTCAGATTGTCATATACCCCAGTGACTTGTTGCATGATGTAGATCAGTCTTTATATTTTAAATGTGAATTTTTATTTAATAACTCCAACAGAGCAGTATTCATAGAGATTTACTCTTTGGTTATAGCCATGTCTGTGAGGAGTTTGGACAACTTAAGAGATATTCCACCCACTACATTATATAAGCTTCAGTCTTTCAAGAGTCTATTTGAGGAGGTGCATGCAATAAATGATTATATGTATATATATGTGTATGTATGTATGTGTTCGTGCTTTGACCTGTTTTTTTCATGACAAACTTGGGTGATCCAGCTGATCACCACTGTGCTCTGACCTCTGGGGAGCACTTTCTTCAGCCGGGGAGATTACTGAATTGAGCATTTGGAGCTGTACATGTGAGTACAGGTGATCCCTGCATCGGCCATCAGGCGTGCACCCACAGCAGAATTGTCATGGTGAATACATTTAAGGGAATCTCATATGGGCAGTCATGTGCTTTGGTGTTATAGTTCACATTCTGAGGGTTGAGCAAGAAGACTCTTGTCAGGTGTGATGGGCTCTGGAAAGCTAGGAAAGGCTGAAGGTACATCTATTTGTGTCCTGGCATAATTAGATGATAGACCTTAGTGGCTTGTCTAAGGGGGTGTCAGAAAAAAATTGATTCTGTCAAGTATTGCGATATTTCATTAGACGATACAAAAGAGGGGTGGCAGCTGCTCAGACCATTTTATAACTAACCAGGGAGGTGCACATTAGCAGGGCAATTAGAATACAAAAGTCTTAAAGGGGCCACAGCACTCAAACCAGTTAGCTTGCTGACCAACCTACAATCTGTCTCTAAACTAGGTTAAAAACAGGGGGCTCGGTCACACACATCTGCAGAAGTATGCTTAAGCTGCACCACCAGCGCCAAGGTGCCCCTGTGAGGTGCAGTCCTAACTCTAGTACTAATTCTAGTCTCTAAGAGCCCCATTTGGGACATACAATGCAATAGATAAATTGGGAGCAGGCTTACCTGAGGTTGCCCTAAACCTCAAGTGCAAGCCATGGGGTGGAAGGGTCAAAGACCTTGCAATACAGCCTAGACCCCACACACCATGTGCTTGCACAAATTCAAAAGAAACAAAAGAGGGGTGGCAGCCGCTCAGACCATTTTATAACTAACCAGGGAGGTGCACATTAGCAGGGCAATTAGAATACAAAAGTCTTAAAGGGGCCACAGCACTCAAACCAGTTAGCTTGCTGACCAACCTACAATATGTCTCTAAACTAGGTTAAAAACAGGGGGCTCGGTCACACACATCTGACCCCTCGTTCGATCCATCCGGCTCTCCTCTTCACCCGGGGGGCTTCCGATCCCCCCCCCCCCCAGGGCTCTTCAGGAGGGAGCCCGACCGGCCTTCTCCCCCTGCCTTACTGATGGGCGCCGCTGTGGGGCGGATTACCTCTGCAGGGTGTCATACCGGCTCCCCTGCGGTTCAGCTGTCAAATGCCATGATCACCAGAGAGAGGAAGAAGATCCTCTGACACAGCAGCTGACAATCAGAGGTGATTGTAGAACCCTAGATGGAATAGATGTGATTATAGTGCCTGGTTGCACCAGATTAGCCAAGAAGGGCTTGATATGCAGGGGTGGTCAACATTTTAAACGAAGGCCCCTATGGGCTACATCTTCAACAGGATCTGCCGACCCAGTTTAGTTGCTGGCTTCGGCAGCATGGCTGTTGAAAACTGTGCCCTAAAGAGGCATGGTCTGGTCTTTTATTATTCTCATGCAGTAGAAAAAAGTCCTCTGCAGAGGATACTAGGGTATAATTTTCTTGTCTGGCTGCAGACTGTTAAGGGTTACTCAGATCCAGTTGCTTTGGTTTGGAATACAACTGTGAATGTAAAATCAGTAACTTGGTAACACTGGCAATATTTTAAGACATGCAGTTCTTCACGCTATGTGGCTGTGGGTTTTGTACACTTGGCCTGTGGCTTCTTTTGCTTTTCATGCTCCTTCTGCTCGTTTCCTAGCAACATCCCATCGCCTTTTAAGATGCTGTGGACAAGAAGCGATGTGATAGTGAGAATGTGTTTATTGGTTGCTTGGAAATTTGACGTGTTCTCCGGTCTCTTGTTTTGAACATCAAAAGTGTTAACTATTCTTTCTATTCTGCCCAACAATAATTTGCTGGTTTTGAGAGGAAAAATTAAATGTTTAGGAAATGAGGCTTCTATCTATCTATCAACCATCTCATTCTTTGGTATTTATTAAAACATCTGTTTAAATATACATTTTTTTAACCTGACGTTTGTGTTGGATATAACCAAATTCATTATCAAATGTAGCTCATGCCATTGCAAGGCAAAAAGTGGTATATGTTATATGATCTGACTAGTCTGACAATTTAATTTTCTTATTATATACCAATAAAAGTGGGCTTGCACTCTCCCAATCTGCCCCCCACTCGCCTCACTTTTTTGATGAGTTGTTAAGTGGAAGATTTCTCTTAACTAGAGGCATAGCACACCTCATTAGCCACGTTACACAGTTAATTTCCCAATAACTCCCTCTTAGTTACAAAGCTGTCTAAGGACCATTATTTATCCTTTCCCTGTTCCTTGCCGATTTAGACTGCCTTTTCTATCCACCGCTACTTGAATTAAAACTGCAATGCTTAGTGCTGAGCAAATGTTTTTAAATATATCAATATGTTTTCGATATTTAAAGTGGATAAAACCCCCCTTTTTCCACCGCCAAAGCCATGCTCTGCAGCACTTTAGGGAGTGCCGATTGGCTGATCTCAAAGGTGCTGTCATGACGCACCCAGCCATTCAGAAAGCTTGGGCAGCTCGCATCTACAAGGAAACCAGGCATGTGATGCCGGTGATCGCAGCATCACAAGAGCTCGACAGTAAAGGTGAGTTTGCCGGCAACCCTGGGGGTTTCACACAACGGGATGTCCTGCTATAGGATGCCCTGGGGGCAAGCTAGTGGACAGCCCTGGAATCTTCTAGATTCCACGGCACGGCCACATGGTTTTGATCCACCTTAAAACATGGCTTAATGCAAACCTACTCCTGATGACGTGCAGTGCGCTCCATTTGCTCACCCTGACAAGCGCATGGATCAACTGGTCTGTCCTGCCTTCACTTTTGCTGGTGCCTTGTCCTGTGTGTGCCATGGCTGTTGTCTCCCTGGCCTTCAGAAAGAAGGTGAGATGCCTTGTGGATAGCGCTAAGACTCACAAGCAGGCGGAGGAGTATAAAGACCTCAAGGCTTGCGTGGATTTCATTGCCTTTGTTGTTTCTGCCATGGATGATGGTGTCCAGCTTGGTGCCATGATCTCGTCCCTACTTGTTGCACTTCGCCGCTCGCTTTGCTTGCAGCAGTGGTCGGCTGATGCCGCGGCTAAGAAGTCGCTCACTAGTATCCCCTTCGTGGGGCACAGGTTGTTCGGGGAGCGTCCGGACCTCCTGATCAAGGATGGTAGACTCCCTCAGCGATAGAGGCCTGCGCGGCCCTTTTGGAGCTCTTCTGCCTATCGCTCCTTTCGAGGAGGAAGAGGCCCTTCATTTTCAGGTGGCCGCAGAGATACCTGGGGAAGAGGTAGGTCCCGCGGCCGACCCAATTCCGCTTGGGGAGCCAAGTCCAAGCCCCCTGCCAAGGCCCCTCAGGCATGAGGAGACGCCCTCACCCATCCGGGTGGAGGGACGGCTTCTGCTATTTGCTTATATCTGGAGACAGCGCGTCTCGGATCGGTGGATTCAGGAGGTGGTATCCTCTGGTTACAAAATAGAGCTGGCAGTCAGGCCGTCCTCAAGATTTCTTCGGTCTTGGATATCCCAGAATCCATTGAAGGCACAGGGCCTGAGAATGATCGTGCAACACCTTCTGCGGTTAGGTGTGATTTGTCCTGTACCTCGTCAGGAACAGGGTCAAGGCTTCTACTCTGTTCACAGCTCCCAAAAAGGATGGAACGTTGAGGCCTATCCTGGACCTGAAGGGTCTCAACAGGTTTGTCAGACGTTTCCTCATGGAAACCTTACGGTCCGCGATGAGCTTGTTTCGGCCCGGCGACTTCATGACCACGGTGGACATCAGGGATGCTTATCTGCATGTCCCGATATTCCAGGGGTTCCTGAGGTTTGCTCTGGAGGGTCAGCATTACCAGTTTGTGGCACTGCCATTCAGGATATCCAAGGTGCTGGCGGGCATCATGGCTATCCTGAGGGAAGGTGTTGGGCCGCCAGACGCAGGTGCAGGCCTTGCTGTCTTGTCAGCGGCCATCGATCCGTCTGGGGATGAGACTGGTGGGCCTAATGGTGTCGTGCTTCGAGTCAGTGCCCTTCGCCCAATTTCACATGAGACCTCTTCAGTTGAACCTGTTGACCTGCTGGGACCGGATGCAGGAGTCTCTGGAACAGGAATTTTCTCTGTCCCCCCTGGCCAGACAGTCCCTCTTGTGGTGGCTGGACTCCAGAAACCTATTCGTGGGCAAATCCTTTCTGACTCCTCGGTGGGAGATAGTTACCACGGATGCCAGTCTGACCGGCTGGGGAGGCATTTGGCAGACGCAGAAGATCCAGGGTCAGTGGGTCCGCAGGAGAACCGCTTACCCATAAATCTTCTGGAGTTGAGAGCGATCCGGTTGGTGCTTCTTCGCTGACTCCCCATTTAAGGGGTCGTGCGATTCAGGTTCGCTTGGACAATCAGACGGCTGTCGCCTACATCAATCACCAGGGCGGGACTCGGAGCAGGCGAGCCTTCAAGGAGGTGACTCAGATTCTGACTTGGGCAGAAGAAAATGTTCTGTGCATCTCGGTGGTTTACATCTCCGGGGCAGCCTGGGGGAGTGTTCTCTCAGCAACAAGACCTTTTACGCTCTGTGTCTCAGCCGGAAGTGGACCTGTTTGCGTCCAGACACAATCACAAGCTCCCAAGGTTCGTCTCCCTGTCAAGAGATCCTGGCCTTTGCCACAGACGCCCTGGCAATTCTTTGGACGGAGTTCAGGCTCCTTTATGCTTTCCCTCCGTTTCCACTCCTGGGCCGAGTGCTGCGCAAGATAGCCCAGGAAAGGGGTACCAACCATCCTGGTGGCTCCTCGCTGGCCTTGAGGGAGTTGGTTTGCGGACATAGTTCAGATGTCAGTGGATCGCTACGTCATGCCCGATGACCCAGGGCTTCTCACTCAATTTACAGACGCTGGCTTTGACGGCCTGGCTATTGAAACCTCAATCCTGACGGAAAAGGGGCTGTCGGCCACGGTTGTGCATACCATGATACAGGCACAGAAGAAGTCCTCTTCCATGATATACTGCATGTATTTATTCTGCTTGTTTAATATGTATGTCCATTTGTTATGCTTTGCAGTCCAGACACAAAGATAGCATCACTTTTAGTTAGTTTCCAATTTGCTTCACACAAGCTTCTGCGATCGCAATAGCCAGACTTTGACTTCCTGAACTGTCAGATACTCCTAAATGGATTTCTAATGCTTTTCTAGTTTGTGTATTTATTTACTAATGTGAGTCGTAACCAGGTGCATAGTTAAAGGGGTAAACTATACTCCTATATGCGTACCAACTGCAGGGTCAATCCCTCTGTGACTTGCATGTAGGGCAGCTTCTATGCAAAATTGAGATTAGTGCAGAAAGGAAAAAAACTCTGCCCCACCCTCCCTCATCCTATGGTTCTGATGTTGTTCCATACCCATATATTTTGCTGTACACCTTCTTTAAAAGCAGGCAGTGCCTCCTCCCCATCACAGAGACCAATAAGAGGGGATAAAGGGGCCTGTATTATGGCCTGCACCACCAACAGTGGCCCTGACTTGTATGCAAAAACTGTGTTACTAGGATAAAGGCACCCCCCAATTGCCTTGGTGCCCAGGGTGGCTGCCCTGTTCGCCCTCCAGTACTGCCCTGAATGCAGGGTATTGCAGGAAATACTTAGTCATATGCTGGTTCATAACAGTGCAAACCTACAATAAGCCTCTGCATTGGATGAAATGACTTTTCTTTAGATTTTTAGATGCCTCTTGAAATTCTAGTCCACTATACTTCTCTCTTCAAGGAGCACTTCCCAAAACCAAAAACACCTATCTACTGCAGTATAAAGGAAGTATGGCAGCCGCTCAGACCATTTTATAACTAACCTGGGAGGTGCACGTTAGCAGGGCAATTAGGATACAAAAGTCTTAAAGGAGCCACTGCACTCAACCCTGTTAGCTTGCAGACAACCTAAAATCTGGGTAACATCAGAGGGCTCGGTCCACACACCTCTGTAGAAGTATGTTAAAGCTGCACCACCAAGCACCAAGGTACCTCTGTGAGGTGCAGTCCCAACTCTAATCTCTGAGAGCCCCATTTGGGACATACAATGCAATAGATAAACTGGGAGCAGGCTTACCTGAGGATTGCCCTATAACCTCAAGTGCAGTATGTGTTCATGGATACTAAAAACAATCCACTTCAGTGTTTTAAAGCGGAAGATTTTAGTCAAACATTAGATCTCCCCACTCTGCAACCATCGCCTGGCACTGAGGCTGGACAGGGGTTACAAGAAGAAGAAAAACCCTTACCTTGCCTGCGCTTCAGCGCTGAATCCTGGGTGCTGCCATCTTAAGTGAAAGTACAAAGCGACACTCCCGGCTCTATGCACGAGCCTGTTCGTGGTCCAAAAAAGTGGTCATGCAGAAATAAAATGTGGAGGCTACATAACAAAGAGCAAGCTGGATCCCAGCTTTAACAACTTTATTCAGCAGCACACCAGGATAAATTCTCTGCATGGCAGATAAGCGAACAATGATTTGTTTTTACACTTAGCCCGTACAATCCATTTTTTAAAAAAAGTGCCTTACTTGTTGCTGCATGCTCTAAAGCCTCCTGAGCCTTCCTGTTGACAGATTCACTTTATTTAATCTACATCACAATATCCCTAACATGTTTCTATTTTACATTTATTGTCCTCTTGTCAAAAGTTGGCAAATATCTAACTAAAAAGGTAATTCCACTTTCGATGGCATTTTTTTAACGTTTCCATTGTGTGCCAAAATGATGTCTTCAATGTGTTAAGCTTATCCGTTTTTTTAAATTTTCTATTTGTTTTCAACGTTGTGTACATATCTTAGACTTCCTCACTCTAGATTGTTAATTATTTGATTGGCTAAGGCATAGACAACATGTTTAACCCATTCTGATTAAATTAAACTTCGTCCGTTTGGGAGGGACACATTGTTGTGTTGCAGTAGCAAAAGGGTTACTGGCAGAGTTCTCGCCTAGATAGGTCATTATGCTGCATAGACTTTGGCAAAACTGCTGATTATATCACTTGTTACACTGGAAGAATTGTGGAATTTGTAGTCGTGTAGTTGATTTTACTCAAGGCCATGAAAACCACTCGCACTGTAGCAAAACAGTCCAAGGAATATGAGAATCATGGAAACAGCATGCCGATATTTAAATCACAGGGCTGGGGCACAATCCTGAAACAAATTTATTTTATTTTAATTTATTACGTTTATTTTACATTCTAAAACAGGAAAACAATAAGGCACAACACAAAATGCCTGACAACAAGGGAGTTTTCCTTGTGTGTGTTTTCCTAATGTATACAAGAGAATCAAAATAAATTGGGGACATCTTGACAAGAACTGTTTTAGATTTATGATTGCTACAAGTGTTCAAATTGGCATTGCTGCCATTGACCTGCTTTGGTCACTTGTACATAATTGAATGTAGTACTTTGTATATATTAGTTGTTTTTGCTTTCATGCAATAATTGACTTTTCCTTTTTTTCCCAGGTGGTTGCCAATGCTGTAGCTGCTTTGTCTGAAATCAGTGAGTCTCACCCCAACAGTAACCTGCTTGATTTAAATCCTCAGAACATCAACAAATTGTTGACTGCGTTAAACGAATGCACAGAATGGGGTCAGATTTTTATTCTGGACTGTCTGTCAAACTATAACCCAAAAGATGAGAGGGAGGCGCAAAGGTAAAATCAAACTTTTTGATTCTAAGTATTTGTACTGTTATACTTGGAGTTTGGGTTACAATAAAAATGGGCAATAGGCATCATTTTTCCCATACAGAAGCTATCTCCTACTTTCTCCTTGGTGTCCTGATGAACACGCACCACATTGTACAGAGGACGTGGACCAAGGTTGCTTCTGGCAACCCCCTATATTTGAGGGAATAATGGTGCTCTCTGTCTGCACGAAGCAAATTGGTAGATGAGGCCCGATCTCATAAATGGGTCCTGTTGTACAGAGCTGGAGAAAGGTAGGACGTTTTCGGAGCAGACAAAAGTTAACCCGGACCAACATCCTTTTTTGGGTATTGGTCACTCAGACCGCAAATAACCACAATACCTGATCTTCTTACATTCAATTTCGGGAAAGGAGTCCCACGATTGGTTGCTGGACGCCCAGCGGCCAATTAAGGGGCTCCTCTCCCGAATTTGAAGGTAAGGAGATCGGGTGTTCGGTGGGGGATCCAGCATTCTGGATGCCACGCCCACCGACTTTGTTCTTATTTGCTGTCTGCAGGACCAACACCCATTAAAGAAAAACGGGTGTTGGTCTGGTTTAAGTATTGGCTTTTTTCATTTGAGACCGGACCAACAGCCTGAAGGGTAGCGGCCATTTTGGAGATTCCTCTCCCACCATTTCAGACATGCTGCTGCCTGGATTCAACTGACATACCTGACAATGCACAGTAACAGAAAGCCCAGCAGCGCTTCCTGTTTGCAGATGGCAAATGCATGAGCTGCCATTTTGTTTTTAAAATTTACTACAGTATGGGAAATGAATTTTTATGTGCAGCAATGTAAATTGCCCTGGGGAGGGATGCATATGAGCACTGTTTGTTGTGTTAGTCTGGTTTGAGTCATTTTTGAGTCCGCTTTAACTTGGTCAACCCCCGCCCCCCTTTAATCTATCATATTTAGAAGCTAAAATCCAAAGAAAGTGCCCTTCGGTTTGGATTATAGCTTTCTTTTACCGGTTGCTTGGAGAGGAGAAAAGCTATTGTTACACTCTGGGCTATAAACCCCCCCCCCCCCCCCCCCCGGACCTCTTTAGTGGCTAATTAAGTTGAACTCTCTTTTTAAAGCAGACCAAAAACATTTTCAGTATCCTATTACTGCTCAGAGCACCTTTTAGACCAGAACTCTGGCATAGGGAGCCAGAGCTGCCACATCCCTGGTCTCCCTGCAGACTGGGACATGCTCCTGCCCCAGCCCATCAAAATGGCAGGGGGTGGGAGCACGCTTCAGCGGTTGGCGAGTGCGATTGGGAGCCCCAGAAAGGTGAATGTTTTTTTTCAAGGTGGTTTAACACAGTGGGTTCCAGGGGCACTGAAATGCCTGGCCGTGCCCTGGAGTCATACTCCAGGCTTTGCCAGCACGGTCGTTGGCCCACTTTAAATCTGCCCATTGAATACACAGCTGAACATTTTGATAAATTTGGGTTATATAGTCAAGCCTACCTACAAGTATTTAGGGCTGTTTCACCCTCACAGCTGTGTATTCCCCCCCCCCCCCCCCCCCCAAGTCATGAAGCCTTCAGTCTGCTTCAGTCTTTCAAGGTGCCCATGGTGGTTGATGCTCACTGTAGCATTGCTGCCTGTGTGCTTGTTCCTGTTAGTTCAAGTTATTAAGTGTTGTACTTGATTCGTTCGAATACTCCACTGATGGCTTTCAGGCTCTGGCCTCTGGGCCATAACTGACAATAAGGTCTGCATTTTTCCTTCCCTTAACTAAGGATGTCTTTGTATTTTTACAGCATCTGTGAACGTGTCACCCCTCGTTTGTCACACGCCAACTCTGCTGTTGTCCTTTCTGCTGTGAAAGTGCTCATGAAATTCCTAGAGCTGTTGCCTAAAGATTCCGATTACTACACCATGTTGCTTAAAAAGTTGGCACCGCCATTAGTTACCTTGCTGTCTGGAGAGCCTGAAGTTCAGTATGTGGCTCTAAGAAACATCAACCTGATTGTCCAAAAAAGGTAATAGGAAAAAAATATGTGATATATACATCTTCATTTTAATAAAACAAACAAAACCTCATTACCATATTATAAAAGGAAAACGGATAAGCAGATAAGCTTAGCACCTTGAGGACTTTATCACACAATGATGTAAAATTTCTCCAGTTTGACCAGGCTTAATACTAGGGGTGTCAGAAAAAAATCAATTCTGTCAGCCCCCCCCGGGGCTCTTCAGTCTTCAGGAGAGAGCCCTCTTCACGAGTAGCCCTGGGCGGATGACATCACCCCCGCAGGCGCCAACCAGGCTCCCTGTGGCTCAGCTGTCAGATGGCGGTGATCACTGGGCAGAGGAGGAAGGGATCTCCTGCCTCCCCCCTCCTCTGGCCAGCGATCACCGCTTCTGTCATCGGATCGCCGAGGGACACACAAGCTGACAATATTCATGACATATGGGTAATGACCAGTAGAGGGCGAACTTCTGCAGAGATGAGTAGAAAAAAGGAGCCCCTCCCGGTCCATAAATACCTGGGACCTCCCACACATTCCCCAGTATTCTCTGCAGGAGTCGGCGAGCAAGTCAGAGGATGGCTGTCTCTTCCTTGCAGGTACGCCAGGTTCACACCCGGCCATCTTTGTCCCTATTTCTGCCCGGACCTAGTTAATTTTAAACCCCTATGCCTCCCAGCCTAGGCTGCAGGTCCGGGTGAGGGTAGGGTACACCTTAACAGGTGTACTTATAGGAGCCTTGCTCCTCCGTGAGACCCCATAACAGGGGGTAGGCGGCTACCAGGTTGGTGACCCTGGTTTGGGATGCCCTGTCCGTTTCCCCACTAGTTGGGGACCTTCCCCTTCCATTACTCCCTTTCCCGCAATGGGGGGGGGGGGGGGGGCTGTGTCCTTTCACTTATGGTCCTTCACCTTTTTGTTTATGTGTGATTGTGTGGGTGTGTGGTGCTTGCACTGTACTGTACTGTTTGGGAGCCGCAGTGCGCCTGGAGCCGACTGCTCCGCGCTCTGTGGGGAGAGCTTCTTCCCCTCCTGTCTGTCTGGGGAGGGGGCGGGGCCGGGTGCTTGGCGCGCTGGTGGCGGCCTGCCCTCTCTCTCTCTCTCTCTCTCTCTCTCTCTCTCTCTCTCTCTCTCTCTCTCTCTCTCTCTCTCTCTCTCTCTCTCTCTCTCTCTCTCTCTCTCTCCCCCCCCCCCCTCTCCCCCTCTCTCTCTCCCTTTGCGGTGCTCTGCATTGTCCGGGAACTGCGATAATGGGGCAGGGCCAGCCACAGCGCGATCCGCACTGGCCCGCCCTTCTTCTTCCTCTGCTGCCTGCGCATTTTGGTCGGAGAGGCACCATTACAGCGTTGTGAGTGCCCTGTGGGGCTTCTTGTTGTTTTCATATACTTGTCTAAGTTATATGCGCCTTTTTTGTCTAGCGTGGCGGCTGCCATTAATAACGCATGTATCTGTTGCACATTTGTGTTTAAATCATATATTGACATTTTCTGCACGTATGATTGCTGTGGAGAGTGTGCCTTGCTTACAGGGTTCCCCTCTCTTTTTATGTCTTTCAGGAGGACCCTGCTTAGTTAAAAGGGGGGGTTCTCCCGGTCCTTGGGTCCCTTGGCTAAATTTGGGGCATTATTATTATTATTATTAAAATCCTCCCACTAACGGACTTAAGGGGCATCCCGGGTAGCTTCTAGCGTATTTCCCTCTGGTCATTGCGACTACCATAAGATTCACCATATAGAGGCTTCCCAGGATACCGGGCTCGGGCTCCCTTCGGGACAATCCCGGCAGTGTGTCGGTTGTGGGGCGTCCCTTACGGGGGATAATGTGCTGGTTTGCATACCATGTGCACAGCAGGCCATAACGCGGCAGTCGGGGTCCACCTATCCTGATCCGTACCCCTGGTGACACTGTCATTAGCGGGGATTCGCAATCTGATGTATGGCTTCACCTACTCCCCCAAGCTTAAATTTGACTCCTATTGAGTTGCATACCAGTGGGGATTCTCAGCCTGATGTGTCTTCCAGACTGGCTAGTGTTGAGAAGTTGCTTGCTAATACTTTGGTGCGTAAGGCCTCTGCTAAGAAGCGGCACTTGACGCCTGATGTCACTCTTTTCCCTATGGAGGCGGATGAGTTCTTGGAACTGTCTGGTTATACCCCCTTGGAAGAACGGGAATTATTCTCTGACTCGGAGTCATCTGATGAGAGGCCCAGGGGTCATGATGATTCTGGCTTTGACCCCTGAGCCCCAGATGATACTGATAGGCTGTTGGCTCAGATTTTTGAGGTACTGTCTATCTTTCCCCCGGTTGCGGCCCCCAGGCAGCAGGGGGAATTGTTTCATACTGCTAAGCCATGTTTAGGGTTTCCTGAGCAAGCCCATTTTAATAATCTCGTGCTCAAGGAATGAGAGTGTCCCAGCAGGCCTCCTGGAGTCCCTAAGAGTTGGGTTAAGAGGCATCCCTTTCCTGCTGATGTGGTGAAGCGTTGGTCATCCCCTCCAGAGGTGGATGCCCCGGTCCTAGTGTTATCTAACACCTGCTTAGAAGTGTCCTAGATGGTGCTCCTGATGATGTGTCTATTGATGAGTTTAATGCACTCTCTCGTTATGAGGTTTTTGTGACTTATGTCCTCTCTGCCTTGGATGATACCATCCATCCATGTGTGGCAGAATCTCTGCCCTTGTGGTGGCTATACGCCACTTGGTTTGGCTGGAAGGGAAACTGGTTTTCCCTTCAAAGGACTGCACCTGTTTGGGGACTGCCTGGACCTGTTTGCTAAGAGAGGCAGGTTACCCCAGCGCAGGCAGCAGTCTCAGCCCTTTCGGGGACAGGGCTCCTTTTTCTTCCCCATACCGTGGATCCAGACAGGGGAGGGGGGGTCTCCCTTACCGAGGCCCGAGGATATTTCTGGGGTAGGGGCAGAGGACGTGGACGCCCTGGCTCATCCTGGGACTCCAAGCCTAAGTCTTCTCCCAAGCCCTCTCTGGCATGAAGGGGCGAACTCACCCATCCGGGTGGGGGGGACGGCTTCAGCATTTTGCTCAAGTCTGGAGGCTTCATGTCTCAGACCGGTGCATTCAGGAGGTAGTGTCCTCCGGTTACAAGTTTGCTGCCTGGCTGCCCCCAAGATTCATCAGATCCCGGATCTCTCAGGACCCTATGTCAGCTCAGGCTCTAGTTCTGGCGGTACAAAGCCTTCTGGTCCCTGGACCAGGTTCTTGTTCTGTCCCCCCTAGTCAGGCGGTCCCTCTCGTGGTGGCTGGACTCCAGGAACCTGTTGGTGGGCAGATCCTTCTGGCCCCCTGCTGGGAGACGGTCACCACGGATGCCAGTCTGACAGGTTGGGGGGGGCTTCTGGAAGTCCCTGCAGTTCCAAGGGCGGTGGGGCCCTCAGGAGGCCCACACACCTATCAACATTCTGGAACTGAGGGCGATCAGGTTGGTTCTGGCTCACTTGACCCAACACCTGTTCAGGTACGCTCGGACAACCAGACGGCGGTTGCCTACATCAATCATCAGGGAGGGACCCGGAGCAAGGGGGCCCTCAAGGAAGTGTCTCTGTTCCTGGCCTGGGTGGAGGACAATGTTCCCTGCATATCAGCTGTGTACATTCCGGGGGTGGAGAATCTGCAGGCAGACTCTCTGAGCAGGGGGACCTCTCGCCTGGGACAATGGTCCCTCTGCGACAGGGTGTTGCAATCTCTGTGTCCCCGTTGGGGCCAACCAGATGTGGACCTGTTTGCTTCCCGTCACAATCACAAGCTCCCGGCCTTTGTCTCCCTGTCCCAGGATCCTCTGGCCTTGGCCACGGATGCCCTAGCAATGTCATGGCAGGACTTTCAGCTCCTGTATGTCTTTCCTCCATTCCCCCTGTTGGGCAGGGTTCTGTGCAAAATAGCTCTGGAGGGGGTGCCAGCAATCCTGGTGGCCCCCAGGTGGCCAAGAAGAGTGTGGTTCGCAGACGTGGTGCAGCTGGCAGTAGATCAGTACGCTCTGCCCAGGGTGCCAGACTTGCTCACTCAGGGTCACTTACACCATCCCAATTTACAAACTCTGGCTTTGACGGCCTGGCAGCTGAAACCTCCATCTTGATGGAGAAGGGGCTGTCTGCCTCTGTGGTTGATACCATGTTAAAGGCTAGAAAGAAGTCTTCTTCTTCCATTTAGTATAGGGTTTGGCGTGCCTACATTGACTGGTGTGAGTCTAGGTCTCTTCCCTGTCGTGTGTTCTCTATTCCCAGGATCCTGGAGTTCCTGCTGCATGGGTTGGAGCTGGGGCTCCAACTCAGTACTCTGAAGGGTCATGTCTCTGCCCTGGCTGTTTTCTTCCAGAGGTCCTTTGCCCAGCATTCTCTGATCAGGACTTTTTTCCAGGGGGTTACTCATGTGCGCCCCCCACGTAAGCCTACGTTGCCTGTTTGGGATTTGAACTTGGTCTTGTCTGCCTTGCAGGGTGCTCCCTTTGAATCTGTGCAGGAGCCTGCCCTGGCCATTTATGGCTATCACCTCTGTTAGGTGTGTGTCTGAGTTGGCGGCGCTTTCCATCCAGCCCCCCTACTTTGGGAGACAACAGGACAAGGTGGTGTTTCGCTTCAAGCCAGATTTTCTACCTAAGGTTGTGTCTGCCTTTCATCTGAATCAGTACATTGTTCTTCCTTCTTTGTGCCCTAATCCTAGTA
Source organism: Gastrophryne carolinensis (assembly GCA_027917425.1). Lineage (NCBI taxonomy): Eukaryota > Metazoa > Chordata > Amphibia > Anura > Microhylidae > Gastrophryne > Gastrophryne carolinensis. Next base: position 253,069,295 of record CM051236.1, on the reverse strand, counting down.
ACGCTAAGGAGAGGGTTTTGCATTCCTTTGATGTGGTTAGGTGTCTGAAGTACTATCTGGTGGCTACTGCACCTTTTTGTTTTTGTGGTCCCTTCTGGTCCCAGGAAGGGTTTGGCTCCTGCTAAATCTACTATCAGCAAATGGATCTGTCAGGCTGTGATTCAGGCCTACTCTGCTAAGGGGAAGAATCCTCCCTTCCGCCCTACTGCTCATTCCACTCATGCTATTGGTGCCTCTTGGGCTTTTCAGCACCAGGCTTCTGTTGAACAAGTTTGCAAGGCCGCTACTTGGTCTTCTGTTCATACCTTTTCCAAGTTTTACAAGGTTGATGTTAGGGCCTCAGCTGATGCTGCTTTTGGCCGCAAGGTTCTGCCCTGCCTGTTGTTACCTTTGGGGATCCCACCCTACTTTATGGACACTGCTATTGCATGTCCCAAGTGTAATGATTCTTATCTGGAGCAGGACGTACTGTATACTAAGAATAATACAATTCTGTGATTACTCACCTGTAGAATTGTTGTTATGAGTATACAGTACGCCCTGCTCCACCCCACCCTTGGTCTTGCATTACCCTAGGATCCCCTGTATGGTGATTATCATTCTCTCGGCTTCTCGTTAACAGCTTTTCAATGCTGGGGATTTGTGGGAGGTCCCGGGAGGAGCCAATTCCGCAGTCTCTGCAGTCCAGCGCCATCTGGCGGAGTAATACCCAAGTGTAATGATTCTTATCTGGAGCAGGATGTACTGTATACTCATAATAACAATTCTACAGGTGAGTAATCAAAGAATTGTATTTTTACCTTCACAATCCAATTTTTGGTGAGCCTCTGGGCTTACTTGTGGTGAGGCAATGTGTTGTCTAATAGCCAGGACTGCCCAGTAACCCCCTGTCCTTGGCCCACAGCTAATATGCCAAAAATAATTTGTTGTTCATCTCGCGATGTATGAACAATAAATTGAATTAAGCTGACAGGGCTTCTGGGATTTTCCTCTCTAGCCTCTACTCCTGCATTGTGATAAGCTCCCAGCTCACATTGAGCAATAAGAGGGTTCATTTTGGTGGTGTGAGAGGTGGGGGTACCCAATGAGGCCTTGCACTACTGAGATAGTACTAGAGTTTCCCCTGTCATGCTTCGTGGTCACAACTTGCAAAGCTGGCCTTGGGATGAAAAGCGCCCAGTGCAAGACTACAGCGTTCCCCCAACACCCTTCTGTGCTTCCTCACTACTGGCCTACTCCCCCACATTGTTGCTGACATACATTGGGGTATATACAGCATGCTAATTGGATGAAAGCATGCATATGTGCCATGGGATTGCTTGCAATCTGTTATCCCAGGGGGTTTCACACAGTGGGATATCCCACATTTGGATGCTGCAGGGATAGTGGTTCTAAATTGGTGGGTACTGTTTGCTATAAACTGGGGCATCTCATGCTCTATCCTGGATTAAACGTTTAGTGTCTTTGTGGCTATAAAGCAATATTGATTTCATGGAATGAATGACTGCTTATATTTTATCTAGACCAGAGATTTTGAAACAAGAAATCAAGGTGTTCTTTGTCAAATACAATGATCCAATTTATGTGAAACTGGAGAAACTGGATATTATGATACGCCTGGCATCACAAGCCAACATTGCTCAGGTCAGTGTCACTATTAGGCTTCATATTTGTTTTAGGTTATTATGCTGTCTGATTTGTTATGTTGCCATATGACACATTTTTCTAAATATTCTCTGGTTGTGTATTTGCAATATTGGATATTGGATAGGTTTATGTAGTGCGAATGTGTTATGGTTTAGGATGTTTTATGTACTTATGGTCTGTACTACAATTATTTGTAATGATAGCTTTGCAAAGCACCATAGAATTTGTGCTGTATATAAATCATTCATGAAAAATATAAATATTACAGCTTGGCGTGCAATTTAGTTTGCATCACTAGTAATAAATACTGTATCATTTCAACAATTCATAAAGTGATATCTCGCTTAAACCGGACCTTCACCATGATTTAATGAAAAGCCCAAACTCTTAAAAAAACAATTCCTCAGCATCTAAAATTAATATATTTTACATGTTTAGTCACTAATTTATTATACTTTTCCCCACTGGGCTGCAACTCTGTTCGGGAATTTAGGATACGGGCGCCGCCATCTTGACTCAGAAGCATCACACTTACTGAGGAGAGGAGAGTGGGATAAGGTACAGGGGGGCAGGTTATAGCTGTGCTTTGCTCAGACAGAGCAGAGCTGGGGTCAAGGAAAGGTCAGCAGTCCCAGAATGCAGAGCAGCACAGTCACTTCCTGTTTGCAGGCACTTCCTGTTTGCAGGCTGCCTGCAAAAATGGCAGCTTCCATAAGCCGCCATCTTGGATGTTTAAAGGCTTATAAAATGCAGTAGATGCAGGTAGGATGATTTTTAATGTGAGCAATCTGTATATACAGGGTGTGGGAAACATATAAGATAGACTCTTATTTAGAGTGAAGGTCCGCTTTAAATAAAACATTCCTACCAAGCCTTATTGCATTTTATCTAGCAAAATCTGAAATGACAAATCATGGCATGGCAGGTTCATATTTCCTTGCCACTCTTATCTGGTTCCTGTGACCTCTAAAATCCCTCTTTGTCTGGAGAAGGCTTGATACAAATGTAGTGCATATTGTTGTTAAAGTGAATCATAATCCACCGGGGCAGGCCCTGGAATCTAATAGATTTCAGGACCGGCCGCTAGCCTGCTCCCTGTAGCAGGATGCCTCGCTGTGTGAAACCCCGGGGGTCGCCGGTAGATTAACCTTTCCCTTTAGCTTCCACGATGCTGGCCGCCACATCTCTGGCTTCCCTGTAGCTGTCGGCGCCCCAGTTCCCAGCCTATCGGAATGGCTGGTTGCAGAAGCGTGAAAGCCGTGGATGTGGCCAGCCGGCGTTTGCGAGTCGCCTAACACCTTTGAGATCAGCCAATCGCTGTTCTCAAAGGTGTTATAATTGATTTTTGTTTGGTGATCAAAGGGAAATACAAGTTTAATTCTCCAAGGATGCTGGTTTAGATACTTACTTAGATACTTTCTTAGATACTTTATTTATTCCGCCAAGTAAGTACAGGATGCAAACAAGGAATGCTTTTTGGCAAGGAGATACACCAGGAGAGCTATTTAACAATAGATACACAACATTTTAGTAACAGGAAATAAGGATTAAGGTTTGGTGCAGGATACATTTTTTAATGAAAAAAAAAGTATTATCAACACTGCATGTCTGGAAGGAGACCTCACATACTGGTTTTGTTCAAGGCCATAATGGCCAGAGGAAAAAAAAAACTTTTTTGTGTCTGGATGTTAAGCATTCAGGAGTGTGCATCAGCTGCTCTGAGATGAGGAAATTTGTATTTGGGGGTGTGGTGAACTTTCCCATGTGTCGTTTTTAAACCCCCATCCCAACATCTAAGGCTTCATAGAATATCTGCTTTACAATGAAAAGCTGTGTTATGGTACCATGAGCAATATATTACAGATCACATTCGTCTGTTTACACCTATCAGCTTGCCCTGCGTTGGGCAGCGCAGTTACAGTGCAGGGGACAATGCTGCCCACTATTTTATGGCCAGTTCACATATATGAGTTGTGTTGCACTATGTGTTGGGAAAATATTGCAAGCAGTAACAATGCTAGAACAGGCCTATAGAAGTCTATGGCAATGCAAGCACACATGTATAACCCTGTACATGCTGCATTGCGCTTGCGTTGCCATAGACTTTACCATTAACCTGTTGTGCCAAATGTTTCAAAAATGCAAACACAGCACAATTAGATACATTGCACCTCTGGCAAAAAATACAAAGTACATGCTCTTGGCGCAACAGATAGGTGGAACCTAAGGGGTAAAGGACATTCATTTTGTAGCATGCACCTCTGCTACTTACTGTATATAGACATTTCTTGATGTAAAGTCATGTAAAAAAAAAAAGTAATTACCTGTTGAAATAAAATGTACATTTTTTTTAATTCAATGGTTTTCCAACATTCTTGATAAAGATTGTACCTGCTATCATCTAAAACGGGTGTCTAACTCAAATACAAAGTGGGCCAAAAATCAAAACTTGGGACAGAGTTGTGGGCCAACCTTGATATTTTTGAAATAATGTATGTCCAACTGCACATGCATGCAGCCAGTCGGCATGCTCGCCTTCATTCTCCTTTTCTTAGTCGACTAGAGCTCTTATCAGCTAAGGTGCTAATTGAGCCAAGTGCACCACCGGTTACATCCTCCTCTAAGCTCGAGCTGGGGGTGTGCATTCTCTGACCATTAACAAATGTCTGGCGTGGGCACGCAGCGGCTAAAAGTATAGCGGAGCGCAGTCGCGGCCCATGCATGCGCTGTCGGATCAGCTTTCGGTTAAGTTTTACCGCCGGTCCGGGGGCTTCAAACAGCGGTTGGGATGCCCCAGGTAGTGAGAATCAGGTGCCTCTGGAGTCTTATAGACAGATGCGTGCTTGGTCCTCTTTAATGCAGCATGCCACTTTCCGTGATGGGATGGGGTAGGCTTCTCTACCTTTCTTTACCTCACGCAGTCGCTTTTCACAGTCTCTGGCAGCCCGAGCCGGCTTGGCGTCATCCTGTGTAGGGACGTCAGCCAGCTTGGCCTGGTTGACAGTTACTTTTGCCAACCACTGGGGGTAGTACTTCCCTGCAAAATCTGGCCCGCAGTGTCATCAGATTTGGCCCGCAAGCAAGAGTCTGCTCCGCCCCCCGTTTCCCTCGTATTTATCTATGAGTGACATGGCTGGTGCAGTCACGGTTGTTACCTTTAAATCAGTGGCACAGCCTCACACTTGCTACCCTGCCTCATTTAGTCCCCAGGAGGCCCACCCAGTGGCCAGATTGCAGCCAGGCGGCCAGCGAGTTTGCGGGAAGAGGCTTTGATGTGAAACCCAGCCCCTATGATGTACAAGGGAAGTACTTCCCCCAGTGGTTTGCAAAAGCAACTGCCAACCAGGCCGTGCTGGCTGGCGTCTCTACACAGGATGACCCCAAGCCGTCTCGGCCAGCCAGTGACTGTAAAAAGCCAGTTCGCAGTCACTGGTGGGCTTGTTAACTAGCCTCTTGGGGCCTAAGCGAGGCAGGGCAGCAAGTGTGTGGCTTTGCACCTGGTTTAAAGGTAGCACCCGCGACTGCACCAGCCATGTCACTCATAGATAATAGTGTGGGAAAAAGGGGGGGCCAAATCTGATGACACTACGGGCCAGATTTGGCTAGTGTGATCTTAAATGTGTTCGGTAGATGGACAGTAATGTGCATGGCCTCTCAGCGGATGCAATTGCCTCTGGCGGTCATGTGGGGGCCAGTTTTGGTGATAGCATATAACCTGCCCTCCATTATTTTTTTCCTCAAATGAGTGTTGGATTGTTTTAATATATAGGCCTTGATTCACTAAAGGTAGAAAAAAAAAATTAACGCTTGGAAAATAAATTCGCATGCGAGAATTTTTCAAACCTAGGAGTGATTCACAAAGGCAGTTGAATTAAATTCGTGTGTGCGAATTTGCGGGCGAATTTTTTTCGTGCGCAGTTGAAAATCACTTTACAACTGGAAAACTCAGTGAAAAAGTGCACGAATTTTCCATACCCAAATGCTGTCTGTGAGAATTTTTTCTACTGCTTCCTAATTTGTAGCAGAGCAGTATGTGTTTCTGGACTTTCTAATTGATGTGGACTAGTACATGTCATTGTTAATGTTTAATTATGTTTAATTTTGCACTTTGCATTGGTTCGGTGCATCATTTTTTGGTGCTGGTGGTTTAGGTGCCCTTTTGGCAGTGTTGCTTTGCATTGCTTTACATCTATTGTTATTGTACCGATTTATTTGGGTGGTTTGTAGATTAACAGTTCTTAGTTTTGACTTTGCTCTGTGGATCCATTAATATACGAAGGTGAGTGCTGCCATGAGTGTCATCATTAGCATAGATATTGGTTTGGTCGCCCCATATAGTCCTGATGTACTTACATTTCCAAACCACATTAAAGGTTTCTGCTGCATCCAGGGCCAGCTCCAGAGTCCCAGCGCGCCCCTTGTGTCACGTCACTTGTGCGGCTCTGTGAATCCCCCTGGGATGACCGGTATACTCACCACACATATTAAAGTGCACCAAAACCCAGGATTTTGACTATCTTGGGTTCTGGTCCTTGCCCCCAGGTCGCTGAAACCAACTCACTTATTCCCGGTCCTACAGCGCATGCACAGCCACTCATCCAATCAGCGAGCTCGGATCCACTGACGTCACATCGTCTAAGGCAAGTGGCTCCGAGCGTACTGACACGCGCATCTCCTGCTACCCTCTAACAGGAAGCGTGCCCGCATCGGCCATTCACAGATGCCTGGCGCAGAAGGTAAGTGTATGGGCGACCTAGGAGTTTGTTAGACTGCAGAGCCAGCTGGGTTTGGGTCCACTTTAACAACAATCTCAAATATTCCACTGTACACTGGCTTTCTCCCATGGCATGCTGAGTTAGGATATCATGCTGTGTGAACACGCCCCCCCCCCCCCCCCCCCCCCCGGAATATCACCATTCACTCACCTCTGCCTTGTTCCTATGGCGCATGCGCAGGCTCTCCTCCAATGCGAGGCATCTGCTGTGGCTCTCGTTGACTTCAATGGAGAGCGCATGCTGGCGTATCCCCCTTGTGGCATGTGCTCTCTCCTGCCCTAGCCAATCATATAGGCTGAGACAGGAGCGGGTGCCACTGGGGATGCATCAGTGCGCACTCCCCATTAAAGTCAATGAGAGCCATTTGTTGAATGACATAGTCATGGCGGACAGAAAGCCCGGGCATGCGCCGCTGGAACGAGGAAGAGGTGAGTGAATAGCGACATTCTGAGGGGGTTTCACCCATGGGGCATTGCGGGTTTTGTTCCACTTTAAAGTGGACCAATCTCCAGGATTTTCACTATCCTTGCCCTACGGGCATCCTGATGTCCTGCTGTTACAAACCCCCTGATCTCCCACTACAGTCATCTTTCTGCTGTTCCCACAGTGCATGAGCTTATCCAATCAGTGATTTATGCCGTGCATACTAATGTAGGGCATAAAGCCGTTGTTTTGGATTCAGCATCGGCATAGGGAGCAGGTTTCCCTGTGGAGTGCACATTACCATGCATTTGGACTGTCTGAATGGATGGGTGTGGGAGCGCACCTTTGCAGCCTTTTGGACTCCAGGGCCTTCCATGGTGGCGACTGGTCCAGCTTAAAGAGGAAGATACGCCTGGACAGCCATGGGGTCTAAAAGATCACTTAAAATACACGCGGGCAACTTACAACCCCCGGGGCATCCCTATTAGGGATGTTCTACTGTGTGAAACACCCTAGGAACCCCCACAAATACCTTTCCGTGGATCCACGCCAGATTTATGGGTCTCGGCATGTCCTTGGCCTCCCTGCAGTCTGTGGTGCGCTCCCACGCTCAGGCACGGCCTAAATCACAAGTTTGCAGCGCAACACAAAGTACAAAAAAATACTTCCAAAAACAATTCCAAGCAGCCCAGGAATCCCGTGGCACATGCACCAGCCAAAAAAAAAAAATTAACAAAAGTGGCCGAAATAATTATAACAATCTCAGCCCATTGAAATGTATGGGATAAGGCCACACATTGCAGGGTAAGCGTCTGGTCTGACACTGTAGGGAACTCAGCAATGGCACCGATGATAGATGGGACACTACCTGGCACTATCACAGGTACTCTGGATTTTTGATTTGATAAATACATCTTTTGCACTGGGACCTGACATTCACCTGCCACTAAGTGGCCTTAGCGTTTCTTAAAGTGATTCCCTCCCCCCAGGGGCATCCAAAATCAGGATGCCCCGCTGTGTGAAACCCCCCAGGTCGCCCCATATACTTACCTTGTTTCCCGGTCCAACAGTGCATGCACGAGCCGCGACCACATCCCCGCTATCCCTCTAGCATGGGCGTGTGCCCGCACCAGGCATTTGTGAATGGCCAGCTCGGGCACGCTCCCTGTTAGAGGGAAACGGGGGATGCGGCCGCCAGCACGCTGGGAGCCTCTGGCATTAGACGAAGACTTAGACAACGGGGCGTCAGCGGCTCCGAGCACGCTGATTGGACGAGCGGCTGTGCACGTGCCGTAGGACCGGGAAGAAGTGAGTTGGCATTGGTGATCTGGAGGGGGTTTTACACAGTGGGGCATCCCTGATCGGGGTGCCCCAGGGGAAAGGACCAAAACCCAGTATAGTAAAAATCCTGGGTTTTGGGCCACTTTAACCCTTAAATGTTTTTTTAATATTTTGGGATGTTCATTTTTCTGTCTGATATATTTATGTTGTCATGGCGTTAGGTATTGTTTACATCACTTACATTTATCAAGTTGTGCAGCGGCCTGCAATGTGGTAAATAAAACATTGCACATGTTACTGCACATGATTTATTTTATATAAATGTTTTTGCTAATATGTGTATATTAAATATATATTAATTAAATATAATAAATATAATAATATTATTATATTAAATATAATAATACATTTACACAATTTCATGTTTATAGGCCTCCTTATGGTGCACTATGGGCTTTTTTGCAGGTATAGTGGATAGAAGGACTCCATGGTGGAAGTCAGAAAACAGACTTTTCTCCTCCTGAAAGCTGCTGTAAAAAATTCGTGTGAAACACTTGAATTGAACTCATGTGTGGAGCCAATCCATGGCACCTGAATCACTAGAATTGTTTTTCGCTTGTAAATTCCACATAAATTATTTTCGCAAATCGAATTATTTTCGAGTGCATTTTCTCTCACTCGAATTAAATTAGCAAAAAGTTAAATAATACTTTGTTGAATCGCGCGTAGAATTTGCGCGCGCAAAATCGCACCTTTTCCTCAAAAAAACATGCCAAAATTAGAATTCGACCTTTAGTGAATCAAGGCCATAGTCAGTGTAAGAAAGGACTTGATCTATGTCTTCCTTTTCACAGGTACTCGCTGAATTAAAGGAGTATGCTACTGAGGTAGATGTTGATTTTGTCAGGAAGGCAGTACGTGCCATTGGAAGATGTGCCATCAAAGTTGAAGTAAGGCATTTCATTATTTGCATTATGAAACCTTTCCAGACTAACCAAGACTAATTTTCAGACCTGTCTTTTATTTATTGGTTGTTCTCTTTTAACTACTTTGTGCTAGGTAGGTTTTTGTGCAGCTAGTGTGTCACTTGTGACAATTGAGCAATAGGTTATGTTATACTTCAAGACATATTTGAAGATCCTTCAGTTTGAATTATATAAGCACCCAGGGGTGTGGTAAATTGGCAAATCTTGAAGGGATATCTGTATTTTTTTCCTTATTTTTATTCTATAATATATTGAACCTCCGGCTGAGAATCCTGCAAACTAGGCACTAACTACACAAACCTTTCAAGTTTTCCACACAGAAGCCCCATGCATGCAACATCTGTTGGCTTTGTGGGGTGTTGCTAGGATTAGCAAAAGGGTTTGATAAATGGGTTCTTCTGGATGTTTCCAGATGTAAATTGGCAAACGGGCATGCCCATCCATGATGCTCAGAGGGTGGGAGAACAGCCCTGAGAAAAGTGCTGGATCAAGGTCTCCTCCTTTTAAAAGTCTAGACTTAAGGACGCCTAATTATGTAGGTTTAGTTTTGTACATTCACATCAATGTACCCATTTGCATATTGACTTAGTAGTATTTAAACAGGATAGATTGTAAAAAAAAAAAAGTCTTCCCTCATCCTGTGTGGTTTTATATTCTTAGTATACAGTACGTCCTGCTCCAGATATAGTACTTACTATTGGGTATTACTCCGCCAGATGGCGCTGGACTGCAGAGACATCGAAAATAGGCTCCTCCCGACCCCTCAAATACCCAGGGACCTCCCACAAATCCCCTAGATTTTCTCTGCAGTCTGGACTGCGAAGGACGAGAAATGGCTCTCTCTACTCGCAGGTGAGCGGGGCTATTAGCCTGCGGCCCTGTAGGACTATTCCCACCCATTCCATTAGTGATATGCCTCCCAGCCTTGGCTGAGCTGGTCGGGTGAAGGTAGGCAGCACCAAAGGGTAGGCGGTTCAGGCTTATGGTGAGCCTCTATGGGATGCCCCTCCCGCACTATTGCCCCTGCCTATCGGTGGGCCCTATTTAAGTGGCCGCTGTCCTCCCTCATTCTCCTTGTAGCCTTCGGGGGGAAAGAGGGGGGGGGGTGTCGGTGTGTATGCTATGCGTTACGTTGTCTTGCCTTACTATGACTGTATTTAAAATTGCAGCCGCCGCGCGCCTTTTCTGTCACTGTGTTCCGCGCTTGGCAGCGGCGTTACCTCAGGCGCCGTCGCACCGTCATTGGCTGCTTGTCACTTGCTGGCCCTCGCGGGCGGCTTTATTATCTCCTTTTTATTACTGTCTGCTTACGCCCCCTTTCATTATGTTTTTCAGGCGGCGAATCCATTGGCTTCTCCCGGCCCTCAATTAGTTGGCTAATTTGTGAGGCCTAGTGTAATTACTCCCACTTCCCTAGCGGGTTATTGGCGCATCCAGGGTTGCTGTATAGCGTTAATCCCTATCGGCCTATAGTGCCGCTATAATCACCATATGGAAGCATCTCAGGATAATGATGTCTCATGTTGACGCTGACAAAGCGCGGGTCTGTGTACCCTGTGCTGAGCAGGTGCTTGCACTGCAATCTGGCCTTCCAGTGGCTGGGCCTGCACCCCGTTTCACTTCATCTACCCCCCCAAGCTTAAATCTCACTCCTACTGAGTTGCATACAAGTGGGGATTCTCAGCCTGATGTGTCTTCTAGACTGGCTACTGTTGAGAAGTTGATTGCTAATACCTTGGCATGTAAGGCACCTGCTAAAAAGCGTCACTTAACGCCTAATGTCGCTCTTTTCCCTATGGAAACTGCTGAGTTTAGGAATCTTTGTGGCTATACCCCTTCGGATGAAGGGGAGCTTTTCTCTGACTCAGGGTCATCTGATGAGAGGCCAAGGGGTCATGACGATTCTGGCTCTGACCCCTGGGCCCCAGATGACACTGACAGATTACTGACCCAGATTTTTGAGGTTCTGTCCATTTCTCCCCCTGTTGCGGCTCTCAGGCAAAGGGGGGAACTTTTCCATACCGCTAAGTCACGTTTGGAATTTCCTGAGCAAGCACATTTCAATAACCTTGTGCTCAAGGAATGGGAGCACCCCAGTAGTCTTCCCGGGGTACCTAAAAGTTGGGATAGGAAGTATCCCTTTCCTGCTCATGTGGTAAAGTGTTGGTCATCCCCTCCCGAGGTGGATGCCCCGGTTCTGGGGCTATCTAACACCTTTGTCTTGCGTTCCCCTGACTCTACTACCCTGCGGGATGCTGAGGACCGGCGTATTGACCAGCTGGCGTCCCATGCTTTTGCATGTGTGGGGACGGCGCTGCACCCGGTCTGTGCCTCTGCCATTACCGCTGTGGCCACTAGGACCCTGATCAGAAATATGCTTGATAGTGCCCCTGATGATTTGCCTTGTGAGGTGTTTAATGCACTCTCCAGTTGTGATGTTTTTGTAAATTTTGTCCTCTCTGCCTTGGATGACACCATTAGAATGTGTGCCAGGACATCTTCCCTTGTGGTGGCTATACGCCGCTCGGTTTGGCTACGCCAGTGGGCTGCTGACAACGCTGCCAAGAAGGCCCTCACTGGTTTTCCCTTCAAAGGACTACGCCTGTTTGGGGACCGCCTGGACCTTTTTGCTAAGGGAGGCAGGTTACCCCAGCGCAGGCGGCAGTCTCGGCCCTTTCGGGGTCAGGGCTCCTTCTCCTCCCACTACCGTGGTGCTAGACAAGGGAGGGGGGTTTCCTTTACTGGGGCCCGGGGAGATTTCTGGGGTAGGGGCAGAGGACATGGACGTCCTGGCTCCTCCTGGGGTCCGAAGGCTAAATCCTCTCCCAAGCCCCCTCAGGCATGATGGGGCGCCCTCACCCATCCGGGTGGGGGGACGGCTTCAGCACTTCGCTCACGTCTGGAGGCTTCATGTCTCAAACCGGTGGATTCAGGAGGTAGTGTCCTCCGGTTACAAGATAGTTTGCTGCCTGGCCACCCCCAAGATTCATCAGATCCCGGATTCTTCAGGACCCTGTGTTAGCTCAGGAGCTGGTGCAGGCAGTGCAAGGCCTCCTGGAGCTGGGGGTCATCTGCAAGGTCCCTTTAAGAGAAATAGGCAAGGGCTTCTATTCCAACCTATTCACAGTCCCCAAAAAAGATGGTTCAGTCAGGCCCATCCTGGACTTGAAGATCCTCAACAAATTTGTCAGGAGCAGGCGCTTTCGCATGGAAACTCTGTGCTCTGCCATCAGTTCCCTGCGCCAAAGGGATTTCATGACTTCTGTGGACATCAAGGATGCTTACCTTCATATTCCTGTGTTTCCAGGTCATCAAAGGTTCCTCAGGTTCGCTCTGAAGGATCAACACTACCAGTTTGTGGCATTGCCCTTTGGTCTCACCTCAGCTCCCAGGGTGTTCACCAAGGTGCTGGCTGGCGTAATGTCTCTGCTCAGGTATCAGGGCGTCCGCGTGCTGCCTTATCTGGACGACATTCTCATCACCTCCCAATCTCTACATCAGGCAGAATTGGATACTCAGCTGGTGGTGTCCACCCTGGAGTCATTTGGATGGGTGTTCAACCACCCCAAGTCCTCACTGTCCCCCTCCTTGGTGACTCCATTCCTAGGAATGAATCTGGATACAGTTCAGGCAAGGATTTTCCTTCAACAGAAGGTGGACAGTCTGATTGCACAGGCTCAGTTCCTGCTATCTTGTCGTCATCCCTCCATCAGGCAGGGGATGCAGCTGGTGGGCCTGATGGTGGCGTGCTTCGAGGCGGTCCCTTATGCTCAGTTCCACTTGAGGCCTCTGCAACTCCACCTCTTGTCAGTGTGGGACAAGGATCCAGCGTCCCTGGACAGGGTCTGTGTGCTCTCCCCCTTGGTCAGGAGGTCCCTCTCGTGGTGGATGGACCCAAGGAACCTGTTGGGGGGAAGATCCTTTCTTACCTCTTCCTGGGAGACGGTCACCACGGATGCCAGTCTGTCAGGTTGGGGGGGTTTCTGGAAGTCCCTGCGGTTCCAGGGGAGGTGGGGCCCTCAGGAGGCCCACACACCCATCAATGTCTTGGAACCGCGGGCGATCAGGTTAGTTCTGGCTCACTTGACTACTCACCTTCGGGGCCTGCCTGTTCAGGTGCGCTCGGACAACCAGACGGCAGTTGCCTACATCAGTCATCGGGGAGGGACCCGGAGCAAGGGGGCCCTCCAGGAAGTGTCTCTGATCCTGACTTGGGCGGAGTCCAATGTTCCCTGCATATCAGCTGTGTACATCCCGGGAGTGGAAAATCTCCTGGCAGACCCTCTGAGCAGGGGGACCTCTCGCCAGGGAGAATGGTCCCTATGCAGCAGGGTGTTCCAATCTCTGTGTCACCGTTGGGGCCAACCAGATGTGGATCTGTTTGCGTCCCGTCACAATCACAAGCTACCGGCCTTTGTCTCCCTGTCCCTCCTATCCTCTGGCCTTGACCGCGGATGCTCTAGAAATGTCATGGCAGGACTTTCAGTTTCTGTATGTCTCCCCCCCCCCCCCCCCCCATTCCCCCTGGGCAGGGTTCTGTGCAAGATTGCTCTGGAAGGGGTGCCAGCAATTCTGGTGGCCCCCAGGTGGCCAAGAAGAGTGTGGTTCGCAGATGTGGTGCAGCTGGCAGTAGATCAGTACGCTCTGCCCATGGTGCCAGATCTGCTCACTCAGGGCTCACTACGCCATCCCAATTTACAAACTCTGGCTTTGACGGCCTGACTGCTGAAACCTCCATCTTGATGGAGAAGGGGCTGTCTTCCTCGGTTGTGGATACCTTGATAAAGGCTAGGAAGAAGTCTTCTTCTTCTCTTTATTACAGGGTTTGGCGTGCCTACATTGACTGGTGTGAGTCTAAGTCTCTTCCCTGTCGTGTGTTCTCTATTCCCAGGATTCTGGAGTTCCTACAGCATGGGTTGGAGATGGGGCTCCAACTTAGTACTCTAAAAGGTCAGGTTTCTGCCCTGGCTGTTTTCTTCCGGAAGTCCTTTGCTCAGCATTCTCTGATTAGGACTTTTTTCCAGGGGGTGACTCATGTGCGTCCCCCACGTAAGACTACGGTGCCTGTTTGGGATTTGAACTTGGTTTTGTCAGCATTGCAGGGTGCTCCTTTTGAACCTGTGCAGGATGCTTCCCTGGCCATTCTTACTCTCAAGGTTGTTTTTCTGGTGGCTATCACCTCTGTTAGGCGTTTGTCTGAGTTGGCAGCGCTTTCTATTCAGCCCCCCTAATATGAGAGACACCAGGACAAGGTGGTGTTTCGCTTCAAGCCAGATTTTCTGCCTAAAGTTGTGTCTGCCTTTCATTTTAATCAGGACATTGTTCTCTCTTCATTGTGCCCTAATCCTAGTAATGCTAAGGAGAGGGTTTTGCATTCCTTGGATGTGGTTAGGTGTCTGAAGTACTATCTGGTGGCTACTGCACCTTTCAGCAAGGCTGATGCTCTTTTTGTGGTCCCTTCTGGTCCTAGGAAGGGTTTTGCTCCTGCCAAGTCTACTATCAGCAAATGGATCCGTCAGGCTGTGATTCAGGCCTATTCTGCTAAGGGGAAGAATTCCGCCTTACTGCTCATTCTACTCGTGCTATTGGTGCTTCTTGGGCTTTTCAGCACCAGGCTTCTGTTGAACAAGTTTGCAAGGCTGCTACTTGGTCTTCTGTTCATACCTTTTCAAAGTTTTACAATGTTGATGTTAGGGCCTCAGCTGGTGCTGCTTTTGGCCGAAAGGTTCTGCAGGCAGCAGTGGTTTAAACTGTCTGCTGTTAACTTTGGGGATCCCACCCTACTTTACGGACACTGCTATTGGATGTCCCGATAGTAAGTACTATATCTGGAGCAGGACGTACTGTATACTCATAATACCAATTCTACAGGTGAGTAATCAAAGAATTGTATTTTTAATTTGTTGATAAACTATTTTTTTAAATATCCATGTAGCTGTTATTGACCTTTATGGCCTAGTGTATGTAATATATATTTATTGATGATTTTTTGGGTAGAACACTAAATATCTTTCCTTTCCTAGCAATCTGCGGAGAGATGTGTCAGCACCCTACTTGACCTTATACAGACCAAAGTTAACTATGTGGTACAAGAAGCTATTGTTGTCATACGGGACATCTTCCGCAAATATCCCAACAAGTAAGTTTTACTTGGTGAAATAAACACTAAATCTATTATATATTATATAGTAATATTTATTGTCATTTTGTGTGTCAGATATGAGAGTATCATTGCCACACTGTGTGAGAACCTTGATTCTCTGGATGAGCCTGATGCCCGAGCTGCAATGATCTGGATTGTAGGAGAATATGCAGAGCGCATTGATAATGCTGATGAACTTCTAGAGAGCTTTTTGGAAGCCTTCCATGATGAAAGCACACAGGTAAACTTAAACCAAAAAAAATAGTCTTTAAATGGATTGGCTGGGATGCTGAGCGCAGGGTTTGTTTTCACTTTCAGCTGATGATTCATTTTCTCTGGGCAGAGTTTTGAAGTCCTTGCTTCCTCCCCCTGCCCATCGCCCTACAATAGTGTTCCTCCTCCTGGATGATGTGCCTGCCCCTTCATGCTGATCTGTTTGGGGCTCTCTCTCTCTCTCTCTCCTCAATTTATATCCATTAATTGGCAGCTGCGTGATGACAGCCTGCTGCTCACCCTGTTACCCCGACACCCGAGCACACAACAAAAACACTGGATAAAGGCATTCCCTATGCTGACGTAAGAGCATACCATGTTCAACAACAGAGAACTGCCCTTTCATGCTCATCTATTTGGCTCCCCTCTCTCTCTCACTTTCTTTCTCTCTCTCCCTCCCCCTCCTTCCTCTCTCACTCTCAGCATGACCTCGGGCTAAAGGAGCACTGCTCATATCTCACGAATTGACAGCTGCGTGATGACAGCCTGCTGCTTAACCAATTACCCCAGCATCATCCGAGCACACAACAAAAAACACTGAATAAAGGCATCCCCTATGCTGGCATAAGAGTAGACCTTGTTCAAGAATGTGACCATGCCCATTGCTCAGAAGAACAAAGTTAATTACAAAAATAATAGGTTTTCTCAGATTTGGGGCAGTCATTAACCTTAGGAACTTTTTAGCTAACTGAAATTGTAGTTTATTTGCCTGCCTGGACAATTACTTTAATTCAGTAAGAAGTGTATGACAGTTTTTTTTGCTTTGTATATAACCTACTTGCTTTATCTTTTCTTTTCTTAAGGTCCAACTTACTTTACTGACTGCTATTGTTAAATTGTTCCTGAAGAAGCCATCAGAAACACAGGAGTTAGTACAGCAAGTTCTGAGCCTTGCCACACAGGTATGAATTTAAAAAGTACTTCACTTCAGAAGTGAATTCCCTATGCTATTGTCTGGGAAAGCTCCATGTGGTTAGGAAGAACAGGTACCTTTCATCATGACACCCATGGAGCAGCAGCCGTAGATGGACAAGTTCAGCAGCTGAAGGACCCCAGGAATTGCTGTATTGCTAAACGGCAAAGTGATGAGTGGATGGACCTGTGAAAGTGTTAGGACACGCAGAGTTCCTGTTGAATATTCTTTCCCCTAAACTGTTCCTTTACAGCTTGTGCCCACCCTAAGAAGCACCTGGTTAAAGTTAGTTTACGGTTCAATGGAGGGTATTGCCTCTGAGGGCTAGCATAACAGATTCTTACTTACTATAAATGTTTGCCCATTTTGAGAAAAGGCGCTTACAGTTTTGTCTAAGTCTGCTGACTCTTGATGCCCTCTCACTTTGTGTGCCAGAACCCCAACTCCTGCAATGAGTGCCTGGAGATACTCTTTCTAAAGGAGACAGCCAGGGAGAGAGAGAGAGGCTCCTCCCCCGAGAGAGGAAACACAAACCGTGACAGATTTAAAGCCCAACCCTTTCATCCCCCAGTCCTCCGTATTGAGTTTCCCCTCCAGGAAACCTCTGGGACCTTCTTTCATTGTCCAGTTAATTTTATTTTTTTTTTATTTTTTTTTTTCAACCTCAGGAGGTGCCTGGGGAGGTGCTTGCCAACCCTGACTATACTTTCACTGGGCAGGGTACCTGTGGCCAGGGGGTCTGCTGGAGCACCACATCACTTACCCTGGCTGGCTTCTGATCTCCTGCAGTAGCTAGCAAGCTTGCAGTTCGGTCGGAGTGTTGCCAGGTCTTCCCTCTAGTCCTCCAGGGGTAGATGAGTGCAAGGGCTTGGGTGCAGTTGGAGGGTGAAGCGGTGCTTGAGGCCGGGAGTTGAAAGGCAGTACTGGCCTGGACGCAGTCTTATGTTAATGCACCTCCGGGTCCAGGGGTTGCTTCTGGCGTATAGCCTCAGCACTCGTGCATTCCAGCAGACTGGAACATGTGCAACAAATCCAGACTGTGGCAGTGTGGATCCCAGGACATCTACAGCGGAGTAGCCAAGCCATGAGGATGCCTTTTCAGGAAAATTGATGAGACATATACATCCGCTTTTATTTGGGGGTTCACATGTATTTGGTAACCTTAGAGTCTACCCAGTGCCTTTATTCTTCCAGCCCTTATACCTGGTATATATATATAGTGAAGGAAAAGGAGGGCCGCCTAGGGCTATGCCACAAGACACTGAAAGGGTTAGGCTAGCCTCCAAAAAAAAAAACACATACCTGACCTCTCTATTGATCCCGCCAGGTCTCCTCTTCACATGGTTGCCTTGTCTGGGTTTTTCTTTCTTCAGGGGAGGGCCCGGAATAGCGCCCCTGGTTCAGCCGGCAATTGCTACTCCTCATTTACTCACCTCTGTGCGCTATGCCTCCAGCAGGGTCTCCTCTTCACCGGGGAGCGCCTCCAATTTCCCCCAACCCCTCCCCCCGGCCTCTTCAGGAGAGGGCCCGACAGACCCACTCCCTGCATGACAGTTGTCAGATTCGGCGATCCCTGGTGTGAAGGGTAGAGGGCCATGAGATCCTCTGATCCCCTGCCCTTCACCGTCCAGCCATCACCGTATCTCTCACAGGACACAGGAGCTGATGATTGAAGGCAAATAAAGAAAAATAACTTTTTTAATAAAGTAATTTTCTCTATGTGTTTGGGGGAGTCTCCTGGGCAGGAAAGGGTGTCTACCAATGCATATGTGGTACCACTGTAACCCGGAAGAAATGGGGATTTTACATGCAATATAATTTTCTTGAAAAACATTTTTTATTAAAAAAAATATTGAGAATACACTAAAACAAGGCCAAACAAGACATTTCTTGTTAAAACCCAGACTTTTCCTGGGAAATCCCTTACAAATCACAGTTGAACACATACAGCGCAAAATATTGAAAAATGGTCTGGCAACAGAGGTTTACAAAATCTCCAGGTAGGCTGGCAGTTAAAGGGTTAAACAAAAAACATTTTAGGATTGCCCTCGTATTTGGATTTACTTATCAGCATGCTGTGTCAAAGTTTCTTATATTTCTGTGTGTCTCTGATCTTAAGGCGGGTGCAGCTTTCCTGGCCTTCCACTGTAACTGGTAAACTCATCTTTTGCTAAATCGCACAGCATTCATTACCTCTCCAGGAGGGAGATATTTTTAAGACTGAGGCTTCAGTCCTATCAGTCTTGTTAGTCAAATGTCTGTCAATTTGTTCCCCTTCAAATTTGTTGATCCCACAAGATCCTCAACTTCAGAGAACATCTTAAACCGGACCTTCAGCATGATTTAATAAAAAGCCCAAACCCTTAAAACTATTCCCCAGCATCTAAAATTAATGTATTTTAAGTTTCTAGTCACTTATTATTATTTCACCCCACCAGGCTGCAACTCAGGACTCTAGGATATGGGCGGCGCCATCTTGAATCAGAAGCATCACACTTACTGAGAAGAGTAGAGGGGGATAAAGTGCAGGGGGTGGGGTTATAGTTGTGCTTTGCGCAGACAAAGCAGAGCTGGGGTCAGGGAAAGGACAGCAATCCCAGCATGCAGAGCGACACAGTCAGAAGACACTTCCTGTTGGCAGGCTGCCTGATGCTCCATGAGCCACAATCTTGGATGTTTAAAGCTCATAACGTGCAGTAGATGCAGGTAGGATAATTTTTAATGTAAGCAATCTGTATGTACAGGGTGTGGGAAACATATATAAGGTATTCTCTTCTGTTCTTGAATCTAGTTTCTGATTTAGGGTCGCCTCTTCATTTAGGACGCTTGATGTTTACAGTCCTGTTCAGAGATCCCTACTGTTCGATCCCCCTGAATTTCTCTTATTCTGCCCTAAAACAGCAGTCTCTTCCTCGCATACAAGAGTTAGTTATCCTGTCCTCTGTCTTCTTGGTTTTCTGAGACAATTTTATTTTATGAGGACACACTCCAGGTTTTCTTCAGATCACCTGTTGGTCACCTATTCCTGTCTGAATAGGAAACAATCTGCTTCTAAAACCACTATAGCTATGGAATATACAGACCAGATCCTGGACCTACACTTGTATGGATGTTTCCACTCCATATATTTCGTCTCATTCCATAGCAGTCTCCACCTCACTTAGTTTTTCCCAAAAATTAGAAAGCTGGGTGCGAGCAAGGTTTTTATTCAGTGTTGGAAGATTAATTGGTTTGGTTAAGCCATGGAATATCAGGTGGTTGACTGTTGGGTGAATAACAAGGTAGTGTCTATGGATGCTTTGGGCTCATCTGTGTATAGACTGTTTCTTGAGGTCCCTGGCCTAGATGCATTGTCTTGCTCAAGTTTAGACTTTAGAGATACTTTCAGAATCTCTTAGCTGTATAGATGTAGTATTGTTTTTTTTTTTTTTTTTAGGGATCCATTGAAGTTAGTGTAGGTTTTTTCTCACTATCGTACTGTTGGATAATTCTAGAGCCACAGGCTCTAGAAATTCTAAGAAGGAAGCAGTGTCCCTGGCACTACAAAGAAAATTACATTTTGCTGTATTGACTATAAAATTCATTCTTGACAAAATAATAGATCCTGCAAATCCCTAAATCCACTGGAATCTTCTTTTACCTGCGTTTTGTTTTAAATAAGCAATTTCTTCTGTTTTCATTTATCCATGGAAGCCGTTTTGTCTGCCTTGGGAAAGTAATTTAGAGGGACTTGAGAATAGGGTTTTAGAAGTGGACAAGAGACATTTAATTCACAAGCTTCAGTTGAACCAGCCTGTAACTCTGAAACACCTTTTTATTCTTAATAATTTGTTTCCCTAAAATATTTCTTGAACTCCTTAAGTGTGTCATCTTTTATCTGACGAAGCTCCTTCAGACACACTGAATGATGTAATTAGTAAGAAAACGTCAAAAAATATTAAAGCATGTTAAACTAGAACAATTCCACTGAAAGTACACAATTAACACATGAATAAAATCTTCTGATTTGGTTATTACAAATTCACTAAATAAAATGTTTGTTGGTAATCTTCTTTAATACGCCAATATCTTTCTCTATGAGAATTGACTTTAAAGCATCATAGACTGTGTGCATAGTAAACGTATCTGTCACCCCCAAAAAGCATTGCATATGGGGTTTTAGTAGCAGCAAACTGCAATGCTACTTAAACGCCAGAAAATTGCCATTACACAGGTAATTGCAATATCGATTATCACCAACACCTCATTCAAGCATGAATGGAGCCTAAGGTAAGTGGATGGCATTTCAAACCAGCTTTAATTGCCAGCCTACCTAGAAATATTGTCGCCCTCTGTTGCCTAACAGTTTTTCATCATTTTGTGCTATACATGTTTAACTGATTTCCCAGAATTTCAGCAGAGTTGGCCTTAGCTTTTTTCTAAAAAAAAAAAATAACTTTTTTCAAGAAAGTCATATTGTGTGTTAAAACCTCATATTCTCAGTGTGTCACACACCCCGCTTCCCCTTTAATTCTTACGATCGGGTTACTCCACCAGCAGGTGGCGACGTTGCAGAGAGAAGTCTTGAAAACGAGCCCGCTATATACCTGGGACCTCCCACTTAACACCCAGTGTTTTCTCTCTGCATGAGGCAACAAGACAGAAGAAAGAAGTCTCCTGCTTGCAGGTAGCCGGGGTTAATCCCCGGCACCCACTTTTGGTCTATTTCTGCCCAGTCTATTGTGTTTTTTATGCCTAGTTAGATAACGGAAGCCTCCCAGCCTAGGCTGCTGGCTGGGCAAAGGTAGATGGCACTTTAGGTGCCTAGGAGCTTATCTCCTCCGCTCGACCCCACGCGTGGGGAAATGCGGCTATCCGGCATCGTGATCCGGATTTGGGATGCCCCTGTCCCGAGGTTCCCCTTGGCCACCTTCTCCCGCTCGGTCCCTTCTCCCTTCGCTTTGGGGGTGCATGTTTGCATGGGGTGCTTTTTACACTTGTTATTGTGTATATGTGTGTGTGAGGAAAGAGCTAGCAGACGCAGGGTCAGCGCCGCAGTGGCGGCCCGTGGCCTGAGCTGCTGGGGCTCTTTAATTTTACTTTTATCTTTCAAATTTCCCCCCATGTCTGCATGCAGCGCCGCCATTGGGCGAGCCGCGTCACTGGAGTCTTGGGGGCGGGGCTACGCTCTCTGCGGCCTCGCTCGGTGACTCACTGGCAGGGGGCGTGGCCGGGGCGCGCTGTGTCCGGGCCCGCCTCACTTCCTCTGTCTCATTACTGAGACAGGTGTGCTGGAGCTGGCTGGGGGAAAAGGTGCGCGTCCAGGAGTGCGGCTGCAGCGGTAACAGGTAACGGCCCCCACTTCGCGCATGTGGGGCCGTCTTTTGTGCTGTCTGTTATTTGTGTTTATTGGCCTGGCATTTTTTAGCATTATTCCTGGGGGCACTTATCTTTTTGAGGGATATATATATATATATATATATATATATATATATATATATTGTTACCTCTCTGGCTTCCGTTGGCCCTAAGCAGCATGTGTCATGTATAATTGTATTCATGATGTATATACTGTTCATGTATGATTGTTTTATGTATGAGTGTGGTGCATACTGGTTAATTTCCCTGGGGGACTGACTGTGGTCTCTTTTCCCCCACAGATCATGGGATCCCCTCACTGCAGTGGCTCTCCCGGTCTGTTATACCTGGCTAGTCTTAGTCTCTAAATTGGGATTTTCCTAGGCTTAAAAAATCCTCCCACTTCCGGAACTTTAATTATAAAGGGGCATCCCGGGTTGCTTAATGCGTAAAACCCAGGGTTGTTGCGAATACCATAATTTCACCATATGGAGGCTTCCGACGTTACCAGAAATGGCTCTTCGGGGCTATCCAGGCTGTGTGGGGGTTGTGGGGCTCCGCTCCCAGGCGATGATGTCATATTATGCGTTCCATGTGCAAAGCAGAATATTGCGCGCCAGTCCGTCGCTCCGGCTTCTGGCTCCTCGCAACTTCCGTCATCTCCTACCCCCCCTCCCTTATTCCGGACCCTGTGTGACATTGTCAAGAATGGGGATTCGCATTCCGAGGTGCGTGCGCGATTGGCCAACCCCGAGAAGATAATTTCCGCCACGGTAGCTCAGAAGGCTACGGCAAAGCGGAAGCACCTTTCTCCGGCAGCGCCTGCTTCGGAGGATGAGGTACTTGAAGTTTTGGATTGGTCCGATTGTCCCCCTGATGAGGAGGGGGAACTCCTTGAGGAGTCGGATGAGCCTGCAGACCAGCTATTGGTTGACACTGCTGGCGATCAGGCTGTGGGGGTGTCCCTTGACACTCCTTCCATTTTGGCTCAAATGTTTGAAATTTTGGCTTTGGATCCGCCCGCGGTGGTCCCCCCGCCAAAGGGTGAGTTGTTTGATGTACCCCAGCCGCGTTTGGTGTTTCCCAGGCAACAACACTTTGTGAGGGTTGTCCTTAAGGAATGGGAACATCCCACGTGCCTGGCTGGAATTCCTCCTAGTTGGGATAAACGTTATCCCTTTCCGGAGGATTTGGTGAAGCTTTGGTCAGTTCCCCCTGACGTCGATACCCCTGTGTTAGGGCTGTCTAGCACGGCTGTGTTGCACTCCTCTGACACCACTACCATTAAAGATGGTGAGGATCGTCGGATTGATCAATTGGCTCGCCATGGTTTTATCAGTGCCTGATCGACACTGCGGCCGGTTTGTGCTTCGGCGCTTCTTCTGTTGGCAGTTAGGTCCATTATTAGGGATCTGTACGCAGGTCTTGATCCCGCTTGTGATGTATTTAGTTCTCTCAAGCAGTGTGAGTCGTTTATTTCCTTTGTCTTGACCGCCCAGGACGATGCTCTTGCGATGAGTAGCAGGACAGCGGCACTGCTGGTGGCTATTCGTCGGTCAGTGTAGCTGTGCCAGTGGACGGCGGAGTTTAACTCTAAGAGGGCGCTTACAGCGCTACCTTTTTTAGGTTTGCGCCTGTTTGGCGAAAAATTGGATGCAGTTACCAAGGGTGGTAAATTGCCTCAACGCAAGAGGCCTCGACGCTCCTTTCGGGGTGCGAGTTCCTTTAGTCCCTTCTTTCGGGGAGCCAGAGCGGGCAGAGGGGCTTCCTTTCCCGCTACCGGGGGTGTAGGTTGGACCCAGGGGAAGGGCCGTGGCCATCCCGGTCAGTCCTGGAGCGCCAAGCCCAAGCCTACTGGTAAGCCCGCTCAGCAATGAGGGGCTGCCCTCACCCATGCGGGTGGGGGGACGATTGCGACACTTCTCTCTGGTTTGGGACCAGGAGGTTCCGGACAGATGGTTCCGGGAGGTGGTGTCGTCCGGTTTCAAGCTGGAGTTCGAGTCTTGCCCTCCTTCACGTTTTTTCCGGTCTCGGGTGCTCACCAATCCTTTTGCCGCACAGGGGCTCCTGGCGTCGGTAAGGAATCTTCTGGTAATGGCGGTCATCCAGCCGGTGCCGCGCTTAGAGGTGGGCCTCTGTTTTTACTCCAATCTTTTCACAGTCCCCAAGAACGACGGGTCGGTTCGCCCCGTCCTGGATCTGAAGTTCCTCAACAGGTTCATCATGGCTCCTTCCCTCAATCAATCGGAGACAGACACCAGGACGGTGGTCTCCACGCTGGAAAGCTTCGGTTGAGTGTTCAACCTTCCCAAGTCCTCCCTCGCTCTGGCCAGGGTGGTGTCCTTTCTGGGAATGCGGTCGGATTCCGGTCAACACAGGGTGTTTCTCCCTCAATCCAAAATTTGTCTGATTCAGGAGTTGGCTCGGGTCCTCCTTTCCAATCCTCGGCCGTCCATCCATCTGGGGATGAGGCTGGTAGGGTTGATGGTTGCCTCGAGGCAGTTCCTTTCGCTCTATTTCACACAAGGACGCTTCAGCTTCATCTGTTGGCGCCCTGGGACCGGCGACCGCGGTCGTTGGATCGGCCCTTCCAGTTGTCCTCCCGGGTCCGGCAGTCCCTTCAATGGTGGTTGGTCTCGGCCAGTCTCCCGAGGGGCAGGTCTTTCCTGACTCCTCTTTGGGAAATTGTCACCACGGACGCCATTCTTTCAGGATGGGGGGGATTCTGGAGGGATCTTCAGTCCGGGGCCAGTGGGGACCTTGATAGGTCCACCTGCCCATCAATATTCTGGAACTGAGAGCCATCCTTCTGGTTCTTGTTCTTTTGACTCAACATGTTCTGGGCCTTCCGATTCAGGTTCGCTCGGACAAGCGAACAGCGGTTGCTTACATCAATCATCAGGTAGGGACTCGCAGTCTGGGGGCCCTCAGAGAGGTGTCCCTGATCCTGACCTGGGCGGAGGCCCATGTTCCTTGTCTCTCGGGAGCGCCACGGTTTGCAGGCAGTTGCAGGCTCCCGAACTTCGTGTCGCTCTCCCAGGATCCTCTGGCTCTGGCGGTGGACGCCATGTCCCTGAGCTGGGGGGATCTAGGGTTTCTGTACCTGTTTCCTCCGATACCCATGCTAGGCAGTGTGGTACGGAAGCTGGCTCTGGAAAGGGTGTCCGCCATTCTCGTGGCTCCAAGGTGGCCAAGGCGAGTATGGTTCGCAGACATCGTCCGGCTGGCAGTGGATCAGTTCGTTCTGCCTCTTCGGCCCGATCTGCTCACTCAGGGTCAGCTGTGTTACCCCAGTTTACCAACGCTGGGTTTGACGGCTTGGCTGCTGAAACCTCCATCTTGAAGGAGGAGGGTCTTTCTGACTCGATTGTTAAGACTCTGATCGGTGCCCGGAAGAGGTCTTCTTCTATCATCTACTATAGGACTTGGAAAGCCTATATCGCTTGGTGTGAGGTTAGATCTTTGCCTTGTAGGGTCTTTTCGGTCTCCAGGGTGCTGGAGTTTTTGCAATCAGGGCTGGACTCTGGTCTTCAGCTGAGTACTTTGAAAGGGCAGGTTTCTGCCTTGTCTATCTTTTTTCAGAAGCGTTTTGCGCTTCATCCTTTAGTTAAAACCTTTTTCCAGGGGGTTACGCATGTGCGGCCTCCCAGGAAACCATTACTCCCTGTTTGGGACTTGAACTTGGTTCTCTCTGCTCTTCAGGCTCCTCCCTTTGAGCCTTTGCAAGATATTGCTTTGTCTACCTTGACTCAGAAAACTGCCTTTTTGGTAGCTATCACTTCGGTTCGGCGTGTCTCGGAGTTGGCGGCCTTGTCTATTCAGGCGCCCTACTTTGAGAGGCATCAGGACAAGGTGGTCTTTCGGTTCAAACCAGACTTTCTTCCTAAGGTTGTTTCTGCTTTTCATTTGAATCAGGATATTGTTCTCCCCTCCTTGTATCCTGGATCCTGGATCCTTTATATGGGGAAGCTTTTCTTTGTTTATTTTGAGGTTACCATTGGATTTCCTGGTACCTTGTCTTTCTGCTTTTGAACTCACTGGGTGTTAAGTGGGAGGTCCCAGCTATATATAGGCCGGAAGGGGGCTTGTTTTCAAGACTTCTCTCTGCAACGTCGCCACCTGCTGGTGGAGTAACCCGATCGTAAGAATTAAAGGGGAAGCGGGGTGTGTGACACACTGACAATATCCATTTTACAGGTGAGTACTCACAAAATGGTATTTTTATTCCTGGTTACAACGTTACCACATGCAGCTAGGTCTATAAATATTTGGACACTGACACAAAGTTATAGTTAAATAATAGACATTGGCTTAAAGTCCAGACTTTCAGCTTTCATTTAAGAGTATCCATTAAAATTGGATAAGAGATTTCGGCTCCTAAACATGTGACACCTTGTTTTTAAAGGGACCAAAATTAATTGGAAAATTTACTCAAAGGCTGTTTCATTGGAAGGTGTGGGCAATTCATTTCTTATGTAATTCTCAGTTAAGTAGATAGATGGTTTTGAGGTGTGGTGTTTGCATTTTGAAGACTTTGCGGTGAAGAAAACATGCGGTTAAAGGAGCTCTCCATGCAGGAAAAACAAGCAATCCTTAAGCTGCAAAACCAGAAAAAAGCCATTAGAGAAATTGCTACAATATTTGGAATGGCAAAAGTTTCAATTTGGTACATCCTAAGAAAGAAAGAAAGAAAGAAAGAGAAATCCCTGGTGAACTCATCATTGCAAATAGACCTGAATGACAGAATAATTTCCATGGTGAAGAGAAGCCCATTCACAACAGCCAACCAAGTGAACATCAGGATGTAGGTGGATAAATATCCAAATCTACCATAAAGAGAAGACTGCATGAGAGTAAATACATATTGTTCACTGCACGGTGCAAGCCACTCATAAACCTCAATAATAAAAAGTCTAGATAGGACTAAAAAAAAATCTAAAAAAGCCAGCACAGTTCTGGAAGAACATTCTTTGGATATGTAAAACCATTGTCAGCTTCTACCAGAATGATGGTAAGGAAAAAGCGTGGTCCAGTTCATGATCCAACGCATCATCTGTAAAACATGGTGGTGGCGGTGTGATGGCTTGGCCGTGCCAGTGGCACTGGGTCACTAGTGTATATTGATAAATTGACACAGGACAGGATCAGCCAGATGAAGTCTGAAGTATTTAGAAATCTACTGTGTGCTCAAATACAGCCAAACCGATTGGTCAGTGTTTCATAATACAGATGGTCAATGACCCAAAAGAGAAACCAAATTCATTCTCCTGATCGCAACCCAATTCATTTCATATTCTAAGTATGTCACACACCCCGCTTCAAGATATTCATTACCTGTGGGTAGTATGGTCCTGTAGAGGGCTTCTGCAGAGATGATTGGAGGAAAGAAAGCCCCTCCCAGTCCATAAGTACCTGGGACCTCCCACTCATTACCCAGTCTTCATCTCTGCAGACGGCGAGCAAGCAGCAGATGATATCTCCTCCTTGCACAGGGGGACTTTAAGGTAGCCGGGTCTACTCCCGGCCTATATATATTTTTATTTCCGTTCGGACTCTTTATTCCCTTTATTAATATATAGCTATTTAAATGCCTCCCAGTCTTGACTGCTGTCCCAGCGAGGGTATAACAGCACCTCAGGTGCTCAGGAGCTATGCTCCACCGCGAGACCCTATAAAGAGGGTAGGCGGTTATACCGGGTTGGTGACTCCGGTTTGGGATGCCCTGTCCAAGAGTTTAATTTTCCCCTTAAATGGCCTATTCCCCTTTTTTAGTTCTGTGGAGGCCTCTTATTCAGCTTCTGGTGTTTTTCTATGGGGGCGCCTGGAAAATAGATTTATTTGAAATGTTTGTTTAAAATGTTTACTTTTCTGGTATGAATAGTTATAATGTAAACTTGTTGCAATCTTTTTTGCTGACAGACACCGCAGCGGCTATTGCCGCCGCGGTGCTGGATTTTTACCTCAGAGCTGAGGGGAGGATTTCTCCCCTCACGCTCTTCAGTGAGGGGGCGGGGCCGGGCCTTCGTTATGAGGCCGCAGCCCGCGCCCTTTAGGAGTTTGGAGCTGGTAGCGTGACCGAGCGGGGAGCAGCTCCGCTTGTTATGCGGGCTGCTACCGGCTCTATTATGCGCCCGGTGCCGCGGCTGCCTGCGGCACCGGTGCGCGAGTGTTAATGGAGGGGAGCTTCCCCTCACGTCTGACAGACACTGTGCTGGATTTTTACCTCAGAGCTGAGACAGGTGCTGGATTTTGACCTCAGAGCTGAGGGGAGGATTTCTCCCCTCACGCTCTTCAGTGAGGGGGCGGGGCCGGGCCTTCGGTATGAGGCCGCAGCCCGCGCCCTTTAGGAGTTTGGAGCTGCTGGGCGGAGCCTTGCAGCGCGCGATCCACGCTGCCCACGCCCCCCTGCTGCGTCTCTCGCTCTGATCTGTGTTACCTCAGGCAGAGGACACAGTGTATTGGCGCCCAAAGACTCAGTGAGTGGCCCTGCGGCCGTTGCTTATCTGTACATATTTGTGTATATATATATATAGGTATAATAGATATAGGTTTATATAGGGAGAACCTCTTACTGTCTTTTTCTATGTTTTTCAGGCTGAACTGCCAGGAATTTTTTTTTTAGGTTTCTCCTGGTCCTAGAGTACCTGGGTACTTTTGCTATTTATTACAAAACCTCCTACTTGGACAATATAAGGGCATCCCGGGTTGCTTAATAGCGTAATTCCCTCACTCATAGCGACTATTCAAGTTCACCTTATGGAGGCATCCCAAGATTCCGGGCTCCCCTCGGGACAATCCCGGAAGTGTATGGGTTGTGGGGTATCCCTAACAGGGGATGATTTTTTCCTATGTATATCATGTGCACAGCAGACTGTTACATGGCAGTCCGGTCCCCAGGCATCTGGGTCAGCGCAGCCGGCTTCATCCTCTCCCCCTCCCACTTTGACCCGTGCCCCGTGTGAGATCAACTCACACAGCAAGGGGAGTTTTATGACGAATCCAAGCCGCGGTTGGAATTCCCTAATCAAAAGCATTTTGATAATATTATTTCTAAGGAATGGGAAAGGCCTGCCCGGCTCCCAGGCATTCCCCAAAGTTGGGATAAGAGGTATCCTTTTCCAGTGGATACGGTTAAGCGCTGGGCGTCTCCCCCCGAGGTGGACGCCCCTATTTTGGGGTTATCCAACTCAGCCGTATTGAGCAACCCTGATTGTTCCTCTCTTAAGGATGGTGAGGATAAACGCATTGACCAGATGGCTTGTCATGGTTTTGCCAGTATTGGGGCAGCAATAAGGCCTGTTTGTGCCTCATCGCTGTTGGCGGTGGCTACTAGAAAGGTGGTCAGGCACTTGTTATCCTCCTCCGGTTTGAATCCGGACAGTGAGGAATTTCGTGAACTAAAACAATGTGAGGTGTTTTTCTCCTTCCTGGTGGCCGCTTTGGATGATTCCTTGATGATGAGTAGTAGAGCCTCTGCTCTAATGGTTACTATCAGGCGTTCAATTTGGTTACGCCAGTGGGCGGCTGACTTTGGGTCAAAAAAGTCACTAACAGCTCTTCCCTTCGTTGGGTTACGGCTCTTTGGAGACAAGCTGGATGCCGTGGCCAAGGGGGGCAAACTACCTCAACGCAAGAAGCAACGTCGCCCCTTTCGAGGAGCGTCTTCCTTCACTCCTTCCTTTCGGGGATCTAGAGCAGGAAGAGGTTTCGCCTTCCCTTCTACAAGGGGAAATTCCTGGAATAGGGGCAGAGGACGTGCCCGTTCAGGATACAATTGGGGCTCAAAACCCAAACCCGTGGTCAAGCCCGCTCAACAATGAGGGGGCGCCCTCACCCGTGCGGATGGGGGGACGGCTACAGCACTTCTCCCAGGTCTGGAACCGAGAGGTCTCGGACAGGTGGATCCGGGAAGTGGTGTCTTCCGGCTACAAGCTGGAGTTCGAGTCCTACCCTCCCCCGCGTTTCCTCAGGTCTCGGGTGTCCCCGGAGGCACTGGCTGCGCAGCAGCTCCGGGCGGCAGTATCGAGTCTTCTGGAAATGGCAGTCATTTGCCCAGTTCCCTCATTAGACCGGGGTCGGGGTTTTTACTCAAATCTGTTCACGGTCCCCAAAAAGGATGGCTCCGTCCGGCCCATACTGGACCTAAAGATTCTCAACAAGTTCGTCAGACTGCGAAGGTTTCGCATTGAAACGCTGCGCTCGGCTATTCATTCTCTTCGTCAGGGGGACTTCATGACGTCCATAGACATTCAGGACGCTTACCTCCATGTTCCCATTTTTCCCGCACACCAGAGGTTTCTGAGGTTCGCGGGGAGGATCGGCACTTTCAGTTTGTAGCTCTTCCCTTCGGTCTCACCACAGCTCCAAGAGTTTTCACCAAGGTGCTTGCTGGGGTGATGGCTCTCCTCAGAGCGCAGGGGATTCGCATTGTGCCATATCTGGACGATCTCCTCATTATGGCACCGTCATTCAGCCAGGCAGAATTGGACACCAGGACGGTAATATCCACTCTGGAGAGGTTCGGCTGGGTGATCAACTACCCCAAGTCCTCCCTACAACCGTTTCTGGGAATGTCTCTGGATACAGATCTGGCCAGAGTTTTCCTTCCTCAGTCCAAGGTTCTTCTGATTCAGGAGTTGGTTCGGTCGCTCATGTCCATGCCTCGACCGTCCATCCGTCTAGGGATGAGACTGGTGGGTTTGATGGTGGCCTCATTCGAGGCGGTTCGCCGTTTGATCAGTTTCACACAAGGACACTACAGCTCCATCTGTTATCGGTCTGGAACAGGTCTCCTCAGTCGCTGGATCATCTTTTTCAGATGTCTCCCCGGGTTCGCCGCTCGCTTCGGTGGTGGCTGAACTCAACCAACCTACTGAGGGGCAGATCCTTTCGGACTCCTCAGTGGGAGATAGTCACTACGGATGCCAGCCTCTCAGGATGGGGGGGCTTTTGGAAGGATCTGCAAGTTCAGGGTTTGTGGAGTCCCCTTGAAGCTCACGAGTCTATCAGTGTTCTGGAATTGAGGGCCATCAGGTTGGTTCTTTGTCATTTGACTCATCAACTGCGAGACTTGCCGGTCCAGGTCAGGTCGGACAATTGAACGGCGGTGGCCTACATCAATCACCAGGGAGGAACCCGCAGCAGGAATCCCCTCAAGGAAGTGTCTCTGATCCTGGACTGGGCAGAGAGACATGTCCCGTGTATCTCAGCAGTTTACATCCCAGGTGTGGAGAACACGGAGGCGGACTCTCTGAGCAGGATGTCAGCCCGCAAGGGGGAATGGTCTCTCAATCCCAGGGTCTTTCACTCAATTTGTCTCAGGTGGGGGTCACCGGCGGTGGACCTATTTGCCTCCCGTCACAATCACAAACTTCCGGCTTTTGTGTCTCTGGCGAAGGACCCACTGGCTCTCGCGACGGACGCCATGTCCCTGAACTGGAGGGATCTGGGGTTTCTGTACCTGTTCCCTCCGTTTCCCATGGTGGCCAGAGTAGTGCGCAAGATTGCTCTGGAGAGAGCAACAGCAATTCTGGTAGCTCCAAGGTGGCCAAGACAGGTCTGGTTCGCAGACGTGGTAAGGTTGGCAGAAGATCAGTTCGTTCTGCCCCTGCTGCCAGATCTGCTCACACAGGGTCATCTTCGTTACCCCAATTTACCAACGCTGGCTTTGACGGCGTGGCTGCTGAAACCTCCATCTTGAAGGAGGAAGGTCTTTCTGACGCTGTTATTCAGACTCTCATTTGTGCTAGAAAGAAGTCTTCTTCATCCGTGTACTATAGGACTTGGAGGTCTTATATTGATTGGTGTGAGTCTAGGGCCTTCCCTTGTAGGGAATTCTCTGTTTCTAGAATTTTGGAGTTCTTGCAACACGGTCTGGACTTAGGGCTCCAACTCAGTACTCTGAAGGGGCAGGTGTCTGCCCTGGCGGTATTTTTCCAAAAGTCTTTTGCACTACATCCTTTGGTTAAGACCTTTTTCCAGGGGGTTACGCATGTGCGGCCTCCTAGGAAGCCTTTGATTCCGGTTTGGGATTTGAATTTGGTTCTTTCTGCGCTACAGGGTCCCCCCTTTGAGTCCTTGCATGATATTCCTTTGTCTTCCCTTACGCAGAAGGTGGCATTTTTGGTAGCTATCACTTCAGTTAGACGTGTTTCTGAGTTGGCGGCTCTGTCTATTCAAGCTCCATATTTTGAAAGACATCAGGATAAAGTGGTTTTCCGTTTTAAGACGGACTTTCTTCCTAAGGTGGTTTCGTCCTTTCATTTAAATCAGGATATTGTTCTGCCCTCTCTCTGTCCTAACCCCAGCAATGACAAGGAGAGGGTCCTGCATTCTTTGGATGTGGTTCGTGTTGTGAAGTATTATTTGGTGGTAACGTCTGCCTTTCGCAAGACTGATGCATTCTTCGTGGTGCCTTTTGGGCCCAAGAAGGGTCTAGCACCCACAAAGTCTACCATCAGCAGATGGATCCGTCAGGCCATTGTAGGGGCCTATTCTGCTAAGGGGAGAGATCCTCCCTTTCGTGTTACAGCTCATTCTACTCGTGCGGTTGGGGCCTCCTGGGCTTTTCAGCACCAGGCGTCTGTTGAGCAAGTTTGCAAGGCCGCTACCTGGTCTTCTGTTCACACTTTTTCAAAGTTTTACAAGGTTGATGTGCGGGCCTCAGCGGATGCTGTTTTTGGCCGCAAAGTTCTGCAGGCTGCAGTAGTTTGAGTTGTGCTTTATACCTTGTTTTTGGATCCCCACCCTTTATGGACACTGCTATTGGATGTCCCACAGGTAATGAATATCTTGAAGCGGGGTGTGTGACATACTTAGAATAATACCATTTTGTGAATACTCACCTTGTAAAATGGGTATTATAAGTATGTCACACACCCCGCTTCAACCCGCCCTTTGGATTCTGCATCCTTCATATGGTGAACTTTGCGTTGTTATGACTGATATTCGGCTCTTCCTGGTCCTTTACCTTACTGCTTTCTTTATACTGGGTAATGAGTGGGAGGTCCCAGGTACTTATGGACTGGGAGGGGCTTTTTTTCCTCCAATCATCTCTGCAGAAGCCCTCTACAGGACCATACTACCCACAGGTAATGAATATCTTGAAGCGGGGTGTGTGACATACTTATAATACCCATTTTACAAGGTGAGTATTCACAAAATGGTATTTTCAGCATCATTTCCCCTGTTAAAGACTAAACTTCAGACAGAATGGTCAACAAACAAACAGCAACTGAATACTTCTGCAGTAGGTTGGTAGAACATTAAATGGAGGAAACACAGCAATGTCTGCTGATGTCCAGGAGTACAAAACTTTAAGCAGTCATTGCCAACAAAGGGTTTTCAACCAAGTGTTAGAAATTAACATTTCTTTTTACAGCTATTTCATTTGTCCAATTGAGCCCTTGAAAAGGGATTGTGTTAAAAAATACTTTAGTTTTTCACATTTTTATGCAATCATTTTGGTTCAACCCACTGGATGAAAGATGAAAGTCTGAAATACCACTGCATCTGAATTTTGTTCAAAATTCATTGTGGTAATGTAAATAAAAATTAGAAAAATGTTGTCTCTGTCCAGATATTTATTGACCCAACAGTATGTATCAGGCACCCTGTCCTGCCCAGGAAACACCACAAGCGGATATAGCGCTTTAGGAGATTTTTAAATAAAATACTACTACTATGCACACCGTGCAGCTTTTAAGAACAACAACCCTTTACATTTGAGATACCCCCACAAACTGTATTCTCTGGAAGTACATACCTCAAGCTTTCTAGGTGTACCAGGCTTGTTGTTTGTGCAGTTTTCTGGACCCAAACCCTTAAGGAATTCACTAGTTGCACAGGGTTTCCCTTAAAAAAAAAATCTAAAAATGCTGGAAAAAAATGTTTCTCTGAACAGAACAATACCCAACATGCATAGGTACCTTTTAAGCATTTAAGCCAGTCTACTTCTTATTTTGCCTCCTTCTGTTGATAAACTTTTTTTCAACATTTTGCACTATATTTAACTCCCCTAAGCCCATGATCCTCTTCCTCGCAGCAGCATCTGAATTTGCCCCCCAGTGTTCTCACTAATGCCAGCCCCTCAACCTTTGAACTGCTACCAGGGTTTCATGGACCCCCCTTTCCAGTTCACAAAGGGTTAAATGTTAAAAAATAAATAAAAAAACACACCACACAGGGAAAATTTTAATTTAATAAAGATTATTTTTTTTTTTTTTACTTATCTCCGATCCAACGCTAATTGCAAGTCCTGGTCCAACCCCGACAGCTGGCTGGTGATCGGAGGAAGCTTGGTTACGAGGTCAGGAAATCGGAGCAGCTAGAGAAGCTGAATGGAATCCCTAGATGCACACATCCACGACGTGCATCACTTGCTCCCTTCGGTTGTGCAAGGCCACCCAAGAAGGGATGCAAATGATGCCGGCCATGCATGTACTGTGGGTTTGGGGGGTAAAGGTAAGAACTTCAAATGCCGGGTGGGCCCAGAAGGGAATCAGGGGAGGAAGTAAGATGGTTTTGGTCCTCTTTAACCACACACCTAGAAAAAATTACAGATCATTTATGTTGTAT
The DNA here is from genome assembly GCA_027917425.1 of Gastrophryne carolinensis. NCBI lineage: Eukaryota > Metazoa > Chordata > Amphibia > Anura > Microhylidae > Gastrophryne > Gastrophryne carolinensis. The sequence goes on along the minus strand of CM051236.1, from coordinate 253,034,942 downwards.
TGCAGGACAGTCTGAAGTACAAGGGATTATAGCTGCTCTCAGGATTGCGCATGCAAATAGGCTAGAAAGGTTTGTGTTTAATCTGAATTTTTTTTTCAAATTAGTCTCAGCATTTAGGGAACATTAATTTAATTATACAGCTGAAGTAGGTCTGCTCTTTTCTATGACCGCTTGTGGCCTATTATCATAGCACTTTAATTTAATTTTTTTCTACTTTCTATAGGATTCTGATAACCCTGATCTACGAGACCGAGGTTATATTTACTGGCGTCTGCTTTCTACTGACCCGGTTACTGCCAAAGAGGTGGTGCTTTCAGAGAAGCCACTTATCTCTGAGGAGACCGACCTCATAGAACCCACCTTACTAGATGAGTTGATTTGTCATATTGGCTCCTTGGCTTCAGTGTACCACAAACCACCCAATGCTTTTGTTGAAGGCAGCCATGGCGTTCATCGTAAACACTTGCCTATTCAGCATGGAAGGTGAGTGTCGTTAAAAAAAAAAAAAAAATTGACTCTTTGTTTTAGGCATTCAATACATTTAGTTGCGTTTACCAAGAAAATAAAAAGTTTTTATATGTTAAGCAGAAGTGGAACAAAACCCACCCTGGGCGGCCCTGGAATCAAAAATATCCCAGGGCTGGCCGCTGGCTTTTCCTCGGGGCATCTTGAATCGGGATGCCCCACTGTGTAAACCCTCCTCTCTCTGGGATGCCCATAGACGCTTGCCTTTCACTGCTCCAACAGCGCATGCATCCAATGAGAACCGCCTGCCATGACTATGTAATTCGCGCTCTTGTCCAATAAAAGACATCTGCCATGACTGTCGGCAAATGGGTCTCATTGACTAGAATAGGGAGCACACGATGCTGAATCCCTGGCTGGCATTTGAGCGCTCCTGCCCCAGCCATTCAGAGAGCCCGTACGCTGCAGGGGTTGCAGAGTGCTCCCTATACTAAGTAAGAGTCAGTGAGAGCCGTTTGCCGAATGACATGGCAGACGTCTCTCATTGGACGAGAGCCCACGCATCCAGAGGTGTGTGAAAAACTTTGTTCTGGGGTGTTTCACACAGCAGGGCATCCCAATTCGGAATGCTCCAGGGAACGGAACAAAACCAGGGAAAGCCAAATTCAGGGCTTTGTTCCGCTTTAAGTTGGTACGCTCGGCATTAAATTATTATTAAAGTGGCAAAGGGAGATTGAATCAGAGATTGAATTTTAAACACAGGCATTCTCTACACCCTGGCTGTACTACTTCCCTCTCGTATCTCCCAGGTGTGTGATAAAGTTCCTTTAAAGTCATTGTCAAGCCATTAAAATCAAAAACTATCTCACCTTTTGATCCCCGCAGACCATTGGTCTATATCTGGCCATCTGAATCTTACCTCGGCCAATCAAATCACACACAACCGTGCGCCGGTCACATCAGTATTCTGGACAGCTGTCCCCCACCATCCATCACAGTGGCTATGGCACTCTTCCTCTATTCACTGCAATAAAGGGGCATGTGAAGAACCGCAGTGAATATGGTACGATGTCTTTTCACTGCAAGTGAAGTGTCAGGAGCACTATTCTTAGTATACAGTACGTTCTGCTCCAGATATAATACTTACACTTGGGTTATCCTCCGCCAGATGGAGCTGCACTGCAGAGACATGGAAAACAGGCTCATCCCGGCCCTTCAAATACCCGGGGACCTCCCACAAATCCCCAGATTTCTCTGCAGTGCTGACTGCGAAGACATGAAGTATCACTCTCTTGCAGGTGAGTGGGGCTATTAAAGCCTGCGGCCCTGCTGGACTACTCCCACCTGTCCTCTTCGTGATGTGCCTCCCAGCCTGGGCTGCGCTGGTCGGGTGAAGGTAGGCAGCACCATGCGTGCTCATGGAGCCATGCTCCACCGCAGTCCCCCACCAAAGGGTAGGCGGTTTAGGCTGATGATGAGCCTCTAGTGGATGCCCCTCCCGCATTATAGCCCCATACCCCGTGTAGCGGTGGACCCTGTTCAAATGGTCGCCATCCTCCCTCGTTCCCCCCGTAGCTCGGGGGGAAAGAAGGGGTGTGTGTGTGTGTGTGGTGGTCTTAGTGTATTGAGTTACACGTTATGGCCTTAGTATTGTCCTTGTCTTATACAACTTGGTGTCAGAGCCGCGCTGTTTGCCTTTTGTTGTCTATCGGCCGCCTCAGACGCTGCGGTGTCTTCATTGGCAAACCCCTTTTTTCTAAGTGTGTCATACACTCGCGTTTTCTTGTCTGCGTTGACTACTGCCTCAGAGCTTCGCGCTCTTCGGGGGGGGGCGGGGACCTGGCTTGGCGCGCTCCGCGTCACAGCCCGCTCTGGCCCGCCTTTCGAGGTTCGCTTGGCGCCATTTAGATGCTCGTCCTGCGCGCGTGGTAACGGTCCTCCTCCTCCTCCCTCGGTCTGTAAGTGCCCTCGCGGGCGATTTTCATGATTCTTGCTTACTGCGCATGGCTCTGATATCCCTATTCCCATTTCCCATTCCCATATTCCCATTATGTCTTTCAGACGGTCAAATCCAGTGGCTTCTCCCGGCCCGGTGTAATTGCCAGTTGGACCTAGTATAATTACTCCCACTTCCCTGCGGGTCTTTGGGGCATCCAGGGTAGCTTATAGCGTCAATCCCTACTGGCCTATTGTGCCTATTAATCACCATATGGAGGCATCCCAGGATATTGTGAACGGGGTTCCCTAGGGACAAGCCCGGCTGTGTGTAGCTTGTGGGGTCTCGCCTATCAGCGCTGACAATGCACGGATCTGCGTCCCTTGTGCACAGCAGGTGCTAATGGTACTTCCCGCCCCTCCTGTGGCTGGGCCTGCACCTTGCCTCACTTCACCTACCCCCCCAAGCCTGAGTCTAACCCCCAATACAAGCGGGGATTCTCATCCTGATGGCTACTAGACTGGCCAGTGTTGAAAAATTGCTTGCTAGTACTCTAGCACGCAAGGTCACCGCGAAAAAGCGGCACATAATCCCTGACTGCTCCTTTCCCTACGGAGTCTGATGAGTTTTCGCATCTATATGACCATGCCCCTTCGGACGAAGGGGAACTGCTCTCTGACTCAGAGTCATCTGATGAGAAGTCTAGGGGTCATGACGATTCTGGTTCTGATCACTGGACCCCGAATTATACTGATAAACTGCTGCTTCAGATTTTTGAGGTTTTGTCCATCTCTCCCCCTGTTACGGCTCCCAGGCAAAGGGGTGAGCTATTTCATACTGCTAAGGCTCGATTGGAATTTCCTGAGCAAACCCATTTCAATAACCTCGTGCTTAAGGAGTGGGAACATCCCAGTAGACTTCCTGGGATCCCTAAGAGTCTGGACAGGAAGTATCCATTTCCTGCTGATATGGTCAAGTGCTGGTCATCGCCCCCCAAGGTCGATGCTCCTATTCTAGGGCTGTCTAACACCTCTATTATGCACTCCCCCGACACTACTACGCTGCGGGATTCTGAGGACCGGCGCATTGACCAACTGGTGTGCCATGCCTTTGCGTTTGGAGGGGCGGCGCTGCGCCCGGTCTGCCCATTGGCCATTACTGCTGTGGCGCTCAGGGCCATGGTCAGGAATGTACTTGACGGCCCTGACGAGTTGCCTACTGATACTATTAATGCACTGTCTAACTGTGATGTATTTGTGAACTTTAACCTGTCTGCATCGGATGATGCTATTAGGCTGTGTGCCAGATCTTCCGCCTTGGCGGTGGCTATACGCCGCACGGTATGGCTGCGCCAGTGGGCGGCCGACAATGCTGCTAAGAAAGCCCTTACTGGGCTTCCATTTAAGGGACTACACCTGTTTGGGGACCGCCTAGACCTCTTTGCTAAAGGAGGTAAGTTACCACAGCGCAGGCGGCAGCCTCGGCCCTTTCGTAGCCAGGGCCCCCTTTCAGCCCCCTACAGAGGCGCTAAGCACGGAAAAGGGGTGTCCTTCACGGGCGCTCAGGCATGATGGGGCGCCCTCGCCCGCCAGGGTGGGGGGGCGGCTACAGAACTTTGCGCACGTCTGGAGACGCCAAGTCTCGGACCGGTGGATTCAGGAGGTAGTTACCTCTAGCTACATAGAGTTCGCTGCCCGGCCCCCCTCAAGATTCATCAACCCCCGTATCCGCCAGGACCCGGTGTCAGCTCAGGTCCTGATGCAGGCAGTGCAAGGACTTCTGGATCTGGGAGTTATTTGCAAGGTTCCCTTGAGAGAATTGGGAGAAGGGTTCTACTCCAACCTTTTCACAGTACCCAAAAGAGATGGGTCAGTCAGGCCCATTCTGGATTTAAAGATCCTCAACAAATTTGTCAAGAACAAGCGCTTTCGCATGGAAACTCTGCGCTCGGCCGTTGGCTCTCTGCACCCAGGGGATTTTATGACGTCTGTGGACATCAAAGATGCTTACCTTCACATCCCTGTGTTCCCGGGACATCAAAGGTTTCTCAGATTCGCGTTGAAAGATCAACATTACCAATTTGTGGCCCTACCGTTTGGCCTCACTTCAGCTCCCAGAGTGTTCACCAAGGTACTGGCGGGGGTGATGTCTTTGATAAGGTCAGGGGGCATTCGACTGCTGCCCTACCTGGACGACATCCTCATCGCCTCATGGCCTCTACAGCAGGCGGAGCTGGACACTCAGCTGGTGGTGTCCACCTTGGAGTCCTTCGGCTGGGTGATCAATCATCCCAAGTCCTCTCTGTCCCCTTCGCCGGCGACCCCATTCCTGGGGATGATTCTGGATACGGTTCAGTCACCAATATTCCTTCCCCAACAGAAGGTGGAAGCTCTGACTGCGCAGGTGCGGTCCCTGCTCTCGTGCCCCCAGCTCTCCCTCAGGCAGGGAATGCAGCTGGTGGGCCTGATGGTGGCGAGCTTCGAGGCGGTGCCCTTTGCTCAGTTCCATTCAAGGCCTCTGCAGCTTCACCTCCTATCAGTATGGGACAAGGACGACGGGGTTTGTGTGCTTCCCCCATTGGTCAGAAGGTCTCTCTCGTGGTGGCTAGACCACAAGAACTTGCAAAAGGGCAGGTCACCACGGATGCCAGTCTGCCAGGTTGGGGGGGATTCTGGAAGTCCCTGAGGTTCCAGGGGAGGTGGGGCCCTCAGGAGGCCCATTTACCCATCAACATTCTGGAACTACGGGCGGTCAGGTTGGTTCTGGAGCAGTTGACCGATCACCTGCAGGGACTGTCTGTTCAGGTGCGCTCAGACAGCAGGACGGCGGTTGCCTACATCAACCATCAGGGAGGGACCTGGTGCAAGGGTGCCCTCCAGGAAGTGTCGCGGATTCTGACATGGGCGGAGGCCAATGTTCAATGCATTTCGGCTGTTTATATCCCGGGGGTAGAGAATCTTCTAGCAGACTCTCTGAGGAGAGGGACTTCCTGTCAGGGGGAGTGGTCCCTCTGCGACAGGGTATTCCAGTCCCTATGTTTCCGGTGGGGCCTACCGGATGTGGATCTGTTTGCATCCCGTCACAATCACAAGCTCCCGGCCTTTGTCTCCCTGTCTCAGGATCCTCTGGCCTTGGCCACGGACGCTCTGTCAATGTCATGGAAGAAATTTCGGCTCCTGTATGTCTTTCACCCGTTGCCCCTGTTGGGCAGGGTTCTGCGCAAGATTGCCCTGGAAAGGGTGCCAGTGATTCTGGTGGCCCCAAGGTGGCCAAAAAGAGTGTGGTTCGCAGACGTGGTACAAATGGCAGTAGACCAGTACGCCCTGCCAGAGGCGCCAGATCTGCTCACTCAGGGCTCCTTACGCCATCCCAATTTACAAACTCTGGCTTTGACGGCCTGGCTGCTGAAACCTCCATCTTGATGGAGAAAGGCTTGTCTGCCTCAGTGGTGGATACCATGGTACAAGCTAGGAAGAAAACTTCTTCTGCCATCTATTATAGGGTATGGCGTTCCTTCATTGACTGGTGTGAGTCTAGGTCTCTTCCCTGCAGGGAGTTCTTAATCCCTAGGATTCTGGAGTTTTTACAACATGGATTGGAGTTGGGTTTAAAACTCAGTACTCTGAAGGGTCAGGTTTCTGCCCTGTCTGTCTTCTTTCAGGAGTCTTTTGCTCAGCATCCCTTGGTTAAGACCTTCTTTCAGGGGGTCACTCACATGCGTCCCCCACGTAAGCCTACGGTCCCTGTTTGGGACTTGAACCTGGTTTTGTCTGCCTTGCAGGGTGCTCCCTTTGAGCCTATTCAGGATGCTGCTCTGGCTGTACTTACCCTCAAAGTTGTTTTTCTGGTGGCTATTACTTCGGTCAGGCGTGTGTCTGAGCTGGCGGCTTTGTCTATTCAGCCCCCATACTACGAGAGACACCAGGACAAGGTGGTGTTCCGCTTTAAGCCAGATTTTCTGCCAAAGGTGGTGTCTGCCTTTCATTTGAATCAGGATGTTGTTCTTCCTTCATTGTGTCCTAATCCTAGCAACGCTAAGGAAAGGGTTCTGCATTCTTTGGATGTGGTCAGGTGTCTGAAGTATTACCTGGTAGTCACTGCGGCCTTCAGGAAGACTGATGCTTTTTTTGTGGTCCCTTCTGGTCCTAGGAAGGGTTTGGCTCCGGCCAAGTCTACTATTAGCAAATGGATTCATCAGGCTGTGTTTCAGGCCTACTCTGCTAAGGGGAAGAGTCCCCCCTTCCGTCTTACTGCTCATTCTACTCGTGCTATTGGTGCCTCTTGGGCCTTCCAGCACCAGGCTTCTGTTGAACAAGTTTGCAAGGCCGCTACTTGGTCTTCTGTTCATACCTTTTCGAAGTTTTACAAGGTTGATGTTAGGGCCTCAGCAGATGCTGTTTTTGGCCGCAAGGTTTTGCAGGCGGCAGTGGTTTAAACTGCCTGAGGTCACCTTTTGTTGGGGGATCCCACCCTACTTTATGGACACTGCTATTGGATGTCCCAAGTGTAAGTATTATATCTGGAGCAGGACGTACTGTATACTAAGAATAATACAATTCTGTGAAATACTCACCTGTAGAATTGATATTATTTGTATACAGTACGTCCTGCTCCACCCCACCCTGGTTTTTGCATTGTTCTGGATCCCCTGTATGGTGATTGTTATCATTGTTATCATTACCGGTTGTTCTGGGTGGTTTAATTCTCCCGGCTTCTTGTTCACTGCTTTTCAATGCTGGGAATTTGTGGGAGGTCCCTGGGTATTTGAAGGGCCGGGAGGAGCCTGTTTTCCATGTCTCTGCAGTGCAGCGCCATCTGGCGGAGGATAACCCAAGTGTAAGTATTATATTTGGAGCAGGACGTACTGTATACAAATAATATCAATTCTACAGGTGAGTATTTCACAGAATTGTATTTTTACTTACCCATTTTGGCTCCCTCACCCCTAATCTTCTGCATAGGTTTTCCTCCCTCACTGGTCTTGTGCTGCAGGAGCACTGGTGGTGACAAAGTTTGCCAGATTAAAGATATTTTTAAAAGTTTAAAGTGTCCAGTAACCCCAATTCAGGATGTCTGGGGAAGGGGCACTACCTGTGGCTCTCAGAAGTGCAGATTTTCGGGAGTTGGGTCCACATGTAAAATGTGCTCTGTAAGGTGTTGGGGGGTGGCCACCAGAGGTGATATCTATGTTGAAAGATAATCACTCAACAAATGCTCTACTTGTGTGAAAAGGGGAGTTTTCTCCTTGAAATTGTACTTATTGAGTGATTACCCTTCTACATTATATTTATATGTATGCTGGACATCTGATGAGTATGTGGACTTAATTCTTCCATAGATGGTCCATTATACAGCATAACATTCTTCTCTGCTCTTTTATGACCTAGTGTAATTTCTTTCTTTCTTCCTAAGAGTTATGGATATAAAAAATGGTTATATATAAATCTTGTGAATTCTGCTTCCTCTTTATTATTGAAAGTATTGAATGTCCTTTTCTTGTTCTTGACAAGTTTGAGGCATTTAATTTAAATGTAAAAATGTAGTTTTGTAACACATAAAAGTGTAATGCTACGTATCATTTTCCAGCATTGATATTGGAGACAGTCCTGTAGGACCTGGCCCTACCTCTACTCTTGAGCAGCCACAGGTCATTCCCTCTCAAGGAGATCTTCTTGGTGATCTTCTCAATCTTGACCTAGGACCTCCAGGAAATGTGCCACAAGTGTCCACAATGCAGATGGGAGCTGTAGATCTGCTTGGTGGAGGCCTTGACAGTCTGGTAAGAAATGTTAGAAACTAATAAATATTGTTGGAAGTTAGGCTGGCAATTATTTAATTCACTGATCATCTTTATGCACTTGTGTACTAAATACATGTAGAATTTAGATGTTAGACCATAAAGAAATAAGAAAGAAGGGGTTAATATAATTTTGGCAGTGATTTATTTAACATTTCTGATTGTGGCATGTACCCACCTGAACACTGGAGGCAGCTTTCATGTTACCACCAGGGCAGTAACCTTTAGATGATAATTGCCAGTGAATGTATACTCATTTTGAGTACTGGCTGTATTTACTATAGTTCAGCGTTCTCTGTGCTGACAGTAATCTTTCTGCTTGTTTTTTTTTTCTGTGTCCTGCCTACCCTTACAGATGGGAGAGGATACGCAATGGGTAACTGGTTTTCACTCAGTAGTGTCTGATAAAGTGACATTCTCCTTCCTGGATGTTCTTTCCTATCATCAGGCAGCTCACATGCATGATCATTAGCATTTAGGAATGAGCATTATGTTTAGAAGCATCCTGTTATTAAGCACTACCTTTCCTCCCCTTGTACTTGTGCAAAGTACCATACACTGACTGTAACCTTTTAATACGCTGTGTAGGCAAGCCTTAATTTCTCTATTTTGTCTGCTTTAATTTTTTTCGTTATTTTGACAGCATTAGCAACATGTTTCTGGCAGGCTTTATCCAAATATAAGAAAAGTGAAACCTTACTGTTTGGTGTAGGACTTACTGCCCCAGATGAGTTTTAACCTGCAGTATCAACGTTTGCCTGTGTCACTATTAGCCTGGTTGGAAATTTCTAAACATTACATAGTTATTTAGATAAAGAACGTGGGGAAAATAACAAAAAGGGGAGAAAATAAAGAGCTTCAGCTGATTAACAGGATGAATCACAGCCCTACCAAATATAATTGTTTTATTATGTTAAACAAATGCTTCCTTCCCCCTAAATATCAATTATTGTACCTGGGTTTACACTGTGTATAATTCATTGTATCATGGTTTTAAAAGGCATAACCACATTTTCCGCTCCATAAGACCCACCTGACCATAAGATGCTTCTTTGGTTTAGGGAAAACAATATTCTGATCCAAGTGGTGTGCTAAAATGCCCCCCCCCCCCAAGAACCTAATACCAGGGAATGAGAAAATTCTCCCTTACCCCTTAAAACAATAATTCTGCCAATCACCCTATAACAAGCAGTGTGGCAGAATGCCCCCCCCCCAAGAACCTAATAACAGGGTATAGGAATTCCAGAATCCCCTCAATCCTATATAACAAGCATTATGGCAGAAGCCCCTCAATCCACTATAATAGGCAGTGTGGTACAACAAGCAGTGTGTCAGAATACCCCCCCAATCCCGTGTACCTGGCAGTGTGGCAGAATCCCCCTAATCTCCTATAATGGACAGTTTGCAGAATATCCCCAACCCTCTAGACTATGTGGCAAAATCCCTGCCGCCATGCTGAGGCAGTTACAAAAAGAAAAACGTATTACCATCCAGCAACGTCGGCAGCATGCAGCAGCTTACTGGGCACAGAGCGGCTTCCTCCATTCTGTGCTTTCCTGCCCATTCAAGTGAGAGTCTGGCACGAGCACGACGAGCATGATGAAAGCTGTTCTGTGCCACAAAACCAAGATGGCTGCACCTGGTGACGGGGCTGACGCTGGAACCTTGGTGAGGTAAGAAGATTTTTGTTGTCGTCACCTCTTGCCCTGTCCACTCTGTCTTTTAAGCAGTGCCAGTAAAAGATGCAGCAGTGCCAGTAAGGCGAGTGGATATTCACTCTAAAGGGCGCACAGACTCCCCCCTCCGTATTTGAGCGGTGCATCTAATGGAGTGAAAAATATTATATAGTTTTATATATAACACACACGCAGTGTGCTCCCTGACTGTACTCCTCCCTGGCTAACTGCAAGCCATTCCTTTCACAATAATACTTATCCCTGTAGCTAGAACAGTTATGATCATAAGGTAAACATTTTTTCTGGAATCCAGCACCAGTTGCTTCATCTGTAATTCTTCACGATTGGGTAATCTGCCACCAGGTGGCGCAGTCGACTGCAGGAAGACATGTGGCTCCTCCCGGCCCATAAAAGGGCAGAAATTACCCAGAAGACCCAGAGTTTTTCTGCAGTCCTGACTGTGAAGACAGAAGATTGCTCTCTCTGTTTGATCGCAGGTGAGCTGGGCATCCCAAGCCCGTCGGCCCTGCAGGCCTATTCCCACCTGTTCCGGACCCTTTTCTGCCTCCCAGCCTCGGCTGTCAGTTCAGGTGACAGTAGGGGAACACCTAGGGTCGGGTGTTCACATAGCTTTGCTCTGGGCCGCAGACCCTGACCCAAAGCGTAGCCGGCCATAGGCTATGGTGAGCCTATATGGGGGGGGAGAAACCACCAGTACTGCATCCCACAAGCTTTATTCCCTGAGCGTGTGTGAGGTTATGTGTTTCTCCACACGTGTTCTGTTTTTTTCACTGTGACTTGTCCCCCCCCCCCCTTCCGCCCTCTCGGCTCTCCCCTCGGCCTGTTACCAGCCCGGGGTGGGGGCTGGCCGCCCACTCGGTTCCCCTCTGCTGTGGAGGCTGCACCGTTTTGGCAGGGGCTGCTTGGGAGGGGGCTCCTTCCCCCTCTCGCATTCTTACCCGGGCGCCATTGCTGCTAGGGCGCCCGGATTCTCGTGCGCTGACCGGGGGCGGAGCCGCGCGGTGACGCGATTTGCATCATCAAGTAGTTATACCTTCGTTTGAATTTGTGAATGTGCTGTGGGATGCTCGCTGGGACTTTCACTTGTGTTTTTCAGACTGGCCAAGTTTTATCCTCATTGCTTGTGGTTTCTCCCGGTCCTATCCACCCCCCCCATCTTGTATTGAGGACCTGATTGGGGAGTTCCGGGTTGGGCCCTGCCCTGCTACCTGGTGTTGGCTATTGCTTATTGCTACAATCGCCATACGGAGGCTTCTGGGAATAGCGAGCTTGGGGGCCCTTCGGGGCGGGCTCAGTTGTGCCTCATGTGCGGGGCATCCCCTTTGAGCGGTCGCAGCGCGGTCTGTGTTCCCTGCGCCCAGAGTGTCATTGTGAAACTCTCCCCAGTCCTATCCTGCCTGCAGCATCACCTACTCCCCCACACCTGCATTTAACCCCCAGCGAGGGGGAAGCCAGCAGGGGGTCTCATTCGGACCTGGTGCTGCGTGTGGCCAGCCTTGAGCAGCAGTTGGCCTGTCCGGCCGCCGGCAGGGCCTCTAGTAAGAAGAGGCACTTGGTTACAGACTTGTCCCTCCTTGCTGCTGCTGATGATGATACCTATGGCGGCCGTGACTCTGTGGAGGAGGGGGAATTGTTTCATGATTCCGATTCCTCCAGGGATCGCCATGGCGATTTTTGATAGTGACCCTGGGTCCCTCTCAGACGGGGACACTTGACTCCCAGAGGATACTGATAGACTGTTGTCGACGGTGTTTGATACCTTACACATTGTGCCCCTAAGGTGGCTAAAGGAAGCAGGGGGAGCTTTTCCGCCCTGACAGGCAACGCTTAGAGTTCCCGGAGCAGGGACATTTTTCCAAGATGGTCCTTAAAGAGTGGGAACGTCCCAACAGATTGCCCTCGGTGCCTAAGGGACTGGATAGAAGGTATCCCTTCACAGCTGAGTTGGTTCGTCTTTGGTCTTGTCCCCCGGAGGTGGACGCTCCCCTCCTGGGGCTGTCTAATTCTTCTGTTATGCCGTCTCCTGACACCACTGCCTTACGCGACAATGCAGAACATCGCATGGATCAGCTAGCTTGCCATGCATTCATCTTTGTGGGGGCTGGCCTGCGCACGGTCTGTGCCGCTGCTATTGTGGCCATTGCAATCAAGAAGAGGATTAGGCGTCTTGCTGAAGCCGCCAGATCTTGCAAGCGGGCGGACGAATACAAGGATCTTTTGCTTTGCTCTGACTTTTTTGCCTTTGTGTTGTCTGCCTTGGATGATGCCATCCGGCTTGGTGGTAGGGCCTCGGCCCTGTTGGTTGCCATGCGTCGGTCTGTCTGGCTGCGTCAGTGGACAGCTGACGCTGCTGAGAAGTCCCTCACCAGGCTTCCCTTCACGGGACTTCGTCTTTTTGGGGAGCATCTTGATGCATTGGCCAAAGACGGTTGGCTATCTCAGCGTAGAAAGCCTTCTCTGCCCTTTCGGGGGTCTTCTTCCTTTCGCTCTTCCCGTGGGGGACGCGGCTCCTCCTTCCCAGGTAGCCATAGAGACTCTTGGGGACGAGGTAGATCCCGGTCCCTCCTGGGGATCCAAGGTTAAACCCCCTACCAAGGCCCCTCTGGCATGAGGGGGCGCCCTCACCCATCCGGTTGGGGGGACGGCTTCGGCTCTTTGTTTACGTCTGGAGACAATGCGTCTCGGACCGGTGGATTCAGGAGGTGGTGTCCTCCGGCTACGAGATAGAGCTGGCAGCTTGGCTGCCCCCAAGATTCCTTCGATCCCGGATCTCCCAAAATCCTGTGACGGCGCAGGGCCTGAGGTTGGCCGTCCAACACCTTCTGTCATCCGGAGTGGTTTGCCCTGTGCCTCTTCAAGAGCAGGGCCGGGGATTCTACTCCAATCTGTTCACGGTTCCCTGAGACCCATCCTGGACCTAAAGGGTCTCAACAGATTTGTCAGGTTCAAACATTTCCGCATGGAGACCTTACGGTCGGCGGTGAGCTCCCTTCGGCGACTTCATGACCACGGTGGACATCAAGGATGCCTATCTGCACGTTCCTATCTTCCTGGGACATCAGAGGTTCTTGAGGTTCGCTCTGGGGGATCAACACTACCAGTTTGTGGCCCTGCCGTTCGGTATCACCTCGGCCCCTCGGGTGTTCACCAAGGTGCTGGCGGGTGTCATGGCCCTCCTGAGGAGCCAGGGCATTCGCATTCTTCCTTTGTCTCAATCTTTTTATTGTAATTTTTGTTATAACAACTGGATTGTACAACATAATAAAGTGTCGCAAAGAAAAAAACTTGAGGTACTAGCATCAGGTACTTTCGATTGTCAACACTCACGTTACCTCAATTATCAACGCTATTAATCAGTATCAAGTGCTGTCATCCAAGAGATCGGATTGACGCTGTCTGCTGCGTGATGGTTATATCACGGACCAGTGGGCTGGGGGAGAAGCCCCGTCCCATCCAATCTTAGATTTAGCGCATCACCGCCCCCCTTCTTCAAATTGAGGGGGAGGGGGTGCGCGGGCCGGGAATAGGGAGGGGGGAGGGGAAGAGGGGAAAGGAGGAAGGGAATGGAAGAAGAAGAGGGAGGGGGAAAAAAAAGGGGGGGGGCATGGAAAGGAGGGATCCGAGGCCGGAGGAGGCTAGAGCCATCCCTCACTGCAGCAGGGCATTCCCTATATCTGGGAACGAGTATTCCACCCACGGGCCCCAAACTTTCATGAATTTTACGTGCGAGTCCTTTAAGATACTGGTCAGTTTTTCATTGATAAAGATCCTGTTCAGCCGTTCTTTTACCGCCTGAAACGGAACACTGGCCTTCTTCCAGGAACTTGCAATCGCCAGTTTTGCGGCCAACATGACCTGAGTCAATAGGGCATGTTGGGATTTGGTAATGCCTTCCAGTTTTACATGCAGCAATGCCACCCAGGGGTCCCTGCGCACATTAGCGTGCAAAAGGGTGTAAAGCAATCCAAAGACCCTTGACCATAACCTTCTGACACTCCCACCAGATATGCATAACCGAGCCTTCTACAGGACGCCGGGTACCCAGGGACTGCCTTAGCTATGCGTGATGGTACTAAGTACCATCTTGTGAGCATTTTATACGCTGCCTCCTGTGTGGTTATATTTATGGAGCATTTGTTGATCCCGTCCCAGATTTCCGTCCAGCCCTTTCTGTCCCTCACCAGGTTTAGGTCCGTCTCCCATCTAATCATGTACCCGTGCTTCGAGCCAGGAGGTAGCGCTGTGAGATGAGCATAGCGCATGGATACAAGGCCAGGCGTGGGGGTCCCCCGCAAGCAAGCCCTCTCGAACGCAGTAGCATCTTCCCCTGGGGTTTTATGTTTGAGTAGGGGAGCGAGCCAGTGGCGAATCTGAAGGTACCTGTACTGTTCAGTCGCTGGAGCATTTTCCTTCACTGTCAATGCAGGACAGGAGGTCATTCTCTCCCCATCCATTAGAATTCTGCTGATGCCCGCCCGCTCCCACCAGGCAAACGCTTCTGGGTTCTCATTTCCCGGAGGGAACCACGAGTTCTTGACCTATCTCATTACCAGGAGATCCGGTGAGATTAGGCCCCCAGAGTACTTTATTCCATTCTATACTCGAAGGGAGTGACAAAAAATCGGGCTTTCTATACGAGGTCTGAACTGCGGTGGGATCCATATTAAGATATAGGTTGTACACTCTGAGGGTTTACACATATAATAGGATCTAATAAGCGCACATAGGGTCTTTTTATGCATTGTTCCCCTTAGGGGGGTTTTTTCATGAATATTATTGAGACCATGGGGTCATCCATGTGGTTTTAATTGTCCAGTGTGTTTTGTGTATTTTAAAAGTATCTCCTTTTTCATAATGAAGAATTTTGTATCCATATTGATATTGGTGCTCCTTTTTGAAGAAAGGTGTGTAATTGGACACGTCCACTTCAGTCTTGTTTGGTTCTTGTGAGTGAGCACATGTTTATATTCAGTGGTATTGTCTGGTGCACCCCTGTTACTAGGGATCCATATTAAGCTGTCAACTGGAGTGGGGTCGCATGCAGGGGCTTCCAGAGATACCCAAAGGGGGATTTCCGTCACAAGGTGCAAACTATGGAGCTGAGCTATTTGCGCTGCCTGATAGTATCTGTTTATGCACGGCACTCCCAGACCCCCCTCCTGTGCCTGAACATAGTGGTCTTTGCTACCCTTGGTCTAGTGCTTCCCCATATAAACTTCATGATACTATTTTGCATACTCCTGATCTGGTGTGGGGGGGATATGCACCGGAAGTGTCCTGAAATAATACAGCATTTTGGGCAGCAGTGTCATTTTTACTGCGTTTATCCTCCCGATCCACGAGATTTCATGTCCCCGCCATGAGTCCAACAAAGGGTTCTGAAAAGGGGGGGGGGGGGGTAATTTGCCTGATATAACGAATGGTAATGGGGTGTGATATTGACCCCTAGATATGAGAGTGCCTCTGGAGCCCAGCGAAAGGGGAAATTAGACTGAAGATCACCCAAAGCCGGATGGGGATGTTCAAATTTAGCCCCAGCGACTTTTCCTTATTAGCCTTAAGTCCCGAGATCTTAGAAAAATCCTCCCAAGAGCCCGAGCACATTGGGTAGGGAGGTGTGTGGTTGCGAAAGGATCAATAGAATGTTGTCCGCAAATAAGCATGCTTTGTGATGGTATCCAGCCAGTTCCACCCCCTTAATTTCTGGGTTTGCCCGAATGGCGATCGCCAACGGTTCCAGGGCCAATACAAACAACACCGGGGAAAGCGGACATCCTTGATGCGTACCCCTGCCAATCAGGAACGAGTCTGAGAGGTAACCCCCATATTGTACCCTGGCTGATGGGGATGAGTATATAGACCTTATCCACCCAAGGAAGTTGTCCCCGAAACCCCATCTTTGAAGAGCGTAAGTCATGTAGTCCCATGATATGGAGTCAAAAGCTTTCTGGATATCCAGCGATAAAAGAAAGCTATGAATCCCTCTGCGCTGGACTAACTCGATCAGGTGAAGTAACCTGCGAATGTTGTCCGAGGCTTGTCTACAGGGAACAAAACCGACCTGGTCCCTGCCTACCAAAGTTCCCAGAAACCCATTGATTCTAGTGACCAGGACCTTCCCCAGGATTTTAAGATCAATGTTGAGAAGCGAAATAGGCCTGTAGTTCTGTGGGTTCGAGTGGTCCTTATCTGGCTTAGGGATCATGCTTATGAACGCTGCCAAGGAGGTCTGGTTAAATGTACTTTGTCCCCTAAGGGAATTAAACATTTTAACTAGGTGGGGGGCTAATTCGGCTGCATATTTTTTATAGTATAAGGCAGTGAAGCCATCGGGTCCCAGTGCCTTAGATACTTTGAAACCCTTGATCGCCTCCAGCACCTCCCGGACAGTGATTTCGGAGTCCATGCGATCTTTACAGGCATCAGGCGTTCTAGGGAGTGGGATGGAATCGAAAAATGTGGTCCTGGGGGAACGTTTGAGGTGCCTCGTAACGTTTGCGATTGGTTGACGATTTTAAGGGGATGGGCTGTGGCTCTTCAGGGGTCTTAAGCTTCGGCCCTGAGTATCGCAACTTACTTGCCAGAGGAACGTCAGGTTTGTTAGCCCTTGCGTACATCCTCTGCTTGCCCCACCTGAGCTTCTTTTCAGCTATCTCGTCAAGCGCCAAATTGAGTTGTATGCTAACCTCATCCACTTTCTTCTTAATTGCCCTGGTGGGGTTTGCTTTCCAGTCCCTCTGTAACTGCTCTAAGCTGGCTGTTAGATGGGCTATTTTTTCGGTTCTATGCTTTTTGAGGGATGTGGCTAGGAAAATCAGGCTACCCCTTATGACCGCTTTATGCGCCTCCCACACGCTCACCGCGGTAGCTGTATCGGCATTTTCTGCAAAGTAGTTTTTAATAAATTGCTGAATTTGCTCCTGTGAGTCTTTATGCGTCAGTAGCGAGTCATTTATCCTCCACTTAAAGGGCTTGGGCGTTGGGGGAGACGCAGTGAACTGCATTGCAACTGGGGCATGATCAGACCAGGGCGTGACCAGAATATGGCTCCTGCTAACCATAGGGACAGCACTCTGGGGAACCATAATATGATCAATCCTGCAAAACGAATTATGGGGGTTTGAGTAAAAGGTATAATCTCGTTTTTTGGGGTTCAGCTCTCGCCAAATATCTACTAAGGACATATCCCTCAGCAGAGCGCTGATACGGTGCGGAGATTGCTGTGCAGGCGAGGAAATAGAGGAGGGGCTGTTACCCTGAAGGAGTGATCTGTCCACTTTGGGGTCCAACGCGATGTTTGAATCCCCAGCCACAACTAGTATGCCCTTACCATGCTCTCTAATCTTCTTCAAAAGGTGAGAAAAAAAGTTGGTCTGGTGAGTGTTTGGAGCATAATAGGACACAAACATCATTTGCGTGTCACCTAAGTGACCCACTAAGATCAAGTATCGCCCCGTTGGGTCCGCTATACAGGTCTTACACTTAAATGGAACGTTTCGACGAAACGCTATAGCAACACCCCGGGTCTTCTCCGTGTAGCTGGCCAGAAAGAAGGTAGGGTACTGTGGATTCAAATATTTTGGGGCACTCGTGGCCGAGAACCTCGTCTCCTGAAGGCACAAGATATCAGCTTGTACTTGCTTATAATAATGGAACGCTTTGGTTCTTTTGTGAGGGGAGTTAAATCCCTGAACATTGTGGGAGAGCAATTTGAAGTTAAGGTTAGCACCTGCTTGCGAGTTTTGGGACTGGCTCATCTTGCTAATTTCAAGGGGGGGGCGAAAAAAAAAAAGGGAAGAAGGGGGGGGAGAAAAAGAAGAAGAGGCTAGGTAACGGGGCTAAGTACCTGAACTAGGATCTAAGGCCCACGCCAGGAGATAGCTCGTCTGAGCGGAGAAGAAGAAGGGGTTAGGGAAAATGCGTGGGTGTACAAGCGACTCCAAGGGAGTCCAAAGTATGCCTTCCGGGGGCAAACACTCCTCCGGAAGTTTTTGGATTTCTAGAGGGGGTCGCCTCTGAGCGGGGAGCCGCCTATGCTTATGTAGTTAAAGTCAATGGCAACGGCGCGGGGCAGGCGCACTGAGTGGTGGGGCAAGGGGAGGGGGGGGAAGGGTACAATAGCAGGGGCAACCGACAGAAGGGCTGCAAATGCCAAACTTGTGATGAGGTCTCTGTTGGTTAGCCCCCACCTCCCGCAGAGAACGCCTGAGCCCCGCCAGGTAGAAGCAGGGAACCAGCGAGGGTCCCGCAGGTTCGTCCCTTCGGTTCCGTTAGCCAGAACTTGTACCATGCCAAGAGCGGCAAGGGAGGCTCGGGGTTCCCCACCCGGTCAAGGACCAAACAACCCGCCCCACTGCGGGCATGCTCATGAAGTCAGGACATAAGGTCTGGATGATAACCAACAAATACTCAACAAGTGCTTAGCAACCATAAAATGGCTCCGGCCAACGGGGCACCAGGTCCGCCGATCACAGCCTATCGTTGGGGCCTTTAGATACTCCCCGGCAGCCTCACCTGGTGAGTCCTGCGGTGCAGCCCAGTCTGTCAGGGTCGAGGCCGGCCAGGGCCAAGCAACAAACCCTGTTCAGTCCGCCCCCATACAAATGGGAATGCAGACTAAAAAAGGTCAAAAAACATAGTAAACAGGATATATATATTCAAGTGTAGTGCTGGGAACGTCCGACACCCACCGGTTCAAAGAGAGCAAAGAAGGTATATGATCCCCCAGCGGGAGGCAGCCGTCCCCATTAAAACTTTAACTATCACCTCAATGCAGTCCGTCCAGCTCCAAGTATAGCTGAAAAACAAGAAAAGAGAAAAAGGGGAAAAAAACTGTCCATCCTGAGGGTTCCTGAAAGAGAAAAAAACCCCCAGGAGGGTAGGGAGAAAAGTCCCAAAATGAGTCACGCGGACACCTGGCCCTCGGGCACTTTCCTCACTAGTGACAAACTGTTCGGTCATCCAACCATAATCAGCCGCTGTCAAGGTGGTGGGCTTTTGCAGTACGTGTTGAGGCCGATGCAGGATAAGGGCGCTAGCTGCTGGACCGTTGGTCCCGTCGTATGGTTCTCGGGCGTTGCTCTCGAGGTGGCCCGGGTGTAGATGATATTTCAGCTGCTGTGGTCAGTCCCAGGCGGTCTAACAGCTCGGAGGCCTCTTCTGGCGTTGATATTGCATGCGAGCGACCCATATATGTGAATGATAGCCTACAAATGGGGCTTCCTGTTCAGACTATCTGATGCGATTTGAGAATCAGGAGATGGGGCTTCAGCAGGCGGCGCTTCTGTAGCGTCACTGGAGCTAGGTCTGAGTAGATCTGGTATTTGTGGGACTGGAAGACTAGGTTGTTATGGGCCCTGGCAGCCTGAGCGATCATTTCTTTGGTGTTATAGAAAGTGAATTTAGCGATGATGTCTCTGGGCTGACCATCCGCTCTAGGGGGGCCCAGGGCGCGGTGGACCCTATCCATTTCCAAGCGCTCAATTGGGATTGCTGGAACTAATTCCTGAATTAAGGCTGTGATAGTGGACTTGAGGTCGGTAATGGATTCTGGCAACCCTCTGAAACGCAGATTACTGCGCCAGGACCTGTTCTCCAAATCCACTATCTTCTGGAGGGCTAGGGAGAACTCGGCCTTGTTGTTCTGTATCTCAGCGTCCTGTTCCTCTAGTACTGAGGTGGTATCGGTCATCTGGTGCTCCAGCTTTGATGTGCGGGACCTCAGGTCTCTTAGCTCCATTTTAAATGTGGCGGATAATTTCTCAGTGGCCGTTCCTAGCTCATGCTGCAAGACAGACTTAAATCTTTCCAGAAACTCCGCATCTCTTATACTGGGGTTAGCCTGCGGGGATGGTGGGGGCTCCGGGGTCGCCATCTAGGATTCTAGCTGCGATTCGGACTGTGAATCCAGCAGCTCCGGTGATGGTATCGGGGAGGGAGAGAGCTGCGGCCCGGATGTTCGCCCCGCAATGGTCGGCATCTCAGGGTTTGCAGCGCGTGTCGAGGGCCTGGGGGTTTGTGTTGGCCTGCCCCGATCCCTGCGCCCCATTCGCTGCCCAGGCGTGCCCAAGTTATACTGAGGGGTAGGTAGCCCTGGGGTCTCCGCTGCTGTGACACAGATGATGCTGGGGATGTGTGATGCTTGGCCAGGAGATGCTATACTGTATATAGGTTGCGGCCACCGTTATAAGTTCTGCCAGGGGCCCGGGTGACCTTGCTGTTATCGCTACAACTGACTCCCTATGCCTGTCAGGTAATTCCCAGGCGCTCCCAGTGTCCCTGGGCGTCAGACTAACCTCTGCCCGATGCTTCTTAGGGCGCTGCGACTTGATTGCTGGTCGGGTGCTGGCTGGCTCAGAGTGAGGGTCAGCAGGTCGTGGCCGCCATCTTGGGATTGGCGTCTGCTGTGAGGTGCTGCTGCGCTGCAGGGGGTTAGCTCTCCCTGTCCTTCCTCCGATCTCCGGGTGTCTCCAAGGGATTCCCTGGCCTGGAGGGCCAGAAAACGCTGCCGCTGTGTAGGCTGGAACACCGGTCAGGTGCTGGCCGGTTCAGGGCAAGGGCCGGCAGGTCGCGGCCGCCATCTTAAAATCGGCGCCTGCCGAGGTATGCTGCTGCGCTGCGGGAGGTCGGCTCCTCCTGCCCCCCCTCCGATTTCTGGGTGTCCCTGAGGGGTTCCCCAGCCTGGATGGCCCGAAAACGCCACCGCTGAGGCTCACAGGTGGGCGCAACTCCCCACTCAGCGAGGAGCCGGTTCAAGCTGCAGCCATCATCGTCGGCTGCTCACGAGCGCCCCCTTCGCATTCTTCCTTACCTGGTAGACCTGTTGATTGCTGTTCAATCCTTTCATCAGGCCGAGAGGGTTACTCAGATGGTAGTGTCCACCCTCGAGTCCTTCGGTTGGGTGATCAATTATCCCAAGTCTTCACTCTCTCCGTCATTGGTGAGGTCCTTCCTGGGCATGACGCTGGATACTTCTCAGGTCAAGGTGTTTCTTCCTCAGCAGAAGGTGGAGGTTCTTCAGATGCAGGCGCGGGCCTTGTTGTCGTGTCCGCATCCCTCCATCCGTCTGGGGATGCAGTTGGTGGGCCTTATGGTGTCTTGCTTCGAGGCTGTGCCCTTTGCTCAGTTCCATATGAGACTTCTTCAGTTGAATCTCTTGACTGTTTGGGATCGGAGTCAGGAGCAGGAATTTGCTCTGTCCCCTCCGGCCAGACAGTCCCTCTCGTGGCTGTTGGACTCTAGTGGGCAGGTCCTTTCTGCCTCCGTGAGATTGTCACCACGGACTCCATTCTGACCGGTTGGGGAGGGGTTTGGCAATCGCTGAAGTTCCAGGGTCAGTGGGGCCCTCAGGAGGCCCACGCGCCTATCAACCTCCTGGAGTTGAGCGCGATCAGGTTGGTTCTCTTCCAATTGACTCCCCACCTACGGGGTCGTGCGGTCCAGGTCCGCTCGGACAATCAGACGGCGGTCGCCTACATCAGTCATCAGGGCGGGACGAGCCTTCAAAGAAGTGTCCCTGATATTGTCTTGGGCGGAGGAGACTGTTCCCTGCATCTCGGCGGTTTACATCCCCGGGGTGGAGAACCAGGAAGCAGATGCCCTGAGCAGGGGGACGTCTCACCTAGGGGAATGGTCTCTCGACAACAAGATCTTTCATGCCCTGTGTCGCTGTTGGGGTCCTCCGGACGTGGACCTGTTTGCGTCCCGTCACTTCCACAAGCTTCCTAGATTTGTCTCCCTGTCAAGAGATCCTCTGGCCTTCGCCACGGACGCGCTAGCAATTCCTTGGAAGGAGTTTTGACTCCTTCATGTTTTTCCTCCCTTCCCTCTATTGGGTCGTGTGCTGCGCAAGATAGTTTAGTCGTCAGTACTATGATCCAAGCTCGGAAGAAGTCCTCTTCTATGATTTATTACAGGGTCTGGCATGCTTACATTGCCTGGTGTGATTCTAAGGCTTTTCCTTGTCGCACTTTCTCCCTTTTCAGGAGTTTGGAGTTTCTACAACATGGTCTAGAGTCGGGTCTACAACTGAGTACCCTCAAAGGACAGGTTTCGGCCTTGGCAATTTTTTTCCAAAGATCCTTCGCCAATCATAGGCTTATCAAGACTTTTTTCCAGGGAGTGACTCATGTGCGTCCATTGCGTGAGCCTCTGCTACCGGTGTGGGTTTTTTTTTTTTGGTTGCTATTACTTCGGTGCGACGCGTCTCTGAGCTGACGGCGCTTTCCATGAAACCTCCTTATTTTGAGCGGCATCAGGATAAGGTGTTGTTTCGTCTTGAACCGGAATTCTTGCCCAAGGTTGTTTCTGCCTTCCATCTCAATGAGGACATTGTTTTGCCTTCCTTGTGTCCTGGCCCTTCTAATTCTAAGGAACGGACTCTTCATTTTCTGGATGTGGTCAGGGCGCTCAAGTATTATTTGGTCGCCACTGAGTCTTTTCGGAAGTCAGACTCTCCGAGGGCTTGCCTCCATTCAAGTCCACTATCAGCAAGTGGATCAGACAGGCGGTGGTGCAAGCATACTCTGCCAAGGGGAAGGAACCCCCTTTCCGTGTTACTGCTCACTCCACTAGAGCTATCTGTGCCTCTTGGGCTTTTCAGCACCAAACTTCAGTTGAACAGGTTTGTAAGGCCGCTACTTGGTCTTCAGTTCATACTTTTTCTAAGTTTTACAAGGTTGATGTTAGGGCCTCAGCTGATGCTGTTTTTGGGTGCAAAGTGCTTCAGGCAGTAGTGGCTTGACCTAACTGCTGTTGCTCACTGGGGATCCCACCCTTCTTCATGGACACTGCTGTTGGATGTCCCAATCGTGAAGAATTACAGATGAAGCAACCCGTGCTGGATTCCAGAAAAATACAATTCTGTGATTACTCACCTGTAGAATTGATTTTATAGGATCCAGCATGGGTTGCTTCATCCCACCATTATCGTTAGTCTCTTTTGCCTTGTTATGGTGATTTTTGTTGAGAGAGTTCTTTCTTAGTTGGCTATGTTTCATAACATGGTTTTGCCTCCCGGCTTCTTGCAATACTGCTTTTCAAACACTGGGTCTTCTGGGTAATTCCTGCCCTTTTATGGGCCGGGAGGAGCCACAAGTCTTCCTGCAGTCGACTGCGCCACCTGGTGGCGGATTATCCAATCGTGAAGAATTACAGATGAAGCAACCCGTGCTGGATTCCATAAAATCAATTCTACAGGTAGAATTCTACAGAATTGTATTTTTTGGAGCTAGCTATAATGGGCATTATAGTCTTAGCTCCTCCCAGCCTATATATACTTCTGTCTGCGTCACGCACCAGTTCAATCTTGCAGTCAAATGTTGACTGTTTAGATGCAGCAAGGATCATCTTTTCCCATTATTTTTTCCCCTTGGCAATTCTTTTGCAGTTTTCTTTAGGACGCTCTAACCCTATCAGATTTCCAGAGCCCCAGTAGTGGATGCCTTTGAAGTCTGTGAAACCTATGTTGTCGGACCAGGGGCTTAAAGTGGACCAATCACCAGGATTTTGACTATCCCGGTGATTGGTCCTTACCCCCGGGGGAATCACGATGTAGGTTTCCCTCTTGTATAAAACCCCCCAAATCGCCCAGTTTCACTCACCTTTCCGACGTTTCCACAGAGCATGCGTGGGTTCTCGTCCAATCATGCAAACATACTAATGTGTGGCAAAAAGCCACCTATTTGAACGCTGAATTGGCACCTGCATCCCCGGCTCCCCTGTGGGGCACACTGTCTCGTGTGTCTGGTCTATCTGAATGGCTGGACTTGGGGAGCGGGCACAGCTACAAAGAAGCTGTGGCTGCTCGCGAAGATGGTATTGAGCGAGCCTTTGGAATGGGGTAAGATTACCGGCACCCTGGGGGGTTTACACAGTGTCACACATAACGTGCATGAATTTCCCTGTCTTCCGGATAGCATGTGTACATCAGCCTCAGTTAGCCAGCTGGCTCCAGTTTACCACCAGCAGAGTCTCCTTACATAGCTGTGGTGGCAGCAATGGTCTCCAGCTTCTTACCACAGCGTGTTTCATATGCAGCTGTAGTCTTTTGTGTTTTAGGTCAAAGTAGGTCTTCCTATGGGCATTTCCTTTTTGGCTGCCTTGGGCTATATGTGAAAGCATATTTAAATGGGTAGCTTGTGCATTCCCGGTAATCAGGTGTACCCCTGACCTAATACGCACATAGATCTACCTGTACTTCAGTCTAAAGACCCCTGGGATTCATTGACAGGTCCCTACACCGTGATTGAGGCATCAGGGCATCCGGGTCTAGTGACATAACCAAGAGATGCGCCCTGTGTTCTGTGTGCCATATTTGACTACCTGACCCTGACCTAATGGGCTCCCAGATCTACCTGTACCTAACGGACAATATAGGGTCCCATGTCTGTTTTAGGTGTGCTATATACTGGTAACCGTTTTAGAGAATGATGTGTCAAGGTGCAGTGGATATCCCTTTAAAAATTTCAAAAATTAAATCCCATGCTATGTCCTGTTCAGAAAGGTGTTTCCCAGCAGGTGATGTGTTTTGTGGTCAACGCGGAAGAACCTGGCCAGTGCACCTGCATGCACAGGTCTCCCAGGGGCGCCATTTTTTATCTTTTACATAAGACCAGAGTCACTTGTTTGACTCCGTATCACATAACCTGCTGGTGAGCAGCTTTCTTCTTCTTAACATGGGATTTATTTTCCCTATATCCAGTCCAGGTCGTCCCAGTGATGACATGTGGGTATTCTGCCCCCAGGGGGCACTCGACTACGAGATTAAAAGATGTAGCTCCTCCCGGCCCCTTATAAAGGCAGGTATCCCTCTATGATTCTCCAGTGTTCATCTTGCAGTCTTGGCTGCAGAAGATCGTTAGATACTCTCTCTCGGATATTGGCAGCTGAGCGGAGCCTCCTAGCCCGTCGGCCGCTGCGGACCCTATTTCCACTGATCCCGTTTGCCCCACTCCTGCCTCCCAGCCGCTGGCTGCTACGGGATCGTGACGGTAGGGTGAACGCCGGGGTCGGGTGTTCGGCAGAGCTACGCTCTGGGCCTCAGACCCTGTCTAAAGTGTAGCCGGCCACAGGCTTATGGTGAGCCTGTAGGGGAGGGGGAACCACTAGTTAGGGCTCTAGGAATGCCTGTATGTACCCTCCCTGCCCACAAGCTTTATTGGTGTGTGTGACACTTGTGTTTTGGCTCTTCGCACTCTTGCTCCTCGCTGGCTCAGCTGGGCCTTGGAGCATGACTTTCTTACCTCCCTCGTCGGTACCTCGCGGGGCTATGCTGTATTCTCCCCCCTCCGTCTTGACTCAGTCACAGACGCTGTCCGTGACGGGGGGGGGGGGTGGAGACGCCGCTCGCGCGGCTCTGTGTGAGGAGAGTGCGGCGCTGTGTGCGCTGGGATCCCGTCATCGGGAGCTGTGTGCCGACGTAGAGCTTCCCCCGCTGCGGGGCCATTCTGCGTTGTGTGGGTTGCGGCCATGCGTTGTGCTCTTGTGAGGATCACGGTGGGCGGGCGCGTATTTTCGTTCCGCGTCATGTCTTCGCGGCTCGCCCCTCGAGGAACGCGCTGGAAGCTCGACTCGGCGTGCTGCTGTGGGCCTGCACTCTGACTGTGCTCTCTGCTGCTGCTGCCGGGGATCCCGTCATCGGAGGTGTTCTACGGCTCCAGGGACTGTCCCTTGTCGGTGTTGTGAGTCCCTCTTTTGAATGATTTGTTTTTATTATGCCACACCCCTCTTCTCTTGTATAGGTCGTGGGCTTAATGGTCGAGGGTTTTGATTCCTCCCGGTCCCCCATTTTTATTAAGAGGGATCACATAGGTTTGGGCCGTTAGTGTCTTGTAACCTTTACCAATTGACCATTCCTTAATCACCATAAAGGAGGCATCAGGGGATAGTGAGCTGGGGACCCCTTTTGGACAGGGAAAGCTCTGCCCCTTGTGCAGTAGTAATCCTCTGGGCGGATTCAGCACCCTTGCGCCAGGGGCGTCATTTTGGACCATGACTGGCCGGGCGGCCGTCCCCGCCCCAGCCCTTCACTGCCTGCGGCACCCTCCGCTGCTGCACTCAGCCCCCAGCAAGGGGGAAGCCAGCAAGGGGTCCCATGCTGATCTGGCGCATAGGCTGGCCAATCTCGAGAGACAGATCTCGCGGTCGGCTCCCAAGAAGGCCACGAGTAAAAAACGGCACCTCGAGCCCGTTTACTCGGATAATGATTTTTTTTTGGATGATCTGTGCTCTGTGGAGGAAGGCGAGTTGCCAGATGATTCCCGTTCCACTGCGGATTATTCTGCTGGCGATGACAGTATGTCTGGTTCTTCCTTGGACGAGGATGCGTGGCTCCCTGATGATACGGAGAAGTTGTGTTTGAGACATTACACATTGTTTCTCCCAGAGCGGCTAAGAGGAAGCAAGGTGATTTGTTTAGGCCTGAAAGACAGAGACGGGTCTTGCCGGAGCAGGCTCATTTTTCTAATATGATTTTCAAGGAATGGGAAAGGCCTAACAAGCTTCCGTCGCTGCCTAAGGGCCTGGATAGGCTGTATCCCTTCCCTGAGGAGCTGGTTTGGCTTTGGTCTCGCCGTCCCGAAGTGGTTCCCCCTGTGTCGGGGTTGTCCAACACTACTGTTATGCCATCACCTGATATCGCTTCCTTACGTGACCCTGACAAGCGCATGGATCAGCTGGTCTGCCATGCGTTCACCTTTGCTGGTGCCCTGTTTCGCCCTGTGTGTGCCGCGGCGATTGTCTCTCTAACCATCAGAAAGAAAGTGAGACATCTTGTGGATAGAGCTAAGGCTCGCAAGTGGGCAAAGGAGTATAAAGAACTCAAGGCCTGCGTGGAATTCATTGGTTTTGTTGCCTCTGGACGATGGAGTCCAGCTTGGGGCCAGGATTTCGGCCCTGCTTGTTGCCCTCCGCCACTCACTCTGGTTGCGGCAATGGTCGGCTGATGCCGCGGGCAAGTAGTCGCTTACGAGTATCCCTTTTGTGGGGCACAGGCTGTTTGGGGAGAGCTTGGACCTTTTGGTCAAGGAGGGTAGACTCCCTCGGAGAAGGAAGCCTGCTCGGTCCTTTCGGAATTCCTCTGCCTATCGCTCCTTTCGAGGAGAAAGAGGCTCTTCATTTTCAGGTGGTCGCAGAGATACCTGGGGTAGAGGTAGGTCCCGCGGCCGACCCAATCCCGCCTGGGGAGCCAAGTCCAAGCCCCCTGCCAAGTCCCCTCAGGCATGAGGGGGCGCCCTCACCCATCCGCGTGGGGGGGACGGCTTCTGCTGTTTGCTCAAATTTGGAGACGGCTGGTCTCGGATCGGTGGATTCAGAAGGTAGTGTCCTCCGGTTACAAAATAGAGCTGGCAGTCAGGCCAACCACAAAAATTCTTCGGTCTCGGATATCTCAAAACCCTTTGAAGTGATTTGTCCTGTACCTCGTCAGGAACCGGGTCAAGGTTTTTACTCCAACCTGTTCACGGTTCCCAAGAGGTACGGAACATTAAGACCTATCCTGGACCTGAAGGGTCTCAACAGGTTTGTCCGAGTCAAACATTTCCGCATGGAAACCTTACGGTCGGCGGTGAGCTCGCTTCAGCCTGGCGACTTCATGACCACGGTTGACATCAGAGATGCTTATCTGCACATCCCGATTTTCCTGGGGCATCAGAAGTTCCTGAAGTTTGCTCTGTAGGACCAGCATTACCAGTTTGTGGCTCTTCCATTCGGGATTTCCTCAGCGCCTCACATCTTCACCAAGGTGCTGGCGGGCATCATGGCCATCCTGAGGAACCAGGGCATTCGTGTGCTGCCTTATCTGGACGACTTGTTGCTTGCGGCCCAGTCTCTTCAGCAGGCTGAGAACGATACCCGGACGGTGTTGTCAACCCTAGAGGCCTTCGGCTGGGTAGTCAATTACCCAAAGTCTTTTATCACTCCTTCAACAGTGAGGTCCTTCCTGGGCATGGCGATAGACACCACTCAGGTCAAGGTCTTTCTTCCACAGCAGAAGGTTTTGGGTCTCCAGACGCAGGTGCAGGCCTTGCTGTCTTGCCAACGGCCGTTGGGATGAGATTGGTGGGCCTAATGGTGTCATACTTCGAGGCGGTGCCCTTCGCCCAATTTCACATGAGACCTCTTCATGAGACCCCCCTGGCCAGGCAGTCCCTCTTGTGGTGGTTGGACTTCAGGAACATGTTGGTAGGCAAGTCCTTTTTTGACTCCCCAATGGGAGATAGTTACCACGAATGCAAGTCTGACCAGCTGGGGAGGCGCTTGGCAGACGCAGAAGATCCAGAGTCAGTGGGGTCAGCAGGAGAACTGCTTGCCCATAAATCTCTTGGAGCTGAGAGCGATCCGGTTGGTGCTTCTTCACTTGACCCCCCAATTAAGGGGTCGTGCGATCCAGGTTTGTTCGGACAATCATACGGCTGCCGCCTACATCAATCACCAGGGTGGGACTCTGAGCAAGAGAGCCCTCAAGGAGGTCACCCAGATTCTGACTTGGGCAGAGGAGAATGTTCCCTGCATCTCGGTGGTCTATATTCCCGGGGTAGAAAACCTGGAGGCAGAATCCCTAAGCAGGAGTGCCTTGCGCCTGGGGGAATGGTCTCTCAGCAACAAGACCTTTCACGCACTGTGTCTTCGCTGGGGTCAGCCGGATGTGGACCTGTTTGCGTCCAGACACAATCACAAGCTTCCAAGGTTCGTTTCCCTCTGAAGAGATCCACTGGCCATTGCCTCAGACGCTCTGGCGATTTCCTGGACGGAGTTCAAGTTCCTTTATGTATTCCCTCCGTTTCCACTCCTGAGCAGAGTGCTGCGCAAGATAGCGCAGGAAGGGGTACCGACTATCCTGGTGGCTCCTCGCTGGCCGAGAAGGAGTTGGTTTACGGACATAGTTCAGATGTCAGTAGATCGCTACATCATGCCCGACGACCCAGGGCTTCTCACACAGGGGTCGCTGCGGCACCCCAATTTACGAACGTTGGCTTTGACGGGCTAGCTATTGAAACCTTGATCCTGATGGAAAGGGGGCTGTCGGCCACGGTTGTGCATACCATGATTCAGGCGCGGAAATCTTCCTCCATGATATACTACAGAGTTTGGCACGCCTATATTGCTTGGTGCGAGTCCAAGAGTCTCCCTTGCTGCACATTTTCTATTTCTAGGATTCTGGAGTTTTTACAACACGGTGTTAGACTCTTACCTTCTCGCCGTTCCGGGTCCCGCGGCGCGCTGTTGCGTGGGCCCCAGCGGGCTTCTGCTCGGCGGTCCCCAGCTCTTCCGTCCCCTCGGCACCCCCGTGGGGTCCAGGGGCTGACGGCACTGGACGCGGCTGATGGCCGCGTCGCAGCCCGCTTCGCGCGGCTGCGCCGGCCTGCTGGGCTTCCGGCTGGCGTGACGCTGCCTCCTCCAGGCGGGGGCGCGCCTGTCTCACATCGTGCGCGCGCGCGAGCACGTCTCTCTTATGCCTCCCGGCGGCGCTTCCTCCAGCGCGCCCGCCGGGGGCGAGTTTAAAGTGACCTATCGGCGGCTGGATCCTGGGATCGGACCCAGGGACTGGTCGGCCTGTCTGGCCTGGGCCGTCCAGCTCCTGGGACCAATCCCATTTAGTTTGTATGCACCAATCATTGTCTTTCCCCCCTATTGCCCCCTTCCCTATTGGCCAGCATTCCCTATAAGGTTTTCCTGCTCCATCATCCCAGTGCCCGTTATAGCCTCTGGGTTCTGGATGTGCGTTGCAGTGTCTCTTGTGATTATTTGGCTATTGGACCTCGACTACCCTTGCTTGCTGCCTGCCCTGACCTTTCGCTTTGCCTGACCACGTTTTGCCTGACCCTTCTGATACCTCGCTCCGTGACCTCCTGGATTTGACCTCGGCTAGCCTTCGACCACCCCTTCGTTACCTCCTTCGGATACCACGCCCCGTGACCTCCTGGTTTGACCTCGGCCTGTATTTCGGACTTCTGCCATCCGGCATCCTAATTCGGGATTCCCTGCCAAACATCTTTCTGCACCTTAAGCCGGTATCCTTTGCGCCTAATAAGTCCTGGGGGCAACCGACTGGGAGAGGCATTACCCGCGTCTCCTACAAGCGGGGGCTTGTCTATAGGCAGAAGAGGCGGCGGAGATTGGGGGATACCAGCTCAAGACAGACGGGTGCTCGGTACAGTCCTGACATTATAACGGGCCAGAAGAATGGACCAAATCCTGGAACAGGTGCAAGCCTTAACAGCGGCGGTGGAGCACCTGGCTCATCGGGTTGCGGCCCAGGAGAACCGTCCTGCTCCTAACGTCCCCAGTCCTCAGGGGACTCCGGCCGCAATGTTTGTGGAACCTAAGATCCCACTTCCTGAAAAATTCCACGGCGACAGGGCAAAATTTGCCAACTTCCGGGACTCTTGTAAATTGTACTTCCAGCTCCGTCCTGTCTCCTCAGGGTCACAAGAGCAGAGGGTCGGCTTGATTGTTTCCCTCCTTCAAGGAGATCCTCAATCCTGGGCCTTCAGCTTATCAGCCCAGGACCCAATCCGTCTCTCTGTGGATAGTTTTTTTTCCGCGATGGAGGTTCTTTATGATGATCCCGACAAAGGGGCCACAGCTGATGCCAAGTTACGTACTCTTCGCCAGGGACGCCGTCCAGCCGAAGATTACTGCTCAGAATTCCGTCGCTGGGCGGTAGATTCTCGCTGGAACAATCCTGCCCTCTGCGGCCAATTCCGGCTAGGATTGGCTGATACCATCAAGGACACCTTGGTGAATTACCCGGAACCTCAGACCCTAGACGAATTAATGCACCTTGCCATCCGCATTGATCGTCGGCTTCGGGAGAGACGCCAAGAAAAAGGGTCGCATGCTGAGACAGCTTTAAGGTCTGAGGTCCCAATTGTACAACCTTCGGAGGAGCCCATGCAACTAGGTGCCACAAGGCTCACCGAAGGCGAGAGACGACGACGCTTATCCGAGGGGCTTTGTCTGTATTGTGGTGGAACCGGCCATATGGTCAGACTTTGCCCAAAGAAGCCGTCGGGAAACTCCAGAGCCTAGGGGGTTTCGAGGGGGCCCTCCTAGGCTGTAAGGTATCACCTCAAGTATCGTCTCCAGTTCTTATTCCAGTTCAGATTAAGATCAATTTTAAGTTTTTGAATCTAAAGGCTCTCCTAGATTCAGGAGCAGCTGGGAACTTCCTAGACTCTGAACTAGCGCAGAGTTTAGGAATTATGATCCAGCCCTTGCTGACTCCCATCCGGGTTTCAGCCATTGATGGCACTCCAGTGGCCGGGGGTTTAGTTCAGTCCCGAACCCCTCCTATACAATTCAAAGTGGGAGCCAATCATTCTGAAGTTATCAGTTTTTTGGTATTGAGTATGCCTAGTACCCCTTTAATCTTGGGATTGCCATGGCTGCAGGAGCACAATCCCCAAATTGACTGGGTCTCAGGGCAAATCACTAAGTGGGGACGCCAGTGTTTTCAGAGCTGCTTAGAATTTCCACTTAGGGTCGCGCATCTAGCCCCGGTTGGAGTCCCCACTCCGTACTTAGAGTTTGCTGACGTCTTCTCTGAAAGGGCGGCAGACAAACTTCCTCCCCATAGACCATGGGATTGCCCTATTGAACTTCTCCCCGGCACCATGCCTCCCAGAGGGAGAATATTTAATTTGACCCGAACTGAAACCCTCGCCATGCGGGAATATATTGCCGAGAACTTAGACAAAGGTTTTTGGGCTTTGCTAATTTCTATAGGAGGTTCATTAAAAATTTTTCTGCCCTTGTTACACCATTAACTAATCTTACCAAGAAAAGCGGGTACCCCTCAGTTTGGCCTGTTCAAGCGGTCCAGGCCTTCGAGAATCTTAAAAGGGTGTTTAGTGCTGCTCCGGTCCTGGTCCATCCTGATGAGCAACTACCCTTCTTCGTGGAGGTAGATGCTTCTGAAATCGCAGTAGGGGCGGTCTTGTCACAGTATCGCGGGTCACCTGAACGCCTCCATCCATGTGCCTTCTTTTCCAAGAAATTCTCAGGGGCCGAAAGAAATTACGATATCGGCAATAGAGAATTATTGGCCATCAAGTTAGCCTTCCAGGAATGGAGACACTGGCTGGAGGGGGCTCAGTATCCAGTCACGGTCTTTACGGATCATAAAAATCTAGAATACATTCAATCTGCAAAGAGACTAACTCCTAGACAGGCTCGCTGGTCCTTATTCTTTTCTCGATTTAACTTTTCTATAACCTATAAGCCCGGATCCAAAAACGTTAAAGCAGATGCCCTGTCTCGGAGTTTTTCCGCTCCCGACTTACCTGAAAGGTTGGATTCTCCCATTTTACCCCACTCCCTAGTGGTAGCCGCTATCCAACCCCAACTTCCTGACCTTGCTCAGTTCCAGGCCCAAGCTCCTCCTGGAAAACCTGACTCAACCCAGTTTGTGCCTTCTACTTACCGTACTGTCTTTTTGTCCCATTTTCATGATACCAAAACAGCGGGTCATCTGAGGGTCAAGAAAACCATTGCTTTATTAATGCGCCAAGTTTGGTGGCCCTCTCTTAGGAGGGACGTTCAAAAATTTGTCTCCACCTGTAAAGTCTGTGCTCGAAGTAAATCTTTAAGGCATTCTCCTGAAGGCCCACTCCTTCCATTATCCATTCCCGCCTCTCCGTGGACCCATCTGGCCATGGACTTCGTTACTGACCTTCCCCCTTCCCAGGGATATACTGTTATTTGGGTAATTGTGGACCGCTTTAGCAAGATGGCTCATTTCATTCCTTTAAAGAAACTCCCCTCAGCCCAAACATTAGCTCAACTCTTCATCACTCACATTTTTAGAATCCATGGTATTCCCATAGATATTGTTTCGGATAGGGGGGTCCAGTTTGTCTCCCGGTTTTGGAGGGCTTTCTGTACTAAGCTGGGCTTCACAGTCTCCCTTTCCTCGGCTTTCCATCCTTAGTCGAATGGACAAACCGAGAGAACAAATCAGTCCTTAGAACAGTATTTGCGTTGTTTTACGGCTGATACCCAAACTGACTGGGCCTTCTTCTTACCATTTGCGGAGTTTGCATTTAACAACGCTGCACATTCTTCCACGGGGGTTTCTCCCTTCCATTGTGTTTATGGCAAAGACCTGAAGTTTTCTGCCCTTCCGGACCAACCCTCTAGAGTTCCCTCCGTGGATGAATGGGTTTCCAAATGGCCTGAGGAATGGGATAAGATCCAACAACATCTAACTAAGGCCGCTCTTCAGCAGAAAAAATTTTCAGATCGCAAACGTTCCTCTAACCCTGGTTATAAGGTGGGAGACTGGGTTTGGCTTTCAACTAAGAACTTGGCACTACGCCAGCCCTCCGCTAAGTTAGGGCCTAAATTTATTGGTCCCTTCCCCATAGTACGGAAAATTAATCAGGTCACGTTTCAGTTAGCCCTCCCCTCGTCCATGAAGATTTGTAGGTCTTTTCATGTTTCTCTTCTTAAATCTGCTAGAAATCATGAACCCAATAGTTCCCCCAGTCCTGTGTTAGTCGATGGTCATCAGGAATTTGAAGTCGCCCGAATTCTTGACTCCCGCCTTTTTAGGAACTCTCTTCAGTATTTAATTGACTGGAAGGGGTACGGCCCGGAAGAAAGATCTTGGGTTCCGGCTAGAGAGGTTCATGCGCAGAATCTGGTGAAGAGATTTCATAAGGAGAATCCATTGAAACCCAGCTTGGAGGGTCCAGTGGCCCCTCCTCAGGGGGGGGGTAATGTTAGACTCTTACCTTCTCGCCGTTCCGGGTCCCGCGGCGCGCTGTTGCGTGGGCCCCAGCGGGCTTCTGCTCGGCGGTCCCCAGCTCTTCCGTCCCCTCGGCACCCCCGTGGGGTCCAGGGGCTGACGGCACTGGACGCGGCTGATGGCCGCGTCGCAGCCCGCTTCGCGCGGCTGCGCCGGCCTGCTGGGCTTCCGGCTGGCGTGACGCTGCCTCCTCCAGGCGGGGGCGCGCCTGTCTCACATCGTGCTCGCGCGCGCGCACGTCTCTCTTATGCCTCCCGGCGGCGCTTCCTCCAGCGCGCCCGCCGGGGGCGAGTTTAAAGTGACCTATCGGCGGCTGGATCCTGGGATCGGACCCAGGGACTGGTCGGCCTGTCTGGCCTGGGCCGTCCAGCTCCTGGGACCGATCCCATTTAGTTTGTATGCACCAATCATTGTCTTTCCCCCCTATTGCCCCCTTCCCTATTGGCCAGCATTCCCTATAAGGTTTTCCTGCTCCATCATCCCAGTGCCCGTTATAGCCTCTGGGTTCTGGATGTGCGTTGCAGTGTCTCTTGTGATTATTTGGCTATTGGACCTCGACTACCCTTGCTTGCTGCCTGCCCTGACCTTTCGCTTTGCCTGACCACGTTTTGCCTGACCCTTCTGATACCTCGCTCCGTGACCTCCTGGATTTGACCTCGGCTAGCCTTCGACCACCCCTTCGTTACCTCCTTCGGATACCACGCCCCGTGACCTCCTGGTTTGACCTCGGCCTGTATTTCGGACTTCTGCCATCCGGCATCCTAATTCGGGATTCCCTGCCAAACATCTTTCTGCACCTTAAGCCGGTATCCTTTGCGCCTAATAAGTCCTGGGGGCAACCGACTGGGAGAGGCATTACCCGCGTCTCCTACAAGCGGGGGCTTGTCTATAGGCAGAAGAGGCGGCGGAGATTGGGGGATACCAGCTCAAGACAGACGGGTGCTCGGTACAGTCCTGACACACGGATTACACTTGGGTCTCCAGCTGAGCACCATCAAGGGCCAGGTCTCGGCCTTAGCCATCTTCTTCCAGAGATCCATTGCCAACCATAGGTTGATCAAGACCTTTTTCCAGGGAGTCGCCCATGTCTGGCCACCGTGTAAGTCAGTATTACCGGTGTGGGACTTGAATTTAGTACTGTCTGCTCTTCAGGGTCCTCCTTTCGAACCTTTGTGCAATGCTGCATTGCCTATTTTGACTCTCAAGGTGGTCTTTTTGGTAGCGATCACCTCGGTGCGTCGCGTATCAGAGCTGGCCGCACTTTGTATGAAGCCTCCTTATTTTGAGCGGCATAAGGATAAGGTGGTTTTTTGCTTTAAACCTGATTTTTTGCCTAAGGTCATTTCTCTCTTTCTCCTTAATGAGGAAGTTGTCTTGCCTTCTTTGTGTCCA
The DNA here is from genome assembly GCA_027917425.1 of Gastrophryne carolinensis. Lineage (NCBI taxonomy): Eukaryota > Metazoa > Chordata > Amphibia > Anura > Microhylidae > Gastrophryne > Gastrophryne carolinensis. The sequence goes on along the minus strand of CM051236.1, from coordinate 252,999,906 downwards.
GCACCGGCTAATTCTAAGGAAAGGACCCTCCATGCCTTGGATGTGGTCAGAGCCATTAAGTATTACCTGGTTGCGACTGACTCTTTCAGGAAATCGGATTTGATCTTTGTCCTAACGGAGGGCTCTAGGAAAGGTTTGCCACCAGCCAAGTCCACTCTCAGTAAGTGGATCAGACAGGCGGTGGTGCAAGCATATTCTGCCAAGGGGAAGGAACCCCCTTTTAGGATCACTTCTAGGTCATTCTACCAGAGCTATTGGTGCTTCCTTTCCTTTCAGCACCAGGCATCGATTGAACAAGTTTCTAAGGCCGCCACTTGGTCTTTAGTTCACACTTTTACAAAGTTTTACAAGGTTGATGTCAGGGCCTCAGCTGACGCTGTTTTTGGCCGAATGGTGCTTCAGGCGGTAGTGAAATGAACTACATGCTGTTCCGCACTGGGGATCCCGCCCAATTGGACACTGCTTTTGGATGTCCCACATGTCCTCACTGGGATGACCTGGACTGGATATAGAGAAAAATACAATTCTGTGAAACTCAACTGTAGAATTGATTTTGATTATATCCAGTCCAGGTCGTCCCAACCCGCCCTTTTGTTTATTATCTCTTATTGCCTGTTATGGTGATCACCGTTTTTTTATTCATTGGACTTGTATCCTTAAGTCTTGTTAGAGAGAGTACAAAGTGGCAAAGTGGGTCCAGTACCGTAGACACAGCTAGTTGTTTTTTCATTTTGATAATGCATATCCTGCATGGACCGGGCAAAAGCCTTGGATGGCCTTTTTCGGAAAGCATGGCTAATACTACTGATGGATACAACCATATAATGTAATTGCGTCTTTTGTTAATGCACGATTTATGCAACTGACATAACTCCTGTACACTGTTTTGCCTACCACTTATTGGAATATCTTCCACTTTCCCTCCTTTAGAGTCACTGCTGTAGGATGTTTCCTACTCATCTGTGAAGATGGGAGAAAAATTAGCTGAGAGAGAAAATTTTAACTTTAGTGTATAAGGATTCATCTCTATGCTCTCAGAATTTTTTACAAGCACCTGTCCAGAAGAGATGGTTGTTTTTCTGTGTTTTGTACATGCCTGATGGGTGAAGGTACTAGATGCTTGTTCAGTACAGGTTCCCTGGCGACTAATTTGTCAACCTAGTGAATCTGTAAATTTATATGGCAACCGCACAATGTCCCATAATTACATACAGTATTTCTTGCGGACTTATCAATGCTCTGCATGTCCTTGTCCTAGCTATCACAAAGATGGGCTTCTTCATTTCTTGGATGTGGTCAGTGTACTTTAAGTATTATCCTGCCTTGTTTGCAATTCCTGACTGGAAGGTTTGAGGTCCGGAGGTCTGCCAAACCTGGAACGATGCAGCTCCCCTGGTTTACCTGTTGGTGGCTCTGCTTCCTGGGATTCCTGCTGCATTACACCTGGCCACCAGCAGGTGTCCCTGCTCAAAATGGGTTTGCTGGGGCAGTTAGCCTGCACCTTTATTAGCTGGCCAGCCCTCAGCCCGTGTACCTGAGCATTGTTATCATCAAACTTGAGCTGCTGGAAGCCCATTGGGCTTATCGGCCCCAGAATTCAGTTGATTATGTATGCAAGGGCTGCTACCTGGGCATCTGTGCACACCTTTACTAAATTTTACATAGCAGACGTTAGGGCATCGGCGAATGCTGCTTTTGGGCGTAAGGTGGTAAAGATGGTGGTGGATTCCTTAGCAGAGATCTGATCCTCGGGCATTGGTTTTCATTTATGGTTCCACTTTTGATTATTTTTGCTTGTTGGGAACCCACCCTAGGAAAGGGTACTGCTTTGATACATCCTATGCGTATATGAATTGATGATGCCCTGGAATGGAATAATCATGTGAATTCTCACCTATAGAGATGTTTTTCACTCTTCCATTCCAGGGCGTCACACCCACCTTGAGTTGTTTTCATGATTTTGGTGACTACTGGTTGCCTCTATCAAATCAATTAAAATGTGTATGTTATAAAACTTATTCTAATTAGCTTCCGTTCATGGCAATTATGTTGTTTTTCTTTCTTTTGGGGCGGCTGTGTCTTATTGCTTATTAATAACTGAAGTGGGAAGAAAACCCGGAAGTATATATAGACTGGGAGGAGCCACACCTTTATATCTTGCTGTCCCTAAGTGCTTGCTGTGCTGAGAGTTAAGCCATGAGTAAATAAATTGGTGACGCCCTGAAATGTAAGACAATACTATAATTCTCTCACATCCTGCAGAGGGACCTAGTTCTATTTGGTCATCAAACTTAAGTCTTTAGGCTGCTCCTGCCAGGTGACATGGTTGACAAAGCTGTGTCAAGTTTACTGATAATACACATTTATTACTTTTAATATTATTATTATTAATGTTTATATAGCGCCATCGTCTTCCATAGCACTTGGTAGGATTACAGACAAGGTAAACATATAGTACAGGGAACACATGATCATTTGTGTAGTCTAGTTTAACGCCAAACACAGAGTTGAAAAAAACGTGTGTCAGGCTCTTGTATTAAACATTAATTCTCTCAGGCATAATATAAAAATGGATTCATCCTAGAATGAATCCACGGTTACACAGTTTCTAGGCTTTTATCCAGGGGGGTGAAGAGAAGTACAGCTTGTGCTTAAAGGAGAATAATCTTGCAAAATAAATTTTGATTTGGAACAGACAAAGTGTTTTCTGGCCTGTACATAATACTATGGCAGCAAAACAGTGAGAGTTTGCTTTTAAAGAAAACATGTATAAATGTAATTTTTTTTTTTTTAAAGCCTAGCTCCCACTTCCCACCAGGCATAGAGGCACGTATTCCAGGCTCAGAAGCCTCCAGCCCAGAGGGTGTACCAGCCCCTTTGCCCTTCGACATAGATGCAGTGCTCTTCCAGGGGTGAACACTGGGTCTATTCTGATGGGCACAAAGCTGTATACCAAGCAGTTATCTTGCAGACTCCAGCCAATAAATTGGTAAAGGAGTACTTGACACACCTTACCAGTTCACAAGTAGTTAAAGTGTAGTAAAACCACAACTTTTTTGGCTGTATAGCAGCGTGCTGGTCTGCGCCACTCCTCCTACCCCCTCCTTACCGAAAGAGTGATATGTCTGTCTTGAAGAGGAGCTTTTTATACCCTGAAGACGTCGCTTTTTGGGATTTCCAAAAAAGCCATGCCCCACACTTTTCCAGGCCCACTGTTCATCTGGAGAGTGGGGCTACTTGTCCAGAGTGGGGTGCGGTTTTATTTTTCTTCCCTGCACTTGCACCACCACCTTGATCAAACACTTTATTGATTTCTTTGACTATGTAACTATGTCACTTTTTTGTCTGACATGAAGGGCCAGTCATTTAACCCATGCTGTTTGTGGTCCAACGGGTTGTTTATTTTTAGGTGGGCAATTATCCTCCTTTGCCAGTAATTATGCCAGTTGTTTGCTGTCAGCCCATTTGTTCTTCTACTACAGATGTTAAGATAACTGTCCTTTAGTTATTGGCCTCCTCTTTACTCCCCTTCTCATGGATATGTACGACATGCCATCATTCTTGTGTCAGATTAAATATCGTATTAAATATCGTATATTGCAAAAGTTGTTTTTCTATGATTTATGCATATCATGGCAAAGCAGGACATGCCCCGGATATGATATATATAATTTTTTTTTTTTTGTTACATAAGCAGTTCAGAGTTAGGTTTTAGTAGCCCTTTTTTGCTAACATATAAACGTTGAATGACCCACATAGCTGTTCTCTAAATATTTTGCCCCTACCACTTTCTATAGATGTTAATAATAGACACGGTAACTTTACACATCCATTAAAGTACCAATTATGTTGACCTGCCCTTTAGTCATATTATACCATTAATTATACTGTTTTTGTTTCAGTTGGGAAGTGACCTTGGAGGTGGTATTGGTGGCAGTCCTGCGGTAAGATTCTATAAAATAAGCTTGAAACCAGTTTTCCTTAATTTTGTTTAAATGCACTTATGCTTGTTCCACCTTACCTATACCCTAGAAATAAAGTCTGTACCTGTGGGACACCACTTACATCTGCCTCACTGCAGTGAGCAAGATCCACAAATTTTACCCTAGTTCTCCATCCAAAGAGAGATAAAAGTGGGACAAAACCCGAGATTTTGACTATACTGGGTTCATGCTTACCAATGAAACCTGTCCTCTTATGTCTGGCTGCTTTGCTCATCTTGCTGCCCCCACAATCCTCGGGTGCTTCATAGAAATCTCACGCATGCGTGGTGGTCAAATACAATTACTCATGAAAAATGCTCATACTGGCCATGCACAGCCTTTGTGAGTGAAAGTTGATATTGGCTGTAATATATTATTCACTATTTTTTTTTGGTTTAGGTGAATAACCTCACCCTTCCAGCTGCCTATGGGCAGTTCTAAGCTCACTCTCAGCCAATCCAGTCTAATGCCAGCATTGCCCATGCTCTTGAGTGAATGTGTCATGCTCTCAATTTAGCAAGTGGGTCAGTGGCAGCGCGAGAGTTGAAAGGGAAAATTTTGCAGTATCTCGTAGGTCTAGTGCAGCATTTTTGCCACATTGCGTAAATCCAGAAATAGGTTTCCAGATAAAGTAGCGCAGCCAATAAGCTAAATATACACACAATTGCAATATCAAACCTGGGCTGCTTCAGTGGGTATATCTTTTTTGCATTACTTTATGCATTACCTTATTATGGGACTTTTGGTTCACTTTAACTTGGTCCTTCTGCCTCTGCAGGCTACCACTTTTGAACTTGTGACTATATTTATGTATTTGAGCTGGGATTGACCGTTTGGAGCGCTCCATTCCGGCCTTTCACTAACAGAGGGGGTGTCAACTTGACATTGTCCTTTGGTTTGAATTTGTTGTCTGGATAGGGAGGGAGAGGTGCAAAGAGACTGCATGGGACTGACACTGCATCAGGTAAGCTGCCGGGCAAATGCTTTTAAAGTTTGACTTTAAATCCTTTTTTTTTTTTTTTTTTTAAGTCTGCAGAAGGGGGGTTCTTGTGAGACCATTGACTTTCAGTAAGTTCCTGTAGTTCGAGACATCTCAGGCGACACAAGCAGGCAAAGACTGCACCCTAACTTCCCCAGCATTGCCTGAGTCTCCAAACACCCAGTAAAACTCAGATCCTTATAACTTTAATTATTTTAAGTTCACAGTTTTTTATACTTTAAGGCTGAATTCCATATATGAATACCCTAATACCTATCCATTATAAAATAAATATTTGGAACAAAAACATCTAAAACACTCTTTTAAAACCACAATAGGTTTGATATAGTTACTTACTCAGTTTGAAGTCCAAAAATATTTTCTGCAGGATGGTTGGTTCTTCAGAATCCATGAGCATGTATCAGTAAACATTAAAGTGCTTCACTTAAAGGAAAAAGTCATCCTTATGCTGCTATGCCTACAGCAGTTCCAGCAGGAGTGGACATTTGATATCTGCATTAGAGACAGTCTGATATTTCTCCTAGCTTCACAGGCTATTGTCCCTACCCCAAAGCAAACATGATGCCAGAAGAGTGACACAACTTTTGTGATCCCCAGTTGTGCATTTGATCTGTGTGTCCGGTTTTATTCCAGCAAGGGAAGCGGGCAAAATGAATGTTGGAAACCATCCATTTCACTGACAAATGATCAGGAAACGCTCATGTCAAAAGCCCCTTTTAACAAGAAATAAACATTTTTTTTTTATTTAAAGAGATAACATATGTCCTATGATCCACAACCCCCCACCTACAGGCTTAAACAGTCAATAAGTTTCACTGTTTGACTATTATAGCTCAGCTGAGCTGAGTGGGAGAGAAGTGGATTCTCAAAATGCACAGTAACTTTGTAAGTAGTGTGAACATTTATGCCAGTTTTTACTTCCATTGAACATTTTGTTCTGATTGGTTTGAGTGCATCTGCCATGTTTTTGTTTTTTTTGGTCCAAATTTGCTTCTTTGTGTCTAACTTATTTTTTATTTGTAGGTTGGACAGACATTTATTCCTTCCTCAGTGCCTACTACTTTTGCACCCTCGCCTACTCCGGCTGTGGTCAGCAGTGGACTCAATGACTTATTTGAACTTTCAACTGGCATTGGCATGGCTCCTGGAGGATTTGTATCACCAAAAGCTGTAAGTATAAAGTACAATCTTTATTCTTAGTATACAGTACGTCCTGCTCCAGATAAGATTCATTACTCTTGGGTATTACTCCGCCAGATGGGGCTGGACTGCAGAGACCGGGAAATTGGCTCCTCCCGGCCCCTCAAATACCCGGGACCTCCCACAAATCCCCAGAATTTCTCTGCAGTCTGGACTGCGAAGGACAAGAAGATGGCTCTCTTCTCGCAGGTGAGCGGGGCTATTAGCCTGCGGCCCTGTAGGACTATTCCCACCCTTTGCATTATTACTGTGCCTCCCAGCCTTGACTGCGCTGGTCCGGGTGATGGTAGGCAGCACCGCTGTCAGGCGCTTAGGAGCGCTGCTCCACCGCAATCTCCCACCAAAGGGTAGGCGATACAGGCTTATGGTGAGCCTCTATGGGATACCCTTCCCGCACTATTGCCCCTGTCTATCGGTGGGCCCTACGTTAAGTGGCCGCTGCCCTCCCTCGCAGCTCTCGGGGGGGGGGGGGTGTCATGCGTTGGTGCTTCACTTGGATGGTGTGCTTGTTGACTTTTGTTCAGTCTCCGCACTGACTTGGTTGCCGCCGCGCACGCTTCCACTGCGTTCCGCGTTCGGCGATGGCATTACCTCAGGCCCTGATGCGCCTATTATTGGCTACTTGTCACGTGTGCTGCTTCGCGCTCTTCGGGGGGGGGGGCTGCGGATGGCGCGTTCTGCGTCACTGTCTCCGCGGCCCGCCCCTCGAGGTATACTCGCAGCCATTTTTTTCTCTGGATTTTCGCTAGGCCCGCGCCATGTATGGCCTCATCTACTCCTCCAAGCTTGAATTTGACTCCCATTGAGTTGCATACCAGTGGGGATTCTCAGCCTGATGTGTCTGCTAGACTGGCTAGTGTTGAGAAGTTGCTTGCTAATACCATGGCGTGTAAGGCCTCATCTACTCCTCCAAGCTTGAATTTGACTCCCATTGAGTTGCATACCAGTGGGGATTCTCAGCCTGATGTGTCTGCTAGACTGGCTAGTGTTGAGAAGTTGCTTGCTAATACCATGGCGTGTAAGGCCTCTGCTAAAAAGCGGCACTTGACTCCTGATGTCACTCTTTTCCCTATGGAGGCTGAAGAGTTATTTGAACTGTCCCGTTATACCCCCTTGGAAGAAGGGGAGTTGTTCTCTGACTCGGAGTCATCTGATGAGAGGCCCAGGGGTCATGATGATTTTGGCTCTGACCCCTGGCCCCAAATGATACTGATAGGCTGTTGGCTCAGATTTTTGAGGTACTGTCTATCTCTCCCCCGGTTGCGGCCCCTAGGCAGCAGGGGGAATTGTTTCATACTGCTAAGCCACATTTAGAGTTTCCTGAGCAAGCCCATTTTAATAATCTCATGCTCAAGGAATGGGAGCATCCTAGCAGGCTCCCCAGAGTCCCTAAGAGTTGGGATAAGAGGTATCCCTTTCCTGCTGATGTTTTGAAGTGTTGGTCATCCCCTCCAGAGGTGAATGCCCCGGTCCTAGGGTTATCACCTCTGTCATGCATTCCCCTGACTCTACTATGCTGCGGGATAGTGAGGACCGGCGTATTGATCAGCTGACGTCCCATGCCTTTGCCTGTGTGGGGACGGCGATGCGCCCGGTTTGTGCCTCTGCCATTACAGCTGTGGCTATTAGGACCCTGCTTAGAAGTGTCCTAGATGGTGCTCCTGATGATGTGTCTAGCGAGGAGTTTAATGCACTCTCTCGTTGTGAGGTTTTTGTGACTTATGTCCTGCTTTGGATGATACTATTAGGATGTGTGGCAGAGCCTCTGCCCTAGCGGTGGCTATACGCCACTCAGTTTGGCTGTGCCAGTGGGCAGCTGACTCCGCTGCCAAGCAGGCTCTCACTGGGTTTCCCTTCAAAGGACTACGCCTATTTGAGGACCGCCTGGACCTGTTTGCTAAGGGAGGCAGGTTACCCCAGTGCTGGAGGCAGGCTCGGCCCTTTCGGGGCCAAGGCTCCTTTTCTTCCCCCTACCGTGGATCCAGACAGGGTAGGGGGGTCTCCTTTACTGGGGCCCGAGGAGATTTCTGGGGTAGGGGCAGAGGACGTGGACGCCCTGGCCCATCCTGGGGCTCCAAGCCTAAGTCTTTTCCCAAGCACCCTCAGGCATGAAGGGGCGAACTCACCCATCCGGGTGGGGGGACGGCTTCAGAATTTTGCTCACGTCTGGAGGCTTCATGTCTCAGACCGGTAGATTCAGGAGGTAGTGTTCTCCGGTTACAAGGTAGAGTTTGCTGCCTGGCCCCCTCCAAGATTCATCAGATCCTGGATGTCTCAGGACCCCATGTCAGCTCAGGCTCTAATTCTGGCGGTGCAAAGCCTTCTGGAGCTGGGGGTCATCTGTCAGGTCCCCTTACGAGAAAGGGGCAAGGGGTTCTATTCCAACCTTTTCACCGTGCCCAAAAGAGATGGGTCAGTCAGGCCCATCCTGGACTTTAAGATCCTCAACAAATTTGTCAGGTGCAGGCGCTTTCGCATGGAAACTTTGCGCTCTATCAGTTCCCTGCGTTCAGGGGACATCATGACCTCTGTGGACATCAAGGATGCTTACCTTCATATTCCTGTTTTTCCAGGTCATCAAAGATTCCTCAGGTTCGCTCTGGAGGATCAGCACTACCAATTTGTGGCATTGCCCTTCGGTCTCACTTCAGCTCCCAGAGTGTTCACCAAGGTGCTGGCAGGGGGAATGGCTCGGCTCAGGGCATTCGCGTGCTGCCATATTTGGACGACATTCTCATCACTTCTCAGTCCCTCCATCAGGCAGAGCTGGATACTCAGCGAGTAGTGCCCACTCTGGAGTCATTTGGCTGGGTAATCAACCATCCCTAGTCTTCCCTGTCTCCCTTCCTGGGAATGAATCTGGATACAGTTCAGGCAAGGATTTTTCTTCCTCAGCAGAAGGTGGACAGTCTGCTGGTGCAGGTTCAGTCCCTGCTCTCTTGCCCTCATCCCTCTATCAGGCAGGGAATGCAGCTGGTGGGCCTGATGGTGTCGTGCTTCGAGGCGGTTCCTTATGCCCAGTTTCACATGAGGCCTCTGCAACTCCACCTCTTGTCAGTATGGGACAAGGATCCTGCGTCCCTGGACCAAGTCATTGTTCTGTTCTCCCCTAGCTAGGCGGTCCCTCTCGTGGTGGCTGGACTCCAGGAACCTGTTGGTGGGCAGATCCTTTCTGACCCCCTGCTGGGAGACGGTCACCACGGATGCCAGTCTGACAGGTTGGGGGGGCTTCTGGAAGTCCCTACAGTTCTAAGGGCGGTGGGGCCCTCAGGAGGCCTATCAACATTCTGGAACTAAGGGCGATCAGGTTGGTTCTGGCTCACTTGACCCAACACCTTCGGGGCCGGCCTGTTCAGGTACGCTCGGACAACCAGACGGCGGTTGCCTACATCAATCATCAGGGAGGGACCCGGAGCAAGGGGGCCCTCAAGGAAGTGTCTCTGATCCTGTCCTGGGCGGAGGACAATGTTCCCTGCATAACGCCGGTGTACATTTCGGGGGTGGAGAATCTGCAGGCAGACTCTCTGAGCAGGGGGACCTCTCGCCTGGGAGAATGGTCCCTCTGCGACAGGGTGTTTCACTCTCTATGTCACCGTTAGGGCCAACCAGATATGGATCTGTTTGCGTCCCGTCACAATCACAAGCTCCCGGCCTTTGTCTCCCTGTCCCAGGACCCTCTGGCCTTGGCCACAGATGCTCTAGCAATGTCATGGCAGGACTTTCAGCTCCTGTATGTCTTTCCCCCATTCCCCCTGTTGGGCAGGGTTCTGCGCAAGATGGCTCAGGAGGGGGTGCCAGCTATCCTGGTGGCTCCCAGGTGGCCAAGAAGAGTGTGGTTCGCAGACGTGGTGCAGCTGGCAGTAGATCAGTACGCTCTGCCCAGGGTTCCATACCTGCTCACTCAGGGTCATTTACGCCATCCCAATTTACAAACTGTGGCTTTGACAACCTGGCTGCTGAAACCTCCATCTTGATGGAGAAGGGGCTGTCTGCCTCTGTGGTTGATACCATGATAAAGGCTAGGAAGTAGTCTTCTTCTTCTATTTACTATAGGGTTTGGCGTGCCTACATTGACTGGTGTGAGTCTAGGTCTCTTCCCTGTCGCGTGTTCTCTATTATCAGGATCCTGGAGTTCCTACAGCATGGGTTGGAGCTGGGACTTCAACTCTGTACTCTGAAGGGTCATGTCTCTGCCCTGGCTGTTTTCTTCCAGAGGTCCTTTGCAGCATTCTCTGATCAGGACTTCTTTCCAGAGGGTTACTCATGTGCGTCCCCCACGTAAGCCTATGTTGCCTGTTTAGGATTTGAACTTGGTCTTTTCTGCCCTGCATGGTGCTCCCTTTGAACCTGTGCAGGAGGCTGCCCTTTGAGAGACACCAGGACAAGGTGGTTTTTCGCTTCAAGCCAGATTTTCTGCCTAAGGTCGTGTCTGCCTTTCATCTGAATCAGGGCATTGTTCTTCCTTCCTTGTGCCCTAATCCTAGTAATGCTAAAGGAGAGGGTTTTGCATTTCTTGGATGTGGTTAGGTGTCTGAAGTAATCTGGTGGCTACTGCACCTTTCAGAAAAACTGATGCTCTTTTTGTGGTCCCTTCTGGTCCTAGGAAGGGTTTGGCTCCTGCTAAATCTACTATCAGCAAATGGATCCGTCAGGCTGTGATTCAGGCCTACTCTGCTAAGGGGAAGAATCCTCCCTTCCGCCTTACTGCTCATGCCACTCGTGCTATTGGTGCCTCTTGGGCTTTTCAACACCAGGCTTCTGTTGAACAAGTTTGCTAGGCCTCTACTTGGTCTTCTGTTCATACCTTTTCAAAGTTTTACAAGGTTGATGTTAGGGCCTCAGCTGATGCTGCTTTTGGCCGCAAGGTTCTGCAGTGGTCTGACCTGTCTGTTGTTACCTTTGGGGATCCGACCCTACTTTATGGACACTGCTATTGGATGTCCCAAGAGTGATGAATCTTATCTGGAGCAGGACGTACTGTATACTAAGAATAATACAATTCTGTGATTACTCAACTGTAGAATTGTTATTATGAGTATACAGTACGTCCTGCTCCACCCCACCCTTGGTTTGTATTATCCTTGGATCCCCTGTATGGTGATTTGTTATCATTGTTTTATAGTTACTAGTTGGTTCTCGTTAACTGCTTTTCAATGCTGGGGATTTGTGGGAGGTCCCGGGTATTTGAGGCCCGGGAGGAGCCAATTTCGTGGTCTCTGCGGTCCAGCGCCATCTGGCGGAGTAATTCCCAAGAGTAATGCATCTTATCTGGAGCAGGACGTACTGTATACTCATAATAACAATTCTACAGGTGAGTAATCACAGAACTGTATTATTTATACCCATTTTGATTCTACAGTGTGACTTATTAATGATCAGCATAAAATGTTAGTTTTTATGTTGCTATTTTTCCACTTGCTTTAGTGTGTATGATTTACCTTCAGAGCTTTTCCCTTCATTGCCCAGTACACTAAGGTTGAAAGTTGTCAAATTTGTTGGCTGTTTTCACTTCTGTGCTGTCATCAAATCTTTATATAATGTGGCTAACCTTTTTCCTACAGAGCACAGTGAGTATCTGCAGACAATTAGCTGTTCATCCCCCTGCAGTGTAGTTTAGCAAAGTTGTTTTATCTCCCCCTGTTAAAGTCAATTACCTGAATTTTCCAAGAGCTTTTGAATGAAACCTAAGAAGAATAAAAAGGATTTTTATGTTGATTCCTGGGGCTGACATGGAGAAATGAATCTCGCACAGACTCTTATAAACTTGCTTGGTTTTTATTTTAGTGTCTTGCTACATTCATTTTTAGAGCATGTCACATACTACAACCCAACAATTAAAATCTATTGAATCAATAATGCTAATTTAAAGTGAACCTTTAGTCAAAAAGGACCTGAGATTTGTGCCCACGGGGCATTCCAATTTGAGATTCCCTGCTGGGCATATATAAAACTACACACCTAAGCCTGTTTCCATCACTGGTGGTAACTGCTCTGGTGCCCCATCTGACATATGCCACCCTGCTTAACCCAATTGGCCAGAGACGTGTAGAATATGTAAGTTGTCATCTTAAATGACTTTGTGGGACCGGGCATTAGGCTGCATTGCCAATCGGGTTATGCAGACTGATCACAAGCTCTACCACCGCAGTTCTGACGGATGAAGATCAGTTTGTAGTCAAGAAACACAATCTACAAGTGGATCCTTTTTTTCTAGAAGGCCAATCCTAGATTTTGACGAATGCCCAGTACTAAGAACAACCTTGGAACAAGTAATGGGGAGGGATCCATAGGAATCCAGGAAGAGGATTGAGAACTAGAAACCAATTTATTCCTAGTACGTATATCACACACCCCGCTTCCAACATTCATGACACTTGGGATACCGGCCTGTAGAGGGCGATCTTGCAGAGATGACATGGAGAAAAGGAGCCCCTCCTGGTCCATAAATACCTGGGACCTCCCACTATTCCCCAGTTTTTCCGTCTCTGCAGTCGGCGAAGCATTCAGAAGATGACTCTCCTTTCCGCCCGAACCTCATTTTTTATTGTGATGTTTGTTATGCCTCCCAGCCTAGGCTGATGGGCTCGGGCAAGGGTAGATACACCCTTGGGTGTATATGGGAGCTTGCTTCCTCCGTGAGACCTCAAATAAGGGGTAGGCGGAATCCGGGTTGGTGTCCCCCGGCATGGGATGCCCCGTCCCTTGGAATCTCCCTGTGCTTGTTCCTCTCCCTTTTGGCTCTCCTGGACCCTGCTGGGGTAATGAGGGGGGGGGGGATCTTATTGGGGAGTGTCTTTGGCCTATGCATTTTTAAAGAGGAGGGTAAGTAAGTTTCTTACCTGTGTCTCTTCTTGTTGGGATTTTAAATTTCCCTCTCTTTCTGTCAGCGCGTGCTTTCGGGTGTGGGCGGGGCTTGACGGGCGGCGTCCGGCCCCGTTCTTTGATGTCATTCGGCTGTCCTTGGCTGGCCCGCCCTCCGCTCCCTGAGCATTCCTTGGAGGGCGGGGCTTCTCGGCGGTGCCGGTTTTCAAGCTTTCTCTTCCTGCTCTCACATGCGGTTTGTCCTGGCGCTGGTCTCTCTGCTGGTTCTGGCTGCTGCGCTGTGCTTCTGACGGGCTTTCGCAGGTCGTTGGTCGCAGGCTGTCGCAGGGCTGTCGTGAGTACCCTTTAGCTCTGCTAAAGGGAAGTCTTTTTTTTATGCATAAGGCTTATTGTACATTGTTATTATGTCTTCCAGGTGGGAACTCTTTAATAGGGGTTTCTCCTGGTCCTTGTTAAATCCTCCCATTTAGGGACTATTAAGGGGCATCCCGGGTAGCTTTGGCTTAAATCCCATATACTTGGCGACTATAAAAAAAATAAGTATTTAAAAAAAACACCATATGGAGGCATCTCAGGATACTGGGCTCTCAGTTCCTTTGGGACAGACTCTGCAGTGTTTGCGATGTGGGGCATCCCTTGTTGGGGATAACGCATTTCTTTGTGTAGCTTGTGCTCAATTGATTATAATACAGCATTCAGAGGCCCAGGCCTCAGGGTCTGGGGCTCCGGCCTCTTCTCCCACACCACCTTGTCTTGTCCATACCCCCAGTGATATTGTCATGGGTGGAGAGTCGCTTTCTGATGTATGTGCCAGATTGGCTCACATTGAAAAATTAATGTCTAGCTCTGTGGCTAAGAAGGCCTCAGCTAAAAGAAAACATTTAGCTCCTGCTGTTGAGGCAAATGAGCTTGATTGTAGCGAGCGTCTTGATTTTGCATTCTCCGGAATCTACTATCCTTAAGGATGGGGAGGACAAAGGTATTGATCAAATGGCTTGCCATGCGTTTGCTAGCGTTGGCTCGGCCTTACGACCTGTGGGTGCCTCGGCACTTATGGCAGTCGCTATTTGGTCTGTTATTGGAGATCTATCAAATACCTCAGGGCTTGATCCAGCCTCTGATGAGTATGCCGCTCTTAAGCGATGTGATTTATTTGTGTCTTTTGTACTTTCTGCTTTGGATGATACCATGGACATGTGTAGCAGAACTTCCGCTTTGCTAGTTGCTATACGGCGGTCTATATGGCTACGCCAGTGGGCGGCTGACACGGTGGCTAAGAAGTCACTTATAGCACTCCCCTTTGGGGGATTGCGCCTCTTTGGTGAGAAATTGGATTCTGTCATTAAAGGAGGCAAATTGCCTCAGCGTAAGAAGCAACGTCGTTCCTTTCGGGGATCGGCCTCTTTTAACCCTTCTTTTCGTGGTTCCAGAGCAGGCAGAGGATCGGCCTCTTCAGCCCCAAGGGGGACTGCATGGAGCAGAGGAAGAGGACGTGGCCGTTCAAATCAGAATTGGGGATCAAAGCTTAAGGTCGCTTCCAAGCCTGCCCAGCAATGAAGAGGCGCCCTCACCCGTGCGGGTGGGGGGAACGGCTGCGGTTCTTTTTCCAGGCTTGGGTCAAAGAGGTATCAGACAGATGGATTCTGGAGGTTGTGTCCTCCGGGTACAAGCTGGAATTCGAGTTCCGGCCTCCGCCCAGATTTTTCAGGTCTCTGATGCCCGCGGATCCGGGGATCGCGCTGGGGCTCCGGGCAGCTGTTGCGAATCTCCTAAACATGGATGTTATTCGCCTGGTTCCTCTTGCGGAAAGGGGTCTGGGGTTTTACTCCAACCTATTTACCATTCCCAAAAGAGACGGCTCTGTTAGGCCTATTCTAGATCTGAGGCGACTAAATCAATTTATTCGCTTCAGAAGGTTCCGCATGGAGTCGTTAAGATCAACGATCGACGCTCTCCGTCAAGGGGACTTTATGACTTCCATTGACATCAAGGATGCTTATCTGCACATCCCTATTTGTTCCGCTCACCAGAGGGTCCTCAGATTCACAGTGGAAGACCAGCACTTTCAGTTTGCGGCCCTTCCATTCGGTCTCACCTCATCCCCAAGAGTATTTACCAAGGTAATGGCTATTCTCAGGCTCCAGGGCATTCGCATTGTGCCATTTTTGGACGACCTTCTCATCACAGCCTCGTCCTTCAATCGGGCGGAATTGGACACCAGGACCATGGTGGCTACACTGGAGAGGTTCGGTTGGGTGATAAACCATGCCAAATCCTCTCTTTATCCTGTAAGGGAGATTCCCTTTCTGAGCTTATTTCTGAATACCCTTCAGGCCAGGGTATTTCTTCCTCAGTCCAAAATTGTTCTGATTCAAGACTTAATTCATCTGTTCTTGTCCAATCCTCGTCAGCCTATCCGCTTAGGGATGAGGCTAGTGGGGCTGATGGTGGCCACATTCCAAGCAGTCCCGTTCGCTCAGTTTCATGTGAGGACGCTTCAGCTTTTTCTCTTGGCGAAGTGGGACAAGTGTCCTCTGTCATTGAATCGGGTTTGTTTGTTGTCTCCCCGTGTTCTGCGGTCCCTTCAGTGGTGGCTGACTTCGAGCAATCTCAGAAACGGCAAGTCATTTCTGACCCTGTTGGGAGTTGGTCACTACGGATGCCAGCCTTATGGGTTGGGAGGGCATCTGGAGGAAGCACCGGTTCCAGGGGTTGTGGGGGCCTCAGGAGGCTCACTCCCCGATCAATTTATTGGAGCTTCGGGCCATTCGGCTTGTTCTGCTCCGACTGACTCAACTTTTGCGGGGCTGCCGGTTCAGATTTGGTCAGACAACCGGACAGCGGTTGCATACATCAATCACCAAGGAGGGACTCGCGTTTGGGGTGCCCTCCGGGAAGTATCTCTGATCCTCCACTGGGCAGAGATGAATGTTCCCTGCATATCGGCAGTTTACATTCCGGGGATGGAGAATGTGGAGGCAGACTCCCTGAGCAGAGCATGCGCTCGCCGGGGAGAGTGGTCTCTCAATCCCAGGGTCTTTCAGTTTCTTTGTCACAAGTGGGGGACTCCACGGTTGGACCTGTGCTTCTCGTCACAACCACAAACTTCCAGTGTTTGTGTCTCTATCCCAGGATCCTCTGGCAGTGGCAGTGGATGCCATGTCTCTGGCCTGGAAGGATCTGGGGTTTCTGTATCTGTTTCTCCCATTCTCCATGATAAACAAGGTGGTGCGCAAGCTAGTTCTGGAAGGGGCGCCAGCAATTCTGGTGGCTCCAAGATGGCCAAGACGTCTGTGGTTCGCAGACATCACAAGGCTAGCAGAGGATCAGTTGCATCTGCCTCTTCTTCCAGATCTCATCACCCAGGGTCAACTCTGTTACCCCAATTTACCAACGCTGGCTTTGACGGCGTGGCTGCTGAAGTTTCCATCTTAAAAGATGAAGGTCTTTCTGACGTGGTCATTCAGACTCTTGTTAGAGCTAGGAAAAAGTCTTCCTCTGTTGTTTACTATAGGACTTGGAGGTCCTATATTGATTGGTGTGAGTCTAGGGTCTTGCCCTGTAGGGTATTTTCTATCCCTAAGATTTTGGAGTTTCTGCAATATGGTCTGGATTTGGGATTCCAGATTAGTACTTTGAAGGGGCAGGTTTCTGCATTGGCTATTTTCTTTCAAAGATCTTTTGCACTTCATCCTTTAGTTAAGACCTTTTTCCAGGGGGTCACGCATGTGCGACCTCCTAGAAAGCTCCTACCAGTTTGGGATCTTAACTTGGTGCTTTCTGCCATGCAGGCTGCCCCTTTTGAGCCATTGACGGATGTTCCTCTTCATATTGTTACTCAGAAGGTTGCTTTCTTGGTTGCTATTACCTCTGTCCGTCGGGTTTCTGAATTGGCGGCCCTGTCTATCCAGGCCCCTTACTTCGAAAGGCATCAGGATAAGGTGGTTTTCCGTTTTAAACCAGATTTTCTTCCTAAGGTGGTGTCTGCCTTCCACCAAAATCAGGATATAGTTCTTCCTTCATTGTGCCCTAATCCTAGTAATAACAAGGAAAGGGTTTTACATTCTTTGGATGTTTTTCGTTGTGTTAAGTATTATTTGGTTACTACTTCTGCTTTCCGTAAGACAGATGCCTTTTTTGTTGTGTCCTCCGGGCCTAGGAAGGGAAAATGAATTCATCAGGCCATTGTTGGGGCCTATTCTGCTAAGGGGAAGGTTCCCCCTTTTCGTGTTACTGCTCATTCTACTCGTGCTGTTGGGGCTTCTTGGGCTTTTCAGCACCAGGCGTCTGTTGAACAAGTTTGCAAGGCTGCTACTTGGTCTTCGGTGCATACTTTTTTCTAAGTTTTACAAGGTTGATGTGCGGGCCTCAGCGGATGCTGCTTTTGGTCGCAAAGTTCTGCAAGCTGCAGTTATTTAAGTTATGCATTTGTGCCTTGTGGGATCCTCGCCCATTATGGACACTGCTATTGGATATCCCAAGTGTCATGAATGTTGGAAGCGGGGTGTGTGACATACTAGGAATAATACCATTTTGTGAGTACTCACCTGTAAAATGGGTATTACGAGTATGTCGCACACCCCGCTTCCCCCGCCCGTTTGTTCAGGGGTCCTTTATATGGCGTTTGTTATTATTGTCAATTCACTATATAATTTGCTCTTCCTGGTTTTCTCACTGCTTTTTTAAAAGACTGGGGAATAGTGGGAGGTTCCAGGTATTTATGGACCAGGAGGGTCTCCTTTTTTCCATGTCATCTCTGCAAGATCGCCCTCTACAGGCCGGTATCCCAAGTGTCATGAATGTTGCAAGCGGGGTGTGTGACCTACTCGTAATACCCATTTTACAGGTGAGTACTCACAAAATGGTATTTCCTTTTTGACAGAAAACACCACCAAGAACCACAAACAAAAAAAAGGGCTCGTCAGATGTTTGGAAATGGCAACTGTACCCTCCAAAGGAAGATGAGCAATACACTTTCCAGTTTTTCGTAATTTATTCCAGAGAGGCTCTTTTGCTTCCCAGCAGTCAATACTAATTTATCTAGAAGCTGTCATTGCTGACCTTCCTGGTTGCCTGGCTGTTGTGGTGCCTGTTTACCAGCTGTGTTTCATAAGCCAATAACCTGAAACAGATATACACATCCTTGCCCGGCCCAATTGTAACCCCCCCTTCTCCCAGCACACTGTCTACTCACTTCATTCTAGGATACCACAATGGTGCAGCTCTGCAGGCCTGACCATATTTATGCTCAGCTAGCAGGGGCACACACTGCAGGTAGAGCAGGGATGCTAGGGCAAAGCAAAGGGCTCTGCTCTCATTACTCAACTAGAGTATTTTGGTCCACTTTAATGATGATGGCTCACTCTGAGCATATTAGGAAAAGTAAAACTTTGCTCCATGTTTGTAATTGTGTATAGAACTAACAATATCCTTTTGTATCTGCCTTTTTGTAGGTTTGGCTGCCTGCTGTGAAAGCAAAGGGTTTGGAGATCTCTGGTACATTTTCCCACAGACAAGGCCATATCTATATGGACATGAACTTCACTAACAAGGCCCTGCAGCACATGACTGATTTTGCTATTCAGTTTAACAAGAACAGGTGGGTTTTTGTATTATACAAACTACAGGAACCATTAATAGATGTTCTCACTTTGCTACTATTGCAGAATGTGTCTGATCAATAATGACTGTTATTGGTAAAACATTTTGTGATTAAAAAAAGTTTGCTTCAATATGTGCAGAATGTTATAGGTTTCCACAATGTCCTTGGGGGATGGGCGCACTATTATCTTCACATAAGTGGAATGATTATAGTTCCTGGTGCCTAAAAATTCCTTCAGGACATATTCAGTGTCCATTGGATTGTTGGGGGAGGCATAGAAGCTGAGGACAGATGCTCTCAGATGGTTCTGGTTGTCCCAGCATTCATGAATTAGGCTAATCCATTACATTATTGATCCTTTCTAATCATCTGCTAATCAGGCCTCTCGCAGAGCAGACTTCTAGTCCCCTCTCAGTTGGCTCTTCACCATTATGTACTGGATGTTAAAGGATCATTATTTGCATTAAAAAAGATAAATAATAAAATAGCCACACAATTGCTTCTTTACATTATTGCATTACATACATTTTAAGATGAAAAATAGCCATTCAGATAGACTGGGTGCCCAGGCATGCAGCTGTTCCAGCTCCCCATTGCTGAGCTCTTTGCGCAAATAGAGCCATTTGCCAAGCAAGCAGCTCTGATTGGAAGAGAGCTTGTGTATGCACCATGGGATGGGGAAAGGTATGTTTTTACAGGCGAACTAGGTGGTTTTACACGGCGTGGGCATCTCAAGTCAGGATGCCCTCGGGGCAAGAAACAAAACTTGGAATGGTGAAAATCTTGGATTTTGTTCTGCGTAAAACACACAAGGCTTCAAAGAGGAATACGTGAAAATGGAACATGTCTTCGTAAGAATAAGACAGGGAAAATGGGAATATTGCACACCAATATTGACAGCAGCAGAGGTAACACGAAAGAAAAACTGTAAAAATAATAAATCTGGAGAGCAACAAAAAGAGTTTGAAAAACATGAAAAATAGGGGAAAACTTAAAATAACAACAAACAACTGACCCATGCAGGTATTATAACTATAGACTCTCTGATTCAGAGACTTTTTCAACTGAGCTATGTAGCTTGCTCAAGCCAAGTCAGACTTCTAATACAATAAAATAGAACCATGCTTCCACCCTATCAATCTCTCTCTCTCTCTCTCTCTCTCATACCAGACAGCGGCACACAGCTCTTAGCACCTCCTCCTCACTTCTCTCCGGCTACTGGGAAACAGCCTATAGCCCCATCTAACTACGCCCACTGTCCCCACTTTTCCCCAGCTACTGCGTTTTGGTGCTCACCAATAACTCTACTATTTTAAGTATACATCACGTCCTGTTCGAGAAGATATTCCTTAAACTTGGGATATACTCCAGTAGCGGCGCTGGACTGCAGAGACAGAAAAGTGGCCCCTCCCGGCCCCATATATACCAGGGACCTCCCACAAAATCCCCAGTTCTTCTTTGCAGTCCTGGCTGCGATGACTGGAAGATGGCTCTCTCTCTACTCGCAGGTGAGCGGGGCTATTAGCCTGCGGCCCTGGAGAACTATTCCCACCCGTTTCCTTTACTGCCTCCCAGCTCAGGCTGCTCTGGTTCGGTTGAAGGTAGGCAGCACCGCTGTCAGGTGCTAAGGAGCACTGCTCCAACCGCAGTCCCCCACCAAAGGGTAGACGGTATATGCCCATGGTGAGCCTTATGGGATGCCCCTCCCGCACTTTATGCCCCTCGCCCCCTGTCCCTGCAGTTGGCTCCCTTTAGGCTGGCCGTCGCTTCCCCCCTCGCTCTCCCTTGTAGTCTCTGGGGGGGGGGGGGGGGGTGCATGTATATTCTAAGCAGACAGCACGTCCTGCTCCAGACATAGTCCTTACATGTGGGTATACCTCCGCCTTCAGCGCCGTGCACTGCAGAACATGAAGAAAACAAGCTCCTCCCAGCCCTACATATACCGGAGGACCTCCCACAAATCCCCAGTTTTCTCTGCAGTGCTGGAACTGCGAAGACATGAAGTATCACGCTCTCGCAGGCGAGCGGGGCTTGACAGCCCGAGGCCCTGCGGGACTATTTCCACCCGTCCTCATTGTGAATTAATGCCTCCCAGCCTGGGCTGCGTGGGTCGGGTGAAGGTAGGCAGCACCTAGTGTGCTTACGGAGCTAGACTCCACCGCAATCCCCCTCCATAGGGTAGGCGGTTAAGGCGTATGGTGAGCCTTCTATTGGATGCCCCTCCCGCACTAGTGCCCCTCGCCCGGTGTAGCGGTGAACCCAGTATATTGGATCACCTTCCTCCCTAGATTCCTAATGGGGGAAAAAAGAGGGGGGGGGGTCGTGTGTACGACGGCTAATCCTTGCCCTAATCACACTAGTCAACCTTTGTCTTATTTGGTCCTTGGAGTCAGAGCTGCGCTTCACTCTCAGCCTTTTGCTTTCCTACTGCGCCTTCATGTATTACTCGGCGCGTACTTCAGTTTTATTCGATAGACGCGTCCTGTCACTGTTTTTTCACCCTGTCACATCTCTCTGAGGTGATGTCTCCTTGACACTATCTGTCGCTTCTGATAGGCTGCGCGCCTTCGAGCTTCGCGCTCTCCGGGGGGGGGGGGGGGCGTGGTGCGGTTTGGCGCGCTCCGTGTCATCGTCCGCTCTGGCCCGCCCTTCGAGGTTCTCTTGGCACCATTTCCTTCTCACATGCGCGTGGTGAAGACGGTCCTCCCCTCGCTTTTCGGTAAGTGCCCTCGTGGGCGATCCCTTTCCTATCTTGACTTCTTCGCGCTTGGCTCTAACGTCCCTTTTCCCCTTGTGTTTTTCAGACCGCGGACTTCGGTGGCTTCTCCCGGCCTGTTGTAGAGTCCGGCCCAGAACCTTTTAATCAAATCACTCCCACTTCCCAGCGGGTGTTTGGGGCATCCAGGGTTGCTTTACAGCGTCAATCCCTACTGCCATATTAAATATAATAATCACCATATGGAGGCATCTCAGGATATCGTGAACGGGGTTCCTTCGGGACAAGCCCGTCTGTGTGTAGCTTGTGGGGTCTTACCTAGCAGTGGTGACAATGCACGGGTCTGCGTCCCTTGTGCCCAGCAGGCGCTAGCTGGCCTACTCACCTCTTCTGAGGCTGGGCCCGCGCCTCGTCTTGTTTCTCCTACCCCCCCAAGCCTGAGTCTAACCCCCAATCCTAGCGGGGACTCCCATGCTGACTTTGCCGCTAGACTGGCTAGCGTGGAAAGTTTAGTCGCTGGCTCCTTGGCGCGCAAGGCTACCGCTAAAAAGCGCCACCTGAATCCTGAAGCCACTATTCTTCCTGTAGACTCAGATGATTTACATTTGTCCTACGCACACTCCCCCTCAGAGGAAGAGGAACTGTTTTCTGACTCGGGGTCCTACGACGATGAGTCCAAGAGCCAGGATGAATCTGGTTCTGACCTTTGGTCCCAGGATGACGTTGATAGATTGTTGACCCAGATCTTTGACGTGTTATCCCTCTCTCCCCCGCCTGCGGCTCCTCGGCAAAGAGGTGACCTGTTCCATACCGCTAAGGTGCGGTTGGAATTCCCTGAACAAACTCATTTTAATAATCTAGTCTTAAAGGAGTGGGGACATCCCAGCAAACTCCAGGGGGTTCCTAAGACTGTGCCCTGCTGCCCTGATCAAGTGTTGGACTTCGCCGCCCGAAGTCGACGCCCCGATCCTGGGTCTGTCCAATACCTCTGTAGCGATAACCCTTATCGCCAGAGGGCTTCACCGCCCGAGACGTCCTTTTCCCAATCGTAAAAGGTGCTGCTGGAATTCCAGAGTTGTCCGTGAGGAAACAGGAACAGCCCTTACAAGGGCTAGTGAATTGTAATATAGCGTTTCCCCCAATAAAAGACAGAACTTCAGTATTGAGGGTGAAGGTGAAGTGTCTTTATTAGTGCCACTCTAGGCCTTATATACACAAGTCTCCATGCAATGACAACCACACTGACCAATAGCAGCAGGGCACACAATCCCTCAACTCTGCCGGTGACGCAATCAGTAGAACAATAGCAGGCTGTAATACCATCAATCAGGACAATGCCATTGACTGTGACGTAGTCAACAATACACAATGGCAGTCAAAATACAATGACGTTGCCTGTAACAGTATCAAAATACAATTACATTGTCTGGAACCTAATTAAGAAAAGGCCAGTGAATGACCCGGTGGGCAATCGAATAGTGATGACATCCAAAAGACAGAGCCTCTGTCACAATGCCCCCTTTTTGTGGAACACCCGGCAGACCCGGATGGACCCTGTTCGGGTTAACGTGGGGCTGTCCGGACTCTTGTTATGGGCAGAGTTCTGTGTAAGGACAAGTCTGCAAATAGTGAGTAACAGGGCTAAACATTGGCGTGGGCTGTACATAGGAATCGGTCATGGGTGGGGTCCAAACACTGGGATATTGTGGCGTTGGTGAGTTCAGCACCAAAGTCCTTGGTTGGATGTGTGCACAGGTGCTTTGCTTTCTTATAGCTGGCCCAAGTTTCAATCTCTTTCCATGGAAGCTAATCGGAGATTCCACAATTTTCTGCACATCTACATCATCGTAAAAGTAGACAAAACCATAACCCTTAGAAACGCCAGAGGCATCCCTAATAATTTTGACATTCTTTACAGCGCCATACTTTGAAAAAACATCCTTAATTTCAGGCTGATTAATCCGACGGCCAATGCCCCCAACAAAAATAGTGTTTGGCATAAGTTTTCCTTCTGGAAGGACGTAACCTGACGGCTGATCCTCTTCTTGACTTTGTGTAACAGACATGACGTGATGCAGACGAAACCCCTGGGTCTCCCCGACCAGTGGGCTGGAGTCGGCAGCTCGGGCTGGAGCCTGGGTTGTAACAGGGTTGACGCTGGCTGGCCCAGGGGTAGCGTAGGCAGAAGTCATTGGTCCTAGATCATTTCCCAATAGTACTTCTGCTGGTAAGTTGTCCGTAAGTCCCACCTGTACCCTGCCGGATCCAGCGCCCCAGTCAAGATGTACTCGGGCGGTGGGGAGTCGAAACACAGCTCCTCCCGCCACCCTTACTGCAACGGTGTGTCCGGTGCGGTCTTTGTTCTTGACCAAATGAGGTTGGAGCAAGGTAAGTGTGGCTCCGGTGTCGCGTAATCCTTGCGCGGTGCGCCCATTGACTCGTACCTCCTGGCAATGGTGCTGTCGGTTGTCTTGGATGGCCGCTTGTACGGGATCAGCTTCATACAGTACCCCCAGATACTCTTCCGAACTGCTCTCAGCTTCCAAACAGTGTGCCACAGGAGTACGGGAGGTGGACGGTTGCTTTTGCCCCCACGTGTTTCGGGGAGGCTCTAGGGCGCAATCACTGCGATAATGTCCCCATTGTTTGCAACGATGGCACTGAACTGTGGAGAGGTTCGGTTGCTGCGCTGGCCTATGTGGCCCAGAGTCACGAGTTGGCGCTGAAGCCACAGGTGCTTGAAATTTGATGGGAGGTTGTGGTTTTGGAGCGGACTGTTCTGTCCGGCGAGCATCAGTGTACTCGTCGGCTAGACGAGCAGCCTCAGGTAACGTTAGAGGCCTCCGGTCACGTACCCACTCTCTTAGCTCTGGTTGAAGGGCATTGAGAAAATGTTCTAGTAAAAACAACTGTAGTACATCCTCAGCGGTCGTGGCTTTGCATCCAGTGACCCAGTGTGATGCTGTACGATGGAGGCGACATGCCCACTCTGTGTAAGAATCCCCTCCCTTCTTTTGGGATTCCCGAAATCGTCGCCTGTAGGCTTCCGGGGTGACAGCGTACCGGGCTAACAAAGCCTCCTTTACCAGATGGTAGTGTGGTAAGTCCGCATCAGGGATGGCCCGGAAAGCATCGGAAGCTTTCCCAGATAGTTTCCCTGATAATATGGTGACCCATTCCTCCGTGGGTACCCGGTGTAAAGCGCACTGGCGTTCAAAATCGGCCAAAAATCCGTCAATCTCGTCGTCACTTTCCTGGAAGGACTTAAATGCTGCAAATGGAATCTTTCTCCCCCCAGTGTAACTGAGGCTGAGAGGCTGCTGGGTTGAAAGTCGCCGATCTTCCCTTCGCTTACTGGCCTCTGCCTCCGCTGCGGCGAAGACTCGGTCGATCAGTTCCTGTGATGGATTCGGGCCATAGACCGACAATCTGTTCCGAACCGCTTGAACAAGAGCAGCGTCTTCATCGATCTCTATATTGGTTTCAGTCCTCACTGCTGCATGATCCATTTCGATCAGCTCGGCTATCAGTTCCCGACGTGGGCAGTTGCTAGCTGACCTTCCCCGGCTCTCGAGTAGATCCTTCAGGGTCAGCCTTTTCAACTTGTCCTACTGACTCTCCATCAGGGTAGCACTCTCTCTGGGTACAAAGGACCATCCGACCGCTTGCCACCAATTGTAGCGATAACCCTTATCGCCAGAGGGCTTCACCGCCCGAGACGTCCTTTTCCCAATCGTAAGAGGTGCTGCTGGAATTCCAGAGTCGTCCGTGAGGAAACAGGAACAGCCCTTACAAGGGCTAGTGAATTGTAATATAGCGTTTCCCCCAATAAGAGACAGAACTTCAGTATTGAGGGTGAAGGTGAAGTGTCTTTATTAGTGCCACTCTAGGCCTTATATACACAAGTCTCCATGCAATGACAACCACACTGACCAATAGCAGCAGGGCACACAATCCCTCAACTCTGCCGGTGACGCAATCAGTAGAACAATAGCAGGCTGTAATACCATCAATCAGGACAATGCCATTGACTGTGACGTAATCAACAATACACAATGGCAGTCAAAATACAATGACGTTGCCTGTAACAGTATCAAAATACAATTACATTGTCTGGAACCTAATTAAGAAAAGGCCAGTGAATGACCCGGTGGGCAATCGAATAGTGATGACATCCAAAAGACAGAGCCTCTGTCACAACCTCGATTATGCACTCCCCTGACACTACTACGCTGCGGGATCTGGAGGATCGACGGGTTGATCAATTGGCATGTCATGCCTTTGCATTTGGGGGAGCCTCGCTCCGCCCGGTTTGCGCCTTAGCCATCACGGTGGTGACGCTCAGGACTGTGGTTAAGACTGCTCTTGAAGGGGCGGATGACTTGCCATCCGATGCCGCCAATGCTTTGGTTACCTGTGAGACTTTTATCAATTATATACTGTCTGCATCGGAGGATGCTATTAAGCTGAGTGCTAGATCCTCTGCTCTGGTGGTGGCCATACGCCGAGCGGTCTGGTTACGCCAGTGGGCAGCTGACAATGTCGCCAAGAAGGCCCTTACGGGCCTTTCAAAGGGCTGCGCCTGTTTGGAGAAAGGTTAGATATCTTTGCTAAAGGGGGCAAGCTACCCCAGCGCAAGCGTCAGATTCGGCCCTTTCGTGGCCCAAGCTCCCACTCGACCCCCTACCGTGGGGCTAAACAGGGAAGAGGGGTGTCCTTCGCCGGAGCTTGCACAGATTCCTGGAACAAGAACAGAGGATGCCGCCCCAGCTCTTCCTGGGGGCCAAAGCCCCTCCCAAGACCCCCCAGGCATGAAGGGGCGGCATGAAGGGGCGCCCTCGCCCATCAGGGTGGGGGGACGTCTACAGCATTTTCAGCATGTCTGGAGACGCCACGTCCCAGACCGGTGGATTCAGGAGGTAGTGTCCTCCGGTTACAAGATAGAGTTTGCTGTACTGCCCCCTACCAGGTTCCTCGGGTCCCGAATCCCACAGGATCCTGCCTCAGCTCAAGTCTTGACGCTAGCGGTGCAGGACCTTCTAGACCTCGGGGTCATTTGCAAGGTCCCCTTAAAAGACAGGGGCGTGGGGTTTTATTCCAACCTGTTCACGGTGCCCAAAAAGGACGGGTCAGTCAGACCCATTCCGGACTTAAAAATCTTAAACAGATTTGTCAGAAACAGGCATTTTCGTATGGAAACACTGCGCTCGGCCATTGCCTCGCTGCGCCCAGGGGACTTCATGACATCTGTGGACATCAAGAACGCTTACCTGCACGTTCCGGTGTTCCCGGGGCATCAAAGGTTCCTCAGATTTGCGCTGCTCGACCAGCATTACCAGTTTGTGGCTCTGCCATTCGGACTTACGTCGGCCCCCAGGGTATTCACCAAGGTGCTGGCAGGAGTAATGTCTCTGTTGAGACTAAGAGGCATACGAGTGTTACCCTACCTGGATGATATACTTATCTCATCCCAGTCTCAGCAGCAGGCAGAGCTGGACACGCAGTTGGTGGTGACCACCCTGGAGTCCTTCGGCTGGGTGATCAATTACCCAAAGTCCTCTCTGTCCCCTTCCTTAGTGACACCGTTTCTGGGGATGATTCTGGATTCAGTTCAGTCAAGGATATTCCTTCCTCCACAGAAGGTGGAAGGTCTGACAACGCAGGTGAGGTCCCTGCTCTCGAGCCCTCACCCCTCTATCAGGCAGGGAATGCAGTTGGTGGGCTCGATGGTGGCAAGCTTCGAGGCGGTGCCATTTGCCCAATTCCATTTGAGAACTCTGCAGCTTCACCTTCTGTCAGTTTGGAACAAGGACCCAGCGTCCTTGGATGAGATCTGGGTGCTTTCCCCCTCGGTCAGACAATTCCTGGCGTGGTGGCTGGACCACGGGAACTTGACAAGGGGCAGATCCTTCCTGGCTCCCTCCTGGGAGACGGTCACAACGGATGCCAGTCTCTCGGGCTGGGGGTGATTCTGGAGGTCCCTGCGTTTCCAGGGGAGGTGGGGTCCTCAGGAGGCCCATCTACCCATCAATGTCCTGGAACTCAGGGCGGTCAGGTTGGTGCTGGAACAATTGACACAGCACCTGAAGGGTCTGGCGATTCAGGTACGCTCAGACAACAGGACGGCGGTGGCCTACATCAATCATCAGGGAGGAACTCGGAGCAAGGGTGCTCTCCAGGAGGTGTCTCTGATTCTAACATGGGCAGAGACCAATGTTCAACGCATCTCGGCTGTTTACATTCCGGGGGCGGAAAATCTGCTAGCAGATGCCCTGAGCAGGTGGTCGTCCCGTCAGGGGGAGTGGTCCCTCTCCAACTCGGTATTTCAATCCCTGTGTCACCGTTGGGGTGTCCCAGACGTGGATCTGTTTGCGTCCCGTCACAATCACAAGCTACCGAGCTTTGTATCTCTGTCTCAGGATCCTCTGGCTCTGGCCACGGATTCTCTGTCAATGTCTTGGAAGGAGTTTCGGCTCCTGTATGCGTTTCTACCGTTTCCCCTTCTGGGCAGAGTGCTACGCAAGATCGCCCTGGAAGGGGTACCCACGATTCTGGTGGCCCCAAGGTGGCCAAGAAGAGTGTGGTTCGCAGACGTGGTTCAAATCGCAGTAGATCAGTACGATCTACCAAAGATTCCAGACCTCCTAACTCAGGGGTCTCTATGCCATCCCAATTTACTAACTCTGGCTTTGACGGCTTGGCTAGTGAGTCCACCATTTTAAAGGAAAAGGGTTTGTCCGCTTCTGTAGTAGCTACCATGGTCCAAGCCAGGAAGAAGACCTCTTCTGCCATATATTATAGGGTGTGGCGTGCCTACATTGACTGGTGTGAATCCAGGTCTCTTCCCTGCCAGGAATTCTTAGTCTCCAGGGTGCTGGAGTTTTTACAACATGGCCTAGACTTAGGTCTGAAGCTTAGTACCTTGAAGGGCCAGGTTTTGGCCCTGTCTATATTCTTTCAGAAGACCTTTGCCCGGCACTCTCTTATCAAGACTTTCTTTCAGGGGGTCACTCATGTGCGCCCCCCTCGGAAACCTATGATTCCTGTTTGGGATCTGAATTTGGTTTTGTCGGCCCTACAGGGTCCTCCTTTTGAGCCTATTCATGAAGCAGCTCTTGCTGTTCTCACGCTCAAGGTGGTCTTTCTGGTAGCCATTACCTCGGTTAGACGTGTGTCTGAGTTGGCTGCCTTGTCTGTTCAGCCTCCCTACTTTGAGAGACACCGGGATAAGGTGGTGTTTCGCTTCAAGCCAGACTTCCTGCCTAAGGTTGTGTCTGCGTTTCATTTGAATCAAGATATTGTTCTTCCTTCCTTGTGCCCTAATCCTAATAACCCTAAAGAGAGGGTTTTACATTCCCTGGATGTGGTTAGATGTGTCAAGTCTTACCTGATTACCACTCAGGCATTTAGAAAGACGGATACTCTCTTCGTTGTGCCTCACGGGCCTAGGAAAGGTTTGGCTCCTGCCAAGTCTACCATCAGTAAATGGATTCGTCAGGCTGTGGTTCAAGCCTATACTACTAAGGGGAAGACTCCCCCCTTTCGTCTTACTGCTCATTCTACTAGAGCTGTTGGGGCTTCTTGGGCTTTTCAGCACCAGGCCTCTGTGGAGCAAGTTTGCAAGGCCGCTACTTGGTCTTCCGTTCATACCTTTACAAAGTTTTACAAGGTTGATGTTAAGGCCTCAGCTGACGCTGCGTTTGGCCGCAAGGTTCTGCAGGCCGTAGTTGTTTAAACGGCTTGCTGTTGCCTTCTGTTGGGGATCCCACCCATCTTTACGGACACGGCTATTGGATGTCCCACATGTAAGGACTATGTCTGGAGCAGGACGTGCTGTCTGCTTAGAATAATACAACTCTGTGAAGTACTCACCTGTAGAGTTGGTATTATATGCAGACAGCACGTCCTGCTCCACCCCACCCTGGTTTCACTTTGTTCTGGATCCCCTGTTTGGCGATTGTTATACTTGATATTTTGTTTTGCCAGTTTTGGGTGGTTGTTTCTCCTGGCCTCTCCTTCTCACTGCTTTTCAATGCTGGGGATTTGTGGGAGGTCCTCCGGTATATGTAGGGCCGGGAGGAGCTTGTTTTCTTCATGTTCTGCAGTGCACGGCGCTGAAGGCGGAGGTATACCCACATGTAAGGACTATGTCTGGAGCAGGACATGCTGTCTGCATATAATACCAACTCTACAGGTGAGTACTTCACAGAGTTGTATTTTGCCACATGTTGTGTTTTTATCCGTTTTAAAATTGGTTGCAATGGTGTCTTTTGCCACCGCCGCACGTTTGTACTACGCTCCGCGGTCGGCGGAGACCATCATTGGCTGGCCTTGTCAGGTGGGCGTGTTTTTGCGCTCTTCGGGGGATGACGCGTTCTGCATCACTGTCTCCGCGGCCCGCCCCTCGAGGTATATGCGGGCACCATTTTAGTTCTCTGCTGAGTGTGCCTGGCGTCTCCCTATCGCGGTCCGTATGTGCCCCTGCGGGCTGATTTATTTTATATATTTTATCTGTATTGCATTTCGCTTATGGGATCTTTTGCTTATGTCTTGCAGGCAGGTCAAACTTTGTGGTTTCTCCCGGTCCTATCCCCTCTATTTAGTGTTAACTCTTATTGGAGGGCTATTTCATACCACTACTCCCACTTCTCTAGCGGGTTATTGGGGCATCCCAGGTTGCTTTAATTAGCGTCAATCCCTATTGGCCAGTTGTGCCGTGATAATCACCATTTGGAGGCTTCTCAGGATAATGTGCTTGGGGTTCCTTCGGGACAAGCCCGGCTGTGTGTGGGGTATCCCCTATAAGTGATGATGTCGGGGTGTGTCTACCCTGCGCCCAGCAGGTACTTGTGCTGCAGTCTGGGTTACCTGCGGCTGGGCCTAGTGCTGCGCCCCCTCTGGCTTCGCCTGCCCCCCCCCCCCCCCCCCCACGCTTACATCTGACTCCCAGTGAGGTGCATACCAGTGGGGAGTCTCAACCTGATTTGGCTACCCGGGTAGCCAGCATTGAAAGGCATATTGCTGGGTCTGGTCCGCGTAAGGCTCCTGCTAAGCGGTGGCATCTGCCACCTGGTGTTACTCTCTTTCCTATGGAGGAGTTTTTTTATGTTACTGGATATACCCCCCTGGAAGAAGGGGAATTATTCTCTGATTCAGAATCATCTGAGGATCAGCCTAGGGGTTATGCTGAGTCTGGATCTGACCCATGGGCTTCAGATGATACTGACAGACTTTTGGCTCACATTTTTGAGGTGCTCTGTATCTCTCCTCCTGCCGTGGCTCCGCGGCAGCAGGGGGAGCTGTTTCATAATGTTAAGCCACGTTTGGAGTTTCCTGAACAAACTCACTTTAATAATCTGATTCTTAAGGAGTGGGAACGGCCTAGCCGGCTTCCCGGGGTACCTAAGAGTTGGGATAAGAGGTATCCCTTTCCTGCTGAGATGGTTAAACATTGGTCATGTCCTCCAGAGGTGGATGCTCCAGTTCTGGGGCTGTCTAACACATCTGTCATGCATTCCCCTGACACTACTACACTGAGGGATGGGGAAGACAGGCGCATGGATCAGCTGGCTTGCCATGCCTTTGCCTGTGTTGGGACCGCGCTCTGTCCGGTCTGTGCCTCTGCTATCACGGCTGTTGCTATTAAAAGCCTGCTCAGGGGTCTCTTAGATGGGGCCCCTGATGATGCTGGTAGTGAAGAGTATAGAGCTCTTCTGCGTTGTGAGGAATTTGTTGCATATGTTCTCTGGATGATACCATTAGAATGTGTGGCAGGGCATCTGCCTTGTTGGTGGCGATATGCTGCTCGGTCTGGCTGCACCAGTGGGCAGCTGACAACGCTGCTAAAAAGGCCTTTACTGGGTTTCCCTTCAAGGGGCTGCGTCTCTTTGGGGAACGTTTGGACTTGTTTGCTAAAGGTGGCAAGTTACCTCAGCGTAGAAGGCAGCCCCGGTCCTTTCGGGGTTCAGGTGCCTTTTCTCCTTCCTTCAGGGGCTCCAAAATTGGACGAGGAGCTTCCCTTGCTGGAGCCCGTGGAGATTTTTGGGGCAGAGGACGTGGCCGCCCTGGCCCCCACTGGGGTCCCAAGACTAAGTCCTCCCCCAAGCCCCCTCAGGCATGAAGGGGCGCCCTCACCCATCCGGGTGGGGGGACGGCTTCGGCTCTTGGCTCACGTCAGTATCCTCCAGTTACAAGATAGTTTGCAGCCTGGCCGCCCCCAAGATTCATCAAATCTCTGTTAGCTCACAGCCCTTTGTCCGCTCAGTGTCTCTCCCTGGCTGTCCAAGACCTTCTAGACCTAGGTGTCATCTGCCGGGTGCCCTTGAAGGAAAGGGGCAAAGGCTATTATTCCAATCTTTTCATTGTGCCCAAAAAGGACGGGTCCATCAGACCTATCCTGGATTTAAAGCTTCTCAACAAGTTTGTCAGATTCAGACACTTTCGCATGGAGACTCTCCTACGCCCAGGGAACTTCATGACCTCTGTAGACATCAAGGATGCTTACCTTCACGTTCCTATTTTTCCAGGTCATCAAAGGTTCCTCATGTTCTCTCTGGAGGATCAGCACTACCAGTTTGTGGCCTTGCCCTTCGGCCTCACCTCGGCCCCCAGGGTATTCACCAAGGTGCTGGCAGGTGTAATGGCCCTGCTGAGATCTCGGGGCATTCACATTCCTCCCTACCTGGACGACATGCTTATTGCTTCTCAGTCCTTCCATCAGGCAGAGCTGGACACTCAGCGGGTGGTGTCCACACTAGAGTCATTTGGCTGGGTGATCAATCACCCCAAATCCTTCCTGTCTCCTTCCATGGTGAAGTCTTTTCTGGGGATTCTGGATTCAGCTCAGGTCAAGATCTTTCTTCCTCAACAGAAGGTGGAGATCCTTAGTTCAGCTCCTGCTGTCTTGTTCCCATCCATCCATCAGGCAGGGAATGCAGCTGGTGGGCCTGATGGTGTCCTGCTTCGAGGCGGTTCCATATGCTCAGTTCCACATGAGGCCTCTTCAGCTTCACCTCTTGTCAGTATGGGATCGGGACCCTGTGTCCCTGGATCAGGTGTTTGTCTTGTCCCCTCAGGTCAGGCGGTCTCTAGTGTGATGGCTGGTCTCAGGAAACCTGCTGGGGGGCAGGTCCTTTCTGGCCCCCTGCTGGGAGATTGTCACCACGCATGTCAGTCTCACGGGTTGGGGGAAATTCCAGGGTCAGTGGGGCCCTCAGGAGGTCCATGCCCCTATCAACATTCTGGAATTGAGGGCAATCAGGTTGGTTCTCGCCCACTTAACCCCACACCTGAGGGGTCGGACTGTTCACGTCCGATCGGACAACCAGACGGCGGTTGCCTACATCAATCATCAGGGAGGGACCCGGAGCAAACGGGCCCTCAAGGAAGTGTCCCTGATACTGTCCTGGGCGGAGGAAAATGTTCCCTGCATCTCAGCTGTGTACATCCCGGGGGGGGGAGAATCTGGAGGCAGACTCTCTGAGCAGGGGGACCTCTCGTCTGGGAGAATGGTCCCTCAGCAGCAGGGTGTTTTGCTCCCTGTGCCACTGCTGGGGTCAGCCGGACGTGGATCTATTTGCGTCCCGTCACAATCACAAGCTTGCAGTCTTTGTCTCTCTGTCCCAGGATCCTCTGGCCTTGGCCACGGATGCCCTGGTGATGTCTTGGACGAGGTTCCAGCTCCTGTATGTGTTTCCCCCGTTTCCACTGCTGGGCAGGGTGCTGCGCAAGATAGTTCAGGAGGGGGTGCCAACCATCCTGTTGGCCAAGAAGAGTGTGGTTTGCAGACATCGTGCAGTTGGCAGTAGATCAGTATGCCCTGCCACTGGTTCCAGATCTGCTCACTCAGGGACACCTACGCCACCCCAATTTACAAACGCTGGCTTTGACGGCCTGGCTGTTGAAACCTTCATCTTGTTGGAAAAAGGGCTGCCTGCCTCGGTTGGGAATACTATGATCAGGGCTAGGAAGAGGTCCTCTTCTTCCATCTATTACAGGGTTTGGCGTACTTACATTGACTGGTGCGAGTCCCACTCGCTTCCCTGTCTGGAGTTTCTCCAACATGGTTTGGATCTGGGTCTTCAGCTCAGTACTCTGGAAAAAAATAGCCAAAGCAGACACATGGCCTTTCAACGATCCTTTGCTCAGCATCCCCTGGTTAAGACCTTTTTCCAGGGGGTTGCTCACGTGCCTCCCCCGCGTAAGCCTATGTTACCAGTCTGGGACTTGAACTTGGTCTTATCTGCCCTGCAGGGATCTCCCTTTGAGCCCTTGCAAGGGGCTCCTTTGTCCATTCTTACGCTTAAGGTGGTCTTTTTGGTGGCTATCACTTCTGTTAGGCATGTTTCCGAGTTGGCGGCGCTTTCCATCAAGCCTCCTTATTTTGACAGACACCAGGACAAGGTGGTGTTTCGTTTTAAACCAGATTTTCTGCCTAAGGTTGTTTCTGCCTTTCATCTCAATCAGGACATTGTTTTGCCTTCTCTGTGTCCTAATCCTAGTAACCCTAAGGAAAGGGTTTTGCATTCTTTGGACGTAGTCAGAACTCTGAAGTTCTATTTGGTGGCTATTGAACCCTACAGGAAGACTGATGCTCTTTTTGTGCTTCCGTCTGGACCTAAGAAAGGTCTGGCTCTGGCTAAGTCCACTATCAGCAAGTGGATCCGTCAGGCTGTGATACAGGCTTACTCTGCTAAGGGGAAGGAACCTCCCTTCCGCCTTACTGCTCATTCCACTCGTGCTATTGGTGCTTCTTGGGCTTTTCAGCACCAAGCTTCTGTTGAACAAGTTTGCAAGGCCGCTACTTGGTCTTCTGTTCATACTTTTTCAAAGTTTTACAAGGTTGATGTTAGGGCCTCAGCTGATGCTGCTTTTGGCCGCAAGGTTCTGCAGACAGCAGTGGTTTAAACTGTCTGATGCTGCTTTTGGGGATCCCACCCTACCTTACGGACACTGCTATTGGATGTCCCAAGTGTAAGGAATATCTTCTGGGACAGGACGTGCTGTATACTTAGAATAATACAATTCTGTGATTACTCACCTGTAGAATTGGTATTATATGTATACAGCACGTCCTGTTCCACCCCACCCTTATCATTATCTTTAGTTACCTTTTTATGGTGATTGTTCTTATGTTCAAATTTTCATATAATGGTTTTAGTTCTCCCGGTCTCTTGCTAACTTCTTTTCAATACTGGGGATTTTGTGGGAGGTCCCTGGTATATATGGGGCCGGGAGGGGCCACTTTTCTGTCTTTGCAGTCCAGCGCCATCTACTGGAGTATATCCCAAGTGTAAGGAATCTTCTGGAACAGGACGTGCTGTATACATATAATACCAATTCTACAGGTGAGTTATCACAGAATTGTATTTTTACCACCATCTACTAGTACGACAGACTAACCTCCATTACATGCCATAGATTTAGGTTGGCTGCAGCACATTGTTGTATTAGGGGCATTCATTCTCAGTCAATTGCCATCCCATTGAGTCTTTTTAGTATAACATTGCCAGTATATTGAGTCTTTTAAGGGACCATCTGACAAGCAGGGATCAACATTTTTGCTCCAGTTGCTGTACAAGATATTTTTCTTATTACCACCTACTAGTACAGCAGACTAACCTGCATTACCTGCCATATGTTTAGTTGACTGCAGAACATTGTTGCATTGGAGGCATTACTTTTTCTTCTATTTTACTTCAGGACATCAGAATAATTCAGTAACGATAGGGCTAACCTCTCTCGACCGAAGGGCTTGGACTGCAAGACAAAGGTGTGGCTCCTCCTCCCGGCCTGTATCCTTCCAGCTGACTACCTCCACTCCATTTTAGAATGTCTTATTCCTGATAAAGGGGATAAGGTTTTTGGGGATCCCACCCGATTCAGGGTACTGCTTTTGGAGATCCCTATCGTTACTGAGTTATCCTGATGTCCTGAAGTAAAATGGAAGAGAAAAGATAATTCTGTGAATACTCACCTGTATAATTGATTTCTCTTCCATTATTACTTCAGGACATCAGACCCTCCCTGTCTGCTAGGTTACTATGTCCATTCTTTGGATGCATATTCTTAGTGGAGTGGTAAATATGTGTTAAAAAATAAAAAATAAATGAATACATATTTATAATCCGAGAGAGGAGTCTTGTATTTTGTCTCCAGCCTTTTGTCTCCAACAAGAGATATAGGTATGTCCCCAGGCGGCTGGTTCTACTGCTTTTTAATTAAACGTAATTAAAAATTTGTGGCGTTTCCTTATGGATTAACCACTACGTCTTACAGGGGTCATAGCTGTAGCCATAACTGTTTTGAATCAGAAAGCTCAAGGTCATCTGTCAACAAAGGAACATTCATTCCTTTTACATTTTATGATCATTCAAATGCTATCTATCCTTTACTTGGATCCTCATTCTCCAGGGATCCCAGGTCCACATTCCATCAAACATTTTATTTTCTGTTTTTCTTTTCCCTCAGCTTCGGAGTGATTCCTAGTACTCCACTGGCTATACATACACCCCTTATGCCGAACCAAAGCATTGACATTTCACTCCCACTCAACACCCTGGGACCTGTCATGAAGATGGAGCCGCTTAACAATCTCCAGGTAATTAACTTTCTTTAGTAGCATTGCCATTTATGAGAAAATGTGAACTTGTACTTGGTTTGTGTCTTTATTGTTGACATGTCATGTTGAAAGAAATGCTGCTCCTTTTTCTGGCTTAATAAATCGGGAGCAAAATGTAAGAAAATGTTAGGTGCATACACAATATTAGGGAAATGCTGCACCGTCTCTAAAGCGGAGGCTTACAAATGTCAAGAACTGTCTGGCTAAAACCCTTTACTGCTGCCTTACCTTCAATGTGTGAAATTGAAACTCAACTGGGAATTTAGGCTCCTGTATTCCCACTGAGCCACCTGCTAACCCTCATTCTGTTCCATTGATGCATCTACAAAAATCAATTACGTTAGGTCACCTATTTCAGACATTTTGTTAATGCCTCTGCTACCTCTTACAGTCTGTCTTTTTCCCATTTCCCCTGTGACAACATACTAGGTTAGAGGCACAAATGCAGATGGCAATGTACCTACGCATTTGATATTTGTATGTGCTGGCGATCCTAAACACAAGTGCATACAGTACAACTGATCCCCATCCACTAACGTAGTATGTTTTTCCACCAATATGTTTATACAACCAATTATATTTGAATTAGGCATTATAAGGGCTGTAGCCAAGCATTATTTTATAAATTGTAGTTCTAATTGCAGCATACAATGTAGGCCACTTGCCTGACCCAGGGTACCCTAAATTGAGATGCCCTGTTTTGTGTGTGTGTGTGTGTGTGTGTGTGTGTGTGTGTGAGTGAAACAACTTAAAGTCCAGTCTCCGAAGTACCCACCCTCCCATGGCATGGAGGAAATATTACAGCATAAAAGAAAAACAGCGCCACTCTTTGATCTACAGCACAGAGCGGCTTTTAATGGCCAGACAGGAGCGTGCACAGTGCGGGAATGCCACCTGGTGCAATGTCTGTGCAGGAGCGCTGATAACGGTTTCGGATCTGGGCAAGATAAGCTGGCTGTTATGATCTGCTGCACAGAGCAGCATCCCCCTGTTTATGTGCAACCCTCCGTCCACTTCAATCTGGTGGCAGGAGTGTGAACAGAGAAGAATAAATGGCTGAGATTTCACGGTTACCTCAGCGGCAGGGGGGTACTTAGGAGACAGGACTTCCACTAAATGTATTGACCAGTCAATCCTTAAAATCAATTGCTTGGCAACTTACCTGATGCAGTGTGAGTCCCTTGCTGTCTCTTTGCTCTGGTTACAGAAAGGAAGGGGAATTTAGTCTTCCTCTACCTCCAGTACCTCCCCTCTAATCCGGGCCACACATACATTCCTGAGTCTCGTGTCTAGTCGACACACTCTCTGTTAGTGATCCACTAAAATGGAATTCTCGGCACTGTCAGTCAATCCCTTCTCAATCTAATGCAATGCACACAGCCCTGCCACTCTCATCACAGAGGACATGAATAAAATGAAGTAAAAACGTTCACGTTTCAAATGTGAATATAGCTTTGGAAAGGAAAAAATGAGAACATTGCCATGTGTAGACTGTCAGAGGGACCAACACCCATTACAGAAAAATGGGAAACAATGGGAATGCTAAGTGTGCCTGGACAATCACTTTTACCTAGCCATCCTATGGACCTCTATATATTTAACCATTCAGCTTGGTAGGTTTTGTAAAAGATTTGCCATGTTGCAATTTTCACTTTTGCAGCAAATTGGCCTCAATAAACAACATTTTGATCACCATGCTTTGGAATACCACTTTTGATACGACAGGGTATAGGCATGCATAATTTTGCTGTGCACGCTTTTTTCAGCAATCTGGGTTTCTTATAAACTTCCCGCCTGTACTCCCAGCCCAACCAGTTAATTCACGACCAATACTGTTGCAAGGTCCTCTGCCAAGGCCTCTGCTAAAAGAACGGGAATAAGCTACATGAGTTGTCGTTGGCAGCCTCTCTTTTTCTTGTGCCTGATAGGCACTACTTTAAGTAGACAACAAAGTGTCCCCCAGGTGTGCATCTAATGGGACTGGTCTGGGTCTGGTTGCATTTCCAGACTGCCAGTGTGTGTCACTGTGTCTGGTTAACATACTGACAGCATTGACAGTCACTAGGCCTGCACGGAGGGTAAAAAGAATAGATGGATTTACAGACAGGGGGATGCCCCTCTCTCCAGGCAACAGAGATATAGACTACCTGGAGCAGGTAAATATTACACTCTGAATACTTTTAGTACAACATATGTATATTAGCAGATGTTATATTGTTCTTTATTTAAAGTATTCCTCATTCAGCTGTGCTTGTGATAATGGTTATTAACAGCTGCATTTCTTGTGCCATTAGTGGACCCCTGGCATGCATTATGTGCTAAGAACATTGTTTTTTTTCCGTGACCTGTATCAGACAGACACAAAGCTTGTTCTGCATTGATATGACAGCTGCAGAGCTTAAGACTTTGTAAAAAGGTCACCACAGCAACTGTATAACCCCTCTGGAATTACAGGACAATTCATCCAAAGCACATTTATGTACAATGCAAATGCTGGTACAGCATAACTGAAATAAACATGAGGTCACTCTTTGGATGACCACAGAAAAATAAGTACAAAAAATAGTGTATTTGTTAAAGCCGCAGGGTCTGCTGTCCATCTTGTATATAAATAAACGCTCATCCGGTGGATATTTCTTACAGAACCTTACAAGGACATGCCACTTCTGATAATGTGGTTTAGAGAATGATTACAGAAGAAACCCAGTAGCATGACTACAGGAACAAAGGGTTAATGTTTGCTTTGACCCCTTTTAATCGGCAGCTGAATCTTTTGATGCAAGGGGCTTTAGCGCCTGTGGCAAGTGTGTTTATTTTTGCCTTTTGCTTGTGTCTGATAGGTGGCGGTAAAAAACAATATTGATGTTTTCTACTTCAGCTGTCTCATCCCTCTACATGTGCTGTTCGTGGAAGATGGTAAAATGGGTAAGAAGAAACCACTGTGTTTTTTATAAAAGCCTCTTTGTTGAGTAACCTTCTGTTGAACGAGAGAGACACCCCGTGGCCTAAGAATGGTGTTCTAGACCAAGGTTTCCCAACATTTTTTTCATCAAGTACCACTTTCCATTTTCTAATTATCTCAAGTACTGACCTGGATGGCAACATATGGGGTGTCACTCAACTGAAAACCATGGTAGAAACACCCAAACCCATCATGCAGTGCATGAAACACACAAAATACACATGTATTTTTATCACGCATTGGAGCAGTTTTCTACAGGTATAGTTCAGGTATAGATGGCAACATACCAGGTTGGGGGTCAGTCTGTAGCCTTGTCTAGTACCACCTGTTGGGAACCCCTATTCTAGCCTATAATTTAATTTTGGTTTTCATATCTGCCAATTAAATTCAAAATTTTATTTAAATCAGGATTATTAGATATGTGTTACTTTCAGACATATTTTGTGGGCTTGCCCTAGAGTCAGGTTTTGTGGTGCATAGCCTATCAAATAATTTTTTTCTTGTCCTGCCCTTTCCTTTCTAAAGCAACCATATTAAGCCCATCTGAACTTAAGTCTTGATACACTTTAATAGGATTTACATTTCCAGTGTGCAAAATATTTAAAATGTGTGCATTTAAACACTGTAAAAACACAGAGACTTAAGAATAAAAAGATATGTCCTAAATCCTGTTTTATTTGTGTAGAGCGCCAAGTGTTTCTGGCAACATGGAAAGACATACCTAATGAGAATGAGCTACAGTTCCAGATTAAGGATTGCCATCTGAATGCAGGTTGGTTGCATGTTACCATACAGAGTTCATGTCAGGTGAAGGATGTTTTTTCTCTTAGCTGTCAACATCTGTGATGATATGAGGATTCATAGGGAAACATGAGTACAAGTCTGTTGTGGTGTCTTGCCCAAGGAGCAACAGAAG
The DNA here is from genome assembly GCA_027917425.1 of Gastrophryne carolinensis. Taxonomy (NCBI): domain Eukaryota; kingdom Metazoa; phylum Chordata; class Amphibia; order Anura; family Microhylidae; genus Gastrophryne; species Gastrophryne carolinensis. The sequence goes on along the minus strand of CM051236.1, from coordinate 252,960,085 downwards.
GGAAACAAATTGCACTCATTCTGCAAGCCCCTAGAGTTCTGAGTACAGGGGAGGCCATAGGGAGACCCAGGACAATGTCCGGTGGGCTGCACTGCTTTGGGGCCAGTTAGGCTGCTGCTTTTAACACCCACATTAAATCCCTACCCCCTCGGTCACCATCTCAGCCCCCTGTACCCAGACCCACTCTACCCACAAGCCAAGGAACCCCAGCCTCAATGCTATAGCCCCAGCATCATGGTTGTTGGGCGTGGGGGGGCCTCAGCAGAGATGTGTCGGGCGGCCAGGAGCTGGTACACTGCCTGAGTACATGTGTGAATCTGCTTGCTGCCTCTTTGTTAATATGTATCTGCACTATGCTTTTTGTCTGTACATACTTGAAGAAGAATTAAAGTGGACCAAAACCCAGGACTTTGATTATCCCGGGTTATGGATACTGCCACCAGGGCACCCCGATGCGGGATGCCCTGCTGTGTAATACCCCCCAGGTCACCCACTCCAACTCGCCTTTCTCCATTCCAGTGGTGCATGCGCGGCCTCCTGTCCAATCCACACCCTCGACAGCGCTGACGCAAGCTTGTCTAGGCTCATCTAAGGAGTTTGGCCGACAGCGGCTGCACTCCCACTTCCCTCTAACAGGGAGCGTGCCTGCGCCAGCTATTCACAAATGCCTTGCACGGGCGCAGACCCTGCTAAAGGGATAGCGGGGATGCAGTCGCTGCTCATGCATGCGCCGTTGGAATGTGAGCATATCGGCCGATCTTGGGGGTTTCACACAGCGGGGCATCCCGATTCTGGATACCCTGGGGCAGGAGGAATCTAGCAATCCTGGAATCTTATAGATTCACTAAGCTTCACTAAGTTAGTAAAGCTGTTGGAGCGTTATCCCGGTGACTGAAGAAGTGCTCCTGCACATGCTCCATGGAATCGCAAGCAAAGTGAGAAAATGTGGTGATCCAGGAATTTCACACAGTGGGGCATTCCACCTCAGCATCTGGTTGGGAGGGGGGCATCAGTGCCAGAGGCCCACAAAAGTGGAGTTTCCTTTTTAGGGCTATGTGTACCGTATTTTTAGCACTGTAAGATACACCTAGGGTTTAGAGAAGGAGAATAAGAAAAAAAAATATTCTGAACCAAATGGTGGGCTAAAATAATCCCTCCCAATTAACCCCATAACATAACAGGCTTTGTACAGAATCCCCAACCCCAAATGTCCCATAAGAGGCAGTGTGCAGAACCCCCCTCAATCACCCCATAATAGGCAGTGTGCAGATTATCCCCCAATCACACCATAAGCAATGTGAATCCCGCCAATGCCCCATAACAGGCAGTGTGCAGAATCCCCTCAAATCACCCCATAAAGGGCAATGTTGGAACCCCCCATCACCCCATAACAGACAGTGTGCAGAATCCCCCCAATCACCCCATTACAGGCAGTGTACAGAAAATTCCCCCAATCACAATATGTCATGCAGTGTACAGAAGCCCCTTTCCCAATCACCTCATAACGGGCAGTGTGCAGAATATCCCCTAATCCTCAGGTCTTTACTAAGCCACTCTGACATCAGAGCTAACATCCGAGTGGCTTAGTAAAGCTGAATAGAGATTGAGCAGAGATTGCAGCACAGCCCCCACGTGCATCATTGGAACCCATACTAGGCAATCTGGAGCATTTCACACAAAGGGACGTTGTGATTTGGAAAAGTGGATCATTGGGCCCTGGAGTCTTTAAGCTCCCCTTCCTCACCTAGAGTTCTTGGCCTATAGGAATCTAAAATGTATCCAACCACCCCCCCCCCCCCCGCCCACCCTTTTGTTGTGATCCTGACATTGAATAAATACTTACCTTTTCATTTATGATGCTCGGTCTACAAGGGGACTATGAAACACATAGTGTGTACCATTTTCAGGTCATCTTAGAGTTAAGGGTGTGGTATGCGCTTGACTGGGGGCATAGCTTAATTGCAAAAACATTTAGGTGCGTGTCTTTCCCATTTTGAAAAGTTGAGAGGTATGCTTCTCGTAAGGTGCCACACTTTTCAGTACCACGCCACCCCCCGGGCAAAATACTGGGTGCACCACTGGATCTGTATGCAAATAATATAAACATTTGACAGAATAGTGAAGGTAAAATCTGTTTAGGCCTGAAAATGTTTTAAATAAGCATTTGTGGAATAGGAAGACATCCTTGCAGAGTGATCCATGCATGCAGCAATAGAAGCATGTTCACTATAGTATTTTCCTTATCAGCCAGTCTGTTGTCTGATAACACCATCCTGTTTGTCTTCCTGTGCTCCGCATTTGTCAGCAGTTGTATTGTATTTAGACACTGAACAGTCTTCCTCCTTGTGTGTTCTCCATGTATATGAGCATGCAGGTTATGCCCCCAATTATGTGTGGCATATAATTATTAATATGTAATTAGATCATTATTCTTTACTATTGAGTATTTGGCGGGTCCGAGCCCCCACCACCCAGCTTTTTAATGTGTTGTATATATGTTTTTTAATTGGTTTGGCCCATATGTGGTTATTGTTATTTCTATTGTAAAATATAAATAAAATAGCGTTTATACATTCCTTACATACTCTGTATAGATTGATTCATTGAGGGTGAGTGCAGAGGTCTTGGGGCGTTTGTACGGGATACACCAGAGTGTCCCTTTTTGTATTTGTGTTCACTTCATACATGCACCCAGATCCCTGGCACCCCCTCTTTCTATTATTACATCTGTGATTTGGTCATAGAGCAGGCTGTGCTTATCCGGTTCTATTCTATTCTCCATGTATGTATCTGAGCTCTACCTATTTCCCTTCATCCCTGTAACAAGTTGCAGAGTAGAACACATCACAACTGATTCCAGTTCAGCAACTCTGGTGAGGGAGAGAGTATGGGAAAGAGCGATGACTGCTAAGAATAGCACAGGTCATGTGACAATCCGCTGACATCACATCTGTTATTAACCCATGAATTTCTAGGGAATTCATTGCTCTGTTTGTGAGAGGCTGGGGGATTTATGAAATACTGAGCAAAGAAATCCACAGCGGCATGGTGTTGGCTATGGAAGAGCTATGTCGAGTACTACCAACCCATCAGTCTGATCTCATGCCGTTACATTTGCTGGCCTGCTGTTAGGATCGGAATTGGGCAGATAGTATCTTCTGGGCTGTGAGTGCTTGCATGTATGTATGTGATCACACACACACACTAGAGTTATTCAAGTTATTAAATTGTGGTGAATGGTCAAACAGACAGTAATTGCATGTCCCAGTTCTGCAAATCTCATCCATACCCACGCTAATATATATTACGGTGAAAATGCAATCAATTAATCAGTTACTATGAACAGCAGCCATTTACATGGTAATTTATGCTGACAACAAAAGACAATTGTACATCAAGGTCAACCACTGATTTGTATTGTCCCGAATCCTTGCCCCCTCAGTATGTGGGTGTGTATATATATATATATATATATATATATATATATATATTCTTAGTATACAGTATGTCCTGCTCCATGCTCCAGATTAGATTACTTACACTTGGGTATTACTCCGCCAGATGGCGCTGGACTGCAGAGACAGCGAAATTGGCTCCTCCCGGCCCCCTCAAATACCTCCCACCAATCCCCAGATCTTCTCTGCAGTCTGGACTGAGAAGGACAAGAAGATGGCTCTCTCTTCTCGCAGGTGAGCGGGGCTATTAGCCTGCGGCCCTGTAGGACTATTCCCACCCGTTCCATTATTAATGTGCCTCCCAGCCTTGGCTGCGCTGTTCGGGTGATGGTAGGCAGCACCGCTGTCAGGTGCTTAGGAGCGCTGCTCCACCGCAATCCCCCACCAAAGGGTAGGCGGTATAGGCATATGGTGAGCCTCTATGGGATGCCCCTCCCGCCCTATTGCCCCTGTCTATCGTTGGGTCCTGTTAAGTGGCCGCTGTCCTCCCTCGCTCTCCTTGTAGCCTTTGGGGGAGGGAGGGGGGAGGTGTGTGTGTATATATGTGCATTGGCTTTTATGCTTCACTACATTATGCTTGGTGTCAGCCGCCGCGCTGACTTGTTTTCACTTATTGTGCCTTGAAATTGCCGCCGCGCGCGCTTTCCTGTGTTCCGCACTTGGCGGCGGTATTACCTCAGGCGCCGGTGCGCCGTCATTGGCTGCTTGTCACGTGTATGGCTTCACGCTCTTCGGGGGGCGGGGGCGTTCCGCGTCACTGTTCATGCGGGCCCGCCCCTCGAGGTATACCGACGCCATTTTTTTGCTTGGTTCCGGCTGCTGCGTGACGGGCTTCTACCTACCGCGGTCCGTGAGTGCCCTCGCGGGCGGCTTTGTTACCGCTGTTAATCATTGTATACTTACGGCTCCCCTTTGATTATGTCTTTCAGACGGGCGAACCCTCTTGGCTTCTCCCGGCCCTACTCCCTCTATTTAGTTGATTAACTTGTGAGGCCTAGTGTTAATTACTCCCACTTCCCTAGCGGGTAATTGGGGCATCCCGGGTTGCTTTATAGCGTCAATCCCTATCGGCCCATTGTGCCGCTATAATCACCATATGGAGGCGTCTCAGGATAATGTGCTTGGGGTTCCTTCGGGACAAGCCCGGCTGTGTGTAGCTTGTGGGGTTTCCCCTATTAGCGCTGACAATGCGCGGGTCTGTGTACCTTGTGCTGAGCAGGTGCTTGCGTCTGCGTTTTGTTTCGCCTCACCTACTCCCCCAAGCTTAAATCTCACTCCTACTGAGTTGCATACAGGTGTGGAGTCTCAGCCTGATGTGTCTTCTAGACTGGCTAGTGTTGAGAAGTTGATTGCTAATACCTTGGCGCGTAAGGCCTCTGCAAAAAAGCGGCACTTAACGCCTGATGTCACTCTTTTTTCCCTATGGAAGCTGTTGAGTTTTTGGAACTGTCTGGCTATACCCCTTTGGAGGAAGGGGAGCTATTCTCTGACTCAGGGTCATCTGATGAGAGGCCCAGGGGTCATGACGATTCTGGCTCTGACCCCTGGGCCCCGGATGATACTGATAGACTGTTGGCTCAGATTTTTGAGGTTCTGTCTATCTCTCCCCCTGTTGCAGCACCCAGGCAACGGGGGGTACTTTTTCATACTGCTAATTCACGCTTGGAATTTCCTGAGCAAGCACATTTTTATAACCTTGTGCTCAAGGAATGGGAGCGTCCCAGTAGACTTCCCGGTTTACCTAAGAGTTGGGATAGGAAGTATCCCTTTCCTGCTGATGTGGTGAAGTGTTGGTCATCCCCTCCTGAAGTGGATGCCCCGGTCCTAGGGTTATCTAACACCTCTGTCATGCACTCCCCTGACTCTACTACCCTGCGGGATTCTGAGGACCGGCGCATTGATCAGCTGGCGTCCCATGCCTTTGCATGTGCGGGGACGGCGCTGCGCCTGGTCTGTGCCTCTGCTATTACGGCTGTGGCTATTAGGACCCTGCTCAGAAGTATCCTTGATGGTGCCCCTGATGATGTGTCTAGTGAGGAGTTTAATGCACTCTCTTGTTGCGATGTTTTTGTGACTTATGTCCTCTCTGCCTTGGATGACACCATTAGAATGTGTGGCAGAACCTCTGCCCTTGTGGTGGCTATACGCCGCTCGGTTTGGCTGCACCAGTGGGCTGCTGACAACACTGCCAAGAAAGCCCTCACTGGTTTTCCCTTCAAAGGACTACGCCTGTTTGGGGACCGCCTGGACCTATTTGCTAAGGGAGGCAGGGTACCCCAGCGCAGGCGGCAGTCTCGGCCCTTTCAGGGTCAGGGCTCCTTTTCCTCCCCCTACCGTGGTGCTAGACAAGGGAGGGGGGTTTTCTTTACTGGGGCCCGAGGAGACTTCTGGGGTAGGGGCAGAGGACGGGGACGTCCTGCCCCTCCTGGGGCTCCAAGCTTAAGTCTTCTCCCAAGCCCCCTCAGGCATGATGGGGCGCCCTCACCCATCCGGGTGGGGGGACGGCTTCAGCACTTTGCTCACGTCTGGAGGCTTCATGTCTCAGACCGGTGGATTCAGGAGGTAGTGTCCTCCGGTTACAAGATAGAGTTTGATAAAGGCTAGGAAGAAGTCTTCTTCTTCCATTTATTACAAGGTTTGGTATGCCTACATTGACTGGTGTGAGTCTAAGTCTCTTCCCTGTCGTGTGTCCTCTATTCCCAGGATTCTGGAGTTCCTGCAGCATGGGTTGGAGATGGTGCTCCAACTCAGTACTCTGAAGGGTCAGGTTTCTGCCCTGGCTGTTTTCTTCCAGAAGTCCTTTGCTCAGCATTCTCTGATCAGGACTTTTTTCCAGGGGGTCACTCATGTGCGTCCCCCACGTAAGCCTATGATGCCTGTTTGGGATTTGAACTTGGTTTTGTCAGCCTTGCAGGGTGCTCCCTTTGAACCTGTGCAGGATGCTGCCCTGGCCATTCTTACTCTCAAAGTTGTCTTTTTGGTGGCTATCACCTCTGTTAGATGTGTTTCTGAGTTGGCGGTGCTCTCCATCCAGCCCCCCTACTATGAGAGACACCAGGACAAGGTGGTGTTCCGCTTCAAGCCGGACTTTCTGCCTAAGGTTGTGTCTGCTTTTCATTTGAATCAGGACATTGTTCTACCGTCATTGTGCCCTAATCCTAGTAATGCTAAGGAGAGGGTCTTGCATTCTTTGGATGTGGTTAGGTATTATCTGGTGGCTACTACACCTTTCAGAAAAACTGATGCTCTTTTTGTGGTCCCTTCTGGTCCTAGGAAGGGTTTGGCACCTACCAAGTCTACTATCGGCAAATGGATCCGTCAGGCCGTGATTCAGACCTATTCTTCTAAGGGGAAGAATCCTCCCTTCCGCCTTACTGCTCATTCCACTCGTGCTATCGGTGCCTTTTGGGATTTTCAGCACCAGGCTTCTGTTGAACAAGTTTGCTAGGCCGCTACTTGGTCTTCTGTTCATACCTTTTCAAAGTTTTACAAGGTTGATGTTAGGGCCTCAGCTGATGCTGCTTTTGGCCGTAAGGTTCTGCAGGCGGCATTGGTATGACCTGTCTGCTGTTATCTTTGGGGATCCCACCCTACTTTATGGACACTGCTAGTGGATGTCCCAAGTGTAAGTAATCTAATCTGGAGCAGGACGTACTGTATACTAAGAATAATACAATTCTGTGATTTCTCACCTGTAGAATTGATATTATGAGTATACAGTGCGTCCTGCTACACCCCACCCTTGGTTTTGCATTATCCTGGATCCCCTGTATGGTGATTGTTCTTATTGTTATAGTTACCAGTTTGGTTCTGTTTAATTCTCCTGGCTTTTCGTTAACTGCTTTTCAATGCTGGGGATTTGTGGGAGGTCACGGGTATTTGAGTGGCCGGGAGGAGCCAATTTCGCTGTCTCTGCAGTCCAGCGCCATCTGGCGGAGTAATACCCAAGTGTAAGTAATCTAATCTGGAGCAGGACGTACTGTATACTCATAATATCAATTCTACAGGTGAGTAATCACAGAATTGTATTATATATATATTAATATTATACCTCGTTTATCGAGAGCAATGATGAAGCACTACTAGAAGTGATAACTGGTTGTAGAACTTCATTTATCAAGCGTCAGTACCTGTTATTACCACTCAGGGCCCGATTTAAGAAACAAAATAACAGTCAGCCAGTGTGTCCGCCGTTCATCTAATTTATCACCAGAACTCTTCTTTCTCAAAGCTGTAGGTTAAGATTCCATAAACCACAACAGGAAGAACTGTACTGAAGTTTTTTGCTTTATAAATAATGTTATACACAATTATTTGTGCAGAGATTGCACTGGTCACTCACCAATATTGTAAATGGACTTGGATGTCACCAAATGTCATTTTATTATTTTCTTGTACAATAATTTATCAAGCCTGATTTTAACAATGTGTACTTTGTAGCTCAACAACTAAAATGCAGCCTAAACGCACTTTAAACAGTCCCTTCTGTTCATAGCTATTATATCCAGTGAAAAATTTATAATTCCAGCATTGGTGGAATAGTGTGGTGGTCACTGGTGCTGTAATAATCGGCATAAGGGTCTAATAGGTGCTGACACAGGCTGGCCTATACCTAGTGCAGCAATCCAAGCTGATTATTTAACATTAGTGGTTTGGACTTGCAGCTCCATTCTGTAGAAATAGCAGTGCCAAAATATAAAAAGACACGGGTGCTCCAAGATAAACGCGTATTCACGTAAAATTACGCTAATTGGCGCTCTTCATAAATGAGGCTCCATATGTCAACTCAGCTATGTCATTTTAACTGTTTGCACTACTGGGTATTTCCAGTTTCAAAGCCGATTATGTCCATTACAAATAACATCCCCAGTATTTTTCAAATCAAAAATCATACCTATATATTTGGTTTCAAGCTATTGCATTTCTACCAATTCCACATTGCTTCTGGTATTTGAAGTTCCTATTCTCTGGGTTGTCTTCTGTTGTTGTGTGTAGTTCTGTAGAGCTGGCTTTGTGGGTATAGACCCCTTGTTGCTGTCATGGGTATAAAAGGTTGCAAAGGTTTTCCTAATGCACAGCACGGCCTGTTTCATTTCATCCTTACTTCTGGGTATTCCACCACAAGGTGGCGCAGTTGACTGCAATAGATTCGTTGCTCCTCCCGGCCCTATATAAAGCCAAGAATCACAATAGACTCCCAGTGTTTCTCTGCAGTCATGACTGCGAAGACCAGAAGATGGCTCTCTACGGTTATTCGCAGGCAAGCGGGGCAACCAAGCCTGCGGCCCTGCAAGCCTATTCCCACCCGCTTCCGGACCCTTCTGCCTCCCAGCCTCGGCTATCGGATCGGGTGATGGTAGGGGAGCACCTGGGTCGGGTGCTCCGTGAGCTTTGCTCCAGACTGCAGACCCTATTGCTAAAGGGTAGCCGGTCCATAGACACATGGTGAGCCTAGGGGAAGGAGAAACCACTGCTGCCATGTTTGTGCTTTAGGGGGTGAGTTGTTTTATTGTGGGGGCCTTTATGTGGGGCTCTTTATTCTGTGGGGGCTCCGTCCCCCCCCCCCCCCTCTCTCCCTCTGGTCCCGATTTGCTCCCACATGCCGCGCGTGGTCGCCATCCCCCCTCTCCCTCCGCATCTCCCGCTTCCCTCTCCTGCGGCCCTGTCGCGGCCCCGGGGGGGGTGGTGTGGCGGGGCCGGGTGCGCGCGAGCACTCCACAGCTGTTTGTGGCCTCACGTCTGGGGGTCTGGGCCTTGATGTCGTCGGCGCCATTACTGGTGTGGGCGCCGACGATTCGCGCCCGCTCACTGGGGGGGGGGGCGCGCCGCCACGGGATGACGATTTTCACGTGATCCCTTTCCTTCTCGGGCGCCATCTTGAGAGCTCCACGCTGCTGCTGGGACTGTGTCCGCGCCTGTCCTCTCATATCGTCGCATGGTCAACCTCGGGGTTGTCTTCCGGCGCCTGCGCGTGCTGCGGTGCTGTGTAGCTGGTCCGTGAGTTGATCCGATGGGGTTTATTTTCTGGTACATGTGCTGTGGGATGCTCACTATTGTCCTTGCTTATGTCTTGCATACGCGATAGCAGCATTGTGGTTTCTCCTGGTCCAATACCCCTCCCCCCCTCCAGTGAGGGGGATACTAGCAGGGGGTCCCAATCAGATCTGGCGCTGCACGTGGCGAGCATTGAGCGGCAGCTGGCCCGACCGGTATTGGGCAAGGCCTCTTGTAAGAAGCGGCACCTAGACGCTGCATTGTCCCTCTTTGCTGATGAGGATGAGGGCCTTGACGCGTATGGCGGCCGTGACTCCCCGGAGGAGGGGGAGCTCTTCCGTGACTCGGACTGCTCTGGGGATCGTCAGGTTGGTTACGACAGTGACCTGGGGTCCTCCTCTGATGAGGATCCCTGGCTCCCGGATGACACCGATAGGCTTCTGTCGGCGATTTTTGAGACGTTGCACATCGCTCTCCCCCCCCAAGGCGAAGAAGAAGAAGCGGGGTGAGCTTTTCCGCCTTTGCAAGCAACGCTTGGAGTTCCCGAAACAGGGCCATTTCGCCAATATGGTGCTTAAAGAGTGGGAACGCCCTAACAGATTACCCTCGGTGCCCAAGGGATTGGACAGAAGGTATCCCTTTTCAGCTGATTTGGTTAAGCGCTGGTCGTGTCCTCCTGAGGTAGACGCTCCGGTCCTGGGATTGTCTAACACGTTGGTCATGCCGTCCCCTGACACTACTACACTGCGTGATAGCGCGGACCGGCTTATGGACCGACTGGCGTGTCACGCTTTCACCTTTGTGGGGGCAGGCTTGCGTCCGGTCTGCGCAGCAGCCATTATGGCCATTACCATTAAGAGGAAGCTCAAGCGCCTTGCTGAGGCCGCCATGTCTGGTAAGAGAAAGGAGGATTATAGGGACATCTTGCTTTGCTCTGATTTTGTTGCCTTTGTGCTGGCTGCTATGGATGATGCCGTCCGGCTGGGCGGTAGGGCCTCGGCCCTCCTGGTGGCTATGCGTCGGTCTGTTTGGTTGCGCCAGTGGGCAGCTGACACTGCAGCTAAGAAGTCCCTCACCGGGCTTCCCTTCACGGGTCTCCGTCTTTTTGGTAAGCGGCTGGATGCTCTGGCCAAGGATGGTAGGCTCCCTCAGCGTAGGAAGCAGACTCAGCCCTTTCGGGGGTCCTCCTCTTCTTCTTTCGTACCTCAAGGGGAGGTCGTGGTCCCCTTTTCTCGGGTAATCACAGAGACTCCTGGGGCCGAGGCAGATCCCGCGGTCGTCCTGTTCTCTCCTGGGGATCCAAGCCTAAACCCCCTCCCAAGGCCCCTCAGGCATGAGGAGGCGCCCTCACACGACCGGGTGGGGGGACGGCTTCGGCTTTTTGCTCAAGTCTGGAGGCTTTGCGTCTCAGACCAGTGGATTCAGGAGGTGGTGTCCTCCGGTTACAAGATAGCTTGCAGCCTGGCCGCCCCCAAGATTTCTCAGATCTCAGATATCTCAAAACCCTGTGTCGGCTCAAGGACTCCGTATGGCCGCTCAACGTCCTCTGCCGTCAGGAGCCATTTGTCAGGTACCTCGTCAGGAACAGGGTCGGGGGTACTACTCCAATCTGTTCACAGTACCCAAGAAGGATGGTTCTTTGAGGCCCATCCTGGATTTCAAGCACTTTCGCATGGAGACGTTACGTTCGGCCGTCAGTTCCCTTCAGCCGGGCGACTTCTTGCCCACGGTGGACATCAAGGATGCCTACCTTCACGTGCCGATTTTCCTCGGTCACCAGAGGTTCCTGAGGTTCGCTCTGGGGGATCAATACTACCAGTTTGTGGCCTTACCGTTCGGTATCACCTCGGCCCCTCGGGTCTTCACCAAGGCGCTGGCGGGTGTCATGGCTCTACTGAGAAGCCAGGGCATTCACATTCTTCCTTACCTGGATGACCTATTGATTGCTGCTCAATCTCTTCATCAGGCCAAGAAGGATACTCAGATGGTGACGTCCACTCTCGAAGTCCTTCGGCTTCACTATCTCCGTCCTTGATGAGGTCTTTTCTAGGCATGACGCTGGATACTTCTCAGGTCAAGGTATTTCTCCCTCAGCAGACGGTGGAGGGCATTCAGACGCAGGCACAGGCTCTGCTTTTGTGTCCTCAACCATCCATTCGGCAGGGGATGCAGTTGGTGGGCCTCATGGTGTCCTGCTTCGAGGCGGTCCCTTTTGCTCAGTTTTACATGAGAACTCTTCAGTTACATCTCTTGTCGGTTGGGGATCGGAATCAGGAGTTCCTGGATCAGGAGTTTGTTCTGTCCCCTCCGGTCAGGCAGTCCTTCTCCTGGTAGTCCTTCTCCTGGTGGCTGGACTCGAGGAATCTTCTAGTGGGCAGGTCCTTTCTGCCTCAGCTCTGGGGATGCTAGTCACCACGGATGCTAGTCTGACCGGCTGGGGGGGAGTTTGGCAGTCTCTGAAGTTCCAGGGTCATTTGGGTCCCCTGGATGCCCATGCGCCCATCAATATCCTAGAGCTGCGGGCGATCAGGTTGGTTCTCTCCCAGTTGACCCCCCACCTTCGGGGTCGTGCTGTGCAGGTCTGCTCGGACAATCAGACGGCGGTTGCCTAGATCAATCAGGGAGGGACTCGGAGCAAGCTAGCCCTCAAGGAAGTGTCCCTGATACTGTCTTGGGCGGTGGAGACTGTACCGTGCATCTCGGCGATCTACATCCCCGGGGTGGAGAACCAGCAGGCGGACTCCCTGAGCAGGGGGATGTCTCGCCTGGGGGAATGGTCTCTCAGCAACAAGGTTTTTCACGCCCTATGTCACGGCTGGGGTCAGCCGGATGTGGATCTGTTTGCGTCTCGTCACAATCACAAGCTTCCAATATTTGTCTCCCTGTCACAGGACCCTCTGGCCTTCGCCACGGATGCGCTAGCAATTCCCTGGACAGAGTTTCGACTACTCTGTCTTTCCTCCTTTCCCTCTGCTGGGTCGGGTGCTGCGCAAGATAGCCCAGGAGGGGGTACCGACCATACCCCCCCCCCCGCTGGCCAAGGAGGGTATGATTCGCGGACGTTGTACAGATGGCAGTAGATCGATTCATCCTGCCCGACGATCCAGAGCTTCTCATGCAGGGACTACTACGCCATCCCAATTTACAAACGCTGGCTTTAACGGCTTGGCTGCTGAAACCTCCATCTTGGTGGGCAAGGGTTGATTCAGGCTCGGAAGAAATCCTCGTCTTTTATATACTACAGGGTCTGGCATGCTTACATTGCTTGGTGTGAGTCCAAGTCTTTATCTTGTTGGGATTTTTCCATTCCCAGGATTCTGGAGTTTTTACAACGTGGTCTGGACTCAGCCCTTCAACTTAGTACTTAGGTTTCGGCTCTGGCAATTTTTTTTCCAAAGATCCTTTGCCAATCACAGGCTTGTTAAACCTTCTTCCAGGGAGTTACTCATGTGCGTCCGCCGCGTAAGCCTCTGCTACCGGTTTGAGCCCATTAGCAAGTCTGCTTTGTCCATTCTGACTCTTAAGGTAGCCTTTTTGGTGGCTATTACTTCTGTGTGTCAAGTTTCTGAGCTAGCGGCACTTTCTATTAAACCTTCCTATTTTGAGCATCATCAGGATAAGGTAAGTGTTCCGTCTTAAGCCGGATTTCTTGCCCAAGGTTGCGTCTGCCTTTCATCTCAATCAGGACATTATTTTACCTTCTTTGTGTCCTAATCGCTCTAATTCTAAGGAACGGACCCTTCACTCTCTGGATGTGGTCAGGGCGCCACTGAGTCGTTTAGGAAATCTGATGCTCTTTTTGTTCTTTCGGCTGGACCTAGGAAGAGTATGCCTTCAGCAAAATCCACTATCAGCAAGTGGATCCGTCAGGCGGTGGTGCAAGCGTATTCTGCTAAAGGGAAGGAACCTCCGTTCCGGGTTACTGCTCACTCTACTAGAGCTATTGATGCCTCTTGGGCTTTTCAGCACCAGGCCTCTGTGGAACAAGTTTGTAAGGCCGCTACTTGGTCTTCTGTTGATACTTTTTCCAAGTTCTACAAGGTTGATGTTAAGGCCTCAGCGGATGCTGCTTTTGGCCGCAAGGTACTTCAGGCGGTAGTGGTTTGAACTGCCTGCCGTTACTTTTTGGGGATCCCACCCTATCCTTATGGACACTGCTATTGGATGTCCCAGAAGTAAGGGTTAAATGAAACAGGCCGTGCTGTGCATTAGGAAAAATACAATTCTGTGAGTACTCACCTGTAGAATTGTTTTTACTATGCACAGCACGGCCTGTTTCATCCCTCCCTTGTTATCGTTATCTTTGGTTGCCTCTGTATGGTGATTTTGTTTAAACTTTTAGTTTTTAGAGGCTGTGTATTTTATCTTGGTTAATCTCCTGGCTTCTTGCATAACTGCTTTTCAACACTGGGAGTCTATTGGTGATTCCTGGCTTTATATAGGGCCGGGAGGAGCCACAAATCTTCTGCAGTCAACTGCGCCACCTTGTGGCGGAATACCCAGAAGTAAGGATGAAATGAAGCAGGCCGTGCTGTGCATAGTAACAATTCTACAGGTGAGTACTCACAGAATTGTATTTTTGTGCGCTGCTGTGGTTAAATTGTTTAGTGTGTGGACTAATGCCTCCATTGCAAATGTGTGATGTGGAAACTGAAGAGCTGATTCATGTGATGTGAGGGGTGAATGTTGACTTTGAATGTGCGCTAGGGCAAACGGACATGCTACAATGGAGCATCTCACTTCCAAATTGAACCAAGGGCTACCAAATGTGTTTTCGAAACAGTTCAGCGAACCCTACTGCATATGGGGCTCTAAAGCTGGAAGAAGGTCACTGCACCTCCGCTAACAAGGCTGCATTGGTAGAAAAATACAATTTTAATAGGACCTCCACTGAGGACCTCCACTGACTTCTCTACGATGAGTATTTTTGTTTAATTCACCTAATGAACAATGTCATTTCAGGTGAGAAAATAGAAAATAAGCACCCTGCAACCACTGGTGAAAGAACCCAAGCTGGTGGTCGCAGCGATAAGGTCTGGGTAATGTTTGTTATGGCCTTCTCTGAGCCAACTCATCCATGTGGAAGGCACACTTTGTGTGTGTGTGTATGATCTGCAAAGATAGATTCATACACAAATACTGATTTTCCTCAATCGGGTGCATGGGATCTTTCAGCAAGACAATGCAACATGTCACTGGGCTAGAAATGTCCACTATTGGCTGGAAGAGTATGACCTAGGCTCTATCTATGGGGCCACCTCAATTGTGGGCCAACAGTTATGCTTACATCAGCAAAATTAATTAAATTTCACAAGCAGATATTCCCCCTATGGTACATTACCCTCTTTCTCTAAGTTGACAGTTTGTTTTTCTTGCAGCCCTGAAGCACACCTGCTCTAATAAATAGGCTAGAAGGGATAGGGCTTCCACTGCCACCCTTTATCAACTACTTACTGAACTGCTATAAATCAAATGTGGCTGTGCAAATTGAATATTATCATGTGCTGCTCTTTATCTTGATTTTGTTTATCTGCAATGCCAGACACTGAACCATCTTTTGTTTACCCCACTGCCTCTGACTTTTCAAGGTTCTGAAGCTATGGCAACCGTGGCAGTTTATGCCATAAAAGCTATTCTACTGAAACTTTCAGAAAGCAACCTTCTTAATATGTACCCAAAAACAAATTGAACTATGTGGATAAGTGGCAGGGGCATGTTATGACTTCTGGCTAAATGATAGATTGTTTCAAATAATCTGGTAAATGTTCCGTAAGTGATGAGTAATGTGCTGGTGACCAATACCAGCCTCTCGAGCTGGGGAAGCATCCTAGAGCACAGGAAACCCCAAAGGCTGCTGATTCTAGTTAGTAAGCTTCTCTTAACTGAGAAGCAGAGGAGAGATTTGGATGAATATATTTTCTTTACTGCATCTGATGTTGGAAATCTTAAGGCCCTTTCGTAGGGTAGTATGCAGCATTCCATTTTCTTGGACTGCTCAGATTCATGGCTAAGAAAGCAACTCAATAGATTTTCAATTTAGACCAGAAACGAACCATGTACAGGGACAGCTTTGCATCATACCACAATCTGAGGGGGGGGGGGCTATGTGGACCTTGGATCCTGCGCTGCAATGCTCATCTTTTTCCTCTTCATGAAAAAAGGGTTTGGTACACCAGTGTCCTCAACCCATCTGTGTCACCCCCTTGATGTTTGGATTGTCTTTTCTCCTGGCCACTAAGTCATCCCAGTTTAGAGCCAATGGATTAGGCATTGTGGCTGTTCAGACCAAAGTTCTTCCATTAGTTATTGATCATTGAAGCGGAGTAGGGAACACCCTCACATTTTTTATTCTTGACTGGGTTTCAGAATTGTCCACTCGATGCCTAAGACCCTTGGTGGAAAACCTTCTATTAAAGATATAGCCCTGGGACATGCAGGGACTTCCCTTTAAAATCTATAGATGATGCTTTCTTGTTGACTTGCAAACCACATACTTCTGAGTCAACCAGAGTTGAGTAAATCTGTACATCTGTACGTCTACTAAGGTAATTAGTAAGTTAATTTTTGCCTACAGCTGCTAAAACTATTACTGCTGTTGGCCCTCTTTGTCAGATATAAACTGTATGTCCAAAGTCTATATTTCATGCTGTATTAAAACACAAAAGAATAAGCTAGTGTTAGTTTGCTAAAAAAAATTGTAAAAAAAACTCTGTTTACACCTTATACCAGTCTATTATTTAAAATGATAACACACTAGAATCAATACATACAACCGTAGATTCCAGGGCCGCTTAATTTTCCCCCCAGGTCGCTCAGAGACTCGCCTTCTTTCTCCGTCAAATGCCTCATGCGCGAGCAGCGACTGCATCCCCGCTATCCCTTTAGCAGGGCCCCCACGCCAGGCATTTGTGAGTGGCCTGCGTAGATGCGCTCCCTATTGGGGGGGGGGGGCTAGCGGGGGTGCCCTAGGGCAAGGACCAAAACCCAGGATAGTCAAAATCCTGGGATTTGGTCCACTTTAAGTAAAACTGTGTGTTTTCTTGGTGTTCTGGAAACTTCACATTTTGAGTTCCTGTTTAATGCACATATAGCACTTTCCTAATGTGATTGAAGAGAAAATTGCTTTTTTATCATGTGTTTACTTCTAAACTGGTGTTTCATTTAAAGATATAATGGTGAGAAAAATAAGTTAACATATAATAAAATACTGTTCCTTTGTCATTTTCTCTTTAGACTCTGTTTCAAGCAAACTGCAAAATAACAATGTTTATACTATAGCCAAGCGAAATGTAGAAGGGCAGGACATGTTGTACCAGTCCCTCAAACTTACCAATGGCATCTGGATCTTGGCAGAGCTGAGGATACAGCCTGGGAACCCGAATTACACAGTGAGTATGCAGTGCATAGGTCTGTTCTGGGTGCTCTACTAATCTAACATATACAGGTCATCCGGTCATTATATATCTGTACAACAACAGAAAGGCACAGAGCAGAATAATAGTTTTTCTAGTCCATTCAGTTGGTAAAATGAGCCCCACTGTGCATGCACCAAATTTTCTTTCTGTGCCCACCACCACTTGAAGCTACTCTTACCAACTCCAGGGTTGCCGACAGAATACTTGATGATTACAAGCACCCAAAATTTTAATGAGCTTGAGCTGCTTCTTAGTTAAAACACTTCCAATAAAAACTAAGGTATCCCCAATCCCTCACACTGCGACCGCTAGTGATAAAGAAATCGTGTCCTGCTCTCCAAAATTATTCCCCTCACCTTCCACCTAACGCGTTTCACTAGGTCACCGGCTTTTTCAAAGGTGCGGATCCGGGGGAAATTACAGAATATATACTGCAAGGAGGCACTTACCCTCCAGGATCTAACCAGGGTGTCCAATAGCCAGCCGAGGATGCAACAGCCTATCAGAGGCCGTGTAGTAAATCATCGGTGTCCAGCAACACTATCTGGTGTATGTGTCGGCATCTATGATTGGTCCCCAAGCTCCGGGGTCAGACAGACATGCTAGCAGACTTCTCTGCCAATCAGGGATGGTTTAATGAAAAAAATATATATATCTGCAGTAATAAAGCAAAAGGCAACCACCTAGCTATGTGGTTCTATAGAAGATATTTTACCAGCCACTTCTAAATAGCTTTTAGACCAACCTGCAGGCGGGAGAGGAAAGACCCTATGCCAAAAAAACAAGAAGAACATTGGATATGCAGTCTCTTACTGTGAGCAAAACCCCGACCTTCACGCTGGGAAAACTACTAAACATCAGTGACACCAGCATATGACCATCTCCTCCTTCAGAATTTGTCAATGTACCTACGTTTCTAAAACATCATTCCATAGACTGACAAATACACATATTCTAAGCACTTCCTGCTCCAGATAATGATTCATAACAGATGGGATTACCTCCGCCAGAGGGCGCTTGACTGCAGAGATGGCAAAAAGAGGCTCCT
The DNA here is from genome assembly GCA_027917425.1 of Gastrophryne carolinensis. NCBI lineage: Eukaryota > Metazoa > Chordata > Amphibia > Anura > Microhylidae > Gastrophryne > Gastrophryne carolinensis. The sequence goes on along the minus strand of CM051236.1, from coordinate 252,942,173 downwards.
CCCAGTCCATATATACCCGGGACCTCCCACAAATTCCCCAGTTTCTTCTCTGCAGTCGGCTGCGAAGGTCAGAAGATGGCTTCTCTTATCGCAGGTGAGCGGGGCTTAACAGCCCATGGCCCTGTAGGACTATCCCCACTTTTTACTCCCAGCTTTACTCCCAGCTTTGGCTGCGCTGGTCGGGTGATGGTAGGCAGCACCTATCACAGGTGCTATTCTTTGCGGAGCCTGGCTCCGACCGCAATCCCCCACCAAAGGGTAGGCGGTGCAGGTTATGGTGAACCTGAATTGGGATGCCCCGTCCGCTCTTCCCCTTCCCTTCCCTGGTCATCAGTGGGTCTTTTATTGACATCCATTCTCCCCCCTCTCTCGTTATCCTGTTCGGGGGGGGGGGGGGGTTGTATGTGCACTTGTTATCTTTTGTGTGTGTGTTTGCACTTCATTAATGCTCGGGGTTCCAGGGCTCCGCGCTCTGTCTTTTACTTTGTCATTTGAATTTGCTGCCACTGATGCTCGCCTTCTGGCGTCCGCGGTCAGCGGCGGCATCATCATCAAGAATCCCTGCGCGCCCATTGGCGCCCACTGGCGTGGCTTGCCCTGTTGGCGCGTTCCGCATCAGTCCCTCCTGCGGCCCGCCCCTTGAGGTTCCTCCAGCGCCATTTTGGTCTTCTCCTGGTGTGATTGCTGGCTCCCCTCCGTGGTCCGTGAGTGCCCCTGCGGGCCTGACTTTTATTCATTTGTCATTTCTGTGTGCTTATGGGGTGTCTCGAATATGTCTTTCAGGCGGGATAACTGTTTTTAAGAGGTTTCTCCCAGTCCTGTCCCCTCTATTAGTTTTAATAACTTTATTAACTGCCTACACTGTTTAATCCTCCCACTTCCCTGGCGGACATTTGGGGCATCCCGGGTTGCTTATACGGCGTAATTCCTATTGGCCAGTTGTGCCACCTTAATCACCATATGGAGGCTTCACAGGATAATGTGCTCAGGGGTCCCCTCGGGACAAGCCCGGCTGTGTGTGGGGCATCCCCTGTGAGCGATGATGTGCGGGTCTGTGTACCCTGTGCCAAGCAGGCTCTTGTGCTGCATTCTGGGCTATCTGTGACTGGGCCTGTGCCCACTATGTCCTCACCCACTCCCCCTTGCTTGATTATGACTCCCAGTGAGCTAAATACTGGTGAGGAGTCTCAGCCTGACATGTCTTCCAGGTTGGCTAAAGGAGGCATGTGGTGCCGGGTGCGTCTATCGTTCCTGTGGAGACTGAGAATTTCCTTGATTTGGCTGATTATACCCCTCTTGAGGAGGGTGAATTATTCTCGGATTCAGAGTTATCCGATGATCAGCATTTCAGTGGTGCTGATTATGGCTCTGATCACTGGGATGCTGATGACACCAATAGACAGTTTTTTTTTTTTTTTTTTTGTATATATTCTTTATTTATCATTTTCAAGATATTCAACGTGCATAGAAGAGAATACGGGTAATCCACAGACAGCAGATGCGCAGCATCGTCAGACATATAAAAATTTCGACAATCACAGTAGTTAGGAAGACATTGCCACAGCCAAGGCTGCACACCCCAAAAAACTGTTCCATTCTGCAAGTCCGAATTCCTTGAACAAGGAGAACCAGATGTCCAAACACCTGACACCTCTATATGGGGGGTTGTCACCAGCTCCTCTACTGCGAAACAGAAAGTCGTGGAAACTAGGGGGGAGGGGGGAGTGAAGGGTAACACAGAAACAAGAGGGAGAGAGGGGGTGGGTAAATAGGGACAGGGGAAAAGGAGAAGGGGGAAAGCTGTGGACTGACAACCACTATTGACTCTCTCCGCTAGCAACCTCTCATAGTCCTGTGAGGCCGTGAAAATAACCCAATTAGTCCACTTAAGGCGGTGATCTTCCGAGGCTTCATTTTGCGCTGCAATTAGGCCTTCAAACCTCTCGATCTCTGCCACCTTATGCATCCACATAGAGCTGCTGGGGGGTTGGACTCTTCCAGAGCGAAGGAATACAAGCCTTAGCGGTGTTCACCATCTGGCTAGAGACGGATCTCTGGTACCTTTTGGTGGGCAGCTCCGAGTGGTGGAGAAGGAAGAAGGCCGGACCCTCGGGGACCTCCCAGCCCGTCACATGTCACATTGTATCTCTAACCGTACCCCAAAAGTTAGTCAACCTAGGGCATGACCAGAAGATATGGAGGAGATCACCTTCATCCCACCACACCACCAGCATAAGGGGGAGGTATCGGGGGAACCACCTGTGCAGTAGCGTGGGAACCCTGTACCACCTTGTGAGAACTTTGTAATTACACTCCTTGTGCCTAGTACAAGTAGCTGTTTTTTGCGCCAGTCGGACAAGTCGCTTCCTGCTCTCAATCGAGAAGGTAGTCTCCAGATCCCTCTCCCACTTCGCAAAAGATGGCAGAGGGTCTTGGTCCTGGTGGTTCACCAAGAGTTTATATGTGAAAGACAGCACGTGCTGGGCAGGCCCCCTTTCCTCGCAGTGCCTCTCAAACAGTGTGAGTTCTCTAAGGTGACGGGCTTGTAACTTCAGGGTAGACCGGAAATGACCGAATTGCATTTGCTGCCAGTTGTCCCATCTCGGGAGTTCTCCAGACTCTGCAATAGCATCCAGGGACTTCCAACCAGAGCGACCAATGAAGTGTCTGATCCTGTTAACTCTCTTCAACCAACTATATAGAGAAGGCCGGCGACATCTCACTCCATGGGAAGTAGTTGTGGCGACGCTCCAATTGTGGGTTGTTTCATTTCTACACTTAATGCCTGTCTCGGCAGCCAAGGGAGTGAAACCAATGGTAACGACGATCCACCCTGCTCTATCTGGACCCATTGCTTATGTTGCGAGTGCCTACACCAGTCTATTATTCTAGTTAGGTGCATGGCAGCGTAATAAAGATTTGGGTCTGGAAGGTCTATCCCCCCACTGTCCCTTGTCCTAATTAAGATTCTCCTGTTTATTCTAGGTGTTTTCCCTAGCCAAATAAATTTAGAAAACAGTGTCCCAACCCTTTTCAAGAACGTGTTAGGGGCCACCGCCGGCAATGCTTGCATTACGTAAAGAAGACGGGGGAGTATATTCATTTTTAGGGCGTTGCATCTCCCAAACCACAAGAGTTTTTTGAGAGACCAGGCCTCTAGGTCCTACGAGATCTACCAAGCTTTGTACCAAGGTACGTGATGTACTCCTTAGCCCACTTAAAAGGGAAAGATTGTCTGAGATTCCCTTCCCTCTCTGCCTCAACATTTAGATTAAGTACTTCAGATTTCTGCATGTTCACCTTGTAATTGGACAGGTTCCTATAAACCTCCAGTTCTTTCATAAGGTTTGGGAGTGATACCTCAGGACCAGTTATAAAGAACAGTAAGTCGTCAGCGAACACCGCAACTTTGTAGTGGCCGGATGTAAGGGAAATCCCCTGTATGTTAGGGTTTTTCCTTACTCTGCAAAGCAGTGGCTCCAGTGTCAATATAAAAATTAAGGGGGAAAGGGGGCACCCCTGCCTCGTCCCATTTCCGATACCGAAGGGCTCCGACAGGGTTCCATTAACTCTCACTGAAGCCGTGGGATTCCGATATAGGTTGGCTATCCAAGACCTCATGTTGGGCCCTAGACCAATATGATCCAGGACTCCAAACATGAAGTCCCACCGCACCCTGTCGAACGCCATCAGTCGCGAGGAGGATCGAGGGCAAGTTTCTCTTGAGGGCAGAGTGGATAAGATTAAGCGCCTTTGCTGTATTATCCCTCGCCTCCCTATGAGGCATGAATCCGAGGTGAATAACTGGTCGAGGTGAATAACTTTGTGGAGATGGGGGGATAGGCGACTGGCAAGTATATTTTTAGTATACAGTATGTCCTGCTCCAAATATAATACTTACAATCGGGTTATACTCCGCCAGATGGCGCTGGACTGCAGAGACATTGAAAATAGGCTCCTCCCGGCCCCTCAAATACCCGGGGACCTCCCACAAATCCCCAGAATTTCTCTGCAGTCTGGCTGCGAAGGACGAGAAATTGGCTCTCTACTCGCAGGTGAGCGGGGTTATTAACCTGCGCCCTGTAGGACTATTCCCACCTGTTCCACTAGTAATATGCCTCCCAGCCTTGGCTGCGCTGGTCAGGTGAAGGTAGGCAGCACCGCTGTTGGTGCTTAGAAGCGCTGCTCCACCGCAATCCCCCACCGAAGGGTAGGCGGTTCAGGCTTATGGTGAGCCTCTATGGGATGCCCCTCCCGCACTATTTCCCCTTGCCCCTGCCTATCGGTGAGCCCTATTTAAGTGGCCGCCGTCCTCCCTCATCCTCCTTGTAGTCTTCGAGGGAAAAGAGGGGGGGGGGGTGTATGTGTATAGATATGTATGTTATGCATTCTGTGCTTTCTCTTTCACATGCCTTTATTCTTGTGTCAGCCGCCGCACTGACTTGTCTTTACTGCTGACTTGGTTCCGCGCATTACCTCAGGCGCTGGTGCGCCATCATTGGCTGTTGCCCGTTCTGGCTTTGCGCTGTTCGGGGGGTCAGTGCCCGTCTTTGGCGCGTTCCGCGTCATCGCTGTTACTGGCCCGCCCCTCGAGGTATACCAACGCCATCTTTCCTGCTTGGTTGGCCTATGCGCGACGGACTCCTACCTACCGCGGTCCGTAAGTGCCCCCGCGGGCGGCTTTATTTCCTTCACTTTTGTTACGATGTACTTAAGGTCTTGTCTGCTTATGTCTTTCAGGCGGGACGAACCCTTCTTGGCTTCTCCCGGCCCTGTTTTAGTATATTGCTTGTGGGCCTTGTAAAAATTATACTCCCACGTCCCTAGCGGGTTATTGGTTGCCACATAGCGTTCTTCCCTATCGGCGTATAGCGCCGCTATAATCACCATATGGAGGCATCCCAGGATAATGTGACCGGAGTCCTTAGCGCGTAAGGCCCCTGCTAAGAAGCGGCACTTGACGCCTAATGTTACTGTTTGCCCTATGGGAACTGAGGAGTTTTGGAATCTGTGTAGCTATACCCCGTCTGATGAAGGGGAGCTCTTTTCTGATTCAGGCTCATCTGATGAGAGACCAAGGGGTCATGATGATTCTGGCTCTGACCCCTGGGCCCTGGATGACACTGACAGAATATTGACCCAGATTTTTGAGGTTCTGTCTAACTCTCTCCCTGTTGAGGCTCCCAGGCAAAGAGGGGAGCTTTTCCATACAGCAAAATCACGTTTGGAATTTCCAGAGCAGGCACATTTCCATAACCTTGTGCTCAAGGAATGGGAGCGCCCCAGTAAACTTCCCGGGGTTCCAAAGAGTTGGGATAGGAAGTATCCCTTTCCTGCTTTCCTGCTGAGGTGGTTAAATGTTGGTCATCCCCCCCCCCCCCCCCCGAGGTGGATGCCCCGATCCTAGGGCTATCTAACACCTCTGTCATTCATTCCCCTGATTCTACTACCCTGCGGGATGCCAAAGACCGGCGTATTGATCAGCTGGCATCCCACGCCTTTGCATGTGCGGGGACGGCGCTGCGCCCGGTCTGTGCCTCTGCCATTACTGCTGTGGCCACTAGAACCCTTATCAGAAATATGCCTGATAGTGCCTCTGATGATTTGCCTTGTGAGGTGTTTAATGCACTCTCCAGTTGTGATGTTTTTGTAAATTTTGTCCTATCAGCATTGGATGACACCATCAGAATGTGTGCCGGAACTTCTGCCCTCGGGGTGGCTATACGCCGCTCGGTTTGGCTGCGCCAGTGGGCTGCTGACAACACTGCCAAGAAGGCCCTCACTGGTTTTCCCTTTAAAGGACTGCGCCTGTTTGGGGACCGCCTGGACCTTTTTGCTAAGGGAGGCAGGTTACCGCAGCGCAGGAGGCAAACTCGGCCCTTTCGGGGTCAGGGTTCCTTCTCCTCCCCTTACCGTGGTGCAAGACAGGGAAGGGTTTTCTTTCCCTGGGGCCCGGGGAGATTTCTGGGGTAGAGGCAGAGGACGTGGACGTCCGTCCTCCTGGGGTCCCAAAGCTAAATCCTCCCCTAAGGCACGATGGGGCGCCCTCACCCATCCGGGTGGGGGGACGGCTGCAGCACCTCGCTCACGTCTGGAGGCTTCATGTCTCAGACCGGTGGATTCAGAAGGTAGTGTCCTCCGGTTACAAGTTGGAGTTTGCTGCCGATCCCCCTCCAAGATTCATCAGATCCCGGATTCCTCAGTACCCTGTGGCTCAGGAGCTAGTGCAAGCAGTGCAAGGCCTCCTGGAGCTGGGAGTCATCTGCCAGGTCCCTTTAAGAGAAAAAGACAAGGGCTTTTATTCCAACCTTTTCACAGTACCCAAAAAAGATGTTTCTGTCAGGCCCATCCTGGACTTAAAGATCCTCAACAAGTTTGTCAGGGGCAGGCGCTTTCGCATTGAAAATCTGCGCTCTGCCATCAGTTCCCTGCGCCAAGGGGATTTCATGACTTCTGTGGACATCAAAGATGCTTACCTTCATATTCCTGTGTTCCCAGGTCATCAAAGGTTCCTCATGTTCGCCCTGATGGATCAACACTACCAGTTTGTGGCCTTGCCCTTCGGCCTCACTTCAGCTCCCAGGGTGTTCACCAAGGTGCTGGCTGGCGTGATGTCTCTGCTCAGATGTCAGGGCGTCCGCGTGCTTCCCTATCTGGACGACATCCTCATCACTTCCCAGTCTCTACATCAGGCAGAGTTGGATACTCAGCTGGTGGTGTCCACTCTGGAGTCATTTGGATGGGTGATCAACCACCCCAAGTCCTCACTGTCCCCTTCCTTGGTAACTCCATTCCTAGGAATGAGTCTGGATACAGTTCAGGCAAGGATCTTCCTTCCTCAGCAGTAGGTGGACAGTCTGATTGCACAGGCTCAGTCCCTCATAGCTTGTCCCCATCCCTCCATCAGGCAGGGGATGCAGCTGGTGGGCCTGATGGTGGCGTGCTTCGAAGCGGTCCCTTATGCCTCTGCAACTTCACCTATTGTCAGTATGGGACAAGGACCCAGCGTCCCTGGACAGGGTCTGTGTGCTCTCCCTCCTGGTCAGGAGGTCCCTCTTGTGGTGGATGGACTCAAGGAACCTGTTGGGGGGCAGATCCTTTCTTGCCCCTTCCTGGGAGACGGTCACCACGGATGCCAGTCTGTCAGGTTGGGGGGGGGGTTTCTGGAAGTCCCTGCGGTTCCAGGGGAGGTGGGGCCCTCAGGAGGCCCACACACCTATCAATGTCTTGGAGCTGCGGGCGATCAGGTTAGTTCTGGCTCGCTTGACTACTCATCTTCGGGGCCTGCCTGTTCAGGTGCGCTCGGACAACCAGACGGCAGTTGCCTACATCAATCATCAGGGAGGGACCCGGAGCAAGGGGGCCCTCCAGGAAGCGTCTCTGATCCTGACTTGGGCAGAGGCCAATGTCCCCTGCATTTCAGCTGTGTACATCCCGGGGGTGGAAAATCGCCTGGCGGACTCTCTGAGCAGGGGGACCTCTCGCCAGGGAGAATGGTCCCTATGCCTCAGGGTGTTTCAATCTCTGTGTCACCGTTGGGGCCAACCAGATGTGGATCTGTTTGCGTCCCGCCACAATCACAAGCTCACAGCTTTTGTCTCTGTCCAGGGATCCTCTTGCCCTGACCTCGGATGCGCTAGCAATGTCATGGAAGGACTTTCAGTTCCTGTATGTCTTCCCTCCAATCCCCCTGCTGGGCAGGGTTCTGCGCAAGATTGCCCTGGAAGGGGTGCCAGCAATTGTGGTGGCCAAGAAGAGTGTGGTTCGCAGACGTGGTACAGCTGGCAGTAGATCAGTACGCTCTGCCCTTGGTGCCAGATCTGCTCGCTCAGGGCTCACTACGCCATCCCAATTTACAAACTCTGGCTTTGACGGCTTGGCTGCTGAAACCTCCATCTTGATGGAGAAGGGGCTGTCTTCCTCGGTTGTGGATACTTTGATTAAAGCTAGGAAGAAGTCTTCCTCTTCCATTTATTACAGGGTTTGGCGTGCCTACATTGACTGGTGTGAGTCTAAGTCTCTTCCCTGTTGTGTGTTCTCTATTCCCAGGATTCTGGAGTTCCTGCAGCATGGGTTGGAGATGGGGCTCCAACTCAGTACTCTGAATGGTCAGGTTTCTGCCCTGGCTATTTTCTGCCAGAAGTCCTTTGTTCAGCACCCTCTGATCAGGACTTTTTCCAGGGGGTCACTCATGTGCGTCCCCCACGTAAGCCTATGGTGCCTGTTTGGGATCTGAACTTGGTCCTGTCAGCCTTGCAGGGTGCTCCCTTTGAACCTGTGCAGGATGCTGCCTTGGCCATTCTTACGCTCAAGGTTGTGTTTCTGGTGGCTATCACTTCTGTCAGGCGTGTGTCTGAGTTGGCGGCGCTGTCCATTTAGCCCCCCTACTATGAGAGACACCAGGACAAGGTGGTGTTTCGTTTCAAACCTGACTTTCTACCTAAGGTAGTGTCTGCTTTTCATTTGAATCAGGATATTGTTCTTCCTTCTTTGTGCCCTAATCCTAGCAATGCTAAGGAGAGAGTTTTGCACTCTTTGGATGTGGTTAGGTGTCTGAAGTACTATCTGGTGGCTACTGCACCCTTCAGAAAAACTGATGCTTTTTTTGTGGTCCCTTGGAAGGGTTTGGCTCCTGCCAAGTCTACTATCAGCAAGTGGATTCGTCAGGCTGTGATTCAGGCCTACTCTGCTGAGGGGAAGAATCCTCCCTTCCGCCTTACTGCTCATTCCACTCGTGCTATTGGTGCCTCTTGGGCTTTTCAGCACCAGGCTTCTGTTGAACAAGTTTGCAAGGCCGCTACTTGGTCTTCTGTTCATACCTTTTCAAAGTTTTACAAGGTTGATGTTAGGGCCTCAGCTGATGCTGTTTTTGGCCGAAAGGTTCTGCAGGCGGCAGTGGTTTAAACTGCCTGCTGCTGCCTTTTTTCTTGGGGATCCCACCCTACTTTATGGACACTGCTATTGGATGTCCCGATTGTAAGTATTATATTTGGAGCAGGACGTACTGTATACTAAGAGTAATACAATTCTGTGATTACTCACCTGTAGAATTGGTATTATGAGTATACAGTACGTCCTGCTCCAAACCACCCTTGGTTTTGCATTATCTTGGATCCCCTGTATGGTGATTGTTATAATTGTTATAGTTGATAGTTTGGGTTGTTTTATTCTCCTGGCTTCTCGTTAACTGCTTTTCAATGCTGGGGATTTGTGGGAGGTCCCCGGGTATTTGAGGGGCCGGGAGGAGCCTATTTTCGATGTCTCTGCAATCCAGCGCCATCTGGCGGAGTATAACCCGATTGTAAGTATTATATTTGGAGCAGGACGTACTGTATACTCATAATACCAATTCTACAGGTGAGTAATCACAGTATTGTATTTTTAGCGAGGAGCTTAATGTCAGCATTAAGAAGGGAGATTGGCCTAAAACTGGAGCTCAGGGTGGGGTCTTTCCCCTCCTTAGGTATCGCCAAGATATGGGCGCGTAAACTCCAATGGGAGGGTATCGTCTCCTTTTAAGGAGTTGAATACCCCAAGAAGCCTAGGCGAGAGTGTTTCTGTAAATGTTTTATAATAGAGCAGAGGGAGACCATCCGGCCCCGCTTGCACTTGGATTGAGGACCCGCCACAGATCGATCAGCTGGTGAGAGTGCATACGTTTTTTGATTCTCCTAAGTTTAGGGTAAGAGATATGAGTGTCCCTTAGACGTCTCTGCCAGGGGTTCCAGGGTGAGGTTAAAGTCTCCGCCCACTATCAACCTGCCCTTTGACATCTTATCAAACACCTCCTCTAGGAAGGTGACCTGCCCTGCGTTAGGTAAGTATACGTTTGCAAAAGTATACATCTCGGGTCCTATCATCCCCTTAACAAATAACCACCTCCCATCTCCACCACCCAGCGCGCCCACCTCCTCCCACGGAGTAGATCTGGCAAGCAGAATACTAACTCCCCGAGATCTAGAGTCCGGGGAGTAGCTATGGTACGAAGTTGGGAATACCTTGTTCTTGAGAGACGGGGGGTTCGCAACCTTGAGATGTGTCTCCTGGAGAAGAGCCACTTGCACCTTCAATGCCCCGAGATTGCTCAGGACCAGAGACCTCCTTTCCGGGGTGTTCAAACCTTTCACGTTAAAAGAGACCAAGTTAAGCTCACACATCACAGCAGTAGCGTGTTAGCGGTATGCGGGAGAACGGAGAGCCAATGAGGGCCAGACAGATGAAGGCGGGCGGAAAACAAACACAAGTGGGAAAGAAACGACAGGAAAAAGGGGAGGTGGAGAAGACAGACAAACAAACCGGGGGACAAAAGAACAAACCAAGATTGTGCCCAAATCTGAGCAGGGGGTTTAAACTACTGGGTTACAGCCCCAAGTTTCAGCTCTCCTCTATACCGAGGAAAGTAGAAACCACACTGGGGAACTATGTCTAGCGGTGAAGTCAGGAGCAATTGTCGCCTGAGCCCTCCGGGCATACTGTTTCTCCTGAGCAACTGGGTTTAGGATCCAAATGGAGCAAACTTAGCTTTAATGTCCACTGGGAAAAGTGGCCGACTGTCTGAACCCGCCGGACACCAGCAGAGCCACACTGACCGCAGATCTTGTGAGAACGCACAGGCTCTAGTTGGGTAACAATACCCTTACCAGGCCTTAGTATTCAAGGTCGGGAATAGCTCCGCCGGAGCCCCGGCCCGGCACATGCGCCAACAGCAAAACATCTTAAGACTTAAAAAAAACTAAGAACTTTTAAGGACTGGAATTAGGCAAATCGAGAGAGAGAGGACGGTCTCCTGTCTGACCATGAGGTAAGCACTCAGGGCTCGCTGTCCATTGGTCTAGGACACCCCTCATTTCGTGCTCTTGGTCTGGCAGCTCTTGATCGGTGGAGGGATTCCCTCCGAGGCCTCGGCGCAGCGGGCTCCGTTGTGGGAAGGAGTCAGTTGGAAACCGGAACCGGACCACAGCCCAGAAAGGAAAAAAGGCCATCCAAGTCCCGGTATGTTTTGAGAAGATAAGTATCGCGATTCTTGGAGATTATCAGGTGAAAGGGGAAGCCCCAGCGATACGAAGCCCCGACTTCCCTAATAACGTCCAGAACAGGCCTCAACATTCTTCTCATTTGAAGCGTGCGTCTGGAGAGATCCGGAAGAATTTGAATTTGGGCTCCATCAAAGTCCACTGGACCGTGTCTCCAGGCCCTGCGAGAAATTTCTTCTTTGACCTTGTAAAAATGCACCCTACAGATCACATCCCTAGGGCGCGCTGGATCAGGGCTGCGCGGGCCCATGGCCCGATGTGCCCTATCAATTTCAATCGGGGTATCAACACTTCTTTCGAGTAGCCTATTGAAAATGGTGGTGATGATTTGTTTCACATCTTCAGCGGCAGAGGCCTCCGGTATGCCCCGAAGTCGGAGATTATTTCTGCGATGTCTATTTTCCAAGTCATCATGTTGTAGTTGGAGCTGTAAAATTTGAGAATTCTGCGTCTCGAACCGGGCCGCCAACTCGGCAATGGCCACCTGGTTAGCAGACTGATGCGATGCGACTCTGGAATCAAGGGCCTGAAGGTGGCCCCGAACCTCAGCGATGTCTTTCTTGTAGGTCGCCTCCTATTTTGCTATGAGTACTTCAAAATCTGCTCTAGTGGGAATAGATCTCAAAAAGGAGAGGGTTTCTCTGTGGATATTGCTGGCAGGCGTCACGTCTCCAGTACCATCACTCAGGGGTTGAGGCAGGGTCGGCGAACTTGAAGAAGCAGGGGATGGAAGGGCAATCTCTCCAGTGGGGGAGGGGGCTCTTCAAGCCCAAAAGACAGCATGGTTGGGGGGCTGAGGGCGGTTGAACCTCCAGGGGTCGGCCAAGACTTGGAGAGGTCACAGGGAGATTGCAGCGAGTTGGTTGCATAAACAGCCGGGGTGCCGGACAGTGAGCCGGCGTTGGGTCTCCACGCTCTGCCAGGCCTGGAGCGGCTTCTAGACCTCGAAGCTCTTTGAGGGAGGACATTAACTGGAGTTGGCGGGATGATAGCGGGTGGATCTTGCAGCGCATTCGGGGACCGCTGACCCCCGGGGTCCCTTAACTCAGGGGTAAATGCAAACTTCCCGAGCCTGTCCATGGCCACTTCCCTCCAGCTTGAACCCTGGTGTGTGTGGGGACCAGGTTCAGGGGTGATGTTTCCTCCCCCCAATTCTCTCCATTTCAGTGCAGTGCTGGGGACTGCCTCCCTCCTGCTCTGAGGCTTTGAGTGGCCCCCCTCATACCTCTGCTCCAGCATGCCGTGGTTCACATTAGGGACGGTCCTCACTCCCTCTGCAGCCACCATCTTTGTTGGCCCCCGCAGCCCTGATGCGATGCTGCCTGCGCTTTGGGTAGTCACGTCGGTCTCCTCCCCTGTGCAGCAGCAGCGGGGGGGAGGGCTTGCAGGCTGCAGCGCGGGCATGATCCTCCACCCCCCGCCCCAGCAGGCATGGCGGGGGTTGTCCGCCCCCCTCCGGCGCCGGCCCCCATCTTGGACGGAGGAGCTTCTGCTGATCGAAGCTCCCCGCGGGACGCCGCTGACTCTGCCGCTTCAGCTCTTATGGACGGCGGGTCCACCGGGCTGACCTCTCGCCGCTCTTCCTCAGGTAGGCAGTCCTCCTCGGCCGCGGATGATCCTGATGAGGGGGACAGCGATGGCGGCGCTCCATGTTCCTCGTGCTCCGGCCGGCCCTCCACCAGGTCTGCTGCCGACTTGGGAAGTGTTCCTCTCCTTCTCTCTCCTCTTAGCCTTCTTCCCAGTCATAATGGGGGGAATTCTACTCTCAGTATGCCTCGCAATGACACAGAAATCCCAAGGACGCTCAGGAGCTCAGGAATCTGCAGGCTACGCCCACCAATAGACTGTTAACTCAGATTTTTGATGTGCTTTCTATCTCCCTTCCTGCTGCGCCTCCCAAGCTACAGGGGGAACTTTTCAGTACTGCTAAACCACGTCTGGAATTTCCAGAACAGGCCCATTTCAATAATCTTGTTCTCAAAGAATGGAAGCGTCCCGTCCGGCTTCCCGGAATCCCTAAAGGCTGGGATAAAAGGTACCCTTTTCCCACTGATGTGGTTAAGTGTTGGTCTACCCCCCCCCCCCCAGAAGTGGATGCACCAGTATTGGGGTTGTCCAACACATCTGTGGTCCATTCCCCTGATTCCACTACCCTCAAGGATAGTGAGGACCGGCGCATTGACCAGCTGGCCTCCTATGCCTTAGCCTGTGTGGGGTCTGCCTTACGCCCTGTCTGTGCTTCTGCTATTACTGCTGTTGCTGTTAGGACTCTCCTCAAGGGTCTGTTGGAAGGCGCCCCTGATGAGACTTCTAGTGCCGAGTTCAGGGCCTTGTCACAGTGTGAAATGTTCATTGCATATGTCCTTTCTGCCTTAGATGACACCATTAGGATGTGTAGTAGAACCTCTGCTTTGGTGGTTGCTATACGCCGCTCTGTTTGGCTGCGCCAGTGGGCAGCTGATAACGCTGCTAAGAAGGCCCTCACGGGGCTCCTCTTTAAGGGGCTGCTCCTGTTTGGTGATCGCTTGGACCTGTTTGCCAAAGGGGGTAAGTTGCCTCAACATAAGAAGCAGCTGCGGTCCTTTCAGGGTTCGGGTGCCTTTGCCCCCTCCTACTGTGGATCCAGGTCTGGGAGAGGGGTTTCCTTTGCAGGTCCTAGGGGAGACTTCTGGGTCAGGGGCAGAGGTCGTGCCCGCTCCGGATCTTCCTGGGGTTCCAAGCCCAAATCTGTCGCCAAGCCTCCTCTGCCATGAGGGGGCGCCCTCACCCATCCGGGTGGGGGCACGGCTGTGGCTCTTCGCTCATGTCTGGGGACAGCAGGTCTCAGACAGGTAGATTCTGGAGGTTGTGTCCTCCGGCTACAAGCTAGAGTTCGCTGCCTGGCCGCCTCCAAGATTCCTCAGGTCTCAGATTCCTCTAGAACCCCTGGCAGCTCGGGGTCTGTTTCTGGCTGTACAAAACCTATTGGACATGGGGGTCATCTGTCAGGTCCCTCCTGGGGAAAGAGGTCTGGGTTTTTATTCCAATCTCTTCACAGTACCCAAAAGGGATGGTTCCATCAGACCCATCCTGGACTTAAAGCTTCTCAACAATTTCTTCAGGACCAGACACTTTTGCATGGAGACCCTGCTCTCCACAATCAGCTCTTTGCGCCCGGGGGACTTCATGACCTCCATAGACATCAAGGATGCTTACCTTCATGTACCGGTTATTCCAGGGCATCAGAGATTCCTCAGTTTCGCACTGGAGGACCAGCACTACCAATTTGTAGCACTGCCCTTCGGTCTCACCTCGGCCCACAGAGTCTTCACCAAGGTGCTGGCAGGTGTTATGGCTCTCCTCAGAGCTCGGGGCATTCGCATTCTTCCTTATCTGGACGACCTCCTCATCACTTCTCATTCTTTCCAGCAGGTGGTTACTGCTCTGGAAACCTTCGGATGGGTGATCAATCACCCCAAATCCTCCCTGTCTCCGTCTCTGGTGACTTCCTTCCTGGGCATGAATCTGGATACTGTTCAGGCCAGGATTTTTCTTCCTCGGCAGAAGGTGGATTCTCTTCAAGCTCTGGTTCATTTCCTTCTGTCCTACCCTCGCCCTTCCATCCGGCAAGGGATGCAGCTTGTGGGACAAATGGTGTCCTGCTAAGAGGCAGTTCCTTATGCTCAGTTCCACATGAGACCTCTTCAGCTCCATCTCCTATCAGTCTGGGACAAGAGTCCCCTGTCTCTGGATCAGGCCTTTGTTCTGTCTCCTCTGGCCCGGCGGCCCCTCTTGTGGTGGCTGGACTCGAGGAACCTGTTGGGGGGCAGATCCTTTCTGGCCCCCTGTTGGGAGACGGTCACCACGGATGCCAGTCTGTCGGGTTGGGGAGGCTTCTGGAGGACCCTGCAATTCCAGGGGCTGTGGGGCCCTCAGGAGGCCCATGCCCCCATCAACGTCCTGTAACTGAGGGCGGTTCGGTTGGTACTAGCCCAGATGACTCCTCACCTTCAGGGCTGGCCAGTCGCTCAGACAACCAGACGGCGGTTGCCTACATCAATCATCAGGGAGGGACTTGGAGCAAAAGTGCCCTCAAGGAGGTGTCCATTATCCTGTCCTGGGCGGAGGACAATGTTCCTTGCATTTCAGCAGTGTACATTCCGGGGGTGGAGAATCTTGAGGCGGTCTCTCTGAGCAGGGGGACCTCTCGCCTGGGGGAATGGTCTCTCAGCAGCGAGGTCTTCAGGTCCTTATGTCACCGTTGGGAGTGCCGGAAGTGAATCTGCTTGCGTCCCGCCACAATCACAAGCTCCCAGTCTTTGTCTCTCTGTCCCAGGATCCCCTGGCCCTTGCGGTGGATGCTCTGACTCTATCCTGGCAGTGGTTCCGTCTCCTGTATCTTTTTCCTCCATTCCCCTGCTGGGCAGGGTTCTGCGCAAGCTGGCTCAGGAAAGGGTACCAGCAATCCTGGTGG
This sequence comes from Gastrophryne carolinensis, assembly GCA_027917425.1. Taxonomy (NCBI): domain Eukaryota; kingdom Metazoa; phylum Chordata; class Amphibia; order Anura; family Microhylidae; genus Gastrophryne; species Gastrophryne carolinensis. The sequence goes on along the minus strand of CM051236.1, from coordinate 252,926,687 downwards.
CCAAGACAGGTGTGGTTCGCAGATATCGTTCAGCTGGCGGTAGATCAGTACACTCTGCCCCTGGTCCTGGACCTTCTCACTCAGGGGCGACTATGCCATCCCAAATTACAAACGCTGGCTTTGACGGCTGGCTGCTGAAACCTCCATCTTAAGGGATGAGGGGTTTTCTGAGTCCATGGTTAACACTTTAATTAGGGCTAGGAAGAAATCCTCTTCTACCATCTACTATAGGATCTGGCGGGCCTACATTGACTGGTGTGAGTCTAGGGTCCTTCCATGTCGGGTGTTTTCCATTCCTAGGATTCTGGAATTCCTTCAGCATGGTTTGGATCTGGGACTTCAGCTCAGCACACTCAAGGGTCACGTTTGTGCCTTGGCTGTTTCCTTCCAGAGATCTTTCGCTCAACATCCTCTGGTCAAGACTTTCTTCCAGGGGGTTGCTCATGTGCGTCCCCCTCACAAACCTCTGTTGCCAGTTTGGGACTTGAATTTGGTTTTGTCTGCCCTTCAGGGCCCTCATTTTTGAGCCTGTGCATGGGGCTGCTCTGTCTATTCTTACTCTTAAAGTTGCCTTTTTGGTGTGTTTCGGAGTTGGCGGCCCTTTCTATTCAGGCCCCCTACTTTGAGAGACACCAGGACAAGGTGGTTTTCAGATTTAAACCTGATTACTTGCCTAAGGTTGTCTCTGCCTTCCATCTCAATCAGGACATTGTGCTTCCTTCCTTGTGCCCTAATCCTGGTAATTCCAAGGAGAGGGCCTTACATTCCCTGGATGTGGTCAGGAATTTGAAGTTCTACTTGGTGGCTACTGCACCTTTTAGAAAAACTGATGCCTTGTTTGTGGTTCCTTCGGGTCCAAAGAAGGGCCTGGCACCTGCTAAGTCTACTATTAGCAAATGGATTCGTCAGGCTATTTTTAGGGCCTATTCTGCTAGGGGAAAGGATCCTCCTTTCCGTGTTACTGCTCTCATTCTACACGTGCTGTTGGGGCCTCCTGGGCCTTCCAGCACCAGGCTTCTGTTGAACAAGTTTGTAAGGCTGGTACTTGGTCTTCTGTTCATACCTTTTCCAAGTTTTACAAGGTTGATATTCGGGCCTCAGCGGATGCTGTTTGTGGCCGCAAGGTTCTGCAGGCGGCAGTGGTGTGAACTGCGCGTTGTTGCTTTTGGGATCCCACCCTGTTTATGGACACTACTATTGGATGTCCCATCTGTTATGAATCATTATTTGGAGCATGACGTGCTGCATACTTAGAATAATACAATTTTGTGATTACTCACCTTGTAGAATTGGTATTATAAGTATGCAGCACATCCTGCTCCACCCCCACCCTGTTTGCATTATCTTGGATCCTCTGTATGGTGATTGTTATCCCTGTTAATGTTGTTAATTTTCCTTGGCTTCTCCTGGTTCTCCTTCCTGCTTTTTTATACTGGGGAATTTGTGGGAGGTCCCGGGTATATATGGACCGGGAGGGGCCTCATTTTGCCATCTATGCAGTCAAGCTCCCTCTGGCGGAGGTAATCCCATCTGTTATAAATCATTATCTGGAGCAGGACGTGCTGCATACTTATAATACCAATTCTACAAGGTGAGTAATCACAGAATTGTATTTTTGTAGAGAGGAGAGCACCTGTCTAAAAGAGGTCTAAATTCTTGAGTAGAGGTGGCAGCATCATTTGTCTGCCAAATATATTGTTATTTTGACACCTGTCCTTTTTTTAGTTATTTAAAGAGGCAGCTTCAGGCATTCAGTTGTATTTAATCAACACCTTACCTCACAATATCCCAACACCATGCCTATTTTAAATGGAATATGCTGATTGAATTAAAGGAGCACTATCGTGAAATTGTGTAAAAAAAAAAAAAAAAAGTCATATAAACATGTTGGCTAATGAGAGAAGGGGTCACTTATGCACCCGAACAGAATAAAACTGCCGCCAAGCTTGTGGCTTTATTTTCTCCTGGTAGGAATAAAATCAAGGGGTGTCAGACTTAGTCTATCAGGGGTGACAGAGTATGTCACCCTTGATTTCCTCTTCCATCCATTAAAATAAAAAAAACCTGGCTGGATATTTCTTGATGCTGGGTGTATATGTGACCTCTTATCCCACCTTCCAGCATATTTATATGGATTTTTATCATTGGTCAATTTTTCGCAGTAGTGCTCCTTTAAGTCCTATCAAATTCCAAAAGGATGATCAAGAGAAACTTCAAGTCAATTGTCTTGGTTGCTACTACAGATAATAAGAGTTTATCTAGCAAGATTAGCTTGATCTGTGTGATATGTTTTAGGCATTATTGCAAAGCTGGTCAGTGGAAGGTGGTAAATCCTAAAAGAGACATTTTCCATGGCACCTGAAACCGCCATCGGCTTAGGCTATGTCATGTGGGAGCCCAGTGTGCAGATAGACACCCAGAAATGGGTCCTTCGCTCATCCGCATCCCAGACACCTATTTGCAAATAATGGCCTGGCTCCAAAAATATTTCTAGGCATGTGCTTTCGAAGGGACCTGATCTATGAAACCAGTATATTTCCTCTTTCTACAGCTGCTGGAGAATAACCTCGACTTTGAAGTTGAGTTTTAAGTATCTTGCTCACCAAGAGTTAATAGAAAGTGGTTTGTTGCTTTAATTACTCTTCAGTATGATCTATATGCTACATTTTATATTTTATTTTTTATTCTCTGCAGCTTTCACTGAAGTGTCGTGCTCCAGAAGTGTGTAATTACGTGTACCAAGTCTATGACTCTATATTGAAGAACTAAAGTGACAGTCTAATAGCTGACCTCTAACAATTGTCCACTAGATTTTTTCTTGTAAATGTCTCCTTTTACTCTCCTCGTACAGTCTACTGGATTATTCATTCCAGCTCTTAGATACAGTGGTGTCAGAGCCTCAGGCAGTAACACAGATTGTTATTCATCTCCTTTTTGGCAAAATCCACCTATGGCTTCACAGGCTGGCACCTCTTCAATTCCTATAAGAGCATATACAGACCAACAGCTGCTATATTCATAGAACTAGAGTTATGTTAACGTGATGCATTTTGACACTTTTATCAAAGCTGTGTACCTATGTACTACTCTGAAATGTAGCTGTTCCCTGCCAGTGTAATAGCTTGATTAAATTGAAACAACTGTGTTGTGGTAGACTTTGTACGTATATTGTATGTGAACAGGAGATTTATGAGCTTAAAGTGCACTGAGCCAAGAACATTGAATGGCCAGAACAAAATCGTTTAGTCCCTTTTCATAGACCCTGCCCCTATCTGTTTTTGTGACCACCTGTAGTAATATTTCTGTGATTGGTTGCAACCGCCATATCTGTCTTTGTTGGAACCACTTGTGTATCTGTTGTAATATGCTGCTGCTGCCTGCCTTCCCTTCATATTTTGTCAGTGCTCAGTGTAATCTACCCTGGACGAGAAATTCACTTGTATGATGTAAGGCCTGGTTTCCCCAGCTACCAAAACATGCTAACAAGACAATAAAATGTTCTCCATAAAAGCAAGTGTGTGGAATTGTGTCTTGTTCATGCTCTTTAAAGGCGATTTGTAAAAAAAAAAAATCGGACTCCTATGGGACAAAGCTGCTCGTAGTGTATCTTGTACAGTGATTTTATATATTGCAGATTTTAACCATGGCTGCCCTGCTCTGTGGCACGCCCCCTTCCTCAATGGAGCCAAGCCTTGGGTCCCTTAGGGGTAAAGCATAGGAGAAGAGGACGTGGTTGGTGGACAAGTGAACCATTGGATTGCAGACCTTCAATAATGCTTATCTTCTTATATGATATAGCAGTTGTGGACCAGATAATCCCCTTAGTGAAATCTTCTGCAGCTTTTTCTGTAAATGACCTTCCTCTTCCCTTGTAATGCTAGATGCAAAATTGCACCCCCAAATTCTTGGGCAATTATTTCCCAAACTGAGAGACCATTTGTAATGCTCTGCCCAGCTATATCCCAAATCTCTAATCAAAACTGCACCATGTTTGTCTAAATAAATGTTTGTATAGTAGGAATTACAAGGAAATACCTAAATGCACTTAAAATAGTTATGTAAATCTTAAGTAAAAGTACAGTAGATATGTTTCAGGCCCTGCTACAACAAGGTAGGCAACCAACAAAAGGGAGAATGGAGTTTTCCTGAACAAAGCAATACTTAAACAACATATCTGAGGCAATCTGGAGAACATCAGCGGGTCTACTTCAACTCCAGTCCTCATGCCATGGGCTGCCAGTTCCTAAGATAAAGCTGTTGGTGATGGATCCTGTCAATTCTGATTCCAAAAGGATCTCTGTGTTCTCTTGCCCCGGTCTGATTTTCATTTCAACTGCCAGGTGCCATTGGTTTGTTTAAGCCACCTCTGCTCATCTCCTATTGGTGAGTTTGAATCAACAAATCATCTGTGCCAGATGTACAGTATCAGGCCTGTTGTTAAACCACTGTACATTAACTAGTGTGTAAATGCAGTGACATAACTACCAGCAAAATTTGAAAAAAACACACAACTTTGTGTGGGCCATTGACAATCCAATTTTGATTGCAAGAGATTTTGAAGATTTGTTAGGAACAGATATCAACCATTGCATCACATGCCTGCTTTAAATTACTGGTCAATCAATTCATTTTTGTTTTCATGTATCAGTGATTCACTGTGTTTTTTACATTTATATCACACAGCTGTGGCTGCTTCTTTGGCATTTGTGGCAGTTTGTCGCATAGAATGGGTTCTTAATGGGCATCCTGTGCCGAGCAGGAGCAGGTGAGGTGAGGATTTAGGTGGCATGGGTAATGTGCTAACTGGTCACATAGCAAAACCCCACCTTCAGAAATTGGAGCTATGCAATGTCAAACCAGATGTGGTGCATACCCTACATTTTGGGGGGTTGATTCACTAAGCGTTGAAAAAAATTCTCTTGGCAGTAAAAAATTCACTTGAAAAAGCATGACAATGTCCCTGTTGCTAAATCACTAACTAGGAAGACCATAAAAGGTACTTTTTTCTACAGATTAAAAAGTTCATTACTTTAACCCTTTAAGTGCCAGCCTACCTGGAGTTTTTGTCACATTCTGTTGCCAGACCATTTTGCACTATTTTGCGCTCCCCATGTTTAAATGTGATTTTGGAAGGGATTTCCAGGGATTTCCCAGGAAAATGATATATTGTTTTTTTCAGCAGAGTCTGGGCTTTAACATGAAATGTCTTCTTTGTCATTTGTTAGGTGTATTCTTAATATTTTTGGGTGAAATATGTGCAAAAAAAAAAAAAAATTTTACATATTGTAGTTTTTTTTGTAATAAAAAATGTAAGTTTGTCAATGAAATCTTATTGCGTGTGAAATCCCAATTTCTCCCGGTTACAGCGGTACCACATATGTATAGGTAGACACCCTTTCCTGCCCAGGAGACTCCCCCCAAACTGAAACAGCGCTTTAGGGGATTTTCAGATAAAATACAACTATGCTACGCAATATGCGCACCTTGCAGTTTTTCCAGAAAAACAACCCTTTACATTTGAAATACCCCCAACAAACTATATATTCTCTGGAAGTACACACCTCAGGCTTTCTAGGCGTACCAGGCTTGTTGATGTGGCCATAGTTTTCTGGAAGTAATCCCTCAATGGATTCTTTGGTTGCAAAGAGTTTCCCTAAAAAAAGGATAAAAAAGCAGAATCAAAGCCACATTTTCCTAAAAAACTACATACAAACAAGAAAAAACAAGTTTAATCTGAAAACGCAACAACCTCCGAACAGAACGATACCCAACATGCATAGCTACTGTCAAGGGAAGAGCTGCCAAACACCCCAAAGTAAAGCATGTGCGTAACGGTAATTTTACTTGAAAATTTCAGCTCTGCAGACAAAGTGCGCACCTTGCGATTTTTCAACCAAAACAACCCTTGACATTTAGAATATCCCCCATAAACCATATATTCCCTGAAAGTACACACGTTAAGCTTTCTAAGGGTACCCAACTTGTTCTAGTGGGCTCATCTTTCTGGAATTATTACCTCAAAGAATTCTTTGGTTGCGCAGGGTTTCCCTAAAAAATTTATAAAAAAGCTGAATAAAAAACACCTTTTCCTAAAATTTAAATATGCAAACCAGAAAAAACAAGCTAAGTCTGAAAGCGCAAGGTCTCCCGAACAGAACAATACCCAACATGCATAGGTACTATTAACCCTTTTAATTGCCAGCCTACTTGAGATTTTGTCACCCTCTGTTGACAGGCCATTTTTCCCCATTTTGCGTCATGTTTTCGCCATGTTTTGCGCCATTTTTGCTGGAACTTTCAGGAAAATTATATATATATATTTTTTGCAGCAGAGTCTAGGCTTTAACATGAAATGTCTTGTTTGTACATTTTTTTTTTTTTTACAATATTATTAAGTAAAAAAAATAAATAAATAAATAAAAAAATTTTTTTGAAAATTGACTCCTTTATTTTAAATAAAAAATGTATTTTATTAAGGAAAATCATATTGCATGTGAAAGCCCCATTTCTACCGATTAGAACGGTACCACATATTTATCGGTAGCCCCCTGTTCCTGCCCAGGAGACCCCTCTAACTGAAACAAGTATTTTATAACATTCACAAAAAAAATACAAACACCATCCACACTACAAAGGGTTAAATCGAGAAAAAAAATGACATAGGGTCCCCCCTCCCAGGGGAGGGGGACCCCATTTTTTTTTGATTTTTAAGGGTTAAAAACCCTTAAAAATAAAAAAAAAATTGACGTGGGGTCCCCCTTACCCAAAGTAACCAGCCCGGGACCAGCTATGGGGGCTTGTAGGCACAGAGTGGGGGGGGCCAGCTTTTGTGGCCCCCCCACCCTGCAGCCTACGAGCCCACATAGCCTATGTGGGCCCGGGCTCTTCTGCCCCCCCCTGGCCTTTGGGGAGGCAGGTAATGGGGGTGCCGGGGGTTAATGGCAAGCCACCCGCTAGCGCAGGTGGCTTGCCATCCCCCCAGCCTTGTGAACTGGTATAGGGGTCATGGACCCCTTACCAGTTCACAAGGGGTTAAAAGTAAATAATCACACAGACACAAGCAGAGAAAAAAATATTTTATTAATTTTTATTTTTTTTTTACACTGTACTCACCTCCCATCCATCCTGGAGCACTCTGTCCCTCGGCGATCACTGGCTTCTGCTCACTTGCAAGAAGCCTTTTATAGCTGCTGGATGACAGAACACAAAGGGTTAATAAAAAAAAAAATGACATAGGGTCCCCCCTCCCAGGGGGGGCGGACCCCATTTTTTTTTTTATTTTTAAGGGTTAAAAACCCTTAAAAATCAAAAAAAAAATGACGTGGGGTCCCCCTTACCCACAGTAACCAGCCCGGGACCAGCTATGGGGGCTTGTAGGCACAGAGTGGGGGGGCCAGCTTTTGTGGCCCCCCACCCTGCAGCCTACGAGCCCACATAGCCTATGTGGGCCCGGGCTCTTCTGCCCCCCCCTGGCCTTTGGGGAGGCAGGTAATGGGGGTGCCAGGGGTTAATGGCAAGCCACCCGCTAGCGCAGGTGGCTTGCCATCCCCCCAGCCTTGTGAACTGGTATAGGGGTCATGGACCCCTTACCAGTTCACAAAGGGTTAACAGTATAAGAAAAAAGACAGACACAGGTTTTGAAATATGTTTATTAAAAAAAAAAAACATTTTACCTTTACTCACCTCCGATCTTCATATGCATTGTCCCGCGGCGATCTGATGCAGGTGACAGCTGGGCAGAGAAGGGGGGAGGCAGGCGATCGGAGGATCGCCTACCTCCCTCCTTCTCCGCCCAGCCATCACCGGCATCTGAGAAGAGAACTGCCGGGTGCCCCGATGACACCCGGCGGTGACGTCATTAGCCCCGCCCCCGAAGGGGCGGTGCTTAACAGCAAGATGGCGGCGCCCGTCGGGAGAGGAAGGGGAGAGCCCTTTCAGGCTCTCCCCTGAAGCTGAAGAGGCTGGGGGGGGCGATCGGAGGCCCCCCCAGTGAAGAGGAGACCCGGAGGGAGGCAGCGCGACTGCAGGTAAGTAAATGTCATTTGTATTTTTTTTTTTTTTTTTACAGTTAGCAGCTGCTGCTGGCAAACGGGGGGGGGGGTGCTATTCCGGGGGCTCTCCTGGAGCCATCCGACCCCCCACGGGGGATCGGATGGCACCAAATTAAAGAGGAGACCCGGCTGAATCCAACGAGGGGTCAGGTGAGTATTTTACTTTTATATTTTTTTTGCTGTGGGGGTTTAAAGTCAGCTACGTGAGTCTCACGTAGCTGGCACTTAAGTGGAGTAGAGGCTGCTACGTGAGACTCACGTAGCTGGCACTAGAAGGGTTAAAACATGCCATTTATTTTTATTGTCTTCCTAGCTGGGGATTCAGCAGCAGTGGAATTCTCAGACGTTTTTTCACCTAAAATGAATATTTGAATTTAGATTTGATTAGATTTTGCAGATTTTACTGAATCGACCCCACTATGTTGGAGTTCACAGCTGCTTCTGCAAAGGGAACGTTACATTAACAATCGGCCTTTAAACCGAAACACCCATTTGTTTAAAAAAAAGCTGGCGTTCCTAGTGCAGCGAAGCATCCTGATTGCCGATGTACCCAGTTAAACATGAGAAATTGTAACTTACCCTCGATCACATGGCGAAATTGAGTGCTAAGAATGGCCATGGCGATCAGATGGTCTGGAGGCTTCTTCCGGCAGCCATGTGACAGCAGCGGCCATTCACGTTGCTCGATTTTGTGTGGGGGTGTGGCACGTTTTTAAAGGTACAAATACTAATGGCTGGTGAAAGCAAGTTAAACATCACAAGGGCTGGTGACAGCCTGAAACGCTTTACCTGGTCCCAATGGTGGAGGGGAGCACTTTCTGACTTACAAGACGTTTGATGGCTGTGTGATTACAATTTGAATTACCCTCATTTTAAGCTGTGAAGTAAAAGCTAAGTTTTAACCCTTTCTAAGCTGGACATTGCAAATGGAAACGATGTGGGGATTCAGGAGATCCTGAGGTCCGGGCTTTCTAGGTCTGAGGGTGAGCTGGTTATTATTTGCTTATGTTAAACATCACAAGTGAATGCCAAATCCAGTAATGATTGCCACGCTGTGCTCACCTAGTTGGGTAGGTTGCGATTGGCAAATATATAGCTGGCACAGGTCAGTAATGCCTAAGCCAAGGTTCAAACTACCAAAGTAAATAAATCCACATCACTAAGACAAAAGTGTTTTGGTTCAAATCACTTGATGATCAATTAATATAATTCAAAACCTTAAAACACAAATCGGAAGGGCAAAGCAACATGAATATTACCCAAACAGACATGTACTTTATGTATCTAACAGCAAACAAAATAATATATTGGGGGAATATGCTGCAATAGATTTCATTATGGGCACACATTAAACTAGGCCAAAGTAAGCCTGTAAAATGTTTGTTATCCATAAAAAATACATTTAAATGGACAAATGTATAAAGTGGCAATATGCCAAAGAAAATATCAATCACTAAGTGAACCAAAAATCTATGCTAAGTGCTTATAAAATATAAGCTGTGCGCACTCCAAATATGTGTATATGTTTGCAAAATGTATATTTTAATTAGGTGCCCAACAGTAAATATCCCCATCATCTCTGGCAATCAAAATGACATGCTTGGACTTGGTGTTGTGGCTTCTGAATAGGAGGCTTGGGTCCAGGTGGTACACTGCTCAAGTTCTGGGCAACATCTCCAGCCATTTTCCATCCACTTTACTGTGGTCTGCCGGTGTGAACAGCACCTTTCTAGATTTAGGGATGGCATTAGCATTTTTTTGCGTTCTGTGATTTTTTTTTTTTTTTTTATATATAGGTGGTTCTGCACACACCAGGAACTATGTGTGCACAAAGCATAACTGATTTGTTGACAGCAGGGTGTATTTGGACTTCAGGCAATGCTTCTCCCCATATTTACATTTTTTTCTGAAGTGTTGCATTACCACTTTTGGCTATCCATAAAACAAGAATGTTCTCAAAAGTTCTTGCCAGAAATTCTGTTCTTCATTCTTGCCAGGAATTTTGATGATGCTGCCATGTGGGTTTCAGAGTGGCATTGGTGGCAGCAATTTAATTCATTTTTTATTTATGCTCATTTCCGAGCATAAACTGCCATTGGCCAATAGCATGACTGCCAGTGCCCAATAGGATCTACTGGCTGGCCATATGTGCGTCCTCTCAGTGAATCTTTTTGTTCACCGGCACTCATCATTATGCCAATTTTGTACCAATCTGCACACGTTTTTTCCCCAGTCCAAGCATCCTCATCTTTTGTACCAGTTTTTTTATGTGGCACAGTATCAAATGCTTTAGAAATGTCGAGATACTATATCCAGTTACTCCCCCTGATCCAATCTTGAATTTACCTCCAGATAAAAGCTGAGGTTTGTCTGGCAGGAGCAATTCCTCATAAATCCATGCTGATATAGAGTAATAAGGTCATTTTCACTGAGATACTCTAGGATAATATCCATTTAAAAACCTTCAAACAGCTTGCCAACCACAGATGTTAAATTTACCGGTCTGTAGTTCCCAGGTTCCCCCCTAGATCCCTTTTTGAATATTGGCACCACATTTGCTAAGCACAATCCCTCGTAACAGCCACCATAATTATTGAATCTACAAATATTAGAAATAATGTGTTATCTATTACTGTACACAACTCCCTTAAAACATGAGGATGTATGCCATCTGGTCCTGAAGATTTATCGATTTTTATCTGCTTGAGACTGCACTGCACTTCTTCCTTGGTTAGACCAGTGACATTTAATGGAGAGTTTGGGTTATTGCTCTGCATGTCACCTGGCATGTCACATTCTGTTGTGAATATGGAAGCAAAGAAGATGTTTAATAAATTCGCTTTATTCTAAGTATGTCACACACCCCGCTTCAAGATATCCATAACATGTGGGTAATACCGACCTGAAGAGGGCGCTCCTGCAGAGATGATAGCAAAAAGAAAGCCCCTCCCTGATCCATAAATACCCGAGACCTCCCACTCATTACCCAGTTTTCCATCTCTGCAGACGGCGAGCAAGTCAGAAGATGATGGCTCCTCCTTGCACAGGGGGATTTCAGGTAGCCGGGATGACTCCCGGCCCGCTACTTATTTATTTCCGTTTGGACCCTTTTTTCCCAGAAATCCATATGCCTCCCAGCTTTGGCTGTGGGTCCAGGCGAGGGTATATCAGCACCTTAGGTGCTCAGGAGCAATGCTCCACCGTGAGACCCTATATGAGAGGGTAGGCGGTTACACCGGGTTGGTGACCCCGGTTTGGGATGCCCTGTCCCTTAATTTAACATTCAATGGCCCTCCCAGGATCCCTTTTCCACGGTGGGGTTGGGGAGTGTTGGTCCCTTCTTTATTAGTATCTAACACTTTCTGTTCTGGGTGTTGTGTGTTTGATGTTAGTGTGTGTCTCTTTAAATGTTTTTACTCAGCGCCGCAGCCGTTTTACAAGAGGCCTTGTGCGGTGCTGGACTTGTCTCTTATCCCCCCCCATCTTGACTCAATCATCAATGGCGGCGGTAGTTACCTCACACCATGTAATACTGTCCATTTAGTGGGGGGGGGGCGGGGCCGGACCGTCGGCGCAGGGCCGGGGCCCATCCCTACTGTTTGGTCTGATTGAGGTGATTGTGTGTGTGCTTCACTGTGACACCCGGCCGGGCGCGGCGGCCGCACATCACGCTGCGGCGCCGGCCGGTTCTTGGCGCCCTTTTTTCCTGAGGAGACTTCTCCTCACGATGGACCTGGGGGCGGGGGCGGTGTTGCGGCGCGTCACCGCTGCCCGCCCCCATCTTTCCCTGGCGCCGCTGCGGAGCTCTGCCTTGTGTAGGAGGAGGGGGGGCGGTGCTCGGCGTCACGCGCGTCCCGCGCTGACCACGCCCCCTTCTCCTCTTCTGTCAGCAAGCTCAGTAGGATCTTCCTCACGGTCGCCATTTCATGCTCCCGCGGTTCTGTGAGTGGCCTATGGCCTCCCCTCTTCCCTATCCTCTGTGCTGTATGGGTGTCTTTTGTCTTCATAGCCTTATAAGCCTTTTTCTGTGTCTTTCAGGTGGTGGTTTCAGGAGGATCTCCAGTAGCATTTAGGGGGTCTCTCCCGATCCTTGATCACTAGGTTCATTATTGCTCATAAATCCTCCCACTCGGGACATTAAAGGGGCATCCCAGGTTGTCTAGTGGCGTAATTCCCTGGGTCATAGCGACTATTCTTAAATGTTCACCTTATGGAGGCATCCCCGGGTACTGGGCTCGGGGCCCCTTCGGGGCATCCCCGGAAGTGTATGTTGTGTGGGGTATCCATTTCTGGGGACGATGTACTTCTGTGTATACCATGTGCACAGCAAACTATTACGCGGCAGTCCGAACCCCAGGCGTCTGGGTCAGCACCGCCGGTCGCTTCATCTCCTCCTCCCACCTTGACACGCACCCCGTGTGACGTTGTCATGGGCAGGGAGCTGCAATCTGAGATGTGCGCCAGATTGGCTAACCTTGAAAAAATTATCTCCAGCTCGGTCGCCCGTAAGGCTCCGACTAAGAGGAAGCATTTGTTGCCGGCTCCGCTGGTGGAGGACCATGAGGATGTTAATAATCTGGATTGGTCTGATTATTCCCCGCTAGAGGAAGGGGAAGTTTATGAGGATTCTGATATTTCGGACGATGAGCAGTCCTTTGGCGCTGATGCTGAGCTTGGTGACTTGGGGAGATCCTCGGATACTCCTCACGCTCTGGCTCTGATGTTGGAGGTTCTGAATATTTCCCCTCCCGAGGAGGTGTCACAGCAGAAGGGTGAATTGTTTGAGGAATCCAGGCCGCGCTTGGAATTTCCTACACAAAGGCATTTTGACAAAATTATTGCTAAGGAATGGGACAGGCCGGCTCGGCTCCCTGGCTTCCCTCAGGGGTGGGATAAGAAATATCCCTTCCCTTCGGAGGCGGTTAAGCGCTGGGCATCTCCCCCCGAGGTGGATGCACCGGTTTTGGGGTTGTCCAATTCCTCGGTTTTAAATAGACCTGATTGTTCCATCCTCAAGGATGGAGAGGATAAACGTATTGACCAGATGGCTTGTCATGGTTTTGCTAGCGTTGGGTCAGCCATGCGGCCTGTTTGCGCTTCGGCGCTAATGGTGTTGGCTGCCAGGTCTGTGGTCAGGGACCTGCTGACTTTGTCCGGGCTTCGTCCTGGTAGTACCGAGTTCCTTAGCCTTAAACGGTGTGAGTTGTTTTTATCCTTTGTGTTAACAGCCTTGGATGACACGATGATGTGTGGTAGGACATCGGCGCTGCTGGTGACTATTCGGCGGTCGGTGTGGCTGCGCCAGTGGGCGGCCGATTTTATGTCCAAGAAGTCACTGACGGCTCTGCCTTTTGTTGGATTACGGCTCTTTGGAGAGACATTGTACTCTGTCACCAAGGGTGGTAGGTTACCTCAACGCAAGAAACAACGCCGTCCCTTTCGGGGGGCGCCTTCTTTTACCCCCTCCTTTCGTGGGGCCAGACCTGGCAGGGGATTTGCATTCCCCTCTTCCAGAGGAGATTCTGGGAGCAGGGGCAGAGGACGTGCCCGTCCAGGATACAGTTGGGGCTCTAAGCCCAAGCCGGCTACTAAGCCGGCTCAGCAATGAGGGGGCGCCCTCACCCATGCGGGTGGGGGGACGGCTGCGACACTTCTCCCAGATCTGGGATCAAGAGGTCTCGGACAGATGGATCCGGGAAGTGGTGTCTTCCGGTTACAAGCTGGAGTTCGAGCTCCGCCCCCCCTTCCAGATTTTTCAGGTCTCGGATGCCTTCGGAACCTCTGGCGGCGCAGGGGCTCCTGTTGGCAGTAGAGAATCTTCTGGACATGGCTGTCATTTGCCCAGTGCCCCCCTCAGATCAGGGCAGGGGTTTTTATTCCAATCTGTTCACGGTACCCAAGAAGGACGGATCGGTCCGACCCATCTTGGATCTGAAGTTTCTCAACAGGTTCATCCGGCCACGGAAATTCCGCATGGAAACGCTGCGTTCGGCCATTCACTCTCTTCGTCAGGGAGACTTTCTGACGTCCATAGACATCAAGGATGCTTATCTACACGTTCCAATTTTTCCAGCACACCAGAGGTTTCTCAGGTTCGTGGTGGAGGATTGGCATTTTCAGTTTGTGGCACTCCCTTTCGGTCTCACCTCGGCTCCTCGGGTGTTTACCAAGGTGCTAGCGGGGGTGATGGCTCTGCTAAGGGTTCAGGGTATCCGCATTGTGCCCTATTTGGACGATCTTCTGATCATGGCCTCTTCTTTCAACCAAGCGGAGTTGGACACCAGAGTGGTGGTGTCCACTCTGGAGAGGTTCGGTTGGGTGGTCAACCACCCCAAGTCTTCTCTTTCTCCGTCCAGAGTAGTGACCTTTCTGGGAATGTCTCTGGACACTTCGCAGGCCAGGGTGTTTCTGCCCCAGGCCAAGATTCTTTTGATTCAGGAGTTAGTTCGGCTTCTCTTGTCGGCCCCTCGTCCGGCCATCCGTCTAGGGATGAGGCTGGTGGGGTTAATGGTGGCCTCATTCGAGGCGGTTCCCTTTGCGCAGTTTCACACAAGGACGCTTCAGCTTCATCTGTTGAAGGTTTGGGACAAGTCTCCTCTATCGTTGGATCAGTCCTTCCTGATGACTCCCCGAGTTCGTCGATCCCTGCAATGGTGGCTGGGGTCAGTCAATCTGTCGAAGGGCAGATCCTTTCTGGCGCCGTGTTGGGAAACAGTCACCACGGATGCCAGTCTGTCAGGTTGGGGGGGTGTTTGGAAGGACCTCCAGTTTCAGGGTCTGTGGGGCCCGCAGGAGGCTCACGAGCCCATCAATGTTCTGGAGTTGAGAGCCATCAGGTTGGTTCTGTTTCGCTTGACTCATCAGTTGCGGGGCCTGCCTGTTCAGGTCCGGTCGGACAACCGGACGGCGGTTGCTTACATCAATCACCAGGGGGGGACTCGCAGCAGGAGTGCCCTCAGGGAAGTGTCTTTGATTCTGGACTGGGCGGAGAGCCACGTCCCGTGTATCTCAGCAGTCTACATTCCGGGAGTGGAGAACACGGAGGCGGACTCTCTGAGCAGGGCCTCCTCTCGTCAGGGGGAGTGGTCTCTCAGTCCCAAGGTTTTTCGTTCGATCTGTCTCAGGTGGGGGTTCCCAGCGGTGGACCTCTTTGCCTCTCGTCACAATCACAAGCTTCCGGTCTTTGTGTCTCTCTCGCAGGATCCTCTGGCTCTGGCGGTGGATGCCATGTCTCTTAACTGGAGGGATCTGGGGTTTCTTTACCTGTTCCCTCCGTTTCCAATGGTAGCCAGAGTGGTGCGCAAGCTGGCCCTGGAGGGCGCATCGGCGATTCTGGTGGCACCAAGGTGGCCAAGGCAGGTTTGGTTCGCAGACCTGGTAAGACTGGCAGGGGATCAGTTCGTTCTGCCTCTTCTGCCGGACCTGCTCACCCAGGGTCGGCTGCGCTATCCCAATTTACCTTCGCTGGCTTTGACGGCGTGGCTGCTGAAACCGCCATCTTGAAGGAGGAAGGGCTTTCTGACGCGGTGGTTCAGACTCTTATTAGCGCCAGGAAGCGCTCTTCCTCTACTATTTATTATAGGACTTGGAGGTCCTATATTGACTGGTGTGAAAGTAGGTCTTTCTCTTGTCGGGAGTTCTCCATTTCCAGAATCCTGGAGTTTCTTCAACATGGTCTGGATCTGGGGCTTCAACTTAGTACCTTGAAGGGGCAGGTTTCTGCCCTGGCGGTGTTCTTTCAAAGGTCCTTTGCACTTCATCCCTTAGTCAAGACCTTTTTCCAAGGAGTTACGCATGTACGGCCCCCGAGGAAGCCCTTTGTTCCAGTCTGGGATTTGAACCTGGTTCTTTCTGCTCTTCAGGGTACTCCGTTTGAGCCCTTGAATGAGGTTGCCTTGTCTTCACTTACTCAAAAAGTGGCCTTTTTTGGTGGCTATCACTTCGGTTAGGCGTGTTTCTGAGTTGGCAGCTTTATCCATTAAAGCTCCGTACTTCGAAAGGCATCAGGACAAGGTTGTCTTTCGTTTCAAGCCGGATTTTCTTCCTAAGGTGGTCTCTGCTTTTCATCTGAATCAGGACATTGTTCTGCCTTCTCTATGTCCTAATCCCAGCAACGACAAGGAAAGGGCGCTGCATTCCTTGGATGTAGTTCGTGTTGTGAAATATTATCTGGTGGTTACGTCTTCCTTTCGTAAGACTGATGCTTTTTTTGTGGTGCCTTTTGGGCCTAGGAAAGGTTTGGCTCCTGCCAAATCTTCCATTAGTAAATGGATTCGTCAGGCCTATTCTGCCAAGGGGAGGAGTCCCCCTTTTCGTGTTACTGCTCATTCTACTCGTGCGGTTGGAGCGTCCTGGGCTTTTCAGCACCAGGCCTCTGTTGAGCAAGTTTGTAAGGCCGCTACTTGGTCCTCTGTTCACACTTTTTCCAAGTTTTACAAGGTTGATGTTCGGGCCTCAGCGGATGCTGTTTTTGGCCGCAAAGTTCTGCAAGCTGTTGTGGTTTAAGTTGTGCATTGTTGCCTTGTTTTGGATCCCCGCCCTTTTTATGGACACTGCTACTGGATGTCCCACATGTTATGGATATCTTGAAGCGGGGTGTGTGACATACTTAGAATAATACCATTTTGTGAAATACTCACCTGTAAAATGGGTATTATAAGTATGTCACACACCCCGCTTCACCCGCCCTTCTTGTATTCTGGATCCTTTATATTGTGAACTTTGCGTTGTTATGACTTATATTTGCCTCTTCCTGGTCCCTTACCTTACTGCTTCTATATACTGGGTAATGAGTGGGAGGTCCCGGGTATTTATGGATCAGGGAGGGGCTTTCTTTTTGCTATCATCTCTGCAGGAGCGCCCTCTTCAGGTCGGTATTACCCACATGTTATGGATATCTTTAAGCGGGGTGTGTGACAAACTTATAATACCCATTTTACAGGTGAGTATTTCACAAAATGGTATTTTCTTTATCCCCATGCCCAATCCTCAGGTTTGTACCTTTTACTGTTTATGTAGCTATAGAACTTTTTGGGGTTAGTTTTACTCTTTGGCGATCTGTCTTTCCATCTCCAGCTTTGCTGCGCCTATCTGTTGATTACATAGGTTATTGTCTTTATAGTTTTGTAACGCTTTCACAGTCCCTTTCTGCTTTAAATTTTTGTTGTTTATTGCCCCCCTAACCTTTTTGTTTATTGACTATTGATCTTTACTCTTGTTTCTAACTTTTTTATTCTTGTAAGTTGTATTTTTATCACAGTGAAAATGAATGATTTCTTTGAAAGTATCCCATTTACTGTCCATGCTTTTGTTTTTAAGGATATTTCCCCTGTCAATGCAGTTTAGGGCATCCCTCAGCTGGTCAAACTTCTGAAGTTTTGCATTTTCCGATTTTTACCTTTTATGAGATGCACAGGTTTCAATGTCCCAATCTTTACATGGGTAGTCCCCCTAACTACCTCATTTAATATAGCGGCTATATCTATTTTCCTTAGCGTCAAGTTTTTTGTGGATTCTGATATATCTGGAAGCTTGTAGCAAAGCTCCATCAGTATTTTATTTTTGTTCATGCCTCGATGTATTCCTACCCATACAGACTCCACATAGTCATTCCCCTCACATATATCCTCCCGCAGAGTGGGCTGTAGACAGGATTTTACAAATAATCAGACTCCACCCCATTTGCAGTTTTTACGGTCCCTCCTAAACACACAGTTACCCTGTAGGTTTACTGCCCAGTCATAGCTTTCATCCAACCATGTATTGGTTACCCCCACTATGTCATAATATTATCCGTTCTAGTTCATCCAGTTTATTTGTCAAGCTTCTGGCATTTGTAAGCATGCATTTCAAATTTTTATGGTAATGTTGTATTTCACATGGTGGGGTACCACCATCAGCTATGCGTGGGTTAACATCAGCCTTAAGCGGGACCTGCAAGAAACATACTAAGCTCCTCCCGGCCGAACCACAGCCTGCCCTATTTTGCTCGGATTGGCTCCAGCGTGGATGCCATCCCACGGTTCAGATCAGGTAGGGCACTCTTTGGAGGTGACACTTTCTCATTGAAGATGCTTGTTGCTGAGTCTAATGTTTCTGTCCATTCCAGGGTGGGGGTCCGGAAGTTGCTGCATCCTGGCGTGGGCTGATCTCAGCTGTTGGAGAGTGGTTTGTTTTCAGTGCAGACAGGCTTCTCAGTAGTCGCTGGGCAAGGGGAATTAGGGACCAGCGCATTGTTGAATTGCCTAGCTGTAAAAGCAGCCAT
Organism: Gastrophryne carolinensis; assembly: GCA_027917425.1. Classification (NCBI taxonomy): domain Eukaryota; kingdom Metazoa; phylum Chordata; class Amphibia; order Anura; family Microhylidae; genus Gastrophryne; species Gastrophryne carolinensis. The sequence goes on along the minus strand of CM051236.1, from coordinate 252,908,372 downwards.
CTTTACCATGTCAGAGGCGCAGGGGATTTTGTACTTTACTGGAAGGTGTGTCCCATGTGCAGGCCTGGCTGGGATTTTCTGACCACGGTGGACATAAAGGATGCTTATTTGCATGTCCTGATTTAGCTCAGTCACCAGCAGTATCTGTGATTTGCGGTGGCTACCCATAATTTCCAATTTGTGGTGCTGCCGTTTGGCCTGTCCATGACCTTGCAAGGGTTCACAAAGGTCTCGACGGTGGTGACGGCATCAGGAGGCAGATTGAGGAGCACAGCTTCACCTTTACATTCATGCAGGGCGCTGAACATGTTTGCCCTCCAAAGCGCTCATTGATGCCGTCCCACGGATCTCAACCTGGTCCTATCGGCGCTTCATGGCCACCTTTGAACCCATGGCGGAGACTTCTCTGGCCATGCTCACTTTAAAGGTGGTTTTTTTTGTGGTGATCACCTCCATCCAGTGGGTGTTGGAGCTGGCTGCGCTGCCTATCAAGTCACCTTTTTTCGTGCTGCATGAACACAAAGCCATGTTCCATGCTAAACAGGATTTTTTGCTCAAAGTCGTCTCGCCCTTCCATCTAAATCAGAAGATTGTGCTGCCATCTTTGTGTCCGCACCCCACTCATCATAAGGAGCGGCTCCTGCATTCCCTGGATGTCATCAGGGCATTGAAGTATTACTTTGAGGCTACTTGAGAGGTACGTAAGGCGGACGTCTTGTTCATTATCCCGGAGGAACCACAGAGGGACCTGGCCAGGTCCAGTCTCAACAGATGGATTAGACAGGTGGTCATACAAGCTTAACCCTGCAAGGGCAATGAGGTGCCCTTCCAAGTCAAAGCCCACTCTACCAGGGCGATTGCCATGTCTTGGGCTTTTCAGCACCTGTGAACCAGGTTAGCAAGGCGGTGACCTGGTCCTCTCTCACAAAGTTTTTCAGAGTTGATGTCCGGCCATTATCCGATGTCTGGGACGTAAGGTGTTGAAGACAGTGGTAAACCCCTCGCCAGGGGTCTAGTCTTGTGTTTCAGTTCTGTCATTCCTGGTTATGTTGACGCAGTTGCGCAATTGCTGTTCTGGCATGGTCCATGCCCTTAGAGAGGGTGCTGCTTTGGGACTTCCTATGCATTGCTGATGGTGGTGCCCTGGAATGGAAGGGACGAGAAAAGGTATATTTCTGTACTCACCGGTAAATTTCTTTTCTTATCTTCCATTCCGGGACATCACACCCACCCTAATGTTTTGTTGCGACTGTGTTGCTTGCTGTTGATGCCTTCTACAGGGTTAGAGTTTTATGAAGTTCTGAACAACATTAGGCACTGTATATGCAGGTTAACATTGTCCCCCTCCAGGGCTCTGGCTCAGCTGCTTTATAAATGAGGAGATCCTGTCACAGCTGGCCCTATATAGGCCTGGAGGAGCTTAGTTTGTTTCTTGCCGTTCCTGCCTACGGCTGAGGTTAAACGGCACATTGCTGATGGTGGTGCCCCAGAATGGAAGATGACAAGAAAAATTCATCGGAGAGTACATACATTTCCCTTATTGTCCTTATTCTTATTCCTGTTAGATGTGCTCCCCCTATCTACCCCCATTTTCATCTTTGCACCCACTGTCACTTTCTTTCCTAACTTCTTTCCTAACTTCCCCTTTATAACAGCTTATACACTTCTCCCCAGTGCTTAGTTTTGTTTCTTTTGTGCCACTGTACCTGTTACCCCTAAAACAATGTTCCTGTTTAAATATCATCAATAGAGTCTCAGAAAGGGGTAACACTTTTGACCCATAATGCCTGTCTGTGTCTCTGAAACAGCATGTTTGCTCTGAACTGTAAGTTGAATCTCCACATATTATAAATAAGGGTGTCCTGTTTATTAGGTTACATATGGAATACAAAGGAATTGATCAGTCAAGCTTAATACTTTGCTATGTCAGTCCCAGGCTTTTTGCTTTTTTAACTGAAAGGTAGTAGAAATTCCTCTTCCTCTGCCTCCAGCACCTCCCACTTGATCTGGACCACCAATTCTGTCCTGAGACTTGTCAAGTTAACATCCTCTCTTTTACTGATAGGCTAGAATCAATCCCAGCTTACTCAATGCAATGGTGTACCAAATGATTCAGATGTAGCAAGACGCTCCAGGATTCAACATCTCATAAATGCCTTTTTTTCAAAAGCTTCTGTCACTCCTGATTGTCCAAAGGGAACAAACTTCAGCAGAGAGAGTGAAAAGCACGCTAAGGGGTGCAGGCAGTATTATGAATGCCACATTACCAAGCCCTAGACCTCCAGTAAGGGTTCATTTCCTTATTTGCTCATTCAGTGGACTGTCCCTTTCCAGGCACACACGAACATCCAGCGGATGGGGTTATATTAAGAGCCTACTGCTTATGCTGTTTCTGTTTTCAGCTGATTTAGTCAGCTGCAGACTCTGATATGAGCACACTACCAACCACTGTGCACCTGATTTTAGGGCAATGGCAGCTCCACATTTGGATCTCACATCAACTCACCAGAAGGCTGCAAAAAAGAGCTCTATTGGGCTTCTGGTGCGTTTCTTATATTCCAAGTGTGACATACACTCTGCTTCAACTCTTCATGACATTTGGATTATTCTCCAGTAGAGGGCGAACTTCTGCAGAGATGAATGCAAAAAAGGAGCTCCTCCCAGTCCATAAATACCTGGGACCTCCCACCAATTCCCCAGTTTCTTCTCTGCAGGAAGGCGAGCAAGACAGAAGATGAAGACTTCTCTTACTTGCAGGTGAGACGGGCTCACGCCCGGCTATTTTTGTCCCTATTGCTGCCAGGACCTTTCCTAAATTATCCCTATTTGAGCCTCCCAGCCTTGGCTGCGGGTCCTGGTGAGGGTAGGTAGCACCTTATGGGTGTGCAAGGAGCCTTGCTCCACCATGAGACCCCATTACAAGGGGTAGGCGGTTGCCCGGGTTTGGTGATCCCGGTGTGGGATGCCTTGTCCCTTTCATTCCTATGGCCAGATTCTGGCTGGGATTCCCCCCTTCTGGGTCCCTTACTTCCCTCTAAGGGGGGGGGGGGGGGGGGCTGGCCTTTATACTCGGTTGGTTTTTTGGTCTTATGTGTGTGTGACACTGTGTGTTTGTGAGTGTTTTCACTTGTGTTGGTGCTGACAGGTGTTTGCCTTGTACGTGGGGTCATAACTGTACTGGCCTCCTTCATTCAGCCTGGGGAGCCCCCTCGTTTGGCGCGATGCTGCGGGCCAGCCCATGGCTGGGATCCGCGTTGCTGGGAGGGGGCGTGGCCTGGCGAGCGCGCGTTCTGCGCTGGCCCGCCCCCCTTCTCTTCCTCCTCATGAGGCTCTTCTCCGGGGGCCATCTTGGTGCTGCTGTGGCTGATCCTGCATGTTCCTGGCCGGTAAGGGCCTGGTGGCCACTTCCTTAGCTTACGCGGGGGCCCCTCTTTAGCAGGGGGGCCTCCTTTTTTCTCGCATGTGTGTATATAGGTATATATGGAGATATATGTAAATATATATATATATATATATATATATATATATATATAGTGGTAAGGTGGTGCAAGGGGCCGTCATTGACGGCAGGTATGTAGCACCAATGTACCTGGCATTGGTGCAGTAAAGTCGTGTAGTCTGATTTCCAGCATCAGCTGCTGGTGGCAGTTTGCTGCTGTTGCTTTAGAATAGCCGAAAGGCTAACCTGGGACGGCTTTACTGGGATGGAGTAGAGCAGGGTGGGACTCCATCCCACTACCCAGGTCCGGGTTTTGCGGGCTGTTTAAATAGCCTGGGGAATCAGCTGTGGCCTGTCCTTTGTCTAGAGCTCACACGGGAGTGAGACTCTGTGAGCCTGGCTGAAATCTCCTGTGGAGGCTGTTCATGCGGACCTGAGGCCTATTTTGACTGTAAACAGGACCTTTGATCAAGGACTAAAAGCTGTTTGCCTGACTGTATCATTTATGCTGCGGTTTCCTGAAAAGGTGATGTAACCTGTATGGACATATGCTTTTGTGGATTTTTGGGTGAAATAAACACAGACTTTACTTTGAACTGTTTGCCCACCGCCTCTATACTACTGACACCCGGTCGCCTACCAGAGCTAATCTCCATTTGGTGGAGGATGCGGGCACAGCAGTGAGGCCGTTGCTAGGAGCAACCGACGAAAAAGTTTTTGTTTTGTGCATGTCCTATATTAAACCTGCCAGGCTGCTACCTGGGACTGCAGACAAAATGGAGGCGGTCGTGAAAGCGCTCTTGGAGGCGAATCGGCAGCAGCAGGAGACCAACCAGCTGTTTTTGCAACATATGATGGCGCAGCAAGCTGCAGGTGCGCCCAAAAGTATTCCTGATGCCCGGAAAGCTGTCCGCTCGGCGCTCACAAAAATGACCCCTTCAGATGACGTTGAGACTTACCTGGCGGTGTTTGAAAGGGTGGCTGCAAGGGAGAAGTTGCCGCATGACCAGTGGGCTGATGTCATCGCTCCATTTCTGGCGTCTGGACCCCAGCAGGTGTTGTTTGATCTCCCAGAGGACCAAGCCGTTGACTACCCGACTCTGAAGGGTGAGATACTGGCCAGACTGGGGGTGAATGTGTGGGTTTGGGCTCAGCGGGTGCATCAGTGGAGCTACCAGTCGGCAGAGCCCGCCCGACCCCAGTATTATAAACTGCTGCACCTGCTGCAAAAATGGCTGCAGCCGGAGTTGTTAAGCCCCACTGCCATGTTGGACCGCTTGCTGGCGGACATTTTCTGGAGGGCTTTACCGCACCCTCTTCAGCACTGGGTTGGCCAGGTATCCCCTGACAATGCACTAGGGATGGTGGACCTAGTGGAGCGATATGAGGCCACCAGGAACGTGCAAGGCGGCTCCATATGGAGGGATTCGGGGAAATCCCGGAGGTCCCCGCCCCAGTTCAGGCGAGTGGCGTCCCCTAAACCCCCTCAGGACCTACCCCCCAAAGTCCCTGCCCAAGTGTTGTGTTGGGGATGTAAGGAGCCGGGACATATCAGAGCCAATTGTCCCCACCAGGGGGAGCCCATGGACGTGAACTTTGGTTACCGCCCTTCCATGTATGCCAGGAGGCTGTGTGCTGCCGGTGTCCCTGAGCTTGTGGGGCAAAGTCACCTCTCTCAGATGAAAGTGGGAGACACCCTGGCTGTGGCCCTTTTGGACTTGGGGAGTATGGTTACCCTGGCAAGACCCGCCTTAGTACTGCCCGATGAGTACACTGGGCGGAAAACCGGGGTTTTGTGCATTCATGGGGACTTGAGAGACTATGCCACAGCACAAGTGTCTCTCACCACCGTCTCCGGCAGCTGGAAACATGAGGTCGCTGTCGCCGCTAAACTCCCGTATGAACTGATTATTGGGAGAGATTTTCCAGGGTTCAGGTCCCTGTGGGCCAAGTTGGCAGTTCCAGAAACCCGCGAGGCGGGTGTGTCCCCAATAGACTGGCCCTACTCAGGGGAGACCCCGGTACCCTGGGAACCGGAATCAGGAGGCACCGTGGAAGAGGTGCCCGCCCCTAAAATGGAAGAGGGGGAGTCAACCCCACTAAATGTTATGGTTGGAGATGTGGAAGAGTTGGCAACAGGTCCAGAGTTGGCAGATCTCCATGTCCCCACAATTAACTTTGGTACCGCTCAACACCAGGACCCGACACTGTCTCGGGCCTGGGAGAATGTTCTTGAGGTGGAAGGTGAACCACAACAGCCAGGGGCGGAGTTACAGTTTCCTCGCTTTGTGGTTCACCAGGAAATGTTGTACCGAGTAAACAAGGTACGTGAAGAGGTGGTGGAACAATTGGTGGTACCCAATCCATATCGCAAGTTGGTGTTGGATTTGGCCCACCAACATGTTCTGGGTGGACACCTAGGCCAGCAGAAAACTCTGGACCGCTTTTTACAACGATTCTACTGGCCCAGTGTGTACAAGGAGGTGGAGAGATATTGTGAGTCCTGCCCAACATGTCAGATGACCAGCCCTCAGCCTCATTACCGTGGTCCCTTAGTTCCTCTCCCAGTTATTGAGGTACCCTTTGAGCGGATTGCCATGGATCTAGTGGGTCCAGTGCCAAAATCCGCTAGAGGGCACCAACATATTCTGGTGATCTTGGACTATGCCACGCGGTACCCTGAGGCAGTGCCCCTGCGTCACACCTCTGCCAAGCTCATTGCTAAGGAGCTTATGGAAATGTTTTCCAGAGTAGGTCTGCCTAAAGAGGTCCTGACCGATCAAGGTACCCCGTTTATGTCGAAAGTAATGAAAGAGCTCTGTAAACTGCTGCAATTACTGCTACTGCAGTTGCGGACATCCGTTTACCACCCGCAAACAGACGGCCTAGTAGAACGGTTTAATCAAACTTTAAAGACCATGTTAAAAAGGGTGGTCGCCAAGGATGGGAAGAATTGGGACTTGCTGCTGCCCTATCTGATGTTCGCAGTGCGAGAGGTGCCCCAGGCCTCTACGGGGTTCTCGCCCTTCGAACTCTTATACGGTCGACATCCTCGGGACCTGTTGGATATAGCCAAGGAGGCCTGGGAACAGCAACCCACACCCCACAAAAGTGTGGTAGAGTACGTTACTCACCTACAAGAACGGATAGAGACCGTCTTGCCGCTTGTCAGAGAACATATGGAGGCAGCGCAGCGGGCCCAAAGCAGGATTTATAATCGGCAAGCCAAGGTACGGAACTTTAACCCAGGTGACAGAGTTGTGGTTCTGGTACCCACAGTGGACAGTAAATTTCTAGCTAGGTGGCAGGGTCCCTATGAGGTCATTGGAAAAGTTGGGGAAGTGACTTACAAGGTACATCAGCCTGGGCGGAGGAAGCCAGAGCAGGTGTACCATGTAAACCTGCTGAAACTGTGGAAAGACAGGGAGACCCCTGGGGGTGACAGTCCCTGACCAGGTATGGTGGGGGTGGAGCTTCCCATCCCTCGGTCTGTTATTAGAGAAGCAGTAGTCGAGGTGAAAACTGGCGACAACCTCTCCTCTAAACAGACTCAGGAAGCCAGGGAGTTTATTAGCAGAAACACAGACGTGTTTTCAGAACTCCCTGGGCGCACTTCGGTCATCCAACATGATGTTGTCACGGAACCTCAGGTCAAGATCCGGTTGAGGCCTTACCGGGTACCTGAGTCCCGGCGACAAGCTATCGCGGAGGAAGTGCAGCAAATGCTCCGGTTAGATGTGATTGAAGAATCAAAGAGTGAGTGGGCCAGCCCCATAGTCTTGATTCCCAAGCCCGATTGTACGTTGCGGTTCTGTAACGTTTTCCGCAAACTTAATAAAGTTTCCAAGTTTGATGCCTACCCTATGCCCCGGGTAGATGAACTCATTGAGAAGCTAGGCCAAGCCAGGTACTTTTCGGTTTTGGACCTCACAAAAGGGTACTGGCAGGTGCCCTTGACTGAGGCTGCCAAGGAGAAAACAGCCTTTATTACACCAGAGGGACTGTTCCAATACAAGGTATTACCCTTTGGGTTACACGGCGCTCCCGCTACGTTCCAAAGGTTAATGGATATTGTCCTCAGGCCACATCGTCGGTATGCTTCGGCATATCTGGACGATATAATTATCCATAGCACGGATTGGGAAAGTCACCTACCCAAAGTCCAGGCCGTAGTGGATTCCCTCAGGAAGGCTGGGTTGACGGCAAACCCGAAAAAATGTGCTTTAGGCCTAGAAGAAACAAAATACCTGGGCTATGTGATTGGACGAGGAGTGGTCAAGCCCCAGGTGAACAAACTAGAAGCCATCCGTAACTGGCCCCGGCCTAACACCACCCGCCAGGTAAAGTCATTTCTGGGGTTGGTGGGATATTATATGCGGTTCATTCCCAATTTTGCCACCCTAGCGGCACCATTGACAGACCTGTTAAAGGGACGCAAGTCTGTCATGGTGAAGTGGAATGAACAGGCCGAAAAAGCTTTCTCCGCTTTGAAGTCTGCCCTGTGTGGGTCTCCGGTGTTGGTGACACCCGACTTTAAGAGGGAGTTCATAGTGCAGACCGATGCCTCCGAGGTAGGTCTCGGTGCTGTACTGTCTCAGGAAGTCAACGGGGAGGAGCACCCCATTGTCTACATGAGTTGCAAATTAACACCCGCGGAGACCCGGTATAGTATAGTGGAGAGGGAGTGTTTGGCCATTAAATGGGCCCTGGAGTCTCTTCGCTACTACTTGCTGGGGAGAAGGTTTCGTCTGATTACGGACCACTCTCCCCTCAAGTGGATGTGCCAGGCTAAGGACAGGAATGCCAGGGTCACCCGATGGTTCTTGTCACTACAAAACTTCAAGTTCACAGTTGAGCACAGAGCGGGACGATTATTGGGTAATGCGGATGCCCTGTCCCGAGCACATTGTTTGGCATGTGTCCACCCCCTCAGGGTTGAACAAAGGGGGGGGGGTATGTGGTAAAGTGGTGCAAGGGTCCGTCATTGACGGCAGGTATGTAGCACCAATGTACCTGGCATTGGTGCAGTAAAGTCGTGTAGTCTGATTTCCAGCATCAGCTGCTGGTGGCAGTTTGCTGCTGTTGCTTTAGAATAGCCGAAAGGCTAACCTGGGACAGCTTTACTGGGATGGAGTAGAGCAGGGTGGGACTCCATCCCACTACCCAGGTCCGGGTTTGGCGGGCTGTTTAAATAGCCTGGGGAATCAGCTGTGGCCTGTCCTTTGTCTAGAGCTCACACGGGAGTGAGACTCTGTGAGCCTGGCTGAAATCTCCTGTGGAGGCTGTTCATGCGGACCAGCATGACTGTAAACAGGACCTTTGATCAAGGACTAAAAGCTGTTTGCCTGACTGTATCATTTATGCTGCGGTTTCCTGAAAAGGTGATGTAACCTGTATGGACATATGCTTTTGTGGATTTTTGTGTGAAATAAACACAGACTTTACTTTGAACTGTTTGCCTCCGCCTCTATACTGCTGACACCCGGTCGCCTACCAGAGCTAATCTCCACAATATATATATATATATATATGTATATATTGTATACTATGTGCACAAAAGGCCATATCGCGGCAGTCGGGTGCCCAGCCTTCTGGGTCGGTGCTTCATCGCCTTCTCCTCCCCGCCTTATCCGTACCCCAAGTGACATTGGTGCCAGCGGGGAGTCGCATTCCGATGTTTGTGCTAGGTTGGCCAGCATCGAGAAATTTATGGTTAGCACGGTGGGCAAGAAGGCCCAGGCTAAAAAGAGACATTTGTTGTCGGTCCAGGCGACTTGGGATATTGATGATGATTCATTTGATATGTCGGATTATTACCTGTTAGAGGAGGGGGAATTGTGTGAGGAGTCAGAGGCTGACGATGTACGGTTTGGCAAGGCTGATGTTGGGCAGGCGCTGGGGGATGCTGTTGACATGGCTACGGTTTTGTCACATCTCTTGGAGGTTTTGGATATTGCGCCGCCTGAGGCGCCCCCTCTCAAGAAGGGGGAATTTTTTGGGGCCCACAAGCCTCGTTTGGAGTTCCCTACCCAGGGTCATTTTGATGCACTGATCCTTAGGGAATGGGAGAAACCTAGTCGGCTTCCGGGTGTTCCTCAGGGATGGGATAAGAAGTATCCTTTCCCGGTGGAAGCGGTTAAGCACTGGGCTTCTCCTCCAGAGGTCGATGCGCCAGTTTTGGGGTTGACCAACTCCTCCGTGCTTCACACTCCAGACTCCACTTCCCTAAAGGATGGTGAGGATATCTTTTCACGGTCCCCCCCAAAAAAAGAAGGTTCTGTAAGACCCATTCTGGACCTCAAGGTCCTCAACAGATTCATCAGAACCAAGAAGTTCCGCATGGAGACTCTGCGCTTGGCCATCAATTCCCTTCGTCAAGGGGATTTCATGACATCCATAGACATCAAGGATGCGTATTTGCATGTTCCAATTTTTCCAGCGCATCAGAGATTCCTCAGGTTCGTGGTGGACGATCAGCATTTTCAGTTTGTAGCCCTTCCCTTCAGGTTGACCTCAGCACCGAGGGTCTTCACCAAGGTTCTGGCGGACATAATGGCCCTATTCAGAGCTCAGGATATTCGCATTGTGCCGTATCTGGACGACCTATTGATTTCAGCTTCTTCCCTCCGTCAGGCGGAGCTGGACACCCACCAGGTGGTGTCGACCCTGGAGAGGTTCGGGTGGGTCATCAACCGCCCCAAGTCCTCTCTCTCGCCTTCACGGGTGATTTCTTTACTAGGCATGAATCTGGATACCATTCAGGCCAGAGTGTTTCTACCCCAGACCAAGGTGCAGGAGATTCAGGATCTGATCCGCCTTCTTCTGGCCAATCCTTGCCCCTCTATCCGACAGGGGATGAAACTGGTGGGATTGATGGTGGCCTCCTTCGAGGCGGTCCCGTTTGCGCAGTTTCACATGAGATCTCTTCAACTTCATCTATTGACGCATTGGGACAGGTGTCCGCTGTCATTGGATCAGCCATTCAGGATGTCTCCAAGGGTTCGGCAGTCCCTTCGGTGGTGGCTGGAGTCGAGCAACCTGTTGGGGGGCAGGTCCTTTCTGGTTCCTCGCTGGGAGACGGTTACCACGGATGCCAGCCTGTCGGGCTGGGGAGGTTTCTGGAAAAGTCATCAGTTCAGCGGGGTGTGGGGTCCTCAGGAGGCTCACAACCCCATCAATGTCTTAGAGCTCAGAGCCATCCGGCTTGTCCTGTCACGGCTGACGTCGCACTTACAGGGTCTTCCGGTTCAGATTCAATCGGACGGCGGCTGCCTACATCAATCACCAAGGAGAGACTCGCAGCAGTGCCCTCAGGGAAGTCTCTCTGATCCTGAATTGGGCGGAGAGCAATGTTCCTTGCATTTCGGCAATCTACATTCCGGGAGTGGAGAACACGGAGGCGGACTCCCTGAGCAGGGGGTCCTCTCGCCAAGGAGAGTGTTCTCTCAACCCCGGGGTTTTTCGGTCTCTCGCAAGTGGGGGACTCCGGAGGTGGATCTCTTTGCCTCGCGGCACAATCACAAATTCCCGGCCTTTGTGTCTCTATCTCAGGATCCTCTAGCTCTGGCAGTGGATGCCTTGTCCCTTGCTTGGAAGGATCTGGGGTTTCTGTACCTGTTTCCTCCCTTCTCCATGCTGGGCAAGGTAGTTTGCAAACTGGCTCTGGAAGGGGCACCAGCAATTCTGGTGGCTCCAAGGTGGCCAAGAAGGGTTTGGTACGCAGACGTTGTAAGGCTGGCGGTGGATCAGTACCGGCTTCCCATGTTTCCGGATCTGTTATCTCAGGGTCAACTACTTTATCCCAATTTACCAACGCTGGCTTTGACGGCTTGGCTGCTGAAACCTTCATTCTGAATGAGGAAGGTTTGTCTGAGGCTGTTGTTCAGACCTTGATTAGAGCTAGGAAGCGGTACTCTTCTGGGATTTACTATAGGACTTGGCTGTCTTATATTGACTGGTGTGAGGCTAGGGCCTTGCCTTGCAGGGTGTTTTTGATCCCTAGGATTTTGGAGTTTCTTCAGCACGGTCTGGATCTTGAGTTCCAGCTTAGTACCTTGAAAGGGCAGGTCTCTGCTCTGTCTGTTTTCTTCCAAAGATCTTATGCCTTACACCCGCTGGTTAAGACTTTTTTCCAGGGGGTCACTCATGTTCGACCCCCTCGGAAGGCTATGGTTCCTGTTTGGGATTTGAATTTGGTTCTTTCGGCTCTCCAGCGTCCTCCTTTTGAGCCGTTACAGGATATTGCTTTTTCTGTTTTCACTCAGAAGGTTGCCTTCTTGGTGGCTATTACCTCTGTTCGGCGTGTCTCTGAGTTGGCGGCTCTGTCGATTCAGGCCTCTTACTTTGAAAGACACCAGGACAAGGTGGGCTTTCGCTTTAAGCCAGATTACCTTCCTAAGGTGGTTTCTGCTTTCCATCTCAATCAGGATATTGTTCTCCCTTCCTTGTGTCCTAAGCCTAGCAATGACAAGGAGAGGGTTTTGCACAATTTGGATGTGGTTCGCTATGTGAAGTACTATTTGGTGACTACTTCTTCTTTCCGCAAGACGGATGCCTTTTTCATGGTGCCCTGCAGGCCCAGGAAAGGTTTGGCGTCCGCCAAGTCTACCATTAGCAAATGGATTAGTCAGGCCATTGTTGGGGCCTATTCTGCTAAGGGGAGGACTCCCCCTTTTAGGGTCACTGCGCATTCTAATTGTGCTGTTGGTGCGTCCTGGGCTTTTCAGCACCAGGCTTCTGTTGAACAAGTTTGTAAGGCTGCTACTTGGTCTTCCGTTCATACTTTTTCCAAGTTTTACAAGGTTGATGTGCGGGCTTCAGCGGATGCCGTTTTTGGCTGCAAGGTTCTGCAAGCTGCAGTGGTTTAAATTGGTGCATTCTTTACTGTTTATGGTTCCCACCCATGACGGACACTGCTATTGGATGTCCCAAATGTCATGAAGAGTTGAAGCGGAGTGTATGTCACACTTGGAATAATACCGTTTTGTGAGTACTCACCTTTAAAACGGATATTATAAGTGTGACATACACTCCGCTTCACCCACCCTTTTTGGTATTCCGGATCCTTTATATGGTGAACCATTGTTTCTTGGTTGTTAGTATTGTTTTATTTGGTTCTTCCTGGTCCCCTTACTGCTATCTTACACTGGGGAATTGGTGGGAGGTCCCAGGTATTTATGGACTGGGAGGAGCTCCTTTTTTGCATTCACCTCTGCAGAAGTTCGCCCTCTACTGGAGAATAACCCAAATGTCATGAAGAGTTGAAGCGGAGTGTATGTCACACTTATAATATCCGTTTTAAAGGTGAGTACTCACAAAACGGTATTTTTATATATTGCTGGTGGTTGTTACCTTCCTGGCATTTGAGCTCACTAATGGGGTTCCTGTGGTTAACAGCCCAAGACTGAACCTTCTGATAGAATTTGTCCAGTTTGTGTAAGTAGTCCACCTCCAATCTGGACCAAAGCCGGAGCAGGGTGATAGAATCTCCAGTAATTGTGACCATAGGTGTCAGGAGTTATGGCTGGGGAGCGCACTGCAGTCAGATGTGTGTCCAGGGGATTTGGGAGCCAGACATGGTATTAACTTCCTCAAATCTGAAGGAATTGTTAGCAGTTTTAAGGGCGTCAGCACATCTTTTGCCACTGGATCAACATTAACATGTTCAGATAAGATCAGACAATGTGGTCCCAGTGTCTTTGTATCAGTGGGGTTCCATTTCAGCAGTTCACCTCAAAGGAGAGATGAATTATCAGGTAGATTTCCTGAGCAGAGTAAGATTATGGCCAACATAGTGGAGGCTAAAAAATTGAGTTTTTCATCAGATTGGTGTTTAAAGGGGCACTCTGGAAATAGATCTACCAGTCGAAATCCCAAAGTAAAATGTTTTTATCACTAAGCTGGAACGCGGCAGCAGTGGTAGCAGTGCCTTGTCTCACCCTTGGGATTAAAACCTAAGTTATGCTTTTCCCCTCTTCCGGGTGATCCGAGAGTGATCAAGAAGCTGCAGCAAGAAACTACAACACTACTTTTGATTGCCCCGTATTGGCCAAAGAAGCCTTGGTTTTCAAACCTAGGCTCCATCCTTTCACGCGCAAGTAAACATGTTTATGCTGGCCTTGTGGTTGTCGGAGTAATTAACAATCCTTAACAGTAGTAAACGGGTAACAAAAAAAAATGTATGCAAAAACATGAAAAACGTTTAAGCTCTGGTTAGCAGACAATAACCATTCTTATAAGTCTGTGGCTTCTTCAAGACATGGCAGACATGAAGGCTCTGGTATCGTCAGTAGTCACGGTCAGGACAGTGAATGAGTGAGTTACAAGCATTAGCTGATTCTCCTTTCATGCATGTTTTTGCAGATCACATTATCCTTAAAATAAATCCTTGTTTTCTACCCAAGGTAGCCTCATTGGCAAATAGGGATTAGGAAAGTGTACTTCCTTTATGCTGTGTTCATGCCACTCATCCATTAGAAGAGAAATGTCATTGTTTAGATGTGTGGAGATGTGTCTTGCAATATCTTTAATCAACATTGCATTTTAGAAAATAAACAATGTGTTTGTTGTCTGGCCAGGTCCTAAGAAAGGACTTAGTGCTTCAAAATGCATGATTGCTAGGTGGCTGAAACAAACTATAATTAAGGCCTACCAGTCCTTAAATTTGTCACCTCCAATAGATATTACGGCACACTCTACATGGGCAGAAAAAGCAGGTGTGAGTTTGCAACAAATTTGTGAAGCAGCCACATGGTCTTTTTTTGTGAAGAATTATCGACTGGACCTAAATAGTAGTCAAGACTTGAGCTTTGGCAGAAGAGTTTTACAGGCAGTGGTCCCTCCCTTGGCATAAAGAATCTTGGGTATATCTTTTGTAGGTGCTGTCCTGCGGGATGAATAGAGAAAACATGATGTACATTATGATCGGAAGTATATGGGGATTTGGGTTCTGATCCTACGGTTTTTCTAGATCTTGGGAACTAACTAACACACGAGGTTCTTTTATGTGAATTGTCAGGTGTCTACTGCATCCAGTGAGCGGGGTCATCTTTCGTAGGTGCTGTCTGTCAGGAATCCACTCACCTTGTCCTCGCTCCCACGCCGTCCCCGGGCAGCTAGCCGCGCTGCTTCCGGCTTGCGTCTCGGCCGGGCAGCGGCTCCGGCGGCAGCTCCCGCGGCGTCTGCTCGGGCAGCGCGCCGCTCGGCCACGCCCCCTACTCGCAACTCCGGCTCTGGTGTACGTGCTCGCGCGAGGGCGCGAGCACATGTTTCTTATACCCTCCGGCGGCGCTGCGTTCTGCGCGCCCGCCGAAAGAAATATTAAAGGGACCAATCAGCCCAGGATTCCCAGAGTGGGCCAATAGCCCACTTAGAGGAGCTTAGTACTCACGCCTTCTGGGTTCAATTGGACCAACCAGCTTAGTTCTCACAGTTGCACCAATCATCATCCCGTCCCAGTCTTGACTGTCCCTATAAAGCTATTCCCCTCCATTAGCCCATTGCCTGTTATAGCGCCTTGATCCTGTTGCTAGCCTCCTGTGAATCGTTGTTATTACTGTTGCCGACCTTCGCCTGTTTTTGACCATCCCCGATCTGTGTTCCTGTTGCCGACCTTCGCCTGTTTTTGACCATCCCCGATCTGTGTTCCTGTTGCCGACCTTCGCCTGTTTTTGACCATCCCCGATCTGTGTTCCTGTTGCCGACCATCGCCCCGAACCTAGACCACGAACTGCCTACTCCTTTGTACTGCTGCCATCTCGGATCTCCCGTTGCCAACCTCCAGCCTGTTCTTGGACTTCCGTCAATCGCTCAGCTATTGGGCTACTCAATACCACTTCCAGCCACGGGTTCTCCAGACCTCTGAACAGTAAGACTCCAATCTTTGAGCCATTGAAGTCCTGGGGGCAACCGATCCCGGGCAGGCGTGTTCTGCGTCCCGGCAAGCGGGGGCTCCTATAGGTGAAGCTGGCTGCGGAGATTGGGGGTTGAGGTCTTACCGAGAGGGCTGGAGTTACCTAAGTGGATTGTTGCAGTACCCAGAGCGTGACATTATAACAGGCCACAAAATGGAAGACCTGGTGCAGCAGGTGCAGGCCATGGCCACTGCTATCAACCAGCTCGCCCAGAGAGTGGCCAATCAAGAAACCCGACAGATTCCTGCATCCGTTGTATCACCTCACGTTCCAGAACCAAAGATCCCGTTACCGGAGAAATTCTTTGGAGACCGAGCCGGTTTTTCCAATTTCAAGAACTCTTGTGAACTCTATTTTAAGTTGCGGCCCCTATCCTCGGGCACGGAGACCCAACGGGTGGGTTTAATTATTTCTCTTTTACAAGGGGACCCCCAGTCATGGGCTTTTAACTTGCCTCCTGAGGATCCTGCCTTGCACTCCGTTTCATCTTTTTTCTTGGCTATGGGGGTTCTTTATGCCGATCCGGACCGTCAGTCCGCAGCCGAAAGCAGGCTTCGGGCCCTAAAGCAGAGTCGGAATTCCGCCGAGGACTACAGTGCTGAGTTCCGGCGGTGGGCAGTGGAGTCTAGATGGAATGACCCAGCCCTGTGTAGCCAGTTCCGTATGGGGCTTGCAGAAAATATCAAGGATGCTTTAGTTAATTTCCCTACGCCAGCAGATCTAGACCAACTCATGCAGGTCTCCTTCAAGATTGATCGGCGACTTAGGGAAAGAGCCAGGGAAAGGATTAGAACCACCACGCCCTTTAAGTCATTTCTGAACCCCAACCCGTCAACTTCCCTAGGGGTAAACTCTTCCTCACAAGAGGAGCCCATGCAGGTCGGTAGAGCTCGTCTTTCCCAGGACGAGAAGCAACGAAGGCGTTCCATGGGTCTTTGCCTGTATTGTGGATGTCCGGGACATTTCGCTAGGTCCTGTCCAAATAAGGGGTACCCGGCGGGAAACTTGCTCGCCTAGATCAGGAGGAGAGTACTGATCTAGGTGAGTTGGTAAATTACTTTCATCAGAATAAAATGTTAATTCCCACTGAGCTTTTCTGGGGGCCTTCCAAGCAGGCAGTATCTGCTTTTATTGATAGTGGAGCTGCGGGCAATTTCCTGGATCGGAGTATGATCTCCATCCTGGGGATTCCGCTGGTACCCCTTGAGAAATCTCTCCAGGTTTTGGCCATTAATGGGAAGGCCATCCAGGGAGGACCGGTCTGTACTAAGACCCCTCCTCTCAAATTGGTTGTTGGCTCCTCCCACTCAGAATACATAGAATTCCTGGTTTTTGATTGTCCGGAAACACCAGTAGTTCTAGGGTACCCATGGTTAAAGCTCCACAACCCCCTCTTAGATTGGCAGACTGGGGACTTAGTTAAGTGGAGTAGTTATTGCAAGACACATTGTTTCTCCACTGCCCTTAGGAGCGTTCTGATGCTGCCCCCGGAATTGCCTCAACCTTATGCAGATTGGGCAGATGTTTTCTCCGAGCGATCTGCCGATACCCTCCCCCCACACAGACCCTATGACTGTCCCATTGACCTGCTTCCTGGAACTATCCCTCCTAGAGGGAAAATTTATAATCTAACTCGACCAGAGGAACAGGCTATGAGGGAATACATTTCGGAGAATCTGAGCAAGGGTTTTATCCGCCCTTCAACATCACCTGCGGGCGCTGGATTCTTTTTTGTGGAGAAGAAGGATGGAGGCTTAAGGCCTTGCATAGATTATAGGGCCTTGAATAAGATCACTGTAAAAAAACGATACCCCTTACCCTTGATCGGGGATCTGTTCAATCAAGTCGCGGGGTCCCAAATTTTTTCCAAACTGGATTTAAGAGGGGCATACAATCTTATTCGCATCCGGCAGGGGGATGAGTGGAAAACTGCATTTAATGTGAAAGATGGCCATTACGAGTACCTGGTTATGCCTTTTGGTCTTTGTAACGCGCCAGCTGTCTTTCAAGATTTTGTTAATGATATTTTCAGGGAGTATCTCGGTAGATTTGTGGTCATCTACTTGGATGATATTCTCATTTTTTCTAATTCCTTGTCGGAGCACAGACGCCATGTTAAGCTGGTACTACAAAAATTGAGAGAGAACAACTTATTTGCTAAACTTTCTAAATGCATGTTTGAAGTCACCACAGTTCCTTTCTTAGGGTATATTATTACCAACCAGGGGTTAGAGATGGACGTTGGGAAAGTTTCGGCGGTTCAGGATTGGGTTCAACCAAAGACTCTAAAAGAATTGCAGCGTTTTCTAGGTTTTGCAAATTTTTATCGGCGTTTCATTAAAGGCTTTTCTCATGTTGTGGCACCTCTTACCAACATTACCCGCAAGGGGGCCTTTACTGCTAACTGGTCTCCCTCTGTCTGTGAGGCCTTCCTGACCTTGAAGCGGGCTTTTACTTCAGCTCCTGTGTTAATTCATCCAGATACTCTAAAAGCTTTCATTGTTGAAGTAGACGCTTCCGAGCTGGGGGTGGGTGCAGTATTGTCGCAATATTCTGGTAACCCTGAGCGTCTTCATCCATGCGCGTATTTTCCGCGTAAATTCAGTACCGCGGAACAAAATTATGATGTTGGCAATAGGGAACTATTAGCTATTAAACTGGCATTTGATGAATGGCGACACTGGTTGGAGGGTTCATTACATCCTATAACTGTGTATACCGATCACAAAAATCTTGAATACATTGGTTCTGCCAAGAGGTTGAACTCTCGTCAGGCACGTTGGGCATTATTCTTCTCGCGTTTTAATTTTATTATTACTTTCAAACCGGGTGTAAAAAATACTAAAGCTGATGCTCTATCTCGCATGTTCGGTGAATGTAAGGAGCGGGGTGATACTGGTGATCCGATCCTACCTATGGGTTGTGTAGTCGGGGCGTTACTTCCTGATCTCTCTAACACCTTGGCACCTTTTCAAGATGAATCTCCTAGTGATGTTCCTTTGGGATGCCAGTTTGTACCGCCGCATTTACGTTCAGATGTAATTCGCAAATTTCACGATGCTAAAACTGCTGGTCATGTGGGTAACCGAAAGACGTTTATGCTGGCCCGTCGCCATGTGTGGTGGCCAACCATGAGACGCGATATTACTGCCTTTATCGACGCTTGTGCTGTCTGTGCTCGAAGTAAAAGGGTTCACAAGGCTCCCAGTGGCGGTGTGGTTCCTCTTGAAATCCCGGCTGAACCATGGACTCATATTTCTATGGATTTTATTGTAGATTTGCCTTTATCACACGGGAATACTGTTATTTGGGTGGTCGTAGATCGTTTCAGTAAGATGGCACATTTCGTTCCTTTGGCCAAGCTTCCTTCTGCACCAGAGCTTTCTCGACTATTTACTTCACATATTTTTCGTATTCATGGTATTCCGTCCAATATTGTCTCTGATCGGGGTGTCCAATTTACTTCACGTTTTTGGAAACATTTCTGTTCGCAGTTGGGTATACAGATCTCTCTTTCGTCTGCTTACCATCCCCAGTCCAATGGGCAGACGGAAAGAACTAATCAAACTTTGGAACGGTACTTAAGGTGTTATGTCTCTGATGCCCAAGAACAATGGGCAGATTTTATTGATTTCGCTGAATTTGCTTACAATAACGCGCCTAGCGAGAGTACCAAGATATCACCTTTTTATTGTAATTTAGGGAAAAATCCTAGAGCTTCTTCCCTTTCAGGGTCACCCTCCAACTTGCCGGCGTTGGAGGAGTGGCTTCAAGAATGGAAGAATATCTGGACACTTGTTCAGGAAATTCTTAAGACTACTAGTTTAAGATATAAAAAATTTGCCGATCGTCGTAGATCACAGGAGCCTACTCTTCAAGTAGGCGATTTAGTTTGGGTCTCCACTAGAAATATTGCGCTCCGTGAACCTTCTTGCAACTTGGGTCCAAAATTCATTGGCCCTTTTCCTATAATCAAAAAGTTGAATAATGTGACTTTTAAAGTTCAACTCCCGCCAACTATGAGAATACCCAACTCTTTTCACGTTTCACTGTTAAAACCGGCGAAGAATACGCCTTTTGCTGGTCCTGCACCTATTCTCGTGGATAATGAGCCCGAGTATGAAGTAAATAAGATCTTGGATTCTCGTAAGATACGCAATTCTTTACAATATTTGGTGGACTGGGTTGGCTATGGTCCAGAAGAAAGATGCTGGGTGGCTGCGAGGGATGTTCATGCCAAAGCTCTTGTACGGAAATTCCACCGTGATAATCCAGAGAAGCCGGGTGAGGGTCCGGAGGCCCCTCGTGAAGGGGGGGGGTAATGTCAGGAATCCACTCACCTCGTCCTCGCTCCCACGCCGTCCCCGGGCAGCTAGCCGCGTTGCTTCCGGCTTGCGTCTCGGCCGGGCAGCGGCTCCGGTGGCAGCTCCCGCGGCGTCTGCTCGGGCAGCGCGCCGCTCGGCCACGCCCCCTACTCGCAACTCCTGCTCTGGTGTACGTGCTCGCGCACGGGCGCGAGCACATGTTTCTTATACCCTCCGGCGGGGCTGCGTTCTGCGCGCCCGCCGAAGGAAAAATTAAAGGGACCAATCAGCCCAGGATTCCCAGAGTGGGCCAATAGCCCACTTAGAGGAGCTTAGTACTCACGCCTTCTGGGTTCAATTGGACCAACCAGCTTAGTTCTCACAGTTGCACCAATCATCATGCCGTCCCAGTCTTGCCTGTCCCTATAAAGCTATTCCCCTCCATTAGCCCATTGCCTGTTATAGCGCCTTGATCCTAGTCTGTTGCTAGCCTCCTGTGAATCGTTATTACTGTTGCCGACCTTCGCCTGTTTTTGACCATCCCCGATCTGTGTTCCTGTTGCCGACCTTCGCCTGTTTTTGACCATCCCCGATCTGTGTTCCTGTTGCCGACCTTCGCCTGTTTTTGACCATCCCCGATCTGTGTTCCTGTTGCCGACCATCGCCCCGAACCTAGACCACGAACTGCCTACTCCTTTGTACTGCTGCCATCTCGGATCTCCCGTTGCCAACCTCCAGCCTGTTCTTGGACTTCCGTCAATCGCTCAGCTATTGGGCTACTCAATACCACTTCCAGCCACGGGTTCTCCAGACCTCTGAACAGTAAGACTCCAATCTTTGAGCCATTGAAGTCCTGGGGGCAACCGATCCCGGGCAGGCGTGTTCTGCGTCCCGGCAAGCGGGGGCTCCTATAGGTGAAGCTGGCTGCGGAGATTGGGGGTTGAGGTCTTACCGAGAGGGCTGGAGTTACCTAAGTGGATTGTTGCAGTACCCAGAGCGTGACACTGTCCTGGGGGATTCCTGAATAGAGTTAACAGGTAAGACATAACAAGACCTATCTGTACCTTATTCGGATGTTATGTAAGACATAACTAGACCTATCTGTATCTATTTGGATGTTATGTAGGTTTCACTTCGAGTGTGTTTTCCCTCACTGCGTTCTACTAATGCCTGCAGTGGGAGACAACAAGGGTAGGGTTTCAGTTTTGCATAATCTCCAGCACCTGTCACCTGGCTAAAGGAGGATATTACCCAAGTGTAAAGACTCTTCTGTGTGACTGGGTAAAGATAAAGAGGAAGACATTTTTATGGTAAGTATACTAACATTCCCTTTTATAGCTTCTCTGGAAAAATACCAGTAGCTTTGTTTTCAAAAAGAAAACTTTGCCATGTGTAGCCCTACACAATATTCTGGAGTATGCCTGATCAAGTTACAAAATAGGGTTGATTCAGAGCCTTCTATAATAGTTTTTGTTTTTGTGCGTAAGAGCGTTTGTTACACATATATTCTAAGTATGTCACACACCCCGCTTCAAGATATCCATAACATGTGGGTAATACCGACCTGAAGAGGGCGTTCTGCAGAGATGATAGTAAAAAGAAAGCCCCTCCCGGGTCCATAAATACCTGGGACCTCCCACTCATTACCCAGTTTTCCATCTCTGCAGACGGCGAGCAAGTCAGAAGATGATGTCTCCTCCTTGCACAGGGGGATTTCAGGTAGCCGGGATAACTCCCGGCCCGTTATTTATTTATTTCCGCTCGGACCCCTTTTTCTCTTGATTGACCCCTTAGATACATGCCTCCGCGGAGATTGGGGGTTGAGGTCTTACCGAGAGGGCTGGAGTTACCTAAGTGGATTGTTGCAGTACCCAGAGCGTGACACTGTCCTGGGGGATTCCTGAATAGAGTTAACAGGTAAGACATAACAAGACCTATCTGTACCTTATTCGGATGTTATGTAAGACATAACTAGACCTATCTGTATCTATTTGGATGTTATGTAGGTTTCACTTCGAGTGTGTTTTCCCTCACTGCGTTCTACTAATGCCTGCAGTGGGAGACAACAAGGGTAGGGTTTCAGTTTTGCATAATCTCCAGCACCTGTCACCTGGCTAAAGGAGGATATTACCCGAGTGTAAAGACTCTTCTGTGTGACTGGGTAAAGATAAAGAGGAAGACATTTTTATGGTAAGTATACTAACATTCCCTTTTATAGCTTCTCTGGAAAAATACCAGTAGCTTTGTTTTCAAAAAGAAAACTTTGCCATGTGTAGCCCTACACAATATTCTGGAGTATGCCTGATCAAGTTACAAAATAGGGTTGATTCAGAGCCTTCTATAATTTTGTTTTTGTGCGTAAGAGCGTTTGTTACACATATATTCTAAGTATGTCACACACCCCGCTTCAAGATATCCATAACATGTGGGTAATACCGACCTGAAGAGGGCGTTCTGCAGAGATGATAGTAAAAAGAAAGCCCCTCCCGGGTCCATAAATACCTGGGACCTCCCACTCATTACCCAGTTTTCCATCTCTGCAGACGGCGAGCAAGTCAGAAGATGATGTCTCCTCCTTGCACAGGGGGATTTCAGGTAGCCGGGATAACTCCCGGCCCGTTATTTATTTATTTCCGCTCGGACCCCTTTTTCTCTTGATTGACCCCTTAGATACATGCCTCCGCGGAGATTGGGGGTTGAGGTCTTACCGAGAGGGCTGGAGTTACCTAAGTGGATTGTTGCAGTACCCAGAGCGTGACACTGTCCTGGGGGATTCCTGAATAGAGTTAACAGGTAAGACATAACAAGACCTATCTGTACCTTATTCGGATGTTATGTAAGACATAACTAGACCTATCTGTATCTATTTGGATGTTATGTAGGTTTCACTTCGAGTGTGTTTTCCCTCACTGCGTTCTACTAATGCCTGCAGTGGGAGACAACAAGGGTAGGGTTTCAGTTTTGCATAATCTCCAGCACCTGTCACCTGGCTAAAGGAGGATATTACCCGAGTGTAAAGACTCTTCTGTGTGACTGGGTAAAGATAAAGAGGAAGACATTTTTATGGTAAGTATACTAACATTCCCTTTTATAGCTTCTCTGGAAAAATACCAGTAGCTTTGTTTTCAAAAAGAAAACTTTGCCATGTGTAGCCCTACACAATATTCTGGAGTATGCCTGATCAAGTTACAAAATAGGGTTGATTCAGAGCCTTCTATAATTTTGTTTTTGTGCGTAAGAGCGTTTGTTACACATATATTCTAAGTATGTCACACACCCCGCTTCAAGATATCCATAACATGTGGGTAATACCGACCTGAAGAGGGCGTTCTGCAGAGATGATAGTAAAAAGAAAGCCCCTCCCGGGTCCATAAATACCTGGGACCTCCCACTCATTACCCAGTTTTCCATCTCTGCAGACGGCGAGCAAGTCAGAAGATGATGTCTCCTCCTTGCACAGGGGGATTTCAGGTAGCCGGGATAACTCCCGGCCCGTTATTTATTTATTTATTTCCCGCTCGGACCCCTTTTTCTCTTGACTGACCCCTTAGATACATGCCTCCACAGTCTTGGCTGCTGGTCCAGGCGAGGGTATATTAGCACTGGTGCTTAGGAGCAGAGCAGAGCTCCACCGTGAGACCCTACATAAGAGGGTAGGCGGTTACACCGGGTAGGTGAACCCGGTTTGGGATGCCCCGTCCCCTGGCACTTATCCCTGGGTGGCCCCTCCACAGTACGCTAGGCGTAAGTAACTTTATTTTATGTGTGTTGATGTGGAGCGTCTGGAAGTCATCCCTCAATGAATTTGTGTCTGTGTTTTTACTTGTGGTTCTCTCTTCGCGGCGCCGCGGCCGCCATTGCCGCCGGGGCGCCGGTTTTCACTTCAGATATTGTGAGGGGAGTTATTCCCTCACGCACTTCAGTTGGGGGCGGGGCCGGCCTTTCGGCGCGCTGCCGCGGCCAGCCCCCCTTAGGCTATGCGCTTCCCGCAGGTCTGTGAGCGGGGAGCGGGGCGGGTGCTCCGCAGGACTCTGCGGCCGCACACGCTGCTCGTTTCACTCTTAACCGGCCCCGCGGGACTTCAGCGGCGCCGGTCTCTGAGGGACAGAACGGAAGGGAGCTTCTCCCCTCACGCGTCTACGTCGGGGGGCGGGGCCGGGCTTTCGGCGCGTCGCCGCGGCCCGCCCCCTCTACTACAGGCGCCACTGCGGAGCTTGTCGCTCCTTGCTTGGATGACAGGAAGGGGGCGGAACAGAGCATTTCGCGCGGTCCGCGCTGACCACGCCCCATTCTCGGTCTGCCTTCTCCCCTCATGGACGGTGTGAGGTCGCCACTACTCCCGCTACCGACGGCACTGTGAGTGGCCCTGTGGGCCCCTATTCATTCATCATTTTAATCTTTAGTCCTTATTTGGCATTTATTGGGGTTATTTGTGTCTTTCAGGTGGATCTTCAGTGGTATTTAGGGAGTTTCTCCCGGTCCTAGGTCCCTGGGTTTAAATTTACTGTTCACAAATCCTCCCACTCGGGACATTAAAGGGGCATCCCGGGTTGCTTATTGGCGTAATTCCCTTGGTCATAGCGACTACTTAAAGTTCACCTTATGGAGGCATCCCCGGATACTGGGCTCGGGACCCCTTCGGGGCAACCCCGGAAGTGTATGTTGTGTGGGGTATCCATTACTGGGGACGATGTACTTCTGTGTATACCTTGTGCACAGCAAACTATTACGCGGCAGTCCGAACCCCAGGCCTCTGGGTCAGCACCGTCGGTCGCTTCATCTCCTCCTCCCACCTTGATACGCACCCCGTGTGAGGTTGTCATGGGCAGGGAGCTGCAATCTGAGATGTGCGCCAGATTGGCCAACCTTGAGAAAATTCTCTCCAGCTCGGTCGCCCGCAAGGCTCCGGCTAAGAGAAAGCATTTGTCGCCGGCTCCGCCGGTGGATGACCTTGATGATGTTAATAATCTGGATTGGTCTGATTATTCCCCGCTAGAGGAAGGGGAGGTTTATGAGGATTCTGATAATTCAGACGATGAGCAGTTTGTTGGCGCTGATGCTGAGTTGGGGGACTTGGGGAGATCCTCGGATGCTCCTAACGCTCTGGCTCAGATGTTTGAGGTTCTGGCTATTTCCCCTCCTGAGGAGGCTCCACAGCAGAAGGGTGAGTTTTTTGAGGAATCCAGGCACGCTTGGAGTTTCCTACTCAAAGACACTTTGACAAAATTATTGCTAAGGAATGGGATAGGCCGGCTCGGCTCCCTGGCATTCCTCAGGGGTGGGATAAGAAATATCCCTTCCCTTCGGATACGGTTAAGCGCTGGGCATCCCCCCCCCGAGGTGGATGCACCGGTTTTGGGGTTGTCCAACACCTCTGTTTTAAATAATCCTGATTGTTCCACCCTCAAAGATGGAGAGGATAAACGCATTGACCAGATGGCTTGTCATGGTTTTGCTAGCGTTGGGTCAGCTATGCGGCCCGTTTGCGCTTCGGCACTAATGGTGGTGGCCGCCAGGTCCATGGTCAGGGATCTGTTGACTTCTTCCGGGCTTCGTCCTGGTAGTGACGAGTTCCTTGGCCTTAAACGGTGTGAGTTGTTTTTGTCTTTTGTATTAACCACCTTGGATGACACGTTGATGATGTGTGGTAGGACGTCGGCTCTGCTGGTGACTATTCGGCGGTCGGTGTGGTTGCGCCAGTGGGCGGCTGATTTTATGTCCAAAAAGTCACTGACGGCTCTACCTTTTGTTGGATTACGGCTCTTTGGAGAAAAATTGGACTCTGTCACCAAGGGTGGTAGGTTACCTCAACGCAAGAAACAACGCCGTCCCTTTCGGGGGGCGCCTTCCTTTACCCCCTCCTTTCGTGGGGCCAGATCTGGCAGGGGATTTGCCTTCCCCTCTTCCAGAGGAGATTCCGGGAACAAGGGCAGAGGACGTGCCCGTCCAGGATACAGTTGGGGCTCTAAGCCCAAACCGGCTGCTAAGCCAGCTCAGCAATGAGGGGGCGCCCTCACCCATGCGGGTGGGGGGACGGCTGCGACACTTCTCCCAGATCTGGGATCAGGAGGTCTCGGACAGATGGATCCGGGAAGTGGTGTCTTCCGGTTACAAGCTGGAGTTCGAGCTCTGCCCCCCTTCCAGATTTTTCAGGTCTCGGATGCCTTCGGAACCTCTGGCGGCGCAGGGGCTCCTGGTGGCAGTAGAGAGTCTTCTGGACATGGCTGTCATTTGCCCAGTGCCCCCCTCAGACCAGGGCAGGGGTTTTTATTCCAATCTGTTCACGGTACCCAAGAAGGACGGATCGGTCCGACCCATCTTGGATCTGAAGTTTCTCAACAGGTTCATCCGGCCGCGGAAATTCCGCATGGAAACGCTGCGTTCGGCTATTCACTCTCTTCGTCAGGGAGACTTTCTGACGTCCATAGACATCAAGGACGCTTACCTGCACGTTCCGATTTTTCCAGCACACCAGAGGTTTCTCAGGTTCGTGGTGGAGGATCGGCATTTTCAGTTTGTGGCACTCCCTTTCGGTCTCACCTCGGCTCCTCGGGTGTTAACCAAGGTGCTGGCGGGGGTGATGGCTCTGCTCAGGGTTCAGGGTATCCGCATTGTGCCCTATTTGGACGATCTTCTGATTATGGCCTCTTCCTTCAACCAAGCGGAGTTGGACACCAGAGTGGTGGTGTCCACTCTGGAGAGGTTCGGTTGGGTGATCAACCGCCCCAAGTCTTCTCTTTCTCCGTCCAGGGTAGTGACCTTTCTGGGAATGTCTCTGGACACTTCGCAGGCCGGGGTGTTTCTGCCCCAGGCCAAGATTCTTTTGATTCAGGAGTTGGTTCGGCTTCTCTTGTCGGCCCCTCGTCCGGCCATCTGGCTAGGGATGAGGCTGGTGGGGTTAATGGTGGCCTCATTCGAGGCAGTTCCCTTTGCGCAGTTTCACACAAGGACACTCCAGCTTCATCTGTTGAAGGTTTGGGACAAGTCTCCGCTATCGTTGGATCAGTCCTTCCTGATGACCCCCCGAGTTCGTCGATCCCTGCAATGGTGGCTGGGGTCTGTCAATCTGTTGAAGGGCAGATCTTTTCTGGCGCCGTGTTGGGAAACAGTCACCACGGATGCCAGTCTGTCAGGTTGGGGGGGGTGTTTGGAAGGACCTCCAGTTTCAGGGTCTGTGGGGCCCACAGGAGGCTCACAAGCCCATCAATGTTCTGGAGTTGAGAGCCATCAGGTTGGTTCTGTTTCGCTTGACTCATCAGTTGCAGGGCCT
The DNA here is from genome assembly GCA_027917425.1 of Gastrophryne carolinensis. NCBI lineage: Eukaryota > Metazoa > Chordata > Amphibia > Anura > Microhylidae > Gastrophryne > Gastrophryne carolinensis. The sequence goes on along the minus strand of CM051236.1, from coordinate 252,881,447 downwards.
GCCAGTTCAGGTCCGGTCGGACAACCGGACGGCGGTTGCTTACATCAATCACCAGGGAGGGACTCGCAGCAGGAGTGCCCTCAGGGAAGTATCTTTGATTCTGGACTGGGCGGAGAACCACGTCCCGTGTATCTCAGCAGTCTACATTCCGGGAGTGGAGAACACGGAGGCGGACTCTCTGAGCAGGTCTTCCTCTCGCCAGGGAGAGTGGTATCTCAGTCCCCAGGTGTTTCGTTCGATTTGCCTCAGGTGGGGGTTCCCGGCGGTGGACCTCTTTTCCTCTCGTCACAATCACAAGCTTCCGGTATTTGTGTCTCTCTCGCAGGATCCACTGGCTCTGGCAGTGGACGCCATGTCTCTGAACTGGAGGGATCTGGGGTTTCTTTACCTGTTCCCTCCGTTTCCAATGGTAGCCAGAGTGGCGCGCAAGCTGGCCCTGGAGGGCGCGTCGGCGATTCTGGTGGCACCAAGGTGGCCAAGGCAGGTTTGGTTCGCAGACCTGGTAAGACTGGCAGAGGATCAGTTCGTTCTGCCTCTACTGCCGGACCTGCTCACCCAGGGTCGGCTACGCTATCCCAATTTACCATCCCTGGCTTTGACGGCGTGGCTGCTGAAACCGCCATCTTGAAGGAGGAAGGTCTTTCTGATGCGGTGATTCAGACTCTTATTAGCGCCAGGAAACGGTCTTCCTCTACTGTTTACTATAGGACCTGGAGGTCCTATATTGACTGGTGTGAAGGTAGGTCTTTCCCTTGTCAGGAGTTTTCCATTTCCAGGATCCTGGAGTTTCTTCAACGTGGTCTGGATCTGGGGCTCCAGCTTAGTACCTTGAAGGGGCAGGTTTCTGCCCTGGCGGTGTTCTTTCAAAGGTCCTTTGCACTTCATCCCTTGGTCAAGACTTTTTTCCAAGGGGTTACGCATGTTCGGCCTCCTAGGAAGCCCTTTGTTCCAGTTTGGGATTTGAACCTGGTTCTTTCTGCTCTTCAGGGTCCCCCGTTTGAGCCCTTGAATGAGATTGCTTTGTCTTCACTTACCCAAAAGGTGGCCTTTTTGGTGGCTATCACTTCTGTTAGGCGTGTTTCTGAGTTTGCAGCTTTGTCCATTAAAGCTCCGTACTTCGAAAGGCATCAGGACAAGGTGGTCTTTCGTTTCAAGCCGGATTTTCTTCCTAAGGTGGTCTCTGCCTTTCATCTGAATCAGGACATTGTTCTGCCTTCTCTATGTCCTAATCCTAGCAACGACAAGGAAAGGGCGCTGCATTCCTTGGATGTAGTTCGTGTTGTGAAATATTATCTGGTGGTTACGTCTTCCTTTCGTAAGACTGATGCTTTTTTTGTGGTGCCCTTTGGGCCTAGGAAAGGTTTGGCTCCTGCCAAATCTTCCATTAGTAAATGGATTCGTCAGGCCATCATTGGGGCCTATTCTGCCAAGGGGAGGAGTCCCCCTTTTCGTGTTACTGCTCATTCTACTCGTGCGGTTGGAGCGTCCTGGGCTTTTCAGCACCAGGCCTCGGTTGAGCAAGTTTGTAAGGCCGCTACTTGGTCCTCTGTTCACACTTTTTCCAAGTTTTACAAGGTTGATGTTCGGGCCTCAGCGGATGCTGTTTTTGGCCGCAAAGTTCTGCAAGCTGTTGTGGTTTAAGTTGTGCCTTGTTGCCTTGTTTTGGATCCCCGCCCTTTTATGGACACTGCTATTGGATGTCCCACATGTTATGGATATCTTGAAGCGGGGTGTGTGACATACTTAGAATAATACCATTTTGTGAAATACTCACCTGTAAAATGGGTATTATAAGTATGTCACACACCCCGCTTCACCCGCCCTTCTTGTATTCTGGATCCTTTATACTGTGAACTTTGCGTTGCCTTGGTCTATATTTGCCTCTTCCTGGTCCCTTACCTTACTGCTTCTATATACTGGGTAATGAGTGGGAGGTCCCAGGTATTTATGGACCCGGGAGGGGCTTTCTTTTTACTATCATCTCTGCAGAACGCCCTCTTCAGGTCGGTATTACCCACATGTTATAGATATCTTGAAGCGGGGTGTGTGACATACTTATAATACCCATTTTACAGGTGAGTATTTCACAAAATGGTATTTTTTGTTGCTTGTAGGTGCATTTGCATGATTCAGAGCTTCCATCAGGAGCATTTTGTTCTGTCCTCGTCGTTGAGTAAGTCGTCGAAAGTGCTGTGCGTTTAGCTTTCGCGGCTTAGGCGATTGCGTTGAAGCGAACATCCCGTCCTGTGTTTTTAGGGTGTTTTTCAACGTACCTTGCTACGTGAATTTTTAGTGTCCAGCCAGGCCCTACTAGTTTCCTTCGGAAAATACCTATTTTTTCCCTTAATTTATCCTGTACATTTACGTGGAATGTATACGCGTACGCAGGCTTGTACGCATATGAGAGCCTCTCATTTTTAGTTTTTCCAAGTCATCCTTCAGAATGACCACACAGAGAGAGGCTCCACGCCTTGGGAGAAAAAACAAACTGAAACAGAGATTAAAAGCTCCTCCTCTTCCTGGCCACCTCAGTTCTTTGTGTTTCCTCCCTGGCAAACCATGTGACAGAGTGTGCTAAGATGGGTTACACTTCAACCAGATTTTTAATTTATTGTTTTCAACTCCAGGAGTTCTGGAGGCGCCTGCTGATCATGAAGTGCATATCCAGGTGCAGTTCACCTGAGGTCTTGGTACAGCCATGGCTGAATCCCACATAGTTTTTGACCATGCACAAGTTTGTGCGAGGGATTTAAATCCCTAACAGCTGAGTAAGTTATGGGTGTGCTGTACCTTTAAGTGTCTTTCAGCCACTGGATCATCAATTTCTGACTTCTGATGTTTTCTTCATTTTCTGTACTGTGGTTTGCAGTTCAGTTAGTTTTCCCTCCAAAATTTTGAATTTTGGGGTGGAGTCAGAGATCTGTTACTGGCACGCTGACGTCACTTGCAGGTTAGGCAATGACACGTGCCGTGACCTGGAAACAGAATTTTGCTTCCCAGCCAGTGTTTAGGTTGGAGGGAGCCTGGAGTCACCGGAGGGGCGGGGACAGCGGAGCAACTGTGGGACCGGTAGCGCGGCAGCAGCAATGGACTAAGGACGAGCAAGAAGCCGGCAAGCAGAGGACAAGAAAGCCCAGCAACCGGTAAAATGTAATTTTCCTTACTTTTTTTTGGATGCCTTAGTGGTAGAAGGTAAATAAATTATTTACATATATGTATGTACGTATATATATCTGTTTTAAACTAAAATACAGAATAAAGCCTCCAAGAAATCTAAACGTTGTGAAGATTGAAGACTGGACCCTTGTCAGTTCTCTCTTTGCCAGGAGTGTGATAAGGCTAAAAAAGGTGCTGACATAGCGGCCTTACTCAGGGAAATCCTGGTAGTGAGGCAGGAGATGCCCAAAGGAGTTTGGTCACTCAGTCAGAGGTGCCCATTGCTACCGCACCAGATGCAGTCCTGAAAACTCCTCATGAAAGTAATGATAGCCAGGGGGCAAAAGCAGGTTATCCCTCACAGGTAGTGCTCCTAGTATTTTTGGTCTACCCTTCCCGGTTAATATTGTGCCTGAGCCAGGCGAATTGGTTGAAGAGGACCTGTCCTCACATGATTCTCTGGAGGAAGAAATCCAGGAAGAAGGGCAACCAAAATATTTCAACAAATTACCTGAAGAATTAGAAAAGTTGTTGGATGATATGAATGAACATGGGGAACTCAATTTGAAGATAAGCCTTTATCAGTTCAGGATGAAATGTAAGTAAAGGCTGTTCAACTAGAGTGAGACTCTTCTAGCCAGTTGAAAATTGACCACTAGGCGAATCTACAAAAAGGTATGGAAATGTTTTTCTTCTTTTTGTGAATTTAACAAGTCGAGGAAAAAAGACATAGCCACAGTCCTCGAATTCCTGCAAGAAGGTTTTGAGAAAGGTCTAGCCATAAGTGTTTTAAAGACAATTTTCCTTGAATAGAAACTGAGACAGAATGAACTAATCAATCGTTTTTTTCAAGTCAATTATGTGCAAAAGACCCACAACATTTAAGGGGTTTCCTAACTGGGATTTGTCAATTGTATTAAAGGGCTTATTGGAGCCACCTCTTGAAACTCTAGATGAAATTCCAGAGAAATGGTTGTCGCTAAAATTTTGTTTTCTGCTAGCTATTACTTCTGCCAGGTGAGTAAGTGAACTACAGGCCTTATGCCAGGTGAGTAAGTGAACTACGGGCCTTATCTATGAAAGAACCCTATTGTGCAATACTCCCAAACAAAGTGATTCTTAGGCCTAATTCTCTTTTTTGCCAAAAATAGTGACTTGTGCCAACAGGTTGCAAGAGATAATTCTGCTGACACTACTGGTTGGAGCAGGCAAGGAAGAAGATCTCTCGCTGCTCAATGTTAGAAGAGCCCTAGAGAATGGCTTATAGCAGAACAACTGTTAGTAAATTTCAGCGGAAAAAAAGAAAGGCTTAGCAGCTTCCATGTCCACTATAGCCAGATGGATAAAACAGACTATTGCACAAGCATATTCTACTAGGGGGGTTCTCCCCCAGAGATGTCTGCCCACTCAATGAGAGCCATGTCAGCATCTTGGGCAGAGAGGACTGGTGTTTCTTTGGATGAGATATGCAAAGCAATGTGGTCTTCACCCAACACCTTCCTTAAACATTATAGACTTTATCTACTATCTGCAAAACATCAGGCCTTCGATAGAAGGGTACTACTTGCAGCTTCCCACCCCTAAGGTATAATTACTTGCCTAATCCTCTCCATGTGGCCATGCTGAAGGATGATTTGGAAAACTCCCCAGTAACCAGTAACAGATTTATTCTAAGTATGTCACACACCCCGCTTCAGAATAGTCATTACACTTGGGTTATACTGACCTGTAGAGGGCGATCTTGCAGAGATGTAATGAAAAAAGGGAGCCCCTCCCAGTCCATAAATACCTGGGACCTCCCACTCATTCCCCAGTCTTTCATCTTTGCAGTCGCCCTCTTGTTGGTCTATTCCTGCCTGGACCCACTTTTATTTAATTATCCCTTGCTTCCCAGCCTAGGCTGCTGGTCCGGGCACAGGTAGACGGCACCTTACGGTGCTCAGGAGCTCTGCTCCGCCATGAGACCCCATACTAGGGGGTAGGTGGCTGTCCGGGTTGGTGATCCCGGAGTGGGATGCCCCGTCCCTGGCCCCTCCACTTCTAAGTGGGTTTCCCCCTCTCCCGGTCACCCATTGCTCCCTTATTGAGGGGGGGGGGAGCGCACACCTTCTCCCTTGTGAATTATCTCTGTGGATGTTATTGAGGTGTGTGTGTGTGTTATTTACTGTTGCGTGCTTTTCTGTTCACTCTTGGCCGGCGCCGGCCGTTTCTGGCAGCGTTTTCTTGGGGGAGCTTCTTCCCCTCAGGTTCCGTGTAGGGTGGTGGGGCCGGGCCCTCGGTGCGCTCCTACGGCCCGCCCCCTGTGCTGCTGGCGCTGCTGCGGAGCCCGGCCGCTGGCCGGGAGCCGCGTTCTGTCAGGGGAGGGGGGCAGGGCCGCGCGCAATGCACGAACCGCGCCGGCCCACCCTCCTTCTTCCTCATCTGCTCTCTGCTTCGCATCGTGCTCTGCTGTCAGCGCCATTATAGTAAGCGCCCTGTGGGCTCCATATTTTACATTATTTCATTTTATCTGCTTGTTATGGATGTGTATATATATATATATATATATATATTTGGTGGGCCTGATTGTGTGCGTGTGTGTTGATCAGCCCTTGCCTTATGTCTTTCAGGTGGACCTTTATTTGATATTAAAGGGGTCCTCCTGGTCCTGGGTCCCTGGGTTTTTTTGGTTAGGGCTCCCAATAAATCCTCCCACTCGGGACATAGTAGGGGCATCCCGGGTTGCTTATATTGCGTAATTCCCTTGGTCATTGCGACTACCAATAAAATCACCATATGGAGGCTTCCCAGGATACCGGGCTTGGGCTCCCCTCGGGGCAATCCCGGCAGTGTATGGGGTGTGGGGTATCCCTTACGGGGGATGATGTATTTCTTTGTATACCATGTGCGCAGCAGGCTAGGGTCCCAGGTGTCTGGGTCAGCGTCGCCGGCCTCATCGCCTACCCCTCCCTGCCTGATCCGTACCCCAGGTGATGTTGTCACGGGTGGGGAGTCGCAATCTGCTGTGTGTGCCAGATTGGCCAATCTTGAGAAATTATTTTCTAGCGCTGTGGCCAGAAAGGCCCCGGCTAAGAGGAAGCACTTGTCTCCAGCCGCGCCGGCCATGGATTTTGATGAGTTTGATTCACTGGACTGGTCTGATTAGCAGGGACAGGGGGTTACCATGGATACCTGGATACCTGGAAGATCCTGGCTCATCTTTTCGAAGTTCTGGCTATTTCTCCCCCAGAGGAGACTCCTCCGCAGAAGGGGGAGTTCTTTGGGACTTCTAAGCCGTGCTTAGAATTCCCAAATCAAAAGCATTTTGATGACATTATTCTTAAGGAATGGGAGAGGCCTACTCGGCTTCCGGGTGTTCCTCAGGGCTGGGATAAGAAATATCCCTTCCCGGTGGACACAGTGAAGCGCTGGTCGTCCCCTCCCGAGGTTGATGCCCCCGTGTTGGGGTTGTCTAATTCTTCTGTTTTGCATTCTCCTGACTCCACCACCTTAAAAGATGGTGAGGACAAGCGCATTGATCAGATGGCTTGTCACGGTTTTGCCAGTGTCGGTTCGGCCTTGCGGTCTGTTTGTGCTTCGGCACTTTTGGCGGTAGCTACCAGGTCGGTTGTTAGGGACCTGTTGACTACTTCCAGGCTTGACCAGGCTAGTGATGAGTTCACCGCCCTTAAGAGGTGCGAGTTGTTCATGTCCTTTGTGTTAGCCGCCCTGGATGACACCATGGTGATGTGTAGTAGAACTTCGGCCTAGCTTGTGGCTATTCGGCGGTCGGCTTGATTGCACCAGTGGGCGGCAGATTTTGTAGCTAAGAAGTCGCTTACGGCTCTTCCCTTCGTGGGGTTGCGGCTTTTTGGAGAAAAATTGAAAGGAGGCAAGTTACCTCGGCTAAAAGAAGCAGCATCGTCCCTTTCGGGGGCGGCCTCCTTTAACCCTTCCTTTCGTGGGGCCAGAGCTGGCAGGGGATTGGCCTTCTCTTCCTCCAGAGGGGATCCCTGGAACAGGGGCAGAGGACGTGCCCGTCCAGGTCATGCCTGGGGTTCCAAACCCAAGCCAGCTGCCAAGCCAGCTCAGCAGTGAGGGGGCGCCCTCACCCTTGCGGGTGGGGGGACGGCTGCGACACTTTTTCCAGGTCTGGGACCAGGAGGTCTCAGACTGATGGATTCTGGAAGTGGTGTCTTCCAGTTACAAGCTGGAGTTCGAGATCTGGCCCCCTCCCAGATTCTTCAGGTCTCGGGTGCCTTCGGACCCTCTGGCCGTGCAGGGGCTCCGGGCGGCAGTAAAGAATCTTCTGGACATGGCTGTCATTTGTCCGGTGCCTTCCTTGGTAAGGGGCCTGGGCTACTACTCCAATCTGTTCACGGTACCCAAGAAGGACGGCTCCGTTCGTCCCATCTTGGATCTGAAGCTTCTCAACAGGTTTATCCGTCCCCGGAAGTTCCCCATGGAAACACTGCACTCAGCCATCAATTCTCTTCATCAGGGGGACTTCATGACGTCCATAGACATCAAGGATGCTTATCTGCATGTTCCTATCTTCCCGGCACACCAGAGATTTCTCAGGTTTGTGGTGGAAAATCAGCATTTTCAGTTTGTGGCCCTTCTGTTCGGCCTTACCTCGGCTCCAAGAGTTTTCACCAAGGTGCTGGCAGGGGTGATGGCCCTCCTCAGAGCCCAGGGTATTCGCATCGTGCCATATCTGAACGACCTTCTCATTATGGCATCCTCTCACAGCCAAGCGGAGCTAGACACCAGAGCTGTGGTATCCACTCTGGAGAGATTCGGCTGGGTGATCAACTATCCCAAGTCCTCCCTCTCCCCATCCAGGGTGGTGTCTTTTCTGGGAATGTCTCTGGATACTTCTCAGACCAGGGAGTTCCTCCCTCGACCCAAGGTTCTTTTGATTCAGGAGTTGATTCAGCTTCTTCTGTCCAACCCTCGCCCGACCATCCGGCTGGGGATGAGACTGGTGGGATTGATGGTGGCTTCCTTCGAGGCAGTTCCCTTTGCTCAGTTTCACACAGGGACACTCCAGCTCCATCTTTTAGCGGCCTGGGACAGGTGTCCGCTGTCATTGGATCAGTCTTTTCTGATGTCCCCCCCGGGTTCGGCATTCCCTTCGGTGGTGGCTGGAACCAAGCAATCTGATGAGGGGCAGGTGTTTTCTGACCCCTCGTTGGGAGACAGTCACCACGGATGCCAGCCTGTCAGGTTGGGGGGGTTTCTGGAAGGATCTTCAGTTTCAGGGACTGTGGGGGCCTCAGGAGGCTCACGATCCCATCAATGTTTTGGAGCTGAGAGCTGTCAGGTTGGTTCTGTCTCACTTGACTCTTCAGTAACAGTGCTTCAAGTTCGGTCGGACAATCGGACGGCGGTCGCCTACATCAATCACCAGGGAGGGACTCGCAGCAGGAGTGCCCTCAGGGAAGTGTCCTTGATTCTTGCCTGGGCAAAGAGCAATGTCCCATGCATTTCGGCGGTGTACATTCTGGGTGTGGAGAACACGGATGCGGACTCACTGAGCAGGTGCTCGTCTCGCCGGGGGGAATGGTCTCTCAATCCCAAGGTTTTTCGGTCACTTTGCCACAAGTGGGGGACTCCGGAGGTGGATATCTTTGCCTCTCGTCACAATCACAAGCTTCCGGCGTTTGTGTCTCTCTCGCGGGATACTCTGGCTCTGGCAGGGGATGCCATGTCTCTGAGCTGGAGGGATCTGGGGTTCCTGTACCTGTTCCCTCCGTTCCCTATGGTGGGCATGGTGGTGCGCAGGTTGGCTCTAGAAGGGGCGCCAGCAATTCTGGTGGCTCCAAGATGGCCAAGGCAGGTTTGGTTCGCAGACGTCAGTTCGATCTGCCCCTTCTGCCGGATCTGCTCACTCAGGGTCAACTACTTTACCCCAATTTACCAACGCTGGCTTTGACCGCGTGGCTGCTGAAACATCCATCTTAAGGGAGGAAGGTCTTTCTGATTCTGTGATTCAGACTCTTGTTAAGGCTAGGAAGCGGTCTTCCTCTACCATCTATTATAGGACTTGAGGGTCTTATATTGATTGGTGTGAGGCTAGGGCCTTGCCTTGCAGGGTGTTTTCTATTCCTAGGATTTTGGATTTTCTTCAACACGGTCTGAACTTGGGGTTCCAGCTTAGTACTTTGAAAGGGCAGGTTTCTGCCCTGGCGGTTTTCTTTCAAAGGTCTTTTGCTCTTCATCCTTTGGTTAAGACCTTTTTCCAGGGAGTTACGCATGTGCGACCTCCTAGGAAGCCTCTGCTCTCAGATTGGCACTTGAACTTGGTTCTTTCTGCCCTTCAGGGTCCTCCTTTTGAGCCTTTGCAGGATATTCCTCTTTCTATGCTTACTCAGAAGGTTGCTTTTCTGGTCGCTATCACCTCAGTTCGGCGTGTCTCAGAGTTGGCGGCCTTGTCCATTACTTTGAGAGGCATCAGGACAAAGTTGTTTTACGCTTCAAGCCAGATTTCCTTCCTAAAGTGGTTTCTGCCTTTCATCTTAATCAGGACGTTGTTCTTCCCTCCTTGTAGTGAAGTACTATTTGGTGACTACTTCTTCCATTCATAAGACTGACGCTTTTTTCGTGGTGCCTTCCGGGCCTAGGAAAGGTTTGGCGCCCGCCAAGCCTTCCATTAGTAGATGGATTCGCCAGGCCATTGTTGGGGCCTATTCTGCCAAGGGGAAGGTTCCTCCTTTTCGTGTTACTGCTCATTCTACTCGTGCTGTTGGGGCTTCCTGGGCTTTTCAGCACCAGGCCTCTGTTGAACAAGTTTGTAAGGCTGCTACTTGGTCTTCTGTTCACACTTTTTCCAAGTTTTATAAGGTTGATGTGCGGGCCTCAGCGGATGCTGTTTTTGGCCGCAAAGTTCTGCAAGCTGCAGTGGTTTAAGTTGTGCGTTATTGCTTTGTTTGGATCCCACCCTTTATGGACACTGCTATTGGATGTCCCAAGTGTAATGACTATTCTGAAGCGGGGTGTGTGACATACTTAGAATAATACCATTTTGTGATTACTCACCTGTAAAATGGGTATTATAAGTATGTCACACCACCCTTTGGTGTTCTGGATCGTTTATATGGTGAACCTTTTTTACTGTTACTGGTTATAATTGGCTCTTCCTGGTCCCTTTTTCCTTACTGCTGTCTTAATACTGGGGAATGAGTGGGAGGTCCCAGGTATTTATGGACCGGGAGGGGCTCCCTTTTTTTCATTACATCTCTGCAAGATCGCCCTCTACAGGTCAGTATAACCCAAGTGTAATGACTATTCTGAAGCGGGGTGTGTGACATACTTATAATACCCATTTTACAGGTGAGTAATCACAAAATGGTATTTTTAAGAATCCTTCAGCATGACCGCCTATTACCCACCCATAGTCCGAGGGTTATTTATGTTACTTTACAAAGACTGAGGTGGGCAGGAAGGGGTGGGGCTTTTAACCTTTGTTTCAGTTTGTGTCTCCTCCCAGGGGGTGGAGCCTCTCTCTCAGTGTGGTCATTCAGAAGGATTCCTAAAAAATCCATTACCGGTAAGTCTAATGGTGGTTTTGTGACATCATTGGCACACACAACAGTGGCAATGAATGGAGGAGGCGGAGCTTTACAGCAAAACAAGCGGCATTATCTAGAATTAGAGTGATGCAGGAGAAGTGGAAATGAGCAAAAGGTACACTTCATAGGGGGAGCAATGCAGATGATGCTGGTTTAATGTGGATGGCCCCCCCATGGCTGTGGCCAGCTCATTAATCTCCCCCACTAGCCTATGCACAGCCGCTGAGAGCTGCTGGGCATCTTCTCTGTGGACTGTAAAATACAAGAATCAAACAATTAGTGTCTTGCCTCTGCTTCCTACAAGCCTTTTGAAGAAGGCATGTTCGTAAATAGTCACATGTCTTAAAACTTACTAGGTTGATGGGGTAGTCGGGTTTGGGGAGCCACTCTCCTGACTGGAACCTGCCACACCTCTACAAGTCTGTAGAAGAAAACGAAAACAATTGTTAGCGGTATGAAATGGCTTGTGGGGTGGACCACACTCTTTGGCAGAACTCTGACACTAGAAGAGAATAGCAAAGTTTTAAAAACAGGCCTGCCTAATTTAGTCAAGAATAGTTTTTGGAATAACTTCCTCACCTGGGGCTTCTTCCTCCTTTTCAGATCCGACCAATGCTAGATGATCCGTGTGTAAGTGTAGTTGGTGTCGGTCTCCTCCTCCAACATTGCTACTATATCAAGTGCCAACATCCTCTTGGCATATAAGTTGGGCAGAAAGGCATAGCTTCATCTAAATTGTAGAGCAAATACAAATGTAAAAAACGTAATAATATACATATTAAAAAAAGCCTAGCATGTTTTTACCAGGCCACACCCCTCAAAAACTTTAGGTCTGCATTAAAGTATTTTGGCATCCTTGTTTTACAGATCTAATTGGGTGGTGTTATTACCACCTGGACTGACCCCCCCATTATCTGCCTGCCACACCCAGCTATGCACCAAAAGATGACGTTCTTTCTACCCTGCCTTCCTAGACACTTGGGCCCCTTAATTGCTATGGCCTGACTGCCTATACACTTGCCACCCTGATTACCTAAACCTATCCCTAACCGCATGCAAATGCAAATGTGCAAATGCAGGCATTTGGTGTACTTACATGCATGATGGTCTCTTGCTGGCCGTGGGTGAAGCCGAAAACCGGAAGTAGAAACCAGCATGCTCAGTCCTTACCCGACGCAGGTTACAGCTGGATCGGAGCGCTAGCAGGGGCAGTGGTGGCAGAAGCTGAGAGGTCGGCACCCCACAGACCCTGGGCAGAGAGCGAGACGACCGGACGCTGTGGAAGTCATGTCGGATAGCGCCAACAGAGGCCAGCACGTGGTAGGACCGCCGTATTAACTCGTGATTTTTTTGGTATATATTTAAGGGGGGTCTGTTTTTAACATGTGGTTTATTTTTATGTATGTTTTAGAAAGAGTCTGAGTCTAAAACGCGACCTGAAGACAAAAGACATGTTAGGACTGCCAAGAAATCCAAGCGTTGTGAAGCTTGTAGTGCCATGTTTCCGGACACTTGGCAGCTGGCTCTGTGTATGGGGTGCGATAAGACTAAGAAGGAAACAGACTCTGCTTCTCTTTTAAGGAAGATTCTCAGTAGTAAGCAGAGTTAGCTTCTATTGAGAAGGCCCAGAAGGGGTTTGTTACTCATTATCAGTGGTCTCTTGCTACTGCACCTATTTCCATCGATAATACAGAGCATTACTGGCAGTACTAAAGGATCTCGGGTGGGTGATAAACCTAGAAAAGTCCAGTTTGATTTCTCTCCCAGCAGTGCACATTCCTGGGGTTTCTAATAGACAGCATCCAGGGGAAACTATTCCTTCCGGGAGAGAAGAGGCAAAGGTTAGTGACGGAAGTCTTGACACTAGCAAAGGGTGTCCATACGGTCAATCATGAAAGTTTTAGCCCTAATGACCTCAGTCATTCCGGCAGTTCACTGGGCTCAGTTGCACTGAAGGACTCTTCAGGAGTTCCTTCTAGAAAATTGGGACAAAAGTCAGAAATCACAAGACCAGTTGGTACGGCTGAACTCCTTATTCCTAAGGGATCTGCTTTAGTAGACAAATCCAGAAAACCTAAAAATAGGGAAGAAATAGAAACAGACAAATCCAGTAGTAATGACTACAGATGCAAGCAGCTGGGGCTGGGGGGCTCACGAAGGAACTCTGCAGGTTCAGGGCAAGTGGCCCAAAAAAATAGCAGTGAGGTTCTCAAATTTCAGGGAGCTTCTGGCAGTGAAGCTCATGCTGGATCACTTCCAGTTAGAGATTCTGAGAAAAGAGGTACAGGTAAGGTCAGACAATGCAACAACAGTAGCCTACCTAAGCCACCAAAGGGGAACCAAGTCCAAAAGGCTAATGGCACTAGTACTGTGTTTCCTAATATCCCTACAAAATCAAATCCAGTCCTTCACAGCAGTACGTCTGAGGGGAACCTTGAACACTCTGGCAGACACCTTAAGTCGCGGAAAAGTGCAGTAGTCAGAGTGGTGTTGGAATCAGGCCATCTTCAGCCTGATCACAAGTGTTTGGGGTCATCCTCAAATAGACCTGTTTGCCAACAAAAAGAATGCGAAAGGCAAAAGGTTCTTTTCCCTTGTGAGGGAAGAAGGTGCAGTGGCAATAGATGCTCTTGCTCAAAAATGGAGCTATCACCTTGCTTTCAGAATCTTCAGAATCCTGCCTCAAGTGATCAGGAAGATCGCTCAGGAAAAGGTGACGGTAATACTCATTGTTCCCTTCTGGCCATAAGTATGGTTCACAGAATTAATCAAGATGGCAATAAAGGGCCCATGGAGTCTGCCGGATGTTCCAGAGATCATCCATCAAGAAGCCATTCTGCATCCGAATCCATTAAGACATTACTAGTCATAAGTTAACTACCAAAAAAAAATTAGGGAAAGGTATGGAAACGATTTTCTTCTATTTGTGAAGTTAACAATTTGAAGGAAAAGGTTATAGCCTCAGTGCTGCAGGAAGGTTTTGATAAGGGACTGGCTGTAAGTACCCTGAAGACTCAAGCCTCCGCATTATAAGTTTTCCTGGATCGTAAACTTAGACAGAATGAACTTTTGAGCCATTAGAAGAGGTTTCAGAAAAATGGTTATCTATGAAATGTTGATTTTTGCTAGCTATTAGATCTGCAAAGAGGGTGAGTGAGCTTCAAGCACTGTCCATCAAAGAACCGTATTGTGCTATACTCCAAGACAAGGCGATTCTTAGACCCAATCCCTTATTTTTGCCAAAAATTGTGATTTAAGATAACATGTCTCAAGAGACTTCTCGCTGCTTGATGTCAGAAGAGCCCTAATTATTTACTTGGAAAGGTCCAGAGACTGGCAATTGGCAGAACAGTTACTAGTAACCTTTAATGGGAAAAATAATGGTTCAGCAGCCTCTAAATCTACTGTTGCTAGATGGATAAAACAGACTATTGCAAAGACTTATTCGGTCAAAGGAGTGCGTCCCCCTGAAGTCTCCGCTCACTCCACAAGGGCAATGGCCACATCTTGAAAGAACTGGTGCTTCTATAGATGAGATCTGTAAAGCTGCTATGTGGTCTTTGCCCCACACCTTCCTCAAACACTATAGACTTGACTACTAGAAGTGTACTTCTTGCAACATCCCACCCCTAAGATATAATTACTTGCCTAATCCTCTCCACGTGGCCAAGCTTAAGGATGACTTGGAAAAAACACTGTTAGACCTCCCTTTAACTACTTTTTTTTAGGAATCTTTCAGCTTGACCGCTTATTACCCATATTCCAAGGGTTGGTATATATTACTGTACTATTACTGAGGTGGGGATGAAGGGATGGGGCTTTTAACCTCTGTTCCTGTTTTGTGTTTCCTCCCAGGGGGTGGAGCATAATATCTCCACGTGGTCTAAGTCTAACTAAATGTTTTATTCTTGGTGTGCCACACACCCCGCTTCACTTCTTAAATATTCATTACTTCATGGGTTAATCCACCGCAGGTGACGTAGTGCAGAGAGGAAGTCTTGTAACGAGCCCCCTTCCGGCCCATATATACCTGGTACCTCCCTTCAATCACCAGTATTTTTCTCTCTGCTTGACAAACAGAGGTTGGAAGTTTCCTGCTTACAGGTAGGTCGGGGTATTCTTACCCCGCCACCCCCCTTTTGGTCTATTTCTGCCCGGTTTGAGTTGTATACCTTTATGGTGAAATGGAAGCCTCCCAGCCTTGGCTGCTCGCCGGGCAAATGGTAGATGGCACTTTAAGTGCCTAGGAGCTTATCTCCTACCGCTCGTCCTCATGCATGGGGCTATGCGGCGATCCGGCATGGTGATCCGGAAATGGGATGCCCCTGTCCCGAGGGTCCCCGTGGCCCCTTACTCTCCCATTTCGGTCCCTTCTCCCTTCACTGGGGGGGGGGGGGTGTATGAGGGTGTGCTTTAGTATGTGTGTTTCACTTGTATCACTGCATGATAACATATGTGTCATGTTTATACATTCACTGTAGCATGTGTATTTTTTTGGGTCTGCTTTAAGGGCAGGCTGCGCTGGGTAAAGGCTGGCCACTTCTCTTGCAGTTTGTTGCTTTGTGGCCCCCTCTCCCCTCCCTCCCTCTCCCCTCTCCTCGCCTGGCATTCATGTTTGCATTGTACACCACCATGCGGTTTTTACCCTCCCCCCTCCGCCGCCTGGGCGCACGTGTTGTGGCCCAGCTGTAAGTGATTCCAGCTGATCGGTGTGGGGGGGGGGGCGGGCCCGCTGACGCGCGGCGCCGACGTCATGCGACGTCTGCGGCGGGCCCAGCGTTTTGCTTCCTTCAATGCAGGAAATCGCATGGGCGCACGGCCGCACTTTGTCTTCCGTGCTGGCTGCTGGCTGCAGTCTTGTTCCGGCTGCTGCCTTCGCTGTCCAGGTAAGCGGCCCCTCCCGTTGGGGCCGTTAAATGGGGAATGCATTCCTTGCAGTAATACAGTGGGGAGTCACTCTGTATTGAGGGGGTGTGATTTAAGGGCACTTTGGTGCCATGCTTATGTTTGTTTATACACATGTGAGGATCTGATGGTTTTTCCTTGCAGATCCTGGGATCCCTGCTTATGGTGGCCCTCTGGCTCTATGTGCCTGGCTAATTATTGGGATATCTTTGTGAATGTATATATATACATAGACTATATATATAAATATATATATATATATATAGTTCTTTAAAGGGGACCTTAACTTAACTTAAAAAAAAAAAAAAAAAAAAAAAAAAAAAATACTCCCTTCCGGGACATTACTAATAAAGGGGCATCCCGGGTTGGCTTATGCCTTAAAAGTCCCAGTATTGCGAATACCATAAATCACCATATTGAGGCTTCCGTAATTTCCGGAAACGGTTCTGTGAGCCGTTTGGGGGGTGCGTAGGTTATAGGGTTCCACTCCCAGCTGATGATGTCTTTATTTGCATCCCTTGTGCAAAACAGACTATTGCGCGCCAGTCCGTTGCTTCGGCTGCGGGGCCATCGCATCCTTCATCTTCTCCTACCTCTCCCTCCCTATTTCCGGACCCCGCATGACACTGTCAAAGTGGGGATTCGCATTCCGAGGTGGCAGCACAGCCCAGCCCCCGGAAAGTAATGCCCGTTAAAGCAGCGTTAAAGGTCGCTGCAAAATGAAAGGCACCTGACTCCGGTACCTTCGGCTCCACAGGACCAGTTTTGTGTACCTGTGGAATGGTCCGATGGATGCCCGGACGAGGATGAATTCCCGTCTGAGTCAGATGGGCCGACAGGTCAGCTTGTGGCTGATGAGATTGGCGATTGGTCAGAGGGGGTTGTTTTGGACACCCCCTCTATTCTGGCTCAAATGTTTAAAATTTTGAGTTTAGATATGCCTGAGGCGCCCGCCCCGCCAGGGGTTGGTTGTTCAAAGAGCCTCAGCCGCGTTTGGTTTTTCCCCAGACAACACCTCTTTGAGAGGGTGGTTCTTAAGGAATGGGAACATCCCACGCGGTTATCTGGAATTCCTTCCAGTTGGCCATTGTGCTTATGTTTTGTTGACTATAAGAGCACAAGGGGGCATATGCTAATTACATTTATTGAGGCCTACGGCCACACCACCCTGAATGCGCCCAGTCTCGTCTGATCTTGGAAGCTAAGCAGTGACGGGCCTGGTCAGTACTTGGATGGGAGACCGCCTGGGGATACCCCTGTACTAGGGCTCTCCAGCTCGGCTATGGTACAATCTGCTGAGACCACTGTCCCCAAAGATGGGGAAGATCGTCGAATTGACCATATACGCTCGACTTGGTTTTAATCTATTCCAGGTCAGCGTTGCGCCCGGTATGTGCTTCAGCCCTTCTGCTATTGGCAATTAAATCCTTAATTCAAGGGCTATATGAGGATCTTAATCCCGCTTGCAAACAGTTCACTGCGCTTAAGCAGTGTGAATCTTTTGTGGCTTATGTCCTGGCTGCTCAGGACCATGCGCTGATTATGAGTAGCAGGGCGGCAGCTATGCTGGTGGCTATTCGCAGGTCAGTATGGCTGCGTCAGTGGTCAGCGGACACGGCTTCCAAAAAGGGTGCTCGCAGCTCTCCCCTTTTTGGGGTTGCGTCTGTTTGAGGAGAAAATTGATTCTGTCGCAAAGGGTGGTTAGATGGCACAATGCAAGAGGCCCTGTGGTCCCTTCAGGGGGACAAGTTCCGGTAGGCCTTCCTTTCGAGGATTCAGAGCGGGCAGGGGTGCGTCCTTTCCCGCTACCTGTGGCGCAGGTTGGACTCGGGGGAGGGGCCGTGGCCGGCCCACTCAGTCCTGGGGCACCAAGCCCAAAAACCTGCTGATAAGCTCACTCAGCATTGAGGGGCTGCCCTCACCCGTGCGGGTGGGGGGACTATTGCGACACTTCTACCATTGTAACCAAGTGGTTCCAGGCAGATGGATCCAGGAGGTAGTATCGCCCGGTTACGACCTGGAATTCGAGTCTCACCCTCCTTCACGGTCCGTTCATGGGTCGGTTCATCCTGGCCTGAACTCTCATCAAGACAGAGTGTGTCTTTCTTTTGCCAAATTCACACGAGAACGCTTCAGCTATTTCTGTTAGCGTGTTAAGACCAGCAACCTCAGTCGCTGGATCAGTCCTTCCAGTTGTCCTCCCGTGTACGGCAGTCCCTCCTGTGGTGTTTGGTCTCGACCAATCTTGTGTAGGGCAGGCTTTTCCTGACCCCCCTTTTGGAAAATTGTCACCACGGACGCCAGTCTGTCGGGATGGGGCAGATTCTGGAAGGAGCCGCGGTCTCAGGGGCAGTGGAGAGCTTAAAGGCCCCACTGTCCCATCAATATTCTGAATCTGAGAACCATCCGTCAGGTGCTTGCTCTCCTGACTCAGTACGTTCTGGGCCTTTTGGTCCAGATGTGTTCAGACAATCGATCAGCGGTTGCTTACGTTGGTCTTCAGGGAAGGACGCGCAGTCTGAGTACTCAGAGTGGTGTCCCTGGTCCGGACATGGGCAGTGTTCCATGTTCCCTGTCTCTCGGCGGTTCACATTCCAGTGGTGTTGAAACAGGTAGTGGGCCGGTTGAGCAAGAGCTCTCCCCATCTGGAAGAATAGGCTCTCCATCCTCGGGTGGTTCGCTTACTGTGTCTCCAATGGGAGACCCCGGAGGTGGACCTGTTGGCCCCTCATCACTATCACAGGTTCCCGAACTTCGTGTCGCTCTCCCAGGATCCTCTGGCTCTGGCAGTGGACGCCATGTCCCTGAGCTGGGGAGTTCTGGGATTTCTATACCTGTTTCCTCCGATACCCATGCTGGGCAGGGTTCTTCAGAGGTTGGCTCTGGAAAGGGTGTACGCTGTTCTCGTGGCCCCAAGGTGGCCAAGACGAGTGAGGTTCACAGATATCGTTCGGCTGGCAGTGGACCAGTTCGTTCTGCCTATTCGGCCCGATCCGCTCACTCAGGGTCAATTGTGTTACCCCAATTTACCAGCGCTGGGTTTGATGACCTGGCTGCTGAAACCTCCATCCTGAAGGAGGAGGGTCTTTCTGATTCAGTCATTTAAGACTCTGATCAGTGCCCGGAAGAGGTCTTCTTCCATCACCTACTATAGGACTTGGAAAGCCTATATTGCTTGGTGTGAGATAAGATTTTTCCTTGTAGGGTCTTTTCGCTCTCCAGGTTTTACAATCAGGGCTGGACTCTGGTCTCCAGCTAAGTATCCGGGTCAAGCATACAGCACAACATGCACGGACGTGTATTGCTGGGCGGGCTCCTTTAGATCTGCCCTGGATGGTTACCAGGCAGACCAGCGGATTACATCTTAGCTGAGAGAGCGGACCCCAAGCCTGTATTTCTGCTTCCCTTATCATTGAGGAATAGGGAACCTCTCAACATAGGGCAGACGCCGTTCCTTCATAATTGACGGAGCACTAACTAACTTGGGATATCTAAACCTGTCCATCCAGCATCAATTTTGGGATTGTGCACCTGGACATGAGGCTTTTGGTAATAATCTAACGGGCCTGGATGGGCTGATCAAGTGCCCTTAAGTGCGGTTTGGTACTGAAGAAGCCCCCTAGTGGGGGTGAAACTAGTTTACCGCTTATTACATGATATTACTCACCGCTATGATTTGGGCAAGTGAATCATTGAGCGAGTTTAATTGTCTATAATGTACAATATGTTCTATTGTGTTAGTGATAACCTGCGCATTGGCAAGTAAGACAGTTGACAACTGTGAACAAAAAAAAAAATAAAAAAAAATAAAAAATTTTTGTAGTACAATGATGATTACATTTGCATTGTGGAATTCAATGGGGAATTGGATTGGTAGCATGGCAAGCACCAAGGATATTCTTCTATAACAAACTTTTGTGTTTGTATTTTGACTAAATTAAATTAAAGTACGTTGAAAGGGCAGGTCTCTGCCTTATCTGTCTTTTTTCAGAAGAGTGTTGCGCTTGAACCTTTAGTTAAAAAAATTTTTTCCAGGGGGCTACGCATGTGCGGCCTCCCAGGAAACCATTACTCCCTGTTTGGGATTTGAATTTGGTTCTTTCTGCTCTTCAGGCGCCTCCTTTTGGGCCTTTGCGAGATATTGCTTTGTCTACCCTGACTCAGAAGATTGTCTTCTTGGTAGCGATCACTTCGGTCCGGCGTGTCAGAGTTGGCGGCCTTGTCTATCCAGGCGCCTTACTTTGAGAGGCATCAGGATAAAGTGGTCCTTCGGTTCAAGCCAGACTTTCTTCCTAAGGTTGTTTCTGCTTTTCATTTGAACCAAGATATTGTTCTTCCCTCCTTGTGTCCTAATCCTAAGAATGACAAATAGAGGGTTTTGCATTGTTTGGATGTAGTACGTTGTGTTAAGTACTACTTGATTATCACGTCTCCTTTTCGTAGGACGGATTCCTTTTTTGTTGTGCCCCATGGGCCTAAGAAGGGTTTGGCACCAGCCAAATCTGCCATTAACAAGTGGATACGTCAGGCCGTTACTGCGGCCTATTCTGCGAAGGGGAAAGTTCCCCCTTTTCGTATCACTGCTCATTCTACTCGCGCCATTGGGGCGTCTTGGGCATTTCAGCACCAAGCTTCTGTTGAACAGGTTTGTAAGGCCGCCACTTGGTCTTCTGTTCACACTTTTTCTAAGTTTTACAAAGTTGATGTGCGGGCCTCAGCGGATGCTGTTTTCGGCCGCAAAGTTCTGCAGACTGCAGTCGTTTAAGTTATGCTTCACCTGGCCTTGAGTTGCCCAGCCCTTGTGGACACTGCTTTTGGATGTCCCATGAAGTAATGAATATTTAAGAAGTGAAGCGGGGTGTGTGGCACACCAAGAATAATACCATTTTGTGAGTACTCACCTGAAAAATGGATATTGTTGGTGTGCCACACACCCCGCTTCACACCCGCCCTTTTCGGTATTACCGAAGCCTTTATATGGTGAAGCCTTTTTATATCAAATTTGATTTTGAGGTTACTGGTGGAATACTGGTACCTTGTATGACTGCTTTTTGATTATACTGGTGATTGAAGGGAGGTACCAGGTATATATGGGCCGGAAGGGGGCTCGTTACAAGACTTCCTCTCTGCACTACGTCACCTGCGGTGGATTAACCCATGAAGTAATGAATATTTAAGAAGTGAAGCGGGGTGTGTGGCACACCAACAATATCCATTTTTCAGGTGAGTACTCACAAAATGGTATTTTTGGCATTCGTCAGAACTTCGGTGCATATCTATTGGAAAAGTATAAATTGTGAAAGACACACACTGAAGTGTGGAGAAGGCAACACTCCACTACTGCAGTTTCAATTGTGCATGCAGTCACCATCCACACATGCACAGAAAGCCCCAATGTTGCAGAGGCTCATATTCTGCACAAGGTAGTCCTCTGAGGGGTCCTTTAAACTTTCACATAGACCACGAAAATACATTCTTGTCAAGAAATAGAGCCTGTACGTGGAGCGTAAAAGAACCTATTTAAGCCTCTGAACCATGCGTATGCCCATAAAAATCATGTATTATACGCATCAACGCGAAAACAACATGAAGCAAATACACAATAGATACGGGAATAAAAAGGCTTAAATGCACTTATGCAAAAGCTAATACATTCAAAAAAACACACCAAAAAATACACAAATTATACACATACAAACACTTTTTCAAGTGTATGTGCAGTTAAAAGAGGATGTGAATCATCCTTAATATTATTGTTTAAAGAGTATCCAGGGTGGTAACATGTGTCTCTTATTGTCATGGTTTTATTTTTATTTTTTTAAATAAACTTATTTAACTAAAATGAATGCTATAGACCACACCCGCCTACCATTCGTTACTCACGATGCTTGGGGCTACAAAGAAGGAGAAGCTGTAAATAGTAATTTGTTCTGTCACAGAAAACAATCAACACTAGAGTTTTTTTTTTCTTGATAGATGCAAAAAATAACCTGTGCCTGCGACATCTAAAGCACAGCATGCTACTCGCAATACATATACAAATGGGTAATTGCTACCTTTAGTTTAAGGTGAAAAGCTTAGTCAAATGAAAATAATTGGCGCCAGGATGCCTGTTTCTTAAATGGCACAATATTTTTTAAGGCTAAAATGTTTGGCAGACCTTCAGGCAGTGTTTATCTGTGGTGCATAATGAAGGCTGCACTTGGCACAGAGCATTTTGTTCTTGTGCATAATGATGTGTGGAATGGATGGGCGTTTTAGTTCTTACCAGTGGGGTGCTCTCAGTTTTGTTTATCCATCAATGCCCTTCTAAAACGCCAAAGCAAGTGTGTTTAAATACACCAAAATTCTTGAGAGATGGTCTGGGAAAGGAAAAAGTTGGCATGACATATAGTAGTAAATGCTTTAGCTATCAGCACCTTTACGAAACTAACCTTCATGGTTGCAGCACTAGTTCTATTGCAACCAGAAATATCTGTGTATGCCTATTTCCGCTGGTGGTCACCAGGTATAGCTTTGTCTAACCACTATATTGGTTGATTGTCAGGGGCCAGATGATGTTGCTGGTCAGAAGACAGTATGCCAATGCTTGACCTGAATGCAAGAAGGTGCATATTTTGATGGGGTGCAACTGCGCCAGAGGTCAGGGAGGGTCCATCATTGTTGCTCCTCCACTTTATTTATCATATTTGTGCTCCCTTGATATAATTTAGAGAAATGAAGCACCATTCGTATCTGTTGTTTCAGTATTTAGTTATCTAGCTGCATCAAACTGAGTTAAAATATAATAAAAAGTCATGAAAGGGCCCCATTAAATGTCTGCACCAGGGCCTGCCATATTTAGTTATGCCACTGGGTGCCAAAATGGAGCAGTGAGCTCTTGTGACTGCCTCTAAAAAAAATGTTATAGCACTTTGCAGCAGCTTACCATGTTTTCCATTAGTATTTGCCATGTGCACATTGGCGATTGGGTCTTTGCTTTCTTTACATCAAAGATGCATTGGTGAATGCATTGATGCCCTACATGCAAAAATGCCCCCACAAGCATAAGGTCAGCCAGGCTCATACTTAACACTCCCAAGATCCCTCACTGGGACCCAGCCCTTTATGTAACTGTCTACCCAGTGAGTCCATCTGTCATATGGGATCAGGTCCATCCTAGAAGTGGTATAAGCCCAGCCATACCAGCCTTTTGCGGGGGGAGCATCATCTATCAGTATGCCCCCATATATACAAAGTGACCCAACAATCATTTTCTGAATAATTTTAAGTTTCCTACCTGCCAATCAGTTGAATGCTGGTAGTTTGATCTCAGAAGAGGGTTGTTAAGGAACGGGCTGAGAATTTTCTTTCACAGTGTAATGCAGGGGGGAGGTTCAGGACAGGTTTTGTCCTAAGCTGATTTAATAATACAAACCTTTACTACAAAATAATAAGGGTAATAATGCCAAAATGGTATGGTCAGGTATTGAAACCCAGATAAGCTCCCCTGGGTACAATCTCAGTCCGAAGACAGCCCTGTTTCACTGCAAGAATTGATGTGGACCTCAGATCAGGCTGTAAAAACTGAGATTGTACTGGGCATGGTAGATGGCATTATTATTGGCTTATAGAAATAGACAATGACCAGATAATTTTGTAATAGACAATGACCAGATAATTTTGTGTTATAGCCCCTTTTTTGCAAAGCCTCGTTCTGGAATGCATTTAAGGACAGTATGCTTCAGTGGTGCATAGACAGGTTATAACCCCCTTATATGCTCCACCTACCCCACCTTATGCTTTGCATCAAAGGATGGGATGTGAAATGGAACATGTTGCAAACCTGCCGATCGCAAAATTGCACACAACTGATGTGTAGGAACTCTCAGCTTCTACAATATTTGAAGATTCTCGTGGGCACAAACCTTTTGGACCTCTACCTTAAGATTGCTGATCTTTGCCTAAAAAATGCTGGTTTCCTCCAAGAATCTTTTTCAGCTCTAAGCTTCTCTGCAGATCTGTACTAGCTCCAATTTTAATGTGTTCATGTGATTTCCAGCCATGCAGGAAGTTTTATTGGCTGCCCAGTGTTAGGCTTGCAGGAGGAGATAAGCAGTGGGGCTTCTGCACAGATGGTACAAGTGCATCTTCAAATCAAGTAATGCAGTCAGAGAAGGTTCGCAAGTAAGGGTGGAGCCTGGTCACAACTGGTAAACTGTTCAAAGGGCAGATCCAATGACTGGTCTATAAAGCTGGGTCAGAACACTAAATTCTCTTTTGACTTCCTCTTTAGGTAAATTAAGCATCAGCTATCTGCTACCTGTCCTATGCTGAAAACAGCAACAGGATTAACAGCTGTAGTTAGGTCTCTGCATGTTTATTTTTGTTATGAACTTGAGGTTGGCATAAAACAAACTGATGCTACCCCCTATAAAGGAGGCAGCCCACTGAGTACAGTGCATCCATGTCGGCCACCAATCCACCAGTTGGAACGTTTCTATCTCTTTTGCCAGCTTAGGTTGACATTCATTCTCCCTGTATTTTGTGTTTTGGGTTGGTTGGAATAATTTGGTAAATATGATCTGCCTTTTCAGGGAAGAGCAGGGGCCGCCTTTGCTGCCTCTGAAATATTACTACTATATTTGGCATTGACAGAGGAACTGATACTGTGCAGTATGAGCCTTGTGTTTGTGATATATCATTGATATTTTAGTTTAGGTATCTAAAAATAGTTGATACCAAACATAACCCCTTTTGCCTCAAATACTTAGACCCAAACCCCGGTATTGAGTAGTTTCATGTACCTTTGCTATTTAAATATTTACACAGTATTTTAACCTTTACAATTAGTCCATGGAAAAGCAAAACAAAAAATCATCCACACTTGAGGTAGTCCCATATACCCAATCCCGTATAAGAAAAAATGCTCCTAATGGGCTATCCGAGCAGATGCCCATCCTGGGAAGTGGTAAAAGTTGAAAAAATGTAATTCACACTATGAAGCTCATCTTGTTACATTCTGTTTATTCTTCCCCAAGCCCATTTAATAGGCTGCTCGTGTCATGTTTCGAGTTGGGGAGCCCAAACAAGGCGAGGCCTAACTGCTGGTTTGTGCAGGGGCGTACATTATGTTTATGCAAGAATCTGCTAGCAGAAGTAATCTAGCTAGAAATGAGAAAAAAGGGGAAAGATAAAAAGAGGAGGGAGCATAATTGGTGCATTGTTGGGTACAGCAAACCTAAAGAAGGGCTTGGATGTAGTTTGGCATCTGCACAGCATTGATCAGTACACCCAATAACTCCCTGTTTAATTTATAGGTGGAGGTGTTATTGGCACAAACTAGGTGCGAAGGACTGTTTCTATCCAAGTTGCCATTTTGGTTGAATGTGTCATTATTCCTTGAAATTCTGTATAATGTAAGTCATGCCGCTTCCCATTCCACCCATCACACCATTGTTAAAAAAAGAAGCAGGATTGAACAAACCATTTTTGCTGCATTAGCCCTTCACATTTAAATGCTAATTTGTAACTGGGGAGACCTACATGGGCAAAGCTCATTGCTAGCATGAGGATTAGGTCAGATTAACTGCACTTGATTTTTAGGTACTCATTCAGGACTTTAATTTAATATAAATCACAACAAAAACACAGGACTTTGACTCTGGTATACATACACAATACAATGCAACTAAATACACATTGGGTAAGCAAAGCAACAAAACATCAGGAGCAAAGCTCAATGGGAAAGCCTCTGGTGGCCGCTAGAACAGCAACTGGTATTTGTTATGCCTGATCTATCACTATTGATCTATTAACATTTTAAAGTTTTGCGACCACAATTTATTTTGCTCTTCTAAAGTGTTGGATATACCTTGTTCTTCCATTATAGTGCCACTAATTGCACTTTCTTCTGCAATGTGGGCAGCGGGGGGCATTCAATTGTGAAATGCCCTGCTCAACATACCTGCGATGATGCCTGTTACTTACCCATTACCTACTCCCATGTGACCACCAGTGAGGCTCACAGTGCAGGTGTAAGCACTTTGACATACAGCAAGGTGCCAGAACGATGAAGTAAAATAGAGTGGGATAAAACACTTTCATGTATGAAGCCGATACTCAGAATTGAAAAAGTTAGTGGGATAACTAGCAAAACTTCTAAAAAAGAAAATCTCTTAGATGGGTGTAATTCCAAATTCTAGCTCTCGATAGCCGCTCCACAGATTTCTTTCTATTTAGGCCATACTCTGCTAAAAGCTGTGAGTGGTCCATATCCAATCTACTCACTGCATCAGCATGTAAACAGCTCCATTCAGTTTGTGCAGGAGGATCTATTCTGCTTTGCTGTGGACTCTAGCCTCCTGCACAGTGCACTGTCCATCATTATTTATACACAACAATATAATGCATTTTAATGCTAGCAGTGAACCCTGCTGGAGGGCACCTGGTTTAGCAAGCTCAGAAAGGAAGGAGGTGGACTAGGGTAGTTTAGTGTTCCTGGACCAGGATGCTACCTGGCCCAGGAATGCTGTACTATTTCATAGTTAATACGGTTGAAAAAAGACATATGTCCATCATGTTCAACCAAGGGTTAGTTATTTTATATTTTTACTGATAGTAACTGTTAATGTTATTTTCTTCTAAATAAGCATCTAATCCTTTTTTGAAGTGTGGGAGGTTATTCTACAGATTTATAGTTCTTATGGTAAAAAGATTGTCACTTCTGGAGATTGAATTTCTTTTTTTCCAGTCAAAGGAAGTGCCTCCTTGTCTTCAGAGAGGAAGTAGTGTTTCCCCATATTTTTTGTATTGCTCATTTATATATGTATACAAGTGAATCATGTCCCCCCTCATTCGTCTCCTCTTAGGACTAAACAGATTTAATTCTTTTACCCTTTCCTCATAACTAAAACCTTTCATTCCTCTTATTAGTTTGGTGGCTCTCCTCTGTACCCTTTCCATAATCAGAGCGTCCTTACTATGAATGGGTGCCCAGAACTGGATGTCATATTACAGGTGAGGGCGCACCAGTGCCTTGTAAAGAGGTAAAATCACATCCCTATCCCGTGATTCCATGCCTTTTTCAATGCATGATAATATCTTGGTGGCCCTTGGTGGCCTTTGTGCAGTTAATCTTCCTCCTGGATGTTTCAGCCAGTGTTCTATCTTGCCCTTCGTGCATCCTTCAATCCTTGCTACGGGGCTGTTGCTGGCATTTATTGTCATCTTGTTTTTTGGTTTACTTGTTTCTGTTTCCATCAGCCATGTGAACCAAAGGGTCTGCTGGTATGTGCAAGCCTCATTTCCACCATATGGACCAGGTAAAGAAATCCAGGGTCATATCTGACATAATGGACACTTCCACACTTGGAATCAGTCGGCAAGCCTTGGGTAGGTAAGTCATATAATTTTTCCAGGGTTTACATTTAAACTGTAGATTTGAGCTGTCAAAATAAACAAAAATGTATTTCTAGCTTCATTTTTTATCTTTATTATTTACAATATTTGGTCATCGAATTTTGAAGATTTGCTCTGGTGGCACTAAACGTAATGTTTTTGGTTGCCTTTCTCTAATGCTGTGTGTCTCGCGATCACAGATTAAAGAAACAGTGGATTGCAAACTCTCTGCCTGCCTCAAAAGGAAGAGCAGCGGGCAAACTCGCCACATTTCTAAACACTTTCTATTTTTATCCATGCTGTGAACGGCTACATACTAACAAGCTGTCTTTGCCATGTGCCTCATAAGACTTCCCATGGGCACATCCTTCGAGAAGCAGCTGCAATGCCTAAATGAATGCTGCACAATGTTCCTTGATTAAAGCCATAGCATTTGATAAGATGTCGTTTTTGCTAACAAAATGAAAATAACTCTTTATTTATTCTCTGGTCTACATTGTAATCCAGATGTATTATTCCAGCACCAAAATCTCAGGCTTGATGGAGTTCAGCTTTGTATTTGGCATATAAAGCTTTGAGGTTTGAATGCTAATTCTAATGCTGCGATACAAAACTGAATAACAGGGCTAAACATCAGATGCATTGTAAAAGCTTCATTACATCCATCGGAAGACAGCAGTTTAGGGGAATATAAAGGATACTTGTCTGGAAAATATTCAGCTATTTTTTACTTTTTCCAAAAGTATTCCAAAACAGGCAGATAAAGCAGCTGGCTAGCTGGATGAATGTGCTCAGGTATAACCTAGTTCAAGCATAGCTTGGCAGTTTAAAACATTTACCGATATAAACTTATCAGGAGAGACTTAAAGAACTTAATTTGTACAGTCTGGAGGAAAGAAGGGAGAGGGGGGGACATGATTGAGACCTTTAAATATGTGAAAGGATTGAATAAGGTTCAGGAGGGAAGTGTTTTTAAGAAGAAACTTAATGATAGAACAAGGGGGCACAACCTGAAGCTAGTCGGGGGGAAGATCAGGAGCAATGTTAGAAAATATTATTTTACAGAAAGAGTAGTAGATGCTTGGAACAAACTTCCAGCAGAGGTAGTTGAAAAATCAACAGTCACTGAATTTAAACATGCCTGGGATAAGCACACATCTATCCTAAGATAAAGAGTACATACAGTATACACATAAGGGCAGACTAGATGGACCGTATGGTCTCCTTCTGCCGTCAACCTTCTATGTTTCTATAAGACATTTTTGGAACTGAGAATATGTCATGTGCTCTCCTTATATGTGTAACACTACACCAGAGTCTCTAGGCTGTACAATTAATAAAACTGATCACCTACTGTGATAGAAGCTCTAGTGAAGTTGATCCTTGCTTTTCTGAAAGTTCAATAGTGGCCTGAAGCTGACTCTCCTACTATGGCAGCACTCATATATGGCAGATGCTGTTATCACAGGGTCCACAGATAACAGCCATGGTGGGCAGAAATTCAGGATGGTAGTGGATCTCCTATTATGTAACCCATAGGTAAGCAGCCAGCAAGAACTGATATGCCAGACCAGGCCACTGGTTAGACAGGTGATAGAAGTGGCGTGGTCAGGTGTAGCTTAAGGTCAAGATACTCTGGTGTGGTTGCAGCTGTATCATTAAATGTGACAGGGGCCTGGTGTGAACATTTATAGGGCTCTTTCAAAACTCATGCCTGTCAAGTGAGTAGAAATATGACCTCCTGGGCCCCAATGTAGCCACATCTTCTGTAACCCTTCAAGTTACACCCCTGTGTGTTTGGGCATAGCAGAGTTAGGCAATGGGAATTGCCATGTGAACATGTTAGGCGTTTGCTAGCAATAGGGCTTGGTTTCAGCCGAGACAACACAACTGGAGTTCCCTGTTGTCAGGCAATGAGAAGCACCAAGGAGGTATGTGGCAGATGAGAATAATATAATTTCAACACTGTACATTATGCTCACATGATGCTCAGTTAATTGCCAAGCTATAAATTGAATTTGTTTAATAATTACATATATATATGAAATAATATAAAATATACCAAGGATTTCAAATATAAATAAGACAGAGATAGAGAAAAAAAGGTATTACCTGCATACTACAATCTTAGTGTAAACACACTAAGAGAACAAGAATATATTTATTGTTATAATATATATATATATATATATATATATATATATATATATATATATATATTTTTTTTTTTTATATACATAAGCTTTATTAAAAGCTTAGCACATTGTAAATTAATTCTGGTGCAAATATCCCTGCAAACTGCAGCTTTAATAATAAACTTTATAATCTTACCGTTGTGTTCTATGGTAGCCTAATTGTGCCAGCAACAAGGAGGATAAAGTAGCTAATTGACCTGCACACAGTGCTCAGTACAGATTTGTAAATACGGAACTCCTTCAGATCAACGTGCCAATGGGGAAAATAGTTTTGTGATTAAGGGTTTGTATGCTGTTCGTGTTAGCTTGGCTGTATCAACCGATGCCTGACCATTAGAGCTCGACACAACCCATCATATCTTTAGTAAATTGTAGCCTAGATGCCTGTCATGCTGTTTAATGTCTCAAAGCTGACCAAAGCTCCTGCCATTTAATACTCCACACCCCGAAATCAGGCCACCTTCCCACTTCCCACCCACAATGTGTAGCTGCCCCCATTGAGTGCTGGCACAGAGAAACCTGAGGCTGGGAGGTAATGAGAGGAAGGGCATGGCTCTTGCAGTCCAGTGGGCTGTAAAATATAGGAGTGAAGAGGTCCCTGTGAGAGTATTGATCTGCTTTTATCCTTTTCTACCCCATTGAATAAAGAAATGAAAACATTGCATGAAGTTACGCTAACTTGTTACAAATGAATGACAAAACGCCTTCTAACATGAGAAAAGTCCACTATCTAAAAATATAAAACAAGATCCCTAAATCTTTTGCATACTATTACTATGTTTTGCATACTAAGACTTATTAGTATTCTTGTTTATTTATAAAGTGCCATGATTACCATTACATTACACATTATGTTTGGTGAACGAGGAATACTTTTTAAGACATTTTTAGATAAAAGCATAATTTATTAAAATGTTAGGAGCATCTCTGAATATATAAGCCTGAAGAGCCTCTCTAAATTGTAACGTGTGCCCAATATAGGGCTGTTATTTAATCCACTGATGTAAAGAAAAATCCACACAATTGAACAGATGCTACACTTCTCTCGTAGAAATGCTCCATGGCAACATCTAATAAGGTGAAATAGATTTTTGAAATATATTTAATACTTGCGTGTTGAGTAGGAAAGGCTCTCAGAACTTTGAATGAAAGTAGTTCCACGTTCTGAGAATTCCTGAAATTTAACAGCTTTAATCGATATTTTGCTTCCCATTCCTATTGCTTCCCATACCTATTATTCCTATTATTATTACTATTGTTTGGAGGGCAGGGAGGTGTTTGTCTTAAAGGAAATCAGATTTATTTATGATTGTTACAGTTGATTTATACAGTGGCTAGGCCCTGGGACAAACATTAAAAGGGGCCCTTTGATGACTTATACAGTAACTTTTTTCCTTCATTGGATACGGGTAATTCAAACAAAGTAGGGCCCAGATACCCCCTGTTTATGCCAGAAACAAACTACCACTACCACAAACTACCACACCGCTGAGTAAGGGCAAAAAACACACAGACAATCCTAACAAACATTAAAGACATACAAAGTGACACAGTATTATATAATAGTATAATAGGGGCACTGCTCAGTTCCTCTCATAGCCTATCATACATATAATATGCCCTCTAACACCTGGAGCCAATTCAAAGTGCTAATCTATCTAAAGTGCATACAAGTAAATCAATCATCATATTATCCATTAAAGTGCATGTGCAATAAAAACATAGATAACATTACTATATATAAATATAAAGTGGTAATTACCCGAATAATATATTAATCCCACAGTACTAATATCTATAATCTACTGCCAAGTAATGAAAGAGAACTAGGAGAGGAAGGAAGGTACAAGGTACAAGAGGGTACAAGTATTCTTTGTTAAAAGTACATCACCAGCAAGTAGGCTCCATGACAGCGACCCCAGCCAACCCACTTTACTTCCTCAGGGTAGTATCAATATTAATTGGTCACACTGCCCTAAGGAACAGATGGGTTGCCACCATCACGGAACACATGGGTATACTATATATGATAGGCTTTGAGAGTGTCACTCTGTGTGTATGTTTTTAAAGGTTTTTAGGATTCTGTGTGTTTTTGCCCTTACAATAAAATGATATGGATCATAGAATTACTCAGTGGTGCAGTGGTTTGTTTCTGGCATAAACAGGGGGTGTCTGGGCCGCCCCCACTTTGTTTGAATTCATTGTGGTTGTAGCTAGAATTCTGCACACTGTGGTTATTTTTGTACTGGTGCGGTTGGAAAAATATTTCTGTAAAGTATTGGATACAGGTAGACATATTAATATTAATACATATTTAAACAGCTCAGACAGGCTACTTTTCCTGTACTGTGCAATATGAGCATACATCTGATAAAAAAGGTGGAGGAGCCACAATGATGGGGCCCCCTGGCCTTATGGGTCCCAGTGCGGTCACTACCCCTGCACCCTCTGTAGTTAAGCCCCTGTTTTTATGTGTACTGTGAAACTGATAAAAAATCAAATCTACCTTTTCCAATGTGCTTGCCTATTCCTTTATTTCACTTACCTGGTACTCTTTCCCTTGACAGCCTTGTCAGTTTTATTTCAATAATTTTTCAGATGCAGAAACAACTGTACATACCTTTGTTCAAAATGTGCAGGCCATCCCATGCGGGAGGAGGGAGGATATGGTTTGTATGTCAGACATGACTTCTTTTAAATCAAGAAATGTCCAATAACAGGTAAAAGCTATCAATATGCTTATCTTATATAGCAAACTAGCAAGCAACGGTTCAAATGGAAAAGCAGTTGATTAAATACATCAACAATATGGTATAATAAAGTGTGTGTCAAATTATAGACAATGGAAAAGTGCTAAAAGAAGGAAATTAAGAAGAGAAAAAGAAGAAAAAGATGTTGAGAAAAGTTGGAATCCTTCTCGCTCAGCCCCAGAACCCAAGTATTTTCCTTAATGTACTGAATCTCTGGTTGAGCCCTCCATGGCTACCAAATTGCTAAAAATGTATCATGTAAATCATTGAGCATGCTAGATAGTTTTTCATTAATGAAGAACCCATTAATCCTTGCCTTGACCTTTTCCAAAGACATGAATTGCTGTTTCAATGCCTTTGCAAGTGCCAATAAAATTGAGGGGAGGAGTCCCTTTTGTTTGTTGCCGAGTTCAGTAGCCTTGTCAGTTTTGTCCAGAATATTACCCCAAGCTGTTCTTCAGATAAGTATCTGCATGTGTAGACAGAAAATGATCCGAACATGCATTAGAAGTTTAGTGATTTCAGGTGGGAGAAAGAAACGGATGCAGGAGATGCTTTCGAGTTGGACACGACAGGAGGTAGGTAATGACAAATTGGGGTGTGAATGGGAGAGAGGAGTCCAGTATAATATTTATAGGATGAATTCTTGGATTTGAAAAGAAATCTCTTTATAACTGTAGTTAACAGTTCTCCTGCAACTGCACTCACGGAAGGCTGTCAGATATAAAAGTGAGCTCTCAAACACAGCCCCCCCCGCAATGGTTCCCAAATGCAGATAATGTAATGCTTTTGCTGATAAAATACTGTTTTTGAGAGGAATCTAATAATCAGAAAATTGTATTTGCTAGGCAAGTATGAATGTCATTAGATTGTACAGATGCAATGGTTTTCAAAACCTTTTAATAATTATTAATTCTTGTTTTCCAAGTTTTCAATTTCTATTTTGCTGAAAATAAGCATTTAGAAATAGCGAGACAATCTATCATCTACTTTTTTGTTTCTAGCATAAATGTACTTTAATCTTTAAAGCAAGACAAGCTTGTGATGGATAAGATGTATTCAAAGTACACAATACTGACAACTGGTTAATAAATGTTTGTGAGGCATACAAGCTGTGCTAAAATGAAATACATAAGATGTATTTCATTGTCTAATAAATGCATCTAGCAGGCTGCTCTAAAGTCTCCGTTTATTTTTTGTATTGCATTACTTGTGTTAGATATGAATGGATTTATTAATCTACCTTGGCTGTAAATCATCCTTTATCTTTGTTATGCCACATAATTCTATAAACTACACTTCATAGGGACTTAGGGGGATATTCATTAAAATGTGTAGAGAGAAGGTTGACAGCAGAAGAAGACTGCTATAGTCCATCTAGTCTGCCCTTATGCCCCTATTTGGAAAACTTCTCCACATGAAACCCCTTATCAGTGTATGAAATAAACACATATTTAGCACTTTGTAATTAGATTCTTTATTTGCACCGTACATACATGGAATCTATTTTGGCAGTTAGGCCAGATGTAAGAACTGTACATCGAGTATGGGAAGAAACAGCAATAATGGTGATGAGGAAATTACTATAGTATGGCCAACTGGGTATACTACAGAAGGTGAGAGAAGAAGCCCGGAGCTACCTGCCCAGGCAGCTATTCCAAGGTACCATACGACGAGGTAGATACAGGCAGCTCCCAGCAATACCACCTGCAGCCTCCCCCAGAAGGTGAGTACTGGGGAAACTCAACAAAGGGGAGGGCGGGATTGTCACGTGTGATAATGATACAGAATCAGGAACACCAGGCAGGAGCTGAGGAAGATCTGGAAGGAAATAGAGAGTTAGGGCTGACTAT
Organism: Gastrophryne carolinensis; assembly: GCA_027917425.1. Taxonomy (NCBI): domain Eukaryota; kingdom Metazoa; phylum Chordata; class Amphibia; order Anura; family Microhylidae; genus Gastrophryne; species Gastrophryne carolinensis. The sequence continues at coordinate 252,847,656 of CM051236.1, read as the reverse complement.
ACCTGGAGGGAGCCAGCGATGAGCATCCAATGAACTGCCTCCAGAGTCGGGGGGGGGGGGGGTTCTGCCGACAGGTATGGTTTTTGCCAGAGCCTTTCGCAAGGAGTGTCAGACTGTGCTGCATACAAACTGGGGTCCCATTACTGTTGCCAATGGCCAATGAGCCCAAAGCCTAACATGGGAAAAGTCCAGTTCAGGTTTTGTGGGAGACAGGTGCAACAGAGCCAAAGAGTCCAGGACCAGAAAAGCCATAATCCAAAGCAGGTAGTCATCCATGCCGGGGATTAAGAGCCAGAGCAGGGTCGATATCTAAAGTCGGGAGGTCAGAGCCAGAGCAGGGTTGCTATCCAAGCCAGAAAGTCAGAGCCAAAGTCAAACAGGATATACACACGGGAACAGGAGGCAATTATCACTAAATCTTCAGGCACCTTTCCAGCACCGCAAGCCCATTTTTAAAAGCTGCTTGATGCCAGGGAGTAATCGCTGTGCATGCGTGGGCACTCGCATTTGAGCACTCCGCTGATAGTGGCGCACATGTGCGAAGTCCAGGGGCCATCCAGGCATGTGTAGATCAGCCCGGACAGCGCACCGCCTAGACAGAAACACCCAAGAGGCGTGACCGTGCATGCGCATACTCATGTGGAAGAGTGCGCACACCCCGACGCAAGACCAGGTCTCCTACCATGACAGCCATTGTTGAACACATATGATTAAAATGTCCAATAACCTTTTGGTCTGCTATCATAATCCCTAGGGGACATCCCAATTTAGGACACCCCACAGTTTACATTTTTAAACAGGTCGTAGTAGGCAAAGAACATGACTGTTTTCCAGGCAACAAAATGAGGCAGCGGCAGTTGGCACTGCAAAGCTGCAGCTGCATCTCGGCTCTTTCCTTTCTTCATGTTGTATAAATGTTGTATAAATGTTGAATAAATGGAGCAGAAATGCAGCTGCTTTGCAAGCCAAATTAGGGTGGCCACTGAAATTATGTTAATGGGCTACAAGTCCTTTAACTTTCGGGTTGGAAGGAGATTATCTAAAAAACTAGTTAGGTAGTGGGTTGTGGGGGTCAGGCAAAATTGTTAATGAGGTTGGGGAGTTGGATGAAGGAGTGCCTCAAGCAACAAAGTTATACAAATCAGAGTGCCAGGGAGAGGGGTAATCTGGCAATACAGCTAGGGAGGCAGGAAGGTCAGGATGGGGGGTGGTTCAGGAGCTTGGGAAGTCAGGGAGTCGGGAGCTCAGACAAAACAGAGAGGAAGGTTGGCAAGTCAGGGGTTGGGGTGCTCAGGCTGTACAGATAGGGACAAATATATGACTGATAAAATTAAAATAAATATAAATATATATATATATATATATATATATTTATATGACAGATAAAATTGAAATCAATGTCTCTCATCTTGGAATACACACCGCTGAACGGCATTCCAATCGCTCACTTCCATTGGAGGATAAGAGTATGCATTTTATATTAAGCCTACCTGTATTTAAAGCGGTACTGAGTTATTTGTAATAAACATTTTAAACTGTATTGCACTACCTTTGCCTTGTGCTTTATATATGGGAACATGGTTTTTGTTTTGGACGACACTCTATGACTAGTGACATCTTCATGGAATTTCCAGGAAGAGTTATGTGAAGCCAATGATTGCCGGTGATTTTTAAAGGCACAGTTACAGCTTGGATTTGGTAAGCGCAATAGAGGTGGTGGTAAAAAATATAGAATCACATTATGTTGCCATACACGTGGTGATCCATATCAGGAGCACTGTGAAGTATTTTGAAGATTTTTATAATACAGATAGGTTGGGAATTCAGGGAGGGGGGAGCTCAACTTGGACGCTCTGGAAGTCAGCGGGAGGGGTGCTCAGGCAATGCAGCTAGGACAATCAGGAATTCAGGGGGCAGGGCACTCAGGCAAAACAGATAGGGAAGTTGGGACAGCAGAGGACGGGGCACTCAGGCAATTCTGATAGCAATGTTGGGATAGAGAGGTTGGGAGGTCAGGGGGCAGGCCGCTCAGACAATACAGATATTAAAGGAGCAGTATCGCAAATTTTTCTTGGTGACTTATATTTAAATGGTACTTTGAATGTAGGTAAGTGTTGGCGTAAGAATTACAAATGTAGAAAAAAATGATGTCTGTGTTGTGCAGCTGGAGACTAATAGCTCATGTTTATGTCTGCTGAGTGTCGGGGCCCGACACTCTGGCCTGTTCCACGCTGAGGAGAGGGGTGAAACAATGTATCAAAGTATCAGCTGTTCAGTGCTGGCAGCCGTCCAGCATAAGATAACAACATTGCCTGGCCAGAACTCATATATCTAAAACAGAAAGAAAAGCTCTAGAAGTCATTTAGCTGATTGGTAAATTCAATGTCTTTGAACCAGAGAGTCATTGGTTCAATCTCAGACTCGCCAGTTTATCTTTTTTTTGGGGGGGGGGTTATTTTGTTTCAGAATTGGATTTTTGAGTTTACATCCTGTTTTTTTGCTCTAAACATTTTATATTTTGACAGTTTTCTCTTCATGTTGGCTCTGCTGCAGAATCTTTCAGTTTACCATTTTCTCTCTCTTTTCTCAACACATTTTTCGATATGATCTTTCTTTCAGCTTTGTGTGTTTTGAGCAAAGCCCAACCCAGGATTTTCACTATCTGGAGTTTTGTTTTGTGCCCCTGGGGGCATCCCGACTTGGGATGCCCTGATATGTGAAATCCCCAAGTTCACCTGTGAAAACGTACCTTTCCCTGTCCCACAGCGCATGCGCGGGCTCTCATCCAATCAGCGCTGTTTGCACACAGATGGGGAGCCTGAGCAGTAACCTTCCTGGCCGCCCGGCCTGTCTAAATGACTATCTGTTTGAGCGCGCCAGAAGAATTGGGGGATCTGTGGTTATCCAGGGGTCGTTTCACACAGTGGGCATCCTTATTTAGAATGCCCAAGGGGGAAGGTCAATGGCCGGGTCTTATAGACTTCAGGGTCGGCCACTCAGGGTTTTGTTCCACTTTAATACCTTTAAATTTTCCTGCACAGTTATTCAAAGAAGAATTTCAGTCATTTTCAGTTAGTTTAGTTTATTTTGTATATATTTTACACATTTGAGTCACCTGGTCTCATAACAAAAGCAGCACCTCACACACACACAGCCGTTACCACTAATTATAGTGTCAGCCTCTGAGGTAAAGTGTTGCTAGGAGACCATTGGGCTAAATGAAGCAGCTCACTAAATACAACCCAGCAGATCCCCCTATTCAGCAAATGGACTGAGCCATTGTCATTATACAATTTAAAAGAAAGGCAGAAAATGAAAAAAATATTTATCATAACATTATTTATACACATGTTAGAAGCTATTGTGTGGCTATTTAATTATTTATCTTTTTTAATGCAAATTTTGCGATACTGCTCCTTTAAGGATGGGAGATCAGGGGGCAGGGGGCTCAGGCAATACAGATAGGGAGGTTGGAAAGATGAGAGGATTGTTGCCCAGGAAGGTCTGGAAGACAGAGGTGGGATGCTCAGGCAATACAGCTAGGAAGGCTCGTAAGAAAGGGGGTGCTCAGGCAATGCAGCTAGGAAGGTTCGGAAGTCAGGGGAGGGGCGCTCAGGCAAAACAGATAGTTGGGAGGTCAGGGGGCAGGATGTTCAGGCCATACAGATAGGGAAGTTGGAAAGTCAGGGGGCAGGGTGCTCAGGCTGTACAGATAGGGAGATTGGAAAGTCAGGGATGGGGTACTTGGGCAATACAGATAGGGAGGTTGAGAGATCAGGGGGCAGGGTGCTCAGGCTGTACAGATAGAGAGGTTGGGAAGTCAGGGGGCAGGGTGCTCAGGCTATACAGATAGGGAGGTTGGGAAGTCAGGGGGCAGGGTGCTCAGGCTATACAGATAGGGAGGTTGGGAAGTCAGGGGGCAGGGTGCTCAGGCTATACAGATAGGGAGGTTGGGAAGTCAGGGGGAAGGGTGCTCAGGCTATACAGATAGGGAGGTTGGGAAGTCAGGGGGAAGGGTGCTCAGGCTATACAGATAGGGAGGTTGGGAAGTCAGGGGGCAGGGTGCTCAGGCTATACAGATAGGGAGGTTGGGAAGTCAGGGGGAAGGGTGCTCAGGCTATACAGATAGGGAGGTTGAGAGGTCAGGGGGCAGGGTGCTCAGGCTGTACAGATAGGGAGGTTGGGGTGTCAGGGGCAGGGTGCTCAGGCTGTACAGATAGGGAGGTTGGGAAGTCAGGGGGCAGGGTACTCAGGCTATACAGATAGGGAGGTTGAGAGGTCAGGGGGCAGGGTGCTCAGGCTGTACAGATAGGGAGGTTGAGAGGTCAGGGGGCAGGGTGCTCAGGCTGTACAGATAGGGAGGTTGAGAGGTCAGGGGGCAGGGTGCTCAGGCTGTACAGATAGGGAGGTTGGGAAGTCAGGGGGCAGGGTGCTCAGGCTATACAGATAGGGAGGCTGGGAAGTCAGGGGGCAGGGTGCTCCGGCTATACAGATAGGGAGGTTGAGAGGTCAGGGGGCTGGGTGCTCAGGCTGTACAAATAGGGAGGTTGGGAAGTCAGGGGGCAGGGTGCTCAGGCTATACAGATAGGGAGGCTGGGAAGTCAGGGGGCAGGGTGCTCAGGCTATACAGATAGGGAGGTTGAGAGGTCAGGGGGCAGGGTGCTCAGGCTATACAGATAGGGAGGTTGGGAAGTCAGGGGGCAGGGTGCTCAGGCTATACAGATAGGGAGGTTGGGAAGTCAGGGGGAAGGGTGCTCAGGCTATACAGATAGGGAGGCTAGGAAGTCAGGGGGCAGGGTGCTCAGGCTATACAGATAGGGAGGTTGAGAGGTCAGGGGCAGGGTGCTCAGGCTGTACAGATAGGGAGGTTGAGAGGTCAGGGGCAGGGTGCTCAGGCTGTACAGATAGGGAGGTTGGGAAGTCAGGGGGCAGAGTGCTCAGGCTATACAGATAGGGAGGTTGAGAGGTCAGGGGGCAGGATGCTCAGGCTGTACAGATAGGGAGGTTGGGAAGTCAGGGGGCAGGGTGCTCAGGCTATACAGATAGGGAGGCTGGGAAGTCAGGGGGCAGGGTGCTCAGGCTATACAGATAGGGAGGTTGAGAGGTCAGGGGGCTGGGTGCTCAGGCTGTACAAATAGGGAGGTTGGGAAGTCAGGGGGCAGGGTGCTCAGGCTATACAGATAGGGAGGCTGGGAAGTCAGGGGGCAGGGTGCTCAGGCTATACAGATAGGGAGGCTAGGAAGTCAGGGGGCAGGGTGCTCAGGCTATACAGATAGGGAGGTTGAGAGGTCAGGGGGCTGGGTGCTCAGGCTGTACAAATAGGGAGGTTGGGAAGTCAGGGGGCAGGGTGCTCAGGCTATACAGATAGGGAGGCTGGGAAGTCAGGGGGCAGGGTGCTCAGGCTATACAGATAGGGAGGTTGAGAGGTCAGGGGGCAGGGTGCTCAGGCTATACAGATAGGGAGGTTGGGAAGTCAGGGGGCAGGGTGCTCAGGCTATACAGATAGGGAGGTTGGGAAGTCAGGGGGAAGGGTGCTCAGGCTATACAGATAGGGAGGCTAGGAAGTCAGGGGGCAGGGTGCTCAGGCTATAGAGATAGGGAGGTTGAGAGGTCAGGGGCAGGGTGCTCAGGCTGTACAGATAGGGAGGTTGAGAGGTCAGGGGCAGGTTGCTCAGGCTGTACAGATAGGGAGGTTGAGAGGTCAGGGGCAGGGTGCTCAGGCTGTACAGATAGGGAGGTTGAGAGGTCAGGGACAAGGTGCTCAGGCTGTACAGATAGGGATATTGGAAAGTCAGGGGCAATACAAATAGGGAGGTTGGGTGGTGTTTTTGTGAAAGACCAGTAGCCAGTTTGAGCAAAGACGGATTATTGCATGACTCGATGAATAATAGTTTCTTCTTCCCTTCCCCAAACCACCTGCATCTCATGCTGTTGTAGCCAACATAAGTAAGTTGCCATTCTCCTCTTCCTGTGATGGTGATGATGAGCTCTCTGGGATGTAGCTGCTCCTGGGAATGCAGCTTTTGGGCTGTCAGAAGGTTTTAGTTAACTGAATTATGGACACATATTATACTGATCTGGTATAAAAGAGATGCAATCTTTCTGGATTCTGAACTTTTATAAACCGATTCACTGTGTTCATTATTTCTAAAAGTGAGAATTATAGTTTAAAATCTCTCACACTATCATCAAGGTGTTAACAGACTGTTAATATCAATATCCAAATTAGACTTTATATAAGCATCCATTGTGATATCCTGGAGACAATACAAAGGAAAAACAACATGCATACACGAATAAGAGGTACTAACAATGAAAAGTACAATTATAAGAACTCTTTTTAGTATAAGATCTACTAAGGTGTTTCATCTATTGTATCTTGTAAATGCCGGCTATTTGCTTTTTAGTACACATTTTTAATAGTCCTTGTAATAATTACCTTTTTTTCTAAAGCTCCACAAAAGATAGTAGTTCTATAAACATCAATAATAAATACAGATGGCAATTTAACAAACAATTTCCATTTTTTTCCTTGAATGCCAGTTGAAATCATTTTAAAATATCCATCCCAACCCAGGTAGTTGTTATAGAACGTTTGTATCAAAAGGACACTAATTAAAACTCCCTATAAAATAAATCAGTTTGTAAACTGACAACAAAAGCATTTTCAATGTTTTATTTAAAAAGAACAGAAAAACAAGATTCACAAATTGTGAATTGCATTAACCCTCAACATAAAAACATAAGAGAGCAAGAGAGTATGATAGCTTTTACCCTTTTTTTTATAAACAGCCTTACTCCAGGCTGTTTCTCTTTATAGTAGGAAACGTTGAGAACAAAACAAGGATGACAGACCATGCTGGAACTTGTCAGCTCATAAATAATTTGTGTAGGGTAATATAAAATTCTGGGCCTTTATGAATTGCGCTGTTTAGCATCTTTCTGGTGTTTATAGTTCCAGTTTTGAGCATGAGATTCTTCTTTGGCACTGCAATCATGTCTACAACGTTGCGCGATGCTAACTAATTAACTTTGGTTGTAGCATTAAGTTTTGGATGGCCTGTGTCCAACTATTGATTATACTATACCAGCGCCAGTGTATGCCACTTTGTACCACCAGAACTGCACAGTGTTTTTTGATTTTTTTTTCCACCCTGAAAATATTGGTGCTGTATTTTTTGGGTGCTGGTCTGGGTTTCATCAGTACAGTTACATTATATTACTACTGCGAACAAAAGGGATAAACTTTACAGTGCATTTAGGCTGCGTTTTAGTTGTTGGTGTCCAAATTACACATTGGTAAAGCAATAGAAGCCATGAAAAACCATTTTACCATTAAAAAAGTTATATTTTAAGACATCTAGATCCTGCGTTTACATTATTAGCAAGTCACAATGCAAGCTCTGTACAAAAAAGATTTGTGTAATATTAATTGTAAGCCTAAAACACTTCGATACAGTTCTGCCCTTTGTGCTCTATGGGATCTTGACCTACAGTGCCATTATAACTGATGATGCTTCAACCACAGTGCCTGGTGCTGCAACCTATAAGGTGCTAGTGTTAAAAAAGGTGTTAACTGACAGCCACATTGGCGCAGACTGTTTTTGTTTTTTTAAATCACACACTGGCGCTAAGGTAAAAACAGTGGTGCTGAGTGGTGCTGATACTTCATAAGTCAGGCTCCTGTACAACAACCCCGCTGTAGATAAAAGTAGTAGAAATTCAGTTGCTTATTTTAAAGAGATTTCATTGTTTGTGGAATTTAAGTGTTTTTATTGGCACTTAAACAAAGGCTTAGCAAGATACGTATGGATACTGACATAAGTTTACACTGACTCTATTTACAGCCAAATGATTTGCTTGAAACAAGCCTACCAGAGGGGAAACACAGTAATTAATTAGAATACATAAAAAAATATTTTACTTACTTAAAAAACAATTGAAACAATTAAATAATTATTTGACTAAACAGGAGCTGTCCCAAGGTCCACCCCATCTTTCCCCGGTTAAGATACCTTCGCTCCACCTGCGAAGTAAGTGCACTCACAATGAAATAAAATGTCACACTCAGACTTGTACACCAAAATATTTGACAAGATCTAAACAACTGAATTGTACTGATCATTCTATCCTACTATAGCAAAACCTTCCTGTGTACTGAGGAAGCAATTACTTGCGAAACGCATCTACACCTACATTTGATGCTTGCTACAGCTGAGAGAACACTTGCTACAAGCTGAACTATAACCGATTGTAGAATTAAAGGAGCAATTACAACAAAATGTAAGACATCGTTTATGTACTTATTGACTAGCACTTATATTGCGCGCCAGCTGTACTAACTATTTACATATGATCACCTTGCCTATATAGGAATACAAAGCGAGGTACCGAAAAGGGCCCCATTACCTTTCTGCAGAGAGAAGAGGGCGGGGTTTTCATAGCTGCAGAGAGAGGCAGCCAATCAAGACATCTGGGGAGGGAGTGGGAGGTGTTTCCATTCTCTGTCCACTGAAGGCTGATTGACGGACCAGGTCAGTGGGCTAGTGATTGACAGCTGAATGAGGAAGTGAAGGACAATGCTGGAGGAACGTAAGCTGATGATATTTATTTTTGAACTTTTTACTTGCCAAACACTTTGTCTACTCATGATCTACAACACAAAAGCAGGACCAGCCTAGGGTTAAGAGTTGTACTTTGACAGAATTTAGGATTGTGCCCCCCCCCTCCCAAAAACACACACTCACACATATACAGACAGCAAAAAGGGATAGAGACAGAAAAAGGTTAAATGGAAATTAAGATAATGCGAAAGCTAGGTAGAACAATTAAAGGGTTGTTCTACTCATCCTTTGTGCCATGCATGTCCACCTCCCAGACCATATGTTAAACTTCCCGAGAGCAGGGAAGAGTGCCCTGTCTGTCCCCTCTGGTCCAAGATGGCGGTTGTGGTCATAGTTTACTTTGCAGCACACCCACTCCATTTGTTGCAATAGAGGATGCAGACACATGACCCAGCCTTGGCACCCTAAAGACGGTAGGGAAAATAGAGGGAGATTTTAGGGAATGTGACAAAGAGTAAATGAAGGAGGAAATTTGAAAAGAGAGAATGTGGAGAACAAAGGAAGCTAGATAAATCATAGAATAGAGAGAACAAACAAAAGAATGTGAATAAAGAAAAAGGAGATGATGTGAAAAGGAGAACAATGGTGGTAATGTCGAAAAGAAGTTTAGATGTGTGACTTTCTGAAGTTCAGACAAATTTGGACCTTGTAACATGACAATTATTATTATTGCTGTTGCTTTATATAGCACCATCTTCTTTCGTAGCTCTGTACAAGGTATACTTACAGACAAGGTAAAACATAATGTACAGAGACCATTACAAACTAGATGCTACAAAGTTCAAACCAAACATTGCGAGAACAGGAGACAATAGGAAAGAGCCACGCACTTGCAAGCTTACAGTCTAAGAGATAGCGAGTGGTGACAAAAGCTGGATCACATGTGGTAGAGCTTAAGTTTGATGGCTTGTGCTCTGTGAAGGTTATAGGAGTTGCTTAATCCATGTTATATGCTTGTCTAAAGAGGTGGGTTCGGGGGGCAGATTTAAAAGCTTGTAACGCTGGAGAGTGACAGATTAGGTTGGGGAGTGCATTTCAGAGAAGTGGAAAGGCACCAGAGAAGTCTTAAAGGCAGGAATGTGATGAGGTGACGATGGAGGCATTCACGAGAATGTCAGAGACATAGTGGATGTTGTAATACTAATAATAATATTATTAATATCTCCTGCCTGGCTCTCCAAATGTAAACAATACTAATAATAATATTATTAATATCTCCTGAATGGCTCTTAGCCAAATGTAAACAATTATATATCTCCTGCCTGCCGCTCGGCAAATGTAAACAATATTATAACTAGATATTAATAATATTGTGTATATATTTATCCTGCCCGGCTCAACTAAAATAGGTAACACATATACCAATATTATCAATATCTGGCCAATGATCACGCAATGGATACACGCATAAGACTATAAGACTGTAGGTTCTTTTGACTTCTGGTAAATGCACGAGACACTGAGACACGTAGTAAATAAAGAGATATATTGTTGACAAAATAACACAATAATGCAATCCAATCTCAAATCAATCACAATACAATCCAGTTATGAGACTGGCATACATATATACAGGGAAAGACACATTACCCTCCTGAAACGGCACTCACAATCAGCAGACCTTTTCAGCTGGTAGCCTTCATTCCCTCTTTCCCCTGTCTTCTCGCCCGGCCCTTCTCATGTGCCCGCAGTCTCCGGTCCAAAAACCCTCTCCCTTCCTTCTGCCCCCCTCCTAATTATACTAAGAGTGGGCTTCTGGTATTCCTTTGATCTTTTACGACCCTAGTCTTCTTCTAATCTGGCTTCTCAATCTTGTCCCAGCCCTGCTTTATTGTCGCAGGATGCTGTCCTATCTGATTGGAATACAATTCCTGCCCGGCCACCTGTGCATGCTGATATTGTAAACTATTTGCTGTATATTCCTATACTTAAATATGCAACATTATTAGCAATATTGATTTTCCATAAAGGCCCCTTATTTACAGTATGGCTGGATGAAATGTAGGGAGGGGCCTGGGTGGAGAGAGCTTTGTAGATTTGTGTAAGACGTTTGAACTAAACCCTCTGAGAAACAGGTAACCAGTGGAGTGAGTGACAGAGGGGAGTGGCACAGGATAAGCAAGAGGAATGGTGGACGAAGCAAGCAGCAGAATAGGTTGGAGGGGTCCTATTCTGTTGGTTGGTAAATCACAAAAGAGAGAGTTGCAGTAGTTCAGTTGGGTTATGACCAGGGCGTGCACTAACATTTTAGTGGTATCAGGTGAGAGGAAGGGGCAGTGCTCAGCACCCCCACTCTCTTGTTGAGAAGAAGAGCATGGTCGACAGTGTCAATTGCAGAGGATAGGTCCAGAAGAATAACAACAGAGTAGTGGCATTTGGATATGGCAGTTAATAGATCATTAGAGACATTAAGCCTGATTCATATTAAAATTAAAGAAAAAATACCGCGCTAAAATTATGTTATTTACAATCAAGGTTTAGTACAAATTACAAAGGAGAACTGCTCAACGTGCTGTGACCCAAATATCCCAATAGGTCCAGGCTTGAATGTACAGTAGTATAGCACAGAGCAAGATTGTATTGGGCTGTTTGGACGCCCTTACATCATAAAATAGTGTCCGAAAACTGCATGCATTAGCACAGGGTGATGACTAGAGTCACTTCACTTCAAGCAACAAAACGTGTGCCCTTCACCTTCTGTAGTGCCCTCTTACCAAAAGCAAGGTATGAATATCAACATCAATTTACACCCATTCGGGTCTGACATCTGTGGAACTCATCAATCTCCAGTAGATCGGTGTGAATATATAGAGCAGATGCCTTGGGCTCAGCTCAGATATAGATCCATCATATGAATAAACTCAAAAAAGGGGGAAAGAAAAAACAGAAATAGGATCTAGCGTACTAATAACGTTTAATAAAAGTAGGTTTATAAAAAGGTGCCAAATGCACTCACAATTAAAAAATGTACATGAGTAATTGATAGCAAGAGCGGCTCTCGCCCAACCTTTCTGTCACCTCGGCCGATGATGGATGGGAGGGAGAGGGTTCTGCTATGCCCATAGATAAATCCAAGTCCTGGTGAGATGTGTGGTGCTGCCGCCGTCACATCTCTCTAGGGTCTTGGGAGTGGAAAAACTTGAAATGTGCTGAGAGACTATGGGTTTCTAATCCTCTTCTAATATTATAGAGGTGCTCTCGTTGTGCGAATTTTAAGTGGTCGGATAGTTCTGCCGACGTATAATAATTTGCAGGGGCACCATATGAGATATACTACTCCTGCGGTATTGCACGATATGAATTTTGTGCTTTTATAAACTTTATTAGTTTTATGGTTCAAGAAGGACTGTTTGGGCTTTTCTGTTGGGGTGCACGTTTTGCAACCTGCACATGTACCACATCTGAAAAAGCCCACTGGAGGGTTATTCACAAGGGCTATTGATTTCGGAGGGTCTACATAGCTTTTGGTAAGCATATCTTTAAGATTAGGGGCTTTGCGGAAAATGATCCTTGGGTGTTCTGGCAGGACGGGTCCTTGCGTAAGATCACTTTTTAGGATATGCCAGTGTTTGGTGAGTAGCCCTTTCAATTGTTTATGTTGGAGATTAAAATTAGTTATAAATAAGTACTCAGATTGAGATGTGCGTACTCGTTTGTTTGGGAAGGATCTATCTCATGCTCTCACTTCCCCCCTTTGGAGTTCAATTTCTTCCCTTCTATATCCTTTGTCCAAAAACCTTTGGGATACGAGGGCGGATTGGGTATCATAGTCAAGTAGGGATGTGCAGTTTCGCCTTATACGCATGAATTGTCCCTTCGGAATTGCCTTCAGCCAGTTTGGGTGGTGGCAGCTGGACGAAGGGACATATCCATTGCGATCTGTAGTTTTGAAATAGGTGGAAGTTACTAAGCTCTGTCCATCCTTTTTTGATGGTGAGGTCCAAAAAATGAATGGATTCGTTGCTGGTTTCAGCAGTGAACTTTAAATTGAAGGTGTTAGCATTCACTGCCTGTAAGACGTCGTCCAGCAAAGTTTGGGGGCCATCCCATGTGCAGAGGATGTCGTCAATGTAACAACGCCAGCAGACTAGGTGAGGCCAAGATCCTCCATAGATAAATTGTTCCTCCCACCACCCCACAAACAAGTTTGCCATGCTGGGGGCAAATTTAGCCCCCATGGCTACGCCAGTTTTTTTTAGGTAGAAATACCAAAAGTAGTTGTGTTGTAATGCAAATTCTAAACACGCTATGACAAACTCTATCTGTAGGGGTGGCAGGAGGGACTTCGAAATGAGGAAATGTTTTACATTGTCATGGGGGATGACAGTGTATAGTAAAGATACATCCGCGGTTATCAGGATGGATTGTTCCCCAATCGATTGGTTGGTTACTAGTTCTAATACCTGAGTGGAGTCCTTCAGGTAAGCTGGGAGTTGGGTCACCAAATCCTGTAGGAACTGGTCGATATATTCCCCTAATCGGCAGGTGACCGAGCCTATCCCACTAACTATGCGACGTCCTGGGGGGTTGGATAAGCTTTTATGAATTTTTGGTACCTGATATATGGTAGGTATTCTTGGGGCCGACGGATTTAAGTATTCATACTCTTTTTTGGTAAGGATTCCTTTTTCTAAGCCTTCCCCCAGAAGGTGTTTCAGGGCAATTTTATACTCCTTTGTGGGATCTGTATTTAGCATAAGTGTCAACATCTGAGAGGAGTCTGGATAGCTCTTCCAGGTAACTTACCTTGTCCAGGATGACCAGCCCCCCCCCCCCCCCTTGTCAGCTGGCTTAATAACTATATCGTGTTTTTTTTCCAGCTCTTTAAATCCTTTGAAAAGGGGGGCAAGCCAGCGATCCTTCTTGACAGGCATGACCTTCAAATCCCTTATCATCACCCCTTTGAAAGTTTCTACAGCTGAGTTAGAGGAATTTGAAGGGTTAAAAAGGGATTTATTCCTTAGTGTTATATGGGAAAATGTTTCAGTTCCTTGTATTGCCCCAGTTACTCTTTCCTCCTCTATATTCTGAGGTTTATTGAGGAAAAAATGTTTTATATTGAGTTTACGTATGTATTTTTGAAAATCTACAAATGTACTGAATTTGTCCAAAGACCGCGGGGGGGGGGGGGGTGCGAACTTTAGACCCTTATCTAAAAGCTTAAGCTCCTCCATAGTTAAAATGACTGAGCTTAAATTGAATATACCTTCTCCTATATCCATCTGATTCATAGCCTGCTCATGAATGCTCATTTTTTTTCCGGGTTGAACTTGTACATTGGGATTTTGCCAACGCATGCATGATTCCCAGCCACGTCCTGAGAATTTCTCGGCTGTGTGTACGTGATCGGAATTGCTTGGCATACGCATATGTTTTACCCAAGCATTTAGGTTTTGGGCTGGTGAACTTGCCCGAGTTTTTATGTGTTTTCACCTGTCTGTTGCTGCGGAGTCCATCCATCTCTATGTTCCTTGTCTGTCCCTGGCCTTCCGGCATACGCCAAGGTTTTTCTAGGGTAAAGTTCTCTGGCCCCCACCTGTGGGTCATCCCCTGTAGTGTGCAGGTATGTAGTGTGACTACAGGGATTTTCAGGGATTTCCCTGGGAAATTGTATATTGTTTTTTTTCAGCATCTGGCTTTAACATGAACATGTCTTGTTTGTCATTTTTTAGGTGTATTCTCAACTTACAATTACAATTTGTAGTGTTTTTTGTGATAAAAATTGTAAGTTTATCAATAAAATCTTATTTCTTGTGAAATCCCAATTTCTCCCGATTACATCGGTACCACATATGTATTGGTAGACACCCTTATCTGCCCAGGAGACTCCCCCAAACTAAAAGAGCGCTTAAGGAGATTTTCAGATAAAATACAATTATGCTAGGCACTATGCGCACCTTGCAGTTTTGGCATACCAGGATTGTTGACATGGGTGCAGTTTTCTGGAAGTAATCCCTCAATGAATTCTTTGGACAGGGTTTCCCTAAAAAGAATAGAAAAGCAGAATCAAAGCCACATTTTCCTAAAAAAACTATATGCAAACAAGGAAAAACAAGTTAAATCTGAAAAAGCAACATCCCCCAAACAGAACAATACAATACCCAAGATGCATAGCTACTGTCAAGGGAAGAGTTGCCAAACACCCCATAGTAAAGCATACGCGTAACGGTAATTTTACTTGATAATGTCAGCTCTGCAGACACCAGCGCACCTTGCGTTTTTCTACCAAAACAACCCTTTACATTTGGAATACCCCCAACAAACCATATATTCCCATGTTAAGCTTTCTAGGCATACCTGGCTTATTGTAGTTGGCTCATATTTCTGGAAGTAATCCTTTGAAGAATTCTTAGGTTGCACAGTTTCCCTAAAAAATGTATAAAAAAGCAGAACTTTTTCCTAAAATATCATTATGCAAACAAGAAAAAACAAAACAACAAAGTCTGAAAGCGCAAGGTCCCCCGAGCAGAACAATACCCAACATGCATAGCTAATTTTAACCCTTTTAATTGCCCCCCTACTTGAGATTGTCACCTCTGTTGACAGGTCGTTTTTTACCATTTTGTTCCATGTTTAACTGTGATTTTTGCAGGAATTTCCAGGATAATTACATATTTTTTTGCGGCAGAGTTTAGGCTTTAACATGAAATGTCTTTGTAATTTTTCTACAGTTTTTTTTAAATATTTTTGAAAAAAAAATTATTTTTGAAAATTGTCTCATTTATTTCAAATAAACCATTTATTTTATTAAAGAAAACCATATTGCATGCGATAGCCCCATTTCTCCCGATTACAACGGTACCACATATATATCGTTAGCCCCCCGTTCCTGCCCAGGAGACCCCCAAACTGAAAAAAGCACTTTATAACATTTACAAATAAAATACAACTAATATCCACACTATAAAGGGTTAAATAAAAAAAAAGAAGATAACACCCGCATGGTGACGTCATAAGCCCATACTCGGCAAGATGGCGGCACCCACCGAGAAGACATGGGGACATAGAGAAGACATGGGGAGAGGGCCCATTGGCCACCCTCCTGAAAAGAGAAGAGCCAGGGGGTGATCGGAGCCCCCCCCCCCCCCCCCGGAGAAGAGGAGAGTTGGCATGAGCGATCGGGCACCGGGGTGAGTAAATGTCATTTTTTTTTACATGTCATCTCAGCGGCTGCGGAAGCGGGGGGCACCTATTCCGGGCATTCCCCTGCAGCTAGGGGGCCTGGGTGGGGGATTGAAGCCCCCTCAGATAAAGAGGAGACCCGGCCGGTTCGATAGAGGGGTCAGGTGAGTGTTTTTTTTCGCCTGGGGGAGAAAGCCAGGTACGTAGCTGGCGTTTAACGACAGGAGAGGCAGCTACGTGAATTTTACGTAGCTGGCGCTAGAAGGGTTAAGGACATCCCCTGTAGCGTGCATGTTAATAATATGATTTAACTTTCCCCCTTGGCTCCATTATGGGTATCCCCTGTAGTGTGCATGTATGTATTGTGGCTTACATTTTGCCCTTGGTTTCATTAGGAAAATCCCCTGTAGTGTGCATGTATGTAGTGTGACTTACCATTCCCCTTTGGTTCCTTTAGGAGCATCCCCTGTAGTGTGTGTTCATTCTGTGGCCTCCTATGTCGTCTGCATCCACCCACTGTTACTCACATTTTTTTCATGTTTTTCATGAGTCCACCTCCTCTTTTCACACATTACCCACCCTCTGCTAGAGCTGCTACACCCTGCTTTAAGAAAGGACACCACACAGCATATACATTGTTGTTTTATTTTTTATTAATAAGATGTTTGTTTATTTTTTTTGCTTTAAACCCATAAAAATGTCTTTAAAAATATAAAATGTATTTCAATGTAACTTTTTGGTGTGGGCCAACATAGCACTTGTAAAGACAAAATAAGTACATGTTAACACCTGTTTGTACACATGTGTGCCTGTTGATCACCCCAAATACTCACTATTTACCACAACACTGTTCTTTGTCCTTTTAGGGGGCCGGCCTCAGCGCCCTCCCTTTGTCTGGGTCTTGAATGAAATGCCAAAAGATGTTACAAGTCTGCACATGTGTTATTTGTGTTCTGCTTGTGTAGTGTCTTAACTTGGTTTGCACCCCCCTGAGTCTGGCGCTGTACCAGCCTCGGGTGGCCCCTTTGTGGCATATTCACAGTCGGAAGATTCTGTAGGGAAAGAGAAGCACAAGATGCCGGTACTTAGCAGACCTGTCATTTTTGAAGCCCTTCCCAAATCCTGCATATTTGTTTTCTCACCTCCTTCTCTTCAGCAGGTCCTGGGGCTGTTAGTGGGGATCCTGAAGAGAAGAATAAGGACGTTGGCAGTGGTCGGGGCCACTGTCTTACATCCACACCTCGACTTCTTTGCCGAACTGGTCAGACCCCTCACCACCGGGTGGCCTTAATGTGCAGCCAGAACTCCCCAGCTACAAGAGAAAAAGAGATAGGAGAGCCAAGAGTGTGCAAGGCCTTGACTTACAATATTGAGAAGTAGAGCATTTCCCCCCCTTTGTTTTCTCTGCCTCACTTCTTGGGTAATAGGGAAGCTGTCACTGCTTATCCTGCTCCCCTCCTGGCCTTGGCTAATGTGGCTAGTTGCTGGGCTGGGAGGGGGGTGGGTGTCTCTGAGATATTCTTCTCTGCCTGGGCACCCCGTTGTGCCTCGCCGTGTCTCGGCCATCCACCACCTCCTCTCCCACTCTGTGCTGTGCTGAGGGGGTATGGTGGGGGGTTGTAGGGGGCGTTGTGGGCATGGTGGGCACAGTGGGGCAGTTAGAACACCACCATGATAGGCACTGGATGGGTGGGATGGAAAACTGACTAGCAGTTGTGCTTTCACTTTTTTGGGGGGATGATTTGCACAGCTCACTGATTGGACAGTGGGGATTAAAATGTTGGATGGAGAGATAAACAGGTCATACTCTTTACAACAGACAGATCGGCTCGATTGCTCACCTTCTCTCTTGCCCATCCACTTACCTGAGAAGTTCTGGCTGTACAACCCATAGCTTCACACTGCCACATCCTGCGCCAACATCCTCTTTTCATGGGTGTTGGGCTTGAACTCATACCGGTCTGTTCTGAAAGTCTGCAAAGACAAAAGGCAATGCCAATTTTGCTTGGCGTAATTTATCTAAAATTTTACAAGTATATTTGCAGCCCTCAAATATATATAAGGCAACTTAAGAGCTCATATACATGTATATCTCTAAAATTAAGCCTCGTTTGTCTAATAATTTCATTTGCCAGTAATCTCCAAGGAAAATTATGCACTTTAAAGTTATTTTATATACCTTTCAAAAATGTACAAAACAAAAATGCTACAATCAGTGTTAAAACATAGAAAGCCTAACAAGGCAAAAGCATATATATATATATTAAAACGAATTACTAATCTGTTTTAATTGGGTCCAAGCAGAAATAAGCAGGCCACGTCCAATCTCCAAACAAGATGGCTGCTGTATTTGGCTTCACAATGCAGGTCTCTCTACCCAAGGCAAAATCTCATCATCGTTCGTCTGTCTTTCCTCCAGTCAGTCTTTCCAGCACATCCTTTCTGCAGCTGCCCTCCAAGCAAAATCTCCTTCTCTCTCTCCAGTCTACTGTTTTTATAAGGTGGACCAATTTTGAATTCCACAGGTCATCTCTGACTGGCCCAGGCAAAAACTCCAAGGTGATACTCTAGCCCAGATGAGTCTATCACAGGTAGCCATCTTAATTTGCATACAAATGCACACCTGAAACTGAAGCTACAGACAACCAGTCTTCAAAGAACAAAGGGTGTTTCCCACCATGCTGCATCAAACAAAATGGATTATCTATATATACAGTGATTGCATAAGATTTTTTTTTTTACAATTTCTATGGAAACAAAATATATAAAAAATATCATAGCTTCACACTGCCACATCCTGCGCCAACGTCCTCTTTTCATGGGTGTTGGGCTTGAACTCATACCGGTCTGTTCTGAAAGTCTGCAAAGACAAAAGGCAATTCCAATATTAGTACCCTGCCTTCCGTGCCGTACCTTCCAGTTTAAAATCAGATCTCTTACACTGCAACCACCAAATGCATGTCTACACAAGTGGGTGCATAAGCACTTAAGCCAAGTGGTGCTCCCAGCTCTTACCTCCACTAGTACTGTCGGATAGTGCTCGCTGACAGTGCTCTGCAACATGGCGGAACTAGCTCTCCAAGGCCACAATACTGGCGGATTGGGACCCTATAACAGTTTCCAAATTCCTTACAAACAGGCAATAGTGGGACATGTGACAGTGTCCACAGCATATGCCTGATGGCATGTTCACGGTGGCACATAAATGTTGTTGGCCTGGTTCACATCTGGCCATTCAACAGGCAGCCAGGGTTTTGTTCTTGTTGATTTTCTGTTAGCCATTCGAGCAAAACTCTGTTTGTCGTTGAATACTAGGCCTACGCCATTACTGTGTGTTCCGCCATGTGCCTTCATAGAACGCACAGGTGTAGACAGTTGGTGCCATGTTGGTCCTTGTCATCTGCTCATCTGCGTGATGCACCCCTGCACCAGCAGACCCCCAGAAGGGTGCTTACGATGTGCATACGGCCATAATGTTGTAGCCTGTAGGTTGCACCTGCCTGTGCTGGCCTGTTAAATAAATCCAATTGTTTGCCAATTAACCTCCCACTTATGTATAAAAGAACACACCTGACCCCACGACTTTGATGGCAGTGCTTACTTGGCGCGTGAATATGCCAAAAAACAGACCCCAGAGCCCGGAAGGGAAGCATGGCTGGAGGAACTGCAGCACCCTGTCATGGTACCACAGCCCAGCCAAGGCCCTGCCGTTTGTCCCCCAGGCACTCCCTTGCCGCCAACCACCTGACCTACTCAGAGCGGGTCTCCCACAGCAGCATGAGCCAGCAGCAGCGGGATACACACACCATGGGCTTTAAGGGCTCCTGGCACAGCCCACCCAGTTCCACCAATCGCTCAGGCCACTGAAGCCTACAGAGGAGCCTGCAGCGGAACCCCCTGCAGATCGCATGGCAGAGCCATAGCCGTGGATGCTGTCTCCCTGGCCATTTGCCTCAGAACCACCTCTTCCAGGCCTGTCTCGGGTTTTTGCACACACACCAGCCAGCAGACCCCAGCATCGGCCGCCAAGACTAGGCACAAGCTCACTAGGGGGTAAGATGAGTGGGCATTTTAATGATGCCCAACAGGAGGCCCTGCTGGATGGCGTGTGCAAGAATTTCGACAGGCTGACAATCCTGGTCCCGCCCCCCACCCAACATGCAAACGCAAAAATAACCATAAAATTACAGACATATGAACAAAACTTGTCTTCATCCATAATAATACAGCAAATACTCAGTTTAATTAATTAATTTGCAATTCTCATTTATTAGCTAATAAACTAATAGGAAGTATAGCAGACTTGATTAAATTTGCATTAAACAAAAATAAGTGGAGGTAATTGTCAAAACACTGTCATAAAAATTGGACGGGCAGCCAACACAGATCAGACAATTATAGCGTAATGTGATTGCATTAGCAATTTGAAGATTAAATCCCTGAAGTGTACAGTATGTAATGGGCAAAACAGTGCCACTGAATTTAGCACTCCATGTATCACCGCTGTTAGGTGTAAAAATTGCCTTTTTATGATAATTATGCACAAATGGCAAATATTGGGGGGGGTCCTGCTGATACTGTAAAGATAAGGGATCTGAATGGTTTGAAACACTGTTTATTTAGAATTAAACCCATTTTATCACTTGTGGTGATTTAAACCAGATCAACGCCCTTAGAAGAAACAGTGCTCATATGCATCCCTCCCCAGGGCAACTCAGATTGTTGCACATTCATTTTCCTTTTTGTAACTCCTGCTGTAGTCAATTTTAAAAACAAAATAGTGTCTTAGGGAGCTGCAGGCTGCCTGCAAGGAGGACATTTCCTGCCGCTGTGCATTGTGGGGTAATGTCTGTTAAATTCAGGCAGCAGCATGGCTGGGATGCCGGGAAAGGAAACGCCAAATTTGCCGCTACCAGGAAAAAATCTGTGAGCTTTGCAGGAGCATATGTAAGTGCTGACTATGATGCAGTATCATGCATGCAGATAGGATGAGGGAGTTTTGGGGAGAATTTTTTTTCAAATGTGTAAGTCTGTTTAAGGACAATTGTTCACAACATTCTTAATCCTTAGTCTTAAAAAGCCTAGATGTGCCCCTTAATGGAATCTATGCTCTCTCCAAACCACAAGCATTTTGGAAGCTACGTTGCCTACCATAAAGCAGTCCCACACTCATTTTCTGCATAATGAGTGTGGTAGCTCCGCTGTGCATAGACCCACAATCCTTACATGAACGGCTATGCCCGGGTGAATTGCAGCCCTGTGATCGGCCACCGACATTCATGTGGGTGGGGGTTGCTTTCTTCATATAGGGCTTTTTTAAATGCATGATTGTACTTTTGTCTACAATTGTCCTTTAAAATAATGGCATAAACATATAATCTGTTCTAAGATCTCTTTAATAGTGTCATATCCTTTTGGTGTACGCCATATGAAACCTGCGTAGTTCTCCATATAGACTAGCTATTTATTTTTTGGCACTCCACAGAATTATGAGCTATAATGTCTAAGCGCCTTATTTATGATGTGCACATTTTGCATCATTGTGGGCACCAGCTTTGGTGCGCCGGCATTCCCATTTTATCTGGCACTGTGCTGTGTACTACATTGGTGCTAGCAGTCACTGTGCGGAACACTACTAATTAGCTTTGATTGTTGCACTTAGGTAATGGCCAGCCCATGCCAGCGTCTACTGGACCAGCCAGACAATTATCCCAGTGCCAGTGAGCTCCACTTTGTACTGCCATTATTCCAGTGCTCCCCAGCATATTTATACATTTTTTCGTCCTTGAAAATCTT
The DNA here is from genome assembly GCA_027917425.1 of Gastrophryne carolinensis. Lineage (NCBI taxonomy): Eukaryota > Metazoa > Chordata > Amphibia > Anura > Microhylidae > Gastrophryne > Gastrophryne carolinensis. The sequence continues at coordinate 252,826,114 of CM051236.1, read as the reverse complement.
TGGCGCTGTATTTTTCTGCATTAAACACTTCAATCCAGTTCTGCCCATTGTGCTCTATGGGATCTTGACCTACAACGCCAGGTTTCATCTGGCGCTGCTTCAACCAGAGCGCTTGGAGCTGTATCATTTTCACGCTAGTAAAAAAATAAGACGCTAATTGACGGCCACATCGGTGCTTTTTTCTTTCTTAAATCCTACGCTGAGTGCCGCAGGGGCTCGGTGTGGCATTGATGCATCTTAAAGAGGTCCTTCACCCTGAATAAGAGTCTATCTTATATGGTTCCCACACCCTGTACATACAGATTGATCACATTAAAAATCATCCTACCTGCATCTACTGCATGTTATGAGCCTTTAAACATCCAAGATGGTGGCTCATGGAATATCAGGCAGCCTGCAAGTGCCTTCTGACTGCTGCTCTGCATTCTGGGATTGCTGACCTTTTGCTGACCCCAGCTCTGCTCTGTCTGAGCAAAGCACAGCTATAACCCGCCCCCTTTACTTTATTCCACTCTCCTCTCCTCAGTAAGTGTGATGCTTCTGAGTCAAGATGGCGGTGCCTGTATCCTAAAGTCCTGAACAGAGTTGCAGCCCAGTGGGGGAAATAATAATAAGTAAGTGACTAAAAACTTAAAATATATTAATTTTAGATGCTGGGGAATTGTTTTATGAGGGTTTGAGCATTTCAATAAATCATGGTGAAGGTCCGGTTTAAATAAGGCTCCCCGTTTACACTGAAGTGGGCATTTTCAGTTTGGCTACCAAGATCATAAATGAACTGACCTACATAGATATGCCCACTATCTTAATATAATAAAATAATTATCTTAAAAAGTCAATAAATACCTTGTTTTATCACAGTATGAGGTACGGATGCACTATTCTTTAACGCACCACCATGGGGGTAAATCGTGATGCAGGGCATGGCAAAGGTCCTTAGACCTTTGCAAGTGTTCTTCTGCTAGTGTAGAAGACAACTGGCAAGTGACAAAGCAGGGCTTTCGAGCTAAAGTTTGGGGACCCCTTCTCTAGAACATCTCTCCCCACTGTTTAAAAGTCCAGGAGCTTTGGTCCATGGTATGTGGCTTATGGGCTGTAGTGTTTTTTGGTTACACATACATATAATTGAATGGCCAGCATCGGAGAAAAGAACTAGAAATGAGGAGGCTAGAAAAGTCCATAGAGAGCCTGCACTATATTATGTTATCAGGGCTGTTTCTAGGGAAGGTTGTTTCGCCCTGGGGCGATAAAGGCCAACCTTTATCCCAGCCATTTTATTTTGTGCAGATGAGTCAGGGCCGCTGTTTGTGGTGCAGGCCATAAGACAGGCCCCTCATCCCCCCATATTGGGCTCAACCATGGGGAGGGGCCACTGCCTGCTACTAAGAAAGAGGCAGAGCATGGCATATACCTGTATGGGACAGCAGCAGCACTATAGGATGGGTAAAGCGGGGGCAGATTATTTTCCTTCCCACACTGAGCGCTTATTTGCCTAGAAACTGCCCTTTATGTTATAAACTATGCCTGTGAAAGTTCTGTGCTCTGCATTATTCAACGAAGACCCCACACCACTAGAGCAAACAGAAGTGGGGATGAGAAAGTATTAAAACAGCTGCATTACATTTATTATTATACATCCATATTGTAGCATGCAATGTGCAGCACAATGTCATATACGCTTTAAAAACATCAAATTACCAAGTTCTGTAAGAAATGTGTGCTCCACTCGGCCAAGAAATGTGTGCATGTGACAGGTCAAAGTGTACATCCATTAGTAACACATCTCATTGATATAAGCAGAATTTTATCGGCTAATGTATTTTCTGAGTAGATGATAAAATGAACTGAAAATGAATGTCTATATTGGTAGTGGGGGAGGGTGTACATATCTGAAATCTCAGTGATTTACATAAAACTTCAAACACTGTACATACAGTATGCGGCATCGTAATCTGTAAGCTGTAAGCTCATAAGCTGTGTATTGAGGTTAAAAAATGACATGCGTCAAAACCGTATTTAGACCTTAAATAATGCTCTGCAAATATATTCATTGAGTTTGAATTATGCACATTTTAGAGTTCAGGCTAAAAATTAAAGACAAGATCCATGGGGGACATAGAGAGATAGTAGCGCGTGACGAGGGGCTAGTCTCAAGACATTAATATAATTGTAACACATCTGTCAGCAGCACCAGGAATAATGACTCTTTCCATGACCATTCCCGCTATCACACAGCTTAATATGTGAATGCATTTATTGATATGCACACCTACCAACAGACAGCAGATCAATAAACTGCCACAAATGTTTGTATAGGTAGAGCACAATCTCTATATACATTAACTCCTTTTCGACAGAGAACATTGCATACATTTATGCAACAGCAAAGCTGTCCTCTGGCATGGCCGAGATGAATGACGTCTGCACAGGTCACAATGTTACAGGTACAAATCAAGGACATTTCATAGAGATCAAAAACCTTTTCTGGGTTGGGCTAGTTATCTGAAAGGGACCCAAAGGGAGAATAATATATATATTATTATATATATCAACAGCATATCTGTCCTCTGGCATGGTCGAGATGAATGTCTGTACAGATCACAATTTTTCACAGGTACAATTCAAACACATTTCTTAGAGATCAAAATCCTTTTCTGGGTTGGGCTAGTTATCTAAAAGGGATCCAAAGGGAGAATAATATATATGTATAATATATATATCAACAGCATATCTGTCCTCTGGTGTGGTCAAGATGAATGTCTGTACAGGTCACAATGTTACACGTAAAATTCAAGGGCATTTCATAGAGATCAAAAACATTTTCTGGGTTGGGCTAGTTATCTAAAAGTGACCCAAAGGGAGAATAATATATATATTATTAATATATAGGTCAAATGCATAGCTGTCCTGTGGCGTGGCCGAGAGGAATGTCTGTACACTGATAACAGAAAATAGACCTGTAAGGGCACCACTTCTGATCCTAACAAGAATATGAAATATAAAGGTGGGTGCTCCCATAAGCCCCAGACCAAACCAGTTTAACCCTTTAAGTGCCAGCCTACCTGCAGCATTTCCCACTCCCTGTTGCCAGACTGAGTTTCACTGTTTCGCGCTACACATGTTCAACTGTCATTTTTGAAAGGATTTCCAGGGATTTCCCAGGAAAATTATATATTGTTTTTTTCAACAGAGTCTGGGCTTTAACATGAAATGTCTTGTTTGTATTTTTTAGGTGTATTCTCAACATTTTTGGGTGAAATGTGTGAAAAAAATTAAAAAAAATATATTTTTTTACAATTTGTAGAGTTTTTTTGTAATAAAAAATGTAAGTTTGTCAATAAAATCTTATTGCGTGAGAAACCCCAATTTCTCCCGGTTACAGCGATACCACATATGTATAGGTAGACACCCTTTCCTGCCCAGAAGCCTTTTATAGCTGCTGGATGACAAATGGTTAATTAAAAAAAAAAAATGACATAGGGTCCCCCTTCCCGGGGAGGGGGACCCCATTTTTTTTTGGATTTTTAAGGGTTAAAAACCCTTAAAAATCCAAAAAAAAAAATGACGTGGGGTCCCCCTTACCCAAAGTAACCAGCCCGGGACCAGCTATGGGGGCTTGTAGGCACAGAGTGGGGGGGCCAGCTTTGGTGGCCCCCCCACCCTGCAGCCTACGAGCCCACATAGCCTATGTGGGCCCGGGCTCTTCTGCCCCCCCCTGGCCTTTGGGGAGGCAGGTAATGGGGGTGCGGGGGTTAATGGCAAGCCACCCGCTAGGGCAGGTGACTTGCCACCCCCCCAGCCTTGTGAACTGGTATAAGGGGTCTCATGGACCCCTTACCAGCTCACAAAGGGTTAATGTGAAATAAAAACACCACACAATAATAAAAAGTATTTTATTCAAAAAAAAAAAAAATGTTTTAACTGTACTTACCTTCGATTGCAAGCTCTTGTCCCTCGCCGCTCAGCTGACAGATGCCTGTGATCGGCATCCAGAGAAGGAGAAGGCAGGAGATCAGAGGATCTCCTGTCACCTCCTTCCAGGGCACCGATCACCGGCATCTGAGAAGCTGAGAAAGCTGAAGCCGGTGATCGGGACCGGGATGACGTCATAAGCCCCGCCCCCAAGGGGGCGGGGCTTAGAGGCAAGATGGCTGCCACCATCGTGAAGAAGAGAGGAGAGAGCCTCCCAGGCTCTCTCCTGAAGATCGGTAAGTCCTGGGGGGGGATCGGAGGCCCCCCAGGTGAAGAGGAGGGACAGCGGGAGCCAGCGCACACACAGGTAAGTGAATGTCATTTTTATTTTTTATTTTTTTTTACAGTTAGCAGCTGCTGCTGCAGAAGCGGGGGGGGGGGGCGGCCTATTCCGGGGGCTCTCCTGGAGCCATCCGACCCCCCACGGGGGATCGGATGGCACCAAATTAAAGAGGAGACCCGGCCGGATCCAACAAGGGGTCAGGTGAGTATTTTGATTTTTATTTTTTAAACTAGAAGCGAGGAAAGTCAAGCACGTAACACCTACGGGCTTGGCACTTAAGGCCCAGCCAAGCCAGCACGTAGGTGTTACGTGCTTGGCAACAAAAGGGTTAAAGCATACTCAAACACCAATTGGGGTCTATAATTGGGCACTCACACCACTAATATTAAAGTATAAATTTTTTTATTCAATGTGCTATATACAAAGATTAAAAAACACAGACATAACACAATATAACAAGACAAATTAAAAGGATATGGTACCTGGGAACAACTTAATATTCAATATATAAGTAACAATCAAAGTTACAAAAACTATAAAGTGCGGTGTGCTCAAATCTATCTAGCCCCCTAATCTAGATAATTTATGAGAAGTAAATGGGATGTCAATTTAGACAGGTGGTTGATCGTATGAAGGATAAATAGTTTGTCTAGATGCACACGTAATTAATCTCCAACTACTAAGGTTATTCCTATTATCACTAATTAATTAATTAATCCACCCCAGAATATCAAAAAATAATAATAAAAAAAATAATCATAAAACAAAAAAGGAATGAATAAAATCCCCCAGTGCCAAGCTACTAAATAAGTGCTAAATAATTCATTATCCAATAACTGCTCCAAATTCCAAACAGTGCTAAAGTGCCATCAATATATACATATATATACAAATAGATATAAGCCAAATATTTTAAGGGCAATAAGGTGCTGAAGTGCTAAAAATCTGTGTCTATAAATAAATCAGAACAATACATAGAATGAAAAGAATAAGAATAATATATCACCTGTTAGGGCATACTTGATAAATCCCATTCTCCTTATATGCAGTAAATAAAGAAACTGTTCCCGTCTAGCATATACCCAATTACTCTTATATATTATACACAAAACTTCAAAATGATGCTGTACATCGGCTAGACATGGGAGACAGAGAGGGCGCAGCTCCATGCAACTATTAATACATCAATGATACATGATAAAGAGTTACCGCCATTAGCAATAGACGCCCAGGACCAACAGCATACCCCACGCGCTCCGCCGTGCGCCCACGGCTTCTGATCGGGGTGATTCGATACACTGAATGACAGCTCTTTTATCCCTGGCCCACCTGACACCACGTGCGGCGCGTCACACACCCATCACCAATGGCGGCCGCTGCTGCGCTCCCAGCTGTCAGGGCACGCCCCCCGATGACCCGGCCGCCGTCATCTAACTGCAAAGCAGCAAGGGGGCGCGCCCCGCCAGCGTGAGCACAGCTGCGGGAGCGCCGCACTGAGGCGTCACATGGGGCAGGGGGCTGTGATTAATCCATTCTATTACAATACATCATATTCTGGCACTTACTACCTAATACAACCAATATTATTACATGGATTTAACTGTAAAAGATATATATACGAACTCTATGTATATAACTAAGAGACTTTGATTTATAAGGATCATTAAAGTTGATACGGGTACAATACAATTTCTTTTATGGGAATAACCCTTTTTACCCCAGGTATACCCCTGAGTTATTCATTTGGGGGATCGCAGTACACTCCAGGAATCTGCACTTGTCTTGAGTTTCTTCACTGATTCCACTGATCTCTGTCTTCTTCTCTGTATATTATGTGGTGCAGCTCATTTAAAGGGTCACTGTACACTTCAGGAATCTGTACTTGTGCTTAGTTTCTTCCGGACTTCTCATACTTTTTCTCTGTTGTCCTGATGCCCCTCCACGATCTTCATGCCCCATATCCACTTTAGCCCGTACCAACGCTGGTGCAGACTACCCGATGTTTAGGACAGCCGTCCCCAAAATTTCTGTGACCAAAACAAAATATAATCACAAACAAACCTAATATAATTACAAACAAACCTAATATAATGAAGAAAAACATTTACAAATAAAAAATATAAAATATATATAAAATATATATATATCACCACATGTGCTAAATCATAATTGCTCAGACCCAATCCCCTAAAGCCAAGTCTCATTCTACATATAAACAGTGAAGGCACGCATTGGAGAATTAGAAAAAATTCTGGAGGGGTTTGATCAAGATACTCTGGTGACCCCATTCTTAGAGGGAGTACAAAACGAGATCACTAAACAGGAAGAAAAAATTGCAGATGGCAAGAGAAGAAAGCTCAATAGGGACAGATATGATTCCAACCAACAAAAAGTCTATAGATGGCATCATAGGGGCAACCAACGATATGTGCCGAAAAGACGTGAAATGGACGCAAAAGAACGACACCAAAATCCTAGAAGTGGGATGACATCCAGAAATAGCATATCACACTCCCAGAGTTCCTCTTTTTTATCCGACAGCACCGAAGAACTAGACGGGGGGGGCGGACGAGAGGAAAGGGGAGACGGAGAGCTGAGATTGAGGGATCGGAAAAGATGGGGATACGGCAGGCGGATACAGCCACTGCCCCGCTCCCACCGGTAGTACAGACAACAGACCAGCTAAGGACACAGGGCTCTCCAGAGGATTTGGGCACAGAAAATGTTAACCAAAATTTGGACCTCCAGATAATTAATCTGACTGACCAACCGTTGTCACAAGATGAGAGGTCGGTTCTATCAAAGGGTCTATCCTTCTCACCAACTGCTAACATTAACAAATTTGAGGTAACAAAGGATGTCTTTCTATTTTGCAGGCGGCTCCTCCTCAAAAAATATTTTGCAAACGTTCAGCGTCGGAAGGACGGTATTGATTGGGACATGGAGGACCTCCAGATGTTATCTATATTAGAGGAACTACAAAGCCAAGGTGATGATTCAGGAAAGCTGACACTTCGAAAGAAGTCAACATTCACCCCACCGATGGCCACATGTCCAGCGATACAGATCTTTTTCGACCTGGTGAGTGAGGAGCTTAGGGAATTGACAGTACGAGGTAGGAGAAGTAACATCACTAAAGGAGAAAGGGAGGCACTCATTAATCTGGAACAGCGGCAGGATATAGTAATAAAGGAGGCCGACAAGGGGGGCAACATAGTTGTCCTCCCGGTCGGCCTCTATGTAGAGGAGGTCTTGCGGCAGCTACAAGACCACAGATATTATGAGAAATTACCCTTTGATCCAATGTTTAAATATAAACGGGAGATGGATCAACTAATAGAACTAGCAGTAGCCACCAAAGCAATAGATCCCAAGGAAGCCGCATTATTGAAAGTTGAGTGCCCCATAACTCCTACCTTTTATGTTTTACCAAAAGTCCATAAGGACAGGCATAGACCGCCGGGACGCCCGATCGTCTCAGGAATTGGATCCCTAACAGAACGACTATGCATGTGGTTGGACAGCTTCTTACAAGCTCATGTGTCGAGTCTAGATTCCTTTGTACGGGACTCTTCGGACCTCTTATCTAAATTAGATTCCTTGTATCTCCCTAAGGGATGCCTATTGGTATCCTGTGATGTTGAGGCATTATACTCTAACATCACACATGAAAATGCCATATTGGCAGTTAATTACTTTCTTAGTATGGAATCAAACACACTGCCAACTCGCAGGACCTTCATACTGGAGGCTCTGCGTTTCATCTTAGAACACAATTATTTTGTCTTCGATCGGTGTTTTTACAGGCAAAGGATGGGAGTGGCCATGGGCGCTAGATGCGCACCATCGATTGCCAACCTTTTTTTAGGTTGGTGGGAACGGGAGATCGTCTTTAATGTGCCATTGGAGGAGTACCATGATCACATAATAGCATGGTATAGATTTATAGATGACGTGTTGTTTTTCTGGGATGGCCCTCAATTAAAATGTGATGCCTTCTTGGCCTCGTTAAATAACAATGATCTCAATATTAAATTGACCTCATGTTCCTCTACAGAAAGCATCATGTTCCTTGACCTACGGCTGTCACTGAGGGAGGATGGTGCCCTGGAGAGCTCCCTATACCGTAAAGATACGGCCACAAATAGCCTTTTACATTTCCAAAGCTCACACCCGGAGCACCTTAAGAAAGGTATCCCAGTTGGGCAGTTTTTACGATTAAAACGCAACTGCACCTCGGACGTTGAATTTGAATTACAGGCAAATGATTTGAAAAAGAGGTTTTTACATCGTGGATACCCGAATAAAGTGTTGTCACCGGCAATCAATAGGGCACGTGTGACTCAGCGAACAGATCTGCACCGTAAAAAACGGAGAAATGATCGGAAACATATTGATGTGGTGACCAAATTTAATTCACAATGGTCAGATATTAGAGCCATTTTAGCTCGTCACTGGAACATACTAAGGAGCGACAAGGACCTTTCGGGTTGGATTGCGGATAGACCTAAGATAGTGGCGAAAAGAGCTAGAAATATTAGAGATCAACTCTGCCACAGTCACTTCCGACGTATCGAACGGACCTGGATGTCGAGCCTGAGGGGCAGTGGGTCTGCAGCATGTGGCTCTTGCTCGATCTGCATTCATATGGTCAAAACACAGGAGGTGAGTAATGTCCTTACAGGCCGTAAATACAGGCTCAGGGATTTTATAAACTGTAACACCAAGTCCGTTATTTATCTTATTAGATGCCCTTGCTCAAAGTCCTATGTAGGAGAAACGCAAAATATGTTGAAATTGAGGATTCAATCACATATATCAAACATTCGGATGGCGGCAAGAGATCATGCAGCAGGTAAGACCCTCACACCGGTAGCCAAACATTTTCTCGTACAACATCACTCAAATTTACGAGATTTACAGGTTATAGGCCTACAAAGGGTTACAGTAGGCCCTCGGGGGGGAAACCTTAAGAACTGTCTCCTAAGAGAGGAGTTAAAGTGGATCTACAACTTGGACACAGCAAGCCCACGGGGTCTAAACGAGGATATCTCATACGTACCTTTTGTCTAAATCCACAGGGAGGCCCCATTTACAGAGTTCCCCCCTAACAATAGTGCACTTTATAGTTTGAGTCAAAGTGGGTTATAATATAGATCACAAACACGGGGCACACTAAGTCTATTACTGGTTGCTATATATAAATGTCTTCACATACTAGTGGGGTTTATATGTAGAATGAGACTTGGCTTTAGGGGATTGGGTCTGAGCAATTATGATTTAGCACATGTGGTGATATATATATATTTTATATATATTTTATATTTTTTATTTGTAAATGTTTTTCTTTATTATATTAGGTTTGTTTGTAATTATATTAGGTTTGTTTGTGATTATATTTTGTTTTGGTCACAGAAATTTTGGGGACGGCTGTCCTAAACATCGGGTAGTCTGCACCAGCGTTGGTACGGGCTAAAGTGGATATGGGGCATGAAGATCGTGGAGGGGCATCAGGACAACAGAGAACAAGTATGAGAAGTCCGGAAGAAACTAAGCACAAGTACAGATTCCTGAAGTGTACAGTGACCCTTTAAATGAGCTGCACCACATAATATACAGAGAAGAAGACAGAGATCAGTGGAATCAGTGAAGAAACTCAAGACAAGTGCAGATTCCTGGAGTGTACTGCGATCCCCCAAATGAATAACTCAGGGGTATACCTGGGGTAAAAAGGGTTATTCCCATAAAAGAAATTGTATTGTACCCGTATCAACTTTAATGATCCTTATAAATCAAAGTCTCTTAGTTATATACATAGAGTTCGTATATATATCTTTTACAGTTAAATCCATGTAATAATATTGGTTGTATTAGGTAGTAAGTGCCAGAATATGATGTATTGTAATAGAATGGATTAATCACAGCCCCCTGCCCCATGTGACGCCTCAGTGCGGCGCTCCCGCAGCTGTGCTCACGCTGGCGGGGCGCGCCCCCTTGCTGCTTTGCAGTTAGATGACGGCGGCCGGGTCATCGGGGGGCGTGCCCTGACAGCTGGGAGCGCAGCAGCGGCCGCCATTGGTGATGGGTGTGTGACGCGCCGCACGTGGTGTCAGGTGGGCCAGGGATAAAAGAGCTGTCATTCAGTGTATCGAATCACCCCGATCAGAAGCCGTGGGCGCACGGCGGAGCGCGTGGGGTATGCTGTTGGTCCTGGGCGTCTATTGCTAATGGCGGTAACTCTTTATCATGTATCATTGATGTATTAATAGTTGCATGGAGCTGTGCCCTCTCTGTCTCCCATGTCTAGCCGATGTACAGCATCATTTTGAAGTTTTGTGTATAATATATAAGAGTAATTGGGTATATGCTAGACGGGAACAGTTTCTTTATTTACTGCATATAAGGAGAATGGGATTTATCAAGTATGCCCTAACAGGTGATATATTATTCTTATTCTTTTCATTCTATGTATTGTTCTGATTTATTTATAGACACAGATTTTTAGCACTTCAGCACCTTATTGCCCTTAAAATATTTGGCTTATATCTATTTGTATATATATGTATATATTGATGGCACTTTAGCACTGTTTGGAATTTGGAGCAGTTATTGGATAATGAATTATTTAGCACTTATTTAGTAGCTTGGCACTGGGGGATTTTATTAATTCCTTTTTTGTTTTATGATTATTTTTTTATTATTATTTTTTGATATTCTGGGGTGGATTAATTAATTAATTAGTGATAATAGGAATAACCTTAGTAGTTGGAGATTAATTACGTGTGCATCTAGACAAACTATTTATCCTTCATACGATCAACCACCTGTCTAAATTGACATCCCATTTACTTCTCATAAATTATCTAGAGTAGGGGGCTAGATAGATTTGAGCACACCGCACTTTATAGTTTTTGTAACTTTGATTGTTACTTATATATTGAATATTAAGTTGTTCCCAGGTACCATATCCTTTTAATTTGTCTTGTTATATTGTGTTATGTCTGTGTTTTTTAATCTTTGTATATAGCACATTGAATAAAAATGTATACTTTAATATTAGGAATGTCTGTACAGATCACAATTTTACAGGTACAGTTCAAGGGCATTTAATAGAGATAAAGAACCTGTTCTGGGTTGGGCTAGTTTTCTAAAAGGGACCCAAAGGGAGAATAATATATATATACTAAATCTAACACATGTCTATAGCTCTAAGCAATCATAAGCTGATATGCTACACATAGGATCTGATTCAGTGTTATTTCCTTTGGGCCTGTTTCTGAAGTAAACGGTGCAATTTTGTTATTATAAAGCACAAATTAGTTATGTACATTTCTTTTCCTAATGTAATCCACTACAAGTGCAGAGGGAAAGCTTTTGTGTATATTATAAACATGAAATTCAATTCTCTTTAAGTTTTTTCTTTCAGTTACCCTTTACGTCACCTTTTGGCATGCAATAAGTAGAAATCACAGCCCACACAAGCAATGCAAGGTAGAGAGAAAGCAGTTTTTGCAGGCTGGCTTCTCCATACTATGGAAAACTGGGAACAAGCCTCTAGCTATGTTGATTACCAATCTGGATTCCCTTTAAGCACCCGACAAGTGCGCTGGGTTGATGCTAATAATCACCAAGCGCCTCCATACCCACAAGGGAGCGCAGGTAATCAGCAGGGAGCAGTAGCAACCCATCTTTCCCCTGTGCAGGCAGGTAGGTTGCCACCCCCACCCTACAATCTAGTAAAGGGGTGTTTGGTACTCCTTAGCTATTTACAGGTAGTAAAGGTTAGAATAAACACTATAAACACTGAATGATAAAGACATTGGCATCCATGTTGTTAGTGACTCTGATATCTTGACGTCTGGGGGCCCAACAGCATTTGAGTACAGGTCCCCAACACCCTGGCTTTTGGAGAGATGCTGCAGGGAGGTGTTTCCACTGCTCCCTCTGGTGTCAGAGAACCATTTTATATTTACATCCTGCTTTTGCTGGAGACAAGCTGAATAGCAGCTTTGTATATAAGTCCATAACAGCAGAGTCGCCCAGTTACCCCAAGAGTTATCAAGTGGTTTATATGTTGTGTCCTTATGATGGGTGAAAACTAGGCCTTTCTATACACACACACACACACACACACACACACACACACACACACACACCTACCTACCTACCTTAGGTACAAATAAACTGGTAATATTTTAATTTAATTGTAGAGTGTGTCCCCAGAATCAGCAATACATGTGTGGCTCAAAGAGAATGCGAACACCAGCAAAGATTCTGATATAATAGAAGTCAAAGGCCCCATTTAAATCATTGGTCTACTTCAGTGGTACTCTCACAGCTAAGTTAGCACCAGTAAACCCTGCTCCCCAGCAATAAGCCATATTTGGGGGTCAAGTGAGGGATGCAGGCCGGGGGGGGGGTTAAATGAGCATGCAGGTCAGTGGCTGGTAATGGGGTAAGGTGAATGTACAGGTCAGTGACTGGGTTAAGTTAGGATTTCAGGACAGAAACTGGTGAAAGGATGGGTTAGGTAAGGGGTGTAGGTCAGCAGTTGTGGAGTGGGAGGGGGGATTGGTGAAGGTCAGTCTGCTGAAGGGGGTTAGGTGAGGGGTGCAGATCAGTGGCTGCAGAGGGGGCTTAGGTGAAGGGGTGCAGGTCAGTGGCTGTGGAGGGGTTTAGGTGAGGGGTGCAGGTCAGTGGATGCGAATGGGGGTTAAGGTAAGGCTGCAGGTAAACAGCTGCTGAGGGAGCTAAGGTGAGGGTTGCAGGTCAGTGGCTGGGGAGGAGATTAAGTGAGCGGTGTAGGTCAGTGGCAGCCTTACCATCATACCAACTCTGTTCCTGTCTGCAGTTAGGAAGTAGCAGGGGGCGGGGAACTAGAAAGCTGTCTATGTGTTCCTGGGGGGGGGGGGGGGCAATAAAAGACGGTGCACACAGCTGTCAGCACTCGGCTGGAAGCATACGCCTGGACAAGAAGTCATTCCAGCACAGTAACGGCATGCTGTGCAGTGGCTTCTGGGACACAATGCTAGGGTCAGTCCTGGGCAGGGGTCTGTACAACTAGTGGCTGCGGGCCAGATACGGACCAGGGTCCTCCAGTTGAATACCCCTGGTCTACTGGGTGGCTGTGCATGCACAAAACACCCCTCCATTCTGGCCAAGGGTCTGTATTGTGAAGTGGCAAATCAGGCAGGTGCCCAGAGCCCCATCACTAAATATGTGTTGTTGGTACAATATTTTAGAACTTGGGTTTCCAAGGGCAACACTTAGTCTAACACCGTCCTTGGATTTAGCAAATTTGATTGGTCGCTAATGACCGCTATAACTGGATATGAAGAAGTGTTATTATGCTCAATGAGCGGGAGGGGAAAGCACTGGTACAGCCCAAATTGAGAAGCACCTATTCTGCAGGGCTCTTTTTGAATTTTCTTCTTCTTTAAGTCATTTGTGTGCAGATAATGCCGCTTTTAACATATATACATCTTGGGCCCCCACTAGAGTAAAAACCCACCATGAGTACCTGTTATTTGGCTGGTGAATAAACTCCAAGACAACATATTCTCCAAACTAGGGGATTCAACTAAAAACTTGAACCCTCCAACAAGATCTTCCTAAGTTCGGGTTTGGCCTCCAGCATTGGAACATGCCTTGTCCCACCCAGTTGGTAGCAGGTGATCCTTGTGACTGGTGCGTCACTTGTGGAAGTGATGCAGTCTCTGGACTCCCTAGCGGATGATAATCAGCTGTCTAAACCAACTCCCAGGGGGGCTATGAGATGGATCGTACATCTGCTGCTGTCTGCTGGAAAGTGCAAATTGTGATCTTGGGGCAATGGAAATTCCAATCCAAACTGAATATATATCCAAGAAATCTCCATGTCTATGTTCGGCCTCCTTAGGCAAAATATTTGGACTCATAGATTAATAGCACCAAAAAAATGTACAAACACTTTTAATAAAGTAAGATGTCTCTTTATTGTCAAACTGTTTAGAAATCATGGTAGACAAGCTTCTTTAATTATTTTATATGCTATTACAGCGAAAGAGATATGCAGCGCTGCTTCAGTACACACCATTATGTTTGTTTAATTAAAGTTCTCTGACATGGTAATGAGGATAATAGAGATATGGTAAAAATGATCGCTTTTGATCCCCCTCACACTGCAGACTCAAGACAGTCAAGTCTTTTACAAAATGTTCTAAAAGATAGGAAAATAGGAAAACTTCAACCAAAAGAAGCTACAATAGGCTTATATTCAGCCATTAGACAAAAGTTTTGAAAATAAAAGTAAAGCAACTTGCATCTGCTCAGCAACTATTTGTTAAAAAACCCTCAAAGCATTACATAAGTTATGGCTGTCTCTATACATGGCCAAAGCTGTCAAGCATTTTATTTAGTATTGCATCTTTTATGGTACATTATAAAAATTACTTCTAATTTAGTGCCCTTTTTTGACCCATATTTCTGTCCCTTACTTCTTCCAGATCAACCTTTATTTTATATTCCCCATGGTATTAGGACTTTGCTAGGGCTCTTAAAAGGGTCTGTTCAGGAAAAACAAAAGTCAATGGAGTGGGCGTTCTTGAGTCACTGTGACTGATGCAGGCACAGCCGATCGTCCCCCTGGTCACTGTGATCAGGAAGTTTCATGCAAATAGAGTAGGACACGGCAGCTGCTGGAACAATAGGTGAGTATGCTAAAATGCTTATTTTGGGGTCCCACAAAGTGGGTAACGGGGATTTTCCAGCACGCCTCTGGGCAATTGAAAAGGTGGTGGTTAAAACATAAAGGAACACTATTGTGAAATTGTGTAATATTAAAAATCCATATAAACACTTTGACTAATAAGAGGAGGGGTCACTTATACACACGAACTGAATACAACTTCCGCCAAGCTTCTTATTTATTCTCTCATGGTAGGAATAAAATCAAGGGGTGACAGGTTTAGTCTATCAAAGGTGCCAAAGCCGGTCACCCCGTATGTCCTTTTGCTTCCATTAAAAGAAAGATAAACAAGCCTGGCTGGATATTTCTTGATGCAGGGTGTGCAAATGACCCCTCCTCCCGTCATCCAGCAAATTTATATGGATTTTTATCATTGGGTCATATTTTGGTGATAGTCCTCCTTTAACTTTTAATCTTATTAAATTAAAGACACAGCTCAATTTCTGTGCAGGCAAGGCATTTGCAGGACACTCGGTGTTGGTGGTGGCAACGCATTTTGGATAAAGGTTACCTTGTTTAAAGCTGTACCTCAAATCAGTGTTAGTGCCTCTTTTATAGTGCCTTAGATAGCAACACATACACTCTAAACCAATGAGGGCAAGGATCGGCTGCTGGACCAACTGGGAATCGCAGTGTCATTAGTAGGCATGTCCTTGGATTGGTGAAGATCCAACCAATCAGTGCTTGGCAAGGCCACACACCCACCTCTCTAATAAGTGACAACACTGCAGCTCAAATCAGTTTGTGGTGATGAGGGTGGTGCGAGTGTGGTTTAGGAGTGTAGCTCATTTTCAGGCTTTAGAGAAACATATGAATATGCACAGCAGTCTATGCAACTGTTTGTAAGTAAGTTTAGCCCCATCCTCCCGCCCCCCCAGTTGGAACCCACCTACCATGCCTGATCAATGGTGTGTGTATGGGGGTTGTCAATTAAAGCAGAAGTCCAGTCTACTTGTAACAGCCCCACCCTACCACCCTCTGTGCACATGCTTACTTGAATGGACAGCTGGTACACGCAAAGAACAGGGGAAGCCGCATTGTGGGGGATTACAGATAGATTGGACACCGAATGTAAACTGATTACAGAGGTTGGGGGTTACTCATT
This sequence comes from Gastrophryne carolinensis, assembly GCA_027917425.1. Taxonomy (NCBI): domain Eukaryota; kingdom Metazoa; phylum Chordata; class Amphibia; order Anura; family Microhylidae; genus Gastrophryne; species Gastrophryne carolinensis. Next base: position 252,810,028 of record CM051236.1, on the reverse strand, counting down.
AAATGTGTGTCTTGTGTGCGTGGCAGTACGGGGATGCCAAATTACGTGTCTAGGAATGGGGGTGGTGAAGATTTAGAGTGTGTGTGCATAAGGGGGGGCGCTTGAATTCCAGTCTCATTATAACCCCCTGGGGGTTGTGGATGTGAGACTCTAGACTCCACTTTAAGATAAGAGCTAACGGGGTTCTGGAGAAGGGAAACGACCAGAGGTGTGTGCGTGATCATCTTTACTAGCTTATCTGAGATCAGGTCAGCTAAGTAAGGAATGAATGAAGTGAGAATAGAAAGGCCAGCAACCCACACAGGATGCCCCATTGATGAGGAACAAATCCCAGGAGAGTGTTGTATTTCTTTAAGGTTGCGATTTGGGGTTTCTGTGGTAAGAACCACACCCACAGAAGTGCTTTACAGATTCTACTTCATTTGCAAACAGTGTGCAACTTAGACCTTTGTTTTTAAACAGATTTTGGAACAGGTTGTAGGACTTGTTGAGGGCTGGCAGGGTTCTCTTTTCTGTGTTATTACTTTTAGAGTTTGTGGATATCTACTTCCCAGTTTGGAGGCACTGCCCAATATTTAAAGAGGGCATTCTGATGTGGAAATCTGGGTACAAGTTTTTTCTTTTTTTTGGTCTGCTTTTAAAATGGAGGAGGTGGGGTTGACTAAAGTGCGTAGGGCAACATGAATCCTAAATATTGCCCTGCACATAGGGGGCATCATCTCATTGGCATTAAATTGAATACATTAGCAAGCCAATTGCCTACTAATGTAAATATGGTTGATATGCTTGGCAGGGATGGCACATATTAATTCATAGGACACAGGACACATTCCAAACATAATTATAGATGAATGCGTGTCTGGGTGAAGGGAATTCAGATTCATGTGGGTGCAGCCGATGGAAACCACAAGTGATAAATGATCACTTTCCATTAGGCAAAGGAGATTACATTTAAGCTATAGTGTATGAATCTGGCTTTGAAAGATGAAGCTACCTCAGCCATAAGTATGTAACAGGTGGTTTGTATAGTATTTATCATAGGAAAGAATGTATCCCAGCGTCCGTACTGAGAGCTTTCGGCCGCAGAGTGTCTAATTGATATATCCATCGACTCTCACATTGTAGTAATAGTTCATCCAGATTCCCCCACATGGGTTTGATACTGCGCTGCATTGCAACACAGTTACACCACAGAGAAAACACTGCACATAAATCTAGATGGTATAGTTCACACATATGATATGTATCAAAAAAGCACTAAAGACTATTTTTTCAGCGCAACGCAGTATCAGTGCATGCCAATAGAAGTCTATGGCAAAGCAGGTATAACGCAGTGTACCTGCGTTGCCATAGAATTGACCACTTAATTATTGTGCAAAACTGCCTGTAGGGGCATGTAAACTGATGTATTACCCCCTGTGATTCACAGTTTATAGTCCCTAAATGTAAAGTACCTTATGGGATTGTGCGCATGACAAGCTGCGTGTACTATAACTTGGCAATATTTGCAGAGGCCATAGTTGGTTTTTGGAATTCACTCCGTAATAAGTGGTCCCCACAACAGTCAGTGGAGGTCCTAGTCTCAGTTTCCCAGCTAGTCTTATGTCTAGTTATAAGATCCACCCATGTCTCGATTGGATGCCCCTAATGGTAGTCGACCTGCATTCGCAGGTGGACAATTTTTCTGCAAAAATTTGTTAAAGCGATCTTAATTAAGATTGCATTTAGGTTATTTGTATAGTCCTATTTAGAGTCAATTTCTGTATATGCTGACATTGAAGTGATGAACGAGAAATGTTATGTTAGCCAAAATGATCCGTTGCTCGATCAACAAGCAAATTCTCGATTGCAGAAGCATTTCCACAAATCAATTATGACTTCGAGTCTTAACGATTATTTGTTTGCCAATCGTTCCATGGAAATGGGCCATTAATATGGCCCCAGTGTGATCCAAAGTTGGTAAAAATTCACGGGTTCGCTCCAAATCTATCAGAGAATTTACTTTATGCCCTTATCTTGAATAGAGTCGGAGCCAAGAAGATTTTCTCTAATAAGACCTGTAGCTTTAGCTATTCAGGACAGCAGGATATCCACGTGCTGAAATCTCTGGGCCATATCCACTGCCCCTCATTTATATTTGTTGAAATTGCTACAGTTTCTGCAAAGCTGTAGAAACTGGCTGTATGGAGTTTCCCTTCTTAGCTCCAGTGGGTGGTGGCTATCAAGGTGCAATAATTCCCTGTCGCTGGTTTTCTTTATGTGCTGGGATCAAGAGTTTTGACATGATAAGTAAGCGAGATGCTTTGGATATAAGCTTTCACAAAGGAAAGAAAATGGATGAAATATTGTTCAGATCTATTCCAGATGACCAGCACATCATCGATATACCAGATCCAATGATGGACCAATTTTTGGAACATGGCCTTTGCATAAACATCCAAGGTTTCCCAAAGCCCCAGATGGAGACATGTATATTATGGGGTACATGCTGTTCCTATGGCCGTGCCACAGATTTGCCTCTACAAATAGGCATAGAACTTGAAATAGTTGTTATTTGGCACAGACTGTAAGAGTTCTTTAATAAATGCAGTAGAATTTGCATTGAACAGGCCAGATGCTGAGATAAAGAAGGAGGCTGCAGGTATATAAACCCTCCACATCCCCACTTGCAATTTTAGATTCAGCTTATTGGCTCCAAGTATGTATGAATATATATACCTGAATCTCTTTTTTCCGGGGGTTAAGGTTAGTGGGAAGGAAATACCATTTCTATTGCTTGTAATTTTCTTAAAGTGCCCGGGGCACCCTGATGCCCCGCTGTGTGAAACCCCCCAGGTCCTCCGATCTCATTCACCCTTCCCCGGTCCTATGGCGCATGTGCAGCCTTCGTCCATACAAGTAAGATACAGGAAGATGTCTTTTCCCATTGGACCTTTTGCTTTGGCTATGTCTAGGTTAGTTAAGTCTAGGTTTGTACAACTAAGTACCTACAGCTCCATGTCCTGTTGGATCAAGTTGTCACCATCTTTTCTTGTCTGTCTCCTTGTTCCAAATCTTGTTGGACAATTCTAAATCGTGATGCCCTGGCGGCAGGCCAGCGGTCAGCCTTGGAATGTTTTAGATTCCAGGGCCAGCCGTGCATGGTTTTGTTGCACTTGAATGGTTTTCTGGGGGGGGGGATCTTATTCCCTATTTATATTTTTACATGTGTGTGGCCAGCCACTTGTGTGTGCTTCTTAACTTTCATTAATAAAATACTTGTAGTTTTTTTAACTGTCTAGAACTACATTTTAACCCTTGTCATTTTAGTGATGACATTGGGGCCTCAAAGTGATTGTGCGGTCTCACCCATTCCGCAGCTGAATTCAGCGCTTACCTTCTGCCCTGGGTCACAGTGCTGCTTTTCAGCTTTTAAACCTTTGCTGTAGACTGGATATGGGCACCTACTTCCTGGGCAAAGGGCACCTCCCCTCACATCATGTCCCCAATCAGTTCAGCACAGCAGGGACAGAATTGTTAATAGGCTCCGCCCCCTCTCCTGTGTAGCTGTCTCCTCCTCCTCTGCTCTAGTGTCAGGCGACGGTACTGCTTGTGATGGTAATGCAGCAGCACATCCAACATAATGGTGGCACCTCCAGCCCTGTGCACAGATGAGGCAAAGCAAGAGCAGCGCTGGAGGCAGCCATCATGCTGGACATGCTGTTAACAGTGCCTTGCCCCAACTGCTGCCCTCCTCTTGCCTCCCCTTCCCCTGGTGAGTACTACCCAACACTGCTGTGGGAGTGCTCACATGCACTTTGGGGCTTTTGCCAGTGTGTTTTATGCAAGTTCTGAGAATCTTACAGAGCCTGCCCATTATGCTGATTATTATGCAGCATCACAGATCCAAGGGTCAGGGTTGAGAAACACTGGTCTAAAACAGCTGCTTCTGACTATAATGTTTCTATATACTTTTCTTAGACTAACTACCCCCTCCAGCACTGTTAAACTTGGGGCCCCCCACAAGTCCTAACCACTACAAGTGTGCCCTGTTGAATTAGCTTTTCTGTCCTATTTTTGCCTACTCTATGGTTGATTACTCTGCAACATTATCAACATGGGTTGAACTTGCAAAACCAAAACAAACCACTGCACTACTGGCAGATTACACATGCAATAATGTAGCTGAGGCCATGTACCTGCAACAGATATTTCTTAATACCTGGCACAGGTACATGGAGAGGTGGGGGTGCTGCAGCCAGCGGCGCTCTCCATTCAGGTTTTTTACCGCTCAGAGTGGCACAATAAAAACTGAATGGATTTGTGACTGGACTTCACTTTAAATGTAAGTAATTAACTGCTTTAATCTCCATAGCTGGCAGTGCCCAAAACTACCGCTCTGTCATCTTTTGCCACGTCTCGCACTAGGTGATAAATGTAGAAGCAGGCACCTTTACATGCTGCAGTCACTACAACTGATAATGAAAGAGCAGATTGAGTGACAGCTGTCATTACTTTATGTGCAGATCTGCTCTGGTCAGCTTGTTAGATATGTCACAGGGAATGTGTATACTGCCGGTATTGTATAGAAATCCCAGACAATATATAGAATGCATTTTTGGCAAAACATCCCACTTCTTGAAGTTTTTTTTAGATTGCATTTTTGGCAAAACATCCCTCTTGAAGTTTCATATGCGTTACTGAGGCAGCGTGTGTAACGCCTAGGCGCGTTGCGTGTCTTAGAATGCCAAATATCTGTAATTCAGAGCGTGAAAAGAGGATGGTTCATTAGCTGAAGTTCTGTTAATCAATAGAAACGCAGGCATGGTGTATAATGTCTGGCAAATATAATGCATAAGCAACACAGAGAAAGCCCTTGCATGTGCCACGTGACAGTGCAAAAAGTTAAACAAGTAGAACATTTCCAAGCGACCCGCTCAATGGCGTAAGACATCGGCGGCGTGGTCCGAAATGGTCAACCTTTGTTCTGGGCAATTCTCATGAGATAATTGTGGTAAAGTAAAAAGATTCGGATGGATCTGGTGAGAAGAACCAGGCTTTCCCTAGGTGGATGTTGCACTGTACTTTGCCATTGTATAAAACGCCTAGGCTTGACATACAACACACTTATAATAAAAAGACAAAACCCACTGCACTACGGTTAAAGTAAATAGAACAATTTTATAATGTAAAATGTGTGCGGTTACTGTCCATCCTATCAATTACAAGAAAAGAATGGGGGTACTCCGACACCTCTGTAATGTGCCAGGCAACCTATGCGGTACATATAATGCCTAGGTAAAGAATGTGAGTAACGGAATGTTTCACACTTTGTCAAAATGCAAAGCATTCTATATATTCTCTATGATTTCTATTGCTTGTCTGCGATACATTCCCTGTAACAGATATATCGAAGCCCCTGACATCACCAAAAGGCTTTCCAATATACTTAAACCGGACCTTCAGCATCATTTAATGAAAAGTCCAAACCCTGAAACTAAACTATTCCCTAGCATCTAAAATTAAGATATTTAAAGTTTTAAGTCACTTACTTATTATTTTCCCTACTGGGCTCCAACTCAGTTCAGGACTCTAGCATACGAGCGCTGCCATCTTGCACCAGAAGCATCACATGTTGAGGAGAAGAGAGGGGGGTTAAAAGTGCAGGAGGTGGGTTATAGCTGCTCTATGCACACATAGAGCAGAGCTGAGGTCAGTAAAAGGACAGCAATCCCAGAATGCAGAGCCAGAAGACACTTCCTGTCTGCAGGTAACCTGAGACTCCATGGGCCGCCATCTTGGATGTTTAAAAGCTCAGAAAATGCACTAGCTGCAGGTATGATGACTTTTAACGTGGGCAATCTGAATGTACAGGATGGGGGAAACATACAAGGTAGACTCTTATTCAGAGTGAAGGTCTGGTTTAAGATTCTGAGCCCCAAGTGTCCAATGAACCTTCTATAAAGAAATTCAGCATCCAACACAAAGAGCATAGTATAGGAACTGGTGTTCTCTAAAGCACATCCAAATTATCCAAATGTGACAACATACTCCCACCTCTAGTTTTATTCACTTGCCTGGTGACAGTGTTCCCCTTATGCTTCCATTTCAGCATATAATACAAGAGCTAGGGCCACCACCATGCATGTGTAAGCCTAAGACACACCACAGTCTATTGCCATTACTAAAATAGTACAGTAGCATTATGACAACCTGAGCTTTGTCATGTTGCCATAACAGCCACACGGTAGCACCTCATATCTGTGATGTGCTTGATTAAAATTATATATCATCTGCATCCTGACTTCTCGTCCTTGATTAGCTTTATACTCTGCCGATGTTACACCAGTATTTGAGAACTGCTTGTAAGTCAAGCTTTCATGGTAATGGCATTGCTGCAGAACTCTAGATGTAGTCTCATTAATCCCTAAAATGCAGATTTCCTTTGCTGCATTACTTACACTGAGCCATTTGAGTTCTGACATTAAAATGTCTTTGCAAAGATAAATCTATGCCGTGTCAATGTTATTTGTCTAAATTATGGCCAGGGTATGTCAGCAAGTCACAGCTTTCTGCTTCCTGCAGGACAAATGGAGGTCCTATAATACATTCTAAAAATGACAGCGAGCTCAATAAGGTATCACATACATCATTTTTTTTTATTCTATTCACTACCAGGCAATTGTGTGCAACAGACAGAGCTGGCATTTACTATTTTCCTGGCAGAGATCAAGCATGCCTGAATAAACACCGCATTTCCTAACATGCGCTGAGATCAAGGCACACACAGTACAGCATGAATTGCAATAAACAATGCCATTACTTACCACCTTTGGGTCATTTTTGTGGCCAGTGGGCATAGCTAGGGGGGCACGTGCCCCAGGTGCAGCAGGTCAGGGGGGCACCAAAAGGGTGCCTGAGCATTGGTGGGGGCACCATTTCAAATCCTTGCCCCGGGTGCCAGAAAGCTTAGCTACACCTCTGTTTGTGGCTATAGCACCAGCCTATGTCAGCTCCTGTCGGACCCTGTTATCCCAGCGCCAGTGAGCGCCACTTTGTACTGGCGTTTTTCTGGTGCTCCCCGATATATTTATGATTTTTTCCACCCTGAAATAATTAGCATTTCATTACAGTTGCAAGAAATCACTGCTGGGGCTGACACTTTTTTTAAAATAGTGCGCTGTGTGCCGCTAAGGCCAAAAAAGTGGTGCTGTGTGGCTGACACTTCTAAAATAAGGCTCCCTATTGCAAAACCCTCATTCTCACTAAATTTCAGCCCCGACACAAAATGACCCGCAAACATAATTTCAGTGCTCTTCTCGTAAGCTTAGGATAAAAAGTGGTTGAGGCATCTGATATCACTCTGTCATGTTGTTTTCTTTTGTTAACCATGGTTATCCTCAATGAAAACAATGTAGTCACCCCTGCTTTGCAAAAACAAAAAGTGCTTTACAGGTAAAGATCAATCAAAACCTTCAAGGAGAGAATTGCAACTACTGTGCGGAAGACTTCAGGGTGCCCAAGAAAGTCCAGCAAGTGCCAGGACCATATCCTAAAGAGCATTCAACTATGGGTTAAACATCAGTTCAAAAACAGTTCTGTAAAAGCAGTAGTTTGATGTATATTGGCAAGGAAGGCACCATTTTTCCCCAAGAAGGACAGACTGACATTCTGCAGGAGGTATAGGGTTTGGACTGCAGAGCAGGGCTGCCATAGGGAGGGGAGAAGAGGGAGGAACATAGTCCTATGTCCCAGCCCTTGGCAATCAAACTGGCAATGTATACAGCGCCACAGTGGCTGACAGACGCGTTCTCCAGTTTCCACTCCATGTCATGTGACATCTGTGTCATTTTTCAAAATGGCTCACATGGAGGTCAGGAATACCCATACAGGAGCAGCTGTAAGTACACAGCACGCACCACAGCCTGAACACTCTGTACTCGCCACACTCTGGTAACGGCACCCCCTACCTCACAGCAGCAAAGTGGCCCTGCGGGCCTCACAGCAGCTTATGGCTCTGCTCCTTCAACAGCAGCAAAAGGCCCCTGCACCCCCTGCAGCTGCCATGGCCCCCTAGCCCCCCCCCCCCACAGGGGTCCTTTAGGCTGCTGTGAGGTGCAGGGACCCTTTAGGCTGCTCTGAGGTACATGGGCTTATTAGACTGCTGAGCGGTGCAGGAGCCCTTTAGGCTGCTGTGAGACACATGGGCTCATTAGGCTGCTGTGGGGCACAGGGGCTCTTTAGGCTGCTGTGGGCACAGTGGCTCGTTAGGCTGCTGTGGGGCACAGGGGCTCTTTAGGCTGCTGTGGGCACAGTGGCTCATTAGGCTGCTGTGGGGCACAGGGGCTCTTTAGGCTGCTGTGGGGCACAGGGGGCTCATTAGGCTGCTGTGGGGCACAGGGGCTCTTTAGGCTGCTGTGGGGCACAGGGGCTCATTAGGCTGCTGTGGGGCACAGGGGCTCTTTAGGCTGCTGTGGGGCACAGGGGCTCATTAGGCTGCTGTGGGGCACAGGGGCTCTTTAGGCTGTTGTGGAGCATGGTCCCTCACCTCTTCCTGGTTCTCATGTGAGGCACGCCAGTAAGCGCTTTTGGTTTCGATCAGCTCCATTTGGCTCTGCCATTCAGAAAAGCCTTGCATGGTTGCACAACCAGCTAATAGCATATCAGGGATGCAGTGAGGGTTACAGAAACAGGTGATTCTAGCAAGCCAGGGGATTTCGCACAATTGGGAATGCCCCAGGGAGTGGGACTCCGGCCATGGAGTCTTCTAGACTACAGGGTCTCCGATGTTCCTCCTTTGTGCCGGCGGGGGTGATTTAATTAAAGTGTCAGAAATAGAACATTTTTTTTTTTTGATTTAATTAAAGTGTCAGAAATAGAACATTTTTTTTCAGTCAATAATAACCTGCCCCCCTGTGGGTAGGCTGTGGCAAGGACCTGGAGGGCTTTGTTTTAATGCCTTGAGGTCCTCCTTAAAGAGAGACTCCAGCCTAACCTAGCTACCCTTTCCCCACCCTGATTGTGCCTCTGCTTAGCAGCACTGTTTAAAGTGGGGATAAAATAACTTGTTGGCAAAATCTTCCTCTGACCCCTTTGGCACTGCTGCAGTGGTGATTGTATGACTCACAGCAGGTCCTGCCATGGATGAGGGCATAGCTGCTGCAGGAATTGAAGGAGAATCACAGTGACCATTTTACACAGCAGGGCATCCCAAATCGGGATGCCCCCAAGGCAAGGTACAAAACCCAATATAGTCAAAATTCTGGGTTTAAGTGCATTCTTTACTTATGGGGGCTGATTTATAATGCGCACTCTAGTCTTTTGTCTGGTACCACTACAATGTCCTCTTGTGCTTATTTGGGGGGGGGGTTCTTTCCTCTAGGGGCCACCATTCAGCCCTGTTATTTACAGACCCTGGCCAGCTCCCAAGCTGCTGAGCCCCATCCCCACAGTGCTTCTGAATATGATCATCAGCTGAGACCATAGCTCTGCTGAGGCAGATCTCAAGCAGAGGGGGAAATGGTCAGTATGCCAATAAACATTTAGGGGCAGCTACTGTGCCAGGGGTATGTATATCCCCCACAGTCATGATGCTGGGGTTATTAGCATTGCAGGGGCAAAACATAGGCAGGAATGCCCTGGCTCTAGGTGGTACAATAAGGTCCAGGTATGAGAGGAGGCTTAGTGATTGGCTGACTCACAGCAGGTCTTGGCTTCTGTCCTGACTTGATGGCCTGGCTGCTCAGTAGGAATGACTGGCAGCTGATTGGGCGTGAGCCTGCAGGACATGGCAATGAACATCTAGGGGCAGATACTGTGTCAGGGGTGTGCATATCCCTCACGATCATGATGCTGGGGTTATAAGCATTGCAGGGGCAAAACATAGTCAGGAATGCCCTGGCGGCTATAAGCATTGCAGGGGCAAAACATAGGCAGAAACGACCTGGCTCTGGGGGGTACAAAAGAGCCCAGGTATGGGAAAAAAACTTAGGAGGCAGGGGGAATTAGAAGAGGAATGATTTAATTCCGGCACAAGGAACTCTCCCAGTGCTCTATATGGACAGTCCACTCTGCCTCTAGCAAAAGCAGACTGGAGTCTTATATCAGGATGACCTCAGAACAGGAAATCACATGGCCCTAGTGTTTGTCATGTTTCAGAGTCAGGACTTAAAGTGGACCAACGCCTTGATTGGCCCGGGAATCTATAAGATTCCCAGGCCGATCTGATCCCTCCCCGCGGGGCATCCAAAATTGGGATGCGCCGCTGTGTGAAACACCCCAGGTCGCCTGCTACACTTACCTAAAATCCAGGTCGAACAGCGCATGCGCAGGCCGCATCTCACGCTCCTCTCTAGCATTTGTGAATGCCCGGCGCGCTCCCTGTTAGAGGGAAGTGCAAGATGCGGCCGCCAGCGTGCTTGGAGCCGCTTTGGTTTGACGGCGCTTGGATGCGCATACCACAGCTCTGAGTGCGCTAATTGGACGAGTGCGCGCACATGCTCCATAGGAGCGGGGTGAGGTGAGTTTTATCGGGCGTTCTGGGGGGTTTCATGCAGCGGGGTGCCCTGCAGAAGTGGACCAAAACCCAGGATAGTTGGTCCACTTCAAGAATTTTAGTCTACTTTAATGGTTCATTGAAGAGCAATGCATACCTACCAACTTTTCAGGGCAGGAAAGAGGGACAATTGTTAAATTAGGTCACATCCCCCCATTATGGGATGGAAAGAGAGTAACAGTTAAAACAGTATAAACATTTTAAATAGGCAAATGAATAATTTATTGCTGCAGATCTGTATGTTAATCCTCAAAGAGGGGCAAAGGAGAACAACGAAGGACAGGGGAATACAGACTCAAAAGAGGGACAGCACCTCCAAATCAGGGACATTTGTGAGGTATGAAAGTTACCAGCAAGGGGAAGAGGGAGCTCCCTAGGAGGCCAGTTTGTGGGGCAGTGCAGCACCAGGTAGGCATCCAAATATGACTATGCCCAAAGTTATACAGAAGAAGCTAAATCAGCGGGCTTGGTTAGCGGGTCTGTGGGGGCGGGGCTAGCGCTAGCTCGCTGAGGGGAGTGTGCCATATAACAAGGAATGCAGGTGGCGCGGACTTAGCCGTTGAAGCCCCGCCCCTTAGCCCCGCCCCTGTGGCTGTCTCGTGCTCAGGGGAGGAGGGAGCGGAGATAGATGGACGGGAGGAGAGTGAGGAGCGCAGCGCGCGGTCACCACAGGCAGCGGCTCCCGGCTCGGCGGCTCCGGGTAAGCACAGACCTTGGCGTTAACCCTTACCGTGCCACGGGGCAAGCATGCGCTGCAGGGGGTTCTAGAAATCTGTGAATGCGAGGTATAAATAGGTGACTTGTGAATGGCGTTATGTTGGATGTAACCCTTTCCTTTCTGTATGTTGCTGAGCTACAATGCTGGTGGCTCTTCGGTAGCGCTGTGCGGAGCGCACGCTTCTGCTGACCGGTGGTCGTGAGGCACCTGCAGGGAGGGGGGCACTACCCTGATGGGTGACAGCTGTGTGGGGGCTGCTGTTATATTTGGAGGGGCATCAGATGTGGTTATGTTCTGTTGATGTCCTAATCAGAGCTGTGTAATGTTACCTGTGTGATGTGTATGTTTGTGTGGAGGGAGGGCATTGGTACAATAACTGGCATGTAAAGGGTTTCTAGTGTATTGGATCGTGTTCCACCCACCCCAGTCCCAAGAGTGCAGCACAGCGGGCGACTGTCACTGCGCACTTGGCTGAACTTTGGGCATGGGCTTCCAGATATATAGGCATTGCTGCATTGAGGCGTTCTAACCTTCAGATTTACTATTACTACCATCTATCACCATGGCAACCCACATTTGTGTTCTTGCATCAGTTGCCATGGGCAACAGCTCCCCAGATCCCTTTGTTGCCTGTGATATCAGCTCCAGCATCCGTGATGCAAGTGCTGGATGCAGTGTCCTGGGTTCAAAGGGTTAACCTATGCAGTGTGGAGCAGTGATCTGTTTATGATGCTCTGCTGTAAGCCCAGCATCTGGCGCTGCTGCTTCTGCTGCTGCGTGTGTTCCTAACATACTCCTAACACAACACCACAGCTTGCAGATCCGACACACACACACACACACACACAATTGTTTCAGTCTTCTGTTTTGTCATGTATGCAGCATGGTGGGAACTCTCTGGCTCTCCTTCCATATCCCTCATCACCCCAGAGCCCTGTGCCCTGCACATGCTGCACTGCGATGGCTGCAATCTTATTTTCTACAAACACTGGGAGATGAGAACCTCCTCTTCTCAAGCAGGCAGATCACTGGAGATGTTGACAGCAGTGAAAAACCTATACCATACTATTATAGCTCCATCCCTCCCCACCTTCTTATCCATGCTTCCTTTCTTGTGTGATTTAGGGTTTGGCTTGTGTGCCAGCTCAAACGCTCGGTGGGGTGACTAATCCTTCAGTTCGGTCAAGCTGGCAGTTATAAAAGCGGATGTCCAGCCTTAGAGTCAGAGATAATTAAAAAATATGCAATAGCAGAAGTAGAGCTTTAATGATACTGTTGCCTGTTGGTGTGGGGTCTGTGCCCTTGAAATGTACCAGTCTGGGGATTGGGTTCACTTTAAATGGGCTTTAAATGGGCTTGTGTGGTCAGAAAAAAAAGGCTATACTTACATGACCACCAGCTTGCCCCATCCCTTGCAGCCACACAACTTCATTCACCTTATGCTATCAGTGATGTTTCTGACAGTGTACTCCTCGGCTGACTTCAGTTTGCACCCCTGCCTGTTTTGTGGGAGCAGCTATGGAAATGTATGTTACTGATTTAAAGAAACCCTAAAGTTCCTGAATGTGCCATTCCCCTCCCATCCCATCGCTCCAGCACAGCATGATTAGAGCATTGAAGCAAAAAACAACTCACCTGGTCCCAGCGGTAAGCTATCTCCTTTGGTGGAGGCAGTGCTGTCAGGAGCAACTGCTGCTAGTGAAGATCATGAGTGACTGCCTTTTCACAGCGGCAGCATGCGTGGTAAGACTGTCAGTCACGGTCACCATCGTCCCAGAGGACAAAAAGCCTGGACTGTAGCCAGAACCAAGTGAGTGATTTGCTTTTATTTTGCTCATGGGTCTATGGGTGGGTCAATGGAAATGCAGTTCTCTTTAAGGTATTTTAACAATAAATGTTGCTGGCGTTGGGCTTTAATGGTACTTTTAATGAGCCTATCGTTTTTTGTATTAGCTGAGGAGGCATTTGTTTCCCTGAAACTTACCAGTCTCTGTGGACAGGATGTGTTACATGCACCCTCCACCTTGTACAAAGAGACAGTGTCTGGCATGTATTCTCTGTTACAGTGATTGGAGAATCGCACTCCTGTCACTCACCTTACCCTGGTCTATTGGTGCATGTGCAGGCTATCGTCCAATCACAGCTGTGTCTGTATCAGGCATTTTCAGAGCGCCCGCTAGTAGTCACTGTGCTCAGCCGTGGGTCGCTACTTCATAGTGGAGTACTTCGACTCCAGTGATGTTGAATACATTGTGAGAAGTCGGTATTTGACCAGTACAGCGCTGTATGGGAGCGCATGTTAGCGACTGCTCATAGCAACCGAATCAGCCTCACAAATCTCTGGCGCTGAAAAATGCTTGTCTGAAGCCCAGAGCGCAGGAGGCGGTGTGTTTAAAGTGGACCAACACCCAGGATTTTGACTATCCTGGGTTTTGGTCCACTTCGGCGGGGCACCCCGATCGGGGGTGCCCCGCTGTGTGAAACCCCCCAGAAAGCCCCAAAATCTTACCTGTCCCCGCTCCCACGTGACTGGACGGTCCAATCCCCGCCAACGTCCAGGCGGGGATCAGGAACGTCCAAGCGGCTGCCGCCGCCGCCGCCTCCCTCGCGTCACTTTCGGCGCGCGCGCGCCCCTGCCGGCCATTCGCAGACGGCCGGCGCGGGCGCGAGCGCGAGGGAGGCGGCGGCGGCCGGCCGCCGCCGAAGATCAGGTAAGGTGTTTGGGGGTTTTTTGGGGGGTTTCACCCCGCGGGACATCCCGATCTCGGATGTCCCGCGGGGTGGGAGGTGATCGGCCCGGGAATCTTATAGATTTCCGGGCCGATCACCTCTCGGTGTTGGTCCACTTTAAAGTCTGATTTTCAGCATCTTTCCACTAGTAACAAAGCGAAAACATATGGAATTACATTGTAGCAACATTGTAACATGAACACTTTAATGGCAGACCTGTAATGTCATTTCTGAAGAAATATATAAAAACTAAAAAAAATGTGAAAAAATGCTTTTTGAATGCCAGGAGAGGTCACAGAATTATTTGAGATTAAAAAAAAAAAAAAACAACAAAAACACAGTTTAAAGAGAAGGAACGGATCGCTTACAAGAGTGGCCGCATCCCCAGAATCCGGGGGCTGTGTGTGCGCTCCTGTCCCAGCCATTCATATAGGCTGGAGAGGGAGCATGTGTGCCACTGGGGATGCAGCTGCTCTCGCTTCCCATTGAAGCGGGGATGAAGTCCTTTCTACAAGCTGTTCTAAAAATTGAGGAAAAGCTGCCAAATAATCCCCAGGTTCACTCAAACTGCAGCACCCCATCTTGGAAACAACAGCATTTTAAACTGCCATACATAGGGCTAGAAGCTGGGTGGGGTATTGGCTTCTGTATGTCTTATTGTGCAAATAACAGCCAGTCTTCCCAACCCCCCCATATCAGTTTGGTTATTTACAATAAAAATACTGGTGCACCGGAATCCACATCCAGTAGATTCCACTGATGCAGCCGTGGCTCAGCTGGGATAGTGCATTGCACTGCGGCAACGTGGCTGCCACATTGATGACTGAAGCTTCATCCCATGTGGGGCACCAAACGCCAGTCCCCAAGGATACAAGATCTGGCTCCCCGCAGAGGTAAAGGACTCCTTGTGTGTACTGGGTGAGGTTTTTTAGAAAATACAGATATCCAGATTGCTTTGTGCTGGGGAGGGGCTTTGAAGCGTAAGCTTGTAGCATATGTTTTTTGGCCGCAGTTAGCATAAATACACTTGCAGTGTCCTAGATACTACTTACCCCTGCTTTCCATTTGACCGTGTGTCTCCTCTATTTGCTGCAGGTGAACCCTTTCTCCCTGTGTGTCATTTTTATGTTCCCACATCTTAAAATACTTTCCTATACTTGTGCTAATCCCTCCCCACAAATAAAAGGCAGATGTCCAGGCTGACAGGTCGTACCTTCCACAATGCACTACTAAGGAAAGTTTTCTATTCTCAGATTTCAGGTTTGCCTTAAAGCAGAACAAAATCTGGGATTTTGACTATCCCAGGGTTTTTCTCTGTTCCCTGCGGCATCCCAAATTGGGATGACTCACTGTGTGAAACCCAGATCGCCCGTACAACTCACCTTTTCTCGGTACAATGCTGCGTACGCAGACTCTTGTCCAATCAGAACCGTCTGCCGTGGTTATGTCATTCGGAAAATGGCACTGATAGGCTTAAATGGGAAGCCGCATCCCCAGAGAGCACACACAGCTTGGGGATTCTGGGGATGCGGCCACTCTTGCTCTCCATTGTAAGGGATCAGAGCTGTTTGTCGAATGACATAGACACGGTAAACAGCTCTTATTTTACGAGAACCCGCATATGCACCACTAGACCAGGGTAAGGTGAGGAAATCACAGCAACCTGGGGGGTTTCACACAGCGGGGCATCCCAATTTGGCCTGGGGGAAGCATAGCAGCTGACACTGGAATCTTTTAGATTCCATGGTCTTCGCCCTGGGTTTTGTTCCGCTTTAAAGGGCCTGAAACCAGACCGCTAGTCTAAAACACATTTGTTCTGACAAAAACGCAGAATGCCTTGCAGAGTAAAACATAGGCCCTTATTTAACAAGGGATAGCGCCAGGTAGCGAATGGTGAGCGAACGGTAATGACGCTCACCGCCACGAGAACGCCGGCTCCCCTCCACAATCACACATTTATCAAGCCGAGCCTGCTTAGCGACTGACAGAGCGCCAGATAGCGAATCATTCATCATTATTCCAGCCTCACCCCACAGCGCCAGCGAGCGACCTTGAACAGCGACAGGTATGACCTCTCGCTACCTGGTGCTCTCCAATGCATTTCAATGGAGCAATTTTTAAATATTCTTAATTAATTGCTATTAATGTTTTTTTTTTTTTTTTAAATGGCAAAAATTCTGTGACCACTTCTGCAATGTTAGATATTTTTTTTAAGGTAAAAAAAAAAAAAAAAAAAAAAAAATTTGTGCAGAATTGATATTACAGGTCTGATATTAATGTATTCATATTACAAAATGTTTGTAAAAACATGTTTTTTTTTAACCAAAAATATGGTTGTTTGGGGGTTAAAAAACTACTTTTAACCCATCGCCGCCAGCGCTCTGGGGTTTAAACAAGCATTTCACAGCTCGAGAATTTTTTGAGCGTGATTTGTTAATGAATATGCTGGGAGCCGTTCGCTATGGCCATTCGCTGTCATGCGCTGCCATACAGCGCGGAACCTGTCAAACAGCGACTCCTAACCCCGTATTCAACATTACCGCACACCGACTGAGTCGCTGTCAACAGCCGAACAACGGCCAAGCACAGCGAATACTAGCGTGCGCTGTGAAAATAACGCTACTGGCGCTCATCTGTCGCTACCTGGCGCTATTAATGAATCGGCCTCCCCGTCCCAGACCCTTGAGTTGGTCATATGCAGCATTGAGCAGATTGCTCATCTCTGCTCTCTCTGCAGAAGGGCCAAAATATATGTATATGGATAAATATATATATCCTCCACACACAACCCTCCAGAACTGGAGGTGCTTCTCTCCAAAACTGAGATAAGAGCTTGTGTAATGTCAGCCACACAATTCTACCAATTTTTTGTTACACTACACTGTACTACAAATAAGGGACTGTAGTGGCCTAGAGGAAGGAGGCCCTTGTGAAGGGTGGCAGGTTCGATTCCTGACTATAGGACATGACTGAAGTGACCTTGAGCAGGCACCTAACTCTCTAACTGCTCCCTGGGTTCCTGTAATTAGGGCAGCCCCCCTAGTATGTACCCATTCCTACTATGTCCAAAATATGATTCGTGAGCCAAAGTCTTCTTGGGGCGAACATTTTTCCTAAACAAGTTATTTTGTTATCGAATAACTAGTTTTTAAAAATGTATGTTTTACACAGACTTGTGCTTTTCTTCTCAGTTTTTAATTGTACGAATGAGTTATAATTGCCCTAATCAGATTCGATGCAATGCTACTATCTGAAGTCTATGGCAGCTCTTCCCGACCACCTGTGACTATTGCTTCTTGCAGATTTAGTCCCCCAAAATAAGTGTACAGTTCTAAGCTAGGATAATGGCTTGAGTATGAGGTGAAATAGTAGCCAGAGAGACTGTTAACTGGTGTCACCAGCTACAGCCTATGTATTTGTACAGGCAAGCTGATTCATTATTAGCACCAGGTAGCGACAGATGAGCGTCTGTAGAAGGCATTTCAGAGCGCCCGCTAGTAGTTGCTGTGCTCAGCCGTGGTTCGCTAGTTCAGAGCGACTCAGTCGCTGTGCAGCATTGATGAATTCATTGTGGGGAGTCGCTATATGACCAGTACAGCGCTGTATGGGAGCGAATGTTAGCGACTGGTCAGTGCGGCCGACTCATATTCATCAAAAAAACAGCCCCACACACCACCGCTGCTCAAAAATGCTTCGCTGAAGGGCAGAGCGCCGGAGGCTGTGTGATTATAGGCTGTTTTTTAAAATGTATCCACCAGTAACAAAGTGAAAACATATGGAATTACATTGTAATAACATTGTAACATGAACACATTAATGCCATACATGTAATATCAATTCTGCATAAATATCTAAAATGTATCAAAAAAATGATAAAATTGCTTTTTCAAGGCCAGGATACATTCCAACATTATTTCAAAATAATAATAAAAAATATAATAATACAAAAACCCTGTTTAAAGAGAAGTAAAAGAACGTCCATTGAAATGTATGGGAGAGCGACAGGTAGCGAGAGGTAAGACGTGGCGCTCTGCAAGGCTGAACGCCGGCGCTGTACGCTGAGGCTGGGATAATGATGAATGGGACGCTACATGGCGTTATCCCAGTCGCTCAACAGATTCTGCTTGATAAATGTGTAATTGCGTGCCGTGTCCGGCGTTCACCTGATGCTACCTGTCGCTACCTCTCATTTACAAGGCGCTACCTGACGCTATCCCTTCATGAATAAGGCCCTTAACCTCTTTTTAGCTATTTTCATGCTTATATCAGTGTGATTGAGCCTTGGAAGCAGCACAATGGCACAGCACAAATGCTTGTCTTGCAGTAGCTCCTTAGCCATGAGTCGATTTCTGTCTTGAATGCTATCTGTACAGGTTTTCTAATTTGTCAATGCATGTATGAAAAAATGTACGATGTGTATATGTGAGTCAAGGACGTTTGATTGTGAGCTCCTCTGGGATACAGATAATAAAGATTGACCAGAAAAGGACACGGTATTATTTAGCAGCACGAGTGCGTTGCCCATCTAGCTTTGATATATCTAATATATAGTCAGCCAGTACTTTATTGGCTGAAAGTTCTGTGCACGAGGTGGCATCGGCTCACGCGCTAGCTGCTCTGGAGCTGCTGACTCACTGGGTACTTCAGGTAATACGAATGTGAGTAATGGCTCGGGTGGTGTCTATGATTTCATTGTAGGGAGAGACAGAGTGACCTGACCATGCTGGGCGCAATCTAAACACCGGCTTGTGCTGACTTCTATCCTTGGGGGTCAATAAGTTGTATGATATCTACAATATAAAGACACTGGTCCCTACAGGGTGTTCTGTTAATCTGCCTTGTGTCATATCAGCTAATTTAGCTGGATGAGAGTTACATTTGCTGCGACAAGCTGCACTGTACAGTAGATCATACCAAACCGAACTGGGATCAATGAGCAGCTCACCTTTTATCCTTGGGCTAAGCCTCGGGGGAGCCATTGTTCCAGTGCTGCACAGGTCTGTGTAGACCGGATTGCATCTATAAAAACATATTGTTATGTATTGATTCTGCAGATGATTGCTGCCTTTGTGTTACTCAGAGGTTCACTGAGAAAAGAAAAATGTGGAAAAAAAATTATAACAGCCCTTGCATGTGACCTTGGGTGTCTTTTCCTGTCTGTAAAATAAGGCATTGGCATAATGCATGTGAAAATGATTTATGGAGGTGGTCAGCCGGCTGCACCTCACCATCGCGGCAGGCTCGAGATCAGCCAGTTGGTGACTTCAGTGGTGTAAAACCTGTTTTTTTTTTAAGTCGTGATTCGTCCCATTTTAAGACTCATAGCTGCCCCATGACATGCCATACCCAGCCATGCCCAGGAATAAAAGTAAAGCTAGCAGCTTTACTCAAAGTACATAAGGTATTTACATATAATGAGTGATTTTTAGGATGTCACCCCCCACCCGTCCGGCCTCAGCCCCAGAAGACCAGACATTCACATTAAGTCAAACATATTTACTCAGTCAACTAAGATTCCATCAATGTCCAGGGCAGATTTAGCTCATCTACACATCTTTAGCTACGAATACTTTCATGTCTAACATTACTGGATTGGACTCTCAGTCATTCTGACATGTCCAGCAGCTTTTTAACCTTAGTGGCTGCACTAGACCTTGTTTACATTACATTTCTGCCTGCCACCCCTGTGGTGTGTGTGGTGACAACCATTGCTAGCCTCAAAAGCTGGAGAAACAGCCTGGATCACAGGATGCTTCAGAATCCATACTTTGGGTGGAGCGACTACTCCACATAAGTGTTTTTAAGCACCAAGCTTTACTTCTGTTTCTCCTCCAATGGACTTCTATGGTAGCAGTTTGAAGGTCATGTTAAATTGAATTATGCTTATATTTTGGGACGTTTGCACATTACATTTAAAAGATGTTTCCCTATATGAACAGAGAGGAAAAAGATTTTAATATACTTGCCTTAAAAATTATTTTTATTACGGCCACCTTGTGTTGATATAGCTGAAGTTAATGTATTGTTTTAAAGTTCTAAATGTAATTTCTCATTTAAAAAATGCAGTCTACTATTGAGGTGCTCTGCCTTGAAGGGTAGTAATATCTCTTTTGTGGTCAACCTCCTCATAGGTGGACCTATACCCCTGTGTATGGCTGTGCTCCCGAATGAGTGGAACAAGAAAATAAATTTACTGTGCATATTTTAAATCCCTTCACTTGCCAGATGGTGGTTCAGAAATCTAGGACAAAGTGACTAAAATGCAGAGACACGAGTAATCCTCTTATGTTTCTCTTCTGTATTATATGCAGTTGAACAGTACACAATAGTTAATTGAAGGATAAACAGGCGGAGCATTAGTGGCCTAATTTTTTTATGGATTTGCCACGTGCAGGCTTGGCATCGGAAAAATAAAAACTTGTTTTGGATCAATTGATTATTTTTAGCCTGGCCTTGACCAGAACTAATTTTGGATACAGTGGGGAAGTTTGGGAAGATATTTTGTACTGCCCGTAAACTAATAAGTGATGGTGAACAGACCAAGTTTGTGTTCCTTTAAAAGCACACCACATTTTGTGCTGCTTGCCTTTTAGCCTTAATGACACCTTTGGATCTTCTATTCTATGGATTTCTGCATCCCAGCAACAAAACAAGAAAATACATTATATTATTGTCAGCAAGGCTCATTCTGTCAAGCATTAATTTTGATTAAAGCTGAATTGGTTCGGCAGCCATGCACATGCACTAATTGCTTAGCAGCCTGTGTTCATACCGTGGGAACATCGGAAATGTGAACTTTCTCTGTGATCTGTGAGATTTCACACAGTAGGGCATCCCAAATTGAGATGCCCACCAGAGTGGAACAACCTGTGGAAGCATGAAGATACTGAGTATTCCTCTTTCAAGCCTATGCAGGGTTTATTCATTGCATCCCCAATGCCTGAATCTCACCTGAGCTTGCGATGCAGCTTTAGCGTCACAGCATCACAGCCGGCTAAGGTGTGCACTGCCAGCATTGCAGTTGAACGGGTGGGAATCGGCTGGCAGGACTGCGATATCATTTTTTAAAATTTACCAACAGGTAGGCTTTGTGATTTAAGTTTTCAGGAAAAATTTGATTATGTCTACTGAATGATATCTGTGCACAAGACATCACTGTTTTACGTAATGTATTTCTCTTGTTTCTCTTGCTGTACTATGAACTACATGCTCAGAGGGCTTTGGAGTCCAACTCCTTCATCGGTGACCAATTATTAGTAAGAGATTAGTAAGAGAGAGTTACAAAGATATTCTAAGTATACAGCACGTCCTGTTCCAGAATAATCCTTACTCATGGGTAATACATCCTCTAGATGGCGCTGGACTGCTGAGACAGAAAAGTGGCTCCTGCCGGCCCCATATATACCAGGGACCTCCCACAAATTCCCCATTTCTTCTCTGCAGTCTGGGCTGCGATGACTAGAAGATGGCTCTTTCTACTTGCAGGTGAGCGGGGCTTATTAGCCTGCGGCCCTGTAGGACTATTCCCACCCGTTCCTTTTCACTGCCTCCCAGCTTAGGCTGCGCTGGTGATGGTAGGCAGCACCGCTGTCAGGTGCTAAGGAGCGCTGCTCCTACCGCAGTCCCCCACCAAAGGGTAGGCGGTACAGTCCCGTGGTGAGCCTTATGGGATGTCCCTCCCCCGGCTGTTTGCCCCCTGTCCCTCCCCCGGCTGTTTGCCCCCTGTCCCTTCAGTTAGGCTCCTCTTGGGTCGTCCGCTGCTTCCCCTTCGCTCTCCCTGGGTAGATCTGGGGGGGGGTGTATGTATTTACTATGTATATCACGCTTTGCCTTGGTGCCCTGGTTTTGATTATCGCCGCCGCGCGCTTGTACTTCGCTCCGCGGACGGCGTTGACATCGCCTCAGGCGTTGCTGCGCCATCATTGGCTGGCCTTGTCACGGGGGCGCGTTTTCGCGCTCTTTGGGGGGGCGGGCCTTGCGGATGACGTTTTCCGCATCTTCGCGGCCCGCCCCTCGAGGTATGTGCAGGCACCATTTTGGAGCTCCTGTGCTGCGTGTCTGGTGTCTCCCTATCGCGGTCCGTAAGTGCCCCTGCGGGCTGGCTTTTCTTTGTATTTCATTGTATTATGCTTACGGGTTTTCTGCTTTATGTCTTACAGGCAGGTCAAACTTTTTTGTGGTTTCTCACGGTCCTATCCCCTCTATTTAGCGTTAACGCCTTATTGGAGGGCTATTGTATTTGTATATCTCCCACTTCCCTAGCGGGCTATTGGGGCATCCCGGGTAGCCTTATTAGCGTCAATCCCAATTGGCCTATTGTGCCACAATAATCACCATATGGAGGCTTCTCAGGATAATGTGCTTGGGGTTCCTTCGGGACAAGCCCGGCTGTGTATGGCGTGTGGGGTATCCCCTATAAGTGACGATGTCAGAGTGTGTGTACCCTGCGCCTAGCAGACGCGCTGCAGTCTGGGTTACCTGTGGCTGGGCCTGCGACCCTTCTGGCTTCGCCTACCCCCCCCCCCCACGCTTACATCTGACTCCTAGTGAGGTGCATACCAGTGGGGAGTCTCAACCTGATTTGGCTGCACGGGTGGCCAGCATTGAGAGACATATTGCTGGGTCTGGCCCGCATAAGGCTTCTGCTAAGAAGCGGCATTTATCGCCTGGTGTTACTCTTTTTCCTATGGAGGCTGAGGAGTTTTTTGACGTTACCAGTTATACCCCCCTGGAAGAGGGGGAATTATTTTCTGATTCAGAATCATCTGAGGAACAATCTAAGGTGTATGGTGCCGATTCTGGGTCTGACCCATGGTCTTCAGATGATACTGACAGGCTTTTGGCTCACATTTTTGAAGTACTCTGTATCTCTCCTCCTGCCTTGGCTCCGGCAGCAGGGGGAGCTGTTTCATACTGTTAAACCACGCTTGCAGTTTCCTGAAGAAACTCACTTTAATAATCTGGTGCTCAAAGAGTGGGAACGGCCTAGCCGGCTTCCCGGGGTACCAAAGAGTTGGGATAAGAGGTATCCCTTTCCTGCTGAGATGGTTAAACGTTGGTCATGTCCTCCCGAGGTGGATGCACCAGTTCTAGGGTTGTCCAACACATCCGTCATGCATTCCCCTGACTCTACTACCCTGAGGGATGGGGAGGACAGGCGCATAGATCAGCTGGCTTGCCATGACTTTGCCTGTGTGGGGACCGCACTGCGTCCGGTCTGTGCCTCTTCCATTACGGCTGTTGCTATTAAAAGCCTGCTCAGGAGTCTCTTAGATGGGGCCCCTGATGATGCTGGTAGTGAAGAGTATAGAGCTCTTCTGCGTTGAGGAATTTGTTGCATATGTTCTCTCTGCCTTGGATGATACCATTAGAATGTGTGGCAGGGCTTCTGCCTTGTTGGTGGCGATACGCCGCTCGGTCTGGCTGCGCCAGTGGGCAGCTGACAACGCTGCTAAGAAGGCTCTCACTGGTTTTCCCTTCAAGGGGCTGCACCTCCTTGGTGAACGTTTGGACTTGTTTGCTAAAGGAGGCAAGTTACCTCAGCGTAGAAGGCAGCCCCGCTCCTTTCAGGGTTCAGGTGCCTTTCTTCCCTCCTTCCGGGGGTTCCAGAATTGGACGGGGAGCTTCCTTTGCTGGAGCCCGCAGAGGGGGCAGGGCCAGAGGACGTGGCCGTCTTGGTCCCTCCTGGGGTCCCAAGCCTAAGTCCTCCCCCAAGCCCCCTCAGGCATGAAGGGGCGCCCTCACCCATCCGGGTTGGGGGCCGGCTTCGGCTCTTTGCTCACGTCTGGAGGCGTCATGTCTCAGACCGGTGGATTCAGGAGGTAGTGTCCTCCGGTTACAAGATAGAGTTTGCAGCCTGGCATCTAATCCCGGATGGCTCAAAACCCCCTGTCAGCTCAGGGTCTGTCCCTCGCTGTCCAAGGCCTTCTGGAATTGGGCGTCATCTGCCGGGTGCCCTTGTGGGAAAGGGGCAAAGGCTACTATTCCAATCTTTTCACTGTTCCCAAGAAAGACGGGTCCATCAGACCCATCCTGGATTTAAAGCGCCTCAGCACTACCAATTTGTGGCCTTGCCCTTCGGTCTCACCTCGGCTCCCAGGGTATTCACCAAGGTGCTGGCAGGAGTGATGGCTCTGCTGAGATCTCAGGGCATCCGCATTCTTCCCTACTTGGACGACATGCTTATCACTTCTCAGTCCTTCCAACTGGCAGAGCTGAATACCCAGCGGGTGGTGTCCACGCTGGAGTCATTCGGCTGGGTGATCAACCACCCCAAATCTTCCCTGTCTCCTCCCATGATTCTGGATTCATCTCAGGCCAAGATCTTTCTTCCTCAGCAGAAGGTGGAGAGTCTTCAGGAGCAAGCACAGCTCCTTCTGGCTTGTCCTCATCCATCCATCAGGCAGGGAATGCAGCTGGTGGGCCTGATGTTGTCCTGCTTCAAGGCGGTTCCATATGCTCAGTTTCACATGAGATCTCTTCACTCTTCAGATTCACCTCTTGTCAGTATGGGATCGGGACCCCGTGTCCTTGGATCAGGTGTTTGTTCTGTCCCCTCTGGCCAGGCGGTCTCTTTCGTGGTGGCTGGACTCAAGAAACCTGCTGGGGGGCAGATCCTTTCTGGCCCCTTTCTGGGAGACTGTCACCACGGATGCCAGAAGAGTGTGGTTCGCAGACATCGTGCAGCTGGCAGTACATGAGTACGCCCTGCCCCTGGTTCCAGATCTGCTCACTCAGGGGCATCTACGCCACCCCAATTTACAAACGCTGGCTTTGACGGCCTGGCTGCTGAAACCTCCATCTTGATGGAAAAGGGGCTTCCTGCCTCGGTTGTTAATACCATGATCAGGGCTAGGAAAAGGTCCTCTTCTTCCATCTACTATAGGGTTTGGCGTACTTACATTGACTGGTGCGAGTCTAAGTCGCTTCCCTGTCGTGTGTTTTCTATTCCTAGGATTCTGGAGTTTCTGCAACATGGTTTGGATCTGGGTCTTCAGCTCAGTACTCTGACAGGTCATGTTTCTGCCTTGGCCATTTTCTTCCAAAGATCTTTTGTTCAGCATCCCCTGGTCAAGACCTTCTTCCAGGGGGTTACTCATGTGCGTCCCCCACGTAAGCCTATGTTACCCATCTGGGACTTGAACTTGGTCTTACCTGCCCTGCAGGGGTCTCCCTTTGAGCCCTTGCAGGGGGCCCCTTTGTCCATTCTTACGCTTAAGGTAGTCTTTTTGGTGGCTATTACTTCTGTCAGGCGTGTTTCTGAGTTGGCGGCGCTTTCCATCAAGCCCCCTTACTTTGAGAGACACCAGGAGAAGGTGGTGTTTCGTTTTAAGCCAGATTTTCTGCCTAAGGTTGTTTCTGCTTTTCATCTCAATCAGGACATTGTTTTGCCTTCTCTGTGTCCTAATCCTAGTAACTCTAAGAAGAGGGTTTTACACACTTTGGATGTGGACAGGACTCTGAAGTTCTATTTGGTGGCTACTGAATCCTTAAGGAAGACTGATGCTCTTTTTGTGCTCCCGTCTGGACCTAAGAAGGGTCTACTATCTACTAAGTCCACTATCAGCAAGTGGATCTGTCAGGCTGTGATACAGGCCTACTCTGCTAAGGGAAAGGAGCCTCCCTTCCGCCTTACTGCTCATTCTACTCGTGCTATTGGTGCCTCTTGGGCTTTTCAGCACCAAGCTTCTGTTGAACAAGTTTGCAAGGCCGCCACTTGGTCTTCTGTTCATACTTTTTCTAAGTTTTACAAGGTTGATGTTAAGGCCTCAGCTGATGCTGCCTTTGGTCGCAAAGTTCTGCAGGCGGCAGTGGTTTAAACTGTCTACTGTTGCTTTTGGGTATCCCACCCTACCTTACGGACACTGCTATTGCATGTCCCATGAGTAAGGATTATTCTGTAACAGGACGTGCTGTATACTTAGAATAATACAATTCTGTGATTACTCACCTGTAGAATTGGTATTATACGTATACAGCACGTCCTGTTCCACCCCGCCCTTGTTATCATTATTTTTAGTTACCTCTTTATGGTGATTGTTCTTATGTTCAATATTGATAAGAGTTATAGTTCTCCCGGCTTCATTTTTACTGCTTTTCAATACTGGGGAATTTGTGGGAGGTCCCTGGTATATATGGGGCCGGGAGGAGCCACTTTTCTGTCTCTGCAGTCTATGCGCCATCTAGAGGATGTATTGCCCATGAGTAAGGATTATTCTGGAACAGGACGTGCTGTATACGTATACTACCAATTCTACAGGTGAGTAATCACAGAATTGTATTTTTCTACACCAGTCAGGATACCCACAGACTCCATAGATTTTTTTTTACTCCTACTTCCACTTGCCCCACCCCATTACCACATTTATATCTAACATTCCCCACATGCTACCAATACACATGCTGATTGCATCACCTCTCCAAATATATTAGTCCCATATTTATAACCCATACACCTATCAATCCCAAATTATAACTGTATTCTCAATATTCAACCCATCTAAATGCCTACCAATGCTAAACATACACAGAAAATATAGAAAACAACTATTATCTTGTTATGGTGCTGAAGATTTCACCCAGGGGTGGTGTTGCACCATCAATGTCACCACATTTCTCCAAGCCACTGTTGCCAGCTCTGTTGGCAATGATCCCCTCCTATATCACTCTCCTTGCAACCTCTCATCTTTACTGAGCCTCTATTTACTTTTTTCACTGCAGTTCTATTTACCCCTCCCACTTTCCCCTAGCAGGTAAGGGGCCACATCATATGGCTTGAGCATATGTGACTTAAAGGGACATTCAAGGCCAGGTGTGCTGAACTGCTTGGGAATGACCCAGTGAATGGAGTAGGCTCTGCCGCTGGCCATCTGACAGGTCTAGCCTCTACAGCCCTGCTGCCACTAGCCCCCCCTCCCAACCTGTTGTGGCTTTTTGCTGCTAAGGTGCCAGGGTGCTTAGTTTGCCTGTGTGCTTGCTCACTGTGGGGGACTGTGTGGCATGTGCTTCCCTGGACAAAGCTATTGTGGGGCTGACATATACATTACTATTAATGTTCTACCGGCAGCTGTTGTTGGACTTTAAGATGATTGTCAGGCTATTGACAAAGATGCTGCACAAATTAACCAGTATGTATTGTGAAAGCAGATGAAAGACCAACAAAACAGCTTTAAAAATATTGTCATGGTAGTAGGACTGGGCCTTGTCCAGTGCTCAAGGAATCAGTTTATGGGGGTCAGTTTAAAGAAAGTCGTAGTAGGACGAAACAGCTGTGATGGACTAAAGGTGGTTATTTACTGCTGTTTATGTTATCCCAGACAATCCATTTAACCAAATCCCCAATCACCTCCTCACAAAGAAAAAGCAATGGTAAAGTGGGGATAAAGTAGAAACGTGTAGAGAGACTCTTGCAATAAATTGTGTTAATTCGGGAAACGTGGTTAGGTGCTTTTGATACTGCTTGTCACAGATAGTGGCCCATCAATGTTTATCATAATGATATCATAGTAGCATAGTATGTATGGGTGAATAAAGACCTTAGTCTATCCAGTTCGACCTGTATATAAAAGATCGCCTTCCAGGTATGGCGAACTAGTAGCCATAGCTGGTAATATTACATGTAAGGAAGGTATGAAAGCCACTTTTGAACTCTTAGTGAAAACTGCATCCTCTGGCAGAGAGTTCCATAGTCTCACAGAGAAGAATCCCCTCCCATGTCAGTAGAAGAATCATGTCATCATTCCAAACTTCTATTATCAAATCAGAGGTTTAAGGCTATAGTTTTAAGTTTATATCATTATGTCAAGCCTGCTCTATTAACCCAAAAGTTAGGTTGTGAAAAGTTTGAACCCTGTACATGTTCAAGGAATGTAGCAGAGGTCAGTAACTTGGAGCACAAAATCGGACACGGTCAGGATGTGTCAAGGCTGGCAACAAAGATCACAGCTTAGATGTGCTCAGGATGTAGCAAGGCTAGCTACATGGAGCACAAATGAGAAGTGGTCAAAACCTGGGAAGGTCAGCAACAAGGTAAGTATAGTTAGAGGCTCTGGAAGGTGGGTACCACTAGAGGCTCCGGGGTTGACTTGAACAACCTGACAATACAGTTAGGGCTGTGCTGTTTATGGGGTGTTTTTTGAAAAAGCTGCTCCTATCAGGGAGATGCCAGTCCACCAGCTTGTCCTGTTGCTAGGAAATGGAGATGCTCAGGCTGCTGCAATGTTGGAGTTGACACAGGGAAGAAGTGCTGCTTTGTGACAATATGCAATTTATTAGACATGTATTTAGACCTCTAAAAGACAATTTGTTCTATTTGTATTGACATATTTGTGTTGCCAGTGAATATCCCTATGGTATGATAATTGAAACGAGAATAGAAATTACTTATTCTAAGTGTGCCATACACTCCACTTCGATCTTCATGACATGTGGGTAATCTCCAGTAGAGGGCGAACGTCTGCAGAGATGAATATGCAAAAAAGAAACCCCCCCGGTCCATATATACCTGGGACCTCCCACCAATTTCCCAGTTCCTTCTCTGCAGGGAAGGCGACAAGACAGAAGATGAAGACTTCTTTACTTACAGGTAAGCCGGGCCCGCACCTGGCCGTTTATTGTACCTATTACTGCCAGGACCCTTTCTAAATTGCCCCTATTTGAACCTCCCAGCTTAGGCTGCGGGTCCTGGTGAAGGTAGGCAGCACCCTATGGGTGCGGAAGGAGCACTGCTCCACCGTGAGACCTCACTGTGGGGTAGGCGGTTGTCCAGGTTTTTGGTGATCCTGGTGTGGGATGCCCCGTCCCTCTATGCTTATGGCCGGATTCTGGCAGGGTTCCCCCCCTTTCTGGGTCCCTTACTCCCCTCCGGGGGGGGGGGGGTTGCCTGGCCTGGCCGTTAATTCGTTTTCATTCTCCCATGCCCCTGTGTGTGGGTGTGTGATTTCACTGTGCGTGTCTGTGTGGGAATGACAGTGTGTCTTTTACTTCTGGGGTGTCTGGTGCTGTGATTAGCCTGGGGGAGCTTCTCCCCCTCAGGCTGTGTTCAGGGAGGGAGCGGGGCCGGGCTCTCGGCGCGGCCGCGGTAGCCCCGCCCCCTTATTTGGCGCGATTCTGTGGCTCGTTTCTAGGGGATCCGCGTTGCTGGGAGGGGGGCGTGGCCTGGGGAACGCGCATTCTGCGCTGGCCCGCCCTCCCCCTTCTCTTCCTCTTTCTGCATGAGGCACTTCTCGGGGGCCATTTTGACGCTGGTTCTGAGCTGCGCTCCGGGTGGTAAGGGCCGCATGGCCACTTCCTTAGATTATGTGGGGGCCCCTCTCTAGCGGGGGGGCCCCATTGATTGCGGGCATGTGTGTGTGAATTTTTTGTGTTGGTTACGCATGTCTGGCTGGGATACAGATATATATATATATATATATATATATATATATATATATATATATATATAATTAGGTATGTGTTATTGCCTTATATATGTAGGATTGCATTTATGTTGCCTGTTTTGTGTGTTACAGATTGCATTGTATATGTGCATATTAAGGGGTTCCTCCTGGTCCTGGGGTCCCTAGTGTAAATGTGTTCACCTCAAATCCTCCCACCGGGACTTTTAAGGGGCATCCCGGGTTGCTTAGGCGTAAATTCCCTGCGGTCTTGCGACTGACCACAAAAATTCACCATATGGAGGCTCCGCAGGATACTGGGCTCGGGCTCCCTCTGGGACAATCCAGGCCATGTGTGGGGTGTGGGGTATCCCTTACGGGGGGAGAATGTGCTGATCTGTATACCATGCGCACAAAAGGCCATAACGCAGCAGTCTGGTACCCAGCCTTCTGGGTCGGCTCCTCCCGCTTCATCGTCTTCCCCTCCCCACCTTATCCGTACCCCGAGTGACATTGGTGCCAGCGGGGAGTCGCTCTCTGATGTTTGGGCTAGGTTTGCCAGCATCGAGAAAATTATTGCTAGCACGGTGGGCAAGAAGGCCCAGGCTAAAAAGAGACATTTGTCGTCGGCACCGTCCCTTGTGGGATGTTGACGACGATACCGTTGATTTGTCAGATTATTCACCGTTAGAGGAGGGGGAATTGTATCAGGAAACAGACGCTGACTATGTTCAGTCTGGGGATGCCGATGTCGGGCAGGCGCTGGGGGATGCCGTAGATACGGCCACTGTTTTGTCACATTTATTGGAGGTGTTGGATATTGCACTGCCTGAGGCGCCCCCTCTCAAGAAGGGGGAATTTTTTGGGGTCCGCAAGCCCCGTCTGGAATTCCCTACCCAGGGTCACTTTGATGCACTGATCCTTAGAGAATGGGAGAGGCCCAGTCGGCTTCCTGGTGTTCCTCAGGGATGGGATAAGAAGTATCCTTTTCTGTTGGAGGCGGTTAAGCGCTGGTCTTCTCCTCCTGAGGTCGACACGCCAGTTTTAGGTTTGACCAACTCTTCTGTGCTGAACACCCCTGACGCCACTTCCCTTAAGGATGGCGAGGATAAGCGCCTTGATCAGATGGCGTGCCACGCATTTGCCAGTGTGGGCTCGGCCCTGCGGCCTGTTAGTGCATCTGCCCTGGTGTCGCTTGCTACCAGGTCTCTTATCAGGGACTGGCAGAATAACGCTGAGTTTGATCCAGCTTGCGCTGAGTTCGCTATCCTTAAGAGATGCGAATTGATCATGGATTTTGTCATGGCTACGATGGAAGATTCTATTGTCGTGTGTAGTAGGACTTCAGCCTTACTGGTGGCTATGCGCAGACTGGTCTGGCTCCGCCAATGGACAGCGGACATTGGGGCCAAGAAGTCGCTCACAGCTCTTCCCTTCTTGGGTTTGCAGCTTTTTGGAGATAAATTGGATGCTGTTGCTAAAGGAGGTAAGTTACCTCAGCGGAGGAAACAGTGCCGCCCCTTTCGGGGGGCTGGCTCGTTCACTCCTTCCTTTCGAGGGGCCAGAGCGGCTAGGGGTTTGGCCTTCTCGGGTGTCAGGGGCTCGTCCTGGAACAGAGGCAGATGTTGGGCACGTCCCGCGGCTGCCTGGGGTTCCATGCCCAAGCCTGCCCTTAAACCGGCTCAGCAATGAAGGGGCGCCCTCACCCCCAAGGGTGGGGGGACTGCTGCGGCTCTTCTTCCAGGTCTGGGCCCGGGAGGTCACAGACAATTGGATCTTGGAAGTGGTCTCCTCCGGGTACAAACTGGAGTTCGAGTACTGGCCGCCCCCAAGATTCTTAAGGTCTCGGGTGCCCTCGGACCCTCAGGCTGCACAGGGGCTCCTGTTAGCAGTAAAAAACCTTCTGGACATGGGGGTTATATGTCCGGTGCCTCCGTCGGAGAGAGGCAGGGGTTTCTACTCCAACCTTTTCACAGTTCCCAAAAAGGAGAGTTCGGTGAGACCCATTCTAGATCTCAAGTTTCTCAACAGGTTTATCAGAGTCAAGAAGTTCCGCATGGAGACT
The DNA here is from genome assembly GCA_027917425.1 of Gastrophryne carolinensis. Classification (NCBI taxonomy): domain Eukaryota; kingdom Metazoa; phylum Chordata; class Amphibia; order Anura; family Microhylidae; genus Gastrophryne; species Gastrophryne carolinensis. The sequence continues at coordinate 252,778,607 of CM051236.1, read as the reverse complement.
CTGCGCTCGGCTATCAATTCCCTTCGCCAAGGGGATTTTATGACATTCGGTCTGATCTCGGCGCCGAGGGTCTTCACCAAGGTCTTGGCGGGAATAATGGCTCTGCTCAGAGCTCAGGGCATTCGCATTGTGCCTTATCTGGACGACCTGTTGATCTCAGCTTCTTCCCTCCGTCAGGCGGAGCTGGACACCCACCAGGTGGTGTCGACCCTGGAGAGGTTCGGGTGGGTGATCAACCGCACCAAGTCTTCTCTCTCCCCCGTCTCGTGTGATTTCATTTCTGGGCATGAATCTGGATACCATTCGGGCCAGAGTGTTTCTGCCCCAGACCAAGGTGCAAGGGATTCAGGGTCTGATCCGCCTTCTTCTGGCCAATCCTTGTCCCTCTATCCGACAGGGGATGAAGCTGGTGGGCTTGATGGTATCCTCCTTCGAGGCGGTACTGTTTGCACAGTTTCACATGAGATCTCTTCAACTTCACCTATTGACGCATTGGGACAGGTGTCCGCAGTCATTGGATCAACCTTTCAGGATGTCTCCCAGGGTTCGGCAGTCCCTTCGGTGGTGGCTGGAATCGAGCAATCTGTTGAAGGGCAGATCCTTTCTGGTCCCTTGTTGGGAGACGGTTACCACGGATGCCAGCCTGTCGGGCTGGGGACGTTATTGGAAAAGTCATCAGTTCAGCGGGGTGTGGGGTCCTCAGGAGGCTCACACCCCCATCAATGTCTTGGAGCTCAGAGCCATCCGACTGGTTCTGGCTCGACTGACCTCACATTTACTGGGTCTACCTGTTCAGGTCCGTTCGGACAACCGAACGGCGGTAGCTTACATCAATCACCAAGGAGGGACTCGCAGCAGGAGTGCCCTCAGGGAAGGCTCTCTGATCCTGCACTGGGCGGAGAGCAATGTTCCTTGCATTTCGGCAGTCTACATTCCGGGAGTGGAGAACATGGAGGCGAATTCCCTGAGCAGGGGATCCTCTCGCCAAGGAGAGTGGTCTCTCAACCCCGAGGTTTTTCTGGATCTTTGCCGCAAGTGGGGGACTTCGGAGGTGGATCTCTTTACCTCGAGGCGCAATCACAAACTTACGGCCTTTGTGTCTCTTTCTCAGGATCCTCTGTCTCTGGCAGTGGATGCCTTGTCACTGGCTTGGAAGGAGTTGGGTTTTCTGTACCTGTTTCCGCCCCCGTCTCCATGCGGGGCAAGGTAGTTCGCAAACTGGTTCTAGAAGGGGCACCAGCGATTCTGGTGGCTCCAAGGTGGCCAAGAAGGGTTTGGTACGCAGACGTCGTAAGGATGGCCGTAGATCAGTACCGGATTCCCTTGTTGCCGGATCTGCTATCTCAGGGTCATCTACTTTACCCCAAATTTACAAACGCTTGCTTTGACGGCTTGGCTGCTGAAACCTTCATCTTGAAAGAGGAAGGTTTGTCTGAGGCTGTTGTTCAGACCTTGATTAGGGCTAGGAAGCGGTCCTCTTCTGGCATTTACTATAGGACTTGGAGGTCCTATATTGATTGGTGTGAGGCTAGGGCCTTGCCTTGCAGGGTGTTTTCGATACCCAGGATTTTGGAGTTTCTTCAGCATAATCTGGATCTTGGGTTCCAGCTTAGTACTTTGAAAGGACAGGTTTCTGCTCTGTCGGTTTTCTTCCAGAGGTCTTTTGCCTTACACCCGCTGGTTAAGACTTTTTTCCAAGGGGTCGCGCATGTGCGGCCCCCTCGGAAGGCTGTGGTTCCTGTTTGGGATTTGAATTTGGTTCTTTCGGCTCTGCAGGGTCCTCCTTTTGAGCTGTTACAGGATATTGCTCTTTCGGTTCTCACTCAGAAGGTTGCTTTCTTGGTGGCTATTACCTCTGTTCGGTGTGTCTCTGAGTTGGCGGCTCTGTCGATTCAGGCCCCTTACTTTGAGATACACCAGGATAAGGTGGTTTTTTGTTTTAAGCCAGATTTCCTTCCTAAGGTGGTGTCTTCTTTCCACCTCAATTAGGATATTGTTCTCCCTTCCTTGTGTCCTAGGCCTAACAATGGGTTCTGCACAATTTGGATGTTGTTCGCTGTGTGAAGTACTATTTGGTGTCTACTTCTTCCTTCCGCAAGACGGGCGCTTTTTTTCGTGGTGCCCAGGAAAGGTTTGGCGCCTGCTAAGTCTACTATTAGCAAATGGATTCGTCGGGCCATTGTTGGGGCCTATTCTGCTAAGGGGAGGACTCCTCCTTTTAGGGTCACTGCGCACTCTACTCGTGCGGTTGGTGCGTCCTGGGCTTTTCAGCACCAGGCTTCTGTTGAACAAGTTTGTAAGGCTGCTACTTGGTCTTCCGTTTTCCAAGTTTTACAAAGTTGATGTACGGGCTTCAGCGGATGCGGTTTTTGGCCGCAAGGTTCTGCAAGCTTCAGTGGTTTGAGTTGGTACATTCTTTACTGTTTCTGGTTCCCACCCATGACCGACACTGCTATTGGATGTCCCACATGTCATGAAGATCGAAGTGGAGTGTATGGCACACTTAAAATAAGCCAATCTTTGTTCAGGAATAGGTTACCCTGAAAAACTGATTAGGGCTCAGAACCGTAACCACATCTTACAACTGTTAAGAATTTAGTTTTAATTTATTGAATACATTTAAAACAAAGTTTGCCATTTGTAACTTTCTTACATAATGCAATATATATATATATCTGTTACATTCTCTATGTCATGAAAAACTCGTAAGAGTTACCAGTACAATGTTTCATCAATTTTTGAATAATACTGTTTTGTGAGTACTCACCTTTAAAACGGGTATTATAAGTGTGCCATACACTCCACTTCGCCCACCCCTTTTTTCAGGTATTCTGGGTATCACGCTCCAGGAACCACAATTTACCACTTGGACAACTCCAGCTCTCTTGGTAAGGACCTCAACCCCCAATCTCCGCAGCCAGCTTCACCTATAGGAGCCCCCGCTTGCCGAGACGCAGAACACGCCTGCTCGGGATCGGTTGCCCCCAGGACTTTATGGCTCAAAGGATGAGATCTTACGGTACAGAGAACTGGAGAGCCCGCGGCTGGAAGTGGAATCGGGTAGCCGGTATGTGAGCGTAAGGTGGAAGTCCAAGGACAGGCAAGGGTCGGCAACAGGAGTGGAGATCGAGGATGGTCAAAGGCAAGCAAGGGTCGGCAACAGGAGTGGAGATCGAGGATGGTCAAACAAGCGAGGGTCGGCAACAGGAATGGAGATCGAGGATGGTCAAACAAGCGAGGGTCGGCAACAGGAGTCAGGATCAATATCAGGGATAAACAATTACTAGGGTCTAGGCGCTATCACAGGCACTGAGCAACTGGTGGGGTAAGCCTTTATAGGGAACGGATATGAATAGGGCTGGTTGTGTGATTGGTGTTTTACAGGAGCCAGCACCTGATTGGATATAGGGCGTACAGCCCAGCAACCCCTATTGGGCTCATTGGCCCAAACACAGCAGAGGGCGTGCTGCCCAGCTGGGCTCATCGGCCCTTTAACTGAAAAGGGGGCGTGCCCCTTTGAATTAATATTCACTTCCTCCGGCGGACGCGCTGAGAGCAGCGCCGCCGGAGGGCATAGAGGGAACGTGCTCGCGCACTCGCTGATGCCGGATACGCCGGCAGAAGGAGAAGGAGGGGGCGCGCCCGCAGCCACGCGAGCCGCTGCCCGGCGCGGCCGGCGCCTGAATGGCGGGGCGACAGGGACACCGCTGGAACGCGGCACAGGTAAGCTGACCGTGACACTACACCCCCCTTCATGAGGGGCCTCCGGACCCTCACCAGGTTTCCCCGGATTGTCACGATGGAATTTTTTAATAAGAACTTTAGCATGCACATCTTTTGCCGCAACCCAACATCTCTCCTCAGGACCGTAACCGACCCAGTCAATTAAATATTGTAAAGAATTACGGAGCCTGTGTGAGTCAAGAATTTTGTTCACTTCATATTCTGGTTCGTTATCTACTAGAATAGGCGGCGATGATGGACGCGGTACATTCTTGGCTGGTTTTAGCAGTGACACGTGAAAAGAATTTGGGATTCTTATGGTTTGCGGGAGTTGAACCTTAAAGGACACGTTGCTTAATTTCTGAATAATGGGGAAAGGGCCAATAAACTTGGGCCCTAACTTACTGGACGGTTGCCGGAGAGAAATATTTTTTGTAGAAACCCAAAGTCCCCAATCTGAAGCGCGGGTTCTTGAGACCTGTGGCGATCGGCAAACCTTTTGTATCTAAGAATAGTTTCTTTCAAAGTCTGCTGGACGCGGGTCCAGATGTTCTTCCGCTCTTGGAGCCACTCTTCCAATGCCGGTAAATTGGAAGGGGACCCAGAGAGAGAGGAAGCCCTGGGATTCCTCCCAAAATTGCAGAAAAATGGAGAAACTTTGGTACTTTCACTCGGCGCATTATTGTATGCAAATTCCGCGAAGTCAATATATTCTGACCACTGTTCTTGAGCGTCGGAAATGTAACACCGCAAATACTGTTCTAGACTTTGATTGGTTCTCTCTGTCTGTCCATTGGTTTGAGGATGGTAAGCAGAAGACAAAGATATCTGAATCCCCAAGCGAGAACAGAAGTTCTTCCAAAAACGCGAAGTAAATTGCACACCCCGATCGGAAACTATATTAGATGGTATGCCATGGATACGGAAAATGTGCGAGATAAATAATCGCGAAAGCTCAGGAGCTGATGGTAGCTTAGATAAAGGAATAAAATGTGCCATCTTACTGAAACGGTCGACGACCACCTAAATCACAGTGTTCCCATGTGAGAGAGGCAAATCTACAATAAAATCCATAGAGATATGAGTCCATGGTTCTTTAGGAATCTCAAGTGGGACTAAACACCCACTAGGGGCCTTGTGAACCCCCTTACTTCGTGCACAAACAGAACATGCGTCGATAAAGGTAGTTATATCGCGTCGCATAGTAGGCCACCATACAAGGCGTCGGGCTAAAATGAAAGTTTTACGATTTCCCAGATGTCCAGCAGTTTTAGCATCGTGAAACGCGCGAATTACATCGGACCGCAGATGCGGTGGTACAAACTGACACCCTAAAGGTACATCTTCAGGGGATTCATTTTGAAATGGCGCCAAGGCATTCGAAAGATCAGGAAGCAAGGCCCCAATCACACATCCCACAGGCAAAATAGGTTCACCCATATCACCCCGATCCTTACAATCCCCAAACAAGCGGGACAGAGCATCCGCTTTAGAATTTTTTACTCCTGGCTTAAATGTAATAAAATTAAAATGCGAGAAAAATAATGCCCAACGAGCCTGACGAGAGTTCAGTCTCTTAGCTGAGCTAATGTACTCTAGGTTTTTGTGATCAGTATAGACCGTGATCGGATACAATGACCCCTCCAACCAGTGACGCCATTCATCAAAAGCCAGTTTAATCGCCAATAACTCCCTGTTTCCAACATCATAGTTCTGTTCCGCGGTACTAAATTTCCGTGAGAAGTAGGCGCAAGGATGCAAACGATCAGGATGACCAGAGTATTGCGACAACACCGCCCCCACCCCCAACTCAGATGCATCTACTTCAATGGTAAAAGGTTTATTAACGTCAGGGTGAACTAAAACTGGCGCCGAAGTAAAAGCCTGTTTTAGAGTCAGGAAGGCCTCATTGACCGAAGATGACCAGTTTACAGTGAAGGCGCCCTTGCGAGTAAGGTTGGTGAGAGGAGCAAGAATTTTGGAGAAACCCTTAATAAAGCGTCGATAGAAATTAGCGAAACCTAAAAAACGCTGTAATTCTTTTAAAGTCTTGGGTTGTACCCAATCCCGCATCGCCGAAACTTTCCCCGCATCCATCTCTAATCCCTGGCTAGAGATTATATAACCCAAAAAGGGAACGGTGGTGACCTCAAACATACATTTAGAAATCTTTGCATACAAGTTATTCTCTCTTAGTTTTTGAAGTACCATTTTCACATGCAGTCTATGTTCGGACAAAGACTTAGAGAAAATGAGGATATCATCCAAATAAATTACCATGAATCTGCCCAAATAGTCTCGGAAGACGTCATTTACAAAGTCTTGGAAGACCGCAGGGGCATTACAAAGGCCAAAGGGCATGACTAGATATTCGTAATGACCATCTTTAACATTGAATGCAGTTTTCCACTCATCCCCTTGCCGAATACGAATCAGGTTGTAGGCCCCCTTTAGGTCTAACTTGGAGAACACCCGAGCACCTACTACTTGATTAAATAAATCCCCAATCAAGGGTAGGGGATACAGTTTTTTTACCGTGATCTTATTCAGGGCTCTGTAGTCTATGCAAGGCCTTAAACCATCTTTTTTCTCCACAAAAAAGAAACCAGGTGATGTTGAAGGACGGATGAACCCCTTGCTTAAATTCTCGGAGATGTACTCCTTCATGGCCAGTTCTTCCGGCCGGGTGAGATTATAAATCTTCCCTCTGGGAGGGATGGTCCCGGGGAGCAGGTCAATGGGGCAGTCATAGGGCCTATGAGGGGGAAGGGAATCTGCAGAACGTTCGGAAAAACATCAGCCCAATCTGCGTAAGGCTGAGGCAATCCCTGTGGCAGTATCTGAAAACTTTTGAGGGCAGTGGAAAAACAATGTGCCTTGCAGTAATTACTCCACCTCACTAAATCCCCAGTCTGCCAGTCTAAAATGGGGTTGTGGAGTTTTAACCAGGGATATCCCAGTACTACCGGGGTTTCTGGACAGTCAAAAACCAAGAACTCGATATATTCAGAGTGGGAAGAGCCAACGATTAAGTTGAGAGGTGGGGTCTTGGTACTAACCGGACCTCCCTGGATGGCCTTCCCATTTATGGCTAGAACCTGTAGAGATTTTCCAAGGGGTACCAGGGGAATCCCCAGGACGGAGATCATGCTCCGATCCAGGAAATTACCCGCAGCTCCACTGTCGATAAAGGCGGATACTGCCCGTTTGGAAGGACCCCAGAAAAGCTCTATGGGGATTAACATTTTATTCAAGTGAGAGTAATTAACGGACTCACCTAGATCAGTACTCCCCTCCTGATCTAGGCGAGGAAGTTTCCCGCCGGGTATCCCTTGTTAGGACAGGACCTAGCAAAATGTCCCGGATTCCCACAATATAAGCAGAGACCCATGGAGCGTCTACGCTGCTTCTCGTCCTGGGTAAGACGAGCTCTACCGATCTGCATGGGTTCTTCCAATGAGGTAGAAGGTGTGTTTGCCCCAGGGGAAGTGGGTGGGTTGGGGGTCTGAGATGGCTTAAAGGACGAGGAAGTCCTAACCCTTTCCCTGGCTCTTTCCCTAAGACGCCGATCTATTTTGATGGAGACCTGCATTAGCTGGTCTAGATCTGCTGGTGTAGGGAAATTGACCAAAGCGTCCTTGATACCCTCTGATAGACCCATACGGAACTGGCTACACAGGGCTGGGTCATTCCATCTGGAGTCTACTGCCCACCGCCGGAATTCAGAACTGTATTCTTCTGCAGTATTCCGACCTTGCTTCAAGGCCTGAAGCCTATTTTCGGCTGTGGACTGCTGGTCTGGGTCGGCATATAACACACCCATAGCCTGAAAAAAGGAAGTAACGGAGTGCAGGGCAGCATCATCGGGAGGCAGGCTAAAAGCCCATGATTGGGGATCTCCTTGCAAAAGGGAGATAACTAACCCCACCCGTTGGGTCTCGGTGCCCGAGGATCCGGGCCTCAATCTGAAGTACAGCTCGCAGGAATTTTTAAAATTGGAGAATCTGGCTCGGTCTCCAAAAAATTTCTCCGGTAACGGGACCTTCGGCTCCGACACGTGAGATGGTACAGCGGATGCAGGAATTTGCCTGGTTTCTTGATTGGCCACTCTCTGGGCAAGTTGATTTATAGCTGTGGCCATAGCCTGTACTTGCTGTACCAGGTCATCCATGAAGGCCTGTGATAATATCACGCTCCAGGAACCACAATTTACCACTTGGACAACTCCAGCTCTCTTGGTAAGGACCTCAACCCCCAATCTCCGCAGCCAGCTTCACCTATAGGAGCCCCCGCTTGCCGAGACGCAGAACACGCCTGCTCGGGATTGGTTGCCCCCAGGACTTTATGGCTCAAAGGATGAGATCTTACGGTACAGAGAACTGGAGAGCCCGCGGCTGGAAGTGGAATCGGGTAGCCGGTATGTGAGCGTAAGGTGGAAGTCCAAGGACAGGCAAGGGTCGGCAACAGGAGTGAAGATCGAGGATGGTCAAAGGCAAGCAAGGGTCGGCAACAGGAGTGGAGATCGAGGATGGTCAAGCAAGCGAGGGTCGGCAACAGGAATGGAGATCGAGGATGGTCAAACAAGCGAGGGTCGGCAACAGGAGTCAGGATCAATATCAGGGATAAACAATTACTAGGGTCTAGGCGCTATCACAGGCACTGAGCAACTGGTGGGGTAAGCCTTTATAGGGAACGGATATGAATAGGGCTGGGTGTGTGATTGGTGTTTTACAGGAGCCAGCACCTGATTGGATATAGGGCGTACAGCCCAGCAACCCCTATTGGGCTCATTGGCCCAAACACAGCAGAGGGCGTGCTGCCCAGCTGGGCTCACCGGCCCTTTAACTGAAAAGGGGGCGTGCCCCTTTGAATTAATATTCACTTCCTCCGGCGGACGCGCTGAGAGCAGCGCCGCCGGAGGGCATATATAATTGGTTCTTCCTGTTCTTCTTTACTGGTTTTTTACACTGGGAAGTTGGTGGGAGGTCCCAGGTATATATGGACCGGGAGGGGCTTTCTTTTTTGCATATTCATCTCTGCAGAAGTTCGCCCTCTACTGGAGATTACCCACATGTCATGAAGATCGAAGTGGAGTGTATGGCACACTCATAATACCCGTTTTAAAGGTGAGTACTCACAAAACGGTATTTTCCAGATGCAGAGGAAGATGCCTGGAATAATGTGACGACAATTTCTCCACATCATTAGCAGTAGTGAGAGGACAGGTTGAAGTCTTGTTGTGTGATGGAAGTGGAGCTCAGGGGTGTGGAGTTGTGTCATGGTGTCAGCACAATTGAAATGTGACTCATTGATATAGAATTAAGTTCTCTAGCAAACAGTAATTTGAATCTGTGCTGCAGCACTTGTTTCTTTTATAATACGATCATGAATCACATGCATAATTAATTTCTTTGACCTCTTTCACAATTATTTGGTGTCACATGCAATGGAAAGATAGAACTGTAGGGGATCCAATAACACGTAGTGTTATTTACCAGAATGATGTCATGGAACAACAGTTAATCAGCCATACTGATAACAAATGTTACTTATCATAAACCAAATCCATTTTTTACTCAGTAATAGGTCTTTTGGCAGAATTACAGTTATTGATAGGAAAAAAGTTTGTATTTTATTTTTTATTTAAATTTGGCCAAAGGAAGTAGCAAACATATCTATTGAATGTTATTGAGTTCACTTACTCTTTATGTATCGAGTGCTGGTTGAATAAATCCTGCATATTTTCCTTTAGTACAGACAACACGAATATTGGAAAATCAGCTTTTTCATTTAGTATCAGAAATGTAACTAAGCAATTTTGAATACATTGCCTCATACTGTATGTAAGGGGCAGCACTATATTATTTATCATATGGTGGGAGACAAAGCTCCTTGCTTACCGTTGGTGATATAGGGACTCCCTAATCAAGAAGCATAGATGCTATTTACAATAAATCCACCCCTGGAATATATACCATTGACAAAAGAAAATCATGCTCCTTTATGCTAAATTGATGGATGCGTGCAGATTGTTCCTATTGTGGTATTACTAACTTTATGATTTCTCTCTTTCAGTTGGGTACACAGACAATACAAACAAGGTTAAGCTCACACACCAGAAGTTTGTGAAACTAGGGCTTAACATTAATGAAGATGTTGGATGATCATGCCACTGTCACTGATTATACTGCCACTTGGGTTCTGCCACTACTTAGGATCCCAGTGCAGATAACTTCTTGTGGGTGCTGGTGGCTCAAAGGTTACAAGAAACCCCTCTATTTCTAGGCCTGACCTCGAGGATCATTAGGTTGGGGGGGGGGGTTAGCAGACTGTTTAGCTTAGAATATTTTTTTCTTACAATTAAAGTTGCGCAATCAGTATTGGTGCTTTCCCGCATTCAGAGGAGACTGAACAACTCACCACTTATGGTATACTGGAGTCATAATAGTTTTAGCTTATGGCTGGAAGTATATTGAGATGCACCATTGTTTGCATATCTGTGAACAGCAGGGTCTCAAGCAGAGAAAGGAGGCATTCCAAAAGTGAGCACTGGAGGGGCAGACAGGCCTATGGCTTTTAATAGGGGCCCTTCTGTTGTTACATGTACTTATACAAAAATGCAACACTGAAGCTTACAGAGATCAGGCAATTACAATGAACCTGGGAATTAAGCTACACCAGGCACATTTCTGTCAATATTCAAACAGTTGATTGTGTTTTAACTTGATGCAATAACATATATATCCTCTAGACAGATGTATCTCTATCCACTCTTTTGCATTACTCTAACCTGCCTTCATGATAAATGTGATTATCTGTGCCATTTAAATGGTAACTCCTACCCCAAATGTTTAAGTGGGTTCAAGCTTTTACTAAAAATTGTAAAAACGGTGTTGGGGGGAACCTTCAGGTGTTAGTGACTTCATTCGAAAATGGAGTTCCTAACAGCAGTGGACATCAAACATACCTTATGGCTCCAACCTTGGGAGTGGTCAAAAATGGTTTTTAACAGGCTTCCGTCCCTATAAGTGAATTTGCCCTCAGGATGGTCTACTACCATGATGGTTCTCAGCTGCCCTGACGGTGGCCAGGGCATGTTTTCACCAGGGGAAATAGCGATTTTCATCTGGCTAGCTCCCTGATATCTTTTTTCTTGGAGGGTGGGGGCTTTTTGAGACATGAAGGGAGCTGAGCACCTATGTGTAGTGTGTGGTTGAATGGTCAACTCTGACATCCCATGTGTGATGTACATGCTGGACAAAAACTGTCTGATTTAACTTTTATTTTTTAAGCTAGTATTTATAGGACACATTGTCTGTCTGCAGCTTCCAGAAATGGATTCTTTCACTAAGCAACCTTTCAGGTGACTGTCAGGAGTCTTTCTTTGAGTGGTTTTCTCACTGCAACCCACAATCTTATTTGGCCTTTGCCTGCTTTGACTTTCTTACCCTGACAACTTCCTCCCCTCACTCCTCGCATTACTGCAGCAGATGAGGCACAGAAAGGTTGCAATGCAGCCTCTCAGGTATTGGGTGAGTATTTTCCTGCCCTTGCTTCACGTGTTTTGGAAGCTACCCTGTCAAGCCTTTGTACTACCCGCCACTCAACTCGCTTGTTTCTGTTCCAGCCAAATTCAGGAGTCTGGAATCCTAGTGGAGTCTGTGTATGCAGAGGGGGATCCACCTTGTACTCTTTCACTACGTCTAGTTACAGCCCCGGAATTCATCACCTTTACCTCTAGGACACAGTCCCCTTTACTTTTTATCCAGTTATCCCATGCTCTGTTGAACAAAAAAAAAAGTATTACATCGTTGTTTTCTTGGCCCTGAAATCTGAACAGGCACATAAAGCCCAAACTAAGAAGCTTTATCCACAATCTAACTGCCATGATGATGTCTTCAATGGAGGCTGTACCCTTCACCAGTTGGGATGGATTCAAGAGAAACAACAGCTGTCCTGAAGGCCTCATCCACACCACAGTGTGTAAGCCTCGGAATTGCTGGGTTTGCTCATGTAGCCCCACGTGTCGCTATCTGAACTGCTTGCCCATGGCAGGCTTTTCTGAATGGCACGGATATGCAAAGGAGTGCACTCCATTCAGCTTGCCTAGCTGGATCTGACATCAAGCTATGGAAGCTATGAATGGAGCACTGCTGAGCTAGTCACCTGATCATCTGCTGCAGATTGATGGAAGGTGAATTCAGGCTATTTGGGGGATTCCACACAGTGGAGCATCCCAAATCGGGATACCCCACTGGAGAGAAACAACACTCAGGAGAGTGAAAAAAAGTTGGAATATTTAAAAGAGGGAAATATGAAATATCAATATTTGCCACACATTATTCTCCAATATTCCCATTAGAGATCAATATTTTAAAATTGCAAATAACAACTCATATAGATCAACAGCTTTTGATATGATACAAATCACTGATTGTTGAAACTCTCATTATTACATCCATTGCTTTATTCCAAGAACAATATTCACTCAAATGCCTTGCTCATACAATCTGCTGTGTGAGAAATTAGCCAACACCTAGTAAGAAATATAAAATATAAACAAGTTTAGTTACTATTGCAAATATTTAAACACAGAGCAAAAGAGATATGGTTATCAGTTCTTTTGTCGGATGACACTGGCCCTTTAAATCGTCCTTGTTTATAGTAGTAGGACTACAATTCTTCCACTTCCATTCAAAGTGGCATTAAAATATGGCACTTTCTTGTTCTGCTATCACAGCTATGACATAGTGCAGTGTCTTCAATAAGCATAGACTTGTGCCATCACCACCGTGCCCATCACCAATACTGGGTACTCTTACCAGCTGGTAGATAATATGAGGCTATAATAAAAGAAAAGGGGAAAGAATCTAGTGTAATCCCGCTTTTTTAATTATAAAAGTATGAAGTACAACCTTAAAAAGTGCGCACTCACATTTAAAATAATTCACAAATCGCTTGTTTTTAAAATAGGCGAGGCTCTCACTCTGTTCCTTATCACCACGGCCGTTGGTGTTGCTCTTTAAGGAGTCGGGTTGGCTATCGCAAGTGTATCCTCTTGTAATCTGTAAACCGCTCGCCGTCAACGCATTTCACTGCCAGTGGCAGCTTTTTCAAGACTGGCGAGGCGGCGAAATTTTACTGATAATATACCTATTAGGTGAGGCGGAGCCGTTCACAAAGCGGCAGTGCGTCATCCCTGATTCGTTCATATTAATTGGGTACCTGTGTTTTCAAAGCTGATCGAGGTGTAATCCCCTGAGCGTCTTCCCTCCATTTTCAAATGCGTCGCCTATAGAGGTATACCTGCCGTGGCCCAGCGTGTCATCGCGCTCCTGTGTAGTATCTCGTCTCTGGCCGTCCCCCTTTCCAGAGCGTCACCGCGCAACCGTTCTTTCATTGGTGCGCTTATGTTATGATTGACATACGCTCAGAGGCTGGGAACTTCGCTGTGTCAGTGTCAGCGTCATACACTTCTCCCTCTCTGATTGGCCATAAATTCCCGTGTCTTTCAATGGTGCTAGTATTCTATGATTGGCAGGTGATGTAAGCCTGGGGACTTCGCTACATCACCTCCAGCTTCATATTGGGGGGAACTACCCCCCTAGATATCCCTCCTCAGGTTCCCCGCTAGTGTTATATACCTGGGTGTAACTTCTATTACAAGGGTTACCCCGCTGGCTCCAGGTTGACACCGGATATTAAGGGGGCCTCGGCAGGCTAAAGGTCCAATTGATAAGCCTATTGTAGCGATAACCCTTATCGCCGGAGGGCTTCACCGCCCGAGACGTCCTTTTCCCAATCGTAAGAGGTGCTGCAGGAATCCCAGAGTCGTCCGTGAGGAAACAGGAACAGCCCTTACAAGGGCTAGTGAACTGTAATATAGTGTTTCCCCCAATAAGAGACAGAACTCAGTATTGAGGGTGAAGATGAACTGAACTTTATTAGTGCCACACTGGGCCTTATATACACAAGTCTCCATTGCATGACACACACACCGACCAATAGCAGCAGGGCACACAATCCCTCAACTCTGCCGGTGACGCAATCAGCAATACAATAGACGTCTGTAATACACTCAATCCGAACAATGCCATTGTCTGTGACGTAATCAATCAATACAATGGCAGTCAGAACAATGAATAACGTAATCAATCAATACACTGGCAGTCTGTAACATGCTTAAGAAAAGGAAAGTAATGAACCTGTGTAAAGTCCAAAGGGGCAGAGAGTCTGTCACACCTATTAATAAGAATAGGGTGGGAGCCTTCCCTTTACATGCTCATGATTTTACACATAAAATATTTTGCTCATTGATTTAGGCACTTTTCAACATAAGAAAGGTTTCAATTTAAAACTAGGACACAGTATGCAAAACTTGTATTCCCATAGAAATCTGTGCACTATTTAATGGTGAAGTGTAACTAGACTTATATTCACACCGGTTGTTGTTCCCTTGGGTGAATTAGGCTCGCACCTTATATCTACCACTCTTAAAGTGAAATGGCTATTTACCTATATTTGGTGCAATGTGTAGGCTGTCAGCGCCTGTATTTACATTATATAAACAAATATGAATTATTTATTAATTTTTACAAACTATATGTGAAGAATAGTGATATTTACATAAAGTGTGGTATATAGTCCAATCTGTGATGTACTACCATCATTACAATATACCACATTAAAGAGTAGAGTTTTACTAGTGATAGTGAAACCCCCAATATGGGGAGTATTAAGGTGTATTAATTGGTGAAGTGTTGCTGTGTGGTGAAACCCCAAGCGTGAGTGATATTAGGATGTGTCAATGAAACAGTTGAGGTCGAATTCCACATTTAACCCCTTGGGTGTCAGTGTGTCTAAAGTATATATCCAGAAACTTTCCCTACGTGAAATGTCCCTTATTAAATTGGATCCCCTCCAGTGTCGGTCCACCTTATCAATGCCCATGAATGCTATTAAACCCGGGTCCTGGGAATGATGTAATTTAAAATGGGCTGAAAGGTTATGGGTCTCTAATCCTTTTCTTATATTATATATATGTTCTCTTATGCGTGTCTTTAGGGGTCGGCTGGTCCTTCCTATGTATTGTAATCCACAGGGGCACCATATCATATAGATCACCCCTGTTGAGTTACAAGTTATAAATTTTTTTATTTTATATTCAGTTGTTCCTGTCCTATCCTTAAAGGATCTTTTTGACTTTTCTATCAAAGTACTTGTCTTGCATCCCATACATTTTCCACATTTGAAAAAGCCTTCCTGGGTGTTTGTTACCAGTGTAGGTTTTCGTGGGGGGGTCCAAATAACTTTTAGTAAGCATATCCTTGAGATTGGGGGCTTTTCGGAATATAATTTTTGGTCTCTCTGGCAGGGTTGGTCCCAGCAGTGAAATATGCCAATGCCTTGCCAGTAGGTGTTTTATTTCCCGGTGTTGTGCACTAAACCCTGTTATAAAGGAAAATTCTTGTCCTATATCCATCTTTTTTCTATTGGTTATTTTGGACGAAAGGGTTCTCTCTTGCCCTCTGTTTTTCTATATCTGCTCGCTTATATCCTTTCTCTACAAATCTTTTAACCAATAGATCCGATTGGGCATCATAGTCTGCTATTTTTGTACAATTGCGTCTCAGACGCATAAATTGGCCTCTTGGTATGGCCTTAAGCCACGTGGAATGGTGGCAACTACCAGTCGACCCCTAAAGACACGCATAAGAGAACATATATATAATATAAGAAAAGGATTAGAGACCCATAACCTTTCAGCCCATTTTAAATTACATCATTCCCAGGACCCGGGTTTAATAGCATTCATGGGCATTGATAAGGTGGACCGACACTGGAGGGGATCCAATTTAATAAGGGACATTTCACGTAGGGAAAGTTTCTGGATATATACTTTAGACACACTGACACCCAAGGGGTTAAATGTGGAATTCGACCTCAACTGTTTCATTGACACATCCTAATATCACTCACGCTTGGGGTTTCACCACACAGCAACACTTCACCAATTAATACACCTTAATACTCCCCATATTGGGGGTTTCACTATCACTAGTAAAACTCTACTCTTTAATGTGGTATATTGTAATGATGGTAGTACATCACAGATTGGACTATATACCACACTTTATGTAAATATCACTATTCTTCACATATAGTTTGTAAAAATTAATAAATAATTCATATTTGTTTATATAATGTAAATACAGGCGCTGACAGCCTACACATTGCACCAAATATAGGTAAATAGCCATTTCACTTTAAGAGTGGTAGATATAAGGTGCGAGCCTAATTCACCCAAGGGAACAACAACCGGTGTGAATATAAGTCTAGTTACACTTCACCATTAAATAGTGCACAGATTTCTATGGGAATACAAGTTTTGCATACTGTGTCCTAGTTTTAAATTGAAACCTTTCTTATGTTGAAAAGTGCCTAAATCAATGAGCAAAATATTTTATGTGTAAAATCATGAGCATGTAAAGGGAAGGCTCCCACCCTATTCTTATTAATAGGCTTATCAATTGGACCTTTAGCCTGCCGAGGCCCCCTTAATATCCGGTGTCAACCTGGAGCCAGCGGGGTAACCCTTGTAATAGAAGTTACACCCAGGTATATAACACTAGCGGGGAACCTGAGGAGGGATATCTAGGGGGGTAGTTCCCCCCAATATGAAGCTGGAGGTGATGTAGCGAAGTCCCCAGGCTTACATCACCTGCCAATCATAGAATACTAGCACCATTGAAAGACACGGGAATTTATGGCCAATCAGAGAGGGAGAAGCGTATGACGCTGACACTGACACAGCGAAGTTCCCAGCCTCTGAGCGTATGTCAATCATAACATAAGCGCACCAATGAAAGAACGGTTGCGCGGTGACGCGCTGGAAAGGGGGACGGCCAGAGACGAGATACTACACAGGAGCGCGATGACACGCTGGGCCACGGCAGGTACACCTCTATAGGCGACGCATTTGAAAATGGAGGGAAGACGCTCAGGGGATTACACCTCGATCAGCTTTGAAAACACAGGTACCCAATTAATATGAACGAATCGGATGACGCACTGCCGCTTTGTGAACGGCTCCGCCTCACCTAATAGGTATATTATCAGTAAAATTTCGCCGCCTCGCCAGTCTTGAAAAAGCTGCCACTGGCAGTGAAACCCGTTGACGGCGAGCGGTTTACAGATTACAAGAGGATACACTTGCGATAGCCAACCTGACTCCTTAAAGAGCAACACCAACGGCCGTGGTGATAAGGAACGGGGTGAGAGCCTCGCCTATTTTAAAAACAAGCGATTTGTGAATTATTTAAATGTGAGTGCGCACTTTTTAAGGTTGTACTTCATACTTTTATAATTAAAAAAGCGGGATTACACTAGATTCTTTCCCCTTTTCTTTTATTATATACCTCTACTATATTGGGGAGCTGAAATACATTGCAACCAGTACTCACAGCTTCCAATTGGACATCTATATAAAGGAGAGATCCCAGAGGAATTAAAACAAAAGCCTCATATTATCTACCAGCTGGTAAGAGTACCCAGTATTGGTGATGGGCAGGGTGGTGATGGCACAAGTCTATGCTTATTGAAGACACTGCACTATGTCATAGCTGTGATAGCAGAACAAGAAAGTGCCATATTTTAATGCCACTTTGAATGGAAGTGGAAGAATTGTAGTCCTACTACTATAAACAAGGACGATTTAAAGGGCCAGTGTCATCCGACAAAAGAACTGATAACCATATCTCTTTTGCTCTGTGTTTAAATATTTGCAACTGTCATTTACTCTATATTTGGGATAAGAGTTTATAACACGTGGAGCAGCTATAGTCATTTGATAAAATAACTGATATTTAAAGAAAAAAAACTGTAGCGCGGGTTCTCACCATTAACAAGTTTAGTTACTAGCACTATAAATATCCTTAAACAAATCTAGCAAACTCCTAAAGTATCCCTAGAAAGTCCTAATGTGGCAGAAAACGCTTAATACTCCCCAAGTGCTCCCTACCCACATTCCCAACCCAAGTACCTCGGGTGATGGGACCGGCTTGGTTTTAAAGTGGCACAAACCCCTACTTTTGTGTAGGCTGTTTTTTGGTGCTTAACTATTTTCCCAAGCACCCTAATTTACCATCTCTGGCTTTGACAGCTTGGATGTTGAAGCCAGTGTTGACCCAGGTACAGTATACCAAAGATAGGAGCACACAATGGACTGAATATTGATAACATATAACTGGTTTAGGCTAGGCAGTCAGAAATAGTATTCAACAATATATTAAGTTAGACACATAGAAAACATTATAGAGAATCACAATAGTATTTCAAGACTATTGAAATATTGAGAATACATCAGCGGCAGTTAGTGGTGCTCTGACTAGTGCTGATATGCGCTTACATACTTAGCGCATGTCTTATGTGCTGGCTATACTATAAGCCACATACAAATTCTGTACTTATTCTTAGTATACAGTACATCCTGCTCCAGATAAGAATCATTACACTTGGGTATTACTCCGCCAGATGGCGCTGGACTGCAGAGACCACGAAATTGGCTCCTCCCGGCCCCTCAAATACCCGGGACCTCCCACAAATCCCCAGAATTTTTCTGCAGTCTGGACTGCGAAGGACAAGAAGATGGCTCTTTCTTCTCGCAGGTGAGCGGGGCTATTAGCCTGCGGCCCTGTAGGACTATTCCCACCCGTTCCATTATTAATGTGCCTCCCAGCCTTGGCTGCGCTGGTCCGGGTGATGGTAGGCAGCACCGCTGTCAGGTGCTTAGGAGCGCTGCTCCACCGCAATCCCCCACCAAAGGGTAGGCAGTATAGACATATTGTGAGCCTCTATGGGATGCCCCTCCCGCTCTATTGCCCCTTGCCCCTCTCTATCGGTGGGTCCTTTGCTCCCTTTGCTCTCCCTTGTAGCTTTTGGGGGGGGGGGGTGATGTGTTGGTGCTTCACTTGGTTATGTGCTTTTTGTGTTTGTCAGTTTCCGCGCTGACTTGGTTGCACTGGTTGTGTTTTAAAAATGCCGCCGTTCCGTGGTTGGCGGCGGCATTGCCTCAGGCTCTTATGCTCCTTCATTGGCTGCTAGTCACGTGTGCTGCCCGCGGTTGGCGCGTTCTGCATCATGGTCTCCGTGGCCCGCCCCTCGAGGTATACTGCCGCCATTTTCTCTGGTTTCTTCTGCTGCGTGACTGGCATCTACCTACCGCGGTCCGTGAGTGCCCTCGCGGGTGGCTTTATTTACCCTGTGCCATTATACATGTCGCTTATGGGGTCTTTCAGGCGGGTCGAAAACTGTTGGTTTCTCCCGGCCCCACTCCCTCTATTTAGTTATTAAACTTGTGAGGCCTAGTGTGCTAATTACTCCCACTTCCCTAGCGGGCTATTGGGACATCCCGGGTTGCTGTTATAGCGTGAATCCCTATTGGCCTATTGTGCCGCTATAATCACCATATGGAGGCGTCTCAGGATAATGTGCTCGGGGTTCCTTCGGGACAAACCTGGCTGTGTGTAGATTGTGGGGTGTCCCCTACTAGTGCTGACAATGTGCGGGTCTGTATAACTTGTGCCCAGCAGGTGCTTGCGCTGCAGCCTGGTTTACCAGCGGCTGGGCCTGCGCCACTTATGGCCTCACCTACTCCCCCAAGCTTGAATTTGACTCCCATTGAGTTGCATACCAGTGGGGATTCTCAGCCTGATGTGTCTACTAGACTAGACTAGGCTAGTGTTGATAAGTTGCTAGCTAATACCATGGCGCGTAAGGCCTCTGCTAAAAAGCGGCACTTGACGCCTGATGTCACTCTTTTCCCTATGGAGGTGGAGGAGTTTTTGGAACTGTCTGGTTATACCCCCTTGGAAGAAGGGGAGTTGTTCTCTGACTCTGAGTCATCTGATGAGAGGCCCAGGGGTCATGATGATTCTGGCTCTGACCCCTGGGCCCCAGATGATATTGATAGGCTGTTGGCTCAGATTTTTGAGGTACTGTCTATCTCTCCCCCAGTTGCGGCCCCCGAGGCAGCAGGGGGAATTGTTTCATACTGCTAAGCCTCGTTTAGAGTTTCCTGAGCAAGCCCATTTTAATAATCTCATGCTCAGGGAATGGGAGCGTCCCAGCAGGCTCCCCGGAGTCCCTAAGAGTTGGGATAAGAGGTATCCCTTTCCTGCTGAGGTGGTGAGGCGCTGGTCATCCCCTCCTGAGGTGGATGCCCCGGTCCTAGGGTTATCTAACACCTCTGTCATGCATTCCCCTGACTCTACTACGCTGCGGGATAGTGAGGACTGGCGTATTGATCAGCTGGCGTCCCATGCCTTTGCCTGTGTGGGGACGGCACTGCGCCCGGTCTGTGCCTCTGCCATTACAGCGGTGGCCATTAGGA
The DNA here is from genome assembly GCA_027917425.1 of Gastrophryne carolinensis. Classification (NCBI taxonomy): domain Eukaryota; kingdom Metazoa; phylum Chordata; class Amphibia; order Anura; family Microhylidae; genus Gastrophryne; species Gastrophryne carolinensis. The sequence continues at coordinate 252,758,494 of CM051236.1, read as the reverse complement.
CTCTGCTTAGAAGTGTCCTGGATGGTGCTCCTGATGATGTGTCTAGCGAGGAGTTTAATGCACTCTCTCGTTGTGAGGTTTTTGTGACTTATGTCCTCTCTGCCCTGGATGATACCATTAGGATGTGTGTCAGAGCCTCTGCCTTGGTGGTGGCTATACGCCGCTTAGTTTGGCTGCGCCAGTGGGCAGCTGACTCTGCTGCCAAGAAGGCTCTCACTGGTTTTCCCTTCAAAGGACTATGCCTGTTTGGGGACCGCTTGGACCTGTTTGCTAAGGGAGGCAGGTTACCCCAGCGCAGGAGACAGTCCTGGCCCTTACGGGGCCAAGGCTCCTTTTCCTCCCCCTACCGTGGATCCAGACAGGGGAAGGGGGTCTCCTTTACTGGGGCCCGAGGAGATTTCTGGGGTAGGGGCAGAGGACGTGGACGCCCTGGCTCATCCTGGGACTCCAAGCCTAAGTCTTCTCCCAAGCCCCCTCAGGCATGAAGGGGCGCCCTCACCTATCCGGGTGGGGGGACGGCTTCAGCTCTTTGCTCACGTCTGGAGGCTTCATATCTCAGACCGGTGGATTCAGGAGGTAGTGTCCTCCGGTTACAAGATAGAGTTTGCTGCCTGGCCGCCCCCAAGGTTCATCAGATCCCGGATGTCTCAGGACCCTATGTCAGCTCGGGCTCTAATTCTGGCGGCGCAAAGCCTTCTGGAGCTGGGGGTCATCTGTCAGGTTTCCTTTCGAGAAAGGGGCAAGGGTTTCTATTCCAACCTTTTCACTGTGCCCAAGAGAGATGGGTCAGTCAGGCCCATCCTGGACTTGAACATCCTCAACAAATTTGTCAGGTGCAGGTGCTTTCGCATGGAAACTTTGCGCTCTGCCATCAGTTCCCTGTGGCCAGGGGACTTCATGACCTCTGTGGACATCAAGGATGCTTACCTTCATATTCCTGTTTTTCCAGGTCATCAGAGATTCCTCAGGTTCGCTCTGGAGGATCAGCACTACCAATTTGTGGCTTTGCCCTTCGAGCTCACTTCAGCCCCCAGGGTGTTCACCAAGGTGCTGGCAGGAGTGATGTCTCTGCTCAGGTCTCAGGTCATTCGCGTGCTGCCCTATTTGGACGACATTCTCATCACTTCTCAGTCCCTCCAACAGGCAGAGTTGGATACTCGGCTAATAGTGTCCACCCTGGAGTCATTTGGCTGGGTGATCAACCATCCCAAGTCTTCCCTGTCTCCCTCCTTGGTGACACCCTTCCTGGGAATGAATCTGGATACAGTTCAGACAAGGATTTTTCTTCCTCAGCAGAAGGTGGACAGTCTGCTAGCACAGGTTCAGTTCCAGCTATCTTGCCCTCATCCCTCCATCAGGCAGGGAATGCAGATGGTGGACCTGATGGTGTCGTGCTTCGAGGCGGTCCCTTATGCCCAGTTTCACATGAGGCCTCTGCAACTCCACCTCTTGTCTGTATGGGACAAGGTTCCTGCGTCCCTGGACCAGGTCCTTGTTCTGTCCCCCCTGGTCAGGCGGTCCGTCTCGTGGTGGCTGGATTCCAGGAACCTGTTGGTGGGCAGATCCTTTCTGGCCCCCTGCTGGGAGACGGTCACCACGGATGCCAGTCTGACAGGTTGGGGGGGCTTCTGGAAGTCCCTGCAGTTCCAAGGACGGTGGGGCCCTCAGGAGGCCCACACACCTATAAACATTCTGGAACTGAGGGCGATCAGGTTGGTTCTGGCTCACTTGACCCACCACCTTCGGGGCCGGCCTGTTCAGGTACACTCGGACAACCAGACGGCGGTTGCCTACATCAATCATCAGGGAGGGACCCGGAGCAAGGGGGCCCTCAAGGAAGTGTCTCTGATCCTGGCCTGGGCGGAGGACAATCTTCCTTGCATATCAGCTGTGTACATTTCGGGGGTGAAGAATCTGCTGGCAGACTCTCTGAGCAGGGGGACCTCTCGTCTGGGAGAATGGGCCCTCTGCGTCACTCTCTGTGTCACCGTTGGGGCCAACCAGATGTGGATCTGTTTGCATCCCGTCACAATCACAAGCTTCCGCCCTTTGTCTCCCTGTCCCAGGATGCTCTGGCTTTGGCCACAGATGCTCTAGCGATGTCATGGCAGGACTTTCAGCTCCTGTATGTCTTTCCCCCATTCCCCCTGTTGGGCAGGGTTCTGCGCAAGATAGCTCAGGAGGGGTGCCAGCAATCCTGGTGGCCCCCAGGTGGCCAAGAAGAGTATGGTTCGCAGACGTGGTGCAGCTGGCAGTAGATCAGTACGCTCTGCCCAGGGTTCCAGACCTGCTCACTCAGGGTCCCTTACGCCATCCCAATTTACAAACTTGCTTTGACGGCCTGGTTGCTGAAACCTCCATCTTGATGGAAAAGGGGCTGTCTGCCTCTGTTGTTGATACCATGATAAAGGCTAGGAAGAAGTCTTCTTCTTCCATTTACTATAGGGTTTGGCGTGCCTACATTGACTGGTGTGAGTCTCGATCTCTCCCCTGTCACGTGTTCTCTATTCCCAGGATCCTGGAGTTCCTTCAGCATGGGTTGGAGCTGGGACTTCAACTCAGTACTCTGAAGGGCCATGTTTCTGCCCTGGCTGTTTTCTTCCAGAGGTCCTTTGCCCAGCATTTTCTGATCAGGACTTTTTTCCAGGGGGTTACTCATGTGCGACCCCATGTAAGCCTATGTTGCCTGTTTGGGATTTGAACTTGGTCTTGTCTGCCTTGCAGGGTGCTCCCTTTGAACCTGTGCAGGAGGCTGCCCTGGCCATTCTTACTCTCAAGGTTGTCTTCTTGGTGGCTATCACTTCTGTTAGGCGTGTTTCTGAGTTGGCGCCGCTGTCCATCCGGCCCCTCTACTTTGAGAGGCACCAGGACAAGGTGGTTTTTTGCTTCAAGACAGATTTTCTGCCTAAGGTCGTGTCTGCCTTTCATCTGAATCAGGACAACGTTCTTCCTTCCTTGTGCCCTAATCCTAGTAACTCTTTGCACTCCTTGGATGTGGTTAGGTGTCTGAAGTATTATCTGGTGGCTACTGCACCTTTCAGAAAGACTGATGCTCTTTTTGTGTTCCCTTCTGGTTCTAGGAAGGGTTTGGCTCCTGCTAAATCTACTATCAGTAAATGTATCCGTCAGGACGTGATCCAGACCTACTCTGCTAAGGGGAAGAATCCTCCTTTTCGCCTTACTGCTCATTCCACTCGTGCTGTTGGTGCCTCTTGGGCTTTTCAGCACCAGGCTTCTGTTGAACAAGTTTGCACTTGGTCTTCTGTTCATACCTTTTCAGAGTTTTACAAGGTTGATGTTAGGGCCTCAGCTGATGCTGCTTTTGGCCACAAGGTTCTGCAGGTGGCAGTGGTCTGACCTGTCTGTTGTTGCCTTTGGGGATCCCACCCTACTTTATGGACACTGCTATTGGATGTCCCAAGTGTAATGATTCTTATCTGGAGCAGGACGTACTGTATACTAAGAATAATACAATTCTGTGATTACTCACCTGTAGAATTGTTATTATACAGTACGTCCTGCTGCACCCCACCCTTGGTTTTGCATTATCCTAGGATGCCCTGTATGGTGATTGTTATCTTTGTTATGGTTACTAGTTGGTTCTGTTATCATTCTCCCGGCTTCTCGTTAACTGCTTTTCAATGCTGGGGATTTGTAGGAGGTCCCGGGTATTTGAGGGGCTGGGAGGAGCCAATTTTGCGGTCTCTGCAGTCCAGCGCCATCTGGTGGAGTAATACCCCAGTGTAATGATTCTTATCTGGAGCAGAACCTACTGTATACTCATAATAACAATTCTACAGGTGAGTAATCACAGAATTGTATTTTTGCACCATAAGATGCACCAAAGATTTAGAGTAGGAAAATAAGAAGAAAATATTCTAAACCAAGTGGTTTGCTTAAAAAGTCTGTGCTTTCACCTTTCACATGTCTTTATTCTTGTGTCAGCCGCCGCGCTGACTTGTCTTTATTGCTTTTAAATTTACCGCCGCCGCGCGCTGACTTGGTTCCGCGCTTGGCGGCGGCATTACCTCAGGCGCTGGTGCGCCATCATTGGCTGTTGGCCTTCTGGCTTTGCGCTCTTCGGGGGGCGGGGCCCGTCTTTGGCGCCTTCCGCGTCATCGCTGTTACTGGCCCACTCCTCGAGGTATACCGACGCCATCTTTTCTGACTTGGTTGGCCTATGCGCGACGGACTACTACCTACCGCGGTCCGTAAGTGCCCTCGCGGGTGGCTTTATCTGCTTCACTTTTGTTACCATGTACTTAAGGTCTTGTCTGTTTATGTCTGTCAGGCGGGACGAACCCGGCCCTGTTTTTAGTATATTACTTGTAGGCCTTGTAAAAATTATACTCCCACGTCCCTAGCGGGTTATTGGGGCATCCAGGGTTGCTAAATAGCGTTATTCCCTATCGGCGTATAGTGCCGCTATAATCACCATATGGAGGCATCTCAGGATAATGTTACCGGGGCCCGTTGGGACAAGACCGGCTGTGTGTAGCGTGTGGGCAGCCTCATGCTGACGCTGACAAGGCACGGGTCTGTGTATCCTGTGCTGAGCAGGTGCTTGCATTGCAATCTGGCCTGCCAGTGGCTGCATCTCATTTCACTTCTCCTACTCCCCCAAGCTTAAATCTCACTCCTACTGAGTTGAATACTAGTGGGGATTCTCAGCCTGATGTGTCTTCTAGACTGGCTACTGTTGAACAGATTATTGCTAAGTCCTTAGCGCGTAAGGCCCCTGCTAAGAAGCGGCACTTGACGCCTAATGTCACTGTTTTCCCTATGGGAACTGAGGAGTTTATGAATCTTTGTGGCTATACCCCTTCTGATGAAGGGGAGCTCTTTTCTGATTCAGGCTCATCTGATGAGAGACCAAGCGGTCATGACGATTCTGGCTCTGACCCCTGGGCCCCGGATGACACTGACAGATTATTGACCCAGATTTTTGAGGTTCTGTCTATCTCTCTCCCTGTTGAGGCTCCCAGGCAAAGAGGGGAGCTTTTCCATACAGCAAAATCACGTTTGGAATTTCCAGAGCAGGCACATTTCCATAACCTTGTGCTCAAGGAATGGGAGCGCTCCAGTAAACTTCCCGGGGTTCCAAAGAGTTGGGATAGGAAGTATCCCTTTCCTGCTGAGGTGGTTAAATGTTGGTCATCCCCCCCTGAGGTGGATGCCCCTATCCTAGGGCTATCTAACACCTCTGTCATGCATTCCCCTGATTCTACTACCCTGCGGGATGCTGAGGACCGGCGCATTGACCAGCTGGCCTCCCACGCCTTTGCATGTGCGGGGACGGCGCTGCGCCCGGTCTGTGCCTCTGCCATTACTGCTGTGGCCACTAGAACCCTTATCAGAAATATGCTTGATAGTGCCCCTGATGATTTGCCTTGTGAGGTGTTTAACCCTTCTATTGCCAGCCACGTAAAATTTACGTGGCTGCCTCTCCAACACTTAAACGCCAGCCACGTAAATTTTACGTGGCTGGCATCCCCTTACCTTAGGGCCATCGTGGGGTCATCTGCCGGTCAAGATCGGCAGATTCTTCTAGAATGGGGTTCGGGGGGTTATGCCAGGTGACCTCTGGGTGACTTCGGTCACCCGATCGCTCCTGCGGCCAATCAGGAGCCGGCGCAGCATCGGTGTCATTGTCCGGCGCCCGCCGGTTTAAAAGGACAGTGTGGGTGGGCGCCGGCCTCTTTCTGCGTTGAGATCAGGTAAGTGTATGTAGTTCGTCGCTCCGCTGGGGGTGGGTGGCCGTAGAAAATGTGTTTTTTTTTTTTGTGTAATGGCAGTTTGGATCTCATAGTAATGAGATCCATTCAAAAAAACGGCGATCTATCAGAGATCACCGTTTTTTTGAATGAATCTCATTACTATGAGATCCACTACATCTTTAGCCTATGGGGGAATGGGAGGGGGGATGAATGCCACACTACCTATATAGGATGATGAGGGGGGGATGAATGCCACACTACCTATATGGGATGGGGAGGGGGGGGTGGAAATGCCACACTACCTATATGGGATGAGGGGGGGATGAATGCCACACTACCTATATGGGATGGGATGAGGGGGGGATGAATGCCACACTACCTATATGGGATGGGATGAGGGGGGGATGAATGCCACACTACCTATATGGGATGGGGTGAGGGGGGGATGAATGCCACACTACCTATATGGGATGGGGAGGGAAGGATGAATTCCACACTACCTATATGGGATGGGGTGGGGGGGATGAATGCCACACTACCTATATGGGATGGGGAGGGGGGGATGAATGCCACAATACCTTTATGGGATGGGGAGGGGGGATGAATGCCACACTACCTATATTGGATGGGGAGGGGAGGTGAATGCCACACTACCTATATGGGATGGGGAGGGGGGATGAATGCCACACTACCTATATGGGATATATATATGGGACTGGCGCACACAAATCACCCACCAGCTAAATGAATGAATCTGATTTCATCTTACACCTTAACTACTACTGTTATATATAATACTTACAGTTAAAAAAATATATATTTTTTTGTAAGTATTATATATAACAGTAGTAGTAAAGGTGTAAGATGAAATCAGATTAATTCATTTAGCTGGTGGGTGATGGGTGCGCGACAGTCCCAGGTGCAGATGGCGAGTGGGGAAGGTGTCAGCGATGCGTGGGGGGGGGGGTTGGATGTTGGTGGTGCACTGGCTGATTTCTGGTCGCCATGTGGCGATTTGCCGCCTCCACCCTGCCCCCCCATCGCTGCTTTCACCCCTCCTTCCCCAACTGCACCCAGGTGTTTACTTGGTGAGATAGGCCCGGCGCACACCTGCCACCCATTCCCCACCCCCCACTATGCGATCGAATCTATTTTTTTGTTTTTTGTGGTTGATTCTGGTTTTGTGCACTTTTTAAAAATGTGTTTTGCCCTGATGTGTATGCTAATTTAGTTAGAGGGATGAGGGGTGGCTGGTAGGTGCGTGCCGGGCCCGGCTCACTATTGGGTGCAGCCGGCAACAGAGGGGGGGGTGAGGTGGCAGGGATGGGGGAGCGGAGTGACAGGCAGGGCGCTGGCTGATTTCTGGTCGCCATGTGGTTGGTGATCATGTGCCATTTGCCGCCTCCACCCTGCCCCCCCATTGCTGCTTCCACCCCTCCTTCATCGCCCACTGCACCCAGGTGTTTACTTGGTGAGCTAGGCCCAGCACGCACCTGCCACCCATTTCCCACCCCCCACTATGCGATCTAAGCTATTGTTTTGTTTTTTGTGGTTGATTCTGGTTTTGTGCACTTTTTAAAAAATGTGTTTTGCACTGATGTGTATGCTAATTTGGTTAGAGGGATGAGGGGTGGCTGGTAGGTGCGCGCTGGGCCCGGCTCACTATTGGGTGCAGCCGGCAACAGAGGGGGGGTGAGGTGGCAGGGATGGGGGAGCGGAGTGACAGGCAGGGCGCTGGCTGATTTCTGGTCGCCATGTGGTTGGTGATCATGTGCCATTTGCCGCCTCCACCCTGCCTCCCCATTGCTGCTTCCACCCCTCCTTCATCGCCCACTGCACCCAGGTGTTTACTTGGTGAGCTAGGCCCAGCACGCACCTGCCACCCATTCCCCACCCCCACTATGCGATCTAAGCTTTTTTTTTTTTTTTTTGTGGTTGATTCTGGTTTTGTGCACTTTTTAAAAAATGTGTTTTGCACTGATGTGTATGCTAATCTGGTTAGAGGGATGAGGGGTGGCTGGTAGGTGCGCGCCGGGCCCGGCTCACTATTGGGTGCAGCCGGCAACAGAGGGGGGGTGAGGTGGCAGGGATGGGGGAGCGGAGTGACAGGCAGGGCGCTGGCTGATTTCTGGTCGCCATGTGGTTGGTGATCATGTGCCATTTGCCGCCTCCACCCTGCCCTCCCATCGCTGCTTCCACCCCTCCATCGCCGACTGCACCCAGGTGTTTACTTGGTGAGCTAGGCCCGGCGTGCACCTGCCACCTGATGTGTGAGGGATGGCTGACAGGTGCCTGTCAGGCCCGGCTCACCCCCAGGGTGCAGGCAGTGACGAAAGGGAGCATCTGAGGTGGCAGGGATGGGGGGTGTCAGATGGTGCGCTGGCTGGTTGCCATGTGATGTGTGTTCAAGAGCTACTCTGGTGCCAGCATTTACTGGGTGAGCCAGGCCTTGCGTGCACCTGCTACTCATGTCCCACCCCCACTATGTGATCAAAGCTGTTTTTGGTTTTGTGGATTTCTAAATGTATTTTTGGCCCGATGCAGTGTGAAATCCCTTGATGTGAATACCCCTGATTTCCAGTAAAACTTACCTTACCGTCAATGCAATGGTGCATACTGGCTAAAGCTATAGCTTAGTGCCGCTGTGGCCAGCACATGCGTTGTTGCATTGGGGATAAGGTATTTATTACCAGGGATCTCACCCACCCTTCTATACTTCTGTTAACAAAACTTACTTTAGGCTTGTTGGTTGTTTTTTTCCCGAAGTCTCATACAGTTGGACCTTTGCTGGACCTTCGCTGGACCATCATCCCTCCCTTTTGGGACCTTTGTTACAGCCCTTCGCACCTGCTGAGTTCATCACTTCTCGGATCGTAGATATAATTTTTTTTAATATATTTAACTTTGACTGTTTATTGTGTGGTTTTATTTTTGTTAATTTGCACAGGGTCTAGGGTCTAGGGTTTAGGGTCTAGGGTTTAGGGTCTAGGGTTTAGGTTCTAGGGTTTAGGTTCTAGGGTTTAGGGTCTAGGGTCTAGGCTTTTAGTTCAGTCATCCCTATAGTGTTTTGATTGTGTGACTCTTTGATATAGAAATGGCTGGGCGAAAGTACACTGCACAGGAAGCAGCGGCTTATATGATGGAGTCGGACTCTGAAGAGTTTAGCGAGTCAGGGTCAGAATATATGCCAGGTAGTGAGTCCGACAGTGACTCCTCTATTGAGGAGACAGAGCCACGTAGTGGTACTAGTGGTAGTGCTAGGCATCCTAGAAGGGATGCTACCGCACAAGAAGAGGCCATGCTGAAGGAAAGTGTAGGCCAGGGGAGTGCTGCAGTTGGAGGAGCGCCTGCGTGGAGGCCTCCTAATAATTATTCCCCCGAAATTCCCCCATTTCATTCGGTCCCCGGGGTCAATGTGGACACCACAACCTTCGGTGTCATTGACTTCCTAAATGTATTCCTTTCAGAGGCCATCCTACTGGATATGGTCTTTTACACAAATCTCTATGCTGAGCAGGTCCTCACCCAAAACCCCCCACAGAGGCACGCCCGCGCTCATGCATGGCACCTAACAGATATAAGTGAGATGAAAAAATTTGGGGGGCTCACTTTAGCAATGGGTATCTGCAAAAAATTTAGTATCGCCTCCTACTGGGATACCCAATCCTTATTGGCAACCCCATTGTTTCCGGCCGTAATGTCTAGAAATCATTACGAAATCTTACTGCGGTTTCTGCACTTTAACGATAATTCCACTGCTCTACCCCGCGGTGAGCCCGGTCACGACAGGCTGCATAAATTAAGACCCCTAATTAATAGCCTGTCGGAGCGCTTTACGGAAGTGTACACCCCCTCCCAAAATTTAAGTATTGACGAGTCACTTCTGCTGTTTAAAGGGCGCATTATATTTCGTCAGTATATCTCTAGCAAGCGTGCCCGCTATGGGATAAAATTTTACAAATTATGCGAGAGTTCGACCGGCTATACCAAATTTTTCCGAATTTATGAAGGAAGGGACGCACATCTGGACCCCCCTGTTTGTCCCCTTGATTTAAGCATCAGTGGAAAAATCGTGTGGGAGCTCATGACTCCTCTACTGGGGAGAGGTTACCACTTATATGTGGACAACTTCTACAGCAGCATCCCCTTATTTAGAGCCCATTATTCATTGGACACACCGGCCTGTGGCACCATCAACCGTAATCGAAAAGGGTTGCCCAGGTCAATGCTGCAAAAGAAACTGAATCATGGAGAGTCGTATGCTTTAAGAAGCGGTGAGCTCCTGGCCATGAAATATATGGATATAAAAAATGTAATCATGCTGACAACAATCCACGATGAGTCAGTCATGAATGTACGACAACGTGGTCCCCGATCCCCTTCCCAAAAGCCATGTTGTATAAAGGATTATAATAAATTCATGGGTGGCGTTGATAAGACGGACCAAATACTAACATATTACAATGCCACCCGAAAATCCAGAGCCTGGTACAAAAAAGTTGCAATTCATTTGGTCCAAATGGCAACTTACAACTCCTTTGTTGTCTTCAAGGCAGCAGTACCAGGCTCTAATTTGTCTTTCATAAAGTATCAACAGCAGCTACTCCCTGCACTGTTGTTTGGGGATACCGAGGAGGCACCACAGGTGACAGCTAGTGACAATGAGGCTAGGTTAGTGGGAAAGCATTTTATAAAGTGCATTCCCGACATCGGTGGAAAGAGGTATCCCCAGAAAGCTTGCAGAGTATGTAGAAAGCATGGCATTAGGAAGGACTTGCGGTACTATTGCCCGAAGTGCCCCAGCCAGCCTGGTTTGTGCTTTGAACACTGCTTTGAAGCATACCATACATACCCAGGTAGATTATTGATTGGTAGTGCTTTCATTTGATGTTCAGTTTAGATGGTAGGTGAACCCATTTTGTTTGCTGGGATAGGTAGTTGGGTGTGGTCTGTCTTTTCTTTTCATTTTTTTCATATTTACAGATGCAATAGGAAGTGGTAGAGGAGGAGCAGCAGGCTACTTGTGGCACATGATGATTAAAACGTGGGCCCCTTTTCAGGATCGTAATACCTGTACCTGATCATATAATCTGATGCCACAGCTACTGTACCCTACCTGTTAGTATCATTAAGAAATGTAAAGGCTGTTTTGTGCACTTTTATAGTGAGGTGTTGAGCTATGCTTGTTGGGTATTCTCTTTGGGGGACCCTGCTGTTTCAGAAGTTTTTTAGCAAAATATTGAGTCTGTTTTTTATAACATTTTATATGGAAACTGTGTAAAACCTGTGTATGTGTTCAGAATTTTAACAGAAAACTTTGCCCACTGGAATAAATGGGATAGAACTAGAAAGCATAAGATGTGTACTTTAAGTATATATATGGTTTGGGGTGGGGTATTTCAAATGAAAAGGGTTGTTTTTGTGGAAAAACTGAAAGGTGTGTGATTTGTTTGCAGAGATGAAACTTTAAATATAACTATTCGTATGCACATACTTAAACTTTGGGGTGTTTGACAACAGTACCATCGAAAGTACCTATGCATGTTGGGTATTGTTCTGTTCAGCGGACGTTGCCACTTCATATTGGGTATGTTTTTCCTTGTTAGCATATATTTTCTTTAGGAAAATGTGGTTTTTATTGTGCATATTTTCGTAGGGAAATGCGGTGGCACCAGTGCATTCCTCGAAGGATTGCATCCAGAAAGCTTCTGCCACGACAACAAGCCTGGTACGCCTGAAACGCTTAAGGTGTGTACTTTCTGTGGATATATGGTTTGTTGGGGCTATTTCATTTGCAAAGGGCTGTTTTGGTTGAAAAAGCACAAGGTGCGCGCTTTATCTGCAGAGTAGGAATTTTCAAGTGAAATGCCCAATATGCATATGCTTTCCTTTAGGGTGAATGGTAACCCTACGCTTGGAGTTAGCAATGCATGTTGGGTATTGTTCTGTTCAGGGGACGTTGCTGTTTCACATTTGGTATGCTTTTCCTTGTTAGCATATATTTTCTTTAGGAAAATGTGGTTTTTATTGTGCATATTTTAAATTTTTGTAGGGAAATGCGGTGGCACCAGTGAATTCCTCGAAGGATTGCGTCCAGAAAGCTCCTGCCACGACAACAAGCCTGGTACGCCTGAAACGCTTAAGGTGTGTACTTTCTGTGGATATATGGTTTGTTTGGGCTATTTAATTTGCAAAGGGCTGTTTTGGTTGAAAAAGCACAAGGTGCGCGCTTTGTCTGCAGAGTAGGAATTTTCAAGCGAAATGCCCAATATGCATATGCTTTCCTTTAGGGTGAATGGCAACCCTACCCTTGGAGTTAGCAATGCATGTTGGGTATTGTTCTGTTCAGGGGACCTTGACGATTCCCATTGGGCATGTTTTTTGTGGTTAGTGTATTTTTTTTATAGGAAAATGTGGTTTTGATTATGAATGTTTACGATTTTTTTAGGGCACCAGTGAATTCCTCAAAGGATTGCGTCCAGAAATCTCTTGCCACGACAACAAGCCTGGTACGCCTAGAACGCTTGAGGTGTGTACTTTCTGTGGATATATGGTTTGTGGGGGTTATTTAATTTTCAAAGGGCTGTTTTGGTTGAAAAAACACAAGGTGCGTGCTGTGTCTGCAGAGTAGGAATTTTCAAGTGAAATGCCCAATATGCATATGCTTTCCTTTAGGGTGAATGGTAACCCTACGCTTGGAGTTAGCAATGCATGTTGGGTATTGTTCTGTTCAGGGGACGTTGCGGTTTCACATTAGGTATGTTTTTCCTTGTTAGCATATATTTTCTTTAGGAAAACGTGGTTTTTATTGTGCATATTTTAAATTTTTGTAGGGAAATGCGGTGGCACCAGTGAATTCCTCGAAGGATTGCGTCCAGAAAGCTCCTGCCACGACAACAAGCCTGGTACGCCCGGAACGCTTAAGGTGTGTACTTTCTTTGGATATATGGTTTGTTGGGACTATTTCATTTGCAAAGGGCTGTTTTGGTTGAAAAATCACAAGGTGCGCGCTTTGTCTGCAGAGTAGGAATTTTCAAGTGAAATGCCCAATATGCATATGCTTTCCTTTAGGGTGAATGGCAACCCTACCCTTGGAGTTAGCAATGCATGTTGGGTATTGTTCTGTCCAGGGGACCTTGCCGATTCACATTGGGCATGTTTTTTGTGGTTAGTGTATTTTTTTTATAGGAAAATGTGGTTTTGATTATGAATGTTTACGATTTTTTTAGGGCACCAGTGAATTCCTCAAAGGATTGCGTCCAGAAATCTCCTGCCACGACAACAAGCCTGGTACGCCTAGAACGCTTGAGGTGTGTACTTTCTGTGGATATATGGTTTTTGGGGGTTATTTAATTTTCAAAGGGCTGTTTTGGTTGAAAAAGCACAAGGTGCGCTTTCTGTTCAGGGGACCTTGCCGTTTCACATTGGGCATGTTTTTTCTTGTTAGTATATTTTTTTTAAGGAAACATTTGGCTTTAATTCAGTTTTTTATTATTTTTTCAAAAAACCTTGGAAAAAAGACGGGATTCTTTGATTGACTCCACCTGGAGATATGTAGCCACAACCTCAAGCTTGATACGCCTAGATAGCTTGAGGTGTGTACTTTAAGTGTATATATGGTTTTGGGGGGGTATTTCGAATGTAAAGTGGTGTTTATGTTAAGAAACTGCAATGAGCGCAAAATAATTGTATTTTCTTTGAAAACCTCCTCAAGTGCTCTATTAAGTTTGTGGTGTCTCTTGGTCAGGAAAGGTTGTTGAGCACTACATATGTGGTACTGTTGGAATTGGCAGGAATGGGGCTTTTACACACAATATGACTTTTTTGGTACATTTGTAATTTTTATTAAGAAAAAACGCTACAAAATGTAATTTTTTTTTTTTTTACCTTATTTTCCACAAAAATATTAGAAAAACACTGAGAAACTTAAAAACAAGATATTCCCTGTTGAATCCCTTCTGACAACTTCTCCAGGAAGGCTGGCAGTTAAAGGGTTAATGCACTCTCCAGTTGTGATGTCTTTGTAAATTTTGTCCTATCAGCATTGGATGACACCATCAGAATGTGTGCCAGAACTTCTGCCCTTGTGGTGGCTATACGCCGCTCGGTTTGGCTGCGCCAGTGGGCTGCTGACAATGCTGCCAAGAAGGCCCTCACTGGTTTTCCCTTTAAAGGACTGCGCCTGTTTGGGGACCGCCTGGACCTTTTTGCTAAGGGAGGCAGGTTACCCCAGCGCAGGCAGCAACCTCGGCCCTTTCGGGGTCAGGGTTCCTTCTCCTCCCCTTACCGCGGTGCAAGACAGGGAAGGGGGGTATCTTTCCTTGGGGTCCCGGGGAGATTTCTGGGGTAGAGGCAGAGGACGTGGACGTCCTGGCTCCTCCTGGGGTCCCAAAGCTAAATCCTCTCCCAAGCCCCCTCAGGCATGATGGGGCTCCCTCACCCATCCAAGTGGGGGGACGGCTGCAGCACTTCGCTCACGTCTGGAGGCTTCATGTCTCAGGTCGGTGGATTCAGGAGGTAGTTTCCTCCGGTTACAAGTTGGAGTTTGCTGCCGATCCCCCTCCAAGATTCGTCAGATCCTGGATTCCTCAGGACCCTGTGTCAGCTCAGGAGCTAGTGCAAGCAGTGCAAGGCCTCCTGGAGCTGGGGGTCATCTGCCAGGTCCCTTTAAGAGAAAAAGGCAAGGGCTTTTATTCCAACCTATTCACAGTACCCAAAAGGATGGTTGTCTCAGGCCCATCCTGGACTTAAAGGTTCTCAACAAGTTTGTCAGGGGCAGGCTTTTTCGCATGGAGACTCTGCGCTCTGCCATCAGTTCCCTGCGCCAAGGGGATTTCAGGGTCTGTGGGGATGGACAGGGTCTGTGTGCTCTCCCCCCTGGTCAGGAGGTCCCTCTTGTGGTGGATGGACCCAAGGAACCTGTTGGGGGGCAGATCCCTCTGGACGCCTAGTCCCTTTCTCCAGCTGGTGTTGCAGGACCATTCCATATATTAGGGTCTTGTCTGGGGTCCCTCCCCTGTTCCCAGATGGCTCGCCAAGGCGAGTACGGGAGCGCTTTCGTGCTCATTCTCCGGTGCTCTCCGCACTAGTTTCTACCTTGACTTGGGACTCCCTTGGAGTCTTTTGGTTGGTGCTTAGGCACATCTATTACTTGATGTAATCTGATTCATACTCTCCCTACGGGGTGGCACTCAGATGGGTCCAGCTTCAACCTTCCCTTCTTTTGGGGTGCCTTGGTAGTGAAGGGGCCTTGCCCTCTGTGTAGCCTCATTACATTCACCTTGCGGCTGATGAACCTATTGCTGGCGGCCGAGGCGTTTCCTTTTCCCAGATGCCCCTGGGGCCTGCGGCTCCTTGGGTTACTTGTCCTGGATGGGGTTCCAACACCCCTGGAAATAGATCAGTACGTTCCCTTCTGTTTGGCCTACTCATGGAAGTTGTTGATGGACATCACTTCCTTCGTGTTATCCCTGTAGATGGTAGCCATGGGACCAAGTCTGGCAGGGTCACTAAAGGGGTTCTATTCTTTACGAAATTCCCCGAGGTTCCATAAGGGGGGCCCATTTTCATACTGCTGGTAGGTCATCACATTGTGCCTTGTTGGGCCCTAGCTTGCTGGCTTGTGGCCTTGTCTCTTGGACTCTTGGTCTGTCTGGTCCGTGGACTGACCCAGCTTTTATCTGAGAAGGTCTCAGAGCGGGTTGACCCTTCCTGTAGGGTCTGGTTCTGATCTAGTGGAGTTTTTTACACTCCTTGCTCTTCACTGGTATGGCTCGTGGGCTGTCCTACTGTGCGGGGAGAGCCTTCCCTTGTGTCTTAATGAGCCTACTGGTTGGAGGCTGTGGCCGGGACCGGACAGAGACGTTGTCCTGGTTAAGGTCCTAATTCGTTGCCCTGGGTGATGGTCCCGGGACTCTCTGGCCTTGGTCATGGTGAACTAGTCTGGCCTTTTTGTCCGGGTATTCTACCCTTTGTCTGACCCTTCTTACACCCTGCTAGGTGGGGTTCA
This sequence comes from Gastrophryne carolinensis, assembly GCA_027917425.1. Lineage (NCBI taxonomy): Eukaryota > Metazoa > Chordata > Amphibia > Anura > Microhylidae > Gastrophryne > Gastrophryne carolinensis. The sequence goes on along the minus strand of CM051236.1, from coordinate 252,742,768 downwards.
GCACAGGCTTGCTGTGGCAAGGGTGAACTGTTGCACCGGGGGGCCAGGAGTGGCCCTGTGTGGTTTGGTTCGCATTTTCTGCTGAGGGCAGTTGTACTGTGTGCCCTATCATGTGGGCTGTTATGCCTAGTTAGGCTCCTGATTACGTCATTCCCTTCACAGGGTTTGGACGATCGTTTTTAACCAGAAATTTTTCCCTCTGGGTGTCTATTTTTTTTTTGGAGGGTTGGGTCTAGATCCCTCCCTGTTTTATTCTTCTCCCTTTTATACCAGCTATGTTGGGATTTGGCGCCCTAGTTGGATGGCTGGGACTAGCACTCTATTCCCTATGGAATGAGGTTTTACCTATGAGTACTAGAGTTCTTATGGCATGGCTGGAGTTGGTCCCCCAACCCAGTTCCTTGAGAGGTTCCAGGGCTCGCCCTGTTTGGTCCTCGGTAGAGGCTAGTTTTAAGCTTCGGCGTTGAGCATTCCTCCGGGGTGTCTCAGGCCCACTCCCCAGAGAAGTCTAACCCCTTGGGGGGGGGGGGGGGTTGCTTATCCTGTTGCCCTGCTAAGGGTTTCCCTGGGTCTTATTCAGGTTCTTGTCTGAACTGTTCCCTGCCTCAGATGACTCTTTAGGGGCGGGTGCCTCAGTCTGGGGAGTGCCACGGGAGACGGCTTTCTTAGCCTAGTCCCTTTTGTATTATTATAACTCCTTATATCTGTACACCGTTTTGGTGAGGACTTGTCCGCCTTGCGCCAAGCTTGGGTCCAGGTGGAGGGTTGTTATTCTTCTCTATTCCAGAATCTATGGTCTTGGACTGGTGTTCTGCTTACTCTGAGTTTAAAAGGGGTCTGTATCCCTCAGTAAGCGTTGGGAGCCTCTGGACTGTTCCTGTCCAGGGTTGGGGCCATGCCCGTTGGGCTTATAGACGTCCCCATCCTTCTTGCAGCAGGATCTGGTTACTTCCATGAGTATGGGAGCCCGTTGGACTGGTCTTGCTTGGCTGGTTGCCCTTCTGAGCTCTTGATTATCTTTTGGCTCTTAAGGAGCCTTGTTAGTTCGGGTTCAGTATTAAGTTGGTCTCGCCGAGACCAGGGTTCGTATTCCCTGACGGGAAAGGTTCTATGGTTGCCATGGCTACCCTGTTATCGCTAGTAGCATGGTTAGGCTGTTACTCTGGCCTGTTTGTTAAGGGAGATTTATTCTTCTCTCTTGGTTTGGGTTTCTTCTACCTGTGCTTGGTTTGGGCCTTAGGCACTGGGTTGTTGAGCTGGCTAACTAGTTCTCTGCTCGTGTTTCATTAGCCTTGTAAGGCTTCATAAGTTAAGTAAGAGCTTGCTCAAGTTGCTCCTGGTAGCAAGGTTACAGGCGATAGTGCTGTTTTGGTTGGCTGTGCCCTTTTTTCAGGGGAATCCCACCCTATTTATGGACACTGCTATTGGATGTCCCACATGTAAGGATTATTGTCTGGAGCAGGACGTGATGTGCTTAGAATAATACAATTCTGTGAGAATCTCACCTGTAGAATTGGTATTATATGCAGACAGCACGTCCTGCTCCACCCCACCCTGATTCACTTTGTTCTGGATCCCCTGTGTGGTGATTATTATCTGGGTTATTATTGTCAGTCTCTGATGGCTGTTTTCCTCCTGGCTTTTTCTCTCGCTGCTTGTAAATGCTGGGGATTTGTGGGAGGTCCCTCGGTGTATGTAGGGCCGGGAGGAGCTTGTTTTCTTCATGATACTGCAGTGCACGGCGCTGAAGGTGGAGGTATACCCCACATGTTAGGATTACTGTCTGGAGCAGGACGTGCTGTCTGCATATAATACCAATTCTACAGGTGAGATTCTCACAGAATTGTATTTTTCTTATTTGTGTCTGTGTGTTATTTTACAATTAACCCCTTGTGAACTGGTAAGGGGTCCATGAGACCCCTATACCAGTTCACAAGGCTGGGGGCTGACAAGTCATCTGCGGTTAGCGGGTGACTTGCCATTAACCCCCAGCACCCCCAATTACCTGCCTCCCCAAAGCCCGGGGGGGGGGGGCAGAAGAGCCACAGGGTATGTGGGCTTGTAGGCTGCAGGGTGGGGGGGGGGGCGCAAAAGCTGGCCCCTCCAGTCAGTTCCTACAAGCCCCCATAGCTGGTCCCGGGCTGGTTATGACGAGTAGGGGGGACCCTACGTCATTTTTATTCTAAGTGTGCCATACACTCCACTTCGGTCTTCATGACATCTGGGTAATCTCCAGTAGAGGGCGAACTTCTGCAGAGATGAATATGCAAAAAAGAAAGCCCCTCCCGGTCCATATATACCTGGGACCTCCCACCAATTCCCCAGTTCCTTCTCTGCTGGGAAGGCGACAAGACAGAAGATGAAGACTTCTTTACTTACAGGCTCGCGCCCGGCCTTCTATTGTCCCTTTTACTGCCAGGACCCTTCTAAATTGTCCCATATTGAGCATCCCAGCTTAGGCTGTGGGTCCTGGTGAAGGTAGGAGCACCCTATGGGTGCAGCAGGAGCACTGCTCCACCGTGAGACCTCACTATGGGGTAGGCGGTTATCCAGGTTTCTTGGTGATCCTGGTGTGGGATGCCCTGTCCCTCTAGGCTTATGGCCGGCTTCTGACAGGGTTCCCCCCTTCCGGGTCCCTTATTCCCCTTGGGGGGGGGGGGGGTTGTCTGGCCTGGCCGATATTTCGTTTTCCCCAGCTTGTGTCCCTGTGTGCTTAGTGTTTTTACTTGTGTGTGTGTGTGAGTGTCAGACTGCCTTTATCGGCATACCAGGGACTAGTGGCAGCCTGGGGGAGCTTCTCCCCCTCAGGCTGCGTTCGGGAAGGGGGCGGGGCCGGGCTCTCGGTGCGGCCGAGGTAGCCCCGCCCCCTTCTTTGGCGCGATTGTTTTGCTCGTGTCTAAGGGTCTGCGTTGCTGGGAAGGGGGAGTGGCCTCGGCAAACGCGCGTTCTGCGCTGGCCCACCCTCCCCCTGCTCTCCCTCCTCATACATGAGGCTTCGTGGGGGCCATCTTCTTGAGCAGGCCGCATAGCAGATTGGTGTGGTAAGAGCCCGATGACCACTTCCTTAGCTTGTGTGTGTGGGGGCTCCTCTTTAGTGGGGGCCCCCACTGGTCTAGAGCATGTGTGTGTGTGTGGGTGTGTTAATTACACTGCCTGGCTGGGATATGGTTAATATTTATACATGTATATACATATTGTGTGGCTGCAAGATCAAATGCTGTGGTCTTTTACAATGTAAGGTTATGGCCATTTTTACACAGCTCTGCACTTATGTTGCTTGTTTTGTGTGTTACAGGTTGCCCTGTATATGTGCATATTAAGGGGTCCCTCCTGGTCCTGGGGTCCCTAGTGCAAAATTGTCCAGCCAAAAATCCTCCCACCGGGACTTTTAAGGGGCATCCCGGGTTGCTTATGCGTAATTCCCTGCGGTCTTGCGACTGACCACAAAAATTCACCATATGGAGGCTCCGCAGGATACTGGGCTCGGGATCCCTCTGGGACAATCCGGGCCATGTGTGGGGTGCGGGGTATCCCTTACGGGGGAGAATGTGCTGATCTGTATACCATGCGCACAAAAGGCCATAACGCGGCAGTCTGGTACCCAGCCTTCTGGGTCGGCTCCTCCCGCTTCATCGCCTTCCCCTCCCCACCTTATCCGTACCCCAAGTGACATTGGTACCAGTGGGGAGTCGCTTTCTGATGTTTGGGCTAGATTGGCCAGCATCGAGAAAATTATTGCTAGCACGGTGGGCAAGAAGGCCCAGGCTAGAAAGAGACATTTGTCGTCGGCCCAGCCATTGTGGGATGTTGACGATGAGTCCGCTGATTTGTTGGATTATTCCCCATTAGAGGAGGGGGAATTGTATCAGGAAACAGAGGCTGACTATGTTCAGTCTGGGAATTCCAATGTTGGGCAGGCGCTGGGGGATGCCGTAGATACGGCCACTGTTTTGTCACATTTATTGGAGGTGTTGGATATTGAGCCGCCTGAGGCGCCCCCTCTTAAGAAGGGGGAATTTTTTGGGGCCTGCAAGCCTCGTCTGGAATTCCCTACCCAGGGTCATTTTGATGCGCTGATCCTTAGAGAATGGGGGAGGCCCAGTCGCCTTCCTGGGGTGCTGAACACCCCAGACGCCACTTCCCTTAAGGATGGCGAGGATAAGCGACTTGATCAGATGGCGTGCCACGCATTTGCCAACGTGGGCTCGGCCCTGCGGCCTGTTAGTGCATCTGCCCTGGTGTCGCTTGCTACCAGGTCTCTTATCAGGGAATGGCTGAATAACGCTCAGTTTGATCCAGCTGGCGCTGAGTTCGCTACCCTTAAGAAGTGCGAATCGTTCATGGATTTTATCATGGCTGCGATGGAAGACTCTATTGTCGTGTGTAGTAGGACTTCAGCCTTACTGTTGGCTATGCGCAGCCAGTGGCCAGTGGACGTTGGGGCCAAGAAGTCACTCACAGTTCTTCCCTTCTTGGGTTCGCGGCTGTTTGGAGATAAATTGGATGCTGTTGCTAAAGGAGGTAAGTTACCTCAGTGGAGGAAACAGCGCCACCCCTTTCGGGGGGCGGGCTCGTTCACTCCTTCCTTTCGAGGGGCCAGAGCGACTAGGGGTTTGGCCTTCTCAGGTGTCAGGGGCTCGTCCTGGAACAGAGGCAGAGGTCGGGCACGCCCCGCGGCTGCCTGGGGTTCCAAGCCCAAGCCTGCCGCTAAACCGGCTCAGCAATGAAGGGGCGCCCTCACCCGCAAGGGTGGGGGGACGGCTGCGGCTCTTCTTCCAGGTCTGGGCCTGGGAGATCACAGACAGTTGGATCTTGGAAGTGGTCTCCTCCGGGTACAAACTGGAGTTTGAGTACTGCCCGCCCCCAAGATTCTTAAGGTCTCGGGTGCCCTCGGACCCTCAGGCTGCACAGGGGCTCCTGTTAGCAGTAAAAAACCTTCTGGACATGGGGGTTATATGCCTGGTGCCTCTGTCGGAGAGAGGCAGGGGTTTCTACTCCAACCTTTTCATGGTTCCCAAAAAGGAGGGTTCGGTGAGACCCATTCTAGACCTCAAGGTTCTCAACAGATTTATCAGAGCCAAAAAGTTCTGCATGGAGACTCTGCGCTCGGCTATCAAATCCCTTCGCCAAGGGGATTTTATGACATCCATAGACATCAAGGATGCGTATCTGCATGTTCTGATTTTTCAGGCACATCAGAGATTCCTCCGATTTGCGGTGGAGGATCAACATTATCAGTTTGTAGCTCTTCCCTTCGGTCTGACCTCGACACCGAGGGTCTTCACCAAGGTTTTGGCGGGCGTAATGGCTCTGCTCAGATCTCAGGGCATTCGCATTGTGCCTTATCTGGACGATCTGTTAATATCAGCTTCTTCCCTCCATCAGGCAGAGCTGGACACCCACCAGGTGGTGTCGACCCTGGAAAGGTTCGGGTGGGTGATCAACCGCACCAAGTCTTCTCTCTCCCCGTCTCGTGTGATTTCATTTCTGGGCATGAATCTGGATACCATTTGGGCCAGAGTGTCCCTATGCAGGGGATTCAGGGCCTGATCCGCCTTCTTCTGGCCAGTCCTTGTCCCTCTATCCGACAGGGGATGAAACTGGTGGGTTTGATGGTATCCTCCTTCGAGGCGGTGCTGTTTGCACAGTTTCACATGAGATCTCTTCACCTATTGACGTATTGGGACAGGTGCCCTCAGTCATTGGATCAACCTTTCAGGATGTCTCCCAGGGTTCGGCAGTCTTTTCGGTGGTGGCTGGACTCAAGCAATCTGGTGAAGGGCAGATCCTTTCTGATCCCTTGTTGGGAGACGGTTACCACGGATGCCCGCCTGTCGGGCTGGGGAGGTTATTGGAAGAGTCATCAGTTCAGCGGGGTGTGGGGTCCCCAGGAGGCTCACACCCCCATCAATGTCTTGGAGCTCAGAGCCGTTCGACTGGTTCTGGCTCGGCTGACCCCACAATCACAAACTTCCGGCCTTTGTGTCTCTGTCTCAGGATCCTCTGTCTCTGGCAGTGGATGCCTTGTCACTGGCTTGGAAGGAGTTGGGGTTTCTGTACCTGTTTCCACCCGTCTCCATGCTGGGCAAGGTAGTTCGCAAACTGGTTCTAGAAGGGGCACCAGCGATTCTGGTGGCTCCAAGGTGGCCAAGAAGGGTTTGGTACGCAGACGTCGTAAGGATGGCCGTAGACCAGTACCGGCTTCCCTTGTTGCCGGACCTGCTATCTCAGGGTCATCTACTTTACCCCAATTTACAAACGCTGGCTTTGACGGCTTGGCTGCTGAAACCTTCATCTTGAAGGAGGAAGGTTTGTCTGAGGCTGTTGTTCAGACCCTGATTAGGGCTAGGAAGCGGTCCTCTTCTGGCATTTACTATAGGACTTGGAGGTCCTATATTGATTGGTGTGAGGCTAGGGCCTTGCCTTGCAGGGTTTTTTCTATACCCAGGATTTTGGAGTTTCTTCAGCATAATCTGGATCTTGGGTTCCAGCTTAGTACTTTGAAAGGACAGGTTTCTGCTCTGTCGGTTTTCTTCCAGAGTTCCTTTGCTTTACACCCGCTGGTTAAGACCTTTTTCCAAGGGGTGGCTCATGTGCGGCCCCCTTGGAAGGCTGTAGTTCCTGTTTGGGATTTGAATTTGTTTCTTTCGGCTCTGCAGAGTCCTCCTTTTGAGCCGCTACATGATATTGCTCTTTCGGTTCTCACTCAGAAGGTTGCTTTCTTGGTGGCTATTACCTCTGTTCGGCTCTGTCGATTCAGGCCCCTTACTTTGAGAGACACCAGGATAAGGTGGTTTTTCGTTTTAAGCCGGATTTCCTTTCTAAGGTGGTGTCTGCTTTCCACCTCAATCAGGATATTGTTCTCCCTTCCTTGTGTCCTAAGCCTAACAATGACAAGGAGAGGGTTCTGCACAATTGGACGTTGTTCGGTGCGTGAAGTACTATTTGGTGATTACTTCTTCCTTCCGCAGGACGGATGCCTTTTTCGTGGTGCCCTGCGGGCCCAGAAAAGGTTTGGCACCTGCTAAGTCTACGATTAGCAAATTGATTCGTCAGGCCATTGTTGGGGCCTATTCTGCTAAGGGGAGGACTCCTCCTTTTAGGGTCACTGCGCACTCTACTCGTGCGGTCGGTGCGTCCTGGGCTTTTCAGCACCAGGCTTCTGTTGAACAAGTTTGTAAGGCTGCTACTTGGTCTTCCATTCATACTTTTTCCAAGTTTTACAAGGTTGATGTGCGGGCTTCAGCGGATGCTGTTTTTGGCCGCAAGGTTCTGCAAGCTGCAGTGGTTTGAGTTGGTACATTCTTTACTGTTTCTGGTTCCCACCCATGACGGACACTGCTATTGGATGTCCCAGATGTCATGAAGACCGAAGTGGAGTGTATGGCACACTTAGAATAATACCGTTTTGTGAGTACTCACCTTTAAAACGGGTATTATAAGTGTGCCATACACTCCACTTCGCCCCACCCCTTTTTTTCAGCTATTCTGGGGCTTTTATATGGTGAACCATTGGCTTTGATTGTTAACGTTATATTTGGTTCTTCCTGGTCCCTTTACTGCTTTTATACACTGGGGAATTGGTGGGAGGTCCCAGGTATATATGGACCGGGAGGGGCTTTCTTTTTTGCATATTCATCTCTGCAGAAGTTCGCCCTCTACTGGAGATTACCCAGATGTCATGAAGACCAAAGTGGAGTGTATGGCACACTCATAATACCCGTTTTAAAGGTGAGTACTCACAAAACGGTATTTTTTTGATTTTTAAGGGTTAGCCTAACCCTAACCCCTAAAATTCTAAACAAAATGGGGTCTCCCCCCTGGGACGGGGGACCCTATGTCATTTTTTTTTAAATGAACCCCTTATGTTTATAGTGTGGATAGTACTTGTATTTTATTTGTAAATGTTATAAAGTGCTCTTTTCAGTTTGGGGGGTTTCCAGGGCAAGAATGGAGGGGGCTACCGATGCATATGTGGTACCGTTGTAATCGGGAGAAATGGGGCTATCACATGCAATATGGTTTTCATTAATAAAACAAATGTTTTATTTAAAATAAAGGAGACAGTTGTTTAAAAAATATTATTTTATTTATTTATTTATTTTTTTACGCAAAAAATTACAAACAAGAAATTTCATGTTAAAGCCTATACTCTGCTGCAAAAAATATATATATATAATTTTTCTGGAAATTCCAGCAAAAATCACAGTTAAACATGGCGCAAAATGGGGAAAAATGACCTGTCAACAGAGGGTGACAAAACTTCAAGTAGGCTGGAAATTAAAAGGTTTAATAGTACCTATGCATGTTGGGTGCAATTGCTCTTGAAAGAGAATGTCCTGTCAAAAATGCCTGGACTCCCTATTAATTAGGCAACAAGCAGGCATTCTGAATCAGGATGGCCCTCTGAGTATCGGTGGCCAGAAGCTAGGGGAATGGAGCCACAGAGACTTACCACGTGGCTGCAATCAGGCTAGCTGGTGGCAATGCACATTGCTATGCGCCAATTTGCTTGGTAAGCCTGATAAGCTGTTTGAAGGATTTTGGAAGTGGTGAGTACCATTGGCCCCATTCCCCAAACTTATGAGCATCCTGGTCCGGGATGCTCCCCTGCTGCCTAATTAAGAAGCAGTCCAATCATTTTTGAGCAATAGGATTGGGGGAAAAAACTGGTGGTTTGTCCTAGTGTCATTGGGACATTCGGACAGGTACCTGTTATGTTGAAGTAGTTTAGGCCCTTTTAGAGGATGTCCCTTAGTTTCCTCTCATAGCTTAGGGTTTAATTTGTTTGTGGTGGTCATGGTTAGTACAACAGTACATTTGACATACAAGAAAATAAAATAAATTTCATTTATTCCTCTTGGAAATCATATAGTGCATTTTTTTGAACAATGTAGGCTTTTTCTATAATCAGTTCACAGACATATACTTAATGACAAACATAGCCATGAATTTTCAAATTTGTAACATGTTGTAGATATGCAGATGGCCTTTTACATACACGTTTCGCAAATCTTAGCTTCTTCAGTGCAATTGGCCATATATAATCTGTTATAAATACAATAGTTCAGTTTATCCCATACAGTCACATAAGAATAGTGCACAATATTGTTTGTTTCTATGGTAAAATAGCATACCTTGTGGTCATTATTAGATGTGTAAAAACTGGTATCTCCAAGCTGCAATCAATAAGATATCTAGATAGTATAAAATATGTTTGATAAGTGTAATTGTAGATATATTGTATAAGTATAGTTACAAGTATATTTTATAAACCTTAGAGATCTTTTGAGATAATTACCTTATTATTGATATGTAAGCAGATTCAAGTGGAGTATGCCTGTTGTTTTTAAAAAAAGAGGGTGGTAAGTTCCACAGATATGGTTCAAAGTAACAGTGAGAAAGGTTCTAATTCAAACTTACTATTGTGCTGACAGGCTGGAGAGAGGCACCCGTCCTGACCATCGGGTGGGTGGTGCGTCACTGCTGTGTGGCTGCATGTAAACACGTCGCAGTGTACGCTTTTATAGTGGAGACTGCGTGACGTCACTGGGGGCCGGTCTGTGCGGCGGTGGACCTATTGGTCCCGCCGTCTGGTCACCTGCCCCACTGTTGGCCTATGGGAGCAAGTGGGAGGAGGGTGCGCGTTGGCTGTCAGTGACGCGCGCGCCACAGGATAACTGTCAGACTCCCTTCTGATGGGAGAGAGGCGCGCGTCGGCAATTGTGCGCTCTGCATCTCTAGGTGTCTGTCAATCTCCCATGAGAAGGGAGGGGGGGCGTGTGTCTGAAGCTGCGCGCTCTATACTCCTGTCACCGGCCCCTTCTCTCCATTCTCTAACTTGATAGCCGCCGTTACTTATGTGTGTAGTTTGTTTGTAGCTGAGATACCAGTAATAATGTATATATGTTAGCTAACTGATTTCTATAAAAATATGGCATCATATAACACTTGTATTTGTAATTCAATGAGAGAGAACATACGGCCTTATTTATCAAGGGCTAGCGCCAGGTAGTGTCTGACGAGCGCCAGGTACCGCCAGCTATCGGCGGCTACCGAATCAAGTACGCCCGGCGGCGGTCACAATGACGCATTTATCACGCTAAATGAGGCTAGCGCCGGCGAGAGCGTCAGCTAGCGCGGGATTCATCATGTAGCCGACTGCAACGAACAGCGCCGCTGCTAATCCCATCACAGCGACAGGTATGACCTGGCGCTCCCTGGCGTGGTCCAATGCATTTCAATGGAGCAATCTTTAAATAATCATAATTCATTGCTATTACTGTTTTTTTTTTTTTTTTAATGTCAAAAATTCTGTGACCACTTCTGCAATGTTAGGATTTTTTTTAAAGTAAAAAAAAAAAAAAATGTGCAGAATTGATATTACAGGTCTGATATTCATGTATTCATATTACAAAATGTTTAGAAAAACTTGTATAATTTTTACATATAAAAAAAAAGGTTGTTTGGGGTTAAAAACAAAAACGACTTTACACACATCGCCGCCAGCGCTCTGGGGTTTAAACAAGGAATTCACAGCGCGAGAAATTTTTGAGCGTGATTTTTTAATGACTCTGCAGCAAGCCGTTCGCTCTGGCCATTCGCTGTCAGGCGCACCCATACAACGCGGAACCTGTGAAACAGCGACCCCTAACCCCGTATTCAACATTACCGCACACCGACTGAGTCGCTGACAACAAGCAAACCCCGGCCAAGCACAGCGAATACTAGCTGGCGCTGTGAAAATCACGCTACTGGCGCTCATCTGTCGCTACCTGGCGCTATTAATGAATCGCCCTCCCCGTAATCAAAACAGAACGAAACAAATAAACTCAGATCAATTGGTTATTGTGTGACATGGTTATACTTGGGAATGAACTAATGCCTGTCTATCCAATGACACTCATATTTTAAATATATTTAAATATATTCAATAATTATTTTTATTTTTGTTTTTGTATCTTCATACTGTATGTATAAATTAATGAAGAATTAAGAAGGTCTGGGTGAAGAAACTTTATTGTAGGGTATATTGAGTGTAGCAGTGTGTCCCCCTAGAGAAAGGGGCTAATAGTGAGTAGTGATTTTCTTAATATCCATGCGGGGCAAGATCATTCTTTTCTGGGTATATTTGCAATGGGACCTTCAGTTCAGATAAAATCTGTAGGATGGATAACTCTCTTGTGCTTGGCAGGATGTATGATATAGGGTTCTAACATGATTATTTATTAAGTACTATTTGATAGCTAGTTAAGGGAAGGGTACCATTTAACATTTTAATCATGTATTAATGTTCAGTCTAGGTCTATGGCTGGGAGATTACGTTAATAGTTCACTTCTTGAGAAAGGGAGCGAAACTACAAGTTTCATTTAGTCCAGGAAAGATGGTCGCCTTACAATTAGTGATCCATCTTGTTTCAATTTGTAAGGTTTTATGAACTATGTCACCACCTCTAGGGTGTGGATGGATGCGGTCTATTACAGAGAATTGTATTCCCTTTAGTGAGCTGCCATGGTAGGCTGTGAAATGTCGTCCTACTGGGGTTGCCAGGTTTTTCTTTGTGATATCCCGGGTATGTTCGTATATTCTTGTTTTTAGCTTGCGGTTGGTCTTTCCTATGTAGAACCTTGGACAGGGGCATTCTAGTAAGTAAACGACATCGGTTGTGTTGCAATTAGCAAGGTTTTATTTCTTGTCCTGTGGGGAGTATGATATTGTTGCCTTGTTTTATGAACTGACATACTGTGCAGCCTCCACACTTGTACGTTCCTTTAATTTTGCAGCATTCAACTTTTTCTTGTATGTCAAATGTACTGTTGTACTAACCATGACCACCACAAACAAATGAAACCCTAAGCTATGAGAGGAAACTAAGGGACATCCTCTAAAAGGGCCTAAACTACCTCAACAAAACAGGTACCTGTCCGAATGTCCCAATAATAGGACACTAGGACAAACCACCAGTTTTTCCCCCAATCCTATTTACATAAAAAGAGGTAGAAAGACCCCACATACAAATAAAAATTATTCCATCAAGCTCTATACCTATACCAGGTTAATACCCAGGGTTATACTGTATTCCTCAGTATACCCCTCCCCCCCTTTCTCATTTTTGAGCAATGAAAGATTCTCTTATGTAAATACATCCTGATATCTGGTTGTTATATAATTGCATTTACATTTTAATACATTTCATGCATGCTATATTATTGTAATGATTAAAGTACACAATGATAGGTGCAGATTTGGATTAAGAATACACAGTACAGAATTCCTGTCTATTTTAGCTGCTGTGGAGAATTTATTAGGTCAAGCAGACATTTGTTTTCTGCTGCAGTGACGGATTATGCTGTGCCCTCCATTGCTGTCTCCTTTGTAGGAGTTGTGTATGGGATTCGGTGATAATCTGTGAATTGGAGCAGCCGAGAGTAATAAAGTAAAGTACTAGGAAATGATAGGATGAGTAAACATGTTCTGCATCATGTAGCATGACAGCTATGAATTATTTTGTCTGTTAGCATCTGCATCAGATGTCACTCCTTACCGTTTTTAGATCAGCTAAGTGGCTGTCATCACTATAGCAAAAAAGGGATCCATTCATTTAATATGTATCTGGCCAGATATAAACCAGGAATTAATGATTTGCAGAAGTTTCATAATGCCACATTTCTAGTATCTTTCTTTCCCTGTGCATCCCCTGCATTGCTCCCCCCATGAAGATCACCATTTGCCAATTTTCACTGCTTCTTCTTCAGTCTAATCCCAGATAATGGTGCCTGTTTTAGCTGTACAGCTCCGCCTCCTCCATTCATTGCCACTGCTGTGTGTGGCAATAATTTCATTGCCACACATATGCAATGACTGATCCCCTGCCATATTACAGAGAGGGACAGCAAAAAAATAGTGTTCGGGAACGATTAGAAAAGCGAAAATATCTGTTTCTAGTTCTACACCCATAGACGGGCATATAGGTAGGGGATTAGGCCAAATTTATTTCCCAATTCCAGTGGGTTTTGGTCCCCTTTAAAACAATTGTACACCCAGCTTTGGCAAGAGAACATTGTAGCTGTGTACGGAGGTTGGCCTAGACTTTTTCCCGAAGAGTAGGAATACCTACTATGAGTAATTTTGGTCATAGAAGAGTAGGTGGAATAGGTGGTGTCAGATACTGGCTATTTAATGCTAGAAGACATTTCTAGAGTGTCTAGCTATTCTTCCACGCATCTTTAAAGTATTCAGGAGATGTAATCTTTACTTTATCACTATAGAGGAGGAGAGGAGCAGAGGGGCCTCTACAGGCTTATACATATGGCCTGCATTGTTTTATATCTCTCATTTAGCAGAGAGACCTATCCATATAATTAGAGAAACCAGTACTGGTCTCTCCACCTGCAAACATAAGCCTGCAGAGACCTCTCCACACTTATTCATAGCCTGCAGGAGGCTTATAGGCAGAAAGGCCTCTGCAGGCCAATATTAGGTGGAAAGGCATTGGGAAAAAGCTGGAACGCGAAGCCCCAGTGCCGCTACCACCCCCCCCCCCCCCCGCATTCCCTAAGAGCTTGTGGTGGGCCAGGGAGGGTGGGTCTAGGACGGAACGGGTGATAAGTCGGCGGCAGTTAGCAACCTGAAAATGATGTGCTTGTCTAGTGATATGCTTGAGGCACTTGCAGATACATATGGCTGCAGTTTCAGAGTATATTGTGCATAAACGTACGCTTTACATGAAATCTGTGAGAAAACAAGGGAATCTTGGGCTTATACACAGGGGGAATCCAGGCTGGAGATGGAACAATTGCCAAGATAATGAAAATCCTAGTGATTGCTAATCTAAATGTAATTAATTTAAAGTCCTACTTCAGACAAAAAGCCTCCACTATACTCACCTTTCATTTAGCACAGGCTATCACTGCAGGTACGGTGAAAAGACACTTACCAGGTCGCCCATTGTCAGTCCCGCATGGGTCACTGCTCCCTCCTCGGCTGCCTTGATGCTTGACACCACAGTGCAGAAGGTATTTATGCGCTCTGCCCCTCCATCACCAGGAACTATGGCACGTCCTTCTCCTTTCACTTCAGTGGAGAGGGGGCATGCCATAGTTCCTGTGATGAAGGGGCTGTAATCTGCTTCTGCACAGCAGTGTTGAGTGGAGGAGGACAGACAGCGGGCGATCCGGTAAGTGTCTTACACTGCACCAGCAGCGATTGCCTGTGCTGGATGAAAGTTGAGTATAGTGGGTTTTTTTTTTTACTAAAGTATACTTTAGTACTTTATTTCACGCTGTTGTCCAGAGACCCTTATAAACCTGATCTAATTCAAAAGACAACATGGTCCATCAGCCCGGGGAGAGTCTGTTCCCATGAGCCAGGCCTGTAACCCGGCTGCTGGTACTGGAGACGTTTCTGGAGCTCCCCCAGGCCCAGCTTTGCTATGTGGCACCAGATCTCCCCACTTAAAGAGGAACAACACACAGATATTTCACTTTCTCTTTTTCTCTTGTGTTGTTCCTCTGTGTGGTGGCATCCCAAATTGGGATGCCCCGCTGTGTGTATCTCCCAAGGTTGCCCCATACTCTCGCCTTCCTTTTGCTCCTGGCGCAGACTTGGGTGAGTGAGTGCGCTGATCGGCTGTACGTGAGCTCCCTTTGGCTCCACGCACGCCAAAAGGCAATTTGGGATGCCCCAAGGAGTGGAACTCGGAAGGCCCTGGAGTCTAAAAGGCCTCCGATGTTCCTCTTTAAATGCGGGCTGCCCAGACCAGACAGTGGAAAGGTAAACAGATTTTTGCTTCTTCACCCCTCTGCCATCTTTGAACACTCTCCCACGCACTGCTTCCGACCCTTGCTCAGGGTCATCGTTGTGTGCGGCTCTGCCTACATCAAACTGCAAATGATGCACTTGTTTCAGGGGAAGTGATACCCTAGAGGCACTTGCAGAGGAGTATGGTGGCAGCTTAAAAGAGTATATTACCTTTAAATGTTAGTTAACACAACCTCTGGCTGTGAACTTTTACTTACAGTACACAGCTAGTTTTATCTAATGCATTTTTTAAACTAAAGAAAAATCTAGCCAGGATAGCATGCTCATCCATTCCATTCCACTAACCATCTTGGATCAGCTGAACAAGTATTGGGGCACCCCTGAACCCTAACATTCCTGTTGGCTAAAGTCTCCAAGTGCCCACTCGAATAAGCTCCTCTATGTAGCATTTTAAGATCAAATGTGATGTTTTATACAAGTGGCTTAGTAGCTTAGTAAGAATAATAGAAGGATATTATAGGTTTTGTATGACTTCTTAGCTTTGGTCATTCTGGCCTGTAACTTGTAAGATAGCAGATGCAGCTTTTTTTTTTTTTTTAATATTCTTTATTTAAAGGTTTTGCAGTTTTATACAAACATACATTGAGACATACAATGTCAAACAATACAAGGTAAAAGGGTATAGGTGGGGAAAGACGGGTTCACTGCTCGCTAAGACTCAAACGGCACAAAGCAGCAATAACAATGGTGTTCAAATTCTGCTCTTTTAACACATTGTAATGCGGAGAGGTAGTTGCCACCGCTCCCAGGCTGGGAGACGAAGCGCTCATATGGATAGGTCTTGATCTCCACTGATCAGTGACCTACTGTTCTGATCTGCCGGATGGGCAATGTCCGGCATGCGCAACCACGTCACTGACCCATAGAGGGGGGGGGGTGTGCGATGGGGGGGGGACGAACCAGGGAATGAAGGGGGTGGGGAGGGAAAGGTATATGGCGTGTGGGGCTCGGCACGTGAACCATCATCCATCTCCGCGTGTCCACGGATGGCAACGTGGCGGATACGCCTGCTTCCACCCGGGCTATAGTGAATGAGAGGGGGGTGAGTCGCGACACTACCCCCGGAGTCACTACTCAAATAGGCTCTTAAATTCCACCGATTCCTCATACATTAGCCAGGGCGGCCAGGTGATTCTGAACTGTTCGTCTCTGTCATGTAGTGGTAGTGTTAGGTCCTCCATTTCCCTAACGTTCATGACCTCCCTTACCCAGTCCCTTACCGATGGTGCTCTCCTTTGTTTCCAGAACCTAGGTATTGTCTGTTTGGCCGCGTTCAGCAGATGGATCAGCAACGACTTTTTGTATTTCCCCAGCGGGGCCTCTGTGGAGTGGAGTAGAATCCGAGCTGGGTCCTCCCCCAACTGTGCCCCGGTGAGCTGTGTGATGATAGGCAGGACCGCTCCCCAGTACTCCCGGATCCCGGGGCATGTCCACAGAATGTGAAACAATGTCCCTCTCCCATCGCCACACCTCCAGCAGCCCGAGTCCGCCTGGCCAAACATTTTACCCAGCCTATCAGGGGTGTAATACCAGCGCGTCAACAACTTGTAGTTGACCTCTTGGGTTCTCACGGCAATTGAGGACTTGTGGGCTAATGTCGCTATTTTGTTCCTCTCTTTTTCCCCTAACGTTCTGCCCAGGTCAATCTCCCAGTCTCTCCAGAATGTAGGGGGGGAGTCCTGCTCACCTACCAGGAGCGAGTATAGCTTAGAGATCAGGTGCGGATATGGCCGGCCCTCCAAACAAATCCTTTCAAACTCTGTGTGACCTCTGAGACATTCTTTCCGGAAACCCATCCGGGCCAAGAGTGATTGAAAGCGGAGGAGTGTCCACGGGTCCAGGCCACCGCTCCCCATTTTAGTCCTCAACTCGCTTATGGGGACCCAACCTGCCGCTGTGATCAGGTCGCCCCCCCTCAGCCGGTTCACCTTCCCCCATTCCCTAAGGGCCGCCCTAGAGCAGTCCAGTAGCGGAGGATTGTCCACTAGTGCGATCATGGGAGAAGGCCATGGAGAGACCTCTGGGCCTGGGCCAAGGCGTGCTCTACCTGTACCCACTGTTTCGTACTCTTACATATGTGCCACTCACAAATTCGTTGGAGGTGGGAGCCAACCAGTAAGAACGGATGTCAGGCAGCGGCATGCCTCCCATATGTTTGGGCTTACACAGTAACTGCCGTCGGAGCCTGGGCCTTTTTTTCTGCCAGACGAACCCCATCAGGACCCTATTCAGGGCCGTGAAGAAGTGCAAAGGGATGCTAATTGGGAGGGCCTGGAATAGGAACAGGAGCCTAGGCAATATTGACATTTTAATTATATTTACCCTGCCCATCCAAGAAAAGGTGGGTGAGTCCCAGCTGTTCAGGTCTGCTTTTATCTTTTGAGACAAGGGCAGGAAGTTCAACTCCAGGATCCTCGACAGCCTGGATGGCAACTGCGTGCCTAAATACGCTATCGACGTCCCGGCCCACTTAAAGGAGAATGTCTGTTGAAGGTTCCTGGCCACGTCCCCTGGGAGTGACACGTTTAGGGCCTCTGATTTGTCAAAATTGATTTTAAAGAAGGACAACCCCCCAAAAACTTCAAATTCCTTCATTAAGACTGGTACCGTAACCGTGGGGTTGGTGACAAAGAACAGGAGGTCGTCCGCGTAAGCCGCGACCTTGTGTGTGGCATCCCCAACCACCAGTCCCCCCACATCCACGTTTCCACGGACTCTGCACAAGAAAGGCTCCAGGGTCAAGGCGAACAGCAAGGGTGAGAGGGGGCATCCCTGTCGAGTCCCGTTGCGGATAGGCACCGGAGCTGAAAGAAGGCCATTCACCTTGACCCTGGCTGAGGGCACTGTGTACAGTGCCTCAATGAGTCTCCGCATGTTATCTCCTAGGCCTATATGTCTGAGGGTCTCCCTTAGGAACGGCCAACTCACCCTGTCAAAGGCCTTCTCCGCGTCTGTGGACAAAAGCATCATAGGGATGCTGGCATTTTGCGCTACGTGGATTGCATTGAGCGCTCTCACCACATTGTCCCTGGCCTCCCTCCCCAACACGAAGCCTGTTTGGTCCAAGTGGACCACCTGAGCCACCACCGGCACCAGCCTATTGGCCAGAACTTTGGCGTAAAGCTTCAGGTCCACATTGAGGAGGGAGATGGGGCGATAACTCTTACATGATAAGGGATCTTTCCCTGATTTGTGGAGAACAGATATGTGGGCCTCTAGCTCTCTCCCTGAGAATGATCCCAGCGCCTCCGGGTCCAATATCGAGTTCCATGCCTCGATCATGCGTGGGCCCAGTATGGGGGCGAAGGTTTTATAATATTTAACTGAATACCCATCTGGTCCCGGGGCTTTTCCTACAGGGGTCTGTTTGATTGCTTCCGTCAGTTCCTCAATCCCAATTGGGTCCTCTAGTAGCGCTGCCATCTCCTCCGTGATCACCGGCATACCGGAGTCCCTTAAATATTCCTTCATCTTGCCCGGGCGCGTCCGCACCCCCACATCCCCGCCCAAGTTGTACAGGCCCGAATAATAAGTCCTGAATGCCTCCGCTATCCCCTCCGTAGTATGTTGCCTCTGCTGTGCGCCATCCAGAATCTCCGCTATGAAGTTCTGTGAATGCTGCTGTCTAAGAGCCCTGGCTAGTAGAGCGCTGCTTTTGTTGCCATATTCATAATATGTGCGTTTGCATCTTCTGAGTATGTATTTGGCCTTTTGATGCAGTAAAGCATCGAGGGCTTCCCTTGCTTGGGTCAGATCCCCTAGTACCTTCACTGCTTCAGATTGCTTATGGGACAACTCCAGGCCCCGGACCTTCTCAGTGAGCTTCACTATTTGGGCCAGTCTTTCTCTTTTGAGCCTTGCCCCGTGGCTGTTCAAGACGCCCCTTATTACACTCTTGTGGGCCTCCCAGAGTGTCAGAGGTGAAACCTCCACATTGTCGTTGGTTCTAAAGTATGTCTCTAGACCCTCCTTTATATCTTGCGTTACCACCGCATTCTGAAGGAGTGACTCATTCAATCTCCACATTGAGGGGGATGGGGCTCTATCGATAAGATCGAGGTCGAGATAAACCGGTGCATGGTCTGAGAACAAGATCGGGTATATCCCGTCTCCCGTGGCCTGGCTCAAAAGTCTGTGTGAGATCCAAATATAGTCCAGCCTGGAGTATGTCCCATGAACCTTGGAGTAAAAGGAGTAGTCCCATGCCCCCGGGTTTCTAGCCCGCCATGCATCCACCAGCTGCAAGCAATGTAGTTTTCTCCTCAGGGATCTCAAAGCCAAATAGGAGGCCGCTGACCTGCCCGCTGATGTATCCAGCAGGGGCTCTATAGCTAGATTGAAGTCGCTCCCCCCAATATTACATCTCCTTCCCTGAATTTTTCTATTTTTTCCAGCGTGCTCCTGAGGAAGTGAATCTGACCCTGATTGGGCACATATATGGAGGCCAGTGTATACATTCTTTGATCAATGAGCCCCTTAACTAAAACCACCCTCCCTGATTCATCACTCCACACCTCCTTGGAGATGAAGGGCACGTCTTTGGCCAACATGATCGCAACTCCCTTCTTTTTGGCGTCTGCCACACAGCTGGTGAATACATGCAGGAAGTGCTTGTTACAGAGCCTTGGAGCCGCATTTCTTTTGAAATGGGTCTCCTGGAGGAAGACAATCTTTGCTTTATATCTGTGTAATTCCTGCCCCAGGAGGGCTCTTTTTTCTGGCGTGTTAAGACCCTTCACGTTCAGGGTGACTATTTTCAAAGGGCCCATGTTGGGTCGCACACGCTACTGGGGTGCGGGGGTAACTGAACACCGCGGTGAAGGAGCAGCGGCTGTGCAGCTAATCCCACCGCCGGCCCCACACGCCAAAAAGGGGGGGGAGGGTGGACGGGTCGGGATAGGAGGGGGGGGAACAAAAGGGATACCGCGCTTCAAGTGAAGATGTGTGGGGGCTTGAGGCGGTAAGAACCGAAGAACCGGGGGACAGGGGGAGGAATACTGAGGACCAACGAGTAGTCCGCCGGTCATTCGCCTACAGGCGTAGCCTGGGTACGGTGCCCTTTAACGCGCGTAGTGGAGGGGTCCCCAAGAGGGATCCCCGGTCCACGGGCTGTCAAGCCCTGCGCGGGAACTAATCCCGTCTGAAGGAAACCGAGGTTTCCCTAGAGGGGTGCACCAAGTAGAGAGGGCTTGGAAGACTAGGCCAAAGTTTAGAGGGTCCGGAGCCGCCAGGTCAGGGACCGTCCAGTCCGGGACGTCCACGCCTTCCACCTCCAAGAACTGTAATAGATCAGGGAGTTGGGCAGGTGATCTGAGAACGAAATGGTTCCCACCCCTTCTCACCAGGAGCTGAAATGGGTGCCCCCACCTGTACGACGCCCCCGTCCCTGGATAGCGTCCAGCAGGGGTTTAAGGAGCCTTTTCATCTGCAAAGTCCTCCGTGAGAGGTCCTGGAGTATGATGACCTGCGCTCCCATGTATTTGACCGGACCCTTCTCCCAGGCCCGTCGTAGAATATCTTCTTTTATTTTGAAGAAATGTACTCGGCAGATAATGTCCCTGGGCCTGTTCGGGTCCTGAGGTCGGGGACCCAGGGCCCTGTGCACCCGGTCCATTTCTACGTGATTTGAGCTGGGTAGGTCGAGGAGCTCATTGAAAATAGAGGTGACTGCTTCCATCAGATCCCTCGGCTCCACAGACTCAGGAACCCCCCGAAGGCACAGATTATTCCTGCGGCTCCTGTTCTCTATGTCGTCGTGGGCTAGCGCAAGGTCTGTCAGGAGCCGTTTGTTCCCGGCCTGTTGGTGTTCCAGGTCCGCCACTCGTGCCTCTAGGGCCCTGTGGGAGGCTTCCGCTCCATCCATTCTTTCTGTTACTTCCGTCACCAAGCTCTGCAAGGCCGTCAGCTCTTTCTTGATGGTGCTCTCCATTCTGGCCACATATCCGTCAAAGTCCCCACGTGTTGGGAGTCCCCACAGGGCCTCCTGGATATTGACTTTAACCGCTTCAGCGATGGAATGCGATAAGAGATCTACTGGAACAGCCACAGGTGGATTATGTGAGGACAGCAGGTCAATGCTGTGAGCGACCCGCGGGGGCGAGCCCAGGGTGGGCACCCTCCTTAGGTCTCCCCCCGGCAGGGCCTGCCCCGGGGCTGTATGCGGGCGCCGCTGGGCCATCTCTGCTTGGCTCCCTTGTGACGGGGCAACTGTATCATCCTCCCAGAATCTGCTTGGAGTAGGATCATCCCCCCCTGCCAATGGCTTCCCGGTGGGGCTGCCCGGTCCGGACTGCCACGTCAGCTGTGAGCTCGGTTGTGGTGATGGGGTGCCCAATATGGAGCTGGTGTTTGATGGGAGTTCCACCAGCTGTGGGGAGGAATAGCCACGCGACCGAGGGGGCCCCTCCAGAATATGTGGCAGAGAGTCCGGGCTGCGGGGTACACCAAATCCACGGGCACAGGTGGGCGTCTCTGTAATGGATCTGTGGGGCACTGCAGCACCGAGCGTCATGTCTCCCCCTGTCTCGTCATTCTCCCGGCCCAGGGTAGTATATGATGGGGCCTCCGCCACGGCGTTGCAGGTGGCTAGTGTTGGGGGCCAGGGTGGAGAGGGCCCATCCAGATCATGCGGCGGGGAGTTCAGGCTGCGGGCTACACCCAGCCCGTGTTGATCACAAGGGGGCATCCCAGCTGTGGATCCGTGGGGTGTCACAGCACAGGGTCTCATGTCTCCCCCTGCTCCTGTCCCTCCCTGGTCCGTGATGGCATGGGCTGGGGCCTCCCTCACTACACTAGAAGGGACTGATGTGGGAGTCCAGAGCGGGGCACTGACCTGGAGCCCGGCGGGCACGTTCCTCCATCCATCCGCCTCGCAGTGTATCTGCGCCGCCCGGCCGCCTCCATGCCGCAGGCGACAGACGCCGCCTCTCCCGTGTTGCCCCCCCTGCCGGGCGGGCCGATCCCCCGCATGTGGCTGAGCGTCGTCGGGAGCCGCGGTCCTGTGTGCACATGGGTGCCGCTCCCCTCCTGCGGCCGCCATCTTTCCCACCGCCGCCTCCAGGCTCTCGGGGCCCCGGGACAAGAACAGGGCCGGAATGGTGTGCGCCTTGCCCTTCTTAGAGGGTCCCCGCTGCTTCCCACGTCTGGGCATCCAAAAACCGTGTGTCAAGGAGCTCTCTGGCCTCAGCTTCTCAGGTATGATGTGCGGAGCTCCCTCACCACGCGTCCTCACTCGGCCATGTCAAGCCACGCCCCCCCGCAGCTTTTTTTTGTATGTTTAGTATATATACACCACATCTGCCAAGAAATTGCACAGTATACAGAATTGTTCACTGCTGGGTCTACATATATACCCTTTTAAGTATAGTGTCTGAATGAGGCATATAGATTCTTGGGTGAAAAAGGGTCTTTATGTTGAACCTTTAATCTTAACCTACTAGTGGGTGTTCCATTTTTTCAGTATTACTGGGCTTAGTTTCATTTGAGGCTACTGAGGCAGTATGAGTTATTTTAAATATCAGCCTGATTGTTTGCTTCCTATCCAGCAAGCATGTACCACCCCATCCTCCCCTGCCCAGGTTTCCCTAGTAAACCCTTAATTCTATGTGTGCTTATTAAGATATAGCAACAAAATGGGATTATAGGCATCCCCTTTTCCCTGGTGGTGGACTGGACCATGGATCAATCATGGATGCTCTTGCCAATCACCTGCTTACTCTGGTTGTGATAGGATGTCTTGGCCATGGTTCTGGCAGCAGATTTGTGTAGCATTCTTTGATAGCTTTTTCAAAGTGGCTTTTCTCTATTTTATTGCTAAGCCTGGATATAAAATTGTACACATTCTATTTAAAGAGCAACAACCCCCGCTCGATTCTATAAAAATGCTGGGGTGGACAGTCCACCTTTTTATGAGGCATCCTGAATTTGGATGTCCCGCTGTGTGAAACCCCTTGGATCATCCAAACCACCCACCTCTTTTACGAGCCTGTGCCATGGGCGCCTCCCCAGCATTCCTCTAGTTTGCACTTGTGCCAGGCCTTTCTGAAAGGCTGGCAGGGGCATGCTAGAGGCTGGGGGGGGGGGGGGATACTGCCAGAGGCAATCCCTACATTCATTCTCCACAGTACAGCAAAGGAAATCTGAATAGAGCGAGTGCTGCTGGTTGGCTGAGAGGCCCATGCATGCTCTTTGGGAACTGATAATGGGAGTTTACGGACGATCCCAGGGGATATCCATAGAATAGAGAATCCCAAATCGGGATGCCCTACCAGGAGAAACAAAACCCAAGATTTTGAAAATCATATAGTTTTTCCTCTTTAACAGAGAATTGGAAAGATCCTAGGATAGGAAAAGTTAAAGGTGGTATATCACCACTGCATTACATGTGACATAATGAACTATAAAAGTTGGCCTGAACAAATTTAAGATTAATAATTAATGGCTAGACATGGTATCAATGGTAAATGTGCTTATTCTGGAACATCATACATGCTATGGAGAAACAGTAAAGGAAAGAAGAGAAACATGGGGGGATCGTTGGGACCTGTTAAGTGCTTAGGCAGCCATATGCTCTTCAGAACAGCAAATTTTCCTTGCGTCATCACAGCAGAGAAATATTGAAGATACTCGAACACCCTGATTTCTCTTGTTTATTCAGTGTGTGTTTTTCCACACTGTTGATCCACTTTAACTGTTGCTTCCCACTCTGCCTGCACCACGTTCCATTCTACTACTGCCCCCATCTACCCATTCGGCCTGCACCATGTTCCATCCTACTACTAACACCATCATCCTGTCCTGTCTGCACCACTTTCTATCGTACTACTGCCCCATCACCCCACCCTGCCTGCACACTGTCCATCCACCTACTGCCCTCATAATCCCACCCTGCCTGCAGCAGTTTTCATCCTACTGCTGCCCCCATCATTCCATCCTGCCTGCACCGCTTTCCATCCGACTACTAACTCCCATCATCCCATTCTGTCTGCACCATTTTCTATCCTACTACTGCCCCCATCACCCACCCTGCCTGCACCACTGTCCATCCAACTTCTGCCCCCATCATTAAAAATATGTCGGTGAACACTAGTATTTCACCCAGTGGGACATAATATGATAATAAAGTGTAAATGTAGGCATATATGTGTAAAATGTGGTGCTACTACACTGAAATCTGTCAACCCCCACATGGCCCTGGAACAATTCCCTCCCATTAAAGTGCTCCCTGGTGCTAAAATGGTTGGGGACCATTGTTCTAAAGGACATTCATGTCACACCTGGTACCATCTTGGTCAATGTGTGCCTAGAGACGCTTGTACCTGGGGTGGTGGTAATGTAAAGTTTTCTCAAAAGTCACAATGACACACTTAACATACCTAATGCTGTGGTGGGGGCGCTACATAGGAGCTATCTTGCTATTTTGGACAAGATATATACTAACATTAACACATAAATACTATTAATATTTACTTCACAACAATAACCTAAATCTGAAAGTTACCCTGTCATGTTCTTAGACATCACCATTAATAAATTACCAGATGGCCCAATCAACAATACAAATATCATTAAATGCCTTTAATCACCACCCTTACCCCTTGATTAGAAGTGCAGTGGACACACATGCATTACGCTGATTCAGAAGAAACATAACTCCTTATACTAAATACAGTCCGATTCACTACAATGTCTAAAACACACTCACCAAAATTAATCTAGACAGACATTGATCCCTACTTCTTCCCTACATGACCTAATTCGCCATTACCCCATGGACAAACATTTAGTCCCCCCATTTTGCAAAACCACAGACATTATTTCTAACGCCACTTGTGCCTGCCATGCATTTTATATAGGCAAAGCCAAAAGACCAGAAAACACACAGGAGATATATCCAGTCAAAATCTTATAGCTGTAGATCACTCCCTTTCAAATTCAGAATCAGTACACTTGCCAATCACTCCCGTGCCTCGAGTTACTAGCTTGATTGGACAGCAACTCATAGAAGCACTATTGGACCAACGAAAGGCAATCAGACGATCATGGGAGCTTCACATAGCGGGGCATCCCAAATCAGAGAGGAACAACAGGCCTAGTGAAAACCCTGGGTGTTGTTCCTCTTCAATAACTACTACTTTCACAGAGACCCCTAGACTGTAGTCCAACCCCCAGCTCCTAAGAAAGTAGCAAACAGTAGCAGCTTAATAGGTATACATAAAATACATAAGAGAACAGTAATAAGACAGTGTAACTGCCATAGCTAGAAAACAAAATGATGCAGGTTGAGTAACTGTTAACAGTACCAGGTAACAACAGCCTAATAAGATTGAGCTAAACTTGTATAATCTGTAATGATAGGTGTGGGAAGATTTCTAGTACTTGGTTAGTAGTTAGGAGGCTTATAAGGACTGGATGATACATGATTGTGATTAGTGGTGGCCTCCCCCTAGTAGTTATTGTGCAGGTTGGAGCTGAAAGTGTGGGAGGAAAGGATGAGGTATATTGGGGGGGTAAGAGAGAGAAAGCCAGGGAGGTTGGTGTGGCGGGTAGCTATTGGTAAACAGAATTTGGAAAAAGCAATGATTATTACTAAGGTAATGGTTTACAATTAAATGGTTAATATCCAGAGTGTGTACATTTAGTAATAAAAAGCAAAACAAAAAAAATATCAATTTAGTTTATCCACCAAAATCCAATTAAAATTACAGACCAACTGCTAAGCTCTTCCGGCTTGGATTCCGTTTTGGCTGTTACTTTGGTTTGTAATATAATCATCGTGTTCTAGCTGATACGTGGGCTTGAAGCTGTGACTGTAAAAAGCTGTCATTTCTCACTTTGATTGACCTGGCAACAGCCATCAGTGACCTGGCGGCGTTATGTGCCAGCAAGACAGAGCCCAGAATATGGTGTTTATAAAAGAGAGGGCTACACATTTAATATCAAACATATTAATAGCATACTTTGCAAATTTAATTTACTAATTAAACAGTATCCTGTTGTTTATGACACAAAGATACATAAATAATGATAGAACTGCTAAATGTAATGTAATATCAAGATTGAGATCTAGGGCCTTATTTATTAAATGTGTCGTTAAGAACCTCTCTGGTGGCTATGGCGTTTTAGAGCGCCGGAATCTTTCTTTTTTTGTGCTGCTATTTGGACAGAGTAGTACTGCAAGTCACAGCGTCTGATGTTAACTAGCTTTGGTTTGACCCAACTTATAAAAGAGCCAGTGAGCCCCACTTTGTAAGCCAACTTTTAGGCACTTCATAGAGTATGTATTCATTTTTGGCATGCTTAAATTATTGGCGTTGTGCTGTGAGTGTGGAAGACTAACTTTCTGGTGGCATTTTGCTGTGTCTTTGCCGCACTTCAGTGGTCAAAATGTGTGATATTTACTAGCAGACAGGGTGCTCTTGACAACTGGTGAACTGTGGCAGCGCAGTTTGCTGTTACCAAACCAGAAATGGTGCTTGAAACCCACTTAACTTAGGGCAGCATGGAATTTGTCTCACAATGTATGTGTGGTGTCTTTAGCGTGTTTGGGGTGTTTAAATTAAAAAATTTGTTCTTTCTCTAATTTATCTGACTAGTTATTTATCTGACCTTCACACTCCATGCATCAGTGACAGATATGAAAATTAAATAAACAGCCATTCTTGCCAAAAATAACCTTGATTCTTATGGAGTTCGCCACTAAAAGCTGGCGCAATGGAAAGCCCTTCACTAGCATATGCCTGGCAAAGACTAGGAGACTCTAATACAGTAAACACAGTCTTCGCCTTTTAGCATGGTAAATGCGTCAAACTAGCAAAAGTGTGGCGATTGACTGGTGAAGGCATAGTAAATAACCCCCTTATTATCAGGACGATCTTTTGATCAGGGTTTAAGGGCTGAGCTGTAGTGATTTACAAAAGACTATCCACAATCTCTGATCTCTGCAGGAGAACAAGTTACTCATAACTGGAGCTGAGGGCAAACGTCTTATGTCTAAAACACTAGATAAAAGCCCAGTCAACCAATGTGATGCCGTTGGCACACATAAATCAGCTGGGAGGAACAAAATGTTGATGTGAGAAGTGACAAGGATGCTGAGGGGTCATCTGCTGAAGATAGTGAAAGAGGCACAGGTAGTAAGTATTCATACATTCTTGTTGCCCCAAATATTCTATGGACATTAATAATGGTCAAGGGACCAATGCGATGTCTACCCAATCGTCCAGACCTGCTGTCATTAGGATCACTGTGGCATACAACCTTATAATCACATTGAAAGCCTGGATTTTGGGACTGGAGTCCTAGGTTTTAGGCATGGCTCATCACAATGCCGATTAATAAACAAATGTTGTCCTAAGCCAAGGTGCATTATACACATGAAACGCTTTTTTTCGCTCCGGTCAAGTCAGTGGAGTATCCTTTGAGTGTGTTTTCACTGTCTGGACTCCCCCCTCAAAGGCCCAGATGAAGAGTTGCAGTTGAGTACCCTTAAATTACAAATTCTGGCTCATTCATTTTTTCATATAGATTTTCATACAGGGCACAGCCTGTTTCCAGCCTGCCTCTAAGATTGCCTTACCTCCCTGGGACCTAAATTTAGTCTTTTTGGTTTGTTGTAGGGCTTCTTTTGAGTCTACTGTTAATGTACGGCTACCAACGTTGACTTTCTTGGCAACCTTGTTAGTCAAATCACCATAACTGGTTCTGTACAACGTCGTTTAGTGGAGAGCAGTCTAGAATTTTATACAGGGCACAGCCTGTTTCCAGCCTGCCTCTAAGATAAACTTGGTCTTTTTGGTTTGATGGAGGGCTTATTTTGAGTCTACTGTACCACTGTTATATTATATACAAAGAGAAAAAGAGATATGCACAGCTAATGGTGGTGAGGGTGCAATTCCTGGGAAAACTGTACAACTACAATTTATAAACTAATGGGACTCTGGAGCTGTCCCCTAGAAAGCCCAGATAGATGGCCGCACATGCTCAAATGGTTAAAAAACTGTATTGTTTATTAATTAAATTGAAAAAGATTGCCTAGTGCATCATACATACATATATTACATATATTACAAGACAAAACCTACATGAATAAACATTGATAAAAAACATATAGAAAAGACTGGAGTGGGACAGCAGGAAAATTGGGGGCTAGTCACAGTGTAAGGTTGACAAATCAATATTAGCGAATGAATATGATTATATAAAGCAGTATGACAAACAAAGCTGTTTGAATGATGAATTCATACATTAATAAATTAATTAATTAAGGTGCCCAGAATGCAACATCAGCTGCAAAACGCTAAAACAATAAGTGCCTAATGAAATATAAAATATAGTGTGCTCAGTGGTGCACAAGATGCATGGTATATAGCATAGTGGTGCAAAAAAATTCAAAAGACATGCAAAAAACAGAAAAAAAACAACTAGATAGTAGTGAAAATAAGACGTGATGCCAGTGAACTGAAGTGCAGAGTGCATGTGCAAAAAGGCAGCAAAAACCAGTAACAAGCCTGGGCTGGAGGAAAGTGCAGAGTGCAAGAAAGAAGCTTTTGCCAGAATATTAACATAATAAAAACAATTGATACATCACCCAAGTAACAGAAATGGTCCCCGTCCATCCTGCACCGAAATCCCCAGTCCACAAACACCAATGTGTTGCATGGTTTAGGTGCCACTGTACCACTGTTAACTTTGTTGGGAACCTTGTTAGTCAAATCACCTTAACTGGTTGTGCACAGGAAAAAGGAAGGTAATCGCATCTAAATTGTCCTTACATCTTTGTGTCTACAGCTAGCTCACTAAAAGTACAGGGCATGGTATGCTCTGGATATGGTTAGGCTTTGAACAGTACAAGGCAAATACACTATATTCTAAGTATGTCACACACCCTGCTTCAGAATAGTCATTACACTTGGGTTATACCGACCTGTAGAGGGCGATCTTGCAGAGATGTCATGAGAAAAAGGGAGCCCCTCCTGGTCCATTAATACCTGGGACCTCCCACTCATTCCCCAGTCTTTCATCTCTGCAGACGGCGAGCAAGTCAGAAGATGGATGTCTCCTCCTTGCAGGTAGCCGGGGTAACTCCCGGCCCCCCTCTTTGGGTCTATTTCTGCCCGGATCTACTGTTATCCCCCTTTTTTAATTAAGAGCCTCCCAGCCTAGGCTGCGGGTCCGGGCAAGGGTAGACGGCACCTTACGGTGCTTCTTTAGGAGCTATGCTCCACCGTGAGACCCCATACTAAGGGGTAGGCGGTATTCCGGGTTGGTGATCCCGGTTGGGATGCCCTGTCCTTGCCCTTACACCTTGGTGGTGTTTTTTCCCCCTTCCCCGGTCACCCATTGTTCCCTACAGCTGGGGGGGGGGGCGCTTATCCCCGTTTAGTTTATTTATTAGATGCATGGTTTATGTGCAACATTTTGTGTGTATGTGTGTGTGTTTCACTGATCCCTTGGCCGAGCCGGTGGTTTGCGGTGCTACCAGCCGTTGCTGGCAGCCTTCGGGGGAGCTTCTTCCCCTCCGGTGCGGTTTGGGGGGGCGGGGCCGGGCGCGGGCGCAATCCTTCCTCCCCCCGTGCTGCTGGTGCCGCTGCGGAGCCCGGCCACTGGCCGGGAGCCGCGTTGTGTCAGGGTAGAGGGGCGGGGTCCGCGCCGACCCGCCCTTCTTCATCCTTGCTGCCTTCCCTTCGCCTCGTGTTGGCTTGTGTGGACGCCATTATAGTTAGCGCCCAGTGGGCTACATTCTTTTATTGGCTGTGATTCTGCTAGTTAGTTTCGCGAGATTGACATATTTTTATATATATATATATGTGCTCGTTTGGCCATTTCTGTTTATGTGCGCATCATATATTGTGATATGTGTGTGATAGTTCCTCTTTTTGTATTCTAGGCGGACCCTTGTTAGATCTTAAAGGGTCCTCCCGGTCCTAGGGTCCCTGGTTTAGTTTAGGGCTCCCTATAAATCCTCCCACTCTGGACACAGAAGGGGCATCCCGGGTCGCATATATTGCGTAATTCCCTTGGGTATTGCGACTACCGATAAAATCACCATATGGAGGCTTCCCAGGATACCGGGCTCGGGCTCCCCTCGGGGCAATCCCGGCAGTGTTTGGGGTGTGGGGTATCCCTTACTGGGGATGATGTATTCCTTTGCATACCATGTGCGCAGCAGACTATTACGCGGCAGTCCGGATCCCATGCGTCTGGTTCTGCGCCGCCGGTCCCTTCACCCACCCCTCCCCGCCTGATCCGTACCCCATGTGATGTCATGGGTGGGGAGTCGCAATCTGAGGTGTGTGCCAGATTGGCCAATCTTGAAAAATTATTTTCTAGCGCTGTTGCCATAAAGGCCCCGGCTAAGAGAAAGCACTTGTCCCCAGCCACGCCGGCTTCTGATTTTGAGGAGTTTGATTCACTGGACTGGTCTGATTACCCCCTGCTAGAGGAAGGGGAGCTATATGAGGAGTCGGATGGTTCTGACGATCAGCAGTTTGTTGGTACCGATGCCGAGCAGGGTCAGGGGGATTCTTTGGATACCCCTAAGGTCCTGGCTCATATGTTTGAGGTTCTGGCAATTTCTACTCCTGAAGTGGCTCTTCCGCAGAAGGGGGAGTTCTTTGAGGAGGCTAATCCGCGCTTGGAATTCCCTAATCAAAAGCATTTTGATGGCATTATTCTTAAGGAATGGGAGAGGCCTACTCGGCTTCCAGGTGTTCCTCCGGGTTGGGATAAGAAATATCCCTTTCCGGTGGATGCGGTGAAGCGCTGGTCGTCCCCTCCCGAGGTGGACGCCCCTGTTTTGGGGTTGTCTAGCACCTCTGTTTTGCATTCTCCTGACTGTTCTACTCTCAAGGATGGTGAGGATAAACGCATTGACCAGGTGGCTTGTCACGGTTTTGCCAGTGTCGGGTCGGCCTTGCGGCCTGTTTGTGCTTCGGCGCTTTTAATAGTGGCTTCTAGGTCGGTTGTTAGGGACCTGTTGTCTACTTCCAGGCTTGACCCGGCTAGTGATGAGTTCACCGCCCTTAAGCGGTGCGAATTGTTTTTGTCATTTGTGCTAGCCGCCCTGGATGATACCATGGTGATGTGTAGTAGAACTTCGGCCTTGCTTGTGGCTATTCGGCGGTCGGTTTGGTTGCGCCAGTGGGCGGCTGATTTTGTGTCCAAAAAGTCGCTTACGGCTCTTCCCTTTCTGGGACTGCAGCTCTTTGGAGAAAAATTGGATTCGGTCGCAAAAGGAGGTAGGTTACCTCAGCGAAAGAAGCAACGTCGTCCCTTTCGGGGGGCGGCTTCCTTTACCCCTTCTTTTCGTGGGGCCAGAGCTGGCAGGGGATTGGCTGTCTTCTCCTCTAGAGGTGATTCCTGGAACAGGGGCAGAGGACGTGCCCGTCCAGGACACAGCTGGGGCTCTAAGCCCAAAGCCGCTGCCAAGCTGGCTCAGCAATGAGGGGGCGCCCTCACCCTTGCGGGTGGGGGGCGGCTGCGACACTTCTCCCAGGTCTGGGACCAGGAGGTCTCGGACAGATAGATTCGGGAAGTGGTGTCTTCCGGTTACAAGCTGGAGTTCGAGATCCGGCCTCCTCCCAGATTCTTCAGGTCTCGGGTGCCCTTGGATCCTCTGGCCGCGCAGGGGCTCTGGGCGGCAGTAAAAGATGTCCTGGATATGGCTGTCATTTGCCCGGTGCCTTCCTCGGACCGGGGCCTGGGATACTATTCCAATCTGTTCACGGTGCCCAAGAAGGATGGCTCCGTTCCGCATGGAAACTCTGCGTTCAGCCAAAAGTTCGCTTCATCAGGAGGACTTCATGACGTCCATAGACATCAAGGATGCTTATCTGCATGTTCCAATCTTCCCGGCACATCAGAGATTTCTCAGGTTCGTGGTGGAAGATCGGTATTTTCAGTTTGTGGCTCTTCCCGTTTTTCCTTACCTCGGCTCCAAGGGTTTTCACCAAGGTGCTGGCAGGGGTGATGGCCCTCCTCAGAGCCCAGGGTATCCACATCGTGTCTTATCTGGACGATCTTCTCATTATGGCATCTTCTCTCAGCCAGGCGGAGCTGGATACCAGGACTGTGGTATCCACCCTGGAGAGGTTCGGCTGGGTAATCAACTATCCCAAGTCCTCCCTTTCTCCGTCCAGGGTGGTGTCGTTTCTGGGAATGTCTCTGGATACTTCTCAGACCAGGGTGTTCCTTCCTCGGCCCAAGTTTCTTTTGATTCAGGAATTGACTCAGCTTCTTCTGGCCATCCCTCGTCCGTCCATCCGGCTGGGGATGAGACTGGTGGGATTGATGGTGGCTTCTTTCGAGGCGGTTCCCTTTGCTCAGTTTCACACAAGGACGCTCCAGCTCCATCTCTTGGCGGCCTGGGACAGGTCTCCGCTGTCATTGGATCAGTCTTTTCTGATGTCCCCCCGGGTTCGGCATTCCCTTCGGTGGTGGCTGGAACCAAGCAATCTGATGAGGGGCAGATCCTTTCTGACCCCTCGTTGGGAGACGGTCACCACGGATGCCAGCCTGTCAGGTTGGGGGGGATTTTGGAAGGATCTTCAGTTTCAGGGACTGTGGGGGCCTCAGGAGGCTCACGATCCCATCAATGTTCTGGAGCTGAGAGCCATCAGGTTGGTTCTGGTTCACTTGACTCATCAGTTACAGGGTTTGCCAGTTCAAGTTCGGTCGGACAATCGGACGGCGGTCACTTACATCAATCACCAGGGAGGGACTCGCAGCAGGAGTGCCCTCAGGGAAGTGTCCTTGATCCTTGCTTGGGCAGAGAGCAATGTCCCATGCATCTCGGCGGTGTACATTCCGGGAGTGGAGAACACGGAGGCGGACTCCCTGAGCAGGTGCTCATCTCGCCGGGGGGAATGGTCTCTCAGCCCCAAGGTGTTTCGTTCACTTTGCCACAGGTGGGGGACTCCGGAGGTGGACCTCTTTGCCTCAATCACAAGCTTCCGGCATTTGTGTCTCTCTCGCGGGATCCGCTGGCTCTGGCAGTGGATGCCATGTCTCTGAGCTGGAGGGATCTGGGGTTTCTGTACCTGTTCCCTCCGTTCCCTATGGTGGGCAAGGTGGTGCGCAAGCTGACCCTAGAGGGTGTGTCAGCAATCTTGGTGGCTCCAAGATGGCCAAGGCAGGTTTGGTTCGCAGACGTGGTGCGGTTGGCAGCGGATCAGTTCGATCTGCCCCTTCTGCCGGATCTGCTCACTCAGGGTCAACTACTCTACCCCAATTTACCAACGCTGGCTTTGACGGCTTGGCTGCTGAAACCTCCATCTTGAAGGAGGAAGGTCTTTCCGATGCTGTGATTCAGACTCTGGTTAGTGCTAGGAAGAGGTCTTCCTCTGCCATCTACTATAGGATTTGGAGGTCTTATATTGATTGGTGTGAGGTCCGGGCCTTGCCTTGCCGGGTGTTTTCTATCCCTAGGGTTTTGGAATTTCTGCAACATGGTCTAGATTTGGGGTTGCAGCTTAGTACGTTGAAAGGGCATGTTTCTGCCCTGGCGGTTTTCTTTCAAAGGTCTTTTGCTCTTCATCCTCTGGTTAAGACCTTTTTCCAGGGGGTTACGCATGTGCGGCCTCCTAGGAAGCCTTGCCTCCCAGTTTGGGATTTGAATTTGGTTCTTTCTGCTTTTCAGGGTCCTCCTTTTGAGCCTTTGCAGGATGTTGCTCTTACTACGCTTACTCAGAAGGTTGCATTTTTGGTTGCCATCACTTCAGTTCGGCGTGTATCGTAGTTGGCGGCTTTGTCCATTAAGGCCCCGTACTTTGAGAGGCATCAGGACAAGGTTGTTTTCCGCTTCAAGCCAGATTTCCTTCCTAAAGTGGTTTCTGCCTTTCATCTTAATCAGGACATTGTTCTACCCTCCTTGTGTCCTAAGCCCAGCAATGACAAGGAGAGGGTCTTGCATTCTTTGGATGTGGTTCGCTGTGTGAAGTACTATTTGGTGACTACTTCTTCTTTTCGTAAGACTGACGCCTTTTTCGTGGTCCCCTCCGGGCCTAGGAGAGGTTTGGCACCCGCCAAGTCTTCCATTAGTAAATGGATTCGCCAGGCCATTGTTGGGGCCTATTCTGCCAAGGGGAAGATGCCCCCTTTTCGTGTTACTGCTCATTCTACTCGTGCTGTTGGGGCGTCCTGGGCTTTCCAGCATCAGGCCTCTGTTGAGCAAGTTTGTAAGGCTGCTACTTGGTCTTCCGTTCACACTTTTTCCAAGTTTTACAAGGTTGATGTGCAGGCCTCAGTGGATGCTGTTTTTGGCCGCAAAGTTCTGCAAGCTGCAGTGGTTTAAGTTTGTGCATTATTGCCTTGTTTTGGATCCCTGCCCTTTCTGGACACTGCTATTGGATGTCCCAAGTGTAATGACTATTCTGAAGCGGGGTGTGTGACATACTTAGAATAATACCATATTCTAAGTATGTCACACACCCCGCTTCAAGAAATTCATAATGTGTGGGTAATACTGACCTGTAGATGGCGATATGCAGAGATGCCAGAAAAAAAGAGAGCCCCTCCCGGTCCATAAATACCTGGGACCTCCCACTCATTACCCAGTCTTCATCTCTGCAGACGGCGAGCAAGTCAGAAGATGTGGTCTCCTCCTTGCACAGGGGGATTTCAGGTAGCCCGGGATGACTCCCGGCCCTTTAGTTATCTATTTCCGCCTGGACCTTTTTTTTCTGTTACCTCATGCCTCCCTGCCTAGGCTGACGGTCCGGGTGAGGGTAGAAAAGCACCTTTGGTGCTTAAGAGCAAATGCTCTCCCTATATAAGAGGGTAGGCGGTCATCCGGGACGGTGACCCCGGTTTGGGATGCCCCGTCCCTTGGCCTTACACTTTGGGTGGTCCCCCCTTTGGGTAATGCCCCTCTCTCTAGCGGGATAGCGGAGGGTAGGAGCAGGGCCCCTTATTCGGTGTTAGGTCCAAATTTTGTAATCATTAATTCTTAATAATGTTTTAATGTATTAATTTATTAAATTATCCTCCCAACAGTTATTAACTTATTTATTACTTCATAACAGCGTGTATTTCTCTGTCAAAATGGCGCTGTGGCTGCCATTTTTATGCAGGCTTTCTCACTGAGGTAAAAGGGGCGGGGCCGGGGGCAGGGTCAAAGCCACGGCCCGCTTCCCTCCTTTCTGTCTCTTCTGAGACCGGCGCCGCGGCCGCACATGGCTGCGGTGCCGGCCTTTTTGCATTGTCATGGCGGAGGGGAGCTCCTCCCCTCACGCTTTCACTCTTAGGGGCGGGGCCGGGCTTTCCAGCGCTGCGGCCCGCCCCTGTGTCACAGGCACCGCTGAGGTGCTTTTCTCTGTGCCTGTTTCCTCAGAAGGAGCTGACCACGCCCCCCTTCTCTCCTCAGAGCTGCTCTTTACCTCACGGAGAGAGGAAGCTGTCTTCAGGACCACAGTGAGTGGCCCGGTGGGCCCCCCTTCTGTCCCATCACCTATAATTATATATTTTTATGTCATATATATATATATATATATATATATATTTTTTTTTTATACTCCGCTTTTCTTATTAGCCTTTTTTATTATGTCTTTCAGATATAACCTACAGTGGTGTTAGGGGGTTACTCCCGGTCCTAGGGTCCCTGGGTTCTTAATTGGCTTATTGCAAATCCTCCCACTTGGGACATTAAAGGGGCATCCCGGGTTGCTTATATGTGTAATTCCCTCGGTCATTGCGACCAACTATAAGTTCACCTTATGGAGGCATCCCCGGATACTGGGCTCGGGCTCCCCTCGGGGCAATCCCGGAAGTGTATGGGGTGTGGGGCATCCCTTACTGGCGATGATGTATATCTGTGTATACCATGCGCACAGCAGACTATTACGCGGCAGTCCGCACCCCAGGCGTCTGGTTCAGCGCCGCCGGTCTCTCCTCCCCCCCTCCCAGTTTGATCCGTGCCCAGTCTGACATTGTCATGGGCGGGCAGTTGCAATCGAAGATGTGTGCCCGATTGGCCAATCTTGAAAAATTATTCTCCAGCACGGTCACCAGAAAGGCTTCGGCTAAAAGAAAGCACTTGTCGCCGTCTTCACCGGCGGCCGACTTGGATGATCTTGATAATCTGGACTGGTCTGATTACTCCCAACTTGAGGAAGGGGAGGTATATGAAGAATCAGATAATTCAGACGATCAGCAGTTTGTGGGTGCTGATACCGAGCGGGGCTTGGGGAGGTCTTCGGATACTCCTAATGTTCTGGCTCAGATGTTTGAGGTTTTGGCTATTTCTCCTCCTGAGGTGGTTCCACAGCAAAAGGGGGAATTTTTCGAACAATCCAGGCTGCGCTTGGAATTTCCTAACCAAAAGCATTTTGATGGGATTATTGCTAAGGAATGGGAGAGGCCTGCCCGGCTCCCAGGTGTCCCTCAGGGTTGGGACAAAAAATATCCCTTTCCTTTGGATACGGTTAAGCGTTGGGCGTCCTCTCCTGAGGTGGATGCACAGATTCTGGGTTTATCCAACACTACTGTTTTAAATTCTCCTGATTGCTCCACACTTAAAGATGGTGAGGATAAACGCATTGACCAAATGGCTTGTCATGGTTTTGCCAGTGTTGGGTCAGCCATGAGGCCGGTTTGTGCTTCAGCGCTGCTGGTGGTGGCTACCAGGTCGGTGGTCAGGGACCTGTTGACTTCTTCCGGGTTAGATCCGGATAGTGACGAGTTCCTTGGCCTTAAAAGGTGTGAATTGTTTTTGTCATTTGTACTAGCCGCCTTGGATGACACACTGATGATGTGTAGCAGAACGTCGGCTCTATTGGTGACTATTCGGCGTTTGGTTTGGTTGCGCCAGTGGGCGGCTGATTTTGTGTCTAAAAAGTCGCTGACTGCTCTTCCCTTTGTGGGATTACGGCTCTTTGGTGAGAAGTTGGATTCAGTTGCCAAGGGTGGTAAGTTACCTCAACGCAAAAAACAGCGTCGTCCCTTTCGGGGGGCGGGTTCCTTTGCTCCTTCCTTTCGTGGGGCTAGAGCTGGCAGAGGAATTGTTTTCCCCGCAGCCAGAGGAGATTCCTGGAACAGGGGCAGAGGACGTGCCCGCCCAGGATACAGCTGGGGCTCTAAGCCCATACCCGCTGCCAAGCCAGCTCAGCAATAAGGGGGCGCCCTCACCCATGTGGGTGGGGGGACGGCTGCAACACTTCTCCCAGGTCTGGGACCGGGAGGTCTCGGACAGATGGATCCGGGAAGTGGTGACTTCCGGCTACAAGCTGGAGGTCGAGCTCCGGCCCCCTCCCAGATTCCTCAGGTCTCGGGTGCCTTCGGACCTTCTGGCCGCGCAGGAGCTCCAGGCGGCAGTAAAGAGTCTGTTGGATATGGCAGTAATTTGCCCAGTGCCCCCCTCAGACAGGGGTCGGGGCTTTTATTCCAATCTGTTCACGGTGCCCAAGAAGGACGGCTCGGTTCGACCCATTCTGGATCTAAAGATCCTCAACAGGTTCGTCCGTCCGCGGAAATTTCGCATGGAAACGCTGCGTTCAGCTATCCATTCTCTTTCTGACGTCCGTAGACATCAAGGACGCCTATCTGCATGTGCCGATTTTGCCAGCGCACCAGAGATTTCTCAGGTTCGTGGTGGAGGATCGGCATTTTCAGTTTGTGGCACTTCCTTTCGGTCTTACCTCGGCTCCAAGGGTTTTCACCAAGGTGCTGGCCGGGGTGATGGCTCTCCTCAGAGCCCAGGGTATTCGCATTGTCCCTTATCTGGACGACCTTCTCATTATGGCATCTTCCTTCAGCCAAGCGGTATTGGACACCAGAACTGTGGTGTCCACTGTGGAGAGATTCGGGTGGGTGATCAACTACCCCAAGTCCTCCCTTTCTCTGTCCAGGTTAGTGTCTTTTCTGGGAATGTCCCTAGATACTTCCCAGGCCAGGGTGTTTCTTCCTCAGTCCAAGGTTCTCTTGATTCAGGAGTTGGTTCGACTCCTCCTGTCTATCCCTCGTCCGGCCATCAGACTGGGGATGAGGCTGGTGGGATTGATGGTAGCCTCCTTCGAAGCGGTTCCCTTTGCTCAGTTCCACACAAGGACACTCCAGCTCCATATGTTGGCGGCCTGGGACGGGTCGCCACTGTCATTGGATCAGTCCTTCCTGATGACCCCCCCGAGTTCGGTGCTCCCTTCAGTGGTGGCTGGATCCAATCAATCTGTCGAGGGGCAGATCCTTTCTGGCCCCTTGTTGGGAGACGGTCACCACGGATGCCAGTCTATCAGGAATGGGGGGGTTCTGGAAGGATCGTCAGTTTCAGGGACTGTGGGGGCCTCAGGAGGCTCACGAGTCCATCAATGTTCTGGAATTGAGGGCCATCAGAATGGTTCTGTTTCGCTTGACTCATCAGTTGCAAGGATTGCCGGTTCAAGTCCGGTCGGACAATCGGACGGCGGTCACCTACATCAATCACCAGGGAGGGACTCTCAGCAGGAGTGCCCTCAAGGAAGTGTCTTTGATTCTGGCCTGGGCGGAGACCCACTTCCCGTGCATTTCAGCAGTTTAAATTCCGGGAGCGGAGAACACGGAGGCGGACTCTTTGAGCAGGTTCTCAGCTCACCGGGGGGAATGGTCTCTCAGCCCCAAAGTGTTTCGCTTGATTTGTCTCAGGTGGGGGTCCCCGGTGGTGGACCTCTTTGCCTCTCGTCACAATCACAAACTTCCGACATTTGTGTCTCTCTCACGGGATCCACTGGCTCTAGCAGTGGATGCCATGTCTCTGAACTGGAGGGATCTGGGGTTTCTGTATCTGTTCCCTCCGTTTCCCTTGGTGGCCAGAGTGGTGCGCAAGCTGGCCCTGGAGGGTGCGTCAGCAATTCTGGTGGCTCTAAGGTGGCCAAGACAGGTTTGGTTCGCAGATGTGGTAAGGTTAGCAGAGGATCAGTTCGTTCTGCCCCTGCTGCCGGATCTGCTCACCCAGGGTCAACTACGTTATCCCAATTTACCAACGCTGGCTTTGACAGCGTGGCTGCTGAAACCTCCATCTTGAAGGAGGAAGGTCTTTCCGATGCTGTGATTCGAACTCTCATTAGTGCCAGGAAGCGGTCTTCCTCTAATATCTACTATAGGACTTGGAGGTCTTATATTGATTGGTGTGAGATCAGGGCGTTGCCTTGTAGGGAATTGTCCATCTCCAGAATCCTGGAGTTTCTTCAACATGGTCTGGACCTGGGGCTCCAGCTTAGTATTCTGAAGGGGCAGGTTTCTGCCCTGGCGGTGTTATTTCAAAGGTCAGTTGCCCTACATCCTTTGGTTAAGACTTTTTTCCAGGGAGTCACGCACGTGCGGCCTCCTAGAAAACCTTTGCTCCCTGTTTGGGATTTGAATTTGGTTCTTTCTGCTCTTCAGGATTCTCCTTTTGAGCCCTTGAATGATATTGCCTTGTCTTCACTTACGCAGAAGGTGGCCTTTTTGGTAGCCATCACTTCGGTTAGGCGTGTCTCTGAGTTGGCGGCTTTGTCCATTCAAGCCCCGTACTTTGAGGGGCATCAGGACAAGGTGGTTTTTCGTTTCAAGTCCGATTTCCTTCCTAAGGTTGTTTCTGCCTTTCACCTAAACCAAGACATTGTTCTGCCCTCTCTGTGTCCTAATCCCAGCAATGACAAGGAGAGGGCCCTGCATTCTTTTGATGTGGTTCGTGTTGTGAAGTATTATTTGGAGGTAACGTCTTCCTTTCGTAAGACGGATGCCTTTTTTGTGGTGCCCTCCGGGCCCCGAAAAGGCTTGGCGCCTGCCAAGTCTTCCATTAGTAAATGGATCCGTCAGACCATAGTTGGGGCCTATTCTGCCAAAGGGAAGGTACCCCCTTTTCGTGTTACTGCTCATTCTACTCGTGCGGTTGGGGCGTCCTGGGCTTTTCAGCACCAGGCCTCTGTTGAGCAAGTTTGTAAGGCTGCTACTTGGTCTTCTGTTCACACTTTTTCCAAGTTTTACAAGGTTGATGTTCGGGCCTCAGCGGATGCTGTGTTTGGCCGCAAAGTTCTGCAAGCTGCAGTGGTTTAAGTTGTGCCTTGTTGCCTTGTTTTGGATCCCCGCCCTTTATGGACACTGCTGTTGGATGTCCCACACATTATGAATTTCTTGAAGCGGGGTGTGTGACATACTTAGAATAATACCATTTTGTGAATACTCACCTGTAAAATGGGTATTATAAGTATGTCACACACCCCGCTTCACCCTGCCCTTTTGTATTCTGGATCCTTTATATGGTGAACTTTGCGTTACTTTGCGTTGTTATGCTTTGTGTTGGGCTCTTCCTGGTCCCTTACCTTACTGCTGTTCTTATACTGGGTAATGAGTGGGAGGTCCCAGGTATTTATGGACCGGGAGGGGCTCTCTTTTTTCCTGGCATCTCTGCATATCGCCATCTACAGGTCAGTATTACCCACACATTATGAATTTCTTGAAGCGGGGTGTGTGACATACTTATAATACCCATTTTACAGGTGAGTATTCACAAAATGGTATTTTTGTGATTACTCACCTGTAAAATGGGTATTATAAGTATGTCACACACCCCGCTTCACCCCGCCCTTTGGTATTCTGGATCCTCTGTATGGTGTACCTTTTTTACTGTTACTGGTTATTTTGGCTCTTCCTGGTCCCTTTACTGCTGTCTTAATACTGGGGAATGAGTGGGAGGTCCCAGGTATTTATGGACCGGGAGTGGCTCGCTTTTTTTCATGACATCTCTGCAAGATCTCCCTCTACAGGTCGGTATAACCCAAGTGTAAAGACTATTTTGAAGCGGGGTGTGTGACATACTTATAATACTAATTTTACAGGTGAGTAATCACAAAATGGTATTTTGTGTTTCCAGCAGTGTCAGAAAAGGGTTTAGTCTAATGCTGCTGCGGGCCCACCCACCCGAGCATCATGCCTGGTACTGGGTAAACTCTGGCATCATGCTTAATGCTAGGTTATGCACAGAGGGGCTTCAGCAACCAGGTGGGGCAGTAGACCGGTAATGAGGAAGCACAGAAGTGTGTTGGGGGGGCGCCATCCTGTAGTCTTGCACAGGGCATCCTCCATCCTAAAGCGGGCTATGGATGTAGACCTTATATTCTTAGTATACAGTACGTCCTGCTCCAGATAGAATACTTACTATCGGGTATTACACCGCCAGATGGCGCTGGACTGCAGAGACATCAAAAATAGGCTCCTCCCGGCCCCTCAAATACCCAGGGACCTCCCACAAATCCCCAGATTTTCTCTGCAGTCTGGACTGCGAAGGACAAGAAGATGGCTCTCTCTACTCGCAGGTGAGTGGGGCTATTAGCCCTCGGCCCTGTAGGACTATTCCCACCCGTTCCATTAGTAATGTGGCTCCCAGCCCTGGCTGCGCTGGTCGGGTGAAGGTAGGCAAAACCGCTGTTAGGTGCTTAGGAGCGCTGCTCCACCACAATCCCCCACCAAAGGGGGTTCAGGCATATGGTGAGCCTCTATGGGATGCCCCTCCCGCACTACTGCCCCCCGTCCCTGTCTATCGGTGGGCCCTACGTTAAGTGGCCGCTGTCCTCCCTCACTCTCCTGGTAGCCTTCGGGGGAAAAGAGGGGGGTGTGTGTGTATGTGTGTGTATGTATGCTTATACGTGTATTGGCTTTGTGATTCATTACTTTATGCCTTGTGTCAGCCGCCGCGCTGACTTGTTTTTACATTATATTTTTAAAAGTTGCCGCCGCCGCGCGCCTTTTTTCACTATGTTCTGCGCTTGGCGGCGGCGTTACCTCAGGCGCCGGTGCGCCGTCATTGGCTGCTTATCACGTGTTGGCTTTGCGCTCTGCGGGGGGGGCGGGGCCTGTCTTTGGCGTGTTCCGCATCATTGCTTGTGCGGGCCCACCCCTCGAGGTATACCAACGCCATTTTGTCTGCTTGGTCGGCTTCTCTGTGACGGGCCTCTACCTACCACAGTCCGTAAGTGCCCTCGCGGGCGGCTTTATTACCACTTTTTAATTATTGTCTGCTTATGGCTCATTTGATTGTGTCTTTCAGACGGGCGAACCCATTGGCTTCTCCCCTCTATTAGTTGGTTAACTTGTGAGGCCTAGTGTAATTACTCCCACTTCCCTAGCGGGTTATTGGGGCATCCCGGGTTGCTGTATAGCATTAATCCCTATCGGCCTATAGTGCTGCTGTAATCACCATATGGGGTCATCTCAGGATAATGTGACCGGGGTTCCTTCGGGACAAGCCCGGCTGTGTGTAGCTTGTGGGGTGTCCCCTATTAGCGCTGACAATGCGCAGGTCTGTGTACCTTGTGCCGAGCAGGTGCTTGCTCTGTAATCTGGCCTTCCAGTGGCTGGGCCTGCACCTCGTTTCACTTCACCTACCCCCCCAAGCTTAAATCTCACTCCTACTGAGTTGCATACAAGTGGGGATTCTCAACCTGATGTGTCTTCTAGACTGCCTAGTGTTGAGAAGTTAATTGCTAATACCTTGGCGAGTAAGGCCCCTGCTAAAAAGCGGCACTTAACGCCTAATGTCACTCTTTTCCCTATGGAAACTGATGAGTTTTGGCATCTTTGTGGCTATACCCCTTCGGACGAAGGGGAGCTATTCTCCGACTCAGGGTCATCTGATGAGAGGCCCAGGGGTCATGACGATTCTGGCTCTGACCCCTGGGCTCCGGATGATACTGATAGACTGCTGGCCCAGATTTTTGAGGTTCTGTCCATTTCTCCCCCTGTTGCGGCTCCCAGGTAAAGGGGGGAACTGTTCCATACCGCTAAGTCACGCTTGGAATTTCCTGAGCAAGCACATTTCAATAACATTGTGCTCAAGGAATGGGAACGTCCCAGTAGACTTCCCGGTGTACCTAAGAGTTGGGATAGGAAGTATCCCTTTCCTGCTGATGTGGTAAAGTGTTGGTCATCCCCTCCCGAAGTGGATGCCCCGGTCCTAGGGTTATCTAACACCTCTGTTATGCACTCCCCTGACTCTACTACCCTGCGGGATGCTGAGGACCGGTGCATTGACCAGCTGGCGTCCCATGCCTTTGCATGTGTGGGGACGGTGCTGCGCCCGTTCTGTGCCTCGGCCATTATGGCTGTGGCCATTAGGACCCTGCTCAGAAATATACTTGATAGTGCCCCTGATGATTTGCCTTGTGAGGTGTTTGATGCAATCTCTAGTTGTGATGTTTTTGTAAATTTTGTCCTCTCTGCCTTGGATGACACAATTAGAATGTGTGCCAGAACATCTGCCCTTGTGGTGGCTATACGCCGCTCGGTTTGGCTGCGCCAGTGGGCTGCTGACAACGCTGACAAGAAGGCCCTCACTGGTTTTCC
Organism: Gastrophryne carolinensis; assembly: GCA_027917425.1. Taxonomy (NCBI): domain Eukaryota; kingdom Metazoa; phylum Chordata; class Amphibia; order Anura; family Microhylidae; genus Gastrophryne; species Gastrophryne carolinensis. The sequence continues at coordinate 252,699,660 of CM051236.1, read as the reverse complement.
CCTCACTGTTTGGGGACCACCTGGACCATTTTGCTAAGGGAGGCAGGTTACCCCAGCGCAGGCGGCAGTCTTGGCCCTTTCGGTGTCAGAGCTCCTTCTCCTCCCCCTACCGTGGTGCTAGACAATGGAGGAGGGTTTCCTTTACTGGGGCCCGGGGAGACTTCTGGGGTAGAGGCAGAGGACGTGGACATCCTGGCTCCTCCTGGGGCCCCAAGATTAAGTCCTCTCCCAAGCCCCCTCAGGCATGATGGGGCGCCCTTACCCACAAGGGTGGGGGGACGGCTTCAGCACTTTGCTCACGTCTGGAGGCTTCATGTCTCAGACCGGTGGATTCAGGAGGTAGTGTCCTCCGGTTACAAGATAGAGTTTGCTGCCTGGCCGCCCCCAAGATTCATCAGATCCCGGATTCCTCAGGACCCTGCGTCAGCTCAGGAGCTAGTGCAGGCAGTGCAAGGCCTCCTGGAGCTGGGGGTCATCTGCAAGGTCCCTTTAAGAGAAAAGGGCAAGGGCTTCTATTCCAACCTATTCACAGTACCCAAAAAAGATGGGTCACTCAGGCCCATCCTGGACTTGAAGATCAACAAATTTGACAGGAGCAGGCGCTTTCGCATGGAAACTCTGTGCTCTGCCATCAGTTCCCTGTGCCCAGGGGATTTCATGACGTCTGTGGACATCAAAGATGCTTACCTTTATATTCCTGTGTTTCCAGGTCATCAAAGGTTCCTCAGGTTCGCTCTGGAGGATCAACACTACCAGTTTGTGGCATTGCCTTTTGGTCTCACTTCAGCTCCCAGGGTGTTCACCAAGGTGCTGGCAGGAGTGATGTCTCTGCTCAGGTTTCAGGGCATCTGCTGCCCTACCTGGACGACATTCTCATCACTTCCCAGTCTCTACATCAGGCAGAGTTGGATACTCAGCTGGTGGTGTCCACCCTGGAGTCATTTGGCTGGGTGATCAACCACCCCAAGTCTTCTCTGTCTCCCTCCTTGGTGACTTCATTCCTGGGAATGAATATGGACACCGTTCAGGCAAGGATTTCCTTCCTCAGCAGAAGGTGGACAGTCTGATTGTGCAGGTCCAGTTCCTGCTATCTTGTCATCGTCCCTCCATCAGGCAGGGAATGCAGCTGGTGGGTCTGATGGTGGCGTGCTTCGAGGCAGTCCCTTATGCTCAGTTCCACTTGAGGCCTCTGCAACTCCACCTATTGTCAGTATGGGACAAGGACCCTGCGTCCCTGGACCGGGTCTTTGCGCTTTCCCCCCTGGTCAGGCGTTCCCTCTCATGGTGGCTGGACTCCAGGAACCTGTTGGGGGGCAGATCCTTTCTTACCCCCTCCTGGAAGACTGTCACCACGGATGCCAGTCTGTCAGGTTGGGGGGTTTCTGGAAGTCCCTGCAGTTCCAAGGGAGGTGGATCCCTCAGGAGGCCCACACTCCTATCAACGTCTTGGAGCTGCGGGTGTTCAGGTTGGTTCTGGCTCAGTTGACTCATCACCTTTGGGGCCTGCCTGTTCAGGTGCGCTCGGACAACCAGGCGACAGTTGCCTACATCAATCATCAGGGAGGGACCCGGAGCAGGAGGGCCCTCCAGGAAGTGTCTCTGATCCTGACCTGGGCGGAGGCCAATGTTCCCTGCATATCAGCAGTGTACATCCCGGGGGTGGAAAATCTGCAGGGAGACTCTCTGAGCAGGGGGACCTCTCGCCAGGGAGAATGGTCCCTCTGCAACAGGGTGTTTCAATCTCTGTGTCACCATTGGGGTTTGCGTCCCATCACAAGCTACCAGCCTTTGTCTCCCTGTCCCAGGATCCTCTGGCCTTGACCACGGATGCCCTAGCAATGTCATGGCAGGACTTTCAGCTCCTGTATGTCTTTCCTCCAATTCACCTGCTGGGAAGGGTTCTGCGCAAGATTGTTCTGGAGGGGGTGCCAGCAATTCTGGTGGCCCCCAGGTGGCCAAGAAGAGCGTGGTTTGCAGACGTGGGGCAGCAGGCAGTAGATCAGTTCTGCCCAGGGTGCCAGTCCTGCTCACTCAGGGTCCCTTACGCCATCCCAATTTACAAACTCTGGCTTTGACGGCCTGGCTGCTGAAACCTCCATCTTGATGGAGAAGGGGCTGTCTTCCTCGGTTGTTGATACCATGATAAAGGCTAGGAGGAAGTCTTCTTCTTCCATTTACTATAGGGTTTGGCGTGCCTACATTGACTGGTGTGAGTCTCAGTCTCTTCCCTGTCGTGTGTTCTCTATTCCCAGGATCCTGGAGTTCCTGCAGCATGGGTTGGAGATGGGGCTCCAACTCAGTACTCTGGAGGGTCAAGTTTCTGCCCTGGCTGTTTTCTTCCAGAAGTCCTTTGCTCAGCATTCTCTGATCAGGACCTTTTTCCAGGGGGTTACTCATGTGCGTCCCCCACGTAATCCTATGTTGCCTGTTTGGGATTTGAACTTGGTTTTGTCAGCCTTCCAGGGTGCTCCCTTTGAACCTGTGCAGGATGCTGCCCTGGCCATTCTTACTCTCAAAGTTGTCTTTTTGGTGGCTATCACCTCTGTTAGGCGGGTGTCTGAGTTGGCGGCGCTCTCCATCCAGCCCCCCTATTTTGAGAGACACCAGGACAAGGTGGTGTTCCGCTTTAAGCCAGACTTTCTGCCTAAGGTTGTGTCTGCCTTTCATTTGAATCAGGACATTGTTCTTCCGTCATTGTGCCCTAAGCCTAGTAATGCTAAGGAGAGGGTCTTGCATTACTTGGATGTAGTTAGGTGTCTGAAGTACTATCTGGTGGTTACTGCACCTTTCAGAAAAACTTATGCTCTTTTTGTGGTCCCTTCTGGTCCTAGGAAGGGTTTGGCTCCTGCCAAGTCTACTATCAGCAAATGGATCCGTCAGGCTGTGATTCAGCCCTATTCTGCTAAGGGGAAGAATCCTCCCTTCCGCCTTACTGCTCATTCTACTCGTGCTATTGGTGCCTCTTGGGCTTTTCAGCACCAGGCTTCTGTTGAACAAGTTTGCAAGGCCGCTACTTGGTCTTCTGTTCATACCTTTTCAAAGTTTTACAAGGTTGATGTTAGGGCCTCAGCTGATGCTGCTTTTGGCCGTAAGGTTCTGCAGGCGGCAGTGGTCTGACCTGTCTGTTGTTACCTTTGGGGACCCCACCCTACTTTATGGACACTGCTATTGGATGTCCTGAGTGTAAGTAATCTATCTGGAGCAGGACGTACTGTATAATAAGAATAATACAATTATGTGATTACTCACCTGTAGAATTGGTATTATGAGTATACAGTACGTCCTGCTCCAACCCACCCTTGGTTTTGCATTATCTTGGATCCCCTGTATGGTGATTGTTACCATTGTTATAGTTACCAGTTTGGGTTTGTCTTAATTCTCCCGGCTTCTCGTTAACTGCTTTTCAATGCTGGGGATTGTGGGAGGTCCCTGGGTATTTGAGGGGCCCAAGTGTAAGTAATCTATCTGGAGCAGGACGTACTGTATACTCATAATACCAATTCTACAGGTGAGTAATCACAGAATTGTATTTTTTTGTTGATTGAAATCCTGTATGGGAATGCCTTTGGGGGCTGCAGTGGTCATGCGTGGAAGCATTCATATAAATCTGGTAATTTATGTGACAAGTGTCATTTTTTAATAGTTTAAGTTGTGTCTAAAAATGTATGTGTGTTTTTTGTCTTTAAATAGAAATATTGATGCACCCTGGGTTCTTAGTCCTTCACCTAAAGAACTGCATGGAACATTGATTTAGCTACTTTTTGCCTTTGTGGCTGAATGTAAGGAGAAAACCAGAAGATTAACACGTGCTGTAGACATCAAATCTGTGTGAACAAGCTCATTTTGTGAGGACTCATCACAGAGGTACTTAAAGCAAGCCTGCCGGTACAGTTACCTGGATTGGGTGCATGTTATTTTTTTTGCATGAAATAAAATGCCACTGTGGCCCTTTCAACCTAATGCTGGGAAAACATCCTTTAGCAGAAGATGGAAAAGTACAGTAACTGATCTTCTACCTGCAGAGACAAGTTGGCTGTATGCTATCAGATGTGTTGCCAAATAAAATACCCACACAGGCATACAGTGAAAAAGGGGGGGTTGGGCTTTATAGAGGAGAAGGTCAAGTGGGAAGGGTGTAGGGTCAGCGGGGGTCCTCCTGGGGTCTCACTCATGGGACAAACAGGGGGCTGGGGAAAGAGGTGCCTACAGGGAGAGGAAAGAGGGACTAAGTCACAAGGAACTGTCAGGTGCCCATTCTGAGGTCCCAGTTCCAGGGTAGTAGTTACCAAGTTGGAGGTGGGATGGAGAGGTAAGCCCACACTGGAAAGGAATAGATGCCTCTCATGGGTACCACTGGTCCTGGGTGGTGCCCCCTGTGTCCCGGAGCTCTCCGAAGGATCCCCGGGCGTTCCCATTGGGCTTGGGCTGGTGGCGGTCCATAGGGAGCAGGGTGTTTTCCTTTAGAAAAGCAACAAGTTAAAGGGAGAGTAGCTTACCCTGGTGGGGGTTGTCCATCCTCAGCTTCCATCTCCACAGCTGCTGGTTTGGTCCTGGTGGCGGTGGGTTGACGAGATCCCCAACTTCTGGTCGTTGGGATACCCCGGGGAGTTCTGCCATGGCCTGGCCATCCAGACAACGCGTGACCACGAGAACCCCAGGGCAGAAGGATGGACATTGCCCAGTCAAGGGGGATTGGTGGAGCGGATCCTTCTTTGCCTGAGGAGCTGGGCTTCTCCATTGCTGCTGGGTTTGGGATGCTCATTTGGGGGTTGGGTGCCCTGAGTTGGTGGGGGTGGATGAGTGGGTCATGGCGGGCGACTGGGCACAGCCCTCTTCCCTCGCCACTGCTGGACTCATTGCTGGGGAGCAGTAAGCTGGGGCCTCATATAAAATACGGGTAGAGGGGGAGGGATTAAGAGCAAGTTAAAAGGGTGGACCATGGTATAAAAGCCCCGGTAGAGTGGGAAATCAAGGTCATGGTGCAGCAGAATTGTGCTAGGTAGCGGAGAGCAGGGATCAATGCTGCTTAGACGAAGACGCTGGCGGGACAGAACCCAGGTGGACCAAGGCGTGGGCATGACAGACGTGGAGCCCCTATGAAGGGATACTTGGGAATTGTGAGACTGGGAAGCATTACCTAGACTCTCTTGCATTGATTTTTGCAACCAGTACAAAATGATACAGACCCCAGTAACGCGAGACCCCTGGCCTTGCTTTAACAGTTGTGAGGGAGAGGGGCCCTCATTTGTGAGAAACAGTTCGGTCTCTGATGCTGGGATGGAGAGGCTTCCCCGTGTCCACCCTTGCTGGCATACATATAACTCAGATACATTCTGGAAACCCAGTGACTGCCAGGGGAGACACTGACCATATTGCCTACACCTTGAAGGTTAGAGAGAGAGGGTGCTCAGCTTAACGTGGAGTGGCTCTTGCCTGGAGCACCCATCTGGTGAAGGCTTACTGTGTTTGTGAGAGTGTGTCAAAAGGTTGTCTACCCTTCCAGAGATCCAGGATTTCCTGAACAGACAGCAAGACTGCTAGACGGAGTGGGTCTCGGCTGCAGAGGAGTCCCTAGCGTGGGTGTTGGGGTACTCTTGACAAAGATTGTTTTATTTAAAACAACAGGAAGCGGGAGGTATTATGTAGGTCTAGGGACCCTTCTCACTTTTGGTATAGGCATGCTGGTCATGGCCGCGTTGTGTTTACTGTGTGGCTTTTAAAACAGTTTGCTGATGGCCCGGTTTATCATTTAATATCAATCTATTTATGTACAAAGTGGGTGAAATAAGTACTGAATACATCAACTGTCTTTTTAATTCAAGTGCACACTTGTGCTCTCCATTTGCTGAATGACATAGTCAGAGCAAATGGCTCTCATTGGATGAGAGTCCATGCATGTGCCTTTGGACCAAGGAGAGGCATACTGGCTTTCTGGGGTGGTTCACACAGCAGGGCATCCCAATTTGGGGAATGGAACAAAACCCAGGGAAAGTGAAGTTCCCAAGGTTTGTTCTGCTTTAAAATGTTTAGGCTTTTCAAAAATATCCTTTCTTTTCAGACCTCAACTAACCAAAATGTATAGGCCCTGTAATTAAAAAAACCTCGGATGAGGGCTCTGTGTGAAATGTATGTCCCTCTACAGGCAAAGACTAACTCTCCCTCCTTGCCCCCCTTGGGAACAGTAAATAATAAGCCATTTCAAAGCACATGAAAATCTCTGATTGTATGTAGATGCCAGATGTATTCTAGGGGAAGCTGATTTCTTTGCTTCAATTTCTGGGTCATGGCTGACCTGGAAACATGTGTCATGTTGCTGCTTTTTGAGTCATGAGCATTCTCTGGTGTGGTCAGAGAACAGCTGTGGGACCACCGTGGCTTGCTGTTCTTGCTCACACTGAGAGCTCCAAGGGACAGAGTAGCTGTAGAACTGCTTTTTTGAGTGGTGCTGGAGGAATGAAATTAAAAAAAGGGCAGAATTTGGAGCCCTGCTTCTATTTCTACCCTGCACTGCAGAAATTGGAGGAGAGGCGCATGGGACAGGCACCAGGTGAGCTGCTTGCTGGCTAATTATTGCTGTTGGATTGAGAGTCTCTTTAAAGTGACAGCCAAGATCTAAGCTGCGTATCTTAAGAAAAACAGAATAAGGTGGACATACAGTGTTCAGCCTGAAAAACCTTCTTATTGTGTGTTTCTTTTTTGTATTATTGTATACATTTTACGAAAATGATATAATCACTTTACTAAGGTGCAGCTTAAGGAACATTGTCACATATACATTTCTATATATTCTTTAGGGTATACTTATGGAATTGGTTACAAAAAAATTGTCTAAACTACTAAAGGTTCTAGTGAGGAGCCATAATCTGGAAGTGAAAAGATCATAAATTCACCATAAACCGGCCATGACCAGGTGTTGCCCACAAGATTTTAAACAGAGGAGTGAAAAGACTAGTCCAAAGACTTGTCCAAAAACCAAGGGTCACTTGTGGAGAGCTACAGAAAGACCTGGAATCAGCAGGTACATTACAATAAGTAATGCACTCAACCTCCATGGCCGGTATGCATGCTCATGAAGCCAGATGTCATTACTAAGGAAAAAGCATGTTGAAGCATTTAATGAGTGCTCAACATTTTGACAAGCCTGTGAAAAACTCTGATAATATAGCCTGGTCAGACGAGACCAAATTGGAACTCTTTGAAAGCCATAATACACATCTTAATTTGGAGGTGAAAAGGCACTGGTTATCCCTCCAAAAACACCATACCAACAGTGACGTTCGGAGGTGGGAATATCATGGTGTGGGGCTGTTTTTCAGCATATGTCATGCTTCATATAATTGAAGGAAGAATGAATAGACAAATGTACTGATACGTTCTTGATAGAAATCTGCTGCCATTAACCAGGATGATGACTTTGGTATGAGGGTGTACATTTCAGCAAGACAATGATGCGAAACACACAGCAAATTGGTTCTAGAGAAAGAAAATAAGGCTGATAGAATGGCCCAGTCAATCACCTGACCTGAATCTAATTGAAAATCTATGGAATCTATTGAAAATCGAACAAAATGGAACAAAAGCTCTGAGTTTGTAGAAGGAGCCAACATAGCCTTCAGGGTTTAAAGAGTGTTTGTGTGGAAGTATGGGCCAAAATCTCACCTAACACCTTAAGAATGCATGCGACTAGTTTCTCCATACAGGAGGTGTCTTGAAGCTGTCATCACCAGCCAAGGCTTTTGCACGTAGTATTAAATACATTTTAGTAAGCATGATCAATACTTTTTCCCTGTATCATTTCTCATTATTACACATAATAAATGTATGAACGTCTATGGTTTGATTTCTTTGCATGTGTGGATATATATATATATATATATATATATATTTTTTTTTTTAAGGGAGCACTATCGTAAAATATCGCAAAACACAGTGGGAGAAAGGAGAGAGGAAGCATACACAGTTGACAGTGCACAAAAATTTAAAGAGGCTGCTGTCCTTCTAGGTAAAGGAATGAATATAGGAATAAAAAAGTGGATACAAACTTGTTTATGACAGAACATTTAGGAGAAGTGTCTATGGAAGATCAAAATCAACCCCCCCCCCCCCAAAAAAAAATGCACAGTCTGAAGGGAGAGGTGAGGTGTGAGGGGAGTCAAAACTCAGGTTTTCAGAGGAACCATGCACCAGAAACTAAGCTCTGATATACTTTTGTCCATACCAAATGTTTAGAAATTGAATGACTAAAGTTGTTCTGTCATCTCTGGCACAATTATTGTTTATAAATACATTGTATGGTCCTCAATAATTATTATTGTTTATAAAGCACCATCATCTTGCACTGTACCTTGTGAAATTACCAATAGAGTAAAGCAACTTACAATACATGAGCATTATGAGTCAGATATAAAAGCAGTGCACAAATACATAGTTTTACCGAAATACACAAGGAGAGAAGGCCCTACCAGTTTGCTTACAATCCGAAGGATAAAGCGTGGAGACAAAAGATAGGTCACAAGTAATAGTACACTTTGTAAGATGGCAAATGATCTGAAGTGGTTCGGGCTGTCAGTAATTTAGCCCACATGTTAGGTTCATCTTATTAGGTGGGTTTTGAGGGTACCCTTTAAGATTTGGGCAAATGCAAATTGTATAGCGAAGGGCATTCCAGATCAATGGGGCGTCGTGTGCGAAGTTCTGAAGTCGGGAGGAGGTGATTAGGGTTGAGAACAGGATAAAGTCCAGGGCAGAGCAGAGTTTGTGCCTAGCTTGGTATTTGTAGATAAGCTAAGAAATGTAGGCAGGATCCTGATTGCAGGGTACTTTGTAAGTTAGGGTTGAGTTTTAAATTGAATTCTCTCAGAAATTGGCACCCAGTCGAGGGACTGACATAGAGGAGCAGCACTAGAGAAATGAGAGTAGAGATGAAGTAGAGCAGCAGAGTTGAGGCCACAAAGGCGAGTGTTACAGTAGTCTAGTCGGGATATGATCAGGACATGCACTAAGATTTTAATGGTATCAGGTGAGAGGAAGGGGTGGATTTGGGAGATATTTTTGAGTTGGAGATGACAGGAGGTGGCTAGGGAGTGAATGTGAAGTGAGTCTAGCATCACAACAAGGCATTGTGCTTGGGGAGCTACAGTAATTGTGAGGTTGGGGCTTAGATAAATATTTACTGCTTATCAGATGAATTTGTGATTAATGATGCAGGACCAATGATTCCAGGTTATGGCACAACCATGCAGGTTTACCTTTACCCCAAGAATCTTTACCCATTGTGGGGGGGTTTCATCTTTGTAGCAGTAGTCTGCAAGGTTTACAGCAGTCAGAGACAGGGACACAGTAGCACAGTTTAACACCAGGCTTGCTGGCTTTTATTTTGTGGCATAAAATAAAGTACAGCCTTCACACATCAAACATAAATAAACTCTACCCGGCTGGGCTCTAACTGAACAACATGTCTCCCTCGCTATACAGGCGACCTACTACCAGCTCCCCGTTACACAACGTAGAACAGTATTTGTTACCTCATATGAAATGAAGTAAAGTCCAGTGTGGGCTATCAGGCCTCAGATCCTTCTCAGACAATCTCTGTCTCTCTGCATGGACCCCCCCCCCCCCCCCCCCCCCGGGTGTGCACAATTAACACCTTATAGACCAGTAAATGGACTGAGCACAAGACAATACCTGTGAGCTGAAAGGAAAACAAGCAAGTGAAAAATGTAATACCTCAAGAGTTTTAGATGCTCCCTTAAAATGCATTTTTTAAGGTTAGCCTACCACATTCACTAATCTAACTCTTATTCTCTAACCCAACTTTTACATCATTTTTCTGAAACCGATGCATTATCAAACACTATGCACTACACCCTTTGCCCCCCAAAAGCATTAAATCAGTTTTTGGCTGGCCCTTTTTATTGGTAAGATGGCTGGACCATGGCACACAGCACTTATTACATTCTTGTCTCGCCCCCTATTCTCCTCTTAGATTGTAAGCTTGCGGGCAGGGTACTCATTCTTTTTGTTTCAATGGCTTACCTGTTTTGTTGCTATTTAACTTTTACTGTTTGTATATGAACCCTCTAAATATGCGCTGCTGAATATGTTGGTGCTATATAAATAAAGATTATTATTATTTTTTATATTTTTAAATATAATGTATTATTATTATAAATGACAGGTAGCTGTATAATAAGACTTATCATTCCCTAGTAATCCAGGCAAGAGGCTGCCTTATACCTCACTTGCAAAGTTAATGGAGCTGTGTGCCCAGCATTATTTGCAACCTGTCCTTACAGCTTCCAAACAGTGGGCAATTGAGGTTGCCTCCAGGCTGCAACATACATGTCTAAGCTTCCCAGCACATACCCCCCTTAGTGGATGCGTTATGGACTAGTTTGTCTTTTTGCTACATGGCCAACCAAGTTTGAGGTGGTGGTGGCTGGATGGGTAGGGTGGAGGCCCATAGTTCAACAATCTTTTTATCTATCTATCTTTTTATATATAAGTTGTGCAGTTTATACTTTTGTGAGCTATTTATAGAAATGTTATATGGTTATTGTATTGGTAGACACCCTTTCCTGCCCAGGAGACTCCCCCAAACTCCAAAACAACCCTTTACATTTGAAATACCCCCCACAAACTACATATTCTCTGGAAGTACACGCCTCAAGCTTTCTAGGCGTACCAGACTTGTTTATATGGGCGTAGTTTTCTGGAAGTGATCCTTCAATCAATTCTTTGGTTGCACAGAGGTTCCCTAAAAAAGAATAAAAAAAAAAAAGAATCAAAGCCACATTTTCCTAAAAAAACTATATGCAAACAAGAAAAAACAAGTTAAATCTGAAAAAGCAACATGCCCCTAACAGAACAATACCCAACATGCATAGCTACTGTAAAGGGAAGAGTTGGCAAACACCCCAAAGTAAAGCATGTGCGTAACGGTAATTTTACTTGAAAATTTTAGTTTTGCAGACAAAGTGCTCACCTTGTAATTTTTCAACCAAAACAACCCTTTACATTTGGAATATCCCCCATAAACCATATATTCCCTGAAAGTACACGTTAATCTTTCTAAGTGTACCCAGCTTGTGATAGTGGGCTCATCTTTCCCTAAAAAAATGTATTAAAAAGCTGAATAAAAAACATGTTCTCCTAAAATATCAATATGCAAACAAGAAAAAACAAGGTAAATCTGAAAACGCAGGGTCCTCCGAGCAGAACAATACCCAACATGCATAGGTACTATTAACTCTTTCAATTGCCCGCCTACTTGAAGTTTTGTCACCCTCTGTTGACAGGTCATTTTTCCCCATTTTGTGCCATGTTTAACCGTGATTTTTGCCTGAATTTCCAGGAAAATTATATATATATTTTTTTGCAGCAGTTTAGGCTTTAACGTGAAATGTCTTGTTTGTAATATTCCAAGTATACAGCACGTCCTGTTCCAGAATATTCCTTACACATGGGTTATACATCCACAAGATGGCGCCGGACTGCAGAAAACAACTTGTGGCTCCTCCCGGCCCCATATAATTCAGGGACCTCCCTCAAATTCCCCAGATCTGCAGTCTGGACTACGAAGATAGAAGATGGCTCTCTATACTGCGCAGGTGAGCGGGGCTTATCAGCCTGCAGCCCTGTAGGACTGTTCCGACCCGTTCCGAACCCACTGCCTCCCAGCCTCGACTGACTGGTTCGGGTGAAGGTAGGTAGCACCGGGGTCAGGTGCTGAGGAGCGCGGCTCCGACCGCAGTCCCTGCTTTGACATGGGTAGGCGGTACAGGCTTGTGGTGAGCCTTGTGGGATGCCCCCTCCTGATCTCCGGGGTTCTCCCTAATCCCTAGGTGTCTGCCCCCTCCTTTGGGGCATCCCGGGTAGCTGTGATTAGCGTTAACCCTTTTGGCCTGTTGTGCCACTCAAATCACCATATGGAGGCTTCTGGGAATAATGGGCCTGGGGTTCCTTCGGGACAAGCCCGGCTATGTGTCGCGTGTGGGGTATCCCCTATAAGTGATGATGTCAGGGTATGTGTACCCTGCGCTCAACAGGTGCTTGCGCTGCAGTCTGGGTTGTCTGTTACTGGGCCTGGTGCTGCTCCCCCTCTGGCTTCGCCTACCCCCCATGCTTGCATCTGACCCCTAATGAGGGGCATACTAGCGGGGAGTCTCAATCTGATTTGGCTGCACGGGTGGCTAGTATTGAAAAACATTGCTGATCTGCCCCGCGTAAGGCTTCTGGTAAGAAGCGGCATTTATCACTTGCTGTTTCCCTCTTCCCTGTAGAGGATGAGGGACCTTACTCACTCCCTGGTCCTTACCCCCTTGAGGAGGGGGAATTGTTTTCTGATTCAGAATCCTCTGAGGAACAACCTAAGATATATGGTGGTACCCGGTCCCCCCTTGGGGAAGTCCCGTGGTCCCCTGATGACACTGACAGATTGTTGAGTCACATATTTGAAGTGCTTTGTATTTCTCCCCCTGCAGTGGCTCCGCAGCAGCAGGGTGAGCTTTTTCATACGGCTAAGCCACGCTGGGAGTTCCCTGAGCAGTCTCACTTTAATAATCTAGTGTTCAAGGAATGGAAATGGCCTAGCAAGTTGCCCGGGGTGCCCAAGAGTTGGGACAAGAGGTATCCCTTTCCTGATGATGTGATGTGATTAAGCATTGGTCATGCCCTCCCGAGGTGGACGCACCCGTTCTAGGGTTGCCCAATACCTCTGTCATGCATTCTCCTGATACTACTACTCTTCGGGATGGTGAGGACCGGCGCTTGGACCAACTGTCCTGACGGCTCTGCGCCCGGTTTGTGCCTCTGCCATTACGGCTATTGCTATTTAAGGGGTGCTTAAGTGTCTCTTGGATGGGGCCTCTGAGGATGCGGGAAGAGTAGAGTATAGATCTCTCCTGCTTTGCAAGGAATTTATTACATATATTCTTTCTTAAGAACGGAATTGATGCAGATGCCATTTGATGTTATAAACTACTGATAACACGCTTTTATTGATCTGGAGCCGGTAAGAGTTTGCACTATCGGTGGAGGATAATTTGCACATACCTGTGTGAAGTGCATGCACCGTGGGATAATGTGTATGATAACGACGCACCAGTTCCTTTACCCAGAACTTTCAGCCACTTGTTAAATGATATTTTTGCTCTGTGTGTTTCTACTATACATATATTCTTTCTGCCATGGATGATGCCATTAGAATGTGTGGTAGGACTTCTGCCCTTTTGGTGGCTTTACGCCGCTCTGTCTGGCTGCGTCAGTGGGTAGCTGATAATGCTGCTAAGAAGGCTCTCACTGGGTTTCCCTTCAAGGGGCTGCGCCTCTTTGGTGAACGCTTGGACTTGTTTGCCAGGGGCGGCAGGTTACCTCAACGTAGGAGACCGTCCCGGTCCTTTCGGGGGATGGGTGCCTTTCTCCTATCCTTCCGTGGTTCCAGAACTGGTCAAGGAGTCTCCTTTGCTGGGGCTCGCGGAGACCATTGGGGCAGGGGCAGAGGACGTGGCCGCCCTGGCCTTTCCTGGGGTCTCAAGCAAAAATCCTCCCCGAGCCCCCTCAGGCATGAAGGGGCGCCCTCACGCATCCGGGTGGGGGGATGACTCCGGCTCTTTGATCACGTCTGGAGGCTTCGCGTCTCAGACCGGTGGATTCAGAAGGTAGTGTCCTCCGGTTACAAGATAGTTTGCAGCCTGGCCACCCCCAAGATTCATCAAATCTCAGATGGCTCAAAACCCCTTGTCAGCCCATGGCCTGTGTCTTGCTGTCCAAAACCTTCTGGAGTTGGGGGTCATCTGCCCGGTGCCTTTCAGGGAAAGGGGCAGAGGCTTCTATTCCAATCTTTTCACTGTCCCCAAAAAGGACGGATCCTTCAGACCCATCCTGGATTTAAAGCGTCTCAACAAGTTTGTCAGATTCAAACATTTTCGCATGGAAACTCTGTGCTCAGCTGTCAATTCTCTGCGCCCGGGCGACTTCATGGCCTCTGTAGACATCAAAGACGCTTACCTTCATGTACCAATCTTTCCAGGTCATCAGAAATTCCTGAGGTTCGCTTTGGAGGTATCACCTCGGCTCCCAGGGTATTCGCCAAGGTGCTGGCTGGCTTGATGGCTCTGCTGAGGTCTTAGGGCGTTCGCATCCTTCCTTATTTGGACGACATTCTCATCACGTCTCAGTCCTTCCAGCAGGCCGAGCGGGATACCCAGATGGTGGTGTCCACACTAGAGTCCTTCGGCTGGGTAATCAACCATCCCAAGTCTTCCCTGTCCCCGTCACTGGTGAGGTCCTTTCTGGGCATGACTCTGGATACATCTCAGGTCAAGATTTTTCTCCCTCAGCAGAAGGTGGAGAGTCTTCAAGCTCAGGCCCAGCTTCTTCTGTCTTGCCCTCATCCATCCATCCGGCAGGGGATGCAGCTGTGGGCCTGATGGTGTCTTGTTTCAAGGCGGTTCCATACGCTCAGTTCACATGGGACCTCTTCAACTTCACCTCTTGTCAGTATGGGATGGGGACCCCGTGTCCCTGGATCAGGTATTTGTTCTGTCCCCTCTGGCCAGGCGGTCTCTCTCGTGGTGGCTGGACCTGTTGGTGGGCAGATCCTTTCTGGCCCCTTGCTGGGAGACAGTCACCACAGATGCCAGTCTGACTGGTTGGGGGGGGGCTTCTGGGAATCCTTGAAGTTCCAGGGTCAGTGGGGCCCTCAGGAGGCCCATGCCCCTATCAACATCCTGGAACTGAGGGCGATAAAGTTGGTTCTCGCCCAACTGACTCCACACCTTCGGGGTCGGGCGGTTCAGATCCGCTCAGACAACCAGACGGCGGTTGCCTACATCAATCATCAGGGAGGGACCGGGAGCAAGAGGGCCCTCAAGGAAGTGTCCCTGATACTGTCTTGGGCGGAGGAGAATGTTCCCTGCATCTCAGCTGTGTACATCCCGGGGGTGGAAAATCTGGAGGCAGACTCCCTGAGCAGGGGGACTTCTCGTCTGGGAGAATGGTCCCTCAGCAGCAGGGTATTTCGCTCTCTGTGCCACCGCTGGGGTCAGCCAGATGTGGATCTGTTTGCGTCCCGTCACAATCACAAGCTCCCAGTCTTTGTCTCTCTGTCCCAGGACCATCTGGCCTTGGCCATGGATGCACTAGCAATGTCTTGGAAGAGCTTTCAGCTTCTCTATGTGTTCCCTTCGTTCCCTCTGCTGGGTGCTGCGCAAGATAGCCCAGGAAGGGGTGCCAACCATTCTGGTGGCCCCTTGTTGGCTAAGAAGAGTGTGGTTCGCAGACATTGTGCAGTTGGCAGTAGATCAGTATGCCCTGCCCAAGGATCCAGATCTGCTCACTCAGGGGCAGCTACGCATCCCAATTTACAAACGCTGGCTTTAACGGCCTGGCTGCTGAAACCTCCATCTTGATGGAAAAAGGGCTGCCTGCTTCTGTTGTTAATACCATGATTCGGGCTAGGAAGAAATCCTCGTCATCTATCTACTATAGGGTATGGCATGCTTACATTCACTGGTGTGAGTCAAAGTCATATTCATGTCGGGTGTTTTCTGTTCCCAGGATTCTGGAATTCCTGCAATATGGTTTGGATTTGGGTCTTCAACTTAGTACCCTCAAAGGACATGTTTCAGCTTTGGTCATTTTCTTCCAAAGATCCTTTGCCAACCATCGTCTGGTTAAGACTTTCTTCCAGGGGGTTACTCACGTGCGTCCTCCACGTAAGCCTATGTTACCAGTCTGGGATTTGAACTTGGTCTTATCTGCCCTGCAGGTTTCTCGCTTTGAGCCCTTGCGTGAGGCCCCTTTGTCCATTCTGACACTTAAGGTAGCCTTTTTGGTGGCTATCACTTCTGTTAGGCGTGTTTCTGAGCTGGCGGTGCTTTCCATCAAACCTCCTTACTTTGAGAGACACCTGGATAAGGTAGTGTTTCTATTTCCGCCTAAAGGTTGTGCCTGCCTTTCATCTCAATCAGGACATTGTTTTACCTTCTTTGTGTCCAAATCCTAGTAACTCTAAGGAGCGGGTCTTACATTCCCTGGACGTGGTCAGGACTTTGAAGTTTTATCTGGTAGCTACTGAATCCTTCAGGAAGACTAATGCTCTTTTTGTTCTCCCTTCTGGACCTAGGAAGGGTTTGTCTCCGGCTAAATCCACTATCAGCAAGTGGATCTGTCAGGCTGTGGTACAAGCCTATTCTGCTAAGGGGAAGGAACCTCCCTGCTGCCTTACTGCTCATTCTACTCGTGCTATCGGTGCCTCTTGGGCTTTTCAGCACCAAGCTTCTGTTGAACAAGTTTGCAAGGCCGCTACTTGGTCTTCTGTTCATACTTTTTCCACGTTTTACAAGGTTGATGTTAGGGCCTCAGCTGACGCTGCTTTTGCCGCAAGGTTCTGCAGGCGGCAGTGGTTTAATCTGCTCGCTATTACTTTTGGGGATCCCACCCTACCTTACAGACACTGCTATTGGATGTCCCATGTGTAAGGAATATTCTGGAACAGGAATAATACAATTCTGTGATTACTCACCTGTAGAATTGGTATTATATATATATATAGCACACCCTGTTCCATCCCACCCTTGTTTTCTTTATTCTTAGTTACCTTTGTATGGTGATTGTTCAAATGTTCATTTTGGAATTTTTGTTATTACTGTTTCTCCCGGCTTCTCGTGTAACTGCTTGTCAATACTGGGGAATTTGTGGGAGGTCCCTGACTTATACGGGATCAGGAGGAGCCACAAGTTGTTTTCTGCAGTCCAGCGCCATCTTGTGGATGTATAACCCATGTGTAAGGAATCTTCTGGAACAGGACGTGCTGTATACCAATTCTACAGGTGAGTAAGCACAGAATAGTATTTTTTCTACTGTTTTTTAAATATTTTTGCGTAAAAAAACAAATAAATAAAATAATATTTTTTAGACACTTGTCTCCTTTTAAATAAAACTTTTGTTTTATTAATAAAAACCATATTACATGCGAAAGCCCCATTTCTCCCGATTACAATGGTATCACATATGTATCGGTAGCCCCCCATTCTTGCCCAGGAGACCCTCCCCCAAACTGAAAAGAGCACTTTATAACATTTACAAATAAAATACAACTACTATCCACACTATAAACATAAGGGGTTAATTTTTTAAAAAATTACATAGGGTCCCCCCTCCTGGGGGGGGGACCCCTTTTTTTTTTAATTTTAAGGGCATGTAAAAATTACATGGTGTCCTCCTTACCCATCATAACCAGCCCCGGACCAGCTATGGGGGCTTGTAGGAACAAGGTGCAGGGGCCAGCTTTGGTGGCGCTCCGCCCTGCCGGCTACAAGCTCCGTGGGCCGGGCTCTTCTGCCCACCCCCTTGGGCTTTGGGGAGGCAGGTAATTGGGGGTGACGGGGGTTAATGGCAAGTCACCTGCTAGCCGCAAGTGACTTGCCAGCCCCCAGCCTTGTGAACTGGTATAGGGGTCTCATGGATCCCTTACCAGTTCACAAAGGGTTAAGTGTAAAAAAACACACAGAGACAAGGAAAAAATATATTTTATTTATTTATTTATTTATTTTTTTAATACTTACCTCCCATCCATCCTCGGCCACTGTGCCCCACGCTGATTACTCTGGCCTCTGCTCTCCTGCTGCTGCTGGAAGCCTTTCATAGCTGCTTGGCAACAGAGCATAAGGGGTTAATTTAAAAAAAAATCCCCAAAAATATGACACGGGGTCCCCCTTACCCATGATAAGCAGCCTGGGACCAGCTATGGGGGCTTGTAGGAACAGGGCACAGGGGCCAGCTTTGGTGGCCCCCGCCCTGCTGGCTACAACCTCCGTGGGTCCGGGCTCTTCTGCCCCCCGGGCTTTAGGGAGGCAGGTAATTGGGGTGCCGGGGTTAATGGCAAGTCACCCGCTATCTGCAGGTGACTTGCCAGCCCCCAGCCTTGTGAACTGGAACAGGGATCTCATGGACCCCTTACCAGTTCACAAGGTGTTAACAGTAAAATTTAACACACACACACACACACTAAAAAAAATGACATTTATTATTATTTTTTTTCTACTTACATCCGATGTCTCGATCCTGTCCCACGAAGCTCCGATGACAGCTGCTGGTGATCGGTGGAGGAGGGCTGTGGGGGGGGGCGAGAGATCAGAGCCATCTCGCCCCCTCCAACCTTCCTCCTCCGATCTCCCTCAGCGACTGAGCTCGGGTCGCCGGCTGCCGGGTGACAGGTGCCGGGTCATCACAGCAGGGCTAGCAGCCGGTGACCCAGGAAGTAAGGGAGAGGGCCCTCTCCTCACCACAGAAGAGCCCCCCCCCCCTGGTGAAGAGGAGACCCCGCGGGAGGCATTGCGGCCGCAGGTGAGTAAATGACTTTTTTTTTTTTACAGTTAATTGTGCCAGCGGCTGAAGCGCGGGGGGGGGCGCTATTTCGGGCGCTCTCCTGAAGAGAGAAGAGCCCCGGTGGGGGATCTGATGCCCCCCAGGTGAAGAGAAGACCCGGCCCAATCCAATGAGGGGTCAGGTGAGTTTTTAACTTTTATATTTTTTTTTCTGTGGGGGTTTGAAATCAGCTACGTGAGTCTCACTTAGCTGGCACTTAACGGTAGGAGAGGCGGCTGCGTGATACTCACGTAGCTGACACTAGAAGGGTAAAGGTAATTGGACAATTGATTCAAATTGACATCCTTAAGATGTAAAAATCGAAAAAACCTATTCGAGAAATTACTACAATATTAGGAGTGGCAAAATCTACAGTTTGGTACATCCTGAGTAAGAAATCACTGGTGAACTCATCAATTCAAAAAGACCTGGATACCCACGGAAGACAGTGGTGGATGATAGCAAAATGAATTTCCATGTTAGAGAAACCCCTTCACAACAGCCAACTGAAGGAACAACACTCTCCAGGATGTAGACGTATCAATATTAAAATCTACCATGAAGAGAAGACTGCATGAAAATAAATACAGAGGGGTCACTGCATGGTGCAAACCAGTCAAAAGACTAGATTGGACTTTGCTAAAGAACATCTAAAAAGCCAGCACAGTTATGGAAGAACAATCTTTGGACAGATGAAACCAAGATCAACCAGAATGATAGAAAGAAAAAATTATGGTGAAGGCATACAGCTCATAATCCAAAGCATAGCATTTAATCTGTAGAACACGGCAGAGGCAGTGTGATGGCTTGGGCGTGCATGGCTGCCAGTAGCACTGGGTCACTAGTGTTATTGATGAACAAACAGCAACTGAAAACCGCTGCAGTAAAGGCCTGGCCGAGCATTAAAAGGTACAGGTGATATCCAGGAGTTATAGGATTCAGGCAGCCATTGCCAACAAAGGGTTATTTCTTTTAGCCTCCTGATATCAAGAGAGTGTGCTTAAAAATTGCCTTAGTTACTCACATGTGTATGCAATCTTTTTGTTCAACCCAGTGAATAAAAGCTGAAAGTCTGAACTTCAACTGCATCTGATTTTTTTTGTTCAAAATTCATTGTGGTAATGTAAAGAACAAAAATAAGAAAAATGTTGTCTCTGTCCAAATGTATGGACCTAACTGTAATTGTTTGTTAGCCTCCTGAAACATGGCTGTGGAATCATTTCAAGCTATATAATAATTGTTTTTTCAAACATTGGATAACCCCCAAGTAAAAAAAACTGAAAAAGGCTTCAGTAGATAAGCCTGCAAGTTGTCACATTCAAATGAAAATTGGAACAAGAGGAAGATTTCCATTTTAGTACAATGAGGATTAAATACGTATTGCTTACAACAAACGAAAAAATAGGAGTGTCTAGGAGCCTAAAGCAGCTAGACTTTTATCTCTGACTTTTATGGATTCCTTTGGTGTTCCAGAAATTTGTATAAAACAATAAACGTTTTGGAAGGCGAAGATTGAAGGAATTCCCAAAGCTGCAAGGAAAATCTGAATGGGACACTAGTCGCTCATTGCCTGAATGGCCTATGCATGTGCCGTGAGGTTAGTTTTCAGGAAATCCTAGGGGATTCCTCTTTAAAAAATATTAGCATGGATGCAAGAACAAAAATGATTGGTAATCTGTATGTTCTGTATCACTAGCTGGTTATAATAGTATGTCCATTGTGTCTAAAAGGGCAGAAAATATGGTATGCGCTATGACAATAACACTAAATAATGTTTCAAAGATATAATTTTTAATTCAACATGGCTGTAGTGACTTGGTTTATTGTCTTTACAGCTTTCAGCTGAACAAGGAGATGCTTCCTGAAAGTGGCTGAGCCTGCAGCCTCCAGAATATGCCGCAGTGTGACCATCTTTCCAACACCACGGACCGTGTGAGGGAATCGCCCACCACCGGCCCTGGGAGGCATGGTGACGACCTTCAAGATTGCGGTACTCGGGGCCCAAGGAGTGGGGAAAACTGCCATTGTGCGCCAGTTCATGTACAACGAGTTCAGCGAGACCTCTATTCCTACCAATACTCGACGTGTCTTCCTACCAGCTGTTGTCATGAATGGCCATGTCCACGAACTTCAGATTATGGACTTTCCCCCCATATCTTCCTTCCCTGTCAACACACTACAAGTGAGTCAGGAATATTCAGGCTGGAAATACAGGGGTGCAACCAGTGCATTTTGCTTTGTTAACTATTTATTTTATACTAAAGTTGAAATCCTTACTGCAGGGATACCCACAAACCTTTGCCCTATATATGATTTCTGGTGCTGCTGCCTATATACCCTGTTGTGTTGTCCTATAAATCGATTGTACCCTGCTGTGCCATGCCAGCCTGAGTGTCCTGCCATGGTTTGCCACCTGTGTGTTCCCCTTTATTCTGCCGTGTCCTGCCAGGCTTTGTATCCTGCTTTACGCTGTTGCCTGTGAGTTGCAGTTTTTGTCTGCTAATTCTGTAAAGCATTGTCTCTCTCTGAGCACCTGCTGTATCGGCTGTGCACTGTATTTGATCTAGCTTATGTGCCAATGTTCTGACATGCAATAGATACTGAATGTGTGTCAGTAGTTCTTTTGGCCAGTTTCTTGCTGTAGTTCTGTAGCCTGGTTTTCCCCTGAGGCTAACTGTACTGCATTGTAAAGTGTTTCCTAACCGAGGACAAATTGGCCAACTGCATACTAGGACCCTTGGGGCTCATGTTGAAGACCAGACTGCTCATTAAGGCTCATTTCTACAAAAAGATTAATTGACCTTTCGTTGAGCGAACAAACAATCGTATGGCTTGTATACGAGCAGACGACTTGCATTCAGATGCAAATTATTTTGCTGCAAATGCTCGTTAAAGCAATCACGATTAAGATTGTAATTAAGATCGCATTCAAGGTATTTGTATAGTTCTATTTGCAGTCGATTTCTGTTTCCACATGCCAATAGTAATGCAATGAATTAGAAATTTTATGTCGGCCAAAATGATATGCTGCTCAACCAACAAAAAAATTCTTGTTGATTGCTTGATTACAGCAGGCATTTCCATTGATCAATCATAGATTTATTGCATTCGGTTTAGCGATTATTCATTTGCTAATCATTCTATGGAAATGGGCCATTAGACTCCCTGCCTGTGGGAACAGATGTTCTGTGACCATGCCCCTGCCCCACCTTTACAATGTATTCTTTCCCTGTCATAGGGGAGGCCCTGTCGTGGGTCTTTTCACCTGGGGGGAATAAAGCTGGGAGAGTCACTTGCCTAGAAGGATCTGGGGGTACTGGTAGACCACAATCTAAATCACACTGTCAAGTAGCTGCTTCCAAGGCCACCAAGATATTATCATGCATTAAAAGAGGCATAGAATCACGGGATAGGGGGGTAATTCTGCCTCTTTACAAGGCACTGATGTGCCCTCACCTGGAATATGTCATCTAGTTCTGGGCACCAGTTCACAGAAAGGACGCCCTGATTTTGGAAAGGGTGGGATGTAAGTAAGGGAATTAAGTAACTTAGTTATGAAGGAAGATTACAGGAATGAACTTTAGTCCTGAGAGGAGACGTCTACGGGGGGCATGATTACGTTGTCTAAATATATAAATGCCCAATACAAAAAATATGGGTAAAAGCTATTTCATTTTAAATTTTGTCTAATGACAAGGGGTCACACCCTCTTTACAATGAGAACTATAAATCTGTGGAATAGCGTCCCATAGAAGCTTCTTACTGTACCAATGGCATCAAAAAGGGATTAGATAGTACATTTTTACAATCCTCCCAGTCAAGAGGTACTCACAAGCAAATGAATGTATATAGTGTTGGACACTATTTTTCTGATAATACTCATGGGTTCTCTATTAAGTAAACACCCTGGCTTCAGAAATCGAACTGAAATGTTATTACATAAAAGAGCATTAAAACAACCAGTAAAATGTCTGTAATTTGGCTTCAAGAAATTATGGGCTCAGGTCCCAAGGTGAAAACCTTCTCTAACTTATAAGGGGAATGTCCAGGTAACAAAGCCCAAATATCTGTACTATTGTAAAATCAGCGAGGTTGAGCACCCTGCCTTTGCATGCCCTCTCTATTGCAATGAATGGAGTTAGTGTGCAGAGGGGTGTGACTCCTGTGGACCCTGTGAGGATGTATTTTGCCTGATCATGATGGCTATAGGGCAGACGTTGCACAATGTCTTTTGCCTCATCATGATGGCTATAAGGCAGACATTGCACAATGTCTTTTGCCAGATCATGATGACTATATGGCAGAGACTTTGTACAATGTCTTTTCCCTGATCATGATGGCTATAGGGCAGACGTTGCACAATGTCTTTTGCCTGATCAGGATGGCTATAGGGCAGACATTACACAATGTCTTTTGCCAGATTATGATGACTATATGGCAGAGACTTTGTACAATGTCTTTTCCCTGATCATGATGGCTATAGGGCAGACTTTGCACAATGTCTTTTGCCAGATCATGATGACTATAGAGCAGAGACTTTGTACAATGTATATTCTAAGTATACAGCACATCCTGTTCCAGAAGAATTTCCTTACACCTGGGTTATACATCCAGTAGATGGCGCTGGACTGCAGAGACAGAAAAGTGGCTCCTCCCGGCCCCAAATATGCCAGGGACCTCCCACAAATTCCCCAGATCTTCTCTGCAGTCTGGGCTGCGATGACTAGAAGATGGCTCTCTCTACTCGCAGGTGAGGGGGCTATTAGCCTTGCGGCCCTGTAGGACTATTCCCACCCTTTTCCTTTTATTGCCTCCCAGCGTAAGCTGCACTGGTTCGTGTGAAGGTAGGCAGCACCGCTGCTAGGTGCTAAGGAGCGCTGCTCTAACCTCAGTCCCCCACCAAAGGGTAGGCGGTACAGGCCCATGGTGAGCCTTATGGGATGCTCCTCCTGCATCTTATGCCCCTCGCCCCCTGTCCCCGCAGTTGGCTCCCTTGGGTTGGCCTTGGTTTCCCCTCGCTCGGAGGCATGTCTTTATATGTATATAACATATGTTTATGTGATGATCCCTTTTTGGATTGGTTGCACTGGTTTCCTTTGCCGCCGCCACCGCCGCACGCTTGTACTCCGCTCTGCGGTCGGCGGCGGCATCACCTCAGGCGCAGCTGCGCCATCATTGGCTGGCTTTGTAATGTGGGCGCATTTCGTGCTCTTTGGGGGGCGGGCCTTGCAGCTGACGCGTTATGCATCACTGTCTCCGCAGCCCGCCCCTCGAGGTATATGCGGGTGCCATTTTAGCTTTCTGCTGCGTGTGTCTGGCATCTCCCTATCGCGGTCCGTAAGTGCCCCTGCGGGCTGATTTATTTTGTATTCTCTCTATTGCACATTGCTTACGGGATCTTTTTGCTTATGTCTTGCAGGCGGGTCATACCTTAGTGGTTTCTCCTGGTCCTATCCCCTCTATTAGTGTTAACTCCCTATTGGAGGGCTATTGTATTTCATAACTCCCACTTCCCTAGCGGGTTATTGGGGCATCCTGGGTAGCCTTATTGGCGTCAATCCCAATTGGCCTATTGTGACACAATAATCACCATATGGAGGCTTCTCAGGATAATGTGCTTGGGGTTCCTTTCGGGACAAGCCCGGCTGTGTGTAGCATGTGGGGTATCCCCTATAAGTGATGATGTCAGGGTGTGTGTTACCAGCACCCAGCAGACGCTTGCATTGCAGTCTGGGTTAACGGTGGTTGGGCCTGCGCCCTCTCGGGCTTTGCCTACCCCCCCACGCTTACATTTGACTCCCAGTGAGGTGCATACCAGTGGGGAGTCTCAACCTGATTTGGCTGCTCGGATGGCCAGCATTGAGAGACATATTGCTGGGTCTGGCCCGCGTAAGGCTTCTGCTAAGAAGCGGCATTTATCACCTGGTGTTTCCCTCTTTCCTATGGAGGCAGAGGAATTTTTTGATGTTACCGGCTATACCCCCCTAGAGGAGGGGGAATTGTTTTCTGATTCAGAATCATCTGAGGAACATCATAGAGCGTATGGTGCCGATTCTGGGCATGACCCATGGGCTTCAGATGATACTGACAGAATTTTGGCTCATATTTTTGATGTACTCTGTATCTCTCCTCCTGCCGTGGCTCTGCGGCAGCAGGGGGAGCTGTTTCATACTGTTAAACCACACTTGGAGTTCCCTGAACAAGCTCATTTTAATAATCTGGTGCTCAAGGAGTGGGAACGGCCTAGTCAGCTCCCCGGGGTGCTAAAGAGCTGGGATAAGAGGTATTCCTTTCCTGCTGAAATGGTAAAACGATG
Source organism: Gastrophryne carolinensis (assembly GCA_027917425.1). Lineage (NCBI taxonomy): Eukaryota > Metazoa > Chordata > Amphibia > Anura > Microhylidae > Gastrophryne > Gastrophryne carolinensis. Next base: position 252,674,975 of record CM051236.1, on the reverse strand, counting down.
GTCATGTCCTCCCGAGGTGGATGCTCCAGTTCTGAGGTTGTCTAACACATCTGTCATGCATTCCCCTGACTCTACTACACTAAGGGATGGGGAGGACAGGCGCATCGATCAGCTGGATTGCCATGCTTTTGCCTGTGTGGGGACCGCGCTCCGTCCGGTCTGTGCCTCTGCTATTATGGCTGTTGCCATTAAAAGTCTGCTCAGAGGTCTCTTAGATGGGGCCCCTGATGATACTGGCAGTGAAGAGTATAGAGCTCTTCTGCGTTGTGAGGAATTTGTTGCATATGTTCTCTCTGCCTTGGATGATACCATTAGAATGTGTGGCAGGGCTTCTGCCTAGTTGGTGGCGATACGCCGCTCGGTCTGGCTGCTCCAGTGGGCAGCTGGCAATGCTGCCAAAAAGGCTCTCACTGGGTTTCCCTTCAAGGGGCTGCACCTCTTTGGGGAACGTTTGGACTTGTTTGCTAAGGGAGGCAAGCTGCCTCAGCGTAGAAGGCAGCCCCGGTCCTTTCGGGGTTCAGGTGCCTTTTCTCCTTCCTTCAGGGGCTCCAGAATTGGACGGGGAGCTTCCTTTGCTGGAGACCGTGGAGATTTTTGGGGCAGGGGCAGAGGACGTGGCCGCCCTGGCTCCTCCTGGGGTCCCAAGCTTAAGTCCTCTCCCAAGCCCCCTCAGGCATGAAGGGGCGCCCTCACCCATCCGGGTGGGGGGACGGCTTTGGCTCTTTGCTCACGTCTGGAGGCGTCATGTCTCAGACCGGTGGATTCAGGAGGTAGTGTCCTCCGGTTACAAGATTGCAGCCTTGCCGCCCCCAAGATTCAGCAAATCTCGGTTAGCTCAAAACCCCCTGTCAGCCCAGGACCTGGCTGTCCAAGGCCTTCTGGAACTGGGTGTCATCTGCCGAGTGCCCTTGAAGGAAAGGAGCAAAGGTTATTACTCCAATCTTTTCATCGTCCCCAAAAAAGATGAGTCCATCAGACCCATCCTGGATTTGAAGCACCTCAACAAATTTGTCAGATTCAGGCACTTTCGCATGGAGACTCCGTGTCCGCTCCGCTGTGAATTTCCTACGCCCAAGGGACTTCATGACCTCTGTAGATATCAAGGATGCTTACCTTCATGTACCTATCTTTCCAGGTCATCAGAGATTCCTCAGGTTCGGTCTGGAGGATCAGCACTACCAATTTGCTCCCAGGGTGTTCACCAAGGTGCTGGCAGGAGTTATGGCTCTGCTGAGATCTCAGGGCATTCGCATTCTTCCCTACTTGGACGACATGCTTATCGCCTTCTATCAGGCAGAGCTGGACACTCAGCTGGTGGTGTCCACACTGGAGTCATTCGGCTGGGTGATCAACCACCCCAAATCTTCCCTGTCTCCTTCCATGGTGAAGTCTTTTCTGGGCATGATTCTGGATTCAGCTCAGGTCAAGATCTTTCTTCCTCAGGAGAAGGTGGAGGTCCCTCAAGAGAAAGCTCAGCTCCTGCTGTCTTGTCCTCACCCGTCCATCAGGCAGGGGATGCAACTGGTGGGCCTGATGGTGTCCTGCTTCGAGGCGGTTCCATATGCTCAGTTCCACATGAGGCCTCTTCAGCTTCACCTCTTGTCAGTATGGGATCCGGACCCTGTGTCCTTGGATCAGGTGTTTGTCTTGTCCCCTCTGGTCAGGCGGTCTCTGGTGTGGTGGCTGGACTCCAGGAACCTACTGGGGGGCAGGTCCTCTCTCGCCCCCAGCTGGGAGACTGTCACCACGGATGCCAGTCTGACAGGTTGGGGGGGATTCTGGAAGTCCCTGAAATTCCAGGGTCAGTGGGGCCCTCAGGATGCCCATGCCCCTATCAACATTCTGGAATTGAGGGAGATCAGGTTGGTTCTCGGCCACTTAACCCCACACCTGAAGGGTCGGGCTGTTCAGGTCCGCTTGGACAACCAGACTTGCCTACATCAATCATCAAGGAGGGACCCGGAGCAAGAGGGCCCTCAAGGAAGTGTGCCTGATACTGTCCTGGGCGGAGGAGAATGTTCCCTGCATCTCAGCTGTGTACATCCCGGGGGTGGAGAATCTGGAGGCAGACTCTCTGAGCAGGGTGACCTCTCGTCTGGGAGAATGGTCCCTCAGCAGCAGGGTGTTTCGCTCCCTGTGCCACCACTGGGGTCAGCCAGATGTGGATCTGTTTGCGTCCCGCCACAATCACATGCTTCCAGTCTTTGTCTCTCTGTCCCCGGATCCTCTGGCCTTGGCCATGGATGCCCTGGCAATGCCTTGGACGAGGTTCCAGCTACTGTATGTGTTTCCCCCGTTTCCCCTGCTGGGCAGGGTGCTGCGCAAGTTAGTTCAGGAAAGGGTGCCAGCCATCCTGGTGGCCCTCTGTTGGCCAAGAAGAGTGTGGTTCGCAGACATCGTGCAGTTGGCAGTAGATCAGTACGTCCTGCCCCAGGTTCCAGATCTGCTCACTCAGGGTCACCTACGCCACCCCAATTTGCAAACGCTGGCTTTGACGGCCTGACTGTTGAAACCTCCATCTTGATGGAAAAAGGACTACCTGCTTCGGTTGTAAATACCATGATCAGGGCTACTACAGGGATTGGCGTACTTACATTGGTGTGAGTCTAACTCGCTTTCCTGTCGTGTGTTTTCTATTCCTAGGATTCTGGAGTTTCTCCAACATGGTTTGGATCTGGGTCTTCAGCTCAGTACTCTGAAAGGCCATGTTTCTGCTTTGGCAATTTATTCCAAGTATGTCACACACCCCGCTTCCAATATTCATGACATATGGGTTACAGTCCAGTAGAGGGCGAACTTCTGCAGAGATAAAGGAAAAAAGACGCCCCTCCCAGTCCATAAATACCTCGGACCTCCCACTCATTCCCCAGTTCCTTCTCTGCAGGATGGCGAGCAAGTCAGAAGATGTATGCTGCTCTTCCTTGCAGGTAAGCCGGGCTCACACCCGGCCATTCTTTGCCCTATTTCTGCCCGGACCTTTTACATTAAGCCCAATACCAGCCTCTCAGCCTTGGCTACAGGTCCGGGTAAGGGTAGGCATCACCTTAATAGGTGTTTAGGGAGCCATGCTCTCCCGTGAGACCCCATACAAGGGGGTAGGCGGTATCCGGGTTGGTGATCCCGGTTTGGGATGCCCTGTCTCTATTGCTATGTCCCTTACACCCATGGTGTGGGATTTCCCCCCTTCCGGGCCCCTCTGTTAACCCTCCATGGGGGGGGGGGATGTGCTTTATCCTCCTTCCTTTCATGTGTGTGTGTGTGTGTGTTATGTGAGCTTGCGGTGCTACACGTTACATTTCTGGGAACCGCGTTGCTGGTTGTGAGGGAGGGGGGGGGCGGGGACAGCCGCGGCACGCGATCCGCACTGGCACACCCCTTCTTCTCCCTCTCTCTCTTCCTCTCAGACTTATGGGCCCAGTCTTTGCATGGGGGCAGAGCTGGCTCCCTTTGCATTTGCTTCTTATAATTATATCTAGTTTTATATGTATGAATATATATATAGTGTGCGTGCATGTGCTTATGGGCCCACTTCTCTTATGAGGACTCCCTGTGCCTTGCTAAAAAGGGGGTTCTCCCGGTCCTAGGGTCCCTATCAGTAAATTGGGCACCTACAAATCCTCCCACGTGGGACTTAAAGGGGCATCCCGGGTTGCTTATCAGCGTAATTCCCTCTGGTCATTGTGACTACCTTAAAATCACCATATGGAGGCTCCACAGGATACCAGGCTCGGGCTCCCTTCGGGACAATCCCGGCTATGTGTGGGTTGCGGGGCAACAGGCCATAACGCGGCAGTCGGGATCCCAGGCGTCTGGGTCAGTGCCACCAGTCTCATCTCCTACCCCGCCCCGCATTATCCGTGCCCCTAGTGATACCGTCATTAGCGAGGAGTCGCACTCTGATGTATGTGCTAGGCTGGCCAACATCAAGAACATTATTTCTAGCTCAGTGGGCAGAAAGGCCCCTGCTAAGAAAAGGCATATGTCACCGGCTGCGCCGGTACTTGATTTTGATGATTATGACTCTCTTGGCTGACCTTGCGGCCAAGAAATATCTTACAGCACTGCCCTTCCTGGGTACGTGGCTGTTTGGAGACAAATTGGATTCTGTGGCGAAAGGTGGAAAGCTACCTCAGTGTAAGAAGCAGCGTCGCTCCTTTCGGGGGGCAAGCTCCTTCAACCCTTCCTTTTGCGGTGCCAGAGTGGGCAGAGGTCTTGCCTACTCTAACTTCAGAGGTGATTCCTGGAACAGAGGCAGAGGATGTGCTCGTTCGGCCTCTACTTGGGGTTCCAAGCCTGCTGCCAAGCCAGCTCAGCAATGAGGAGGCGCCCTCACCCTTACGGGTGGAGGGACGGCTGCGGATCTTCTTCCAGTTCTGGGCCCGGGAGGTCTCTTCCGGGTACAAACTGTTCGAGTTTGAGTTCGAGTACCGGCCTCCTCACAGATTCCTCAGATCTCGGGTGCCCTCGGATCCCGGGGCTGCGCGGGGGCTCCTGTGGGCAGTAAAAGATCTTCTGGACATGGAGGTCATATGCCCGGTGCCTTTCTCGGAGAGAGGCCAGGGCTATTATTCCAACCTCCTCACGGTTGAAGCTTCTCAACAGGTTCATTCGAACCAAGAAGTTCCGCATGGAGACTTTGCGCTCAGCCATCCTTTCTCTTCGTCAGGGGGACTTCATGACGTCCATAGACATCAAGGATGCTTACCTTCATGTACCTATCTTCCCAGCACACCAGAGATTTCTCAGGTTTGTGGTGGGAGATCAGCATTTTCAATTTGTTGCCCTCCCTTTCGGGCTGACCTCGGCACCAAGGGTGTTCACCAAGGTGCTGGCGGGCATAATGGCCCTCCTCAGAGCCCAGGGCATTCGCATTGTGCCGTATCTGGACGACATCCTCATTACGGCATCCTCTCTCAGACAGGCGGAGCTAGACACCAGGACAGTGGTAACGACGCTGGAGAGGTTCGGCTGGGTGATCAACCATCCCAAGTCTTCTCTATCCCCGTCAAGTGGGATTTCGTTTCTGGGCATGAATCTGGATACTGTTCAGATCAGGGTTTTCCTACCTCAGTCGAAGGTGCAGATGGTTCAAGATCTGATACGTCTTCTCCTGTCCAACCCTCGCCCGTCTATCCGGCTAGGGATGAGACTGGTGGGATTGATGGTGGCTTCCTTCGAGGCAGTTCCCTTTGCTCAGTTCCACATGAGGTCGCTTCAGCTCTATGTACTGTTGGCTTGGGACAGATGTCCACTGTCATTGGATCAGTCATTTCTAATGTCTCCCCTGGTTCGGCAGTCTCTTCAGTGGTGGCTGGAACCAAGGAACAAATCTTCTGAGGGGCAGGTCTTTTCTGACCCCTTTTTGGGAGACCGTCACCACGGATGCCAGCCTGTCAGGTTGGGGGGGTTTCTGGAAGGAACATCTGTTCCAGGGGCTGTGGGGTCCTCGGGAGGCCCACACCCCCATCAATGTCTTGGAGCTGAGAGCTATTCGGTTGGTGCTGTCACGCTTGACGCATCACCTCCAGGGACTACCGGTTCAGGTTCGATCAGACAATCGGACTGCGGTCGCTTACATCAATCACCAAGGAGGGACTCGCAGCAGGAGTGCCCTCAGGGAAGTTTCACTGATTCTTGCATGGGCGGATAGCAATGTCCCATGCAATTCAGCGCTGTACATTCGGCATGTGGAGAACACGGAGGCGGACTCCCTGGGCAGGGGATTCTCTCGCCGAGGGGAATGGTCTCTTGACCACAAGGTATTCCGGTCCCTTTGTCACAAGTGGGGGATTCCGGAGGTGGATCTCTTTGCCTCACGTCACAATCACAAGCTTCCTGCATTTGTGACTCTGTCTCAGGATCCTCTGGCCCTGGCAGCGGACGCCATATCTCTTGCCTGGAGGAATCTGGGGTTCCTGTACCTGTTTCCCCCCTTCTCCATGGTGGGCAAGGTGGTGTGCAAGCTGGGCCAAGAGGGTGCGCCAGCAATTCTGGTGGCCCCAAGGTGGCCAAGACAGTTTTGGTTCGCAGACGTCGTACGGCTGGCGGTAGATCAGTACAGGTTGCCCCTGTTTCCGGATCTGATCGCTCAAGGTCAACTTTGTTACCCCAATTTACAAACGCTGACTTTGACGGCGTGGCTGCTGAAACCTCCATCTTAAAAGAAGAAGGTTTGTCTGATGCTGTGATTCAGACACTTGTTAGGGCTAGGAAGAGATCTTCCTCTAAAATCTACTACAGGACTTGGAGGTCCTATATTGATTGGTGTGAGGCTAGGGCCTTGCCTTGCAAGGTGTTTTCGATCCCTAGGATTTTGGATTTTCTTCAACATGGTCTGGACCTGGGTTTCCAGCTTAGTACCTTGAAAGGGCAGGTCTCTGCCCTGGCGGTCTTCTTTCAAAGGTCCTTTGCTCTTCGTCTTTTGGTTAAAACTTTTTTCCAGGGGGTCACTCATGTGCGGCCCCCTCGAAAGCCTTTGTTGCCTGTTTGGGATTTGAGCTGGTGCAGGATGCTGCACTTTCTATGTTTACACAAAAGATTGCCTTTTGGGTGGCTATTACCTCTGTTCGGCGTGTCTCTGAGTTGGCGGCTCTTTCAATTCAAGCCCCTTACTTTGAGAGACACCAGGACGAGGTGGTTTTTCGTTTTAAGCCAGATTTCCTTCCTAAGGTGGTTTCTGCCTTCCATCTCAATCAGGATGTGGTTCTCCCTTCCTTGTGTCCTAAGCCTAGCAATGACAAGGAGAGGGTCCTGCAATCTTTGGATGTGGTTCGTTGCGTGAAGTACTATTTGGTGGCTACTTCTTCCTTTCGTAAGACGGACGCCTTGTTCGTGGTGCCCTCCGGGCCCCGGAAAGGTTTGGCGCCTGCCAAGTCTACCATTAGTAAATGGATACGTCAGGCCATTATTGGGGCCTATACTGCCAAGGGGAGGGTTCCCCCTTTTCAGATCACTTCTCATTCTACTCGTGCTGTTGGGGCTTCCTGGGCTTTTCAGCATCAGGCCTCTGTTGAACAAGTTTGTAAGGCTGCTACTTGGTCTTCTGTCCATACGTTTTCCAACTTTTATAAGGTTGACGTGCGGGCCTCAGCGGATGCTGTTTTTGACCACAAGGTTCTGCAAGCTGCAGTGGTTTAAATTTGTGCATTATTGCCTTTTTTGGGATCCCCACCCATGTTGGACACTGCTATTGGATGTCCCATATGTCATGAATATTGGAAGCGGGGTATGTGACATACTTGGAATAATACCATTTTGTGATTACTCACCTGTAAAATGGGTATTATAAGTATGTCACACACCCCGCTTCATCCCGCCCTTATTGTATTCTGGATCCTTTATATGGTGAACCTTTTTATTGTTAAAGTGGACCAACACCCAGGGGGGATCGGCCCGGAAATCTAAGATTCCCGGACCGATCAGATCCCTCCCCGCGGGGCATCCGAAATCGGGATGTCCCGCGGGGAGGAACCCCCCAGGAGGCCCACAATCCTCACCTTACCGGCGATCCAACGGCGCATGCGCGAGACGCGGCCGCGTCTCTCGCTTCCCTCTAGCAGGGCGCGCTCCCGCGACGGCCGTTTTGTGAATGGCCGGCGCAGGAGCGCTCCCTGTTAGAGGGAAGCGAGAGACGCAGCCAATGACAGCGCTCTGGTATGCGCGTCCAAGCAGCTTTGGACGCGCATACCAGAGCTGCTCTGAGCGCTGTCATTGGCCGGACGAGGTCACGTGGGAGCGGGGAGAGGTGAGTTTTTGCGGCGATCGGGGGGGTTTCAGACAGCGGGGCACCCCCGATCGGGGTGCCCCACCTAAGTGGACCAACACCCAGGATAGTCAAAATCCTGGGTGTTGGTCCACTTTAAGAATTTTATTTCTGGCTCTTCCTGGTCCCCTTCTGCTTTCATATACTGGGGAATGAGTGGGAGGTCCCAGGTATTTATGGACCGGGAGGGGCTTCTTTTTTGCTTTCATCTCTGCAGAAGTTCGCCCTCTACTGGACCGTAACCCATATGTCATGAATATTGGAAGCGGGGTGTGTGACATACTTATAATACCCATTTTACAGGTGAGTAATCACAAAATGGTATTTTTTCCAAAGATCCTTTGCTCAGCATCCCCTGGTTAAGACCTTTTTCCAGGGGGTTGCTCACGTGCATCCCCCGCGTAAGCCTATGTTACCAGTCTGGGACTTGAACTTGGTCTTATCTGCCCTGCAGGGGTCTCCCTTTGAGCCCTTGCAAGGAGCTCCTTTGTCCAATCGCACGCTTAAGGTGGTCTTTTTGGTGGCTATAACTTCTGTTAGGTGTGTTTCTGAATTGGCAGCTCTTTCCATCAAGCCTCCTTATATTCTTAGTATACAGTACGTCCTGCTCCAAATATAATACTTACAATCGGGTAATTCCCTGCCAGATGGCACTGGACTGCAGAGACATCGAAAATAGGCTCCTCCCGGCCCCTCAAATACCCGGGGACCTCTCACAAATCCCCAGAATTTCTCTGCAGTCTGGCTGCGAAGGACGAGAAATTGGCTCTCTACTCGCAGGTGAGCGGGGCTTTTAGCCTGCGGCCCTGTAGGGCTATTCCGACCCGTTCCACTAGTATTATGCCTCCCAGCCTTGGCTGCGCTGGTCGGGTGAGGGTAGGCAGCACCGCTGTTAGGTGCTTAGGAGTGCTGCTCCACCGCAATCCCCCACCAAAGGGTAGGCGGTTCAGGCATATGGTGAGCCTATATGGGATGCCCCTCCCGCACTATTGCCCCTTGCCCCTGCCTATCGGTGGGCCCTATTTAAGTGGCCACCGTTCTCCCTCATCCTCCTTGTAGTCTTCGGGGGAAAAGGGGGGGGGGGGTGTATGTGTATAGATATGTATGTTATGCATTCTGTGTTTTACACTCTCTTTTCACATGCCTTTTATTTGTGTGTCAGCCGCCGCGCTGACTTGTCTTTACTCCTTTTATTTTAAATTTGCTGCCACCACGCGCTGAGTTCGTTCTGCGCTTGGCGGCGGCATTACTTCAGGCGCTGGTGCGCCATCATTGGCTGCTTGCCGTTCTGGCTTCGCACTCTTCGGGGGGGCGGGGCCCGTCTTTGGTGCGTTCCGCGTCATCGCTGTTACTGCCCGCCCCTCGAGTTATACCGACGCCATCTTTCCTACTTGGTTGGCCTATGCGCGACGGACTCCTACCTACCACGATCCGTAAGTGCCCTCGCGGGCGGCTTTATCTCCTTCACTTTTGTTACGAGGTACTTAAGGTCTTGTCTGCTTATGTTTTTCAGGCGGGACGAACTCTTCTTGGCTTCTCCCGGCCCTGTTTTAGTATATTACTTGTAGGCCTTGTAAAAATTATACTCCCACTTTCCTAGCGGGTTATTGGGGCATCCAACGTTGCTACATAGCGTTATTCCCTATCGGCGTATAGCGCTGTTATAATCACCATATGGAGGCATCCCAGGATAAAGTGACCGGGGTCCCTTTGGGACAAGACCGGCTGTGTGTAGCGTGTGGGCAGCCTCATGCTGACGCTGATAAGGCGCGGGTCTGTGTACCCTGTGCTGAGCAGGTGCTTGCATTGCAATCTGGCCTGCCAGTGGCTGCACCTCGTTTCACTTCGCCTACTCCCCCAAGCTTAAACCTCACTCCTACTGAGTTGCATACTAGTGGGGATTCTCAGCCTGATGTGTCTTCTAGACTGGCTACTGTTGAACAGATTATTGCGAAGTCCTTAGCGCGTACGGCCCCTGCTAAGAAGCGGCACTTGACGCCTAATGTTACTGTTTTCCCTATGAGAACTGAGGAGTTTTGGAATCTGTGTGGCTATAACCCGTCTGATGAAGGGGAGCTCTTTTCTGATTCAGGCTCATCTGATGAGAGACCGAGGGGTCATGACGATTCTGGCTCTGACCGCTGGGCCCCGGATGACACTGACAGATTATTGACCCAGATTTTTGAGGTTCTGTCTATCTCTCTCCCTGTTGCGGCTCCCAGGCAAAGAGGGGAGCTTTTCCATACAGCAAAATCACGTTTGGAATTTCCATAACCTTGTGCTCAAGGAATGGGAGCGCCCCAGTAAACTTCCCAGGGTTCCAAAGAGTTGGGATAGGAAGTATCCCTTTCCTGCTGAGGTGGTTAAATGTTGGTCATCCCCCCCCCCCCCCCAAGGTGGATGCCCCGATCCTAGGGCTATCTAACACCTCTGTCATTCATTCCCCTGATTCTACTACCCTGCGGGATGCTGAAGACCGGCGTATTGGTCAGCTGGCATCCCACGCCTTTGCATGTGCGGGGACGGCGCTGCGCCCGGTCTGTGCCTCTGCCATTACTGCTGTGGCCACTAGGACCCTTATCAGAAATATGCTTGATAGTGCCCCTGATGATTTGCCTTGTGAGGTGTTTAATGCACTCTCCAGTTGTGATGTTTTTGTAAATTTTGTCCTCTCAGCATTGGTTGACACCATCAGAATGTGTGCCAGAACTTCTGCCCTCGTGGTGGCAATACGCCGCTTTGTTTGGCTGCGTCAGTGGCTGCTGACAACGCTGCCAAGAAGGCCCTCACTGGGTTTCCCTTTAAAGGACTGCACCTGTTTGGGGACCGCCTGGACCTTTTTGCTAAGGGAGGCAGGTTACACCAGCGCAGGCGGCAATCTCGGCCCTTTCGGGGTCAGGGTTCCTTCTCCTCCCCTTACCGTGGTGCAAGACAGGGAAGGGGGGTTTCTTTCCCTGGGGCCCGGGGAGATTTCTGGGGTAGAGGCAGAGGACGTGGACGTGCTGGCTCCTCCTGGGGTATCAAAGCTAAATCCTCTCCCAAGCCCCCTCAGGCATGACGGCTGCAGCACTTCGCTCACGTCTGGAGGCTTCTTGTCTCAGACCCGTGGATTCAGGAGGTAGTGTCCTCCGGTTACAAGTTGGAGTTTGCTGCCGATCCCCCTTCAAGATTCATCAGATCCCGGATTCCTCAGGACCCTGTGTCAGCTCAGGAGCTAGTGCAAGCAGTGCAAGGCCTCCTGGAGCTGGGGTCATCTGCCAGGTCCCTTTAAGAGAAAAGGGCAAGGGCTTTTATTCCAAACTATTTACAGTACCCAAAAAGGATGGTTCTGTCAGGCCCATCCTGGACTTAAAGATTCTCAACAAGTTTGTCAGGGGCAGACGCTTTCGCATGGAGACTCTGCGCTCTGCCATCAGTTCCCTGCACCAAGGGGATTTCCTGACTTCTGTGGACATCAAAGATGCTTACCTTCATATTCCTGTGTTCCCAGGTCATCAAAGGTTCCTCAGGTTCACTCTGATGGATCAACACTACCAATTTGTGGCCTTGCCCTTCGGCCTCACTTCAGCTCCCAGGGTGTTCACCAAGGTGCTGGCTGGCGTGATGTCTCTGCTCAGATGTCAGGGCGTCCGCGTACTTCCCTATCTGGACGACATACTCATCACTTCCCAGTCTCTACATCAGGCAAAGTTGGATACTCAGCTGGTGGTGTCCACTCTGGAGTCATTTGGATGGGTGATCAACCACCCCAAGTCCTCACTGTCCCCTTCCTTGGTAACTCCATTCCTAGGAATGAATCTGGATACAGTTCAGGCAAGGATCTTCCTTCCTCAGCAGAAGGTGAACAGTCTGATTGCACAGGCTCAGTCCCTCCTAGCTTGTCCCCATCCCTCCATCAGTCAGGGGATGCAGCTGGTGGGCCTGATGGTGGCGTGCTTCGAAGCGGTCCCTTATGCTCAGTTCCACTTGAGGCCTCTGCAACTTCACCTATTGTCAGTACGGGACAAGGACCCAGCGTCCCTGGACAGGGTCTGTGTGCTCTCCCCCCTGGTCAGGAGGTCCCTCTTGTGGTGGATGGACTCAAGGAACCTGTTGGGGGGCAGATCCTTTCTTGCCCCTTCCTGGAAGACGGTCACCACGGATGCCAGTCTGTCAGGTTGGGGGGGGGGGATTCTGGAAGTCCCTGCGGTTCCAAGGGAGGTGGGGCCCTCAGGAGGCCCACACACCTATCAATGTCTTGGAGCTGCGGGCGATCAGGTTAGTTCTGGCTCGCTTGACTACTCATCTTCGGGGCCTGCCTGTTCAGGTGCGCTCGGACAACCAGACGGCAGTTGCCTACATCAATCATCTGGGAGGGACCCGGAGCAATGGGGCCCTCCAGGAAGCGTCTCTGATCCTGACTTGGGCGGAGGCCAATGTCCCCTGCATTTCAGCTGTGTACATCCCGGGGGTGGAAAATCGCATGGCGGACTCTCTGAGCAGGGTGACCTCTCGCCAGGGAGAATGGTCCCTATGCAGCAGTTTTAATCTCAGTGACACCGTTGGGGCCAACCAGATGTGGATCTGTTTGCGTCCCGCCACAATCACAAGCTCCCAGCTTTTGTCTCTCTGTCCAGGGATCCTCTGCCCTGACCTCGGATGCGCTAGCAATGTCATGGAAGGACTTCCTGTATGTCTTCCCTCCAATTCCCCTGCTGGGCAGGGTTCTGCACAAGATTGCTCTGGAAGGGGTGCCAGCAATTCTGGTGGCCCCCAGGTGGCCAAGAAGAGAGTGGTTCGCAGACGTGGTACAGCTGGCAGTAGATCAGTACGCTCTGCCCTTGGTGCCAGATCTGCTCACTCAGGGCTCGCTACGCCATCCCAATTTACAAACTCTGGCTTTGACGGCTTGGCTGCTGAAACCTCCATCTTGATGGAGAAGGGGCTGTCTTCCTCGGTTGTGGATACTTTGATTAAAGCTAGGAAGAAGTCTTCTTCTTCCATTTATTACAGGGTCTGGCGTGCCTACATTGACTGGTGTGAGTCTAAGACTCTTCCCTGTCGTGTGTTCTCTATTCCCAGGATTCTGGAGTTCCTGCAGCATGGGTTGGAGATGGGGCTCCAACTCAGTACTCTGAAGGGTCAGGTTTCTGCCCTGGCTATTTTCTTCCAGAAGTCCTTTGCTCAGCACCCTCTGATCAGGACTATGGTGCCTGTTTGGGATCTGAACTTGGTTCTGTCAGCCTTGCAGGGTGCTCCCTTTGAGCCTGTGCAGGATGCTGCCTTGGCCATTCTTACGCTCAAGGTTGTGTTTCTGGTGGCTATTACTTGTGTCAGGCGTGTGTCTGAGTTGGCGGCGCTGTCCATTCAGCCCCCCTACTATGAGAGACACCAGGACAAGGTGGTGTTTCATTTCAAACCTGACTTTCTGCCTAAGGTAGTGTCTGCCTTTCATTTGAATCAGGATATTGTTCTTCCTTCTTTGTGCCCTAATCCTAGCAATGCTAAGGAGAGAGTTTTGCACTCTTCGGATGTGTTTAGGTGTCTGAAGTACTATCTGGTGGCTACTGCACCTTTCAGGAAAACTGATGCTCTTTTTGTGGTCCCTTCTGGTCCTAGGAAGGGTTTGGCTCCTGCCAAGTCTACTATCAGCAAGTGGATTCGTCAGGCTGTGATTCAGGCCTACTCTGCTAAGGGGAAGAATCCTCCCTTCCGCCTTACTGCTCATTCCACTCGTGCTATTGGGGCTTTTTGGGCTTTTCAGCACCAGGCCTCTGTTGAACAAGTTTGCAAGGCCGCTACTTGGTCTTCTGTTCATACCTTTTCAAAGTTTTACAAGGTTGATGTTAGGGCCTCAGCTGATGCTGTTTTTGGCCGAAAGGTTCTGCAGGCGGCAGTGGTTTAAACTGCCTGCTGCTGTCTTTCTTCTTGGGGATCCCACCCTACTTTATGGACACTGCTATTGGATGTCCCGATTGTAAGTATTATATTTGGAGCAGGACGTACTGTATACTAAGAATAATACAATTCTGTGATTACTCACCTGTAGAATTGGTATTATGAGTATACAGTACGTCCTGCTCCAACCCACTCTTGGTTTTGCATTATCTTGGATCCCCTGTATGGTGATTGTTATCATTGTTATAGTTAATAGTTGGGTTGTTTAATTCTCCCGGCTTCTCGTTAACTGCTTTTCAATGCTGGGGATTTGTGGGAGGTCCCCGGGTATTTGAGGGGCCGGGAGGAGCCTATTTTCGATGTCTCTGCAGTCCAGCACCATCTGGCGGAGTATTACCCGATTGTAAGTATTATATTTGGAGCAGGACGTACTGTATACTCATAATACCAATTCTACAGGTGAGTAATCACAGAATTGTATTTTTGAGAGACACAAGGACAAGGTGGTGTTTCGTTTTAAGCCAGATTTTCTGCCTTTCATCTCAATCAGGACATTGTTTTGTCTTCCCTGTGTCCTAATCCTAGTAACCCGCCTTACTGCTCATTCCACTAGTGCTATTGGTGCTTCTTGGGCTTTTCAGCACCAGGCCTCTGTTGAACAAGTTTGCAAGGCCGCTACTTGGTCTTCTGTTCATACCTTTTCAAAGTTTTACAAGGTTGATGTTAGGGCCTCAGCTGATGCTGCTTTTGGCCGCAAGGTTCTGCAGGCGGCAGTGGTGTAAACTGTCTGCTGTTACTTTTGGGGATCCCACCCTACCTTACGGACACTGCTATTGGATGTCCCAAGTGTAAGGAATATCTTCTGGAACAGGACGTGCTGTATACTTAGAATAATACAATTCTGTGATTACTCACCTGTAGAATTGGTATTATATGTATACAGCACGTCCTGTTCCACCCCACCCTTGTTATCGTTATCTCTAGTTACCTCTTTATGGTGATTGTTCAAATTTGTATATATTGGTTATAGTTCTCTAGTTCAATACTGGGGATTTTGTGGGAGGTCCCTGGTATATATGGGGCCGGGAGGAGCCACTTTTCTGTCTCTGCAGTCCAGCGCCATTTACTGGATGTATAACCCAAGTGTAAGGAATATCTTCTGGAACAGGATGTGCTGTATACATATAATACCAATTCTACAGGTGAGTAATCACAGAATTGTATTTTTCTCTGATTATGATGGCTATAGGGCAGATGTTGCACAATGTCTTTTCCCTGTCATGGTGGCTATAGGGCAGACTTTGTACAATGTCTTTTACCTGTTCATGATGGATATAGGGCAGACTTTGTACAATGTCTTTTGCCTGATCATGATAGCTGTAGGGCAGACTTTGCACACTGTCTTTTCCCTGTTCATGATGGATATAGGGCAGACTTTGCACGATCACACACAGCTTTTCCTCTTTTTGCTTAGCTACAAATCTCTCCTGGAATTATAAGATTCTTCTTTGCTCTGTCTTCTGTGCTCTGTTCATTTTACAGCTGGTTTGTATGTATAGTTACATAATATGTGCTCTTAGGCAGGGGGATTCCCTCCTCAGGCATGTCACTTTACATGATTTACCTCCCCCGTTTCTCTATCCTTCATCATCTTCCCACGCTGAAATGTGCTTGTTACAAACCCCGAGACACAAGGGATGACCCTTTCCCTCCTAAGCAGCACAATTAAAGAACTGTGCGTAGGTTATAGTGACAGTAGGAGTGGGTAAAGAATAAAGCAGGAATCATTTTTCTACATTTTTTCCTAGTATTAAAAAGAGAACATCATCATTTCACCAGAGAGTTGACAGAGTTTCTGCCTTGCTGGCTGTGTTTTTAGTTGTGCTAGCAGTTTATGTAAGTGAGAAGACACCAAATATTGTTAGTATGCTTCTTCAGCCTACACATTTATTTTTTTAACTCTGCCCAAGTTCATGTGACATGTAAAACACCTAATAATAACCCTTTCTTAGTGGACATTGCTTCTTTTCCTCAGCCGTGTCGGCTGGTTGATGTAAACAGCAGGTTGGGTAAACCTCTGGTTCCAAAGGCTCATCTAGTGAGATTATTGATGCTTTGTCGTCTGATGACATCTCAACAGAGATACAGTCATGGACAAGGAGCACTGCTAGCTGCAACAGATAAGTATATTGGTATAAATATGCTCCTTTAGCCTGTGGGAAGGATACACCCTGAGAGGTTAGTTTGGCTTTAATGTGTTGCTCTTTATTCAGTAAGGCTTGAAAAAAAATTCTCCTGGTATTAAAAAATTCACTTTAGGTGAAACAAGCCTGAGAATTTCAATGTTGTTGAATCACTAGCTAGGATAATGATTAAAGCCAACGGTACTTTTTACTATAGTGTCAAAAAGTACAATTGATTTTCATTGTTTTCCTAGCTGGTGATTCAGCAACAGTGCCATTCTCAGGCTTTTCCTTATAAAGTGATTTATTTACTACCATTTTATTTAACTCATTGATTTGAGGCCAATTTGTGTTTTTGTATAGCTGTGAGCTAGATAATAACTATCAAATTGCTCTGTCCAGTTGAGCTTCGAGATTCTACAGTTTCTTATGTGTCGTAAGATGTGTGTATAACGTTCCTTTCCAATTATTCAGTGTACAGTAAATGGCGAGGTGCTATGTTCAAAGATTTTCATGGACCCTTTTTCTTTTCTATACTTTTTTATGTAGAGTAATACATAGAACAATTTTATAATAATGAGACTTACATTATGGGATAGGACTAGCACAGAAGTTAAAGCGGATGCATACTCATTTCTCAGCTAGAGGGTGTGGGTCTGGCTCAGACAGAATTGATGGAACTCATCCAATGCCAGCAAATCCTTATCTTAACCGCAATCCTCGGCCAAAGCGCAACCCTGTGATTGGCTGCCAGCGTTCACGTGGTTGTGTGCTATGTTTCGGCCGCCATAGGGCCTGCCCACATGACCGCAGGCGTGCAATTGCCATAAGGATTTGCAGGCATTCGGGGGGAGGTAATCCCATCAATCTGGACGCCCCCCTCCCAACATTGTCCCAGTGCTAGATAGGAAATGAGTGTGGGTCCTCTGTCATCGATCTCTCATAGTGTATATAGCAGTATAAAACGCCTTATGTGGAGTTAGCAGACCTATCATATCTGTTTATTAGACTGCTTTCCCATGGTTCTCATTTTAGAGCAATAGTATCTTCTATTGAAGAGATTGAAGACAGAGCAACAGGAGGAAAACAGGGTGAAATGGAAGGAATGGACCATGTTTGGGCTTGCAATGTCAGAGAGGATGAATGTCTCAATCCAGGAGGTCCATACTAGCTCCATTTGCCAGATTATCCTTTCTGATGGCAGACATTTTTTCAAAGCCTAGTACCCTGTTAATCTGAGAAATAACTGCATAAAAATGAATAGCTTATTGTTTCCATGCTGTTTAAATGGCTTCTTTGGTTGTCCAAAATGTTTGGGGCTATTAGACAAAACTGCCATTCAGAGCAGAGTGCAGGCTTTTTAATTAGAAGTGACTCTTCTATTTTCTTGGGAAGCATTACAGCCATCACTTTCCTAATCATACTCTATACTCTATTCCAGAGTTTCTTGCTGCAGGACAGTCCCACCTTTAATGCAGATAAGTTCCCCACTCTCCACTCATAACTTATAAAGCATGTAGGGGAAAACACATTGGCAGTGAGTACCATCTAAGCATTACTTTCATGTTGGTCTCCAGGGCCATAGTATCCATGAATTTCCCAGAAGCATTACACCACATACCTTGCCACCCATTTATTTTGTAGTCTGCTATAAGCCTCAAATGTGAACTGGTGATGAAAATAATTTATGTTTGGGTACATTGTATGTTGCAGGAGTTTGCAGATTCATGTTGCCGGGGCCTCAGAAGTGCACATGCTTACATCCTTGTCTATGACATCTGCTGTTTTGATAGCTTTGAATACATCAAAACTCTAAGGCAACAAATCTTGGAAACAAGGTGGGTAAAGTGATGATATGTGGCCGAGGTATAAACGATTGCTCCTGTGGCATGTTGTGTATGGGCATGTTCAATGGCTCTGTGTATGGGCAGTCTGACCCCAGACTCACAACGCTGCATGTTTTGTAATGATGCACACTTTTGGAGATCAGATTTAGTATAACTTGTGGAAATGTTATCAGTTGCAATTCAAGTTTGTAGAACAAACTAGAAACTAAAGTAAGAAAACTGTTGCAGAGGAAAAGCAGGCAACCAACCACTTCGCAAAGCTAGTATAATATTGAATCATTTGCAGCAGGATTCTCTGTTATCTTCATGATTTCATGGAAGGCATAGTTTTCCAGTTATTACATCTGAATTATGTTCAGCCTGCAGCATAGGTCTTATTTTCAGATCAATAGGCTGGAGGTTCTTTGCCCAGGTACACGCGGGGATGTTGCCTGTTTAGTCCAGCTATGGATATTTTTTATTTACATGGTTCTGGATAACTTCTGGTATCCTAAAAGCTTGTTTCTACTCAGATTATATATTATTATACCATAGAAGCTGACCAGTCCTTGCATTTGGGGTACCACAACCAACAAAAATTCTGCCTGCACAACCGTACAAAATAACTATGCATTCTTACCCCGAGCAGAACTACGTGTAGTGTAGAGTGTATTATCTACATAGGCTTTATTTGGTTAGTGATCCAGATCTCATCCAGGGCATATATTCTTAGTATACAGTACGTCCTGCTCCAAAAAATAGGCTCCTCCCGGCCCCTCAAATACCCAGGGATCTCCCACAAATCCCCAGAATTTCTCTGCAGTCTGGCTGCGAAGGACGAGAAATTGGCTCTCTACTCGCAGGTGAGCGTGGTTATTAACCTGCGGCCCTGTAGGACTTTTCCCACCCGTTCCACTAGTAATATGCCTCCCAGCCTTGGCTGCGCTGGTCGGGTGAAGGTAGGCAGTGCCGCTGTTGGTGCTTAGGAGCGCTGCTCCACCGCAATCCCCCACCAAAGGGTAGGCGGTTCAGGCTTATGGTGAGCCTTTATGGGATGCCCCTCCCGCACTATTGCCCCTTGCCCCTGCTTATCGGTGGGCCCTATTTAAGTGGCTGCCGTCCTCCCTCATCCTCCTTGTAGTCTTCAGGGGAAAAGAGGGGGGGGGGTGTGTATGTGTATAGATATGTATGTTATGCAGTCTGTGCTTTCACTTTTCACTTGTCTTTATTGCTTTTAAAATTACCGCCGCCGCGCGCTGACTTGGGTCCGCACTTGGCGGCGGCATTTCCTCAGTCGCGGGTGCGCCATCATTGGCTGTTGGCCTTTCTGGCTTTGCGCTCTTCGTGGGGGGCGGGGCCCGTCTTTGTTGCGTTCCGCGTCATCGCTATTACTGGCCCGCCCCTCGAGGTATACTGACGCCATCTTTTCTGACTTGGTTGGCCTATGCGCGATGGACTCCTACCTACCGCGGTCTGTAAGTGCCCTCGCGGGCGGCTTGATCTGCTTCACTTTTGTTACGATGTACTTAAGGTCTTGTCTGCTTATGTCTTTCAGACGGGACGAACCCTTCTTGGCTTCTCCCGGCCCTGTTTTTTAGTATATTACTTGTAGGCCTTGTAAAAATTATACTCCCACTTCCCTAGCGGGTTATTGGGGCATCCAGGGTTGCCATATAGCGTTATTCCCTATCGGCGTATAGAGCCGCTATAATCACCATATGGAGGCATCTCAGGATAATGTTACCGGGGTCCCTTTGGGACAAGACCGGCTGTGTGTAGCGTGTGGGCAGCCTCATGCTGACGCTGACAAGGCGCGGGTCTCTGTACCCTGTGCTGAGCAGGTGCTTGCATTGCAATCTGGCCTGCCAGTGGCTGCACCTCGTTTCACTTCACTCCCCCAAGCTTAAATCTCACTCCTGCTGAGTTGCATACTAGTGGGGATTCTCAGCCTGATGTGTCTTCTAGACTGGCTACTGTTGAACAGATGATTGCGAAGTCTTTAGCGCGTAAGGCCCCTGCTAAGAAGCGGCACTTGACGCCCAATGTTACTGTTTTCCCTATGGGAACTGAGGAGTTTTGGAATCTGTGTGGCTATATCCCGTCTGATGAAGGGGAGCTCTTTTCTGATTCAGGCTCATCTGATGAGAGACCAAGGGGTCATGACGATTCTGGCTCTGACCCCTGGGCCCCGGATGACACTGACAGATTATTGACCCAGATTTTTGAGGTTCTGTCTATCTCTCTCCCTGTTGAGGCTCCCAGACAAAGAGGGGAGCTTTTCCATACAGCAAGATCACGTTTTCCAGAGCAGGCACATTTCCATTTCCATAAGTGCTCAAGGAATGGGAGCGCCCCAGTAAACTTCCCGGGGTTCCAAAGAGTTGGGATAGGAAGTATCCCTTTCCTGCTGAGGTGGTTAAATATTGGTCATCCCCCCCCCCCCCCCCCCCCCCGAGGTGGATGCCCCGATCCTAGGGCTATCTAACACCTCTGTCATGCATTCCCCTGATTCTACTACCCTGCGGGATGCTGAAGACCGGCGTATTGATCAGCTGGCATCCCACGCCTTTGCATGTGCGGGGACGGTGCTGCGCCCGGTCTGTGCCTCTGCCATTACTGCTGTGGCCACTAGAACCCTTATCAGAAATATGCTTGATAGTGCCCCTGATGATTTGCCTTGTGAGGTGTTTAATGCACTCTCCAGTTGTGATGTTTTTGTAAATTTTATCCTCTCAGCATTGGATGACACCATCAGAATGTGTGCCAGAACTTCTGCCCTCGTGGTGGCTATACGCCGCTCGGTTTGGCTGCGCCAGTGGGCTGCTGACAACGCTGCCAAGAAGGCCCTCACTGGGTTTCCCTTTAAAGGACTGCGTCTGTTTGGAGACCACCTAGACCTTTTTGCTAAGGGAGGCAGGTTACCCCAGCGCAGGCGGCAACCTCGGCCCTTTCGGGGTCGGGGTTACTTCTCCTCCCCTTACCGCGGTGCAAGACAGGGAAGGGGGGTGTCTTTCCCTGGGGCCCAGGGACATTTTTGGGGTAGAGGCAGAGGACATGGAGGTCCTGGCTCCTCTTGGAGTCCCAAAGCAAAATCCTCTCCCAAGCCCCCTCAGGCATGATGGGGCGCCCTCACCAATCCGGGTGAGGGGACTGCTGCAGCACTTCGCTCACGTCTGGAGGCTTCATGTCTCAGACCGGTGGATTCAGGAGGTAGTGTCCTCTGGTTACAAGTTGGAGTTTGCTGCCGATCCCCCTCCAAGATTCATCAGATCCCGGATTCCTCAGGACCCTGTGTCAGCTCAGGAGCTAGTGCAAGCAGTGCAAGGCCTCCTGGAGATGGGGGTCATCTGCCAGGTCCCCTTAAGAGAAAAAGGCAAGGGCTTTTATTCCAACCTATTCACAGTACCCAAAAAGGATGGTTCTGTCAGGCCCATCCTGGACTTAAAGATTCTCAACAAGTTTGTCAGGGGCAGGCGCTTTCGCATGGAGACTCTGTGCTCTGCCATCAGTTCCCTGCGCCAAGGGGATTTCATGACTTCTGTGGACTTCAATGATGCTTACCTTCATATTCCTGTGTTCCCAGGTCATCAAAGGTTCCTCAGGTTCGCTCTGATGGATCAACACTACCAATTTGTGGCCTTGCCCTTCGGCCTCACTTCAGCTCCCAGGGTGTTCACCAAGGTGCTGGCTGGCGTGATGTCTCTGCTCAGATGTCAGGGCGTCCGCGTGCTTCCCTATCTGGACGACATACTTATCACTTCCCAGTCTCTACAGCTGGTGGTGTCCACTCTGGAGTCATTTGGATGGGTGATCAACCACCCCAAGTCCTCACTGTCCCCTTCCTTGGTAACTCCATTCCTAGGAATGAATCTGGATACAGTTCAGGCATGGATCTTCCTTCCTCAGCAGAAGGTGGACAGCCTGATTGCACAGGCCCAGTCCCTCCTAGCTTGTCCCCATCCCTCCATCAGGCAGGGGATGCAGCTGGTGGGCCTGATGGTGGCGTGCTTCGAAGCGGTCCCTTATGCTCAGTTCCACTTGAGGCCTCTGCAACTTCACCTATTGTCTGTATGGGACAAGGACCCAGCGTCCCTGGACAGGGTCTGTGTGCTCCCCCCCCCTGGTCAAGAGGTCCCTCTTGTGGTGGATGGACTCAAGGAACCTGTTGAGGGGGCAGATTCTTTCTTGCCCCTTCCTGGGAGACGGTCACCACGGATGCCAGTCTATCAGGTTGGGGGGGTTTCTGTAAGTCCCTGCGGTTCCAGGGGAGGTGGGGCCCTCAGGAGACCCACACACCTATCAATGTCTTGGAGCTGCGAGCGATCAGGTTAGTTCTGGCTCGCTTGACTACTCATCTTCAGGGCCTGCCTGTTCAGGTGCGCTCGGACAACCAGACGGCAGTTGCCTACATCAATCATCAGGGAGGGACCCGGAGCAAGGGGGCCCTCCAGGAAGCGTCTCTGATCCTGACTTGGGCGGAGGCCAATGTCCCCTGCATTTCAGCTGTGTACATCCCGGGGGTGGAAAATCACCTGGCGGACCTGAGCAGGGGTACCTCTCGCCAGGGAGAATGGTCAGGGTGTTTCAATCTCTGTGTCACCGTTGGGGCCAACCAGATGTGGATCTATTTGCAGGAGGTCCCTGGGTATTTGAGCGGCCGGGAGGAGCCTATTTTCGATGTCTCTGCAGTCCAGCGCCATCTGGCGGAGTATATATGTAATAGTTCAGACAAAAATAAAAAAAGCTATACTCACCTTTTGTTCAGCACTGTTTTTGTCTGGACAGTCCCTTTCAATTTCCTCTCCAGGCATGTGCTAACTTCGTCCCATTTTATCACCCGTGGGAACTGTGTAAATGAGCCACTTCAAAGCATCTCAAAGTCTCTTGAGTGTATATATGTAATTGATGAATTATAAACAAAGCCACTGCCTTTGCTTTCATTCTTGATGGTGGCTGAGCTAGGATGGACATGTCATGGCGCAGCTTTATGAGTCATGCGCATGCTCTGCTGTTGTAGTCAGAGCCAGCTGTGCGACCACTGAACTTACCACATCCCGATCTCGGATGTCCCGCGGTGAGGGAGGTGATCGGCCCGGGAATCTTATAGATTCCCGGGCCGATCACCCCTGGGTGACAGTCCACTTTAAAGCCCTGCTAAGTCTTCTGAAGGCATGCAGGAAATTAAGGCACATGGGGAAGGCATCAGGTTAACGGCTGCCTTATTCCAAGTGTGACATACACTCCGCTTCAATACTTCTTGACAGTTGGGTTATTCTCCAGTAGAGGGCCAACTTCTGCAGAGATGAATGCAAAAAAGGAAGCCCCTCCCGGTCCATAAATACCTGGGACCTCCCACCAATTCCCCAGTTGTCTTCTCTGCAGGGAGCGAGCAAGACAGAAGATGAAGGGTTCTCTTATTTGCAGGTAAGCCAGGCTCGTGCCCGGCCATTTTCGTCCCTATTGCTGCCCGGACCCTCCTAAATTGTCCCTGTATTGAGCCTCCCAGCTTAGGCTGCGGGTCCTGGTAAAGGTAGGAGCACCCTATGGGTGCAGTAGGAGCACCGCTCCACCGCTCCACCTCACTATGGGGTAGGCGGTTATCCAGGTTTTGGTGATCCTGGTGTGGGATGCCCCGTCCCGCTAGGCTTAGGGCTGGATTCTGGCAGGGTTCCCCCCCTTCTGGGTCCCTTACTCTCCTCCGGGGGGGGGGGGGGGGGGCTGGCTACCTGACCCTTATATTGTGTGTGTTTTATTCATTGTGTGTGTGTGTGTTTACCGCTCGGCCCGCACGCACGCTCTCGTGCTGCGGTGGTTTCTCTTATGGTCGGCCTTGCGGCCATATTGGCCGGGTAGTGTGACCTTCTACTTCCCTTGGCTGCGTCGTCCGGCTCCAGCCCTATCGGCTGGAAGCGCGGCTTGGGTGTGTATCCCGCGTCGGAAGGGGGCGGGGCCATGTGCTGGCGCGCTCCGTGCTGGCCCGCCTCCTTCACCCTTTCCACCGAAGGGACGCCATCTTCATACTGGCCCGTGAGTGCCCCATACGGGGCTCCCTTAGCTGGATACATCGGCCTATGCACTTTATTGTCGCCGGGCGTTATTTGTGCCCGTGGGCTACATACATCTTGGGGACATGTATATATATATATATATATATATATATATAAAATTGTGTGTGTCTATATGCCTTTTATTTGCTCTGTATGGCTGCTCGGTGGTATATACGTAATATTTATATATATAGATATATACCTGTATATGTATATTCTGTTGTGTGACTGTAATATCAAATGCTAGGGCATCCTTTACTATGCTCTGCTCTTATGTGGCTTATTTTGTGTGTTACAGGTTTCCCTGTATACGTGCATTTTAAGGGGTCCCTCCTGGTCCTGGGGTCCCTAGATCTAAAAATTGTCCACCCAAAAATCCTCCCACCGGGACTTTTAAGGGGCATCCCGGTTTGCTTATGCGTAATCCCCTACGATCTTGCGACTGACCACAAAAATTCACCATATGGAGGCTCTTCAGGATACCAGGCCCGGGATCCCTTTGGGACAATCCGGGCCATGTGTGGGGTATCCCTTACGGGGGAGAATGTGCAAAAGGCCATAACGCGGCAGTTGGGTACCCAGCCTTCTGGGTCGGCTCCTCCCGCTTCATCGCCTTCCCCTCCCCACCTGATCCGTACCCCAAGTGACATTGGTACTAGTGGGGAGTCGCTTTCTCATGTTTGGGCTAGGTTGGCCAGCATAGAGAAAATGATTGCTAGCACGGTGGGCAAGAAGCCCCAGGCTAAAAAAAGACAGTTGTCGTCGGCCCAGCCCTTGTGGGACACTGACAATGAGTCCGCTGAATTGTCCGATTATTCCCCGCTAGAGGAGGGGGAATTGTATCAGGATTCAGAGGCTGACTATGGTCAGCCTGGGAATTCCAATGTCGGGCAGGCGCTGGGGGATGCCGTTGATACGGCCACTGTTTTGTCACATTTATTGGAGGTGTTGGATATTGATCCACCTGAGGCGCCCCCTCTTAAGAAGGGGGAATTTTTGGGGGCCTACAAGCCCCGTCTGGAATTCCCTACCCAGGGTCATTTTGATGCGCTGATACTTAGGGAATGGGAGAGGCCCAGTCGGCTCCCTGGTGTGCCTCAGGGATAGGATAAGAAGTATCCCTTTCCGGTGGAGGCGGTCAAGCGCTGGTCTTCTCCCGAGGTCGACGCGCCTGGTTTGACCAACTCTTCTGCACTGAACACCCCTGACGCCTCCTCCCTTAAGGATGGCGAGGACAAGCGCCTTGATCAGATGGCGTGCCACACATTTGCCAACGTGGGCTCGGCCCTGCGGCCGGTTAATGCATCTGCCCTGGTGTCGCTTGCTACCAGGTCTCTTATCAGTGACTGGCTGAATAACGCTCAGCTGGATCCAACTAGCGCTGCGTTCGCTATACTTAAAAAGTGCGAATTGTTCATGGATTTTGTGATGGCTGCGATGGAAGACTCCATTGTCGTGTGTAGTAGGACGTCAGCCTTGCTGGTGGCCATGCGCAGACTGGTCTGGCTCCGTCAGTGGACAGCGGACGTTGGAGCCAAGAAGTCACTCACAGCTCTCCCCTTCTTGGGTGTGCGGCTGTTTGGAGAAAATTGGATGCTGTTGCTAAAGGCGGTAAGTTACCTCAGCGGAGGAAGCAGCGCCGTCCCTTTCGGGGGGCGGGCTCGTTCACTCCTTCCTTTCGAGGGGCCAGAGCGTCTAGGGGTCTGGCCTTCTCGGGGGTCAGGGGCTCGCCCTGGAACAGAGGCAGAGGTCGGGCACGTCCCGTGGCTGCCTGGGGTTCCAAGCCCAAGCCTGCCGTTAAAACGGCTCAGCAATGAAGGGGCGCCCTCACCCGTAAGGGTGGGGGGACGGCTGCGGCTCTTCTTCCGGGTCTTGGAAGTGGTCTCCTCCGGGTACAAACTGGAGTTCGAGTACTGGCCGCCCCCAAGATTCTTAAGGTCTCGGGTGCCCTCGGACCCTCAGGCTGCACAGTGGCTCCTGTTGGCAGTGAAAAGCCTTCTGGACATGGGGGTTATATGCCTGGTGCCTCCGTTGGAAAGAGGCAGGGGTTACTACTCCAACCTTTTCACAGTTCCCAAAAAGGAGAGTTCGGTGAGACCCATTCTAGATCTCAAGGTTCTCAACAGGTTTATCAGAGCCAAAAAGTTCCGCATGGAGACTCTGCGCTCGGCTATCAATTCCCTTCGCCAAGGGGATTTTATGACATCCATAGACATCAAGGATGCGTATGTGCATGTTCAGATTTTTCAGGCACATCAGAGATTCCTCCGGTTTGCGGTGGGGGATCAACATTATCAATTCGTAGCTCTTCCCTTCGGTCTGACCTCGGCACCGAGGGTCTTCACCAAGGTTTTGGCGGGCGTAATGGCCCTGCTCAGATCTCAGGGCATTCGCATTGTGCCTTATCTGGACGATCTGTTGATTTCTGCTTCTTCCCTTCAGCAGGCAGAACTGGACACCCTCCAGGTGGTGTCGACCCTGGAGAGGTTCGGGTAGGTGATCAACCGCACCAAGTCTTCTCTCTCCCCGTCTCGAGTGATTTCATTTCTGGGCATGAATCTGGATACCAGTCGGGCCAGAGTGTTTCTGCCCCAGACCAAGGTGCAGGGGATTCAGGACCTGATCCGTCTTCTTCTGGCCAGTCCTTGTCCCTCTATCCGACAGGGGATGAAACTGGTGGGTTTGATGGTATCCTCCTTCGAGGCGGTGCCGTTTGCACAGTTTCACATGAGATCTCTTCAACTTCACCTATTGACGTATTGGGACAGGAGCCCACAGTCATTGGATCAACCTTTCAGGATGTCTCCCAGGGTTCGGCAGTCCTTTCTGTGGTGGCTGGACTTGAGCAATCTGGTGAAGGGCAGATCCTTTCTGGTCCCTTGTTGGGAGACGGTTACCACGGACGCCAGCCTGTCGGGCTGGAGAGGTTATAGGAAGAGTCATCAGTTCAGCGGGGTGTGGGGTCCCCAGGAGGCTCACACCCCCATCAATGTATTGGAGCTCCGAGCCATTCGTCTGGTTCTGGCTCGGTTAACCCCACAGTTACGGGGTCTTCCGGTTCAGGTGTGTTCGGACAACCGAACGGCAGTGGCCTACATAAATCACAGCAGGAGTGCCCTCAGAGAAGTCTCTCTGATCCTGCGCTGCGCAATGTTCCTTGCCTTTCGGCAGTCTACATTCCGGGGGTGGAGAATACGGAGGCGGATTCCCTGAGCAGGGGGTCCTCTCGCCACGGAGAGTGGTCTCTCAATCCCGAGGTTTTTCTTTCTTTGCCGCAAGTGGGGGACTCCGGAGGTTGATCTCTTTGCCTCGAGGCACAATCGCAAGCTTCCGGCATTTGTGTCTCTTTCTCAGGATCCCCTGTCTCTGGCAGTGGATGCCTTGTCACTGGCTTGGAAGGACCTGGGTTTTCTGTACCTGTTTCCACCTGTCTCCATGCTGGGCAAGGTAGTTCGTAAACTGGTTCTAGAAGGGGCACCAGCGATTCTGGTGGCTCCAAGGTGGCCAAGAAGGGTTTGGTACGCAGACGTCGTAAGGATGGCCGTAGACCAGTACCGGCTTCCCTTGCTACCGGACCTGCTATCTCAGGGTCATCTACTTTACCCCAATTTACAAACGCTGGCTTTGACGGCTTGGCTGCTGAAACCTTCATCTTGAAAGAGGAAGGTTTGTCTGAGGAGGTCGTTCAGACCCTGATTAGGGCTAGGAAGCGGTCCTCTTCTGGCATTTACTATAGGTTTTGGAGGTCCTATATTGATTGGTGTGAGGCTAGGGCCTTGCTTTGCAGGGTTTTTTCTATACCCAGGATTTTGGAGTTTCTTCAGCATAATATGGATCTTGGTTCCAGCTTAGTACTTTGAAAGGTCTGTTTTCTTCCAGAGGTCTTTTGCTTTACACCCGCTGGTTAAGACTTTTTTCCAAGGGGTCGCGCATGTGCGGCCCCCTCGGACGGCTGTAGTTCCTGTTTGGGATTTGAATTTGGTTCTTTCGGCTCTGCAGGGTCCTCCTTTTGAGCCGTTACAGGATGTTTCTCTTTCGGTTCTGACTCAGAAGGTTGCTTTCTTGGTGGCTATTACCTCTGTTCGCCGTGTCTCTGAGTTGGCGGCCCTGTCGATTCAGGCCCCTTACTTTGAGAGACACCAGGATAAGGTGGTTTTTCGTTTTAAGCCGGATTTCCTTCCTAAGGTGGTGTCTGCTTTCCACCTCAATCAGGACATTGTTCTCCCTTCCTTGTGTCCTAAGCCTAACAATGACAAGGAGAGGGTTCTGCACAATTTGGATGTTGTTCGCTGTGTGAAGTACTATTTGGTGTCTACTTCTTCCTTCCGCAAGACGGATGCATTTTTCGTGGTGCCCTGTGGGCCCAGGAAAGGTTTGGCGCCTGCCAAGTCTACCATTTGCAAATGGATTCGTCAGGTCATTGTTTGGGCCAATTCTGCTAAGGGGAGACCTCCCCCTTTTAGGGCCACTGCTCATTCTACTCGTGCTGGTGGAACGTCCTGGGCTTTTCAGCACCAGGCTTCTGTTGAACAAGTTTGTAAGGCTGCTTCTTGGTCTTCCGTTCATACTTTTTCCAAGTTTTACAAGGTTGATGTGCGGGCTTCAGCGGATGCTGTTTTTGGCCGCAAGGTTCTGCAAGCTGCAATGGTTTGAGTTGGTACATTCTTTACCGTTTCTGGTTCCCACCCATGACGGACACTGCTATTGGATGTCCCAGATGTCATCAAGACCGGAGTGGAGTGTATGGCACACTTAGAATAATACCGTTTTGTGAGTACTCACCTTTAAAACGGGTATTATGAGTGTGCCATACACTCCACTTTGCCCCACCCTTTCTTTTCAGGTATTCTGGGGCTTTTATATGGTGAACCATTGGTTTTGATTGATAAGGTTATAATTGGTTCTTCCTGGTCCCTTTACTGCTTTTATACACTGGGGAATTGGTGGGAGGTCCCAGGTATATATGGACCGGGAGGGGCTTTCTTTTTTGCATATTCATCTCTGCAGAAGTTCGCCCTCTACTGGAGATTACCCAGATGTCATGAAGACCGAAGTGGAGTGTATGGCACACTCATAATACCCATTTTAAAGGTGAGTACTCACAAAACGGTATTTTTAAAGGGCCCATGCCTTTGGGTGAAGTTCGAAAGTCCTTGATCAAAGAGGGCAAATGTGGTAGGTCTACCCTCCAAGAGAAACTAGGCTCTTTTTTCACAGTCTCACAGGAGTACAGGACGATAATTGAGGCTGACTCAAGATGGAAGATGGTTCACACCCCTTCTGTCCTTCTTTTTTCTCTCTCTCTCACACTTCTTAAACCGGACCTTCAGCGTGATTTAATGAAAAGCCCAAACTCTTAAAAAACGGTTCCCCAGCATCTAAAATTAATATATTTTACGTTTTTAGTCACTAACTTATTCTTTCCCCCACTGGGCTGCAATTCTGTTCAGGAATTTAGGATACGGGCGCCGCCATCTTGACTCAGAAGCATCACACTTACTGAGGAGAGGAGAGTGGGATAAGGTACAGGGGGCGGGTTATAGCTGTGCTTTGCTCAGACAGAGCAGAGCTGGGGCCAGGTAACG
Organism: Gastrophryne carolinensis; assembly: GCA_027917425.1. Lineage (NCBI taxonomy): Eukaryota > Metazoa > Chordata > Amphibia > Anura > Microhylidae > Gastrophryne > Gastrophryne carolinensis. The sequence goes on along the minus strand of CM051236.1, from coordinate 252,645,695 downwards.
GTCAGCAGTCCCAGAATGCAGAGCAGCACAGTCAGGAGGCACTTCCTGTTTGCAGGCTGCCTGATAAGATGGCGGCTTCCATAAGCCGCCATCTTGGATGTTTAAAGGCTCATAACATGCAGTAGATGCAGGTAGGATGATTTTTAATGTGGACAATCTGTATGTACAGGGTGTGGGAAACATATAAGATAGACTCTTATTCAGAGTGAAGGTCCGCTTTAATAGTAAACGTTCTCTTTATTCTTTGGTTACCTCTTGTGTTGCAAGAGTGGCCCCTGCTCCAGTTCAGTAAATCCAAAAGCACCCTGCTTTTGGATTTACTGAACTGGAGCAGGGGCCACTCCAGGGGTGTAGAGGAGGGGATGGGGGGCGTCCTCCGTGCTCCCATTCCACAACTGCATAGGATCGGGTGTCCCAGGAGAGGAAGCCGGGTTGAGCGAAGTGCGGTGGTAGGCGGGGTGCCCGGGGGGCTGGCCTCTCGCATAACAAATATGATGGATCCGCCCTGGTGGATACATTTGATTACTGTGCACCAGTCTGCAATATTTTGTCCTGCTATGTACATGCTGTATGCGTGAATTTACTTGACTTTTGGATGATTCTGTCTGTATAATTCAAAAATGTTAAATAAAGAATATATATAAATAAAAGAAACTAGGCTCTTCATATAGAGACAGTGTTGGTGTAGTGATGAGAAGTCTTGTCCTTAGCATTCAGAATTTTCAGTGTCAAGCCATCTCTTAGACTATATTTAGATTTCTGAGGGACTAGGATGGGTGATAGGGTGCTGAGGTTTAGCTGCTTTCCATGTCAGATGCAGGGGTGGTCATCTCTGGTTACAAGATAGAGTTCCACTACAAGACAGAGTTGGCTGAAGGTATTCCCCTACCTGATTTTTAATGATGAGCCCTTGATGGCATATATACGCATCTCACTGCAGCCAAAAGAATTAAACAGATATGGACTAGTAATCACCACATGGACCATGTTCACATCTTAGAAACATGCATGTATCTCCACATTATTATGCAATGCCACTAATTAACTGGATACTTCTGCAGATGATGAAGCTGGAAGGATTCAGAACAAGTCTAATTACTAGGAACTTGGCCGATAAATCTTTGATATAAGCAACATGGTTTGCAGCCACAGGTCTGTCTGCTCTGTTGTTATTCTTTTAAAATCCTTTAGTTCAGTGTTCAGCCCAGTATAAATTGCCTCTAAGGCCGTGCTGTCTCAACCTAGTGCTTTTCAGTTAGAAATGTTGCTGAGTTTCTTTCTCTGTCAAACCAACTTACATGGTACTGCAGATACAATGAGGTTCTGCAATTCTGCCTGTGCCTCCTCCCCACCTTGGTTTTGGTCTTTTATTTCAAATAGCCAGTTGTTCTTCTCCTTTTCAGCCTGGCTCCCTTACAACCTAAGAGGAAGCTACACCTTTTGAATTTGGAGTTCTAAAATGTTTATCACACTGAATGCTTTCAGGTAACCACCAATATTAACAAGTAGATTAGGATTTAGACTTGTGCTCTCCATGCCGCGTTCGCCCAAGCCCATCCATTCACTGTCCTGGCTGAAGAAAAGATGGCAGCAATCAGCCACAGCATAGCCCGATGATTGCATAGGATTGCAGGCCAGGTCAGTATTTTTTGTTTATGTAAACCCCCCACCCTGCTCCAAAGGCAGGAGTATTGGTTGAATATTCTTAGTATACAGTACGTCCTGCTCCAGATAAGATTCTTTACGTCTGGGTATTACTCCGCCAGATGACCCTGGACTGCAGAGACAGCGAAATTGGCTCCTCCCGGCCCCTCAAATACCCGGGACCTCCCACAAATTCCCAGATTTTCTCTGCAGTCTGGACTGCGAAGGACAAGAAGATGGCTCTCTTCTCACAGGTGAGCGGGGCTATTAGCCTGCGGCCCTGTAAGACTATTCCCACCCTTTCCATTGTTAATTAGCCTCCCAGCCTTGGCTGTGCTGGTTCAGGTGATGGTAGACAGCACCGCTGTTGGGTGCTTAGGAGCGCTGCTCCACCGCAATCCCCCACCAAAGGGTAGGCGGTATAGGCCCGTGGTGAGCCTTTATAGGATGCCCCTCCCGCGCTATTGCCCCTTGCCCCTGTCTATCGGTGGGCCCTATGTTAGGTGGCCACTGCCCTCCCTCGCTCTCCCTTGTAGTTCTCGGGGGAGGGGGGGTGTGAGTGTGTGTCTTGTACATTCTCCTCGAGGTATACTCGGCGCCATTTTGCTTCCTCGTGCTGCGTGGCTGGCGCCTACCTACTGCGGTCCGTGAGTGCCCCTGCGGGATTTTTGTTCATAGGTCTTAGGTTATGTGTGCAAATCGCTTATGGGTCTTTTTGCTTATGTCTTACAGGCGGGCCAAACTCAATTGGTTTCTCCCGGCCCTGCCCCCTCTATTAGTTTATTTAACTTATTGAGACCTAGTTGTGCTAATTCTTCCCACTTCCCTAGCGGGCTATTGGGGCATCCAGGGTTGCTTTTACAGCGTGATCCCTATCGGCCCATTGTGCCGCTATAATCACCATATGGAGGCGTCTCAGGGTAATGTGCTCGGGGTAATGTGGGGTGTCCCCTATATGTGTTGACAATGTGCGGGTTTGTGTACCTTGTGCCCAGCAGGTGCTTGCGCTGCAGCCTGGTTTGCCGGCAGCTGGGCCTGAGCCACTTATGGCTTCGCCTACTCCCCCAAGCTTACATCTCACTCCCAGTGAGCTGCATACCAGTGGGGAGTCTCAGCCTGATGTGTCTACCAGACTGGCGAGTGTTGAAAAGTTGCTTGCTAATACTATGGTGCGTAAGGCCTCTGCTAAGAGGCATTTGGCGCCTGATGTCACTCTCTTCCCCATGGAGGCTGAAGAGTTCTTGGATCTGTCTGGTTATACCCCCTGGAAGAAGGGGAATTGTTCTCTGACTCAGAATCATCTGATTAACGGTCCAAGGGTTATGCTGATTCTGGCTCTGACCCCTGGGCCCCAGATGATACTGATAGGCTCAGATCTTTGAAGTGCTTTCTATCTCTCCCCCAGCCGCCGCTCCTAAGCAGCAGGGGGAATTGTTTCATATTGCTAAGCCACGTCTAGAGTTCCCTGAACAATCTCATTTTAATAATCTTGTGCTCAAAGAATGGGAGCGTCCTAGCAGGCTCCCCGGAGTTGGATAAGAGATATCCTTTTCCTGCTGATGTGGTTAAACGTTGGTCATCCCCTCCTGAAGTGGATGCCCCAATTCTCGGTTTGTCTAACACCTCTTTCATGCATTCCCCTGACTCTACTACCCTGAAGGATAGTGAAGACCGGCGTATTGATCAGCTGGCTTCTCATGCCTTTGCCTGTGTGGGGACGGCACTGCACCCGGTTTGTGCCTCGCCCATAACAGCGGTGGCTATTAGGACGCTGCTTAAGAGTGTCCTAGCTGGTGCTCCTGATGATGTTTCTAGTGAAGAGTATAATGCACTCTCACGTTGTGATGTATTTGTTGCTTATGTCCTCTCTGCCTTGGATGATACCATTAGGATGTGTGGCAGAGCCTCTGCCTTGGTGGTGGCTATACGCTGCTCGGTTTGGCTGCGCCAGTGGGCGGCTGACAACGCTGCCAAGAAGGCTCTCACTGGTTTTCCCTTCAAAGGACTACACCTATTTGGGGATCGCCTGGACCTGTTTGCTAAGGGAGGTAAGTTACCTCAGCGCAAAAGACAGGCTCGGGCCTTTCGGGGCTCGGGCTCCTTTCCCTCCCCCTACCGTGGATCCAGAATGGGGAGAGGGGCCTCCTTTACGGGGGCCCGAGGAGATTTCTGGGGCAGGGGCAGAGGACGTGGACGCTCTGGCCCATCCTGGGGCTCCAAACCTAAACCTTCCTCCAAGCCCCCTCAGACATGAAGGGGCGCCCTCACCCATCCGGGTGGGGGGACGGCTTCAGCTCTTTGCTCACGTCTGGAGGCTTCATGTCTCAGACCGGTGGATTCAGGAGGTAGTGTCCTCCAGTTACAAGATAGAGTTTGCTGCCTGGCCGCCCCCAAGATTCATCAGATCCCGGATGTCTCGACCCCATGTCAGCTCAGGCTCTGATTCTGGTGGTGCAAAGCCTTCTGGAGCTGGGGGTCATCTGACAGGTCCCCTTACTAGAAAGGGGCAAGGGTTTTTATTCCAACCTTTTCACCGTGCCCAAAAGTGATGGGTCAGTCAAGCCCATCCTGGACTTGAAGACCCTCAACAAATTTGGCAGATGCAGGTGCTTTCGCATGGAAACTGCGCTCTGCTACCAGTTCCCTGCGTCCAGGGGACTTCATGACCTCTGTGGACATCAAGGATGCTTACCTTCACATTCCCATCTTTCCAGGTCATCAAAGATTCCTCAGGTTTGCTCTGGGGGATCAGCACTACAAATTTGTGGCATTGCCCTTCGGTCTCACTTCAGCCCCCAGAGTGTTCACCAAGGTGCTGGCGGGGGTGATGGCTCTGCTCAGGTCTCAGGGCATTCGCGTTCTGCCCTATTTGGACGACATTCTCATCACTTCTCAGTCTCTCCAACAGGCAGAGCTGGATACTCAGCGTGTAGAACACACTGGAGTCATTCGGCTGGGTGATCAACCATCCAAAATGTTCCCTGTCTCCCTCCTTGGTGACGCCATTTCTGGGAATGAATCTGGATACAGTTCAAGCAAGGATATTTCTTCCTCAGCAGAAGGTGGACAGTCTGCTAGCGCAGGTTCACTTCCTTCTATCTTGCCCTCATCCCTCCATCAGGCAGGGAATGCAGCTAGTGGGCCTGATGGTGTCGTGCTTCGAGGCGGTCCCTTATGCCCAGTTTCACATGAGGCCTCTGCAACTCCACCTCTTGTCAGTATGGGACAAGGATCCTGCGTCCCTGGACCAGGTCCTTGTTCTGTCCCCCCTAGCCAGGCGGTCCCTCTCGTGGTGGCTGGACTCCAGGAGCCTGCTGGCAGGCAGATCCTTTCTGGCCCCCTGCTGGGAGACGGTCACCACGGATGCCAGTCTGACGGGTTGGGGGGGCTTCTGGAAGTCCCTACAATTCCAGGGGCAGTGGGGCCCTCGGGAGGCCCACACCCCTATCAACATTCTGGAACTGAGGGCGATCCGGTTGGTTCTGGCTCACTTGACCCAACACCTTCGGGGCCTGCCAGTTCAGGTACGCTCGGACAACCAGACGGCGGTTGCCTACATCAATCATCAGGGAGGGACCCGGAGCAAGGGGGCCCTCAAGGAAGTATCTCTGATCCTGTCCTGGGCGGAGGCCAATGTTCCCTGCATCTCAGCTGTGTACATTCCGGGGGTGGAGAATCTGCAGGCAGACTCTCTGAGCAGGGGGACCTCTCGCCTGGGAGAATGGTCCCTCAGCGACAGGGTGTTTCACTCTCTGTGTTACCGTTGGGGTCAGCCAGATGTGGATCTGTTTGCGTCCCATCACAATCACAAGCTCCCGGCCTTCGTCTCCCTGTCCCAGGATCCTCTGGCCCTGGCCACAGATGCTCTAGCAATGTCGTGGCAGGACTTTCAGCTTCTGTATGTCTTTCCTCATTCCCCCTGTTGGGCAGGGTTCTGCGCAAGATAGCTCATCAAGGGGTGCCAGCAATCCTGGTGGCACCCTGTTGGCCAAGAAGAGTGTGGTTCGCAGACTTAGTACAGCTGGCAGTAGATCGGTCCGCTCTGCCCAGGTTTCCAGACCTACTCACTCAGGGACATTTACGCCATCCCAATTTACAAACGCTGGCTTTGACGGCCTGGCTGCTGAAACCTCCATCTTGATAGAAAAGGGGCTGTCTGCCTCTGTTGTTAACACCTTGATTAGGGCTAGGAAGAAGTCTTCTTCTGCCATTTTCTATAGGGTTTGGCGTGCCTACATTGACTGGTGTGAGTCTAGGTCTCTTCCCTGTCGTGTGTTCTCTATCCCCAGGGTTCTGGAGTTCCTTCAACATGGTTTGGATCTGGGGCTTCAACTCAGTACTCTGAAGGGTCATGTTTCTGCCCTGGCTGTGTTCTTCCAAAGATCTTTTGTTCAGCATTCTCTGGTTAAGACCTTTTTCCAGGGGGTTACTCATGTGCGTCCTGCACGCAAGCCTATGTTGCCTGTCTGGGATTTGAATTTGGTCCTTTCTGCCTTGCAGGGTGCTCCTTTTGAACCTGTGCAGGAGGCTGCCTTGGACATTCTTACTCTCAAGGTTGTCTTTTTGGTGGCTATCACCTCTGTTAGGCGTGTTTCTGAGTTGGCAGCGCTTTCCATCCAGCCCCCTTACTTTGAGAGACACCAGGACAAGGTGGTGTTTCGCTTTAAGCCAGATTTTCTGCCTAAGGTTGTTTCTGCCTTTCATCTTAATTAGGACATTGTTCTGCCTTCCTTGTGCCATAATCCTAGTAACGCTAAGGAGAGGGTTTTGCATTCCCTGGATGTGGTCAGGAATCTGAAATTCTATCTGGTGGCTACTGCACCTTTTAGAAAAACTGATGCTCTTTTTGTGGTCCCTTCTGGCCCTAGGAAGGGTTTGGCTCCTGCTAAATCTACTATCAGCAAATGGATCAGTCAGGCTGTGACTACACTGCTAAGGGGAAGAATCCTCCCTTCCGCCTTACTGCTCATTCCACACGTGCTATTGGTGCCTCTTGGGCCTTTCAGCACCAGGCTTCTGTTGAACATGTTTGCAAGGCCGCTACCTGACCTTCTGTTCATACTTTTTCAAAGTTTTACAAGGTTGATGTTAGGGCCTCAGCTGATGCTGCTTTCGGCCGCAAGGTTCTGCAGGCGGTAGTGATCTGACCTGCCCATGGTTGCCTTTTGGGGATCCCACCCTACTTTACGGACACTGCTATTGGATGTCCCAGATGTAAAGAATCTTATCTGGAGCAGGACGTACTGTATACTAAGAATAATACAATTCTGTGATTACTCACCTGTAGAATTGGTATTATGAGTATACAGTATGTCCTGCTCCACCCCACCCATTGTCTTCATTGTTCTTGGATCCTCTGTATGGTAATTGTTATCATTGTTGGTTAGTTAATGGTTGGTTATGTTATCATTCTCCCGGCTTCTTGTTAACTGCTTTTCAATCCTGGGAATTTGTGGGAGGTCCCGGGTATTTGAGGGGCCGGGAGGAGCCAATTTCGCTGTCTCTGCAGTCCAGCGCCATCTGGCGGAGTAATACCCAGACGTAAAGAATCTTATCTGGAGCATGACGTACTGTATACTCATAATACCAATTCTACAGGTGAATTGTATTTTTTGGTTGAATTGAATTTTTACAGAGTTGAGATGAGCCTGACAAAAATACAGGTATTGTAGATTGAAAGATGGTGCGGTAGTGGGGGGTTGGGGCTCTCCCCACATGGTGTGGTGTATGTTCTAAGATGGAATCCTATGCCACAAAGCCAGACTTTCCCCCTGGCAGAGAGTGAATATAGGTCTGCTTTAGTTGTACTTTCAGTTGTGGTTCTGTTCTAGTATAACTAAAACAAACACAAATTATCTGTGGTGTCTGCCACTAGTAGCTGACTTTTCAGTTAGGATTTGGATAGTGACGCCTTCCCAGTCGAAAGTGTGTCCCACTCTTAATAAACACTGTACTAAATTGGTTCAGCGCTTCTTATTAAGTGCTGCAGTTTATGGTCACTGGTCAATTGGGCGCTAAGCAGAAGAATATAAATAACAGTATAAATAGATTTAGTGACAGCAATTTTAAATAACCTGACTCTCATGGGGAGGCCATGTGGAACAACATTGCAGTAATGTGGAACAAAAATCATTTGAATTAGTCCTCTCACTAGATGTCTCTGACTGAAAGCTTTGTAACCTAATTTAACTTTTCTTGTGTGCATCTTAGATTAGCATTATACAACTGAACAGCTGTTTAGAATTAAATCTTAAAATGCATTTGTAATAGTGTAAATTATATTTGACAATATTATTTTTACAGAGTGATTGGCACATCTGAGACTCCTATTATAATAGTAGGCAACAAGCGTGACCTACAGCGAGGCCGTGTTATCCCACGTTGGAATGTTTCACATCTGGTGAAGAAGACCTGGAAATGTGGCTACATCGAATGCTCAGCCAAGTACAACTGGCACATATTACTACTTTTCAGCGAACTACTCAAGAGTGTGGGCTGTGCTAGATGCAAGCATGTACATGCTGCAATTCGCTTCCAAGGAGCTCTGCGCCGTAACCGCTGTTCAGTCATGTGACAACGTGAGTCACTGAGAATACAGGATCTATGGTTTTTGTTGCAGCAGCAAAAGAACTTCTTTTTCTCAAAAGGACCTGTTTTTAACCTTGGTATGAGAAGCAGACTCCACCGATGGAACTTTACAGTATTCCAAAGCATTCTATATAATACCATAGCATAGCATATCCGTGATGACCTTCAGTGGAAAAAAGAAGTATAATAATGATGTGACGGCATCTACATATATATTTTTTTACCCGTTTAATGCTCAAAATTGTGTTTGTTAAGACATACAGTATCTGTAGTGGTAAGTCACAAAGCAACCAGGCTTGCTGTGTTTTCTTGAAGAAGTCTGAGCACTTATTAATTATATGAATTATTTAAGGAGGACCACCAAGCATTCCTAGCCGCCCCACCCCTGGTCTCTTCCTCCAAAGAAATTCCTGATTTGGAGTAGTAGAGAAAAAAAACCTTATCACTGTAGTCCTCATTGAGTCCCTACAGTGGCCCGGAACTATTGCATGGCTGCTGTGGAGATAGGACCTGTTGTGACCTCTGAGTCAGCCAATCACAAGAGCAAGATTGCGGCAACAATGTATTTCTTTGTTAATCCAAATTGTGTGTTGTTTGGTGTGGAGGGGTTGGGTGAGGGGGGATGCTAGGGATCCTTGGAGTCCTCTTTAATGCAGAAACTACCTTGGCATTTATGCTCGAGAATGATCCAGTAAATATATTTACCCTAATACAGTTGCCATGGTGTCATAGTCTTTCAGATTTACAGTATGTCTTTTATTGACTGAAGCAGTTTAATATGCAACACCACAGCAACCAGACCAGCCAGACCAGGACCTCCGCGCTGTCCATCGTGCCATTAAAAGAAAGTACTGTGCAGGTACTAACCTCTTCCAGGATCCTTCTACAGCAGCCGCATGATAGGCTGCTTGTAGTTGGTCACGTGGACGAGCAACCTGGAAGCGGTGGCTATCCAGACTGCCTTGCTGCTGCATATTAAGGAGGGACTGTGGTTATTTCTGAGTGTTAGGACAACATATGTGGCTGTTGGTGTAACCTTGCCAGATGTTGTTTTCAGTTAAAGGAAATCCGAACAAAGCTTTGATCTTGGTTCTTTAGGTGCTAAGTTAACAGCATCTCTGAAGGCATTAGCCCTCCTATGCTGAGCTGTATGCTAGCATAACTGTTGAATTGTCTTTCCAGTAGATGGGGGGGGGGGGGGGTTAAAGCACACATGTATGCAATGTTTATCAGAAAATACGTTTTTGTGGCACTCCATACATTTTTTTAATGTCTTTCTCTGGTGTTTGATACCTGCAGCTTTTAAGGCTCCTCCAAGGTATTTATTGTCCTAATCCTTAGCCTTGTTGGTCATTGTTCTCTTACATTTACAGTATATTGAGTTGTCCCACACCCATCAGGGGGGCATCCCAAACTGAGAGGCCTCCACAAAGCCAGGCCCTCACCTCTTGGACCCCATAACTGACAGCAGCCAATTGCAGTGGATCTGGAAACCGAAAGAGGAGTGCAGGGTTAAGAGAATTCTGATTTAGGGATGTGCATCATGAATCAGCTTGTCCTCCCTTGCAGGAGTAGTGTTGATTTATCATGTAGTTACACTTGTGCGTGCTTTAAGATATTTGGCCCCCCTATTTTTGAAATGATGAGTGTTATTAAATTCTTTACCTATCCAATTACGTATACAGATTTAAAGAAAATGTTCATCCAATAACATGGCCGTTTATCTGCATATATAACATATTCTTGTCCTTAATTAGGTGATATTTTATACATTACTCTCTTGATCTGATTTAAGTTCTGATCTTCTGCCCGATATAATATCTACAATCTGAATTCCCAAAAAGTAAAATGTAAAAAAATAAAAAGAATGTAATGGTTTGGAAATCTCGTATAACTATGTATATAGTTACAGTATAACACATATCAGAAGTTGGAAGCCATTTTTCTATTTCTAAGTCATATGATGTGTATATAAATAAGGGCATGTTAAAGAGGCAGAGTCTCTCAGAAGCAAGTATGATCAGATGTTCACCAATGCTGAGAAGCTGCACCTAAAAATTGTGACACAATACCAAAAAAAATTATCTCCAATGCAAGGTTTTGACGATCCCACCATCTACAGCACATGATATCCTCAAAAGATTCAGAGAATCTAGAGAAATCCATATGCCCATATGACAAAGCTGGTCAATATTGAATGCTCTTGATCCAAGGGCCCTCATGCAGCCTGCCTGCATTGCGGACCTTTCACCACAAGAAAACATTTGTCAGTATAGTAAATAAAAAGAAAAGAGATACTATACAATGGTAGTTATGACCTTGTCCCAAATTTTCAAGACCTGTTGCTGACATCAATTTCCAAATGAGTATTTTCCAATGAAATGGGAATGTCTAACTTGCAACGTCTGATATGAGCCCTTTGTTCTATTGTGAATACAATATGTTTATGTGAGATTTCCATTTTTGTTACTTTCCATTTTACAGAGCATCTCTATTTTCCTGGATCAGGGGTTTGTGTGTTTTTCTTTTTAATTAATAGATTCTAAGGTGAATATGCACATGAATAAAATGTTACATTGAAGAACACCATTGTTTATTTTGTATCTAGTAAAATCGGAATTAAGAAAACCTTTTCTATTTACAGTATGACAAATCACTTCAGGAAAATGCAACAAGTCACTATCACTACAGATATCCAATGATGAGTAAAAAAATGGCGATTGCTGCAACAACCACCAAAAAGAGTGATGTGCTGACAAGGGTGATTAACACCCACAAGAAAAGAAAAGAAGGGGAGGCAATACCCAGTGGGTAACTGCCCCTCAAAATTATCACCCTTAAATATAGTCACATAGTCAAACATATATTCTAAGTATACAGCACGTCCTGTTCCAGAATATTCCTTACGCATGGGTAATACATCCACATGATGGTGCTGGACTTCAGAAAACAACTTGTGGCCCCTCCCGGCCCTATATAAGTCAGGGACCTCCCACAAATTCCCCAATTTTAATCTGCAGTCTGGACTGCGAAGATAGAAGATGGCTCTCTATATACGCAGGCGAGCGGGGCTTACCAGCCTGCGACCCTGCAGGACTATTACCACCCATTCTGGACCCACTGCCTTCCAGCCTCGGCTGACTGGTTCGGGTTAAGGTAGGACAGCACCCGGGTTAGGTGCTTGAGGAGCGCTGCTCCGACCGCAGTCCCTGCTTTGACAGGGTAGGCAGTATAGGCCTGTGGTGAGCCTTGTGGGATGCCCCCTACCGCTCCCGGGGTTTCCATTTAATCCCTACCCCCTTAGGTTTCTGCCCCCTCCTCTCATTTCTTTTCACTGAGTACCCCATTCCTTCGCTCATCCCTGGGGAGATCTCGGGGGGGGGCGTGTTTGCAGTATGTCAAGCAGCCTGAATGTTCACTTGCTTGTGCCAGAATTGATTTTGTTGTATCCTGCATGTCTTGCTTAATGTGTTCTCACTGGCAGCCACCACCGCGCATTTGTACAGCGCTCCGCGGACGGCGGCGAAATTACCTCAGGCTCTGCCGCGTCGTCATTGGACGGTGGGATCATGTGGGCGCGATTCGCGCTCTTCGGGGGAGCGGGCTCTGTGGATGATGTTTTCCGCATCAATTCTCTAGTGGCCCGCCCCTCAAGGTATATGCGGATGCCATTTTTACCTCCCTCGTGCTGCATGTCTGCTGTTTCCTACTGCAGTCCGTGAGTGCCCCTGCAGGGTGGATTGTCATATATATATTTTTTTTACTGTATTTCTTACAGGGGTGTCTTCTTATGTCTTTCAGGAGGGTAGACGTCATTGTGGTTTCTCCCGGTCCTCCCCCTTTTAGTTTTGGGCTATTACTATTATATCTCCCACATCCCTAGCAGGCTCTTGGGGCATCCCGGGTTGCTATCATTAGCGTTAACCCTATATTGGCCTATTGTGCCACTATAATCACCATATGGAGGCTTCTGGGGATAATGTGCTTGGGGTTCCTTCGGGACAAGCCCGGCTATGTGTTGTGTGTGAAGTATCCCCTATAAGTGATGATGTCAGGGTGTGTGTACCCTGCGCCCAGCCGGTACTTGCACTGCAGCCTGGGCTGCCTGTTACTGGTGCGGCGCCCCCTCTGGCTTCGCCTACCCCCCCCACGCTTACATCTGACCCCCACCGAGGGGCATAATAGCGGGGAGTCTCAACCTGATTAAGCTGCACGGGTGGCCAGCATTGAAAAACATCTTGCTCGGTCTGCCCCGCATAAGGCTTCTGCTAAGAAGTGGCATTTATCACCCGCGGTTTCCCTCTTCCCCGTAGAAGACCAGGGCCCTTACTCACTCTCAGGTCCTTACCCCCTTGAGGAAGGGGAATTATTTTCTGATTTGGAATCCTCTGAGGAACAACCTAAGATTTATGGTAGTACTGGGACTCCCTTTGGGGAAGACCCGTGGTCCCCTGATGACACTGACAGATTGCTGAGTCATATTTTTGAAGTGCTTTGTATTTCTCCCCCGGCAGTGGCTCTGCAGCAGCAGGGGGCGAGCTTTTTCATACGGTTAAGCCACGCGGGGAGTTCCCTGAGCAGTCTCACTTTAATAATCTAGTGCTCAAGAAATGGGAACGGCCTAGCAAGCTGCCAGGGGTGCCTAAGAGTTGGGACAAGAGGTATCCCTTTCCTGCTGATGTTGTTAAGTGTTGGTCATGTCCTCCCGAGGTGGATGCGCCCGTTCTCGGGTTGTCCAATACATCTGTCATGCACTCTCCTTATACTACTACCCTGCGGGATGGGGAGAACCGGCGCTTGGACCAACTGGCCTGTCACGCCTTTGCCTGTGTGGGAATGCCGCTGCGCCCCATTTGTGCCTCTGCTATTACGACTATTGCCATTAAAGTGGTGCTTAAGTGTCTCTTGGACGGGGCATCTGAGGATGCGGGTAGAGAAGAGTATAGATCTCTACTGCTTTGTGAGGAATTTATTGCATGTATTCTGTCTGCTATGGATTATGCCATTAGAATGTGTGGTAGAACTTCTGCCTTGTTGGTGGCTATACGCCACTCTGTCTGGCTGCGTCAATGGGTAGCTGATAATGCTGCTAAGAAAGCTCTTACTGGTTTCCCTTTCAAGGGCCTGCGTCTCTTTGGTGAGTGCTTGGATTTGTTTGCCAGGGGTGGCAGGTTACCTCAACGTAGGAGGCTGTCCCGGTCCTTTCGGGGGATAGGTGCCTTTCTCCCATCCTTCTGTGGTTCCAGAACTGGCCGAGGAGTCTCCTTTACTGGGGTCCGCGGGGATCACTGGGGAGGCTTCGGCTCTTTGCTCACGTCTGGAGGCTTTACGTCTCAGACCGGTGGATTCAGGAGGTAGTTTCCTCCGGTTACAAGATAGAGTTTGCTGCCTGGCCGCCCCCAAGATTCATCAAATCCCGGATGGCTCAAAACCCTCTGTCAGCTCAGGGTCTGTGCCTTGCTGTCCAAAACCTTCTGGAGTCGGGGGTCATCTGCCAGGTGCCTTTGAGAGAAAGGGGCAGAGGCTACTTTTTCAATCTTTTCATTGTTCCCAAAAAAGACGGGTCCATCAGACCTATCCTGGATTTAAAGTGCCTCAACAAATTTGTCAGATCCAAACACTTTCGCATGGAGACTCTGTGCTCAGCTGTCAATTCTCTACGCCCCGGGCAACTTCATGACCTCTGTAGACATCAAAGACGCTTACCTTCATGAGCCAATCTTTCCAGGTCATCAGAGATTCCTCAGGTTCACTCTGGAGGATCAGCACTATCAATTTGTGACCTTACCTTTCGGTCTCACCTCGGCTCCCAGAGTATTCACCAAGGTGCTGGAGGGCGTACTGGCTCTGCTGAGATCTCAGGGCATTTGCATCCTTCCTTACTTAGACGACATTCTCATCACTTCCCAGTCCTTCCAGCAGGCAGAGCTGGATATCCAGCTGGTGGTGTCCACACTGGAGTCCTTCGGCTGGCTAATCAACCATCCCAAGTCTTTCCTGTCACCGTCCATGGTGAGGTCCTTTCTGGGCATGACTCTGGATACATCTCAGGTCAAGATCTTTCTCCCTCAGCAGAAGGTGGAGAATCTTCAGGCCCTAGCCAGGCTTCTTATGTCTTCCGATCATCCCTCCATCTGACAGGGGATGCAGTTGGTGGGCCTGATGGTGTCTTGCTTCGAGGCGGTTCCATACGCTCAGTTTCACATGAGACCCCTTCAAATTCACCTCTTGTCAGTTTGGGATCGGGACCCTTGGTCCTTGGATCAGGTGCTGGTTCTGTCCCCCCTGGCCAGATGGTCTCTCTCGTGGTGGCTGGACTCAAGAAACCTGTTGGTGGGCAGATCCTTTCTGGCCCCGTGCTGGGAGAGAGTCACCACGAATGCCAGCCTGACAGGTTGGGGGGGCTTCTGGAAATCCCTGAAATTCCAGGGTCAGTGGGACCCTCAGGAGGCCTACACCCCTATCAACATTCTGGAACTGAGGGCGATAAGGTTGGTTCTCACCCAATTGACTCCACACCTTCGAGGTCAAGCGGTTCAGGTCCGCTCGGACAACCAGGCGGCGATTGCCTACATCAATCATCAGGGAGGGACCCGGAGCAAGAGGGCCCTTAAGGAAGTGTCCCTGATACTGTCTTGGGCGGAGGAGAATGTTCCCTGCATCTCAGCCGTGTACATCCCGGGGGGGGGAGAATCTGGAGGCAGACTCCCTCAGCAGGGGGACTTCTCGTCTAGGAGAATGGTCCCTCAGCAGCAGGGTGTTCCGCTCCCTGTGCAACCGCTGGGGTCAGCCAGATGTGGATCTGTTTGCGTCCCGTCACAATCACAAGCTTCCAGTCTTTGTCTCTCTGTCACAGGACCCTCTGGCCTTGGCCACGGATGCTCTAGCAATGTCTTGGAAGAGCTTCTCTATGTGTTTCCTCCTTTCCCTCTGCTGGGCAGGGTGTTGCACAAGATTGCTCAGGAAGGGGTACCAACCATTCTGGTGGCCCCCTGTTGGCCAAGAAGCGTGTGGTTCGCAGACGTCATGCAGTTGGCAGTAGATCAGTATGCTCTGCCCAAGGATCCAGACCTGCTCACTCAGGGGCAGCTACGCC
The DNA here is from genome assembly GCA_027917425.1 of Gastrophryne carolinensis. NCBI lineage: Eukaryota > Metazoa > Chordata > Amphibia > Anura > Microhylidae > Gastrophryne > Gastrophryne carolinensis. The sequence continues at coordinate 252,630,367 of CM051236.1, read as the reverse complement.
ATCCCAATTTGCAAACGCTGGCTTTGACGGCCTGGCTGCTGAAACCTCCATCTTGATGGAGAAGGGGCTGCCTGCCTCTGTTGTTAATACTATGATTCGGGGCTAGGAAGAAGTCCTCGTCATCCATCTACTATAGGGTATGGCATGCTTACATTGACTGGTGTGAGTCTAAGTGGCTTCCCTGTCGGGGGTTTTCTATCCCCAGGATTCTGGAGTTCTTGCAACATGGTTTGGATTTGGGTCTTCAGCTTAGTACCCTCAAAGGTCGTGTTCTGCTTTGGCCATTTTCTTCCAAAGATCCTTTGCTCACCATCGTCTGGTCAAGACCTTCTTCCAGGGAGTTACTCACGTGCGTCCGCCACGTAAGCCTATGTTACCAGTCTGGAATTTGAACTTGGTCTTATCTGCATTACAAGGGTCTCCCTTTGAGCCTTTGTGTGAGGCCCCTTTGTCCATTCTTACGCTTAAGGTAGTCTTTTTGGTGGCTATCACTTCTGTTAGACGTGTTTCTGAGTTGGCGGCGCTTTCCATCAAACCTCCCTACTTTGAGAGACACCAGGACAAGGTGGTGTTTCGTTTTAAGCCAGATAAGGTTGTGTCTGCTTTTCATCTCAATCAGGACATTGTGTTGCCTTCTCTTTGCCCTAATCCTAGTAATCCTAAGGAGCGGGTTTTACATTCTCTGGATGTGGTCAGGACTCTATTTGGTGGCTACTGAATCCTTCAGGAAGACATATGCTCTTTTTGTGCTCCCGTCTGGACGTAAGAAAGGTCTGGCTCCAGCTAAGTCCACTATCAGCAAGTGGATCCGTCAGGCTGTGGTACAGGCCTACTCTGCTAAAGTGAAGGAGCCTCCCTTTCGCCTTACTGCTCATTCTACTCGTGCTATTGGTGCCTCTTGGGCCTTCCAGCACCAGGCTTCTGTTGAACAAGTTTGCAAGGCTGCTACTTGGTCTTCTGTTCATACCTTTTCTAAGTTTTACAAGGTTGATGTTAAGGCCTCAGCTGATGCTGCTTTTGGTCGCAAAGTTCTGCAGGCGGCAGTGGTTTAAACTGTCTGCTCTAACTTTTTGGGGATCCCACCCTACCTTACGGACACTGCTATTGGATGTCCCAAGTGTAATGAATATTCTGGAACAGGACGTGCTGTATACTTAGAATAATACAATTCTGTGATTACTCACCTGTAGAATTGGTATTATACAGATACAGCACGTCCTGTTCCACCCCACCCTTGTTATTATTATTTTTAGTTACCTCTTTATGGTGATTGTTCTTATGTTCAATATTTGATAATGGTTATATTTCTCCCGGCTTCATTTTAACTGCTTTTCAATAGTGGGGAATTAGTGGGAGGTCCCTGGTATATATGGGGCTGGGAGGAGCCACTTTTCTGTCTCTGCAGTCCAGCGCCATCTTGAGGATGTATTACCCAAGTGTAATGAGTATTCTGGAACAGGACGTGCTGTATACGTATAATACCAATTCTACAGGTGAGTAATCACAGAATTGTATTTTTTCAAAATATATATGAAATAAAGTACCTCTTTATTAGAATAATATTAAACCAGACATGACAACCAGTTAAAGACACTGATGTGGGACATACCCACTGTATATTAGTATATAGGTATGTACCAATTAATGAGTAGTAATTGATAGGGAGTACCCTCCCTAGCTGATAATTATATAAATAAACAGTGCTAAAGTACCAAACTACTACAGCCCCAAGAAGGGGAAATAACACAACATACATACAAATGTATAGAAATATACAAGTCTGTTTCAATAAATGTTAATAGTAAGTAGTGTCACAAAGAGCCAAAGTGCCAGCAGCAACCAATGAGTTAGAGTCTCTACCACAGGCTCACATTTTTTGTGGTGCCTCACTGTGTATTGATCCTGCCATCTAAAGTCTGTTTATATAGGTAATGATTCCTGCCTAAAACAATGACCAAGCCACAGTTATGTCAATCCATTGAATGAGTACCCTTTCTCTTTGCTTGTACTAGCATCCTTGTATGGTTATACTTATTTATTTTTTGCTATTTCTGACACTAATAAATATTGAGATATTTATTCGTACTGGATTTGGATTGATATATTTCTATGCATTTTTATACTTTGTCACCATATTATTTCCCCTTCTTGGAGCTGTAGTAGTTTGGTGCTTTAGCTATGTCAGCACTTAAATATTCATGTAATTATCATGTTACTACTGATTAATTGGTACATTCCTATATAATGAGGAACTTATCTCTCCTGCACTCCTCTTTCAGGTTCCAGATCCAGATTCTTTATAATATATAATGTTCAGTTCCATATCAGTGTTTTTAAAAGGAAATTCCAGGCAAAGGGTTAAGATTCTCACTATCCTGGTGATTGGTCCTTGTCCCTGAGGTACCGGAGTGTTCAGAAATGCCTGCGATCTTGGCGAGGGACCGGGGCAATGTTCTAGGACCGGAGCACATAGCCGGTTTATTATGATTGGGTGTTAACTTGTAATCTCATGCTTGGGTTACAGAGTGTTCTTCTATTTAGTCATTGTCTGCTGTTTTCCCTTTTTAAAGGACCACTCCAGCCCCTTCCTGAAAAAACCATAACCCCCGCCCTGCCCCTTAAATAACGATCCTGTTAATGTAAAGAAACACACACTCACCTTCACCCCGAATCCAGCCCCCTAACACCGAACGTCCGCCGCCATCTTCCTGAAATCCCGGCCGGCCGCTGGGAGCAAGTGATCTCTGCATTTTGTGTGCTCCTGCCCGCCCATTCACATGGCATAAAGGTCTGACCACACTGCTCAGACTCATTTGCTGAAATGCCCCTGTCTTCAGGCGTTTCAGTGTGGGAAGTTCAGCATCCCCTGAAGAGCACAATTAGGAGATGGGAGGAAGATATTGCTGAATACAAGGAAACTAACTCAAATAATGATTCTGACACAAACATGAGATAAGAAGTTAGCACACATAGGAAAAAAGCGGGGGGTCCCACACACCTCCCAAGAATCCCTACAAAGGCAGCAGCACCACTATAAAGATTATGACCTTTATTATTACATATATCTACAGTTATTTACATAAATAATGCTTGAAGACAAGTTAAAAGCATTTTAAAAAACATATAAACAACACTAACAGAGGGAAGGGAAAAGGGGAGGGGCAAAGGACAACACTGCTCTACACAACCTAGAGGGGCCCTGACAAGTGATGATCCATGGGCGCCCTTCACTCTAAACTAATAAGAAATATAGTCTGCTCTGAAAATTGTTACTGCCCTAGTGCAAAAAATAAAGTGCAATGGGCATATAGAATAACTATTAATATATCATATAAATAAGTTAATAAAGTGTACATGTATATATACAGTGCAAAAAGTTTTTTCTTTTTACACACATCAAATAATAAATAAATTATTATGCAAGTGAACAACCATCTTGTCTTAATTCATAAAACCTATCTACAATAATAATAAGGACCCACCGGGTGGGCTGGCCTGTATCGCAAAGAAACATCTGTTAACTCCCTGTTGCACTACAGCAGCTTCCATCCAACGAATCTTAAGCGGGGGATCCCCATAGGGCAATTCCTTAGAATTCGTAGGAATTGCTCGGAGGAGGAGGACTTCCTACGCCAAGCTAATGATCTTGCTTGTCGTTTTGAGAAAAGGGGTTCCTAGGGCAGCCATATTGAGAGCACTGGCACGAGCAAGGAAAACCCCAAGATCAAGACTTTTGGTTCCCAAAAACAAAAAGAGAAAGCGAGACACTCACCAGGTAAGGTACATTACTCATTACAACAGTCAGTGGCATAGGTTGCGACAAACTTTATGTGATCATTGGGACATACTAAAATCTGATCCCCTGTTGGGCAGGTGGGTGCGGGGGGGTCCACGGATGATGGCCCAAAGAGCCCCAAATATGCGGGATAAGATTTGCTCCAGCCACTTTGCGGCTTTACCAAATTGGCTACGTGATCAGGATGGGACTGCTGGCAGCCACCCTTGTGGTGGCTGCTCAATTTGTCCCCACATGAGTAAAAATAAAATTATCAAGAACCTCAAAACCGGCAAGGTCTTTAATATTAGACAATTTATCAACTGTAGAACAGTGGGAGTCGTGTACGCGTTTAAGTGTAGCTGTCCCAAAATGTATGTGGGAGAAACTAAAAATAGCCTAAAAGCAAGGATCCAGGGACATCTCTCGAACATACGCTTGGCGGAGAGAAACTTGCAGCTTGGTAGAACTGTTCCCCCTGTGGCACTTCATTTTCTGCAATGCCATAACAGTAACTATGGTGGATTAACAGTCACTGGGATTGAAAAGGTAAGCTTGGGTCCACGAGGAGGAGACTTCAAGAGGATCTTACAGCAACATGAACTACGCTGGATTTTTAATTTGAATTCCCAGGTCCCATTCGGGCTCAACGAGGACCTAGCATTTACGCCCTTTTTAGGGATATAGTTCATGCATTCATCACTGCTATATCTCGGGGGTTATTGTTGGGGGATGGGGCTGTGGGGTCATGTGTGGGTTGTGTGGGGGGGGGGTTTGTAGGGAGGGTATGGGGCTGGTCTCCTGGGATCGCGGCTCGGATAGTTTTATGTAGCACAGGGGTTGGTGGACGTGGCACCTCTGGGGGGGGGGGATGTGGCATTGGGTGGTTGTTTTTGGTCTTGGTTGGTTGTTTCTTTTTCTCCCCCTTTGTGTGTTGGGGTATATGGTATATTTTATATTTTGTATTTTTGGGCATTATGTTTGGCGACTGTCATTTCACTCATTATGCCCCTAATTGGGTAATCTTTTTTGGGCCCATAGAGGGGGTCTTCTCTCCATGGGCTCCGTATTTTTCACGTTGTTCGATTGTATCTATCACGTTTATTCTTTTATATAATCACTTCACATTTTTTCGGAGATTTTGGATACCACGGAATCTCATTGGGTACATGGTGGTGGTGATAGGGTAGCACTGTTGACCACTTAGTGTGTTATATTTTTACATGCACACAATTATGCTTACACTATTATGTTCAGTTTTTTAGCTATGTCCAAATACACCTCTGGTGTCATGGATCTTGTGGTCTGGTCTGCCCGCCGGGAGAGAGAGAAGGAGAAAAGAAAAAAGGAAAGGAGATAGGAATAAGAAAATGACTGCAAGAGAAGTATCAAAAATAAAAAGCAAGATAAGAAAATTTGGGTGAAGATAAGAAAGATGGAAGGAAGAGAGAAAAAATAAAGAGAAATAAGCACCTCTTGCCCTCCCTCCCCCCCCCCCCCTTTCCCTCTGCTTCTTTTCCCTCTAGAGCTTCCAGTGGTTGTATGAGATATCCCTCATTGTTTCACTTATGTTGGACTCTGTTGCTCTTTATTTCTTTGTTTTTTTCCCTTGAAAAGATTTGGTAGAGTAGTGCATCCTATGCCATAGTATGTATTGTGGCATTATCATTTTTGTCCTTGGCCATTGGATGACAGGATGTGCCTATTGGCATAGGAACCACTAAACATAATGTGATGTCCATGGATGTAGGTCTAAAGGTCACGTTGGTCTACTTTAGTCCCTATTGTTCCCTGTAATGGAATGAGCCTGCTAATGTCATGTTGTAGTATGCCTTTTTTGGCAATGTGTGCATTGGTGAATTGTTCATTTTTCATACGTTTAAATATTGGTATATGGTTTTGATTGAAATGCCAGCATGTGTTGGCATTTGCATGAGGATTCGTATAGTTTAGTAGCTTGTTATTATTTGTATCTGTGATTTTTGTGTGTTTCACCATTTGATTTTTTACCCCTCTGGCCTGACCCACTCACTTTCCCTCGCTCCGTCTCGCCGCGGGCCGGCCATTGCGCATGCACGCACGGGCAGATGCGCTCGCTGCACGCGCTCCCCCGCCTGGGAGCACTGCAGGCCAGGGCTCGGCCTCTGTCTTCTGGGGGCTGGTTTCCATCTGCCCTGGTTACTTCGGCCGACGCACTTCCGGCCGGAGTGCGCCGACGGGTTCTGCGGTTGGATTGGTCCGCGGTGCATGGGAGCGGTGGCGGGTGAGCTTTAAAAGGGTCGGGGCATGGGGGTCCCTCACACGCTTTGAGAAAGTGACGCGGTGACGTCACGAAACGCATCGCAGTGAGGAGGTCGGGTGCTTTTTTTGGGGGGGGGGCTGCTCATGTGAGCCTGCTCCAAGAGATGTGAGTGTTTTTTCTTTCATCACCATTGCTGCTGATGTTCACTGCCTGTTCATTCTTCACCCGGTGGGTCCTTATTATTATTGTAGATAGGTTTTATGAATTAAGACAAGATGGTTGTTCACTTGCATAATAATTTATTTATTATTTGATGTGTGTAAAAAGAAAAAACTTTTTGCACTGCATATATACATGTACACTTTATTAACTTATTTATATGATATATTATAGTTATTCTATATGCCCATTGCACTTTATTTTTTGCACTAGGGCAGTAACAATTTTCAGAGCAGACTATCCCCTCGATTCAAAGAGGAAAAGTTAATTGATTTCGTATCGAAAATCGTAAGTTTGGGTGGGTGTTAGTCATTTTTTCCTGTTTTTTTGGCCATTTCCGACTCGCACGAGCCTACGTACGAATGCGTATATGCTCTTACGATCAGCGGAAGTTCGTTCCTAAATTTTAGGATCAAAACGTAAAACTTAGGATCAAATCCTAAAACTTACGATCAAAACGTAAAACTTAGGATAATTGGATGTGTTTAGGTGTGATTCAGAGAAACCTCTAAACGCGTTTTAAAAGAAAGCCACAGCCGACACCTTTTAGCAGCCGGATTGCTGTTCGTGAACAGGTTTTTTGGCTATGTGGAGGAGTCTGCGCGTCTTGTGCTCCAATGAACTGCATGTATCAGCATGGCCGAGGCCATTAATTGTATGGCAATGCATGCCTGATTTAATACATTTCATGTATGCCTTATAAAATCATTTTAATGTGGACCTTAATTAGTCCTTTGCATGTAAACCTTTATTTTGCAATATATTTGCGTTAATTAAAGAAACTTATGTCCTTTGTTATTTATTTTAAAATTGATGTACTAGAATAATATTTTTAGATAGCATTTATTGGTGTAGTTGTTTACCTTTGCTTTGTTTAATTATTTAAGCACATCTTTGGTCAGATGCATCACACTTACTGAGGAGAGGAGAGCGGGATAAAGTGCAGGATGTGGGTTACTGCTGTATTTTGCCCCCAGAGCTGGGGGCACGGACAGTCACAAGGCCCTTTCTGTTTGCAGGCTGCCCGATAATACCTGAGCCGCCATCTTGGCTGTTTCGAGGCTCATAACATGCAGAAGTTGCTGGGTGTTTTTTAATATTTGAGAGCAATCTGTATGTAGAGGGTGTGGGTAACCACACCCAAAATTTAAAGTTGTACCATTTGAAGCCAAAATATTAAAATTAAATCCACAAGTAAAAAATGCAAGTTAAGTAAAAATTAAACAAAGTAAGATTTACTTATGCAAATGCATTCATTAATGGTTGGTTACTAAAAAATGAATGAAATAAAGAAAAATAAAAGACCAAATATTTAGAATGCACTTTAATGAGGTAAGTTTGTAGTGCGGAGCCGCAAGATCAGAAGGATTTACGTCCAGACAAAAAAGGAAAAAGGGCAAAACCAATGTTGCAACCTGAGAAATGAAACGGAAAAATCAGGATGGAAACTGACATAGGTCTGATTCCCGAACTGCCATACGAACGGACGTATATTTTAGGATAGAAACGTATTTGCTTATAGAATCACTCGCAAGTTCATACGAACGCACGAGCGGACGTGAAAAATAGGATGATCGTGACCCAAATCCAAGCTGTTACATGTTTCTTTGAATCAACCCATATATTTCTTATTAGTTTAGAGTGAAGGGCGCCCATGGATCATCACTTGTCAGGGCCCCTCTAGGTTGTGTAGAGCAGTGTTGGCCTTTGCCCCTCCCCTTTTCCCTTCCCTCTGTTAGTGTTGTTTATATGTTTTTTAAAATGCTTTTAACTTGTCTTCAAGCATTATTTATGTAAATAACTGTAGATATATGTAATAATAAAGGTCATAATCTTTATAGTGGTGCTGCTGCCTTTGTAGGGATTCTTGGGAGGTGTGTGGGACCCCCCGCTTTTTTCCTATTGACTAACAGACTTCGTCTGGTTAAATCCCGGGCAGTTAGCACACTGACGTATATACAATAAGTTGGTGCAGTCTTTCTTTGGTGTATTTTAGTTCAAGTTAGCACACATAGTTAACCCTTTTCCTGGACAGTCCCTTTAACTTGTCATGTCTGATTTAATATTATTCGTAATAAAGATAAATAAAAAAAACTTTATAGACTATTATGACAATAATTCTGCAGCAATGAAGATGTATTTAGATGAAACGACATGTGCTTGAACCCTTTATTTTAATGCTGACATTTTGAATGGGGAATGCCTGTTTGGTCTGGCATTTATGATAATTATTACTCTTAATATTTTTTGATGGAACTATGTGTGATGGAGCCACATGTAGCTACAGTGAGTTACACCTCAGGCCAACAGACCCACATTTAAGGGTCGCTTATTATATATTCTTAGTATACAGTACGTCCTGCTCCAAATCTAATACTTACAGTTGGGATATACTCCGCCAGATAGCGCTGGACTGCAGAGACATCGAAAATAGGCTCCTCCCGGCCCCTCATACCCAGGGACCTCCCACAAATCCCCAGCATTTCTCTACAGTCTGGCTGCGAAGGACAAGAAATTGGCTCTCTACTCGCAGGTGAGCGGGGTTATTAACCTGCGGCCCTGTAGGACTATTCCCACCCGTTCCACTAGTAATATGCCTCCCAGCCTTGGCTGCGCTGGTCGGGTGAAGGTAGGCAGCACCGCCATTGGTGCTTAGGAGCGCTGCTCCACTGCAATCCCCCACCAAAGGGTAGGCAGTTCAGGCTTATGGTGAGCCTCTATGGGATGCCCCTCCCGCACTATTGCCCCTGCCTATTGGTGGGCCCTATTTAAGTGGCCGCCGTCCTCCATCATCCTCCTTGTAGTCTTCGGGGGAAAAGAGGGAGGGGTGTATGTGTATAGATATGTATGTTATGCAATCTGTGCTTTCGATTTTCACGTGTCTTTATTCTTGTGTCAGCCGCCGCGCTGACTTTTCGTTCCGCGTCATCGCTATTACTGGTCCGCCCCTCGAGGTATACCGACGCCATCTTTTCTGCTTGGTTGGCCTATGCGCGACGGACTCCTACCTACCGCGGTCCGTAAGTGCCCTCGCAGGCGGCTTTATCTGCTTCACTTTTGTTACGATGTACTTAAGGTCTTGTCTGCTTATGTCTTTCAGGCGGGACGAACCCTTCTAGGTTTCTCCCGGCCCTGTTTTTAGTATATTACTTGTAGGCCTTGTAAAAATTATACTCCTACGTCCCTGGCGGGTTATTGGGGCATTCAGGGTTGCTATATAGCGTTATTCCCTATCGGCGTATAGCGCCGCTATAATCACCATATGGAGGCATCCCAGGATAATGTTACCGGGGTCCTCTTGGGACAAGACCGGCTGTGTGTAGCGTGTGGGCAGCCTCATACTGACGCTGACAAGGCGCGGGTCTGTGTATCCTGTGCTGAGCAGGGGCTTGCATTACAATCTGGCCTGCCAGTGGCTGCACCTCATTTCACTTCACCTACTCCCCCAAGCTTAAATCTCACTCCTACTGAGTTGCATACTAGTGGGGATTCTCAGCCTGATGTGTCTTCTAGACTGGCTACTGTTGAACAGATTATTGTGAAGTCTTTAGCGCGTAAGGCCCCTGCTAAGAAGCGGCACTTGACGCCTAATGTTACTGTTTTCCCTATGAGAACTGAGGAGTTTTGGAATCTGTGTGGCTATACCCCGTCTGATGAAGGGGAGCTCTTTTCTGATTCAGGCTCATCTGATGAGAGACCAAGGGGTCATGACGATTCTGGCTCTGACCCCTGGGCCCCGGATGACACTGACAGATTATTGACCCAGATTTTTGAGGTTCTGTCTATCTCTCTCCCTGTTGAGGCTCCCAGGCAAAGAGGGGAGCTTTTTCCATACAGCACGTTTGGAATTTCCAGAGCAGGCACATTTCCATAACCTTGTGCTCAAGGAATGGGAGCACCCCAGTAAACTTCCCGGGGTTCCAAAGAGTTGGGGTAGGAAGTATCCCTTTCCTGCTGAGGTGGTTAAATGTTGGTCATCCCCCCCCCCCCCCCCGAAGATGGATGCCCCGATCCTAGGGCTATCTAACACCTCTGTCATGCATTCCCCTGATTCTACTACCCTGCGGGATGCCGAAGACCGGCGTATTGATCAGCTGGCATCCCACGCCTTTGCATGTGCGGGGACGGCGCTGCGCCCGGTCTGTGCCTCTGCCATTACTGCTGTGGCCACTAGAACCCTTATCAGAAATATGCTTGATAGTGCCCCTGATGATTTGCCTTGTGAGGTGTTTAATGCACTCTCCAGTTGTGATGTTTTTGTAAATTTTGTCCTATCAGCATTGGATGACACCATCAGAATGTGTGCCAGAACTTCTGCCCTCCTGGTGGCTATGCGCCGCTCAGTTTGGCTGTGCCAGTGGGCTGCTGACAACGCTGCTAAGAAGGCCCTCACTGGGTTTCCCTTTAAAGGATTGCGTCTGTTTGGAGACCGCCTGGACCTTTTTGCTAAGGGAGGCAGGTTACCCCAGCACAGGCGGCAACCTCGGCCCTTTCGGGGTCAGGGTTCCTTCTCCTCCCCTTACCGTGGTGCAAGACAAGGAAGGGGGGTCTCTTTCCCTGGGGCCCGGGGAGATTTCTGGGGTAGAGGCAGAGGACGTGGACGTCCTGGCTCCTCCTGGGGTCCTAAAGCAAAATCCTCTCCCAAGCCCCCTCAGGCATGATGGGGCGCCCTCACCCATCCGGGTGGGGGGACGGCTGCAGCACTTCGCTCACGTCTGGAGGCTTCATGTCTGAAACCGGTGGATTCATGAGGTAGTGTCCTCCGGTTACAAGTTGGAGTTTGCTGCCGATCCCCCTCCAAGATTCATCAGATCCCAGATTCCTCAGGACCCTGTGTCAGCTCAGGAACTAGTGCAAGCAGTGCAAGGCCTCCTGGAGCTGGGGGTCATCTGCCAGGTCCCTTTTAGAGAAAAAGGCAAGGGCTTTTATTCCAACCTATTCACAGTACCCAAAAAGGATGGTTCTGTCAGGCCCATCCTGGACTTAAAGATCCTCAAGAAGTTTGTGAGGGGCAGGCGCTTTCGCATGGAGACTCTGCGCTCTGCCATCAGTTCCCTGCGCCAAGGGGATTTCATGACTTCTGTGGACATCAAAGATGCTTACCTTCATATTCCTGTGTTCCCAGGTCATCAAAGGTTCCTCAGGTTCGCTCTGATGGATCAACACTACCAATTTGTGGCCTTGCCCTTCGGCCTCACTTCAGCTCCCAAGGTGTTCACCAAGGTGCTGGCTGGCGTGATGTCTCTGCTCAGATGTCAGGGCGTGCTTCCCTATCTGGGCTTTTCAGCACCAGTAGGCCGCTACTTGGTCTTCTGTTCATACCTTTTCAAAGTTTTACAAGGTTGATGTTAGGGCCTCAGCTGACGCTGTTTTTGGCCGAAAGGTTCAGCAGGCGGCAGTGGTTTAAACTGCCTGCTGCTGATTTTTCTTGGGGATCCCACCCTACTTTATGGACACTGCAATTGGATGTCCCAACTGTAAGTATTCGATTTGGAGCAGGACGTACTGTATACTAAGAATAATACAATTCTGTGATTACTCACCTGTAGAATTGGTATTGTGAGTATACAGTACGTCCTGCTACACTCCACCCTTGGTTTTGCATTATCTTGGATCCCCTGTATGGTGATTGTTATCATTGTTATAGTTGATAGTTTGGGTTGTTTAATTCTCCCGGCTTCTCGTTAACTGCTTTTCAATGCTGGGGATTTGTGGGAGGTCCCTGGGTATTTGAGGGGCCGGAGTATATCCCAACTGTAAGTATTAGATTTGGAGCAGGAGGTACTGTATACTCATAATACCAATTCTACAGGTGAGTAATCACAGAATTGTATTTTGTGGCTATTTGTGCTGTTAGTTTAATTTTACTTTTCTTTTTATAGGGTACAGTAAATAGCATTTTAGAATAATCTAACAAATATTAAAGTGACCCTAGAAAAGCAAATATTTTATAACTAAGATGTTTTGTAGTTTTCATCACACAGATAATTTAAACTTTGAAGGAAAACTCAAGGCACAGCCCAAATCCATTCATGATTATGCAAAATGAAAGTTTTGTGTCTGTTTTATTTTATTTTTTTTTTGAATGTTCTGTTTGGGCAGAAACTATATTTAATAAATGTTGGGTCTGTTAAAGATTATTTTTGTTTCTAAATGATCCTGTTTTTGTGCCCATGACACCATACTAAGCATTATGTACACTGCCGCGTTATTTGACCATATCTACCCTTTCCCTTACATTATATCATAAAACATCACAGGCCTACCTTGCTTGTTGAACCTACTTGCCTTTATTTTCTGGCTGGGGCCATGATGTCACCTGGCTGCCAACGACATCGATTTCTACTTTCTACCAGTTAAATCAACCAGAGCAAGGTCGGTGCAACTACTGTAGATACACAGTGCATCACCTAGCTGGCTACCAGGGCGAGTGGGAAAAGAATAGAATACATGGCAAGATAAGTGGGTGCAGCAGTAGGCATTTTGGTGGGGTCTTACTTAAGCTCATATTTTTAAGTAAGCCAATCTTTATTATTTAATTATAAAGCCATTAATCTGAACCCAAGCTTATTGAACATCAAACCCTATCACTAATAAGTCCTGTGTGATTTAAGGTCAGAGTGCAAGTTGCAGGTAGTCAAATGGAGAAGAAGCATTCACACTTGCCAAACCAACCAATACAAAACACAGTAGTAAACAATAATAATGTTAGTTTGGAATTCTCTGAACAAGTTAAACAAAATTAAATATTCTACAGTAATATGTTTTCATCAATACCTGATCCCTGGAAACACAAATATAATATGTTCATTAAAGCTTTTATTTAACTCTGATAAGCAATAACTCGCTGACTGCATGTTGCAGAACTTACAGGTTGGCAGGTCTGGGTAACATCTATTGGAAATGTTCTAGATGTTTTATTTTGTGTCTATTTTATCTGTTTGATCCTAAATAAATAATATGGAAAAAACATCAAGTGAATATAACCATGTAACAGTACTTATGTTTATCTGTTAGGTTTAGTTATGTTTGGGAGATCCCCTTTTTTACATTGCACTAATGACATCACAAGACATCAGGATTGTAGAAGAGCCTCAGACCGGGGTCGATTCAGAGCCAGGTGAGAAAACTCTTTTTCATAGGAGAGAAAACTGAAACTAATTTTCATTGTCTACTTTGGGGCTGATTCAACAACCGGATGTCAATTTTCACCTGGCTCTGAATCAGTCTCATGAAGGACAATGAAATTGAATGGCAGTTTTCTCTCCTAAAAAGGAGTTTTCTCAACTGGCTCTGAATCGTCCTGTATGTGTGATACTGGTAACTTCTGTAAAGGATGCACTGACTGTCGGGTGAGCAGGTACATGTTAAGCCTAGCCTATTGCTATGATTTTAGTGATTTTATACACGCACCTGCACCTACCTCAGTTCACCTAACACAACCCCTTGTAAACAGGGAGAGTGCTGCAGCTGTCAGAGACCAAGGAAGCTTGCCAATGCAGTGCTTGGTTGCACACAGTGTATGGAGCTATGTCGTCCCACACTGAGTACAGTAGCTAGTTTTTCCTTGCTTTAAAATTTGTCCCCAATTTAAATTTTAATGCACTTGTATTGCTAATATGCAACTCACTATTCTCTATATCCCATATGGTTTGGATGGGCATAATGTACATTAACATCATTGGCATGTGCAGACTTCACAGGTCCTATCCCCACCTGGTGGCAGTTAACACTGTGCAGGAGTCCAGTCACCCTGACCCGAACTTTCTGATGCTTATATAAAAGTCTTCAGGTGCAGGCATGTGCATGCAATGTGCCCTTAGATGCACGCAAGCTTTCTAAGGCATGTTCTGACTTCACAGGCTTCCACCCCTCCCAGTGACAGTTTACCACCATGCAGGAATCCTTGGGGGGGGGGGGTCAATGCAACAGGATTCCTTCTGGTTGGTAACTGCCACTGAAGGAAGCCTGTGAAGTCCACCATTGCCTTAGAAAAGGCCACATCTGAAAACCAGGACATCTGCTTTTTATGCAATCCATTTTCACAAAATCCATGTTGTGCCTATTGCAGGGGGCATCCTGATTGTCAGTACCACCGTGCACATTAACCGTTTTAAACTGGTGAAATCATTCTCCTTTGTCCCCTAGGCAAAACAAGCATTGTGATTGGCCGCCATGACCACCAAATAAAGATTTGTGCAAACCACTTGACCATGGCGGCCAATCAAAATGCTAATTTCCACTGGGGAGGGGGGTGGTCAGGGAAAAAGCTATGATTTCTACAGTTTAACAGGGTTAATGCGCAGTGGACACTAAGCAATCGACGTGGACCCTCATTTTGTGAAAATTGGTGTTATTCTGTTTTTTATGGGTGCCAAAAATGGGCTTTCCATTTTATAAATATGGGCTATTGTTCTTTTTATACTACATTTTAAAATATCAATATTATTATTATTACTTGTAACATTATGATCTGGGCACTTGATACCCCAGCTCTAGCTAATGCTACGTTGCAATATATTTCTTGTCTTGTTGCTACTTAATTGGTACTAGGTACCTTGCGCTTAAAGTTCACAAGCAGGTGTCAAATGAATGGTGGCGTAAAGTTATATCAGGGGGCTGGAATAGTTGCTGCTATGGACCATTACAGATCACATAGATGATCAGATGGAGAAAAAAAAAAGAATAATTATGCAGCAAATACAAATCACACAATGTTGTTGGTCCAGCATTCTTTTTTTTTCTTTCTTTTTTTTCTTCTTGATTACATTAAAGGTGGAAAGATTTGTGCACAGATATTTACATAGTTGTATTATTACAAGTAAAATAGTTCCATCTGCTGGTGGAAATAGGTAAGGTCAACTGTTACACTTCAGTTTGCATTGTTTGCATTTAGAGGCATTAAAGCACAGGTGGGAGGTTTCTCAATTTGGGATGTGGGGGTGAGGAGAACTCCTGACCTTTTTTGAAGGGAGGGCTACTTTGTGATTTAGTAGCTTAGAGCAGGCCCTCTGTTGACAGACAGAAAAGACAATGCAAGCTGGTTGCTATAAATGAAGAATATATATATATATATATATATATATATATATATATATATATAGCGACATAGTATTGGAATCAGTGAGAATTTTTGTAACACTTGAAGCACAGAAAATGTGTTAAAATATGTTCTATTGCTGGCCAATTTGTGCAAACCATACAACAGTGCTTGGTTTGTGACTATTTTAAACTGAACCTGTCCAATACAAAGTTCAACACTGCAGCAGTTGTTTTTACTCCTCCACCCTCCTCTTTTCTGGGTTTACCGGGCCAGCGCAACAAAACATATCTGTGATATACCCATGGTACAGGAGCTCATCATCATGTACCCAGCCATGCTGAAACCAGCCCATATAACCCTTTGCATCGTGGTGGAGCCACATAGGGTCATTTTGGCACAAAGATGACTGATCTCAGTTCTGTAGAAGGGTGTGCTATAGGAAGGGACCTCCCCAAAAGAGCACTGAACCTTTCCAAAGGCAGTTGTCAGCATGCACCTCTGGCGTCAAGAGGCTGCAGAACATTAAAAGCCAGACCCATCACTACACAGATGTAGCACCACAAGCAGTTGTCTTTGCATTAGGATCTAAGGGAAATTATCATGCAATTGAGCCAATACAATATATGACTTGTTCAAGGGAAGCTTGAATCACAAAATGCCTTGCTGGCCTGACTGGTTGTTTTCATAAGTAGGGCGCCACAGGAGCACCCTTAATTATCGTGGGTGTTTTGGGGCCTGTTTTTAGACTATTTTGAAGGGGTTTCCCTTTTAGAGAAGGGACTTCTGCAGCACCCTTACCCATGCTATCTATCAAGTGCCCCACTCCATTGACCCCTTGGGGAACATGGTTACAGCCCAGGATCTCATGGTACAAATGTTGAGAGTTAAGGCTGCAAAGACCAAAGCAAACCAGAGAGCAGAAGACACAGCACAATGCTTTTTGTCAGGCCTTTCATAGGATCTAGTCAACACAGCAATATCAAATAGGTCTAATCAAAGGGGAGCCGATTAAAAAGCCCTAATTTCCCCTTAAGGCACTAATCTGCCTCTGACCAGTAGCGCAGTTTTGCAGTTAGAGCATATGAAGTGGATACCAGCGCTACTGGACAGATGCCAAGGGTGCCACATGCCCTACCAGTTGTCTGGACCATAGGAGGGATGGACACAAAAATATTCACAGATACTGTATATGCTTTTACTACTGAAGGGAAGCTGGGGCATGCAACAAGCTCTGCAAGAAGGCCAAAGGAAAGCATAGGAGCAACAGCCAGGTAGTTAAATCTCTGGAACAAATTATTTAAAGTGGACCAACACCCAGGATTTTGACTATCCTGGGTTTTGGTCCACTTCAGGGGGGCACCCCGATTAGGGGTTGCCCTGCTGTTTAAAACCCCCCAGAAACCCCCAAACTCAACCTCACCACGCTCCCACGGACAAGTGGCGGACAAGGCAGCGCGTCCGCCGCCGCCTCCCGCGCGCCCCTCTGACAGTGCGCGCGCCCACACCGGCCATTCACAAACGGCCGGCGCGGGCGCGCGCACGGCTAGAGGAGCGCGCGGGAGGCGGCGGCGGCCGCTGCCGCCGCCGATCAGGTGAGTTCTTTTGGGGTTTTGGGGGGGGTCCCTCACCTCGGGACATCCCGATCTCGGATGTCCCGCGGTGAGGGGGGTGATCGGCCCGGGAATCTTATAGATTCCCGGGCCGATCACCCATGGGTGACGGTCCACTTTAAACAGCTGGGACAAGTCACTGACAAAGCAGTGTTATTTGTTCTCTTCTGGAGACCCAAAATGAATATAAAAGAAGAAATTAGAAGAATATAAGAAGATCATAAACCACAAAACCCTCTTTCAGCTGACCGCTCTCACTAACCATCTAGCAGATGAGTTAAACAAATGTTATTGTAGATTTTACAATGGTACCCACTACCCAGCTTATCATCTTCCCCCTACCAGTCAGTTAGCAGTTATGGAGCAGTTAATCATTTACTCAAAAGTCTCAACTCTCAGCGCCAAGAAAGCTTTTGGCCTAGTCCTGTCTTTGCAAGCATTTTTAGGAGATCCTTGATGGAGTGTCTTGCCTGAAGAAGTCCACCATTATCTCTGTCCCCAAAAAGTGTACACCACATAAAGCCAAGCTTTTTAATAAATAATGTAGCAACTTGCTATACCCAATAACATCTGCTATTGAACCTGTAGCTTCCTAACAGACGCGACCCAAACAAATGAGGCTAGGTTAATATTAGTGCAACTTGAAGTCCATCAAAATTGAAATACCCCCACGCTTGTGTACTCTCCCCTCCCCTATTCACTGTGCTTACCAATGACGGCACTTCTTCTAAAATATAGAGAGAGTATTTCCCCAAATCCCCCCTATTTCCATCTTTGGTGAAAGAGGAGAAACTCCTTGGTTCCATGGTAATCTTATCCAGTAACCTTCAATGAGAGGGTAACATCAGTGATGTACTAAGCATAGTTCATCAAAGATTGTTCTTTCTATTACATCTATGTTTAACAAGCTGTTAGTACTGTTCTTCAACTCTGTAACTGAGGCTATTATGTGCTTTTTTTCACTACCAGGTTTGGAGGTGCCTGACAAACTGAGAAAACAAAGAACTATTTTTACAATAGAAAGCACTACCTAGGATTCAGTTTATAGAGATAGGAACTTGGAGGTTATGCTATGTGGCACTTCTGAAATGCTGAACTAAGGGAAGATGCCAGAATAAGGGATGCCAGTGAGAGTCGTCAGAAAACTTTTCTACACATGATCTATTTCTTCACCTATTTTTTGTCCACCCAACCTCTAAATAAGTGACTGTTGGTGTTCTCTTATAAAGCAGCATCTACAAGACTACGAGTCTGTTTTTTTCAAGCTAGTTTAGCTTTGCAATTTGGTAAGTGTGCAGAGGGTTAAATTGTTTTGGTGTGTGGTCAGCTAGCGCTTCTTTTTATGTTTGCTTTAAAGCCCCATACTAAATTGCGTGTCAGAGCACAGCTTTATGAGTCTCGATCATGCTCTACTCTGGTCAGAAACAGCTGTGGGACCACTGTGGCCTGCTTGGTCATGGTGAGAGCACCAAGGAACAGGAGGAAAAACCTTTGGGCCATTCAATGAATTCTACCTGGTGCAGCAGTAAATAGAGGAAAGGTGCATGGGACAGGCAGCAGATGAGCTGCTTGCTGCCATATTATTGCTGTTGGGCTTACAGTCCCCTTATCACATGTTGCAGATCAGTGACCCGACTTGGAAATGTGCAGCTCTCTTAATATATCAGGGAGTCCTATTAGATTCCACCCAATTGACTGAGCTGAATTGCAGCACTGTGACTGCAGGGGGCAGGAGAACTATAGTTTATTGTATACTAGCATATCACTGTCTTTGCACAGGTATGCTTCCTTACACACACTAGTACAATGTGGCATTGTCATTGTACAGGCAAGCCTGGGCATTTATAATAAGAGTAGGGGTTGAGCAGAGATGGGACTCATTGTTGGCCTGGAATGTGGTGGGCCAATCGTTAGGGCTGGCATTGGGGGACCACCCTACATTTAGATGGTAATACTTCTGGCTTATATTTAGGTTCTATGCACACAGACGTTATGTCAAACTATATTGTCTGTTAGGTCAGAAGCCAGATTAGAGTTAGCACTGCATCTACACAGAGGTACCTTAGCATTTGGTGGTGTATACCTCTGCAGATGCGTGCCAACTAAGACCTCTGTTTTTGAAGTCCACTTTCGATGGAATTTTTGTGTGCCAAAAAGAAGTCATCAAGGAGCTGAGCCTAATATTTAAAAAATTGCATCCAAAGTGGACTTACCCTTTTACCATATTTTAGACATGTAGGATTAGTTGCTGGCTAACAGGATTGAGTGCTGTGGCCAAGTGCATGCTTGGCATGTCACAAATAAGATAAGCTATACATAGTTGAGGGCTGACCAATCACAGTAACAGGCAGTAAGCCTATACTCATTATACCAAGAGAGATGCTATCCTGCTGCAGATACATTAAGAGCCACTTGGCTTTTCCTGCTACTCCCATCATAGAACAAGGTACAGCACATTTATATCTTTGGGATACACCTTAAATTAAAGAAAGCCCCAGGAAGCCAAAATCGGGAATGAAGCTCGGTATGACATAGGACAGAAAATAGCTGCAAACCTCAGTGTCACACACCTCCTATTGGAAGGCGTATGTGCAGCTGTTTACTGCTCCCCAGATGGAGCTTCGCTAGGAGGATATCTCTCTAATGCAGGACTTACTGATGTCATGGGAATGGATTAAGTTAATTTAATGCCGCTGTGAATCAGGCCCTTTTATGTCACAAAAGTAGGGAGCTGGACCTAGTCTTTTTAGATTTGAAGTCTGTTTTGGTGAGGCATGAAACAGTCTACAAAGAAAGACCCTAACAGCAGCAACACACAAAACTTTATTTATAAAAAAACATTTTGTGGATAATTAAATTGTCATGGTTTGTAAAAAAAATCTATCGGACATACAATTGTCAGTTTGGACAAACCCATGTTGCTTGAAATAAGGATATTCATGTAAGAAGGACCAACTCAGTTAAACTGGGCCAACAGCCTTATACAGTTAGAAAACAAAATCTTTAAACCTCACTTGCCCCGTCTGCATGCATGATACTAAATCATTTTCTGCACTAACATTTGCTCCTGCATCCACTTAAAGATAAAACGCCACCTTGTTGATTTTCTTATGGTTGTGGCCATCTTACAGGACCTGGGAAGCTTCCTTTCCCAGCATCCCAGATGTGCTGCTTCCCGGCTTTAGCCAACATAACCCACAATGTACAGTGATAGGAAATCCAGCAGCATTTCCTCTTTGCAGGCTACTGGTAGCTCCATAGGATGCAATTAAAGTTCTATTGCAGGTAAGGGAAATTGTTACACTATTTTCTTTGCTCTGTGATGCTGATAATCAGCTTACTGAACGGGGTCTGTAAGATTCCCAGAACTTGCTTCAGACATCCTGGCTGTGCTTCTCTCTCCCCCTGTTGCTATGCGACCTTCCCTTCTCGCTGCTGGGCCACCTTGTTGATTTCCGGGGGAAAGAGCATAGCAGAGGAGGTGGCTCTTTCCCCCAGTTTTCAGCAGTACAGCCAGCAGGATGCAGGGAAGGTTCATCCAGCTCCTTTCCTCGGCAATCGCCTTGCTACGGTACAGTCCAGCAGGCAGCAGAGGAAGGTTCTCAAGGGTCCTTAGGGACAAAAAAATGTGATTGGTTGACCGTATTGGCAGGAGGTGATCAGAGCTGTAAATGAGGAAGTTAACTCCTAGCAAGGAAGGGGCGTTGTTCTGTTATTGGACAAAAAAAATTGATTGGTGGACAGCATTGGCAGGAGGTGGTCAGAGTTGTGAATAAGGAAGTTTATTTCCTTTTTTTCATTTACGCCGCCGACCTGAGAGGAGGGACAGCGCTGGAACAACCTTTGACCTTTTTTTAGCAATTGCCTTTAGAATGTCTTTAAAGATGGAAAATGGTCCACGAGTTACAAAAAGATAAATTAATTTTTATGTGCAGCAATTTGAATTGCCCTGAGAAGAGATGCATATGAGCACTGTTTCTTGTAAGGGTGTTGGTCCGGTTTAAGTATTCTAAAAATATAGATCTAATGTCAACTTTCTTTAATCACTATATTTTGAATTTAGTTAGGGGTTGTACACAATGTTTGCTTCCCATATGTCCGTCTTGTATTTTCTTTTTTGTTTTTTGATTTTTAGGAAATTTTGTGCAGTTAAGCTCTTGGGTGTTTCTCTTCTCTTTTGTATCAGTTATAGGTCAGTAAAATCAAAGTAAGCATTTAGCATAGTGTGTTAATTTGACACACAAAATCACTCAATAAATATTTATAATTGGTACATTAAAATAGTGCTTGAAAGTATTCATTGTGTCTCTTAACAAAGCTAATGCAGTTCATTTTTGAAAAACTCTAAAGTTGGCATCTTTTGACTAGCCATTGAGTTTCAAGGGCTTTGCGCCGTAATTTGCTCACTTGCCACTCACAAAGTACGCTTGGGAATATTCTCATGTCTTACACCCATGTTTCTTCTTCATCTCCTTCATCTTCTTCTCCTTTTTCTTCTTCACCCTTTTCTTCTTCTTCCTCGCTTTTGCACCCATTATTTTTTTCAAAGCTTTGCGTTAACTGAGAACCTGAAGCCTCAAGAGACAGGGAGACTTCCGAGACAGCTTCATCTGTGTCCAGGTCCTCTAAACTATGTATTGTGCTTTGTAAATCACTTTGACTGCTGGCATTTGTAGTGTTGTTTTGAACGTTTCTTGTCTTGTGTTTTGTTTTTTGATAAGAAACTGGGGTAGGGATTTTGGATGGCTTTTTCTCTGGTCTGTTATCTCGACGAGGACGGATTTTCGGACGTAGCTTTAGTTTGTAAATAGATGGTACCCTTTCTGGCTTTTTCAGGGTCCTGTTTGGCTTGGATGATTGTGGCAACCTTGATAGGTCTGAGGTTGTGCCTTCTTTAGGACTCCTAGCTGATGAATCCACAGATGCCTCTGTAATCTTCTTGTTTGCTTCCATGGCTAATTGTCTTGCCCTCTGAGATGGCAACTGCTTAGCTTTGACATCTTTGCCATCTGACGAAGAACTTTTTGACTCATACATTGTTTGAGCCGGTAATGCTAACTGATGTGTTTCTTGAGACACTGGATGCTGAGCAACCACATCGTTCACCACAATATCATTAGCCGCAGTATGTTTTGGTGATATTTTAGAAATCCAGTTTTCCACATCTACCCTGTTGAGTTTCACCTGACCCTTAGAAAGTTCTGAAACAACATCATCATAACTTCCTCCTCCAGGCTGCCATTTGGTATTTATATAAACACCACTTCTGGGTATTTCTGTTTCTCCTACAGGTGTTTTTAATTTGTTTCTCATTACTGACATTGATGGTTCTGAAATCCTTTTCATGTTAAAGTCATGGACTGCTACATCACTTGCTATGCTAGGTGTAAAGTTATTGGTGTGCTTGTTGTCATGGGTGCTATTTTCATCTGAATCATCTTCTAGTGCTTTAATGTTTGACTGGATTTCATCCTCTAGACTTTGATACAACTCTTGCTCTTGATCTGGACCAATGGGTTTAGGTGTATATTTGTAACCTTGCCCCACGCTGTCTGACATTATTGAAGCCTCCAGAGCACTAGTGTGTTTGTTCTGCATTCTAATATTATAACTGGAAACCTTTTCCTGTGTTAGTCCATTTTTATGCAAGTGTACTGTTGGAGTAGACCTGCCAGTTCTAAAAGTTTTATTTTGTTCAAGGTAAGCAGATTCATTCTGGTAACCTCTACTTGGAGTTGAAGACCTGTTAAAAATGAGCCCCTGGTTGCCCCTGCTTGGCGTTGAAGGCCTGTTAAGAAAAACACCATTAAGTTCTTGTTTTATAGGCTGACTTAGTTGTTTAGTTGGAGAAAGAGAACGTATGCTCAGTTGTTTTGTTGGCGATGAAGAACGAGTATTAATTTCTTTAGTTACTGACAAAGAGTGTGTGTTGACTTGCTTAGTTGGAGAACAAGAGCGGGTATAGAGCTGTTTAGTGGGAGAAGTGCAAGTATTAAGTTGTTTTGCTGGAGAGGAAATGTAAGTATTTAGTGGTTTTGTTGGAGAGGAAGGTCGATTATTGAGTTGTTTTGTAGGAGAGGAAGAACGCATGTTAAATTGCTTAGTTGGAGAAGAAGGTCGTAATGTAGCATCAGCATAGGCCTTGGGTTGATTTTCTACTACTCTGCCTTGCTGATGTTGGAGGAGATATTTGGAGGGGCTAGGTGGTCGTAGGTAGCGGGAGGGTGTTTTAGGTCTTGATTCCTGATAAATATTTTCATTTTCTGAGACAGTATGTTCTTTAGCATGTGCATTTTGTTGCATATCCTTTGTCAGTTTCCCCCTAGGTCCAGGAGCAGGACTCCTTAGCATCTGTCTCCCTCTCTGGTTTCCATAAAAAACATCTGCTGAATAAGAGTTTTCATCTTCACTTCCAGTCAGGTAGGACCCTGTTGAAGATGTTGAGTGAAAACTATCAAGCCCTTGCTGTGGATAGATGAAATGTTGCCCAGGTTGATTATCTGCACTAAACAGTTGTCTCCTAGATGGTGTTACTGGTCGTTCATGTACCCTAGTTATGAAAAATGGAAATATTAGTCTAGTAAAGTATACAGTAAAATTTGAATTACAATTTTGTGAAACACACAAGTTCCATGAATGTTTTGGGCAGGATAAGGTTACCTGCAATCTTGTTTGATCTTCCTATATAGTAGCATGCAAAATAATATCATAATATATTCAGCAAGGGACAGAATTTTCTGTGGGCCGTGTTTGATACATGGCGCATGCCGAATTTCTCACTGTTTGTGACTTTCACCTGGCGGCATTTTCGGGTAACATGACGTTACCCGCACCCCCATTTGGAACACCATTGGTGCCCATCAGTATGGGTCTGCGGTAGGTGCCCAGGCTAGTTGGCTCCTGGGGAAGGAGGGATATATATTTAATTTACAGTTGTTAAAAAAAAAAATATGCTGGCAATTGCGGCATGGCTTTTTTAACTGAAAAAAGTTACATCTCGCATACAATGATTTAGTAAGTTGTCATGCAAGTTGTAAAATGGTGAATGAAGGGAGAATTAACTCATGGCATTGCTTCACACACATGCAGCACTGTTTCGCATGTGTCCCTTAATCCTGCGCCAAAGAGAGAATTTCTGCATGCACCATGGATCACAAACAGGCCTTGGAAAATTCCAACCCATGCTTAATCAACCCTATTTTGTCTCTGGATTATGAAAAGGTAAGTCCACTTTTGATGGAATTTTCGAAAGTATATATTTTTGTGCCAAAACAATGTACTCAGGATTCTGAGTTGATCCAGTATTTTTTCTTTTTTTTTTCCTATGTTAGATGTGTGTTTTATGGAAGCAGTTTTCAATATCTGCAATCTGTAGCTATTGGCAACATACACCAAGAAGAAAGAAGTGAGTCCTGTACACACAGAACATTTCTGCAATGGCCACTGCTAAGGTGAGGGAGCTTACTCAACCTTACACATGCCCAGCAGCAGTGTTCTGTGCAACTATCTGCAATCTATTAGCAACAGATGAAAACTGCTTCCATAAAACTTCCATACATATTCAAACATTCAATCGAAAGTGGATATAGCCTTTAAAGATAACCTCTGGGAGAAACAGATTGTATTGCTAAACTCTTTGTAAAAGTACTATCTACCAGAAAGGCCACACGTGCTTCCCACAGGCCATAAAAAAATTTGATTCATTAACTTTCCTTAAAAATTACAAAATTCCAAACTCA
Organism: Gastrophryne carolinensis; assembly: GCA_027917425.1. Lineage (NCBI taxonomy): Eukaryota > Metazoa > Chordata > Amphibia > Anura > Microhylidae > Gastrophryne > Gastrophryne carolinensis. Next base: position 252,605,739 of record CM051236.1, on the reverse strand, counting down.
AGTTAGTAATCTCTTGCTTGGTGGATCAGTCGTTAGATATTCTAGACCAAACTAATACATTTATCTAAGTTCTTATTTATTCATGCATGTGTTCAGTTTTGCCTAAATTGCCAATGGATTAGCCAGCCAGATAATGCATAATGGATGGCTAGTTTTACTCACATGATATGACGGACATGAGATATGAAAGAATTATGTGAATTATAAGACTTCACTTGCAAATATAGCAAATATTTGCTTATGCTATTGCATCAAGGCCAGTGTCCTGATCTGCACACTTACGTCAAGCCAAAGAGCATTGTGGTGCATTTAAAGCCCAGGGACATAACATTTTAGAATAAGGCTATCAAGGACAGCACAATTATTGAATTACACATTTTCTCTATGATAACGAATTGAATTTGGCCATTATAGCTAACCTTATTCTAAAATGTTAATTCCCTGGCTTTCCAGTAGCTTTCCAGTTATAATAATGTATGTATATATTATTTATATTGCAAACAACTTCAGTATCTTTGTACCTGTATGCAGCATTTCTCTTGAGTTCACTGTGTGATCGGGGTGTTCTAAATCCAGATGACTTCTCAGCTCTTTCAGGAGAGGTAGATGATGAAAGTGTTCTACCACTGTTGGGGGTGTACGTATTCCAGTCCACAGGAGGTGGGGGGCTCTGGCATCTGTTTATTATCAATGTTGTCTGAGTTTTTGTGGGATTGTCCGATCTTGGTGTTACATGAGCAGTGACTTCATGAACTGCGTATGCTAGCTTCCGGTTACTGTTTGAGGTTGAAGCTTGTTTATGAGCTGTGGAAAAACAAACAGAAACACTATATATTAAATTATTAAAATGAACTATAAGATGTCTTACAAATATAAAAAGTTTCTATTTTTGTTTGAAGCTGAAAGTTTTATTCCCTTTCAGTCTGGAACCAACTATATTGTTAGCCTCACTTTTTGTTGATGCTTAAAAATGTGGTCATGGATAACAAAAGAACAATACATTAGTTTTTGCACATTGTTCATTAATAAAAAGTAAAATGATTATGAGAGAATTCAAATGAAAGTTCCAATAACCCTTCATAAATTCAGATAGCAGATGGTTTACAAATGTATACAAACTAATATTAATCAATCTCCCTTTTTACTAGAATGTGGTTATTAAAGCTTGATAAAGCTTGATTTGAAAGACAGCTCACCAGCTTGAATTCCTGCAATCTCGCCTGATTCAAAGCTTCTTCTGAGATGATTTTGTTCATGCAAAAGGGAGAGAGAATTCAGGGCCCTTATGCCCTATAGCACAGATCCGGTGCCCAGCACATTGTATCAGCTGCTGGGCTCATTGGTACCACTATACCCATTGGTGGTTTGGGTAATGGCCCTTGAACCCGTAAATGAGTCCATGGCACCCCTTACCAGTTCAAAGAAATAATCAAAAAAATAAAAACACAAAACACTTTTTGAAAAAATAACTTTATTATTATTCACTACTTCATACTTTTCCAGTCCTGGATCCAGCACTGAAGTAGTTACATTTATGCTGGTGGGTGATCTATTGACAGTCCACCAGCATTTAGGCTGGAGGGGAACACAGTTTCCGTTTATCCTGGCTCCTGGCTGGGGACTCCATACAGAGCCGCTGGAAGAGGTCTTTTATACTAATATAATACTCTCTCCCCTCCCCTCCTGTGATGTATCTAGTCACATGGGGGAAATCACAGAGAGGCAGTCCCTCGCTGTGTCCCCCCATTCTCCAGGTGCCCAGGCCCAGCGTCACCCCTGATGCCAAACGCCACCAAACAAGGCAGCTTAGGGGGCACTAAAGAGCTGTGAAGATACAGTTGAGACCAGGCGTGGGACACAGACCACCCCGTGAACCAGAGGAAAGAAAAAAGAACGGGATCGGTAAGTAGTTACATTTAGTACATCAAACATTTTGTGTGTGGTGTCTTTTTTCTACACTTAGGGTGAACTGGTTCGGGAGCCGACATGTCACCTGCCAGCATCGGGCGACATACAGTTACCCCGCCATATTACTGGCATGGCATTGAACAAAAATAAAAATTCTCCCCCGAAAAATCTTGCTCAAAAAATGGTGTGCTGAATGTTTAGGACCTTTACTTCCTAGCTGCTCCTTCATTAAGCAAGAACCAATACCAAGAACATTCCAAAAGGCTTTAGAACAGTTGAAAGTATCCTTTACTTGAAGGAATGTAACAACCCTTTTATCCTCTATGGCTTTTAGAGGTTTCTAATCCTTTTAAGCTATCACTAGAATAACACTATAAATGTAGCACATTTTCACAGAACAGAGAACATGCTGGGGATGGCACTGGCAGTAGACCTATAGTAAAATGTAGGGCCTTGTTGCAAAAAAAGGTTGCTGGTGGATTCAAGTTTATCAGGACTAGACTAAAATTTGTTGACTGAATGGAGAAAAATGTGAGGCCATTTAACATGCCCAGAGCAAAAACATAGAGACTGGATGGAGGAGGGTGGCTTTGGCTGTGCCAAAACCTATAATACCATACTGTTATTAACAGGAAAATGTAGGCTTGTATGACTGGTTCATGAAATAAATATATACTGCATAATAGGTTGCTGTCAGAATTGTTTTATTGTATTTTTTCTTTTTTTAATTTTTGTTGACCAAATAAGTCCATCAGTATAGCCAGTGCCTGAAGTTACTGGTACATAAACCTTTTTTATGCTAATCACTGCCTTTCAATTTCCAATGATAACCATGGATTTCCTGTAAACTTTTTGTCACCAAGATTTCAAGGCAGTGTCTAGCAAAAGGAGTAGGGAAGACAGATTTTGGCAGTGGAGGAGCAATGTTTGAGCTACTCACACACTGTGATAGAGCTGGGGGGGGAGTTCTGATCATGGCTTTATTATATTACCACCTTTTTTTTTTACAGTGGACCCCGAGATATTAGCTTCATTACAGCGGACCAACACCCATTTTACAATGTCGTATAATCTAAACAAAATATTACCTATATAAAGCAAGTGATTTAAACTGGACCAACACCCATTTTACAAAACATGGGTGTTGGTCCACTGCAGGGCGGGCACCCCAATTGTTGAGAGTCCCCACTTGATCGAGCGCTGTAAAGCCAGCAAACCTTAAATGACAACTCACTCCCTCAGAGAAATGCAGCCCCGCAATTGGCCGTCGGCTGCCACATCTCCCGTGCTCGGGCTTCCACTTGGCTGGCATCCAGCCATGTGACAGCCACTGGCCAATCACGGGGCTGCATTTCCCCAATGGTGTGAGTTGTCAAATAAAGTTTGCATTTGAGTTTACAGCTCTCGATCGAGGGGGGGGGGGGGCAGTAATCAGAGTGCCCCCTGCAGTGGACCAACACCCATGTTTTGTAAAATGGGTGTTGGTCCAGTTTAAATCACTTGCTTTATATAGGTAATATTTTGTTTAGATTATACGACATGTGCCTACTCATTTGACTAGAAATGTGTATGGTGAAGAAACAGTTAATGTGTGAAAATATCCAGAAATAGATAACTGCAGACACAATGTCAAAAATATCTGGGACAAGTGACATAACAGTAAAGAGGTAATGGAGCATGCAGGGACCTGATTGTCCCTCATACCTTTCCCGACAGACTAGAGCCGCTGCCTGGCAGACCTCCAGGAGAGATATGAGTGACAGCCATGGAGTGTGTATAAAGCCAGGCATTTAAGGCCACCGATGCTGAAAAGCAGGGGGATGAGCTCTCTCAGGTGACCTGTCACAATGTCTTAACCACCACAGAACAATGACCTAGTAATTGATTTTCACAAACTCTGACAGGTAATTGCTAACTCTATATAAAAGACTTTTTCAAAGCACAGCATTTCCAGCATATGAAAAGTGGCAACGAATCAACGACCATGATACCGAATATGTTTCATCATACTGCAGCTGCTCACATGAATTTTAAGTTAATTGAATGTCATGAACTGAAATATAGCTTTAAAAACATTGTGATGTATTCATTTACCTAAATAGCTTAGTGTCTGCAAAACTAAACATGCTGCTTAAAGTGACCCTTCAATGACCTCCACAGCGAGGGATGGGGCATCCTGGTGAAGCCTGCCTTGTTACACATACCACAATTGGAAGCTCAAGAATGGGCAACAACCTGTGTTCCCTTGCTAGGTTCACCATTTGACCACCACCAGCAGTCAGAGTACTAGACACATTAGGGTTGATTGACAGCCTGGTGTATAAAGGGGAATATATGTACTCACCGGTAAATTTCCTTTCTCGTCCCCTTCCATTCTGGGGCACCACCAGTAGCAACACATGGGTCAATCCACAGGAGACTACAGGAAAGAAAAAAAAAACTATCTCTGCCTGGCCTATATAGGGATGGCTGTAGGAGAACACTAACCTGCACATAAAGCGTGCAACTAGAAACAGTATAACAAAAGCTAAAACCGTATAGAAAGCATCAACCGCCACGACACAGTCGTAACACAACATAAGGGCGGGTGTTGTGCCCCCGTATGGAAGAGGACGAGAAAGGAAATTTACCGGTGAGTACACAAATTTCCCTTTTCTCATCTCTCCCATTGCGGGGCACCACCTAGGAGGTCCTAAAGCAGTACCCTCAATAAGGGTGGAATCATGCAAGAACAGCCAACAGCTGAATGCATTAACCTAACCAAGAACAACTGCACAGACACCACAAGCTTAGACCCCCAGAGAGGGATTCACCACCATCTGCAACACCTTACACCCCAGAGCAGCACTGGCAGATGCCCTGATAACAAGTCGCAAAACTTGGAGAAGGTGTGGAGAGACGACCAGGGCGCCGCCTTGCAGACTTGTTCCACCGATGCCTGGTTTTGGGAAGCCCCAGATGCAGCAATCGCCTGGTGGAGTGAGCGGTGACCCGGAAGGACGCCTCCTTCCCCTTGCAGACATAGTTGTATGACCGCCTGCCTGATCCACCCGCCAAGAGGGTACCTGGCAGCTGACAGGCCCCCTCCTTGGTCCTTTTGGGATCACGAACAAGACATCCATCTTACATACCTCTCAAGTAGTGGCCAAGTAATACTTTAATGCCCTGACCACATCAAGGGAATGTAGGAGTTCCTTATGGTGAGTGCAGCATGGGCACAAGGAAGGTAGCACTATCTCCTGATTAAGATGGAAGGAAGAGACCACCTTGGGCAAAAAATCCTGCTTCACATTAAATACCGCAACACCAAAAAGAGTGACCTGATTGAAATCGCTGCCAGCTCCGAAACCCGCCAGATGGATGTGATCGCCACAAGAAAAGCCACCTTCAACAAGAGAGTCGTCAGGGAAGCCTCCTCCATGGGTTATAAAGGGGGCCACTGAAGTGCTGATAGGGCCAGATTGAGATCCCAGGACGAGACTATCAACCGCGGAGGTCGCGGAATAACCTATGTTCCCTATGTTCCGTGATCATCCATTGGAACAAAATGGACAAGGCCGAGACCTGTCCCTTAAAGGTGCTGGGCTGTAGGCCAGCGTGCAGGCCTTGCTGGAGGAAATTTTGGGTACCAAGAACCTCCTATAGAAGTGGCCCTTAGATTCACATGAAGACACAAAGGCTCTCCAAGTCCTGTAGTAAATATTAGAGGATGACTGTTTCCAAATCAAGGTCCAAATTGTCATGGACATACCCCTCTTCTGCAATATGGTGGTCTCAACAGCCAAGCCACTAAAGCCAGCGCTGGAGAATTGGGGTGCCGAAGAGGACCCTGTTGCAGAAGATCTGGGCGGTTGGGGAGTCGCCACGGGGGGCTCCACCACCAGGCTTACGAGATCCGCGAACCATACCCTTCTGGGCCATTGTAGGGCGATCAGGATTATAGTAATCTGCTCGCAGTTGACTTTCTTTAACACGCGACCCAGAAGTGGCTGTGGCAGGAATGCTTAGAGCAGGCTTTACGCTGACCAGGGAATGGCGAGTGTGTCCACCTCCAGCACCCCCACCGGATGCAAAGGGCTTGAAACATGTCCTGGTGAAGGGACCATTCTCCCTGGTCCACCATCTCCTTGCTCAACTAATTGACTTGCGAATTCTCCACCCCCAAAATGTGAACCGCCGAGTTGCATTGAACGTGAATTTCCCGCGCACCTCATGATGTGACTCTCTTCCTGGAACGTCTGCCAGCTCCTGGTACCCCCCTGGTGGTTTGTGCAGGCCACAGCCGTGGAATTATCCAACTGTACCCTGACTGGAAGACCCCAAAGCTGGGCAGACCAATGCCTGAGAACCAGCAGAATCGCCCTCAGTTCCAGCACATTGATTGAAAGACTCTACCGCTGGTCCCAGAGACCCTGAACCGTCTAGTTGTCAAGAACACCACCCCAACCCGTCAGACGGGCGTTTGTGGTCAGGATGCCCCACCCGACCCCTTGGGGGTCTAGGTTTCCCCGTGGCTTTCGTTTACCCGAAAAAATCCTTGCGGCATCCGAAGTCTGTAGAACCTCAGTGTCAAACCCAGAGACACCCGTCCTCTTTGTGAGCCTACAACCCCCAATCTCCGCAGCCAGCTTCACCTTCAGCCAAGCCCCCGTTTGCCGGGACGCTTTAAACGCCTAGCTGAACTGGTTGCCCCCAGGACTTATTGGCTCAAAGGATGTAAGCTTACGGGGGTGAAGACAGGTGAACCAAAGGTCAGACTGGGCGTAAACAGGCAGTAGGTAAGTACTGGAAACAGTTTGGGTGCTCCAAAAGAGAATTCAAGCGAGGTCAAAAGTCACGCCAAGGGTCAAAACAGGAGGTCAGAGGTCGGTACAGGCAGCTGTTAGGATAGTTAAACAAGCAAGGTCGGCAACAGGAATCAACACGGAAAATCTCAGGATAAACACACCCAGCAAAACGCTATCACGGGCACTGACACACTGAAGAGGTAATCCCTTTATAGGACTGAACCCGCCAGGATTGGACAAAGGGAGTGTCAGTGATTGGTGCACTTTTCAAACTCTGGGCTTGTAGCGATAACCTTTATCGCCGGAGGGCTTCCCCGCCAGAGACGTCCTTTTCCCAATGGTGAGAGGTGCTGCAGGAATTCCAGAGTCATCCGTGAGGAAACAGGAACAGCCCTTATAAGGGCTAGTGAATTGTAATATAGCGTTTCCCCCAATAAGAGACAGAACTCAGTATTGAGGGTGAAGATGAACTTTCTTTATTAGTGCCACACTGTGCCTTATATGCAAGGATCCATGCAAGGGGACCTCCCCTGTGGACCTGATGGAGGACTGCATGACAAACACACGGACCAATGGGAGCAGGGCACACCATCCCTCAACTCTGCCGGTAACACAATCAGTAGAACAATAGCAGTCTGTAACACAATCAGTAGAACAATAGCAGTCTGTAGCACAATCAGTATAACAATAGCAGTCTGTAATACAAACAACAATGGCAGTCTGTAAAGCAATCAATAACACAATGGCAGTCTGTCTGGGACATGCTCAAGAAAATGAAAGTAATGGGTCTATGCAGAAACAGCGCCTTTAAAATCCAAAGGCATAGTCTGTCACAGGGCTCATTGCCCAATTTGAACTTTGTAGGGCGTTTCACCCAGGACACAGTTTGAAGGGATTGGTCCCATCGCTCAAGCATGTACAAAGAAGCCTTGGATGCAGGAACGTGCAGAGGAGGAGGTGGCGGCAGCCGCGCCCAGTGCTGCTCAAGCCGACAACTCCCGAGCTGGTACATGGCGCGGCCGCCAGGCAGGAAGAGCCCCGGCCAGCCGCCCTGAGACACCACGGGACCGGAGCCCGTGTAAGTTCACCGTGACACTCAGGTACTAGGCAGTGCCTAGCACCACATAAGAGTTGAAAAGTATTTGATCTTAAACCACAGTATTTTACATACTCTAGGGAAGACTCATATAGAGCTTTCACATTTTCCAAACAGTGAGACCCAAAACTCCACCTTTTTAATAACTAAAACAGATATTCCCACAATACGGAATCATATCTAATATCTAAGAAATTTTTCTGATATCTAAGAAAGGAGCATAGTTGGGATCCCTCTTTTCTTAGCAGCATGAATTAAATGCGTTATCCTCCTAATGTTGTCCCCAGCCTGTCGCCCTAGAATGAGGCCCAGTTGGTCCCTGTCTATCAAATTTGGGAGAAAAGCAGATAACCTGTCTGCCAGGACTTTACAGCCCTTTGATCTTTACACACTATCACTGCCAGGAATTTTTATAAAGCATTAGGTAACAATGACAATAAACTTCAAGAAAACTGTCCCATGCTGTAAATTCCCCCGAGTTATAAAAAAATCAGATGGCAGTCACCATTGCTTTAAGAGAAAAAATAAAGAAAAGAAAAAACATTCTCCAAAACTGGTAATCTTGCTTGTTGAACAGGATCACAGATGACCTAAATGGACAGCACCTTCTATCATGCTCCCCGGTTATCAAATGTCCATGGACGAAGATGGTGGGCTGCGATCCTGAGAATGTGTACGATGTCCCTGCTCTCTGAACTTTAGGGGAATCATCAAGCCTTGAGATTGCAGAGGAGCAAGATTTGAAGACCGATCACCCGAAAGACCCAGATCCAGCAATATATCCTTACCCTTATTTTTGTAGGTAAACTGTATTGATATTAATTGATATTGATATTTGGTCAAGCAAAGCAGCATTTCAGTAGATTCTGCAGCTTCTTCAGCACATCTTATATTGCTCCCGCACTACGTTCCATCGCTGATTCTGTCCCTCGGGCCTCCGAGGTCGCCATCAGGATCGGAGAGATCCCCCACCCGCACCAGTTAATACAAATCGCCTTGCCATCTAAACCTCTTGCTTCTGTCTAGCTGGCGTTGAGCTGAGCTAGCCCGCGACTATCAGCCTCACGCGCTCATGTGCACTCCCGTGTGTGAGTGAAATTCTAACAGCTTTGCCATATTAGCTGCAGGGGGTCCCCACTTTGTGCGGAATCCACAGCCCCTGTTTGTGTAAGCTCCCAGGTAGGACTGCCATATTTTAAAAACGACATCTTTTGGTGAGATTTATTTTGGCTATGCCAAAGAGCAGTGTAGGTGGGTATTTTTAATAATGTTGTTGTAATTACGCTGTTGTTCCACTTTAAGGGGAGTTCTGCCATCATTAGTGATTCTAGAAGTCTAGAAGTCTATCCATTCGAGGGTCCAACTGATGACAGCCAGAGCTTAGGGGATACAAGTCAGTGGCAGGTAAGGCAAAAAGACTTGTGCACTTCACATATGGGAGTAAGTCCAGCTGGACTAGGGTCTCAAGGGGAGCTAAAATGCTTAGGGAATCTGTGGAACAACTGTGAAATAACCCGCTGAAGTGTAGGGAACATTTGATGTGTATTGCTGCTAACGTTTTGTAAGCTGAAAGGTCTGAGCATATAGACATCTTATATTTTACTTCAGCTGAAGTCTTTCCTAGATGTCCTTAACTAGATCTGCTTAAAGAGTATGTGCACCCACACCACACCTAAACTAGTGTCACCCAGCCCAGGTCCAAGAACCCCCCTCATTCCTCACACCCCAGCCACACTTGGCTTCAGTTTCTAGGCTAAATACTGTAGCAATCAGGGTGAGGGAAACAAATTATCCCGGCACCATAGAAGCCAGTGCCACACAAAAACAACAATAATTGTCAAGCGAGGTGCCAATGGACCCCCTCCAGATCCAGTAATGTATATGCAGAGTACACGTGGATGCCTTTAAAACATAAATCCATGCACTTTGAGGGAGGGGGGGTTCTGCCACTCAGGCTGTTACGACAGGGTTCTGCCACTTAGTGTGTTATGGTGGGACGGAGCGGCACTAACCTGTGGTGACTGGCAAGCGTGCCCTTATTCTTCCCCTGGCTCCTGCAATCTGCCCATCTCTATGTCTACTCTCCCCATCATCTGCAGCGCTGGCAGGTGACATAGACTTCCCATGACAGTTTACGTCACTAGTCTGGACTGCAGAGAACGTGAAGCAGAATGCAGAAGATGGCATGACTACGATCACGTTTCCCAGCCACACTCCTCTCAGCAGGGGCAGACTGGGGTTAAAAAACATTAGGACTTTTTTGATCACACTGTCTCTGCAGTGTGTCCGCCTGGGATCTGTGCGTCCCCATAAGATGCTAACCCCCCATAACACGATGAGTGACACAACTCCTCCAAAGCACGCTGGGTGGCATAACTGCCCCCCACACTTAGTGGCAGAACCTCCCATAACACACTGAGTGACAGAACCCAGGGGCGTAGCTAAAGTCTTGTGGGCCCCGATGCGAGGAGTCAAACTGGGCCCCCCCCCCATCATCAGTGACAGCGACCTACCTTATAATGAGCGGGGGCAACCTGGTGACAGGTGGAATAGAAAGGAAGTGTAAATGTGCTGGTGGGTAGAGTGGTGTGAGTTGGTGGGCAGGCTGGTTATAGAGGATAGGGAGAGAGAGTAATTGGGCTGGATGGCAAGAGAGATGGGGATGGGAGGGCAGCCTGGTGGGTAACAGAGAAAGAGATGGGAGTGGGAAGGCATGCTGGAGGGTAACAGAGGAGGAGATGGGGGTGGGAGGGCAGGCTGGTGAGTAACAGAGGATGGGATAGGAGATAAGTGTGAGAGTGCAGCCTGGTGGGTAACAGAGGAGGGGGTGGGGGTGGGAGGGCAGCCTGATGGTGGGTAACAGAGGAGGGGATGGTGGTGGGTAACAGAGGAGGGGATGGGGGTGGGAGGGCAGGCTGGTGAGTAACAGAGGATGGGATAGGAGATAAGTGTGAGAGTGCAGCCTGGTGGGTAACAGAGGAGGGGATGGGGGTGGGAGGGCAGCCTGGTGGTGGGTAACAGAGGAGGGGATGGTGGTGGGTAACAGAGGAGGGGATGGGGGTGGGAGGGCAGGCTGGTGAGTAACAGAGGATGGGATAGGAGATAAGTGTGAGAGTGCAGCCTGGTGGGTAACAGAGGAGGGGATGGGGGTGGGAGGGCAGCCTGGTGGTGGGTAACAGAGGAGGGGATGGTGGTGGGTAACAGAGGAGGGGATGGGGTGGGAGGGCAGCCTGGTGGTGGGTAACAGAGGAGGGGATGGGGTGGGAGGGCAGCCTGGTGGTGGGTAACAGAGGAGGGGATGGGGGTGGGAGGGCAGCCTGGTGACAGGGGGAGGGGTAACACACATACACAGCAACAACAAGCGCTGCCATGCGCTATAAAGCTGATCTGACACGCTGGAAATGTGAGCGCTCACAGAGCAGCAGGCAATAGATAGTCACTGGTATTGTGAGACAGTCAGAGGCAATAGGAGACAGGCGGGGGTCAGTTGGTGAGACGGGGCAGTTGGTTTCTGGAGGACGCCTCGTGTGATGCTCCAGGTGAGCGCTTGTGCGGAGACCTGACTTCATGGATACAGTTAATGGAGCTCGCCGTCCCCGCTAGGACTTCCCCGGATGAATCGGACATACCTGTGGAGTATTACGGGAATGATCGGCAGCCTGCACACGTGGAGCCCGGGAGCCGGACAGTAACCCGCAGCGCTCCCCGCAGCCAGAGTTCCAGAAAGCCGCCACAGCGCCCCCTCGCGAGCCCCGGGGGACAGGAGTACTACAGGCGCTGCTCACCTGGAGGATCCGGGGGGCAGCCGCCCATGTTATCCCAGCGCTGATCTGCCCCCAGCCCCGGCTCTCTGGCAGCTTTCCCAAGGGGCTCTGATTCCTTCCTGCTCCGCAGTGGCTCCGAGGTGCTGCGGCTCCTCCGGTGAGCCGGACCCGGAGAGTGGCGGGGGGGGGGGGGCGGCGGAGGAGCGGAGCCTAAAGGCCGGGCGCATCAAGAGGATGGTGCGTCTGGGAGCCGAACTGCTGCTACTGCTGGGACTTCTGCTCCTCACCCTGCACATCACCGTGCTGAGGGGGAGCCCGGCCAGTCCCGCCAACGCCAGCCACCCCCAGGTGAGGGTCCCCATGTCTGCGGGGCCCCCCTGGCTTAGGGGCCCAGTCGCAATGGCAACCCTTGCGACCCCTATAGCTACGCCCCTGACAGAACCCCTCCACATCAGGCTGAGTGGCAGAACCCCCCCGTAACAGGCTGAGTGACAGAACCCCTCCATAACACACGTGAAGGAATCTAGAGCCACGTGTTGCCAGATGAGCATCTGTATAGCGGCACTGTATAGCGCTAGTAGAGGCTGTAAGTCAGTAACGGGTGTTGTAACCTAGCATTGCGGTCGCTGTAGTAACCTGGCTGGCATTGATAAATGTGATGTGTGTTGGGCACTGTAACAACAGTATAACCCTGCAGCAAGCGATAGGTAGCACCAGCTTAGTGTGTCCCGCACTCGGCGCTCCACATCATATTTAGGAAAAAACTACACACACACACACAGTGTCGGCGCTCTAAATCTGGTCGCTATAGCATAGAGCGCCAGACTCTGTGTGATTAAAGTCTGTTTTTAAACACATATCCACCAGTAACAAAGTGAAAACAAATGGAATGACATTGTTTTAACACTGGGACAATAACACTAGTGCCAGACCTGTACATACAATTCTGCATAAAAATATAAAAAGTAAAAAAAAATCTAAAAGGGTTTGTTTGCAGCCAGGAGAGGTCCCACAATAATTTGATCAAAGGGGGGAGGGGGGTTCCCTCCCTGATATAATTGCATTTTGTGTCGGTTCTTGATTACTAATTTGAGATCGCTTTTAGGTACCCACTTTTGTTCACATTCCTTATTCAATACAGCATTGTATGGATAATTATTGTAACTTTCTGAATGTATATGTGATTGAGATCTGCCAGCTGTGCATTTCCTATGTTTAATACAAATTATTGAAAGGGAAGAAGCCGGAGCCGACATTAAACTAGAGAATTGGCAGCTGGCCAGTATAGGGGAGGTGGCGGCCTACCGGGCATTGTCCTGGTATGCCCTATGGCAAGTCCACCCCTGCCTGTCAAAGCTGCCCTTCCCTTCTTTACACATATCCCCCAGGACATTGGATGGGGATTTTAAAGTACCCATGGGGCATTGCATAACTATGTACAGACTCAGCAGTCAGCTTGGCACCCTGAGTCATTCTGGTGCCCAGGGCGATGGCACTGCTTGCCTGGACCTAGAAACTGCCCTGCTTCTGGTATGGGACAGGGCAGATGGTATGGACCAGTTGAGACATTTATTTACTACCATATTTTTATTAGTTTTCTTTATACAACCCATGTAATTAACAATGATGGAAATAACAATGGTATAATTTATCTATTACAGACAACTACATGTGATACATATTATGGTTCATTATACATACAGAGAGATGTACAGCGGCATGGATCATGTTTATCCAAATAATGTTCCAAAGTGTCCCAGCCCCCTCCTACTCTGACCATCACATGGTTACGCAGAATCTGAAAATCAGGAAGACACACAATAGAATATAAACGAAACAAAAAATTAACCACATATTCAATCATATTTAAGTGTACCTACACCAAACATTTAACTTCTGCCCTTCCTTTACTCCCCAGGCCAAATATGGCCCACCTGTACATACATCAGTCTCTTCTAAACCACGGGGATATGCCAAGCACTCTATTTGTGACCATCCAGTGTGCTAATGCTTCTCTTATTGGATACAGCAATGTTGTACACAAATATACAGATTACTGTGACACAGTGTGCCCCAAAAGGGGATTCTACTAGCCCTGCTGATTCAGAAGAAATAGTTTATACCAGGTTAACCAGTGATGTGCTGGGAGCCAGTGGGAGGGGCAAAAGATTAAAGGGTGTAGGGTCACTTTCAACTAGCAAACGAAAAACTTAAAATCAAATCTAACAATTTTGTAGTTCATATAAAATAGTAAAACATAAGAAACACATGTCCTGTGGTGACTGCACATCAGTTTCCCTAATGGGTGGGAAGGGTCATGCACAGAGTGGGGGAAGCCACACTGTGAGAAGATCCAAGGTGGCTGGGCCCAGTGCTGCCAATCGGTTCTGGATATCTATTTTTTTTGTTGTAACCTCCTCCCTGCCAGACAGGGTTACACTTAGACTGGACATCCACTTTATAGGGACTGTCCTTGCAAAAATTAAAAGTTACATGCTTCCCAATAGTCTCTCACAGCTGATCGTCCCTATTCCAGTAGTGATTAACTCCACAGGAGCTTCATACCGTGCCATCCCCTCTCCCATGGCCTGTGGTCACCTTCCTCCACTTGCCTCATGGCCAAGAGCTTGAATGCAGCCACCATTGTAGTAAATGGAGCAGGCACCCTGTCATTGTGACCGATGTGCGGAGGTGGCCATTCGATTCCAGGCGGTTGGTATGGCGGGGCAAGATCACCGATGCTATTGAATTTCAAACTACCGGTATCAACTGCGTTGAACTATAGGTGAATAGCTGTTGTTTTTTGTTTTCACCCAGACAGGGAGTAGTAGGTGAAGTAAGAGGAGTGACTTACACCTAAGACTTTCACTAAAACAATGTGACAACTTATTTCTTGCAGTCACTTTTTGCCTGTCTAAAGTGAAAGTTCTAGGCATACTTATGAGTACATTCAAGCATTTATAAACTCCTGTAATGTTTTCTGTTAATAAAATCAAGTTAATTTAGTTCTTGTTTTCAGGGGAATCAGGTTCAAAATATTAAATTCATACTGGGGTTATTAGTGTTCCTATGATATCAGTACTAATCCTTTGTGTTTCTGTGCATCTTTTCTCTAAACCTTATATAATAGCAATGATCACAAACCCTGTCATTTCTTAGACACCTGTCACAGCTATTTGTGTGTGTCAGGAAATGGTAGGCACACATTTGAAACCTATAATAACACAGGGTGTGTGTGTGTACGGAACAAAACCCAACAGGGCTGGCCCTGAAATCTAAAAGATTCCGACAGCTCAAATCAGGATGCCCCTCCGTGGCTGCTCAAAACTCATCTTCCTGGCTCCCTTGCCAACGTAAATATGGCCGCGTCCCTAGCATCCTTGGGCTGTGTGCGCACTCCCACCCCCAGCCGTTCAGATTCAGGCACAGACTCATTTGTTGAAAATTAAATATGCAGAGCAAACAGCTCTGATTGAATGACAGCCTGCACATGTGCTGTAGGAGTGAGGAAAAGGTGAGTTTTTCTGGGGGTTTTACACAGCGGTTCATCGCAAATCGAGATAAACCTAGGGCAGAGAACAAAGCCCAGGATAGTCAAAATACTGGGTTTTGTTCTGCTTTAAGACACTGTGCTAGGCTTAAAGCAGAACAAAACCTGTGATTTTGACTTTCTCAAGTCTTGTTCCTTGCCCTCAGGGCATTCCGAATTGGGATGCTCCACTGTGTGAAACTTTCCTCTGTCCAATAGCGAATGTGCAGGCTCTTGTTCAATCAGAACCCTTTGCCTTATTTAAATCCTTCGGCAAAGGGCTCTGATTGATTTCAATGGGGAACGAAAATCCCCAGCGGCATACGTGCTATTACTAGTGAAATCATTTTTCTGTAGCCTGTTATATACTATCATTTCACTTTCACAGTTGTTTATTGATGGTTGTCCTTTAAATAGTGTATACTAGTTAATGTTATACTTACCCTAACAAAAATGAGTGTGTTGGATTCCCCCACTTTGTATTTTCCTTCTGAGACTTTGATCATAGAAAACTGCATTGGGCAAGTGCACCTGCTCACCAAATGCTGTACCTAAAATACAAAATAATAGAGGTAATACATTTTGCTTTATTATTTTAGTGGTACATTTGTTACAGTAATTTTACTATGACATTCTACTAAACTCTTTCTTGTAGCACTTAGATATCAGCAGTATCAAAATGGCAAATGAAGGATTAATTGTGCATTTTATCCCAGTAGTTGCAAGTCAGCCCCATGTCAGCAGGGCAGGTTTATAGTGTCACATACATGGTATTATCAGTTAGCAAGCTGTTGACCGGGTGGAACGTTGTGTAATCATTGCCTTGGTTACCACAATCAGTACATCATGCGCTGGCTCCTTGAAAGGAAAGTTAAAGAATAAAGTTGTTGATCCCAAGCTACATCACACCTTGTGGAATGCAAACACTAGTACTAATACTAGGCATCCACACTTCCCAGTGTTGCTAGGGGTGATTTAGAGATGAAAACACTTATATGTTAGATAAAAAGCACATTTGTTTTATCCTAAATCTCTAGACACAATGAAACATGACAGAGCAGTGAAACAGAACCGCAAATTCTATATATTTATAATTTTCTATATATTTATAATTTTTTTTATTTATAATAATTTTTTGTGGCACCGAAAACATGAGTATATTTAGAGAAAAGACAGGACAGAATATTTAAAGAGGAAGTTCAAGCATGTGACACTTCAACCACTCCTCCGTTTCCCTAGGCCAGGGGTACTCAACCACTTCTTGTAAATGTCCATATACAGGCATCCAGTGATTGATGGCGAGTAGCGTTTCTGTCCCGACATCAAACCCGTCCCCGTGGTCTGGCCCTGGAAGGTGTGCGAGAACGACAGGGGCCCCAATAAAGTGATCAGGTGAGTTTTGGAACACCGGACCTGCAGTGACCAGCGGAGCAGGACAAAAAGTAAACCTTATTTAGGAGATTTCCCCATACTGCTTTTACTGACTGGTAGAGAATTCCTATAGAGAACCTTACACTACCACCATTGTTCCAAAATCCTAGACATATAAATTTTCAATGTTATTTTTTTTCTAGCTTACCATTTGGTCCAGGTTCTTAAAATCACAGAGTTTTTTCTGGGTTTGGGGCTTAGGGAGTGGGATCTCAACTGGAGGCAGTTCTAGTTCTTCTCGGATCTCCTCTTCTATCTGTTCCTCCATTTGAATCAGCATGGGGGCACTCATACCAAAGCGAGACGCTCGCCGGGCCAGTTCCAGGAGGCACAGGATGACATTTTTCTCATTCTTCCTTAGAACTAAATCATCTGTCTCAAACATCAGGACTTCTAAGGCAAATCAAATAGGTCATTCTAACATGCCAAAACTATACAGATATAAGCAATACCATGACATAATAATATAATGCAGATCATGAACATTTACACTTTGAATAACATTGTTTTTCAAACAATTATTTGTCAGGTAGTTTACTATTATGCAGTTATTTACTATTTAATTACATGTCCAACATGCTCCTGAGCTTGAGATTTCAATCAAAACATTGCTATCTCTGCCCTAAGTAAACTCACGCCTGCCAAAATGTGCATAGTGCTAATTCCTTCCATCACGCACAATGGACATACAAGCTCATTATTTTCTTACTCACTTCCTACTCACCTATCTCCCATTTAGGTTTTACTTTATTGTATCAGCCCTCCTGAATATCCTGGCATACACCTTGTTTCCCTACAGTGTTGCCAACTCATGGCTCTTGTACTCTCTGAGCCATTCTGCATAACCCCCCCTCCATAAATGTTCTAAAAATATTTACCTATTCCATGTTCCTGTGGTGTCATATGTGGTCAGCAGCCACACAGATTACACATGTGACCTCCGGCAGCCAATATGGTTCACTGGATGGGTTTACAAACCCAATTAGCTGTATCTGTGTAAATAGCCTCCCTTACTAAAGGATTGATCCAGCACATTATTTTTATTTTAATTCTTTAATTCTTAATTTAGTTTTCAGAGACAGTACAGAAAAAGTATCAGAAATACAAGCATTTCAGGACAAGATAACCTATAGGTAACAGTAGCAGTATCGCTGGACTGCAACATGGGCACTCATCACCCGCGCCCCTTATGATCAACCTTTTATCTCTGGGGTGACTCCAGAGGAGCCAGGATATCGCAACGGGGCACTGAAAGTGTCCCCCCTTTGCCTCTCCCTCCTCTAGAAGTTTTGGCTTCTATTCACTTTTCTGCCTATCTGTATATCGGTCTACTACGTACCCAGGAGTCTACCAGTTTCTTTGTCTTCGTCAGAGCTAGGCCAGCTGGGGAAAGTAGATATATGAGGGAAGAAGGGGAAGAGGAAAAGGAGAAGGGGGATAGGTAGGGGGTGAAGGAAGAGGGAGAGGTGGGAGTCCCATGCCCTCATGCCCCGTCACTTCACCACCCAGGACAAGCACGACCAAGCTGGTGTATGATAAATCGCCACCTCTTTCAGATCACACAATGGGCCTCAGGGGTGCAAGGAGGAGGCAAGGCGGGTCGCCAAAGCCTGGAACATGTACCATGTGGTCCAGAGTATCCATGTTTTTTCCTCTCTATCCCTAGCCGCAGCCGTCAACTCCTGCATTTCCCTAACTCTGTCTACTTCTCGGATCCAATCATTTTCTGTTGGGATGTATTCGGGCTTCCAGAACCTGGGGATCAGTACTTTGGCTGCGTTAATTAAATGCTGTTACACTGCTATTGGTATGGTGTAGTAGCATAAGGGCCGGACAGAGCGGGATTTGTGAACCCACAACCTCAGTCATGATCGCCGTTACCTTCTTCCAGAAGGCCATGATTTTAGGGCATGACCATAATATGTGAATTAGCGAGCCCTCTTCAGTTTTACATCTCCAGCACACCGGTGAGGAGCCCGGAAAAATGGAAGCCAGTCGTTTTGGTGTGTAATACCATCTAGACAGGTATTTGTAATTTGTTTCCTGTACCTGCACTGAGATCGACGATTTGTGGGTGAGTGTGAATATCTTCTCCCATTCATCTGCCGTAAATGCTCTGCCTAGATCTCTATCCCACTCTCCGCAGAACGTGGGTTTTGTCTCCTGCTCTGCATCTAGAAGCTGGTATATTTGCGATATCACCCTCTACGATGGGCCTTTTTGCGTAACTAAAGTCTGGAATTGTGTAAGATCTCGTCCCAGTGAGCCCATTCTTTGTAGGAAGTGCTGGAAGAGTAGTAGTTGCCAGGGGTCTAGGTGTGGGTTGCCCCAGCGAGATCTAAGTTCCTCTATGCTGCACCAGTCTCGTCCCTTCACCAGGTCTCTCCCCCTGAATGTTCCCAGCTCTCTCCCTCCTGCTCTAGCAGGTATTTGCCGACTCAAGGGCAGCTCCGGGTTCCCAACTACTGGTATCAGCGTCGATGGCCAAGGCGAGATCTCTCCTCTCTTCCTAGTCCCATCCCAGACACTGAGGGTCACTCTAGTCATCGGGTTAGGTCCCCCCCAACGGCTGGAGGTCTCTGCTGCCCATGGGATCTCTTTCAGCTGGGTTTCTGTGCTACTGGCTTCCACATCGACCCACTTCTTCTCCATCGCTGGACTGCAACATGGGCACTCATCACCCGCGCCCCTTATGATCAACCTTTTATCTCTGGGGTGACTCCAGAGGAGCCAGGATATCGCAACGGGGCACTGAAAGTGTCCCCCCTTTGCCTCTCCCTCCTCTAGAAGTTTTGGCTTCTATTCACTTTTCTGCCTATCTGTATATCGGTCTACTACGTACCCAGGAGTCTACCAGTTTCTTTGTCTTCGTCAGAGCTAGGCCAGCTGGGGAAAGTAGATATATGAGGGAAGAAGGGGAAGAGGAAAAGGAGAAGGGGGATAGGTAGGGGGTGAAGGAAGAGGGAGAGGTGGGAGTCCCATGCCCTCATGCCCCGTCACTTCACCACCCAGGACAAGCACGACCAAGCTGGTGTATGATAAATCGCCACCTCTTTCAGATCACACAATGGGCCTCAGGGGTGCAAGGAGGAGGCAAGGCGGGTCGCCAAAGCCTGGAACATGTACCATGTGGTCCAGAGTATCCATGTTTTTTCCTCTCTATCCCTAGCCGCAGCCGTCAACTCCTGCATTTCCCTAACTCTGTCTACTTCTCGGATCCAATCATTTTCTGTTGGGATGTATTCGGGCTTCCAGAACCTGGGGATCAGTACTTTGGCTGCGTTAATTAAATGCTGTTACACTGCTATTGGTATGGTGTAGTAGCATAAGGGCCGGACAGAGCGGGATTTGTGAACCCACAACCTCAGTCATGATCGCCGTTACCTTCTTCCAGAAGGCCATGATTTTAGGGCAGGACCATAATATGTGAATTAGCGAGCCCTCTTCAGTTTTACATCTCCAGCACACCGGTGAGGAGCCCGGAAAAATGGAAGCCAGTCGTTTTGGTGTGTAATACCATCTAGACAGGTATTTGTAATTTGTTTCCTGTACCTGCACTGAGATCGACGATTTGTGGGTGAGTGTGAATATCTTCTCCCATTCATCTGCCGTAAATGCTCTGCCTAGATCTCTATCCCACTCTCCGCAGAACGTGGGTTTTGTCTCCTGCTCTGCATCTAGAAGCTGGTATATTTGCGATATCACCCTCTACGATGGGCCTTTTTGCGTAACTAAAGTCTGGAATTGTGTAAGATCTCGTCCCAGTGAGCCCATTCTTTGTAGGAAGTGCTGGAAGAGTAGTAGTTGCCAGGGGTCTAGGTGTGGGTTGCCCCAGCGAGATCTAAGTTCCTCTATGCTGCACCAGTCTCGTCCCTTCACCAGGTCTCTCCCCCTGAATGTTCCCAGCTCTCTCCCTCCTGATCTAGCAGGTATTTGCCGACTCAAGGGCAGCTCCGGGTTCCCAACTACTGGTATCAGCGTCGATGGCCAAGGCGAGATCTCTCCTCTCTTCCTAGTCCCATCCCAGACACTGAGGGTCACTCTAGTCATCGGGTTAGGTCCCCCCCAACGGCTGGAGGTCTCTGCTGCCCATGGGATCTCTTTCAGCTGGGTTTCTGTGCTACTGGCTTCCACATCGACCCACTTCTTCTCCATTCTATTTCTCCCCCGGTCTACGACCCTTTGTAGGTGTGCTGCTTGCCAGTATCTCTTCAGGTTCAGGACCACCAGGCCTCCTCCTGTTCTTGGCCGCTGCAGGAGTCCAAAGCGGATCCTCGACTTCTAATTTCCCCATATGAATTTAAAAAATATTGGATTCAGGTTCTTAAAGTAACTTGTCGGTATGTGGCACGGGAGGGTCTGGAATAGATAAAGAATTCTTGGGAGGACCGTCATCTTTATAGCACTCATCCGCCCCAACCAGGTAAGCGTAAGGGAATGCCAACCTATCAACTCAGCCTTGATTTTATTAAGCATGCGGACAAAGTTATGTCTAAAGATGTCTTCGACATCCTTCGAGATCTTCGTGCCTGGGTATGTTAATGTGGGCGATGACTATTAAAATGCAAAAGAAGACTTGATGGGGGACACTATCGTTTCGGGTAGTATCATACTGAATGGGAACAAAATCAAGACAAAAAAACATATTCTCTTCAAATAAAAACATAAAGTAAAAAGTAAAGTAAAAAAATACAGAGATGAATGAAACTAAATGTATTGAAATTCTTTTTCCCAGTGAGCTAGAGGGAAGCACCCAGCAGGAGGCACCCAGCACTCCATCTATTCAGAATGGATTGCCGGATGATGCCATCCGTTATTATCTGCTGACGCAGCAATCTTTTCTGATAGGAGGAGAACCTGCGCATGTACAGAGAGGTCACTGGAGAGGTAAGAACCAGAGTTCTTCGCACATCTGGGCAACATACATATGATGCCCAAGTCAAGTGGACCAAGACCCAGGTAAGTGAAAACTGGTATGAATAAGGGCCTTGAAACGAATTAAAGTAATGGGGGCCCTATTGTGCCATTTTATTTTATTGTGCAGCATGGATTCTTTTTAACATGGACAAAATAAATTTGTTTCAAGCGGATTCAGTGCTGGAAACCTCTTCCAGGTAAGTGAAAGCGAGTTTTTGTCCGCTTTAAAGTAGGCCAATTGTCATATTGTCCCCAGCAGCCCTTGGGGTTGCTAAATCCTCCACACTAGTGCCACCCCAACTTGGGCAGCCTGTCTGCTCCTTGGACAAAATCAATCATTTCTACGCACCAGGTCTGTGCCCTTACACCTCACATGACTGCCAGCATTCAGTGCTTGCAGTACTATGCATGGTGCTCAGTGATTGCTTTTGGTTGCTGGCGGTAACATAAACATATTGGTGTGGCTGCCAACCAGCCAGGAATGCGGAAGGGTATTTTGCCCAATTTATATGGACAGACATTCCATATCAGATTATGCAGGGGTGGGGGACTTTAGGTCTGCTTCAAGATTCTGGTGGAGCTTAAAAAAGTGTCTACTGCGGTGAGACTAAAATCAAGGTGAAGAGAGACCATAATGGTCTAAGCAGATCCAGGTTTGTTAAAGAAGGAACAAGCTGAGTATGCAGTCAGGCTTATATCATAAAAATATCATTTTTTTCACCCCATAAGAGGCACTTTTAATACCCCAAAAGTGGAGGGGCAAAATACTCTCTCACTCTCTCTCTCTCTGTATATAGATATATATATATATATATATATATATATATATATAAATTATTAAAACTTGCTGAAAACTGTGCGACATGTATAACCTTGCAAAAGTAGGGAGATAAAATGAGCAGCCAGCAATAATGTAATGAGTTTCTATTAAGCATTTCACTATAAGAAGGTAGCACAATAATTCCTACTACATAAAACCAGAAATGCTTTATGTGAACTATCTTCAACGTTCTTATATAACCGAATATGTATTGTCAATTCAGCCTTTACTGCCCTTGGAAATAATGATTTGATGAATTTCAAACCGAAGGATAAATTGCCTATGACCTACCATAGGAAAGTTCTGATCCACATGAAGGCCATATTAAGATCTCAGTCAGCAGCTCAAAGGGGGGGGGGGGGGGGGAATCTAGATTCATCCCAGGGGTGGGGGGGGGGAGTGACAAACAGGAGTTGCTAGCAGTCCACTTATGGGGGGAGGTCAAGCCAGATATCATCCTGGAAAGAGACAGGAACACATACACGCCTCCCTCTGCTAAAATTTGATCATAACTACCACTTGTATATAACTTAATCTCCGGCTTATCCCGATCCACACACCTCTTCTTGACATAACAATGCACACTACAGGGGCTGGCTTCTGGCCTGATATACCCCCGTTAATTGACCAGGTATATCTCAATCGAGAAGCTGGTGGCAGCTCTGTTCACTGGTGTTAGTGAAAGGGCCCATCAGCCTGTCAGGGATGTTGTGGACGCCAGCGCTCACGTGGACTACATTCTTTACTCCCCGTGACAGGGGAGACACCAGAGGGTGTCTGTGCACAACTGTGCCAAGATGACCTCCTGTACACCCTTGAGTACAGGAGGTACGGAATGTCACATTTTGGTAAAGATGGAGAGACAGTACAACGTGATCCCAGTGCAGTAACATCAGCCTGAGACGCAAGGTTTGATCCTTCACAAAGGAGTGGAGACAAGTGAAAGTGCAGTTTGGCATTATTCCTCCTATTCCAATAACTGATAGCACTCAAATGTTCAAAGAGAACAGATATGCCTTGCTCTCTTTTGCACCATCAGTTAGAGATTTGGCGATCCTTTGGAGATGGGGCTGGCAAGGGCATCCTTGAATTCAGGGGCCACCAGGTAATTCATTGGCTGGGCCTGTAGAACAAATTCTAACTAGCAAAATAAGCACAAGCGCCACTGGCTGGTTAAATTATTTCCACATGCGAGCAATCCCTATCACTTATGAATACTTCCTCCCAAATTCATTATCTAGGGACACTGTATTATGTGTAATTATAAAATGACATAGAGCTCATTATCACTTAGTAAAGGCCAGAGCCTGTCCCAGCCATTTATAGGTGTCTATAAAGTATTCCCTCACTTCCTGGCCAAATAATAATGGCAATCAAATAAGTGGGTAGAAATATAATTGGCAGACACACCAATCAATACAACCCAGCAGAGGTCGTATGCCTTACAGGAAATACTTTAATAGGAGGAGCCACCAGACTAGAGTCTATAAAACCTCTTTGTGGGGCACCCAATTGTGTGGAACGCCCATGACCGCTCGGTATACTCGCCTGGGGCCTCCAACATTGCTTATACAGGTAGCACCTTTCCTGTCATTTAAAATGAATAGGATATTAGCAGATTACTAAGGAGTGAAATAACAGACTAAAGCTCAAGTTTCATAAATAAGGTAGAGAAGTTATGCTCCTAAAGGTTTGCAGGTAAATTCTTGTTCTATAGTATCATTTTAGGGTGTTTCTTGGAGTTCTTCTTTAACTACCGTCTTTTATGACAGCATCCAGTGTACACCAACAATATATTTATGTTCCACATGTCCCTGACCAACCAAAAAGCAGATATTAACCCTTGCTGGTAACTTTTCACAGGGCCACTAAACTAACCTAGTCCACCCCCTCACATCATCAGTAATCCCTGCACCTAGCAGAACTCCATCCAATTCTGTGCAGGAAACAGTTGCACACACATGTCTTAAATGGGAGACAGCTCTATCATATAGAGCTTAATGCCTGATTTTAACTTCCGAGGGAATCTATAACTAGAGGGGCATCCCATGTCAGATGCCCAGGGGTGACAGTTCAATTATATCTGAAGTCATGTTTAACCTTGTGAAACAGCTCTTTTTCTTAATACATAAGAATGAAAGAAATTGGGACCTTGACTCTGATGACTGGCCAATCAAGTATTACTAACTATATTAATGATGTCATTCCGTCAGTTACAGTATAGGAATTACAGTAGGACTGAGTCTATGCAATCGGAGTGTGCTTACCTTTTATGTCCATCTCTTTCCGACACCATTGGATAAAATTAGACACATTGTCCCTGGCTAAAAACGTCCCAGGCTGGGCTGCTGCATTGAATCTCACCCCAGATTTTGGAAGTCGAAGTTTCTTTGCCAGGTCAGGGTATTCCACGCTAAAGTCGCGGGCCACGTCTGTGACATGGTTGGCATGGTAACAAATGACAGAGCCTGTCTCCAGGCTTTCAAAGAAGTTATCCACATTTATGTCTAAATGATAAAGATCCGTTAGCCATTCAGCCAGGTCCTCTTTCATGGCATCCAGGTACTGCCCACTGGATTTAAATGGTCTGATGCTGCGAACTGCGCCTCCTTGTTGAGATGACATTGTTGTGGTTTGAGCAGGATGACTAGATAGACCATCAAATCACAGTGGCAAATCGTCCAATGTTATCACCATTGTTCCATGCAGATTCTTCTTTAGTGTAGGCAATCAACCTGCATATCTGGAAGAGAAACAAAGGCTGAGGGTGCATCCTTTCACAAATATTAACACTTTAGGTCATGTGGGGCAGGAGAGTGGCACAAAAGCAGCATGGGAGCATGGATGCATTCGCCAGGTCCCAATCAGATGGAGCAATGCCGCCATCATGCTGGACAGCCAAATGAGCCAACCATATAGTGGGGCCCTGATGGCTGCCCTACCTTGGGCCCTGCATTTAATGCTCCCACACTTACATGACCACAGTCTGGGCCTAGTTTAAACTAGTCTGGGCCCCCTATAATGTATAATGTGATGACTGGGACCCTAGTTTTAACCTTAGGCCCTTATTTAACAAGGGATAGCGCCAGGTAGGGAATGGTGAGCGAACGGTAATGACAGTCACCGCCACGAGTACGCCGGCTCCCCACCACAATCACACATTTATGAAGCCGATCCTGCTTAGCGACTGACAGAGCGCCAGATAGCGAATCATTCATCATTATTCCAGCCTCACCCCACCGCACCAGCGAGCGACCTTGAACAGCGACAGGTATGACCTCTCGCTACCTGGCGCTCTCCAATGCATTTCAATGGAGCAATCTTTAAATATTCTTAATTAATTGCTATTATTTTTTTTTTTTTTTTTTAAATGTCAAAAATTCTGTGACCACTTCTGCAATGTTAGTTTTTTTTTTTAAGGTTAAAAAAAAAAAAAAAATTTGTGCAGAATTGATATTACAGGTCTGATATTAATGTATTCATATTACAATATGTTTTGAAAAACTTGTTTTTTTTTTTTCCTAAAAATATGGTTGTTTGGGGGTTAAAAAACTACTTTTAACCCATCGCCGCCAGCGCTCTGGGGTTTAAACAAGCATTTCACTGCGCGAGAATTTTTGGAGCGTGATTTGTTAATGAATATGCTGGGAGCCGTTCGCTATGGCCATTCGCTGTCATGCGCTCCCATACAGCGCGGAACCTGTCAAATAGCGACTCCTCACCCAATATTCAACATTACGGCAAACCGACTGAGTCGCTATCAACAACAGAACAACGGCCAAGCACAGCGACTACTAGCGGGCGCTCTGAAAATGCCGCTACTGTCGCTCATCTGTCGCTACCTGGCACTATTAATGAATCGGCCTCTTAGTTTTTTTATATAATTTGAACTGTGCCACAATACAACCCGGCTCACCCCCATATTCTGACTTTATAAGAAATTGGAATGTAAACTAGGGGCCCAGCTATCACATTTTATGTTTGGGGGCAGGCATTGTGGTACAGGGCTGAAAAAATGTCTGATATCGGTTATTTTTCTTTATTTTGGGATTTAGCAGCAGTGAAAGGGGGTGCATTTGTTTTTGTTGGGGACCAGGATCTTCCTTGGCACAATAGAGGATTCAGCCATAAAGCTACAGTCCATGTACAAAAGTACACCCAATTCTATTCACTAATCGCTAGGAACTCTCTTACAAAAATCCCCTAAAAATACCTGGGCTGCAATAAGGGGCAGGCACATATTTTTTCCAGTGAGGTAAGGATTTTATTTACCTGAAAAAGGGTGCTGCTGGTTAGTGCAATTCAGCATGCCCCTTGAGAGCCTATCTAAAGCAGAACAAAACCCGATTTTGACTACTCAAGTTTTATTCTGTACCTGCCCCAATGTGAGAAACATCCCAGCAGCGCGCACGCTCCCACGCAGCCTAAAGACGTGGGATGTGCCCACTTGTGCAGAGCTGTTTGCTAAATGACACAGGCACAGAATCGGCTCTGATTGGACAAAAGTCTGCGCATGTACCCTTGGACCGGGAAAAGGTGAGCTGTTACAGACAAACTGCACATTTTGCACAGTGGCTCATCGCAATTGGGTATACCATAAGGAAAGGCCGGCGGCAGGTCCTGGAATCTTTTAGGGCTTTGTTCCAAATTAAAGTGATGCTAAAACATAAATTACTTTAAGGTCACTTAGTATTTTCTCTAACAAATCAAGATGCCCTGCTATAATTAACTAAGGAGGTTAAATACTCACCTAAACTTCAGTGGCTGCAGATGGTGAAGGTGACATCTCTTGCTTATCGCACTCTGTTTGCTGGCAGAGGCACACAAGGTGGGAGCAAATATGCTGCTTCTTCGCAATACACCCACAATGCTAGCACCCAGGTGGGTATTTAGCTTGATTTTCAGCTTTTTCATTTACTTATATATGAGGGGCATCCCAAGTCTGGATGCCTGTAGGGAAAATACTAAGTGAACCCAATTTTTTCTTTTAAACTTTATGACTGTACACCAAGTCTGTACACTAGTGATGAGCTGGATATTGGGCAGTCATGTTCAGAAGCCCACTTTTTGCACTACAAGTAGTAAAAAAAGAAAATTAAAAGGCACACAAAGAAATCTCTATTAAAATCCATTTAACAGTACTCACCTCTCAGAATGTTCCTTCCTCTGTCCTCTGCCTGGTGGTGTTCTCTGAGCAGGGCCTGCGGCTCCCTTTAAGTCGGTGTACATCTTTTTCATGCTAGCAGCAGCGGCTTTAGCAGCCACCCCATAATATCTACTATACTTGCAGTCACATGACATAGGGGCCCACTGAGAGTCAATCGCCCAAGGGCTCACGTAAGCCTGGAGCCGGCCCTGATACTTACCTTTCCTCAAAGATGATTCCTCCTGGTCTGCTCTCTCAGAAGGGTATGGTTGTAGAATCTAGCACCATTTTTTAGCCAGCCCACTAGCTGCCAGACCACCTTCTGACCTGCGGCCTGAATCCAGCATCCAGCCTGCATCTTGGTGTATGACTAGCTACATTAACTGCAGAAAAGGGTCATGGCTAGGATAATGTCCCTCTTGTTTTCAACATTAAAGTGGATCAAAACTAAATCAAAAAAATTCCAGGGCCAGCCACTAGCTTGCCCTCGCAGCATCCTATAGCGAGATACCCCACTGTGTGAAACAGCCTAGATGTGTTCCCCCCCATGAATTCAGAAATATTCTTCTGCCTACTTCAGACAGACTTCTCTGCCAGCTGATCTTAAATGAGACAATTTAAAGTGAATCT
This sequence comes from Gastrophryne carolinensis, assembly GCA_027917425.1. Classification (NCBI taxonomy): domain Eukaryota; kingdom Metazoa; phylum Chordata; class Amphibia; order Anura; family Microhylidae; genus Gastrophryne; species Gastrophryne carolinensis. The sequence continues at coordinate 252,577,711 of CM051236.1, read as the reverse complement.
CCAGGAAGGATCAATCAGACAGTCAGATGCCTTAGTACATGGGCCAATGAGTGGGCTTCTATTGGGATATTAATGCAAATGCCCAGGGGGTGGGGCCTCACCTAAAGAAAGTAAAATCAGAAATATGAATCGTGCTGGATTATACTGTATAGGTGCTGTTTTTCTGATTTGCTGATGTAGGTACTTTAATACCTGTGGCTCAGGAAAGGATAGGGTCTTAGAATTTTTTAGACCTCTTGTATTAAGGTGAGGTAGACGGGGAGGCTGATTCATCATTAGCGGCAGGTAGCGACAGATGAGCGTCTGTAGCAGGCATTTTCAGAGCGCCCGCTAGTAGTCGCAGTGCTCGGCTGTGGGTCACTACTTTATAGTGACTCAGTCGCTGTTCAGTAATGTTGAATACATTGTGAGGAGTCGCTATTTGACCAGTACAGCGCTGTATGGGAGCGCATGTTAGCGACTGCTCATAGCGACCGACTCACACCATATTCAGCAAAAAAACAGCCTCACAAATCTCTGGCGCTGAAAAATACTTGTTTTCAATGCCAGAAGAGGTCACAGAATTATTTGTGATTTTTGGGAAAAAAAAAAAAGTTTAAAGTGAAGAAAAGGTTCGTCCATTGAAATGTATGGGGGAGCGACAGGTAGCGAGAGGTCATACCTGGCGCTGTGCAAGGTTGAACGCTGGCGCTGTTCACTGAGGCTGTGAAAATGATGAATCAGACGCTACATGCCGCTATCCCAGTCTCTAAACAGATTCTGCTTGATAAATATGGAATTGCGTGCCGTGTCTGGCGTTCCCCAGTCGCTATCTGTCGCTACCTCTCATTAACCAGGTGCTACCTGGCACTATCCTTTCTTAAATAACCCCCAATGTGTATTCTCTGTAAAATCTGATAAAACATTACATTTAATTTGCCAAAGCTAGAAATGTATCAATGAATTGTTCAGTTACGTTACATCAACTTCCATTCCTTTACATAAGCTGCTAATTATTTTATTTAATATATCATTTTTTCAGGGCAATAGACAGCATCAAGCAGTAAAACACATGAATCTTAAATAAATCACAAGCTGCTACAATGTTTCTAAACTTAAAGCACCATCTGAAAAAAGTCGTCAATAACGATCTCGCCCTATGCCTCCCATTTTCCTAAATGAAGGCTCACTTTTCTTTTCAAGTACAGACCTGGTGTCCCTGTGGAGAGAGGACTTCCCATAATCTTGTCTTTCCGGGGTCCCATGTCATCCTTTGTTAGACATGGTGACAGACTTCCCTCTGTAGACAGCACACCACAAGCAGAGGGAGAAATGCTTATTCTCAACCAGCCGCTTAGTGTTTTGTTTCCCTACCGATGGCTTACACATTTCTCCTTGGTGACCAAAAACTTGCTACAAACACTCCCTATTAACCCTCACAAAGCTGCCCATGCTGCTGTCCCAGCTGGGAACAGGTTACCAGACTAGACAAAGAGGAAGTGTGTCAAGTGTAGCGACCTCTTCACTCGCTTCCCGAAGACAGTCAGGATTTACTGCTTACAGTGTACTGTACTGTCACTTTCTAAGAACACCACCATCTGTACGAGGAACATGTGTTCCAAAATCAACTAATCTCTACTAAATGTTTAGCAGCATGTTACAGATTAAACTTACAGAAAAGCACAAAAAAGCAGTGTATAAAAAGTTAATATTTTATAGCAATACACAACTATGCTGGTCTTCACAAATTATAAGAAATACATCAATTATAGGTGTATGTAATTTTCCAGCTTACCTTACACAGAACTCTGCAGATAAAAGAAAGGAACTAGGTCCTATGTTTGTCTCTTTAAAAAAAAAAAGGACCCCAAAGGTTGTTGTGGGGTGTAATGTCTACAAAACCACAAAGGTCTGTTAAGAGTTAATTGATTTTATTAGCTTATGTAGTCCCCAGAATTCAGAGAAGAACCACCCATGGGTAAAGATGTCTCAAATTCAGTGAAACAGTCCCACTTTGAGGCTTTTTTTCTCTCTGTAAATGTTGACACTTTGCTGATGGGGAAGACTGTCCCACTGAGTACAGAATGCAGGCTATCTGGTCAGTTTACGACAGCTCTGGCTCTTTGGCTGAATGACAGTAGTAAGATGCATGGACTACTTCCCATTACCTGGCTGAATGGCAGTATTAAGATGCATGGACTACTTCCCATTACCTGGCTGAATGGCAGTAGTAAGATGCATGGACTACTTCCCATTACCTGCAAAAGTTTACTGTGTTTTTGTGTAATTCAAATTACAGTTCTAATTGCCTGTCATTTACCATCAGTCACGCAAAGAGAGTGAGGTCTCTGGTCAGGTCTCTCTTGGTACTGAGGGATAGTAGGTGTTCCGATTGTACTGAGGGATTGTAGGTGTTCCGATTGTACTGAGGGATAGTAGGTGTTCCGATTGTACTGAGGGACTGTAGGTGTTCCGATTGTACTGAGAGATTGTAGGTGTTCCGATTGTACTGAGGGATAGTAGCTGTTCCGATTATACTGAGGGATTGTAGGTGTTCCGATTGTACTGAGGGATTGTAGGTGTTCCGATTGTACTGAGGGATTGTAGGTGTTCCGATTGTACTGAGGGATTGTAGGTGTTTGATTGTACTGAGGGATTGTAGGTGTTTGATTGTACTGAGGGATTGTAGGTGTTTGATTGTACTGAGGGATTGTAGGTGTAGCCATCTAAATTGTTATTCCTCCATTTTTCTCCATAAGGTGTATAAAGTAGTCAGTCAAGTGGAACCCCCAACCAAATCTCTGCCCCTCATCTATCCCACCTCCCCCCAAGCTCTTAAGTATGAGTATTCCAACTATTGGGTAGATCTGGGTTGCTTAGCAACAGGACAGGGGGATAGTCAATGAGGGAGACCACCAGAGATCACACGATTTACAAAAGCATGTCCTCTATTTACGAGTGTTTCTCCAATAAGATTTGAGAATTCAACCTTACCCATGGAAATCTTTCAAGAGGGGTACTTACAAAAGAGACTTCTAATCTCACCCACCCTGTTTGCAGTCCATTGCAATAGAGTGACTAGAAAGTCCCCCCATCATCCTTGATCTGTGCAGAACTGATCATTTTAATAGTGCCTAGAACTAGAGCCTCTTTTTTGTTGAAGTTCATTTGGATGTTCAATAATCTTCCAACTCTTCCATTACAATGGGGAGTTCACAGGTTAGATTTGTAAAAAGAAAAAGATCATGGTCACGTGCAGCCAACAAGTAGAAATAATAGACAATTAGCAAGACAGTCCCTATAAAGGAGTGGTTCTGCAGGTGGTGACCACAGACCATTTGACTATTCTCATCCTTTGTGGCTGCTGTTTTGGTCACTTTTGCATTTTATCGTTGCTCTCACCCCTAGAGGTAGCATGAGGCGGTGTCTACAACCAACAGAAGTTGCTCAGATAGTGAAGCTCGTCCAGGATGGCACACTATGAGCAGTGGCAATTAGGTTAGCTGTGTCAGTCAGCATAGTGTCCAGAGCATGGAGCAGATACCAGCAGACAAGCCAGTACACCAGGAGATGTGAAGGGGGCCATAGGAGGGCAACAACCCAGCAGCAGGACCACTACTACCTCCTTTGTGCAAGGAGGAACAGGAGGAGCAGTGCCAGAGCCCTGCAAAATGACCTTCAGAAGGCCACTAATATCTATGTGTCTACTCAAACTGTCTGAAACAAACTCCATGAGGTCAGCAAGTCGGTGTGGTGCTTACAGCTTAACAAAGTGCCGAGTGACTGGGATTTGCCATACCAAGATTGGCAGATTTGACATAGGTACCCTGCCCTCTTCACTGATGAAAGCAGGTTCACACTGAGCACATGTGACAGACGTGATGAGCCTGGAGATGCTGTAGAGAACTTTCTGCTGCCTGCAACATCCTCCAGCATGACTGGTAGTGGGTGAGTAATGTTGTGGGGGTATTTCTTTGGAGGGCCACACAGCCCTTTATGTGCTAGCCAGAGGTTCTCTTAATGCCATTAGGTACCAGATCCTCTTACCTATTGTGTGGCCATATGCAGGTGCAGTAGGTCTTGGGTTCCTTCTGATGCATAACAATGCTGGGCCTTATGTGGCTGAAGTGTGTCAGCAGTTCCTGCATGATGAAGGCATTGATGCTATGGTCTAGCCTGCCTGTTCCCCAGACCTGAATTCCATTGAGCACATCTGGGACATCATATCTCATCTACCAACGCCATGTTGCACCACAGATAGTCCAGGGGTTGACTGATACCTTAGGCATTGTAGGGAGATCATACAGGCATGTGGAGGCCACACACACTACTGAGCCTCATTTCCTTGTTTTGAGGCAAGGAAAAATCTGCCTCCCTCTAGGAAGGTTTGATTTCCCCCATCCCTGGGGCATCCCGCTTTGGAATGTCCCATGACATCCTAAGTCTTCATTCGCCCCTGGAAAGGAACAACACTTGGGAGAGTGGAGATCCCTGCTGTTGCTCCTCTTTGAAGAAGTCCTGGCACCCTCCAGTGAGCAGAAAGCTCATTCCCATGACGGTTCCAGCAGCAGCTGCAGTGAGGTTAAACAGCGCCATCTCCCATTGCTCTGTGTGTCACTGCCAGCAGACTATCAGCATGCCATGTGCAGCTGTAGTGAAAAGAGCAGAGGGAGTGGGTATTTCAACCCCCAGGACCACTGTGGAAACAAGCTCGTTGCCAGGACCAGACTGAGCGACTGAGCACCAGGAGAGGGGGAGGGGACTTTTTTGAGGTTAGAATCTCTTAAAGGCTGCTCAGCCTATCTGCTGCTGCTACCTAAAGCAGACTTAAACCCAGGATTTCCACCCCCGGGTTTTGGTACACTTTACAGGGGCACCTCAATTTGGGATGCCCCTGTTTGTGAAAAAAAACCCTGGTTCGGCCGTTAACGCCAAATGACAATCCCACAGTGTTCACCAGTTCAAGGAAAGTAACGAGTGAACCGAGGGGTGGGGGTTCACACACAGGGGCATCCAAATCAAAATGCCCCTGGGGATGCTTTTCACATAGCCCTAGATTTGTTTAGACTCCCAGGTCAGGTTTAAAGGGGTTTGGTGCACTTCAAAGTGGACCAAAACTGCTAGAGTGCTGGTCCAAATAGCATGATCCTTAGGGGGCATCCAGATTTGAGATGCCTCTCGTGTGTCTATCTATTGAAACAGCCCAACCCATACTACATACTCACCTAATTCCAGGAACCCTTGGTGGTGACAAGTTGCAATTAGCAGAGTTTTGGTCCACAATAAAGCAATCCTCCCCTGATCCACATGAGCCAGCCACCAACGGGGGACACAGAAAAATGCTTCATGCTGCATACACACCTGATGATTGGTGGAGATGGTGCCACCACACACAAGCAGAAGTGTGCGGTAATTTTCTGCTCTCACAGTTTGCAGCTGGTTAGCAGTATACTCTGTGCCCGGATGGGGGAGGAGGAAGATGTGATATGACTCTCCACCACAAAGGGGCCCACTGAGACCATGGAGTTCAAGGGCTGAACATAAACCTGGAGTTGGCCCTGCTGAAGCCAGTGTGACTTCCGGTGTGCATTGCGGTGTGATTGCAACCTGCATCCCGGTGAGCGGTGAGGCCGATTCATTAATAGCGCCAGGTAGCGACAGATGAGCGCCAGTAGCGTGATTTTCACAGCGCCAGCTAGTATTCGCTGTGCTTGGCCGGGGTTTGCTTGTTGACAGCGACTCAGTCGGTGTGCGGTAATGTTGAATACGGGGTTAGGGGTCGATGTTTCACAGGTTCTGCGTTGTATGGGTGCGCCTGACAGCGAATGGCCAGAGCGAACGGCTTGCTGCAGATTCATTAACAAATCACGCTCAAAAATTTCTTGCGCTGTGAATTCCTTGTTTAAACCCCAGAGCGCTGGCGGCGATGTGTGTAAAGTAGTTTTTAACCCCCAAACAACCATTTTTTTTTAATGTAAAAATTATACAAGTTTTTCTAAACATTTTGTAATATGAATACATTAATATCAGACCTGTAATATCAATTCTGCACATATTTATTTTTTTTTTTTTTACTTTAAAAAAAATATCTAACATTGCCGTAGTGGTCACAGAATTTTTGCCGGTAAAAAAAAAAAAAACATAAACTCAATTAATTATGAATATTTAAAGATTGCTCCATTGAAATGCATTGGAGAGCGCCAGGGAGCGACAGGTCATACCTGGCGCTGTGATGGGATTAGTAGCGGCGCTGTTCGTTGCAGTCGGCTACATGATGAATCCTGCGCTAGCTGACGCTCTCGCCGGCGCTAGCCTCATTTAGCGTGATAAATGCGTCATTGTGACCGCCGCCGGGCGTACTTGAGTCGGTAGCCGCCGTTAGCTGTCGGTACCTGGCGCTCGTCAGACACTACCACTACCTGGCGCTAGCCCTTGATAAATAAGGGCCTAAGTTTGGAAATAACAGCACCCTATGGGCTACATTAAAGATTTCACCATTTATTCTGCATATCCCATAGGGTCCAGCTGTTTCCAAACTTGAAAAAAAAATGTCCTTACCCTTTTTTACCTTAATTTGAAAAATTATGAACCTAACCTGTAAAAATGTCCCATCACATGTACAGTTAATTTGGGGGGAAAAAAAAGGTAGAAAAAACATTTTTGCACTTTCTTGTGATGCAGGTTACAATCCACACCGCAATGCACACTGCAAGTCACTCTGGCTTCACCAAATATTTAGCATAACCCCCTATGTATTTCAACTCACTTCCCAAATAATTAGCATGACCCAGGATCATGGTGGTGGATCCACCCATAACGATTCAAAAATAGAAGTCTCCTGGACTTTCTCTAAGCATCTCTAAATTATCTGGGATGAATAGCTAATCATTTTTTGCATCTTCAGTTAATCTCTTACCCTGTTTAAACTGCTTGGCCTAAAACGTTACTTAGTAACTTAGTTGGAAGGTGCATCATCATCATATACAGAAATCCTCTTTTCATGGATATCAAGAAATGGTATCACTGTGTAAAGCTCTAAATTCCTCTTTGGGTTTGTAGACCCTCACTGTACAGCACTTGTCATCCTACCACTTCCATTACTTTCATCTGTCTGAACTGCTAAAGTGTGTTGCATTCTAGACATGTCTCAACCTGCACAGACAAGCTCTGCTCTTTAACACTGACAGAAAATCACAAAATCTAACACTTGTTGTATTGTTGAGTGCAGTACATTGTGTCATTGACCAAGGATCGCGGTTAAAGCTGCACAATCATGCAATAAACCTGTCAAAATCCAATGTAAGTTGAGTAATTTCATACACCATAAAAGCAGAGCGTATAAGGCCATAGGAAACCATAGGCACTAGATTTTTGTGCTTTTACAATAATGGGGACAGCATGTGAACAAACTCCAAGCCGATAATTAATATAACTGTGTAATTGTACTGCATCTAGGGTTACATCTACAATCACTACTAGCAATTTGTGTCTTGCTTCCAGTAATTGCGAGTAATTGCAGCCATGAGCTGTAACTTTTACTCTTTTCATTGAAGTTGCTATAACATAGGGATTGTTCCAATTCAGAAAACAACCATCCTTTATGTGAATCGATGTTTTATTACCCTCTTCTTACTTGGATGGTCATTGTTTCTAACTTTGTCCCATGTGCAGGTGAATTAGTATTTGTATCTGAAAAATCACTCACTTCTAAAAAAAAGTCGTCTTTTCAACGTCTTTTCAATTAATGAAGATGAAGATAAGGGGCCTAAATATTGTCCCAGTCACAGCTTCCTTGTCACTATTCATTTTTTCTTACTTTTCTGCTCTGTCTTCGCTTGCATTAAACCTTACACAATTCTGAACCAGCTGGTTGTCTATACTCATGCTGTCTCCCTGCTCACTGATTAGAAAAGCCCAAACTTTATTATTTGAGATTTGCATTAGGGGTGTCAAACATTTCTCATTTCAAATAGCTGTGGGGTGAGTAATCCCACATTTAAGGCATTATCCATAAATGTGATTTTATCATAGCATAGTGTAAGTCAATGAATTTGATTCCAAATTCCAATAAAAATTGTATTCAAGAGTTGAGGACGTACGTCACTTGCAAAGGAATCTGGCTCTATGAGAACATTGGCAACTTTGTCACTGGGTTTTATAATTTAATTTGTTTTTTCTTTCAATTTTTTCAATGCTTTTCTTTCAAGTGGATTGAGCTTATCCACACCCTTTTTTTGGAGAATAAAACGTTCAAGGTCATGCGGAAGCAGTTGTAGAAAGGTATAAATATACCTGTTTAGACTTGAGACTTTAGGACAGGCTTACTCCCAAAACTGGGATGCCTGACTGTGTGAAACCCCCCCCCCCCCCGGGCGCCCAATAATTCCACCTCTGCTCTGAACGCATGGTTCATGCTCGGCCAGTCTCAACATCACTTGTCTCCCTTCTCTGCTGCTGTGTGCGCCTCTGCCTGCCCCAAATGGATGGCTGTGCGTGGCAGTGCACAGACGAAGGGAGTCGAGTGCTGTTGCCTGCCACTTGTAAGTGCAGCTAGGTTTCCATTCAGCTTCTCTAGAAGCACATTAATACGCAGGCCATGAGGTGCTGATTGGATGAGCGGCTGTGCCGTGGACTCGAGGAGAGGTAAGTGAGCTTGTCTGGGTTTCACATAGTGGAGCACCCCAAACCAGAGCACTGGGAGAATGTCACTGGACAGCGGGCAAGGTAAGGGTTTTAGCTTTTTTCTTTGTTACCCCCCGTCCTGCCTCAGTGGCAGTTCATTCAATCAATCAGATAGATGTTTCTATAAAGCAATACTTTGACACTAGCAAATGTTAAACACTGTATTTTCATTTGGTTCGTTTTTTAGAAATGTTCCTCTTGTCAACGAAAGGTGCCGTTATGCTGGGCAAATGTTGCTTTAATTTACTATATAGGGTGTGTGATTCACATAACCTAAGAACAGTTATATTTTCTGCTGTGTTCAATTGCAACGAACGTGTATTTTGTTGTTGCATTTTAGCGATACTGGCAGGAAGATTATTTACTATTATTATTTCATCAGAAATTTTTATTATTTATATTCATATTCAGTTATCTGACAAGTATTTGAATAGTAACATTATAATTTGTCTCCTTTGCTTCTTTGTCTTTCCTTTTTTTTCTATAACCATCCTCCCCACTAACATAGAAGCCTACAGCAAGCCCTCACCAACAGTCTGCTACTAGCAATGCCTAATTGGCCCCTACCACTATGTACCAGGGTGCCTCACTAAGTGGGACCCCACAACCATCTATCCAATGTCAAGAGAGGATGTAGCACTGGTTTCCAGGACATCCCCCTTTCCAGCAATGCAATTGACTTCCTGAAGAAGGCACCCTCCTCATCCCCTAAGATGCTTCCACATTATAACCCTCCCCATTTTTCTTGGGAGCATTCCCAAGTGTGAACTCAAATTGTGGTTTGGCCTCTGGCATAACTCTTACTACTAGTTTCAGGAATGCTTCGTTTGGTTGAGTTTCCCCACCACTGGCTCCTAGCACTACAGTCCGGACATCATCACCAACTCCAAGGACACCTTTTGAAGTGATGACCAACACCCACTCCAAGGACATCACTTTCAATAAAGTTACCCACACTGAAGTGATGTCCTTACCTTTGCTCCCATCACAATTCTTGAAACTGGGCTTTAAGTAGGTAGATGGTGCACCTCCAGGTTGCCCCATTCACTTACCTTGCCTCCTGGTCCAATGGCACATGCAAGAGACGTACCCCAACAAACTCACCTCATCCCAGTACTATGGTGTATCCAGCGCGCTTGGAGCCGCTGACATCACGCCATCTAAGACAGCATCTCAAAAACAAAATCAAAAAGATTATCTGACCTACTGTCTGTTGGATCCTGTGCAGCCCCAAAGCCTGACTCACCCCTGTTCTTGTAGAAGATTACACCTTTTCCCTACTAACTTGTATATTACAGCGGAGTGTCCCCTTAGTTCAATAACTTAAAGCGGACCTTCAGCATCATTTAATGAAAAGCCCAAACCCTTAAAAAACGATTCCCCAGTATCTAAAATTAATATATTTAATGTTTTTAGTCACTTACTTTTTATTCTTTGCTTCACTGGCCTGTAACTCAGTTCAGCATTCTAGGATACGGGCGCCGCCATCTTGGCTCAGTAGCATCACATACTGAGGAGAGTAGAGGGGTCAAAAGTACAGGGGAGCAGGTTTATAGCTGTGCTTTGCACAAACAAAGCAGAGCTGGGGTCGGGAAAAGGTCAACAATCCCAGAATGCAGAGCGGCACAGTGAGAAGGCACTTCCTGTTTGCAGGCAGCCTGCACCTCCATGGGCCGCCATCTTGGATGTTTAAAGTCTCAGAAAATGCAATAGGTGCAGGTAGAATGATTTTTAATGTGGGCAATCTATATGTACAGAGTAGTGGAAACATATAAGATAGACTTTTATTTAGAGTGAAGGTCCGGTTAAATAAAAAAAAAAAATACAAAAACACTACCTAGTACGAGATCGATGCCTTGTAGCCCCGCGGGATGGATGCCTTGTAGCCCCACAAGATCGATGCCTTGCAGCCCCACATCCTGACTCTGCCCTGTTTTTCATAGTCAGATTGGGCATAAATTTACCTTTTCTAAGTTCTCCTTTAAATCAATAACTGTTTTTATAAAGGAGCATTAAAAAAAACAAGAAAGACAAACTATACTTATCCGACCTAGCGCAGGTCTGATCCCAATCGTGGCAGCTGCCTGGGGCTCCAAGGAGGGCCGAGATCAGGGCCCCAGACTCCCAGAGTTAGCACTCGCTCCCCAGGCCTTGGCCTGACTCAGTCAGTGCAGCAGATGCCCCCCCCTTCCAAGCTGCTGACCCACAACCCTCACCTAACCCCTCTCCCCAGCACCTGACCCACAACCCTCACCTAACCCCTCTCCCCAGCACCTGACCCACAACCCTCGCCTAACCCCTTTCCCCAGCACCTGACCCACAACCCTCACCTAACCCCTCAACCTCACCTAACCCCTCTGCCCAGCTCCTGACCCACAACCCTCACCTAACCCCTCTGCCCAGCACCTGACCCACAACCCTCACCTAACCCCTCTCCCCAGCACTTGACCCACAACCCTCACCTAACCCCTCTGCCCAGCACCTGACCCACAACCCTCGCCTAACCCCTTTCCCCAGCACCTGACCCACAACCCTCATGTAACCCCTCGGCCCGGCACCTGACCCACAACCTTCGCCTAACCCCTCTCCCCAGCACCTGACCCACAACCCTCACGTAAGCCCTCTCCCCAGCACTTGACCCACAACCCTCACCTAACCCCTCTGCCCAGATCCTGACCCAAACCCCTCACCTAACCCCTCTCTCCAGCTCCGGACCCACCACCCTCACCTAACCCATCTCTCCAGCTCCTGACCCACAACCCTCACCCAAACCCTCTCTCCAGATCCTGACCCAAACCCATCACCTAATCTAATTCCAGCTGCGGACCCACCGCCCTCACCTAACCCCTTTACCCCCCACCATTCCTCATCTTACCCCCCTCCTTATCCAGGGGGTCCTCCACTTTTAAATTTGACCTTCTGCCATATTTTGTCCAGTACCGGCCCCTGTGAACCAGGAAGACTGAGAAGAAATGTCAGAGCATCGGTATCCATCAGTGATCAGTGCCAGGGACAGCCTGGTGGCTCCACAAAATAGGTGCCCTGGACTCGGACACCTGCACCAAGTGTGCACAGGCCCCAGGCATGCAACTACACATGGTGTCAGTGTGCCCCCTGGTGGTATAAAATGACATACACTTCTGGGGATATCCTGCAAAATATGGGGGTCCCTGGCTGCAGACTGTAGACTCAAGAAATATATTCTACCCAGACGAGCTGGAATGTCATATCTAGTGTGGAGCAAATGGGGGCAATGCGTTGTCCACAGTCATTATTTTATTGTAATTGCAAAACAAAAGTGGACCAAATCCCAGCTTTCTGGCCTCACCCCCCCCAAAGCATCCCCATTTGGGATGCCCCGCTGTGTAACCTCTCCCCGGGTCCCCAGGAAAACGCACATGACCACCGATCCAATGGCACATGCATTGCACAGTCAATCAGCGCGCTCGGCTCCATTCAGCCCTTTAGGCTAAGAGTCGGCTAAGGGACGAATGAAACTGAATGCACTGAAGAACGCATCACGGCCAGCCTCTAGCAGGGGTCATGTGCGTGCAGCCCATCCACAAATGCCTGGGGCAGACACCTGTCTGGCTAAAGGTATAGCGCTGTGTGGCCATGGCCATTGGATCAGGATCAGGTAGGCTTTACTGGGGATTCAGGGGTTTCACACAGCGGGGCATCCAAAATCGGGTCATAAGTCAGTAACATAACAACATTACATTGCAATGTGGAGAAATAAAATACAATTGTGTGAAACTCACCTGTGGAATTGTTTTTGAATATATCCATTCCAGGTCGTCCCAGATGTGATGACAGTTGGGTAGTTCGCCACCAGGTGGTGCAGTTACTGCAAGATCCAGAGCTGTAACTCCTCCCGGCCGCCTATAAAATGAGCTGTCTCCATAGAATTCACAGAGTGTCAAAAAGCAGCAAAGGAGACAAGGCCGGGAGGCCAAGAAACCATGTTAACTCACATAGCTTCAGCATGTACTCTCTTCACAAAAAAAAATAAACTAAGGACAACGGTCCAATGTAAAAATGGTAATCACCATAACAGGCAAACAAGAGATAATGAAACAAAGGGTGGGGCGGTCTCATGTGGAACTGGGCGAATGGCACTGCCTCGAAGCAGGACACCATGAGGCCCACCAGTTTCATCCCCAGACGGATCGATGGCCGCTGACAAGACAGTAAGGCCTTCACCTGCGTCTGGAGACCCTCCACCTTCTGCTGGGGCAGGAATACCTTGACGTAGTCCAACGTCATGCCCAGAAAGGACCTCACCATTGAGGGAGTGATCGAAGACTTGGGGTAATTGATTACCCATCCGAAATCTTCGAGAGTGGCTAATACCGTCTGGGTGTCACTCTCGGCCTGCTGAAGGGACTGAGTTGCAATCAGCAAATCGTCCAGATAAGGAAGTGGTGTGCCGCAAGGCTCTGTCCTGGGCCCCATTCTTTTTAATATATTTGTAAGTGACATAAGAGAAGGCTTGGTAGGAAAAGTTTGTCTGTTTGCTGATGATACAAAGGTTAGTAATAGGGTGGATATTCCTGGAGGTGTCTGCAACATGGAAAATGATTTAGCTTTACTGGATAGATGGTCAAAACTGTGGAAACTAGAGTTTAATGTCTCTAAATGTAAAATCATGCACTTGGGTAGAAGGAATCCCTGCTCTGAGTACCGTATGGGCAGCACTGTGTTAGCCAGGACCTTGGAGGAGAGAGATTTAGGGGTACTGATTACTGATAGCTGCAAGATGAGTGGACAGTGTAGCCAGGCAGTGGGAAAAGCAAGCAGGATGCTCGACTGCATAGCTCGAGGCATCACCAATAGAAAGAGGGAGGTTGTGATGCCGCTGTATAGAGCCCTGGTAAGGCCACAGCTAGAATACTGTGTGCAGTTCTGGAGACCTTCCCTGCAAAAAGACATTATTCAAATAGAACGGGTCCAAAGACGGGCAACAAAAATGGTGGAAGGGCTTAAACTTAAAACTTATCAGGAGAGACTTAAAGAACTTAATTTGTACAGTCTGGAGGAATGAAGGGAGAGGGAGGACATGATTGAGACTTTTAAATATGTGAAAGGATTGAATAAGGTTCAGGAGGGAAGTGTTTTTAAGAAGAAGCTTAATGATAGAACAAGGGGGCACAACCTGAAGCTAGTCGGGGGGAAGATCAGGAGCAATGTTAGAAAATATTATTTTACAGAAAGAGTAGTAGATGCTTGGAACAAACCTCCAGCAGAGGTAGTTGAAAAATCAACAGTCACTGAATTTAAACATGCCTGGGATAAGCACACATCTATCCTAAGATAAAGAGTACATACAGTATACACATAAGGGCAGACTAGATGGACCGTATGGTCTCCTTCTGCCGTCAACCTTCTATGTTTCGATGTCTATGTAAGAACGCGAATGTCCCGGTCCCTCAGGATCGCCATGATGCCTGCCAGCACCTTGGTGAACACAGAGAGCTAAGGCTATCCCGAACGGCAGAGCCACAAACTGGTAATGCTGATCCTCCAGCACAAACCTCAGGAACTTCTGATGCCCCTGAAAAATCGGGGTGTGCAGATAAGCATCCTTGATGTCCACCGTGGTCATGAAGTCGCTGGGCCGAAGCAAGCTCACCGCGGACCGTAAGGTCTCCATGCGGAAATGTCTGACACTGACAAACTTGTTGAGACCCTTCAGGTCCAGGATTGGTCGCAGCGTTCCGTCCTTCTTGGGCACCGTGAACAGATTGGAGTAGACCCCGTTCCTGGCGAGGCACTGGACAAATCACACCTGATAGCATAAGGCTCTGAACGACCATCCTTAGGCCCTGCGCTGTCAATGCGTTCTGGGAAATCCGCGACTGAAGAAATCTTGAGGGCGGCCAAACTGCCAGCTCTATTTTGTACCCGGAGGAAACCACCTCCTGAATCCATTGATCCGAGACGTGCGGTCTCCAGATGTGAGCAAATAGCAGAAGCCTTCCCCTCACCCGGATGGGTGAGGGCACCCCCTCATGCCTGAGAGGGCTTGGCAGGGGGTTTGGATTTAGCTCCTCAGGAGGGATTGGGTCGGCAGCGAGACCTACCTCGACCCCAGGAATCCCTGCGGCCACCTGAAAATGAAGAGCCTCTTCCTCCTCGAAAGGAGCGATACGCAGAAGAACCCCGAAAGGGCCACGCAGGCCTCCGGAAGGCGATACTAATGAGCGACTTCTTGGCCGCAGCGTCAGCTGACCACTGCCGCAGCCAGAGCGAGCGACGAAGTGCAACAAGCAGAGCCGAAGCCCTGGCACCAAGCCGGACACTATCGTCCATGGCCGAGACAACAAAAGCAAAAAAATCCACACAGGCTTTGAGGTCTTTATACTCTTCCGTCCGCTTGCGAGATTTGACAAAATCAACAAGGGGCCTCACCTTCTTCCTGATGGCTAAAGAGACAATGGCCGCGGCACAGACAGGTCGAAGCCCAGCATCCACAAAGGTGAACGCATGACAAGCCAGCTCATCCATGCGCCTGTCAGCAGGGTCGCGCAAGGAAGCAGTATTGGGTGACGGCATAACCGTAGTATCAGCTCCTCAGGGAAGGGATACCGCCTGTCCAGGCCCTTAGGCACCGATGGCAATTTATTAGGTCTTTCCCATTCCTTAAACACCATATTGGAAAAATGGGCATGCTCCGGGAAGACGAGCCTCTGCCTCTCAGGCCGAAATAAATCACCCTGCTTCCTCCTAGCCGCTTTAGGAGGGACAATATGCAAAGTCTCAAACACAGAAAACAGCAACTTTTTGGTGTCGTCGGGGAGCCACATATCCTCGTCCATAGCCAACCTCGCTATCATAGCCAACCGACCGATCCCCTGAGGAAGCGGAGTCCTGAAACAACTCTCCCTCCTCCATGGAGTCCCGACCTCCAAAAAGATCATCATCAGCAGCAGCAAAATCCAAGTAACCCGGCTCGATGTGTCGCTTCTTACTCGTGGCCTTCCCAGTAGCCGTGCAAGATAACTGCCTCTCCAGGCTGGCCACCCGGTATGCCAAATCGGCCTGGGACCCCCTGCTGGCTTCCCCCTCGCTGAGGGCTGACTGCAGAAGTGGTTGTGTTGGCAAGGCCGCAGGCAAAAGAGGGCTAGGGGCAGGAACGCCCGCCCTAACATGCACCAAAAGTACGCTCCTGGCGCAAGTGACACAAACCGCGCTGAGTCCGCCTAGGGGGCAGGTACCGCACATGGGACAGAGCTTTACCCGCCCAGAAGGGGTCCCTAGCTCATTATCCCCAGAAGCCTCCATTATGGTGATTATGGTGATCAAAATACAGGTTACAAGGCACTAACGGCCCAAACCTAGCTGACCCCCAATTTAGTCCTTCTTTTTAGCAATCCCTCTTTAAGGGGAGAGGGTGCGGAGAGAGAGGGGGGTGTAGGAGACCGGGAGGAACCACAACCCTCAGCTGGCAATGGGGGGCCCACCTAGAAGACACAAACGGAAGGATTCATGAGCATCCCACAGCACATAAAAAAGGACCACATAGAAAAAAAACAGAGGGACTCACGGAACCGACCGGCGCGTAGCGGGGGGTCCGGAAGGCAGGCACAAGAAGCACAGGCAGTGAGGTGAAACTGATGCTCGACAGCCCGAGGGGGCCCTCAGCAGGATCCGCAATCGACAGAGAGAGCAGCACAAGAAAATGGCGCCCGAACGCAGCAAGGACGAACCTCGAGGGGCGGGCCAAGCAGTAATGACGTGAAACGCGTCACCCTGCAGCCCCGCTGTGGGCGTGAAAAGCGGCGCCATGCAGCGTCTAAAATGGCACCGAGAGTGCAGAAAGGGGGGGCCCACGGAGGAGTCCCCCCCCCCCGGACGCGGAGCGCACCTGCCAAGGCCTCGACAAACGGCGCTCCCGCCCCCCCCTCACAGCCTCAAGATGGAGGGGAAGGAGAAGAGGTGAGGGAACGAGGGAAGGTGAGTACCCAAAGTCTGAGGTAAAAATGAAGTAAAAGTGAGGTAAAAAGCACACATATGACAATAAAGCTAGTGGGCACAGATAAGGGCATAATGCCGGGCAAATAAGGTGGTTCCCCCCCCCCCAATAGGCTCGCCTATGTCCGACTACCCTTTAGGGGAGGGTCTGCGGCCCAGATACTAGCTCTGACCCCGGCGTTCTTCCTACCTTCACCTTGTCCTGTCAGCCGAGGCTGGGAGGCATAAGAGGGTCACAGGGACGGTGGTAATAGGGGTGCAGCGGCCGACAGGCTTAAAATGCCTCGCTCAGCTGCCATATCCAGAGAGAGTATTCCAGACGATCCTCGCAGCAGTACTGCAAGATGAAATCTGGGAATTCTATGGAGACAGCTCATTTTATAGGGGGCCGGGAGGAGTTACAGCTCTGGATCTTGCAGTAACTGCGCCACCTGTTGGCGGACTACCCAACTGGATATAGTGAAAAAATACAATTCGGTGATTACTCACCTGTAGAATTGTTTTTACTGTGTACAGCACGGCCTGTTTCATTTAATCCTTACTTCTGGGTATTCCGCCACAAGGTGGCACAGTTGACTGCAGAAGATTTGTGGCTCCTCCCGACCCCATATAAAACCAGGAATCACCCACAGACCCCCAGTGTTGAAAAGCAGTTATGCAAGAAGCTGGGAGATATTCATGATAACAAAGAGAACAGTCTCACAAAAATAAACTTTGGAACAAATCACCATAAAGAGGCAACCAAGGATAACGATAAAAAGGGAGGAATGAAACAGAAAAATAATTCTACAGGTGAGTAATCATAGAATTGTTTTTTTCCAAGTGTACAACACGGCCTCTGTTTCATTTAATCCTTACTTCTGGGGCATCCAATAGCAGTGTCCGTAAAGATAGGGTGGGATCCCCAATGAGTAACGGCAGGCAGTTCAAACCACTACCGCCTGAAGTACCTTGCGGCCAAAAGCAGCATCAGCTGAGGCCTTAACATCAACCTTGTAGAACTTGGAAAAAGTATGAACAGAAGACCAAGTAGCGTCCTTACAAACTTGTTCAACAGAAGCCTGATGCTGAAAAGCCCAAGAGGCACCAATAGCTTGAGTAGAATGAGCAGTAAGGTGGAAGGAAGGTTCCTTCCCTTTAGCAGAATAAGCTTGCACCACCGCCTGACGGATCCACTTGCTGATAGTAGATTTGGCTGGAGGCAAACCCTTCCTAGGTCCAGCAGAAAGAACAAACAGAGCATCAGATTTCCTAAACGACTCAGTGGCAACCAAATAAAATTTCAGTGCCCTGACAACATCCAGAGAATGAAGGGTCCATTCCTTAGAATTTAGAAGGGGTAGGACACAAGGAAGGTAAGACAATGTCCTGTATGAGATGAAAAGCAGACACAACCTTGGGCAAAAAATCCGGTTTATGCCGGAACACTACCTTATTCTGATGCCGCTCAAAATAAGGAGGTTTCATGGAAAGCGCCACCAGCTCAGAAACTCGCCTGACTGAAGTTATAGCCACCAAAAAGGCTACCTTAGGAGTCAGAATGGGCAACGCAGCATCATGCATAGGTTCAAAGGGAGGACTCTGCAGAGCAGACAACACCAAATTTAAGTCCCAAGCAGTAGCAGACGCTTACGCGTGGGACGCACATGAATAACTCCCTGGAAGAAAGTCTTAACAAGCCTGTGATTGGCAAAGGATCTTTGGAAAAAAATTGCCAAAGCCGAAACCTGTCTCTTGAGAGTACTAAGTTGAAGGCCCGAATCCAAACCATGTTGAAAAAAACTCCAGAATTCTGGGAATAGAAATTACTCGACAAGGAAGAGACTTGGACTCGCACCAGGCAATGTAAGCATGCCAGACCCTGTAGTAGATAAAGGACAAGGAATTCTTCAGAGCCCGAATCAGGGTATCAACAACAGAGGCCGGCAAACCCTTGCCCATCAAGATGGAGGTTTCAGCAGCCAAGCCGTTAAAGCCAGCATTTGTAAATTGGGATGGCACAGCGGTCCCTGCGTGATTGTCGGGCAGGACGAAACGATCCACTTCCATCTGTACTACGTCCGCGAACCATACCCTCCTCGGCCAGCAGGGGGCCACCAGAATGGCCGGTATCCCCTCCTGGGCTATCTTGCGCAGCACCCGACCCAGCAGAGGAAAGGGAGGGAATACATAGAGGAGTCGAAACTCTGTCCAGGGAATTGCTAGCGCATCCGTGGTGAAGGCCAGAGGATCCTTTGACAGGGAAACAAATCTTGGAAGCTTGTGATTGTGACGGGACGCAAATAGATCCACATCCGGCTGACCCCACCGGTGACACAGGGTGTGAAATACCTTGATGCTGAGAGACCATTCACCCAGCCGAGACATCCCCCTGCTCAGGGAGTCCGCCTCCTGGTTCTCCACCCCTGGAATGTAAACCGCCGAGATGCAGGGAACATTCTCTTCCGCCCAAGACAAAATCAGGGACACTTCCTTGAAGGCTTGCTTGCTCCGAGTCCCCCCCCTGATGTTTGATGTAGGCGACCGCCGTCTGATTGTCCGAGCGGACCTGTACAGCACGGGGGAGTCAACTGGGAGAGAACCAACCTGATAGCCCGCAGTTCTAGGATATTGATGGGCACACGGGCCTCCTGGGGGCCCCACTGACCCTGGAATTTCAGAGACTTCCCCCAGCCGGTCAGACTGGCGTCCGTGGTGACAATCTCCCAGCGTGGAGGCAGAAATGACCTGCCCACTAGAAGATTCCACAAGTCCAACCACCACGAGAGGGACTGTCTGGCCAGAGGGGACAGAGCAATTTCCTGATCCAGGGACTCCGGGTTCCGATCCCAAACCGACAAGAGATGCAACTGAAGAGGTCTCATGTGAAACTGAGCAAAGGAAATCGCCTCGAAGCAGGAGACCATGAGGCCCACTAACTGCATCCCCTGCCGAATGGAGGGGTGAAGACACGAGAGCAGGGCCCGTGCCTGCATCTGAACGTCCTCCACCTTCTGCTGAGGGAGAAATACCTTGACCTGAGAGGTATCCAGTGTCATGCCCAGGGAGGACCTCGTCAAAGACGGAGATAGTGAAGACTTGGGATAGTTGATCACCCAGCCGAAGGACTCGAGAGTGGACGTCACCACCTGAGTATCCTTCTCGGCCTGATGAAGAGACTGAGCAGCAATCAGAATGTCGTCCAGGTAAGGGAGGATGCGAATGCCCTGGTTCCTCAGGAGAGCCATGACGCCAGCCAGCACCCTGGTGAAAACCCGAGGGGCTGAGGTGATACCGAACGGCAAGGCCACAAACTGGTAATGCTGATCCTCCAGAGCAAACCTCAGGAACCACTGTTGACCTGGGAAGATCGGCACGTGGAGATAGGCATCCTTGATGTCCACCGTGGTCATGAAGTCGCCCGGCCGAAGAGAACTGATGGCCGAATGTAGTGTCTCCATACGAAAGTGCTTGAACCGGACAAACTTGTTGAGACCCTTCAAGTCCAGGATGGGCCTCAGGGAACCGTCCTTCTTGGGCACCGTGAACAGATTGGAGTAGTACCCCCGACCCTGTTCCTGGCGAGGTACCTGACAAACGACTCCTGATGCCAAAAGGCGTTGAACAACTAGACGCAGTCTCTGAGCCGACACGGGGTTTTGAGATATCCGGGATCTGAGGAATCTTGGGGGGCGGCCAGGCTGCAAACTCTATCTTGTAACCAGAGGACACCACCTCCTGAATCCACCGGTCTGAGACGTGAAGCCTCCAGACGTGAGCAAAGAGCCGAAGCCGTCCCCCCACCCGGTCGGGTGAGGGTGCCCCCTCATGCCTGAGGGGCCTTGGGAGGGGGTTTGGACTTGGTTCCCCAGGAGAGACCGAGACGACCGCGGGATCTGCCTCGTCCCCAAGAGTCTCTGCGATTACCTGAGAAATGGGGGCCACGACCTCTCCTTGAAGGACGAAAGGAGGAGGACCCCCGAAAGGGCCGAGTCTGCTTCCTACGCTGGGGGAGCCTACCATCCTTGGCCAGAACATCCAGACACTCACCAAAAAGACGGAGACCCGTGAAGGGAAGCCCGGTGAGAGACTTCTTAGCGGCAGTGTCAGCCGCCCACTGGCGCAACCAAACAGACTGACGCATAGCCACCAAGAGGGCCGAGGCCCTACCGCCCAGCCAGACGGCATCGTCCATGGCAGCCAACACAAAGGCGATGAAATCAGAGCAAAGCAAGAGGTCCCTGTAATCCTCCTGTCTCTTACCTGACCTGGCGGCCTCCGCAAGGCACCTGACCTTCCTCTTAATGGCAAAGGCCGTAATGGCCGCGGCGCAGACCGGGCGCAAGCCTGCCCCCACAAAGGTGAAGGCATGACAAGCCAACTGATCCATATGCCGGTCCGTGCTATCACGCAGTGTAGTAGTGTCGGGGGACGGCATGACCGAAGTGTTAGACAGTCCCAGGACCGGAGCGTCCACCTCAGGAGGACACGACCAGCGCTTAACCAAATCAGTCGAAAAGGGATACCTTCTATCCAAGCCCTTAGGCACCGAGGGTAACCTGTTAGGACGTTCCCACTCCTTAAGCACCATATTAGAGAAATGGCCCTGTTCCGGGAACCAGGACGGAAAAGCTCGCCCTGCTTCTTCTTTGCCGCCTAAGGGAGGCGATGTGCAAATTCTCGAAAATTGCTGACAAGAGCCAATCGGTATCATCCGGGAGCCAGGTATCCTCATCAGAGGAGGACCCTAGGTCAGGGTCGTAACTGTCCTGACGATCCCCAGGGAAGTCCGAGTCACAGAAAACCTCCCCTCCTCCAGGGAGTCACGGCCGGCATACACATCAAGGCCCTCATCCTCCTCGACAAATAGGGACAGTGCGGCGTCAAGGTGCCGCTTCTTGCTAGAAGCCTTGCCTGCCGCCGGTCGGGCCAACTGCCGTTCAATGCTGGCCACGCGCAGCGCCAGATCTGATTGCGACCCCCTGCTAGTATCCCCCTCACTGGGGGCTAAATGCAGGAATGGAGCAGTAAGAGAAACCGTAGGAATCGCAGAACTGGAAAGAGAGGCACTCAGCCCAGCCTGGTCCGCAATAATACTTTGGGCGTAGGGCACACAAACCACGCCACCACCACTCAAAGGGGATGACCCGCACATGACACATAGACAAGGCTGCCCCGAGGGGCCCCCAAGCTCGCTATCCCCAGGGCACAGTCAGCCCGCCAGTAATAATGGCCAAATCAGAACCCAATCGGGATGCCCCACAGAGCCGGGACAGGCGGAGGGGGGG
Organism: Gastrophryne carolinensis; assembly: GCA_027917425.1. Classification (NCBI taxonomy): domain Eukaryota; kingdom Metazoa; phylum Chordata; class Amphibia; order Anura; family Microhylidae; genus Gastrophryne; species Gastrophryne carolinensis. The sequence continues at coordinate 252,555,809 of CM051236.1, read as the reverse complement.
TGGGGTATCCGACCGGGAGAAAACCACAATGCTGAATCCCATCTGCAAGACATAAGCAATACAATCATGAGCATCCCACGGCACATGCACCAAAACAACCCCCGTCGGATCAACTCACGGACCAGCTGAGCCGCACCGCAGCACGCAGCACGCAGCACGCACGAGTCAGGACGCCCACGCAGGTAACCAGCGACGAAGAGAGCAGGGCCAGGCAGCGAGAGAGAGAACCCCAGTAGGAAGCGTGGAGCCCTCAAAATGGCGCCAAAGACGATCCTCGAGGGGCAGGCCGCAGGGGGATGACGCGAAAAGCATCATCCCGCAGCGCTGCCCCCCCCCCGCTAAAGGGCGCGAGATGCTGGCGCCCATGATAGTCATGGCGCCGACGTCAGCCAAGCACAGAGCCTAATGTCTCCTGCCTCGGAGCGCGGTGCACTCACGGCGGCGGGATAAAAAAACGCACTGAGCGGCGGAGAGCCCGCATGCACCCGACCCCGCCGCCCACCCCCCTCCCGCACCACTGCGGCAGGACCGCGGAATAGGGAAGTGGGAGGCGAGGGGGGGAAGGGGGGGAGAGGGGGGAATGGAGAGAAGTGCACAGCATGTGGGAGCAAGTGCAGAAGGAAGAGGGGGGGGAAGCGGAGCCCCCATTAAAGAGAGTCCCCCACAACAGTCCCCACAACAACAGTCCCCAATAAAGACTCACCCCAAAAGCACAACACCAAGGGCAGCAGTGGTTCCTCCATCCCCCTAGGCTCACCATAGGCCTATGGACCGGCTACCCTTCAGTAATAGGGTCTGCGGTTTAGAGCAAAGCTCCCCGAGCACCTCGACCCAGGCACTCCCCTACTGTCACCCGATCCGACAGCCAAGGCTGGGAGGCAGAAGGGTCCGGAAGCGGGTGGGAATAGGCTTGCATGGCCGCAGGCTTGGTTGCCCCGCTCACCTGCGAATAACCGTAGAGAGCCATCTTCTGGTCTTCGTAGTATGACTGTAGAGAAACACTGGGGGTCTGTGGGTGATTCCTGGTTTTATATGGGGCCGGGAGGTGCCACAAATCCTCTGCAGTCAACTGCACCACCTTGTGGCGGAATACCCAGAAGTAAGGATTAAATGAAACAGGCCGTGCTGTACACTTGGAATTATGCTCTGACTTTTTCATGGTACACATGGCATGCGATATGTGGCCTAATCAAATGAAATATCAATAAAACTCTTGTAACCCTCCTGGTGCATTTTTATTTCAAATGATTGTAAAAGACATTTAGAAGTTCCATTTTAAGCGTGCCTATACCAACCTGCGGCCGCCCTGGAACCTAAAAGGTTCCAGGGCAGGCTGCTGGATTTCCCCCAGGGCATCCCGAAATGGGATGCCACCCAAGATCCTTGTAATCATTCATGTTTCGGTCCAACGGTCCAGTCGTCCAATGAGAGTTGTTTGCCATATGTGCTTCAGCAAATGCTTCTCATTGTTTTCAATGGGGAGCGCAAGCTGTGGCATCCCCTGAAGCCCCTGCAATCAGATGGGACGGGAGTGTGCATGCCTCCTGCTTGCACTCCCCATTGAAGTCAATGAGTCATTTGTCATGGCAGAACGCTCACGCATGCTCCGTTGGACTGGAAAGAGGTGAGTTGAACTGGCCGGTCTGGTAAGTATCACGCAGCAGGGCCTACCAATTTGGGATGCCCAGAGGGAAAAACCTGGGAAAACTAAATTCCTGAGTTTCTGTTCCACTTTAACCAACCAATGCAACATGTATAATGGGGATACTTCATCCATCCACGGAAAAAGAGATATAAGAGACAGAAAAATGATAAAGTATAATAGACAAGGGGTGGGTCAGGGCGGGGGGAGGTGTGGTGTGAACATTAAATGGGGCCCTTTCATTGCTCTTACAGTAAACTCAAATAGATGCAGGGCCAGCTGCTGGCTTTTCCACGGAGCATCTTGAATGCCCCTGCTGTGTGAATACCCTTCAGGTACCTGTAAAAACTTGCCTTTCCTTGCTCCAACAGCACATGCACAGGCTATTGTCCGATCAGTTTACAATGGGGAGCCGCATCCCCAGCGGCTCCCTTCCCAGCCATTCAAATCTGGGGAGTAGGGTGCTTTACTGTTGGTATTCAGCTCGGGCCTTCATCTGACAATAGACCCCGGTATTCCGATCTCCGCTGCAAGTAGTTGATTACTCCTGCCCTAGGTAATTCCAGATCAGGATGCCCCCCCCATGGTCGCCACAAAACTCACCTCTCCTTCAGCTTCTTCGGCGAGGTAAACAATGGGAAGCGGGTACATCCCCAACATCTTTGGGCTGTGAGCGCACTCCCATTCCCGGGGGGGGGGGGGGAAGCAAGGAACAAGACCCGAGATTGTGGATTTGGTTACACTTTAAGCCCAGTCTGGAATTTCGGGAAATAATTATCAGGATCTACGGAACAATGTTGAATGAAAAAAAAAACATATATTCATTCAGATCAAAATCTTACATTTCATTGGACTCCTTGCAATAATTTACTGTATATACAGAGTAATAACCACTGGTGAATATTGGTGTGCTTGAGGGGGGTTCACCTAGGGTGTAGACCTTGGTTTTTCCCTCTCACACTTTTCCACAAGTGCGCTACTTGTTTAGAAGCCCGAGAAGGATGGTATCTCAATGAGTATGTGATTCCTCCTTCTCTTCTTCTAATGCAAACAATTAATATAGGCTGCAAGATTGTTAATGAACAAAGGTTGCTGCTCATTGAGATACCATCCTTCTAGGGCTTCTAAACAAGTAGCGCACCTGTGGAAAAGTGTGAGAGGGAAAAACCAAGGTCTACACCCTAGGTGAACCCCCCTCAAGCACACCAAAACCCTTTAACCTTTGTTCTGTCAGACTAGCCTCCTGACCAGGTTGCAGCTCCATACTAAGCGCCACTCTCCCACATAAATAGTCCCACTGGTGAATATTAGCTGTAGTGCTGATCTATAATCTGTAGACATCTTTAATAAAGCTAATGTCCATGATTTTATCGTTTTTGTTTACCTATGTGCTTTGTGATTTTTTTTCTTATCTATTTTTATCAATAAAGATAAATAGAAAAGCAAAAACAAAAATAAAAAAAAAAAGTCTAAAACCAGGTTAGTGTCGCATGAATGAGTTTTATTGCAGAGTCCGCATGGACAGGAAGCCGCTTTCTCCACCACTGCCCATCTGCTCCCACCTCCCGCCTGCCAACCTCTGCTTTCTCCACCCCTGCCCACCTCTGCTCTCTCCGCCCCTGCCCACCTTCCCCCTGCCAACCTCTCCTTTTTTGTACTATATCCAGTCCAGGTCGTCCCAGAAGTGATGACAGTTGGGGTAGTCCGCCACCAGGTGGCGCAGTTACTGCAATATCCAGAGCTGTAACTCCTCCCGGCCCCCTATAAAATGACCTGTCTTAATAGAATTCTCCAGATTTCATCTTGCAGTACTGCTGCGAGGATCGTCTTGGATACTCTCTCTGGATACGGCAGCTGAGCAGGGCATTTTAAGCCTGTCGGCCACTGCACCCCTATTGCCACTGTTCCCGTGGACTCACTTATGCCTCCCAGCCTCGGCTGACGGGACAGGTGAAGGTAGGAAGAACGCCGGAGTCAGGCGTTGACAGAACTAGACTCTGGGCCGCAGACCCTCCCTCGAGGTTCGCGTGTGCTGTCCTTCGGCGCCATTTTCTGCTGCTGCTCTGCTGCGTTGCCATCTGGGTCTGCATTGTGCTGGTCACCATTTACTGCCTACAGTTTTTTTGCTAAGAGGAAGCACCTGTTGCCTGCCATCTGGACCCCCCTACTCCCGCCGGTCAGGTTCCGTGACTCTTTCTCTTTTTCTATGATATTTTTATGGTGCATGTGCTGTGGGATGATCATGGCTCCTTCTGCTTGTGTCTCCTAGGTGGGCCCCCAGTTGCCAGCTGAGGGTTGTGTTTCCTCCCGGTCTCCTACCACCCCCCTCTCTCTCCACACCCTTAAGAGGGATCACAAAAAGAGAGACTAAGTTGGGGATTGCTCAGGTTTGGGCCGTTAGTGCCTTGTAACCTGTATTCTTTCACTATAATCACCATAATGGAGGCTTCTGGGGATAGTGAGCTAGGGGCCCCATCTGGCCGGGTGAAACTCTGCCCCATGTGCGGTACCAGCCCCCTGGGCGGACTCAGCACGGTTTGTGTCACTTGCGCCAGGAGCGTACTTTTGGAGCATGATAGGGCGGGTGTCCCTGCCCCTAGCCCTCTTTTGCCTGTGGCCCCCCCAACGCCCCCGCTACTGCATTCAGCCCTCAGCGAGGGGGAAGCCAGCAGGGGGTCCCAAGCTGATTTGGCACACCGGGTGGCCAGCCTGGAGAGACAGTTATCTCGCACGGCTACTGGGAAGGCCACGAGTAAGAAGCGGCACATCGAGCCAGGTTACTCAGATTTTGCCGATGATAATGATGATCTTTTTGGAGGTCGGGACTCCATGGAGGAGGGAGAGTTGTTTAAGGACTCCGTTTCCTCAGGGGATCAGTCGGTTGGCTATGACAGCGACCCTGGGTCTTCCTCGGACGAGGATATGTGGCTCCCTGACGACACGGAGAAGTTGCTGTCTTCAGTGTTTGAGATCTTACATATTGTCCCTCCTAAAGCGGCTAAGAGGAAGCAGGGTGACAAGCGCCGCCCCCCCCCCCCCCCCCTCACAGTCACAGCCGTCCCCCGATACTGCTTCCTTGCGCGACCCTGCTGACAGGCGCATGGATCAGCTGGCTTGTCATGCGTTCACCTTTGTGGGCGCTGGGCTTCACCCTGTCTGTGCCGCGGCCATTGTCTCTTTAGCCATCAGGAAGAAGGTGAGATGCCTTGTTGATATCGCCAAGTCTTGCAAGTGGGCGGAGGAGTATTAAGACCTCAAGGCCTGCTTGGATTTTATCGCATTTGTGGTCTCGGCTATGGATGATAGTGTTCGGCTTGGGGCCAGGGTTTCGGCTCTGTTTGTTGCGCTTCGTTGTTCGCTCTGGCTGTGGCAATGGTCGGCTGACGCTGCGGCCAAGAAATTGCTCACTAGTATCCCCGGATACTAGTAATACTAGAAGCCTGCGTGGCCCTTTCGGGGTTCTTCTGCCTATCGCTCCTTTCGAGGAGGAAGAGGCTCTTCATTTTCAGGTGGCCGCAGAGATTCCTGGGGACAAGGTAGGTCTGGCAGCCCCCCGCCAAGCCCTCTCAGGCATGAGGAGTGGGGGGACGGCTTCTGCTATTTGCTCACGTCTGGAGACTGCTCGTCTCAGATCGGTGGATTCAGGAGGTGGTTTCCTCCGGTTCCAAATTAGAGCTGGCAGTTTGGCCGCCCTCAAGATTTCTTCAGTCACCGATATCCCAGAACCCGTTGACGGCGCAGGGCCTAAGAATGGCCGTCCAACGCCTTCTGCTACCAGGGGTGATTTGGCCGGTGCCTCGCCTGGAACGGGGTCGAGGGCTCTACTCTAATCTGTTCACTGTGCCCAAGAAGGATGGAACGCTGAGACCTATCCTGGACCTGAAGGGTCTCAACAAGTTTGTCAGAGTTAGGCATTTTCGCATGGAGACCTTACGGTCCGTGGTGAGATCGCTTCGGCCCGGCGACTTCATGACCACGGTGGACATCAAGGATGCTTATCTGCACATCCCGATTTTTCAGGGGCATCAGAAGTTTCTGAGGTTCGCACTGGAGGATCAGCATTACCAGTTTGTGGCGCTGCCATTCGGGAACTCCTCAGCCCTCCGTGTGTTGGCGGGCATCATGGCTATCCTGAGGAATCAGGGCATTCGTGTTCTTCCTTATCTGGACGACTTGCTGATTGCGGCTCAGTCCCTTCAGCAGGCCGAGAGCGACAGCCGCACGGTGTTATCCACTCTCGAGGATTTTGGATGGGTAATGAATTACCCCAAGTCTTACATCACTCCCTCAATGGTGAGGCATTGACGTTGGACACCTCTCAGGCCAAGGTATTCCTTCCCCAGCAGAAGGTGGAGGGCCTCTAGACTCAGTTGCAGGCCCTACTGGCTTGTCAGCGGCCATCGATCCGTCTGGGGATGAAACTGGTGGGCCTAATGGTGTCCTGCTTCGAGGCAGTGCCCTTCGCCCAGTTCCACATGAGACTCTTCAATTGAATCTGTTGACCGGTTGGGACCAGGCGCAGGAGTCCCTGGATCAGGATTTGTCACTGTCCCCCATGGTCAGACAGTCCCTCTTGTGGTGGTTGGACTCCAGAAATCTGTCAGTGGGCAAGTCCGTTCTGACTCCCCGGTGGGAGATAGTTACCACGGACACCAGTCTGACCGGCTGGGGAGGTTTTTGGCAGACGCTGAAGTTCCAGGGTCAGTGGGGGCCACAGGAGGCCCACTTACCCATCAATCCCCTGGAGCTGAGAGCGATCCGGTTGGTGCTTCTTCAATTGACTCCCCATCTAAGGGGTCATGCGATCCAGGTCTGCTCGGACAATCAGACGGCTGTCGCCTACATCAGTCACCAGGGCGGGACTCGGAGCAAGCGAGTCCTTCAGGAGGTGACCCAGATCCTGATTTGGGCAGAGGAGAATGTTCCCTGCATCTCGGCGGTTTACATCCCCGGGGTGCCCCGCCGAAGTGGACCAAAACCCAGGATAGTCAAAATCCTGGGTGTTGGTCCACTTTAATTACTACCTGGTTGCGAATGAATCCTTTAGGAAATCGGATTCAGTCTTTGTTATCACTGAAGGTTCCAGAAAGGGTTTGCCTCCGGTCAAGTCCACTCTCAGTAAGTGGATTAGACAGGCGGTGGTGCAAGCATATTCTGCCAAGGGGAATGATCCCCCTTTTCGTGTCACAGCTCATTCTACTAGAGCTATTGGTGCTTCCTGGGCTTTTCAGCACCAGGCCTCTGTTGAACAAGTTTGTAAGGAGGCCACTTGGTCTTCTGTTCATACCTTTACAAAGTTACAAGGTTGATGTTAGGGCCTCAGCTGATGCTGTTTTTGGCCAAAAGGTGCTTCAGGCGGTAGTGAAATGAACTACATGCTGTTCCGCACTGGGGATCCCACCCTTATGGACACTGCTTTTGGATGTCCCAACTGTCATCACTTCTGGGACGACCTGGACTGCATATAGTGAAAAATACAATTCTGTGAAACTCACCTGTAGAATTGTTTTTGAATATATCCAGTCCAGGTCGTCCCACCCAGCCCTTGGTTTCATTATCTCTTGTTTGCCTGTTATGGTGATTACCTTTTATATTGGACCGTTGTCCTTGGAGTTTTTTTAGAGAGAGTACATGCTGAAGCTATGTGAGTTAGCATGGTTTCTTGGCCCCCGACCTGTCTCCTTTTTACTGCTTTTTGACCTCTGGAAATTCTATTGCGACAGCTCATTTTATAGGGGACAGGGAGGAGTTACAGCTTTGGATCTTGCAATAACTGCGCCACCTGGTGGCGGACTACCCCAACTGTCATCACTTCTGGGACGACCTGGACTGGATAAATTCAAAAACAATTCTACAGGTGAGTTTCACAGAATTGTATTTTCTCCACCCCTGCCAACCTCTGCTTTCTCTACCCCTGCCCACCTCCTCCCACATCCCCCCTGCCAATCTCTGCTTTCTCCAGCCCTGCCCACCTCCTTCCACATCCCCCTGCCAACCTCTGCTTTCTCCAGCCCTGCCCACCTCCTCCCACATCCCCCTGCCAACCTCTACTTTCTCCATTCCTGCCAACCTCTGCTTTCTCCACCCCTGCCCACCTCCTCCCACATCCCCCTGCCAACCTCTGCTTTCTCCAGCCCTGCCCACCTCCTCCCACATCCCCCTGCCAACCTCTACTTTCTCCATTCCTGCCAACCTCTGCTTTCTCCACCCCTGCCCACCTCCTCCCACATCCCCCTGCCAACCTCTGCTTTCTCCAGCCCTGCCCACCTCCTCCCACATCCCCCTACCAACCTCTGCTTTCTCCATTCCTGCCAACCTCTGCTTTCTCCACCCCTGCCCACCTCCTCCCACATCCCCCTGCCAACCTCTGCTGTCTCCAGCCCTGCCCACCTCCTCCCACATCCCCCTGCCAACCTCTGCTTTCTCCACCCCTGCCCACCTCCTCCCACATCCCCCTGCCAACCTCTGCTTTCTCCATTCCTGCCAACCTCTGCTTTCTCCACCCCTGCCCACCTCCTCCCACATCCCCCTGCCAACCTCTGCTTTCTCCAGCCCTGCCCACCTCCTCCCACATCCCCCTGCCAACCTCTGCTTTCTCCACCCCTGCCCACCTCCTCCCACATCCCCCTGCCAACCTCTGCTTTCTCCAGCCCTGCCCACCTCCTCCCACATCCCCCTGCCAACCTCTGCTTTCTCCATTCCTGTCAACCTCTGCTTTCTCCACCCCTGCCCACCTCCTCCCACATCCCCCTGCCAACCTCTGCTTTCTCCAGCCCTGCCCACCTCCTCCCACATCCCCCTGCCAACCTCTGCTTTCTCCACCCCTGCCCACCTCCTCCCACATCCCCCTGCCAATCTCTGCTTTCTCCAGCCCTGCCCACCTCCTCCCACATCCCCCTGCCAACCTCTGCTTTCTCCAGCCCTGCCCACCTTCTCCCACATCCCCCTGCCAACCTCTGCTCTCTCCACCCCTGCCCACCTCCTCCCACATCCCCCTGCCAACCTCTGCTTTCTCCACCCCTGCCCACCTCCTCTCACATCCCCCTGCCAACCTCTACTTTCTCTACCCCTGCCCACCTCCTCCCACATCCCCCTGCCAACCTCTGCTTTCTCCACCCCTGCCCACCTCCTCTCACATCCCCCTGCCAACCTCTGCTTTCTCTACCCCTGCCCACCTCCTCCCACATCCCCCTGCCAACCTCTGCTTTCTCCACCCCTGCCCACCTCCTCCCTGCAAACTCTGCTTTTCCCCACCTCCTCCCACATCCCGCCTGCCAGACATGCCGGTGGGCAGGGGTGGAGAAAGCAGAGGTTGCAGGGGGGAGGTGGGATGAGGTGGGCAGGGGTGGACAAAGAAGAGATTGGCAGGGGAATGTATGAGGAGGTGGGTAGGGCTGGAGAAAGCAGAGGTTGGCGGGGGTATGTGGGAGGAGGTGGGCAGGGGTGGAGAAAACAGAGGTTGGCAGGAGTGGAGAAAGCAGAGGTTGGCAAGTGTGGAGAAAGCAGAGGTTGGCAGTGGGATGTGGGAGGAGGAGGGCAAGGGTGGAGAAAGCAGAGGTTGGCAGGGAGGAGGTGGGCAGGGGTGGAGAAAGCATAGGTTGGCAGGGGGATGTGGGAGGAGGTTGGTAGAGGGATGTGGGAGAAGGTGGGCAGGGGTGGAGAAAGCAGAGATTGGCAGGGGGGAGGTGGGCAGGGGTTGAGAAAGCAGAGATTGGCAGGGGGAGGTGGGGGAAGGTGGGCAGGGGTGGAGAAAGCAGAGGTTGGCAGGGGGATGTGGGGGGAGGTGGGCAGGGGTAGAGAAAGCAGAGGTTGCAGGGGGCCCACCTCCTCCCCTTGCCAACCTCTGCTTTCTCCACCCCAGCACACCTCCCCCCTGCAACCTCTACTTTCTCCACCTCTGCCCCCCTTCCCCCCACATCCCCCTGCCAACCTCTGCTTTCTCCACCCCTGTCCACCTCCCCCCTGCAACCTCTGCTTTCTCCACCCCTGCCCACCTCCCCCCACATCCCCCTGCCAACCTCCGCTTTCTTCACCCCTGCCCACCTCCTCCCTGCCAACCTCTGCTTTCTCCACCCTTGCCCACCTCCTCCCACATCCCGCTGCTGTCAACCTCTGCTTTCTCCACACCTGCCAACCTCTGCATTCTCCACTCCTGCCAACCTCTGCTTTCTCCACCCCTGCCCACCTCCTTCCACATCCCCCCACCAACCTCTGCTTTCTCCAGCCCTACCCACCTCCTCATATATCCCCCTGCCAATCTCTGCTTTCTCCACCCCTGCCAACCTCCTCTCACATCCCCCTGCCAACCTCTGCTTTCTCCACTCTTGCCCACCTCCTCCCACATCCCCCTGCCAACCTCTACTTTCTCCACCCCTTCCCACCTCCCCCCTGCAACTTCTGCTTCTCCCCACCTCCTCCCACATCCCGCCTGCCAGACATGCCGGTGGGCAGGGGTGGAGAAAGCAGAGGTTGCAGGGGGGAGGTGGGAGAATGTGGGCAGGGGTGGACAAAGAAGAGATTAGCAGGGGGATGTATGAGGAGGTGGGCAAGGGTGGAGAAAGCAGAGGTTGGCAGGGAGGAGGTGGGCAGGGGTGGAAAAAGCAGAGATTGGCAGGGGGGAGGTGGGCAGGGGTGGAGAAAGCAGAGGTTGGCAGGGGGGTGTGGGAGGAGGTTGGTAGGGGGGTGTGGGAGAAGGTGGGCAGGGGTGGAGAAAGCAGGGATTGGCAGGGGGAGGTGGGCAGGGGTGGAGAAAGCAGAGATTGGCAGGCGGAGGTGGGCAGGGGTGGAGAAAGCAGAGGTTGGCAGGGGTGAGTTGGGAGGAGGTTGGCAGGGGTGGAGAAAGCAGAGGTTGGCAGGGGGATGTGGGGGGAGGTGGGCAGGGGTGGAGAAAGCAGAGGTTGGCAGGGGGATCTGGGGGGAGGTGAGCAGGGGTGGAGAAAGTAGAGGTTGCAGGGGGGCCCACCTCCTCCCACATCCCCCTGCCAACCTCTGCTTTCTCCACCCCTGGACACTTCCCCCCTGCAACCTCAGCTTTCTCCACCCCTGCCCACCTCCCCCACATCCCCCTACCAACCTCTGCTTTCTCCACCCCTGCCCACCTCCCCCCTGCAACCTCTGCTTTCTCCACCCCTGCTCACCTCCCCCCACATCCCCTGCCAACCTCTGCTTTCTCCACCCCTGCCCACATCCCCTTGCCAACCTCTTCTTTCTTCACCCCTGCCCACCTCCTCCCAACTCACCCCTGCCAACCTCTGCTTTCTCCACCCCTGTCCACCTCCCCCTGCCAATCTCTGCTTTCTCCATCCCTGCCCACCACCTCCCACATCTCCCTACCAACCTCCTCCCACATCCCCCTGCCAACCTCTGTTTTCTTCACCCCTGCCCACCTCCCCCCTGCCAATCTCTGCTTTCTCCACCCCTGCCCACCTCCTCCCTGCCAACCTCTGCTTTCTCCACCCTTGCCCACCTCCTCCCACATCCCCCCACCAACCTCTGCTTTCTCCAGCCCTACCCACCTCCTCATACATCCCCCTGCCAATCTCTGTTTTGTTCACCTCCTCCCACCTCCAACCTGCAACCTCTGCTTTCTCACCCCTGCCCACCGGCATGTCTGGCTTGCTCAGCAGCCAATCAGCGGCTTGCATTCCAGTAAGATTTCCTTGCTTCTCTGAGTTTAGGAAATCTGCATGGAGTGCCTGCTGCTGGTCGCAATCCTGCTTACTTCTAGCTGTGGGCATGCTGGCGCCAGGCATTCAGAAAGGTATATTTCATCCTCACCCACAACCTCTTCCTCTTTGATAACATCGTATACCACCAGATACAGGGGACAGCGATGGGGACAACATGTGCCCCATCGTATGCGAACCTGTATCTGGGTGGTTGGGAGAGGAGGTTGTGGGGTGAGGATGACATTTCTGTGTATCTGTGCCACATTCTCACGTGGCACAGATACATAGATGACATCATCGTCGTTTGGACCGGGTCCGAATCTGATCTCATCCAATTTGTTAAATTACTCAACATCAATACACTAAATTTGAAATTTACACTGGACTATAGCCAGACCAAAGTCAATTTTCTAGATCTGTCGATAATTCTAGACACCACTGGACAAATTACAACAGATTTTTACCGCAAGACTACTGCGGCCAATACCATCTTGAGGGCCTCTAGCGCCCATCCCAATCATTTACTGTCCAGCATCCCCTATGGGGAATATATCAGGGCTCGGAGAAACTGTTCACAGGAAACAGACTTCAAAAGAGAAGCAGATAACATTAGGGAACGCCTTTCGAAGAGAGGATATAAACCCCAAGTCCTGCGAAGAGCTTACAAAAAAGCAAAGTCACGTCCACGGCAGGAATTACTATATAAGCAAAGAAAAAAAGATATGAATCCTCCTCTTTCAATGATTACAAATTTTACAGAACATCATTGTGAGATTAAAAGAATTCTCTCACGCCACTGGTCAATATTGACCAATGACAGAGAAATCTCGAAATTCATCACCCCAAAGCCCAAACTCACCTTCCGGAGGGCTCGCAATCTTAAAGATCAATTGGTTCATAGCCACTATTCAGGGGTGAAAAAACAACCATGCTGTGCCACTATAGGAACTTTTAAATGCCAGAGCTGCAACATTTGCAAATATATTTTTCAAACAAAAACCCTGACTCTGGCAGACAAACCATCCTTAAAGTTAAAACATTTTATCAACTGTAAATCTAGGAATATTATCTATGTAATAACATGTCCATGTAACAGGTTCTACATAGGTAAGACGAATAGAACTCTCAAACAGAGAATATATGAACACACCTATGACATTCGAACGGGGAACATAAAAACCCCTCTGGGTAGACATTTTTTGATCCATCATCAGAGTGACCCCAAGGGAATCAAGGTGATAGGCTTGGATAGAATACATTCTCACGTTAGGGGAGGCAATATAGAAAAACTTACTTTACAAAAGGAAACACGTTGGATTAGTTACTTTAAGGCTCATCACCCACCCGGCCTAAATGAATCAATAAGTTTTGTTCCGTTTTTATAGGACCACAGACACCTACTGGTATTGGGCAGATTTATATGCAAAATGTTTTTCCTCTCTTTTTTGTACCAAGCATTATAATGTGTATTCTATTTTTCCATACATTATTATTTTTTCTTTCTTCCCTTTTTTTCCCCTGCCCCCCCCCCCCCCCCCTTTTTTTTTTTTTTTTTTTTTTTGCTGCAGAAGATCTATCCGACACCATTTCTGTCTTACATATTGGAGTGTTCTGGTTGACTGATGCTCACTGACCTATGCCAACTGGGAATCTGGACAGGGTAACATTATGGGTTATAGCCAGTATTGCTATCCACTCTTAATCCCTTTGTCCCATCACCTTGGAATCCAGTTGTTGGTATGCCCACTGGCCTACCAGAGATGGTGCCAAAATGTTTTGCTGTCTTATTCTATATATCCTATATGATATTTCTAAGATACAGAAACATATACAGTGACATAAAACACATTGAGGGGTTAAATTGAACCTTATGGCCACTATAATATTATAACCACTATTAAAAACCTTGTACCTAGCAGTATAACCACTATCATGGGTTAATCTGAATACTACCATCTCAGGGCCAATGTAGCCTGTTCTAAAAGATACCCATATTAATATTTTAATATGTTAATATTAAAGATGCTAGGATTGGTATTTCTTTGTTTCAACCATTGTTGTTGAATGACAGCAACCCTATGGCCGGGTGCCGTTTAACCTCCCTCGAGCCTGACAATCACGCATCAGACCAGTGCCATAGTAACGTCTGTCAGGCGCTTGGTCATGGGGGCGTTCCCCCGCGATGTCAACAATCCGGAAGGGTATGCGCTCACTGATGCGCGCGCAGTTTGCAGGCCCGTAGGGAGGTCTGGTGCGCTTACCCCGCCTCCATAAAATCGCACATCATGTGCGACGATTCCATCAGTTGGCGCGGCCGGCGCACGTGGGTAACGCTCCTGTGAGCCAGGACATCGCTCACGGGGCGGAGGGTCTGAGTGGCGGGCGCTCTTTCCCACAACACGGGCACTCGTTCCGGGATCCGGAGAGTCTCACAACGATCATTTTTAAGGTTAGCTAGTTTATTTTGTCTCTGTTAAATGCTAAGCTTATGTTAGACGGTTCCATAACAACACAGTGACTATTTGCAGGTCTTTGCAGATACGCCATATATATGTGGCATTGTCCACACACGGGAGAAATTCAGTCTCCCTGTTCTCACACCTGAAATATACAGGGTTATGGCTCAATACATGGAATCGCATTAAGGTACTATGTTTGTACTGTAAGTCTCTTAGGTGGTGGCTCTTCCTTAAAAAATCTTTTCAATTATTCAGGGCTCTGGGACACTCCTTTCATCCTGGTGACCATCTTAAATCCTCTGCTTTCCTTAGGTGACGGGGACAAATGGCTTAATAGGCTAAGGGACTTTCCCTATTATTAATCCCAACCAATGTAAATATACATATTAAAATATTTTATTTATATATCAACACGACTTTTTCAGAGTGGGTATGCCAGTATGGCAATTAATTAACACCTGGGCAACCCTCCCCCAATATGCCCAGCACCAAAAAAGGCCGGCTTTTACATTGATGATCTTATATGGAATGGTCTATATGAACACGCAGTGAGCATCAGTCTTCTTGATCTCAGGTAATTAATTTTTTCCTTTATTTTTCTCTCCTTTTCCTTTTTATATATCAGGAAATGTTGGAGATTTATCATACTCTGTGCCATATGAATTTAACCAAAACATTGTAAATTATATTACTGTGTGTTGATAATAATGTAATTATTTATATTCTTTGTATATAGCTAAATTCATCTAGCGTAATGGGTACTGATGAAGCCTTCTTCGGCGAAACTAGTATACCCCACTAGATGACAACAGCAAAAGAACAAGACTGTACGCCAGATAATTAGCATTTAAGACCATCCTACACTGTTTTTAATTCAAATGGGTGTATAATTATTGTTTTGCATGTTACCTACATATGTAGGGCATTTATAATGTATTGTCTATTTTATAAGTGAAAGCAATAAAAAATGGATTTGTCATACACACCTTGTACATAAGGCACTTTCAATTATAGTTAGATACCATAACATGGCGTGGTGATTACTATTGAACCCCCTTTTGGCCATTTTTGGCAACAAGGGAGTCAGTCCAAAAACTCCCCTGTAGCAAATATATTTCTCTAACAGAGATAGGGGGTCAACCTATCAACCAGCCTGAAAACATTCCTAACCCAAACATCTTCTCAACAATATTCTCACCAGGCTGACGGTGGATCGGGTCACCTCCCAGACTTGAACCACAATTGGTACAAACCTGGGAATAACAATTATAGGGGGGATGAGACCATGGGCCAAAGGCATGGACTTGGCCATAGAATCTAAAGGATTCCAGGGCTGGCTTTTCCCTGGGGCATCCCAAATCGAAATGCGTTACTGTGTGAAACCCACCTGTTCGCTCATAAAAACTCACTTTTCCAGGCTTCAAAAGTGCATGCACGGGCTCTCGTCCAATGCCCACTGTGACTACGTCATTTGGCATTTAGTCACCTGAAAACTTCCTCTACAGGTCACTAATGAGAGGTCTCCAATTACGCCACCATAGCCTAGTCCCAACGCATTGTCCTACAACCTATACATAACCATATACTATTATATACTAAACAATTACATAACCATATACTATTATATACTAAACAATTACACTAGTGTAAGTTAGTATGCAGGATTTTGGAACTTTCAGTTAAGCACCTCAGTCAGCTACTAGATACAACAGTTTATCTTCCCTGAAATCCCACAGGGCCTATTTTACAAAAGCAAAACCTCCAGAGGGACAAGTATGTGGGAGTAAATGGGAGTAAATGGGGGGGGGGGGGGAGTTATAGTTTACATTTTTTGGGTCAGAGAAAAAGACTCAATATTTAGGTTCAGCACCTTGGTCAGCTCCTACATACAACATCTATCCCTCAGAAGAAATCCCAGAGGGCCTATTTTCCAAAATCAAAGCTTCTAATCCGTCATGGAAGTACCAGAGGGGAACTTTCTGCCAGTAAATGTGGGCTGTGGGTAAAGTTATGGTCGAAAGTTTTGGGTTGGAGACTTTAGAAGTAGTGGGTAAGTAGGCAGGTTTTGGGGTTCAGCACCTTGGTCAGCTCCTAGATACATCTAAAGCACCATAGGAATCCCCAAGCACCGATTTTCCAAACACATAACTGCTAATCCTTCATGGGAGCACCAGAGGGGAACTTTTTAATGAGAAAATGTGAGTAGGGTTTATGTTTTATGTTCTTGGGTGCAGAAAAAGGTCTCTGGTAGGATTGGTACTCAGGGTTTTAGGACAATTGGTTTAGCACCTTGATCAGTTACTAGATACAACATCTAACCCTCAATTGGGATCACAGAAGGCCTATTTGGGTGTAGGTAGAGTTTAGGGTCTGGGGTTTTGGGTCACAAAAAAAAGGGTTTTCTAGTGTGTGGTAATAAGCAGGTTTCAGCACCTTGGTCAGCTCTTATATGCAGCAGACATTCAAGTCAGTGGAGCCCAGCAAGCTAGCAAAGGGGGATGATGCCAGTGGCCAGGAGCATATATACCATAGAGGCAGGGGAGGCGAGCAAGCTCACAAAGGGGGATGATGCCAGTGGCCAGGGGCATATATACCATAGAGACAGGGGAGGCCAGCAAGCTCACAAAGGGGGATGATGCCAGTGGCCAGGGGCATATATACCATAGAGACAGGGGAGGCCAGCAAGCTCACAAAGGGGAATAATGCCAGTGGCCAGGGATATATATACCATAGAGGCAGGGGAGGCCAGCAAGCTCACAAAGGGGGATGATGTCAGTGGCCAGGGGCATATATACCATAGAGGCAGGGGAAGCCAGCAAGCTCACAAAGGGGGATGATGCTAGTGGCCAGGGGCATATATACCATAGAGGCAGGGGAGGCCAGCAAGCTTGCAAAGGGGGATGATGCCAGTGGCCAGGGGCATATATACCATAGAGGCAGGGGAGGCCAGCGAGCTCACAAAGGGGGATAATGCCAGTGGCCAGGGGCATATGTACCATAGAGGCCGGGGAGGCCAGCAAGCTCACAAAGGGGGATGATGCCAGTGGCCAGGGGCATATATACCATAGAGGCAGGGGAGGCCAGCAAGCTTGCAAAGGGGGATGATGCCAGTGGTCAGGGGCATATATACCATAGAAGCAGGGGAGGCCAGCAAGCTTGCAAAGGGGGATGATGCCAGTGGCCAGGGGCATATATACCATAGAGGCAGGAGAGGCCAGCAAGCTTGCAAAGGGGGATGATGCCAGTGGCCAGGGGCATATATACCATAGAGGCAGGGGAGGCCAGCGAACTCACAAAGGGGGATAATGCCAGTGGCCAGGGACATATATACCATAGAGGCAGGGGAGGCCAGCAAGCTCGCAAAGGGGAATGATGCCAGTGGCCAGGGGCATATGTACCATAGAGGCAGGGGAGGCCAGCAAGCTCACAAAGGGGCATGATGCCAGTGGCCAGGGGCATATATACCATAGAGGCAGGGGAGGCAAGCAAGCTTGCAAAGGGGGATGATGCCAGTGGTCAGGGGCATATATACCATAGAAGCAGGGGAGGCCAGCAAGCTTGCAAAGGGGGATGATGCCAGTGGCCAGGGGCATATATACCATAGAGGCAGGAGAGGCCAGCAAGCTTGCAAAGGGGGATGATGCCAGTGGCCAGGGGCATATATACCATAGAGGCAGGGGAGGCCAGCAAGCTCACAAAGGGGGATGATGCCAGTGGCCAGGGGCATATATACCATAGAGGCAGGGGAGGCCAGCAAGCTTGCAAAGGGGGATGATGCCAGTGGCCAGGGGCTTATATACCATAGAGGCAGGGGAGGCCAGCAAGCTCACAAAGGGGGATGATGCCAGTGGCCAGGGGCATATATACCATAGAGGCAGGAGAGGCCAGCAAGCTCGCAAAGGGGGATGATGCCAGTGGCCAGGGGCATATATACCATAGAGGCAGGAGAGGCCAGCAAGCTTGCAAAGGGGGATGATGCCAGTGGCCAGGGGCATATATACCATAGAGGCAGGAGAGGCCAGCAAGCTCGCAAAGGGGGATGATGCCAGTGGCCAGGGGCATATATACCATAGAGGCAGGAGAGGCCAGCAAGCTCGCAAAGGGGGATGATGCCAGTGGCCAGGGGCATATATACCATAGAGGCAGGAGAGGCCAGCAAGCTTGCAAAGGGGGATGATGCCAGTGGCCAGGGGCATATATACCATAGAGGCAGGAGAGGCCAGCAAGCTCGCAAAGGGGGATGATGCCAGTGGCCAGGGGCATATATACCATAGAGGCAGGAGAGGCCAGCAAGCTCGCAAAGGGGGATGATGCCAGTGGCCAGGGGCATATATACCATAGAGGCAGGAGAGGCCAGCAAGCTTGCAAAGGGGGATGATGCCAGTGGCCAGGTGCATATATACCATAGAGGCAGGGGAGGCCAGCAAGCTCGCAAAGGGGGATGATGCCAGTGGCCAGGTGCATATATACCATAGAGGCAGGGGAGGCCAGCAAGCTCGCAAAGGGGGATGATGCCAGTGGCCAGGGATATATATACCATAGAGGCAGGGGAGGCCAGCAAGCTCACAAAGGGGGATGATGCCAGTGGCCAGGGGCATATATACCATAGAGACAGGGGAGGCCAGCAAGCTCACAAAGGGGGATAATGCCAGTGGCCAGGGATATATATACCATAGAGGCAGGGGAGGCCAGCAAGCTCACAAAGGGGGATGATGTCAGTGGCCAGGGGCATATATACCATAGAGGCAGGGGAAGCCAGCAAGCTCACAAAGGGGGATGATGCTAGTGGCCAGGGGTATATATACCATAGAGGCAGGGGAGGCCAGCAAGCTTGCAAAGGGGGATGATGCCAGTGGCCAGGGGCATATATACCATAGAGGCAGGGGAGGCCAGCGAGCTCACAAAGGGGGATGAAGCCAGTGGCCAGGGGCATATGTACCATAGAGGCAGGGGAGGCCAGCAAGCTCACAAAGGGGGATGATGCCAGTGGCCAGGGGCATATATACCATAGAGGCAGGGGAGGCCAGCAAGCTTGCAAAGGGGGATGATGCCAGTGGTCAGGGGCATATATACCATAGAAGCAGGGGAGGCCAGCAAGCTTGCAAAGGGGGATGATGCCAGTGGCCAGGGGCATATATACCATAGAGGCAGGAGAGGCCAGCAAGCTTGCAAAGGGGGATGATGCCAGTGGCCAGGGGCATATATACCATAGAGGCAGGGGAGGCCAGCGAACTCACAAAGGGGGATAATGCCAGTGGCCAGGGACATATATACCATAGAGGCAGGGGAGGCCAGCAAGCTCGCAAAGGGGAATGATGCCAGTGGCCAGGGGCATATGTACCATAGAGGCAGGGGAGGCCAGCAAGCTCACAAAGGGGCATGATGCCAGTGGCCAGGGGCTTATATACCATAGAGGCAGGGGAGGCCAGCAAGCTCACAAAGGGGGATGATGCCAGTGGCCAGGAGCATATATACCATAGAGGCAGGGGAGGCGAGCAAGCTCACAAAGGGGGATGATGCCAGTGGCCAGGGGCTTATATACCATAGAGGCAGGGGAGGCCAGCAAGCTCGCAAAGGGGGATGATGCCAGTGGCCAGGGGCTTATATGCCATAGAGGCAGGGGAGGCCAGCAAGCTCACAAAGGGCGATGATGCCAGTGGCCAGGGGCATATATACCATTGAGGCAGGGGAGGCCAGCAAGCTCGCAAAGGGGGATGATGCCAGTGGCCAGGGGCTTATATACCATAGAGGCAGGGGAGGCCAGCAAGCTTGCAAAGGGGGATGATGCCAGTGGTCAGGGGCATATATACCATAGAAGCAGGGGAGGCCAGCAAGCTTGCAAAGGGGGATGATGCCAGTGGCCAGGGGCATATATACCATAGAGGCAGGAGAGGCCAGCAAGCTTGCAAAGGGGGATGATGCCAGTGGCCAGGGGCATATATACCATAGAGGCAGGGGAGGCCAGCGAACTCACAAAGGGGGATAATGCCAGTGGCCAGGGACATATATACCATAGAGGCAGGGGAGGCCAGCAAGCTCGCAAAGGGGAATGATGCCAGTGGCCAGGGGCATATGTACCATAGAGGCAGGGGAGGCCAGCAAGCTCACAAAGGGGCATGATGCCAGTGGCCAGGGGCTTATATACCATAGAGGCAGGGGAGGCCAGCAAGCTCACAAAGGGGGATGATGCCAGTGGCCAGGAGCATATATACCATAGAGGCAGGGGAGGCGAGCAAGCTCACAAAGGGGGATGATGCCAGTGGCCAGGGGCTTATATACCATAGAGGCAGGGGAGGCCAGCAAGCTCGCAAAGGGGGATGATGCCAGTGGCCAGGGGCTTATATGCCATAGAGGCAGGGGAGGCCAGCAAGCTCACAAAGGAGGATGATGCCAGTGGCCAGGGGCATATGTACCATAGAGGCAGGGGAGGCCAGCAAGCTCACAAAGGGCGATGATGCCAGTGGCCAGGGGCTTATATGCCATAGAGGCAGGGGAGGCCAGCAAGCTCACAAAGGGCGATGATGCCAGTGGCCAGGGGCATATGTACCATAGAGGCAGGGGAGGCCAGCAAGCTCACAAAGGGCGATGATGCCAGTGGCCAGGGGCTTATATGCCATAGAGGCAGGGGAGGCCAGCAAGCTCACAAAGGGCGATGATGCCAGTGGCCAGGGGCATATATACCATTGAGGCAGGGGAGGCCAGCAAGCTCGCAAAGGGGGATGATGCCAGTGGCCAGGGGCTTATATACCATAGAGGCAGGGGAGGCCAGCAAGCTCACAAAGGGGAATGATGCCAGTGGCCAGGTGCATATAAATGCTGGAGGGGAGTCTTTTTTTGTCAGGCCCACCATGATGTCAGCTATGGGGTCCTGTGTATGCCCCTGCCAGTGGCCTATGCATGCACTGTGGGATTGTGAGGAGTATTTGTAAACCAGGTTGTTTTACACTGTAACACAGGGAATCACACCCACTCTAGACAAGACAAAACATAGACTAAAACAGCAGAGACATATGGTGCTTCTTGTGCGGCACATAAGTCTAATAATTAGGAGGATCAGCAATGATTGGCCCTCTCAGACCTTCTGATGTGTCCGCTACCTCTGCACCCCTATAGTTACACCCCTGTCATTACTGATCAGTCTAGTGACACCCATGGAATTTTGTCCTCATCCCATCTAGCGCCGTCAGAGTTCCAGAGGAGCACTAAAGTGGCTCAATCTCCAGCCAACTCCATCAGAAGCTAAGATAAAAATGCTGGCTAAGGATGGGCCCTTTGACCCCTTAATGGCAATGTCTCAGAGAGGGTGTAGCTCTGCTCTTACCCTGGCTGACCTCTCTGTGGAGGTCAGTGTCGCCGTGGACAGTGCGGTAGGCGATGACCTTACAAGATGACCCCAACTGCCAATAATGCACCACCATGGAGATTCCCTTAAAGAGTAAACCTTTATTTTCTCCTTAATAGAGGGTCTGGTATTACAGCCACATTATTGCCAGGTCATTTACTTTTGTCAGCCTTAAAACCAAGGTTCTCTGAGAAAATGTCTTTCACGTCTTAATAATAAAAAACAAGTTGCTATTACTGTATGTGTTTTATGAGGGGTCTCATACTATTCTAAATAGCTGGGTCCATTTCCCAATGGGCATAAAGACACACCATCACCACTAGACTCCCATCACTTTAGCACTTAGGGGCTGGATCCCCATCAGCCTAGATTCCTCTTTTTAATATTTCAAGTGAAGCTAAAGACTATTTTATCACTCACCTTTATTGGAAACCCCCTAAAAATGCTCCATAATTTATGTGTAATACTCGCCCTTCCACACTTCTAGGTCTGTGGTATAAAAGCCTTCCCATCCCAGGGGCCCGGCATTAGCTTGGGGGGACACCTAGGAAAGAGGAGGGGGACCTGTGTCCTCCCTCACTACAGATGCTGCATGGTGGCTGCAATAGCCATTCTTCACTATCAGCAGACTGGCATCAATAAGACCAGAAGGGGACCCCCGATCCGGCGGACCAGCAGAGAAGACACATTAAAACTGTTTTATTACATTTTTTAATTGTTTGTGAACTGGGAACCATGTACCAGTTCACATGTTGTGTGGGATGAAGCTATTGTATGCAGCCTTCAGGAGTAACTGGCTCATCACTAGTTGTTATGTATGGCTAAGTACTATGCTTATGTGTTCTCGACTATGGACCCAGCGCCAGATTAAACAGTATAAAGCCCCTTTTTGAGATCATTTTGTTTTGGCGGTTTTGATGCGAGAATTTATTGTGAGAATTCTGTCTTCCATCTGTGAATTTACAGCTCGCACGATAGTTGAATCAATCACTGACAGCGAGCTGCACTAGTTTTGATTGATAAAAGGAAGGGCGCTTATAGGTGGGTCTATTTAAAATTTTTTTAGAAGTTAGAAATGAGCCCCCCAGCAAAAGGCAACCAGCCTGGTCACCGGACATAAGGGCTTATTCCCCAGGGCACAGAAGCCACACAGAGTGGCCCTGCAAGTTACAAAGCCCTATGCACTTCAGTATGGGTTTGGGGCTCGCTTAGGGGTGCCCACTGTCACCCACAGATGCACCTATCCTGGTAAACTGGTATAGGGGTCCCCTGAACACAATACAATAAAGTCCCCCGCTGTCGCTCCTGGTCACTGTGCCACAGCCACCTTGCATGCTCACTCCAGTGGGCCGGCGTGAGGTCAAAGGCTGCAAGATGGTGGCGAGGTGACCGGAGCAGCTGCTGCCCCCAGGAAAGGAAGCTGCTGGCGTGCAAGTAGCAGGATGGCAACACAGGAGTGAGAATTTCGGGACCTGGCCTCCTGGTAAGGTAAGTCATTAAAGCGGGGCAAGACTCACGGGGCCAGGCCCTGGAATCCCAAAGAACGTATCGTGGATATGGCCAGTCGGCTGCACCACCTCACAGCTCCAATTCCCAGAGAGTGGCTTGGGCAGGGGGTCCCAATGATCGGTGGACCCATAATTGGATTTCCATCTGCTTTAATAAGCATGCAGTGGTTTGCCTGCTTATTATTGACCTTTTTAATTTGTAAAGTAAAGTTAGAGTAAACAAATTAGAGCTCTCTGCTGATCTTTGGGGCGGTCCCCTTCCAGTCCTGGAACCTTGGAATTTTCCAGAATGGCGACATTCCTCCTTCATAATAAAGTGGTGCTCCCTGCAAAGCACAAAAACGATAAAAGGGATTAAAAATAATAATGTCCACAAAACATGCGTCCATCGCAGCAGAGATGTCACTCTTTCTCAGAGTTTAACTGCGCAATGCGTTCCTGGGCTTCCACGACAGGCAGCTTCCAATGACCTGGAACGTCTTGGTCTCTGCTTTGCTCTCGGCCACAACCAGATGTTCGATTCGCCATCGCCGCAAAGGGTCAGCGAGATCATATATTGGGGGAATCTTCTGTTCTTCTATGACCTTAATGCTTACCTCAACCTCAGGAAACATCTTCCTAAATTCTTCTATGACCTTTATGTTTACCTTAACCCCCATGAATCATCTTCTTCTATTCTACTATGACCTTAATGCTTACCTTAACCCCATGAAACATCTTCTTCTATTCTTCTATGACCTTAATGCTTACCTTAACCCCATGAAACATTTTCTTCTATTCTTCTATGACCTTAATGCTTACCTTAACCCCATGAAACATCTTCTTCTATTCTTCTGTTACCTTAATGCTTACCTTAACCCCATGAAACATCTTCTTCTATTCTTCTGTTACCTTAATGCTTACCTCAACCCCATGAAACATGAAGCAGCTGTAAGTCTCTCATTTTGTAGCCCTCGTAATCAGGGCTTTGAATCATGCGCAAGCCCTCGCTAATGACGGCTCAGTCGCATGTACGCTAAAAACATACAAAGCATTTACACGAACGAGAAGCTTACATGCAACAACAAAAACGCTTATACAATGGCAAAATCTGCTGAGAAACACACAACTGGCCCAAGCCAACGGAAAATATACCAATTCACCGGCATTTTCATGTGAAAGTTCAGCTAAAAGAGGCTGTGAATCGACCTTTACCCATCCCAGTCTCTGACACCCCTGCACCCCCATCCTTGCCTCTCACACCCCGCACCCATCCCAGTCTCTGACACCCTGCACCCCCATCCTTGCCTCTCACACCCCGCACCCATCCCAGTCTCTGACACTCCCGCACCCATCCCAGTCTCTGACACACCCTGCACCCATCCCAGTCTCTGACACCCTGCACCCATCCCAGTCTCTAACACCCCCCGCACCCATCCCAGTGTCTGACACCCTGCACCCATCCCAGTCTCTGACACCCCGTACCCATCCCAGTCTCTGACACCCTGCACCCCCATCCTTGCCTCTCACACCCCGCACCCATCCCAGTCTCTGACACTCCCGCACCCATCCCAGTCTCTGACACACCCTACACCCATCCCAGTCTCTGACACCCTGCACCCATCCCAGTCTCTGACACACCCCGCACCCATCCCAGTCTCTGACACTCCCGCACCCATCCTTGCCTCTCACACCCCGCACCCATGTCAGTCTCTGACACCCTGCACCCATCCCAGTCTCTGACACCCTGCACCCATCCCAGTCTCTGACACTCCCACACCCATCCCAGTCTCTGACACCCTGCACCCATCCCAGTCTCTGACACCCTGCACCCATCCCAGTCTCTGTCACTCCCACACCCATCCCAGTCTCTGACACCCTGCACCCATACCAGTCTCTGACACTCCCGCACCCATCCCAGTCTCTGACACTCCCGCACCCATCCCAGTCTCTGACACTCCCGCACCCATCCCAGTCTCTGACACTCCCGCACCCATCCCAGTCTCTGACACCCTGCACCCACCCCAGTCTCTGACACCCTGCACCCCCATCCTTGCCTCTCACACCCCGCACCCATCCCAGTCTCTGACACTCCCGCACCCATCCCAGTCTCTGACACACCCCGCACCCATCCCAGTCTCTGACACTCCCGCACCCATCCTTGCCTCTCACACCCCGCACCCATGTCAGTCTCTGACACCCTGCACCCATCCCAGTCTCTGACACCCTGCACCCATCCCAGTCTCTGACACTCCCACACCCATCCCAGTCTCTGACACTCCCGCACCCATCCCAGTCTCTGACACTCCCGCACCCATCCCAGTCTCTGACACTCCCGCACCCATCCCAGTCTCTGACACCCCGCACCCATCCCAGTCTCTGACACCCTGCACCCCCATCCTTGCCTCTCACACCCCGCACCCATCCCAGTCTCTGACACTCCCGCACCCATCCCAGTCTCTGACACACCCTGCACCCATCCCAGTCTCTGACACCCTGCACCCATCCCAGTCTCTAACACCCCCCGCACCCATCCCAGTGTCTGACACCCTGCACCCATCCCAGTCTCTGACACCCCGTACCCATCCCAGTCTCTGACACCCTGCACCCCCATCCTTGCCTCTCACACCCCGCACCCATCCCAGTCTCTGACACTCCCGCACCCATCCCAGTCTCTGACACACCCTACACCCATCCCAGTCTCTGACACCCTGCACCCATCCCAGTCTCTGACACACCCCGCACCCATCCCAGTCTCTGACACTCCCGCACCCATCCTTGCCTCTCACACCCCGCACCCATGTCAGTCTCTGACACCCTGCACCCATCCCAGTCTCTGACACCCTGCACCCATCCCAGTCTCTGACACTCCCACACCCATCCCAGTCTCTGACACTCCCGCACCCATCCCAGTCTCTGACACTCCCGCACCCATCCCAGTCTCTGACACTCCCGCACCCATCCCAGTCTCTGACACCCTGCACCCATCCCAGTCTCTGACACTCCCACACCCATCCCAGTCTCTGACACTCCCGCACCCATCCCAGTCTCTGACACTCCCACACCCATCCCAGTCTCTGACACTCCCGCACCCATCCCAGTCTCTGACACTCCCGCACCCATCCCAGTCTCTGACACCCTGCACCCATCCCAGTCTCTGACACACCCCGCACCCATCCCAGTCTCTGACACCCCTGCACCCCCATCCTTGCCTCTCACACCTCGCACCCATCCCATTCTCTGACACCCTGCACCCATCCCAGTCTCTGACACTCTCGCACCCATCCCAGTCTCTGACACCCTGCACCCATCCCAGTCTCTGACACTCCCGCACCCATCCGAGTCTCTGACACCCTGCACCCATCCGAGTCTCTGACACCCTGCACCCATCCCAGTCTCTCACACCCCGCACCCATCCCAGTCTCTGACTCTCCCACACCCATCCCAGTCTCTGACACCTCTGCACCCATCCCAGTCTCTGACTCTCCCACACCCATCCCAGTCTCTGACACTCCCGCACCCATCCCAGTCTCTCACACCCCGCACCCATCCCAGTCTCTGACACTCCCGCACCCATCCGAGTCTCTGACACCCCGCACCCATCCCAGTCTCTGACACCCCGCACCCATCCCAGTCTCTGACACCCCGCACCCATCCCAGTCTCTGACACCCCGCACCCATCCCAGTCTCTGACACCCCGCACCCATCCCAGTCTCTGACACCTCTGCACCCTTCACAGTCTCTGACACTCCCGCACCCATCCCAGTCTCTGACACTCCCGCACCCATCCCAGTCTCTGACACTCCCGCACCCATGCCAGTCTCTGACACCCCGCACCCATCCCAGTCTCTGACACCTCTGCACCCTTCACAGTATCTGACACTCCCGCACCCATCCCAGTCTCTGACACTCCCGCACCCATCCCAGTCTCTGACACTCCCGCACCCATCCCAGTCTCTGACACTCCTGCACCCATCCCAGTCTCTGACACTCCCGCACCCATGCCAGTCTCTGACACCCTGCACCCACCCCAGTCTCTGACAACCCGCACCCATCCCAGTCTCTGACACCTCTGCACCCTTCCCAGTCTCTGACACGCCCGCACCCATCCCAGTCTCTGACACCCTGCACCCATCCCAGTCTCTGACACCCTGCACCCATCCCAGTCTCTGACACTCCCGCACCCATCCCAGTCTCTGACACTCCCGCACCTATCCCAGTCTCTGACACCCCTGCACCCATCCGAGTCTCTGACACCCCGCACCCATCCCAGTCTCTGACACCCTGCACCCATCCCAGTCTCTGACACCCTGCACCCATCCCAGTCTCTCACACCCTGCACCCATCCCAGTCTCTGACACTCCCGCACCCATCCGAGTCTCTGACACCCCGCACCCATACCAGTCTCTGACACCCTGCACCCATCCCAGTCTCTGACACCCCGCACCCATCCCAGTCTCTGACACATCTGCACCCTTCACAGTCTCTGACACTCCCGCACCCATCCCAGTCTCTGACACTCCCGCACCCATCCCAGTCTCTGACACTCCCGCACCCACCCCAGTCTCTGACACGCCCGCACCCATCCCAGTCTCTGACACCCTGCACCCATCCCAGTCTCGGACACCCCGCACCCATCCCAGTCTCTGACACATCTGCACCCTTCACAATCTCTGACACTCCCGCACCCATCCCAGTCTCTGACACTCCCGCACCCATCCCAGTCTCTGACACCCCCGCACCCATGCCAGTCTCTGACACTCCAGCACCCATCCCAGTCTCTGACACTCCCGCACCCATGCCAGTCTCTGACACCTCTGCACCCTTCCCAGTCTCTGACACACCCCGCACCCATCCCAGTCTCTGACACTCCCGCACCCATGCCAGTCTCTGACACCTCTGCACCCTTCCCAGTCTCTGACACACCCCGCACCCATCCCAGTCTCTGACACTCCCGCACCCATCCCAGTCTCTGACACTCCCGCACCCATCCCAGTCTCTGACACTCCCGCACCCATCCCAGTCTCTGACACTCCCGCACCCATGCCAGTCTCTGACACCCTGCACCTATCCCAGTCTCTGACACCCTGCACCCATCCCAGTCTCTGACACTCCCGCACCCATCCGAGTCTCTGACACTCCCGCACCCATCCAAGTCTCTGACACCCCGCACCCATCCCAGTCTCTGACACCCTGCACCCATCCCAGTCTCTGACACCCTGCACCCATCCCAGTCTCTCACACCCGCACCCATCCCAGTCTCTGACACTCCCGCACCCATCCGAGTCTCTGACACCCCGCACCCATCCCAGTCTCTGACACCCCGCACCCATCCCAGTCTCTGACACTCCCGCACCCATCCGAGTCTCTGACACCCCGCACCCATCCCAGTATCTGACACCCCGCACCCATCCCAGTCTCTGACACTCCCGCACCCACCCCAGTCTCTGACACTCCCGCACCCATCCCAGTCTCTGACACCCCCGCACCCATCCCAGTCTCTGACACTCCCGCACCCATCCCAGTCTCTGACACTCCCGCACCCACCCCAGTCTCTGACACTCCCGCACCCATCCCAGTCTCTGACACCCCCGCACCCACACCAGTCTCTGACACCCTGCACCCATCCCAGTCTCTGACACCCCCGCACCCACACCAGTCTCTGACACCCTGCACCCATCCCAGTCTCTGACACCCTGCACCCATCCCAGTCTCTGACACCCCCGCACCGAATCCAGTCTCTGACACCCTGCACCCATCCCAGTCTCTGACACCCCCGCACCCACACCAGTCTCTGACACCCTGCACCCTTCACAGTCTCTGACACCCCCGCACCGACACCAGTCTCTGACACCCTGCACCCATCCCAGTCTCTGACACCCCGCACCCATCCCAGTCTCTGACACATCTGCACCCTTCACAGTCTCTGACACTCCCGCACCCATCCCAGTCTCTGACACTCCCGCACCCATCCCAGTCTCTGACACCCCGCACCCATCCCAGTCTCTGACACATCTGCACCCTTCACAGTCTCTGACACTCCCGCACCCATCCCAGTCTCTGACACTCCCGCACCCATCCCAGTCTCTGACACTCCCGCACCCATCCCAGTCTCTGACACCCCCGCACCCATCCCAGTCTCTGACACCCCCGCACCCATCCCAGTCTCTGACACTCCCGCACCCATCCCAGTCTCTGACACTCCCGCACCCATCCCAGTCTCTGACACACCCCGCACCCATCCCAGTCTCTGACACCCTGCACCCATCCCAGTCTCTGACACTCCCGCACCCATGCCAGTCTCTGACACTCCCGCACCCATGCCAGTCTCTGACACCCTGCACCCATCCCAGTCTCTGACAACCCGCACCCATCCCAGTCTCTGACACCTCTGCACCCTTCCCAGTCTCTGACACGCCCGCACCTATCCCAGTCTCTGACACCCTGCACCCATCCCAGTCTCTGACACTCCCGCACCCACCCCAGTCTCTGACACTCCCGCACCCATCCGAGTCTCTGACACCCCTGCACCCATCCGAGTCTCTGACACCCCGCACCCATCCCAGTCTCTGACACCCTGCACCCATCCCAGTCTCTGACACCCTGCACCCATCCCAGTCTCTCACACCCTGCACCCATCCCAGTCTCTGACACTCCCGCACCCATCCGAGTCTCTGACACCCCGCACCCATCCCAGTCTCTGACACCCCGCACCCATCCCAGTCTCTGACACTCCCGCACCCATCCGTGTCTCTGACACCCCGCACCCATCCCAGTCTCTGACACCCCGCACCCATCCCAGTCTCTGACACTCCCGCACCCATCCCAGTCTCTGACACTCCCGCACCCATCCCAGTCTCTGACACTCCCGCACCCATCCCAGTCTCTGACACTCCCGCACCCACCCCAGTCTCTGACACTCCCGCACCCATCCCAGTCTCTGACACCCCCGCACCCATCCCAGTCTCTGACACTCCCGCACCCATCCCAGTCTCTGACACTCCCGCACCCATCCCAGTCTCTGACACTCCCGCACCCACCCCAGTCTCTGACACTCCCGCACCCATCCCAGTCTCTGACACCCCCGCACCCATCCCAGTCTCTGACACCCTGCACCCATCCCAGTCTCTGACACCCCCGCACCCACACCAGTCTCTGACACCCTGCACCCATCCCAGTCTCTGACACCCTGCACCCATCCCAGTCTCTGACACCCCCGCACCGACACCAGTCTCTGACACCCTGCACCCATCCCAGTCTCTGACACCCCCGCACCCACACCAGTCTCTGACACTCTGCACCCATCCCAGTCTCTGACACCCCCGCACCGACACCAGTCTCTGACACCCTGCACCCATCCCAGTCTCTGACACCCTGCACCCATCCCAGTCTCTGACACCCCCGCACCCATCCCAGTCTCTGACACCTCTGCACCCATCCCAGTCTCTGACACCTCTGCACCCATCCCAGTCTCTGACACCCTGCACCCATCCCAGTCTCTGACACTCCCGCAGCCATCCCAGTCTCTGACACCCTGCACCCATCCCAGTCTCTGACACCCCCGCACACCGACACCAGTCTCTGACACCCTGCACCCATCCCAGTCTCTGACACCCTGCACCCATCCCAGTCTCTGACATCCCCGCATCCATCCCAGTCTCTGACACTCCCGCACCCATCCCAGTCTCTGCCACCCCCGCACCCATCCCAGTCTCTGACACTCCCGCAGCCATCCCAGTCTCTGACACTCCCGCACCCATCCCAGTCTCTGACACTCCCGCACCCATCCCAGTCTCTGACATCCCCGCATCCATCCCAGTCTCTGACACTCCCGCACCCATCCCAGTCTCTGACACTCCCGCACCCATCCCAGTCTCTGACACTCCCGCACCCATCCCAGTCTCTGACACTCCCGCACCCATCCCTGTCTCTGACACCCCGCACCCATCCCAGTCTCTGACACCCCTGCACCCATCCCAGTCTCTGACAAACCTGCGCCCCCATCCTTGCCTCTCACACCCCGCACCCATCCCAGTCTCTGACAACCCTGCGCCCCCATCCTTGCCTCTCACACCCCGCACCCATCCCAGTCTCTGACAAACCTGCGCCCCCATCCTTGCCTCTCACACCCCGCACCCATCCCAGTCTCTGACAACCCTGCGCCCCCATCCTTGCCTCTCACACCCCGCACCCATCCCAGTCTCTGACACCCTGCACCCATCCCAGTCTCTGACACCCCGCACCCATCCCAGTCTCTGACACTCCCGCACCCATCCCGGTCTCTGACACCCCAGCACCCCTGCCAGTCTCTGACACTCTCGCACCCATCCCAGTCTCTTACACCCCTGCACCCCCATCCTTGCCTCTCACACCCTTGCACCCCCATCCTTGGCTCTCACACCCCGCATCCATCCCAGTCTCTGACACTCCCGCACCCATCCGAGTCTCTGACACCCCGCACCCATCCCAGTCTCTGACACCCTGCACCCATCCCAGTCTCTGACACCCCGCACCCATCCCAGTCTCTGACAACCTGCACCCATCCCAGTCTCTGACACCCCGCACCCATCCCAGTCTCTGACACCCTGCACCCATCCCAGTCTCTGACACCCCGCACCCATCCCAGTCTCTGACACTCCCGCACCCATCCCTGTCTCTGACACCTCTGCACCCTTCCCAGTCTCTGACACTCCCGCACCCATGCCAGTCTCTGACACTCCCGCACCCATCCCAGTCTCTGACACCCCGCACCCATCCCTGTCTCTGACACCTCTGCACCCTTCCCAGTCTCTGACACTCCCGCACCCATCCCAGTCTCTGACACTCCCGCACCCATCCCAGTCTCTGACACTCCCACACCCATCCCAGTCTCTGACACCCCAGCACCCATGCCAGTCTCTGACACTCTCGCACCCATCCCAGTCTCTGACACCCCTGCACCCCCATTCTTGCCTCTCACACCCCGCATCCATCCCAGTCTCTGACACTCCCGCACCCATCCGAGTCTCTGACACCCCGCACCCATCCCAGTCTCTGACACCCTGCACCCATCCCAGTCTCTGACAGCCCGCACCCATCCCTGTCTCTGACACCTCTGCACCCTTCCCAGTCTCTGACACTCCCGCACCCACCCCAGTCTCTGCCACCCCCGCACCCATCCCAGTCTCTGACACCCCGCACCCATCCCAGTCTCTGACACTCCCGCACCCATCCCAGTCTCTGACACACCCCGCACTCATCCCAGTCTCTGACACCCCACACCCATCCCAGTCTCTGACACTCCCGCACCCATCCCAGTCTCTGACACACCCTGCACCCATCCCAGTCTCTGACACGCCCACACCCATCCCAGTCTCTGACACTCCCACACCCATCTCAGTCTCTAACACACCCTCAGCCATCCCAGTCTCTAACACACCTCTGCACCCATCCCAGTCTTTGACACACCCTGCACCCATCCCAGTCTCTGACACCCTGCACCCATCCCAGTCTCTGACACCCTGCACCCATCCCAGTCTCTGACACTCCCACACCCATCCCAGTCTCTGACACCCCCGCACCCACACCAGTCTCTGACACCCTGCACCCATCCCAGTCTCTGACACCCCGCACCCATCCCAGTCTCTGACACTCCCGCACCCATCCCGGTCTCTGACACCCCAGCACCCCTGCCAGTCTCTGACACTCTCGCACCCATCCCAGTCTCTGACACCCCTGCACCCCCATCCTTGCCTCTCACACCCCGCATCCATCCCAGTCTCTGACACTCCCGCACCCATCCGAGTCTCTGACACCCCGCACCCATCCCAGTCTCTGACACCTCTGCACCCATCCCAGTCTCTGACACCCTGCACCCATCCCTGTCTCTGACACCTCTGCACCCTTCCCAGTCTCTGACACTCCCGCACCCATCCCAGTCTCTGACACTCCCGCACCCATCCCGGTCTCTGACACTCCCGCACCCATCCCAGTCTCTGACACTCCCGCACCCATCCCGGTCTCTGACACCCCAGCACCCATGCCAGTCTCTGACACTCTCGCACCCATCCCAGTCTCTGACACCCCTGCACCCCCATTCTTGCCTCTCACACCCCGCATCCATCCCAGTCTCTGACACTCCCGCACCCATCCGAGTCTCTGACACCCCGCACCCATCCCAGTCTCTGACACCCTGCACCCATCCCAGTCTCTGACACCCCGCACCCATCCCTGTCTCTGACACCTCTGCACCCTTCCCAGTCTCTGACACTCCCGCATCCACCCCAGTCTCTGCCACCCCCGCACCCATCCCAGTCTCTGACACCCTGCACCCATCCTAGTCTCTGACACCCCGCACCCATCCCAGTCTCTGACACTCCCGCACCCATCCCAGTCTCTGACACACCCCGCACTCATCCCAGTCTCTGACACCCCACACCCATCCCAGTCTCTGACACTCCCGCACCCATCCCAGTCTCTGACACACCCTGCACCCATCCCAGTCTCTGACACGCCCACACCCATTCCAGTCTCTGACACTCCCACACCCATCTCAGTCTCTAACACACCCTCACCCATCCCAATCTCTAACACACCTCTGCACCCATCCCAGTCTTTGACACACCCTGCACCCATCCCAGTCTCTGACACACCCTGCACCCATCCCAGTCTCTGACACTCCCGCACCCAACCCAGTCTCTGACACACCCTGCACCCATCCCAGTCTCTGACACGCCCACACCCATCCCAGTCTCTGACACGCCCACACCCATCTCAGTCTCTAACACACCCTCACCCATCCCAGTCTCTAACACACCCATCCCAGTCTCTAACACACCTCTGCACCCATCCCAGTCTTTGACACACCCTGCACCCATCCCAGTCTCTGACACCCTGCACCCATCCCAGTCTCTGACACTCCCTGCACCCATCCCAGTCTCTGACACCCTGCACCCATCCCAGTCTCTGACACCCTGCACCCATCCCAGTCTCTGACACACCCTGCACCCATCCCAGTCTCTGACACACCCTGCACCCATCCCAGTCTCTGACACTCCCGCACCCATCCCAGTCTCTGACACACCCTGCACCCATCCCAGTCTCTGACACTCCCACACCCATCCCAGTCTCTGACACCCCCGCACCCACACCAGTCTCTGACACCCTGCACCCATCCCAGTCTCTGACACTCCCGCACCCATCCCAGTCTCTGACACCCTGCACCCATCCCAGTCTCTGACACCCTGCACCCATCCCAGTCTCTGACACCCCCGCACCGACACCAGTCTCTGACACCCTGCACCCATCCCAGTCTCTGACACCCCCGCACCCACACCAGTCTCTGACACTCTGCACCCATCCCAGTCTCTGACACCCCCGCACCGACACCAGTCTCTGACACCCTGCACCCATCCCAGTCTCTGACACCCTGCACCCATCCCAGTCTCTGACACCCCCGCACCCATCCCAGTCTCTGACACCTCTGCACCCATCCCAGTCTCTGACACCCTGCACCCATCCCAGTCTCTGACACTCCCGCAGCCATCCCAGTCTCTGACACCCTGCACCCATCCCAGTCTCTGACACCCCCGCACCGACACCAGTCTCTGACACCCTGCACTCATCCCAGTCTCTGACACCCTGCACCCATCCCAGTCTCTGACACCCCCGCACCCATCCCAGTCTCTGACACCTCTGCACCCATCCCAGTCTCTGACACCTCTGCACCCATCCCAGTCTCTGACACCCTGCACCCATCCCAGTCTCTGACACTCCCGCAGCCATCCCAGTCTCTGACACTCCCGCACCCATCCCAGTCTCTGACATCCCCGCACCCATCCCAGTCTCTGACACTCCCGCACCCATCCCAGTCTCTGACACTCCCGCAGCCATCCCAGTCTCTGACACTCCCGCACCCATCCCAGTCTCTGACACTCCCTCAGCCATCCCAGTCTCTGACACCTCTGCACCCATCCCAGTCTCTGACACACCCCGCACCCATCCCAGTCTCTGACACTCCCGCAGCCATCCCAGTCTCTGACATCCCGCACCCATCCCAGTCTCTGACACTCCCGCACCCATCCCAGTCTCTGACACCCCCGCACCCATCCCAGTCTCTGACACTCCCGCACCCATCCCAGTCTCTGACACTCCCGCAGCCATCCCAGTCTCTGACATCCCCGCACCCATCCCAGTCTCTGACACTCCCGCACCCATCTCAGTCTCTGACACTCCCG
Organism: Gastrophryne carolinensis; assembly: GCA_027917425.1. NCBI lineage: Eukaryota > Metazoa > Chordata > Amphibia > Anura > Microhylidae > Gastrophryne > Gastrophryne carolinensis. The sequence goes on along the minus strand of CM051236.1, from coordinate 252,520,996 downwards.
CACCCATCCGAGTCTCTGACACTCCCGCAGCCATCCCAGTCTCTGACACTCCCGCACCCATCCCTGTCTCTGACACCCCGCACCCATCCCAGTCTCTGACACCCCTGCACCCATCCCAGTCTCTGACAAACCTGCGCCCCCATCCTTGCCTCTCACACCCCGCACCCATCCCAGTCTCTGACAACCCTGCGCCCCCATCCTTGCCTCTCACACCCCGCACCCATCCCAGTCTCTGACACCCCGCACCCATCCCAGTCTCTGACACCCCGCACCCATCCCAGTCTCTGACACTCCCGCACCCATCCCAGTCTCTGACACTCCCGCACCCACCCCAGTCTCTGACACTCCCGCACCCATCCCAGTCTCTGACACCCCCGCACCCATCCCAGTCTCTGACACTCCCGCACCCATCCCAGTATCTGACACTCCCGCACCCACCCCAGTCTCTGACACTCCCGCACCCACACCAGTCTCTGACACCCTGCACCCATCCCAGTCTCTGACACCCTGCACCCATCCCAGTCTCTGACACCCCCGCACCGACACCAGTCTCTGACACCCTGCACCCATCCCAGTCTCTGACACCCTGCACCCATCCCAGTCTCTGACACCCCCGCACCCACACCAGTCTCTGACACCCTGCACCCATCCCAGTCTCTGACACCCCCGCACCGACACCAGTCTCTGACACCCTGCACCCATCCCAGTCTCTGACACCCCGCACCCATCCCAGTCTCTGACACATCTGCACCCTTCACAGTCTCTGACACTCCCGCACCCATCCCAGTCTCTGACACTCCCGCACCCATCCCAGTCTCTGACACCCCGCACCCATCCCAGTCTCTGACACATCTGCACCCTTCACAGTCTCTGACACTCCCGCACCCATCCCAGTCTCTGACACTCCCGCACCCATCCCAGTCTCTGACACTCCCGCACCCATCCCAGTCTCTGACACCCCCGCACCCATGCCAGTCTCTGACACTCCCGCACCCATCCCAGTCTCTGACACTCCCGCACCCATCCCAGTCTCTGACAACCCGCACCCATCCCAGTCTCTGACACCCTGCACCCATCCCAGTCTCTGACAACCCGCACCCATCCCAGTCTCTGACACCTCTGCACCCTTCCCAGTCTCTGACACGCCCGCACCTATCCCAGTCTCTGACACCCTGCACCCATCCCAGTCTCTGACACTCCCGCACCCACCCCAGTCTCTGACACTCCCGCACCCATCCGAGTCTCTGACACCCCTGCACCCATCCGAGTCTCTAACACCCCGCACCCATCCCAGTCTCTGACACCCTGCACCCATCCCAGTCTCTGACACCCTGCACCCATCCCAGTCTCATACACCCTGCACCCATCCCAGTCTCTGACACTCCCGCACCCATCCGAGTCTCTGACACCCCGCACCCATCCCAGTCTCTGACACCCCGCACCCATCCCAGTCTCTGACACTCCCGCACCCATCCGTGTCTCTGACACCCCGCACCCATCCCAGTCTCTGACACCCCGCACCCATCCCAGTCTCTGACACTCCCGCACCCATCCCAGTCTCTGACACTCCCGCACCCACCCCAGTCTCTGACACTCCCGCACCCATCCCAGTCTCTGACACCCCCGCACCCATCCCAGTCTCTGACACTCCCGCACCCATCCCAGTCTCTGACACTCCCGCACCCATCCCAGTCTCTGACACTCCCGCACCCACCCCAGTCTCTGACACTCCCGCACCCATCCCAGTCTCTGACACCCCCGCACCCACACCAGTCTCTGACACCCTGCACCCATCCCAGTCTCTGACACCCCCGCACCCACACCAGTCTCTGACACCCTGCACCCATCCCAGTCTCTGACACCCTGCACCCATCCCAGTCTCTGACACCCCCGCACCGACACCAGTCTCTGACACCCTGCACCCATCCCAGTCTCTGACACCCCCGCACCCACACCAGTCTCTGACACTCTGCACCCATCCCAGTCTCTGACACCCCCGCACCGACACCAGTCTCTGACACCCTGCACCCATCCCAGTCTCTGACACCCTGCACCCATCCCAGTCTCTGACACCCCCGCACCCATCCCAGTCTCTGACACCTCTGCACCCATCCCAGTCTCTGACACCTCTGCACCCATCCCAGTCTCTGACACCCTGCACCCATCCCAGTCTCTGACACTCCCGCAGCCATCCCAGTCTCTGACACCCTGCACCCATCCCAGTCTCTGACACCCCCGCACCGACACCAGTCTCTGACACCCTGCACCCATCCCAGTCTCTGACACCCTGCACCCATCCCAGTCTCTGACACCCCCGCACCCATCCCAGTCTCTGACACCTCTGCACCCATCCCAGTCTCTGACACCTCTGCACCCATCCCAGTCTCTGACACCTCTGCACCCATCCCAGTCTCTGACACTCCCGCACCCATCCCAGTCTCTGACACTCCCGCACCCATCCCTGTCTCTGACACCCCGCACCCATCCCAGTCTCTGACACTCCCGCACCCATCCCTGTCTCTGACACCCCGCACCCATCCCAGTCTCTGACACCCTGCACCCATCCCAGTCTCTGACACCCTGCACCCATCCCAGTCTCTGACACCCCCGCACCCATCCCAGTCTCTGACACCTCTGCACCCATCCCAGTCTCTGACACCTCTGCACCCATCCCAGTCTCTGACACCCTGCACCCATCCCAGTCTCTGACACTCCCGCAGCCATCCCAGTCTCTGACACCCCCGCATCCATCCCAGTCTCTGACACTCCCGCACCCATCCCAGTCTCTGACACTCCCGCAGCCATCCCAGTCTCTGACACTCCCGCACCCATCCCAGTCTCTGACACTCCCGCACCCATCCCAGTCTCTGACACTCCCGCACCCATCCCAGTCTCTGACACTCCCGCACCCATCCCAGTCTCTGACACTCCCGCACCCATCCCTGTCTCTGACACCCCGCACCCATCCCAGTCTCTGACACCCCTGCACCCATCCCAGTCTCTGACAAACCTGCGCCCCCATACTTGCCTCTCACACCCCGCACCCATCCCAGTCTCTGACAACCCTGCGCCCCCATCCTTGCCTCTCACACCCCGCACCCATCCCAGTCTCTGACACCCTGCACCCATCCCAGTCTCTGACACCCCGCACCCATCCCAGTCTCTGACACTCCCGCACCCATCCCGGTCTCTGACACCCCAGCACCCCTGCCAGTCTCTGACACTCTCGCACCCATCCCAGTCTCTGACACCCCTGCACCCCCATCCTTGCCTCTCACACCCCGCACCCATCCCAGTCTCTGACACCCTGCACCCATCCCAGTCTCTGACACCCCGCACCCATCCCAGTCTCTGACAACCTGCACCCATCCCAGTCTCTGACACCCCGCACCCATCCCAGTCTCTGACACCCCGCACCCATCCCAGTCTCTGACACCCTGCACCCATTCCAGTCTCTGACACCCCGCACCCATCCCAGTCTCTGACACTCCCGCACCCATCCCTGTCTCTGACACCTCTGCACCCTTCCCAGTCTCTGACACTCCCGCACCCATCCCAGTCTCTGACACCCCAGCACCCATGCCAGTCTCTGACACTCCCGCACCCATCCCAGTCTCTGGCACCCCGCATCCATCCCTGTCTCTGACACCTCTGCACCCTTCCCAGTCTCTGACACTCCCGCACCCATCCCAGTCTCTGACACTCCCACACCCATCCCGGTCTCTGACACCCCAGCACCCATGCCAGTCTCTGACACTCTCGCACCCATCCCAGTCTCTGACACCCCTGCACCCCCATTCTTGCCTCTCACACCCCGCATCCATCCCAGTCTCTGACACTCCCGCACCCATCCGAGTCTCTGACACCCCGCACCCATCCCAGTCTCTGACACCCTGCACCCATCCCAGTCTCTGACAGCCCGCACCCATCCTTGTCTCTGACACCTTTGCACCCTTCCCAGTCTCTGACACTCCCGCACCCACCCCAGTCTCTGCCACCCCCGCACCCATCCCAGTCTCTGACACCCTGCACCCATCCTAGTCTCTGACACCCCGCACCCATCCCAGTCTCTGACACTCCTGCACCCATCCCAGTCTCTGACACACCCCGCACTCATCCCAGTCTCTGACACCCCACACCCATCCCAGTCTCTGACACTCCCGCACCCATCCCAGTCTCTGACACACCCTGCACCCATCCCAGTCTCTGACACGCCCACACCCATCCCAGTCTCTGACACTCCCACACCCATCTCAGTCTCTAACACACCCTCAGCCATCCCAGTCTCTAACACACATCTGCACCCATCCCAGTCTTTGACACACCCTGCACCCATCCCAGTCTCTGACACCCTGCACCCATCCCAGTCTCTGACACTCCCTGCACCCATCCCAGTCTCTGACACCCTGCACCCATCCCAGTCTCTGACACACCCTGCACCCATCCCAGTCTCTGACACACCCTGCACCCATCCCAGTCTCTGACACTCCCGCACCCATCCCAGTCTTTGACACACCCTGCACCCATCCCAGTCTCTGACACACCCTGCACCCATCCCAGTCTCTGACACTCCCGCACCCAACCCAGTCTCTGACACACCCTGCACCCATCCCAGTCTCTGACACGCCCACACCCATCCCAGTCTCTGACACGCCCACACCCATCTCAGTCTCTAACACACCCTCACCCATCCCAGTCTCTAACACACCCATCCCAGTCTCTAACACACCTCTGCACCCATCCCAGTCTTTGACACACCCTGCACCCATCCCAGTCTCTGACACCCTGCACCCATCCCAGTCTCTGACACTCCCTGCACCCATCCCAGTCTCTGACACCCTGCACCCATCCCAGTCTCTGACACACCCTGCACCCATCCCAGTCTCTGACACACCCTGCACCCATCCCAGTCTCTGACACTCCCGCACCCATCCCAGTCTCTGACACACCCTGCACCCATCCCAGTCTCTGACACTCCCACACCCATCCCAGTCTCTGACACCCCCGCACCCACACCAGTCTCTGACACCCTGCACCCATCCCAGTCTCTGACACCCCGCACCCATCCCAGTCTCTGACACTCCCGCACCCATCCCGGTCTCTGACACCCCAGCACCCCTGCCAGTCTCTGACACTCTCGCACACATCCCAGTCTCTGACACCCCTGCACCCCCATCCTTGCCTCTCACACCCCTGCACCCCCATCCTTGCCTCTCACACCCCGCATCCATCCCAGTCTCTGACACTCCCGCACCCATCCGAGTCTCTGACACCCCGCACCCATCCCAGTCTCTGACACCTCTGCACCCATCCCAGTCTCTGACACCCTGCACCCATCCCTGTCTCTGACACCTCTGCACCCTTCCCAGTCTCTGACACTCCCGCACCCATCCCAGTCTCTGACACTCCCGCACCCATCCCAGTCTCTGACACCCCAGCACCCATGCCAGTCTCTGACACTCCCGCACCCATCCCAATCTCTGACACCCCGCACCCATCCCTGTCTCTGACACCTCTGCACCCTTCCCAGTCTCTGACACTCCCGCACCCATCCCAGTCTCTGACACTCCCGCACCCATCCCGGTCTCTGACACCCCAGCACCCATGCCAGTCTCTGACACTCTCGCACCCATCCCAGTCTCTGACACCCCGGCACCCCCATTCTTGCCTCTCACACCCCGCATCCATCCCAGTCTCTGACACTCCCGCACCCATCCGAGTCTCTGACACCCCGCACCCATCCCAGTCTCTGACACCCTGCACCCATCCCAGTCTCTGACACCCCGCACCCATCCCTGTCTCTGACACCTCTGCACCCTTCCCAGTCTCTGACACTCCCGCACCCACCCCAGTCTCTGCCACCCCCGCACCCATCCCAGTCTCTGACACCCTGCACCCATCCTAGTCTCTGACACCCCGCACCCATCCCAGTCTCTGACACTCCCGCACCCATCCCAGTCTCTGACACACCCCGCACTCATCCCAGTCTCTGACACCCCACACCCATCCCAGTCTCTGACACTCCCGCACCCATCCCAGTCTCTGACACACCCTGCACCCATCCCAGTCTCTGACACGCCCACACCCATCCCAGTCTCTGACACTCCCACACCCATCTCAGTCTCTAACACACCCTCACCCATCCCAATCTCTAACACACCTCTGCACCCATCCCAGTCTTTGACACACCCTGCACCCATCCCAGTCTCTGACACACCCTGCACCCATCCCAGTCTCTGACACTCCCGCACCCATCCCAGTCTCTGACACACCCTGCACCCATCCCAGTCTCTGACACTCCCGCACCCATCCCAGTCTTTGACACACCCTGCACCCATCCCAGTCTCTGACACACCCTGCACCCATCCCAGTCTCTGACACTCCCGCACCCAACCCAGTCTCTGACACACCCTGCACCCATCCCAGTCTCTGACACGCCCACACCCATCCCAGTCTCTGACACGCCCACACCCATCTCAGTCTCTAACACACCCTCACCCATCCCAGTCTCTAACACACCCATCCCAGTCTCTAACACACCTCTGCACCCATCCCAGTCTTTGACACACCCTGCACCCATCCCAGTCTCTGACACCCTGCACCCATCCCAGTCTCTGACACTCCCTGCACCCATCCCAGTCTCTGACACCCTGCACCCATCCCAGTCTCTGACACACCCTGCACCCATCCCAGTCTCTGACACACCCTGCACCCATCCCAGTCTCTGACACTCCCGCACCCATCCCAGTCTCTGACACACCCTGCACCCATCCCAGTCTCTGACACTCCCACACCCATCCCAGTCTCTGACACCCCCGCACCCACACCAGTCTCTGACACCCTGCACCCATCCCAGTCTCTGACACTCCCGCACCCATCCCAGTCTCTGACACCCCCGCACCCACACCAGTCTCTGACACCCTGCACCCATCCCAGTCTCTGACACCCTGCACCCATCCCAGTCTCTGACACCCCCGCACCGACACCAGTCTCTGACACCCTGCACCCATCCCAGTCTCTGACACCCCCGCACCCACACCAGTCTCTGACACTCTGCACCCATCCCAGTCTCTGACACCCCCGCACCGACACCAGTCTCTGACACCCTGCACCCATCCCAGTCTCTGACACCCTGCACCCATCCCAGTCTCTGACACCCCCGCACCCATCCCAGTCTCTGACACCTCTGCACCCATCCCAGTCTCTGACACCCTGCACCCATCCCAGTCTCTGACACTCCCGTAGCCATCCCAGTCTCTGACACCCTGCACCCATCCCAGTCTCTGACACCCCCGCACCGACACCAGTCTCTGACACCCTGCACTCATCCCAGTCTCTGACACCCTGCACCCATCCCAGTCTCTGACACCCCCGCACCCATCCCAGTCTCTGACACCTCTGCACCCATCCCAGTCTCTGACACCCTGCACCCATCCCAGTCTCTGACACTCCCGCAGCCATCCCAGTCTCTGACACTCCCGCACCCATCCCAGTCTCTGACACCCCCGCACCCATCCCAGTCTCTGACACTCCCGCACCCATCCCAGTCTCTGACACTCCCGCACCCACCCCAGTCTCTGACACCCTGCACCCATCCCAGTCTCTGACACACCCTGCACCCATCCCAGTCTCTGACACCCTGCACCCATCCCAGTCTCTGACACCTCTGCACCCATCCCAGTCTCTGACACCCTGCACCCATCCCAGTCTCTGACACTCCCGTAGCCATCCCAGTCTCTGACACCCTGCACCCATCCCAGTCTCTGACACCCCCGCACCGACACCAGTCTCTGACACCCTGCACCCATCCCAGTCTCTGACACCCTGCACCCATCCCAGTCTCTGACACCCCCGCACCCATCCCAGTCTCTGACACCTCTGCACCCATCCCAGTCTCTGACACCCTGCACCCATCCCAGTCTCTGACACTCCCGTAGCCATCCCAGTCTCTGACACCCTGCACCCATCCCAGTCTCTGACACCCCCGCACCGACACCAGTCTCTGACACCCTGCACTCATCCCAGTCTCTGACACCCTGCACCCATCCCAGTCTCTGACACCCCCGCACCCATCCCAGTCTCTGACACCTCTGCACCCATCCCAGTCTCTGACACCCTGCACCCATCCCAGTCTCTGACACTCCCGCAGCCATCCCAGTCTCTGACACTCCCGCACCCATCCCAGTCTCTGACACCCCCGCACCCATCCCAGTCTCTGACACTCCCGCACCCATCCCAGTCTCTGACACTCCCGCAGCCATCCCAGTCTCTGACATCCCCGCACCCATCCCAGTCTCTGACACTCCCGCACCCATCTCAGTCTCTGACACTCCCGCACCCATCCCAGTCTCTGACACTCCCGCAGCCATCCCAGTCTCTGACATCCCCGCACCCATCCCAGTCTCTGACACTCCCGCACCCATCCCTGTCTCTGACACCCCGCACCTATCCCAGTCTCTGACACCCCTGCACCCATCCCAGTCTCTGACAAACCTGCGCCCCCATCCTTGCCTCTCACACCCCGCACCCATCCCAGTCTCTGACAACCCTGCGCCCCCATCCTTGCCTCTCACACCCCGCACCCATCCCAGTCTCTGACACCCCGCACCCATCCCAGTCTCTGACACCCCGCACCCATCCCAGTCTCTGACACTCCCGCACCCATCCCAGTCTCTAACACTCCCGCACCCACCCCAGTCTCTGACACTCCCGCACCCATCCCAGTCTCTGACACCCCCGCACCCATCCCAGTCTCTGACACTCCCGCACCCATCCCAGTCTCTGACACTCCCGCACCCACCCCAGTCTCTGACACTCCCGCACCCATCCCAGTCTCTGACACCCCCGCACCCACACCAGTCTATGACACCCTGCACCCATCCCAGTCTCTGACACCCCCGCACCCACACCAGTCTCTGACACCCTGCACCCATCCCAGTCTCTGACACCCTGCACCCATCCCAGTCTCTGACACCCCCGCACCGACACCAGTCTCTGACACCCTGCACCCATCCCAGTCTCTGACACCCCCGCACCCACACCAGTCTCTGACACCCTGCACCCATCCCAGTCTCTGACACCCCCGCACCGACACCAGTCTCTGACACCCTGCACCCATCCCAGTCTCTGACACCCCGCACCCATCCCAGTCTCTGACACATCTGCACCCTTCACAGTCTCTGACACTCCCGCACCCATCCCAGTCTCTGACACTCCCGCACCCATCCCAGTCTCTGACACCTCTGCACCCTTCCCAGTCTCTGACACGCCCGCACCTATCCCAGTCTCTGACACCCTGCACCCATCCCAGTCTCTGACACTCCCGCACCCACCCCAGTCTCTGACACTCCCGCACCCATCCGAGTCTCTGACACCCCTGCACCCATCCGAGTCTCTGACACCCCGCACCCATCCCAGTCTCTGACACCCTGCACCCATCCCAGTCTCTGACACCCTGCACCCATCCCAGTCTCTCACACCCTGCACCCATCCCAGTCTCTGACACTCCCGCACCCATCCGAGTCTCTGACACCCCGCACCCATCCCAGTCTCTGACACCCCGCACCCATCCCAGTCTCTGACACTCCCGCACCCATCCGTGTCTCTGACACCCCGCACCCATCCCAGTCTCTGACACTCCCGCACCCATCCCAGTCTCTGACACTCCCGCACCCATCCCAGTCTCTGACACTCCCGCACCCATCCCAGTCTCTGACACTCCCGCACCCATCCCAGTCTCTGACACTCCCGCACCCATCCCAGTCTCTGACACTCCCGCACCTACCCCAGTCTCTGACACTCCCGCACCCATCCCAGTCTCTGACACCCCCGCACCCATCCCAGTCTCTGACACTCCCGCACCCATCCCAGTCTCTGACACTCCCGCACCCATCCCAGTCTCTGACACTCCCGCACCCACCCCAGTCTCTGACACTCCCGCACCCATCCCAGTCTCTGACACCCCCGCACCCACACCAGTCTCTGACACCCTGCACCCATCCCAGTCTCTAACACCCCCGCACCCACACCAGTCTCTGATACCCTGCACCCATCCCAGTCTCTGACACCCTGCACCCATCCCAGTCTCTGACACCCCCGCACCGACACCAGTCTCTGACACCCTGCACCCATCCCAGTCTCTGACACCCCCGCACCCACACCAGTCTCTGACACTCTGCACCCATCCCAGTCTCTGACATCCCCGCACCGACACCAGTCTCTGACACCCTGCACCCATCCCAGTCTCTGACACCCTGCACCCATCCCAGTCTCTGACACCCCCGCACCCATCCCAGTCTCTGACACCTCTGCACCCATCCCAGTCTCTGACACCTCTGCACCCATCCCAGTCTCTGACACCCTGCACCCATCCCAGTCTCTGACACTCCCGCAGCTATCCCAGTCTCTGACACCCTGCACCCATCCCAGTCTCTGACACCCCCGCACCGACACCAGTCTCTGACACCCTGCACCCATCCCAGTCTCTGACACCCTGCACCCATCCCAGTCTCTTTCACCCCCGCACCCATCCCAGTCTCTGACACCTCTGCACCCATCCCAGTCTCTGACACCTCTGCACCCATCCCAGTCTCTGACACCCTGCACCCATCCCAGTCTCTGACACTCCCGCAGCCATCCCAGTCTCTGACACTCCCGCACCCATCCCAGTCTCTGACATCCCCGCATCCATCCCAGTCTCTGACACTCCCGCACCCATCCCAGTCTCTGACACTCCCGCACCCATCCCAGTCTCTGACACTCCCGCACCCATCCCAGTCTCTGACATCCCCGCACCCATCCCAGTCTCTGACACTCCCGCACCCATCCCAGTCTCTGACACTCCCGCAGCCATCCCAGTCTCTGACACTCCCGCACCCATCCCAGTCTCTGACACTCCCGCACCCATCCCAGTCTCTGACACTCCCGCAGCCATCCCAGTCTCTGACATCCTGCACCCATCCCAGTCTCTGACACTCCCGCACCCATCCCTGTCTCTGACACCCCGCACCCATCCCAGTCTCTGACACCCCTGCACCCATCCCAGTCTCTGACAAACCTGCGCCCCCATCCTTGCCTCTTACACCCCGCACCCATCCCAGTCTCTGACAACCCTGCGCCCCCATCCTTGCCTCTCACACCCCGCACCCATCCCAGTCTCTGACACCCTGCACCCATCCCAGTCTCTGACACCCCGCACCCATCCCAGTCTCTGACACTCCCGCACCCATCCCGGTCTCTGACACCCCAGCACCCCTGCCAGTCTCTGACACTCTCGCACCCATCCCAGTCTCTGACACCCCTGCACCCCCATCCTTGCCTCTCACACCCCTGCACCCCCATCCTTTCCTCTCACACCCCGCATCCATCCCAGTCTCTGACACTCCCGCACCCATCCGAGTCTCTGACACCCCGCACCCATCCCAGTCTCTGACACCCTGCACCCATCCCAGTCTCTGACACCCCGCACCCATCCCAGTCTCTGACACCCTGCACCCATCCCAGTCTCTGACACCCCGCACCCATCCCAGTCTCTGACACCCCGCACCCATCCCAGTCTCTGACACCCTGCACCCATCCCAGTCTCTGACACCCCGCACCCATCCCAGTCTCTGACACTCCCGCACCCATCCCTGTCTCTGACACCTCTGCACCCTTCCCAGTCTCTGACACTCCCGCACCCATCCCAGTCTCTGACACCCCGCACCCATCCCTGTCTCTGACACCTCTGCACCCTTCCCAGTCTCTGACACTCCCGCACCCATCCCAGTCTCTGACACTCCCGCACCCATCCCGGTCTCTGACACCCCAGCACCCATGCCAGTCTCTGACACTCTCGCACCCATCCCAGTCTCTGACACCCCTGCACCCCCATTCTTGCCTCTCACACCCCGCATCCATCCCAGTCTCTGACACTCCCGCACCCATCCGAGTCTCTGACACCCCGCACCCATCCCAGTCTCTGACACCCTGCACCCATCCCAGTCTCTGACAGCCCGCACCCATCCCTGTCTCTGACACCTCTGCACCCTTCCCAGTCTCTGACACTCCCGCACCCACCCCAGTCTCTGCCACCCCCGCACCCATCCCAGTCTCTGACACCCTGCACCCATCCTAGTCTCTGACACCCCCGCACCCATCCCAGTCTCTGACACCCTGCACCCATCCCAGTCTCTGACACCCCGCACCCATCCCAGTCTCTGACACCCTGCACCCATCCCAGTCTCTGACACCCCACACCCATCCCAGTCTCTGACACTCCCGCACCCATCCCAGTCTCTGACACACCCTGCACCCATCCCAGTCTCTGACACGCCCACACCCATCCCAGTCTCTGACACTCCCACACCCATCTCAGTCTCTAACACACCCTCAGCCATCCCAGTCTCTAACACACCTCTGCACCCATCCCAGTCTCTGACACCCTGCACCCATCCCAGTCTCTGACACTCCCTGCACCCATCCCAGTCTCTGACACCCTGCACCCATCCCAGTCTCTGACACCCTGCACCCATCCCAGTCTCTGACACTCCCTGCACCCATCCCAGTCTCTGACACCCTGCACCCATCCCAGTCTCTGACACACCCTGCACCCATCCCAGTCTCTGACACACCCTGCACCCATCCCAGTCTCTGACACTCCCGCACCCATCCCAGTCTTTGACACACCCTGCACCCATCCCAGTCTCTGACACACCCTGCACCCATCCCAGTCTCTGACACACCCTGCACCCATCCCAGTCTCTGACACGCCCACACCCATCCCAGTCTCTGACACGCCCACACCCATCTCAGTCTCTAACACACCCTCACCCATCCCAGTCTCTAACACACCCATCCCAGTCTCTAACACACCTCTGCACCCATCCAAGTCTTTGACACACCCTGCACCCATCCCAGTCTCTGACACCCTGCACCCATCCCAGTCTCTGACACTCCCTGCACCCATCCCAGTCTCTGACACCCTGCACCCATCCCAGTCTCTGACACACCCTGCACCCATCCCAGTCTCTGACACACCCTGCACCCATCCCAGTCTCTGACACTCCCGCACCCATCCCAGTCTCTGACACACCCTGCACCCATCCGAGTCTCTGACACTCCCGCACCCATCCCAGTCTCTGACACTCCCGCACCCATCCCAGTCTCAGACACTCCCACACCCATCCCAGTCTCTGACACCCCCGCACCCACACCAGTCTCTGACACCCTGCACCCATCCCAGTCTCTGACACCCCGCACCCATCCCAGTCTCTGACACTCCCGCACCCATCCCGGTCTCTGACACCCCAGCACCCCTGCCAGTCTCTGACACTCTCGCACCCATCCCAGTCTCTGACACCCCTGCACCCCCATCCTTGCCTCTCACACCCCGCATCCATCCCAGTCTCTGACACTCCCGCATCCATCCCAGTCTCTGACACTCCCGCACCCATCCGAGTCTCTGACACCCCGCACCCATCCCAGTCTCTGACACCTCTGCACCCATCCCAGTTTCTGACACCCTGCACCCATCCCTGTCTCTGACACCTCTGCACCCTTCCCAGTCTCTGACACTCCCGCACCCATCCCAGTCTCTGACACTCCCGCACCCATCCCAGTCTCTGACACCCCAGCACCCATGCCAGTCTCTGACACTCCCGCACCCATCCCAGTCTCTGACACCCCGCACCCATCCCTGTCTCTGACACCTCTGCACCCTTCCCAGTCTCTGACACTCCCGCACCCATCCCAGTCTCTGACACTCCCGCACCCATCCCGGTCTCTGACACCCCAGCACCCATGCCAGTCTCTGACACTCTCGCACCCATCCCAGTCTCTGACACCCCTGCACCCCCATTCTTGCCTCTCACACCCCGCATCCATCCCAGTCTCTGACACTCCCGCACCCATCCCAGTCTCTGACACCCTGCACCCATCCCAGTCTCTGACACCCCGCACCCATCCCTGTCTCTGACACCTCTGCACCCTTCCCAGTCTCTGACACTCCCGCACCCATCCCAGTCTCAGACACTCCCACACCCATCCCAGTCTCTGACACCCCCGCACCCATCCTAGTCTCTGACACCCCGCACCCATCCCAGTCTCTGACACTCCCGCACCCATCCCAGTCTCTGACACACCCCGCACTCATCCCAGTCTCTGACACCCCACACCCATCCCAGTCTCTGACACTCCCGCACCCATCCCAGTCTCTGACACACCCTGCACCCATCCCAGTCTCTGACACGCCCACACCCATCCCAGTCTCTGACACTCCCACACCCATCTCAGTCTCTAACACACCCTCACCCATCCCAATCTCTAACACACCTCTGCACCCATCCCAGTCTTTGACACACCCTGCACCCATCCCAGTCTCTGACACACCCTGCACCCATCCCAGTCTCTGACACTCCCGCACCCAACCCAGTCTCTGACACACCCTGCACCCATCCCAGTCTCTGACACCCCGCACCCATCCCAGTCTCTGACACGCCCACACCCATCTCAGTCTCTAACACACCCTCACCCATCCCAGTCTCTGACACGCCCACACCCATCCCAGTCTCTGACACGCCCACACCCATCTCAGTCTCTAACACACCCTCACCCATCCCAGTCTCTAACACACCTCTGCACCCATCCCAGTCTTTGACACACCCTGCACCCATCCCAGTCTCTGACACCCTGCACCCATCCCAGTCTCTGACACTCCCTGCACCCATCCCAGTCTCTGACACCCTGCACCCATCCCAGTCTCTGACACACCCTGCACCCATCCCAGTCTCTGACACACCCTGCACCCATCCCAGTCTCTGACACTCCCGCACCCATCCCAGTCTCTGACACACCCTGCACCCATCCCAGTCTCTGACACTCCCACACCCATCCCAGTCTCTGACACCCCCGCACCCACACCAGTCTCTGACACCCTGCACCCATCCCAGTCTCTGACACTCCCGCACCCATCCCAGTCTCTGACACACCCGCACCCACACCAGTCTCTGACACCCTGCACCCATCCCAGTCTCTGACACCCTGCACCCATCCCAGTCTCTGACACCCCCGCACCGACACCAGTCTCTGACACGCTGCACCCATCCCAGTCTCTGACACCCCCGCACCCACACCAGTCTCTGACACTCTGCACCCATCCCAGTCTCTGACACCCCCGCACCGACACCAGTCTCTGACACCCTGCACCCATCCCAGTCTCTGACACCCTGCACCCATCCCAGTCTCTGACACCCCCGCACCCATCCCAGTCTCTGACACCTCTGCACCCATCCCAGTCTCTGACACCTCTGCACCCATCCCAGTCTCTGACACCCTGCACCCATCCCAGTCTCTGACACTCCCGCAGCCATCCCAGTCTCTGACACCCTGCACCCATCCCAGTCTCTGACACCCCCGCACCGACACCAGTCTCTTACACCCTGCACCCATCCCATTCTCTGACACCCTGCACCCATCCCAGTCTCTGACACCCCCGCACCCATCCCAGTCTCTGACACCTCTGCACCCATCCCAGTCTCTGACACCTCTGCACCCATCCCAGTCTCTGACACCCTGCACCCATCCCAGTCTCTGACACTCCCGCAGCCATCCCAGTCTCTGACACTCCCGCACCCATCCAAGTCTCTGACATCCTCGCACCCATCCCAGTCTCTGACACTCCCGCACCCATCCCAGTCTCTGACACTCCCGCAGCCATCCCAGTCTCTGACACTCCCGCACCCATCCCAGTCTCTGACACTCCCGCACCCATCCCAGTCTCTGACACTCCCGCAGCCATCCCAGTCTCCGACATCCCCGCACCCATCCCAGTCTCTGACACTCCCGCACCCATCCCAGTCTCTGACACCCCCGCACCCATCCCAGTCTCTGACACTCCCGCACCCATCCCAGTCTCTGACACTCCCGCAGCCATCCCAGTCTCTGACATCCCCGCACCCATCCCAGTCTCTGACACTCCCGCACCCATCCCAGTCTCTGACACTCCCGCACCCATCCCAGTCTCTGACACTCCCGCACCCATCCCAGTCTCTGACACTCCCGCACCCATCCCTGTCTCTGACACCCCGCACCCATCCCAGTCTCTGACACCCCTGCACCCATCCCAGTCTCTGACAAACCTGCGCCCCCATCCTTGCCTCTCACACCCCGCACCCATCCCAGTCTCTGACAACCCTGCGCCCCCATCCTTGCCTCTCACACCCCGCACCCATCCCAGTCTCTGACACCCTGCACCCATCCCAGTCTCTGACACCCCGCACCCATCCCAGTCTCTGACACTCCCGCACCCATCCCAGTCTCTGACACCCCAGCACCCCTGCCAGTCTCTGACACTCTCTCACCCATCCCAGTCTCTGACACCCCTGCACCCCCATCCTTGCCTCTCACACCCCTGCACCCCCATCCTTGCCTCTCACACCCCGCATCCATCCCAGTCTCTGACACTCCCGCACCCATCCGAGTCTCTGACACCCCGCACCCATCCCAGTCTCTGACACCCTGCACCCATCCCAGTCTCTGACACCCTGCACCCATCCCTGTCTCTGACACCTCTGCACCCTTCCCAGTCTCTGACACTCCCGCACCCATCCCAGTCTCTGACACTCCCGCACCCATCCCAGTCTCTGACACCCCAGCACCCATGCCAGTCTCTGACACTCCCGCACCCATCCCAGTCTCTGACACCCCGCACCCATCCCTGTCTCTGACACCTCTGCACCCTTCCCAGTCTCTGACACTCCCGCACCCATCCCAGTCTCTGACACTCCCGCACCCATCCCGGTCTCTGACACCCCAGCACCCATGCCAGTCTCTGACACTCTCGCACCCATCCCAGTCTCTGACACCCCTGCACCCCCATTCTTGCCTCTCACACCCCGCATCCATCCCAGTCTCTGACACTCCCGCACCCATCCGAGTCTCTGACACCCCGCACCCATCCCAGTCTCTGACACCCTGCACCCATCCCAGTCTCTGACACCCCGCACCCATCCCTGTCTCTGACACCTCTGCACCCTTCCCAGTCTCTGACACTCCCGCACCCACCCCAGTCTCTGCCACCCCCGCACCCATCCCAGTCTCTGACACCCTGCACCCATCCTAGTCTCTGACACCCCGCACCCATCCCAGTCTCTGACACTCCCGCACCCATCCCAGTCTCTGACACACCCCGCACTCATCCCAGTCTCTGACACCCCACACCCATCCCAGTCTCTGACACTCCCTCACCCATCCCAGTCTCTGACACACCCTGCACCCATCCCAGTCTCTGACACGCCCACACCCATCCCAGTCTCTGACACGCCCACACCCATCCCAGTCTCTGACACTCCCACACCCATCTCAGTCTCTAACACACCCTCACCCATCCCAGTCTCTAACACACCTCTGCACCCATCCCAGTCTTTGACACACCCTGCACCCATCCCAGTCTCTGACACCCTGCACCCATCCCAGTCTCTGACACTCCCTGCACCCATCCCAGTCTCTGACACCCTGCACCCATCTCAGTCTCTGACACACCCTGCACCCATCCCAGTCTCTGACACTCCCGCACCCATCCCGGTCTCTGACACCCCAGCACCCATGCCAGTCTCTGACACTCTCGCACCCATCCCAGTCTCTGACACACCCTGCACCCATCCCAGTCTCTGACACTCCCTGCACCCATCCCAGTCTCTGACACGCCCACACCCATCCCAGTCTCTTACACGCCCACACCCATCTCAGTCTCTAACACACCCTCACCCATCCCAGTCTCTAACACACCCATCCCAGTCTCTAACACACCTCTGCAGCCATCCCAGTCTTTGACACACCCTGCACCCATCCCAGTCTCTGACACCCTGCACCCATCCCAGTCTCTGACACTCCCTGCACCCATCCCAGTCTCTGACACCCTGCACCCATCCCAGTCTCTGACACACCCTGCACCCATCCCAGTCTCTGACACACCTGCACCCATCCCAGTCTCTGACACACCCTGCACCCATCCCAGTCTCTGACACTCCCGCACCCATCCCAGTCTCTGACACACCCTGCACCCATCCCAGTCTCTGACACGCCCACACCCATCTCAGTCTCTAACACACCCTCACCCATCCCAGTCTCTAACACACCCATCCCAGTCTCTAACACACCTCTGCACCCATCCCAGTCTCTGACACACCCTGCACCCATCCCAGTCTCTGACACTACCACACCCATCCCAGTCTCTGACACACCCTGCACCCATCCCAGTCTCTGACACCCCCGCACCCATCCCAGTCTCTAACACCCCCGCACCCATATAAGTCTCTGAAACCCTGCACCCATCCCAGTCTCTGACACCCCTGCACCCATCCCAGTCTATGACACCCCTGCTCCCTTCCCAGTCAGCACCCATCCCAGTCACCCACCCCATGAAACATCTTCTATTCTTCTATGACCTTAATGCTTACCTTAATCCCAAGAAACATCTTCTTTTCTTCTATGACCTTAATGCTTACCTCAACCCCATGAAACATCTTTGTATATTCTTCTATAACCCTAATGCTTACCCCAACACCATGAAACATCTTCTTCTATTCTTCTATGACCTTAATGCTTACCTCAACCCCGTTAAACATCTTCTTTTTTTCTATGACCTTAATGCTTAGGTCAACCCCATTAAAACTCTTCTCTTCTTCTATGACCTTTATGCTTTACTACACAGGTTTTATAATTGCAAATCAATGTGTATTGAGTAGAAGTGAAAAGGGAAGTACAAAATAATATACATAATATACAGTGATTATCCCTCAAATATGTGAGGGTAATTGGTAACCCAACTCAAGATACAGAAAAGCATAAACTGTAATGTGTCCACCACCAGACCATTCAGTAATGTAAATAACAGCAGTTGCAATATATAATCGAGCCACAAGGTGGCGCCAGTATTCAGTCCAAAGCAAAGTCAATATAAATGGAATTCAAATGAATAGCACAAAGTCCAATCTCGGATGTTGCAATTATGAATCTACCTGTTTTCAAAAGAGAGCACATACGTTACAGCAAAGCAGACCAGGAACCTTCTTATGGAATATGGAAGGTGGAGGTGAAGGAAGGACCCAGTCGGACCCCTCACATATTTGAGGGATAATCACTGTATATTTTGTATATTATTTTGTACTTCTCTTTTCACTTCTACTCAATACACATTGATTTGGAATTATAAAACCTGTGTAGTAAGGTGTGCTTTCTCTATTATATATTTCTGCGCTCTATTGGATCAATTGGGGAATAGATCATAGAGAGGAATAGACAATTAACTGTGTTGGTGTGCGGGATCGTCAAACTAATTAGGTTTTTATGACCTTAATGCTTACCTTAACCCCATGAATTATCTTCTATTCTTCAATGACCTTAATGCTTACCTCAACCCTATGAAATAGCTTCTTCTATTCTTCTATGACCTTAATGCTTACCTCAACCCCATGAAACATCTTCTATTCTTCTGTTACCTTAATGCTTACCTCAATCCCATGAAACATCTTCTATTCTTCTGTTACCTTAATGCTTACCTCAACCCCATGAAACATCTTCTATTATTCTATGACCTTTATGCTTACCTCAATCCCATGAAACATCTTCTATTCTTCTGTTACCGTAATGCTTACCTCAACCCCATGAAATAGCTTCTTCTATTCTTCTATGACCTTAATGCTTACCTTAACCCCATGAAACATCTTCTATTCTTCTGTTACCTTAATGCCTACCACAACCCCATGAAACATCTTCTATTCTTCTATGACCTTTATGCTTACCTCAATCCCATGAAACATCTTCTATTCTTCTGTTACCTTAATGCTTACCTCAACCCCATGAAATAGCTTCTTCTATTCTTCTATAACCTTAATGCTTACCTCAACCGATTGGGGGGGAAGGGGGGGAGGATGCAGAAAGGTGCTCTTATGGCAAGAGTGCATGCACCTTACTTACCTCTCTCCCTCTATGGTGCACCTTATTTTTTGTAGAGGTCCCTATTTGCTAGAGAAGTGTTTGGGGGGAGGGAAATGGCCTTGGCTCTACCACTCCTGATTTCTGATTATATCAGGGTTGGGGGCGAGGGCCTGGAATTTCCCTGGTTTGGGATACCTTTTTGGATAACCAAGTAAGATTTTGGTTCTAACGTTTTTATCACATATTACATTGCTTCAGTTATGTTCGGAGGACGATATCCCATAAGCCATTCAATATAATGGTAACACTTTAGGTGACAGTCGCACTTATAGTAAATACATGTATATCCACTCGGGTTTTATGAATCATAAATATTTAATGTTTGTAGCAAGTGGGTTACTCAGATTTGTAGCAAGTATTTAGATACCGAACGTTCTGGTGCAGACGCGTTTCGCACTTAGCTTCCTCAGTGCACCAGGGGTACTATAACATAAACATATACATATATTTGTACAGTTTTAGCATTTCATGTTTTTGCATACATATATACAGTTCATTCTATAACATACCATTGGTTGTGTTTGCACTTACTTTTAGATTCTTATTATCCAATACTTATTTTGGCATACATCCAATGATCCAAGGTTACTCTAAATATAATGAACAATTTATGTCTTAAGTTGTCTAATATAATTAATTTAGATATCAAATAGTGTTGGGTATACTCACTTTTTGTTAATGTTTCAGCTTCAATTAGGAGTAATTCATTTAAGGGTTGCCTTTGCAGCTTGTGGTGTAACCTGCCAATGGATCAGTATGGTTCTGGTTATTATTATATGTTCTAGCATTAGTTTGCTATGTCAGTGGCTTGTTTAAGTATCTCATATTAGGTTAATCTAGTACTCACGTTAGTATGCTGTGCCAGCTATTTGGTCCTAGTATCCTGTGTTTCCTGTGTCTAGTAGAAACAGGATGCGCTGTTGGAGGGCGCGGGGGTCCCTTTAATATACAGTTTCTGTATGCTTCAGATTTTAGGTTGCTCCTTCTGCTTAGCCGGTTGGTAGCGTGCTGTTTTGGACTCTCCCGCGTCTGTCGCTGGGGCCGCTTTGTGAGGGGGATTTTATTCCCCCTCCAGACGCTCTCTGGCCAATCAGAGGGCCGGACGTCTACGGAGGGCGGGGTCTCCAGGCGAGCCTCCACAGCTGTTGCCTCCGTCTTTGCGGAAGGCGGGGTCCTGCGTGCGGACGCCGCGCTTTCTACCTCCGCATTCTCGGCGGCCCCACACAGGGTGTCATAGGTGTCGTCTAGCTGGCGGCGGCCATTTTAATGGTTTCAGTGTGATTATCTATGCTTGCTCCATTTTGTCATGGACGTCAGGCGCCATTTTGCCGGAGTCCTAGCTGTTATATACATTTCCTAATGTTTTTACCTTACTAGTCATGTGGCCTGCCTCTGAAGGGAAATATTTTAATTAGAGTAAGAGTAATTATATCTTATATGGTGAGTGACTTTTCTCCTAATTGAGCTTACTTTTATTGGACCTTGGAAAATATAACGTCCGTGGGTACAGGCACAGACAACGGCTTCTCATATTACATCATGCTACATCGTTGTGTTATGTTATCAGTTTGTGCTCCTCATTTTAATATATTGAGAGTGATAAATGTGTATATAAATACAAGTCAAAATAATACATTATGGTAAGATCAATATTTACAATAAATAGGTGTGTGAATATTTATAAAATCTTAGATTTGTTTGAACTAAAGTGTGTTGTCCTAGTCTCCTCTCTTATATTACAGGTTCGCCTCCAATGTTCCTTTATGTCTATTTTTCAGCTTTTTATTATTTTTTCAATAGTTCTATAACGTCATTATTACTTTGTTGTCTTGTTCGTGTTTAGTGTGTATTGGGAATGGGATAGATTCAGAATGTTTTGTTCTTGGTATTTTTATGTTTTGTTCAATTTGTTCATTTCATTTTTTATTTTCCTTATTATTATGATGTGGTGATGATATCTTTGGGGCAGCTCCTACTCAGCTCTGGGAATATAGATTTTTTATTTTTATTTTTTATTTCTGTGGGTGAGTTGTCATCTACTTCAAATAGGGTAGGAAACTACATGTTTCATTAAGGCCCGGGGGTCTTGTCGCATGCAGCATGGTAATCCATTTTGTCTCTTTCTGTAACGTCGTTTTAGTAATGTCTCCACCCCTGGGGTGTGGGTGGATTCTGTCCAGAATTTGGAAAGTAATTCCTTCTGCTGAGCTCTCATGGTATCTGGCAAAGTGTCTACCTACTGGTGTTAGCATATTTTTGTTTTTTATGTCTCTGAGATGTTCATATATTCTATTCTTGAGTTTACGGTTTGTTTTGCCTACATAGAATTTTGGGCAAGTGCATTTGAGTATGTACACTACATCCGTTGTGTTACAGTTGCCAAAGTGTCGTTGTTGGACTCTGGTATCCGGGGGTACTTGGATTTTCTGCCCTTGTTGTATGTATTTGCAATAATTGCAGCTCTGGCAGCGGTATGTACCTTTAATGGTGCAACAGACTTGTTTTTTGTCTTTCACATAGTGGCTTTGTATTAATCCGTCCCTGATAGATCTTGATCTTCTGAAGGTTAGGTTTGGACGGTCACTCACAAATGGTCCTATATCTGGGTCTCTTTGTAATATGTGCCAGTGCTTTGTCAGGGTCTGTCTGATTTCCTCATGCTGTCTATTGTATGTGAGGATAACTGAAGTGTGTCTCTGTGTTTGTGTTTTCTTGTTACCTTTTTGTTTCCAGTTACGGTTTAGCAGATTATCTCTGTTTTGTTCACTTGCTCGTTTGAATGCTCTTTTCAGAGTTCTCTGACTGTACCCTCTGGCTAATAGGTGGGATCTTATGCCATCTGCTGTTTTTTTGAAATCAGTATCCTCTGTACAATTCCGCCTTGCTCTCAAGTATTCCCCATAGGGTATACTGTTTATCAGCGGTACTGGGTGTGAGCTTGTTGCTCTGAGGATATTATTTGCCGCTGTTGCTTTCCTGTATAGGCAGGTAGTCAATTTTCCCTGATTGTCTGATCTGACCATGAGGTCTAAGAAGGTGACCTCTGTTGAGTCGTAAGTTAGGGTGAATTTAAGGTTGAGATTGTTGGTGTTTAGTGTATCCACAAATTCTAACAGGTCTTTCTCTGCCCCTTCCCAAATTAGGAAAATGTCATCGATATACCTTAGCCAGAGGGATACTCTTTCTGTGTATTGATTCATTTCCTCATCCTGCCATATTTGATTTTCCCACCATCCCAAGTACAGATTGGCGAATGATGGGGCACATGTCGTCCCCATCGCTGTACCTTGTAATTGGTGGTACAGTTGTTTGTTGAATATGAATGTATTATGTGTTAGTATAAATTCCAATAGTTGTAGCAGAAATATGTTGTGTTCGTGTTGTGTGATTTCGGTCTGGTCTAGGTAGTATTTAGTAGCTTTCAGTCCTAAAGAGTGGGGGATGCTTGAATACAGAGCTTCAACGTCAAGTGTCACCAATAAGCTCTGTGTTGGAATGGTCAGGTTTTGAATCTGCTGTAACAGATGTGGAGTATCTCGGGTATATGAGGAAAGCGATTGTACAAAAGGTTGTAGGAATGTGTCTACATACTCGCTTGCCTTGCTCGTAAGTGAGTTTATTCCGGCTACTATGGGGCGTCCCGGCGGGTTTAATTCTGATTTGTGTATTTTTGGAAGTGCATAGAAGGTTTGGGTCACAGGATTGGAAACTGTTAAGAATTCCTTTGTTGTTTTGTCTATTACCTTATGTGAGTATGCATCTTCGATAATTCTTTCGTATTCTTCCATATCCTTTTTCAATTTCGATGGAGGGGCTTTTTGGTACCAGTGTTTATTGTCTAGTATCTTATGACACATATCCTCATATTGGGTGGTGGTCATTATTACTATGTTGCCCCCTTTATCTGCTGGTTTAATTACAACTGAATGGTTGGTCTGCAATTCTTTTAGGGCCTGTTTTTGTTGTGGGGTTATGTTTCGGGGGCGTTGTCCTGCTATATTCATACCTTCTATGTCCTGGGTCACTAGATTCACAAATGTCTTCACTCCAGCATTCATGCTTAATGGAGGGAAATACGTGGAGGGTTTTTTAAAAGTTTTGGTTAGTTTGCTTACTTCCTCTTGTGCTCCTTGTGTGTCATTAATCTGTGCCTCCTGTGTATCATTCGTCTGTAATGATTCTAATATCCTCAGGCTCTCTAGGTCACTTTGTGATAACTGTTCCTCCTCCCTCTCTAGGGTTGGGGTTGTTTCCTCCCTTTCCATACTTCGGTCCTTATCACTAAATTGGTACTGTAGTAATAGCTTACGGACAAAGAGATTTATGTCCTTTATAAGCTCAAATTTATTAATGTTTGTCTCAGGACAGTAATTCAGGCCTAATCTCAATACTTCCTCTTGTCCCTTTGTTAGTGGGATTTTGGCTAAGTTTACTATGTCTGTTGTCTGTATGTTTTCTGTTGGCTCTGTATCTGTGGTTTGCATTGTTCATTATATTTAGAGTAACCTTGGATCATTGGATGTATGCCAAAATATGTATTGGATAATAAGAATCTAAAAGTAAGTGCAAACACAACCAATGGTATGTTATAGAATGAACTGTATATATGTATGCAAAAACATGAAATGCTAAAACTGTACAAATATATGTATATGTTTATGTTATAGTACCCCTGGTGCACTGAGGAAGCTAAGTGCGAAACGCGTCTGCACCAGAACGTTCGGTATCTAAATACTTGCTACAAATCTGAGTAACCCACTTGCTACAAACAATAAATATTTATGATTCATAAAACCCGAGTGGATATACATGTATTTACTATAAGTGTGACTGTCACCTAAAGTGTTACCATTATATTGAATGGCTTATGGGATATCATCCTCCGAACATAACTGAAGCAATGTAATATGTGATAAAAACGTTAGAACCAAAATCTTACTTGGTTATCCAAAAAGGTATCCCAAACCAGGGAAATTCCAGGCCCTCGCCCCCAACCCTGATATAATCAGAAATCAGGAGTGGTAGAGCCAAGGCCATTTCCCTCCCCCCAAACGCTTACCTCAACCCCATGAAACATCTTCTATTCTTCTGTTACCTTAATGCTTACCTAAATCCCATGATCTTCTTCTATTCTTCTGTTACTTTAATGCTTACCTCAACCCCATGAAACATCTTCTATTCTTCTATTACCTTAATGCTTACCACCACCCCATGAAACGTCTTCTATTCTTCTGTTACCTTAATGCAAACCTCAACCACATTAAACATCTTCTTCTATGACCTTAATGCTTACCTTACCCACAGGAAACATCTTCTATTCTTCTGTGACCTTAATGCTTACCTCAAACCCATGAAACATCTTCTTCTATTCTTCTATGACCTTAACACTTACCTCAATCCCATTAAACATCTTCTATTCTTCTATGATCTTAATGCTTACCTTAACCCTATGAAGCTCTCGTTTTGTAGCCCTCGTAATCAAGGCTTTGAATCATCTGCTCCCAGCAGCAGGGGATCGTTATACAATATAGGGCCACTTACTAATCTTTCTAGCACCTGCATCCCGGGTTTCAGGATGCTGCCTGTATGGGATCCCACAGCAACCAAATTTCCTCGGCCTCAAAGCAGAAAATCGAGCTTCATTTCCTGAGGCTGCGCTTTGTTGCCATCCTGTGGCCACTTTGGATGCCTAATGCTTTTGGATGCCTAATGCTCACATAGAGTGTAAGGGGCTCACAGAGAGTGTATGGGGCTCACAGAGAGTGTATGGGGCTCACAGAGAGTGTATGGGGCTCACAGAGAGTGTATGGGGCTCACAGAGAGTGTATGAGGCTCACAGAGAGTGTATGGGGCACACAGAGAGTGTAAGGGGCTCACAGATAATGTATGGGGCTCACAGAGAGTGTATGGGGCTCACAGAGAGTGTATGGGGCACACAGAGAGTGTATGAGGCTCACAGAGAGTGTATGAGGCTCACAGAGAGTGTAAGGGGCTCACAGAGAGTGTAAGGGGCTCACAGAGAGTATATGGGGCTCACAGAGAGTGTATGGGGCTCACAGAGAGTGTATGGGGCTCACAGAGAGTGTATGGGGCTCACAGAGAGTGTAAGGGGCTCACAGAGAGGGTATGAGGCTCACAGAGAGTGTATGGGGCTCGCAGAGAGTGTATGGGGCTCACAGAGAGTGTAAGGGGCTCACAGAAAGTGTATGGGGCTCACAGAGAGTGTATGGGGCTCACAGAGAGTGTATGGGGCTCACAGAGAGTGTATGGGGCTCACAGAGAGTGCAAGGGGCTCACAGAGAGTGTATGGGGATCACAGAGAGTGTATGGGGCTCACAGAGAGTGTATGGGGCTCACAGAGAGTGCAAGGGGCTCACAGAGAGTGTAAGGGGCTCACAGAGAGTGTATGGGGCTCACAGAGAGTGTATGGGGCTCACAGAGAGTGTATGGGGCTCACAGAGAGTGTATGGGGCTCACAGAGAGTTTATGGGGCTCACAGAGAGTGTATGAGGCTTACAGAGAGTGTATGGGGCTCACAGAGAGTGTAAGGGGCTCACAGAGAGTGTATGAGGCTCACAGAGAGTGTATGGGGCTCACAGAGAGTGTATTAGGCTCACAAAGAGTGTATGGGGCTCACAGAGAGTGTAAGGGGCTCACAGAGAGTGTAAGGGGCTCACAGAGAGTGTATGAGGCTCTCAGAGAGTGTATGGGGCTCACAGAGAGTGTATGGGGCTCACAGAGAGTGTATTAGGCTCACAAAGAGTGTATGGGGCTCACAGAGAGTGTAAGGGGCTCACAGAGAGTGTAAGGGGCTCACAGAGAATGTATGGGGCTCACAGAGAGTGTATGGGGCTCACAGAGAGTGTATGGGGCTCACAGAGATTGTATGGGGCTCACAGAGAGTGTATGGGGCTCACAGAGAGTGCAAGGGGCTCACAGAGAGTGTATGGGGCTCACAGAGAGTGTATGGGGATCACAGAGAGTGTATGGGGCTCAAAGAGAGTGTATGGGGCTCACAGAGAGTGTATGGGGTTCACAGAAAGTGTATGAGGCTCACAGAGAGTGTATGGGGCTCACAGAGAATGTATGGGGCTCACAGAGAGTGTAAGGGGCTCACAGAGAGTGTATGGGGCTCACAGAGATTGTATGGGGCTCACAGAGAGTGTATGGGGCTCACAGAGAGTGTATGGGGCTCACAGAGAGTTCAAGGGGCTCACAGAGCGTGTATGGGGCTCACAGAGAGTGTATGGGGCTCACAGAGAGTGCAAGGGGCTCACAGAGAGTGTAAGGGGCTCACAGGGAGTGTATGGGGCTCACAGAGAGTGTAAGGGGCTCACAGAGAGTGTAAGGGGCTCACAGAGAGTGTATGGGGCTCACAGAGAGTGTATGGGGCTCACAGAGAGTTTAAGGGGCTCACAGAGAGTGTATGGGGCTCACAGAGAGTGTAAGGGGCTCACAGAGAGTGTAAGGGGCTCACAGAGAGTGTATGGGGCTCACAGAGAGTGTATGGGGCTCACAGAGAGTGTAAGGGGCTCACAGAGAGTGTAAGGGGCTCACAGAGAGTGTATGGGGCTCACAGAGAGTGTAAGGGGCTCACAGAGAGTGTATGGGGCTCACAGAGAGTGTATGGGGCTCACAGAGAGTGTATGGGGCTCACAGAGTGTGTAAGGGGCTCACAGAGAGTGTAAGGGGCTCACAGAGAGTGTATGGGGCTCACAGAGAGTGTAAGGGGCTCACAGAGAGTGTATGGGGCTCACAGAGAGTGTGAGGGGCTCACAGAGAGTGTAAGGGGCTCAC
Organism: Gastrophryne carolinensis; assembly: GCA_027917425.1. Taxonomy (NCBI): domain Eukaryota; kingdom Metazoa; phylum Chordata; class Amphibia; order Anura; family Microhylidae; genus Gastrophryne; species Gastrophryne carolinensis. Next base: position 252,493,225 of record CM051236.1, on the reverse strand, counting down.
AGAAAGTGCATGGGGCTCACAGAGAGTGTATGGGGCTCACAGACAGTGTAAAGGGCCCACAGAGAGTGTATGGGGCTCACAGAGAGTGTATGGGACTCACAGAGAGTGTATGGGGCTCACAGAGAGTGTATGGGGCTCACAGAGAGTGTAAGAGGCTCACAGAGAGTGTAAGGGGCTCACATAGAGTGTAAGGGGCTCACAGAGAATGTATGGGGCTCACAGAGAGTGTATGGGGCTCACAGAGAGTGTATGGGGCTCACGGAGAATGTATGGGGCTCACAGAGAGTTTATGGAGCTCACAGAGAGTGTATGGAGCTCACAGAGAGTGTAAGGGGCTCACAGATAATGTATGGGGCTCACAGAGAGTGTATGGGGCTCACAGAGAGTGTATGGGGCTCACAGAGAGTGTATGGGGCTCACAGAGAGTGTACGGGGCTCACAGAGAGTGTAAGGGGCTCACAGAGAGTGTATGGGGCTCACAGAGAGTGTATGGAGCTCACAGAGAGTGTAAGAGGCCTGTGCAGCGAAACTAGTCCACTTGTACCCATTTCACTTGTTTACATCACTCACTATTTGAATCAATCAATGTATTCTCTATTATGTTACCTTCCAAGTGACTATCATATGAATACAAAGTATTGTTTTTAATGGACATGTATAATGTTTGTAAGCACTGAGGAGTATTCTACTAATATGTGATTTATACTTCTCATAGCTTATACCTAATGATTTTAGAAAGGGTTTTATTCAAACCTTTTAAAGTGGAACAAAACCCAGGGCCACTTGATTCCCTCCCCCCTGGGGCATAGAGATTCGGGATGCCCAGTTGTGTGAACCCCCCAGGTCGCCCGGCAAACTCACCTTCTCCCCCACTCCCTGCTATACCTTTAGCAGGGCACATGCCCTGTTAGCGGGCAGCGGGGATGCGGAAGCTGGGCGCATTCGGGTTCGTTTTCTTAGACGAAGGGGCAGGATCGCATCAGTGTGCGCATGCACTGTAGGTCCAGGGAAAGGTGAGTTAGATTGGGGGGTTTCACACAGCGGGGCATCCCCAATCGGGGTGTCCTGGAGCAAGGACCAAAACCCGGTATAGTCAAAATCCTGGGTTTTGGGCCACTTTAAAGCAGGGAATTTGCCTTTCCCGGGTTTTTGTTCCGTTCCCCTGGGGATGCCCCGAGGTGTGAGCACCCCCCCACCCCTGTTTGCCCTGTAAAACTCACCTATCCAGTCCCCAGTGGCGCAAGCACGGGACCTAGTCCAATGAGAGTCGCCCGCTGTGACTACATCGCTCGGCAGGCGTCTCTCATTGAGTTGAATGGGGAGTGCACGCTTCTGCCCCAGCCTATATGAACTGCACTCAAGACAAAAACATTTTATAATCATGTTTTTACTTTACTTTACAAATTATCTGAATTCATTATAAAACATTTTTCTCATCAAAAAGAAAGAGAAAAATAGTGGAGGTGCTGAATCAGTTTATGTGTGTATTTCTATATATTAGCCTAGCTGCGGGCAGTGGTGTTGGGCATGTCGGGCTGGGCACAGTATAGCGCCGCTGCACTCACCACACATTTCCTGGCTTGTTTTTCATCCCTGTCTGCCCCTCATCAGGGCTGCGCTGGGCCTTTCCCCAGCTGGAGGATGGGAGGGGCTTACTATTGGGGTTGGTCAGGTGGCATAATATTGGGGAGGAGGCCAGGTGGCTTAATATTGCGGGGTGGTCAGGTGGCTAATTATTGGGGAATTGGTCGGTTGCCTTATTATTGGGGGGCCATCAGGTGGCTTCTTATTAGGGGGCGGCCGTGGGGCTCATTTATGGGGGGGGGGGTCGGGTGGCCTATTGTTTTTTTGGGGGGTATTGGGTGGCTTTTTATTGGGGCGTCAGGGCGCTTATTATGAGGAGGAGTCAGGTGGCTTATTATTGGGGGGTGGTTACATAGCTTATTGGGTGGGGGGGTCGGTTTATTGGTGTGTGCTTTATTATTGTGGCATATTATTGGGGGAGTTGTCTGGTGGCTTATTATTGGGGTGCGGGGGTCAGGTGGCTTATTATTGAGGTGCGGGGGTCAGGTGGCTTATTATTGGGGAGTGGGGGTCAGGTGTCTTTTTTTGGTGTGGTGGAGGTCAGGTGTCTTTTTTGGGGGTCGTGGGTCAGCTGGCCTATTATTGGGGGGTGCCATCAAGTGGTCGATTATTGCGGGGGCCGTCAGGTGGCTTCTTATTGGGGGGCAGTCATGGGGCTCATTACTGTTGCGGACTCTTGTGGCTTATTATTTTGGGGGGGCGCTTATTAGTGCGACTTATTATTGGTGGGGTGGTCAGGTGTCTTATTAATTTGGGGGTGTAGTCAGGGGTCTTATTATTGGGGTGTTGGTCGAGGGGTCTTATTATTGGGGGGTTGTCAAGTTTCTTATTATTGAGGGATGTTTCAGTAGCTCATTCTTGGGGGGTAAAGGGTGGCTTATTCTGGGGATGCTAATTATTGTGGCTTATTAATGGTGGGATAATCAGGCAGCTTCTTATTGGGGGAGGGGGGGTTAGGTGGCTTACCCATTATTCTGGGTAGTCAGGTGTCTTATTATTGGGGGGGGGGGTAGGTAGATTATTATCTGGTGTCAGGTGGCTTATTATTGGGGTTCGCTTATTATTGGGGATTTTCAGGTGGCTTATTATTGGGGGGTGTTCAGGTGCCTTGTTATTGGGGTCAGGGTCAGGTGGCTTATTATTGGAGGGTGGTTAGGTAGGTTATTAATAGGGGGAGGTCAGATGGCTTACTATTGGGGGGTGCTTATTTTTGGTGGGGTGATCAGGCGGTTTATTGTTGGGGGGTGATTAGGTGGCTTATTATTGGGGAGGTGATCAGGTGGCTTATTATTGGGATGGGTTGTTAGGTGTCTTATTATTGGGATGGGTGGTCAGGTGTCCTATTATTGGTGCGGGGGTCTTATTATTGGGGGGTTGTCAGGTTTCTTATTATTGAGGGGTGTTTAGGTACCTTAATATTGGGGGTCAGGTGGCTTATTATTAGGGGTGATCAGGCGGCTTATTATTGGGGAGTGCTCAGGTGACTTATAATTGGGCTCAGGGTCAGATGTCTTATTATTGTGGTTGGGGACAGGTGGCATTATATTGGGATCAGGGTCAGGTGGCTTATTATTGAGGTCGGGTGGCTTATTAGGGGATGGTTAGGTAGCTTATTATTGGGGGGGTAAGAAGGCTTATTATTAGGGGTTGCTTATTATTGGTGAGATTATCAGGCGGCTTATTATTGGGGGGTGGTCAGGTGGCTTATCATTGGGGGGTGATTAGGTTTATTATTGGGGGGTGGCTTATTATTGGGGTGCTCAGGCGTCTTATTATTGGAGTCGGAGTCAGGTGGCTTATTATTGGGGGGTGGTCAGGTGGCTTATCATTGGGGGGTGATTAGGTTTATTATTGGGGGGTGGCTTATTTTTGGGGTGCTCAGGCGTCTTATTATTGGAGTCGGAGTCAGGTGGCTTATTATTGGGGTTGGGTTCAGATGGCTTACTAGGGGGAGGTTAGATAGGTTATTAGGGGTTGCTTATTGTGACTTAATTGGGGGGTGGTCAGTTGACTTATTATTGGGGGGGGGCTTCTTATTGTGGCTTAGTATTGTGGATGATCAGGTGGCTTATTATTGGGGTCGGGGTCAGGTGGTTTAGTAGGGGGTGGTTAGGTAGCTTTTTATTGGGGGGGGTCAGACGGCTTATTATTAGGGGTGGCTTATTATTGGAGGGGGTGGTCAGGTTCCTATTATTGGGGTGGGGTCAGGGGGTCTTGTTATTGGGGAGTTGTCAGGTTTCTTATTATTGAGGGGTGTTTAGGTAGCTCAATATTACGGGGGAGGGATCAGGGAGCTTATTACTGGCAGGGTGCTTATTATTGTGGAAAATAGAATGGCTGTATAGATGAACACCTGAGAAACGTTGCTTATGTAAAAAAAGTGACAAGTTTTAATAAGAGTGATACAAACAATAAACATTGGGCAATCATTGATTAACATACACTGTACAAATGTAAGTAGTATTTAGCAAGTGCCCACTAGGTGGCATATGGAGTTATACAACCGGAGACATCTACCAAATGCATAGACTGAATGTATTTGCACAATACATGGTGGAGATAGAGAAAATACGGTTAAATAGTAAATGGTGATGCTCCGTGTTGCACAATACCTAGGTTAACTTGATGCATAAGAACAGATACAAAGTCATAATTATCGCATGTTAAAACAATACAAGGCACAATTGATCAAGCAGAATACCTAGTGGATATGTGACACCAAAGGGGGCTTATTACTGGGTGGTCAGGTGCGTTATTACTGACAGGGTGCTTATTATTGTGGTTTATTATTGGGGGTGATCAGGTGGCTTATTATTTGGGGGGGTGATCAGGCGGCTTATTATTGGGGATTGGTAAGCTGTCCTTATTATTGGGAGGGTGGTCAGATGTCTTATTTTTGGGGGGTGGTATGGTGTCTTTATTATTGGGCGTGTGGTCAGGTGTCTTATTTTTGGGGCGGGGGTCTTATTATTGGGGGGTTCTCAGGTTTATTATTATTGGGGGGGTGTTTAGGTAGCTCATTCCTGAGGGCATGTCCAGTGGCTTATTATTGGGGGGATCAGGTGATTTATTATTGGGGGGTGGTCAGATGTCCTATTATTGGGGTGGGGTCAGGGGGTCTTGTTATTGGGGGGTTGTTAGGTTTCTTATTATTGAGGGGTGTTTAGGTAGCTCATTCTTGAGGGGGTGGTCAGGTGACTTATTAGGGGGGTCAGATGACTTATTATTGGGGTGTTCAGGTATCAGGTGTCTTATTATTGTTAGGGTGGTCAGGTGGCTTATTATTGAAAGGGGGGTCAGGTGTCTTATTATTTAGGGGGTGGTCAGGTGTCCTATTATTAGGGGGGGGGTCAGGAGGTCTTATTATTGGGGGGGGGGTTCCAAGTTTCCTATTATTGAGGGGTGTTTAGGTAGCTCATTATTGGGGGGTAGGTGGCTTATTATTGAGTGGTTCTTTATTATTGTGGCTTATTATTGGCGGAGTTGTCAAATTGCTTATTATTGGGGGTGCTTTATTATTGGGGCTTATTATTGGTGGAGTTGTCAGGTGGCTTATTACTGGAGGGTGGTCAGGTGGCTTATTATTGGGACCTGGTCAGGTGGTCAGTTTTTGGCGGGGCGTTAGGTGGCCTATTATTGGGGGGGGCGTCAGGTGGCTTCATATTGGAGGGTAGTCAGGTGCCTTCTTATTAGGGGGCATCCATGGGGCTAAGTGTTTAGGTAGCTCATTCTTGTGGAGGTGTCAGGTGGCTTATTAGGGTGGTCAGGTGACTTATTATTGTGGAGGTGCTTATTATTGTGGCTTATTAATGGTTGGATGATCAGGCGGCTTATTATTGGGGGGTTAGGTGGCCAATTATTAGGGGGTAGTCAGGTGGTTTATTATTGGGGAGTGGTAAGCTGGATTATTTTTGGGGTGGAGGTCACGTGGCTTATTATGTGGAGGTGGTTAGGTAAGTTATTATTGGGGGGTGGTTAGGTAGATTATTATCGAGAGTGGGTCAGGTGGCTTATTATTGGTGTTTTTCAGGTGGCTTATTATTGGGGGCGGTTAAAGCGGACCTTCACCCTGAATAATAGTCTATCTTATGTTTCCCACACCCTGTACATACAGATTGCCCACATTAAAATCATCCTACCTGCATCTACTGCATTTTATGAGCCTTTAAACATTCAAGATGGCGGCTCATGGGCTTCAGGCAGCCTGCAAACAGGAAGTGTCTGCTGACTGTGTCGCTCTGCATACTGGGATTGCTTTCCTTTCCTGACCCCAGCTCTGCTCTGTCTGTGCAAAGCACAGCTATAACCCCGCCCCCTGCACTTTATCCCACTTTCCTATCCTCAGTATATGTGATGCTTCTGAATCAAGATGGCGGCGCCCGTGTCCTAGAGCCCCAAACAGAGTTGCAGCCCAGTGAGGGAAAGAATAAAAAGTAAGTGACTAAAAACTTAATATATATTAATTTTAGATGCTGGGGAATAGTTTTTAAAGGTTTGGGCTTTTCATTAAATCATGCTGAAGGTCCGGTTTAAGTAGCTTATTATTGGAGGGTGATCAGATGGCCTATTATTGGGGTGGTGGTTAGGTAGGTTGTTATTGGGGGGAAGTCAGATGGCTTACTATTGGGGGGTGATTATTATTGTGGCTTATTTTTGATGGGTGGTCAGGCGGCCTAATGTTGGGGGGTTGTCAAGGGTGCTATTATTGGGGTGTGGTCAGAGGGGGTCTTATTATTGGGGGCTGTCAGGTTTCTTATTAATGAGGGGTGTTTAGGTAGCTCATTATGGGGGGTCAGGTGGTTTAATATTTGGGGGGTGAACAGATGGCTTATTATTGGGGGGGTGAACAGGTGGCTTATTACTGGGATGGGTGGTCAGGTGTCCTATTATTGGGGCAGGGGTAGCTTATTACTGGGGTGCTCAGGTGGCTTATTATTGGGGGGATGCTTATTTTGGGGCCTATTATTGGGCGGTGGTCAGACGGCTTATTATTAGGGGTTGCTTATTAATGTAATAAATATGGTTTGAGAAAGCACACCTTACAACATGGGTTTCATCAATTGCAATTAAATGTGTATTTAGAAATTGTGCACTAAATGATTCAAAGTATATACAGTGAGCAAATCGCTATATAATCATCAGACCATTTATAACAGTAAAAACAGAAATGTCACCGCAATACTAATTATGGCCAGCAGGTGGCGCAGGCATTCAGAATAAACCTAGTCCAATATGAATGGCTTAAATGAATATAGCGAAAGTCCATTAACAGTCATTGCAGTATTGAGATAACCCGATGGGTATAGAGTTCATACGTTACAACACTTTGCAGAACGGAATCCAATGTTTCAGACCCGGGAGGGTCCTTCCTCAAGGAGGCAGAAAAAGCGTGAATAAGTGCCTTTCATATTGGACCCTGAATGGCTGGAGGTAGGGTGGCACCCAGTAATTGTTTCATAAAATATTTTCAGGTATTACTGTACAGGCTGCTCCATGCTTATTGGGGGATGGGAAGGGAGGCTTGGAAATGAAGGCTCTTAGTTGGGGCCCAGTGTAAATATCTCACCTGGGTCGCTCCTTGCAGGTTCCATGTCTGTGTAGAAGTGCGCCACGTGCATCCTGTGCCGCTGCTGCCCTAACTCCAGCAATTCCATGGTCACCCGCCTCATCTATGCGGTCCTCATCCTGCTCATCACCGTCCTCTGCTGCATCATGCGCGACCCTGCAGCATCAACAAGCAGCTGAAAAAGGTGAGCAACTGCACGTTTAACCCTATAAATGGCAATTGCCTAGATTATATGTGCTCGCTTCTCGGTCTGTTATGTTCCAGGCATGTAGAATCTACATTCTTGGCACTTGCTCCCAGTTGCAGGCAAAAAAAAAATGCTCACCCACATCAGTCGTTTGGCCTCTGCATCCTGTTCTACCAGCTGGTGCCCTGGCTGGTTTTCCTTGGGGGGATGGTCATCCCGAATGGCGGGGTGCCTCCCTCAATCAACCCCCTGCAAACCCCATAAACCTTACCTGTCACCTCACTCCCTCAGCGACATGCAGCCGTGTGATTGGCTGGCAGCTGTCAGGTTTCCCATTCTTGTTCACCCACTGACAATGCAGAAGCCTGACACCTGACCGCCGCCAGCCAATTTTTGGGGGGCACTCAAGTGGCTTCTTATTGGAGGTTGGGAGTCAGGTGTCTTATTATTGGGGTGGGGGCAGGTGGCTAATTATTGGGGTGGGGGCAAGTGGCTTATTATTGGGGTGGGGGCAGGTGGCTTACTATTGGGGTCTTGGGCAGGTTGCTTATTATTGGAGGGGTGGGTGGCCAGGTGCCTAATTTTGTTTGGCTGGCCAGGTTGCTTATTATTGGGGGGTGGTCAGGTAGCCTATTATTGGGGGTTGCTTATTATTGGTAATGTCATCAGGTGGCATATTATTGGGGGGTGGTCAGGTGGCTTATTTGGAGGCTTATTATTGGGGTTGGGGTCAGGTGGCTTATTATTGAGGGGGTTCTGGTGACTTATTATTGGAGGTGGTCAAGTGGCTTATTAGGGTTGGGGTCAGTTGGCTTAGGCCAGGTGGCTTAATATTGGGGGGTGGTATGGTGGCCTATTTCATGAGGAGGCCATCAGGTGGCCTATTATTGCAGGGGCCGTCAGATGGCCTATTACTGCAGGGACCATCAGGTGGCTTGTTATTGCGGGGGCCGTCAGATGGCCTATTACTGCAGGGACCATCAGGTGGCTTGTTATTGCAGGGGCCGTCAGGTGGCCTATTATTGCAGGGGCTGTCATGTGGCCTATTATTGCAGGGGCCGTCAGGTGGCTTGTTATTGCAGGGGCCGTCAGGTGGCTTGTTATTGCAGGGGCCGTCAGGTGGCCTAAAATTGCAGGGGCCGTCAGGTGGCCTATTATTGCAGGGGCCGTCAGGTGGCCTATTATTGCAGGGGCTGTCAGGTGGCCTATTATTGCAGGGGCTGTCATGTGGCCTATTATTGCGGGGGCTGTCAGGTGGCTTGTTATTGCAGGGACCGTCAGGTGGCTTGTTATTGCAGGGGCCGTCAGGTGGCCTAAAATTGCAGGGGCCGTCAGGTGGCCTATTATTGCAGGGGCCGTCAGGTGGCCTATTATTGCAGGGGCTGTCAGGTGGCCTATTATTGCAGGGGCTGTCAGGTGGCCTATTATTGCAGGGGCCGTCAGGTGGCTTGTTATTGCAGGGACCGTCAGGTGGCTTGTTATTGCAGGGGCCGTCAGGTGGCTTGTTATTGCAGGGGCCGTCAGGTGGCCTAAAATTGCAGGGGCCGTCAGGTGGCCTATTATTGCAGGGGCCGTCAGGTGGCCTATTATTGCAGGGGCCGTCAGGTGGCTTGTTATTGCAGGGACCATCAGGTGGCTTGTTATTGCAGGGACCATCAGGTGGCTTGTTATTGCAGGGGCCGTCAGGTGGCCTGTTATTGCAGGGGCCGTCAGGTGGCTTGTTATTGCAGGGGCCGTCAGGTGGCCTAAAATTGCAGGGGCCGTCAGGTGGCCTGTTATTGCAGGGACCATCAGGTGGCCTATTATTGCAGGGGCCGTCAGGTGGCTTGTTATTGCAGGGACCATCAGGTGGCTTGTTATTGCAGGGACCGTCAGGTGGCTTGTTATTGCAGGGGCCGTCAGGTGGCCTGTTATTGCGTGGGGCCGTCAGGTGGCCTGTTATTGCAGGGGCCGTCAGGTGGCCTGTTATTGCAGGGGCCGTCAGGTGGCCTGTTATTGCAGGGGCCGTCAGGTGGCCTATTATTGCGGGGGCTGTCAGGTGGCCTGTTATTGCAGGGGCCGTCAGGTGGCTTGTTATTGCAGGGGCTGTCAGGTGGCCTATTATTGCAGGGGCCGTCAGGTGGCCTAATATTGCAGGGGCCGTCAGGTGGCCTAATATTGCAGGGGCCGTCAGGTGGCCTAATATTGCAGGGGCCGTCAGGTGGCCTAATATTGCAGGGGCTGTCAGGTGGCTTGTTATTGCGGGGGCCGTCAGGTGGCCTGTTATTGCAGGGGCCGTCAGGTGGCTTGTTATTGCGGGGGCCGTCAGGTGGCCTGTTATTGCAGGGGCCGTCAGGTGGCTTGTTATTGCGGGGGCCGTCAGGTGGCTTGTTATTGCAGGGACCGTCAGGTCTCTTGTTATTGCAGGGGCCGTCAGGTGGCCTGTTATTTCGGGGGCCGTCAGGTGGCTTGTTATTGCGGGGGCCGTCAGGTGGCTTGTTATTGCGGGGGCCGTCAGGTGGCTTGTTATTGCAGGGACCATCAGGTGGCTTGTTATTGCAGGGGCCGTCAGGTGGCTTGTTATTGCAGGGGCCGTCAGGTGGCCTGTTATTGCAGGGGCCGTCAGGTGGCCTGTTATTGCAGGGGCCGTCAGGTGGCTTGTTATTGCAGGGGCTGTCAGGTGGCCTATTATTGCAGGGGCCGTCAGGTGGCCTGTTATTGCAGGGGCCGTCAGGTGGCTTGTTATTGCAGGGGCTGTCAGGTGGCCTATTATTGCAGGGGCCGTCAGGTGGCCTAATATTGCAGGGGCCGTCAGGTGGCCTGTTATTGCAGGGGCCGTCAGGTGGCCTGTTATTGCAGGGGCCGTCAGGTGGCTTGTTATTGCAGGGGCCGTCAGGTGGCCTATTATTGCAGGGGCCGTCAGGTGGCCTAATATTGCAGGGGCTGTCAGGTGGCTTGTTATTGCAGGGGCCGTCAGGTGGCCTATTATTGCAGGGGCCGTCAGGTGGCCTGTTATTGCAGGGGCCGTCAGGTGGCCTGTTATTGCAGGGGCCGTCAGGTGGCTTGTTATTGCAGGGGCCGTCAGGTGGCTTGTTATTGCAGGGGCCGTCAGGTGGCCTGTTATTGCAGGGGCCGTCAGGTTGCTTGTTATTGCGGGGGCCGTCAGGTGGCTTGTTATTGCAGGGGCCGTCAGGTGGCTTGTTATTGCAGGGGCCGTCAGGTGGCCTGTTATTGCGGGGGCCGTCAGGTGGCCTGTTATTGCGGGGGCCCTCAGGTGGCATGTTATTGCGGGGGCCGTCAGGTGGCCTGTTATTGCAGGGGCCGTCAGGTGGCCTGTTATTGCGGGGGCTGTCAGGTGGCTTGTTATTTCGGGGGCCGTCAGGTGGCTTGTTATTGCAGGGGCCGTCAGGTGGCTTGTTATTGCAGGGGCTGTCAGGTGGCCTGTTATTGCGGGGGCCCTCAGGTGGCATGTTATTGCGGGGGCCGTCAGGTGGCCTGTTATTGCAGGGGCTGTCAGGTGGCCTGTTATTGCGGGGGCTGTCAGGTGGCTTGTTATTGCGGGGGCCGTCAGGTGGCTTGTTATTGCAGGGGCCGTCAGGTGGCTTGTTATTGCAGGGGCTGTCAGGTGGCTTGTTATTGCGGGGGCCGTCAGGTGGCTTGTTATTGCAGGGGCTGTCAGGTGGCCTGTTATTGCAGGGACCGTCAGGTCTCTTGTTATTGCAGGGGCCGTCAGGTGGCTTGTTATTGCAGGGGCTGTCAGGTGGCTTGTTATTGCAGGGGCTGTCAGGTGGCTTGTTATTGCAGGGGCTGTCAGGTGGCTTGTTATTGCAGGGGCCCTCAGGTCTCTTGTTATTGCAGGGGCTGTCAGGTGGCCTGTTATTGCAGGGACCGTCAGGTCTCTTGTTATTGCGGGGGCCGTCAGGTGGCTTGTTATTGCGGGGGCCGTCAGGTGGCTTGTTATTGCGGGGGCCGTCAGGTGGCTTGTTATTGCAGGGGCCGTCAGGTGGCCTGTTATTGCGTGGGGCCATCAGGTGGCTTGTTATTTCGGAGGCCATCAGGTGGCCTGTTATTGCAGGGGCCATCAGGTGGCCTGTTATTGGGGGGAGCATCAGGTGGCCTATTATTGAGGAGGCCGTCAGGTGGCCTATTATTGAGAAGGCCGTCAGATGGCCTATTATTGAGGAGGCCGACAGGTGGCCTATCATTGAGGAGGCCGTCAGGTGGCCTATTACTGAGGGGGCCGGCAGGTGGCCTGTTTTTGGGGGGCCGTCAGGTGGTATATCATTTGGGGGGACATCTGGTGGCTTCTTATTGGGGAGGTGGTCAGGTGGCTTATTTTTGTGGGAGGGGGGTTCAGATAGCTTTTTATTTGGGTTGGGGTCAGGAAGCTTAATATTGGGGTGGTAAAGTGGCTTATTATTGTGGGTCGCTTATTATTGGTGGGGTGATCTAGTGGCTTATTTTTTGGGGTAGGGGTCAGGTGGCTTATTATTGGGGTCGGGGTCAGGTGGCTTATTATTGAGGGAGTGGCCAGGTGGCTTATTATTGGTAGGGTACTCAGGTAGCTTTTTATTGGGAGGCGGTCAGGTGGCTTATTATTAGGGTCAGCTAGGTGGCTTAATATTAAGGGGTGGTATGGTAGCCAAATTCATGAGGGGGGCCGTAAGGTTGCCTATTTTTGAGGGGGCTGTCAGATGGCCTATTATTGAGGGGATGTCAGGTGGCCTATTATTGAGGGGGTGTCAGGTGGCCTATTATTGCAGGGGCCGTCAGGTGGCCTATTATTGAGGGGCTGTCAGGTGGCCTATTATTGGGGGGGCCGTCAGGTGACCTATAATTGGGGGGCCATCAGGTGGACCATTATTGGGGGAGCGTCGGGTGGCCTATTATTGTGAGGGCCGTCAGGTGGCCTTGTGGGGGCTGTGAGGTGATTTGTTATTCGGGGGTGCTCAGGTGGCTTATTATTTGGGGTGGTCCGATGCCTTATTATTGGGGGGGTCAGGTGGCCTATTTTTGGGGGACTGGTCAGGTGGCCTAATATTGCGGTGCTTATTATTGGGGGGCTGATCAGGCATATTATTATTGGTAGGTGGTCAGGTGGCTTATTATTAGGGGAGGTATGGAGGCCTATTATTGGGAGAGCTGTCAGGTAACTTATTATTGGGGGGGCGGTCAGGTAGCTTATTATTGGGGGGTAAGGAGGCTTATTATTAGGGGTTGCTTATTATTGGTGGGATGATCAAGTGGCTTATTTTTGGGGTAGGGGTGAGGTGGCTTATTATTGGGGTCGGGGTCAGGTGGCTTATAATTGGTTGGGTGTCCAAATGCCTTATTATTGGTTGGGTGTCCGGGGGGGGGGGGGGTTAGGTGGCCTGTTATTGAGGGGCCAACAGGTCAAATCCCGATAGACATTAGTGGTATAACAGGAACTTGTTTACTGGAGCATGAATGCAGTAAGAGAATGTCACCTTACACGGTGGCTAACACAGACAGGAAGAGAACTCGCAGTCATAGATATTACAGCTCAATATACAGGAAGTAACAACACAGCAGTAAATAACATAGAAAACTCTACAGTTGCGCATTGGTCACAACGCCATCTAGTGCCATAACTTGCAATAGCTGCAAAGTAACAAAAGTCATTAATCACGTCGAAACACAAAGCTGTAAGCTGCAAAAGTATCATCCAACTTGTTCAACTTGGCTGGGACAGGAGCATGCGCACAGCTTGAAGATACAGGGGGTGCTGGTCTTGCCCCAAATTGTAAACAATCAGAGCCCTTTGCCGAATGACATAGGCATGGAAAACAACTCTCATTGGACCGTGGAAAGGTGAGCTGATACCATTGATCTGGGGGGTTCATGCAGTGGGGCATCCCAATTTGGGATTTTCCAGGAGGAAGGCTAGTGGCCACCCAGGGTTTTGTTACACTTTAATGAGCCAAGGGGAGCAGCACTTTAAACAGAGAGGCGGAGCCTCCCTGGGATCTCCCATACGTGACTTACACTCCACATAGGAGGGGAGGAGGATGGAGAGGGTTTCCTGGGGAAACTCCCCTCCTGTGACTTATGCAGTCATGTGGGGGAGATCCGAGAGAGAGAGAGGCTGTATAAAAGTCTGCTTCCCCCACCCCACATACAGTCCCTGCTTTGAGCAGCTGGGATGCAACAAGGGGGACCTGTTCTCCCCGTTCATCAACTAGAGGCAGAGGGGGTGCAGAAGAGCCCCAAAGATCGGAGGAGACCTGGTGTGGGACAGAGGACAAACTCTAAATCACTTTCAGCTATTATTATTATGGTTTATAAAGTGCCATCATCTTCCATGGAGCTGTACAATGTGGAATTACAAACAGGGTAAAACAACTAATTTACTATACATAAGCATTATGAGGATGATATGTGACAGAAATGCACAATTACACATAATTACACCAGCAGAGAGGGCCCTGCCCTTGGCTGGCTTACAATCTAAATGATGAGTTGTGTTCAGCAGTACCATCACCTGTGTGGCAGTGCACCCAGATGTGCCACACAGAGGTTTTATCTCATCTGAAGTCAGATGATAACAGAAATTGTGAGCAATCCTCTGCTGTCAGCTCATTGATGGATCAGCTGGTGCAAGGTTAAAGCGGACCTTCACTCTAAATAAGAGTCTATCTTATATGTTTCCCACACCCTGTACATACAGATTGCTCACATTAAAAATCATCCTACCTGCATCTACTGCATTTTATAAGCCTTTAAACATCCAAGATGGCGGCTTATGGAAGCTGCCATTTTTGCAGGCAGCCTGCAAACAGGAAGTGCCTGCAAACAGGAAGTGACTGTGCTGCTCTGCATTCTGGGACTGCTGATCTTTCCCTGACCCCAGCTCTGCTCTGTCTGAGCAAAGCACAGCTATAACCCGCCCCCCTGTACCTTATCCCACTCTCCTCTCCTCAGTAAGTGTGATGCTTCTGAGTCAAGATGGCGGCGCCCGTATCCTAAATTCCCGAACAGAGTTGCAGCCCAGTGGGGGAAAGTATAATAAATTAGTGACTAAACATGTAAAATATATTAATTTTAGATGCTGAGGAATTGTTTTTTAAGAGTTTGGGCTTTTCATTAAATCATGGTGAAGGTCCGGTTTAAGGTAAGTAAAGGCTGTTTTATTTCTTTAGACTTTGGGTTGCCTTTCAATAGAGAAATAGTATTTATTAAATATTGAGTTACGTTTTTTTTTTACTTTTAAGACTTTTTCCCCAAAAGTGTGTGTGTGGAGGGGGGGGGGGATGTCAGCATGTATTATCGGGCAAATGCAAAAAAAAACAACAACAAAAAACTTACATTTCCAGCTCCCGCACCTCAGCAGCCATCTCCCGCAGACATAAAACCACACACACACATTGCCGGCTTTTGCTGCCTTCGCTGGCCATCCCCATAGTCTCAGCTGCTGTCCACCGCCCACTGCATCCAGAAACCCAATTCAAGCAAACAGGTGTTTTCCTGGTGTACAGCACGGCTTGCTGCATTTCAATTCTTCACGTTTGGGTAATCTGCCACAAGGTGGCGCAGTTGACTGCAGAAAGACTTGTGGCTCCTCCCGGCCCATAGAAGGGCAGAAATTACCCAGAGACTCCAGAGTTTCTCTGCAGTCCTGACTGCGAAGACAGAAGATCTCTCTCTCTGGTTATTCGCAGGTGAGCGGGGCATCCCAAGCCCGTCGGCCCTGCAAGTCTATTCCCACCTGTTTCCGGACCCTTCTGTCTCCCAGCCTCGGCTGACGGATCAGGTGAAGGTAGGGGAACACCTGGGGTCGGGTGTTCGGTGAGCTATGCTCGGGCCGCAGACCCTGTAACCAAAGGGTAGCCGGCCATAGGCTAATGGTGAGCCTCTATGGGGGAAAGTAGAAACCACCCTTGCTGTGTTCCCACTTGCTTTATTGGTGTTTCATACTTTGTGGTGTTTTTACTGTGATGTTTTATTTTGTGGTGTTTTTACTGCGCTGCGGCCATCTTGTCTCTCCCCGTCGCTGCGGGCGCATTGCTCTCAGCGGCGGGGGACGCTGAGGAGTGCCCTCCTCCTTCCCTATTCTCCGGGCGCCATTTTCTGGCTCTTGGCTCCTGGAGTCCTTTGCACGTTTTCTCGGGGGGCAGGGCTACGAGATGACGCTACCCGTGTCATCACCGCGCGGCCCGCCCCTCAGGTTCTCTGCCGGCGTCATCTTGTGTCCCCGTGCCTGTGGCTCTCTGTGCTGGGGGCCCGCTGCGTGGGGGGCGCTGCCAGCTGCTGTGGGACGCCGCCCAGACCCTCCTCGCTCCTGCCGCGGTCCCGCTGCTGCCCTTCATCAACAGCCGGTCTGTGAGTCCGCTCCTTTTTTACTTCTCCATTGGGGTTCTTTGTTGCATGTGCTGTGGGATGCTCATTTTTTTCTCATAATTATGTCTTTCAGACTGGCCTTCTGTGTTGTGGTTTCTCCCGGTCCAATACCCCCCCAGTCCCTTTTTCTGTAGGGCATCCCGGGTGGGGCCTGTCAGCCCTTCTCCTGTGCTGGCCGATTGTGCCTTATTGATAATCACCATATGGAGGCTTCTGGGGATAGCGAGCTTGGGGGCCCTTCGAGGCAGCCTCGGCTGTGTCTCATGTGCGGGGCATCCCCTGTGAGTGGTAGTGGCGCGGTTTGCGCTCCGTGCGCCCGAAGTGTCATTGCGGAACAGGTTGGGCTGAGTGCTTCTCTACCTAGTCCTGTTCTACCTGCAGCTTCGCCTGCATTTAGCCTGCATTTAGCTTCCAGCGAGGGGGAAGCCAACAGGGGGTCTCATTCGGACCTGGCGCTGCACGTGGCCAGCATTGAGCGGCAACTGGCCCGTCCGGCCGCCGGCAGGGCTTCTAGTAAAAAGAGGCACCTGGATACGGACTTGTCCCTCTTTGCCGATGATGATGAGGTTTATGATACCTATGGCGGCCGTGACTCCATGGAGGAGGGGGAATTGTTCCGTGATTCCGATTCCTCTGGGGATTGTCATGGCGAGTCTGATAGCGAACCAGGATCCTCCTCAGACGAGGATTCTTGGCTCCCGGATGATACCGATAAGCTTTGGTCGGCCTTTTTTGATACTTTACACATTGTTCCCCCTAAGGCGGCAAAGAAAAAGCAGGGCGAGGTCTTCCGCCCTAACAAGCAACGCTTAGAGTTCCCGGAGCACGGACATTTTTCCAATATGGTCCTCAAAGAATGGGAACGGCCCAACAGGTTGCCCTTGGTGCCCAAGGGACTGGATAGAAGGTATCCCTTCTCGGCCAACTTGGTTCGCCACTGGTCTTGTCCCCCCGAGGTTGACGCCCCCGTCCTGGGGCTGTCCAAAACTTCTATTATGCCGTCTCCTGACACCAATACCTTGCGCGATAATGCCGACCGGCGTATGGATCAACTAGCTTGTCATGCCTTCACCTTTGTGGGGGCTGGCTTACGCCCGGTCTGTGCCACGGCTATTGTTGCCATTGCACTTAAGAAGAAGGTTAGGCGCCTTGCCAAAGCTGCCAGATCTCGCAAGCGAGCGGATGACTACAAGGACCTTTTGCTTTGCTCTGACTTTATTGCTTTTGTGCTGTCTGCCATGGATGATGCCATCCGGCTTGGTGGTAGGGCCTCTGCCCTGTTGGTTGCCATGCGTCGGTCCGTCTGGCTGCATCAGTTGGCGGCTGATGCTGCCGCTAAGAAGTCCCTCACCGGGCTTCCCTTCACGGGACTCCGTCTTTTTGGGGAACGTCTTGATGTTTTGACCAAGGATGGTCGACTCCCTCAGCGTAGAAAGCATTCTCGGCCCTATCGGGGGTCCTCTTCATTTCGCCCTTCTCGCGGGGGACGCGGATCCTCCTTCACAGGTAGCCGCAGAGACTCTTGGGGACGGGGTAGATCCCGTTGTCGCCCTGGTCTCTCCTGGGGATCCAAGCCCAAGCCCCCCACCAAGGTTCCTCAGGCATGAGGGGGCACCCTCACCCATCCGGGTGGGGGGACGGCTTCGTCTCTTTGCTCACGTCTGGAGACAACGCGTCTCAGATCGGTGGATTCAGAAGGTGGTGTCCTCCGGTTACAAGATAGCGCAAGCAGCGCTAGCTTCCAAGATTCCTCCGGTCCCGGATTTCCCAAAATCCCGTGACGGCGCAGGGCCTGAGGTTGGCCGTCCAACATCTTCTGTCATCTGGAGTGGTTTGCCCGGTGCCTCTTCCAGAACAGCGTCGGGGGTTCTACTCCAATCTGTTCACGGTACCCAAGAAGGACGGCTCCCTGAGACCCATCCTGGATCTAAAGGGTCTCAACAGATTTGTCAGGTTCAAACACTTCCGCATGGAGACCTTACGGTCGGCGGTGAGCTCTCTTCGGCCAGGCGACTTTATGACCACTGTGGACATCAAGGATGCCTACCTGCACGTTCCTATCTTCCTAGGGCATCAGAAGTTCCTGAGGTTCGCTCTGGGGGATCAACACTACCAGTTTTTGGCCTTGCCGTTCGATATCACTTCGGCCCCTCGGGTGTTCACCAAGGTGCTGGCGGGTGTCATGGCCCTCCTGAGGAGCCAGGGCATTCGCATTCTTCCTTACCTGGACGACCTGTTGATTACTGCTCCATCTTTTCATCAGGCCGAGAGGGATACTCAGGTGGTTGTGTCCACCCTAGAGTCCTTCGGTTGGGTGATCAATTATCCCACTTCGCTCACTCCGTCATTGGTGAGGTCCTTCCTGGGCATGACGCTGGATACTTCTCAGGTCAATGTGTTTCTTCCTCAGCAGAAGGTGGAGGGCCTTCAGATGCAGGCGCGAGCCCTGCTGTTGTGTCCTCATCCCTCCATCCTTCTGGGGATGCAGTTGGTGGGACTCATGGTGTCTTGCTTCGAGGCGGTACCCTTCGCCCAGTTCCACATGAGACCCTTTCAGTTGAATCTCTTGACCGTTTGGGATCAGAAACAGGAATCCCTGGAGCAGGAATTCGCTCTGTACCCTCTGGCCAGACAGTCCCTCTCGTGGTGGTTGGACTCGAGGAATCTTCTAGCGGGCAGGTTCTTTCTGCCTGCTGGGAGATTGTCACCAGGGACGCCAGTCTGACTGGTTGGGGAAGGTTTTGGCAACCGCTGAAGTTCCAGGGCCAGTGGGGCCCTCAGGAGGCACACACGCCCATCAATCTCCTGGAGCTGAGAGCGATCAGGTTGGTTCTCTTCCAGTTGACTCCCCGCTTACGGGGTCGAGGTCCGCTCGGACAATCAGACGGCTGTCACTTACATCAATCATCAGGGCGGGACTCAGAGCAAACGAGCCCTCAAGGAGGTGTCCCTGATATTGTCTTGGGCAGAGGAGAATGTTCCCTGCATCTCAGAAGTTTACATCCCAGGGGTGGAGAACCAGGAGGCGGACACCCTGAGCAGGGGGACGTCTCATCTGGGGGAATGGTCCCTCGACAACAAGATCTTTCATGCCCTGTGTCGCCGTTGGGGTCATCCGGACATGGACCTGTTTGCGTCCCGTCACAATCACAAGCTTCCAAGATTCGTCTCTCTGTCAAGAGATCCGCTGGCCTTCGCCACGGACGCTCCAGCCATTCCCTGGACGAATTTCCGGCTCCTCTATGCGTTTCCTCCCTTTCCTCTCCTGGGTCGGGTGCTGCGCAAGATAGCCCAGGAGGGGGTACCAACCATTCTGGGGGCCCTCCGCTGGCCGAGGAGAGTATGGTTCGCAGACGTCGTCCAGATGGAGGTGGATCACTTCGTCATGCCCGACGATCCAGGGCTTCTCACTCAGGGACAGTTGCGCCATCCCAATTTACAAATGCTGGCTTTGACGGCTTGGCTGCTGAAACCTCCATCCTGATGGATAAGGGATTGCCGGCCTTGGTCGTCAGTACTATGATTCAGGCTCAGACAAAATCTTCTTCTTTGATTTATTATAGGGTCTAGCATGCTTACATTGCCTGGTGCGAGTCTAAGTCTTTTCCTTGTCGCACTTTCTCCATTTCTAGGATTTTTAGAGTTTTTACAACATGGTCTGGAGTCGGGTCTACAACTGAGTACCCTCAAAGGCCAGGTTTCGGCCTTGACAATCTTTTTCCAAAGATCTTTCGCCAATCATAGGCTTGTCAAGACTTTTTTCCAAGGAGTTACTCATGTACGTCCACCGCGTAAGCCCCTGCTACTGATGTGGGATTTGAACTTGGTGCTTTCTGCTCTCCAGGGTCCTCCCTTTGAGCCCTTATTCAATGCTGTGCTGTCCATTCTGACTCTTAAGTTGGCCTTTTTGTTTGCTATCACTTCGGTTCGTCGTGTCTCTGAGCTGGCGGCGCTTTCTATTAAGCCTCCTTATTTTGAACGGCATCAGGATAAGGTGGTATTCCGTCTTAAACTTGAATTTTTGCCCAAGGTTGTTTCTGCCTTTCATCTCAATGAGGACATTGTCTTGCCTTCCTTGTGTCCTGCCCCTTCTAATTCTAAGAAACGAAGCCTTCATTCTCTGGATGTGGTTAGGGCGCTCAAATACTATTTGATCGCCACTGAGTCTTTTCGGAAGTCGGATTCTCTGTTTGTCCTTCCTGCTGGGCCTAGGAAGGGTTTGCCTCCAGCCAAATCCACTATCAGCAAGTGGATCAGACAGGCGGTGGTGCAAGCGTACTCTGCCAAGGGGAAGGATCCCCCTTTTCGTGTTACGGCTCATTCCACTAGGGCTATTGGTGCCTCTTGGGCTTTTCAGCACCAGGCTTCTGTTGAACAAGTTTGTAAGGCCCCTACTTGGTCTTCCGTTCATACTTTTTCTAAGTTTTACAAGGTTGATGTTAGGGCCTCAGCTGACGCGGTTTTTGGTCATAAGGTGCTTCAGGCAGTAGTGTCTTGAATTTCATTTTGAATTTGTGCAAGCATGGGGTGTGGGGTCTAGGCTGTATTGCAAGGTCTTGACCCTTCCACCCCATGGCTTGCACATGAGGTTTAGGGCAACCTCAGGTAAGCTGCTCCCTTTTTATCTCTTGCATTGTATGTCCCAAATGGGGCTCTCATAGATTAGAGTTAGGACTGCACCCATAGAGGCACCTTGGCGCGGTGGTGCAGCTTAGCATACTTCTGCAGATGTGTGTGACCGAGCCTCTGTTTTTACCAGATTTAGAGACAGACAACAGGGTTGAGTGCTGCGGCTCCTTTAAGTCTTTAGTGTCTTGAACTGCCTGCTGTTGCTCACTGGGGATCCCACCCTTCTTCATGGA
The DNA here is from genome assembly GCA_027917425.1 of Gastrophryne carolinensis. Lineage (NCBI taxonomy): Eukaryota > Metazoa > Chordata > Amphibia > Anura > Microhylidae > Gastrophryne > Gastrophryne carolinensis. The sequence goes on along the minus strand of CM051236.1, from coordinate 252,472,689 downwards.
CACTGCTGTTGGATGTCCCAAATGTGAAGAATTGAAATGAAGCAAGCCGTGCTGTACATCAGGAAAAATACAATTCTGTGATTACTCTCCTCCCTTGTTATCGTTATCCTCTTTTGCCTTGTTATGGTGATTTTCGTGAGAGAGTTATTTTTTAGTGGGGTTGTGTTTTTTTGTTAACATGGCCTTGCCTCCCGGCTTCTTGCATTACTGCTTTTCAAACACTGGAGTCTCTGGGTAATTCCTGCACTTTTATGGGCCGGGAGGAGCCACAAGTCTTTCTGCAGTCAACTGCGCCACCTTGTGGCGGATTACCCAAATGTGAAGAATTGAAATGAAGCAAGCCGTGCTGTACGCCGTAAAAACAATTCTACAGGTGAGTAATTACAGAATTGTATTGTTTCATTCCAGCATTCAATGACGCTGGCAGAAGTAACATGCCAAGCCCACCCAGAAGTCAGAACTGGCGGGGGCATGAGGTGGTAGGTAGCACCAGCTATGGGGACCAAGAAGTGGCAGTGGCTGTGATTCCGAAGGCAGTGGATGCTGGTAAGGAGTGTGTGTAAGAGATACGGCTGCTGGGAAATGTGTTTTTTGGGGGGCGGACATGCTGCACTATCTGTATTTGGGATGCCCGCACACTGTCTGTATTTGGGATGTCCGCATGTTGCCTGCATTTGGGATGCCCACACACATTGCCTGCATTTGGGATGCCCGCACACACTGCCTGCATTTGGGATGCTTGCAAACTGCCTGCAATATGGATGCCCACATGATGCCTTTAATGTGGGATGCCTGTATACTGCCTGTAACTGGGATGCCCATACACTGCCTGTATTTGGGACGCCTGCACACTGCCTGCAATTGGAATGTCCACACACTGCCTGTAATGTGGGATACTGTTCACTGCCTGTAATTTGGGATGCCCCCTCACTGCCTTTAAAGTGGACCAACACCCACCGCTGATTGGCCCGGGAATCTATAAGATTCCCGGGCAGATCAGCTCTCTGCCTGCGGGGCACCCCGATCGGGGGTGCCCCGCTGTGTGAAACCCCCCAGGATGCCCGCAAATCCTACCTGTTCCTCGTTCCAACGGCCGCCGCCGCCTCTTGCGCATCCCTCTAGCAGGGCGCGCACCCGTTTGTGAATGGCTGGCGCGGGCGCGCTCCCTGTAAGAGGGACGCGCGAGAGGCGGCGGCGGCGGCAGGCGCTCTCACCTTGTCCGTCGACGGACCCCCGATCAGGGTGCCCCGCGGAAATGGACCAACACCCAGGATAGTGAAAATCCTGGGTGTTGGTCCACTTTAATGTGGGATACTGCACACTGCCTGTAATTTGGGATGCCCCTCACTGCCTTTAATGTGGGATACTGCTCACTGCCTGTAATGTGGGGTCTTTAATGGTATGATTGGGGAATTCTGCACACTGTCTATAATAGGGTTATTGGGAGGGGGTATTTTAGCACACCATTTGGTTCAGAATAATTTTTTTCTAACCAAGCCTTATAAGCATATTTGAAATGAGTGGAGTTGTTTTGTCAGTCTATCAAGCATGTGCTTGCAATATGTGAAATTTAAAAACATATATACACATAAGGAAAATTGCAACATATTTTGAGTTTAGAATATTTATTGCATCTCTCAAGCAAGTTATTTAAATGGTTTGGAAAGTTGTAACACAAGGCTGAGCATGTGGCTTTAAAACAGAAGCAAGGTTTACTTCTGCTAATATATTTGCCAAAGGTAGTAAATGAGCTGTATTCCTCCCACCACTCCAATCCTTTGGGAACTGTGTATTTCCTGTTGTCCGGCATTCTGCACACTATAAAATATTTGCTGGGCTGCTTCAGCCAAATGGAGCAGCAAGCTTTACCAGACTTCCCAATGCTGTGTGTGACATCTCCTCCCTCTCTGATATCCTGAAGCTGAGCTGCTATGGAAACACACTGCTGCTCTGGACAATGTCACAAGCATGAATGAATGGCATTTTTTTCTAGAATTGGGGGCTCGTAACATTTATGCGCTTTACATCTCTTTCACGGTTCACTTGCTACAATGGTTGCCTTCTTTACCTCTCATATTTAGCATTCTGTATTGTGCTAGAATTCATTTCCAACCGCATCCTGCCTGGTTCATTATATTGGCCATTTAACAAACTAACTTTGCTTGCTAGCCTAGTCACAAAGTTATGATCACTCATTGCTCTTTATTTCAAATGTTATAGCCTATGCCCTCTCTGTGAACTTGCCCATAGTAAATAGTTGCAACAACAATTCTGAATGGCTATATTATCGATGCCGCCTTTAAACTCACATTAGTATTCTCCAGAGTAGAGAGTGCTGGGGGGGGGGGGGGTGTTGGGAATTCACACAAGTACAGACTTGGGGATATGGCTGCCAAGCCTTTTTGGTTATATATAGTATAAGGAAGGTACATTTTGCACACTACATAAATGTGCAAGCAAGTGTGGAACAGGTGATACCCTGTAACTGTAGATCATGGGACAATTCTTTGAGGCCTATGTGAATATAGAGTGGAATTTCCATTTTTCTAATGCTGGGGCTAGAGGCATTATTTTGGCATTGCATGGCGCTTCCCTGTAACTGACTAGGATGTAATGGAGAAGAGGATTTTCTCCAATATTGGTAGATTTGGGGACATGTCCAGGAGTCTCCATCAACTAACAGACCCCTAGTAGAGACCCTCATCATAGTGATGTGAGCTATACTAAAGCTAGTAATATTCTTAAAATGTACAGCACTGTCAGACCTAAGGTCTTAGAGACAGACTTGGGAAAACTATGGTTGAGATTAGCCAAGCTTTAATTCTTAGCTACAGCCGATGCAACAAAGAGGTTTGCAGCCAATCTGGGGTCAATACCAAAAAAGCCATCTAGGAAAACACAAGAACTAGAATAACTTAAATGGAGACAGGAATCAACACAGTTATCAGACCAAAAATGGCTTCCAGGACCACAGTCAGCAGGTTGGTGCCACCAGAGCTGCTACTCTCCAATTAGAGGGTGCAGAACTCCTTGTTTCTTTAATGGAGAACCTGATGTTGGTGATGCACAGTTCCATTGGCGAAAGGGAGATTGGCTATTATTCAGAGAGGTAAACATGTGTATTGCTTACATGTAGTGATTGTAATAAATGAATGTTGGGATATGGGGGAAGGACATACAAACTTTGTGGATACAGTGCGTATCCTGGTAATGTTCATCATGCAGTTACAAGTGAAAACATTCTGAACCTATTCATTGTGGCCCACAACCAGGTTTCAAATCATTTAAGTGGCCCCCGCTCTTCAAAAGGTTGAGCACCCCTATTCTAGCCCATCACCAACAGAGCTGTCAACCTGACACGAGCCTCTGGATTTGTAGTCTGGATCAGGGGGGAGGCCCTGAAGGAATAGGAAGAAGACATTCCTCTACTTTTCTGTGGCCAGAAAAAACAGACAGCATGGGGCTAACACTAAATCAATTAATCTGCCAGGAAAATTATTTTTGACTGGTCAATCCCTTTAAAAAATCTTGCTGAAAACTTGCTTTTACAGCTTATGTCTGCAAAGGATGGGTCTCAGAATATATATGTGGTTTCTCTGTCTATGTGTGGTGTATCTGTTGGAAAGCCTAATAAAATGCATTTGAAAACAGTTTTATTAGTTGTTTTTCTAATACTAGTTACTAGTTACTAGTTGCAAAATTCAACAATCTTGGAAGAACTACCATGGAATCCAATATTGTTCACTGAAACATCTGGTGTACTGCTCAAGGGTTTGCCGGTCTTCATCCAGCTACATGGGCATAGTCTAGCAAACATGATACACTTTGACAAATGCACTTAATGTGGCAAATGCTCCCTAATGTCAGGCAAATGTAGGCCAAGAGGTTAGGAAATCAGGCCATATTTGTTTCTTTGCTGCAAATATTATATGTCTGAGCATGAAAAATAAAAATGTGTTATCCTATAATATCACACCATAAGTTCTCTCTGGGTTAGGGTGAATAATTCAGATGTGTTGGTAATACATCAATTAATTGGTCTATATAAACTAATATGATGTTTTATGGTCATCAGATGGCAGTTTGTTGTGCTTGTTATAGTGAAGGCCTATAGGGAAAGCTTACCATGGAACCCAAAAACATCCACACAGACCCTATTGTTTTGCTGTCGACACTGCCTTTCACTTCACTTTTACTACTCCACAGTTCATGCCAGGTCAGCAGACACACGCAACTAATCACATTTTGGGAGAAGCAAGAAGGGAGGAGCAGTGCAGTTATACATATACTAGCCTCCATAATAAGCTTGGTTTTAATTAGTTGATTCATTATTGTATTTAACGTCATTCAGATGTGTTTGTGTGTATACATATGCTTTGACTATGTTTTATTACAACTATTATTATTAATAATATTGGTACTAGAATACTGCCCACATGTAACATTTTACAAGCTTCTTTTAATGGTTTATAGTAGTAACCTCTAAAAAAAAGTGCCCATACTCCCAGCGACTTGGTGGCGCTCCTGTGCCCCATGTTATAAAAAGCAGCCAATAACACTTGCATGGAGGGGGGGGGGGGGGCATGCACACCCACCCAGTGAATTCTATTTGGTCATCTCTCACCCGCAGTGCTGGTACGAAAAGCCAGTGTTGTAGGTGGAGGTGGCCTTAGTACTGTGCTCTTTAGTTGAGATTAATGGGCTACACCCATTGATCTCAATGGGAGCATCCTGTAATGAGGCCACTCCGACCCACTACCCCAGCTTATTTCATGTCTTAGGGCACCCTGAGCTTCAGATCTGAAGGGTTTGTTCCGTACCCCAGGAGCATCCTGAATTGGGATGCCCTGCTGGGTGAAGCCCCCCAGACCACCAGTATTCTTTCACATCTCCTCTGTTCAATTAGAGCGGTTTGCTGTGCCTAGGTCATTTGGCAAACCCCCAATAGCAAAGAGGTCTTACTTAAAACGATTGGGTGACCATATAACAAAACAATAGGATGCTCACCATTTGTCCACTGCAGCTAATTGATCTGTCTCCAGGGGTCAGTAACGCACCTTATTGTTGATGTTGTGTCAGACTCGCACCCCTGTCAACAATCACAGGAACTCAATTAACTGCAATGGAGGGAGTGTGCTGAGGCCAGACATGTCCCCTCTATTGTAGTGAATGAAGAGGGCATGGTAGCACTCCTGTGATGAAAGTGCTGCCGGCTGGGGTTCAGGATGCAATCCAGGTGAGTTGCTGATCACCAGAGTCGGATCAAGCAGCTGCGGGGTGGCCCTTGTCTTAAAACACCTTTGCCCATCCCAAGCAGACATCCAACCACAGGCTGGTGGTGGTATTGCAGCGGTTCTGACAAGTACCTGTAAACCACACTGGAGGGACGAGTTGCTTTTGTATTTTGAACATTTATTGCATCCTACTGCAGCATAAAAATTCAGCCTATATTTATGGCTGCTGCCTATTAAGAACTGTACCCAAAGGGAACCAATTAGCATGTCGCAATAAAGAAACGTCCTGTTAGGTTGCAGTGGCATCATGCTTCTTGTCCCCCATCTGTGTGTGTATTACATAGGTTTTCTGGTAACAATAATTTAAATGCTTGATAATGGTTTGAATATGTTTCCTTCTACTCCAACAACAGCCTTTTTAGATTTTTCTTTGTGAAGGGAGTCACATGGCTAAAGTATTCTTAAGCAGAACTTACCAGAAACCAACAGCTGGTGAGTTTATTAGGTGACAACAGTTGCCACCCACCAAATGCATTAGAATCTATCACAGAAGAGGAGATGTTACACACAAGAAATATGGGTAACGGCTTCAAGCAGTAAGAACTTATGATTTTCCAAAGAGGGTGATGACCTAACCCTAAGAGGGTAACCTTACTAGCTCACATAAAACAGCCATGCTGATATACACATGGAGCGCCTAGATAAAGGGAGCCCGATTTAGTTTGGAATCCTACCAGATTTAAATCATTCAAGTTCTAAATTGAACCCTGCTTTCTTCTCCACCAGTTTTCTGCAATTAATGCATCCAAACTTCAAAACATAGCAACACGGTTAATCCTTTGGAAGCTCTAGGCTCTGGGATGTGTGCTATGTACTTTTGGAGTAGATCGGATTTGTTGTTTAAAGTGGACCAACACCCAGGATTGTGACTATCCTGGGTTTTGGTCCACTTCGGGGGGGCACCCCGATTGGGGGTGTCCCGCTGTGTGAAACCCCCCAGAAAGCCCCAAAAACTCACCTCACCACGCTCCCACGTGACCGCGCCGTCCAATCCCCGCCGACGGACAAGCGGGTGACAGCGACGGGGTTTTGGGGGGGTTTCACCCCGCGGGACATCCTGGTCTCAGATGTCCCGCAGTGAGGGAGGTGATCGGCCCGGGAATCTTATAGATTCCCGGGCCAATCACCCCTGGGTGTTGGTCCACTTTAAAAGGGGAACTATGGTCGAAAATTACCATAGTCCCTCTTTAATATGCAGCATATGCTGATAGGTTGCTCCACAGCAGCAGTTCAAGCATCCCAGAAGAGGTGTGTACCTGCATGCTCAGTGCTGCATTGAAACCACATCCCACACCCTCATCCTTGTGATCGCCGGCAACCTTTTGAATTTGTCTGGCACACCTGAAGCCACGCATGGCATGTGCTTTACCTGCAGCTATTCAAAAGGAAAAAGCAACTAGGCAATATCACTTTAAGAGTAATTCATTTTATTGTTTAATACTTTAAAACCATATACATGTGTTTACATCAATACAAAACAAAGATCACCATGTATTTGTTATTAGTATATTAAAGCATCTACCATAACTGCTAGTGATATATCTTTTAATGGAGTATCACTTTTTGCCCCAAAGCATTGCAGAATGTTCTTCAGGGGGCCAAGATGTAAGTGCAAACAGAAGTTTCCCTCTCAAAGCATGAAAAAAGAAATTATTTTATTATTATTTATAAATTATTTTTCTTCCCTGTTGGGTTATTTGCAATGCCTTGACATTTATTTCTGTACGTTTTTTTTTACACATAATATTCTTGTTAATTGCTAACTGATTCACAAAAGCCCACTTTTAGCCTATTTATGGGTTGTTTGTTTATTTGGAGTCACAATAGACTTTACTTCCTCTACCCCTGCAGTATGGGGCATCCTGATTTGACCCCAGCCCCACTTCTGCATTCCTTTGGAGTAGGATGCCAGTCTACCACACTACAATGACAGGCATTGCACGCCCCTCCCCCCTAGCGAATCTGATTGGTCACAATCAGCAGGGCTGGTGTTAAGAGGAGCCAAACTAGACAACTGCCTCAGGCCCCCATCACTGAAGGGGCACATATATTCAGAGATGGGACCTGGAGTGCTTGCACGCTGCAGGAGTAGAGGAAGTATTTTGTGGCTTTACTTCTTCTAACACCATAGGGATAGCTTTAAAGAGGAACAACACTTGGGATTTTCACTCTCCTGGGTGTTGATCCACTGCAGAGTGGCTTACTGGTTTGGGATGCCCCACTATGTATTTCCCCAGAGATTCCCCCAAAAATCACTAACTGGAATGCCCCCTCCAGGCAGGAGCAGTGGTCCTGCACCAGCAAGGTGATGCGATGAAGACAAGTCTATAAGATTTCTAGGAGCGGGAGCAGACTGGCTGCTGGGTGCTTGCTTGCCCTGTGGTTTGATGCCAGTGATTGTCTGCCTGTGGCGGATCCCATTCACCCAGCCTGACACAAGAAGCAGTGCCAGAGCTGGCATTAAACTACGGAGAAGGCAGGTGGCCAGTGCCAGGGAGGCTGTGACTTACCTTTGAGCATAAACATGAGAGTCCCGGAACTCTGACGGAATTCTCATGCTGATACTGTATTGCCGCCCAGCCAGCCTAGGCTGACAGATTGCTGGGTGGCCAGCAGAGGCTCCCATACCCCCCCAACCCACCACTAGACCAAGTAATCAGGCTGCGGCCACCGTGCATCCTGGGGACTTAAATACAGGTGAGTGGGGGGGTTCTGCAATGCTGCCTGTTATGGTGTGATTGGAGGGCTGTGCCACACTACCTGTTATGAGGTGATTGGGGGGATTCTGCACACTGCCTGGGTAATTGGCAGACATTATGCACATTGTCTGTTATGTAGTGATTGGGGGGGGGGTCTGCACTCTGCCTGTTATGGGGTTCTGGGGGATTCTGCACACTGCCTGTTATGGGGTGATTGGGGGGAGGGGATTCTGCACACTGCCTGTTATGGTATGTTTGGGGGGCATTCTGCCTGTTATGGTATGTTTGGGGGTCATTCTGCACACTGCCTGTTATGGTATGTTTGGGGGGCATTCTGCCTGTTATGGGATGATTGGGGGGCATTCTGCACACTGCCTGTTATGGTATGTTTGGGGGCATTCTGCCTGTTATGGGATGATTGGGGGGCATTCTGCACACTGCCTGTTATGGTATGTTTGGGGGCATTCTGCCTGTTATGGGATGATTGGGGGGCATTCTGCACACTGCCTGTTATGGGGTGATTGGGAGAGGGAGATTTTGCACACTCCCTGTTATGGGATGATAGGGGGAGATCTTGCACACTTCCTGTTTTGGGTTGATAGGGGTGGATCCTGCACACTTCCTGTTATGGGATAATAGGGGGTGGATCCTGCACACTTCCTGTTATGGGATGATAGGGGGAGATCCTGCACACTTCCTGTTATGGGATGATAGGGGGAGATCCTGCACACTTCCTGTTATGGTATGATAGGGGGAGATCCTGCACACTTCCTGTTATGGGATGATAGGGGGAGATCTTGCACACTTCCTGTTATGGGATGATAGGGGGAGATCCTGCACACTTCCTGTTATGGGATGATAGGGGGTGGATCCTGCACACTTCCTGTTATGGGATGATAGGGGGAGATCCTGCACACTTCCTGTTATGGGATGATAGGGGGAGATCCTGCACACTTCCTGTTATGGGATGATAGGGGGAGATCCTGCACACTTCCTGTTATGGGATGATAGAGGGAGATCCTGCACACTTCCTGTTATGGGATGATAGGGGGAGATCCTGCACACTTCCTGTTATGGGATGATAGGGGGAGATCCTGCACACTTCCTGTTATGGGATGATAGGGGGAGATACTGCACACTTCCTGTTATGGGATGATAGGGGGAGATCTTGCACACTTCCTGTTATGGTATGATAGGGGGAGATCCTGCACACTTCCTGTTATGGGATGATAGGGGGAGATCCTGCACACTTCCTGTTATGGGATGATAGGGGGAGATCCTGCACACTTCCTGTTATGGGATGATAGGGGGAGATCTTGCACACTTCCTGTTATGGGATGATAGGGGGAGATCCTGCACACTTCCTGTTATGGGATGATAGGGGGAGGATCCTGCACACTTCCTATTATGGTATGATAGGGGGAGATCCTGCACACTTCCTGTTATGGGATGATAGGGGGAGATCCTGCACACTTCCTGTTATGGGATGATAGGGGGAGATCCTGCACACTTCCTGTTATGGTATGATAGGGGGAGATCCTGCACACTTCCTGTTATGGGATGATAGGGGGAGATCCTGCACACTTCCTGTTATGGGATGATAGGGGGTGGATCCTGCACACTTCCTGTTATGGGATGATAGGGGGAGATCCTGCACACTTCCTGTTATGGGATGATAGGGGGAGATCTTGCACACTTCCTGTTATGGGATGATAGGGGGAGATCCTGCACACTTTCTGTTATGGGATGATAGGGGGAGATCCTGCACACTTCCTGTTATGGTATGATAGTGGGAGATCCTGCACACTTCCTGTTATGGGATGATAGGGGGAGATCTTGCACACTTCCTGTTATGGGATGATAGGGGGAGATCCTGCACACTTCCTGTTATGGGATGATAGGGGGTGGATCCTGCACACTTCCTGTTATGGGATGATAGGGGGAGATCCTGCACACTTCCTGTTATGGGATGATAGGGGGAGATCCTGCACACTTCCTGTTATGGGATGATAGGGGGAGATCCTGCACACTTCCTGTTATGGGATGATAGGGGGAGATCTTGCACACTTCCTGTTATGGGATGATAGGGGGAGATCCTGCACACTTCCTGTTATGGGATGATAGGGGGAGATCCTGCACACTTCCTGTTATGGGATGATAGGGGGAGATCCTGCACACTTCCTGTTATGGGATGATAGGGGGTGGATCCTGCACACTTCCTGTTATGGGATGATAGGGGGAGATCCTGCACACTTCCTGTTATGGGATGATAGGGGGAGATCCTGCACACTTCCTGTTATGGGATGATAGGGGGAGATCTTGCACACTTCCTGTTATGGGATGATAGGGGGAGATCCTGCACACTTCCTGTTATGGGATGATAGTGGGAGATCTTGCACACTTCCTGTTATGGGATGATAGGGGGAGATCCTGCACACTTCCTGTTATGGGATGATAGGGGGAGATCCTGCACACTTCCTGTTATGGGATGATAGGGGGATATCCTGCACACTTCCTGTTATGGGATGATAGGGGGAGATCCTGCACACTTCCTGTTATGGGATGATAGGGGGAGATTCTGCACACTTCCTGTTATGGGATGATAGGGGGGGGGGGGATCCTGCACACTTCCTGTTATGGGGTGATTGGGGGCATTCAGCACACTGCCAATTATTGTGGGAGGGTACTGTATTGGACCGGACAAACTGCAGAAGGGCCAGTGTAACCCAAAAAGTCCTGGGGCGTTTCTTAAAGTGGACCAACACCCAGGATTTTGACTACCCTGGGTTTTGGTCCATATGTGAACCCCCCCAGATTTCTGAATAAAACTCACCTCACCCCGCTCCTACGGCGCATGCGCGACCGCTCGTCCAATCAGCGCGCTCGGAGCCGCTGTGGTATGCACGTCAATGAGACGTCTTACCACAGCGGCCCAGAGCACGCTGGCGGCAGCATCTCGCACTTCCCTCTAACAGGGAGCGTAATGGCCGGCGCAGGCACGCGTACTGCTAGAGAGAAGTGCGAGATGTGGCCGCGGCCCGAGCATGCGCTGTTGGACCGGGAGTAAGGTAAGGTTAGCGGGTGTCCTGGGGGTTTTCACACAGCGGGGCATCCTGATGTTGGATGCCCCGTGGGGGGGATCGGATCAACCTGGGAATCTTATAGATTCCCGGGCCGATCCAGCAGGGTGTTGGTCCACTTTAACCCCAGTCTGCCATGTGAAACCCCCATATCGCCTGATCTACTCACCAGGCCATCAATCCCAGGTTACATCCCCAGATACCCTGGCAGGGGGGAACAAGTCATTGTTTTAGGTATTGTTCCTCTTGAACTGAAGGGTGACCTCCCAGGAGGGTGAGTGCTACTGGCAGGCTCTAGACATCCCAGTCAGTAAGACACTGATTGAGCCACCAGGTCAGAGCTGCCTCTATATAGTGGTGAGAAATAAAAGCCTGGCCTGTGTATGAGGGGTAAATGGCCGGCACAGGGGCTGGCTGGCTGGCTGGAGGTGAGGGCCAGCAGCAGCAGCAGCCATAGAGAGGCGCCCTCCCTCCTCCCTGTGTAGTGGCTGAGGAGGGATGTGGGCTACACAAGTCTCCTGCATTCTGCTGTGGCTCATGGAAACAGCTGGATCTCCCCTCCTCCCGTCACTGGCGAGCCGCTTCCTCTTTTGTTCCAGCCATTCAGTCTGGCAGGCTGAGCCGGCACACAGGGCACCCGCCCGGGGCATGTCGCCGCTCACTCCCGCTGGATGACAACCGACCGCACCGTGTGCCCGCCATCCCGATAGGGGAGTGCCCGCCCGCCAAGCCGCCCGCCTGCCTGCCTTCCCGCCCTGGACGCTGCCAGCCCGTCCGTCCGGACAAGGTGAGTGAGTGGTCAGCTCGCCGCTACCTCTGGGTGCCACCGCGGGGAGGGAGTTTCCTACAAGCCCCCGGCATCATGGAGCGCTGCAACAAAGGAGGACCGCCTCCATGCTGACTGACTGGCTGCCACACCACAACCGGCCCTCCATCCCCATCACCCGGCCCTGGCAGACCAACACCACAGCGGCGCCATGCCCAGCAATGTGCTGCTGCACTGCAGGAAGACGCCCTGTTACCCACCGACGGCTGCCCCCATACACGCCTCCCATGAGGGCATCTAGCTCTATGTGTGTGCTGGATATACAATACCTAGCTTTAGATATACAGTATATACAAATGCATTTACAATCTAGTGTCACATCAGACTTTGGGTTTGGGTTGGGTTGGGCATCAGCCCTTTACATGTGTGTGGATATCATTTCCATACAATATAAGTTCATTATTGCACATACAGGAGAAGCTTGCACATGCTATTGCTTGCCTGTGATTTGTAGTAGAACTGTATATACATAGTAATTGTGATATTGTGCATATAGTGTGTGTGGTATCAAGAACATATTATATATACATAGTACTAGTGACATTGTGCCACATGATTTGCATATAGTGTGTGTGGTATCAAGAACATATACATAGTAATAGTGATATTGTGCATATAGTGTGTGTGGTATCAAGAACATATTATATATACATAGTAATAGTGCTATTGTGTCACATGATTTGCATATAGTGTGTGTGGTATCAAGAACATATAGCATATACATAGTAATAGTGATATTGTGCATATAGTGTGTGTGGGATCAAGAACATATTATATATACATAGTAATAGTGCTATTGTGCCACATGATTTGCATATAGTGTGTGTGGTATCACCCTGCTCGCCCACCTGCTCCTAGAAACATCCCTGGGCACATTGCTTATATCTAGAAAAATTAGTATATACGTAGTAATAAATTACACTGTGGCACATGGCTTGCCTATAGGGTGTGAGGTGTCTAGAACATATAGTATATACATAGTAATAGTGACATTGTGGCACATGGCTTGTGTATAGTGTGTGTGAGTTATCTAGAACATTTGATATATACATAGTAACAGTGACATTGTGGCACATGGTTTGTGTATAGTGTATGTGGCATCTCTATCACTGACTGCATTCCACATAAAATCAGGAAATGGACTGAGGATATAAGACAGCAATTCTCTCTCCCTTTATATATATATATATATATATATATATGCGTTTTATGGCTTATCACAGTTACTGTAACACTAAGAATACAATTTGCCTTTCTGTATTTACTTTGCTTTTACTGTACAGTCCCCTTATAATGATTTTTGCTTGGTCATAAACAGCATTCTATACATAGACCTTCTGCATACTTGCAATGGCAGCTTTCATTTTTTTTAAATAAAGCCCAGCCTCCTCTGATGATATGGATGCCATGACTTTTATAAACAAGGTAGGGTTAGGATATCCCTGGAGGCAAGGACCCTCCCTGTTGGGGCCTACTTTTACTTTTATTGCGTGGGGCTACACATGGCAAAGGACTCAAAGGCTGTCCGAGTCCCACTTCTAGGTGCATCCCCAGTTGGGTACGCTATTGTGTGAATCCCCCAGCTCTTGCCAAGTCTCTGTCGCATCCCCAGCATACCTCTAGCTGTGGCACGTACCACACAGCTAGAGGTGAGCGGAGATGCGGCACTCCTTTTGCTCAGCTCCATCCGACTATGCTAGTTGCACAGCCACTATGAGACTAGCAGAGCCGAATGGAGCCAAGCAAATCTGGGTGCCAGCAGGATGTGCATTTCCTAGGCGATCCTGGGGGTTTCAAACAGCGAGGTATCCCAAATCGGGATTTCCCACGGAGAAGAATATAAAACAATTATAAAGTTAAGTTTCCTGTTGTGCTGTTCTCTGTGATGGGAGTGGCAGGGCTGCGTGATGTAAGCACACTGTGTGCATTGCACTGGAGCGAGCTGGGCTTGATGCAAGCTTCAGGATTTAATTGGTGGGACTCCAGAGCCAGCTGACTCCCTCTCTCTGGGCTATCTCAAACTGGGATGCCCTGCTGTGTGAAACCCCACAAGTCGTCCAGAATTCTTACTTCTCTCTCGAGCCCACTGCGCATCTGCGGCCAGCCACGGCAGCACTCACATCCCTACTCGGTTGTGCAGGGCCATGGCCACTGTAACTGATAGCTGTGCGATGCCAAGCACCACTGATGTATTTGACTGGGGATTCCATTCAGCTTTTCCAGCCACACAATAATATGCGTGGCCAGAGAAGCTGATTGGCCAAACGGTCACAAATGTGCCATTTGAGTAGAGGTGCGTATAGTTGGTGAAATGGAGTGCCCCAGAGAGGGCGGACCAAAACCTGGGATAGTGAAAATCCCAGGTTTTGGTCCACTTTAAAAAGTTTGGTCACCTGCAGGAATTACTTACCTTGCTTCCCCTGGAGCTGATCTCTTCAGGCTTGCTGCTACAAACGTACTCAGCCACTTTGTCTTCAGCCACAGCCCTGCTTGCCTAGATATTCCTGTCACTGTCTGCTAGGAGCGGAGCCAGAACAGCCCCCTGCTGTTCATTACGGATGAACTGATCTTTAAAGTCTCTATCCAGGCACCCAATATGTCCCCCTCCCACCTTATCACCCTTGGCAACAGTGTAAAATTAGCCATTTTGGAAGCATCTCAAAATCACTGAATATATGTAAATAGCTTATGTATTCTAAGCGAAGCCACTGTCTCTGACCACAAGGTAAGTGGTCAGCGACAGCTGTGAGATCACTGTGGCCTGCCATGCTTGCTCATACTGAGAGCGCTGATGGATAGAGTGGCTCTTAGACCACTTTTTTGCGTGGCTCTAAAGGAATGAAATTGAAGTGAGGGACAAACTTTGGAGCCCTGCTATGACATGTGACTGCTTTTGCTGCCTTATTATTGCCATTGGATTTACAGTCCCTATCCTTAAAATGCACCCAAGCAGGCTGAAGTGACGGGTCACAGGGACGCTGCCCTTACGTCCTCTGTTTGGGAGAACGGGTGGGGCGTGGCTCGCATGCGTGCGCTTCCGCCTGTGATTGGAGAACGGCCCTTCGTACAGGCATTTAAAAGGTGAGTCTAACAAGGGCAGCCAAACTTCCCCTGGCGAAGTGGATATTGTCCACGCAACGCGTCAGTGTGATGGAACATTGATGGGACTGGGCTGCTAAATTGGTGATATAATGTTGTAATGAATTTGTAACTATTTTCTTGTTCTCTGTTGACTCAGCACTTATATCAATCTGCACTAGTCACTTTTGTTTGTAACACGGTGGTTACTTGCTTGTTAGTTTTGAATAGGTATACTTATATATGATTCATCAGTGTTAGCACTCGCACTTTATTATCTCCTGGTTTTTGCACAATATTCATTTACTTTTATTATTCTTTTTGCACAATATTGAGAGCTCAATTATGTATTCATCCATTTATTTATCTGCAATTATGCAATGACTATATTTGCTTGAGCCCATGTGTCCACATCATTGTCTTTGTCTTATATGTTTTTTAACTTGTCTATTTTTGTTTGTTAGTGTTATTTTATTATTTACAGAATAAAAATGAAATCATTTTTTAGATTTTTGGCATGAGCGGCACTTCATTTTGGGGGATTGCAGTGTGCTTACCTGAGAGTCCACCCTCTAGATTTTGTTGGTCGATAGTAATATCCATTGTCCCAGCACCGCCTGCTATTACTATTATTTGGCAGTGTGCATCCGAAAAAATCACCCCCTTCTGGGTGCTCACAGCTGCAGTGCTACCAGAATCATTAGTGGTACTTTTGTCAGGCAATTACCAGTCAGTCTATAACTAAAGTATCATCCATGTGCCATCAGAGCCATAGTTTAGAGCAGGGGTCTCTGCAAGGGGCTTGAGGACACCTAGGCCCTTATTCATCAAGCGATAGCGCCAGGTAGTGTCTGACGAGCGCCAGGTAGCGGCAGCTAACGGCGACTACCGACTCAAGTACGCCCGGCGGCGGTCACAATGACGCATTTATCAAGCAAAATGAGGCTAGCGCCGGCGAGAGCGACGGCTAGCGCGGCATTCATCATGAAGCCGCCTGGACTGAACAGCGCCGCTGCAAATTCCCTCACAGCGCCAGGTATGAGCTGTCGCTTCCTGGCGATGTCCAATGCATTTCAATGGAGCAATCTATAATTATTCATAATTAATTGGTAATAATTTTTTTTTTTTTTTTTTTAATGTCAAAAAATCGGAGAACACTTCTGCAATGTTAGGATTTATTTTTAAGTAAAAAAAAAAATAAAAAAAAATATGTGCAGAATTGATCTAACAGGTCTGAGATTAATGTATTCATATTACAAAATGATTCTAAAAACATGTATAATGTTACATTCAAAAAATATGGTTGTTTAGGGGTTAAAAACTAGTTAATACAGATCGCCGCCAGCGCTCTGGGGTTTAAACAAGGAATGGACAGCGACAGCACATTCGGAGCGTGATTTGTTGATGAATATGAAGCTAGCCGTTCGCTCTGGCCATTCGTTGTCAGGCGCTCACATACAACGCTGAACCTGTGAAACAGCGACCCCCCAGCCCGTATTCAACATTACCGCACACCGACTGAGTCGCTGTCATCAAGATAATGCCGGCCAAGCACAGCGAATACTGGCTGGCGCAGAAAAAATCACGCTACAGTCGCTCATCTGTCGCTACCTGGCGCTATTGATGAATCGGCCTCCTAGTGTGTGGCTCACAGGTTGACTGGAATGGACCTCTAATTCATTGTTGAAGCTTGTGGGTTAAAGAGGGAAAGTACCCATGTTTTTTTTACCCTATTTGGTTTTGTGCCTCTTTCATGGGACATCATGTGTGTCCAAAAAAAAATAACTGAGTACCTCGCCATCGATCCCAAAATGCATGTAGGGGCTCTCCTGCAATTAGTTTATTATGCCATGCTTTTTTATGAGCAACATAGAAAGCTGAATGGAGGGGGATCAGCAGAGATCCCCACAATCACGGATCCCAGACATGCGCCCCAGGATCACCAGAAAGGTCAGTTTCAGGATGCCCCCAAAAGAGGAAGGCTGCTCCTTTTTAATTGCTCCCAGGGCTGAGCAATGTCAGCACTGAGCATGGGGTAATACAGAGTGGGACAGGCAGAGAAGTATGCCTGCTTACCTGTCTTGGCAGCTTCCAATTCTCGGTTTGTCTGCAATTAAAAAAACAACAAGCATCACTCACCTGGAGGCAGGCTCAATTTCATGTAAGGCTGCAGGCTGAACTGGTTTAGGTTCCCATCCACCTGCCAGGGCATTGTTATTTAGAACTGGCTCCAGTTGTTTCCTGTTCAATAAGGGTTAAATGGATTTTACAATCTATTTACATCAAATGTGGCTCCCAAACGTCTCAAACAGTGCTGAATGGGACTCTCAAGTTAAGAAGGTTCACAGGGTGCAGCTGTCAGTTGGGGCAGGGCCGGATTAAGAGGCCGATTCATTAATAGCGCCAGGTAGCGACAGATGAGCGCCAGTAGCGTGATTTTCACAGCGCCAGCTAGTATTCGCTGTGCTTGGCCGGGGTTTGCTTGTTGACAGCGACTCAGTCGGTGTGCGGTAATGTTGAATACGGGGTTAGGGGTCGCTGTTTCACAGGTTCCGCGTTGTATGGGTGCGCCTGACAGCGAATGGCCAGAGCGAACGGCTTGCTGCAGATTCATTAACAAATCACGCTCAAAAATTTCTCGCGCTGTGAATTCCTTGTTTAAACCCCAGAGCGCTGGCGGCGATGTGTGTAAAGTCGTTTTTAACCCCCAAACAACCTTTTTTTTATGTAAAAATTACACAAGTTTTTCTAAACATTTTGTAATATGAATACATGAATATCAGACCTGTAATGTCAATTCTGCACAATTTTTTTTTTTTTTACTTAAAAAAAAATCCTAACATTGCAGAAGTGGTCACAGAATTTTTGACATTAAAAAAAAAAAAAAACATTAATAGCAATTAATTATGATTACTTAAAGATTGCTCCATTGAAATGCATTGGACAACGCCAGGGAGCGCCAGGTCATACCTGTCGCTGTGATGGGATTAGCAGCAGCGCTGTTCGTTGCAGTCGGCTACATGATGAATCCCGCGCTAGCTGACGCTCTCGCCGGCGCTAGCCTCATTTAGCGTGATAAATGCGTCATTGTGACCGCCGCCGGGCGTACTTGAGTCGGTAGCCGCCGTTAGCTGGTGCTACCTGGCGCTCGTCAGACACTACCTGGCGCTAGCCCTTGATAAATAAACCCCTAAGTGTGGTGGAGGCTCCTGGGCACAAAATCTGGTGGAGGCCCCGCCTACTTTCTTGATTGTCAGATCAAGTCCCCTGTGCCACCCTTCTACTTGAGAGCTCTTGCTTGCCATTCTGGGAAGGGGCTGGTCCAGCAAAAAACAGTTCCCTATATTAAGCTGCCAGCAGCTGTGCTTGGTGGCTAATGTGCAGTGAGCAGCCACCGACTGACAGTTCTGCACCCACCCATCACTTTAGCATTGCTGACAGCGGCTTTGCTGCTCTAGGCTCTCCATCCTGCCCTGTGGTGGCTTTGGCTGAAGGTTTGCTAAAACAAAAAAAGCCTTGCCCAGGCACGGGGGGCCCAACTGCCGCTAATAGCTATTTTGATGGCCCATGAGACCAAAGACTGAAAAGCCTCCTGGAACAGACCATAACCCAAAGGTTGGTGGAGGCCCCCTTTGCAGGGCAAGTGGTGGAGGCCCCTGGGTGCACACCCCTTGTGTCCCCCTCATAATCCAGCCCTGAGTGGGAGACCAGGCTGCTGTCAGAGTACATTTTTATATTTTAACAGCCTTATGATTTATATGTCCAGGCATTAACATAAAAAGTATACTCACATGTGGCTGGCAGCTGAGGGGCAGGGAATTTGTAGGACTGTAAGTCCACTTTAACAATGTAATTGCTCCTACTGTATCCTATAAAATAAGATGACATAAAGTCATTCTTACTAGCATTAGTAAGCAAAAGATCTTTCTGGATCATGGCCAAAGCTGAGATCTGCCAGAGATTTTCCTGTGTTCATACACGTGGCAACCAGGCGCAAAGAAACCTTGGCTAAACCAATCGGTTTATATTTAGGAGTAGTAGAGAGGCTCTTCTATAATTTTAGTGTTAGTTTAGTGTTTAGAGTTTTATTCATTTGAGTCATTTCTGCCCCAAATCTTTTCTTTACAATCCCTGACAAGTGGCACAACTAGCTCAGTATTGTTAGATGGTAAATACTGTAGCACATCAATAGCACACACTGCAGACAATTCCCACATCTAAAGACAGGGGAATGTGACAGTGAATTTGTCTTTGCTGAACAGATAAAAAAACTGTAAAAGGACAAATCTGCCAACTTCTATGACGTAGATGTGTACAGTTTGTGTTATTTGTTTAGCATATGAGAGTAACACCTCCATGCAGAGTGATTGTATTGCCTCTGTACAAGTAGTGTAGCAGCAGCTATGGCAGAAGTAGCAGCTGCTAGGGGATACATGCTCCTGGGGGGATGCAGCCCTGCTCCCAATACAGGGTTACATGTTCAATTCGAGGACACTGCAAACTGAAAGGGTTAGGTTACTTCTGCCATTGTGAAGTGATAAAAGGGGAGAAAAGAAAGGTTATGCCTACATCTCCTTATACAAAAAGTCTCAGAAATGATTATCAGCTGCATAAAGGGTCACTAAACCCCCCAAAAAACAAACAGGCACTGAACTTCAGAGGCCGGGGGGAAGTGGTGGGGGTTCGCTCTCTGCTCTCGCTGTTAGTCTGAGCCCAGCAGCTTCCGCCGGATCGCGCTCCTCACACAGTGCCGTCAGTTCATTGCAATGGAGGACCGGGCTAGGCCGGACAGCGGGCAAGGTACCAGGAGCACTGATTTCTGAAATTGGGAGGTTTCTCTACCCTCCCACTCAGCATCATGCTCTGTAATTTAGTGGTAAACTCAGTTCGTATTAGGATTGTGCCCCCATACCTGTGATTTACTTATCAGCATGCGGATTCCAAGTTTCTTTTATTCCTGTAGCTCTGTGGCGCTACCGTGGAAGCGGTTTTCCTGGCCTTGAGTAAAGCCCTTAGTATAGCTTTTGCCTACAAATACCCAGACAGATGAGTTCATCAGCAGCTTTGGAAAAGTCAAGCAGCAGTACTGACCTTCCCAGGTGAGACCATTGTTGACAACCCTTAAAGTAATTCAGCAGGCACAGTTACTTACCTGCAGGCGCAGGTACTTACCTTTTGTCCCGCCCATCTGATTATGGTGATCAGTAACTCATCTGATTGCTGCAACTAAGCCCCCACTGCAACTGCCGCATCTTGTGCTGTCCGGGCCTCAAACGCCATTCACTGGCGCTTCCATGCAGGACCACTCCACCTGCCATCAGTCACAGGGCCATGGTTATGCCTCCCCTTTCACTAAAATGGAGGGCCGTGTCAGGATGCAGCCCTCTACCTCCTGCAATGAATGGAGAGGGCGTGGTAGTGCACCTGTGATTGCAATGAATGGAGAGGGTGTGGTAGTGCACCTGTGATTGCAATGAATGGAGAGGGCGTGGTAGTGCACCTGTGATTGCAATGAATGGAGAGGGCGTGGTAGGGCACCTGTGATTGCAATGAATGGAGAGGGTGTGGTAGTGAACCTGTGATTGCAATGAATGGAGAGGGCGTGGTAGTACACCTGTGATTGCAATGAATGGAGAGGGCGTGGTAGTGCACCTGTGATTGCAATGAATGGAGAGGGCGTGGTAGCGCACCTGTGATTGCAATGAATGGAGAGGGCGTGGTAGTGCACCTGTGATTGCAATGAATGGAGAGGGTGTGGTAGTGAACCTGTGATTGCAATGAATGGAGAGGGCGTGGTAGTGAACCTGTGATTGCAATGAATGGAGAGGGCGTGGTAGTGAACCTGTGATTGCAATGAATGGAGAGGGCGTGGTAGTGCGCCTGTGATTGCAATGAATGGAGAGGGCGTGGTAGGGCACCTGTGATTGCAATGAATGGAGAGGGCGTGGTAGTGAACCTGTGATTGCAATGAATGGAGAGGGCGTGGTAGTGAACCTGTGATTGCAATGAATGGAGAGGGTGTGGTACTGCACCTGTGATTGCAATGAATGGAGAGGGCGTGGTAGTGCGCCTGTGATTGCAATGAATGGAGAGGGCGTGGTAGCGCACCTGTGATTGCAATGAATGGAGAGGGCGTGGTAGTGCGCCTGTGATTGCAATGAATGGAGAGGGCGTGGTAGTGCGCCTGTGATTGCAATGAATGGAGAGGGCGTGGTAGTGCACCTGTGATTGCAATGAATGGAGAGGGCGTGGTAGTGCGCCTGTGATTGCAATGAATGGAGAGGGCGTGGTAGTGCACCTGTGATTGCAATGAATGGAGAGGGCGTGGTAGTGCACCTGTGATTGCAATGAATGGAGAGGGCGTGGTAGTGCGCCTGTGATTGCAATGAATGGAGAGGGCGTGGTAGGGCACCTGTGATTGCAATGAATGGAGAGGGCGTGGTAGGGCACCTGTGATTGCAATGAATGGAGAGGGCGTGGTAGCGCACCTGTGATTGCAATGAATGGAGAGGGCGTGGTAGTGCACCTGTGATTGCAATGAATGGAGAGGGCGTGGTAGTGCGCCTGTGATTGCAATGAATGGAGAGGGCGTGGTAGTGCACCTGTGATTGCAATGAATGGAGAGGGCATGGTAGGGCACCTGTGATTGCAATGAATGGAGAGGGCGTGGTAGGGCACCTGTGATTGCAATGAATGGAGAGGGCGTGGTAGTGCACCTGTGATTGCAATGAATGGAGAGGGCGTGGTAGTGCACCTGTGATTGCAATAAATGGAGAGGGCGTGGTAGTGCACCTGTGATTGCAATGAATGGAGAGGGCGTGGTAGTGCACCTGTGATTGCAATGAATGGAGAGGGCGTGGTAGTGCACCTGTGATTGCAATAAATGGAGAGGGCGTGGTAGTGCACCTGTGATTGCAATGAATGGAGAGGGCGTGGTAGTGCACCTGTGATTGCAATGAATGGAGAGGGCGTGGTAGTGCACCTGTGATTGCAATGAATGGAGAGGGCATGGTAGGGCACCTGTGATTGCAATGAATGGAGAGGGCGTGGTAGTGCACCTGTGATTGCAATGAATGGAGAGGGCGTGGTAGTGCACCTGTGATTGCAATGAATGGAGAGGGCGTGGTAGGGCACCTGTGATTGCAATAAATGGAGAGGGCGTGGTAGTGCACCTGTGATTGCAATGAATGGAGAGGGCGTGGTAGTGCACCTGTGATTGCAATGAATGGAGAGGGCGTGGTAGTGCACCTGTGATTGCAATGAATGGAGAGGGCGTGGTAGGGCACCTGTGATTGCAATGAATGGAGAGGGCGTGGTAGTGCACCTGTGATTGCAATGAATGGAGAGGGCGTGGTAGGGCACCTGTGATTGCAATGAATGGAGAGGGCGTGGTAGTGCACCTGTGATTGCAATGAATGGAGAGGGTGTGGTAGCGCACCTGTGATTGCAATGAATGGAGAGGGCGTGGTAGTGCCCCTGTGATTGCAATGAATGGAGAGGGTGTGGTAGTGCACCTGTGATTGCAATGAATGGAGAGGGCGTGG
The DNA here is from genome assembly GCA_027917425.1 of Gastrophryne carolinensis. Taxonomy (NCBI): domain Eukaryota; kingdom Metazoa; phylum Chordata; class Amphibia; order Anura; family Microhylidae; genus Gastrophryne; species Gastrophryne carolinensis. Next base: position 252,450,168 of record CM051236.1, on the reverse strand, counting down.
TAGTGCACCTGTGATTGCAATGAATGGAGAGGGCGTGGTAGTGCACCTGTGATTGCAATGAATGGAGAGGGCGTGGTAGCGCACCTGTGATTGCAATGAATGGAGAGGGCGTGGTAGGGCACCTGTGATTGCAATGAATGGAGAGGGCATGGTAGTGCACCTGTGATTGCAATGAATGGAGAGGGCGTGGTAGTGCACCTGTGATTGCAATGAATGGAGAGGGCGTGGTAGTGCGCCTGTGATTGCAATGAATGGAGAGGGCGTGGTAGGGCACCTGTGATTGCAATGAATGGAGAGGGCGTGGTAGGGCACCTGTGATTGCAATGAATGGAGAGGGCGTGGTAGCGCACCTGTGATTGCAATGAATGGAGAGGGCGTGGTAGTGCACCTGTGATTGCAATGAATGGAGAGGGCGTGGTAGGGCACCTGTGATTGCAATGAATGGAGAGGGCGTGGTAGTGCACCTGTGATTGCAATGAATGGAGAGGGCGTGGTAGTGCACCTGTGATTGCAATGAATGGAGAGGGCGTGGTAGTGCACCTGTGATTGCAATGAATGGAGAGGGCGTGGTAGTACACCTGTGATTGCAATGAATGGAGAGGGCGTGGTAGCGCACCTGTGATTGCAATGAATGGAGAGGGCGTGGTAGCGCACCTGTGATTGCAATGAATGGAGAGGGCGTGGTAGTGCACCTGTGATTGCAATGAATGGAGAGGGCGTGGTAGGGCACCTGTGATTGCAATGAATGGAGAGGGCGTGGTAGCGCACCTGTGATTGCAATGAATGGAGAGGGCGTGGTAGTGCACCTGTGATTGCAATGAATGGAGAGGGCATGGTAGGGCACCTGTGATTGCAATGAATGGAGAGGGCGTGGTAGTGCACCTGTGATTGCAATGAATGGAGAGGGCGTGGTAGTGCACCTGTGATTGCAATGAATGGAGAGGGCGTGGTAGTACACCTGTGATTGCAATGAATGGAGAGGGCGTGGTAGTGCACCTGTGATTGCAATGAATGGAGAGGGCGTGGTAGTACACCTGTGATTGCAATGAATGGAGAGGGCGTGGTAGTGCACCTGTGATTGCAATGAATGGAGAGGGCGTGGTAGCGCACCTGTGATTGCAATGAATGGAGAGGGCGTGGTAGCGCACCTGTGATTGCAATGAATGGAGAGGGCGTGGTAGGGCACCTGTGATTGCAATGAATGGAGAGGGCGTGGTAGTGCGCCTGTGATTGCAATGAATGGAGAGGGCGTGGTAGTGCCCCTGTGATTGCAATGAATGGAGAGGGCGTGGTAGGGCACCTGTGATTGCAATGAATGGAGAGGGCGTGGTAGGGCACCTGTGATTGCAATGAATGGAGAGGGCGTGGTAGGGCACCTGTGATTGCAATGAATGGAGAGGGCGTGGTAGGGCACCTGTGATTGCAATGAATGGAGAGGGCGTGGTAGTGCACCTGTGATTGCAATGAATGGAGAGGGCGTGGTAGTGCACCTGTGATTGCAATGAATGGAGAGGGCGTGGTAGTGAACCTGTGATTGCAATGAATGGAGAGGGCGTGGTAGTGCACCTGTGATTGCAATGAATGGAGAGGGCGTGGTAGTGCCCCTGTGATTGCAATGAATGGAGAGGGCGTGGTAGCGCACCTGTGATTGCAATGAATGGAGAGGGCGTGGTAGCGCACCTGTGATTGCAATGAATGGAGAGGGCGTGGTAGGGCACCTGTGATTGCAATGAATGGAGAGGGCGTGGTAGCGCACCTGTGATTGCAATGAATGGAGAGGGCGTGGTAGTGCACCTGTGATTGCAATGAATGGAGAGGGCGTGGTAGTACACCTGTGATTGCAATGAATGGAGAGGGCGTGGTAGTGCACCTGTGATTGCAATGAATGGAGAGGGCGTGGTAGTGCGCCTGTGATTGCAATGAATGGAGAGGGCGTGGTAGTGCACCTGTGATTGCAATGAATGGAGAGGGCGTGGTAGTGCACCTGTGATTGCAATGAATGGAGAGGGCGTGGTAGTGCACCTGTGATTGCAATGAATGGAGAGGGCGTGGTAGTGCACCTGTGAGTGACTGTGAAACCCAAGCCCAACCCACCATCAAATCTGTCCCTATGGTCAGGGCCTGGATGGTGCGGGATGCGGTGGCTGCGGCATGTGCTCGGATCCAACCATCGGGTGACTTACTGAATGCCAGACTGGCACCAACCAGCTACGTGGAACAAAAGGTAATTGCTCCTTTGTTTTTATGTGTGCCAGCTGAATCACTTTAAACTACACAATCCCCTCGATTCAAAGAGCAAAAGTTAATTGATTTCGGATCGAGAATCGTAAGTTTGGGTGGGTGTTAGTCATTGTTTCCTGTTTTTTTGGCCATTTACGACTCGCACGAGCCTACGTACGAATGCGTATATGCTCTTACGATCATCGCAAGTTCGTTCCTAAATTTTAGGATCAAAACGTAAAACTTAGGATCAAATCCTAAAACTTAGGATCAAAACGTAAAACTTAGGATAATTGGATGTGTTTAGGTGTGATTCAGAGAGCAGTTTTCCAACCTCTAAATACGTTTTAAAAGAAAGCCACTGCCGACACCTTTTAGCAGCCGGATTGCTGTTCTTGAACAGGTTTTTTGGCTATGTGGAGGAGTCTGCGCGTCTTGAGCTCCAATGAACTGCATGTATCAGCATGGCCGAGGCCATAAATTGTATGGCAATGCATACCTGATTCAATACATTTCATGTATGCCTTATAAAAGCATTTTAATGTGGACCTTAATTAGTCCTTTGCATGTAAACCTTTATTTTGCAATACATCCATATATTTGCGTTAATTAAAGAAACTTATGTCCTTTGTTATTTATTTTTAAATTGATGTACTAGAATAATATTTTTAGATTGAATTTATTGGTGTAGTTGTTTACCTTTGCTTTGTTTAATTATTTAAGCACATCTTTGGTCAGATGCATCACACTTACTGAGGAGAGGAGAGCGGGATAAAGTGCAGGATGTGGGTTACTGCTGTATTTTGCACAGACACAGCAGAGCTGGGGGCACGGAAAGGTCAGAAATCAAAGAATGCAGAGCAACACAGTCACAAGGCCCTTTCTGTTTGCAGGCTGCCCGAGAATACCTGAGCCGCCATCTTGGCTGTTTCTAGACTCATAACATGCAGAAGTTGCTGGGTGTTTTTTTATATTTGAGAGCAATCTGTATGTAGAGGGTGTGGGTAAGCACACAAAAAATTTTAAGTTGTACCATTTGAAGCCAAAATATAGTAAAAAATGCAAGTTAACTAAAAATTAAACAAAGTAAGATTTACTTATGCAAATGCATTCATTAATGGTTGGTTACTACAAAATGAATGAAATAAAGAAAAATAAAAGACCAAATATTTAGAATGCACTTTAATGAGGTAAGTTTGTAGTGCGCAGGCGAAAGATCAGAAGGATTTACGTCCAGACAAAAAAGGAAAAAGGGCAAAACCAATGTTGCAACCTGAGAAATGAAACGGAAAATTCAGGATGGAAACTGACATAGGTCTGATTCCCGAACTGCCATACGAACGGACGTATATTTTAGGATAGAAACGTATTTGCTTATAGAATCACTCGCAAGTTCATACGAACGCACGAGCGGACGGGAAAAATAGGATGATCGGCACCAAAATCCAAGCTGTTACATGTTTCTTTGAATCGACCCTAATATTCTTAAACCTGTGAGCTCAAGAGTGTAGAGCATCATCTCTGCCTCAGCCATCAGACGATTAGCAAGCCAGAGTCTCTGCTCCATATACCAAACACACCAGTTGTGTATGTTGCTAATGTAAACAAATTGTTGCTAGAGAAAACTTTATTTATTTAATTTTATAACACAGAGTTGCAAACAAATAAAGAGAGAATAAAAATGCAAATTAGTTTAATGCATGTTCATTCCATTATTTACAGCCATCTTTCCAAATATCAGGCCATTTTTGTATATGTCCAATTCATAGGTTACATTGTGGTTCAGAGTGAGAGGACCTTAGCTAGTTCCCATGTTGTGTATCATGAACGTAGATTTGCAGTCTTTGCTATACACAAACTTTGATGCAAACCAAGGAAATGACACATTTTCCTAAACTGAAGGATTAAACTACTACGACTCTATTGAAGGACTATGATGGATATTTTTGTTAGTATTGGTTATAGGAACTGCTGCTAAAATTACTTTATTGGCTTGAAAAAGTATATTCAGTGCTACACTGCGTATTGAGGTTGAAGGATATCACACAAAAAACCTAGAATTTCAAAATGTGGGCTGTGTAGGAAAAAAACAGCTACTGAGTAGATCAGGCATAAGCACTCTGACAGATGTCTTAGTGAGGGACCACAGCCAGATAGCCTTTGCAATCAGACTGTGTCCTTGGGCTTTTATGACGCATGTGGGGAGCATTATTGCAAGTTGCCTTTAGTGTGTATAAGAGAGAAAAGCCTCCCATGTGGAGTAACCCTCCCCCTGTTTAATAGCTATGAGGCTGCAGGCTTTTACTCTAGTTCTTGCAGATTTGCAGTATGCCGCCGCCCCACCAACCCACAGGTCCCGGGTAGCAATCAGCCACCTTGGAGGGTTGACGAAAGCTGCTGTAAGTAAAGCACATACACATATGTAATAGTTATTTAATGCCTCTAAAGTTTAGTGGCCGCATCTGTCTGCACTTGGCAGGGATCACTTCCAGTACAAGTGAAACAAGGATCATGCTTGTAATGCATCTTAAATATTAGGGGCTGTTAGCATAGAGACTGACGCCAAGGTCATGATCAGTCATATGACGAGGCCCCGTTCAGCCAGGAGGGGTGAGGGCCGTTGAGGAGAGAAATATATTTATAGGCATCTTGGGGTGCCTGTCTTTAAATACAGTAGTCAGGCTGACAGCTAAAATTGGCACACTGATGCTTTTATAGAATTATCACTGACTTCTGTCAGCTTTAGAGATATGTTGTGTCTCTGAAGGATGTCACATAAAAAACATAGATTCAGGATACAGGATACAGGAATATTTATCAGGTACTGTGTAAAATTCCTGTCTTCTAATGGCCACTTTAGAGTGGGCCTTTTACCAAATGACACCCTTTGAAAAAATAAGCAAGTGTTTGGCAAGGCAAAAGTTAAAAAAATAAATACCATGGACTTACCTTTCATTGGCCTTGATTTGAAGAGTTGAAAAAAATTCTCATGGTAGTAAAAAATTCAATTCATGAGAAAAAAGCCTGAGAATGTCACTGTTAGTGAATCACCAGATAGGAAGACAATGAATGTAAATGGCACTTTTTACTACAGGTAAAAAGGGGTAAAAAGTTCAATACCTTTTCCAGGAGTAAAAAAGTGCCATTGACTTTCATTGTCTTTTTATCTGGTGATTCACTAACAGTGAAATCCTCAGGCTTTTTCCTCATGAATCGAATTTTTTACTACCATGAGAGTTTTTTTCAACTCGGGGAGGCCGATTCATTAATAGCGGCAGGTAGCGACAGTTGAGTGACTGTAGCAGTATTTTCACAGCGCCCGCTAGTAGTCGCTGTGCTTGGCCATTGTTCGGTTGTTGATAGCGACTCAGTCGGTGTGCAGTAATGTTGAATACGGGGTGACGAGTCGCTATTTGACAGGTTCCGCGATGTATGGGTGCGCATGATAGCGACTGGTCAGAGCGACCGGCTCCCACCACATTCATCAAATAATCACGCTCAAAAAATTCTCGCGCTGTGAAATGCATGTTTAAACCCCAGAGCGCTGGAGGCGATGTGTTAAAAGTAGTTTTTTAGCCCCCAAACCACCATATTTTTGGAAACCAAAAAAAAAAAAATTTTGAAAGAATTTAGTAATATGAATACAATAATATCAGACCTGTAATATCAATTCTGCACAATTTTTTTTTTTTTTTTTTACCTTAAAAAAATTATCTAACATGGCAGAAGTGGTCAATTTTTCACATTTAAAAAAACATTAATAACAATTAATTATGAATATTTAAAGATTGTTCCATTGAAATGCATTGGAGAGCGCCAGGTAGCGAGAGGTCATACCTGTCGCTGTTCAAGGTCGGACGCTGGCGCTGTGGGCTGAGGCTGGAATAATGATGAATGAGTGGCTATCTGGCGCTATCTCAGTCGCTAAGCAGGATTGGCTTGATAAATGTGTGATTGTGGTGGGGAGCCGGCGTTCTCGTGGCGGGGCCCGTCATTACCGGCCGCTCACTAGTCGCTACCTGTCGCTATTCCTTCATAAATAAGGGCCTTAGTGAATCAAGGCCATTGAGTGGTTGGGGTGCTGTGATTTCTCCTCTGTCTGTCTCCTTAGTAAGGAAAAATCACCTTTTCATTCAGCTTTCAGTCCCCACCGTGATGACCTGGTCCATCAATCAACCTTCAGTGGACCAGGAACGGAAACACCCCCACTCTCTGCCCAGGCGTTCTGATTGGCTGGCTCTCTCTGCAGCTCTGAAACCCTGCCCTCCTCTCTCCTTCCACACTCATCACAGTGAGCTTACATCACATCGCTGTTGCCACACACACTCCAGTGCTCTAATACTTTTAAAGATAACTTAAGAACTGCAGGGTCTTTTTGAAAACGTATTGAAGTTTAGGACAGTGCAACGTGTAGCCCAAGACAATGTGACAACAATCGGGCCTAACTTTAGTATAAATTTAACCTCCTAATAAGTAAATATAATATATATATATATATATATATATAATGCTGGGTAGTGAGAGGAGTGTTTATACCCCCCAAATGAAAAAGATTCCCACCAAGCTTCTTCTGCTATTTGAAATAAAATATAGGGGTGATACGTTCTTGAGCATTTGACCATTCCACCATTCTCCCCCTTCCCCCCGGAACCGGAGCCATCAGGTTAAATTGCCTTGTTGGCACTTAAATAAGATTTTGGTTTGCAGTCTGGGCACTCAGACCCTAAAAGGTTTGCCACCACTGCTATAGAATTAAAGCGGTCCTTCACTCTGAATAAGAGTCTATCTTATATGTTTCCCACACCCTGTACATACAGATTGCTCACATTAAAAATCATCCTACCTGCATCTACCGCATGTTATGAGCCTTTAAATATCCAAGATGGCGGCTCATGGAACATCAGGCACCCTGCAAACAGGAAGTGAATTCTGACTGTGCTGCTCTGCATTCTGGGATTGCTGACATTTTCCTGACCCCAGCTCTGCTCTGTCTGAGCAAAGCACAGCTATAACCCACCCCCCTGTACTTTATCCCATTCTCCTCTCCTCAGTAAGTGTGATGCTTCTGAGGCAAGATGGCGGCGCCCGTATCCTAAAGTCATTAACAGATTTGAAGCCCAGTGAGGGAAAGAATAATAAGTAAGTGACTAAAAACTTAAAATATATTATTTTAGATGCCGGGGAATGGTTTTTAAGGGTTTGGGTTTTTCAATAAATCATGCTGAAGGTCCGGTTTAAAGTGGACCAACACCCAGGGGGGATCGGCCCAGGAATCTATAAGATTCCCGGACCGATCAGATCCCTCCCCGCGGGGCATCCGAAATCGGGATGTCCTGCGGGGTGAAACCCCCCAGGAGGCCCACAATCCTTACCTTACCGGCGATCCAACGGCGCATGCGCGAGACGCGGCCGCGTCTCTCGCTTCCCTCTAGCAGGGCGCGCTTCCGCGCCGGCCGTTTTGTGAATGGCCGGCGCAGGCGCGCTCCCTGTTAGAGGGAAGCGAGAGACGCAGCCAATGACATCGCTCTGGTATGCGTGTCCAAGCGGCTTTGGACGCGCATACCAGAACGGCTCTGAGCGCTGTCATTGGCCGGACGAGGTCACGTGGGAGCGGGGAGAGGTGAGTTTTTGCGGCGATCGGGGGGGTTTCACACAGCGGGGCCCCACCTAAGTGGACCAACACCCAGGATAGTCAAAATCCTGGGTGTTGGTCCACTTTAAGTTGGGGCAGAACTTAAAATGGCGTTTCTTGACTGGGAGAGGTACAGTGGGGCTGGGTACAGGGGGTTGGGGATGAGAAGTGCTTCCCACTGGGAATTTTCCTGTGTCTCACTAGTCTTCCCCTGACTACAGATGCTATTTGATGCTTGCTTCCAGTCCATGGTCATATTGGCAAGGTCTAGCCTACTATTTAGCCACAAGAAACAGTGTCACAGAGACCCCTCTAGTCCACACATGACATTTCTGTTAGTTAGGATGGTGGGATTAGGCTTACAAGCAACAATTGACAATACTATAAAAATCCCACCACTATATCCCACTTCTGCTGGAGCATCTCAGTGTCACAGAGACCTGAACTTGTTACCTTTCCTGTAAAATGAACATTAATTAAAATCATGGGTGTGAATAAAGCAGCAGTTCACCACGATCCTTACGCTATCCAGAATGTGTCATTACAACATCCATTGTTCATATGGCATCCCGAATGCTGACCCCCACCCCACACTAACCCCCACCAAACTAAGATTTCTTACTTTTATCCTCGCTCCACTGGCAAAATAGATCCCGGGATTGGCCACCAGTTGTCACATTGTCTATACCCTGCCAGATAACAGGAAGAGGAATATAGACCATGTGACCACCAGCACCAATTGTAAGGTGTGTTTCTTTGAGATGGGAGGGGGATAAGGATAGGCAAACTCAATTTGAAGGGGAATATGCATGCGGGGCACCTGCAATTGGATTGTATTGGATTGGAAAAATGGGTGTTATGGTTTCAAGCACTCTGCAGCCTCTATCACCAACTCTTTCTGGTGGACTACCAGCCTTTGGCCCTTATTTAAGAAGAGATAGCGTCAGGTAGTGGCTGGTTAATGACAGGTAGCGACTGGTGGTCGCCGGACACGGCACGCAATTACACATTTATCAAGCAGAATCTGTTTAGCGACTGGGATAGCGCCATGTGGTGTCTGATTCATCATTTTCACAGCGCCAGCGTTCAGCCTTGCACAGCGCCAGGTATGACCTCTCGCTACCTGACGCTCTCCCATACATTTCAATGGACGATCCTTTTCTTCTCTTTAAACTGGGTTTTTTTTTTTTTCCAAAAAATCACAAATAATTCTGTGACCTCTTCTGGCATTGAAATGGCAGTTTTTTCATAATTTTTTCATTTTTATATATTTCCTCAGAAATGACATTACAGGTCTGGCATGTTACAATGTTGTTACAATGTAATTCCATATGTTTTCGCTTTGTTACTAGTTGATAGATGCTTGAAAACAGACTTTAAACACACCGCCTCCTGCGCTCTGGGCTTCAAACAAATATTTTTCAGCGCCAGAGATTTGTGAGGCTGTTTTTCTGCTGAATATGGTGTGAGGCGGTCACTATGAGCAGTCGCTAACATGCGCTCCCATACAGCGCTGTACTGGTCAAATAGCGACTCCTCACAATGTATTCAACATTACTGAACAGCGACTGAGTCGCTATAAAGTAGCGAGCCACGGCCGAGCACTGCGACTACTAGCGGGCGCTCTGAAAATGCCTGCTACAGACGCTCCTCTGTCGCTACCTGCCGCTAATGATGAATCAGCCTGCCCGTCTTAGGTCGCTGGAGATGGGAGGGCAGGCTAGTGGAGAATCGTATAGATTGCAGTGCCATCTTTTTTACACAGTGTCTAGTTTATCTCATTTGAAAAACTATTATTTTGCTCAGCGTGATTGCACTTTTCTTCACATGACATGTGGATTACTAAAATTGTGCCTGTAGTAAAAAAAATAAAAATGTTCTGATTTTTTATTCCACCCCTCCCAACAGTGTCTAAAGTAATGGTGGCAGCTGATGGAATCTAGACTTCATCCACAGAACAGATGCGTGGAGGCAGCAGCCATCTCTATGATAGATTGTTATTAGTTCATGTGGGTTGTACGTATGTGATAACAATGCAGAATAGGGGAATAAGTGTTGTCATTTCAGCCCTCTTGGACCAGTTTTGGAATCATTTACTGGTGCTTGTAAACAGCCATACTCCCTGGAACTAGAAAGCAGGCCAAATTTTTCATCCCCAATAAATGGTGAAATGACCGTACTTCCTGTTTCAGTGTGTTTCACAGCTGCCAAATGCTGTCAGAGAATTTCAGCCTTTGTTTGGTGTAATGCTGTATTGTCCTCTTTTATCAATGTTTGTGGTAACAGACTGCAAATTGAGGTAGTGCTTTTGGAGGGCCAGGATAAATAGAGATATGTTGTATTGTTTCTTATGATTCAGCTGTGCTTGGAAGGCAAGTGGCTCTGTGGGGGATTATGGAGTCCACCGGGCAAGTATATATTTTATATTGTTACAGATTTTAGCACAAACAATGCATAAACATTTTGTTTTAATTGAAACAAATTCCATGGGGGTGGGATTCACGAAAGATGAAGAATCAGCTCGCTCCCTGCATCGGATTCAAAATAGTTCTGCACTACAAAAAAGAACTGTGCTCCAAAGAATGTTTTGCCACACAATTTACCCTGCAGAATGACTGATTATATTACATGAATACTTCCATTTATTAAACCAGACCTTCAGCATCATTTAATGAAAAGCCCAAACCTTTAAAAACGCCCAATATTATACCCAACATGTAAAATTAATATATTATAATATATATAATATATATTATAATATATATTAATATATTTTACATTTTAGTCACTTATTATTCTTTCCCTCACTGGGTTGCAACTCTGTTCAGGACGCTAGGATGTGGGCGCTGCCATCTCGCCCCAGTAGCATCACATACTGAGGAGAGGAGTGAAAAGCACAGGGAGGGGGGGTTATAGCTGTGCTCTGCACAGTCAGAGCAGAGCTGGGGTCAGGATAAGGACTGCAATCCCAGAATGTAGAACGGCACAGTCAGAAGACACTTCCTGTTTGCAGACAGCCTGCGACTCCATGGGCCGCCATCTTGGATGTTTAAAGGCTCAGAAAATTCAGTAGATGCAGGTGATTTATAATGTGGGCAATCTCTATGTACAGGGTAGAGGAAACATATAAGATAGTATAAGATCTTATTCAGGGTGATGGTCTGGTTTAAATAAACATTCATTAGTCCTCCATAGCTAAGGAAAATTCCTCTAGCATTCCATAATGTATCTTCGCATTTGAAACCAGCTGGTTCATAGTCATGATATACAATGAACTATATACACCTCAGTATCACATATCCCCTCTCATGTCACTGAGCTTTTGCACACCAACTCCCCCACCCTCTCATACAACCAGCCCCTCACTGCAATAAGAGACAAGGACCAGAGAATGTTAAATTAGGCAGCCTTGGACACATATATCACCTGGCAAGGCCAACAGGACACACATACATCTACGTCACACCTGCTCATTGCCCTGGGTAGACAGGGCTTCCATCATTCAACACCCCTTTCCCCTCCTCTCCAAAAAGAAACTTCACCACAACAAAAAAAGGGGAAGGAAACGGTCTGCTGTGAACCACCTGCCAAAGGCGGGTCCATGAAACCAAGATACACCCCAGTCCTGGCTGTAGAACCACACCATTGCTCACTGCATAACTACAGGAAGTGGCATGAGGCCGCCACCCCCACCTGGACACACCCCTGAGAAAAACAATCACAATTACAGTTGCATAATTAATCATACATAATGAATAAACATAATTTATATGATACAAGAAACATTCCGTGAATTGCATATATTAGCATCATAATCCTACAGTGAATATTCTGTATCTTGAATGACTATAAGCATATTGAATGTTCATTCCTTTATAAAAGCACTATAAATCCATATAAACATATAAATAATTAAGATAAGAAAAGATCCACATCTACCCGGTAGACGGGAACATTAAAGCCGGGAGTGACCCACCCTCCTCTGGCACTGAACAGGATGGGGGGGGGGGGGGGGGGGGGTGGATATCTTGGAAAGGCATTCCCCCCTCTGTGCAGGCACCTATGCACTTGAGCGGTCAATCCGGTGAAGATTTTCTGTGCAGTCGCTGCCTGTGCGTCGTGAAAGTGCTGGATCCTGTGTGAAATAAGGCTTTTTTTTCTTGTCCCCCCCCCCCCCCGCCTGCTTGTTCTAGGGGCCTCTTCATGGCTCATACAGTAATCTTTTTCCTGTCCTTTTAACTAAGCTGGATACAACTAGACTACTAAACTACTAAGACTGAAAGATCAGAGGCAAATGGTGCTTGCTTTCTGGATATGATGTTATGGGAGTGCAAATCTGAGAAATACGGTAGAGGAGCCCACAAAGTTTGGTCCCCCTGAACTTATGGGCCACAGTGGAGTTGCTACATCTGCACCCCTTATAGTTACAACCCTAATTAAGACCATATGGAATTCTCATTCCTAACTTGAAAATCCATGTTTCCATTCTTATGTAGGTCACCCCTTTTAATACCAAGTTTTAGTTTCTCAATACCAATACACCTTAAATCATGCCAGCTACCCCAGGAAACATCAAATTATATTGATACAATATACAATATAAAGTGGCAATTCGATTGCCATGAGGAAAGAATTCTAGAGAATTCTAGAAATCGGCCCTTATCACAGACTTCAATCTCAGAGTAACGATCTGAGTGGACCGAGTCCTCCTTTCTACCCATCTCTCTAGGTTCCTACAGACACACGTAATCCCGTCTCTTCAGGTCTCATTTCTTCTTCCTATCTTCAGGTCCTTGCAGAGTTATATCGGGACAGCTTTAATCTCAGTTACATATCATAAAAGAAGTGAGCCAGCTGTGGTGCATCACTTCTGCCCTTACCCAACATGGAAACAGTTTATATAATCAAATGTGTCTGACAGCAATAATCTTCCCTCTGGTGAGCACCACCCTCCCCAGTGATTTCCAGGGCACCACCTGAGTTTGAATGGGTTGTATTTATAGTAAATGTCCCTACATCATCGCCGATATCACAACATATATATAGAAATATATCCAGAAAATTCTGGAAAAATCCCCTAACTGCCAGTGAGGCAGCTCCTTATATATGCTCTGCTGTAACTACCAACCGGTGATTGGCTGGCAAGCCTGCTGCATACATGATACAGTCTATACATGATACGGACTAGAAAACCCCTCTAACCTGCACGAGGAACTATTTAAAGGAAAACTCTCTTTTTGTCAAGTTTGTAGTGTTCTTCTTATGGTTTTCCTCTTCTGGGATGTAAAATAAACATTTGTGTTAGGATTGTGCCCCTATAACCGGGATGTACGTAGCAGCATGCTGTTTCCTATATTCCTTTGTGGCTGTGATCCTAAGGTGGGAGTGGCTTTTCTGGCCTTAAATAAAAACTACTGACTACATATCCCAGAATTCTTCCACTGAAACAGGTGAGCACGTTAGCAGCTTTGGCTGCAGTTACTACCTCCCCCAGCTGGGAAGGCTGCTAGAAACCCTTTAGCTACTGGAATACAAGATTGTGATCCTCCCTATCTGTATACGTTGAATTACAGCAGAAAGGGTTAAACCTGTTGCCGGTTTCTTAGAGGCCGATTCATTAATAGCGCCAGGTAGCGCCAGATGAGCGACTGTAGCGTGATTTTTTCAGCGCCAGCCAGTATTCGCTGTGCTTGGCCGGCGTTTGCTTGATGACAGCTACTCAGTCGGTGTGCGGTAATGTTGAATACGGGCTGGGGGGTCGCTGTTTCACAGGTTCAGCGTTGTATGGGTGCGCCTGACAGCGAATGGCCAGAGCGAACGGCTAGCTTCATATTCATTAACAAATCACGCTCCGAATGTGCTGTCGCTGTCCATTCCTTGTTTAAACCCCAGAGCGCTGGCGGCGATGGGTATTAACTAGTTTTTAACCCCTAAACAACCATATTTTTTGATTGTAACGTTATACATGTTTTTAGAATCATTTTGTAATATGAATACATTAATCTCAGACCTGTTAGATCAATTCTGCACAAATTTTTTTTTAAATTTTTTGTTACTTAAAAATAAATCCTAACATTGCAGAAGTGGTCTCCGAATTTTTGACATTAAAAAAAAAAAAAATAAAAAATAATACCAATTAATTATGATTAATTATAGATTGCTCCATTGAAATGCATTGGACATCGCCAGGGAGCGACAGCTCATACCTGGCGCTGTGAGGGAATTTGCAGCGGCGCTGTTCGGTCCAGGCGGCTTCATGATGAATGCCGCGCTAGCCGCCGCTCTCGCCGGCGCTAGCCTCATTTTGCTTAATAAATGCGTCATTGTGAGCGCCGCCGGGCGTACTTGAGTCGGTAGTCGCCGTTAGCTGCCGCTACCTGGCGCTCGTTAGACACTACCTGGCGCTAGCCCGTGATAAATAAGGGCCTAAGTCAGTTAGCAAGCAAGAGTGAGGAAGTCTCTGATCTGTACATCTAACGCACCAGTTAATGTACATTGCTAAGGTAAACACATTGTTGCTAGGGAAAATGGCTTTCTTTTATAACATGAAGTTGCAAAACATAACTTTTATAAAATAAAAAAAATACAGAAAAGCTTTACATATTGAAGCATCATTTTGGTACACAATAATGGAAACTTGAAAAAATACTATCGAAAGTGAAATTAACCTTTAATTTGAAGGAGGTCCAAATCAGCCTTCTCCAGAGGGATATTTCAAAAAGAAAAAACCACCTTACCTTGCACGAAATCCAGCGCTGTCCTCAGCGCTCAGGTGTTGGTCCCACAGAGACTGCACAGAGCAGAATTCCCCGCCCTGTAACCTAGCTTACAGACAAGAAAAGAAGCAGGATCCAGCAAGTCCACATCCTGTGTGTCAATGTAAAACGTAACATTTAATCCATAGCAATAAACTTTGACCGTTGCGCAAAAACCCTTAAAGCAGACCAACAGTCACATTTGGCTTAAACCAGACCAACAAAATAAACAGTGCTCACATGCATCCCTCCTCATGGCAATTTAGATTGCAGCACATCAAAATTCATTTACTTTTTTCTAACTGCTGGAGTCAACCGCTCATGCATTTGCAGGTCACCTGCTGCTGGGCTTCCTGTTACTGTGCATTGTCAGTTATGTCACTTGGGAGTGGAAGCTCCAAAATGGCCGCTACCTTCCTTTCCCAACTATGAGGCTGATTCATTAATAGTGACAGATAGCGACTGTTGAGCGACTGTAGCGGTATTTTGACAGCGACCGCTAGTAGTCGCTGTGCTTGGCCATTGTTCGGTGGATGATAGCGACTCAGTCGGTGTGCCGTAATGTTGAATACAAGATGCTGAGTCGCTATTTGACAGGTTCGCTGTTGTATGGGAGCGCATGATAGCGACTGGACATAGCGACCGGCTCCCACCATATTCATTAAAAAATCAGCCTTAAAAATTCCTAGCGCTGTGAAATGCATGTTTAAACCCCAGAGCGCAGTAGGCGATGTGTTAAAAGTAGTTTTTTAACCCCCTAACCACCCAAAAAAAAAAAATGGAATGATTTTGAAATAATATTCAAACCTGAATAGTTTAAAATCAGACCTGTAATATAAATTCTGCAAAAAAATAAAAAAAAATTTTAAATCCCCAAAAAATACATTTTCAAAGGAAGAAGTGTTCACATATTTTTTTTTTAAATAAAAAAAAAATATATATATTAAAAAATAATTATTAATAAAAATACATTCTGCCATTGAAATGCATTGGAGAGCGCCAGGTAGCGAGAGGTCATACCTGTCGCTGTTCAAGGATGTTCGCTGGCGCTGTGGGATGAGGCTGGGATAATGATGAATGAGTTGCTAGGTGGCGCTATCTCAGTCGCTAAGCAGTATCGGCTTGATAAATGTGTGATTGTGGAGGCAGGCCGGCGTTCTCGTGGCGGTACCTGGCTTTACTGGCCGGCTCCCCAGTCGCTATCTGTCGCTATCTGTCGCTATTCCTTGATAAATAAGGCCCTATGCCAGGTTGTTGGTCCGGTTTAATTATCCTCTCTATACAGGTGATACTAAAAAGAAGATTTTTCCTTGAAATCTGCTGGATAGTAAAAATTGTTGCTAATGTTATAAAAGGGAAGTTGTTACAAGGGAAAAGTATATCATTGATAGGCAGCACCTTTAGTGCCCTAGATACATGGCCTGCAGGTGCCCGGGGACAAATCCTGCCCTGTGACCTCGGTGACCAAGACTGGATGCATATGGTAGCCATCCTGTTATTTTAACAGAGCAGTTTCCTCATCCTCAATGAATCTACTTTTAAATTCTGCATCTGTTGCTGCATCTATGGCTGCCCAAGCCTGTGTCTGTGTGCGTGGGCGAGTGATTTCTTAAGCCTTCCTAAATTTAGCTAAACAATAAAGCTTTTATTGTGGATTTGGTAAGAGTTGTCACAGGTTTACTATTTAAATAGGATCTGTCTGCAAGAGAAATGTGTTAAATCAAGGAGAAACACTATATTAAGGGAATGCAATAATGTATACGCACCTGAAGGCTTTCGCAACATTATAAAAGGCTGTATTGTACTCCTGATATTTCCTTTTTTAGGATTGTTGGACAGGTTTTTGGTATCCTATACAGAAATGCAAATATGGGGATATGATGGTTTGGCAAGCTTCATAAAGATTGACATGAAATTGTCGGGTCATATTTCTCTTTAACATTTAAAGGAGCACTATCGCGAAATTGTATACTTTTAAAAATACGTATAAACATGTCGGCTAATGATAGGAGGGGGTCACTTATACACCTGAACTGAATCAAAGTTCTCCCAAGCTTGTGGTTTTCTTTTCCTAGTAGTGACAGGTGGGGAGGCTGATTTATTAATAGCGCCAGGTAGCGACAGTTGAGCGACTGTAGCGGTATTTTCACAGCGCCCGCTAGTAGTCGCTGTGCTTGGCCGTTGTTCGGTTGTTGATAGCGACTCAGTCGGTGTGCAGTAATGTTGAATACAAGGTGATGAGTCGCTATTTGACAGGTTCCGTGCTGTATTATGGGAGCGCATGACAGCGAATGGCCATAGCGAACGGCTCCCAGCATATTCATTAACAAATCACGCTCAAAAAATTCTCGCGCTGTGAAATGCATAGAGCCAGAGCGCTGGCGGCGATGGGTTAAAAGTAGTTTTTTAACCCCCCAAACAACCATATTTTTGGAAAAAAAAACAACATGTTTTTACAAACATTTTGTAATATGAATACATTAATATCAGACCTGTAATATCAATTCTGCACAAATTTTTTTTTTTTTTTTTTTACCTTAAAAAAAATATCTAACATTGCAGAAGTGGTCACAGAAATTTTCACATTAAAAAAAAAAAAAAATTATTAACAATTAATTATGAATATTTAAAGATTGTTCCATTGAAATGCATTGCAGAGCGCCAGGTAGCGAGAGGTCATACCTGTCGCTGTTCAAGGTCGCTCGCTGGCGCTGTGGGGTGAGGCTGGAATAATGATGAATGATTCGCTATCTGGCGCTCTGTCAGTCGCTAAGCAGGATCGGCTTGATAAATGTGTGATTGCAGAGGGGAGCCGGCGTTCTCGTGGCGGTGACCGTCATTACCGTTCCCTCACCATTTGCTACCTGGCGCTATCCCTTGTTAAATAAGGGCCAAAGTCCTCCCAAGCTTGTGGTTTTCTTTTCCTAGTAGTGACAGGGTTAGTGTATCAGGGTGACAGAACCTGTCACCCTGATTACCTCCTCCTTCCATTAAAATAAAAAAAAACAAGCCTGGCTGGGTATTTTTTGATGTCGGGTGTATAAGTGACCTTTCCTTCCGACATCTGTAATATTTATATGGCTTTTTATCATTGGGCCATTTTTTGCGATAGTGCTCCTTTAAAGATGCAGCATTAATCCAGGTTTTACGACAAGCATATACTCAACTTCTGTCCCCTGCAGCTCCTTCTTGCAGTCGTGTCGGTGGTGGTTTGTGGAAGTGTTTGCAGCAGTGCCAGGTAGCTTCCTTTATTCCTTTCACTTGACGGCCACAAGTAGCACAGGAGCATTGCTGGATGGATAATATGCACATTATTTCTGATATATTTGTGAGTGTATTTTTTAATAAATTCTATATTAATTATCCTACGTAATTACGCTATCTCCTTTAAATCTTTTTTGTACCAACAACCTAATTAATACTGAGGTTGTGGTGGGGAACTTTATACTAGGATGCCCCGCTATGTGAACATAGCCCCCCCCCCCAGTACAAACGCCAGTACAAACGCATCTTCCCCGGTCTTGTGGTGCATGCGTGGGTTCTCATCCAATCAGAGCCGTTTGGCGTTCATATGTCCTGCCACCCTATCCCTTACACCCCCCCCCATTGTGTCTGGACAATTTTTCTAGAAAATGTAACAGGTTGTTCAACAGTTTTACAGAGCAGGAATAATTTAGCAGACATGCAGTACATACATGGCTTTCCCTGTGACTGGCACAAAGGCCCTTCAGGACCTTGAAAAGGGTGTATTGATTCCTGGGCATGAAAGATGTCCTGTTCTAATACACTTGAGCGGGTATAAAACTTTCTGGAATGTCTCATTTGTATTCAGCCAGGATGCAGCTGACAGTTGCAGTCTCTAAAGAGATTGCTGGTTGGCTCCCTCCCTACTCTACTATTTCAATGGTGTTAGGGTCGTTGTTGTTTGCAAGCTGGTGAAGAATATTTAACCCTTTCGCTGCCAGCCTACCTGCAGCATTTGCCACTCCCTGTTGCCAGACGATGTTTCACCATTTTGCGCTACACATATTCAACTGTCATTTTTGAAAGGATTTCCAGGGATTTCCCAGGAAAATTATATATTGTTTTTTTCAACAGAGTCTGGGCTTTAACATGAAATGTCTTGTTTGTATTTTTTAGGTGTATTCTCAATTTTTTTGGGTGAAATGTGTGAAAAAAAATAAAAAAAAAATATTTTTTTACAATTTGTAGAGTTTTTTTGTAATAAAAAATGTAAGTTTGTCAATAAAATCTTATTGCGTGAGAAACCCCAATTTCTCCCAGTTACAGCGATACCACATATGTATAGGTAGACACCCTTTCCTGCCCAGAAGCCTTTTATAGCTGCTGGATGACAAATGGTTAATTAAAAAAAAAAATGACATAGGGTCCCCCTTCCCGGGGAGGGGGACCCCATTTTTTTTTGGATTTTGAAGGGTTAAAAACCCTTCAAAATCCAAAAAAAAAAATGACGTGGGGTCCCCCTTACCCAAAGTAACCAGCCCGGGACCAGCTATGGGGGCTTGTAGGCACAGAGTGGGGGGCCAGCTTTGGTGGCCCCCCCACCCTGCAGCCTACGAGCCCACATAGCCTATGTGGGCCCGGGCTCTTCTGCCCCCCCCTGGCCTTTGGGGAGGCAGGTAATGGGGGTGCGGGGGTTAATGGCAAGCCACCCGCTAGGGCAGGTGACTTGCCACCCCCCCAGCCTTGTGAACTGGTATAAGGGGTCTCATGGACCCCTTACCAGCTCACAAAGGGTTAACTGTTAAAAAAAAAACCACGACACAATAATAAAAAGTATTTTATTAGAAAAAAAAAATTTTCTTTTTACTGTACTTACCTTCGATTGCAAGCTCTTGTCCCTCGCCGCTCAGCTGACAGATGCCGGTGATCGGCATCCAGAGAAGGAGAAGGCAGGAGATCAGAGGATCTCCTGTCACCTCCTTCCCCAGCGCCGATCACCGGCATCTGAGAAGCTGAGAAGGCTGAAGCCCGTTCGGGGCCGGGATGACTTCATAAGCCCCGCCCCAATGGGGCGGGGCTTAGAGGCATGATGGCGGCCGCCATCGAGAAGAAGAGAGGAGAGAGCCTCCCAGGCTCTCTCCTGAAGATCGGTAAGTCCTGGGGGGGGGATCGGAGGCCCCCCAGGTGAAGAGGAGGGACAGCGGGAGCCAGCGCACACACAGGTAAGTGAATGTCATTTTTATTTTTTTATTTTTTTACAGTTAGAAGCTGCTGCTGCAGAAGCGGGGGGGGGGGGGCGGCCTATTCCGGGGGCTCTCCTGGAGCCATCCGACCCCCCACGGGGGATCGGATGGCACCAAATGAAAGAGGAGACCCGGCCGGATCCAACAAGGGGTCAGGTGAGTATTTTTTATTTTTACTTTTTAAACTACAAGCGAGGAAAGTCAAGCACGTAACACCTACGGGCTTGGCACTTAAGGCCCAGCCAAGCCAGCACGTAGGTGTTACGTGCTTGGCAACAAAAGGGTTAATAGCTTTGGTTGAATAGTTTGAAATCTGTATATACTGTGAGTGGCAACTGGGCATGGCTTTGCGTTTACCCCCATGACATGGCGACGCACAATTAAATGTTCTTAACATGTGGATACTCAGGCCCTTATAAGAAGGGATAGTGTCAGGTAGTGGCTGGTTAATGAGAGGTAGCGACAGGTAGCGACTGGTGAACGCCGGACACGGCACGCAATTACACATTTATCAAGCAGAATCTGTTTAGCGACTGGGATAGCGCCATGTAGCGTCTGATTCATCATTTTCACAGCCTCAGCGA
Source organism: Gastrophryne carolinensis (assembly GCA_027917425.1). Taxonomy (NCBI): domain Eukaryota; kingdom Metazoa; phylum Chordata; class Amphibia; order Anura; family Microhylidae; genus Gastrophryne; species Gastrophryne carolinensis. Next base: position 252,429,770 of record CM051236.1, on the reverse strand, counting down.
ACAGCGCCGGCGTTCAGCTTTGCACAGCGCCAGGTATGACCTCTCGCTACCTGACGCTCTCCCATACATTTCAATGAACGATCCTTTTCTTCTCTTTAAACGGGGTTTTTGTATATTTTTTTCTTCAAAAAATCACAAATAATTCTGTGACCTCTTCTGGCATTGAAAAAGCAGGTTTTTTTTACAATTTTTTCATTTTTTATATATTTCTTCAGAAATGACATTACAGGTCTGCCATTAAAGTGTTCATGTTACAATGTTGTTACAATGTAATTCCATATGTTTTCGCTTTGTTACTTGTGAAAAGATGCTGAAAAACAGACTTTAAACACACCGCCTCCTGCGCTCTGGGCTTCAGACAAGCATTTTTCAGCGCCAGAGATTTGGGAGGCTGTTTTTCTGCTGAATATGGTGTGAGTCGGTCGCTATGACCAGTCGCTAACATGCGCTCCCATACAGCGCTGTACTGGTCAAATAGCGATTCCTCACAATGTATTCAACATTACTGGACAGCGACTGAGTCGCTATAGACTAGGGACCCATGGCCGAGCACTGCGACTACTAGCGGGCGCTCTGAAATGCCTGCTACAGATGCTCATCTGTCGCTACCTGGCGTTGGTGATGAATCAGCCTGCCCGAAGGTTAGTATCCAGCCATCACGTTATGACCCAATCACAGCCCAGATGGTCACATTGCTGGTGATATTCAGAATCCCCCCTCCCCTGTCTCCCCCCCGAGAATACTACTGCAAGGTTAATGTATTCAAATGACACTAATTCATTTGTTAGCCAAGAAATCTGTAATATTTAGCTGAGCTTTAAAAGCACTTATTATTCAGAGAGAGCTATAGAGACAGCTATGTGGCGATCCACCAAACCTGACCCGTATTGAGCACATGGCTCTTGAGGATAGGGATGGGGAACATGGAGCTAGAGTAATGCAAATATCCCGGTCATTTGTCCCCCAGGCTGCCCAGTATTCCCAGCTTCTACCTGATCCACAGGTGCATGCGCAAGTAATGGCAACGGGCTGCTATAACTTTAGCAGGGAGCGCGTCCACGTCAGGCATTTGTGAGTATCTGGTGTAGCCACTCACCCTGTTACAGGGAAGCAGGGATGTGGCCGTCGGCATTCTTGGCTAGACTCAGCAACTGAGTGTGCTGATTGGACAAAAGGCCACACATGCGCCATAGGACTGGGAAAGGTCCCATACTTTAAACCACACCTTTTGAAAGCCCCACAGTAGAGACATACATTTTTCACACAGTACTCCATCAAGGGAGGTGGGACTGGATTAAAATGGACCAAAACCAGGGATTTTGACTACTTGGGCCCTTGCTCCTGGGGCATCCCGATTCAATATGCCCCGCTGTATGACACCCCGCAGGTCGCCCAGGAAACTCGCCTTTCCCCAGTCCTACTGCGCATACGTGGTCTGTCATCCAATCAGCATGCTCGTCTCACATCAAATCATCTAAGACATGGCTAGTAGCTGAGTACTGGGTGACCTGGGAGGTTTTACACAGCAGGGCATCCCGAATCTGGGGGGGGGGGGATGAGGCAGCACTGGTAGATACCCTAGATAGATAGTTTTTGGTCCACTTTAAGTGTGGTGGAGGCACCGGAGCATAATGTTTAGTTTGGAGGCCCCATAGATAATTGTAGAACGATCGTTGCCCATGTTAACAAAAGGTGGAGGTCCCGGGGCAGGAGCCCTGATTCTTCCTCCTTTGATCTGGCCCTGCAGGAAGGACACAGAAATAACTGCACTCACTTACCTCAGCCACACATACACTATTTCTACTTAATCATTGGAGGCCTTGCTGTGATGCTGATTTGTTTATAAGCTGTAAAAATAACATGTCGTTTTAATGGTCACAGTATTAGCTGACATCCGGTGAAGAAAAAATTTCCCAGGATTACACCAGAGCATTTAGTCACAGAAACATTTGTGACTCAGGCCGACAATAAACGTGTACAGTTTGGTTCTCAGACTTCCTGTTAGTGCTGCCCCTGCTATAATTAAGTGCATATGTCACTGCCTCACTATTTATCCTACTAACAAGAAGTGGCAGGATCTCCTCGGTTCTCTCAATGCCTGTTATATACTGTCTGTAAAATGTGATGCCTAAGTGAATACAGTTGCAAGTAGGCGGGGACTGGAGTTAAAAAATGTCCCTGTTGTGGGGGGGGGGGGCAAGAATGTGTCTGGGCCATTATTCAGAACCCCCCAAAATATTCCCATAACATGCCGAGTATCAGAATCCCCCTCCTCATACCATGCTGAATGACAGAGTCCCCCATACCCTGCTGTGTGGCAGAATCCCCCCATAACATGCTGAGTGGCAAAGCCCCTCCATAACATGCCGAGTGGCAGAGCCCCCCATAACATTCCGAGTGGCAGAGCCCCCCATAACATGCCGAGTGGCAGAATCCCCCCATAACATGCTGAGTGGCAGAGCACCTCCATAACATTCTGAGTGGCAGAGCCCCCCATAACATGCCGAGTGGCAGAGCCCCCCATAACATGCCGAGTGGCAGAGCCCCTCCATTACATTCTGAGTGGCAGAGCACCCCATAACAGGCTGAGTGGCAGAATCCTCCCTTCATATGAGGCTGAGTGGCAGAATCCCCCCCTCCATAACAGGCTGACTGGCAGAATCCCCCCCCCCCCTCCATAACAAGCTGAGTGGCAGAATCCCCCCCTCCATAACAAGCTGAGTGGCAGAATCCTCCCTTCATAAGAGGCTGAGTGGCAGAATCCCCCCCTCCATAACAAGCTGAGTGGCAGAATCCCCCCCTCCATAACAAGCTGAGTGGCAGAATCCCCCCCCCCCCCTCCATAACAGGCTGAGTGGCAGAATCCCCCCTTCATAAGAGGCTGAGTGGCAGAATCCCCCCCCTCCATAACAGGCTGAGTGGCAGAATCCTCCCTTCATAAGAGGCTGAGTGGCAGAATCCCCCCCTCCATAACAGGCTGACTGGCAGAATCCCCCCCCCCTCCATAACAAGCTGAGTGGCAGAATCCCCCCCTCCATAACAAGCTGAGTGGCAGAATCCTCCCTTCATAAGAGGCTGAGTGGCAGAATCCCCCCCCCTCCATAACAAGCTGAGTGGCAGAATCCCCCCCTCCATAACAAGCTGAGTGGCAGAATCCTCCCTTCATAAGAGGCTGAGTGGCAGAATCCCCCCTCCATAACAGGCTGAGTGGCAGAATCCCCCCCTCCATAACAAGCTGAGTGGCAGAATCCTCCCTTCATAAGAGGCTGAGTGGCAGAATCCCCCCCCCCTCCATAACAAGCTGAGTGGCAGAATCCCCCCCTCCATAACAAGCTGAGTGGCAGAATCCTCCCTTCATAAGAGGCTGAGTGGCAGAATCCCCCCTCCATAACAGGCTGAGTGGCAGAATCCTCCCTTCATAACAAGCTGAGTGGCAGAATCCTCCCTTCATAAGAGGCTGAGTGGCAGAATCCCCCCCTCCATAACAGGCGGAGTGGCAGAATCCTCCCTTCATAAGAGGCTGAGTGGCAGAATCCCCCCCCCCCCCCCATAACAGGCTGAGTGGCAGAATCCCCCCCTCCATAACAAGCTGAGTGGCAGAATCCTCCCTTCATAAGAGACTGAGTGGCAGAATCCTCCCTTCATAAGAGGCTGAGTGGCAGAATCCCCCCCCCTCCATAACAAGCTGAGTGGCAGAATCCTCCCTTCATAAGAGGCTGAGTGGCAGAATCCTCCCTTCATAAGAGGCTGAGTGGCAGAATCCCCCCCTCCATAACAGGCTGAGTGGCAGAATCCCCCCCTCCATAACAGGCTGAGTGGCAGAATCCTCCCTTCATAAGAGGCTTAGTGGCAGAATCCCCCCCCCCCTCCATAACAAGCTGAGTGGCAGAATCCCCCCCTCCATAACAAGCTGAGCGGCAGAATCCCCCCCTCCATAACAAGCTGAGCGGCAGAATCCCCCCCTCCATAACAGGCTGAGTGGCAGAATCCCCCCCTCCATAACAAGCTGAGTGGCAAACCCCTCCATAACACAATGAGTGACCTAATCCCTCCACTGCCAGCCCACTGGCCCAGTGACACTGGAAGTCTGGGAATCAAAGGCACCTCTGGAAGCCAGGATCAACGCCGCTGCTGGAAGCCAGGGATTGATGCCTGCCACTGTGCAGCAGCCTATGATAATACAGCAATAGCATGAAAGTTCCGGCAGAGCCTGGACTATCATAATGATACTGTGCACGGTCCAGTCGACATAGGTAGGCCGCCATCTAGTTTAATGCCGGCTCTGGCATCTAGCTAGATGGGAGCCACGATTCACCCGGTACTGGCATTAAGGTATCGGCAGCCAGCCAGTACAGGGGAGGTGACGGCCTACCAGGCATTGTCCCGGTATGCCCTATGGCCAGTCCTCGTTGAAAGTAAGAAACAAGCCCAAGCAAATGAAACCTTCCTAAGTAAATATTCATTTGGTCTATCTGTAATTGTAGTTGGTTGTGTCTTGTGTCGAAATGTGTCGCAATGGGCAACTAAGAGTAGAGCAGTATGCTACAAATATACCCTGAGAGTTGTACCATGTTTTTCGCCATATAAGATGCACCTGCCCATGACCGGCTCCCTCAGAACTTGCGGAGGCGGTGGCTACTGCGAAGGCGACCATCAAGGCAGCGGACGAAGCTGGAGGACACCAGTAATGTGTGCTTGTCTGTCTCTTTCTGTTTAAGTCGGTGGGAGATGATTTTTTTTTTTTTTTTTTTTTACATTTGCCCGATAAGACATACTCACAATTCCCCCCCCCCCCCCCCCCAATTTTTAGGAAAGAAAAGCAGTGGAAAAATATGGCATATTGTTTTGTTAAATCCATGCATGGCCCTTGGTTAGGGTGTACCTGAAGACATAGGACATATGAATAACATAGCTTTAACTTTCAAGACTGCAATATTCTGTATTTTCCTATGATACGGCAATATAGATGTTAAGCTGCTAGAGCATTTGGCTCTCAAGGGTCCAGTTTTCCAGCTGTTGTCAAGGGCTGATTTTCCTCTGCAAAAAAATGCTTCTGTGAGTGTTTTATCATCTGTTAAAGCCTATGATGTAGATTATCAGATCCTATCTGAAGTTATTGCATTTAAAGAAGCAACCGTGTCTGATTTCAAGTTGTGATCATGTGACAGATTATATAAACCAGCGGCTCGTCAAGTACCTCTTTCCATTTTGTAAACAGCTCAAGTACTCGAATGCCACCACACTCCTACCACATTCCCACTCAGCGATGCAGCCCGTGTGACTGCCAGCAGCAAGTGAGGTTCATTGGGCTTACCCAGTGCTGTATGTCCAGCGGCTACCACAGGTTGGCGGTGGTCATGCGGGGCCACAAGATGGCAGCTGTGACAAAGGATTGCAGAAGTAGGTAAGTATCAGGACTGCAGTAAAAATGAATTTGGATCCCTTAAGTCAGATATCTTCATCCCAAAATCAGGCATGGAGCACAGTTTTATGAGGGAAGGAAAAACAACACTGCAGGAGGTGCGGCTGCTGCATATGTATGTAGCTAATTCCTGTATCCTGTCAGATGCAGCTCTGCTAGGAAAAGGTATTTCTCTTAGGATGGGGGATTAGGTTAGTGTTCCTGTAAAGCAGTACAGAAAATGTTTAGGTTCACTTTAATGTGGCCAGAAGAGCACCCAGATGGGGCCCATGATTTGCATTTGCAATAAATCATTTAATTTTACTGGCAGCCACCATGTCTCTTGTGGAACGTGTTTCTGTTAATGTCATTTTGTCTAAACTGATAATACTGATGGCAGAGGCACAGATAGACTTTTCTGCACCCGGGGCAAAGATTCAGAACCCCTCCCCAATGGCACATGTGCGGGCTCTCATCCAATCAGAGCCCTTCACCATTTGGCATCCTTTGGCAAAGGGCTCTGATTGGATGCAGGGGATGTGGCAGCGCGTGCTCCCCACTGTAAACGATGAGAGTCATTTGTTGAAAGGCAAATGATTCTGAATAGATGACAGCCCGTGCATGCGCCATTGGACCAGGGAAAGGTGAGTTATTAACAATACCCTGGGGGGTTTCACACAGCAGGACATCCCGACTGGGGATGCCCAGTGGGAAAGCCAGCAATCGGCCCTCAAATCTCCTCACCGGCTGCTTCAGCAATATCTGGTGGAATAATCTTCTAAAAGGTACCACAATGTGCATGTGCCCAAGGACTCCACCCATCCACTTGTGACATGTACTGCTCACTTTATTCACTGCAATGGAGGGAGTGTACGTGGATGCCAGGGACCTAATCTTAGGATTAGGTAAGTGTTATAAAGCTGGATATTGCTGAAACAGGGGGGAGGGGTAAGTAAACCTATTCATCAACATGACCAATATATGTACAGCATATACAGTAGATGAGTAAAGTGGACCAAAACTCTTGATTTTCACCCTGCTGGGTTTTGGTCTGCTTCACAAGGGCACCTTTATTTGGGATGCCCCTGCATGTGACACCCCTTGGATAGCCACAAATCTTACCTCATTCCATGCTCCCACAGCACACGTGCTCAGACATTCCTACAATCAGAATAGTTTGCCATGCCATCTCCTTCTGGCTGTGTGTGCATCGGCCGGCCATTCAGTTATGCCTGGCAGGGGTTTGACTTTGGATAAAGGGGTGGAGGGTGCCTGTTTATGCAGTGAGGAATAAGAAAAGGTTTGTAGTGATTCTGGGTGGTGGGTTGACATTTGGACATTCCAAATTGGGATGCCGTTGGGGAAGGCTTTTAACCTCTCCGTTAAGTGCCAGCACCGTAGATTCTATGTGCAAGGCTTTTTCCCCCTCTAGCGAAAAAAAAAAGTTGACACAGTGAGGGACCTTTTATACCGAGGGAGATAATGGGACCTGGACATGGGGCAGGGGACACAGTGATTAGCAAAAGAATCGAGGTAGTAGTAGGGGAAAAACCTGCGGCAGGTGGATGACTTGCCATAACCCTCCACCCCATTACTTGCATCCCCAAATCCCAGGGGGGTGCAGAAGAGCCCTTGGCCCCTATAAGCATCGCAGGCTGGTAACCTTCAGGGTCGAGGGCTTGCCACTCGGCCCCCATTCCCTGGTCTACTAGCCCCATAGCTGGTAATCAGGCTGATTTTGCTTGGATAGGGTTTTGTAACCCTTGATAATGTACATAGTAGCTGCATTTCATTTGAAAAAAAGCACATTTTTTCAGTTTGGGGGAGTCTCCTGGGCAGGAACGGGCATCTTCTGATACATATAAAATTTCATTTTTTGTTTTTAAAAAATGCATTTGCTCAAAATTATTAAGAAAACACTAAAAAGCAAGACATTTCATGTTAAAGCCCAAACTAAGAAAAAAAAAACTATATACTTTTCCTGGAAATTCCTGCAAACATCACAAATAAACATATATATACTGAACTGCACTGAAAGGGTTTAATGCATCCCAAGGGGATAGATAGGGTTTGCTTATTTCTGCATAGCCTTTGCTAGTTGCTCATAAAACCTAAACTAGTCTATGACCAAAGCCCACATACTATTTTTAACTGTAAACTAACTGACTTTGCTGTGCCGTTGAGAGGGACTTATTCTTTATAACCAGTGATTCAAGGCAGTAGTATTTGTAGGTCAGTCATCGTTAGAACTGATGGAGAGTTTTTTTCAGCAACATGTAATCACAATATACAGTACTGCTTATATAGACATTTACTAAGTGAGGGATACATGCACTTGGGCTTTGACATTGTGCGAGTGTTTTACAGTGAAAAATGTTTTGATTGATGTTTCTTCGTATTCCCCTTGAAGAATCTGTCAGTTCTTGCATCCTTGGGGCATATATATATGGCATATTTCCTGCTCCACGGCTTGATAGCACGCTGTCTCGTATCTATTATCTATTACCTTGGATATTCTTTTCATTATTTAAAAGATATGAATATCACAAAATAATCAGTCAAGAAATAGTAATGCTTTCCCTAAATAAATTATTTGCTTTTATAGTTTCCTGGGACCAATTTACTTGACTGAAACCGAATTATTATATTTCTCTTTCACTTCCCCATGTAGCCACATTTGGGGGGGTTATTCAAATGATTTGGGTATTTTCATTTTATTTTCCTAAACTAAGAACACACAAAAAGTATTGGCCATTATTTTCAATGGTCTCTTTGTTTTGGGATGTAGTACACCACAAATAGGCCCAATGCTCATTCATAAAGGACTATTGGGGCACAAATAAAACATAGCTTACTGTAACCAGGGCATCAAAACCATTGCTATTTGGTAAAGTGCAACAAAAACGTTTTTTTCTCCCCAAAAATCACCTGCACGTGTGATATGGGGTATTGTTACAGATGATAGACGTCATTTTTTTCAATGAGAGAAATATATTTTTGGCCAAGAGCCAGTGCATGCGCCATTGGAGCCTGGAATCGTGGGGTTTTCCTACAGCGAGCCATGGAAAAAAGCTGCTTTACGTAAATATCTTGATCATCCACATTTAGTAGCAATAGTTGCAGTCAAACACTTTTTTTCTTTCCTATCATCTATCTAATATTACATTTTGTGTGAAAATTCTACATAAAAAGTCATGCTGTGGAACAATATTCAAAAACAAAAGAGGGACACGTTGCTGTTGAAAGACATTAGCTTGCAAACAAGCTATATCTATAGGTATTTCATGGTGGCCTTTTTTCTCTGTCGGCAGGAGTCAGATTCTGTCAGCAGACTTCTTGTTATACAGTACGTCAGACACGGCTGGCATAATATTGGTAGCTTTCTTTGCAAACCACGATTGACATACCAAACCTAAATCTTATTTTATCTGTAGTAAATCTCAAAACAGCTGTATTTTGTGTGAGCATGCCATTAAGGCTTAGAAAAAGTAACAAACTAATTTTCAAAAGAACACACTCAGGAAAGGCAGGAAATTCTAGCAGTTGGGGTGAGGAATCCAAGCATTTGGCGTTTGAAGTGACACATGGAATGGAGAGTGGACTACTCTGCCAGATGACATAAGTATTTCTGTTGGGCTTAGGCAACACTCCTTATGAAACTTTTGCTTGTCAATATTTTACATTTTACAGATTTACTTGCAGATAAATATTATTTTATGAGGATAGACTTTGTGGAGGTGGAACTGGTATCAACTTGCACTGTAAATATATTACAGGGATATTAGTTATTTAAGTATCCTAAAAGAGTTTTTTTTGTTGCCAATGAAGGCTTCTGTTAGGAATTCACCTATGGCTGATGCTTGCGATATATGATGGAGCAGTGATGGATTGGAGATTTGTCTTCCCACTGGCAGATACGTGGATTCCTCTGCAGATGCTCCTGCAAATTATCCTGGTCACTGCCTCTATTTATTGACTCAAATTATTTTTTAAGTAATTAGGCCCACCTGGACCGTTGTCAATGTGTGAGGAAAATATTTGTATAATTTCTAGTTGTGACCTGATTATATATGGAAACAAAGGATTTCAATGCAAGGCTCAACCAGGTTCGTCAAGGGGGGTGCTAAGCCTCAAAGGATCTCCCTCGTACCATTCACACCCGGGATTTACAACTGAGTTTGCAGGAACCCCCCTGCTGTGAGGTGGTGCTAGCTAGCATACTTCAAAGCATAAGTCTAGACTTGCTGGGGTCAGTCACTCATAAAGAATTAGAAAGCTACTGTGCACATAAACCGTTGCCATTATTAGATCCTGGAAATCACAATGTACCTATCTAAATGTGAGTCTCCTGTCATCTCTGAAGGCTCAGGGGCCAAGTTCCAGAGGACTAAGAGAGGAGCCATATAGAGCAACTGTTTGGTCTCATAGTGTGAATGGCACCTGACCAGGTCTGTTGCCACTAGAACCAAGACGAGGACATTCATGCTTCTGACCTTTATACATTATATCCTCCTCTATCAGTAATTAGCTACCCTAAACCTTAAAATATAAAATTTTGGTTGGAACCTGATCCTGGTACCAACAGACCCAGTTGTGTGCGACACAGGCTATGAGACCAGACACAGTGGTTTAATATGGCTCCTAACTTGAATTCTGCAGAAATTTTGGCACTGAGCATCCTGCAATGACATGAGATCCACTAATGTTGGCATTATGCATTGCAGATTCCAACTATCAGTTTATGAAAAATGTGCACAGTGGCTTCATAATTCCATGTCAGTATGTCTAAAGTTCCCCTTGTTGGAGATACCATAGCTACAGCTTGTTTCTGAATGATATTTGCATCTATATTGCTGGCTTGACTGCAGATTGGTGTTATGACAGTAGATGGTGCTGTTACATATACTTATGTGTAGTCTCTCTGTGCATATGTTGTATTTCTTGCATATCCAGATGAACTTGTTGATTTCTTTTTACTGCCTGTGTGTAAAGTGACCTTCTCTTATTCCACGCATGTTTCAGTAAAAAAACTGTTTGTGTTCTTCCGCATTGTCTGTCTAAGTTGACTCCAGGCTACATACAGCACTCACACTCTGCAACACTCCTGTCATTATTGCTTCCTGGCAGGGGGTTTCTTGCTGGCCCCCTTCTGTCTATGTTAGGTGTGAATGGTACTAGCTATATGTTTTGAAGTGAGTCGAGTGTTTTTACCGACCTGCTATTGCGCAGGCCATCTCTGAAATAGGTGATGAATTTCTTACACCCAGAGAATCAGAGTGCTTTTTAAATGAGGATAAGTCAGAGTGGTGATATGATATTTTTGTCATATTCCTCACACAACCCACATATTCCTCTAATACAGGGTCTCCCAACAGGTGGTACAAATACCACTGGTGGTACTCGAGATCCTCTCAGGTGGTATTTGATAAAGCTGCAGACTCACCTGTACCCCAACCTAATCTGCTGCCAGCTAGACATAACTTAAGCTTTATATCATACATAAAGAAATTGCCACGTTGCCATTTTGTGTGATTAATTCAATTTAAATGGAAGTTTTGTGTGTTTTGATTACGCTTTTTGGTTCTGACAAAGCTCACGCACCACCTAGGTGGTACTTCATATAATCTGAAAATAGAAAGTGGTACTTAATGAAAAATAGATTGAGAACCCTTGCTCTAATACATTGTTATATAATCTACTTGTGAAACAGGACTTCAGGATAGATGTGGCTAGATCCAAGAAACAGCCATATGCTGCAAGCTACTTGGTATGTGGCTATAATATAACATTACATTATACCCGGAAAGCATGGCTGTAACAAGGTCCGTTAAAAGTCATTTTGTTAATCCATATCATCACTAACAATACACAATGACAAGATACAATAAAAACATGAAACAGGGGCCAGGGCCGGATTATGAGAGGGGTGCAATGGCGCGAGCCCCAGGGCCTCCACCACTTGTCCTGCAAAGGGGGCCTCCACCAACCTTTGGGTTATGGTCTGGTCCAGAAGGTTTTTCAGTCTTTGGTCTGACGGGCCGTGGGGCCAGTGACAAAGCTATTGGTGGCAGTGCCCCCTCCCTCCCCCCCCCCCCGTCTGGACAAGCCTATTTTTGTTTTTGCAAACCTGCAGCCAAAGTCACCACAGGGCAGGACAGAGAGTCTACAGCAGCAAAGCCACCGCCAGCAACGCTACAGTGATGGGTGCGTGCAGAGCTGTCACTGCATATAAGCCACCAAGCACAGCCACTGCCAGCTCAATGCAGGGAACTGTTTTCTGCTGGACCAGCTGGGTGACTACACTACCCCCCACCCAGAATGGCAAAGCAGGAGTTCCCGAGCAGCACGCACCCACACAAGGGTGGCACAAGGGACTCGATCTGATGTTCCAGTAAGTAGGCGGGTGCCACACAACCACCAATCAGTTACTTGGCTGGACTATTAGATTAAGAAAAAAAACACTGGGGCCTCCACCAGATTTTATGCCCAGGGGCCTCCACCACACTTAATACGGCCCTGCAGGGGGCTAATGCCTGCCAGTACTGAGCTAATATCCAGACGATCCATAAAGTGACAAGTGTATGTGCAAATCTAAAAGTGCTAAGAACCTGGCATACATGGTCCCAGTGTTCTTGTAAAGAAGATGAGGATGTTGTCCAAATATATGATGACAAAGCAGGTCAAGCAATATCATTTGCCATGTGTGGGAGAAATCAGACATGAGTGGCAGGGGGTACCGGTTCTTGACTGTCACGTGGTTCAAGTCTCTATAGCCTGTGCAGGGTCTGTGCATGTTGTCCTTCTTTTTCCACAAAAAGATGCTAGCCCCTGCAAGAGCACCTAATAAACCCATTAGCCAAATTTTCATCAATGTACTCCTTCAGGGCTGGCATTTCAGGTTCAGAGAGGAAGGTGGTGTGTCAGAAATGTTGGTTCTGGGGTAGTAACTGAGTGACCTTGTCTGCTGAATTGAGCAGGAATAAGAGATGATCCAAGATTGCCTGGCAATTTTGTTGGCAAAAGGTAGATGGGAACTGAACACTCCCCATCAACCAATCAATGGTGGTATTATGTTTCCGGAGCCACTGAATACCAAGGATTACTAGGAACGATGACAGAAGGTCGGAATGATGGTCGGAAACAATGGGCTTACTTGAGCAGGGGCTACCTTGAGGGAGTCCATTTGATTTCTGCAACTGCATGTACTCGCCTTCAAGATTCTGGATGGCCTGGGTGAGGACCAACAATTGCCGCAGCATGATTTGCCATGGAGAGGGACCTCCTTCAGTAACTAGAGCAATGCCTGATACTGTCAGGCTTACAAACAGGGTGAGTACTGCCAGGGAGGAAGCCTCTTGTTAGCTGGTGGGACAATGGTGAAACTTTAGCTCGATAGGGCAGAACCAGCACGACACTAGACCTAGGAACCCAGAGTCTAAGACCAAGCCTTGTATGCACTAGGGCCCCCTGCAAGGGAGGATAGGCTGGGCTGCAGGGAAGGTCCAGGTCAGGTGCCCACAGAATTTGGTGCTGGAGCATTAGGCTAGGTTATCACGGTACCTGAGGGGCAAAACAGGTGAAGAGCGTGGTCCGTAAACTGGCCGGTGTCAAGGGTCACAAGCCAGAAATCAAGGCAGGCAGTGCAGGGTCGTAAGCGAAGGTAAGCCATTGTCAAGCCAAAGGTCAGTCCAAAGAGCAAACATGGTCCGACGGTCCGAATCGTATCAGGAGAGCAATCCAATGGTTAATCCAAAAGAGTAGTCGAGGAAGCAGCTGGGTCACAACAGGTCTGGATATCAAGGGAGCTTTGGAATACAGGAAACAAGGAAGGTTGATGATCAGGCAGCACTGTGATGATGTCAGGTGCTCCTTTTGAATGCCAGCAAACAGGTGAGAAGTCCTGGAATCGGACTGTCATCAGGAATGGAATTTAGGCTTGTGAATGGATGTGTGCATGAAAGAAAACTTGGAAGTGGATTATCTGTTACAATTGAATGGTGGCTTTGGCACAAATACACAAATGAACGAAGACTTGGAGATTCCATAGGTATTCTGACCCAGATCACATGTAAGCGAGCGCTCGCTCACTCTCGGCATGTACAGGGGCGCTCGGAGTGACACGCAATAGCCGAATCTCTCCTATTATGAGATTTTGCATCGAGGAACATCAGTGCAGTAAAGGACAAGGGTTGCCTTGTGCTTTTCATTGAAGTCTATGGAGCGGCAATAGGTGGCATGAGGTACAGACAGGGACCCATATCTAGCTACATGAGGTAATATATACTGGATGAAATTCAATATTTTAGCAAAAATACTAAACTTGCATTTCTTTACTCTATTGCTAGTAATGGTCACAGGTGTCCTTTTTGTTTTGGGGCTTGCTAATAATTCTTGGCTGGCTGGCCCTTTAATGAACTTCCTGAAAGTGGTTTTGCATATGTTGAAGGGTGCAGCCCCATAGTCCCCTTAAAGTCATTCAAACTAACGTAATCCCTAATCTTAATGTGGCAGGAAGGGGTTAAAAAGAATTGTAGTGAATATATAGCACTTCCACAAGCCTTTTTTTCTTCTCCCCACCCCCTTAAAAATGTTCTAATCTTTCAGATAAAGTGTTCTTTAACTATATATGTTTTTTCGTATTTAAATTATTGATAAATAGCACTGGAATGAGTTGGCATTTAAAGCTTCATCGCAGCAGTGTAGACAGGCTAATAAATTAGACATGACCCCTCTCTCTGTAAGCTCCCCTACTACTATTGCTGGTGGGTTTCAGTTTTGTGGAGTGTTGTTTACGAAATGTATGTTTACATGTATGTATGTATACTGTATTGCTTATAAGGTGCCCTGGGCACCTCCATTGTACACTTGTGGTTCTATCAGTAATGTACTGTACTGTACCTAGTGTCTACCTGCCCTTCTAGTAAGCAGGGCTAAGGAAACATGGACAAGAAGTCTAAGCCAGGGATACTTCAATCTGGACTGAGGACCAGAAGCGGACAGTGAAATCTCCACTGTTCATTAATATGAAGTCACATCAATGCCTATTTGGGGCTTTAGTCATGACAAGCGTGACAACGAGCTTTGCAAATATGAATTGACCAATGCTGTAGTGGAGGGAAAGAAAGACCATAGCAATTCCCCAGCGGGGCCATAACAGTTGGCCAATGGAAGTCACAAGGGCCCAGGACCAGCCGTCATTGGGACCAGTCGCGGATGTAATGTGTATTTGGAGTGGGATTTACAGCCTCCTGGGGGGGGACTATGCACGGGATGTCCCCCCGGTACGTGTAGGGTGTGGGACCATTGTAAGGCCACAAGGCTGTACAAATATCTAGAAATGCATAACTCCAACACATCTAATGTCTACAGTTTACAGGATGGCATTTCCACACTTTGTTCTATATTCACACAAAGTGTATTTTTGATCATTTGTTTTGGGTGTTTAGGCTTGTCTTTCTAGGATAATTATTCACTTTTGTTTCATGCTTTATTTCAAAATAGGCCATGAGTTAAAACAAGGTGTGAGTCAGTAATGAGATGCAGTTAGAGTATGATTTGCACCTAAAAGTTATTTCATTATCTTCTTATTTTTTATCTTACCTCCCTGAAGTGAAAGTTTTAGGTGTTAGTAACCAGTATATGTGCCTTCTTTAAAGCACACCGTTTTTTTTTAAATAAAGAATGAAATGGCCTTTGTTTTTGTGAGATATACCTGTAGCTTATTTTAAAGAAACTTTATTGAGACCATTATTTTTGGGTTGGTCACATTCAACACTTCTGATTTCTAATCTACTTACAGAATCACATGGTGCTACACAAAGATATTTTGCATGTTTTATATGCTTGTAAAATTCTTTAAAGGGACCCTGGCAATAACAATAATATAGCATCAAGGAACTCACCTGAAGCCTGTGTCATTTGCCTCTCCTCTATTTTCTGCAGTGTGCTAAAGATGCAGTAGGAGGTTTGCCCCTGCTTTCCTTTCAATGTTTTGAGGCGGGCAAGTGCCACCACTGCGGCTTGCCAGGCTAGCTCACTCTAGCAACAAATTGTTAATTCTGAAAACAAAGCTTGTTCTTTACATGTATACAGCTTTAATAAGGTGGACTTAAACCTAAAAGTAAAGCCAGAGCCTAATGAAGAGTCCTAAATCCTCCCCCGCCACTTCTTGCCATTAAAGTTGATACTTTTTGCAAGCTAACTGCAGGCACGCAGTCCTATAACAGTTCCAAACACTGCAAGATGCAGAATGTTTACACTCCTCCAGTAGGGATGGAGGACTCTGTGGACCCTACTGCCTCTACAGGTGATCCAGTGGGGTTCTGGAAACCAGTGGAGATGTGCCCCCTTGTTTGGGAGAAAGAGCCCACCCACATAACTCAGCAGTCAGAATGGCCCAGCCATGGCCAGGAAGTGCTACTCAGCTGTACATACACAACACCACTTTGACACAATGATTTTAAAGTGGAACAAAACCTAGCAGCCCGGTGCTGGAGTCTAAAAGATTCCGAAGCTGGCTGCTTGCTTTCCATCAGGATGCCCCGCTGTGTGAAACCCTCTTGGGTCTCAGCAAAACTCATCATTTCCGGTGGCTTCCTCAGTGATGTAGACAATGGAGAGTGAGAGCAGCTGCATCCCCAGCATCTCTGGGCTGAGGAGCATTCCCATGCCCAGCCATTCATATAGGCTGGGGGCGAAAGCGTGCCCGTATCTGGGGATGCGACTGCTTTAGCTCCTGATTGCCAAGCATTACTATGCATGGCAAACAGCTCTGATTAAATGAGAGCCCACACATGCACTATAGGAACGGGGAAAGATACGTTTTTACTAGGCGATATGGGGGGGGGGGGGGTACACACAGGGTGTAAGAAACAAGACCCTGGATAGTCAAAAACTCCTGTTTTGGTCCAGTTTAAGCTGGCTTAGCAGTGACAATGACAGCAGGGCAATTTGTTCAATTTTAAATCCACATTATTTGTGAATGCCTGCAGCAGAAACATGTAATGGTGATACCACAGAGCACAGGGTAAAATGCTGAGTATAGGTATAACGTGATATGATTCACCTTTGTATGGTGACATAGCAAGCTTCATTGCTCCAGATCGAGGCTGAGCATATAGTGCTTGGCTCACGGCCAGCCGCTGGCGGGGAGGTTTTGCTGCTATCTTTTCATTATGAGCTAGATTATACACTTCCTGGCATCTCTACATCCTCTGTGTCTGTTCCATGCACAGCCTTTTATTATGCAGCCATCAACTGGCTGCCACGTGTGCTGCTAGGTTTGGAATTGATGGTATTGGATACAGCACTGGAGCCTCCTTTTTGCTGGAACACAGGCATCATGTATCACACTAATACAGCAACATTTCTGAAAGCATTGATTGAACCTGCAGTAATGGGATGATTATGGGAAATGAGCAAACAGTGCATTGTGTTATTGTGTTGTTGTGGAGTCCCTAGATCATATATTTTGCTATTCCTGTCCCCAAATCCTATAATGGAATTAAAATCTGTGAAACTTGGATTTAGCGGGAAGGATTTAGAAAGTTAAGAAGGTTAATTGTGACGTGCATTAGTCTCTTTTCACATCTTGCCATTAATTCTGGGGTGCAGTACCCATCCATAGCGTAAGTGCCTCATAAATTCTGTCCACTGTTCTTATTATGCAGGACAGGTATACAGGTCTGTGAGTTGAGTAGGAGTAGACATTTGCCAGCTTACCTGCCTCTGCATCTTCCAACACTGTTTCCAAGCCTCCTTGTGTTGTGTCATGAAATACATTTCTGAGTCACATGGAAAATGGGAAACTAGTGGAAGATGCAGAAAGCCAGCCCAGTTCTACACATGCTCAACTCATTGACCCCAGGCAGTCCTCGCGTCTGAGATCCACATGTGGCTCCCGAGCTACGGGTTGGGGAGCCCTGCTTTAGGTTAAAAATAAAATAGCTGTGCTAAAATAACTGGTGAATTGAAACCTAGATAGATGATAAAAGTAAAGGGCAATTTTTACTCCACAAAAATGTATTTTTATTTACCTTGCCTAGAAAAAAATGGCATTCGCTTTCACTGTCTTCCTAGAAGTCAATTCAGCACCAGCTGTAAATAAAGCACCTTTTACAAATGGTGCTGAATTGACACCTACGATTGCCGAGAATCCAGGATGTGAAATATGCAGTAGCCACCAGACAGGGTTAGTATTTCAAGTCTGGGAGACCAGAATGAAAATATTATAGGGGGTTATTTAAGAAAGGATAGCGCCAGGTAGTGCTTCGTAGCGGCAGGCAGCGCCAGGTGAGCGCTGGGCGCTGTACACAAAACCACATTTAAGAAAGCAAATCTGGTGAGCACTTTTAACAGCGCCATGTAGCGTCACATGTATTATTACAGCATCTACTAGCGGTCGCTCTAAGCGCTGCTATACAGGCGCTCATCTGGCAATACCTGGCACTAGTAGAGAATCAGCCTCATAGACTATTCCTGAATATGACATTGAAAGGATGTTTTCAATCCGAAAACCACAGTATTAGTGCATTCTGGTTAGATATATGGAATTAACATACGTTACTGTCCATTGCATTGCTGTAGTTATTCTGCTCATCTTCAAGGACGCTTTTTGTGTTCAGAAGGGCAGGAAGAACAGTTTCCTCTTATTTATTCTGATGGTTCTGGGGTGTTTACAGATCAGTTTCCATAGCAGCCTCTGCACTGGAAACCCTCACTATGGATTTATCTGGAAGGGGCTACAGTCTTTTTATTAAGCCAAAAAATGTTTAGAAAAAAAAAATCATTGAGAAAGACAGTTGGACTTTAATTGAGCCATATTCTGAGAAAACGGTTATATTGGGTTATATTACCACTAACCCAATCAATCCACACAGACGCCTACAGCAGCAGAATCAAAACTGCCAAAATTATAATGCAGCTTTAGAAATGAATATGCTAAAATTAGCATTGATGAATATTGTAGATGAGACAAAACATTGCATACATAGACTTCTGTTTATATATATATATATATATATATATATATATATATATATATATATATATATATACACAGTATATTATGGGATTACTACAATGCTAACACAAGCGTACTAAAAATCTACCGCACCTAGTATTTGGAGCAGGAAACTTATAAAAGAAAAATATAGCAAATGTTCTGCTAAAACACAGTTCCCACAATAAACAAATAATAAGCAAGGTGCAGAATCTCCCAATTACAGGCAATATGGCATCCCCCCTCCCATTCTGCATAAGCACTGTGGCATTCCCACATCCCATTGCCAAAAGGCAGTGTGGCATCCCCCCATACCCCATAGGCAATGTGGCATCCTCCTCCCCATTCCCTATAGGCAGTGTGACATCCCCCATCCCACCCCCCATAGGCAGTGTGGCATCCCCCATCCCATACCCCATAGACAGTGTGTCATTCCCCCATCCCCCATAGACAGTGTGACATCCCCCATCCTATTCCCCAAAGGCAATGTGGTATCCCCCTCATCCCATTCCCTATAGGCAGTGTGGCATTCCCCCCCAACCCATTCTCCATAGGCACTGTGGCATCCCCCTATCCAATCCCCCACAGACAGTGTGGCATTCCCCCATTCCATTACCTATAGGCAGTGTAACCTCCCCCCATCCCATTCCCCATAGGGAGTGTGGCATCCCCCCATCCCATTCCCTATAGGGAGTGTGACATCCCCCCATCCCATTCCCTATAGGCAGTGTGGCATTCTCACCCCTCCCATTCCCCAGGTAGAAAAACAAGCAAAAAAAACAGTATACTCAAATGTCCTGGTGCTCCCACACTGCTGCCCAGGCTGCTACAGCCATTGGAAGGCCAGAAGATTGAGGTGTGTCTGGAGCGTAGGGTGAGGGCAGGGTAACTGAACCCTGTCCGCTGTCCCAGCCACTTCTTCTCCTTCTGGGACACGGGCACTTGCAAACACCCAACTCCGTGTAGCGGGGTGGATGTGGCCTGCACCAAGCGCCCCAAAAGGAGAAGCAGGGAGGCGGTGGAGACAGTGGGCGGGGATTATTTACCTCGATCTTCTGGCCTGTCGGTGACTGTGGCAGCCAGGCCAGCAGTGTGGGAACACCGGGACATGTAAGTTTACTTTCTTTATAGTCACCCCAAAAGACGCATGCACATTTTCTGCTTTTTGGGGAATAAAAGTGCATCTTATCGGCCAAAAATATGTTTGTTTGATTTATAAATGAGCCCTTTGGACACATATTGAACTATTACAATGGCCCCAATTTTATTTTAGCAAGATAGCAGCAGGGGCGTGCAGGTGGGGGTTACTCGGGTGGTAACACTTCCCCAAAAGTCTTTTCCAGGGAGGGTAGGTAAGGTTAGATAATCCTGATAGAAAGGCACCAAAGATTCTTTATTTCAGAAAAGACAGCAATTTAATTACAATACGAGGGGGGCTACAATTAGCTATTTCCATTCAGCAAAGGAATGTTTCATGGTAAGGGAGCCATGTGGTGAAGCTTCTCGGGCGATCAAAGTAAGATCAGATCTATCGGACCTTCCCACAAGGGCCCAGTCTAATAAGGCTTGGGCCCTCACGGTAGGCTGAAGAATAGGTCTAGTTCCTGCAGGTGGGAGTGTGTGTGTCAAAAGGAGACCAGGTAGCCCCTAGACCGAAGCAGGGGAAGCCCTTTACAAAGCTGGCAGGGAGGTCAACCCAGCGGCAAGCAGTAACGGAGCAAGATGGATCCCAGGGCGGCAAGGTGACAAAGTGGGGTTACATGCTAGAATGTCTCAGTGCCTACCCTGTATGTCGGCTGGAGGCAAGCGTCATTGACATTGCTTCCTTTGCACTGCTTTCTAGACCTCTAGGTGGGGAAGCCTCTAGTTCTCTAGCTCCTGAGAGGGCCATCTTTCTTCTGTGATCCTTTTTATTGTCCGTACAATCACCAGTCCTCCAGCTGTCTGGCCTAACTTTTTATCCCCCCTTCAGCTCCTTCCATAGCGAACATTGTTGCTACCAACACCCTCTCAGTGCCCTATGACTGTGTATGATAGTATTGCTGCAAACAGCTTCCTGTTTATTCTGAGACTGTTCAGGTTGTATCCTATGCTACCCTCCATGTTTGTGTTCTATTTTTTCCTCAATAAAAAATAAACCAAATTCTGTACTCCTATTATTCCTTCCTGTGTCCTTACTCCGAAGGGGGGGGGGGGGGTATTGCCCTTACAATGTCTCTTTACTGTAAATATCCACAATTTATGGAAGTACCTGGGCATGTGTGTACATGTATTTTATCAACATTTTTGGATGGTAACTTAGCTGACCATTTTTCCAAAGGGACAAATTTGAGATGCTTAAATGGTGACAGCTTAACAAGTCATTGGACTGGACCACTGTAACACTGTGTGCCTATTAATTTTGCCCCAATGTTGGTAAATTAACTTGATTACGTTATATAAGGTTTTTGATCATACCTCAGATGAAACTTGCCACTTCTAGGTGTGGCTGCTGCTCTTGCAACTTCAGGTCCAGCATTTTTGGTTTTAGCCTCATCAAAGGTTGCGGAAGACTATGATGAGACCATAGCGAGACACCTATAGATTCATAATGGAGATCTTAGTATAGTTTCAGACTTTCAGGTTGCCACACCAGCAGTTGATAATCAGGCGGTTGCAGATAAGCAGAGAGGCCTTGGGTAGTGAGTTTGAGGTCTGAGATCTGATCAAAAACTCTTGATAGAGTTAATATTCTTTCCTATAGTACAGTACGTCCTGCTCCAAATCTAATACTTACAGTTGGGATATACTCCGCCAAATGGAGCTGGACTGCAGAGACATCGAAAATAGGCTTCTCCCGGCCCCTCAAATACCCGGGGACCTCCCACAAATCCCCAGAATTTCTCTGCAGTCTGGCTGCGAAGGACGAGAAATTGGCTCTCTACTCGCAGGTGAGCAGGGTTATTAACCTGCGGCCCTGTAGGACTATTCCCACCCGTTCCACTATTAATATGCCTCCCAGCCTTGGCTGCGCTGGTCGGGTGAAGGTAGGCAGTACCGCCGTTGGTGCTTAGGAGCGCTGCTCCACCGCAATCCCCCACCAAAGGGTAGGCGGTTCAGGCTTATGGTGAGCCTCTATGCGATGCCCCTCCCGCATTAGTGCCCCCTTGCCCCTGCCCATCGGTGGGCCCTATTTAAGTGGCCGCCGTCCTCCCTCATCCTCCTTGTAGTCTTCGGGGGAAAAGAGGAGGGGGGTGTGTATGTGTATAGATATGTATGTTATGCAGTCTGTGCTTTCACTTTTCACATTTCTTTATTCTTGTGTCAGCCGCCGTGCTGACTTGTCTGTATTGCTTTTAAATTTACCGCTTGGCGGCGGAATTACTGCGCCATCATTGGCTGTTGGCCTTCTGGCTTCACGCTCTTCGGGGGGCGGGGCCCGTCTTTGGCGCATTCCGCGTCATCCCTATTACTGGCCCGCCCCTCGAGGTATACCGACGCCATCTTTTCTGACATGGTTGGTCTATGCGCGATGGACTCCAACCTACCGCGGTCCGTAAGTGCCCTCAAGGGCGGCCTTATCTGCTTCACTTTTGTTACGATGTACTTAAGGTCTTGTCTGCTTATGTCTTTCAGGCGGGATGAACCCTTCTTGGCTTCTCCCGGCCCTGTTTTTAGTATATTACTTGTAGGCCTTGTACAAATTATACTCCCACGTCCCTAGCGGGTTATTGGGGCATCCAGGGTTGCTATATAGCGTCATTCCCTATCGGCGTATAGCGCCGCTATAATCACCATACGGAGGCATCCCAGGATAATGTTCCGGGGTCCCTTTGGGACAAGACCGGCTGTGTGTAGCGCGTGGGCAGCCTCATGCTGACGCTAACAAGGCGCGGGTCTGTGTACCCTGTGCTGAGCAATCTGGCCTGCCAATGGCTGCACCTCGTTTCACTTCACCTACTCCCCCAAGCTTAAATCTCACTCCTGCTGAGTTGCATACTAGTTGGGATTCTCAGCCTGATGTGTCTTCTAGACTGGCTACTGTTGAACAGATTATTGCGAAGTCTTTAGCGAATAAGGCCCCTGCTAAGAAGCGGCACTTGACGCCTAATGTTACTGTTTTCCCTATGGGAACTGAGGAGTTTATGAATCTGTGTGGCTATACCCCGTCTGATGAAGGGGAGCTCTTTTCTGATTCAGGCTCATCTGATGAGAGACCGAGGGGTCATGGCGATTCTGGCTCTGACCCCTGGGCCCCGGATGACACTGACAGATTATTGACCCAGATTTTTGAGGTTCTGTCTGTCTCTCTCCCTGTTGAGGCTCCCAGGCAAAGAGGGGAGCTTTTTCCATACAGCAAAGTCACGCTTGGAATTTCCAGAGCAGGCACATTTCCATAACCTTGTGCTCAAGGAATGGGAGCGCCCCAGTAAACTTCCGGGGTTCCAAAGAGTTGGGATAGGAAGTATTCTTTTCCTGCTGAGGTGGTTAAATGTTGGTCATCCCCCCCCCCCCCCCCCCCCCCGAGGTGGATGTCCCGATCCTAGGGCTATCTAACACCTCTGTCATGCATTCCCCTGATTCTATTACCCTGCAGAATGCTGAGGACCGGCGTATTGATCAGCTGGCATCCCACGCCTTTGCATGTGCGGGGACGGCGTTGTGCCTGGTCTGTGCCTCTGCCATTACTGCTGTGGCCACTAGAACCCTTATCAGAAATATGCTTGATAGTGCCCCTGATGATTTGCCTTGTGAGGTGTTTAATGCACTCTCCAGTTTGCACTCTCCAGATGTTTTTGTAAATTTTGTCCTATCAGCATTGGATGACACCATCAGAATGTGTGCCAGAACTTCTGCCCTCGTGGTGGCTATACGCCGCTCGGTTTGGCTGCGCCAGTGGGCTGCTGACAACGCTGCCAAGAAGGCCCTCACTGGGTTTCCCTTTAAAGGACTGCGTCTGTTTGGAGACCGCCTGGACCTTTTTGCTAAGGGAGGCAGGTTACCCCAGCGCAGGCGGCAACCTCGGCCCTTTCGGGGTCAGGGTTCCTTCTCCTCCCCTTACCGTGGTGCAAGACAGGAAAGGGGGGTGTCTTTTCCTGGGGCCCGGGGAGATTTCTGGGGTAGAGGCAGTGGACGTGGACGTCCTGGCTCCTCCTGGGGTACCAAAGCTAAATCCTCTCCCAAGCCCCCTCAGGCATGATGGGGCGCCCTCACCCATCCGGGTGGGGGGATGGCTGCAGCACTTCGTTCATGTCTGGAGGCTTCATGTCTCAGACCGGTGGATTCAGGAGGTAGTGTCCTCCGGTTACAAGTTGGAGTTTGCTACCGATCCCCCTCCGAGGTTCATCAGATCCCGGATTCCTCAGGACCCTATGTCAGCTCAGGAGCAAGTGCAAGCAGTGCAAGGCCTCCTGGAGCTGGGGGTCATCTACCAGGTCCCTTTAAGAGAAAAAGGCAAGGGCTTTTATTCCAACCTATTCACAGTACCCAAAAAGGATGGTTCTGTCAGGCCCATCCTGGACTTAAAGATTCTCAACAAGTTTGTCAGGGGCAGGCGCTTTCGCATGGAGACTCTGCGCTCTGCCATCAGTTCCCTGCGCCAAGGGGATTTCATGACTTCTGTGGACATCAAAGATGCTTACCTTCATATTCCTGTGTTCCCAGGTCATCAAAGGTTCCTCAGGTTCGCTCTGATGGATCAACACTACCAATTTGTGGCCTTGCCCTTCGGCCTCACTTCAGCTCCCAGGGTGTTCACCAAGGTGCTGGCTGGCGTGATGTCTCTGCTCAGATGTCAGGGCGTCCGCGTGCTTCCCTATCTGGACGACATCCTCATCACTTCCCAGTCTCTACATCAGGCAGAGTTGGATACTCAGCTGGTGGTTTCCACTCTGGAGTAATTTGGATGGGTGATCAACCACCCCAAGTCCTCACTGTCCCCTTCCTTGGTAACTCCATTCCTAGGAAGGAATCTGGATACAGCTCAGGCAAGGATCTTCCTTCCTCAGCAGAAGGTGGGCAGTCTGATTGCACAGGCTCAGTCCCTCCTAGCTTGTCCCCATCCCTCCATCAGGCAGGGGATGCAGCTGGTGGGCCTGATGGTGGCGTGCTTCGAAGCGGTCCCTTATGCTCAGTTCCACTTGAGGCCTCTGCAACTTCACCTATTGTCTGTATGGGACAAGGACCCAGCGTTCCTGGACAGGGTCTGTGTGCTCTCCCCCTGGTCAGGAGGTCCCTCTTGTGGTGGATGGACTCAAGGAACCTGTTGGGGGGCAGATCCTTTCTTGCCTCTTCCTGGGAGACGGTCACCACGGATGCCAGTCTGTCAGGTTGTGGGGGGTTTCTGGAAGTCCCTGTGGTTCCAGGGGAGGTGGGGCCCTCAGGAGGCCCACACACCTATCAATGTCTTGGAGCTGCGAGCGATCAGGTTAGTTCTGGCTCGCTTGATTACTCATCTTCAGGGCCTGCCTGTTCAGGTGCGCTCGGACAACCAGACGGCAGTTGCCTACATCAATCATCAGGGAGGGACCCGGAGCAAGGGGCCCTCCAGGAAGCGTCTCTGATCCTGATTTGGGCGAAGGCCAATGTCCCCTGCATTTCAGCTGTGTACATCACGGGGGTGGAAAATCACCTGGCGGACTCTCTGAGCAGGGGGACCTCTCGCCAGGGAGAATGGTCCCTATGCAGCAGGGTGTTTCAATCTCTGTGTCACCGTTGGGGCCAACCAGATGTGGATCTGTTTGCGTCCCGCCACAATCACAAGCTTCCAGCTTTTGTCTCTCTGTCCAGGGATCCTCTGGCCCTGACCTCGGATGCGCTAGCAATGAAGGACTTTCAGTTCCTGTATGTCTTCCCCCCAATTCCAGGAAAGTCCAGGAAGGACTTTCAGTTCCTGTATGTCTTCCCCCCCAATTCCCCTGCTGGGCAGGGTTCTGCGCAAGATTGCTCTGGAAGGAGTGCCAGCAATTCTGGTGGCCCCCAGGTGGCCAAGAAGAGTGGGGTTCGCAGACGTGGTACAGCTGGCAGTAGATCAGTATGCTCTTCCCTTGGTGCCAGATCTGCTCACTCAGGGCTCACTACGCCATCCCAATTTACAAACTCTGGCTTTGACGGCTTGGCTGCTGAAACCTACATCTTGATGGAGAAGGGGCTGTCTTCCTCAGTTGTGGATACTTTGATTAAAGCTAGGAAGAAGTCTTCCTCTTCCATTTATTACAGGGTTTGGCGTGCCTACATTGACTGGTGTGAGTCTAAGTCTCTTCCCTGTCGTGTGTTCTCTATTCCCAGGGTTCTGGAGTTCCTGCAGCATGGGTTGGAGATGGGGTTCCAACTCAGTACTCTGAAGGGTCAGGTTTCTGCCCTGGCTAGAAGTCCTTTGCTCAGCTCCCTCTGATCAGGACTTTTTTCCAGGGGGTCACTCATGTGCGTCCCCCACGTAAACCTATGGTGCCTGTTTGGGATTTGAACGTGGTTCTGTCAGCCTTGCAGGGTGCTCCTTTTGAACCTGTGCAGGATGCTGCCTTGGCCATTCTTATGCTCAAGGTTGTGTTTCTGGTGGCTATCACTTCTGTCAGGCGTGTGTCTGAGTTGGCTGTCCATTCAGCCCCCCTACTATGAGAGGCACCAGGACAAGGTGGCGTTTCGTTTCAAACCTGATTTTCTGCCTAATGTAGTGTCTGCCTTTCATTTGATTCACGATATTGTTCTTCCTTCTTTGTGCCCTAATCCTAGCAATGCTAAGGAGAGGGTTTTGTACTGCACCTTTCAGGAAAACTGATGCTCTTTTTGTGGTCCCTTCTGGTCCTAGGAAGGGTTTGGCTCCTGCCAAGTCTACTATAAGCAAGTGGATTCATCAGGCTGTGATTCAGGCCTACTCTGCTAAGGGGAAGAATCCTCCCTTCAGCCTTACGGCTCATTCCACTCGTGCTATTGGTGCCTCTTGGGCTTTTCAGCACCAGGCTTCTGTTGAACAAGTTTGCAAGGCCGCTACTTGGTCTTCTGTTCATACCTTTTCAAAGTTTTACAAGGTTGATGTTAGGGTCTCAGCTGATGCTGCTTTTGGCCGAAAGGTTC
This sequence comes from Gastrophryne carolinensis, assembly GCA_027917425.1. Taxonomy (NCBI): domain Eukaryota; kingdom Metazoa; phylum Chordata; class Amphibia; order Anura; family Microhylidae; genus Gastrophryne; species Gastrophryne carolinensis. Next base: position 252,403,317 of record CM051236.1, on the reverse strand, counting down.
CGCAGGCGGCAGTGGTTTAAACTGCCTGCTGCTGATTTTTCTTGGGGATCCCACCCAACTTTATGGACACTGCTATTGGATGTCCCAACTGTAAGTATTAGATTTGGAGCAGGACGTACTGTATACTAAGAATAATACAATTCTGTGATTACTCACCTGTAGAATTGGTATTATGAGTATACAGTACGTCCTGCTCCAACCCACCCTTGGTTTGCATTTTCTTGGATCCCCTGTATGGTGATTTTTATCATTGTTATAGTTGATAGTTTGGATTGTTTAATGCTCCCGGCTTCTCCTTAACTGCTTTTCAATGCTGGGAATTTGTGGGAGGTCCCTGGGTATTTGAGGGGCCGGGAGGAGCCTATTTTCGATGTCTCTGCAGTCCAGCGCCATCTGGCGGAGTATATCCCAACTGTAAGTATTAGATTTGGAGCAGGACGTACTGTATACTCATAATACCAATTCTACAGGTGAGTAATCACAGAATTGTATTTTCTCATTTAAGCAATAAACTAAATGTGATTTTTGGAGTTGCCAGCATAGTGTTTTTACAACAGCAGCTTGTCTCTTCAGGTGCATAAACATGGAAGGAAGCATCAGAAATACAGAAGACTAATGGTCAAAATTGAGAAGATTTGGTCCCAGGAGGTAACGTTTCTGACACGGTGAAGTTACTGGCGAGAAATATGCTGAAACCAAGCGGACTGAAAATCCCAGGCAGGGGAGCCAAGCATTCCAGCCCAGTGGGAAGATCCTCAGCGGGCTCTGGTGTGACTGGCAGCGGCGGCTCGAAAGAAAGTATGTATTACTTTATAATTACAATGTTTTGGCATACTAAGTCAATGTGAGTGCAATCATAAAAATTGGAAATTTTGTAACAATCATTATAAAATGCAGAGCGTTCTTGAATTTTTACCACCCACCTCTTCCTCTCCCTGTGCTAAGTCCAGTTTAGGTCAGTGGAGCCTCGCCAATCGGGATTTTCTTCCACTCCACAACTAACTCTGTGAGGCACGGATAACTTTTGCCATGTATAGTATAGGGTTGATTCAGCACCATTCTCTTTTACTCAGTTTATAAGAGAAAACACTTTTTCTCATGATTTATATCCTCAGTGCAACCCAGCACCCCAAAAAATGTGCACAGCCAAATAGGTTTCCGAATTGCACCAAGGGAAAAAAAACACGAGAAAAAACATTTTCTCTTAAATAATCGTGAGTAAAAAAATCAACCCTTATATGTATCAGAGGGATGTCACTGAAAAAGGAACACCGTAATTGGTGCTGTTACCACTTTGTGTATGTTTCAGTTGCGTAAATAATTAAAGCTAGATATCACAAATACAGTACAGTAAGGTCTAACTAGAGATTGGCGATAAAATTCCTCAAGAAAGAGTTGCATGTATTTTATCATGCCTTTCCTCCATTCTGTGTTTGAATCTTGTATATATGTTAGTCCCTTCAACCTGAGGTATTTTATGTTAGGGTAGTGGTTCCACCCTCCCAAAGGTTGACTCGCTAATGGTCACTTCTTCTCATACAGATCCCATTAAGTCAAATGATACTGTTCCCTTGATGACGGTAAAGCAAAGTGTAGCAGAGAGCAGCAGTTAAAGTGATTATTGAAATATATATTATACATTTCTGGCTGTGAAACCCATGATGCAGGCGCAGCTCTCATCCAATAAGCCTTTGTGGCTTAATAGGATTGTAGTTGCTTTTTCACTCTCGGTGGTGGCATCCCCTGCATCCCTCTATTGCTGTCCACAGGCACATGTCAGGAATTGGCATCATCTCAATGCCGTCAGTGTGAAATAATAAGTGGTCCAACAGAAAAGTCTCTTAAATTTAGAGTATAATGCAGAGTGCAGTAAATTCAGCAACAAAAAAGCAGTTTCTTCACCAAACTTCACCAAATGGAAATCCATTTGTTTCAGGCCTGTAGCAAAAGTCTGTCTCTCAGGCTCCATGTTGGAGACCGCCTGTCTCCTCACACGGCTTTACCCTAGATTGCAGAAAAAAGCAATTTTTTGTAGCCCTGTAATGAGCTAGTCCCAGCCACCTGTGCGGCTGAGACAGGCCAGCAAACTCCGGCCTGGAGGGAGGGGAACAGCAGGTCCCACTACCAACCTACCTGCCCGTGCCATAGAAATCCAGGCCCGGGAAAACTTAAAGAATGGCTTCAGTGTTCAGTGAAGCAAACAACCTCCTGGACTTCTTATTTCACCCAGGCCAGCATACTGGGCGAAATATACACCTCCTCCAGTGTATAGCCAGCTGCAGGCTTACAACGCTTATGTTCAGCTTTTGTCCACTTTAAAGACACCCTAAAGGCTGAAAACTACCCCCCTGAACTCAGTTACATTAGGTACATAAAACAAAATACATCACTCACCCGGACCCAGCAGAAAGGCCAGTCTCATGCTGAAGCTCTGGCTTCTCCTCTTGTGGTCTGCTGCAGGTCTTGAGTGCCTGGTGTTGCTGTGAATAGTTGATAAGAAGCACCACCATTGGACTGGACTATAAGACCCAGGGCCTGCTGATTTCCTGGCCGTGTGGCATTACATTTTGGGGTGCCCCCTCTGTGGAACCCTCTGGTTCCGCCAGTGATCCCACAGCACATAGTACCAATGGCATCCCCAACATCGACCTTAAGTCCTACAATGAAGAGTAAAGCAAAGAAGCACTGCCTCGTCTGGCATTCACATAAAATGCTATAATGCTTGAATAGGTGCCATGTCACGCACAGCTCTCCAAATGTACAGGGAAGGGCTTAAAGACGTCTACCCCAACAAAGATCTCGCTTCCTGTCCTACCCTGCTAAGCCCAACTTGGGGCTTTCACTTCTGCTTCCAAACCAGGGGCTGGCAGACTGTAATCTAATCTTCCAGGTCTGCCGAGCCACATGAGTAATGATTTTGTTACTCAATTATCGCAGAAGCACAGCTGGGGATACAGTGCCACACTTCTGAGCAGGTAAGTAGCCATACTCAGGCTTAGATGGGTGGATAGATGAGATTGGAAAACTTGAAATCAGATTTTAACCAAAACCCTCTCCCCCCGTGTCTGTTTCTCCACCACTGTAGCCACAATCACCTGGCACATTTTTAGATAGTTGATTGGCTCATCTCAGATATGCTGGGTGACTCGACAAGCCTCCCGTCCCAAACCAAAGGTATGCGGACGCAGGACATAAAAAAGCACAATAGGAGCCAAAGGAAAGTTGAATTTTGTTGGTGATCCCCGGCACAGTGGTAAATTGCCAATAGTTGCTTATTGCATCAAGTTATCTTTTGCTAGGCAAAATCTGTAGGAATAAGGTAACTTTAGAACTTTAGAATACAGGTCCACTTATACAACATAAACTGAAAGAAAACAAAATTTGTTTTTTTTTAAAAATGATGAACAAGAAGATTTTTATGTTGCATAGTTTCTTTGTTCTTTTCTTTTACAAACATTGAATGAAACACATACCATATTTCAAGGAAATCTTTTATATTCCATGTCTTTGAATGAATTCCTTGTAGTTTCTATGGTAACACTCAAAAGCTAGCTAGCCATCTTAGCTTTACAATTTTTAGAACATTGATTTTTTTTTACCGTATAAAGGTGTTCCTTTTACACAAAGAAACAGGGAATACAGCTATATTATTTTTTTTATGGACAAATGTTTGAAGAGATATTTGACCCACTAACTTTTTGGTCTAGACATCATGTTTTGATTATTGTCAGTCCTGAACTCTTCAGTTCTCTTCAGTTTTACTCACATTGAAGGGAGAACAAAGACCTCTTAGAGCAGTCTCTTAGATTTGAAATGCCTCCGGAGAAAGCTTCCCAAATTGTGAAGCCCTACAATTGTGAAATCCCCAGCAGTGTTATCTTGTAACTGTAATGAAGAAACGCAGACCAACGCCAGAAAAATACAGCACCCAAGATTTCAAAGAGCAAAAATTTGGAGCGCCACAATAGCAGCAGTACAAAGTACTCGGCCAGCAGGTCCAACAGGCGTTGACATAGGCCGGCCAATACCTAAGTGCAACAATCAAAGCTAATTAATAGCGTTTGGTGCAGCGAGTGCTAGCGCCAATGTAGTACACAGCACAGTGCCAAATAAAATGGGAATGCCGGCGCACTGAAGCTGGTGCTATAGCCACTAAAAGGTGCACATCATGAATTAGGCCCATACAGTTCTCTACTCCTGGAATGTTCACCACACAGACGACACGAAATGTGATGCTCTTCCTTAAAGTGGACCAACACCCAGGATTTTGACTATCCTGGGTCTTGGTCCACTTCGGTGGGGCACCTCTCCCCGCTCCCAGCGCCGACGGACAAGCGGTTTGACAGCCGCGGACAAGCGGCTCCTCCGCCGCCTCCCGCGCGTCACTCTTGATGCGCGTGCGCCCGCGCCGGCCATTCACAGACGACAAGGTAAGGGGATTTGGGGTGTTTGGGGGGGTTTCACCCCGCGGGACATCCCGATCTCGCGGGGAGGGAGGTGATCGGCCCGGGAATCTTATAGATTCCCGGGCCGATCACCGGAGGGTGATGGTCCACTTTAAGCAGAATTTTTGATCACTGTCTTGCTTCTGGTGCCTCTCTGGGGACTGACATAGGTAAACATTGTGGCATTGTCTGACTGCCCGTAGCTCAACTGTGAAAGTTTGCCAAATGAAAGGGGACCAGTAGAATTTCATCTTTTTCCATTACATTTATTGACAGAATGCTCTCCTGGTCTGAATTTGTCAGCGAGCACAATGAGGTTGGGGCACCTACCATTATAGACAAAGAGTGTTGACTGTCAAGTATCGAGGCTAATTGGATCCAAATGAACTATCTGGGGGAGGGGTGACTACTTTAGCACCCCAATCGGGGTGCCCCGCGGAAGTGGACCAAAACCCAGGATAGTGAAAATCCTGGGTGTTGGTCCACTTTAAACTAGATGCTTTTAAACTAAAGTGCCCCAGTGCCCAAAGTATAATTATAAGATTAAGATAACATTAAGCTTCATATATGCACCAGCAGAAAGGCTGAACTATATGCTAATGTTTAAATATATACATGATGTACACCAGAGCACTTATGAATGATATATATTTCACCCAGAAAAAAATAATCAAAAAGTCTATCTCTTATTTGTGCTCTATACATTGTATTGATCTTCAGCTATTATCAACACCTATTAATAATATAACAAAAGCAGCTAAGCTCTGCTGATGTTGTTGTATTATGGGGGTAATTTACTAAATGATTCGTCCAGCATCCGCCAGGTGTACTATTTACCAAGTGAAATTTTGCAATGTCCATGTTTTTTGGATTTACTTCTACTTCATTTTGGTTCAGCTAATGCTGGGCGAACACTTTTACACCCACCACCTTTTTGTGGATAATCCCATAGGAATTTTTAACTTTTTTTTTTAGGAGTGAACATTAGAAAGTTACCCAGTATGTGAAAAACAACTAGTAATAATGTTTTTAATATTGTTTTATTTTACTTTTAGTTTTTCAATGAAACTTCAAATCTTAAAAACAACCCAGACACTAAGATACCCCACATATATTCTGAGACCCCTCTGAAGCTGACCATATGCTTTAAAAGTTTGTTTTCAGTAAGATTTCATGTGTTTTGCTAAAGAATTTCGCTGGCATTCTCCAAACCACTTTTCAATGTAAATATCCGTGACTTTCACCAGCAAATTGCGGAGAAAACACAGCAAACGGAATTGTGAAAGTCTGTGTTCACTGGTAGGTTTTTCTTACTCACCAGTCTGTCACACAGTAGGGAACATAGTAAATCACCCCCTATATACTAATGTTGAATATTTTGATGTTGCTTTAACACCAGGTGCAAAAAATGCACTTTAAAGTAAAAAGTGAAAAATAAAATAGAGGGGAACTTCTTGCACCTGGTGCTGAATCAACTTTACAATAAAAGGTCACTCTTTAATAACAAAGTTGCAAATAGCTTGCTCAGCAGTTACATATAAGGGTCGATTCAAAGAAACATGTAACAGCTTGGATTTTGGTGCCGATCATCCTATTTTTCCCGTACGCTCGTGCGTTCGTATGAACTTGCGAGTGATTCTATAAGCAAATACGTTTCTATCCTAAAATATACGTCCGTTCGTATGGCAGTTCGGGAATCAGACCTATGTCAGTTTCCATCCTGAATTTTCCGTTTCATTTCTCAGGTTGCAACATTGGTTTTGCCCTTTTTCCTTTTTTGTCTGGACGTAAATCCTTCTGATCTTGCGGCTGCGCACTACAAACTTACCTCATTAAAGTGCATTCTAAATATTTGGTCTTTTATTTTTCTTTATTTCATTCATTTTGTAGTAACCAACCATTAATGAATGCATTTGCATAAGTAAATCTTACTTTGTTTAATTTTTAGTTAACTTGCATTTTTTACTTGTGGATTTAATTTTAATATTTTGGCTTCAAATGGTACAACTTAAAATTTTGTGTGTGGTTACCCACACCCTCTCCATACAGATTGCTCTCAAATATAAAAAAACACCCAGCAACTTCTGCATGTTATGACTCTAGAAACAGCCAAGATGGCGGCTCAGGTATTATCGGGCAGCCTGCAAACAGAAAGGGCCTTGTGACTGTGTTGCTCTGCATTCTTTGATTTCTGACCTTTCCGTGCCCCCAGCTCTGCTGTGTCTGTGCAAAATACAGCAGTAACCCACATCCTGCACTTTATCCCGCTCTCCTCTCCTCAGTAAGTGTGATGCATCTGACCAAAGATGTGCTTGAATAATTAAACAAAGCAAAGGTAAACAACTACACCAATAAATGCAATCTAAAAATAATATTCTAGTACATCAATTTAAAAATAAATACCAAAGGACATAAGTTTCTTTAATTAACGCAAATATATTGCAAAATAAAGGTTTACATGCAAAGGACTAATTAAGGTCCACATTAAAATGCTTTTATAAGGCATACATGAAATGTATTGAATCAGGTATGCATTGCCATACAATTTATGGCCTCGGCCATGCTGATACATGCAGTTCATTGGAGCTCAAGACGCGCAGACTCCTCCACATAGCCAAAAAACCTGTTCAAGAACAGCAATCCGACTGCTAAAAGGTGTCGGCAGTGGCTTTCTTTTAAAACGTATTTAGAGGTTTGAAAACTGTTCTCTGAATCACACCTAAACCCATTCGATTATCCTAAGTTTTACGTTTTGATCCTAAGTTTTAGGATTTGATCCTAAGTTTTACGTTTTGATCCTAAAATTTAGGAACGAACTTGCGATGATCGTAAGAGCATATACGCATTCGTACGTAGGCTCGTGCGAGTCGGAAATGGCCCAAAAAAACAGGAAAAAATGACTAACACCCACCCAAACTTACGATTCTCGATCCGAAATCATTTAACTTTTGCTCTTTGAATCGAGGGGATAGTGTATATATGTAATGAACAGGTACTTTTACTGAACAGAAAGCAGATATTATATCTCTGTGGTCATTAATGAGACATATTAGTTGATTTTTTAGAAAGGTACCACTAGCAGATTACCAATTCTGACACACATTCCAGCAGTAATGATCAGAAGCAGTGAGATTGAGTGAGATGAGTTTCACCATAGGTACACAGTCTAAACTTGACATCCCACAAATGTATGATGTTGGCTCTTTCTGCTGCTTCCAGTAGTAATGGAAGATTGTTCTGTCAGATCGAATCGTTGTAATCCCAGATGTGATTGTGTGGGTTAGCACCTCCTCTGTCTGATCCAAACGTAAAATAGTAGCGCCGCACACAGCTCCTAGTCTCGTAGGTTTAAACATTTCTCATGAAAAAACGCAATGCAAAGTTATGTAGAATAATAGATGGGGTGGCTTTTATGTATTAAACTTAAATGTTGGAAAAAATCATTTTAACATGGCTTTCTATTTTACAGCTTCGCCTCTCCATAAACAGAGCTCCACTTCATCCATTGGTGCAGACAAAACAAGTTCAAAGATCACTGAAGTAGGCGACGAGTCCCTGGGAGATTTTGTGGTTGGTGAACGCGTGTGGGTCAATGGAATAAAGTCCGGAGTTGTACAGTATTTAGGAGAAACACAGTTTGCACCAGGCCAGTGGGCTGGTGTAGTTCTTGATGACCCTGTAGGAAAGAACGATGGATCTGTCAGTGGAGTGCGCTATTTTGATTGTCCACCACTACAAGGAATATTTACAAGGCCTTCTAAACTGACTCGCCAGCCTGTGGCAGATGGCAGCGATTCTCATTCAGTGGAATCACTGACAACACAGAATTTGTCTTTACATTCTGGAACTGCAACACCACCCTTAACCACTCGCATTGTGCCACTTCGGGAAAGTGTGCTAAACAGTACTATTAAAACAGGAAATGAATCTGGCTCTAACCTTTCAGACAGTGGATCGGTGAAAAAGGGGGACAAGGATCTTCGCCTTGGAGATCGTGTTTTAGTAAGTTCTAGCTAGGGATTTTTTTTAAACTGTCTCTTTAAAGTGTAACATAACCCAGGAATTTGACTTTTGCCCCACTGTGTGAACCCCCCCCCCCCAGAAAGCCCCAAACAGCTGACCTCTTCCACGCCTCAACAGCACATGCTTTGTGTGCCTATCCAATAAAAGCCATTTGCCATGTTTACCTCCTTTGGCAAACGTTTCTCATTGACATCAATGGGGAGTGGGCCCTGCAGCATCCCCGGCCTTGTGCGCGCTTCCACCACAGCTTATCTTAGTGGCTAGGATGAGAGCATGTGCATGTTCCCAGTGATGCAGGAGATGTGGCAGTGGGGCGCTCACCATTAAAAACAATGAGAGCCGCCTGCCCAATGATGTAGTCACGGCAAGTGGGTCTCATTGGACGAGAGCTCATGCATGCGCTGCCGGAGCATGGAAAGCGGAGTTTTTGCGGACGCCCTGGGGGGTTTCACACAGCGGATTTTTGTAGATTCCAGGCCAGCCGCTGGTGGGTTTTGATCTGCTTTAATTACTTTTCTAATACTTATAAGTGTTTGACCTTCTTATTGTTTGCCTTGGACCTTTTTTTTCCAGCTGTATGTATCTGAACATACACAAAAGTACAGTACAGAAAAATAATAATTGTTTGGCTCTGTTCTGTTGAATCTAGAGGTTAGGCTGACAACTAAGCCAACATGCAATTGCAAATGGTCAAAATGTCCAGCTTTTATCATCTGTCTCATTGTTCACTGGATTAGTATATACCAGAAACCAGACACATTAAAGTACATTTTCAGCCAAAAAAAAAAAGCTATACTCCCCTTTTCTCCTACGTAGACGTCACTCCTAGAACGGGGCAGCAGTGCTTACCTGAAAGGCTTTATCCAGGTCTCTCGCTGCACGGTACCGTGCGCAGCGCCTCTTTCCCATCAGGCTTCTCTTCCTGTCTCGCTCCAACATGGCGACGCCCCTGCCATCAGTGACGGTGAGCTACCACGCAGTGAATGGAGGGGGGCATGGCAGCTCACTGTGACTGATGGCCTCACCACATCAGAGGGAGTCAGAAAGAGACTCATGACTAGAGAGCGGCGCTGCGTATAGTTCCGGGGGGCGAAGGACCCGCTACCAGCCTTTCAGGTGAGCGATGTTGCCCCGGACTGGGAGCGACGGTCTGCGTAGGAGAAAAGGTCAATATAGCTTTTTTTTTCTTTTTGGCTGAAAAGGTACTTTAAAGAAGTGGATTTATTTTGCTGTATAACAGACAGTCAGCTTGCATGCTGTAAATTACTTTGTATAGACAGTGTAATTAAGGAAGAGATTGGGGGGTGGGGGGTTGCTTTTTTCATCAGGACTGTAGTCATGTAGCTGGAAATAATGAAAGGATTTGATGTTGTAGGGAGTACTTAGAAGAGCAGATAGTCTAGAAACCTCTGAAAAATAAAAACTAGTAAAAGGTATGACCTTTATTTGTTACCCCAATGTAAGTTTAAGCCATGGAAACTGTTTGTTCCTAGTTCCTGAAAGAAACACAAAAGTTAGTAGGTTGCACCAGAGACCCCCTTCACCCGGCCCTAAAGTCTAAAGAGGACCTGAAGAGTGGACGGGCCAGGGAGCTCAAAGTATTTAAAAAAGTGAACTAACAACAGAACTTCACTCTGGGTCCAACATAAACCCTTCTGTAGGGAAACGAGATAGCAAAGCACGCCCCTGCATTGCAGTGCCCAAATCATCACTATGTGCACCCTAGGGAATGGTCTATACCAGGCCTAGAGTTGAGCCTTTGTGCAGTATGGGGTAAGTTGGGCTGAGAGGGTTTTTACCTCTTTCTGTAAATATGGCACAGCTTTAACTTGAAATAAGAACATGAGTTAAAATATTTACTTAAGAACAAACCAATCTGGCCTGTTTCAGGAGAGTACAAAACAAGTCAAAACTACAGAATTCTGCTAAGAAATGGCAGAACGGGCTGTGTACTTATTGAAATCATCCATTGGGTGTGTTCCCAACACTCCATGTGTCCCCTCATAGTTGATGCTTGAGAACATAAGCCCCACCCCACTATTGTTTTCTCAGATGTCACACAAACATTTCATTCAGTTTGATAGTAAATGAAGTATAAGGCCTTGTACATGATTGATTTTTTTATCTGACTGTTGCATTATAATATATAGTTATGAGATCCCTCATCATTTATTCTAGTCATGCAGATACTTTACCCTCACCCCAGTTGTGATAGGTGCAAGTTCTTGTAGTCCTTGACACAATGTACATCAGTTGGGCAAGGAAACACACATGGAGGCTGCTAGTAGATGCTGTAAGCGGGTATCAGGCGCTGTAACCTAGCGTAGAGGTCGTTGTAGTTAACTGGCCGGCATTGATGAATGTGATTCAGTGTATTGGCCGCTCTAACAACAGTACAACGCTGCAGCGAGTGATAGGTAGCGCCAGCTCAGTGTGTCCGGCACTCGGCGCTCCACTCTATATTTAACAGAAAACTACACACACAGTGTTGGCGCTCTAAATCTGGTCGCTATAGCATAGAGCGCCAGACGCTGTGTGATCAAAGTCTGATTTTGAACACATAACCACCAGTAACAAACTGGCGAAAACACATGGAATGACACTGTGACAATGACACTTTAGTTCCAGACCTGTAATGTGTTAAAAGTGTTTGTTTGCAGCCAGGAGAGGTCACACAATGATTTGAGCAAAAAAAAAAAAAGGCAAACACGCTATTTATACACAACTAATGAAACCCCATTGAAATGTATAAGAGAGCACTACAGAGCAACAGGTACTACATGGTGCTCCTGAGCCTAGAGCGCCGGCGCTATACACTAAGCCGCCTGGATTAATACATATGACTCTACATGGCGCTGTTAGAGGCGCTCACCAGATTAACTTTCTTAAATTTTGCCTACAGCGCCCGGCGTTCACCAGATGCTGCCTGCCGCTAAGAGGCACTACCTGGTGCTATGTATGTAAATGCATACTTAATGTAAATGCGTGAATACTTAAAGGCACACTTTCGCAAATATTTGCATTAAAAAGGATAAATAATTAAATAGCCACACAATAACTTCTAACATGTGTATAAATAAAGTGGCAATAGAAAAAGGAAAAAAATGTATGCTTTACTTTTAAATCATAAAATCAAAATGGCCCATCCATTTGCTGAATGGGGCATCTGCTGGGTTTTATTCAGTGAGGTGATAGCAGACAGCCACAGCATTTATCCCACTGGTCTCTTAGCAGCAGCTGAAGTGAACTTGCTTTTTTCACAGGGAGGCGCTGTAACAGCTCTGTGTGTGTGAGGTGCTGCTTCTGTGAGGAGACCACTAGGTGACTCAATCAATATTTAAAATCTATACAAAATAAACTAAACTGACTGAAAAAAATTCTACTTTGGTTGTACAGGTATATATAAAGGTATTAAAGCAGAACAAAACCTAAAAGACTCCAGTGCCAGCCACTGGCCGTCCCCTGGTGCAACCCAAATTGGGATGTCCCACTGTGTGAAATGCTTTTCGGGTTGCCACAAAACCCACCATCTTCCAGGCTCCTGTGTGCGATGTAAATAGCTGTGGCCGCATCCTCAGCATCTCTGGGCTGAGGAGCGCTCCCAAAATAACCATTCCAATTGGCTGGGCCTGCAGGGATGCAGCTGTTCCAGTTCCCCATTTGCCCTGCTCTGTGTGCAAACAGAGGCATTTGCCAAGCAAACTGCGCTGATTGGATGAGAGCCCATGCAAGTGCCATGGGACGGGGAAAGGTAAATTTTTCTTTATTGCATGGGCACGGCCTGCTTCGGTATTCATAACAGTTGGGTTATTCCGCCACAAGGTGGCGCAGTGTACGGCAGAGTTGTGGCATCTCCCGGCCCCCTATAAAAATGGGATTAACCATAGAGTTCCCAGTGTTTCCTCTGCAGTGAAACTGCGAAGATAGAAGATGGCTCTCTCTCTATGCGCAGGTGAGCGAGGCAACCAAGCCTGCGGCCCTGCATGTCTATTTCCATCCGTTTCTGGACCCTTTCTGCCTCCCAGCTTTGGCTGACAGATCGGGTGAGGGTAGAAGAGCACTAGGGTCAAGTGCTCCTGGAGCGCTGCTCCAAGCCGCAGACCCTGTTCCACAAAGGGTAGCTGGCCATAGGCTTTATGGTGAGCCTACTAGGGATGCGAAGTTCCTGTCCTGGTTTCTGTGGGGCTGAGTGTTTTGGGGACTTTGTTCGGGGGGGGGGGGGCGGTTGGTAGCAGTGAGTGGTATTAGTTGTGGTGTTTTGGCCGTTTACAGTGTGTTTTTTGGTGTTTTTGGCCGGTGGTGTGGTGGTGGTGTCCTTCGGTTACCTGATAGAGTTTGCAGCCTGGCCACCCACAAGATTCATCAGATCCCGGATGTCTTTAAACCCCCTGTCAGCTCAAGGGTTACTTTCGGCAGTTCAATGCCTGCTGGAGTCAGGGGTCATTTGTCCGGTGCCCCATCAATAACAGTGTCAGGGGTACTATTCCAATCTCTTCACGGTCCCCCAAAAGGACTGCTCTCTGAGGCCCATTCTGGACTTGAAGGGCCTCAACAAGTTTGTCAGGTTCAAACATTTTCACATGGAGACGCTACGCTCTGCTGTCGGTACCCTTCGCCCGAGCGACTTCATGACCACCGTGGACATCAAGGATGCTTATCTTCATGTGCCTATCTTCCCAGGTCATCAGAGATTTCTGAGGTTCGTGCTGGAGGATCAGCATTACCAGTTTGTGGCCTTACCATTCGGTATCTTCGGCGCCTCGGGTGTTCACCAAGGTGCTGGCGGGAGTGATGGCTCTGCTGCGAACCCGGGGCATTCGCATCCTTCCCTACCTGGACGACATCCTCATTGTGGCTCAGTCCTTTCATCAGACCGAATAGGACACCCAGGTGGGGATCTCCACTCTGGAGTCCTTCGGCTGGGTGATCAATTTTCCCAATTCTTCACTGTCCCCGATGAGGTCCTTTCTGGGCATGACATTGGATACCTCTCAAGTCAAGGTGTTCCTTCCTCAGCAGAAGGTGGAGGGCCTTCAGAAGCAGGCACGGGCTCTGCTCTTGTGTCCTCATCCCCCCATCCGTCTGGGGATGCAGTTGGTGAGCTTGATGGTGTCCTGCTTCGAGGCGGTCCCCTTTGCTCAGTTTCACATGAGACCTCTTCAGTTGCGCCTCTTGTCAGTTTGGGATCGGGACCCTGTGTCCCTGGATCAGGAATTTGCTCTGTCCCCCCTGGCCAGGCAGTCCCTTTCGTGGTGGCTGGACTCAAGGAATCTTCTGGTGGGCAGGACCTTCCTGCCCCCATGCTGGGAGACTGTCACCACTGATGCCAGACTGACGGGCTGGGGGGGCTTTTGGAAGTCCCTACAGTTCCAGGGTCGTTGGGGCCCCCAGGAGCGCATGATCCCATCAATGTCCTGAAACTGAGGGCGATCAGGTTGGTTCTGTCCCACCTGACCACACACCTTCTGGATCGGGCTGTTCAGATCCGCTCAGACAACCAGACGGCGGTTGCCTACATCAACTATCAGGGAGGGACTCGAAGCAAGCGAGCCTTCAAAGAAGTGTCTCTGATACTGTCTTGGGCGGACAGAATGTCTCCTGCATCTCAGCGCTTTACATTCCGGGGGTGGAGAACCAGGTGGCGGACTCCCTGAGCAGGGGGACGTCTCGTCTGGGGGAATGATCCCTCAACTACCAGGTGTTTCTCTCCCTGTGTCACCGCTGGGGTCAGCCGGATGTGGACCTGTTTGCGTCCCGTCACAATCACAAACTTCCCAGGTTTGTCTCACTGTCACAGGATCCTCTGGCCTTCGCCACGGATGCACTGGCAATGCCTTGGACGGAGTTTCGGCTTCCCTATGTGTTCCCTCCGTTTCCTCTACTGGGCAGGGTCATGGGCAAGATTGCCCAGGAGGGGGTGTCAGCCATCCTGGTGGCCCCCTGTTGGCCAAAAAGGGTGTGGTTCGCAGATGTCGTGCAGTTGGCAGTAGACCAGTACGTCTTGCCCAGGGATCCAGATCTTCTCACACAGGGACAGCTACGCCATCCCAATTTACAAACACTGGCTTTAACGGCTTGGCTGCTGAAACCTACATCTTGACAGAGAAGGGGTTGGCTGCCTCTGTTGTGGATACCATGATTCGGGCTGGGAAGAAGTCCTCGTCTTTTATCTATTACAGGGTCTGGCATGCTTTCTTTGTCTGGTGTGAGTCCAAGTCTCTTCCCTGTGGGGTTTTTTCCATTCCCAGGATTCTGGAATTTTTGCAACATGGTTTGGATTCTGGCCTTCAACTAAGTACCCTCAAAGGCCATGTTTCAGGTCTGGCAGTTTTTTTCCATAGATCCTTTGCCAACCACCGGTTGGTTAAAACTTTTTTCCAGGGTGTTACTCATGTGCGTCCACCTCGTAAGCCTATGCTACCAGTCTGGGACTTGAATCTGGTGTTGTCTGCTCTGCAGGGTCCTCCCTTTGAGCTTATCCGTGGGGCTGCTTTGCCCATTCTGACTCTTAAGGTAGCCTTTTTGGTCACTTCTGTAAGGCGAGTTTCTGAGCTGGCGGCGCTTTCCATCAAACCTCCTTATTTTGAGAGGCATCAGGATAAGGTGGTGTTTCGGCTTAAGCCGGATTTCTTACCTAAGGTGGTGTCTGCCTTTCATCTCAATCAGGACATTGTCTTGCCTTTATTGTGTCCTAATCCTGCTAATACCAAGGAGCGGACACTGCATTCTCTGGATGTGGTCAGGGCTCTGACGTTTTATTTGGTCACTACTGAGCCTTTCAGGAAATCTGATGCTCTTTTTGTTCTCACTTCTGGACCTAGGAAGGGTTTGCCTCCGGCTAAATCCACTATCAGCAAGTGAATCCATCAGGCAGTGGTTCAAGCCTATTCTGCTAAGGGGAAGGAACCTCCCTTTAGAATTACTGCTCATTCCACTTGTGCTATTGGTGCTTCTTGGGCTTTTCAGCACCAAGCTTCTGTTGAACAAGTTTGCACTTGGTCTTCTGTTCATACTTTTTCAGTTTTACAAGGTTGATGTTAAGGCCTCAGCGGATGCTGCTTTTGGCCGCAAGGTGCTTCAGGCGGCAGTGACTTGAACTGCCGGCTGTTACTCATTGGGGATCCCACCCTACTTTTGGACACTGCTTTTGGATGTCCCAACTGTTATGAATACCAAAGCAGGCTGTGCCATGCAATAAAGAAAAAAACTCACTCTGTGAGTACTCACCTGTAGAATTGTTTTTGTTCTTGCATGGCACGGCCTGCTTCGACCCACCCTTGTTTTCGTTATACTTGGTTGCCTCTTTATGGTGATTGTTCCAAGTTAATTGGGGTTTTTTACCTTTTTTACATTTTTTACCTTTATTCTCTCCCGGCTTCTTGTCTCACTGCTGGGAACTCTATGGTTAATCCCGTTTTTATAGGGGGCCGGGAGATGCCAAAGCTCTTCTGCAGTACACTGCGCCACCTTGTGGCGGAATAACCCAACTGTTATGAATACCGAAGCGGGCCATGCCATGCAAGAACAAAAACAATTCTACAGGTGAGTACTCACAGAATTGCTTTTTTATGGGCCAACTGGGGGGTTTCACATAGTGGGGCAACCACGTCAGGACTCCCACGGGACAAGAAACAGAAATCCTGGGTTTTGTTCTACTTAAAACACACAAAGCTGAAAAGAAGAATGCATGGAAAACATGGAAAATGGCTTTGTAAGAATAAGAAATAGAAAATGGAAAACAAAAGATACTACAGACAGCAGCAGAGGTAATGTGAAAAAACTGTGAAAATAATAAAAGAGCAACAAAAAGAGGATGAAAAAAACAACATATCTCTTATTACATTTCTCTCTCTCTCCTCTCTCTCCTTTTCTCTCTCTCTCTCCCTCCCTCTTCCTTTCCCCCCACTCCTTCTTTCTTTATCTCTCCCCCTCTCTTCTTTCTCTTTCTCTCTCCCCTTCTTTCTTCTCTCTCTCTCCATATCTCTACTCTCTCTCCTTTTCTTCTCTCCCTCTTCTATCTCTTTCTCTCTCTCCATTTTTCTCTATCTCCCACTTTCTCTCTCTTTTCCTTTTTCTCTCTCTCCTCTCTCTCTCTCTCTCTCTCTCTCTCTCTCTCTCTCTCCCGTTTGTCTCTCTCTCCCACTTTCTATCTCTCTCCATTTCTCTTCTATCTCTTTCTCTCTCCTCTCTTTCTCATAACCAGCAGTGCAATAAACATAACGACAGCGCAATATGCATAACTGGACGCGCAATAAACATAAGTGGCAGCTGCATCTTGGCTCCACATACCCGGCATTGCACTGCAGGACAGAAAATGGCCTACAGGTCCCCCTCTAAGTTAGCCCGTCCACTTCCTTCCTGCTCCTATGCTCAACTCATAAGGCAGCAGCGGGGGGGGGGGCACAGGACATGGTATGATCCTGGGTGACAGGGCACGTCACCCAGGCAACTTTTAAAACAACTAGAGCTCTACAACATCAGCATGACAAGTATCACTCATTTCAGTCTGTGTTCCCATCTTAAATTCGTGATAGTGCTTCTTTAATGGGGAAGTCTACTTTGAGGGACTTCAGAAGACTCCCTACTTACCTGCCATCTGCTGCTGCATAGCACATCTCATGGTTTCAAAAGTAATTGGACAAATTAAATATTTGTAAATAAAATGTTAATTTCTAATACTTGGTTGAACCCCCTTTGTTGGCAATGACTGCCTGAAGACTTGAACTAATGGACATCACTAAATGCTGTGCTTCCTCTATTTTAATGCTCTGCCAGGTCTTTACTGCAGAGGTTTTCAGTTGCTGTTTGTTTGTGGGCCTTTCTGTCTGAAGTTTAGTCTTTCACAAGTCAATTGGGTTCATATCAGGTGACCAACTTGGCCATTCAAGAATATTCCACTTCTTTGCTATAATAAACTTCTTGGTAGCTTTAGCTTTATGTTTTGGGTCATTGCCCACCTGTATGAAAAAACACTAAACAGTTTTGAGCACACAGCATGTGTCTGAATACCTTAGAATTCATCCAGCTGCTTCTGTCCTGTATCCCATCATCAGTAGACACTAGTGACCCAGTGCCCCTGGCAGACATGCAGGCCCAAACCATCACACTGCCTCCGCCATGTTTTACAGATGATGGGCTTTGTTTTGGATCATGAGCTGGACCACGCCGTTGCCATACTTTTTTCTTTCCATCATTCTGTTAGAGGTTCATCTTGGTTTCATCTGTCCAAAGAATGTTCCTCCAGAAATGTGCTGGCTTTTTTAGATTTTGTTTTCCAGCAAAAATTCCATCTAGCCCTTTTATCCTTTAGGCTTATGAGCGGTTTGCACCGTGCATTGAACCTTCTGTATTCCCTTTCATGCAGTCTTCTCTTTATGGTAGATTTGGATATTGATACGCCTACATCCTGGAGAGTGTTGTTCACTTGGTTGGCTGTTGTGAAGGGGTTTCTTTTCACCATGGAAATTATTCTGCGATCATCCACCAGCCAAATGTCCAATTACTTTTGGCTCATGTTAAGGAGCTGAAACTCCTAACTCCAAAGCAAAATATGTGTAAGTGTCCAAATACCTATGGACCTAACTGTATATAAATGAATATTTGCTGTTACACAGCAATGGCAGTGATTTTGCCTGTGGAAACTTTAAACCCTGTTAAATTATATTATTAAATAAAAATATGGTTGTTTGTTGCTTACCAAGCCTAAATGGCTCCTTTGCGGCCGTGCATGCTCCAGCGCCCAGCCAGAGAGACGTGGTTTCGGTGGTGGAAAAGCCTGGGTCACCGCTGAGGCAACAGCAGCATCTGGCTGTTCGAGCTGGTAGGGGGGCCCCCATATTGAGCGGTGGACCCAGATATGCCCGCTTTAAGACCAAATTTGCCTGGCCCCTCATGCACATATCCGCACTCATGTGATGTGCCACCTACCTACAGTCGACAAGGGAGCCTTATCTCTTGGCTCTCTTAGTTCAATAAATATTTCACCCGTTGTATTAGAAGTGCAGGTTGAGAGTAACTTGTGCTCCCAGATGCAAGTCACACTCTCTACTTGTACTCAGGGCTGGACTATGAGGGGGACGCACAGGGTGCGCGCCCCGGGGCCTCCACCACTTGCCCTACAAAGGGGGCCTCCACCAACCTTTGGGTTATGGTCTGGTCCAGGAGGCTTTTTTCAGTCTTTGGTCCAATGGGCCCAGGGGCCTGCAACAAAGCTATTAGTGGGGGCCAGCCCTGGACAAGCCTCTTTTTGTTTTTTTAGAGCTGCAGCCAAAGCCGTCATCAGTAACACTACAGTGATGGGTGGGTCAAATGCCGGCTGCTCACTGCACATAAGCCACCAAGTACAGCCCCTAGCAGCTCAATACAGGGAAACTGTTTTCTGCTGGACCAGCTGGGTGACTACATCACCCCCCTGCCCAGAATGGCAAAGCAGGAGTTCCCGAGCAGCACGCACCCACACAAGGGTGGCACAAGGGACTCGATCTGACGTTCCAGTCAGTGGGCGGGTGCCAGACAACCACCAATCAATTACTTGGCTGGACTATTATTTTAAAGGAAGGTAAGTCCAGAGCCAGGGGTCTTAGTGTTCTATTTTTTCCTCCCTTTCTTGTACTCCAGTGCCTAAATATATCTATTTAAACCCTATCACTCTTGACAGTATTTCCTGGCAAAGAGGGCTTTAATCCTTCCTAATTCTAACTAGCAGTTGCTAATTGCCACTTTCAGTTGCACTTTATCTCAGCTCTTTATGACACATTTTTAGTATACACTCTGACAATATTGTGTCTTTTTTATGTATCTCCTGGCAGGTTGGTGGAACCAAGACGGGAGTAGTTCGCTATGTTGGAGAAACAGATTTTGCAAAAGGAGAATGGTGTGGGGTGGAACTGGACGAGCCACTGGGAAAGAATGATGGAGCTGTTGCTGGCACCAGGTAATAAATACACTGAGCAGAAATAACAGGGGCATCAGGTAGGGTTGCCCCCTGGCCGGTATTTTTTTTAATTTACTTTACTGGACACTGGCTTGCTGGTGACACTATTTGTTTTTAATGGTAATATTAATTGCAGGTATAATTTTCCCATCATTAATTACCAGTAAAAAACAAATACCGCCACCACCAGGCCAGTGGCTAGTAAAGTAAGAAAAAAAATACTGGCTAAATGGCAACCCTATCAGGTGATAATGTAATAAAGCATGTAGATTTTTAAACATCTTTTTTTTTATTTTTTAACATCAGGTAGGTGGGGTCTTATTTAAAGTGGATCAAAACCCAGCACAATCGGCCCGGGAATCTATAAGAATCGATTCCCTCCCACCAGGGCATCCAAAATCAGGATGCCCCGCTGTGTGAAACCCCCCAGGTCGCCCCGTTCACTTACCTTGCTTCCCGGTCCAACTGCGAATGCGCAAGTCACGACCACATCCCCGCTATCCCTCTAGCAGGGTGTGTGCCCACGCCAGGCATTTGTGAATGGCCGGCGCGGGCACGCTCCCTGTTAGAGGGAAGTGGGGGATGCGGCTGCCAGCGCTGGCTGGCTTAGAATAATGATGCATTACGATGTGTCCGGGGTGGTTGGGGGTGTTGGCCCGCTCCCCCCCCCTCATATTATTGGTTGCACTAGGTGGCCGTAGACCCAGATGTTTTCCCTGAGACTGTTACACCCTGTATTCAAGCTGTTATATAATGACTGTATACATATTTTTTATCTTGCTTTTATTGAGTTGTCTGTAAAAACTGAAAACCAAAATAAAGAATATATACACAAAATAATGATGCATTACCCCATATTTGATTGATCTTTTCTCTGTCAGTCACTTCAATAGAAAAAAAACATATGCCAACAGGGTTCAGAGTGACCTGTACCATATCCCATGACTTGATAACCAACTGTAACCTGTAAATAAAGGCTGGGTCTATTGTTAAAAGGAAAGCAGTTGTTTTTCCCCCCAGGCCTTAAGTCCCAAGTCCTCTCCTGTCACCATCTAAATCCTAACTGACCTTACAAAATATAATTCTGAGCAGTAATGATGGTCAAGGCTATCAGTTTTGGAGCTTTGACTCTTTAAGTCACACTCCTTATGTGTTCCTGTTACCTCTTTTTAAATGACATTCAGTTGATTGTTATCCTGCCCAGATAGTGTTTAGGCATTTCCCCTAGCTTTGGCTTTATCTCCTGTTTTCTACATTCTTTTCTAAAGTGTCTGTAACCCAGCTGCTATCTGTGCATGGAAGTTTCATTGCTGAATATAAACTTTGTTTTTAAACATGTTATAATGGAGAGGGGTATTTCTCATGTTTTACGTTGTACTTCAACAGCTTGTTGTCAGGTTTTTAGGGTGGTTTGTGGCTAAACACCTGCCAGGCATAAGTCAAGGTCACCCAAGACTTTCCTGACCTCATACACTTGTCTAACTGACATCCTTAAAGTTTGAAGTTGGAAAGAATGGAACATTCATGTTGTGCCAGCTGGCTCAATTTCCTAGGCTTGAAGAATTCACAAGCATTAGAGGATTTAGAGTAGAAAAACAGATGATTTTGAATAAACCCCATACAGCTGGGAAATAACATAAAGACCACCAAAATTGGCCCGTATGTAAACACAGATTACAGTGGCCATCGCAGGAGCCAGTGTCCTGACGTCTCCAGTGTAGATGGACGCCCCTTATAATATTTTAATTTATACTCCGTGTATCTGTCATATGGAAAATCTGTGCTGTCATGGGCACATCTGGGGGGAACATCTGGCTTGGCTGTAGCCAGCAGTCTTAGCTCTGCCTTCTTCACATGATGTCATTTGTCCTGACTGTTTAATATGCTTGCTTATATTTTGGTGGATAATTTTCATTGTTTTACTGTTTGGTCATACTGGACTTGCCTAAATTTGAGAGCCTTGAATAACTTCTGAGGGGAGCAGATAAATATTAACACTTGCAACAATGAAAACTTTTTTCATTATTGGTCAAACATTTTTAGCAAATATATTGTAGAATTAGCTTTATGTATTTAAATGGCAAATGTTAAATCTTTTAGTAAAACAGCATTAAACTGGACCAAGACCCAGGATTTTGTGGAGAGGGAGCCCACACCAAGGAGCCCACTATTCTCTGTGGGTGCCTCAGCCTAGTCCTGTTTTTCACCATACACATCTGACAAAACTGAAGCCAGGGCTACAGGACCTAGTGTGCAGATCACTGAAACTCCTGGCTATTTGGAGAGTGATAGACACTGCTGGAGCTGCTGCGTATAAACAGGGGAGCCTCTGTGGTCCTGGTTTGGGGTTCGATGTGAAAGTTAGTGTTAACTTTTAGTTAACTTTTAAGATCTTCAGCGAGTAGCTGAGTAATTTCTGTTTACTAAGGGATGGAAGTGCCTCATGTAAATAGCTCATCACATAAGACTGAAAACTATTTACCTATTTGTGGAAAATGTCTGAGCATTTTATAAATACCCTCTGAAACAAGATGTTTCAAGCAGTTGTTGATGTAAAATAAATGTCATATGTATGGAAAAATGTCTTCTATTTATAAAGAGTACTGAATATTTTACTGCACAAGATGCCCCCCATGGGGGTGGGGGGTATGGGTGCATCTGTCAGAGCTAAGACTCTAATCCTCCTCTTAGTAATTGAGATTTTTTTTCATTACAGGTACTTCCAATGCCCGCCCAAATTTGGCCTTTTTGCTCCAATTCACAAGGTTATCCGTATTGGCTTTCCATCCACAAGTCCTGCTAAAGCTAAAAAGAGCAAGAGGATGGCCATGGGAGTTTCTGCATTGACGCACAGTCCCAGCAGCTCTTCTATCAGCTCAGTTAGCTCGGTGGCTTCTTCTGTAGGAGGCAGGCCCAGCAGGACTGGTCTGGTAAGGTTTCTAATGGTGTCCTCATTTCAGTTGGAATTCATTCTTCCTTTCAATGCCTGGTCCATTCACAGCCAGGTGTTGTTTTGTAGTGTTAGTATTTTTGGAAAAATAGATGGTACATTGGATAGAATGTGAAAGGTTTAACTATTTTTCCCTGTGCATGACCCCGTTCTAAATATATAACCATAACAATTTTTGTAAAAGAAAACAGGAAGATATCTATGAAGAATATCCATGGGTGTCAGAAGGATGTTAGGTGGTGACCACCATATATTATTGGTTGTCTTTGCTGCTGACACCCCTCTGGTCCCTGTGATGCTCAAAGAGTCTACTATATGTTAAACTTCCCACTTGGGGGGGGGGCGTGGCCGGACATGAGCGGCTGAGGCAGCATTCTCTATGAGCTCCCTCCGACCGTCCCTATCGCTCTCACACCCCCCTGGTGTTCCTCACGTGGGGCAGGGGAGAGCTCTTGGCAGGCCAGTCCTGAGCAAGTTTGTGCGCCTGGAGAACCCGATGGGCTGTCCATCCCGACATTAGGCCCCATAAGCCTGAGACCTTCGAAGGCGGTCCCGTGCCTCGGCAGATTCCAACCCAGCCTTTGGAGAAACATCCAGTTTCTGTGTCAGGGGCTGCTGTCAAACAGATGTCCTCCTCGCTTGGGAGTCCCCCCTCATATGCTTCGAGGGACCTACAGAGGAGTCCTGGGACCCTCCAGGCTGTCGAGATCAATCCGTCCCGATCAGATTACAACTCGGTTCTGGCGGACATTAGAGCTGAAATCAAAGCCCTCCCGTCTAGAGCGGACCTAGAAGCCTTCATCACAAGAGTGGAAAATTCTTTTAAAAAGGAAATCTCGGACCTGCAAAACTCAGTGGAGACTCTCGATACTAGGATGTCAGGGCTGGAACACTCTCATGGCTCAGCCCTTCAGAGAAAAGAGGCCCTGGAGAAAACCATGGCTTACCAGCAATCCGTCTCACAAGCGACAATTCTGCACCTGGACGATCTCGAAAACAGGAGCCGCCGGAACAATATCCGGGTTCGGGGCCTCCCCGAGGCAACAGGCCCGGAGCAACTCCGCCATACAGTCACGGGCATCTTTAATGATATCCTGAACCACCCGCCGGATTCCGAGATCGTGATGGACTGTATGCATAGGGCCCTGGGCCCCAAACCGACTGACCCTAGCCGTCCGCGGGATGTGCTCTGCCGACTCCATTATTTCTCCGTCAAGGAGGAGATTATCAAAAAGGCGTGGGAGAAAGGCCGGCTCTGCTTTGACGGGGCCGAAATCCAGATTATTCTTAGTATACAGTATGTCCTGCTCCAAATCTAATACTTACAGTTGGGATATACTCCGCCAGATGGCGCTGGACTGCAGAGACATCAAAAATAGGCTCCTCCCAGCCCCTCAAATACCCAGGGACCTCCCACAAATCCCCAGAATTTCTCTGCAGTCTGGCTGCGAAGGACGAGAAATTGGCTCTCTACTCGCAGGTGAGCGGGTTTATTAACCTGTGGCCCTGTAGGACTATTCCCACCCGTTCCACTAGTAATATGCCTCTCAGCCTTGGCTGCGCTGGTCGGGTGAAGGTAGGCAGCACCGCCGTTGGTGCTTAGGAGCGCTGCTCCACCTCAATCCCCCACCAAAGGGTAGGCGGTTCAGGCTTATGGTGAGCCTCTATGGGATGCCCCTCCCGCACTATTGCCCCTGACTATCGGTGGGCCCTATTTAAGTGGCCGCCGTCCTCCCTCATCCTCCTTGTAGTCTTCGGGGAAAAGAGGGGGGGGGTGTGTGTATGTGTATAGATATGTATGTTATGCAGTCTGTGCTTTCACTTTTCACATTACTTTATTCTTGTGTCAGCCGCCACGCTGACTTGTCTTTATTGCCTTTAAATTTACCGCCGCTGCGCGCTGATTTAGTTCCGTGCTTGGCGGCGGCATTACCTCAGGCGCTAGTGCGCCATCATTGGCTGTTGGCCTCTCTGGCTGCGCGCTCTTCGGGGGGGGGGGGCGGGGCCCGTCTTTGGCGCGGTCCGCGTCATCGCTATTACTGGCCCCTCGAGGTATACCGACGCCATCTTTTCTGACTTGGTTGGCCTATGCGCGACGGACTCCTACCTACCGCGGTCCGCAAGTGCCCTCGCGGGCGGCTTTATCTGCTTCACTTTTGTTACAATGTACTTAAGGTCTTGTCTGCTTATGTCTTTCAGGCAGGACAAACCCTTCTTGGCTTCTCCCGGCCCTGTTTTTAGTATATTACTTGTAGGCCTTTGTAAAAATTATACTCCCACGTCCCTAGAGGGTTATTGGGGCATCCAGGGTTGCTATATAGCGTCATTCCCTATCGGCGTATAGCGCCGCTATAATCACCATATGGAGGCATCCCAGGATAATGTTACCGGGGTCCCTTTGGGACAAGACCGGCTGTGTGTAGCGTGTGGGCAGCCTCATGCTGACACTGACAAGGCGCGGGTCTGTGTACCCTGTGCTGAGCAGGTGCTTGCATTGCAATCTGGCCTGCCAGTGGCTGCACCTCGTTTCACTTCACCTACGCCCCCAAGCTTAAATCTCACTCCTGCTGAGTTGCATACTAGTGGGGATTCTCAGCCTGATGTGTCTTCTAGACTGGCTACTGTGGAACAGATTATTGCGAAGTCTTTAGCACGTAAGGCCCCTGCTAAGAAGCGGCACTTGACGCCTAAAGTTACTTTTTTCCCTCTAGGAACTTAGGAGTTTATGAATCTGTATGGCTATACCACGTCTGATGAAGGGGAGCTCTTTTCTGATTCAGGCTCATCTGATGAGAGACCGAGGGGTCATGACGATTCTGGCTCTGACCCCTGGACCCCGGATGACACTGACAGATTATTGACCCAGATTTTTGAGGTTCTGTCTATCTCTCTCCCTGTTGAGGCTCCCAGGCAAAGAGGGGAGCTTTTCCATACAGCAAAATCACGTTTGGAATTTGCAGAGCAGGCACATTTCCATAACCTTGTGCTCAAGGAATGGGAGCGCCCCAGTAAACTTCCCGGGGTTCCAAGGAGTTGTGATAGGAAGTATTCCTTTCCTGCTGAGGTGGTTAAATGTTGGTCATCCCCCCCCCCCCGAGGTGGATGCCCCGATCCTAGGGCTATCTAACACCTCTGTCATGCATTCCCCTGATTCTACTACCCTGCGGGATGCCGAAGACCGGCGTAATGATCAGCTGGCATCCCACGCCTTTGCATGTGCGGGGACGGCGCTGCGCCCGGTCTGTGCCTCTGCCATTACTGCTGTGGCCACTAGAACCCTTATCAGAAATATGCTTGATAGTGCCCCTGATGATTTGCCTTGTGAGGTGTTTAATGCACTTTCCAATTGTGATGTTTTTGTAAATTTTGTCCTATAAGCATTGGATGACACCATCAGAATGTGTGCCAGAACTTCTGCCCTTGTGGTGGCTATATGCCGCTAGGTTTGGCTGCACCAGTGGGCTGCTGACAATGCTGCCAAGAAGGCCCTCACTGGGTTTCCCTTTAAAGGACTGCGTCTGTTTGGAGACCGCCTGGACCTTTTTGCTAAGGGAGGCAGGTTACCCCAGCGCAGGCAGCAACCTCGGCCCTTTCGGGGTCAGGGTTCCTTCTCCTCCCCTTACCGCAGTGCAAGACAGGGAAGGGGGGTGTCTTTCCCTGGGGCCCGGGGAGATTTCTGGGGTAGAGGCAGAGGACGTGGACGTCCTGGCTCCTCCTGGGGTCCCAAAGCAAAATACTCTCCCAAGCCCCCTCAGGCATGATGGGGCACCCTCACCCATCCTGGTGGGGGGACGGCTGCAGCACTTCGCTCACGTCTGGAGGCTTCATGTCTCAGACCGGTGGATTCAGGAGGTAGTGTCCTCCGGTTACAAGTTGGCGTTTGCTGCCGATCCCCCTCCAAGATTCATCAGATCCCGGATTCCTCAGGACCCTGTGTCAGCTCAGGAGCTAGTGCAAGCAGTGCAATGCCTCCTGGAGCTGGGGGTCATCTGCCAGGTCCCTTTAAGAGAAAAAGGCAAGGGCTTTTATTCCAACCTATTCACAGTACCCAAAAAGGATGGTTCTGTCAGGCCCATACTGACCTTAAAGATTCTCAACAAGTTTGTCAGGGGCAGGCGCTTTCGCATGGAGACTCTGCGCTCTGCCATCAGTTCCCTGCGCCAAGGGGATTTCATGACTTCTGTGGAGATGCTTACCTTCATATTCCTGTGTTCCCAGGTCATGAAAGGTTCCTCAGGTTCGCTCTGATGGATCAACACTACCAATTTGTGGCCTTGCCGTTCGGCCTCACTTCAGCTCCCAGGGTGTTCACCAAGGTGCTGGCTGGCGTGATGTCTCTGCTCAGATGTCAGGGCGTCCGCATGCTTCCCTATCTGGACGACATCCTCATCACTTCCCAGTCTCTACATCAGGCAGAGTTGGCTACTCAGCTGGTGGTGTCCACTCTGGAGTCATTTGGATGGGTGATCAACCACCCCAAGTCCTCACTGTCCCCTTCCTTGGTAATTCCATTCCTAGGAATGAATCTGGATACAGTTCAGGCAAGAATCTTCCTTCCTCAGCAGAAGGTGGACAGTCTGATTGGACAGGCTCAGTCCCTCCTAGCTTGTTCCCATCCCTCCATCAGGCAGGGGATGCAGCTGGTGGGCCTGATGGTGGCGTGCTTTGAAGCGGTCCCTTATGCTCAGTTCCACTTGAGGCCTCTGCAACTTCACCTATTGTCTGTATGGGACAAGGACCCAGCGTCCCTGGACAGGGTCTGTGTGCTCTCCCCCCTGGTCAGGAGGTCCCTCTTGTGGTGGATGGACTCAAGGAACCTGTTGGGGGGCAGATCCTTTCTTGCCTCTTCCTGGCAGACGGTCACCACGGATGTCAGTCTGTCAGGTTGGGGGGGTTTCTGGAAGTCCCTGCGGTTCCAGGGGAGGTGGGGCCCTCAGGAGGCCCACACACCTATCAATGTCTTGGAGCTGCGAGCGATCAGGTTAGTTCTGGCTCGCTTGACTACTCATCTTCAGGGCCTGCCTGTTCAGGTGCACTCGGACAACCAGACGGCAGTTGCCTACATCAATCATCAGGGAGGGACCCGGAGCAAGGGGGCCCTCCAGGAAGCGTCTCTGATCCTGATTTGGGTGGAGGACAATGTCCGCTGCATTTCAGCTGTGTACATCCCGGGGGTGGAAAATCACCTGGCAGACTCTCTGAGCAGGGGGACCTCTCGCCAGGGAGAATGGTCCCTATGCAGCAGGGTGTTTCAATCTCTGTGTCACCGTTGGGGCCAACCAGATGTGGATCTGTTTGCGTCCTGCCCGTCTCTCTGTCCAGGGATCCTCTGGCCCTGACCTCGGATGCGCTAGCAATGTCATGGAAGGACTTTCAGTTCCTGTATGTCTTCCCTCCAATTCCCCTGCTGGGCAGGGTTCTGCACAAGATTGCTCTGGAAGGGGTGCCAGCAATTCTGGTGGCCCCCAGGTGGCCAAGAAGAGTGTGGTTCGCAGACGTGGTACAGCTGGCAGTAGATCAATACGCTCTGCCCTTGGTGCCAGATCTGATCACTCAGGGCTCACTACGCCATCCCAATTTACAAACTCTGGCTTTGACGGCTTGGCTGCTGAAACCTCCATCTTGATGGAGAAGGGACTGTCTTCCTCAGTTGTGGATACTTTGATTAAAGCTAGGAAGAAGTCTTCCTCTTCCATTTATTACAGGGTTTGGCGTGCCTACATTGACTGGTGTGAGTCTAAGTCTCTTCCCTGTCGTGTGTTCTCTATTCCCAGGATTCTGGAGTTACTGCAGCATGGGTTGGAGATGGGGCTCCAACTCAGTACTCTGAAGGGTCAGGTTTCTGCCCTGGCTATTTTTTTCCAGAAATCCTTTGCTCTGTACCCTCTGATCAGGACTTTTTTCCAGGCGGTCACTCATGTGCGTCCCCCACGTAAACCTATGGTGCCTGTTTGGGATTTGAACTTGGTTCTGTCAGCCTTGCAGGGTGCTCCCTTTGAACCTGTGCAGGATGCTGCCTTGGCCATTCTTACGCTCAAGGTTG
This sequence comes from Gastrophryne carolinensis, assembly GCA_027917425.1. NCBI lineage: Eukaryota > Metazoa > Chordata > Amphibia > Anura > Microhylidae > Gastrophryne > Gastrophryne carolinensis. The sequence continues at coordinate 252,374,923 of CM051236.1, read as the reverse complement.
TGTTTCTGGTGGCTATCACTTCTGTCAGGCGTGTGTCTGAGTTGGCGACACTGTCCATTCAGCCCCCCTACTATGAGAGGCACCAGGACAAGGTGGTGTTTCATTTCAAACCTGATTTTCTGCCTAAGGTAGTATCTGCCTTTCATTTGAATCAGGATATTGTTCTTCCTTCTTTGTGCCCTAATCCTAGCAATGCTAAGGAGAGAGTTTTGCACTCTTTGGATGTGGTTAGGTGTCTGAAGTACTATCTGGTGGCTACTGCACCTTTCAGGAAAACTAATGGTCTTTTTGTGGTTCCTTCTGGTCCTAGGAAGGTTTTGGCTCCTGCCAAGTCTACTATCAGCAAGTGGATTCGTCAGGCTGTGATTCAGGCCTACTCTGTTAAGGGGAAGAATCCTCCCTTCCGCCTTACTGCTCATTCCACTCGTGCTATTGGTGCTTCTTGGACTTTTCAGCACCAGGCTTCTGTTGAACAAGTTTGCAAGGCTGTTACTTGGTCTTCTGTTCATACCTTTTCAAAGTTTTACAAGGTTGATGTTAGGGCCTCAGCTGACTCTGTTTTTAGCCGAAAGGTTCTGCAGGCGGCAGTGGTTTAAACTTGGGGATCCCACCCTACTTTATGGACACTGCTATTGGATGTCCCAACTGTAACTATTAGATTTGGAGCAGGACGTACTGTATACTAAGAATAATACAATTCTGTGATTACTCACCTGTAGAATTGGTATTATGAGTATACAGTACGTCCTGCTCCAACCCACCCTTGGTTTGCATTTTCTTGGATCCCCTGTATGGTGATTGTTATTGTTATAGTTGATAGTTTGGATTGTTTAATTCAAACTTCTCCTTAACTGCTTTTCAATGCTGGGGATTTGTGGGAGGTCCCTGGGTATTTGAGGGGCCGGGAGGAGCCTATTTTCGATGTCTCTGCAGTCCAGCGCCATCTGGCGGAGTATATCCCAACTGTAAGTATTAGATTTGGAGCAGGACGTACTGTATACTCATAATACCAATTCTACAGGTGAGTAATCACAGAATTGTATTTTTCCAGATGTTTCCAGAAGGTCCCTCCAGATGAGGCGCTTGCTTAGACCCCTTTTGGGAAAGATACAGGAGAGTGGAGCGTCCTACCGCTGGGGCTACCCCTTTCATCTCCTCGTGCGCAAGAACCAACAAGTCTTTGCTCTGAGGTCCCCGGTGGATCTCCCTGATCTTTTTGCCTTCCTGGACTTGGGGCCTATTGATGTCCCTAATTGGCTGGACTTGCCACCACTCCCACCACCCCAGCAACCTATAAGGTGGCAGCCGGCTGGACCCTGCCGGGCCAGGGGGGGCGCCGCACCCAATAGAAGGAGGAGTGGGGGGGGATACCCGTCGGCCCTTGGACAATGAAGTCTAGACATCCTGCTGCCAGAGCGGACACTCGTTATTCTTGGACTAGACTCTTGCATTTCTGTTAGTGAATTCTCTCTCCCTCGCTTTGCCTTGCTGAGTTTAGTCTTGGTCATTGTGTAGGTCATCCCGCTGTATTCTCCCGCACTCAGACCATGTGGGAGCGGTCCATGCGGGGAGGCTCTCCCCGGGGCCTCCTGCCTCTTGGATGGACCCATTGACCCTCTTGATCCGCAGCGGTCGGGGCGCGGGAGACCTCGGGATGGTCTCTATTTGCACTTCTGTGCTCACTTTAGGTTGATGGTGGGTGGCCCCCCACACTATTGTTCTCTACGGCGATTCAGAGATCGCGGTGGACCCTTTTGACCCTTCTGCTCCGCCTCGTTACCACAATAGGTCGGGTCTCCCTCTCCTCCAGCCTCGTACGGGGGGAGGGGGGGGGTACCTAGTTTTTTGGAAAGTTTCTCTTTCCGCTTAGTTGGAACGTTATATTTGTTCATACCTGTTTTCCATTTCTGCTCTTTTACGTTTTACCTGTTTCTCTGTCCTCTCCTCCACCCTTCTGTCCTATCTTCTGACCTTGTACCCCCTCTTCTCCCCTTCGTGTTCCTCCCTAGTCCTTCCTCTCTCCCCCCCCCCCAGCTGTGACCCCCCTCGCCCCGTGGGTGACTCTCTGCGTTGATATATTCCGGTGGCCCTCCGTAGATTTGCGCTCAAGCACTCAGTATGTACACGGTTAGGTGCACATCCCTCAACGTCAATGGCCTGAATTCCCCAATTAAGAGAACCTCCATTCTCAGGGATCTGAAATCTCATATTGCCTTCCTACAGGAGACCCACCTGAAGAAGGGGCGCTCTCACACCCTCACCAGTCAGACCTTTAGGACCCAGTATCATAGTCTCTCCCCAGACTCCAAATCGCGGGGGTTGGCGATCCTGGTGGCCGGATCCCTGCCCTGGTCCCACCTTGATTCTCTCCAGAATGCCGAAGGGAGGTTCCTTTTCGTTAAGGGAACTCTCTTTTCCCAGAAGGTGACCTTGGCTACCTGTTATTGCCCCAATGACAGCCAATACAAATTTCTACAGTCGACTCTAGATAAATTGGCTACTTTCACAGAAGGGATCTTAGTGTTGGGTGGGGATTTCAACCTGACCTTAGATCCGTCCCTGGACACATCCAGGGGGTCCTCCCACGTTCCCTTTTCAACCCTCAAAAAAGTAAAGCATCTGCTCCTCAACAATCAGTTGATGGATCTTTGGTGGACCCTCAATCCTAGAGGTAGGGATTACACATTCTTCTCCAACCCACATAACTCGTACTCCCGCATAGATTTGTTCCTAATCCCCCACATGGATATAGGACATATTACTCTCTTGGACCATACCCTCACCTTGTCCATACCGGATGCTCCCCTCTTTAGGGGTCAGTGGCGGCTTAATGATTCGCTGCTACAGGATACCGTGGTCAGGGAGGACGTCCAGAAGGCCATTAGGGAATATTTTGAATTGAATAGCAATGGGGAGGTTTCACGGATGTCCCTGTGGGAGGCCCACAAATGTGTGATCAGAGGGGTGCTACTCAAGCACGGAGCCCGACTGAAGAAGGAGAGAAATGAACAAATCCTCAAGATAACCTAAGAAATTATCAAATTGGAGGCTCTCCATAAACAGACCCTGTCGGGGGAGGTGGGAGCCAAATTAACAAGCCTACGGGACTCCCTCAGGGACATCTGCTTTGGGGAGGCGAGGGTCTTGGCCAGGGATACTCTCAGGGCTAGCATAACTGTCATACCTAAGGAAGGCAAGGACCCGACGAAGTGCGGGAGTTACAGACCCATATTTCTGCTAAACTGTGACCTTAAAATCTTTAACAAAATAATCGCAGACAGATTGGCTCCATTTATCCCCTCTCTTATTCATTGGAACCAGGTGAGCTTTGTCCCATCAAGGGAGGGTAGGGATAATACCACAAGGGTAGTCAATCTAATACATTGGGCACATTCAAATAATATAGCGCCAGTCCTCCTCTCGACAGATGGCGAAAAGGCATTCGACAGGGTCAGTTGGGACTTTGTGTTTGCAGTCCTCAGACACATTGGCCTGGGGGAAAATATGTATCGGTGGATATCGGCCTCTTACACAGTCCCCTCTGCGTCGGTCAGGGTGAACGGCGTCCCTTCCGGGACCTTCGCTCTTGCCAACGGTACGAGGCAGGGCTGCCCACTCTCCTCTTTGATCTTTGTTCTGTCCCTGGAGCTGTTTCTCCACACTGTCAGGAATAACCCTGATATTGCGGGTATCCGTGCTGGGCGAGTGGAGCACAAGGTCGCAGCCTATGCGGATGACCTAATTTTTTTCTTAACAAACCCGAGACGACACTCCCTGTCCTTCTAGCTGAATTCAAAACATACCAAACACTATCAAACTACAAAATAAACTACCATAAATCCTCGGCCCTCAATATCAATGTCCCGGGCAAAAGAATGGAGCGCATCAGGGAGAACTTCTCATTCTCATGGGAAAGAGAGGCCATAACATACCTAGGTACACAAATTCCAGCACTCCCTCAAAAGATTTATAGTTCTAACTTCCCCCCGCTGCTGAAGAAGGTAGAGGAGGATCTGCGGAGATGGTCCCGTGGCACCTTCACCTGGTTCGGTAGAGCGAACGTCATAAAGATGAATATCTTGCCTAGAGTATTATATCTGTTCCAAGCCCTGCCGGTGGAGGTCCCACAGCTCTCGGGCCTGTGTTCGAGGTTTGTATGGGCGGGGAAATCTCATCGTCTGGCAGCCTCTCTGTTAGCTCTTCCAAAGGGGGCGGGGGGCATCGGTCTTCCAAATTGGAAACTCTATCAGGCGGCGGCCCACCTGGTCCGCATCATAGACTGGTGTAGGCACACTAGCTATAAGCAATGGACCCTGATTGAGCAGGCCGAATCCCCTACTGTCCTTGCGGGTCTCCCCTGGATCCCGATCAATCACTTCCCAGCACTGAATAAACACCCGACGATAGGCCCGACTAGGAAGATAGCTGCGAAGTTCTTCTCGGGGGTGGATATCTCCCCTCCCCTCTTGCCCCTGACTCCAGTTATTGGCCACCCTGACTTCCCAGTGAGTCTCTCTGGTGCTCCCTTCCAGGCATGGGCGAAGCAAAACTGCTTTAGAATTCAACATTTGAGTGAGAGGGGGGAGTGGTGCTGGCTGGGGGAGCTGGCTGAGAAGTTTTCTTTACGGCCCCTCAGCGAGTGGCAGGCCTTCCAACTTTCCCACTATCAAAAATCTATCTTACGTCCATCCCAGGTACCAAGAGCCTTAACTCCTTTTGAGAAAATCTGCACGGGGGTGGGTCATTTTAAAGGTACCTTGTCCTGCACTTATGCAATGTTGGTAAACCCCCCTGACTCCTTTGTTCCATCCTTCGTGGAGGGGTGGGAGAGGGAACTCGGAAGGACTTTTTCGTCCCATCAGAGGCGAGCGATGTTCCAGCTTACTCACAAATCCTCCATATCTAATCACTATCAAGAAGCCTCCTACAAAATTCTCTCCAGGTGGTACTGGACTCCATCCAAATTGGAGAGGATGTTTCCCTCTGCCTCCTCCCTGTGTTGGAGGTGCTCACAGGATAGGGGTACTATGATCCATATCTTCTGGGACTGCCCGGGGCTAGCGAGGTTCTGGGCCAATGTGAGGGTGATCGTTGAGCGCCTCACAGATATTGGGGGCTTGACCCGGCAAGTTACCTCTTAAGTCTAGCGCCCACTTCCCTGCAGGTTAGGGGGAAATCCCTCTTGGCCCCTCTTCTACTTGCTGCCAAAACCTGCATCCCCACTTGCTGGAAATCCTTGGTGCCTCCCACTACAGCTATGTGGCTATCATGGGTAGGAGATATCTGCAGGATGGAGGAGCTCACGGCCTCCCTCAGGGATGACCTTGGGAAACACTGGGAGACTTGGCGTTCTTGGGCTCAGTTCACGTTATCTGCGGAATACCTTCAATTTCTCCAGGAGTGATCGGGGGGGGGGGGGGGGATGGTGGCTGCGGGGGGAGTCCCTTACCCGCCTTTTTGTCCGTTTCCTCCCCCCCCCCCCCCCGCTTTCTCTTTTCTCTCTTTCCTCTCTGATGCACCATTGGTGTGTCATCTTCTCCGTTCTTAGTTTTGTCTGTGTTGTTATCTGATGCCGTACTGATTGTTTCTGATGATGTTGGCTTGCGCCTTATGTCTTCCTTAATAAAAACGTACAATTTAAAAAAAAACTTCCCACTTGGTCACCTCAGATGGAAATGAAATCTCTGGGATTATAGGTGGGAAAACAAATATTACATTGGTTGCAACCCTTCCCCACTCTAGGCAAATCTAAAAAAGGCTTTACTTATGTTTGACATTTTTTGCTGAGCTTTTTTATTACATTATATCCAAGTAACATACATAAGTGTACCATATTTGTATTATTAAAATATGTGTTACTGACTGACCTTGTTTAATGTCCAAGGTGACAGGAATTTCATCTTTAAAGTGGACCAACACCCAGGATTTTGACTATCCTGGGCCTTGGTCCACTTCCCCGGGGCACCCCGATCGGCCCCGCTCGTAAAAACTCACCTCACCCCACTCCTACGGCACATGCGCGACCGCATGCGCCATTGGATCGGGATCAAGGTAAGGTTCCTGGACGTTCTGGGTGGTTTCACACAGCTTATAGATTACCGGGCTGATACGGGAGGGTGTTGGTCCACTTTAAACAAGCTATGGGTGTCCCTGATCCTGGAGTGAGTTTTGTTATTGGCACAGAAACATGGAATCTTACATAGCATAAAACAGCATAGAACAAATAGATTGTGTGACATCGATTCACTTTATTTTCTTGTTAGCTAGTCTAAATCACTCCAATGGGGGCCACACGCAGCAGAGTACTTTATGCCTAGTGCTACGCTGGGTTTTTAAATGACATTTGAAGTAAAAAGAAGTCCATGCTCTCTTTCTCCCCTATATTTCTCATATTGAAGATCTGTCCTGGTGATATGCTTGCAGACAGCCGATGCCTTGTTCCTTCTAAGGCAGTGTCTGCCACACCTAATTTACAGCAGTAGTGGGAATGGAGTTCTGTTCACCTAAAAATGGTGTATGGCCTCCAGAAGCGTACATGTCCCTGTAGATCTTCAAGATGGGTAAGTAATGCAGAACTAGATCTCAAGGAATCTGATGCAGGGGAGAAAACTTATGTACCTTGGATACCTGACTAGACATACAGTAAATTGCAGTGTCAAATCATACTGACTAAAGTTGTATCATGAAATAGTGATCATTTAATTGTTTGACAGTATGTCCTATCTATACTCTAGATGTATGCTGTAGTCTAATCTCTTAAAGTGGAACAATCACCCACTGCAGCCGCCCACTAGCCTGCCCCCGGGGAATCCTAGACCGGGTGTCCCGCAGTGTGAACCCCCCCAGGGTGCCGGTAATCTTACCTGATCCTCGACACAGTCCTCACTGGTGGCCGCATCCCCAGCTTCCCTGTAGCTTTGTGCGCTCCCCGTAGCTGTGCGTGCATTTCACAGGGGAGCCGGGGTTGCGGCTGCCAGTGTGCCTATGCAGTACGAAGTTCAAATCAGCGGCTTTATGCTGTGCATTAGTATGTTCCGCATAAAGTGCCAATTGGGGGAACGGCGGAAAGGTGAGTGAAAGTGGGCGACCTGGGAGGTTTCACACGGGGGGCATCTGAAATCGGGATGCCCCCGGGGCAGGGACTAGTCACCAGGATAGTAAAAATCCTGGTGATTGATCTACTTTAAGTATATAGGGGCAACATGGAATTCTCTAGTTATATGACCTAAAAATTCTACCTAAAAACTAGTCAAACCTATACCTGTATAAATATAACACATACTTATTGTGTGCACAAATATTTTAATTTCATCTTAGCTTACTGAAACATCTTCTCGTTATGCTCGGAAAATTTCTGGTACAACTGCACTGCAAGAAGCTCTAAAGGAAAAACAGCAACACATAGAGCAATTACTGGCCGAAAGAGACCTTGAGCGAGCCGAGGTGGCCAAAGCCACAAGCCACATTTGTGAGGTGGAGAAAGAGCTCACTCATTTGAAAACCCAGCATGAAAAGGTGAGCTAACCACATGGTGGATGACAAATTATTTAATTCTATATCATGTTCTGCTTTAAGAGCACAAATATGACTTTATTAATAATATCATTTTGTTTGTGCCAGTATATTGCAGAGGCAGAAGGGAATCTTCAAAGAGCTCATTCCATGGTGGAAACAACACAGAAAGAGAAAACAGAACTGCTTAATCAACTAGAAGAGGAAAGGAGGTAAAATATAACAACTGTGTATTTGTTAAGGAACTTTATTTGCATTGTTGCCTTGTTACGGCAGGACATGGTAATACCCGACATTGCATATTAAGGTTACATATGATAGGACTGACTGGAGGTGTAATTAAGGAAGGAAACCATTCTGCATTTCACAGCGTATACATGCTGAACTTTTCTATATTTCAGCTTTCACTTGTTAGATGCTAAAATCCCATCTAAGTATCTAGCTTTTGCATATCTGTCATTTTAAGGCCTATTAATATATTCATTGCAAAGCATGAGTTAAGCTGATGTCCACAGCATTGCGTAATGTCATTCCCCCTGGTGCAGGCACATTCCCTACTGCATTGTTAGCAAGGGCAATTTTATTCATGTTTATGTTGGTCTACTGAGACTGTTTTGATGACAATATTGAGGGATAAAAAGCTAGTAAAGGATCTGATCATGCAGGAATAAAAAGATCTGAGACCTAGCAGATGCCCATTTCTAGTAAGTAAGCTGCTGAAAGTCGCACATCGTCTTCCACTTCAACTCTTTATAGATAATAGATAATAAATAAATATATCTTTCAGGACACTACACTAAATTAGTGAATACAAGTTTATGTACTGGAATGAAATTCAATAGTGAATAAGATGCACTGTGATAGTATACAGGACTGAAGCTCTTTTTTTTTGCTATATAGAAAGGTCGAAGATCTTCAGTTCAGAGTGGAGGAGGAGTCGATCACAAAGGGAGATCTTGAGGTATACTTTACATGGTAATTTATTTTGGTGTATGTGTTTTCTTTTCTTTGCACCGTATCAGACTATATGCCAACCATATAAAAGCTGGAATCTAATGGGTTATCATTTTTGTTGTTCAGACAACCAAGCAGGCCTTATAATTATTGAGGTTAATCACTAAATATGAAGAATGCCCCCATCTGCTATGCAGAAGTTCTTTAGCCATTAATCAATACCCCATCTTGGGGGTGGGGGTAATAACTTAAGTAAACATTTCTATCTCATTTGCAAAGTTCCCCATCCATTAGTCAATACCCTATATTGGGACGGGGGGCATTAACTAAAGTTAGTAATTTATCTCCACCGACACCTTGCCTTTACATAAAATTTAAACTGCTTATAAAACTACTGGAAATGTAAGATGAGAGAACCAGCAATAATCCTGTACACAAAACAACTTTGTAAGTCTTTGCTTACACCCACTGGTCTCTGTGCTTATTACTAGCAGTTCAAACTGTACTAAGTATTTCTTTTAAAGGGACTATAACTCAACAACTATAATAAAGCACCAAGCAGCTCACCTGATGCCTGACCCACAGGCTTTTCCGCCATTTCCTGCAGTGCCAGTTAGAAGCTGAAGCAGAGGAATTCCATTCCTCCAGGACCACACAAAAAAGTGGTCCAACAGCTACTTTGTCTGTTGGATCTCTGAGTGTGAGTGAGTATGGAAAGCCACATTGCTCCTGCAGATGTCTCTTACTGCAGCAGTGCATGCTCATGACTCATAAAGCTGCGCCCTGGAATTTAAAGTGATGCTCAGTTTGGTTGCATCATTTAATACAATTTTAATATTTGTTTTCTACCCTTGACCGACAAAAAAATGTTGGCTATAGTTGAAACTATCTAATATATATAATATAAATAAGAATCATTTAAGAATAGAAAGTACAAAACCATAGTTATATGATTAGTAGTTATAGTTATATTTAGTTTATATGTGCATACTTCATGTAGCAGCACACTAGAACCACACTCCTTTATCTGTGTTTGCCTTATGACTTCTAAGTACTTTGTCCCAGCCAAATCATCCAGGCACACTTGCTCTCTGTTACAATGTTCCCATTCTTTGCAGTTCCTCCTCCCCTCTGGCCTCTTCCATTGACATTCACTCAAATAGAAACACATTGTCCAACGACATTCAAGTGCCCCTTTTGGAGCTAGCTTCCGGGGCTCCACTCCACTAACCGAATGCGTTAAATCATGTTTTCATTTATTTTATTTTTTATTGTTAAGACAATGAGTTATTAGTAATATCACATAGAGCAAATACTTTTATCATGGTAAAAAAGCTTGCTGTTTTTACATCTACCTACTATTACAGCGAGTAGCTTTTGTATTAACTGAAATAACCAGGGGAGATGGTATTTGGGGTCTGCTTCCTTGTGATTGGAGACAGGAAGCATACTGGAGCAGCCTAGGAAATTTGTTGTTTAGGTGAGTACAGTTTTTTTTTTCGTCTTAGAGATACTCAGCGATTTTTTGTTATCTCTTGAAACTTGTGGTATGCATTTTCAAGGCACAAATAACAAAAGTTCTGTTCTCTGCATTGCATTGCTATTGACTGCATGTGTACTGTTTCCTAGCAACTAGGCAGCCAATTGGAGAACTGCAGTAAACACATTCTATTATATACATCCTGTTCTCCACCAGCAACTCTTCCAGCTAATAGACAGTATTGCCGTATACCTTTGTTGGATGATATTGCAACCTTTATCTCCTGCTGTCTCTCTTTTTCCTATCCTATGTGTGCAGACACAGACCCAGTTGGAGCATGCCCGAATTCGGGAGCTCGAGCAGAACCTACTATTTGAGAAGGCAAAAACTGAAAAGCTCCTTAAAGAATTAGAGGACCAGAGGGTATAGTAAAATGATATCAGTGACCCCCCGCCTGAAGTCCAGTGTGCTTGCCAGCTTCATTTACACCCTCAAGTCCTGATCTTTTTACATTTCTGCCCATTTTGGCTTAGAAAACATTTGTTTTTGCATCCACTTTTGTGCACTCCCAAATATTTTTTTATTTGCCAATCCTTTTTTCAGACCTAAAGCAGTAGTACTTGATCATTACTAATTCCACATTTGTGCAGTTTATAATAGCTTTAAAAAAATAACTTGAGTTGTACACTATAAAGTGTTTATGCAAAAGAATCTATAATCTAAAAATGTAAGAATGTCTAAATATATGTTATAGTGCATAGTACTACAGCTTTAAGTTTGTTGCTCAGCACATGGATTCATTGGCTTTTAGTTAAACACAAGAGCATTTATATAGCAAACATCCTTCTCATTTACTGTACTTATAATGACTCACAATTACAAGCAATAAACATTCATACTATTATATTATCAATAATATGTTCAGTGACCTCTGTCAGACATTGCTTCCATGTAACCTATTTCAGACTAGCACTGCATCCAGTTTACCAGTCCACAAAATGCTGCTTGTTTTCTGTATTGTACTGTTATCTAATGAAAGAACTGAGACAGACACTATTTGCCTGCACTCTCGCTCATAGCACAGCTTTAAAGAGGAACTTTTCTGATGTTCCTCTCTAAACATCCCTCCCCCCTTCCTCACTGCCTTTTGAAAGTAGACGTTATATAAAACACCGACATCCGGCAGCATTCCTGGCCCCTTTGCACCCCCCTTTGCCTTCCCAGAGTGAAGGCTGCAAAGCCTTAGCCGTAGTCGTACTCACCCTTCGGCGTTCCCTCTTCATATGTCCCGCACCACTCAAATCTTGTGGGATTTGCATGACTGGATGGCAAGATGGCGCTGCCTGATGGAGACGGCGTGGGACCAAGGGATGCCAGATGGCGATGGGCCGGACAGGTAAGTTTAAAGCTGTCTAATGTTTAACCGGAGGGGCAGTTTTTATTAACTCCCCCCTACCTGCAATGTTCTTCTTTAAACAGGCTACTCATATAAGTAGTGCAGATTGGGCAATATATTTTATAAAACTGGAGTTTGAACTTGCATTAAGCATGTGGTAGCTAATAGATTTAATGCTATAATGTACTAGATGGTTTGGCTTTTTAACTGTTAAGGTGGACCAGTGCTGGGCCCAGAGTTTAAAAGCCTCAATCCCAAATCAGCATGCCGTGCAGTGTAAAACTCACCCTGTGGCTCCCACAATGTTCCACGGGGTGTGGACTCCCGGATATCCCTAGGGAGCTCACCAATTGGTTAAAGATGACCCAAACTGTCTCCTTCATAATAACTGGAGTGTACAGAGCTACATTTATTATAACATTAAGAGGGGTGGCAGGCAGTACCTCGCAACACTCCCTCTGTGCCCAGACACTGTGGGACCCGATTTATGGGTTGGGTGATATTTAGAATGTGCTGTGGGGAAAAAGAGTGTTTTTTATGTTTGTCCGGAGAGGGCAAATCTCTCTAAGCAGTGATATAAAACTTTATAGGGTCACTTGTGAGCCGGTGACTTAGCGCACGCTATTTGGAGCGCCAAATCATGATCAGGCTTCCTCCTGATATATGGTCATCAAAATGGCATGCACATTTGTTTTTGCACCAATTTGTGGCTGAAATTTTCTGCTAGTGCCATTTTTGCACACCAAACGGTCTCCAGCACCTTATTTATGGTATATTTAGAGGGCAGAAAAGCATGCACAAATGTGGCAATTTGAAAAGTTAATTTCTGGAAACTGCCGATTCCAGTGTGTAGCAGCCTTATTTCATTACGAAAACAAATGGCGACAGCGTCCGGCATATTTGAACAATAAAAGTGTCAGCCGCAAGTTCTTTTTAGGGATAAAAAGGGAAAAAACATAATAAAAAAAGTTCACAAAAAATCACAAAAATTAGGGTCCAAACAACAAAATATGTGGACATTGGGCCTCAAAAGTTTAGCAAAAACAAAAACAATAAAAACATTATAGTTAAATTATTAAGCATTAATATGCAAACCAAACAGGGGAGGGACGTTTTAAGAGAACATCTGGGACAAAACATTGGGCAAAAAAACATTAAGGGTTAACTAGAATCCGAATATCCCCCATAAAAAATTGAGAACACAGGTTCTCCAGAGAATACACTCCAAAATGATATTAGTGTTTTTTTTGCATCGACCATGAATCGATCCTTATGTCTACACATTTTCAAAGTAAAGGATCTGAATTTAGTTGATATTGATAGTTACATTGATAACATTATACCTGCGTTACATTTGTATTGCCAGATACTTCTATTTATCTGAGCTGCATGTAAAGTTTACCCAATGTGAATGCAATGCAGGGCATTTATATGAACTGGACATGTTCCAGTGCCCAGATATCTGAATGGCTGGGGGCATTCAGAAGGGCTTGTCCTTCTGCAGATTTCAGATTAGCCAGCAAGCGATCTCAAATCTGCCAGATGTAACCTTTATATTAGAGTTTCATGCTGTAATTAAAATTTGCCACTCATTCTTTTCATTCTCTAAACAGCAAACAACTGTGGAAGAGCAATCAAGGGTGTGGCTATGGCATAGAAAAAAAAGCTATTTTCTTTTAAACTGCGCCAACATCTACAGAACTCCTCTATATGTGCCCAGGGTTCTCCATAACCCTTGTAATGTAGCTCCACCCCAGGATCTTTTCTTATTTTATTTCAGAGCTATACTAAATTGCTCCTTCTTCACTTTAGGGGGGGGGGGGGGGGGTCGTTCCCCACATCAGGAGTATAGGTATTTTGTCAGGATGGATTCTTTAAAAAAATCTCCTAGTGGGTTCCTAAAAAACATCTTACATACGTTGTGCAATGTTAATTATTTTTTACATATTGTTAGGGCGAGCGCGGCGGTTACGCCTCATAGCGCTTCCCGCTGTCCTTCCCCCGGGGCGAGAGCCGCGCTTCCTTCCCGCAGCGTTCCCCGCCGGGTTTCCCCTAGCCCGAGCGCTGCTTGCCTTCCTGGCAGCGCTTCTCCCCTACCTGATTTCCTGCCGTCCGTCCGGCGTGGCGGCCGGGGTCTGCGGGCGGCTCCCTCGCTTCCGCATTCCTCTCTGCCTCTCCTGCGCGCACGTCCCCGGCCACTAGGGGGCGCGCCGCAATGCTGACGAATTTAAAGGGCAGGTGCATCACTAATTGGTGTCCGGTCGTCCAATCCAGCTATGACACTTCCTTTTTATTCTGGCCAGCCCTTCTTCCTCTGCCGGATTATCGGTGTTGTTCCGTGAATGTCAGTTGTTGAATCTGTGGCTTTCTCGTGTATGACCTCGGCTTACCCTTTGACTACGAACCTTCACTGCCTGCCCCGACCTCGGCCAGTCTCTTCGTCTGTGAATCATCGCTGCCTGCCCTGAATCTGGCTTCTCACTGAGACCATCGTTTATCTCTGCTGTACAACGCCTCGGCAAATTGTGGAACTGTGCCGCCGTTGGGGGGTAGCGACCTGGGAGTCATCAGCCGCACAAGACCAACCTGCTTCGCGGCGGGCTCTGGTGAAAACCGGTGGCTCCTTAGACCCCGCTCCCCTGACGCGGTACTCACCAACAGTTTCACAGTTCCAGTGGGTCCACACTTCATTTGTTCCATCCGGTTTGTAACACATATATATATATGTTAGATCTTTAAATGAATATACCATAAAATGCATTAAAGTAGAAAGAATATATTTTTTTTAAAACTAGTGCCAAATCAACTGTCACTGGCCAATATTAAAGAGGAAGTCCAGCAATCCAGGGCTTTCACCCTTCCCCTGTGCTAAAAATAATGCACCTGATCACTGTGAGCCTTCTCCGGTCCCGGCAGGGTTGTCTGCATGGCAGCCATGGCTGGGCCTTAAACCGGACCTTCAGCGTGATTTAATGAAAAGCCCAAACTCTTAAAAAACGGTTCCCCAGCATCTAAAATTAATATATTTTACGTTTTTTTAGTCACTAACTTATTATTCTTTCCCCCACTGGGCTGCAACTCTGTTCAGGAATTTAGGATACGGGCGCCGCCATCTTGACTCAGAAGCATCACACTTACTGAGGAGAGGAGAGTGGGATAAGGTACAGGGGGGCGGTTTATAGCTGTGCTTTGCTCAGCCAGAGCTGAACTGGGGTCAGGTAAAGGTCAGCAATCCCAGAATGCAGAGCAGCACAGTCAGAAGGCACTTCCTGTTTGCAGGCTGCCTGATAAGATGGCGGCTTCCACAAGGTAGGTAGGATGATTTTTAATGTGGACAATCTGTATGTACAGGGTGTGGGAAATATATAAGATAGACTCTTATTCAGAGTGAAGGGCCGCTTTAAGTGACAGGTCAGTCACCCAAACTAAGAGTTCCCATTTGGCAAGTAACTTTACATAAATATCTCACCAATACGAGAGATGTCTCAGTGTGTAATGTATGGAATGAAAAATAATGTAAAGAAAGCAGGCAGATGGAAATCATCTTGTAAAGGCAGCCACCTCTAGGTATAGCTGGACATTTAGGTTGACAGATACACCTAATATATTTTCTCCAAAGATTTTTTTGGATAATTTGTGGAATAAAATACATCATATAGTATAATAAAACTTACTTAGAGTCTCGTAGTTGTCAAACAAAGTTACCGTACTCTTTAATAAAGAGCAGTAAAATGGTTCACCTCACTAACAGACATGTAACATATATTCATATATCATTATTAATTACTTTTTTTACTGGGACATGTTTGTGTGTACTTTATATGCTAGTTCTATAATTTTCATTTTCTCCATGCAATGCAAAAAAAGTCAAGCTTTCAACATATAACATGTCAAAACATAATTTTGTGACATTGCTAAAGCATAATGCCTTGGTATGAAATTATTCAGTTTTCTAAATATGTAACCTTTATATTAAAGTTTCATGCTGTAATTAAAATTTGCCACTCCTTCTTTTCATTCTCTAAACAGCAAACAACTGTGGAAGAGCAATCAAGAATTCAGCAATTGGAGAAGGAGTTGAGTCTTCGACGCAATGAGATTGAAGACCTTCAAAACTTTTTAATCAACTCAAGCCAGTCAGAGTTACCTAAGCATAATCTTGGTTTGCAAACTGAAGCATTGCGTCTACGGGATCAGCTTCTGTCTGCTAATAAAGAGCACCAAAAAGAAAGCAGTGAGCAAAGAGACAAGTATGAGAAAAACATGAAGAGATACCAGCAAGAGATTGAGAAATTGAAGGCCTCAAATGAGAAATATGTCCAGGATATTGGAGATTTAAAGAAGAAATTGGAGCAGGCAACAAAAGAAAACATAGGCATGATGGACAATTGGAAATCTAAACTAGATAGCTTAGTTTCTGATCATCAAAAATCTTTGGAGGACTTGAAGGGTTCTCTGGTTACTAGTCCAGACTCACAATATAAAGAAATAGTGGAGCTTAAAGCCAACCTAGAAAGCCTTAAAATGGAGCATCAACTTGAACTTGAAAATCTCAAGGCTAAAAATGAGATAGAAATAGCTGTTTATATCAAAGAACGGGAGAGTTTAAAGATGAAGCTTCAAGAGGTGAAAGACGAGGTGGAAGAAATAAACAACAACTGGAGATCACAGCTCGAATCAAAAACAAACCAGCATCTCACAGAGCTCCAGGACATTAAAGACAAATATAGAGAGGCAGACCAGCGAGTTCATGAGCTAGAAAAGCTTCAGACTGAATACAATGACCAAACACAAGCCATAGCCTACCTAAAGGAACAGACCTCTGCTGCTGAGAAGAAAATGCAGGATTATGACTTGCTTCAAAAAGCTGACGCAAGAAACAAACAAGAAATCGTAAAGCTTCAGGAGAAAATACTGACCCTGGAAAACAAACTTCAGTCAATGGAGGCAACTATGACTTCACAAAATGCAAAAGTAGGCATAGATTGTCAATAAGCATGTTGTAGCCATTTTTGAGGTCTTTGGATTCCCTAGGGGTTGCAGTTTGCCATGTCTCCCTGTTATGTATTTGACTCAATAAGGAACATCAGTACTCAATTGGGTTCATGATACTTCTACAATACTTTCATTTATTCTATTCAGTAAAATGCAGGGACAGCCCAAAACTCCACTTGCATACTATGGTACAATTTCTCACCAGATCTATTTCAGTGTGTTGCATTTTGTATTAGGTTTGTGCAACTCATAAAAGTGGTTCAACACTGACCACACTCTGCAAGGAAAGTGCATACCTGCTAATGGCCCATAGTGACCATCGACGATCTATCCCCACATGACTACCATTGATCTATTGGCTGTACTGTCATACCCAGCACCTTGCTAGAGGCCAGTGGTCACAGGCAGAGCTAGTGTTGCAGATATTCACTTGCCCCTCTGAACTGTGGACAGCGCAGAGAGCGAGAGGGGGTTGCCACTGTTAGCTGCTTTGGGGACTTGGGATATCCCAAATTAGGTTGCCCCCTGGGGGGGGGGGGCTTTTTTGGACTTGTCTGCGGTGGTTGTTTCCTTTCCCCAAACCTAAAAGTCTAGTTTTAAGCTCAGTTAACTATCTATGTTTTATGGGCATTTCATCTAGAAATGTATGCCTCCACGGAAGCACTGAAATATATTCTCATTTTGTTGTTGCAGATGATTGAAACAAATGATATTTCAGAGGAAAAAAATAAGACAAAAAAGACAATGGAAGGTAAATTCAAGATTGTGTGTTGTGGATATTAACTGTAAATACTGCACCTGTTAAGTTGCTTTGCCATGCTGCCTGCAACAGTCTATTGTATGAGACCACAGATTTTTTTAGGTGCAACTGTGCAAATATGTGCTGATTTACTAAGTTCTTTGCAGATATCTATAGGCTAAAAGACAGGATACTTACTTTACCATATGCACAGGTGATCTCTCCGGATAGGTGTGAATAAAACGTAAAGCAGGACAAAACTGTTAGCTGGTTGCAACCCCCTCATGTCCGAGTACCTTGGACGAGGTTCGGTTCGGTGAATTCGGTTGTTAATAAACTATTTTTTCCACTACCGAGGCCATGGCCATATTTTTGAGATCGCAGATTGACTAATCTCAAGAATGCCCGCTGACTTGACCAGCCCAGCCCGCTGACCATTTCCCTGGCTTCCCTCTAGTCTGGGAATCGCTCCCACCCCTGGAATGGCTGGGTGCAGAAGTAAGTCTCAGCACCAGGAAAGCCAAGGTTGCAGCAGCAGAAGCGCAGTGGGAGCTTCCAGGAAAGGTGAGTCCCAATTTCGAATTCCCCCAGAAACCCCAAAAAGACCTTACCTGATCCGCCGCCTCTTCCGCCGCCGCCGCCTCCCGCGCGCACGTCTGTGAATGGCCGGCGCGGGCGCCGAGAGTGACGTGAGGGAGGCGGCGGCGGCGGAAGAGGCTTGTACGTTCCTGTCCCCCGCCTAGACGTTGGCGGGGATTGGCTGCGGCGTTCACGTGGGAGCGGGGAGAGGTGAGTTTTTTGGGGTTTCTGGGGGGTTTCACACAGCGGGGCACCCCCGATCGGGGTGCCCCACCGAAGTGGACCAAAACCCAGGATAGTCAAAATCCTGGGTGTTGGTCCACTTTAAACCTCAAATTAATATGTAATTTGCATATGCGGGAACATGTTGTATTGTTTGTTTTGTTTTTCTATTGTTTTTAAAGCAAAACTCTACTATTCCTGAAGTGGTCAGGCCAAAGTATACCACCCCCCGACATACTGACTAGGGGTGCCTCAATCTCCCTAAAAGACCAAAAGTAAGGCAGGACCCACTTGACCATCAGCAGCCAATGGAGTTTGCCAGGTAGATGTCCCAAGTGCCATGCACAGCATATGCATATTCGTCCAACAAACCCATGCCCCTATCTTCCCAGAGAGTTTTGTGTTCAGTTATTTATTACCCATACTCCTCCTGGATATTAATGCATATCTTGCTCAGGTGCTATGTATTCTTTTGAACCTTGAACAGTCCATCTAATTTCACTACTTTAACACCGGAAATATACACCAATTTTCGCCAAAATAGTGTGTGCCATATTCATGCAGTACACCATCAATAAGAATATTAGCACTAATATACAACAATATGTTATTAATATACAACAAGCTAAAATAAATGCACTGAGGACTTCCAGCATGCTGCCTGCTTCCTCTGGACTGTAAGGTCTCTTTTGGAGAATGCATTTCTGAAGTCAGCATCTTTGAGATGCTATATAAGGTATGCCAAATGTATAATGGCATACTGGAAATACAAATCATTATCTGCATATGATTGTTTAGTGGATAATATTTTAGTCTACATAGGTTGGACTACTGCATTAAAAACCATTTACATTTATATTGTCCAAAGCCAAAATAATTAAACAATTCAAGTCAAGAAAAGCAAATCACTTGGTAATTCTCAGCAAATGATTTAGTCACCAATAATGGACCTTAGAGCATGCCTGATGTAATTAGAATCAATCTCCATCTCTAGAAGCCATCCTCTTTTCTACTTCAGCCTTTTTACAGTTGGTATTATATTTGCTTCTGGAATTTGCTGGATTTTTATGCATTCTTCCTTTTACCCATGAAATGTTCCCTGTACCATTGGCTGCAACACTACCCCAAAGCATGATTGATCTACCCTGTGTGGCTGGCGAGGTGTTCTCATTAAATTCTGTACCTTTTTTTCTCCAAATTCATTGTGACCAAAAAGTTTTATTTTTATAAAGATTTGACATTTGCATCATCCTAACAATGATGAACAATGAATAAGCCTTCAGTCTAACATGCTAATTAAAGTGGACCAAAACCCTGCTGAATCAGCCGATCCATTCCATCCAGAATCGTGATGCCCCGATGTGTGAAACCCCCCAGGTCGCCCGCTACACTTACCTTAATCCCGGTTCAACGGCGCATGCGGGGGCCACGGCCGCATTCCCGCTATCCCTCTAGCATTTGTGAATGGCCGGCGTGGGCACGCTCCCTGTTAAAGGGAAGCACGAGATGCATCCGCCAGCGCCCTCGGAGCCGCTGAGCTAAAATAGATGTGCATAGCTCAGCGGCTCTGAGCGTGTTGATTGGACAAGCGGACGCGCATGCGCCGTAGGACCGCGGTGAGATGAGTTGATGCGGGCGATCTGGGGGGTTTCACATAGCGGGCCCTGATCGGGAATGGACCAAAACGCAGGATAGTCAAAATACTGGGTTTTGGTCCACTTTAAAGTCTGGGACCTCTGACCATCTGAGCTCACAAATCTCTTTGTACTCCAAGGTACCAAACCTTTTTGGTACCAAACCAGAAAGGTACACTGATTGTGTTAAATGTGGGTGCGTCATCTTTTTGTCTTTTGTAGATCATGTCATCTACAATTTGCTTAACTGTTCTATTACATTGAACCTTAAAATTCAAGCCTGCAGATTGGCCAGTGGATACCTGCCACAATATGAATACCTTGCTCTTCCAACCCCACAATATCACTTTAATCTAAATCTAATCTAAAATATTCCAGGGCCAGCCTCTGCATTCCAAATCAGGATACCCTGCTGTGTGAAATGCCCCAGGGCACAGGTAAACTCCCCTTTTCTGGGATCCCTCGCTGATCTAAATAGGCTGGGATGGGCTTGCACTTCTGATAAACCGTATGTGTTAAATATGCACAGCAAACAGCTCTGATTGGATGAGAGCCCACACGTGTGCTGTAGGACCAGGGAAAAGTGAGTTTTTCAGGGTGATCTGAGGTATTTTATTGGGATGCCCCCTGGGCAGGGAACAAATATTGGGAGAATCCTGGGTTTTGTACTGCTTTAAAGTGGAAGTCCAGTGTTAGATGGACCCCATGTCCTGCCTCTCTCCCTTGATGCAGAGGCATGGTAATGAATCTTACCTCGTCCAATATCCAGCACTGCTTTTGCAGCACTTTGTGTCCTGGGTGCTGCCATCTTGGAAGTGAGCACAACGTGGCTTCCCCCACTTAGGGCATGGTCTCACCTTAACTAAAATGGGAAGGCAAGAGCGTGTACAGAGCCTGGGATACTGCTCCATGCACTGTCTGTGTGTAAACCACAAAAGCACTGATAGCTGTTTTATTCTAAGTATACAGTACATCCTGTTCCAGAATATTCCTTACTCTTGGGTAATACATCCACAAGATGGCGCTGGACTGCAGAAACCAGCTTGTGGCTCTTCCCGGCCCTATATAAGTCAGGGACCTCCCACAAATTTCCCAGTTCTTTTCTGCAGTCTGGACTGCGAAGATAGAAGATAGCTCTCTATGTGGCGCAGGTGAGCGGGGCTTATATGCCTGTGGCCCTGCAGGACTATTCCCACCCGTTCCGCTCCATATTGCTGCCTCCCAGCCTCGGTTGACAAGGTTCGGGTGAAGGTAGGTCAGTAAGCACCAGTTAGGTGCTGAGGAGCTATGCTCCTACCGCAGTCCCTGCTCTGACAGGGTAGGCAGTTTAGGCTGATGGTGAGCCTTTTGGGATGCCCCCCCCCGCTCCATGGGTTTTTGCCAGGCTTTACCTGGACAGTTAAAATCCTTATCCCCATGGGTGTCCCGCTCCACCCTCACTTCTCCCATTGTCTTCTGGAAATCCTTTCTATTCCTGCCTCGCTCTCCCTCTGGGAGATCTCCAGGGGGGGTTACTAGTGGTAAAAAAACTTTTTTGTGCAACGCTCCACGGATGGCATTTACCTCAGAGCTGCCGGGCCGCTATTGGCCGGCCGGATCACGTGGGCGTGTTTCGCGCTCTTCGGGGGGGCGGGCTCTGTGGATGACGATTTTCACATCATGTCTCCGCGGCCCACCCCTCGAGGCCTGCGGACGCCATTTTGCCTGTCTTTAGCTGCGTGTGCTGCTGGCTCCCTGCGGTCCGTGCGTAACCCCGGTGGGGTGTTTTTTTTCTCAGGATATTCCTTCTGCTGTATTCTTATTGGAATGTTTTGTTATGTCTTTCAGGCGGGTTAAAACTTCGGCACTGTGGTTTCTCCTGGCCATCTCCCCTTACTATCTCCCACTTCCCTAGCGGGTTCTTGGGGCATCCCGGATAGCTCTTTAGCGTTAACCCTTACTGGCCTGTTGTGCCATTCAAATCACCATATGGAGGCTTCTGGGGATAATGGGCCTGGGGTTCCTTCGGGACAAGCCCGGCTATGTGTTGTGTGAGGTATCCCCCATAAGTGATGATGTCAGGGTATGTGTATCCTGTGCCCAGCAGGTACTTGCGCTGCATTCTGGGCTGTCTGTTACTGGGCCTGGCGGTGCGCCCCCTCTGGCCTCTCTGACCCCCACGAGGGGCATACTAGCGGGGAGTCTCAACCTGATTTAGCTGCACGGGTGGCCAGCATTGAAAAACATCTTGCTGGGTCTGCCCAGCGTAAGGCTTCTGCTAAGAAGCGGCATTTATCACCCGCGGCTTCCCTCTTCCCTGTAGAAGATGAGGGCCCTTACTCACTCTCAGGTCCCTACCCCCTTGAGGAGGGGAATTATTTTCTGATTCTGAATCCTCTGAGGAACAACCTAAGATTTACGGTGGTACTGGGACTCCCTTTGGGGAAGACCCGTGGTCCCCTGATGACACTGACAGATTGCTGAGTCACATTTTTGAAGTGCTTTGTATCTCCCCTCCTGCAGTGGCTCCGCAGCAGCAGGGCGAGCTTTTTCATATTAAGCCATGCTGGGAGTTCCCTGAGCAGTCTCACTTTAATAATCTAGTGTTCAAGGAATGGGAACGACCTAGCAAGCTGCCAGGGGTGCCTAAGAGTTGGGACAAGAGGTATCCCTTTCCTGCTGATGTTGTTAAGCGTTGGTCATGTCCTCCTGTCCAATACATCTGTCATGCTCCTGATACTACTACCCTGCGGGATGGGGAGGACCGGAGCTTGGACCAACTCCTGCTTTGTAAGGAATTTATTTTCAAATATTCTTTCTGCTATGGATGATGCCATTAGAATGTGTGGTAGGACTCCTGCCCTGTTGGTGGCTATACGCCGCTCTGTCTGGCTACGTCAGTGGGTAGCTGATAATGCTGCTAAGAAGGCTCTCACTGGTTTCCTATTCAAGTGCCTGCGCCTCTTTGGTGAACGCTTGGATTTGTTTGCCAGGGGCGGTAGGTTACCTCAACATAGGAGGCCGTCCCGGTCCTTTCGGGGGATGGGTGCCTTTCTCCCATCCTTCCGTGGTTCCAGAACTGGCCGAGTAGTCTCCTTTTCTGGGGCCTGCGGAGATCACTGGGGAAGGGGCAGAGGACGTGGCCGTCCTGGCCTCTCCTGGGGTCCCAAGCCAAAATCCTCACCCAAGTCCCCTCAGGCATGAAGGGGCGCCCTCACCTATCCGGGTGGGGGGACGGCTCCGGCTCTTTGCTCACGTCTGGAGGCTTCACGTCTCAGACCGGTGGATTCAGGAGGTAGTGTCCTCCGGTTACAAGATAGAGTTTGCAGCCTGGCCACCCCCAAGATTCATCAAATCCCGGATGGCTCAAAACCCCCTGTCAGTTCAGGGTCTGTGCCTTGCTGTCCAAAACCTTCTGGAGTTGGGGGTCATCTGCCAGGTGCCTTTGAGGGAAAGGGGCAGAGGCTACTATTCCAATCTTTTCACTGTTCCCAAAAAAGACGGGTCCATCAGACCTATCCTGGATTTAAAGTGCCTCAACACATTTTTTTTCAATTCAAATTCGATTCAAACACTTTCGCATGGAGACTCTGCGCTCAGCTGTCAATTCACTACGCCCGGGCGACTTCATGACCTCTGTAGACATCAAGGACACTTACCTTCATGTACTAATCTTTCCAGGTCATCAGAGATTCCTCAGGTTCGCTCTGGAGGATCAGCACTACCAATTTCTGGCCTTGCCTTTCGGTATCACCTCGGCTCCCAGGGTATTCACCAAGGTGCTGGCGGGCGTAATGGCTCTGCTGACATCTCAGGGCATTCGCATCCTTCCTTACTTGGACGACATTCTCATCACGTCTCAGTCCCTCCAGCAGGCTGAGTTGGATACCCAGCTGGTGGTGTCCAGACTGGAGTCCTTCGGCTGGGTGATCAACCACCCCAAGTCTTTCCTGTCACCGTCAATGGTGAGGTCCTTTCTGGGTATGACTCTGGATACATCTCAGGTCAAGCTTTTTCTCCCTCAGCAGAAGGTGGCCCAAGCCAGGCTCCTTATGTCTTGCCCTCATCCCTCCATCCGGCAGGGGATGCAGCTGGTGGGCATGATGGTGTCTTGTTTCGAGGCAGCTCCATACACTCAGTTTCACATGAGACCTCTTCAACTTCACCTCTTGTCAGTATAGGATCGAGACCCTTGGTCCCTGGATCAGGTGTTGGTTCTGTCCCCTATGGCCAGACGGTCTCTCTCGTGGTGGCTGGACTCAAGAAACCTGTTGGTGGGCAGATCCTTTCTGGCCCCGTGCTGGGAGACAGTCACCACAGATGCCAGTCTGACAGGTTAGGGGGGCTTCTGGAAATCCCTGAAATTCCAGGGTCAGTGGGGCCCTCAGGAGGCCCACACCACTATCAACATTCTGGAATTGAGGGAGATAAGGTTGGTTCTCTCCCAACTGACTCCATACCTTCGGGGTCGGGCGGTTCAGGTCCGCTCGGACAACCAGACTGCAATTGCCTACATCAATCATCAGGGAGGGACCCGGAGCAAGAGGGCCCTCAAGGAAGTGTCCCTGATACTGTCCTGGGCAGAGGTGAATGTTCCCTGCATCTCGGCTGTGTACATTCCGGGGGTGGAGAATCTGGAGGCAGACTCCCTCAGCAGGGGGACTTCTCGTCTGGGAGAATGGTCCCTCAGCAGCAGGGTGTTTCGCTCCCTGTGCCACCGCTGGGGTCAGCCAGATGTGGATCTGTTTGTGTCTTGTCACAATCACAAGCTTCCAGTCTTTGTCTCTCTGTCCCAGGACCCTCTGGCCTTGGCCATGGATGCACTAGCAATGTCTTGGAAGAGCTTTCAGCTTCTCTATGTGTTCCCTCCTTTTCCTCTGCTGGGCAGGGTGCTGCGCAAGATTGCCCAGGAAGGAGTGCCAACCATTCTGGTGGCCCCCTGTTGGCCAAGAAGAGTGTGTTTTGCAGACGTCGTGCAGTTGGCAGTAGATCAGTTTGCCCTGCTCCAGACCTGCTCATCCCAATTTACAAACGCTGGCTTTAACGGCCTGGCTGCTGAAACCTTCATGATGGAAAAGGGGCTGCCTGCCTCTGTTGTTAATACCATGATTCGGGCTAGGAATAAGTCCTCGTCATCCATCTACTATAGGGTTTGGCATGCTTACATTGACTGGTGTGAGTCTAAGTCGCTTCCCTGTCGGGTGTTTTTTATCCCTAGGATTCTGGAATTCCTGCAACATGGTTTGGATTTGGGTCTTCAACTTAGTACCCTCAAAGGTCATGTTTCTGCTTTGGCCATTTTCTTCCAAAGATCCTTTGCTCACCATCGTCTGGTCAAGACTTTCTTCCAGGGGGTTACTCACATGCGTCCTCCACGTAAGCCTGTGTTACCAGTCGGGGATTTGAACTTGGTCTTATCTGCCTTGCAGGGGTCTCCCTTTGAGCCTTTGCGTGAGTCCCCTTTTTCCATTTTGACTCTTAGGGTAGTCTTTTTGGTGGCTATCACTTCTGTTAAGCGTGTTTCTGAGTTGGTGGCGCTTTCCATCAAACCCCCTTACTTTGAGAGACACCAGGACAAGGTGATATTTCGTTTTAAGCCAGATTTTCTGCCTAAGGTTGTGTCTGCTTTTCATCTCAATCAGGACATTGCTTTGCCTTCTCTGTGCCCTAATCCTAGGTGGCTACGGAATCCTTCAGGAAGACTGATGCTCTTTTTGTGCTCCTGTCTGGAACTAAGAAGGGTCTGGCTCCAGCTAAGTCCACTATCAGCAAGTGGATCCATCAGGCTGTGGTACAGGCCTATTCTGCTAAAGGGGAAGGAGCCTCCCTTCCGCCTTACTGCTCATTCTACTCGTGCTATTGGTGCCTCCTTGGGCTTTTCAGCACCAAGCTTCTGTTGAACAAGTTTGCAAGGCCGCTACTTGGTCTTCTGTTCATACTTTTTCTAAGTTTTCTAAGTTTTACAAGGTTGATGTTAGGGCCTCAGCTGATGCTGCTTTTGGTCGCAAAGTTCTGCAGGCGGCAGTGGTTTAAATTGCCCGCTGTTACTTTTTGGGGATCCCACCCTACCTTACGGACACTGATATTGGATGTCCCAAGAGTAAGGAATATTCTGGAACAGGACGTGCGGTATACTTAGAATAATACAATTCTGTGATTACTCACCTGTAGAATTGGTATTATATGTATACAGCACGTCCTGTTCCATCCCACCCTTGTTATCATTATTCTTAGTTACCTCTGTATGGTGATTGTTCATATGTTCATTTTTGAATTCCTGTTATTATTGTTCTCCCAGCTTCTTGTTAACTGCCAATACTGGGGAATTTGTGGGAGGTCCCTGGCTTATATAGGGCCGGGAGGAGTCACAAGCTGTTTTCTGCAGTCCAGCGCCACCTTGTGTATGTATTACCCAAGAGTAAGGAATATTCTGGAACAGGACTTGCTGTATACATATAATACCAATTCTACAGGTGAGTAATCACAGAATTGTATTTTTTACTTGCCACCCCCTGTACTGCCTCAGCGTTGGGGGAGGGAGGCAGGTTGGGGGGTCATTGTAACACTGGACTTCCACTATGATTAGGGACAGTGTTGAGACTAAGCCAGCTTTCCCTCTTCTTCCAGTGAGACAAGATCAATCATTTATGTTTCTCTAGAGAAAGCTGGGCAAGTGATCATCAGTAAACTCTATTTTTCTTCTTGTATTTTTCTCTTTTTTAGATTTGCAGCTCAAACTTACCAAGCGAGATAAAGAAGTATCTTCTATGTCGGCTCATATTGAATCACTTAGAGCTCAAATAAATGGTAGGTCATAGTTCCAGAATTAATATTGTGTTTTACAAATACATAACTAATGCCCCTTGTCCCGTGGCAGTGCCCCCCCTGTGCCAGTCGCAGTGCTTGTGCACACCTCTCTATTTGTGCATATTTGTTTTTTCCTATGAGCTTACAGTTTATTTAACTATGTAAGTTTCTGAAACATTTGTCTTTTATTGAAAAAGTTCCAACAACTGAAGAAAAACGGGACCTGAGGTCAGAAATGACTTTATAACATCATATAACGCCATGTTGACAATTATAGCTATAATCATTTAGATAACCTGGGGTCTGAACACAGTGTTACTATGGTTGTAGAGACTCAGTTTTAATACATTTTATTAAGTCAGTAAAAATTACAGCATGCAAACAGGACCTGGGGATAGACAATTTCTTACTTATTGCATCAAATGTGATTAAACCTAATGTGTGATATTTGTCACTCTGTCAATCACCAGCACTGGAGAGCAAATGTAAATCGGGAGACAAGAGAGTAGATTCATTGGTGAAGGACAATAAAAAACTTGAAGTTGAACTAGAAGCTTTTTCCAGGAAATCCTGTGACGCATCAGGCCAGTTTGTTATAATAAGCCAGGAGTTGCTTAAAAAAGAAAGGTAAGCGTCAACTGAAATTATTTACTTATAAGCATTTATTAGATTTTAGATAACAAGATATCTGATATTTAATGCCTGTGGCTGTTACTTAAGTACCAGGCCTGGAAAAGAATCCAGGGCCTAGCGCTGGCTTTACCCCAGTTCGAGATGCCCCGGGGTAAAGCCAGCATCCGGCACTGGAATCTTTTCCAGGCCGCCGCTGCTGGATTATGTTCCACTTTAAATTATATACTTATTAAACACATATATGTTCAGAGATGTTGAAAATGTTGTACATTTTGTAGGTATGTTATATTTCCTGTACATATTTGTAACAACGGTGTATATGCTTTATTACTTAATTTACTATTTGAGCTTTTTTCCTACTTTAATATTACAGAAGTCTCAATGAGCTACGAGCTTTATTACTTGAAGCCACTCGGCACTCACCAGGACCAGAAAAAGACCTAAGCAGAGAGGTCCATAAGGCCGACTGGAGATTAAAAGAGCAGAAATTAAAGGAAGATATTAAAGTTCTTAGAGAAAAAATTGCGGTTTTAGTGAGTACCATTAAGACTTGAAGCGAACCATAACAAACACAATGTGTGTTGATCACACCTGTATGTGGGGGCATCCCAATTGCTGATACCCTCGTATATACCCTCTTACAAGCCTGCTTTTGCCTTATCCACTATTTGTTCCCTCTGCAACATCGCCGGCCGTCATGTGGTCCAGAATCCTTGCAGCAGGCGAAACTGACAGCAGAACTCAGGTCCACGTGACTGCCAGCGGCCGATCATGGTGCCCAGTTTTGGGAGCGGAGACCAAGTAAGCCAAGGACAGGTTTGCAGGGGGGCTATGCATAAGTGGGGGGACATCAACTAAGTTTTTAGCTTAAAAAAGCTTTGTCTTACATACATACGTGAAAAATACAATTCTCCGCATCTGAAGTCATAGGTTGAAACAAAATGCCTCTTTTTCTCTTAAAGAGATAGCCAAGGCATGAACAAAAGTAGTAGTAAAGTATTCTTATTGATCCGATGTGAAAGTTTACCAGATTTTCATATTGCTCTCTTTACCATCCCGTGCTGGTCTCCATTCATCAACAAGGTGCAGGAGAATGATTGCCTCCCCCCCAGACAGATGTCCTCATCTCTGCACAGCCACTCTATTCACTAAAATGGGGCGTGCCAAGCCCCTGATTTGTATATTTTGCTAAATTGAGAGCAATACATCTACTATTACAGTACATATGAAGATGATGATTTAGTTGCACACAATTGAATTAATATGACCCTGCACTAGGTGCTTCTTGTGTTTTTATTCAATTTTTCTACATGGCAGAATAATCGAAACTTTGGTTGCAGTACAATATTCTTTGTAAAAGTTTTCTTGTCTTAATATAGTATTTCTGTATTTTTCAGGATAAGGAAAAGTTGGTAACAGAACAAAGACGATACTCCTTAATAGACCCATCTACAGAGTCAGAGGTGCTGCGGTTACAGCAGCGTTTGGTTAGTACAGAAGATGCTCTTCGAATAGCGCTAGACCAAGGTCATCAAATGGAGAAACTAATGGAGGCCATGAGAAGCAGTACTGAAAAGTCTCAGGTATGGGTGAGATTCCCCATAACTTAAGCATGTTCTTTACTCTTATTTTCTGTGGCGGCGCGATTTGCTGTTAGAAAACCAGAAGTGGTGCTGGAAACACACTTAACAGCTTAGAGTAGCATGGAATTTGTCTCAGAAGGTATGTGTGGTGCCTCTAGAGTGTGTTGGGTGTTTTGGAAGCCTCCAAAAAATAGTTTTAAAAAATCATGAGAAAACCGTTATTTAGTTATCTATCTGACTGTCATGCTTGATGTATTAATGACAGATGTAAAAATGACACAAACAGCCATTCTAGCAAAAATAACATTGATTCCTATGGGGTTCGCCACTATAAGCTGTCGCACTGAAAAGCCATTTGCCAGCATTTGCCCAGCGAAGACGAAGGGACTTAAATTCAGCAAACACAACCTTCACCTGGCAAATTGGCCTTTTTCTAGCATAGTAAATGTGTGCAAAAGCATGGCGAATGGCCGGCAAATGCTTAGTAAATGACCCCCTGAATGTACATAATCTATAGCATATGATAGTCATCTTACAATAGTTACAGGAACACTACAAGTAAATAATTTAACTTTGTCTT
Organism: Gastrophryne carolinensis; assembly: GCA_027917425.1. Taxonomy (NCBI): domain Eukaryota; kingdom Metazoa; phylum Chordata; class Amphibia; order Anura; family Microhylidae; genus Gastrophryne; species Gastrophryne carolinensis. The sequence goes on along the minus strand of CM051236.1, from coordinate 252,345,830 downwards.
TATTTTATACTGGCAGGTGACTGAAAACTCAGGGTCTGCCAATGGTATCCATCAGAAAGATAAAGCACATAAACCTGAGGTATTGTAGAACTGTCACTTCATCCAAGTAGATTCATTGTATCTGGCACAAAAAGGTTTTCTTGAACTCCCTCCTCATTCTTATGCTCATGGGTATAGATGCCTACCAGGAGGTTGGACACTTTTGGCCTTATTTATCAAGCACTTCTGCCAGACTACACCACAGCAGTGCAAATTAGAGTGGTGCAAAACCCATAAGATTCACTTTTATTCCCCAAAAATTGCGGGAGGTTCTTCTAATGGGATGAATGTAAAAAAAACAACAACAAAAAATATATATTCACATGTGGAGGAGTGGGAAGCGGGCAGGGTAACTGTAGCCTGCCTGACGTCTGTCCCGCTGCTGCCGCCACTGCTTCTTCCAGGAGCGTAGGCACACGCAAACACCTGGCTCCCTGTAGCGGGTAGGCGTGGCCTGGATGCTCAGCACAGACCACACCCAGCTGCTAAATGAGGCCAGGTGTTAGCAGGTGCCGGCGCTCCCAGGAAAAGCAGCGGCAGTGGGGGAGGTGGATGCAGGGAGGCGGGGGGGGGCAGGCTTCAGTTACCCTGCTGGTCCGCTGCTCTTCGATCTTCTGGCCTGGCGATGGCTGTGGCAGCTCGGTCAGCAGCGCAGGAGTGGCAGGACATATAAGTATACTTTTTTATTCTTAGTATACAGTACGTCCAAGAAGATTCTTTACTCTTGGGTATTACTCCGCCAGATGGCGCTGGACTGCAGAGACCACGAAATTGGCTCCTCCCGGCCCCTCAAATACCCGGGACCTCCCACAATCCCCAGATCTTCTCTGCAGTCGGCGCTGCGAAGGACAAGAAGATGGCTCTCTCTTCTCGCAGGTGAGCGGGGCTATTAGCCTGCGGCCCTGTAGGACTATTCCCACCCGTTCCATTGTTAATGTGCCTCCCAGCTCTGGCTGCGCTGGTGCGGGTGATGGTAGGCAGCACCGCAGTCAGGTGCTTAGGAGCGCTGCTTCACCGCAATCCCCCATCAAAGGGTAGGCGGTATAGGCATATGGTGAGCCTCTATGGGATGCCCCTCCCACGCTATTGCCCTTGCCCCTGTCTGTCGGTGGGCCCTACGTAAAGTGGCCACTGCCCTCCCTCGCTCTCCCTTGGTGTTCTCGGGGGGGGGGGGGGGTGAGTGCGTTTGTGTTTGTGCTTTCTCTTGGTTGGCGTGCTTGGTTGCCTTTGGTTCTGTCTCCGCACAGTCTTGGTTGCAGTTTGAATAAGCCGCCGCTGCCGCGCGCGCTTCCACTGCGTTGGCAGCGGCATTACCTCAGGCGCTGCTGTGCCATCATTGGTTGCTTGTCACGTGTGCGGCTTCGCGCTCTTCGGAGGGAGGCGGAGCATGCGGATGGCGCGTTCCGCATCACTGTCTCCGCGGCCCGCCCCTCGAGGTATACTCGGTGCCTTTTTCTTCTGGATTCTTCCTGCTGCGTGGCTGGCGCCTACCTACCGCGGTCCGTGAGTGCCCTTGCAGGCATGTCATTTATGCATGTCGGTTATGGGTTTCTCTTCACTTATGTCTTGCAGGCGGGTCAAACTCCATTGGTTTCTCCTGGCCCTACCCCCTCTATTTAGTCTTTTAACTTTGTGAGGCCTAGTGTGCTAATTACTCCCACTTCCCTAGCGGGCTATTGGGGCATCCCGGGTTGCTTTTATAGCGTGAATCCCTATCGGCCTATTGTGCCGCTATAATCACCATATGGATGCATCTCAGGATAATGTGCTTGGGGCTCCTTCGGGACAAGCCCGGCTGTGTGTAGCGTGTGGGGTGACCCCTACAAGTGCTGACAATGTGCGGGTTTGTGTACCTTGTGCCCAGCAGGTGCTTGCGCTGCAGCCTGGTTTACCAGTAGCTGGGTCTGCGCCACGTATGGCTTCACCTACTCCCCCAAGCTTAAATCTGACTCCCATTGAGCTGCATACCAGTGGGGAGTCTCAGCCTGATGTGTCTGCTAGACTGGCTAGTGTTGAAAAGTTGCTTGCTAATACCATGGCGCGTAAGGCCTCTGCCAAGAGGCGGCATTTGACGCCTGATGTCCCTCTTTTCCCTACGGAGGATGAAGAGTTCCTTGAACTGTCTGGTTATACCCCCTTGGAAGAAGGGGAACTGTTCTCTGACTTGGAGTCATCTGATGCGAGGCCCAGGGGTCATGATGATTCTGGCTCTAATCCCTGGGCCCCAGATGATACTGATAGGCTTTTGGCTCAGATTTTTGAGGTACTGTCTATCTCTCCCCCGGTCGCGGCTCCTAAACAGCGGGGGGAATTGTTTCATATTGCTAAGCCACGTTTCGAGTTCCCTGAGCTGGCTAATTTTAATAATCTCGTGCTCAAGGAATGGGAGCATCCTAGCAGGCTCCCCGGAGTTGGGATAAGAGGTATCCCTTTCCTGCTGATGTGGTAAAGCGTTGGTCATCCCCTCCAGGGGTGGATGCCCCAATCCTGGGTTTGTCTAACACCTCTGTCATGCATTCCCCTGACTCTACTACAGTGAGGGATAGTGAGGACTGGCGGATTGATCAGCTGGCGTCCCATGCCTTTGCCTGTGTGGGGACGGCGCTGCGCCCGGTTTGTGCCTCTGCCATTACAGCTGTGGCTATTAGGACCCTGCTTAGAAGTGTCTTAGATGGTGCTCCTGATGATATGTCTAGTGAAGAGTTTAATGCACTCTCTCGTTGTGAGGTATTTGTTGCTTATGTCCTCTCTGCCTTGGATGATACCATTAGGATGTGTGGCAGAGCCTCTGCCATGGTGGTGGCTATACGCTGCTCGGTTTGGCTGCGCCAGTGGGCAGCTGACAGCGCTGCCAAGAAGGCTCTCACTGGTTTTCCCTTCAAAGGGCTGCGCCTATTTGGCGACCACCTGGACCTGTTTGTTAAAGGAGGCAGGTTACCCCAGCGCAGGAGGCAGTCTCGGCCCTTTCGGAGCCCAGGCTCCTTTTCCTCCCCGTACCGTGGATCCAGACAGGGGAGGGAGGTCTCCTTTACTGGTGCCCGAGGAGATTTCTGGGGTAGGGGCAGAGGACGTGGACGCCCTGGCTCATCCTGGGCCTCCAAGCCTAAGCCTTCCTCCAAGCCCCCTCAGGCATGAAGGGGCGCCCTCACCCATCCGGGTGGGGGGACGGCCTCAGCACTTAGCTCACGTCTGGAGGCTTCATGTCTCAGACCGGTGGATTCAGGAAGTAGTGTCCTCCGGTTACAAGATAGAGTTTGCTGCCTGGCCGCCCCCAAGATTCGTCAGATTCCGGATGTCTCAGGACCCCTTGTCAGCTCAGGCTCTGATTCTGGTGGTGCAAAGCCTTCTGGAGCTCGGGGTCATCTGTCAGGTCCCCTTACGAGAAAGGGGCAAAGGGTTCTATTCCAACCTTTTCACCGTGCCCAAAAGAGATGGGTCAGTCAGGCCCATCCTGGACTTGAAGATCCTCAACAAATTTGTCAGGTGCAGGCGCTTTCGCATGGAAACTTTGCGCTCTGCTATCAGTTGCCTGCGTCCAGGGGACTTCATGACCTCTGTGGACATCAAGGATGCTTACCTTCATATTCCTGTTCTCCAAGGTCATCAAAAATTCCTCAGGTTCACTCTGGAGGATCAGCACTACCAATTTGTGGCATTGCCCTTCGGTCTCACTTCAGCTCCCAGAGTGTTCACCAAGGTGCTGGCGGGAGTGATGGCTCTGCTCAGGTCTCAGGGCATTCGCGTGCTGCCCTATTTGGTCAACATTCTCATCACTTCTCAGTCCCTCCAACAGGCAAAGCTGGATACTCAGCTAGTAGTGTCCACTCTGGAGTAATTTGGCTGGGTGATCAACCATCCCAAGTCTTCCCTATCTCCCTCCTTGGTGGCACCCTTCCTGGGAATGAATCTGGCTACAGTTCAGGCAAGGATTTTTCTTCCTCAGCAGAAGGTAGACAGTCTGCAGTGCTAGCGCTGGTTCAGTTCCTGCTATCTTGCCCTCATCCCTCTATCAGGCAGGGAATGCAGCTAGTGGGCCTGATGGTGTCATGCTTCGAGGTGGTCCCTTATGCGCAGTTTCACATGAGGCCTCTGCAATGCCACCTCTTGTCACTATGGGACAAGGATCCTGCGTTCCTGAACCAGGTCCTTGTTCTGTCCCCCCTAGCCAGGAGGTCTCTCTCGTGGTGGCTGGACCCCAGGAATCTGTTGACGGGCAGATCCTTTCTGGCCCCCTGCTGGGAGACGGTCACCACGGATGCTAGTCTGACGGGTTGGGGGGCTTCTGGAAGTCCCTACAGTTCCAAGGGTGCTGGGGCCCTCAGGAGGCCCACACGCCCATCAACATTCTGGAATTGAGGGCGATCAGGTTGGTTCTGGCCCACTTGACCCAACACCTTCGGGGCCTGCCTGTTCAGGTACGCTCGGACAACCAGACGGCGGTTGCCTACATCAATCATCAGGGAGGGACCCGGAGCAAGGGGGCCCTCCAGGAAGCGTCTCTGATCCTGTCCTGGGCGGAGGACAATGTTCCCTGCATCTCAGCTGTGTACATTCCGGGGGTGGAGAATCTGCAGGCAGACTCTCTGAGCAGGGGGACCTCTCGCCTGGGAGAGTGGTCCCTCTGCGACAGGGTGTTTCGATCTCTGTGTCACCGTTGGGGTCAACCAGATGTGGATCTGTTTGCATCCCGTCACAATCACAAGCTCCCAGCCTTTGTCTCCCTGTCCCAGGATCCTCTGGCCTTGGCCACAGATGCTCTAGCAATGTCATGGCAGGGCTTTCAGCTTCTGTAGGTCTTTCCCCCATTCCCCCTGTTGGGCAGGGTTCTGCGCAAGATAGTTCAGGAAGGGGTGCCAGCTATCCTGGTGGCTCCCAGGTGGCCAAGAAAAGTGTGGTTCGCAGACGTAGTGCAGCTGGCAGTAGATCAGTACGCTCTGCCCAGGGTTCCAGACCTGCTCACTCAGGGACATTTACGCCATCCCAATTTACAAACTCTGGCCTTGACGGCCTGACTGTTGAAACCTCCATCTTGATGGAAAAGGGGCTGTCTGCCTCTGTTGCCTCTGTTGCTAACACCATGATCAGGGCTAGGGTTTGGCATGCCTACATTGACTGGTGTGAGTCTCGGTCTCTTCCCTGTCGTGTTTTCTCTATTCCCAGGATCATGGAGTTCCTCCAGCATGGTTTGGATCTGGGGCTTCAACTCAGTACTCTGAAGCCCTGGCTGTTTTCTTCCAGAGATATTTTGCTCAGCATTCTCTGATCAGGACTTTTTTCCAGGGGGTTTCTCATGTGCGTCCCCCACGTAAGCCTATGTTGCCTGTCTGGGATTTGAACTTGGTCCTGTCTGCCTTGCAGGGTGCTCCCTTTGAACCTGTGCAGGAGGCTGCTTTGGCCATTCTTACTCTCAAGGTTGTCTTTTTGGTGGCTATCACTTCTGTTAGGCGTGTTTCTGAGTTGGCGGCGCTTTCCATCCAGCCCCCCTACTTTAAGAGACACCAGGACAAGGTGGTGTTTCGCTTCAAGCCAGATTTTCTGCCTAAGGTTGTGTCTGCCTTTAATCTGAATCAGGACATTGTTCTACCTTCCTTGTGCCCTAATCCTAATAACGCTAAGGAGAGGGTTTTGCATTCCTTGGATGTGGTTAGGAGTCTGAAGTACTATCTGGTGGCTACTGCAGCTTTCAGAAAAACTGATGCTCTCTTTGTGGTCCCTTCTGGTCCCAGGAAGGGTCTGGCTCCTGCTAAATCTACTATCAGCAAATTGATCCGTCAGGCTGTGATTCAGGCCTACACTGTTAAGGGGAAGAATCCTCCCTTCCGCCTTACTGCTCATTCTACTTGTGCTATTGGTGCCTCTTGGGCTTTTCAGCACCAGGCTTCTGTTGAACAAGTTTGCAAGGCCACTACTTGGTTTTCTGTTCATACTTCTTCAAAGTTTTACAAGGTTGATGTTAGGGCCTCAGCTGATGCTGCTTTTGGCCGCAAGGTTCTGCAGACGGCAGTGGTCTGACCTGTCTGCTGTTACCTTTTGGGATCCCACCCTACTTTATGAACACTGCTATTGGATGTCCCAAGAGTAAAGAATCTTCTCTGGAGCAGGACGTATTGTATACTAAGAATAATACAATTCTGTGATTATTCACCTGTAGAATTGTTATTATGAGTATACAGTACGTCCTTCTCCAACCCACCCTTGGTTCATTATCCTTGGATCCCCTGTATGGTGATTGTTCTCTTTGATAGTTGCTAGTTGGTTCTGTTATCATTCTCCCGGCTTCTTGTTAACTGCTTTTCAATACTGGGGATTTGTGGGAGGTCCCGGGTATTTGAGGGGCCGGGAGGAGCCAATTTTGCGGTCTCTGCAGTCCAGCGCCATCTGGCGGAGTATTACCCAAGAGTAAAGAATCTTCTCTGGAGCAGGATGTACTGTATACTCATAATAACAATTCTACAGGTGAGTAATCACAGAATTGTATTTTTTTTTACCAGGGAATGGGATGGGGCATAATGCCACACTTCATATGAAAGGGATGGGGGGTAATGCGACACTTCATATGGGAATGGGATGGGGCGTAATACCACACTGCCTATGGGAATGGGATGGGGCGTAATACCACACTGCCTATGGGAATGGGATGAGGAATAATGCCATATGGGAATGGGATGGGGGTAATGCCACACTGCCTATGGGAATGAGATGGGGTGTAATGCCACACTGCCTATAGGAATGGTATTTGGTGTAATGCCACACTACCTATGGAAACGGGATGGGGGTAATACCACACTGCCTGTAGGAATGGGATGGGGTGTAATGCCACACTGCCTTTGAGAATGGGATAGGGTAATGCCACACTGCCTATATGGGGAAATGGAGGGGGAATGCCATGCTACCTATAATGCGAAATGGAATGGGGGGGTGCCGCACTGTCTATAGTAATGGGATGGTGGGTAATGCCACACTGCCTATATGGGGAATGGGAGGGGGAATGCTATGCTGCCTATAATGTGGAATGGATTGAGGGGGGTGCCTCACTGTCTATAGGAATGGGATGGGGGTATACCACACTGCCTATGGGAATGGGATGAGGAAATGCCACTCTGCCTATGTGGAATGGGAATGCAGCACTGCCTGTAATTGGGGGATTCTGCACCTTGCCTATTATTTGATCATTGTGGGTGTTTTAGCACAACATTTATGGTTTAGAATATTTTTTTCTTATTGTTCTGCTTCATATCCTAGGTGCGTCTTATGTGTGGCACATCTTATTGGGCCAGAAATATGGTAATTTAAAATGTCTTTGTGGCGTGTTGCAAAAAAAATAGTGCTAAAACATTAGTGGCTCAGCAACATGCTGAAAAATGTGTAAATTATATTTTGTACTACTCTTATTGGCACCAATGTGGCGTAGTCTGGCAGAAGTACTTTTTTGTCATGTAAAAAAATCAGACCAAAAAGAATAATTTCAGAACTTTTTCCACCTTTAATGTCACCTAAAATTCGATTGCAAACAAACTGCAATCTTTTAGGATGGATAAAAAAAATTAAAAGGTAAAATAATGTTGTATAATGGACACACAAATTGTTGGAAATCCAACTCTGAACTGAGAGAGAACCTTCTGGGACATCCTGAGCAAGCAAACAAACAACGCCTCCCTGCACATCGACAAACACAGGGGCAGCCAACTGTGGGCTTCACTTTCATAGGTTTATTGCCCTCTTCACTGCTTTCAGTGGCCCTCAAGTTCTTCCTGCTACCTACAGTACTGCTGATCATCCTCCAGTCCTCGCTGCCTTCTCCACTGCCACTGAATAGCCCACCATTGTTGGCAATTGTCCTCTGGTCCTTGACACCTTCTTCACTGCTGCTGAAGTGTCCAACACTGCTGCTGATCATCCTCTAGTTTATACCATCCTCTGTGCTGCTGCCCATCACCCTATATTTCTCACAATCTTCATTGGTTCTGCTAACCTGGCCATGAGTAGGTCTACAGGGGACCTGGATCACCAGTCCAGTGGAGGGTGCCCACCAGTTAATCACCCTGAGTGAGGGCACTTGCCTGGGTACACCCAGTGCTGGTGGCAGCACTGGGTGGACCTAACCACTCCATTCCAATCATTTGTAGCTAAAACTAAGTAATATATCAAATATTATATTTTAATGTCTTATGGGCTTCTGTGTTTAAATGTAGTGTCCAGGCCGGTCATTATACGTTTATCTTCCACACAAGGGTGTCATCCATGTGTGCTGCTGAAGTTGTTCAGATCATGACCCTCTTCTGTAGGCAAATTTCTGAAATGTATTTATGCATGACCACCTTTTTTCACCCTGAGTGGTGGACCTATCACCATCACGCCTCTTGCATCAGACTATGTGGGACACACATTAGAGAGAAGTCTGAAGCATGGCTGTATAACAGGAGACTAGAGAGAATTACAGCTATTCTTTTCTGAGAGATCAGACTGGCAAAAATCAACTGTCAGGAAAGAAAGACACAGATATTGTGATTTTACGGTCTGGCTGTATAGTTTCTGGTGCTGGGCTTTATGTGGTCTTGAGGTGGCTTCCCTCAGCTAACTAATACAAGGCTGCTAGAAGCGCCCAGGGCTGTTCTCCACCGACTTATTCGGATAGGTCTGCGCCTCAGCATTTATAATAATCCAAATAATTTAGGAGAAGAAGTCAGTGAAGCTGCAGATGAAAGCATACCAAATATCCATTCCCTTCAGGAACTATACCTAAAATGGAAAGCATTGCATTTTAACATGATTGCACAACACTCTCACATTCATTTAGCATTTATGAATATTACTACACTAATGTACATTTTTCTCTTGCAGGAAACCCATTAATATTCACAAGATGTAGATAAACCTTCTCAGTATGAAATAGGAGCCTTTCTGTATAAGGATTTACATATTCGAAAGACTTATCCTGTGTGCATAGAAGCGGACAGTGTTCATTCTTAACATTAGGACAATCATTAAGAGTACACTACTACCCCCTGGCTAATTTATTTAGAACAATGTTGTCATTGGGATGTTCCACAGCCTCAAACTTGGATGACAAGATCTTAGCTTGAGCTAAACACTACCATTTGATATTGTTGGTTGATAGATGTCACATGAACTGTTTCGAAACACTAATGACTGCTCAATGTTCAGTATGACTATAACCAATGAAGTGTTGCAAAGGATGAAAGTAGTTAACAGAAGGTTATACTTAGGCCCTTATTTATGAAGGAATAGCGACAGGTAGCGACTGCTGAGTGGCCGGTAATAAGGGCCCCGCCATGAGAACGCCGGCTCCCCACCACAATCACACATTTATCAAGCCAATCCTGCTTAGCGACTGAGATAGCGCCATATAGCGACTCATTCATCATTATTCCAGCCTCAGCCCACAGCGCCAGCGTCCGACCTTGAACAGCGACAGGTATGACCTCTCGCTACCTGGCGCTCTCCAATGCATTTCAATGGAACAATCTTTAAATATTAATAATTAATTGTTATTAATGTTTTTTTTTTTTTTAATGTGAAAAATTCTGTGACCACTTCTGCCATTTTAGATAATTTTTTTAATGGAAAAAAAAATTGTACAGAATTGATATTACAGGTCTGATATTAATGTATTCATATTACTAAATTATTTAAAATACTTTTTTTGTTTTTTTCTGTTTCCAAAAATATGGTGGTTTGGGGGTTAAAAAACTACTTTAACACATCGCCTCCAGCGCTCTGGGGTTTAAACATGCATTTCACAGCGCTTGAATTTTTTGAGCGTGATTTTTTGATGAATATGGTGGGAGCCGGTCGCTATGGCCAGTCGCTATCATGTGCACCCATACATTGCGGAACCTGTCAAATAGCGACTCATAACCTTGTATTCAACATTACGCCGCACCGACTGAGTCGCTGTCAACAACGGCCAAGCACAGCGACTACCAGCGGGCGCTGTGAAAATACAGCTACAGTCGCTCAACTGTCGCTACATGTCGCTATTAATAAATCAGCCTCCCAGTATATACATATTGCCCCCAATTTATAGTAGAATCTCTGGTTTCCTCTTACGCCACTGGAAGATTATCCTGGAATGGCAGGGCTTTTATATAGGGCCAGTAATTCAGCAACATGCATAATGTCTATTAATGCAAGACAATGTTAAAATAATACATAGGTACAGGCATTTCTTTTTTACTGTTACTTTTTTTAATTTAATGTTATGACTGCCACTGTTAAATATACAAAATGCTTCCCATTGTACATTATGGTCAGATTTATTCTCAAGCATCTAAACGATGACTATGGTTCCTGTGCTAATGGACTTCTGCCTAACAGTACTAAAAATGGCTGAATAATCAAGCTCTAAGGTACTTTGTGTTCAGTTTTGTCCTTGAGTTTTTAATAATGTATGTTATGGTATAAAAATAATTTTTGACCAAGAAAAATTTATGTTGAAAAATTCCTGGTTTAAATCATGAACATGTAAGATATGCCTTTTTAAATAAATGTTAATTCCTTATTTATCTTAGCACATCAACAGACTGCCTTGTCTTTCTTTACTTATTTGTAATCATGTATAACTCCTCATATACAGTAAAATGTACATATATGGGCTCCTTGCATTGTGGTGCAATGTCAATGTGCCGTGTGCTATTTTATTACTGTGAATGGAGGGCAACACTACACAGAATATGCATCCATCTGAAAAAACACTTCACTGCAACAGATCTGGTGTTGTCACCCCATATGGGGAAAATGACTTCTCTGATGCCCTTGTGTTTCACTGTGCCTGTGGCAGACTTGGGCCAAAAATCAGCCCAGGATTTTACCAGCACCTGGCCTGCCCATGACCAGCCAGTGGCATCTCTGCTGCTTCCTGGCCAGTCAACCAGTGTGCTCTAAGGCTGAGTGAGGGGGTAGAGTGGCGAAGGGTATGGGGGGGCGTGGGGATGCAGGGATTAGATGGGAGTGTTAGTAGGTAAGGTACCAGCCCAGACTGCCCCAAAGCAGTGCGGCCCACTGGGCAATTGCCCGGATTTCCCTATGGCCAATCTGCCCCTGCACTGTGCTGAGAAGCAGAAGCTATGTACATCAGTGTAAGATTTATATGCAATAAATGTGTTAGCTGTAACAATAACCTATATTTTTTCATATTTTGTATATACAAAGATTTTCTGATTGTCTTGGAGTTCATGTAACATAGCCATCACCAACCTATAGATCTTTAGGAAGGCATATCTAGTGTAAATATAGGTACAGTACAGCAAATAAAAATGCCTCATGGGGAGTTTTATCCTCTGAGACACCTGTCTTCTGTTTGCCCCTTAAAATGCCCAAGAATCAGGCATTATACTCACCCCTTTGCATTCCTGGGTCTGGGTTCATTAACTCCTGCCCAAAACCCATGAGTGTGGGGGAATAATATATATACCAGTATATATATATAGTTTTATTGAATGATTTAAAAACTATACTTCTAACTATAATCTAACTAATGATAAAGCAATTAGGTAATTTAATTAACAAATTAAGAAACTAATCACATACTATACATATTACAAAAACGTGATGTGGGTGACTAGCAACCCACTAATGGAGACGACCCTCCCAAATTGTGAGAAAACCTGGGGACAAAAGAGAGAAGAAAAAAAAAAAAAAAAAAGGAAGGTTAGGTCAATGGGCTACTGATGAAAGGGTGTTCCCTGCACATCAGAAGCACACTTGCAGCAATTGGAGGCTGGTGCGGGGAGCGGGCCCCAATACTAAAGCTAATACACTGGTTTGGGGTGGGGATTAACTGGGCTTCCCCTAGTTAGGTTTCCTTGAAAACCCAGGGCTCCACATCCTATGACCTCGCCCATGGAATTGATAAGATATTATATTAAAAACAAGTTCATTTTATTGGTACATATACATATAAAAACACAATGGTTGATAACCACATCACAACTACTTGTATACAAGATAATGCCTGTTTTTTCAACTGGATAGCCAGGCAACCAGTATAACAATTTTACAAGATATTCCAACACAAATGTAAAAAATGTTGCTTGCGTGTCTCAAAAGGGGGCAAACTAGTTTCGCCTGTCTGTAGGCTTCGTCAGTGCCCTTAACATCAATCCTATAAGGACATGTATATATATCATAGTATCAAAGTAACCATTCAAAGACTTTTTCAAAAAACATGCTTCATTTGATATCTCATTATACATTAGTATGCATGGATTCATACCTCTATTGATTGAGATGGTAGATGCAACTGGGGCCAGCTCATGTTTACTGTGGTGTAGCCAGTTCAATTGTATTAGGGCTGTTATAAAGCCCAGGTGTGTGGATCATAGTAAAGCCCATAGTGCATTCCAAAAGCCCATAAGGGTTGATAACACCTGCATTGATAGGAACAGATTGCCTCATGAGTGTCTCTATCAGTTATATAGCCGGTAAATTCGGTCAGGATAAAGTGTTTATAAAGGTGATGAAAGTAAAATAGCAGATGCCCTTACCTTGTATACTCAATGAGGCGTGGGGAGAGGCGCACCCAGTGCCTGTTACCTCCTGTCCTAGAAGCAGCAGCGCCGTGTAGTGCGTGCTGATACACTGGCCGCAGTTAAATAATGGCCAGTGTGTGATGTCAAACACACTCAGCTGAGTGTTAGCTCCGTCCCTCCCCCCCCCCTCCCCTCCCGGGGTCTGCTGGGGGTTGCTAGGGGGGACGGGAGCCCAACACAATCCCAGCGCCGCACCTCCCCCGACGGGCGGGGCTCATGCCAGCCTCCGTCAGCCAGTAAGGTGACCGGCGCTAGAGCTCCCACACGGCGCCGTCACGTGTCTCCTGCGAGGCGCCATTTTGGTGAAGACAAGTGCAGGGATTTAGACTTAATTCATAAGAGCAAGGTAAAATGGCGATCTCAGTCGCACAGATATATTAATTAATGACCTCTAGCAAAGTATAAGCCTAGCTGGCAGTATTTGTAAGTGGCCTTAGACTACGGGATATGCCATGATACTTATGATGTCTTGCTGATAGTTCTAAAGTGCCTTGAGGCAGTTGTCCACATTGTAGGGGGAATTTGTGCCCCCCAGAACACAGTATATCTACATATGGCGTTTAAAAAGTGTAACTGGCCGTTGTTGTACGTATGGATGGCCTCCCTTATAGCCATATACATATATGCCTGCTAAACTCCATTACTGACGCTATGTCATATGGACAAAAATGCCGCCTCACCATACGCCTAGGACACGTGAGTGTTATTAAATCCCCAAAGGCCAATCCGCACTGGGCATTAAAGCTGTATAAATGAAAACATTGTTGATTTGGTTTAAGCCACATAATCGCTACTGCTGCAAACTTGTGCCCATGGGCTGGCATCCAGTGCATCTACCATATACAGCATATGGAAAAAAAAAATGTGATGTGGTTATCAACCATTGTGTTTTTATATGTATATGTACCAATAAAATGAACTTGTTTTTAATATAATATCTTATCAATTCCATGGGCGAGGTCATAGGATGTGGAGCCCTGGGTTTTCAAGGAAACCTAACTAGGGGAAGCCCAGTTAATCCCCACTATACATATTATACAAGTCAAGACCAAGAACTTAAAGCTAAGAAACAAACAAAATCTTGCTTACCGACCTCCTTGTGGATCAATCATCAAATGTAGGGGCCCCAGGGACAGCAAAGTTAAAAGTCTCAATAGCTAAATTTCAGTGCAATGCATCCACTCTTGAGGTAAAACACAGCCTTAGACAGGAAGCAGCAAAAGGTAAGTGGTATCACTCCAAAACATCTATGACTAAGGATTAGCGCATACATGCCCAACCTGCGGCCCGGGGGCCACATGAGGCCCTCAAAGCCATCTGACGTGGCCCCTGATATGCTGTGGGGAAAGTGGGAGGGGTAAATTGAACTGTTGTGTAAAGGTAGTTAAAAAGAGGTACAGTAGGGACGGCAATGGCACAGTGGTATAGAAGTGGCTGTTATTCTGACTCACCAGATGGCAGTAATGTGAATCCTGTAGACAGCTCCACATTCCTTGTGTGTGTCTGTGATGGATATTTTCTTTACTCCATAAGGCTTGGCAGATAGCTTACTCAATTGCTCAAGGATCACGTGGATAAGTTTCAAAATCTTTATTTCAGTACAAAATCTTGCAGCAAAACATCTTACAGCAGGAATCTTCACATGTACATTGGATTCAGCAGGAAACTTGTGATATAACCCATACAAAGGCAGTAGGTAGAAAAACTGTAGCTGCAGAAAGGAGCAGCAGGTGTGCACTGCTTGAATGCCAAACTAGAAATGGCTGTGGGAGAGGGGGAGAAGGGAGGAGTTACTTGCATCACAGCAAGACTAAGGGAGCCAGGAATGGACAAAGAGAATTAAAGGCACACTGCTCAGCCTATGTAATTAAACATTATGTTAAACAGTTACCCCAGGTAAAACAAAATACACATCGTAAGACATGACAGCGGTGGCTTGGAGGAACACAGAGAGATTAATTGGACAACCCCACCCCTGAGTGAAATGTTCGGCACAATAACTTGGTAAAATTGTTTTTCTATAATAGCTGTATGCTAAGCATTGGTGGGAGCATACCGTATTTTTCACCATATAAGACGCACCTAAGATTTGGAGGAGGAAAATAAGAAAACAATTATTTAAACCAAAAACACACCATTACAAACAGTGTGGCATTCCCCCTATTCCATTCCTATAGGCAGTGTGGCATCCCCCCCCCCATCCCATTCCCCATATAAGCAGCGTGGCATTCCCCCCCTATTCCCATAGGCCTTGTGGGATACCCCAATGGCATAGGCAGTGTGGCATCCCCCCCATCCAATTCCCCATATAGGCAGTGTGGCACCCTCTATCCTATTCCCCATATAGGCAGTGTGGCAGCCCCTATCCCATTCCCCATATAGGCAGTGTGGCATTCCCCCCTCCAAATCCCATATAGGCAGTGTGGCATTCCCCCCTCCCATTCCCATATAGGCAGTGTGGCATCCCCCCCTCCAAATCCCCGGTATAGGCAGTGTGCCCCCCCATTATCATAGGCATTGTTGCATTCCCCCCCTCCCATTTCCATAGGTAGTGTGGTATTCCCCCTCCCCCCAATTCCATAGGTAGTGTGGCATTCCCCCCCCCCAATTTCCATAGGTAGTGTGGCGATCCCCTCCCCCCATTTCCATAGATAGTGTGGCGATCCCCTTCCCCCATTTCCATAGGTAGTGTGGCGATACCCTTCCCCCATTTCCATAGGTAGTGTGGCATTCCCCCTCCCTCCATTACCATAGGTAGTGTGGCATTCCACCTCCCCCCATTTCCATAGGTAGTGTGGCAATCTCCTCCCCCCATTTCCATAGGTAGTGTGACGATCCCCTCCCCCCATTTCCATAGGTAGTGTGGCATTCCCCCTCCCCCCATTTCCATAGGTAGTGTGGCATTCCCCCTCCCCCCATTTCCATAGGTAGTGTGGCAATCTGCTCCCCCCATTTCCATAGGTAGTGTGGCATTCCCCCCCCCCCAATTTCCATAGGTAGTGTGGCGATCCCCTCCCCCCATTTCCATAGGTAGTGTGGCGATCCCCTTCCCCCATTTCCATAGGTAGTGTGACGATCCCCTCCCCCATTTCCTTAGGTAGTGTGGCATTCCCCCTCCCTCCATTACCATAGGTAGTGTGGCATTCTCCCTCCCCCATTTCCATAGGTAGTGTGGCAATCTCCTCCCCCCATTTCCATAGGTAGTGTGACGATCCCCTCCCCCATTTCCTTAGGTAGTGTGACGATCCCCTCCCCCATTTCCTTAGGTAGTGTGGCATTCCCCCTCCCTCCATTACCATAGGTAGTGTGGCATTCCCCCTCCCCCCATTTCCATAGGTAGTGTGACGATCTCCTCCCCCCATTTCCATAGGTAGTGTGGCATTCCCCCTCCCTCCATTACCATAGGTAGTGTGGCATTCCCCCTCCCTCCATTACCATAGGTAGTGTGGCATTCCCCCTCCCCCCATTTCCATAGGTAGTGTGGCAATCTGCTCCCCCCATTTCCATAGGTAGTGTGGCATTCCCCCTCCCTCCATTACCATAGGTAGTGTGGCATTCCCCCTCCCCCCATTTCCATAGGTAGTGTGGCAATCTGCTCCCCCCATTTCCATAGGTAGTGTGGCAATCTGCTCCCCCCATTTCCATAGGTAGTGTGGCAATCTCCTCCCCCCATTTCCATAGGTAGTGTGGCATTCCCCCTCCCTCCATTACCATAGGTAGTGTGGCATTCCCCCTCCCCCCATTCCTATAGATAGTGTGGCATTCCCCCTCCCCCCATTTCCATAGGTAGTGTGGCAATCTCCTCCCCCCATTTCCATAGGTAGTGTGGCAATCTTCTCCCCCCATTTCCATAGGTAGTGTGACGATCCTCTCCCCCCATTTCCATAGGTAGTGTGGCAATCCCCTCCCCCCATTTCCATAGGTAGTGTGACGATCCCCTCCCCCCCATTTCCATAGGTAGTGTGGCATTCCCCCTCCCCCCATTTCCATAGGTAGTGTGGCAATCCCCTCCCCCCATTTCCATAGGTAGTGTGACGATCCCCTCCCCCCCATTTCCATAGGTAGTGTGGCATTCCCCCTCCCCCCATTTCCATAGGTAGTGTGGCAATCCCCTCCCCCCATTCCCATAGGTAGTGTGGCATTCCCCCTCCCCCCATTCCCATAGGTAGTGTGGCATTCCCCCTCCCCCCATTCCCATAGGTAGTGTGGCAATCTCCTCCCCCCATTTCCATAGGTAGTGTGGCATTCCCCCTCCCCCCATTCCCATTGGCAGTGTGGCATTCCCCCTCCCCCCCATTTCCATAGATAGTGTGGCATTCCCCCTCCCCCCATTCCCATAGGTAGTGTGGCATTCCCCCTCCCTCCATTTCCATAGGTAGTGTGGCATTCCCCCTCCCCCCATTTCCATAGGTAGTGCGGCATTCCCCCTCCCCCCATTTCCATAGGTAGTGTGGCATTCCCCCTCCCCCCATTTCCATAGGTAGTGTGGCATTCCCCCTCCCCCCATTTCCATAGGTAGTGTGGCATTCCCCCTCCCCCCATTTCCATAGGTAGTGTGGCATTCCCCCTCCCCCCATTTCCATAGGTAGTGTGGCATCCCCCCCCCATTTCCATAGGTAGTGTGGCATTCCCCCTCCCCCCATTTCCATAGGTAGTGTGGCATTCCCCCTCCCCCCATTTCCATAGGTAGTGTGGCATTCCCCCCCCCCCATTTCCATAGGTAGCGTGGCATTCCCCCTCCCCCCATTTCCATAGGTAGTGTGGCATTCCCCCTTCCCCCATTTCCATAGGTAGTGTGGCATTCCCCCTCCCCCCATTTCCATAGGTAGTGTGGCATTCCCCCTCCCCCCATTTCCATAGGTAGTGTGGCATCCCCCCCCCCATTTCCATAGGTAGCGTGGCATTCCCCCTCCCCCCATTTCCATAGGTAGCGCGGCATTCCCCCTCCCCCCATTTCCATAGGTAGTGTGGCATTCCCCCTCCCCCCATTTCCATAGGTAGTGTGGCATTCCCCCTCCCCCCATTTCCATAGGTAGTGTGGCAATCTCCTCCCCCCATTTCCATAGGTAGTGTGGCATTCCCCCTCCCCCCATTTCCATAGGTAGTGTGGCATTCCCCCTCCCCCCATTTCCATAGGTAGTGTGGCATTCCCCCTCCCCCCATTTCCATAGGTAGTGTGGCATCCCCCCCCCCATTTCCATAGGTAGTGTGGCATTCCCCCTCCCCCCATTTCCATAGGTAGTGTGGCATTCCCCCTCCCCCCATTTCCATAGGTAGTGTGGCATTCCCCCTCCCCCCATTTCCATAGGTAGTGTGGCATTCCCCCCCCCCCCATTTCCATAGGTAGCGTGGCATTCCCCCTCCCCCCATTTCCATAGGTAGTGTGGCATTCCCCCTTCCCCCATTTCCATAGGTAGTGTGGCGATCCCCCTTCCCTCATTTCCATAGGCTGTGTGGCACCCCCTAAAAGTGAAAAAGTAAAACTCACCTCTCTGCCGACACCGCTCCGCTGACAGCGATGGCAGCGGTGGGGCCAGAGACAGCGCCAGCCGCTCCTCCAGCTGCTGCCTCTTCGGTGCAGGCCACGCCCACCTGCTGCACTGACCTGGGTGCTCGCGTGTGCCCAGCCGGAAGAGGCAGCAGATGGAGGAGCGGCGGGTGCTGTCTCTGGCCCAGCCGTTGCCATCGCTGCCGGTAAAAGACATGGGTCGCAGGGACGGGGACAGAGCCCGCCGATCCTCTCTGTTCTCCTGGCCTCCCGCAGTGTGGCAGGCAACGCGGGAGCGCCTGTAATAGGTGAGTTTCCTCAGCACGTGTATTGCTAGCATGTGGGGATTGTTACATATACATTTAGGGGTGTGATTGTTATAGAAAATATTCATTATGCTATTACAAATATAACAATACAGAACCCATTCATTGTGGCCCCACGACCAGTTTCCAAATCATTTGAGTGGCTCATGCTCATCAAAAGGTTGAGCACCCCTGGACTAATGTATCTTGTCCGAAATGCACCAGAGAACCCTATGTATCCATTACCCAGGTCTGAAGTCATGCTCTGATTTTTGCTGCATTTTCACATTTGTAAGGATTACTGCTGTTTTTTATTGCTGGAATAAAAGTGGACTATTCATCCTGGCGTGCGGCCATAGCTTTCTTACACAGGGAGCATCCAGCTTATATAGCTTAACAGCCCACATGACTGGCTCACACGGGCACAGTAAATATTATGTGGGCATACTAGTTCTTAATGTTTAACATGCTGTGCATAGAAAATACACAAAACCCCTTTCCACTTTCTAAGCACAACAATACTAACAGATGCAATAAAAATTATTTAAATATATTTTTATTATGTTCAAATCAACTAAACTAAGAACATCTTCTAAAAAGCATATACAAGAGGCCATCCAGTAGAGGGCAGTATTGATTTTTATAAATAGTTAGAAATAAATATCTTAACGGCTGTTGTTTATAAAATAAACTCCATATCTATCGTGCACAATGTGAAAACGTCATCTACATACAATACTGTAAGTGTTAGATGAATAAATGGATAAATAAATATTTAGCCGATATTAATGGCACATAAAGTGCCTTTGCACAATGTATTGGCAAACAGATTGTCCCTGATATAAAGCACATAGCGACCAAGGTAAATAGGAGTAGGCGAGTAGGTGTGTATGGCGAGGAGGGTGTGCTCGTCCCCACTGTGTAATACTATATATCTATACTATGAGATCTATACTATGAGATCTCTGATGCTGCAGACAGGGAAAAGGTGACACCAGTCACTAGGGAAAAATCTGCAGCATCAGATAGGAGCTGCCCAACACTTTTTCCTCATTCCATGAATGCGGAAGTGGAATGCATGGACACGCCAAAGCGTTTTAAAATTCATTTTAGAATTGCTGTTACATCCAGAGCCTGAGCACAATACACAATAAGTTACTTTGTTGAAAAGGAAAGTCCTTAGAACCCCAATCAGCCGCACTCATGCCTTGTAAAAAAAGAAATAAAAACTGCTGCTATGACTACTGCTTAGGTTAAGGAGCTCACTCACACTTACACATGCCCAGCAGCAGTAATGCAATTATCTGCAACATAATTTATTTACGAAGAACCAACAGGAGGGGAATGGGCCAATCCCAAACCGAGTCGCTCACTCCCCCCCCCCCCCCCCCCGCATATGTTGACCACACCTGAACAAACTAGGGTACACAATGTTACCCGGTAGGCTGGTATGGAAAACAAGGTGTTGACAATAGTTCAAAGAAATTTTGGTGGTGGGGGCTAGGCCTGCCCACACCAAAGAACCACCTTTGAGTCCAACCACGCCAAGACTTTTCAAATATATTCAATTAAAATCTTGATTTTATTTATAAGGCATCTACATCAATTTACCATTTCACCATTTGCTGTGATACCTTTGGGTGTTACCACATACCCCAGGTATCAGCAGAGGGTCAGTAATCAATAATAAAACCCATACACTCAAAGTCACATCAACAATCATATAATGTACAATCACAATAATAAAAAAACATTTTTTGTATAACACATACATACACTAAGTCTGCACGACAGATGAAAACTGCTTCCATAAAATGCACAGTTGCTAACCTTAAAAAGACATTAAAAATTGCTAGATCCGCTAAGTTTCTAAAAAAATTAAAAAAAAAAAAGGTGTATAAAAGCCCCATTACTCCCAGTGACAACTGGAACATCTATTGTAATGCAATTTTCTTTCCCGGGGGCTCCCTCAAACTGAAGAAGAGCTTTAGGAGATTTTCAGATAAAATATAACTGCTATGCTCACCTTGCAGTTTTTCAAGAAAAACAACCCTTTACATTTGAAATACCTCATCATAAACCATATTCTCTGGAAGTACACACCTCAAGCTTTCTAGGCATACCATGCTTGTTGACATGGGCACATTTTCTGCAAGTAATCCCTCAAATTCTTTGGTTGCAAAGAATCAAAGCCACTTTTTCCTAAAAAAATTATATGCAAACTAGAAAAAAAGTTACATTTGTGTGTGGGTGACTGATTGTCTTAGAAAATCTTCGTTATGCTATTCAGAATGCAAAACTCTGAATCCTCAACCTATTTATTGTGGCCCGTGACCTGTTCCCAAATCACAAAGTGGCTTATGCTATGCTTTGGTCTGCTTTAAGGAAGTCCAACAGTGCCCAGTGCCTCTAAAGTGGAGTTTAAGTGCTAAGGGACGCTGTGTAGAGAGTTGTGATGCAACTATTCTGTGATCTGCTGACATGTTGTAATCTGAAGAGAGTTAGGATAAAGGCATCTTTACTTTAATTTTTTTTTCTGGAAATCACCAATGAGATCTGCAAAGATTAAGTGCACCTCTCACCCACCCCAGGTCCAAGAACCCCCATCGCTCCTCACATCCTCTGCCACTGGAATAATACTCACTGGAAGACTCACCTTTCGGGATGAGCTGACCCAGTGAAGTTCGGGTTCGCCAAGTTCAGCCGAACTTGCCGCCAACGTTCTGTTCGGGGCCCGGACTGGATCCGAACCTGAACCCGAACCACATTGAAATCAATAGGGAGCACTGTCTGCAGGGAGCACCAGGGCCATGTCTGTAGGTTCCACAAACCACACAAAATATTTTTGTTATTCTTAATTTAAATTATACTCACATGTCCCTGTCTTCCATCTTCTGTCCCCCACCAGGCACCGTCTTCCTCAGATCCAGCGGGTCTTCATTGTCCCATGCCCCCTCCATCGTATAGATGTGGTGGTGCCAGACGTCAGAAGCTGACGGCTGCACCACCATTTGGATGAAGGGGAAAAACAGGTTCCCCTTCTGATCATTCCAGCTCCTGGCTAGGGACTCCATGATGAGCCGCCGGGGAGAGTCTTTTATACTAAGAGACGGGCCTCTCTGGAATCTCCCCAATGTCACTTATGATGTCACAAAAGGGCAGAGGCTTACAAGGGATTTTCCTGTGCAAACACCTCTAGGCCCCTCCCCTTTTTGACATCATAGGTCAGGGCATCATCTTCCATGGCAGACTGTGGCAGAGCCCCCCCCCCATCATCTTCCATAGCAGACTGTGGCAGAGCCCCCCATCATCTTCCATAGCAGACTGTGGCAGAGCCCCCCATCATCTTCCATAGCAGACTGTGGCAGAGCGCCCCCATCATCTTCCATAGCAGACTGTGGCAGAGCCCCCCATCATCTTCTATAGCAGACTGTGGCAGAGCCCTCTATCATCTTCCATAGCAGACTGTGGCAGAGCCCCCCATCATCTTCCATAGCAGACTGTGGCAGAGCCCCCCATCATCTTCCATAGCAGACTGTGGCAGAGCCCTCTATCATCTTCTATAGCAGACTGTGGCAGAGCCCCCATCATCTTCCATAGCAGACTGTGGCAGAGCCCCCCATCATCTTCCATAGCAGACTGTGGCAGAGCCCCCCATCATCTTCCATAGCAGACTGTGGCAGAGCCCCCCATCATCTTCCATAGCAGACTGTGGCAGAGCCCTCTATCATCTTCCATAGCAGACTGTGGCAGAGGCCCCCATCATTTTCCATAGCAGACTGTGGCAGAGCCCCCTATCATCTTCCATAGCAGACTGTGGCAGAGCCCTCTATCATCTTCCATAGCAGACTGTGGCAGAGCCCTCTATCATCTTCCATAGCAGACTGTGGCAGAGCCCCCCATCATCTTCCATAGCAGACTGTGGCAGAGCCCTCTATCATCTTCTATAGCAGACTGTGGCAGAGCCCCCCATCATCTTCTATAGCAGACTGTGGCAGACCCCTCTATCATCTTCTATAGCAGACTGTGGCAGACCCCTCTATCATCTTCCATAGCAGACTGTGGCAGAGCCCTCTATCATCTTCTATAGCAGACTGTGGCAGAGCCCCCCATCATCTTCCATAGCAGACTGTGGCAGAGCCCTCTATCATCTTCCATAGCAGACTGTGGCAGACCCCTCTATCATCTTCTATAGCAGACTGTGGCAGAGCCCTCTATCATCTTCCATAGCAGACTGTGGCAGAGCCCCCCATCATCTTCCATAGCAGACTGTGGCAGAGCCCTCTATCATCTTCTATAGCAGACTGTGGCAGAGCCCCCCATCATCTTCCATAGCAGACTGTGGCAGAGCCCTCTATCATCTTCTATAGCAGACTGTGGCAGAGCCCCCCATCATCTTCTATAGCAGACTGTGACAGAGCCCTCTATCATCTTCTATAGCAGACTGTGGCAGAGCCCTCTATCATCTTACATAGCAGACTGTGGCAGAGCCCCCCATCATCTTCCATAGCAGACTGTGGCAGAGCCCCCCATCATCTTCCATAGCAGACTGTGGCAGAGCCCCCCCATCATCTTCCATAGCAGACTGTGGCAGAGCCCCCCATCATCTTCCATAGCAGACTGTGGCAGAGCCCTCTATCATCTTCCATAGCAGACTGTGGCAGAGCCCTCTATCTTCCATAGCAGACTGTGGCAGAGCCCCCCATCATCTTCCATAGCAGACTGTGGCAGAGCCCTCTATCATCTTCCATAGCAGACTGTGGCAGAGCCCCCCATCATCTTCCATAGCAGACTGTGGCAGAGCCCTCTATCATCTTCTATAGCAGACTGTGGCAGAGCCCCCCATCATCTTCTATAGCAGACTGTGGCAGACCCCTCTATCATCTTCTATAGCAGACTGTGGCAGACCCCTCTATCATCTTCCATAGCAGACTGTGGCAGAGCCCCCCATCATCTTCCATAGCAGACTGTGGCAGAGCCCTCTATCATCTTCCATAGCAGACTGTGACAGAGCCCCCCATCATCTTCCATAGCAGACTGTGGCCGAGCGCCCTATCATCTTCCATAGCAGACTGTGACAGAGCCCTCTATCATCTTCTATAGCAGACTGTGGCAGAGCCCTCTATCATCTTCCATAGCAGACTGTGGCAGAGCCCCCCATCATCTTCCATAGCAGACTGTGGCAGAGCGCCCTATCATCTTCCATAGCAGACTGTGACAGAGCCCTCTATCATCTTCTATAGCAGACTGTGACAGAGCCCTCTATCATCTTCTATAGCAGACTGTGGCAGAGCCCCCCATCATCTTACATAGCAGACTGTGGCAGAGCCCCCCATCATCTTCCATAGCAGACTGTGGCAGACCCCTCTATCATCTTCCATAGCAGACTGTGGCAGAGCCCCCCATCATCTTCCATAGCAGACTGTGGCAGAGCCCCCCATCATCTTCCATAGCAGACTGTGGCAGAGCCCTCTATCATCTTCCATAGCAGACTGTGGCAGAGCCCTCTATCATCTTCCATAGCAGACTGTGGCAGAGCCCTCTATCATCTTCCATAGCAGACTGTGGCAGAGCCCCCCATCATCTTCCATAGCAGACTGTGGCAGAGCCCCCCATCATCTTCTATAGCAGACTGTGGCAGAGCCTCCCCATCATCTTCTATAGCAGACTGTGGCAGAGCCTCCCCATCATCTTCCATAGCAGACTGTGGCAGAGCCCTCTATCATCTTCTATAGCAGACTGTGGCAGAGCCCCCCATCATCTTCTATAGCAGACTGTGGCAGAGCCCCCCATCATCTTCTATAGCAGACTGTGGCAGAGCCCTCTATCATCTTCTATAGCAGACTGTGGCAGAGCCCCCCATCATCTTCTATAGCAGACTGTGGCAGAGCCTCCCCATCATCTTCCATAGCAGACTGTGGCAGAGCCCTCTATCATCTTCCATAGCAGACTGTGGCAGAGCCCTCTATCATCTTCCATAGCAGACTGTGGCAGAGCCCCCCCATCATCTTCCATAGCAGACTGTGGCAGAGCCCTCTATCATCTTCCATAGCAGACTGTGGCAGAGCCCTCTATCATCTTCCATAGCAGACTGTGGCAGAGCCCTCTATCATCTTCCATAGCAGACTGTGGCAGAGCCCCCCATCATCTTCCATAGCAGACTGTGGCAGAGGCCCCTATCATCTTACATAGCAGACTGTGGCAGAGCCCTCTATCATCTTCCATAGCAGACTGTGGCAGAGCCCTCTATCATCTTCCATAGCAGACTGTGGCAGAGCCCCCCCATCATCTTCCATAGCAGACTGTGGCAGAGCCCTCTATCATCTTCCATAGCAGACTGTGGCAGAGCCCTCTATCATCTTCCATAGCAGACTGTGGCAGAGCCCCCCATCATCTTCCATAGCAGACTGTGGCAGAGCCCTCTATCATCTTCCATAGCAGACTGTGGCAGAGCCCTCTATCATCTTCCATAGCAGACTGTGGCAGAGCCCTCTATCATCTTCCATAGCAGACTGTGGCAGAGCCCCCCATCATCTTCCATAGCAGACTGTGGCATAGCCCCCCATCATCTTACATAGCAGACTGTGGCAGAGCCCCCCATCATCTTCCATAGCAGACTGTGGCAGAGCCCTCTATCATCTTCTATAGCAGACTGTGGCAGAGCCCCCCATCATCTTCTATAGCAGACTGTGGCAGACCCCTCTATCATCTTCTATAGCAGACTGTGGCAGACCCCTCTATCATCTTCCATAGCAGACTGTGGCAGAGCCCCCCATCATCTTCCATAGCAGACTGTGGCAGAGCCCTCTATCATCTTCCATAGCAGACTGTGACAGAGCCCCCCATCATCTTCCATAGCAGACTGTGGCAGAGCGCCCTATCATCTTCCATAGCAGACTGTGACAGAGCCCCCTATCATCTTCCATAGCAGACTGTGGCAGAGCCTCCCCATCATCTTCCATAGCAGACTGTGACAGAGCCCTCTATCATCTTCTATAGCAGACTGTGGCAGAGCCCTCTATCATCTTCCATAGCAGACTGTGACAGAGCCCCCCCATCATCTTCCATAGCAGACTGTGGCAGAGCCCTCTATCATCTTCCATAGCAGACTGTGGCAGAGCCTCCCCATCATCTTCCATAGCAGACTGTGGCAGAGCCCTCTATCATCTTCCATAGCAGACTGTGACAGAGCCCCCCATCATCTTCCATAGCAGACTGTGACAGAGCCCTCTATCATCTTCTATAGCAGACTGTGGCAGAGCCCTCTATCATCTTCCAAAGCAGACTGTGGCAGAGCCCCCCATCATCTTCCATAGCAGACTGTGGCAGAGCGCCCTATCATCTTCCATAGCAGACTGTGACAGAGCCCCCATCATCTTCCATAGCAGACTGTGGCAGACCCCTCTATCATCTTCTATAGCAGACTGTGGCAGAGCCCCCCATCATCTTACATAGCAGACTGTGGCAGAGCCCCACATCATCTTCCATAGCAGACTGTGGCAGACCCCTCTATCATCTTCCATAGCAGACTGTGGCAGAGCCCTCTATCATCTTCTATAGCAGACTGTGGCAGAGCCCCCAATCATCTTCCATAGCAGACTGTGGCAGAGGCCCCCATCATCTTCCATAGCAGACTGTGGCAGACCCCTCTATCATCTTCCATAGCAGACTGTGGCAGAGCCCCCCATCATCTTCCATAGCAGACTGTGACAGAGCCCCCATCATCTTCCATAGCAGACTGTGACAGAGCCCCTTATCATCTTCCATAGCAGACTGTGGCAGAGCCCTCTATCATCTTCCATAGCAGACTGTGGCAGACCCCTCTATCATCTTCCATAGCAGACTGTGGCAGAGCCCCCCATCATCTTCCATAGCAGACTGTGGCAGAGCCCTCTATCATCTTCCATAGCAGACTGTGACAGAGCCCCCCATCATCTTCCATAGCAGACTGTGGCCGAGCGCCCTATCATCTTCCATAGCAGACTGTGACAGAGCCCTCTATCATCTTCTATAGCAGACTGTGACAGAGCCCTCTATCATCTTCCATAGCAGACTGTGGCAGAGCCTCCCATCATCTTCTATAGCAGACTGTGGCAGAGCCCCCCATCATCTTCCATAGCAGACTGTGGCAGAGCGCCCTATCATCTTCCATAGCAGACTGTGACAGAGCCCTCTATCATCTTCTATAGCAGACTGTGACAGAGCCCTCTATCATCTTCCATAGCAGACTGTGGCAGAGCCTCCCATCATCTTCTATAGCAGACTGTGGCAGAGCCCCCCATCATCTTCCATAGCAGACTGTGGCAGAGCCCCCCCATCATCTTACATAGCAGACTGTGGCAGAGCCCCCCATCATCTTCCATAGCAGACTGTGGCAGAGCCCCCCATCATCTTCTATAGCAGACTGTGGCAGAGCCCCCCATCATCTTCCATAGCAGACTGTGGCAGAGCCCCCCATCATCTTCTATAGCAGACTGTGGCAGAGCCCCCCATCATCTTACATAGCAGACTGTGGCAGAGCCCCCCATCATCTTACATAGCAGACTGTGGCAGAGCCCCCCATCATCTTACATAGCAGACTGTGGCAGAGCCCCCCATCATCTTACATAGCAGACTGTGGCAGAGCGCCCTATCATCTTCCATAGCAGACTGTGACAGAGCCCCCTATCATCTTCCATAGCAGACTGTGGCAGAGCCCCCCATCATCTTCCATAGCAGACTGTGGCAGAGCCCCCATCATCTTCCATAGCAGACTGTGGCAGAGCCCCCCATCATCTTACATAGCAGACTGTGGCAGAGCCCCCCATCATCTTCCATAGCAGTCTGTGGCAGAGCCCCCCATCATCTTACATAGCAGACTGTGGCAGAGCCCCCCATCATCTTACATAGCAGACTGTGGCAGAGCCCCCCATCATCTTCTATAGCAGACTGTGGCATAGCCCCCCATCATCTTCCATAGCAGACTGTGGCAGAGCCCCCCATCATCTTCCATAGCAGACTGTGACAGAGCCCCCTATCATCTTCTATAGCAGACTGTGGCCGAGCCCCCCATCATCTTCTATAGCAGACTGTGGCAGAGCCCCCCATCATCTTACATAGCAGACTGTGGCAGAGCCCCCCATCATCTTCCATAGCAGACTGTGGCAGAGCCCCCCATCATCTTACATAGCAGACTGTGGCAGAGCCCCCCATCATCTTCCATAGCAGACTGTGGCAGAGCCCCCCATCATCTTCCATAGCAGACTGTGACAGAGCCCCCTATCATCTTTTATAGCAGACTGTGGCCGAGCCCCCCATCATCTTCTATAGCAGACTGTGGCAGAGCCCCCCATCATCTTACATAGCAGACTGTGGCAGAGCCCCCCATCATCTTCCATAGCAGACTGTGGCAGAGCCCCCCATCATCTTACATAGCAGACTGTGGCAGAGCCCCCCATCATCTTCCATAGCAGACTGTGGCAGAGCCCCCCATCATCTTCCATAGCAGACTGTGACAGAGCCCCCATCATCTTACATACCAGACTGTGGCAGAGCCCCCCATCATCTTCCATAGCAGACTGTGGCAGAGCCCCCCATCATCTTCTATAGCAGACTGTGGCAGAGCCCCCCATCATCTTACATAGCAGACTGTGGCAGAGCGCCCTATCATCTTCCATAGCAGACTGTGACAGAGCCCTCTATCATCTTCTATAGCAGACTGTGGCAGAGCCCCCCATCATCTTACATAGCAGACTGTGGCAGAGCCCCCCATCATCTTCTATAGCAGACTGTGGCAGAGCCTCCCCATCATCTTCCATAGCAGACTGTGACAGAGCCCCCCATCATCTTCTATAGCAGACTGTGGCAGAGCCCCCCATCATCTTCCATAGCAGACTGTGACAGAGCCCCCCATCATCTTCTATAGCAGACTGTGGCAGAGCCTCCCCATCATCTTCCATAGCAGACTGTGGCAGAGCCTCCCCATCATCTTCCATAGCAGACTGTGGCAGAGCCCCCCATCATCTTCTATAGCAGACTGTGGCCGAGCCCCCCATCATCTTCTATAGCAGACTGTGGCAGAGCCCCCCATCATCTTACATAGCAGACTGTGGCAGAGCCTCCCCATCATCTTCCATAGCAGACTGTGGCAGAGCCCCCCCATCATCTTCCATAGCAGACTGTGGCAGAGCGCCCCCATCATCTTCCATAGCAGACTGTGGCAGACCCCCCTATCATCTTCCATAGCAGACTGTGGCAGAGGCCCCTATCATCTTCCATAGCAGACTGTGGCAGAGCCCCCCATCATCTTCTATAGCAGACTGTGGCAGAGCCCCCCATCATCTTCCATAGCAGACTGTGGCAGAGCCCTCTATCATCTTCCATAGCAGACTGTGGCAGAGCCCCCCTATCATCTTCCATAGCAGACTGTGGCAGAGCCCTCTATCATCTTCCATAGCAGACTGTGGCAGAGCCCCCCTATCATCTTCCATAGCAGACTGTGGCAGACCCCTCTATCATCTTCCATAGCAGACTGTGGCAGAGCCCTCTATCATCTTCCATAGCAGACTGTGGCAGAGCCCCCCATCATCTTCCATAGCAGACTGTGGCAGAGCCCCCCATCATCTTCCATAGCAGACTGTGGCAGAGCGCCCCCATCATCTTCCATAGCAGACTGTGGCAGAGCCCTCTATCATCTTCCATAGCAGACTGTGGCAGAGCCCCCCTATCATCTTCCATAGCAGACTGTGGCATAGCCCCCCATCATCTTCCATAGCAGACTGTGGCAGACCCCCCTATCATCTTCCATAGCAGACTGTGGCAGAGCCCCCCATCATCTTCCATAGCAGACTGTGACAGAGCCTCCCCATCATCTTCCATAGCAGACTGTGGCAGAGCCCTCTATCATCTTCCATAGCAGACTGTGGCAGAGCCCCCCCCCATCATCTTCCATAGCAGACTGTGGCAGAGCCCCCCATCATCTTCCATAGCAGACTGTGACAGAGCCCCCCATCATCTTACATAGCAGACTGTGGCAGAGCCCCCCATCATCTTCCATAGCAGACTGTGGCAGAGCCCCCCAATCATCTTCCATAGCAGACTGTGGCAGAGCCCCCCCCCATCATCTTCCATAGCAGACTGTGGCAGAGCCCCCCATCATCTTCCATAGCAGACTGTGGCAGAGGCCCCTATCATCTTCCATAGCAGACTGTGGCAGACCCCCTACCATCTTCCACAGCAGACTGTGACAGAGCCCCCCATCATCTTCTATAGCAGACTGTGGCATAGCCCCCCATCATCTTCTATAGCAGACTGTGGCAGAGCGCCCCCATCATCTTCCATAGCAGACTGTGGCAGACCCCCCTATCATCTTCCATAGCAGACTGTGGCATAGCCCCCTACCATCTTCCACAGCAGACTGTGACAGAGCCCCCCATCATCTTCTATAGCAGACTGTGGCATAGCCCCCCATCATCTTCCATAGCAGACTGTGGCAGAGCCCCCCTATCATCTTCCATAGCAGACTGTGGCAGACCCCTCTATCATCTTCCATAGCAGACTGTGGCAGAGCCCTCTATCATCTTCCATAGCAGACTGTGGCAGAGCCCCCCATCATCTTCCATAGCAGACTGTGGCAGAGCCCCCCATCATCTTCCATAGCAGACTGTGGCAGAGCGCCCCCATCATCTTCCATAGCAGACTGTGGCAGAGCCCTCTATCATCTTCCATAGCAGACTGTGGCAGAGCCCCCCTATCATCTTCCATAGCAGACTGTGGCATAGCCCCCCATCATCTTCCATAGCAGACTGTGGCAGACCCCCCTATCATCTTCCATAGCAGACTGTGGCAGAGCCCCCCCCCCATCATCTTCCATAGCAGACTGTGGCAGAGCCCCCCATCATCTTCCATAGCAGACTGTGACAGAGCCCCCCATCATCTTACATAGCAGACTGTGGCAGAGCCCCCCATCATCTTCCATAGCAGACTGTGGCAGAGCCCCCCAATCATCTTCCATAGCAGACTGTGGCAGAGCCCCCCCCCATCATCTTCCATAGCAGACTGTGGCAGAGCCCCCCATCATCTTCCATAGCAGACTGTGGCATAGCCCCCCATCATCTTCCATAGCAGACTGTGGCAGAGCCCCCTATCATCTTCCATAGCAGACTGTGGCAGAGCCCTCTATCATCTTCCATAGCAGACTGTGACAGAGCCCCCCATCATCTTCCATAGCAGACTGTGGCCGAGCGCCCTATCATCTTCCATAGCAGACTGTGACAGAGCCCTCTATCATCTTCTATAGCAGACTGTGGCAGAGCCCTCTATCATCTTCCATAGCAGACTGTGGCAGAGCCCCCCATCATCTTCCATAGCAGACTGTGGCAGAGCCCCCCATCATCTTCCATAGCAGACTGTGGCAGAGCGCCCCCATCATCTTCCATAGCAGACTGTGGCAGAGCCCTCTATCATCTTCCATAGCAGACTGTGGCAGAGCCCCCCTATCATCTTCCATAGCAGACTGTGGCATAGCCCCCCATCATCTTCCATAGCAGACTGTGGCAGACCCCCCTATCATCTTCCATAGCAGACTGTGGCAGAGCCCCCCCCCATCATCTTCCATAGCAGACTGTGGCAGAGCCCCCCATCATCTTCCATAGCAGACTGTGACAGAGCCCCCCATCATCTTACATAGCAGACTGTGGCAGAGCCCCCCATCATCTTCCATAGCAGACTGTGGCAGAGCCCCCCAATCATCTTCCATAGCAGACTGTGGCAGAGCCCCCCCCCCCCATCATCTTCCATAGCAGACTGTGGCAGAGCCCCCCATCATCTTCCATAGCAGACTGTGGCAGAGGCCCCTATCATCTTCCATAGCAGACTGTGGCAGACCCCCTACCATCTTCCACAGCAGACTGTGACAGAGCCCCCCATCATCTTCTATAGCAGACTGTGGCATAGCCCCCCATCATCTTCCATAGCAGACTGTGGCAGACCCCCCTATCATCTTCCATAGCAGACTGTGGCATAGCCCCCCATCATCTTCCATAGCAGACTGTGGCAGAGCCCCCTATCATCTTCCATAGCAGACTGTGGCAGAGCCCTCTATCATCTTCCATAGCAGACTGTGACAGAGCCCCCCATCATCTTCCATAGCAGACTGTGGCCGAGCGCCCTATCATCTTCCATAGCAGACTGTGACAGAGCCCTCTATCATCTTCTATAGCAGACTGTGACAGAGCCCTCTATCATCTTCCATAGCAGACTGTGGCAGAGCCTCCCATCATCTTCTATAGCAGACTGTGGCAGAGCGCCCTATCATCTTCCATAGCAGACTGTGGCAGAGCCCCCCATCATCTTCCATAGCAGACTGTGGCAGAGCGCCCTATCATCTTCCATAGCAGACTGTGACAGAGCCCTCTATCATCTTCTATAGCAGACTGTGACAGAGCCCTCTATCATCTTCCATAGCAGACTGTGGCAGAGCCTCCCATCATCTTCTATAGCAGACTGTGGCAGAGCCCCCCATCATCTTCCATAGCAGACTGTGGCAGAGCCCCCCATCATCTTACATAGCAGACTGTGGCAGAGCCCCCCATCATCTTCCATAGCAGACTGTGGCAGAGCCCCCCATCATCTTCTATAGCAGACTGTGGCAGAGCCCCCCATCATCTTACATAGCAGACTGTGGCAGAGCCCCCCATCATCTTCCATAGCAGACTGTGGCAGAGCCCCCCATCATCTTACATAGCAGACTGTGGCAGAGCCCCCCATCATCTTCCATAGCAGACTGTGGCAGAGCCCCCCATCATCTTCCATAGCAGACTGTGACAGAGCCCCCATCATCTTACATACCAGACTGTGGCAGAGCCCCCCATCATCTTCCATAGCAGACTGTGGCAGAGCCCCCCATCATCTTACATAGCAGACTGTGGCAGAGCGCCCTATCATCTTCCATAGCAGACTGTGACAGAGCCCCCTATCATCTTCTATAGCAGACTGTGGCCGAGCCCCCCATCATCTTCTATAGCAGACTGTGGCAGAGCCCCCCATCATCTTACATAGCAGACTGTGGCAGAGCCCCCCATCATCTTCTATAGCAGACTGTGGCAGAGCCTCCCCATCATCTTCCATAGCAGACTGTGACAGAGCCCCCCATCATCTTCTATAGCAGACTGTGGCAGAGCCCCCCATCATCTTCCATAGCAGACTGTGACAGAGCCCCCCATCATCTTCTATAGCAGACTGTGGCAGAGCCTCCCCATCATCTTCCATAGCAGACTGTGGCAGAACCTCCCCATCATCTTCCATAGCAGACTGTGGCAGAGCCCCCCATCATCTTCTATAGCAGACTGTGGCCGAGCCCCCCATCATCTTCTATAGCAGACTGTGGCAGAGCCCCCCATCATCTTACATAGCAGACTGTGACAGAGCCCCCCATCATCTTCTATAGCAGACTGTGGCAGAGCCTCCCCATCATCTTCCATAGCAGACTGTGACAGAGCCCCCCATCATCTTATATAGCAGACTGTGACAGAGCCCCCTATCATCTTCCATAGCAGACTGTGGCAGAGCGCCCCCATCATCTTCCATAGCAGACTGTGGCAGAGCCTCCCCATCATCTTCCATAGCAGACTGTGGCAGAGCCCCCCCATCATCTTCCATAGCAGACTGTGGCAGAGCGCCCCCATCATCTTCCATAGCAGACTGTGGCAGACCCCCCTATCATCTTCCATAGCAGACTGTGGCAGAGGCCCCTATCATCTTCCATAGCAGACTGTGGCAGAGCCCCCCATCATCTTCTATAGCAGACTGTGGCAGAGCCCCCCATCATCTTCCATAGCAGACTGTGGCAGAGCGCCCCCATCATCTTCCATAGCAGACTGTGGCAGAGCCCTCTATCATCTTCCATAGCAGACTGTGGCAGAGCCCCCCATCATCTTCCATAGCAGACTGTGGCAGAGCCCCCCATCATCTTCCATAGCAGACTGTGGCAGAGCGCCCCCATCATCTTCCATAGCAGACTGTGGCAGAGCCCTCTATCATCTTCCATAGCAGACTGTGGCAGAGCCCCCCTATCATCTTCCATAGCAGACTGTGGCATAGCCCCCCATCATCTTCCATAGCAGACTGTGGCAGACCCCCCTATCATCTTCCATAGCAGACTGTGGCAGAGCCCCCCCCCCATCATCTTCCATAGCAGACTGTGGCAGAGCCCCCCATCATCTTCCATAGCAGACTGTGACAGAGCCCCCCATCATCTTACATAGCAGACTGTGGCAGAGCCCCCCATCATCTTCCATAGCAGACTGTGGCAGAGCCCCCCAATCATCTTCCATAGCAGACTGTGGCAGAGCCCCCCCCCATCATCTTCCATAGCAGACTGTGGCAGAGCCCCCCATCATCTTCCATAGCAGACTGTGGCAGAGCCCCCCATCATCTTCCATAGCAGACTGTGGCAGAGCCCCCCAATCATCTTCCATAGCAGACTGTGGCAGAGCCCCCCCCCATCATCTTCCATAGCAGACTGTGGCAGAGCCCCTATCATCTTCCATAGCAGACTGTGGCAGACCCCCCATCATCTTCCATAGCAGACTGTGGCATAGCCCCCCATCATCTTCCATAGCAGACTGTGGCAGACCCCCCTATCATCTTCCATAGCAGACTGTGGCATAGCCCCCCATCATCTTCCATAGCAGACTGTGGCAGAGCCCCCTATCATCTTCCATAGCAGACTGTGGCAGAGCCCCCCCCCATCATCTTCCATAGCAGACTGTGGCAGAGCCCCCCATCATCTTCCATAGCAGACTGTGACAGAGCCCCCCATCATCTTACATAGCAGACTGTGGCAGAGCCCCCCATCATCTTCCATAGCAGACTGTGGCAGAGCCCCCCAATCATCTTCCATAGCAGACTGTGGCAGAGCCCCCCCCCATCATCTTCCATAGCAGACTGTGGCAGAGGCCCCTATCATCTTCCATAGCAGACTGTGGCAGACCCCCTACCATCTTCCACAGCAGACTGTGACAGAGCGCCCTATCATCTTCCATAGCAGACTGTGACAGAGCCCCCCATCACCTTCCATAGCAGACTGTGGCCGAGCCCCCCATCATCTTCCGTAGCAGACTGTGGCAGAGCCCCCCATCATCTTCTATAGCAGACTGTGGCATAGCCCCCCATCATCTTCCATAGCAGACTGCGACAGAGCCCCCCATCATCTTCCATAGCAGACTGTGACAGAGCCCCCCATCACCTTCCATAGCAGACTGTGGCAGAGCCCCCCATCATCTTCCGTAGCAGACTGTGGCAGAGCCCCCCATCATCTTCTATAGCAGACTGTGGCATAGCCCCCCATCATCTTCCATAGCAGACTGTGGCATAGCCCCCCATCATCTTACATAGCAGACTGTGGCAGAGCCCCCCATCATCTTCCATAGCAGACTGTGGCAGAGCCCCCCATCATCTTCCATAGCAGACTGTGGCAGAGCCCCCATCATCTTCCATAGCAGACTGTGGCAGAGCCCCCCATCATCTTCCATAGCAGACTGTGGCAGAGCCCCCCCATCATCTTCCATAGCAGACTGTGGCAGAGCCCCCCCCCCCCCCATCATCTTCCATAGCAGACTGTGGCAGAGGCCCTCATCATCTTCCATAGCAGACTGTGGCAGAGCCCCCCATCATCTTCCATAGCAGACTGTGGCAGAGCCCCCCATCATCTTCCATAGCAGACTGTGGCAGAGCCCCCCATCATCTTCCATAGCAGACTGTGGCAGAGCCCCCCATCATCTTCTATAGCAGACTGTGACAGAGCCCCCCATCATCTTCTATAGCAGACTGTGGCAGAGCCCCCCCCCCCCATCATCTTCCATAGCAGACTGTGGCAGAGGCCCTCATCATCTTCCATAGCAGACTGTGGCAGAGCCCCCCATCATCTTCCATAGCAGACTGTGGCAGAGCCCCCCATCATCTTCCATAGCAGACTGTGGCAGAGCCCCCATCATCTTCCATAGCAGACTGTGGCAGAGCCCCCCATCATCTTCCATAGCAGACTGTGGCAGAGCCCCCCCATCATCTTCCATAGCAGACTGTGGCAGAGCCCCCCATCATCTTCCATAGCAGACTGTGGCAGAGCCCCCCATCATCTTCCATAGCAGACTGTGGCAGAGCCCCCCCATCATCTTCCATAGCAGACTGTGGCAGAGCCCCCCATCATCTTCCATAGCAGACTGTGGCAGAGCCCCCCATCATCTTCCATAGCAGACTGTGGCAGAGCCCCCCCATCATCTTCCATAGCAGACTGTGGCAGAGCCCCCCATCATCTTCCATAGCAGACTGTGGCAGAGCCCCCCATCATCTTCCATAGCAGACTGTGGCAGAGCCCCCCCATCATCTTCCATAGCAGACTGTGGCAGAGGCCCTCATCATCTTCCATAGCAGACTGTGGCAGAGCCCCCCATCATCTTCCATAGCAGACTGTGGCAGAGCCCCCCATCATCTTCCATAGCAGACTGTGGCAGAGCCCCCATCATCTTCCATAGCAGACTGTGGCAGAGCCCCCCATCATCTTCCATAGCAGACTGTGGCAGAGCCCCCCCATCATCTTCCATAGCAGACTGTGGCAGAGCCCCCCCCCCCCCCCCATCATCTTCCATAGCAGACTGTGGCAGAGGCCCTCATCATCTTCCATAGCAGACTGTGGCAGAGCCCCCCATCATCTTCCATAGCAGACTGTGGCAGAGCCCCCCATCATCTTCCATAGCAGACTGTGGCAGAGCCCCCCATCATCTTCCATAGCAGACTGTGGCAGAGCCCCCCATCATCTTCTATAGCAGACTGTGACAGAGCCCCCCATCATCTTCTATAGCAGACTGTGGCAGAGCCCCCCATCATCTTCCATAGCAGACTGTGGCAGAGCCCCCCATCATCTTCCATAGCAGACTGTGGCAGAGCCCCCCATCATCTTCCATAGCAGACTGTGGCAGAGCCCCCCATCATCTTACATAGCAGACTGTGGCAGAGCCCCCTATCATCTTCCATAGCAGACTGTGGCAGACCCCCCATCATCTTACATAGCAGACTGTGGCAGAGCCCCCTATCATCTTCTATAGCAGACTGTGAGAGAGCGCCAGATGATTTGGCATCTCTGCATCCGAGTTGTTTATCAAGCAAGTGGGCTGCTCACAGAGATAATAAATAGTCAGTGGGGCTGAAAGTGACCCCCGTAATAGAACAGTCCTTGACCTGTGTAAAGTCACCCTGCAAGTGCGTGCCTACAGCGACATGTTTCTCCTGGAGCACTGGGACTGGGGGGCAGCTAGTCCTGCTGCAGGTTGATTTGAGCTGCTGACAGGGTGACCAGAGATCAAAACCAAGTGACTCCCGGGAAAACCAGGTGACTTGCCATTTCTGCACATGCCAGCAATGCACCTGCTGATTACCTCTCTGAATATATGGATCTGTTAAATAAATAATTAGAAATAAATACAAACTTGTATCTTCATAGAAAAATACAAATCAGAAGACAGAAATTTGCTGGTATGTAATGAACCATTGCAGCCAGTAGGGGTCACCCTCCTTAGTTTGTAGCAATGCATATTGCAAAGGATTTAAAGTGATACTGGAGATACTGCAAGGCAATTGTTACACCATTGTGTCGGGCTACATTCGGCACCGATCTAAACTGTTTTCAGTTTTTAAATTGAAGCAGAAATGGCTGACATATCGAGATTTACAGGTTCAGCCAATGGAGACGTGATCCGTGAGCTCCTGTGTAACCAGATGGGGTTCACACCCGCAGATATCTTGGCTGTCATAAACCTCCCGGACAGGCAGGGATACGATATAAGCTTCAAGCTCATGGCCAGCTTGGACAGGTTCTGGGCAAGTGTGACAAAGTTTAGGGGTGCTGAGGGATGGGACCAGTTTATCCTTATCCTGGTATCAAAGCCGGGTACTGTGAGCGTTAATATCTTGTTCTAGAATGAGTCCGTCCCCCCCCCCCCCCCCCCGCAGGATATCGTGATATGGCTGAGGAGGCATTGCGATATGGTGTCTGACCTGACAAAGTGTCTTGATGGTGATGGGATCTGGACGGGAGGCTGGAGGGTGCTGGTGAAGCTCAGGCAGCACAGTGATGTTACCTTACATTTGCCCAACTCCTTCTATATTGGCCGTGAGAGGGGGGTGTGTTTCTATGCCACGCTTGTGCTCTAAGTGTGGGAAGGCCGGTCATGTGGCCGGAGTGTGTACTGTAGTGAAGTGTAACCTATGCGGGGAGATTGGTCACACCAGCGCCATGTGCACAAATGTCCGGTGTAACTTGTGTGGTCAGATGGGTCATTACCATAAGGACTGCTCGGAGGCCTTCCATAAAAAAAAGTCCACCCGCAGACCAGAAGGCGCATGGTCCTTAGTCCAAAAGCCAGGGAAAAAGGCAAAAACAGATACAGCAGTGACAGTTACATCAAACCGATATAACATACTGTCTGAGTCAGATGCAGATCTTTCTGGGCACGATACTACGGAGCTGGAGCAAGAGTTAAAGCGTATAGCCAGAGAATGTGACTCGGGGTCAGAGGAGGACCCACCGACTAAGAAAAAGTCACCAGCAGCTATAGACCCGATAGACTCTGATATGGAAGTGACTGGCAGGCAGGGCGACTCTGATGATTCAGATCTATGATGGTGTTTAATGTGTTACTGCTCTACATAATGATGGCACCTAACCCCTGATCTGTAACCTGATGTATCTTCACTGAGTAATCATTAAGAGTATAGACACGATAGATAATGTATAGTATGTAATATTCTGCTGTGTTATGTTTATTGTATACAAGTATACGTTTTCTTTATATTATGTATTAATGCTGATTGGCTGAGTTTTGTTTGTTTGTTTACCAATAAAAATTCCCTTATACCGTAATAGATTGTAAGCTCTTCTCCTCCTGTATCCTCCCTTATACCCTAATAGAGTGTAAGCTCTTCTCCTTCTGTATCCTCCCTTATACCCTAATAGAGTGTAAGCTCTTCTTCTTATGTATCCTCCCTTATACCCTAAAAGAGTGTAAGCTCTTCTCCTGTATTCTCCCTTATACCCTAATAGATTGTAAGGTCTTCTCCTTCTGTATCCTCCCTTATACCCTAATAGAGTGTAAGCTCTTCTCCTTCTGTATCCTCCCTTATACCCTAATAGAGTGTAAGCTCTTCTCCTCCTGTATCCTCCCTTATACCCTAATAGAGTGTAAGCTCTTCTCCTTCTGTATCCTCCCTTATACCCTAATAGAGTGTAAGCTCTTCTCCTCCTGTATCCTCCCTTATACCCTAATAGAGTGTAAGCTCTTCTCCTTCTGTATCCTCCCTTATACCCTAATAGAGTGTAAGCTCTTCTCCTTCTGTATCCTCCCTTATACCCTAATAGAGTGTAAGCTCTTCTCCTTCTGTATCCTCCCTTATACCCTAATAGAGTGTAAACTCTTCTCCTTCTGTATCCTCCCTTATACCCTAATAGATTGTAAGCTCTTCTCCTCCTGTATCCGTCCTTATACCCTAATAGATTGTAAGCTCTTCTCCTTCTGTATCCTCCCTTATACCCTAATAGAGTGTAAGCTCTTCTTCTTATGTATCCTCCCTTATACCCTAATAGAGTGTAAACTCTTCTCCTTCTGTATCCTCCCTTATACCCTAATAGAGTGTAAGCTCTTCTCCTTCTGTATCCTCCCTTATACCCTAATAGAGTGTAAACTCTTCTCCTTCTGTATCCTCCCTTATACCCTAAAAGAGTGTAAGCTCTTCTCCTGTATTCTCCCTTATACCATAATACAGTGTAAGCTCTTCTCCTCCTGTATCCTCCCTTATACCCTAATAGATTGTAAGCTCTTCTCCTTCTGTATCCCCCTTATACCCTAATAGAGTGTAAGCTCTTCTCCTCCTGTATCCTCCCTTATACCCTAATAGAGTGTAAGCTCTTCTCCTTCTGTATCCTCCCTTATACCCTAATAGAGTGTAAGCTCTTCTCCTCCTGTATCCTCCCTTATACCCTAATAGATTGTAAGCTCTTCTCCTTCTGTATCCTCCCTTATACCCTAATAGAGTGTAAGCTCTTCTCCTCCTGTATCCTCCCTTATACCCTAATAGAGTGTAACCTCTTCTCCTCCTGTATCCTCCCTTATACCCTAATAGAGTGTAAGCTCTTCTCCTTCTGTATCCCCCTTATACCCTAATAGAGTGTAAGCTCTTCTCCTTCTGTATCCTCCCTTATACCCTAATAGAGTGTAAGCTCTTCTTCTTATGTATCCTCCCTTATACCCTAATAGAGTGTAAGCTCTTCTCCTGTATTCTCCCTTATACCCTAATAGATTGTAAGCTCTTCTCCTTCTGTATCCTCCCTTATACCCTAATAGATTGTAAGCTCTTCTCCTTCTGTATCCTCCCTTATACCCTAATAGAGTGTAAGCTCTTCTTCTTCTGTATCCTCCCTTATACCCTAATAGAGTGTAAGCTCTTCTCCTTCTGTATCCTCCCTTATACCCTAATAGAGTGTAAGCTCTTCTCCTTCTGTATCCCCCCTTATACCCTAACAGAGTGTAAACTCTTCTCCTTCTGTATCCTCCCTTATACCCTAATAGAGTGTAAGCTCTTCTCCTTCTGTATCCCCCCTTATACCCTAACAGAGTGTAAGCTCTTCTCCTTCTGTATCCTTCTTTATATGACTGAAACAGGGCCCGCAAGGGGGCAGCCCGTTACACTCCTGGCGTAAAGTGCCAGCACAGCATGACAGGCCCAACAGGCCGAACACAAGGTCGGACTAGGCCACCCAGGTAGCCTGCATCAAAACAATTAAAGTTTTTTCTCCCCTGCAGCAGCTCCTGTGGTTTGGGCACGCCTCAACATTTTTTGGTCTCGCTGCCAACCCTTGCTGTTTGTTGTGGCCTTGCTACCCACATTAGTTACAGTGCCATTAGTGTGCATGCCCACCTATATTCAATGCAATGGAAGGGGTATGTAAGTGGTGTCTGGCTTGCTCTTTTACTGAAGTGAATGGAGGGGGCGTGCCTGCGTCACTGTGACTTTGCGGAGGTGGGAGGGGCATTCCTGGAGGCAGCCTGGTGTAAGGCAATGTGGCCTAGAGCACAGGGTACCTGATTACATATATTTTGGTTATGTTACATGGCTGTACTTTTACATTACAGAAAAAAAATACTCTGTAGGGGGCCTCCACCAAATTTTAAGCCCAGGGGCCTCCACCACACTTGATCCGGCTCTGATGATGACTCACTGGAAGTAGAAGTAAATGAACACTGAGACAGAAGTTGCCGGAGCTGAAGAGTCTGACTGGTCCATGTGGAATAGGGAGGAGGACCTAGAAAGCTAAACCTTCTTTTCTTGTGTGCTCAGACCCGTGCCTTGCTTTAGCTAGCACCAAGGACTCACGCTGGTTTAGGAGGTTAGGACTGGCCTTAAAGTGATTGGCATCATCAGTAGAAGAATGCCCCACTCCCTGCCCAGACGTCCTGATTGGCTGCCACTCTCTGCAGCTTTGAAACCCCGCTCTCCTTCCTTCTTCCTCCTCTCTTTGCCCTCATCCCTCCTCTCCGATCTCCTGCAGCAGCTCTCACCCACTTATCTGATCACACTATGTTGCTGGCAATAATAACTAGAGGTACAACTATGCACTTATTTTTTATTTTTTTAATAGGATATAACGTGGTCTCGGACACACGCGTTAGAGACCGCTCATTATGAGTATGTAAAGTGTGTTTACATCACATCGCTGTTGCCACACCCACTGTAGGAACTACAGAGTCTTTTTGAAGCTTGGGACAGTGCAGCGTGTAGCCCGAGACAGTTGGACAACAGTAAGGCTTGACTATAATATCAGGCCTGTGTTTAATGTATAGAAGGGCTTCTCAACTGTGCTATGCTCACTGTCAGCAGGGGAGAAGCTAAGTAGAACGTTATTCCAGGGCTGTAATTAAAAGAATACCCAGTACCCCGTCTCCTGGTGGGGTGTATAATTGAATACTGGTGAGGAGTAGAGATGAGCGAACTTCTTGAAAGTTCGATTCGGGCGATTCGCCGAATTTCCCCAAGAAATTCGGGTTCGCCCGAATCGAACTTTCACGAATCTCTCATCTGAAAAAAAAAATGCCGGCATGGTGGGAGCGGGCAGGCCGGCGCCGCTCTCAGTCGCCCTCTGATGACGCGTCCTCTGATGACAGCTGAGAGCGGCGCCGGCCTCCACGCTCCGACCATGCAGGTAAGTGTTTGCTTTTTAAACAAATGCCGGCATGGTGGGAGCGGGCAGGCCGGCTACGCTGTCAGCTTTTATTTCAGGGAAAATTCGATCGGCACAAACCAAAAAAAATTCGGGTTCGTGCTGAATCGAATTTTCCCTGAAATTCGGAGCGAATTCCGGTTCGTCCGAAGCGGTTCGCTCATCCCTAGTGAGGAGTAGAAGTGGAGTTTATAATTGGATGCAGATGAAGGTGAATGTGACTGTGTTGTTGGTACAATATTTCAGAACTTGAGGGCCTCACTTTTAACATTTGCTTGGGCCACATTTTATCTAAAAGCAACCCTGATTATGCACGATCAGGGGTGAAGCTAGCTATTCTGCTGCCTGAGGCAAATTGTAGAAGGGGGTGAGTATTTAAGGTTTATATAATCAGGTCATATTTTAGGCATTAGGCACTTGTAGTGCTCACTCCCACTATTGGTCCGAACACTTTGGAACAGCAGCCACAGCACAAACTGCCAGGTCCAATAAGCAAACTTTTTTTTGTTTAAAGTGGCCCAAAACCGGACCTGGTTTTCATACCACCCCTGTGCCTCCCAATTGAGATGTCCCACTTTGTGAGAACTCCCTAGTTTCCCAAAATGATTACCTTGCCAATAAGCCCATGGCCCATGCATGGCCAACGATGGCATTACATGCATTTTTCTTGGGCTGTGCATGGCCAAAGGAACTGATCGGAGGAGAGGCGCATCTGCACCGTAGGCTTGTCAGAAAGGTAAAAAGTGGGCCACTGCGTGTTTCACACAGAGCGCCATCTCAAATCAGGATGCCCCAGGTGTATGCCCCAGGTGTTTGGACCAAAACCACTTTAATTTCACACCATCACTGCTACCCATTCCCCCACAGCCTGCTACCCGTTCCTTCTGACACCTAAGGTAACCGCCTCATCTTGCCTCATTAGAGGTGCACCCAACATGTATATGGTACATTAAAGGATATACCTGTACTTGTTTAACTGGAGATACAAAAGCACAAAAGAGTTTTTATGAAAGAAACCAAAGCACAGACTGAATCCAGAAAATTGATCTGAGCCTTAAATAAGCTTGGTACGCAGAAAACAAATTGATTTTCAAATAAAAATATTATCTGTAAAAGAGTTCCCAGGATGGTATTATAGATTCATACACACACGTGCATCAATGCAGTTGCAGTGTCTTTGAAGTGTAAATGAAA
The DNA here is from genome assembly GCA_027917425.1 of Gastrophryne carolinensis. NCBI lineage: Eukaryota > Metazoa > Chordata > Amphibia > Anura > Microhylidae > Gastrophryne > Gastrophryne carolinensis. The sequence goes on along the minus strand of CM051236.1, from coordinate 252,303,008 downwards.
GCGGCATTATGCAAACACTACCAAAGTATCTATCGCATCTTAATGAGGAGACCCAATTATAACAGGACTGTAACAATGTGCTATGGCAGAAACAAGGAATGTCTGGCACCAGACAATTAAAGAGGAGAAAGGTTCATTGTATCACACACTACCTGTTTCTATATAGTTCAGTAATGTATCATTACTACTGAAATTGTATTGCTATATATTTACTATTACCCACTCATATATGTTATGGAAAACAAGACGAGTGGTGACCTGGACCAAAAGAAACAAAAAAAAACTACCTACCATAACAAGGATTACCTTTATTAAACAGAGGGGTGTATGTGTCATCACTCTAATCATAATCCAAAAAGAACTGGATTATTCCTCGTTTAAAGCTCAGGCAGAAAAATGTTATCAGAAAGCTAAATCTGAGTATGACTGAAGTCAGATTTATTTTACACAGGGCTGCTTTCTGTTGGGAATCTAGCCCCTTACTCTAGGTTGCAAACATTTATTCTTGCAGTATTCTTTCTGGTGCTGACAGGCAACCCAAGAATGGCCAATGAGCCTTCCCATATTCCTTATGCGCATATATATATATTTATTGCAGTGCACTTTCAATCGCCGGAGGACAAAAACATTAAAAAGCAATTCTGTGAGTACTCACCTGTAGAATTGTTTTTGTTCTTGCATGGCACGGCCCGCTTCGGTATTCATAACAGTTGGGTTATTCCGCCACAAGGTGGCGCAGTGTACTGCAGAAAGCTGTGGCATCTCCCGGCTCCTTATAAAAACGGGATTAACTATAGAGTTCCCAGCGTAGACAAGCAGTGAGACAAGAAGCCGGGAGAGAATAAAGTAAAAAATGTGAAAAAAAAACAATTAACTTGGAACAATCACCACAAAGAGGCAACCAAGAATAACGATAACAAGGGTGGGGCGAAGCAGGCCGTGTCATGCAAGAACAAAAACAATTCTACAGGTGAGTACTCACAGAATTGCTTTTTTCTTTATTGCATGGCACGGCCCGCTTCGGTATTCATAACAGTTGGGACATCCAAAAGCAGTGTCCAAAGTAGGGTGGGATCCCCAAAGAGTAACCGCCAGTGGTTCAAGTCACTACCGCCTGAAGCACCTTGCGGCCAAAAGCAATCTTGTAAAACTTGGAAAAGGTATGAACAGAAGACCAAGTTGCGGCCTTGCAAACTTGTTCAACAGAAGCTTGGTGCTGAAAAGCCCAAGAGGCACCAATAGCACGAGTGGAATGAGCAGTAATCCTAAAGGGAGGTTCCTTTCCCTTAGCAGAATAGGCTTGAACCACCACCTGACGGATCCACTTGCTGATAGTGGATTTAGCCGGAGGCAAACCCTTTCTAGGTCCAGAAGTGAGAACAAAAAGAGCATCAGACTTCCTGAAAGTCTCAGTAGCGACCAAGTAAAACTTCAGAGCCCTGACCAAAGAAGTCCGCTCCTTGGAATTAGCAGGGTTAGGACACAATGAAGGCAAGACAATGTCCTGATTGAGATGAAAGGCAGACACAACCTTTGGCAAGAAATCCGGCTTAAGCTGGAACACCACCTTATCCTGATGTCTCTCAAATAAGGAGGTTTGATGGAAAGCACCGCTAGCTCAGAAACTCATCTTATAGAAGTGATAGCCACCAAAAAGGCTACCTTAAGAGTCAGAATGGGCAAGGCAGCTTCATGGATAGGCTCAAAGGGAGGCCCTTGCAGAGCAGACTACACCAGATTAAAATCCCAGACTGGTAGCAAAGGCTTACAAGGTGGACGCACATGAGAAACATCCTGGAAAAAGGTTTTAACCAACCGGTGATTGGCAAAAGATCTTTGGAAAAAAATTGCCAGAGCTGAAACATGGCCTTTTAGGGTACTAAGTTGAAGGCCCAGATCCAAACCAATAGAAAACACTCGACAGGGAAGAGATTTGGACTCCACCAGGCAATGTAAACATGCCAGACCCTGTAATAGACATCTTCCTAGCCCGAATCATGGTATCAACAACAGAGGCAGGCAACCCCCTTTTCCATCAATATGGAGGTTTCAGCAGCCAAGCCGTTAAAGCCAGAGTTTGTAAATTAGGATGGCGTAGCTGCCCCTGAGTGAGAAGATCTGGATCCTTGGGCAAGAAATGCCGGTCTACTGCCAACTGCACAACGTCTGCAAACCAAACTCTTCTTGGCCAACAAGGGGCCACCAGGATGGCTGGTACCCGCTCCTGGGCTATCTTGCGCATGACCCTGCCTTTCCCGGAGGGAACACATAGAGAAGCTGGAACTCCGTCCAAGGTATTGCCAGGGCATCCGTGGCGAAGGCCAAAGGATCCTGAGACAGAGAGACAAATCTGGGAAGTTTGTGATTGTGACGGGACGCAAACAGGTCCACATCCGGCTGACCCCAGCGGTGACAGAGGGAGAGAAAAACCCGGTTGTCGAGAGACCACTCCCCCAGACGAGACGTCCCCCTGCAGGGAACATGCTGTTCCACCCAAGACAGAATCAGGGACACTTCCTTGAAGGCTCGCTTGCTCCGAGTCCTTTCCTGATGATTGAGGTAGGCCACCGCCGTCTCGTGGTCTGAGCGGATCTGAACAGCCCGACCCCGAAGGTGAGTGGATAGGCGAGAAAGAACCAACCTGATCGCCCTCAGTTCCAGGACGTTGATGGAAGCATGGGCCTCTTGTGGGCCCCACCGACCCTGCAACCTCAGGGACCTCCAGAAGCCTCCCCAGTCAGACTGGCATTTGTGGTGACCGTTTCCCAGCACGGGGGCCAGAAGGACCTGCCCCCAGAAGGTTCCTTGAGTCCAGCCACCACGCGATAGACTGTCTGGCCAGGGGAGACCAAACAAATTCCTGATCCAGGGACACAGGGTCCCGATCCCCAACTGACAAGAGGTGCAACTGAAGAGGTCTCATGTGAAACTGAGCAAAGGGGACTGCCTCGAAGCAGGACACCATCAGGCCCACCAACTTCATACCCTGGCGGATAGAGGGATGAGGACACGACAGCAGAGCCTGAGCCTGCAGCTGAAGACCCTTCACCTTCTGCTGAGGAAGGGACACCTTGACCTGAGAGGTATCCAGAGTCATACCAAGAAAGGACCTCACCAAGGACGGGGACGGAGAAGACTTGGGATAGTTGATCACCCAGCCGAAAGACTCTAGAGTGGATGTCACCATTTGAGTGTCCCGCTCGGTCTGAGGAAAAGATTCGGCCACAATCAAGATGTCGTCCAGGTAAGGAATGATGCGGATGCCCTGGTTCCTTAGCAGAGCCATCACTCCCGCCAGCACCTTGGTGAACACCCGAGGTGCCGAGGTGATACCGAAGGGTAGAGCCACAAACTGGTAAATGCTGATCCTGCAGCTCGAACCTCAGAAATCTCTGATGACCTGGAAAGATAGGCACATAAAGATAAGCATCCTTGATGTCCACAGTGGTCATGAAGTCGCCCAGGCGAAGGGTACTGACAGCAGAGCGCAGCGTCTCCATGCAAAAATGCTTGAATCTGACAAATTTGTTGAAGCCCTTCAAATCCAGAATGGGCCTCAGAGAGCCGTCCTTTTTGGGAACGGTGAAAAGATTGGAATAGTACCCCTGACTCCTTTTTTGAGGAGGCACCGAACAAATGACTCTGGACTCTCCGGACTCGAACAGGCAATAAATCCGCCAGAAGCAACCCTTGAGTGGACAGGGGGTTTAAAGACATCCGGGATCTGATGAATCTTGGGGGAGGGCCAGGCTGCAAACTCTATCTTGTAACCAGAGCACACTACCTCCTGAATCCACTGGTCTGAAACATGAAGCCTCCAGACGTGAGCAAAGAGCCAAAGACGTGAGCAAAGAGCCACCTGGATGGGTGAGGGTGCCCCTTCATGCCTGAGGGGGCTTGGGAGAGGGTTTGGGCTTAGGATTCCGGAGAGACTGGGACGACCACGGGGTCTGCCACGGCCCCAAGAATCTCTGCGACCACTGGAGAGGAGAGAGCCACGGCCCCTTCTGGGAATGCGAAAGGAAGGGAGGGGGACAGAGGACCTCCGAAAGGGCCGAGACTGCCTCCTATGCTGAGGCAGCCTTCCATCCTTGGCTAGAACATCAAGACGCTCCCCAAATAGCTGCAGCCCCACGAAGGGGAGGCCAGTAAGAGCTTTCTTAGCCGCAGCGTCAGCTGCCCACTGGTGCAACCAGACAGAGCGGCGCATAGCCACCAAGAGCGCAGAGGCCCTACCACACAGCCGCACAGCATCATCCATAGCAGTAAGGATAAAGGCCACAAAATCAGGGCAAAGTAAGAGAGTCCAATATTCCTCCCCCACACTACCAGCTGTTGCGCCATCAATGAGACGCTTGAGCAGTTTCTTAAGGGCAATAGCAGTAATGGAGGCAGCACATACCGGGCGCAAGCCAGCCCCCACACAGGTAAAAGCATGGCAGGCCAATTGATCCATGCGCCGGTCCTCACCGTCCCTCAGAGTGGTAGTGTCAGGGGAAGGCATGACCGAAGTATTGGACAAGCCTAGCACGGGAGCGTCCACTTCGGCGGGAAATGACCACCTCTAAACAAGATCAGCAGGAAAGGGATACATTTTATCCAAACCCTTGGGCACAGCGGGCATCTTGTTAGGACGTTCCCATTCTTTAAGCACCAAGGTGCTTACCAGGGTGAAAAAGCTCCCCCTGCTTTCTCTTAGCTACCTCAGGGGCAGCAATGTGCAAAATTTAAAAAATATGTGACAGCAGATTGTCAGTGTCCTCAGGGTACCATGATTCCTCTCCAGGCACAGACCCAGGGTCACTATCGCAACCCTCCTGCTGGTTCCCAGAGGAGTCAGAATCCTGGGAGAGCTCCCCCATCTCAAGGGGGTGACAGCCACCAAGATCATCAATCCCCACATACATCTCAGTAAGGGGAGCGGGCCTGGGATCCAGGTGCCAGAGGCTTTCTAGGAACAGTCCTGGCAAGCTGCTTTTCAATGTTAGCCACCCGCAGAGCCAAATCAGAATGGGACTCCCTGCCAACATTCCCCTCACTGGGGCCCAATTGCAGGAGCGGGGGAGTAGGTGAAGCCGAGTGAGGCGCAGAGCTGGGAAGAGAAGCAGGCAAACCAGCTTGTAGCGCAAGGACACTTTCAGCGCACAGCACGCACACCGTGACACTGTTACTCACAGGGGATACCCCACACATGGAACACAGCCGGGCTTGCCCCCGGGGCCCCTGAGCACGCTATCCCCAGAAGCCTCCATATAGTGATTAACACAGGCGCAACAGGCCAGCAGTGGGTACAGGCTTAAGACAGAAGCAACCCGGGATGCCCTCCCACAGGATGCCCCCAGAAGTCAATAAAGGGGGAATGAGGGGGAGGAAGGAGTGGAGCCGGGAGAAACCCATGGTATCCCGCCTGAAAGACATAAGTAAAAACACATATGAGCATCCCGCAGCAAATACACCCCAAATCAATAAAAAAAACCCCAAGGGGGACTCACGGACCAAAGACACCGTGGGGTCACACAGGCACAGACCACTGGATAAGGCGACCCACCAGAGGAAGCAGCACTGCAGCCAGGAAGCTGCAGCTTGTCCGAAATGGCGCCGGCAGAGGTACCTCGAGGGGCGGGCCACGGGGGGGAACGACGCGATACGAGTCATCACCCGGCACCGCCCTCCCCCGAAGAGCACGAAAAAACGGCGCTCGCGTGACCCAGCCGGCACCATGACAAAGCAAAATCACCTCAGGTTATAGCGTCCACAGCCGCGGAACGCAGTACAAATCGGCGCGGCAGCTAAAAACAACACAAAATACACAAAAAACGTCAAAACACCACAGATATCACCACTCGCCGCTACCACCAACCCCCCCCCCCCCCCAACAAAGTCAGGGGTGAAGAGAGAGAGAGACAAGAAGGCAGCAGCGAGCAGCTATGGCCAGGGGGGGGGGGTGCGGGGGGGGACCCAAAAAGGAAATAAGGGGACATAGTCCCCAAACTACTTACCCCCTCAGAAGCCAGGACAGAAACTCTGCATCCCTATTAGGCTCACCATAAGGCCTATGCCCGGCTACCCTTTGTGTTACAGGGTCTGCGGCTTGGAGCTGCGCTCCAGGAGCACTTGACCCTAGTGCTCTTCTACCTTCACCCGATCTGTCAGCCGAGGCTGGGAGGCAGTCCAGAAACGGATGGAAATAGACATGCAGGGCCGCAGGCTTGGTTGCCCCGCTCACCTGCACAACAGAGAGAGCCATCTGCTAACTTCGCAGTTTCACTGCAGAGGAAACACTGGGGAACTCTATGGTTAATCCCGTTTTTATAGGGAGCCGGGAGATGCCACAGCTTTCTGCAGTACCACTGCGCCACCTTGTGGCGGAATAACCCAACTGTTATGAATACCAAAGCGGTCCGTGCCATGCAATAAAAAAACATGCACACCTCTTACTGTAGTTTTTACCATAATCTGCAAAGCATCCGATGGAAACTCAGGAGAGAATGATAAATGGTTTAAGTCCTTGCTTTTTGGTGTGCTGCAAAACTCCCCAAAGTGGGGGCTGCAAAATTGAGGCCTAGGGATGTATTACATCTGTCAGCAACAGCCATTCAGCAGAGGCCGAAGGTAATCCAAGACAGACTGAATCTAAGGAGAAGTATATTTGGATCCTGGTGATTTCTGGTTAAGAAAGTGATGGATCCTATAAGACTCGTCCTCTGCAGTAGGTTGTGTTCAAGGGGATATTTACTGTATATATACACACACTATATTTATATATACATACTACATTTATTCAACTTAATTTCAAACCACTGTCCATTTACAATTTTTCTATTAGCTTTTCTATATAAGGAAAGCTTTATAAAGCTTTTCCTATATAAGGAAAGCTTTATATTAGCTCATGTTGGACGTGTTATACTACTTTTTAGCTTCTTCAGAGGCATTCATTTATCATTTCATTATTGGGCAATAGTTCATACCATAATTGAATTTCCTGTACATAATATATACACTAATACAGTCAATTCCATGGTGGGCACTTATAGCACCTATGGGATGTTATATATAGTTCATTTTGTTTCTGTGTATAGGAAAAAGTTATTCTGTTTAATCCATGTTACGGAGGACCAAACCCCCTTTCGGCTGGCTCTAGAATCCAGGGTTGGGTGATTTCCTCTCCTATGGGCATCCCGATTTTGGATGGGGTGAAAACCCCATTTGCCCTGTATAATCATTTTAAAGTGGACCGACGCTGCACCAATCAGCATTCTGTATTGTGCAAAATAAAGGGACAGTCCAGGCAATGGCAAGCAGTGTGATTATAGCAATTTGTCTTTTTACAACATCTTTTTGTTTATATAATTAAAATACGTCAATAGTTAATAACTAATATTAACATTTAAAAATAAAAACATTACATTACAAACAACCCCCCACCCTCACTAGCAACACCGGATATTAGAACAGTGAAGATTCATCAATCTTTAAGCAAGGTATTCATCAAAAGATCCATTTCTATTAAATGGCAACTGAAACACACCAAAAGCACTATTCTCATCAGAAAGAAGATGGATGGATTTCTTAGACCAATTTCTTGCCTTAATAGCCAGTATCTTGTGGTCCACGAATCATGCGAGCGTGAGCAGTTTGCGAGATTTGCGAGAAGTTGCTCGCATGGGAAAACCTAAAACGAGAATACTCGCTTGCGTCTGGCTGGGCTTATGCACAAATTTACACTTAAAAAAGGTGCCTGTTGGCGCTTATAAAGGTGCCTGTTAAATCGCACGAGACACAAGTAAGGTATTCGCACAGAAAGACCATGCGAGAACGTAGTCTTCTGAATAAACCCTAAAGATGTCAAATCTGTAGACAGAAGACAAGTAAATATATAAATTGAGAAAATGGTGGAAGACATGTTTAACCCCAATAGGGTGGTGGTTTATTTTCTAAGATAACATAGAGAGACGGGTGAAGGGTAGACAAAAAGTAAACCAGATGAATATTGTTTTTTACACACACAATGAGGCAACTGCAACAAATTACATTTCAAGGGTATCAGGATTACATGGAGGACAGGAAATTCCATGCATGTATTGCAATATGGGTACTATGTTCTGGAATTACAAGAATGAATTAACATGCAGAGAACACATGTAGAATATATGTAGAAAACAATTTAGAAAAGATGTTGTTTTTCCGTGCATTAGATAGTAATGTATATATATATATATATATATATATATATATATATATTATCCTTAAAACATCTTTAGTTAAAGTGGACCCTTTGGCCTGCTAGTTGAAACTCCTGGAATGACCCAATAATCCTACCTTCCTGGCGGTCCCAAGGTGCAGTGCGTGTGCTCTCATCCAATAAGCGCTTTATGCAATACATATTAATGCAGGGGGTACAGAGAAACTTCAAATAAAATGTAAAAGTCTGGTAGTATAAAATTAGGTCCCCAGATCGAGACCCATTCAGCATGTCCCCTTCATTGGCTGACTTGAAGTGGACCAAGCCCACCCAAAACAACTCAATCTATTTTCCTCCCTCCCAGGTATATTACCTTTTGGATGTTTTCTGCCCTCATTGCTGCTTCGTAATCTTATGATAGTGATTTTCATTTTTGTTTTCCCCATGTATGCCATTTGTATGTCATTAGTTTCTGATCACATTGTTCTAAACTAGCTGTTTAAACATCCCTCCTTCCAATATTATGCCGGGAGTAATTAGAGTCTGTTGGAAAAGGGTACTAGAAGGAAGATACAAGCCAAAAGAAGATTTAATTTTCCCTTATTTCCCTCCAATTTTTCCTTTGAAGCCAAAATCGTTTATGAGTATTTTTATCCAATTCATTACCAGGAAACTAGGGGGAGCTGATACATGTTTTTCTTAAAGTGGACCAAAACTCACATTTTTAGCTAGCATCGTCTGAATCCCCCCCCTCCATGAAGAGCACTTTTTGCCAATTTTTAGTGCTCCTGCTTCAGTCTAATCCCAGATAATGGCTCTTGTTTTAGCTGTAAAGTCATTCTTGTGTGTGGCAATACCTATGCAATGACTGATCGCCTGACATCTTATAGAGAGGTACAGCAAAAAAAGTGTTCCAGGCCGATTCAAAAAGCGAAAATATCAATTTCTAGTTCTACACCCTAAGAAGGGATTATCAACCAGTGCTTTGGCCAAATGTATTTCACAAGTTTGTGGGTTTTGGTCCGCTTTAAATAAACGCCGTGAACTCCACTGGATTTGCATGCGGGAGCTCTCGTCCAATCAGCACAGGCTATTAAAACACAGCATACAGCTGTGTTTGGTTAGGGAGCTCTGGCATAGGGAGCTGTGTATCAGAGTGCATCTTAGCCACAAGATGCTGACATAGTCTGCGCATGCACTGCAGTCTTGGCAGAAAGGGTAAGATTTACAGTGTTGGGGGATTTTAGACTTTTTTTCCAGGGTTGGCCACACAGGGTTTTGGTCCACTTTCAGGGGCGGGCTGGCCATAGGGCGTACCGGGCAGAATCCCGGGAGGCTAAATGTAGCCTCTCACAGGCCTGTTACATCAGCTCCTTCATATACTGTACGTCTGCTAAATGTGTCCAAATCTGATCTCCCACCGACTGATCTGTGTCCGAATCTGATCTGCCCCTGATCTGTCTCTCTGCCACCAAATGATCTATATACTAAACTAAATTGTGCTGCTAACTGTTCTGTGCCCCAGCTTTATCTACTACTGACTCAGCTGTGCCCAAATGCATACCTTCTAACTTTTCAGTGTGGGAAATAGGGACAGTTGTTAAATTAAGCCTGTAAAGTGGGATGCCCCTCTCAGCCTATAAAGTGGGATGCCCCTCTCAGCCTGTAAAGTGGGATGCCCCTCTCAGCCTGTAAAGTGGAATGCCCCTCTCAGCCTGTAAAGTGGGATGCCCATCTCAGCCTGTAAAGTGGGATGCCCCCCTCTGCCTGTAAAGTGGGATGCCCCTCTCTGCCTGTAAAGTGGGATGCCCCTCTCTGCCTGTAAAGTGGGATGCCCCTCTCTGCCTGTAAAGTGGGATGCCCCTCTCTGCCTGTAAAGTGGGATGCCCCTCTCTGCCTGTAAAGTGGGATGCCCCTCTCTGCCTGTAAAGTGGGATGCCCCTCTCTGCCTGTAAAGTGGGATGCCCCTCTCAGCCTGTAAAGTGGGATGCCCCTCTCAGCCTGTAAAGTGGGATGCCCCTCTCTGCCTGTAAAGTGGGATGCCCCTCTCTGCCTGTAAAGTGGGATGCCCCTCTCAGCCTGTAAAGTGGGATGCCCCTCTCAGCCTGTAAAGTGGGATGCCCCTCTCTGCCTGTAAAGTGGGATGCCCCTCTCTGCCTGTAAAGTGGGATGCCCCTCTCTGCCTGTAAAGTGGGATGCCCCTCTCTGCCTGTAAAGTGGGATGCCCCTCTCTGCCTGTAAAGTGGGATGCCCCTCTCTGCCTGTAAAGTGGGATGCCCCTCTCTGCCTGTAAAGTGGGATGCCCCTCTCAGCCTGTAAAGTGGGATGCCCCTCTCAGCCTGTAAAGTGGGATGCCCCTCTCTGCCTGTAAAGTGGGATGCCCCTCTCTGCCTGTAAAGTGGGATGCCCCTCTCAGCCTGTAAAGTGGGATGTCCCTCTCTGCCTGTAAAGTGGGATGCCCCTCTCTGCCTGTAAAGTGGGATGCCCCTCACTGCCTGTAATGTGGAATGCCCCTCTCAGCCTGTAAAGTGGGATGCCCCTCTCTGCCTGTAAAGTGGGATGCCCCTCTCTGCCTGTAAAGTGGGATGCCCCTCTCAGCCTGTAAAGTGGGATGCCCCTCTCTGCCTGTAAAGTGGGATGCCCCTCTCTGCCTGTAAAGTGGGATGCCCCTCTCAGCCTGTAAAGTGGGATGCCCCTCTCAGCCTGTAAAGTGGGATGCCCCTCTCTGCCTGTAAAGTGGGATGCCCCTCTCTGCCTGTAAAGTGGGATGCCCCTCTCAGCCTGTAAAGTGGGATGCCCCTCTCTGCCTGTAAAGTGGGATGCCCCTCTCTGCCTGTAAAGTGGGATGCCCCTCTCTGCCTGTAAAGTGGGATGCCCCTCTCTGCCTGTAAAGTGGGATGCCCCTCTCTGCCTGTAAAGTGGGATGCCCCTCTCAGCCTGTAAAGTGGGATGCCCCTCTCTGCCTGTAAAGTGGGATGCCCCTCTCAGCCTGTAAAGTGGGATGCCCCTCTCTGCCTGTAAAGTGGGATGCCCCTCTCAGCCTGTAAAGTGGGAAGCCCCTCTCTGCCCGTAATAGGAGATGTTGCACACTGCCTCCAATGTGGGATACTGCTCATTGGCTGTAATGAGGAATTATGTGACATTAATATACTATACTGGGCCAGGAACAGTAAAGAAGGGCCGGTGTGCCCCAAAAAGTCCTGGGCCGTTTTTTAGTCCCAGTCCGCCCCTGTCCACTTTATTTCATTTGTACTTGCCCCTGGGACTGCTGGAGCAGTTATTTTGTCCCCAAAACCTGTCCTGACTGGTGGGGTTTAGTGGTCAATCTTCTATTCTAAAAGCAACATCCACTGCACATGAGATCGGGCAGTTCTACAGGCGCACTCCAAATTATTTGTAATGTATTTTACAGTATATATGTGCTGCATTGGCTAAACACCAAATTAATATTAAAGCAGATGGAACGGCATTCTTGCATCTCCGTCCCCCCCACAACCGGAAACCCCTTCCAGTACCTTGGGCAATGTAATGGCACTGCAGTGGCCCAGTTTTCAAATAAAACCAGGCTTTTCCAAAAGTGGCACCTAGGCGAGGTGCAACCAGCTGGCCGAAACCCCGAGGTGCACAACCTGCAGCATGGGCAGAGGCGTTGCTAGGCTTTCTGGCACCTGGCCAAAGATTCGGTGTGGCGTCCCCCACCTGTGCTCAGGCCCCCCTTTGGCACTCCCCTGACCTGCTGCACCCGGGTGCCCCACACAACCATCAGTTGGTGCCTCTGCCTATCTCTCTACCTAACTATCTCTATCTTTCTTGCCTTATCCCACCTTGCTTCATGCCCACTACTTCCTCCCTCACCTTAGCCCACCTTGCCTTGTCCCACATCGCCTATTCTTCCCACCTCACCTCAGCCCATCTTGCCTTGTCCCACCCTGCCTCTTACCCACTACTTCCCATCTCACCTTAGCCCACCTTGCCTTGTCCCACTTCGCTTCTTGCCCACTACTTCCCACCTCACCTCAGCCCACCTTACCTTGTCCTACCTCGCTTCTTGCCCACTACTTCCCACCTCACCTCAGCCCACCTTGCCTTGCCCCATTTCGCTTCTTGCCCACTACTTCCCACCTCACCTCTGCCCACCTTACCTTGTCCCATCTTGCTTCTTGCCCACTACTTCCCACCTCACCTCTGCCCACCTTACCTTGTCCCACCTCGCTTCTTGCCCACTACTTCCCACCTCACCTCTGCCCACCTTACCTTGTCCCACCTCGCTTCTTGCCCACTACTTCCCACCTCACCTCAGCCCACCTTGCCTTGCCCCATCTCGCTTCTTGCCCACTACTTCCCACCTCACCTCAGCCCACCTTACCTTGTCCCACCTCGCTTCTTGCCCACCACTTCCCACCTCACCTCAGCCCACCTTACCTTGTCCCACCTTGCTTCTTGCCCACTACTTCCCACCTCACCTCTGCCCACCTTACCTTGTCCCACCTCGCTTCTTGCCCACTACTTCCCACCTCACCTCAGCCCACCTTGCCTTGTCCCATCTCGCTTCTTGCCCACTACTTCCCACCTCACCTCTGCCCACCTTACCTTGTCTCACCTCGCTTCTTGCCCACTACTTCCCACCTCACCTCAGCCCACCTTGCCTTGTCCCATCTCGCTTCTTGCCCACTACTTACCACCTCACCTCAGCCCACCTTGCCTTGCCCCATCTCGCTTCTTGCCCACTACTTCCCACCTCACCTCTGCCCACCTTACCTTGTCCCACCTCGCTTCTTGCCCACTACTTCCCACCTCACCTCAGCCCACCTTGCCTTGTCCCATCTCGCTTCTTGCCCACTACTTCCCACCTCACCTCTGCCCACCTTACCTTGTCCCACCTCGCTTCTTGCCCACTACTTCCCACCTCACCTCAGCCCACCTTACCTTGTCCCACCTCGCTTCTTGCCCACTACTTCCCACCTCACCTCAGCCCACCTTACCTTGTCCCACCTCGCTTCTTGCCCACTACTTCCCACCTCACCTCAGCCCACCTTATCTTGTCCCACCTCGCTTCTTGCCCACTACTTCCCACCTCACCTCAGCCCACCTTACCTTGTCCCACCTCGCTTCTTGCCCACTACTTCCCACCTCACCTCAGCCCACCTTACCTTGTCCCACCTCGCTTCTTGCCCACTACTTCCCACCTCACCTCTGCCCACCTTACCTTGTCCCACTTCGCTTCTTGCCCACTACTTCCCACCTCACCTCAGCCCACCTTGCCTTGTCCCATCTCGCTTCTTGCCCACTACTTCCCACCTCACCTCTGCCCACCTTACCTTGTCTCACCTCGCTTCTTGCCCACTACTTCCCACCTCACCTCAGCCCACCTTGCCTTGTCCCACCCTGCCTCATGCCAACCTCAGGGACCAGTATACAGGGTGATGGCCGTGGTTTTTGGGCATTGCTCAGTTCAGCCTGGTGTCACTTCACACTGACCAGCGTCTCCTCCAAGACTGGATGGCAGTGCTTGCCAAACAAGACCGGAAGTGACTCTGCCACGTGAGGTAGCGTAGTCCAGAATTAGCTCAAAGCAGGCGCTAGCAGTCTGTGGCGTACATAGGAGCAGCAGCGCAAATCCCGGGTGAGTTCAGCAGATCGCCTGGTGTGCCTGGGCAAAATTTCAGTTAATTTCAGGAGACACTGAAAAAATCTGGTGACTTGGCATCTATGCACCTTGTCCCACCTCGCATTTTTCCCACTACTTCCTGCCTCACCTCAGCCCCCCTCACCTCTTGCCCACTATTTCCCACATAACATGACCCCTCCTCACCTCTTGCCCACTACAGGGCACCTTACATCAGCCCATCTGAGCCATTACTTCCTGCCTCACCTCAGCCCACCTGATCTTTTTCTTCCAATTCACTTCTTCACTCTCATCTCGGCCCACCTCCATCTTTCCTGCCTCACCTCTTTCTCACCTTGCCCCTACCCATCTCACCTCTGCCTACTTCTATTTTTCTGGCTCACATCAACCCACTTTTTCAGAGATTTTCTATCTCCTTAGTATCATGCCAGCATAAAGCAAACACTATGCAGTGACTACATTTCCCAGCATGCCCTGACACTGTGATAGGTAGCTAGGCATAGATTTGGCTTGTGTTCTGTCAGGTTTCAGCAGAAGAGAATGGCCAGACCACGAAGGATGGATTCCGATTATCAATGACAAGGTTGTGTGCACTTATATATGACAGTAGTGAAGCAGGTTTGAGTGAGAACTAGGTGTCAAGAAAAGAAGGATGGAACAGGGAAGAAGATGAGGAGTAAATGGAGAAAATATGGTAAAAGAGAGGGCTATGGGGGGCAGGGAGAAGAGGGAGAGGAAATTGAGAGAACCAGGTAAAAGAGAGAAATGGCAGGAACAGAGAAGCTGAGGGAACAGGGAGATGAAATAGAGAGAATAAGGTAAAAGAGAAAGATATATGGGGCAGGGGGCAGATAAGAAGAGGGATAGCTAATGGAGAGAACAAGCTAAAAGAGAGAGATGGGGGACAGGAAAAAAGAGGAAGAGGAAATAGAGAGAATTAGGTAAACAAGAGCTATGGGAGTCCGGCAGAAGAGAGAGAGAGGAAATAGAGAGAACATGGTAAAAGAGACACCAAGTGAGAGAACGGGGAAGAAGAGAGAGAGGAAATGGAGAGAGAACAAGGTAAAGGAGGGGAAGATAGAGGGAACAGGGAAAGGAAAGGGAGAGAATGAGGTAAAAGAGAGAGAAAAAATGGAGGGGACAGGGAAGAAGAGAGGTAGGAAACGGAGAGAACATGGTAAAATAGCATGAGGTGGAGAGAATGGAGAAGAAAATGAAGAGGAAATGGAGAGAACAAGATAAAAGAGAGAGATGAGAGAATAGAGAAGAGAGGAAATGGAGAGAACAAGTTAAAAGAGAGAGATATAGATGGACTGAACATGGAAAAAAAAAGGGGAAACAAGGTAAAAAAAGAATTAGATGGGGGAAAAATGAGTGGAAGTGGAGTGAACCAGGTAAAATAGAGAGAGACGGATGTAGAGAACAGGGTAAAGGAATGAGAGAAAATGAGAGAATTAGGTATAAAAGATACAGATGGAGGGAACAGGGAAGAAGAGGGAACAAGATAAAAGAGAGATGGGGAGAGCATGGAAGAATAATAAGGTGAGGAATGGAGAGGAAAAGGTAAAAGAGAGAGAGACAAGGGGCATGGGAGGAGAGGAAATGGAGATAACAAGGTGAATGAGAGAGAAATTGAGGGGAACAAAAGAGATAGGAAATTGAGAGAACAAGTTAAAAAAGAGAAGGATTGTGGGAGCAAGGAAGAAGAGGGAGAGGAAATGGAGAGTACAACATAAAAGAGAGAGATGGAAGGAACAGGGAAGAAGAGGGAGAGGAAATGGAGAGTACAACATAAAAGAGAGAGATGGAAGGAACAGGGAAGAAGTGGGAGAGGAAATTGAGAGAACAGGGTAAAAGAGAGAGTGATGGAGAGAACAAGGGGGAAGGAGAAAATCGGAACAAACAAGGGACAGAAATAGAGAGATGGAGGAAAATTGGGGGCGTTATGGAGTGAGCAAAGGAAAAAGAAGGTAACATGCAGAGAGTACAATGGAAAAAGAGAGCAAGACAGCAACAATAGAATCCACATTGGAGGAGAATGTCATACTTTTATTCTTTCTTTCTTTCCATATATTCTGTTACCTCCATCTGTTCTTTCTACCATTTCTATTATTTCAGTCAGTCCTTCTATTCCTTTCTCTCCTATTTTTTTCTGTCATTCTTTTTATCTGCCATTCACCATACATGCAGATGTAACCCCATGTTTCTATACCACACCATGAGGGGCCTGTTGAAGCTCTCATGGCCCAAGGACCAGCATAGACCTGGATGCCACAAATAAGCTATAATAGTTCAGGTTTGGTGATGAACAAGCCTAGCGGCGGGCTGGGGCCAGAGATCAGACCTAGATTTTACCAGCCCCTAGCCGGCATGGGGCGTCCTTGTTGATGCCCCCCTAACTATAATGCCGGGGCTATAGCATTGGGGACTGGGGTTCCTTGGCTTGTGGGTACAGTGGGGCTGGGTACAGGGGGCTGAGGGGGAGACTAAGTTGGCAGAGATTGAATGTGGGTGTCAAAAGCAGCAACCCAACTGGCCTCAAAGCAGTGCCACCCACCAGGTATTGTCCTGGGTCTCTCTATGGCCAGTCTGCCCTTGAACAAGCCCTCAAACGGGCTCCTAGGGGTTTTTCTGGTAACACCCTGGGCCAGTCTGAGCCTACTCACTACTAATCTACTCCAGGTTTGTAATATGTATTACTTATTTTACCCTGTCTGTAATTCTTATAGTGTAATTATTACGTATTACTTGTTTTACCCTGTCTGTAATTTTTATAGTGTAATTAATACATATTACTTGTTTTACCCTGTCTGTAATTCTCATAGTGTAATTAATACGTATTACTTGTTTTACCCTGTCTGTAATTCTTATAGTGTAATTAATACGTATTACTTGTTTTACCCTGTCTGTAATTCTTATAGTGTAATTAATACGTATTACTTGTTTTACCCTGTCTGTAATTCTTATAGTGTAATTAATACGTATTACTTGTTTTACCCTGTCTGTAATTCTTATAGTGTAATTAATACGTATTTAACAATAAAAAATATTAAAAAATATTAAAATACCGCGCTAAAAAACAGATCAGATTTCAAATCACTAATAAAACACATTAATTAGAGAAAACAGCACAAATCTTAAAAGGAAAGCTCAACGTGTGTAACCCTTTGTCCACAGTCCACAGTTCAATCAATCATGCAAAAAATAAACACAGAGCTTCCTTAGTTACCAATCGGTTATCCCAAAGTCCATGTGCAAGCGCTTCCTTCACAAATCAGCTTAAATGCACTCTTCTTTACGTTCGTGGTTATTTTCTCCAAGGGAGACTTGCAAGCATATCTACTCCACCTTTCTATGAAAACCCCTCAACGTAGGTCCCAAACGGAGGATATCACGCCCAGGAGTGCAGCATGAAAACAAAAAACACTCATATAGTGTAATTCAGTATGACACACGTTATTTAATGGGGAAAGGTAATGCACTCACATAGAAGAAAAACTTTAAAAGCATGTAAAATCAGAGGATGGTTCTCACCAGCTCCCCACACACAATAAGATCTGGCCAGATCAATCAGTCAATCGAATATATATGCCGCCTGCCACCGCCGCCAAATAATTAATACGTATTACTTGTTTTACCCTGTCTGTAATCCTTATAGTGTAATTAATACGTATTGTTTACCCTGTCTGTAATTCTCATAGTGTAATTAATACGTATTACTTGTTTTACCCTGTCTGTAATTCTTATAATGTAATTAATACGTATTACTTGTTTTACCCTGTCTGTAATTCTTATAATGTAATTAATACGTATTACTTGTTTTAGCCTGTCTGTAATTTTTAGTGTCATTTTTAGGTGCTCTAAGAATTATTATACAAATAATGAACAGCTATTTTGGTATAAACAGCTACGCAGAGCCAATGGTAAGGATTATAATGTGAGGTATTTATATGAGGAGAAAGTTGCGCTGTGCATTCTCCTTGTATGTGTGTGTGAGGACAATAGAGTGTCAGCTCCTTTGAGGCATGTGATTATAGGGCAGCCATTGGTGCAGTCCCTGGGGCCGGCCTGTAATCCGGGTGTGCGGGCCAGTAATCTGCTCGGTGCCGCAATCCGGCCCCGCCTCTGCCTTTCTTATGGCGCCCCCCTTCCCTCCCTCCTTTTCTCCCCGAAGCTGCTTCGTTAATCCTGTATGTAAATGACAGCCAATAGATGTTGTTGTTGAGCAGGGCTGGGATTAGAGACGGGGCGAATGGCTTTCAATCTTACTGGGATTACAGAACAAAGGGAGTCGGCGCTCGCCTCACACACACACACATAGATATATAGAGGGTGAGGGGTGGGGAGCGCGCGGCCCCCTCTCTGCAGAAGCGGCGCAGGGGGCTGATTGAGGAGAGCTCGCACACCCGCCCGCCCTCTTGTCTGTCTGTCTATCGGTCGGTCGGCTCGCCGGGCACCGGAGGAGAGGAGCCGCCACAAGCCGGGTAAGGCAGGAAAGTTGCCTGTGTGGGGGTGCGGGGCAGAGGCAGGCGGGCAGCACATTGTCCTCACGTGACTGGGGAGGCTGTCATGTCTGCCCCGCTCGCTGCTGTATGGGGAGGGCGCATGCATGAGGTCACGGGGTGCCACTGCTGTGTCTGTGTGTGTGGAAATATACTGCTCCTTCATGTCACTGGACTCACTGCCACCAGCCATTACCAACCCCAAACATGACCCTGACCCCAAACCTGCTTCTCTCCACACTCTGGCCTTCTAGTGTCAGGTGCAGAGGTGAGGCAGAGGTGGCTTTGTAGGGTCCATTATTTCCTATGGGCCACACCCCAGCTCTGCTTCTCATTATGGCAGGCTGCTGGGGTCACTGCAGAGCTGCCTGGATGGTTCCCTTTTATTTCATCATGAAAGACTCACACTTCTCCCTGCTTGTTCCTTGTCAGACCCTATAAAAAATAGAACGCCCACATCCGCTTCCTTCTCTCACACATTTTAGTGCATGTCCTGGTCATCTCCCATTTAGACCACTGCAGCACCCTCCTTAGTGGTCTAGCGGCTAACAGACTGGCAGCCCTGCAATCAGTTCTCAGCTCTGCTGCCCACCTCATCTACTTATCCTCTCTCTGTCACATCTACTTATCCTCTCTCTGTCACATCTACTTATCCTCTCTCTGTCACTCCACTGGCTCACACTTTCTGAAAACTACCAACCCTAACCTACAAGGCTCTTTTCAGCCAAGGCCCCACATACATTTCAGCACTAGTCCAAAGATACCATCCCAGACACTGTCTCATGATCCCTTCTTTCCCTCTACCTTGATCACCTCCTCTCACTCAAGTCCAGGACTTCACATGTGCTGCTCCACTCCTCTGGAACACCCTCCCTCGCACAATTTGTCACTTCCCTTAAAGCAGAACAGAACCCAGGAATTTGACTTTCCCAGATTTTGTTTCGTGCCCCCCAGGGCATCCCGAAGCAGGATGTCTGGATTTGTGAAACGCCCTAGGAAGCCAGAAAAAACGTACCTGTCTGGGCTCCAGTGGCGCATGCGTGGGCTCTCGTCCAATTAGAGCCGTCTGATATGACTAGGTCATTCACTGCCGCATCCCCCTCTATGTAAATGGCTGGGATGCACATGAGAGCCGTCAGCTGAATGACGTAGTCATAGCAGGCCGCTCTCATTGGACGAGAGCCCGCACATGCGCCATTGGAGCAAGGAAAAGTTGTTTTTTATGGGCTCCCTAAGGGGTTTCACACAGCGGAGCATTCCGATTCAGGATTCCCCGGGAAAAAACTAGCAGCTGGCCCTGGAATCTAAAAGATGGCCGCTTCAGCTTTAATACCCCACCTGTTCAAAAGACCTATCATCTGACTTAACCCATCCATCTTACAGTGTTATCACCCCTCAGAACACTGGGTACCATGAGTAGTACATACCCTTGTGCGCTTGCAAGGGAAGGGCCCTCTCTCCTAATATATTCCTGCATCTATGTGTTTATTTACTTGTCTGTTACATTTTATTCATAATATTGTTTAATGTTTAATAATGTTTAATGCATAGATGGCCATTGTATGCTTGCACACACATAGGAATTCGTCCTCCGCATTTAACCCATCCCCGGAGCGGTATTGTGTGTTTTGTACACAATGTTGTTGTATTATATGTATTTACTTGGTCTACCCCTGTACAGCGCCATGGATTATAATAACGCTTTATAAATAAACAATAATAATAACCCCAGCCCAAAGCATAACTTGTACCCCTCTAATACTAGAGGTAACCCACACGATTCTCCCCCATATTTTACCCTTTATCACAGGATGGTGATTGGTTGGTGGGTTTATTTTGGGAAAGGGGTCCTCAGCATGTAGCTCAAGAGCCACACCTGTAGTGTGGTTCACCTGTTTTTTGCTAGACCAGAACATTGTTGAGGCTATGGGGTTACATAACAGCCAGGCCCATGCACTGTCAGCACCATGCATAGGGGTTAATGAAGTGTCAGTGTGCTGGCTCACCTGTCTTAGCAGCATCCAGTTTAACAGCCTCCCAACTTGGTAATGATGCTTTCAAGTACTCTACTGTGGGAACGTAGCTCTTGACCATCTCTTAATGCCCAGTGTGGTAACTTCTCACAGTAAGAAAGTGTGACGGCACTGCTTTAGGATGCGTTGGAAAACCACTTCATTCACAAATGATTGATACAGAAGAAGTGGAGCTAAGCCGTGGCCCACCAGAGGAAATCATTTTTGGGGCCCACACGAGGAAGTTATTCCTGGGGCCCACAACACAATTAGATTGTAATAATATAAAATATGATGCTGTATTCCAGAAGGAATACAAAACTCTGAGAACAACCCAGGCAAGCCAGAAACACTTTAAGAGCCGGGGAGGCCGATTCATTAATAGCGCCAGGTAGCGACAGATGAGCGACAGTAGCGGTATTTTCACAGCGCACGCTAGTAGTCGCTGTGCTTGGCCGTTGTTCTGTAGTTGATAGCGACTCAGTCGGTTTGCCGTAATGTTGAATACGGGGTTAGGAGTCGCTGTTTGACAGGTTCCGCGCTGTATGGGAGCGCATGACAGCGAATGGCCATAGCGAACGGCTCCCAGCATATTCATTAACAAATCACGCTCAAAAAATTCTCGCGCTGTGAAATGCTTGTTTAAACCCCAGAGCGCTGGCGGCGATGGGTTAAAAGTAGTTTTTTAACCCCCAAACAACCATATTTTTGGGGAAAAAAAACAAGTTTTTCAAAACATTTTGTAATATGAATACATTAATATCAGACCTGTAATATCAATTCTGCACATTTTTTTTTTTTTTTTTACCTTAAAAAAAATATCTAACATTGCAGAAGTGGTCACAGAATTTTTGCCATTTAAAAAAAAAAAAAAATAATAGCAATTAATTATGAATATTTAAAGATTGTTCCATTGAAATGCATTGGAGCGCTCCAGGTAGCGAGAGGTCATACCTGTCGCTGTTCAAGGTCGCTCGCTGGCGCTGTGGGGTGAGGCTGGAATAATGATGAATGATTCGCTATCTGGCGCTCTGTCAGTCGCTAAGCAGGATCGGCTTGATAAATGTGTGATTGCGGAGGGGAGCCGGCGTTCTCGTGGCGGTGACCGTCATTACCGTTCGCTCACCATTCGCTACCTGGCGCTATCCCTTGTTAAATAAGGGCCTAAATCTCTTTTACTGCCCTAATGGTGGTTGAGGCCCAGTAGAGGGACCTATACTAAACCTATAAAAAAGTAATAATTTAAATTTCGGGCTTGAGTTAGGGGCTGCTGTGGGTGCTTGATTACTTGCTTAATTCCCTCATTCCTTACCCTCCACTTACAGTGTATGCTACTGTAGTTAATTAAAGAGGAACAAAACCTGGGATTTTCCCTAGTTTTGTTCCTCCATCCCAGGGACGTCTAATTTGGCATGCTCCATTGTGTGCATTCCCCCCTGCCAATCACTAGTATGCACTGCCTTTGGCTTTTGCTTTTGCTGAGTGGCAAGCAAAGCTGAATTGAGCATACGCTGCTGGCCCCACCTCCAGGCTCTACCCCACAGGCCCAGTGGAAATGCCTGGCAAGGGGAGTTTACAGGCAATTCCAGGGACATCTCAAAGAGAGACACCACTGGCCCTAGATTCTTATAGACTCTGCTCATCTTTAAAGAGGACATCTGATCATAACCAAAGAGAGTTCTTCTACAGCAAGGGGGGAATCCTTTTTCAGATGCCCCACCATGCTTGCCCCCTGCCAGGAAGCCTGAGACCAGCAGTTATGCCATTCACATAACTGTGTTAAGCCGGTCAGGTTCACTGGACCAGTGGGTGCATATAAGGCAGCAAACAGGCAAGAGAATGTGGAAGCAGTAGTTATGTGCTGCCTGACAGGTGGGTGCATGGCATTGGTATCCCAAATCTACAGTAGGTGCAGTAAAAGGACCTCCAGTCAGTTCTGACTGAAGGGTCTCTTTAAACTAGACCTAAATTCAAAGATTACTTTAGGTCACTTGTAACTGCAATCCATGGATCATCACAATTTAGGGTGCCCCTCTGATTAAAGATCCATAGGAAGCCCAAAATAAGTCAGGACTACTGACTTGGTCCCACGCCACTCTCATGACCCCCATGATTTGCAGGCCCCATGCACAACACAAGCACACCTTTCCAGCAAGCCTGTTCAGTTACCAACACACACATGCAGTTGCCACCCTCTAGGAACATGGAAATAGGAGTAGTAATATTTAATCTCAGGCTTCAGACTCCCTATTTTAGATGCTCCCTGTGCATTGTTGGAAGAAATCTGAAGTCTATCTGACCGGTCCATGTCAGGCGATGGAGCATGTTTCCAGTATTACTCCAGCATGTCCCCTGCGATGCAGCAGCCACACCACATATCAGCTAAGCCAAAATACCCGGCTCCTGGTGTGGGACCAGTCACATAGAGGTAATCAGGAGAGTCATCTATATGTGCAATTTTAGGTGCCAATGCGCATCTGGAACCTAAAATTCCATTATAGGGACACTTGAAATAATGTTCGCTTTTCAAGAACACCTTCATCTAATTTGTTCATGAAATGGTCCGTATTTTCACAAGATGGTCTTGATTCACTAAGAGTTGAAAACAAATCTTCTGGTAGAAAAAGATTCAATTCATGAGAAATGTCACTTTTAGTGAATCACCAGATAAAAAGACAATGAAAGTTAATGGCACTTTTTACTCTTGAGACAAGTATGCAACTTTTACCTCCTTTTTACTCTGTAGTAAAAAGTGCCACTGACTTTCAATTGTCTTTTTCTCTGGTGAAATCCTCAGGCCCATATGTCTGCCTTGTACTTCCGTATGATGGTGTTAATATCAATGCTCCATGGAAGAGCACAAACTCATACAGGGGACAGTAATTATTCTTAATATTATGATGGCTGCTTTACTTAAAATGTAATAGCAGAGAAGCTGTGGGAGAGACTAAGGGGGTTATTCATGAAGGGATAACGCCAGGTAGCGACAGGCAGCGTCTGGTGAACGCTGGTCGCTGTACGCAAAACCACATTTATGGAAGCGAATCTGGTGAGCGACTCTAACAGCACCATATTGCATCCAATGTATTATTACAGGCGGCTCAGCATATAGCATCGGAGCTCTAGCTTCCAGAGCGCCAGATATTACCTGTCGCTCACTGTCGCTCTCCCATACATTTCAATGGACGTTCCTTTTCTTCTGTTTAAACAGGGTTTTTTTTTCTTTTTCTTTGTGGCTCAAATCATTGTGTCACCTCTCCTGGTCTAGAAAAAGTCATTTTTGAAAACTTATTTGATTTTTTATCTTTTTATGCAGAATTGTCATTACATGTCTGACACTAAAGTGTTAATGTCACAGTGTTCCAACGATGTCATCCATGTGTTTTCGCTTTGTTACAGGTGTATATGCGTTCAAAACAGACTTTAATCACACAATGTCTGGCGCTCTATGCTACAGCGACCAGATTTAGAGCGCTGACGCTGTGTGTGTGTCCTTTTTTCATAAGTATGGTGTGGCGCGCCCAACATACTGGCGTTACCTTTCGCTCCCTGTAGCGTTGTACAGGTGTTAGAGCACCCAACATACATCACATTCATCAATGCGGGCCAGGTTACTACAGAGACCAAGGCACTCTGTTACAGCGCCCGATAACCGCTTACAGCGTCTACTAGCGGTCGCTCTAAGCGCCCTATACAGATGCTCATCGGGCGATATCTGGCGTTAGTAATGAATCAACCTCCATGTGCCTGATCTTCAGGCAGAGGGTGTTATTGGATGCTGTGAAGAGCCCAATAATAATGCCGGAATATTTGATATTGGGCTGCATTGTTTGGTTATAACGGGTATTTTGCATGATATACTGTGCAATTTGAAGGGAGCATCTGGCATAGGGAGACGATGATCGCAGTAGTAACTAGGAAGTCTGTCTGCTCTGGTGTCTGGTGACTATCCAAATACTATGAGAGCACTCCACCTCATTGCTATGCCTTCTTTCCTGCAACGGATTGTTTTTACTTCCCAGATTGTTAACAACAAAATGTGCTGAGCTTGTTCAGCTCTTGTTACATGACATCCTACCACGATATCAAACAGATCATTATTATTATTTCTCCCCAGGTAGAGTGTAGTAAGTGATGGCAGCGTAAGACATAATATGTGTTTATAATGAATTGGGTTTTACTTTTATAACTTTCATGTTTTGGAGACGCAGGTTGACACTGCTGAGTATTACATGTCAGGGTGTTTTTTGCTCTACTATAATAAAACTAAGCATAGAAGGTATTTTACACATAAACATGTACGCTCATTCAGCTGCACCAGACACCAATGTTTACAGCGGTCCTTCACTCTGAATAAGAGTCTATCTTATATGTTTCCCACACCCTGTACATACAGATTGGCCACATTAAAAATCATCCTACCTGCATCTACTGCATGTTATGAGCCTTTAAACATCCAAGATGGCGGCTTATGGAAGCCGCCATCTTATCAGGCAGCCTGCAAACAGGAAGTGCCTCCTGACTGTGCTGCTCTGCATTCTGGGACTGCTGACCGTTACCTGACCCCAGCTCTGCCCTGTCTGAGCAAAGCACAGCTATAACCCGCCCCCTGTACCTTATCGCACTCTCCTCTCCTCAGTAAGTGTGATGCTTCTGAGTCAAGATGGCGGCGCCCATATCCTAAATTCTTGAACAGAGTTGCAGCCCAGTGGGGGAAAGAATAATACATTAGTGACTAAAAACGTAAAATATATTAATTTTAGATGCTGGGGAACCATTTTTGAAGAGTTTGGGCTTTTCATTAAATCACGCTGAAGGTCCGGTTTAAGTTGTCTGAGGTCCAAGGCCACCTTAAAGTGGACCATTCACCAGGATTTTGTCTATCCCGATGATTGGTCCTCTTACCCCGGGCATCCCAATTCAGGATGCTCCACTGTGTGAAACCCCCCAGATGGCCCACTCAACTAATGCACGCCATAAAGCATTGGTGTCGAGAGAGCATCAGCATAGTGTGCGAATGCAGCGAGAGACCGGTGGAAAGATAGGGTAATTGGGGGGGATCTGGTGGGCATCCTGAATCAGGGGCTCTTAGTCAGCCGGCCCTGGAGTCTTTTAGCTCGACTGGTGATAGGTCCACTTTAAATGTGGGTGCTCACAGAAGGGTTTCCAGATGGATACTGCAATTTCTGTCAACTGACTGGATTTAGGATATATATATATATTTTAAGGTCTTAAACCTTTTATAAAATTTGTATCTTCTAGTCACTGCTTGAATTTCTCCCTGCCCCAGGATGCCCTGCTGTGTGAAACTCCCCAGATCTCCCACTCCACTCACCTTTCCAACGGGCGCTCGCCCATTCAGCGCTTTATGGCGTGCATACTAATGTTTTGGACTGTACTGCGGCCTAGGGAGTGGCGGCGGCACGCATGGCCTGTCTGAATGTCTTGGAGTGGGAGTGCACACAGCTACAGAAATGCTGGGGATGCGGCACATCTTGGAGGGGTTCCAGAATCAGGATGGCACGGTCCAGCTGCGGGGGGTTACTGGTCCACTTCAAGGAAGGGTACAGAGAAGTGTTTTGTTATAGCATAAGAGAGAATGTAGAAAGAGGAAGAGTTTACAATCTGTGGATATACAGTGTGATGACCAGAAAAAGACTAGTAGAAGTTTTACAATCATTTAGGGTGCAAGGCTGTGTTCTCACCAAAGCAATTGTGGATTGCAATTTACTAGTGTTTTGCGATTAGAAAGCGTTTGCATTGAGATGTTATTTGATTTTTGACAAAAGCGATTGCCCTGGAAAAAATCCGTACAAAAAAGCGCAAAAGTGCTGTGTATCGGTAACAGGCAAAAACGCTGCAGATGAGGCTGCCTGTAAACACTGCAAAAACGCAATCACATATGTGAAAGGCCCTATAGACCGGAATGTATTAGTGATTCCAGGGAGCTTGCTTTGAAAGCGCAATCGCCGCTGTGTGAATGGGTCTTAAGAGAGGATACCAAAAGTGGTATACAATTAATCAGATGATATGTGGAGGACCAGCTTTATGCCTACAGTCAGTGACATGCATTTGAGGATGAGAGACGTGTAGATTTGATCCTGGTGATGTCTGCGGACTGCACACAGACAAATGGCAGACACCTGCTTTTGTACTTTGCCCTGCGTTTGCATGTTTTACTATGAACAAATATCCAAACTGTGTGTATCTGTAGCGGCCACTGACCTTCTACTTGGTGAGGATTTAGGCTCAGTTGGTTAGGTACTTATCAATGACAATGATCTTTACTGTTGTGGAGCAGAGATGAGGTTGTAATTTCATCCTAGGTTTCCTGTAACCATACCACCATGAAAGGAAGGAAAAGCTGCTCCAGCAGACAGAGGGCCCAGGCATAGAAAAGCTAGCATACAGCACACTTGCATACATTGTGTAAACTTTATCACTATACATATTTATAAATGTGGTTTATGTAAATTACAGTTCTGCTTTAACATGTGAAAATTCAATGAAAATGGCCCATGCCCTAAATAGAAGTGAGATAACTCGAAAATGAACATGATGCAAAAGGAAAGGGACTGTCTAGGAATACAAACAAGCTATGTTCTCCTTTTTTCCCCATGACCTATCAATCCTCAACTCCGCCTTCAACGCCCCCCCCCCCCCCCCCCCGGGCCATTCTCGCTCCTTTCACTGCAATGCCTGGGTCTTGTCCGAGGTCAGACATGCCCCTCTGTTGCCATGAATAGAGTGGGCATGGCTGCGTCACTGTGTGAAGGCCGGAGGGAGTGTGTCTGACATGGAGGTGGCGTTGAGGCTTGGCAGCGTGATCGGGTGAGATTGGGTGAGCTTTTTATCTTTGTTTTTATGCCTGGAAAATCCTTTTAAAGTGGAATTCCAGGATTACAAGATGCCCCCCCCCATTCTGGGGCTGAGGTAGGACAGGGAGGGGCCCAAGAAAAAAAACCCTCCTACCTAATCCTCGGGGCAGCGCTGCTCTTCCGGTCATGGGTAGCCGGCGCTGAAAATGACACAAAGCGGCATCCCCCGGGTCTGCACGCATTCCCACCACCCATTAACTTGAACGGATGGGCGGGAGCATGCATGGAGCCAGGAGAAGCGGCCCTGTGCTTTCAGGCAAGATGGCAGCGCCCAGGATCCAGAGCACCAGAGGAGCATTGCTGGCCTGAGGATCATGTAAGAGTTTTTTTTCTTTGCAACCTCCCCATCCTGCCTCACTGCCAGGGAAGGGTGGGGGGGGGGGGGGTAATCTTGTAACTGGAATTCTGCTTTAACATACCTATAAAAAAATATCGCTTTTATATAGCTTGTAATGTATAAGGGAAAAACTTGACTTTTTTATTTCAGGTATATGAAAGGGTATGATTACGTAAAGCTAAGCACTTGTCTCCTCAACAAACGATCACAACGGCCCAGTTACTGCTCATCAAGCAGTGGTCCGACAATAGTTAGCTGGGCACCATACCCAGTCAAATTGTCACAAGACACTGTGGTAAAAAACAGCTCACTTTTATTGTACCTCAAGTATAAATTACATTTACACTGGACTTCTGCTTTGCTATGTCATGTTATTATGTCCTGCTTTAATTTTTAGCAAGTGCATCTCGCCTTGTAGCCAATGCCCCAACGTTTTCTGGAAAAAAGTCAAACCAGCCTGTTGATTTCAATAGGGGTCAAACAGAGGTCGCACTCGACTTTTTCCCAAGTGGTAAAAATACTCCTTCCATCATCTTGGAGGAGTATTTTTAGTCACGAAGGAGTACGCAATTTGAGGGAAATAAATGAAACAATATAGAGTTATAGGTGGTCTTAAAGGGACATTCCAGGCAACGGGTTAATTTAGCTGCTTCCTGTTCTCCATGCTGGCTGCCAGGGGCGGCATCTTTCATTCAGACTGCTTTATATTTTTTAACAAGCCAGGGCAACTCTCTTCCTTGTGCTGGACCCCTCATGCTAGGATCAGTCATCAGCTCTGCATGAATCTTTATAGCAGATTGTAAATTCAAAGAGGGGACCCTGAAAATTAAGTTGGCAGAAGAGAGCAAGTTGGTTTATCGGGGAATGCAAAGTGCTGGTGAATAAAAGGTGCCTCCTCTAACAACCAACATGGGGCAAGCTGTAAGCAGCTGTGTCGACATCTTGTATCTGCAGAAAAGGAGTGTCACTGGAAACCTCTAAAACATGTCTGAGTCCAACTATATAGAGATAAACTATATACTGTATAAGACTATATAGTCAGACATGTTCTTAGAGCTTTCAGCAACACCCCTCTTCTGCAAATACAAACAGTGAGCACAGAGATGGAGCCTTTATTTTATAAGCTGTAAAAGTCATATATATACCAGGTATAACATACGGGGAGGCCGATTCATCAATAGCGCCAGGTAGCGACAGATGAGCGACTGTAGCGTGATTTTTTCAGCGCCAGCCAGTATTCGCCGTGCTTGGCCGGCGTTAGATTGATGACAGCGACTCAGTCGGTGTGCGGTAATGTTGAATACGGGCTGGGGGGTCGCTGTTTCACAGGTCCAGCGTTGTATGTGAGCGCCTGACAACGAATGGCCAGAGCGAACGGCTAGCTTCATATTCATCAACAAATCACGCTCCGAATGTGCTGTCGCTGTCCATTCCTTGTTTAAACCCCAGAGCGCTGGCGGCGATGTGTATTAACTAGTTTTTAACCCCTAAACAACCATATTTTTTGAATTTAACATTATACATGTTTTTAGAATCATTTTGTTATATGAATACATTAATTTCAGACCTGTTAGATCAATTCTGCACATATTTTTTTTTTTTTTTTACTTAAAAATAAATCCTAACATTGCAGAAGTGTTCTCCGATTTTTTGACATTAAAAAAAAAAAAAAAATTATTACCAATTAATCATGAATTATTATAGATTGCTCCATTGAAATGCATTGGACATCGCCAGGGAGCGACAGCTCATACCTGGCGCTGTGAGGGAATTTCCAGCGGCGCTGTTCGGTCCAGGCGGCTTCATGATGAATGCCGCGCTAGCCGTCGCTCTCGCCGGCGCTAGCCTCATTTTGCTTGATAAATGCGTCATTGTGACCGCCGCCGGGCGTACTTGAGTCGGTAGTCGCCGTTAGCTGCCGCTACCTGGCGCTCGTCGGACACTACCTGGCGCTATCGCTTGATGAATAAGGGCCAAAGCTTTCCAGTGACACCTCTCTTCTACAAATAGAAGCAGTCAACACAGAACCTTTATTTTGTAGGCTGTTCACAAGATTAAAGGCTGTGTTGATGGTTTGTATGTGTGGAAGAGGGGTATTACTGAAAAGCTTTGTATGTTATACCCAATAGGTATGACATATGCAGCCGGTAAAATAAAGGCTCTGTATCCCTGTGTTCACCCTTTGTACATGCAGAACACAACTAGAAAAGATAGATAAATGGTATACAAAATGATGCAGACTCCATGTCTGCAGGCAAAGTTTGTCTTTGACTTGACTAATCTTCTCTGACTCTTCCTGAGGAGAGATGTAACAATTTGATACAATGTTATTACATGTGCTGAGCTAATGTAAACAAACATATACATTGTAACAAATGGCAGCTGTGCAGGAGGAAGGAGAAAATGCTGCTTCTATCAATTCAAGGAGGAGTATTTATATGCAGTCAAGGTTTTGAGATGCGTTTTCGAGAAAATGTACATGTATAATACGCTAAATTAGGCTTTAATACGGCCTCTGGGGCGGAAACCTCTATCTGCTATCCTAATCCTTCTTGGTGAAGTCTTATTTGTTTTAATCCCCACTCCCATTCCAAAAGCCCCCCACACTAACTTTAATTTGGCATAATAAAATACAAACCAGGTCCTTGCAGTAAGCCCTTTTCCCCGCTGGAAGTCGAGTCCTGTATCCTTTGGCCGCTGCATTTCAGCACTGCAAGGAGTCATTGGTGACCATTATATCACACAAACACCGCAACAGCCAGCCCAAAAAATAGATTTATAATTTAATTGCAATACAAATTACTGGTACTTGCCTGTTAATTTGGTGCAGTGTATAGCTAAGAGGAGCATAATACAAAGGGTTAATGCAATTGAAAAAATAAATCCTAGCACAGCAGTTACATTTAAATCTGTTCCACAGAGATAGAAAAATCCTGAAATCGGCTGTACTCGGTATGTTATGTCTAGCACCTTATAAGTGTAATACAAACACTGATGGTCTGACTGTACTAGTTTGTAGATAAGTGTGGCTAATAAATAATATGATAGAAATCCAGAATTTCAGGTTAGTGAGTTATTTCCATCCTGTCTGCTGGGTCCCTGTGATGGCTACTTCCCTCCCCCCACTCTATTTACTCTGCTCCCTGCATTATAGATTTTTATAGGCCCCATAGCTGCACCATGCATCAGACTAATGGTTTTATTTTCTGTCTACACTCGGCCACACTGCAATATTATTCCCTTGCAGTCCTGACTCCCATCCATCTTGATCTCTGTTGCAATTAAGCTTGCTGTTTAAAGAAATACACATCACAAGAAACTCCGAAAAACTCTTAGTATATGTTTCCTCGACATCAGGTAGCATTAGAATGACACCCATCAAAACACTCAACAGCAGCACATGTCCTGCAATAAAACTATTCATAGACAATTGATTGATATACATTGATGCGGCTTTAGAAAGAAATCTAAAAACTGGTGTATTGTGTCCTCTGAGCTCCACACACATATCACGTTGTTGCTTCTACTTTGCTTCTAAACTTCTGCAGTTAAAACTGTGGCGATTTGTTCATCAGCTTGCCTTCTCAATGCTTACAAATGTTGTTTTTGTTTGTTTTTTTGCACCAGGCATACAGCCGGTTAATCAGGGATCAAAGGCCAAGTGGCCGTACCTGGTCCTGCCAAGTTACTAGCCCCTCTGCACTTTCTGGAGGAACACTGGGCCAATGCCGATCAGCACTGGACACTGCCGCACTCCCTGGTTGGTGGGGTACGACTAATTGGGTGGAGGGTTTTGGCACGCTACCCCCGGCACTTCTGCCCCCCCACCCTTTGAACTGTTATAGGGGTTCCTTAGACGCTCTAGTTGTAAAATAAACACAAACATACCCAAAAATATTAAATCAAATGTAACAGTATTCACCAAGCAGCATCCCTTGAGTGGATTGGTCTGGGGTTCCCTCCAGGACCAGTGAGCAGGTCCTCTGATGCCTGTCCCCCACCAGACAGCATCCTTTTACCATGTAAATTGGTCTGGGGTTCCCTCCAGGTTCAGAGAGCAGATCATCTGATGCATTTCCCTTGCCAGATGGCATCCATTGGCAGGTCCGTTTGTCTGGAGTTCCTTCCAGGTTCAGTGAGCAGGTCTTCTGATCTCTGTCCCCCGCCAGGCAGCATCCTTTATCAGGTCAATTGGTCTAGGGTTTCCTCCAGGTCTAGTTAGCAGGTCCTCTGATGCCAGGCGGCATCCTTTACCAGGTCTGTTAGTCTGGGTTTCCCTCCAGGTCCAGGGAGCAGGTCCTCTGATGCCTGTCCCTCGCCAGGCGGCATCCTTTACCAGGTCTGTTGGTCTGGGTTTCCCTCCAGGTCCAGGGAGCAGGTCTTCTGATGCCTGCAGCATCAGCTTTAATGGGCAGGGCTTTTGATGCTTGCGAGATCAGCATTGTTTTTCTAAGGGGCAGTTGTGGCCTAGCGGTAAGGGAGCAGACAGGCCCGAATCATGGTCATGGAACATGACTAACGCGCTCTTGAGCGAGGCACCCAACCCCCCCAATGGCAGACCACTGCTCTAGGCATGTGTACACTCACTGCACGGATGAGTTAAATACAGAAGAAGAATTCCTATGTGTACACAAGCATACAATGGCCATCTATGCCCCACCATAAAAATTGCTTTAGCTGTCTCCCCCATGTGACTCATTGCAGAGAAGAGGAGCATGAAGGGATATCCTGGTGTTTTGCTAATTTTTAGTTATTCATTTTGGTCTCCTATATCTATAGTGGTATATTGATGCAATTATTGTTTTATATAGTGCAGGCAACTTCATCTACTTTGTTCAAGGGTTAGGTGATTGCATACTTTAGACTGTGGTGCTATTCGGCTTTGGTTATGGAAAAACCTAAGGAATTTGTGTGTGTGTGTGTGTTGTATGTGTGTTGTATGTGTGTGTGTGTTGTATGTGTGTTGTATGTGTGTGTGTGTGTGTTGTATGTGTGTTGTATGTGTGTGTGTGTGTTGTATGTGTGTGTGTGTTGTGTGTGTGTGTGTGTGTTGTATGTGTGTGTGTGTGTGTGTGTGTGTTGTATGTGTGTGTGTGTTGTATGTGTGTGTGTATGTGTGTGTGGGGGGGGGGGTTGTGTGTGTGTGTGTGTTGTATGTGTGTGTGTGTATGTGGTGTGTGTGTGTGTGTGTGTATGTGTGTGTGGGGGGGGGGTTGTGTGTGTGTGTGTTGTATGTGTGTGTGTGTATGTGGTGTGTGTGTGTGTGTGTGTGTATGTGGTGTGTGTGTGTGTGTGTATGTGGTATGTGTGTGTGTGTGTGGGGGGGGGTTGTGTGTGTGGGGGGGTTGTATGTGTGTGTGTGTGTGTGTGTGTGTGTGTGTTGTATGTGTGTGTGTGTGGTTGTATGTGTGTGTTGTATGTGTGTGTGTGTGTGTGTGTGTGTGTGTTGTATGTGTGTGTGTGTGTGTGTGTGTGTGTGGGGGGGGGGGGGTTGTGTGTGTGTGTGTTGTATGTGTGTGTGTGTGTGTATGTGGTGTGTGTGTGTGTGTATGTGGTATGTGTGTGTGTGGGGGGGGTTGTGTGTGTGTGGGGGGGGGTTGTGTGTGTGTGGGGGGGTTGTATATGTGTGTGTGTGTGTGTGTGTGTTGTATGTGTGTGTGTGTGTGTGTGGTTGTATGTGTGTGTTGTATGTGTGTGTGTGTGTTGTATGTGTGTGTGTGTGTATTGTGTGTGTGTGTTGTGTGTGTGGTTGTATGTGTGTGTTGTATGTGTGTGTGTGTGTGTATGTGGTATGTGTGTGTGTGGGGGGGGTTGTGTGTGTGGGGGGGGGTTGTGTGTGTGTGGGGGGGGTTGTGTGTGTGGGGGGGTTGTATATGTGTGTGTGTGTGTGTGTTGTATGTGTGTGTGTGTGTGGTTGTATGTGTGTGTTGTATGTGTGTGTTGTATGTGTGTGTGTTGTATGTGTGTGTGTGTTGTGTGTGTTGTGTGTGTGTGTTGTGTGTGTGGTTGTATGTGTGTGTTGTATGTGTGTGTGTGTGTTGTGTGTGTGTGTGTGTGTGTGGTTGTATGTGTGTGTTGTATGTGTGTGTGTGTGTGTTGTATGTGTGTGTGTGTGTGTGTGTGTGTGTGTGTGGTTGTATGTGTGTGTTGTATGTGTGTGTGTGTGTGTTGTATGTGTGTGTGTGTGTTGTATGTGTGTGTGTGTGTGTGTGGTTGTATGTGTGTGTGTGTGTGTTGTATGTGTGTATGTGTGTGTGTGTGTGTTGTATGTGTGTGTGTGTGTGTTGTGTGTGTGTGTGTGTGGTTGTATGTGTGTGTGTGTGTGTTGTATGTGTGTGTGTGTGTTGTATGTGTGTGTGTGTGTGTGGTTGTATGTGTGTGGTTGTATGTGTGTGTTGTATGTGTGTGTGTGTGTGTGTGTGTGGTTGTATGTGTGTGTTGTATGTGTGTGGTTGTATGTGTGTGGTTGTATGTGTGTGTTGTATGTATGTGTGTGTTGTATGTGTGTGTGTGTGTGTGTGTGTGTGGTTGTATGTGTGTGTTGTATGTGTGTGGTTGTATGTGTGTGGTTGTATGTGTGTGTTGTATGTATGTGTGTGTTGTATGTGTGTGTGTGTTGTGTGTGTGTGTGTTGTATGTGTGTGTTGTATGTGTGTGTTGTATGTGTGTGTGTGTGTGTGTGTGTATGTGTGTGTGTTGTATGTGTGTGTGTGTGGGGGGGGTGGGGGGGAGGGGGGTTGTATATGTGTGTGTGTGTGTGTGTGGGGGGGGGGAGGGGGGTTGTATATGTGTGTGTGGGGGGGTTGTATATGTGTGTGTGGGGGGGGGTTGTATATGTGTGTGTGTGGGGGGGGGTTGTATATGTGTGTGTGTGGGGGGGGTTGTATATGTGTGTGGGGGGGGATTGGTTGTATGTGTGTGTGTGTGTGGGGGGGGTTGTATATGTGTGTGGGGGGGGATTGGTTGTGTGTGTGTGTGTGTGGGGGGGGGGTTGTATATGTGTGTGTGTGGGGGGGGGATTGGTTGTATGTATGTGTGTGTGGGGGGGGGGGCTGGTTATCCAGTCTGTCCAACACGAATATCAGTCCAATTCATTGGGAGGCCACCAAGTACTCTCCAGTCTTTATAAGAGCTCACAGAGCCACATTAATTCATGTTTCATTGTAAGTTAATATGTATAGTCACCTTTTGAATAAAATGTACACCCATTTTCTACAAAAAAAATGAATAGTGTGGCTAATTCTGGATTGGTTCACAAAGTAAAATCAGTAAAATGTGTGTGGTTTTAAACAGGTCACCTGAATCCTAGATGCTATAATTACTGGTATTTACTTACTGCTAGTTCATATATTTGCACTGCTGCTGACTCCCTGTGGGAATCGTCATATTTTTCTGTGACAGGGTAAGTGGCTCTTATGCAGCCAGTTCTGTTGTTATGTTGCTATGTGAATGAGGCAGGAGGCACTTGTCTGGACAGATATGTCATCAGCCCAGAGAAGCCATGAAGTGGGTGGCCCAGTGTATATAGACCTGTATATAGGCGGTTTAATTTATGTAATAAACGCTCATAAATCTTCTGCAGTGTTTACCTTCTTAGAGTTCTTTATGTTGAGGAGCTTAGCAGAGTGCTCTTCATGCCTGTCTTTTCAATGAATCCCTAGGGCATTCTGTGCCGCATCAGCATCCTGGCAACGTTGATGATGATCAGTGACTGGCTGAGATTAGCTGATTGCTTACAGCCCATTGCATGGGTACCTTCTTAGATAAAGGAACTCCCAAACCAAGCCTATATGGATAGAAGGATTGTTGCTTTGATGAGGGCAAAGCTTTTCCCAGTTATCGATTTTCATCCATCTGGGTTGAATTAGATGCAATTAGACATCTCCTGATAGCTGAGACAGGAAAGCGGCAGTGCTCCATTGTTAACTCCTTTTATACTGGGATACTGGTAATTACTCTTTTCTTCGGCTTCTCTGATATCCCTCCCTGTTAATGTGAACCATGCACTGCAAATTCAATACCACATCCTGAAGTTTCCCTTGTGTTAGGCAACTGCAAATGGGCAAACAATTCATTTTCCTCATTTATTTATTTCATTTATAAACCTGATACCAAATCAAGTTTAATGTTTTTGAAAAGAGGAAGAAAAACATCTGTACACAGTTGTAGAACATTATGGAACGTTCAAAATATCTGTATACATGTTCATATTTAGGGTGGCAAAAGAATTTAAAAGGGGTACCTAGTCTGGCACAGCTCCATTTTTTATGCAGTGTCATTGCAGCAACTTTAGGCAATTTATATCCTGATTGCCTTGAGCCGAACACCTTGGCAATCCAGAAACTTGATCAAATCTCACAAGCTCGAGCTCTGGAGTCTAAAATAATAAAAAGAAAAAAAAAACAAGCCTAAGGAATTGCTCAAGATACTTTGGTGAGGGCATGGGGGGGTGGTTAGTTTTAAATCAGTTGCCTCATTTCAGCAACCTAATTTATTCTGCAGCCCTTAAACTGACGTGCTCTGAAAAACAACATTATGTCTGATAAAAAGAACTAGGTATTCTATTCTATTCTAGCTATTCAAGAGATGCATGATTTATTTTTCAGGCAATACTCTGTCCCTAACATCCTGGATAAATGTAATAGCTGAAAGAGGCATGATAAAGAAATGTAACCCTTAAAATACACTATTAGTATTGTAACTCTAAACAGAGAACCTGTAAAAGCTTATGGAAATACAATGATGCGCGTACAGGATTAGAAGAAGAAAAACCTATAGATGAGTTCTGGAGGGATGGTGGGGGGTCTGCTAAAATATATTGTTTGGCCTATGTGTCTATTCTAAGATAGATTTCAAGGTAAAGGGGGCTTCTACCTTCACTTTAAGATAGCTGGCTAAAGTGAAACCATTTGGGCCATTACCTGTTGATAAGTTTCTAGGGGTAACTTAATGTAGAAACATCTGTTTCAATTTTTATTATTTAAAACATATACATAAGAATATATGAAAATCAATTACCTATAAATAAAACCCTAAATGGCCCAAGAAAAATGGTTGGATGGGGGGGAGGAGGGGCTTATTATTGAATGCTAGGGGGAGGGGGATTTAGTTTGTGCTTGTGGATGAATGTAAGGGGAGATTATTAATTGAATGTTTACAGTGGGCAATACTCACCTGGTCCACTCCGATGAGGACTCATACATACGCACACACTGTAGCATCCAGCAACTCTAATGGCCCATTTTCACGAAAACATATATCCAGTGAGCAAAAGACCAAACTGCATGCGATGGAACGACTTTGACGTTCAAACGCAGAAGACTTCTAAGTTTCCCGTATGTTAGTGCAATCACTAGTGAGATCACTTGTGCTGTGTGCTTTAAGTCCTACTTTGGCTATCGTTCCTTGGAAATGTGCCATTACTTGGATCTGGAGCTAGAGAGATAGAGTCTGAAGCTTTAGTTGTTCTGTGTGCTTTGTAGTTTTCTATTCATATAATACAGCTGTGAATGGAATTGTGGGAACATGCAGTTTTCTACATTTTTGAGTTCCATTCTAAAATAAATCTGACATTCATTATAGACTATGAGTACAAAGACTTCTTCACAGAATGCCTTGATAACAACTTAGACCACAGTAAATGATTCTCAGTGTTGCCTTAGTAGATGATGTGAGCATCAGGTTTCTGCAACATTATGGTGCTGAGGCTTAGGCCACCTCTGCCCCATTCTCTTTAGTTTAGTCTATTGGCCAGGGTTGGGTTTCCCACATGGTTTTGATGCACCTGCATGCTATCACTGATCAGTCATGGCCCCCAGCAGTGAAAGGAAGCTGAAACATCTGAGATCTAGGCTATTTTGAGTCCCACAGGCAGGAAAGGGCTTTAGAAAATGACCTTTTAAATTACATGCCGGGAAAGGTATTCCTGAGAGCAAAGGGGCTCCATAAAGAGGAAGACTTTAGTGAAATCTATAATTCATATTACTGATTGGATACAAAGTATTGCTATTTGGTCACTGATTATATATACCGTTGAATACAAATTTGCGTGCACTTGTATTGCTGAAAAAATGTACTTAATAATCCTGGGATTATTCTTATGTACCATAGTGCTCTAAAGAACTTAGTGTAGGCAGTAGCATCTGAGAGGAAAGCTTGTAGCTTGTGGGATGGTGCAGCAAGGCCACACATTTGGGTTTTACATCACTGGGTAGAGAATGGTAGTGATGTCGCACCCAACCAGGTTGAAGAGATGTACTTAAATGTTCTTTATTGGACCTGACAAGTTTGATCTCATGATTGTGTTTTGCACCTCCGTCCTAGATTTGCAAAAAACTCACAGGGTGCTAAGATTGACTCCCACAATCTTCATTGTCACTGGTGAGCAAATAGGACCAAAAACCGTCCCTCTTCCTTTACGGTGTTTCGAGCAAACCGACTCCGTTCACTTTAATGCAAGGAACATGCCAGACCAATCACTGTACAACAGTGGCCCCACTGCTGCAGTGATTGACTGACCAATGAATCACTCAAAGCCCTCAGCACCCCCCAACTGGGCTTAGTGGAGGGTGGGAAAGGGCTGGTAGTAAGGGTAGAGTGTTCATAGGGAGAATTGGGGGACCACACTGCTGTGGGGCTTGTTGGGATGGGTAGAAAGCTCAGCATGCAGTCTACCTCGTCTGCAGCCAAAATTTGCTGTCTCTAGCACTGTTGCTTCTAACATCTCCCTCCCAAGACACCCCACTCCATGTTCTGCCCCTGCAAGGATATAGCCCTCAGCATTAGCCTGTATGGGCCGGCAGGAGCCAGTAAAATGCCAGCCTTTTCACCTCAGTCTTGCCTCTGGATGGGGAAGCTTACCAGCGACCTGTGTAAGCACCCTGCTACTTAGAATTATGAGCTCTGAATGAGTACCTTTCAGTATATTTTCAGTAAATATGTCAAATAAGCAATGTGTACAGTATTGGACTACAAATATGAAATACTGTATGTTTTTATATATAATTGCCCATTGACTATTATTATAACAAAGGCCACAGCATAGATGTCTACCGTATACTGTTCCACTAGACCTTGCATATACCTTTCAGCATGGCTGCTACTAAAAAATACATTTGGATTATCTTAGTAACCTTAAAGGGCTACTGAACCCATAAAAAAACTCCTTCATAGCTCACACGGGTCAGTCTGACGCTCTAAAACCTCCCGGTATCAGAGAATGTTGCTTTTTTCTGGTTTTAGTAACCCTTTAATTAGGGCGCTGACAGGTTTATTTGTCTAATAAGTGTCCTTCAGTATTCACAGACATAGGCCTTGATTCACAAAGAGTTGAAATAAACTCTCATGGTAGTAAAAAATTCAATTCATGAGAAAAAAGCCTGAGAATTTCACTGTTAGTGAATCACCAGATAGGAAGACAATGCAAATCAATGGCAGCTTTTTACTACAGGTAAAAAGTTCAATACCTTTGACTTTCATTGTTTTCTTAGATGGTGATTCAGTAACAGCGACATTCTCAGGCTTTTTTCTCATGAATTGAATTTTTTTACTACCATGAGAGTTTTTTTCAACTCTTAGTGAATCAAGGTCCATGTCTTATCATATGAGAACTGATTCAGCACAATGTGAAAATAACCTTTCCCAGCGTTTTTTGTGAAATAATGCATTTTTGCATCCTTTTTTTTTAAGTGTTGCTATTCAGCACTGTTTTCAGTGGTGCGAATATTTTATTGCGTATTGAGTGCACACATGTTTATTTGTGTTGGCGAGTCCATCTATGCAAAAGTATTTTCCCATCATTCAGCAGGGTCACCTGACTGTTCCTTTGCGAAAAATAGGCATGCGGAAATTGCTCTCCACCATTCACTTCGCAATTTTCACACGCCTATTTTTGCTGAAAGTATATGGAACGGTGCAGTGCTGAAAATATATAGAATGGTGGAGTGCTGAAAACATAGAATGGTGGAGTGCTGAAAATATATAGAATGGTGGAGTGCTGAAAACATAGAATGGTGGAGTGCTGAAAACATAGAATGGTGGAGTGCTGAAAATATATAGAATGGTGGAGTGCTGAAAACATATAGAATGGTGGAGTGCTGAAAATATATAGAATGGTGGAGTGCTGAAAATATATAGAATGGTGGAGTGCTGAAAATATATAGAATGGAGGAGTGCTGAAAATATATAGAATGGTGGAGTGCTGAAAATATATAGAATGGTGGAGTGCTGAAAACATAGAATGGTGGAGTGCTGAAAATATATAGAATGGTGGAGTGCTGAAAACATATAGAATGGTGGAGTGCTGAAAATATATAGAATGGTGGAGTGCTGAAAATATATAGAATGGTGGAGTGCTGAAAATATATAGAATGGTGGAGTGCTGAAAATATATAGAATGGTGGAATGCTGAAAATATATAGAATGGTGGAGTGCTGAAAATATATAGAATGGTGGAGTGCTGAAAATATATAGAATGGTGGAGTGCTGAAAATATATAGAATGGTGGAGTGCTGAAAATATATAGAATGGTGGAGTGCTGAAAATATATAGAATGGTGGAATGCTGAAAATATATAGAATGGAGGAGTGCTGAAAATATATAGAATGGTGGAGTGCTGAAAATATATAGAATGGTGGAGTGCTGAAAATATATAGAATGGAGGAGTGCTGAAAATATATAGAATGGTGGAGTGCTGAAAATATATAGAATGGTGGAGTGCTAAAATACATATAGAATGGTGGAGTGCTGAAAATATATAGAATGGTGGAGTGCTGAAAATATATAGAATGGTGGAGTGCTGAAAATATATAGAATGGAGGAGTGCTGAAAATATATAGAATGGTGGAGTGCTGAAAATATATAGAATGGTGGAGTGCTAAAATACATATAGAATGGTGGAGTGCTGAAAATATATAGAATGGTGGAGTGCTGAAAATATATAGAATGGTGGAGTGCTGAAAATATATAGAATGGTGGAGTGCTGAAAATATATAGAATGGTGGAGTGCTGAAAATATATAGAATGGTGGAGTGCTGAAAATATATAGAATGGTGGAGTGCTGAAAATATATATAATGGTGGAGTGCTGAAAACATATAGAATGGTGGAGTGCTAAAAACATATAGAATGGTGGAGTGCTGAAAATATATAGAATGGTGGAGTGCTGAAAATATATAGAATGGTGGAGTGCTGAAAATATATAGAATGGTGGAGTGCTGAAAACATATAGAATGGTGGAGTGCTGAAAATATATAGAATGGTGGAGTGCTGAAAATATATAGAATGGTGGAGTGCTGAAAACATATAGAATGGTGGAGTGCTGAAAATATATAGAATGGTGGAGTGCTGAAAATATATAGAATGGTGGAGTGCTGAAAATATATAGAATGGTGGAGTGCTGAAAATATATAGAATGGTGGAGTGCTGAAAATATATAGAATGGTGGAGTGCTGAAAATATATAGAATGGTGGAGTGCTGAAAATATATAGAATGGTGGAGTGCTGAAAATATATAGAATGGTGGAGTGCTGAAAATATATAGAATGGTGGAGTGCTGAAAATATATAGAATGGTGGAGTGCTGAAAATATATAGAATGGTGGAGTGCTGAAAATATATAGAACGGTGGAGTGCTGAAAATATATAGAATGGTGGAGTGCTAAAAATATATAGAATGGTGGAGTGCTAAAAATATATAGAATGGTGGAGTGCTGAAAATATATAGAATGGTGGAGTGCTGAAAATATATAGAATGGTGGAGTGCTGAAAATATATAGAATGGTGGAGTGCTGAAAATATATAGAATGGTGGAGTGCTGAAAATATATAGAATGGTGGAGTGCTGAAAATATATAGAATGGTGGAGTACTGCCACTCTTAAATTAACTAATAGGTAAGTAGCTAGGGTGAGAAAAGTATCTTCCTGCAGAACTTCAGAATTGTTTTAAAAATGCCACCATTTGTCTGTATGGGAGATACAGACCTAAAGTGTCCTGTGTGAAGTTATTGGGTTGGACTGTGTTTGTGGGCTCTGTCCATAAGACTGGATGGCTGTTGAACCCTGAAATCATCAACATAATTTAAATGATGACTGTTTGAAATGTTGCACTATTCATTTCTATGGGAGTTTCTTTCCCCAAAAACTTACATTTTTGAAAAATGAAAGGTGGGATGGGCTCCAGAAAATGGCACAACACAACCGCATCTGTATGTTTTGCAGTTTAAACATCATTCATTTTGGAAAACGCAGAGAAGAATAATAAAAGAGAAAGGAGAAGAAAAGGAATGGATTTCAATATAGTGCTTGTTCCCAATCACTATAAAAAGCCGTAAATAACTTTGGTTAATGCATGGATCCTAATGGATGCCTATCTGCTTAGGGGGGAAAGCATGTATTTATTCATAGGGCTTTTCTCCCACATTTCTTGGGAGTTCCGTGTCATTTTTGCACATAAGCACACTTTGCCACCCATGTGAAATGGGGTCTCACACAGTTTATTCGGATACAATGCTGAGCATATGCATGTGGACTCGATTTGCGTGCAAATATA
Organism: Gastrophryne carolinensis; assembly: GCA_027917425.1. Classification (NCBI taxonomy): domain Eukaryota; kingdom Metazoa; phylum Chordata; class Amphibia; order Anura; family Microhylidae; genus Gastrophryne; species Gastrophryne carolinensis. The sequence continues at coordinate 252,260,925 of CM051236.1, read as the reverse complement.
ATTTTGCATCATAAGAATATTTATTTGCTCTGACCGGAATCGACCCTTTAGAATCTTTGAAATCAGAGAACTTTGTCTGGAGAAAAATCATAATCGTAACATTAAGAAATCATTCTCTATGCATTAAGGCCCTTATTCATCAAGCGATAGCGCCAGGTAGTGTCCGACGAGCGCCAGGTAGCGGCAGCTAACGGCGACTACCGACTCAAGTACGCCCGGCGGCGGTCACAATGACGCATTTATCAAGCAAAATGAGGCTAGCGCCGGCGAGAGCGTCGGCTAGCGCTGCATTCATCATGAAGCCGCCTGGACCGAACAGCGCCGCTGCAAATTCCCTCACAGCGCCAGGTATGAGCTGTCGCTCCCTGGCGATGTCCAATGCATTTCAATGGAGCAATCTATAATAATTCATGATTAATTGGTAATAATTTTTTTTTTTAATTTTTTTAATGTCAAAAAATCGGAGACCACTTCTGCAATGTTAGGATTTATTTTTAAGTAAAAAAAAAAAAAATTGTGCAGAATTGATCTAACAGGTCTGAGATTAATGTATTCATATTACAAAATGATTCTAAAAACACGTATAATGTTACATTCAAAAAATATGGTTGTTTAGGGGTTAAAAACTAGTTAATACACATCGCCGCCAGCGCTCTGGGGTTTAAACAAGGAATGGACAGCGACAGCACATTCGGAGCGTGATTTTTTTGATGAATATGAAGCTAGCCGTTCGCTCTGGCCATTCGTTGTCAGGCGCTCACATACAACGCTGGACCTGTGAAACAGCGACCTCCCAGCCCGTATTCAACATTACCGCACACCGACTGAGTCGCTGTCATCAAGCTAACGCCGGCCAAGCACAGCGAATACTGGCTGGCGCTGAAAAAATCACGCTACAGTCGCTACCTGGCGCTATTGATGAATCGGCCTCCCCGGCTTTATTGATACCTCTCCAATTGCGTTGTGTTGGGCAACGCAGTCACAGCACAAGCAAAAATGCTGCCCATTGTTTTTAATGGGCCAGTTCACATATATACACTGCGTATATATGTGAACTGGACCATTAAAAATAATGACAGGAACTCAGACATCCCAAGAATCATTTAGACTTTTCTCATATCCTATAGATTTCCTTTAAATCTTTAGAATGTGCTAGTGGACATGTCTTTTCTTTTTGGCAGTCATGTTTTAGATGTAATGTCTACATTTGTTTTTCTTAAATGAATATAATGTTTATTACATTTTTATGCCTTGCTGGTCATCGCCTTTTCTGCTCGTTGGTAAAGACTGATCTGAAGAAAGGAGTGTGAGAGCTCCTGCAAGATTAGACGACCCTTTTTAACATTGTTCAGATACCACAAGATTAGTTTCCAAGGTAACAAAAGGACGTTGTCATAGGCACCAGGGGCCCAGGAATTAGAACTGTGATTTTTTTTTTTCAACCAAGTCACGCAAGAATTTGCTAAGCAGTGCAATACAGCTGCTAATTGCTAGAAAGGGGACCAGTAACCTGGCTCAATTCCTTGTTGTGACAAACCTTCCTCCTTTGTTTGGACAGAGAAGGGATTGTTGTGATTAGACCTTATGGCATCACTTTTATTAGAGATATAACACAGCAAAAAGAAACATTCCGCAAGGGATAAAACTAGTGTAAATTATCTATTTATACCATTCACAGTAATCACAGTGAAAACCTGCTACTATAATCAAAAGCAAAGATTTATCTAGTGAGGGAAAGTATGTTTCGAGTGAATAATAAATACATTAAATGACAATATATTATAATATGGCTGCTACCACTAGAAAAGCATTTCTGCTTTCAGTGGATACAGGGGCAAATGTAAGTGATGACAATGCTTCAGTATCATGCATGCAGATGGGGCAAGTGAGTTTAGGGTAGTTTTTTCCAACTGTGCCAGGCTGTTGTTCCGGTTTAGGTGTAGAGTGATCACTAAAAAGCTAGCTGCACCCCTGGGCACCATCTATTGTCCCATTTCTATAGATTTGTGAACAAAAACGCTAAATAGACCACAATCAGTAATTGTTGCTTGGAAATGCCCATTACAAACAAGCAATGAACAGGAATTCGTCTCATTTGTCGCATGACTGTTGACATGCGGAAACAGAAATCAACCACAAATAGGACATGGCCGATTGCTATAACAAACAGTTATCAGACATTAGCAGAACTGTTAGCATACAAATCTCCTGTGTCCGAAGGCAAAACGTCCGCTGGCATACGAGGTGTACCGGCGCTCGCTTGCTTAATGAACATTTAATTTATCTGTATGTGGAAATGGGCCATAAAAGATCTGTGTAGCACTTCATGCTGCTTGGCCTGGCAGTGTTATGCACAGTGCCCATGTTACCTTGCTTGCTGATAACAGGGTGTCCATTCCCAAAGATGATCATTCAGAATAAAAAGAAAAAAAATCTTCCTATTGCTTTTATCCACATTTAACAAGCACTAGATGTTTGGTGCATCATCAGACAGGCAGGATTGTTGTGTGCATTGCTGGTTTATATACAATGGCATTTTTGAAAGTGTATAATTGGTGTGCCAAAATAATGACTACCTGCAATGTGTTGCTATTGGCATCATCCACCCAGAAGAGAGATATGAGCACTGTACACACAGAACGCTGCTGCTGAGTAGGAGCTCACTCACACTTAGGCCCTTATTTATCAAGCGATAGCGCCAGGTAGTGTCTGACGAGCGCCAGGTACCGTCAGCTATCGGCGGCTACCGACTCAAGTACGCCCGGCGGCGGTCACAATGACGCATTTATCACGCTAAATGAGGCTAGCGCCGGCGAGAGCGACGGCTAGCGCGGGATTCATCATGTAGCCGACTGCAACGAACAGCGCCGCTGCTAATCCCATCACAGCGACAGGTATGACCTGGCGCTCCCTGGCGTGGTCCAATGCATTTCAATGGAGCAATCTTTAAATAATCATAATTAATTGCTATTACTGTTTTTTATTTTTTTTTTAATGTCAAAAATTCTGTGACCACTTCTGCAATGTTAGGTTTTTTTTTAAAGTAAAAAAAAAAAAAAAAATGTGCAGAATTGATATTACAGGTCTGAAATTCATGTATTCATATTACAAAATGTTTAGAAAAACTTGTATAATTTTTACATATAAAAAAAATGGTTGTTTGGGGGTTAAAAACTACTGGAATGAATCTGCAGCAAGCCGTTCGCTCTGGCCATTCGCTGTCAGGCGCACCCATACAACGCGGAACCTGTGAAACATCGACCCCTAACCCCGTATTCAACATTACCGCACACCGACTGAGTCGCTGACAACAAGCAAACCCCGGCCAAGCACAGCGAATACTAGCTGGCGCTGTGAAAATCACGCTACTGGCGCTCATCTGTCGCTACCTGGCGCTATTAATGAATCGGCCTCCACATGCCCAGCAGCAGTGTTCTGGGGGCACATGTCTCTTTTCTAGATTTTGGTGTACAGTTGCCAAACGCAACAAATATACCAGACACATAATTTTGGCATACAAAAATAGACACTCTATAAAAAAGTATCAAATGTGGACTTTTCCTTTAAATGTAATTTTTGCAAGGCAACTCATTTGTTTTTAGTATTCAGATACATCAGATAACAGTTGGATCAGCAAACTAATTGCTGCAGATGTTTTTGTAACATGTGATAAGAAAGCCACTATAATGCACCTTATTCTCAACAGGCCATCATTTGTACAGGCTTACACAATTTTCAACAGCCCAACTGGCCCATCAGAAATCTCCTGGGTCTTCCTATTGCCAGTTTGTGCCTGGGTACAGGTCAGTCTGCAGCCTTGTTGCGTGCCGCCTGATAGGATCTTGCATACAACCATTGATATGTGTAGAGATGGTATATATATATACTTTACACAGTTGGGCTGGGGAGTGACTCATTAAAGTGTTGATAAAATCACAAATATCTGTAGCCTAGCTGACTGCAGAGCATCCTACAGCTGCTGTAGGGTGTGTGGAGGAGGATCTATAGAGTGCACACTTCAATTTAGGTGGTCCTATAGATGCTCAACTGAGTTCAAATCCAGTGGAATTATATGGCCAAGATAATGCTTGTTTTTCCAACCCATGTCAGACATTTCTAGACTTGAAACATATCACTTTGCTTTGTTCAAAGATGTTATCCGCACCAGGTAAGACAATCGGCATGTACAGGTGTATGTGATCTGCAAGGATCGATTCATACCCAAATTTGTCAAATCCGAGTGCCTTCCACATGCATAAATGGCCCATAGGATGCCATGAAAACCCCTTTGCAGGGTTCACTGAACTGTTTTAGCCAGGTGCACAGTGGTTTATTTTGTGTTGTGTTCTACTATAGGATGTTGGTCAGCTCCTTGTGGGCCAATGTTCATCACAGTCATCAATGCCTGGTGCTCTTCATTTTCCATGTCACAATAAAGTCATTTGTCCATAACGATTAGGGATGTCAGAAAAAAAAATTCTGTCATATTTCATTAGACAATACGTATCAGTTCAAAATATTTTCGAATCGATTTTTTATAAACTATTTGTAAGTAACATTTACTCCCGACCATTAGTTGGCAGCGCACCGCACAAGAGCCTGTTATTCAGCAGCTCTGTCTCACCCGCAGCAGAGAAACAACAAGAGTCTTCCTGTGTTGTTGTTATGTATGTGTGAATGTTGTACTGATGTGTAGATTAGGTTTTCCAAAGCTATATTCATTAAAACTATAGGCTCGATTCAGAGAGACACAAAAAAACTTTCGCTTTGGTGCCGACGTCGTAAGATTTTCAAAATTTCCCGCTCTCGCATGAACGTTCGATCGATTCTATGCATGCTTCGTAAACCTTCCGTAGCGCGTCCGTGTGCTCGTATGCCAGAGTACGCAGACGAGGATGTCATTTTCCATCGAAACGGTTCAGATTTATTTTGCCCAACTACCAACGTAGCCTTTCGTTTTTGCCCTTTTCCCATCGTATCCTCACACGAATCCTATCATTTTCCCGCTACATCCTGCTTCATTTTTTCCTTAAATATCTGGCCAGACGAAATTCTTACGATATTGCGCCTGCGCACTACAAACTTCTCTCATTAAAGTGCTCGCCTACATAATTTCACTTCCATCACTAAACTCACCCTAACCACTTCGCGCTATCCTGCCTTTTCCCTTGAGGTCCCTAAAACTTACCCAAATCACTTAGCGCCTTGTTTCTTCTTCCATTTTCACACCCTAAAACTTACCCAAATCACTTAGCGCCTTGTTTCTTCTTCCATTTTCACACCCTAAAACTTACCCAAATCACATAGCGCCTTGTTTCTTCTTCCATTTTCACACCCTAAAACTTACCCAAATCACTTAGCGCCTTGTTTCTTCTTCCATTTTCACACCCTAAAACTTACCCAAATCACTTAGCGCCTTGTTTCTTCTTCCATTTTCACACCCTAAAACTTACCCAAATCACATAGCGCCTTGTTTCTTCTTCCATTTTCACACCCTAAAACTTACCCAAATCACATAGCGCCTTGTTTCTTCTTCCATTTTCACACCCTAAAACTTACCCAAATCACATAGCGCCTTGTTTCTTCTTCCATTTTCACACCCTAAAACTTACCCAAATCACATAGCGCCTTGTTTCTTCTTCCATTTTCACACCCTAAAACTTACCCAAATCACTTAGCGCCTTGTTTCTTCTTCCATTTTCACACCCTAAAACTTACCCAAATCACTTAGCGCCTTGTTTCTTCTTCCATTTTCACACCCTAAAACTTACCCAAATCACTTAGCGCCTTGTTTCTTCTTCCATTTTCACACCCTAAAACTTACCCAAATCACTTAGCGCCTTGTTTCTTCTTCCATTTTAGGTCCCTAAAACTTACCCAAATCACTTAGCGCCTTGTTTCTTCTTCCATTTTCACACCCTAAAACTTACCCAAATCACTTAGCGCCTTGTTTCTTCTTCCATTTTCACACCCTAAAACTTACCCAAATCACTTAGCGCCTTGTTTCTTCTTCCATTTTCACACCCTAAAACTTACCCAAATCACTTAGCGCCTTGTTTCTTCTTCCATTTTCACACCCTAAAACTTACCCAAATCACTTAGCGCCTTGTTTCTTCTTCCATTTTAGGTCCCTAAAACTTACCCAAATCACTTAGCGCCTTGTTTCTTCTTCCATTTTCACACCCTAAAACTTACCCAAATCACTTAGCGCCTTGTTTCTTCTTCCATTTTCACACCCTAAAACTTACCAAAATCACTTAGCGCCTTGTTTCTTCTTCCATTTTAGGTCCCTAAAACTTACCCAAATCACTTAGCGCCTTGTTTCTTCTTCCATTTTCACACCCTAAAACTTACCCAAATCACTTAGCGCCTTGTTTCTTCTTCCATTTTAGGTCCCTAAAACTTACCCAAATCACTTAGCGCCTTGTTTCTTCTTCCATTTTCACACCCTAAAACTTACCCAAATCACATAGCGCCTTGTTTCTTCTTCCATTTTCACACCCTAAAACTTACCCAAATCACTTAGCGCCTAGTTTCTTCTTCCATTTTCACACCCTAAAACTTACCCAAATCACTTAGCGCCTTGTTTCTTCTTCCATTTTCACACCCTAAAACTTACCCAAATCACTTAGCGCCTTGTTTCTTCTTCCATTTTCACACCCTAAAACTTACCCAAATCACTTCACGGACATCACAATCTTGATTTTCAAATATGTCATTGGCCCCTTGTTTTTGTTAAATGTATGTGTGCAAATAAATGGGACAACATGTTTTTTTTTTTTTTTTGATTTATTGGGCAATTGCCATTTGGTGTAAAAATTTTTGGCCCAACTTTGGGCCTAAAAAATTAAAAACTATATACAAATTGTTTGTTGGTTATTAAAAATATATACACTAATTTTTGATAAAAAACTTTAAAAACTATATACAATAAAAACTTTTTTTAAAAAATTAAAACTATATACAAAAAACTTTGGTGTTTAACCAATAAAACTATCTACAAATAAAACTATTTACAAATCTACAGGGCCAGGAACCAGGACACTAGTCTTCCTCTTCTGTTGTCCCCAACGTGTCCCGCATCGCCTGCAGATCGGCCACCAACTCAAGGACCCTCCGATTCATATCAGCAAGTCGCTGTCTTGTGGTCCCTGCCAAAAAAACAGAAAAACTAATTATTCGGAGAACAATACATGTTTCTCACCTGTGGATTTAATGTATTTTAAGAAACAAATTACCTATAATGCACAGATGTCATTAATGACAGGAATTAAGGTTAGGAAGTGGCCACAGGTCATTAAGCTAATTCAGTGGCCACAGGACAGTTGGGCAACTAATTAAGCTAATTCAGTGGCCACAGGACAGTTGGGCAACTAATTAAGCTAATTCAGTGGCCACAGGACAGTTGGGCAACTAATTAAGCTAATTCAGTGGCCACAGGACAGTTGGGAAACTAATTAAGCTAATTCAGTGGCCACAGGACAGTTGGGCAACTAATTAAGCTAATTCAGTGGCCACAGGACAGTTGGGAAACTAATTAAGCTAATTCAGTGGCCACAGGACAGTTGGGTAACTAATTAAGCTAATTCAGTGGCCACAGGTCCCTCTTATATTGGCATTGACTAGGGCATTATGTGTTTTGGTGTTCATGGGAATTTAGACAGAAATCTTTATAATGCCATGACTACTTACTTGGTTGGTGGCCGAGAGATGGCTCGTTGGGGACAACACCCTGAGGTCCTGGTTCCTGGCTCTGCTGTGAAGAAGTGCCTGTTGAAACATGGGCCAAATGGTTAGTTTGGATGTCTGATTCCGCAGTCCTCAAATGTTTTTAGCTAAGTCTGGGTCACATCACTCACCTTCTCCAGGGTCTTGTGGGCTCCTATCTGCTGCCTCCTCACCCACTACTTCACCCGCAACAGAAACATCTACAAAGACAGAATAAAGGATTCAGTTTGGTGATATCAGGAGCTAGCAATTAGATGTTTGGGTGTAGACATGAAGAGTGACATACCAGAGGATCCCGCATGCGTGGCAGGGTACGACTGCCTGCCCACGCTGTGCCGCCCCTCCTCTGTGGTAAGGTCCAGGGGCTGGTCTGAGGAGGCCACAGAGGAGGGGTCGGCCCGTCGCCCTGGAGATCCACCACCTTCACTCCCAGCTGCAGAATCATGCAGCACTGGTCGGCCTGGGCGCCGCCGGGTGCGGCGAATTCTGTAATCCATTTCCAACACTACAAAAGAGAAGGCATTCTAAATAAAAGGCCTAAAATCTGTCCTAGTTACATCTTGCATGCAAGCGCTATGTACTTACTTGGGAAATGGATTGCAAAAAACCTCCGCACCCGGGGCATGTGCAGTCGCTTCAGGTCCGACCAATGCTGCATGATCTGTGTGTGGGTGAAGGTGGTGTCGGTCTGGTGTTGTATCTCCGAGATGATCTCCAGGGCGACGTTTCGTTTGGCAAACGAGTTGGGCAGGTAGTCGTACCTGCGCTCCAGCATGGTCTGCAAAACAAAAAACAAACATAGCAAGAACTCAGAAATGCATATGTAGAAGAGGCAACAATACATTATTTTGTTCAATCACATGAACACATACACACACACACTTTTAGCCTAAGTTAACTTTCAAATATGGCAGCACTGTCGTTTGGCACGTGTGTGGTGTGCGCTTGGTTGTGCATGTAGTCCAACCAAAGCTTTAACAAAAATATAACTTTTAGCGCATCCTTAACATGTAGAGCAACAATTAACAATCCAAGCAAAGTCGTTAAAAGACACTTACAAGCATGATTATCTCTTCTTGTTGGCGGGTGAAGATAGTGGGCGCCATCTTTCTTCTTCTTCTAGGCAGCAGATAAGCACGGCCCCAGCGGTTTCCGGGTTTCGCACGGCCGTGCGAACGGCCGGACGTGCGCGTAAGCGAACGCGTAGGCGTCGCACGCCGGAGACCTTATTTAAAGGTCCCTGCACACACAGCTCATTCTCTTTGAGAGTCCACACAAAATGGCACCAAAAAGAAAACTTCCAGCTAAGAAGCAGAGCAAGCAGGCTGAGCAGGGCGTGGGTCCGCAAACACGGTCGCAAGAGCCTAAAGCCCGACTAAGGGCTACCACCAAGGCTGCGGCAAAAAAGGAGGTTGCAGCACCACCACAACCAAGGGGCAAGGTAACCAAGGCTGCTAAAACTCCTGGCCCACAGATGGGTAAGAGGGGACGAAGCCCCACCCCACCCTGCCCCACATCACCCCCCCCACGTGGCACCAAGGCCATAGGCAAAGGCCAAAAACACCGGGCCAGAAGCCGCAGCAGGGGCCGAACCACCTCCCGGTCCACAAGCCGCAGCAGGGGCCCAAGGCGCCGCAGGGGCCGAACCACCTCCCGGTCCAGAAGCCGCAGCAGGGGCCCAAGGCGCAGCAGGGGCCGAACCACCTCCCGGTCCAGAAGCCGCAGCAGGGGCCCAAGGCGCCGCAGGGGCCGAACCACCTCCCGGTCCAGAAGCCGCAGCAGGGGCCCAAGGCGCAGCAGGGGCCGAACCACCTCCCGGTCCAGAAGCCGCAGCAGGGGCCCAAGGCGCCGCAGGGGCCGAACCACCTCCCGGTCCAGAAGCCGCAGCAGGGGCCCAAGGCGCCGCAGGGGCCAAACCAGGACACGCTCCAGAAGCCCGAAAACCCGCCAAAGGCCAACGGCCCCCTCCCCCCCCGCACGTGGCTCAAAAACTAAGGCCAAGCAACCCACCTCCAAGGCCCCACAGACCCAGCCGACCACCTCCAAGGGCCCACAGACCCAGCCAACCACCTCCAAGGCCCCACAGAGCCACAGCAGCAGCTCAAGGTCGCCAACACCCTCTCTTGCTCGCCCACATTATCCTCCGGCACAGGTTGGCATGCATTCACCCTATGCCACATCTACACCTGCAACTTCAGGGTCCACCCAGCCAAGAACACCCAGTCCCTTCCCAAGTCCAGTAAGATCAACAGCCAGCCTCCAGTCCTTGAGGTCTCCTCCATCCCCCCCAGGCCAGAATGTCACCCCATTTGCAACCAAGCAGTGAGGAGCCACAACCACCCCGAAGAGGGCGCAACTTGCGCAGAGGACACTTGGGTGGCCGTTTTGCTGAGTCCCAAACTCTGGCATTGGCTACTGGTCTCACCTTACATTTTGATGAGCTATATGGTAGAAGATCAAAACACACCAGTAAACAGCGCAAAACCGAGATTTTTGAAGAACTCACCAGGCAAGTCAATGCAGCGGGTGAGGAACGTAAAGATATGGACCAGATTCAACGGAAGATTTCGGACCTGAAATATGCAGTGCGGAAGAAAGAGAATCTACGGCGGATGCACAGGTACATAGCTAAGGTTTGGGTTTTTATTATTCTTGTCTGTCCATCAGTGCGCTTAATTATGCTTACTATGTTTTTCAGCGAAACAACTGGCGGAGGTTTCCCAACCAAAATGCGCTTTACACCGGCTGAGGAGATGGTGCTGTCCTTATTACATCCCGTGGCCTTAGAGGGACACTCAGGCCAGCAGGACACCGACAACCCACCAATTCCTGCAGGTTAGTAATGTCTGAATGACCACACAAATGTATAGAAACACACACATATACGCAGCACGGGCTAGCTAAGCACATGGCTGTAGGGGGTGGGAGCAAGGGCTAGCTAAGCACATGGCTGTAGGGGGTGGGAGCAAGGGCTAGCTAAGCACATGGCTGTAGGGGGTGGGAGCAAGGGCTAGCTAAGCACATGGCTGTAGGGGGTGGGAGCAAGGGCTAGCTAAGCACATGGCTGTAGGGGGTGGGAGCAAGGGCTAGCTAAGCACATGGCTGTAGGGGGTGGGAGCAAGGGCTAGCTAAGCACATGGCTGTAGGGGGTGGGAGCAAGGGCTAGCTAAGCACATGGCTCTAGGGGGTGGGAGCAAGGGCTAGCTAAGCACATGGCTGTAGGGGGTGGGAGCAAGGGCTAGCTAAGCACATGGCTGTAGGGGGTGGGAGCAAGGGCTAGCTAAGCACATGGCTGTAGGGGGTGGGAGCAAGGGCTAGCTAAGCACATGGCTCTAGGGGGTGGGAGCAAGGGCTAGCTAAGCACATGGCTGTAGGGGGTGGGAGCAAGGGCTAGCTAAGCACATGGCTGTAGGGGGTGGGAGCAAGGGCTAGCTAAGCACATGGCTCTAGGGGGTGGGAGCAAGGGCTAGCTAAGCACATGGCTGTAGGGGGTGGGAGCAAGGGCTAGCTAAGCACATGGCTGTAGGGGGTGGGAGCAAGGGCTAGCTAAGCACATGGCTGTAGGGGGTGGGAGCAAGGGCTAGCTAAGCACATGGCTGTAGGGGGTGGGAGCAAGGGCTAGCTAAGCACATGGCTGTAGGGGGTGGGAGCAAGGGCTAGCTAAGCACATGGCTGTAGGGGGTGGGAGCAAGGGCTAGCTAAGCACATGGCTGTAGGGGGTGGGAGCAAGGGCTAGCTAAGCACATGGCTGTAGGGGGTGGGAGCAAGGGCTAGCTAAGCACATGGCTCTAGGGGGTGGGAGCAAGGGCTAGCTAAGCACATGGCTGTAGGGGGTGGGAGCAAGGGCTAGCTAAGCACATGGCTCTAGGGGGTGGGAGCAAGGGCTAGCTAAGCACATGGCTGTAGGGGGTGGGAGCAAGGGCTAGCTAAGCACATGGCTGTAGGGGGTGGGAGCAAGGGCTAGCTAAGCACATGGCTGTAGGGGGTGGGAGCAAGGGCTAGCTAAGCACATGGCTCTAGGGGGTGGGAGCAAGGGCTAGCTAAGCACATGGCTGTAGGGGGTGGGTTTGTTAGGAGTGCTCACTTTGACTAGGGAGTGTCATGGGTGTGGCCTGGTAATGTGCAAATTGACATCCACATACATGATGTTTAATGAAATGTGTGACAAATATGTCACTTAGAAGTGTCAAAAAGGAATGGGTGCTATGTATTAATTGAGAAGCACACGCCACAATAACATCTTTGCCTGTTGGTCAATTTGTTTGGAGCTGGTTTAGTTGCACAACTGATTAAGATGGTTTTCTAGGAAGGTTTTATGCCATACAAATGTTCCCCACCAGAATCATATTGTAAGTGCTTTTTCCCACCTTAGTGTGTTAACTTCCTCCCCTTAAAGGGATGTTGCAACTCACACATCAGCCATTCTTTGCATGTTTGGTTTGAGACACGTGATGTGTCTAGTCTGGTTTAACAATCCATGCACTAATGTAATGGGATTCCTAGCGAATGCCAAGTGGCCACGTTGTGGGAGGGGCCCTTACTGCTTTGCCACGTTTCTTGGATTAGCATATGTGTTCTTAATCAGAAACTATGCATAGTTGTGTGTATTAATCGCTGTTTTTCTTCCAAACCAGGCCAGCATCATCCCTCAGCTAGTGGGGACTCCTCTGCCATGTTACCGCGTCCGTCTTCTTCCGCGCTGCATAGGACCCAGGATCCGATGTCTACGGTAAGTGTATTTTGAGGGTGTTGTGTATGCATGTAGCTTGCCATGTTTGGCTTGTGTGGTTTTTATAGGTATTCCACACACTGAACCTGTTTTTTTTTACATGTCCCCAACAGAGCCACACACTGATGGAGCAAATCCAGGAGCAGGAGGAAGATGGAAGCTTCATAGGAGATTCTGAAGATCTTCCCCTGGGACAGAATCTGCAACTGTCCCAAAATGTGTCTCCGCCAAATCCACAGCAGCAGAGGGAAGCTGACTGCATGCTGCCTGCACATCGTGGGCAGCATGCAGAGACTGACCCTCCAGTCCCCAGTTTCAGATCTGCTGCTGAGGATTTGGCGAGCATACCTGTGGCTGTTGGGGGTCCTTGAGCAACATCATCTGCACGCCCCACAACCCGGGGAATTGGGCGGCGTACTCAGCAACGTCGCCCAGTTTCCCAGGGGAGGGGCGTGCAGATGATGGAGTCAGCATGGCACCATGAGAGGCGCCTTTTTCGCCGCCAAAACCAACAAAATCAGGAGCATATTAGGGGCCAATTAGAGTCCCTAAATACTACCTTCAGTGCCGTGCTGACTGAATTGAGGACCCATAACAGCCACATGGCCAACTTGACTTCAGAAATTAGGTCAGGCATGGCCGAAATGCACACTAACCAAAGACACATTTTGGAACAGTTGCAGATTCTGAATGCCACACAGGCCCATGTTATGCCCCCCCCCCACCAAGGGCCACAACCTGGGTTCTATGGGCATCACACATATTAAGGTGTGTTAGGCATGAATCTGGTCCATATCTTTGCAAAACCTACCCACTGGATTGACTTGTCTGGTGAGGGCTAAAAATCACACATTTGGCGCTGTTCTTGCTCGGTTGCTTTTGATTATCCACCATATAGCTCATTCAAGGCCTGAGGTAGCCCAGTAGCCAATGCCAGAGTCCCAGACTCAGTGAATCGGCCACTTAAGGTGTTGCGCGCCTGCCCTGGCCACAATAACATTTGTGGTGGCTCCTCATGTTTGGCGGCATGATTGGGTGACATTCTGGCCTCAACATCAAAGACCTTGGACCCTGGCTGTGATTGTACTGGATTTGGATTGGGACTGGGTGTTCTTGTTTGGGTGGCCCACTGACTTACAGGTGTAGATGTGGCATAGCTAGGATTGCTTTCGACCTGTGTCGGTGGAAAATGTGGGCAAGCAGGAGAGGGATTCATTTTGTGCTATTTATTTTGTGTACAAATGTATTGAACATAATTGCATGTACAGGTGTGGTCCCAAAGTATGTGAGGGGCACTCACCTCCGATTCTGTTTGGCTCACATATACCTTTTACTAAGTAGTAAACATTTTGTTTTGAACAAGCTCATGTGTGTGGTGTTTTGATATAGAAATATGAGTTCAAGTTGGGACGAAAACAAACAAGAACCAAGGTCTCCAAATAAATACTCCAACATATTTTATTTTTTGGGTTGCACAAATTCATTATTGTTTACTTCATAATGAAATTAAACATAGCCAAAATTTAAAAAAAAAAAAAAAAAAAATACAAACTAAATTAGGAAAAATGTGTGGCTATTAAATTTGCCCGCACGGCTTGCCCAGACGAACTTGGCTGGCCCACATAGGCGTCGTCTGCCTCATCGGAGGGTGGAGAGGGTGGGCAATCCAGATATCGGGGGACCCTTTGCATAATGGCTAAATTATGGAGCGCGGCACATGCCATTATAATGTCAATGACCTTTTTCGGGTCATACTGCAGGGAGCCCCCAGTGTGGTCCAAGCACCGAAACCGGGTCTTGAGGAGTCCAAAGGCCCTCTCCACCACTGCCCTGGTCTTTCGATGTGCACGGTTATAGGCCTCTTGTGCTGGAGTTTGTGGCCGGAGGACCGGAGTCATGAGCCACGGCAGTAGTGGATAGCCCAAATCTCCTAAATAACCCAAAAAAAACCAAAAAAATTAATAACAGGAAATCATACATTGCCACGCAACATTACTACTGCAATAAAAATAAGAGGTATGTGACATTGTCACACAAACATGAGCATACAGATTGCAGATGCTAAAACAAGAATTAAACATATGTGATAGATGTGGGTCCAAAGTAGGCAAATAATACTGGGGATGTTGGGCAATCAGGCAGACTGTTAGCAGATATTGTTTCCTGCCTGTGCTGCAGAACAATGTAGTATGGTCTAACTTGAGCTGCCCCTTTAGAATTCTTGCCTTACTCCCAAACCGGTGTAAGCCTGCCCCTGCACTTTATCCCGCTCACCTCTACTCAGTAAGTTAAATGCATGGAAGCAAAGATGGCGCTGACTCTCTGGTAAAGTCAATTACAGATTTAGAAAGAAAATGGTTTCGAAGGCTGTTTCAGACTTGGCCTCACATTACACTTATTAATTAAAACAATGCAGGCAAAACAATTTTGCAGCAAATGGAGTTTGTCTAAGCTAATGGTTACAGTGTGCTTACACATGTTCACAAGGTGAGGGGCAAGGCAGCGTTTCTGAAAGGTAAATCCAACATCAAACTTGCCCATACATATACAATCCAAAGCGATAATTTGAGCCAACTTACCAAGGAGCCATGCACCCGCAAATTCCCCTGACTCAAACCGGCGGAATAATCCAGATCTGCGCAGGATATACGCATCATGGGCTGAGCCAGGGTAGCCTGCCAGGACGCTCAGAAAGCGCAGGTCCTGGGCCACCACCGCTTGCACATTCAGCGAATGGCCCATTTTGCGATTTCTGGTGAAAAAGGAAACAGAAACCACCCAAAAATTACGTTTAGTAAACAAATCCAACGCACACTTCAAACAGCCTATGTCAAAATGTAACATGTAAAAGAAGAACAATGTTTAAGCCTTGACAGTCTTACTTGTTCTATTAAAAGGACACTTACAAATGTTTTACTTTGAAATAACTAACTTTGGGACTAATTTATAAATAAGGGCCGTTGGTGCACATACACTCTTGGCAAGGAGGGAGCATTAGCAAGGAGGGAGTGATTGCAATGAGTGAAGATGTAAAATCTGAGTGTATATTAACCTAGAGGGACTAAACAAAAGGAGGGACTATTGGCAATGAAAGTTACTACAAATGGCGAGATTAGTCACAAGGAAACTTTTCAGGAAAGGAGGGACTATTGGCAATGAAAGTTACTACAAATGGCGAGATTAGTCACAAGGAAACTTTTCAGGAAAGGAGGGACTATTGGCAATGAAAGTTACTACAAATGGCGAGATTAGTCACAAGGAAACTTTTCAGGAAAGGAGGGACTATTGGCAATGAAAGTTACTACAAATGGCGAGATTAGTCACAAGGAAACTTTTCAGGAAAGGAGGGACTATTGGCAATGAAAGTTACTACAAATGGCGAGATTAGTCACAAGGAAACTTTTCAGGAAAGGAGGGACTATTGGCAATGAAAGTTACTACAAATGGCGAGATTAGTCACAAGGAAACTTTTCAGGAAAGGAGGGACTATTGGCAATGAAAGTTACTACAAATGGCGAGATTAGTCACAAGGAAACTTTTCAGGAAAGGAGGGACTATTGGCAATGAAAGTTACTACAAATGGCGAGATTAGTCACAAGGAAACTTTTCAGGAAAGGAGGGACTATTGGCAATGAAAGTTACTACAAATGGCGAGATTAGTCACAAGGAAACTTTTCAGGAAAGGAGGGACTATTGGCAATGAAAGTTACTACAAATGGCGAGATTAGTCACAAGGAAACTTTTCAGGAAAGGAGGGACTATTGGCAATGAAAGTTACTACAAATGGCGAGATTAGTCACAAGGAAACTTTTCAGGAAAGGAGGGACTATTGGCAATGAAAGTTACTACAAATGGCGAGATTAGTCACAAGGAAGCTTTTCAGGAAAGGAGGGACTATTGGCAATGAAAGTTACTACAAATGGCGAGATTAGTCACAAGGAAGCTTTTCAGGAAAGGAGGGACTATTGGCAATGAACCAAACGAATAATGTGATTGAGCAAAGAAGGGACACACAAATATTTAGAGACAATGGAAGCCAAAACTTGCCTGTATATATACTCGTCGCTTGACGGAGGGACGAGGGCAACGTGGGTGCAGTCAATAGCACCCATGACATTGGGCATGTCGGCGATATTAAAAAATGCCAGCTTAATGGCGTTTCTGGCTACCATATCCTCAGGGAAACAAATATATTTCCGAGTTCTGGTAGCCATGCCTTCCAAAAATTGGGATAGCGCGCGGCTCAGCGTAGGCTGTGAAATCCCCACGGAGAGGGCACCCAGCCTCTGGAACGAGCCGTTCGCCAAAAATTGCAGGCAGCCAAGCATCTTGGTCATACCTGAAATTGCTTGCCCCTTCCTTGTGGTGCGGGCTAACCATGGCCGCAGCTCACTATATAATTTATGGAGGGAAGCGCGATTAAGCCTGGTCAGCTCGAACAGCTCAGTGTCATGCATGCTATTGATGTCCATGCGTCGCCGCCGGTGCAATCTGGTCTGTGCCCTCCGGACGATCTCAATGCCCATGAGTTGCAGATCCTCATGCTCCTCAAAGGCAGTAGCCTCGTCCATGGCTGGCTCGCGCTCCCGTAGTCAAAAAGGTGCCGGGAATGTTTTTGCCCTGAAACGAATTTATGAGGTGTGGGACCATCGGCAATCAGCTCTCTGAATTAATCGCAAGCCCATTGCAATAACGAAAAAATTCTGAACGGACGAAACATTTCCGATTTGGTGGGAAAAAGCTCCCGAAGTAACGAAAATCTTCCGATTTTGGCACCATTATCGAAAGAGCATATACGCATGTTCTCGAACGTTCGTGCGAGTGGAAAATATACGAAAAAAAGCCAAAAAATGACAAACACCCACCAAAACTTTCACAGACAGCTACGGAAGTCCGGACGAATGTGTCTCTGAATCGAGCCTATATTGCAATATATTGACAGAATCAGGATATATTGTCATATGTGTATCGTGATACATATTGTATAGCCAAATTCTTGCAAATTCACACCCCTAATAACGATATACCATTGTCCCCCTTTCATGACTGCACCAAGGGATATGTGGGCAGACAGCCAATCACACACTATATATACCTAATATACCTAATATACGCCAGGTCACAAGACACCCAACATGATGTTTTCTTCACTGACCTTGCATAAAAAGTGATTGCTACATGATAGCATGAATATAGGCATGTGTTGTAACATCATCAAAATCATTTGGACATGGCTAGTAATTGTTTGAAATACAATTTAGTGTGCTGTATTAGGGGATATGGTGATATTTATTTTATTAAATGGATGTGAATGCATGCTGAAAAAGGGACAGCCTCAAGTTTTGAAACAAATGATATCATGCATAACACAGAAATTCTGTAGTCTTTTCATACATGGTCAATTACATCGGCTTTTATTTACAGATCTAAAATACAGAAATATTACAAATCTGTATCTGCTAGGATAAAAAGGGGGAATACTTGTAGGTTAAACCCTGACGTAAAATGCAGTGAGCCTTTCTAATGCATGTGCCCATTGGACTATAGGAAGAATGTCAGTAGTCTGCATACTGCTAATCAATTTAGAATCTTTTCTCCGGGTGCCAGAAAGACTAGGTAGGAGGCTGATTTAAGACTAGCGCCTGTCCAGCTTTGATATATGTAATGTGTGCAGGGCACTGTAGAAGCGCTCCCTGATTCACTGTAGAGCCAACCGCGAACACTAGGTGGTGTCCCAAGGTCATAGTGCCCAAGACTACGCTACATCGAACAACAGGCCAACACTGCAGTGAGCGAAAGGTAGCGCCAATTAAGTGCATCCAGCACTTGGCACTGAAGACAGTATTCAAGAAATAAACACACACAACCAGCGCCAACGCCCTAAATCTAAGCGCCAGATGCTGTGTGATAAAAGTCTGTTTCTCAACACATATCCACAGGTACTACATGGCGCTGCTGAACCTAGAGCGCCAATGCTATACACTGACCCACCTCTAGTGATACTGCGACGCTACATGATGCTTTTAGAGGCGCTCACCAGATTGACTTTCTTAAATGTGGTTGTGACATAAAGCACCCAGTGTTCACCCAACGCTACGTGCCGCTACGTGGCACTACCTGGCGCTAGCATTTCTTAAATAACCCCCATAGTCTCTGCACATCTTAGAACAACACTGCTGGGCATGTGTAAGGTTCAGTGAGTTCCCTTACCTCAGCAGCAGCCATAACAGCAGTGTTCTGGGTGTACAGGGCTCAGTTATCTCCTCTTGAAGATCTGTGTCTATAGACTCGGTGTACGGTTGACAATAGCAACAGATTGCAGGCATAAAACACACATTTGATAACATAAAAAACTATACTAGTTAAAGTGGACCATCACCCTCCCATGATCGATCACCTCCCTCCCCGCGGGACATCCGAGATCGGGATGTCCCGCGGGGTGAAACCCCCCCAAACACCCCAAATCCCATTAACTTGTCTTCAGCGGCGGCCGGTGAATGGCCGGCGCAGGCGCGCGCGCGTCAAGAGTGACGCGTGGGAGGCGGCGGCGGAGGAGCCGCTTGTCCGCGGCTGTCAAATCGCTTGTCCGTCGGCGCTGGGAGAGGTGAGTTTTTCGGGGTGTTTGGGGGGGTTTCACACAGCGGGGCACCCCGATCGGGGGTGCCCCACCGAAGTGGACCAAGACCCAGGATAGTCAAAATCCTGGGTGTTGGTCCACTTTAAGCTCATCACATCCTTTGGACACAAAAATATGCACTTTCAAATATGCCATTGGAAGTGGACTTTCCCTTTACATCATCGATACATCGGAACTATTTAGTTCACATACAAGCTATACACTGTACTTTGTAAAGCTGACACATGGGTATGTTTTTTTAGCGGACGTCATTAAAGACAAAAAGAAAAAACATGTTGATTGTTTAAACCTACACAATGAAATAGAACACTACCCCTCCCCAAACACACACATCCTGATTCAATATAGATTTTCCCGGTAACGAGGTTTATTTGACACGACTACAGAGCAAAGGGGCTGCAGTGATAAATGCTCATTGATTCTGTCTTAGAGCCTCAGCGCTTTCCACAGTGACCGTGTAGAAAATGGTGTCTCTCAGGCTTGGCTTTTATGCTAGACATTGTAACTTACAAGTGCACGCCTAAGCTTTCTAAACGCTTCACATGTATTCTAAGTGTGCCATACACTCCACTTCGATCTTCATGACATGTGGGTAATCTCCAGAAGAGGGTGAACTTCTGCAGAGATGAATGTGCAAAAAAGAAAGTCCCTCCCGGTCCATATATACCTGGGACCACCAATTTCCCCAGTTCCTTCTCTGCAGCGAAGGTGATAAGACAGAAGATGAAGACTTCTTTACTTACAGGTAAGCCGGGCCCGCGCCGCAGCCGTTTATTGTCCCTATTGCTGCCAGGACCCTTTCTAAATTGCCCCTATTTCAGCCTCCCAGCTTAGGCTGCGGGTCCTGGTGAAGGTAGGAGCACCCTATGGGTGCGGAAGGAGCACTGCTCCACCGTAAGACCTCACTATGGGGTAGGCCGTTATCCAGGTTTTTGGTGATCCTGGTGTGGGATGCCCCGTCCCTCTATGCTTATGGCCGGATTCTGGGTCCCTTACTCCCCTTCGGGGGGGGGGGGTTGCCTGGCCTGGCCGTTAATTCGGTTTCGTTCTCCTATGCCCCTGTCTGTGTGGGTGTGTGAGGTTTGTGTGACTCTCTCCTAGGGGATCAGCGTTGCTGGGAGGGGGGCGTGGCCTGGCGAGCGCACGTTCTGCGCTGGCCCGCCCTCCCCCTTCTCTTCCTCTTTCTACATGAGGCACGCATGTCTGGCTTGGGATATAGATATATATATATATACAGTTAGGTATGTGTTGTTGCCTTATATATGTAGGATTGCACTTATGTTGCCTGTTTTGTGTGTTACAGATTGCATTGTATATGTGCATATTAGGGGGTTCCTCCTGGTCCTGGGGTCCCTAGTGTAAATGTGTTCACCTCAAATCCTCCCACCGGGACTTTTAAGGGGCATCCCGGGTTGCTTAGGCATAAATTCCCTGCGGTCTTGCAACTGACCACAAAAATTCCCATATGGAGGCTCCGCAGGATATTGGGCTCGGGCTCCCTCTGGGACAATCCGGGCCATGTGTGGGGTATCCCTTACGGGGGAGAATGTGCTGATCTGTATACCATGCGCACAAAAGGCCATAACGCGGCAGTCTGGTACCCAGCCTTCTGGGTTGGCTCCTCTCGCTTCATCGACTTCCCCTCCCCGCCTTATCCGTACCCCAAGTGACATTGGTGCCAGCGGGGCGTCGCACTCTGATGTTTGGGCTAGGTTGGCCAGCATCGAGAAAATTATTGCTAGCACGGTGGGCAAGAAGTCCCAGGCTAAAAAGAGACATTTGTCATCGGCCCAGCCCTTGTGGGATGTTGACGATGATTCCGTTGATTTGTCAGATTATTCCACGTTAGAGGAGGGGGAATTGTAGCAGGAAACAGAGGCTGACTATGTTCAGTCTGGGGATGCCAATGTCGGGCAGGCGCTGGGGGATGCCGTAGATACGGCCACTGTTTTGTCACATCTATTGGAGGTGTTGGATATTGATATTGGGGTCCGCAATATTGGGGTCCGCAAGCCCCGTCTGGAATTCCCTACCCAGGGTCACCTTGATGCGTTGATCCTTAGAGAATGATGAACACCCCTGACGCCACTTCCCTTAAGGATGGCGAGAATAAGCGCCTTGATCAGATGGCGTGCCACGCATTTGCCAGCGTGGGCTCGGCCCTGCGGCCTGTTGTGCATCTGCCCTGGTGTCGCTTGCTACCAGGTCTCTTATCAGGGACTGGCTGAATAACGCTCAGTTTGATCCAGCTTGCGCTGAGTTCGCTATCCTTAAGAGATGCGAATTGTTCATGAATTTTGTCATGGCTGCGATGGAAGATTCTATTGTCGTGTGTAGTAGGACGTCAGCCTTAATGCGCAGATTGGTCTGGCTCCGCCAGTGGACAGCGGACGTTGGGGCCAAGAAGTCGCTCACAGCTCTTCCCTTCTTGGGTACGCGGCTGTTTGGAGATAAATTGGATGCTGTTGCTAAATATGGTAAGTTACCTCAGCGGAGGAAACAGCGCTGCCCCTTTTGGGGGGCTGGTTCGTTCACTCCTTCCTTTTGAGGGGCTTTTCAGCACCAGGCTTCTGTTGAACAAGTTTGTAAGGCTGCTACTTGGTCTTCCGTTCATACTTTTTCCAAGTTTTACAAGGTTTATGTGCGGGCTTCAGCGGATGCTGTTCTTGGCCGCAAGGTTCTGCAAGCTGCAGTGGTTTGAGTTGGTACATTCTTTACTGTTTCTGGTTCCCACCCATTACGGACACTGCTATTGGATGTCCCACATGTCATGAAGATCGAAGTGGAGTGTATGGCACACTTAGAATAATACCGTTTTGTGAGTACTCACCTTTAAAAAGGGTATTATGAGTGTGCCATACACTCCACTTCGCCCCACCCCTTTTTTTCAGGTATTCTGGGGCTTTTATATGGTGAACCATTGGTTTTGATTGTTATGGTTATAATTGGTTCTTCCTGGTCTCCTTACACTGGGAAATTGGTGGGAGGTCCCAGGTATATATGGACCGGGAGGGGCTTTCTTTTTTGCATATTCATATCTGCAGACGTTCGCCCTCTACTGGAGATTACCCAGATGTCATGAAGATCGAAGTGGAGTGTATGGCACACTCATAATACCCGTTTTAAAGGTGAGTACTCACAAAACTGTATTTTTGGTCATTGCCAAGTTTAATGGTTCTGCTGGTTTTCTTATTTCAGGGTCTTATGTGTGAAAATGTCTTCTAGCAGACCTCAGGCTATGAACAAAGTGTGTCTGTTACTAAGATCTCTTACTGTATGTAGTAATTCCTAAACAACTTGGCTGGTTACAACTAATGTCATGTGCCTGCCTTGTTGTTTTACTCCGTTTCCTCTTGTATCACGCCAGCAGAGAACACGGCTACTGCTCTGTTTTAGTAGCATCAAATAGTAAATGTGTAGCATATGTGGCCAGTCAGCAGTGACATATGATACCATATACTTTTATGCATTATTAAAAAAATGCCATGTTACTCCTCAATCAAAATGGCACGTGGGGTTTGCTTTTTATCTGCCATCTTATTTTTAGCTTTTACTAAATCTCTTCACTTTTCTTCCTCTCTGCCTCTTTTTCTTACATCTAAAAGTGACAATATTCAGCGTATAGATGAAAAAAACATCGAAAATTTATGGCACAAGTATATTCTTTAATCACCCTCACACTTAAAGTGGTCCAACACCCCTTTTCCAGCAAATGGGTGCTGAATTGCACTGGGGCTTGGGAGGGGTCATCCAGATTGCTAGACCCCCCCCCCCCACGCATGCATAACCCTCTGCAACTGTCAGTTTCACTCAACTGAGCTACAATCATCCCGAAATGCAGTCATGTGATTGGCCGCCAGTGGTCGCGTGGTTCCTGTAACAGCCAGCAGACAGAAAAGCTGATCCGGGCCATTCGCCCCCTGGTGGTGAATCACAGGGCTGGATTTGGCTGGGGGATTGTGGTTTAAGTGAGTAAAACTGGGGGTATGTGTGTGTGGGGGGGGGGGGGGGCTCTAGCAATCTGTATGCCTGTCCCAGTGTGGTCCAGTACCCAATAGAAATAAAACAGCTAAAGGAACAAGCACACATGTCTAGAATCCCGAGCGGCCACGGCCAGCTGAGCAGCTGCTCTCACCCTCCCACAGTGTATGGGACAAGGGGTGCTTTTCTAGAACCTTTTCTGGAAAGTATTTACACAGCGCCTAACACAAGGCATAATAGATTTACCCATCACTCCTTGCAGGGGGCAGAGCCATGCAAATCATCTCTTTATGTCTCGGGCCATGCAAGGCACTCACCACATGGTATCTGACATGATTGGCGGAAGGAGATCCACCTATACCCCATATAACATATAGTAACATAGTATATAAGACTGAATGAAGACTTTAGTCCATCCAGTTCAGCCTATTTATCTCCTTCCAGTGGTCTAGTAGCCATAGCTGGAAATGTTATTACATGCCAGGAAGGTATCCAGGCCACTATTCCAAGTATACAGCACGTCCTGTTCCAGAATATTCCTTACACATGGGTTATACATCCACAAGATGGCGCTGGACTGCAGAAAAAGGCTTGTGGCCACTCCCGGTCCCTTAAATAGCCAGGAACCTCCCACTTATTCCCAGATTCTTTCTGCAGTCTGGACTGCGAAGATGAAGATGACTCTCTTCTGCACAGGGAGTGGGCTTTGCCCAGGGCCCTGCAGGCTTATTTCCACCCGTTCTGGACCCACCGCCTCCCAGCCACGGCTGACGGTTCGGGTGAAGGTAGGACAGCACTAGGGTCAGGTGCTGAAGGAGCGTTGCTCCGGGTCACAAGACCCTGTACCAAAGGGTAGTCGGCGACAGGCTTTTTATGGTGAGCCTCATTGGGATGCCCCCAGCCCCTTTATCTCGGGATATTTATCCCTCCTTCCCCCCCCCTCCCTTTTCACGCTGTTGGTTGTGCAGGACCCCCTCATTGCACTCCGCGTGATCGGCAGGGGACGCCCGGGGAGTACACTTTGGTGTTATTCTTAGTATACAGTACATCCTGCTCCAGATTAGATTACTTACACTTGGGTATTACTCCACCAGATGGCGCTGGACTGCAGAGACATGAAAACAGGCTCCTCCCGGCCCCTCAAATACCCGGGACCTCCCACAAAATCCCCAGATCTTCTCTGCAGTCTGGGCTGCGAAGGACAAGAAGATGTCTCTCTCTTCTCGCAGGTGAGCAGGACTATTATCCTGCGGCCCCGTAGGACTATTCCCACCCGTTCCATTATTAATGTGCCTCCCAGCCTTGGCTGAGCTGGTCAGGTGTTGGTAGGCAGCACCGCTGTCAGGTGCTTAGGAGCGCTGCTCCACCGCAATCCCCCACCAAAGGGTAGGCGGTATAGGCATATGGTGAGCCTCTATGGGATGCCCCTCCCGCCCTATTGCCCCTTGCCCCTGTCTATCGGTGGGTCCTGTTAAGTGGCCGCTGTCCTACCTCGCTCTCCCTTGTAGCTCTCGGGGGGGGGGGTGCGTGTGTATGTGAATTGCCTTGGTGTCAGTCGCCGCGCTGACTTGGTTGCACTGGTTGTCTGTTTAAATTTGCCGCCGCCGCCGTGCACGCGCTTCCACTGTGTTCCACGCTTGGCGGCGTTACCTCAGGCGCTGGTGCGCCGTTATTGGCTGCTTGTCACGTGTACGGCTTCTCGCTCTCCGGGAAGGCCGCGGTTGGCGCGTTCTGCGTCACTGTCCCCGTGGCCCGCCCCTCGAGGTATACCCGGCGCCATTTTCTCTTGGATCCGGCTGCTGCGTTACTGCCATCTACCTACCGTGGTCCGTGAGTGCTCTCGCGGGCGGCTTTATTTACCATTTGTCATTCATATGTCCACAATAATTTGGAGTGGGCGTGCAAAGAACACACCAATCTCCCAAAGGAAGCACCACTACAAACAACAGTATATATTAATGATTTTATTAGTACAAAAAAACCAAAGAATTAAAATACATACACCACAAGACAAATTTAAAAACAACCAGTGTGGCCAAATGTATCTATATCAATGTGTATGGCCCCTAAGGGCCTCTTAAATAACTGCCCTATGGGTGAATAATATTAATTATCCTAGAATAGTCATAACCCATCCTTTTTGTGCCGGCACAAAAAATCCTAACCACATGTAAATATATGTGCAAATTTCATAAAACCAATACTACAAAAATAATAATATATATGGCAAAGATATGTGCAAAAAAAGTGAATATACAATAAACAAAAATATCAATATATAAAGTGCAAATGCATGAAAAACACATAAACCTAGAACACTACCTAATATTGCACAGGGAAACCCATACCAATAGGACTTTAAAGTGCAGACAATAACAATATATGATATAAATGCAAGTGCCAGCAGAAAGAAAATAAATGGTTAAATCTCACGTCATAAGATAACACCCAGGGCAACAGTCAGGCCAACCTCAATGAAAAATGTCTGCGCACGCAGCCCCCATGCTGCTTCAAGGACAAGGCCCTTACTGGGGCCCAAGGAGACTTCTGGGGTAGGGGCAGAGGACGTGGACGCCCTGGCTCCTCCTGGGGCTCCAAGCTTAAGTCCTCTCCCAAGCCCCCTCAGGCATGAAGGGGTGCCCTCACCCATCCGGGTAGGGGGACGGCTTCAGCACTTTGCTCACGTCTGGAGGCTTCATGTCTCGGACCGGTGGATTCAGGAGGTAGTGTCCTCCGGTTACAAGATAGAGTTTGCTGCCTGCCCCCCCCCCCCCCCCCCACAAGATTCATCAAATCCCGGATTTCTCAGGACCCTGTGTCAGCTCAGGCTCTAGTGCAGGCGGTGCAAAGCCTACTGGAGCTGGGGGTCATGTGCCAGGTCCCTTTAAGAGAAAGGGGCAAGGGCTTCTATTACAACCTCTTCACCGTGCCCAAAAAAGATGGGTCAGTCAGACTTGAACATCCTCAACAAATTTGTCAGGTGCAGGCGCTTCCGCATGGAAACTCTGCGCTCTGCCATCAGTTTCCTGCTTCCAGGGAACTTCATGACGTCGGTGGACATCAAAGATGCTTACCTTCATATTCCTGTGTTTCCAGGTCATCAAAGGTTCCTCAGGTTCGCTCTGGAGGATCAGCACTACCAATTTGTGGCATTGCCCTTTGGTCTCACTTCAGCTCCCAGAGTGTTCACCAAGGTGCTGGCAGGAGTGATGTCTCTGCTCAGGTCTCAGGGCATCCGCGTGCTGCCCTACCTGGACGACATTCTCATCACTTCCCAGTCCCTACATCAGGCAGAGTTGGATACTCAGCTGGTAGTGTCCACTCTGGAGTCATTTGGCTGGGTGATCAACCATCCCAAGTCTTCTCTGTCTCCCTCCTTGGTGACTCCCTTCCTGGGAATGACTCTGGATACAGTTCAGGCAAGGATTTTTCTTCCTCAGCAGAAGGTGGACAGTCTGATTGCGCAGGTCCAGTTCCTGCTATCTTGTCGTCATCCCTCCATCAGGCAGGGAATGCAGCTGGTGGGCCTGATGGTGGCATGCTTCGAGGCGGTCCCTTATGCTCAGTTCCACTTGAGGCCTCTGCAACTCCACCTCTTGTCAGTATGGGACAAGGATCCTGCGTCCCTGGACCAGGTCTTTGTGCTTTCCCCCCTGGTCAGGCGGTCCCTCTCGTAGTGGCTGGGCTCCAGGAACCTGTTGGGGGGCAGAGCCTTTCTGGCCCCCTCCTGGGAGACTGTCACCACGGATGCCAGTCTGACAGGTTGGGGGGGTTTCTGGAAGTCCCTGCAGTTCCAAGGGAGGTAGGGCCCTCAGGAGGCCCACACACCTATCAACATCCTGGAACTGCGGGTGATCAGGTTGGTTCTGACTCAGTTGACTCATCACCTTCGGGGCCTGCCTGTTCAGGTACGCTCGGACAACCAGACGACAGTTGCCTACATCAATCATCAGGGAGGGACCCGGAGCAAGAGGGCCCTCCAGGAAGTGTCGCTGATCCTGGCCTGGGCGGAGGCCAATGTTCCCTGCATCTCAGCTGTGTACATCCCGGGGTGGAGAATCTGCAGGTAGACTCTCTGAGCAGGGGGACCTCTCGCCTGGGAGAATGGTCCCTCTGCAACAGGGTGTTTCAATCTCTGTGTCACCGTTGGGGCCTACCAGATGTGGATCTGTTTGTGTCCCGTCACAATCACAAGCTCCCGGCCTTTGTCTCCCTGTCCCAGGATCCCCTGGCCTTGGCCACGGATGCTCTAGCAATGTCATGGCAGGACTTCCAGCTCCTGTATGTCTTTCCTCCATTCCCCCTGTTGGGCAGGGTTCTGCGCAAGATAGCTCTGGAAGGGGTGCCAGCAATACTAGTGGCCCCCAGGTGGCCATGAGGGGGGTTCGCAGAAGTGGTGCAGCTTGCAGTAGATCAGTACGCTCTGCCCAGGGTGCCAGACCTGCTCACTCAGGGTCATTTACGCCATCCCAATTTACAAACTCTGGCTTTGACAGCCTGGCTGCTGAAACCTCCATCTTGATGCAGAAGGGGCTGTCTACCTCTGTTGTTGATACCATCATAAAGTCTTCTTCTTCCATTTACTATAGGGTTTGGCGTGCCTACATTGACTGGTGTGAGTCTAGGTCTCTTCCCTGTCGTGTGTTCTCTATTCCCAGGATCCTGGAGTTCCTGCAGCATGGGTTGGAGATGGGGCTCCAACTCAGTACTCTGAAGGGTCATGTTTCTGCCCTGGCTGTTTTCTTCCAAAGGTCTTTTGCCAACCACCATTTAGTTAAGACTTTTTTCCAGGGGGTTACTCACGTGCGCCCGCCACGTAAGCCTTTGAACATTTTGTGGCCCTTCCATTGTGGTGCTGCGACTCGGTTGGTGATTGGCTTATCTGTGCGCTTGCCGGCTTGGTCCGTGAGTCCCTTACGAGGGTTTTTATCTTTGGTTATTATTGTATGGCTAGGGATGCTTATGGTGTACATTATTGTGTCTTGCAGGCGGGTTCTTTGACTGTGGCTCTCTCGGCCCTGCCTGTTGCCAATCTCCCACTTCCCCTAGCGGGTTTCGGGGGCATCCCAAATAGGGTGGCTGTTTAGCTGTGTCCCTGTTCTGATTATTGTGCATACTTTTGTAAAAATCACCATATGGAGGCTTCTGGGGATAATGTGCTTGGGGTTTCTTTGGGACAAGCCCAGCTGTGTGTTGCGTGTGGGGTTTCCCTTATAAGTTAAGATGTCAGGGTATTTGTAATCTGCGCCCAGCAGGTACTTGCGCTGCAGTCTGGGTCGCCTGCTACGGGCCCTGGTGCGGCGCCCCCTCTGGCTTCACCTACCCCCCTACGCTTGCATACTAGCGGTGAATCTCAATCGGATTTGGCTGCACGGGTGGCCAACATTGAAAAGCATATTGCTTGGTCGGGCCTGCGTAAGGCTTCTGCCAAGAAGCGGCATCTATCCCCCGCTGTTTCCCTCTTCCCTGTTGAGGCTGAGGAATTTTTTGACATCTCGGGTTATGGTCCCCTTGAGGAGGGGGAACTATTTTCTGATTCAGAATCATCTGAGGAACAACCTAGGGTGTATGGTGATGCCGGGTCTCCTTTTGGAGACCAATGGGCCTCAGATGACACTGATAGGTTGTTGTCTAACATTTTTGAGTTGCTTTTTATTTCCCCTCCTGCCTTGGCTCTGCAGCAGCAGGGTGAGCTTTTTCATACAGTGAAGCCACGCTTGGAGTTTCCTGAGCAGAATCACTTTAATAATCTGATGCTCAAGGAATGGGAACGGCCTAGCAAGCTACCTGGGGTGCCCAAGAGTTGGGACAAAAGGTATCCCTTTCCTGCTGATGTGATTAAGCATTGGTCATGTACTCCCGAGGTGGACGTGCCCGTTCTGGGGTTGTCAAATACATCTGTCATGCATTCTCCTGACACTACTACCCTGCGTGATGGTGAGGACCGGCTCATGGACCAGCTGGCTTGTCATGCCTTTGCCTGTGTGGGGACTGCGCTGCGCCCGGTTTATGCCTCTGCCATTACAGCTATTGCTATTAAAGGACTGCTTAAGAGTCTCTTAGATGGGGCTTATGATGTTGCGGGAGGAGTATAGATCCCTCCTGCTTTGCTATGAATTTGTGTCCTACGTTCTATCTGCTATGGATGATGCCATTAGAATGTGTGGGAGGACATCTGCTCTGTTGGTGGCTATACGTCGCTCTGTCTGGCTGCGTCAGTGGGTAGCTGATAATGCTGCTAAGAAGGCTCTCACTGGTTTTCCCTTTAAGGGGCTGCGCCTCTTTGGTGAACGCTTGGATTTGTTTGCCAGGGGTGGTAGGTTACCTCAACGTAGGAGGCCTTCTCTGCCTTTTCGGGGGACTGGTGCGCCTCTCCCCTCCTTCCGCGCTTCCAGGGCTGGTCGAGGAGCTTCCTTTGCTGGAGCACGTGGAGATTATTGGGGCAGGGGCAGAGGACGTGGCCGCCCCAGTCCTTCCATCAGGCAGGGCTGGATACCCAGGTGGTGGTGACCACACTAGAGTCATTCGGCTGGGTGATCAACCATCCCAAGTCTTCTCTGTTCCCGTCTCTGGTGAGGTCCTTTCTGGGCATGACTCTGGATACATCTCAGGTCAAGGTTTTTCTCCCCCAACAGAAGGTGGAGAGTCTTCAAGCTCAGACCCAGTTTCTTTCTTGTCCTCATCCCTCCATCCGGCAGGGGATGCAACTGGTGGGCCTGATGGTGTCTTGCTTCAAGGCGGTACCCTATGCTCAGTTTTACATGAGATCTCTGCAGCTGCACCTCTTATCAGTGTGGGATCGGCACCCTGTGTCCCTGGATCAGGTGTTTGCTCTGTCCCCCCTGGCCAGACGGTCCCTCTCGTGGTGGCTGGACTCAAGGAACCTCTTGGTGGGCAGAACCTTTCTGTTCCCTTGCTGGGAGACTGTAACAACAGATGCCAGTCTGACAAGTTGGGGGGGTTGCTGGAAGTCCTTGAAATTCCAGGGTCAGTGGGGCCCCCAGGAGGCCCATACTCCTATCAACATTCTGGAACTGAGGACGGTAAGGTTGGTTCTCGCCCAATTGACCCCTCACCTACGGGGTCGGGCTGTTCAGATCTGCTCGGACAACCAGACGGCGGTTGCCTACATCAATCATCAGGGAGGGACCCGGAGCAAGAGGGCCCTCAAGGAAGTGTCTCTGATACTGTCATGGGCAGAGGATAATGTTCCCTGCATCTCGGCAGTGACATCCCGGGGTGGAAAATCTGGAGGCGGACTCCCTGAGCAGGGGGACTTCTCGTCTGGGAGAATGGTCCCTCAGCAGTAGGGTGTTTCACTCTCTGTGTCACCGCTGGGGTCAGCCGGATGTGGATCTGTTTGCGTCCCGTCACAATCACAAACTTTTTCTCTCTGTCCCAGGATCCTCTGGCCTTGGCCATGAATGCACTAGCATTGTCTTGGAAGAGCTTTCAGCTCCTCTGTGTTCCCTCCGTTTCCTCTGCTGGGCAGGGTGCTGCGCAAGATAGCCCAGGAGGGGGGGGCCAACCATCCTGGTGGCCCCCTGTTGGCCAGAAGGGTGTCGTTTGCAGACATCGTGCAGTTGGCAGTAGATCAGTACGTCCTGCCCGAGGACCCAGACCTGCTCTCTCAGGGGCAGCTGTGCCATTCCAATTTACAAACGCTGGCTTTGACGGCTTGGCTGTTGAAACCTCCATCTTGATGGAAAAGGGGTTACCTGCCTCTGTGGTTGACACCATGATTAGGGCTAGGAAGAAGTCCTCGTCCTTTATCTATTACAAGGTCTGGCATGCTTACATTGCATGGTGTGAGTCTAAGTCATTTCCCTGTAGGGTGTTTTCTATTCCCAGGATTCTGGAATTCTTGCAGCATGGTTTGGATTTGGGCCTTCAACTTAGTACCCTCAAGGGCCATGTTTCAGCCTTGGCTATTTTCTTCCAAAGGTCTTTTGCCAACCACCATTTAGTTAAGACTTTTTTCCAGGGGGTTACTCACGTGCGCCCGCCACGTAAGCCTTTGTTACCAGTCTGGTTTTATTTGGTTTTATCTGCCATGCAGGGTTCTCCTTTTGAGCCTATTCGTGAGGCTGCCTTGCCTATTTTGTCTCTTAAGGTAGTCTTTTTGGTGGCTATCACTTCTGTTAGGCGTGTTTCTGAGTTGGCGGTGCTTTCCATTAAACCTCCTTACTTTGAGAGACACCAGGACAAGGTGGTGTTTTGGTTCAAGCCAGATTTCTTGCCTAAGGTTGTGTCTGCATTTCATCTCAATCAGGACATTGTCTTGCCTTCCTTGTGTCCTAATCCTAGTAACCCTAAGGAGAGGGTATTACATTCTCTGGACGTGGTTAGGACTTTAACATTTTATCTGGTTGCTACTGAATCCTTCAGGAAAACTGATGCTCTTTTTGTTCTCCCTTGGACCTAGGAAGGGTTTGCCTCCGGCTAAATCCACCATCAGTAAGTGGATTCGTGGATACAAGCCTATTCTGCTAAGGGGAAGGAGCCTCCCTTCCGCCTTACTGTTCATTCTACTCGTGCTATTGGTGCCTCTTGGGCCTTTCAGCACCAAGCTTTTGTTGAACAAGTTTGCAAGGCCGCTACTTGGTCTTCTGTTCATACCTTTTCTAAGTTTTACAAGGTTGATGTTAGGGCCTCAGCGGATGCTGCTTTTGGCTGCAAAGTTCTGCAGGCGTCAATGGTTTAAACTGCCCGCCGTTACTTTTGGGGATCCCACCCTACCTTACGGACACTGCTATTGGATGTCCCATGTGTAAGGAATATTCTGGAACAGGACGTGCTGTATATTTGGAATAATACAATTCTGTGAGTACTCACCTGTAGAATTGGTATTATAAGTATACAGCACGTCCTGTTCCACCCCGCCCTTTGTTATCATTGTTCTTGGTTACCTCTGTATGGTGATTGTTCATTTTTGATTCTTCCGGCTTCTTGTTAACTGCTTGTCAATACTGGGAATTAGTGGGAGGTTCCTGGCTATTTAAGGGGCCGGGAGTGGCCACAAGTCTTTTTCTGAAGTCCAGCGCCGTCTTGTGGATGTATAACCCATGTGTAAGGAATATTCTGGAACAGGACGTGCTGTATACTTATAATACCAATTATACAGGTGAGTAGTTATTAGGTCACCCTTCAGGCATCTTTTTTCTAAACTAAATAAACCTAACTTTGACAATCTTTCAGGTTACTCTAGTCCCCGCACTCCTTTTATTAACTTAGTTACCCTCCTTTGAATACGCTCTAGTTCCGATATGTCCTGAAGCACAGGTGCCCAGAACTGTACACATATGTTTTGTCCTATGCACAATAAAATGTATAATTTTTCCCAAGAAAATCACCTGCAGATGTGATGGGGCATTTTTACATTATTTTTCCAATAACAGGATAATTTCTTAGAAGTTTGGAAACCACAAATGGGATATACAAAAAAAGTTGCATAGCCCATAGGGATCTGATGTTTCCAATGCTTCAAAAAGTTACCCCTACCGTATTGGAAAAATGATGCACCCCACCTGTAAAAATGACCTGTTGCAGGCGCCGGTGAGTTTTGACAAATGAGAACATTTTTTATTGCACTTTTGGGTGTGTTAATGTTAAGTAGCTCACCAAGATGCAGTTTGCAGTTCACACCCAAACATGCATTGATAGTTAAATTTGCTTTTCTAAAACTTTAGCATGACCTCAGACATACAGACATCTAAAGGTATATTCATTATACATATATTTTTCTCAGCAAATTCTGCTCTTTAGCATTATTTATTATGTATTATTATAGTATTAGGCAATAGTAATCATGTGTTTAGTTTAACTTCTGTTACATAATACTGCCATTGTTTGCCAAGTATTTTACATAACTTATCCTCCTGTAATTGCTATTTTGCACAGTGCCATGGACTATGATGGTGCTCCATAAGTTAAGTATAATACTAATAATGGCTTTATAGCCAATATAGTAGATGTTCTTGGTTTTTGCCCATTGAATGATTTAAGTAGTAGACCATGGTCATCATAAGCATATTGGTAGGCACTTAAATAATAATACCATATATATGACTCTTTTTCCAGAAGAATATGGCCTTGGTGGGAAATCAGTATGAAGGATCCTTGAACAGCTCCAGGCCTGATATGTGGATTAATGCAGTTTCCAATGGAAAAGATGAAATTATCACAAGCCTTGTATCTGCCTTAGATTCAATGGTAAGAAACATTACAACAATGTAATGAATTGCATATGAATAATGTAAATGTACTTATTGCCTGAAGGCACCACTAGGCCCCAAAACCATGCTTTGTAGTGCTCTACATTACTTGTTTTCCTAGAGTAGCCAGACATTGGTTTAATGCTGTGCTGTACAAAAGCTGCTAGTCATGGTAGTCCCCAGTGCACACCAGCTACTTGGGTGTCAATGGGTTTCTCTAATCTCTCTTATTTATAGTCCAGTCTCGCTCACATCTTAACCATGTACCCAATACTCAACTCATCGAAGCTCCCACCAATGCTAAGCATACAGTGCAAGGAAAACATTTTCTGCCAAAATCAATATCGTTTTATTGCCCCAAGCCACTGCGACATATTTATTTGCCAAGCGCACCTTCTATATCCTTCTCTGTGCAATCGCCCATCCTTACCCCAATTTATGTTTAATCTTATTTTATTGAGTTTTCAGCATATCACATATCACATTAAACACAAAGTGACAATAAGTGACAATACACAGTACAAAATGCGAAACATATGACATTACATAGCAATACCACAACCTACATGATTCCGCATTAACCTCCCACTCCTCATCACGGTCCCTTCCTCATTCGTTAAAGCCATCCATGTCTCTCATCATAATGTCTCTAGTAGGGCTAGCCAGTTCTCCTACTATGTAAGGGGGACCCGGAATACCCAACATTATCGTAATTGTCCTTTGTGAGAAGGACGTCCAGGCCCCCTAGAGTGGTCCGGGTTATTTGAATGATCTGTCCTAGACCTCTGCTCGCCCAGTCCACTCTGGTTCCCTCTTGTATATCCATCTGCAGGTCGGGTCTCTGCATACCCAATGAAAGACAAACAAACATACATCTCACATGGACACTGACACACAGGGGCCGGAGGGGGGTGGGTAAAGAAGAAGGGGAAACGGGGGGGAAACAGAAAAGGGACAGTGGAGGGGAAGCAAGGCCGGGGGGAGAAGAGAAGGAGGACCCACCTATTGTAACCCGGCTATCCTCCTCCTCCCCCGGTCCGAATCCTTGAACATTATCCAAGCTACCCATGTATTCCTGAACTTCTCGCCCTCTCCCCCCAGATCAGCCGTGAGTCCCTCCATTCTCATGATGTTATTAAGCTCTTCACACCATTCTATCAAGGAGGGAACCGCAGTTCTCTTCCAATATCTTGGAATCACCGATCTTGCCGCTGTCAAAAAGTGTCTCAGAACT
Organism: Gastrophryne carolinensis; assembly: GCA_027917425.1. Lineage (NCBI taxonomy): Eukaryota > Metazoa > Chordata > Amphibia > Anura > Microhylidae > Gastrophryne > Gastrophryne carolinensis. The sequence goes on along the minus strand of CM051236.1, from coordinate 252,226,402 downwards.
CCCCTTTTACCTGATTGTCTGCTACCTGGAAGCATGGATAGCAACGTTATCTCAGGGGTGTTTGGAATTGGGGAAAGATAAGCCTCTTCATATAACGAAAGGATTCTGGCCCAAAGACTATTGATGCTGGGGCATTCCCACCATATATGCAAAAGAGTTCCACAGACTATGTTGCATCTCCAGCATGTATCCGGAACTGTGGGGAAAATCTGATGGATGCGGGAAGGACTTCTGTACCACCGTAAGATCAATTTGAAGTTTTGCTCTTGGGATTTGCATGGCCTTGCCATTTTATGGGTAAGAAAAAAGGCCTTCTCCCACTCCTCCTCCCCAAAGGTCTTCCCGATCTCTCCCTCCCATTGTTCTACAAAATCCAGCTTCACGTCCCCTTCTCCCCCCATCATTATCCCATACAGGACTGAAATTACTCTCTCTGGTCTCTGTTGCTTCCAGCAGGTTCTCAAACTGGGAGCACTCTCTAGTAATCCTCCCTAAATCCCCTAGTGAAACCAGGTAATTTCGCAGTTGATTTACCGCCAGCCAGGAAACCCTCCCTGGGCGCTTAACTCCGCTACCGTGGGCGCCCTACCCTGTACCAATGTGTGCCTCAGCTTGATACTCGGAGACGTGTTCCAAATCAGAAATTTCTGAACTCCCTCTCCTGGTTCAAACTCTGGGTTATCAAATAGAGGTGTCATTGGGCCTGGTCTTGTTGCTAATTTCAAGTTTTTGAGACTGTCCTCCCATATCAGAAGGAGCTGAGCTGTCAAAAACGGCAACTTCTCCCTCGAGATCATCTTTGGGTTCACCGAGGGTAGAGATGTTACGTTTCGTATCTGCATGTCCTGCTCTATCGTGGCCCACTGTTTAGATCCTTTCCCGTGATACCAGTCCACCATCCGCAGCAACACCGCTGCTCTATGATAGTTCTCTATATCTGGTAGGCCAGCTCCTCCCCGCTCCTTTCGGCTGGCCAGTTTCCGAAAGCTCAGTCTAGGCTGTTTCCCTTCCCATACAAACCTCACCATCTCCGATCTAATTTGTCTGAAAAAACGTTTATTGCCGTGAATGGGAATCGCTTGAAAAATGTATAACAATTTTGGCAGCATATCCATCTTTAGGACGTTTATTCTTCCCAGCCAGGAGATACCTTTTTTCCCATACCCCTCCAGATCCCTCCTAATCCTTGCAAGTAGTGGTTCGTAGTTCAGATTAAATAACGAGGTGGAGTCAGCCGGGATAAGGACTCCTAGATATTCTATAGCCTCCTTACACCATTTAAAGGGGAAGTTCCTTTCCAGCCTCTGGACTAGGGACTGATCCTCTATGCTGATGTTCAACATTTCCAACTTGGACATGTTGACCTTGAAATTACTGACCCTGCTGAACCTCTGAAACTCCTTTATGATTGATGGCAAGGATATATGGGGCGACGTGATATACAGCAGTAAGTCATCTGCATATAACGCCAATTTGTGCGTCTTACCCCCTACCTCTATCCCCTTAATGTCCGGGTGCCTACGTAACGCGACAGCCAAATGCTCCATAACCAAAACAAATAACAGAGGTGATAAAGGCCAGCCCTGTCTTGTCCCATTCCCTATCTTAAAGTGGACCAACACCCAGGAATTTGACTATCCTGGGTCTTGGTCCACTTTGGTGGGGCACCCCCGATCGGGGTGCCCCGCTGTGTGAAACCCCCCCCCCCCCCCCGAACTCACCTCTCCCCACGCCAACGGACAAGCCGCGGACAAGCGGCTCCTCCGCCGCTGCCTCCAGCGCGTCCCTCTTGACGCGCGCGTGCCCGCGCCGGCCATTCACAGACGATAAGGTAAGGAGTTTGGGGGGGTTTCACCCCGCGGGACATCCCGATCTCGGATGTCCCGCGGGGAGGGAGGTGATCTTATAGATTCCCGGGCCGATCACCGGTGGGTGTTGGTCCACTTTAAAGGCTGAAGACAGAAGCCCATTCGTTCTAACCTTTGCTGTGGGGTCGCTGTAAAGAGCCTGTATCTTTCCCCTCAAAACCGGTCCCAGCCCTGCCTGTTTCAATGTTTGTTCCAAGAATTTCCAACTAACCCTGTCGAACGCCTTTTCAGCGTCAACTGACAGGAGGCACATGGGGATTTTATTTGTCCTAGCATAGGAGTTCAGGAGAACAGTCTTTATGGTATTATCTCGGCCTCCCTTCCCGACACAAACCCCACCTGGTCTGTGTGTGCCCAAGCAGGTAGTAACCTTTTTAATCTGTTAGCTATCATTTTGGAGAATAGTTTAACATCTATGTTGATTAAAGAGATCGGTCTGTAGCTATTGCATATCGTTTGGTCCTTCCCCGGCTTGGGCAAGACCGTGATATGTGCCTCCAGGGTCTGCGTCGGGAAGCCGCACCCTTCCGAGACTGCATTAAAAATCTTGGTCATGAACGGGGCAAGTTGGGTCCTGAATTGTTTGTAGAATTTTATTGTAAACCCGTCTGGGCCCGGGCTTTTCCCCGACAGCGTCGAGGCCATGGCCGTTAGCAGTTCTGCTTATTCAAATGGCTCCTCTAGCGCCTCTCTATCCTGGCTATCCAAAACTGGTAAACCCGTCTCCTCCACATACGCCTCCATCTCCCCCTCCCGATCCACCCCCCCTCCTGCCCACCCACTATGTTATATAGTTGGGAGTAGAACTGTCTGAATACCTCTACAATACCCTTTGGATCATGTACTAAATCACCTCCCTCGTCTTTTATGGTCGGTATATACGTCTGGCACTGTCGGGGGTGTAATAGTCTAGCTAAAGGCCGTCCACATTTATTACTGTGTTCGTAGTAAAATCTATTCACCAGTTCTCTCTGCCTGCTGAACATTTTGTTAAGTAAGCTCAACAGCTCATTCCTGGCTTCCTTCAGTTCCATCAGAATAGATGGGTTCGAACCCTGTTTGTGCGAGATCTCCAATCTGGATATTTTATCAATCAATCCCACCACCCTTGCCCCCCTCTCCTTCTTCAACCTTGTTGCATGCTGGATAAGGATCCCCCACAGGCTACATTTTAGTGCCTCCCATTGCATGGGGAGCCTAGTTGTGTCAAGTTCATGGTTTCTCAGAAAATCCACGATCCCCTCCGATATTGCCCTGGAACAAACCTCATCCTGCAAAAGGCCTTCATTTAGTCACCACTGCCAAGGCCTTCCTGCCAGCCCTGGCAACTCCAGTGACAGCATTAAGGTGGCATGGTCCGACCAAATTCTGGTGCCAATGGTTGCTGTCGGGGACCACTGAAGCGCATGGTGACTTACGAAGAAATAATCTATCCTGCTGTATGAAGCATGGATATTTGAATAAAAGGTAAAATCTTTAACCCCGGGATTACATATTCGCCAGACATCAACCAGTTGTCTGTCATGGAGCAGTTTTTTAAATGCCCTCAGTTTTGCATAAGACAAGGATGACCGTCCCGTTGAGGTATCCATCAATGGTTCAATGGCCATATTAAAATCTCCCCCTATTATCTCCACCCCCTCAGTAAAGCCATCCAGAGCCCGAAAGATCCTCTGGACTGCTTTCACCTGATCTACGTTCGGTAGGTATATATTGGCCAGCGTAACCTTTTTCCCTCCTATTTGGGCCTTGAGAAATAGGTACCTTCCCTCTGAATCTGTCATCTTGTCCAGCAACACAAATGGTGCATTTTTGTGAATCGCTATTGACACCCCCTTGGCCTTGGCTACAGGGTTCGGAGCGTGAAACCATATAGGGAAATTTCTATCTCTGCAGTTAGGCACCTTATCTTCCCTAAAATTAGTTTCTTGTAAAAAAAAGAATCTGACATCTCCTCTTATGTTGGGAATATAGGATCTGAGACCTCTTTGTGGGGCTATTTAATCCTTTCACATTGAACGAGCACATTGTGAGGTGCTGACCCGGCCCCCCCTCCCCCCCATCCCGCCCATCCAACCTCCGGAACCCTAGAGTACGGGGAAGAAACACTAGGGAACAAGGAACACAAGACTAGGGACAAACACACACACTTCACAATAACCTAGCACCGGTTACCTCCGGTGTCTGAACGTTTTTAAGGGAGGCTAGCCCACCCAATAACTATACTAACCATTTAGGGAGCTACTCCCAAAAATTCTAACCACCCTCTGCAAAGCTAGCTTCACTGAGGTGGTCAGCCACCTATTTGGGGAACTTGATCGAACACAGCCGTGATGAGGTCCGCACAGCCCCAATTAACAGTAAACTTTTAGTGCATACAAACTACAAACACTGCATTTTCTTGGTTTTGCAACAACAGACATCTTATCTATGGTCAATATATCGGTCTCTTTTTAGCTCAAGCTATCTGTCAGGACTATACCAAACACCCGTCTGTCTTAAGCCAGTATCCCCCAATCTCCACCGCCACTTCCGCCTATAGACAAGCCCCCGCTTGTAGGAGACACGGGTAATGCCTCTCCCAGTCGGTTGCCCCCAGGACTTAAAAGGCGCAAAGGATAACGGCTTAAGGTGCAGAATGATGTTTGGCAGGGAATCCCGAATGAGGATGCCGGGTGCGAAAGTCCGTAATTCAAGCCGAGGTCAAACCAAGAGGTCACAGGCGAGGTATCCAAGGGAGAAAACGAAGGAGTGGTCGAGGGTAGCCAAGGTCAAGTCCAGGAGGTCACAGGCGAGGTACAGGAGGGTCAGGCAAAAGAGTGGTCAGGCAAAGCAGATGGTCAGGGCAGGCAGCAGGCGAGAATAGTCAAAGTCCAAATCCAAAATATTCACTAGAGACACAGCAACGCACATCCAGAACCCAGAAGCTATAACGGGCACTGGGATACTGGAGTAGTGCAGATTTATAGGAATATCTGGCCAATGGGGAACAGGGAAAAAGGAGGGAACGAAGGTGCTTGGTGCAACACTAAAAACGGGAGTGGTCCCAGGAACTGGACGGCCCAGGCCAGACAGGCCGACCAGTCCCTGGGCTCACTCTATGAGCAGGGCCAGGGTTGGATGATTCAAACTCGCCCCCGGCGGGCGCGCTGGGGAAAGCGCCGCCGGGAGGCATAAAGGCGACGTGCTCGCGCGCGCGCGCGAGCACGTTGAAGATCGAGCGCGCCCCCGCCGGGAGGCGGAAGCGCCGAACAGCGAGGGAGCCCGACGGGACCGCGCAGCCGCGCAGAGCGGGCTGCGGCGCGGCCGCCGACACTATCCCGCGCCGCCGACCCCTGACCGCCACAACCGCGCTGAGGAGCCAGGACACCCGGGGAGCGCCGGGCAGCAACCAGCCGGGGACCGCCCGACAGCGCGCCGCGGGACCCGGGACGGCGACGAGGTAAGTGCCTAACATTACCCCCCCCCTGAGGAGGGGCCACTGGACCCTCCAAACTAGGTTTCAAAGGATTCTCTCTGTGAAACTTCTTTACCAAATTCTGCGCATGAACCTCTCTGGCAGGAACCCAAGATCTTTCTTCCGGACCGTATCCCTTCCAGTCAATAAGATATTGAAGAGAGTTTCGAAAAAAGCGAGAATCAAGAACCCGGGCAACCTCAAACTCCTGATGCCCATCAACTAACACAGGACTAGGAGGACTATTAGGTTCATGGTTTTTTGCAGACTTAAGAAGTGAAACATGAAAGGATTTACAGATTTTCATGGACGAAGGGAGGGCCAACTGGTACGTAACCTGATTAATTTTTTGTGTTATGGGGAAGGGGCCAATAAATTTAGGTCCTAACTTAGCGGAGGGCTGGCGTAGCGCCAAATTCTTGGTTGAAAGCCAAACCCAGTCACCCACCTTAAAGCTAGAGTTAGAAGATCGTTTGCGATCAGAAATTTTTTTCTGCTGAAGAGCGGCCCTAGCTAGATGTTGCTGGATTTTATTCCATTCCCCTGGCCATTTGGAAACCCATTCATCCACGGAGGGAACTCTAGAGGGTTGGTCCGAAAGAGCAGAAAACTTCAGGTCCTTGCCATAAACACAATGGAAAGGAGAAACCCCCGTGGACGAATGTGTGGCGTTGTTAAAAGCAAATTCCGCAAATGGTAAGAAGAAGGCCCAATCAGTTTGAGTATCCGCCGTAAAACAGCGCAAATATTGTTCCAGGGACTGGTTTGTTCTCTCGGTTTGTCCATTCGACTGCGGATGGAAGGCCGAGGAAAGGGAGACGGTGAAACCCAACTTGGCACAGAAAGCCCTCCAAAACCGGGAGACAAACTGGACCCCCCTATCCGAAACAATATCCATGGGAATACCATGAATCCTAAAGACATGAGTAATGAAGAGTTGAGCAAGAGTTTGAGCTGAGGGGAGTTTCTTTAAAGGGACGAAATGGGCCATCTTGCTAAAGCGGTCCACAACTACCCAAATAACCGTATGACCCTGAGACGGGGGAAGGTCAGTAACAAAATCCATGGCCAGATGGGTCCACGGGGAGGCAGGAATGGACAATGGAAGGAGTGGGCCTTCAGGCGAACTCCTCAAGGACTTACTTTGGGCACAGACTTTGCAAGCGGAGACAAATCTTTGAACGTCCTTCCTAAGAGAAGGCCACCAAACTTGGCGTGATAATAAAGCTATGGTTTTCTTAACCCCTGGATGACCGGTTGTTTCGGTATCGTGAAAATGGGACAAGAACTCAGACCGGTAAGTAGAGGGCACAAACAGGGCTGAAGCGGGTTTCCCAGGAGGAGCTTGGGCCTGGAACTGAGTAAGATCAGGAAGTTGGGGTTGGATGGCGGCCACCACTAGGGAGCGAGGCAAGATGGGAGACACCATCCTTTCCGGTAAGTCAGGGGGAGAGAAACTCCGAGACAGGGCGTCCGCTTTTATATTTTTGGACCCGGGCTTATAAGTTATAGAAAAATTAAACGGAGAAAAGAATAAGGACCAGCGAGCCTGTCTAGGAGTTAATCTCTTGGCGGACTGGATGTATTCTAGATTTTTATGGTCCGTAAAGACCGTAACTGGATACTGAGCCCCCTCCAGCCAGTGTCTCCATTCCTGGAAGGCAAGCTTGATGGCCAGTAATTCTCTATTGCCGATATCATAATTTCTTTCGGCCGCTGAGAATTTCTTGGAAAAGAAGGCACATGGATGGAGGCGTGCAGGTGAGCCGTAGTACTGAGACAAGACTGCTCCGACCGCTATTTCAGAAGCATCCACCTCCACAAGGAAAGGTCGTTGCTCATCAGGATGGACTAGGACGGGAGCAGCACTAAATACCCTCTTAAGATTCCCGAAGGCCTGGACAGCTTGAGCCGGCCAAACCGGGGGGTACCCGCTTTTCTTCGTTAGGTTAGTTAGTGGTGTAACCAGGGCAGAGAAATTCTTAATGAACCTTCTATAAAAATTGGCAAAACCCAAAAACCTTTGCAGGCCCTTCAGATCTCTGGGCTGCTCCCATTCTAAAACAGCCTTCACCTTAGATTGGTCCATAGACAGACCAGATTTGGAGATAATGTAACCGAGAAACGGAACCTCAGATACTTCAAATTGACATTTCTTTAACTTGGCATATAAACAATTCTCCCTAAGTTTCTGCAAAACTAGGCACACATGTTTACGATGTTCGTCAATGGATGAAGAAAAAATTAAAATGTCGTCTAGGTAAACAACCATAAACCGGCCAAGATAGTCCCTGAAAATTTCGTTGACAAAACTTTGAAAGACCGCAGGGGCATTACACAGGCCGAAAGGCATTACCAAATACTCATAATGCCCTTCAAGGGTATTGAAGGCCGTCTTCCACTCGTCCCCCTGCCTGATTCTTATGAGGTTATAGGCCCCCCGGAGATCGAGTTTAGAGAAGACCTGCGCCCCAACCACCTGTGTAAAGAGTCCCTCAATAAGCGGTAGGGGATACTTATTTTTTACCGTGATGTTATTTAAGCCCCGGTAATCAATACAGGGGCGAAGTCCCCCATCCTTTTTCTCCACAAAAAAAAACCCTGCCCCTGCTGGAGAAGATGAAGGCCGAATGAACCCTTTTTCTAAGTTCTCGGCGATATATTCCCGCATGGCAAGGGTTTCAGTTCGGGTCAAATTAAATATTCTCCCTCTGGGAGGCATCGTACCAGGGAGCAGTTCTATTGGGCAGTCCCAAGGTCTATGGGGAGGAAGTTTGTCTGCCGCCTTTTCTGAAAAGACATCAGCAAACTCCAAATATGGAGTTGGAACCCCAATAGGTGCTAGGCGCGCGACCCTGAGTGGGAATTCTAGGCAGTTCCGAAAACACTGGTGTCCCCACTTGGTGATTTGCCCCGAAACCCAATCAATTTGGGGATTATGCTCCTGCAGCCATGGCAAACCCAAAATCAAAGGAGTACCAGGCATGCTCAATATCAAGAACCTGATAACCTCAGAATGACTGGCTCCCACTTTGATTTGCATAGGAGGGGATTGGAACCGAACTAGCCCCCCGGCCACTGGAGTGCCATCAATGGCTGAAACCCGGATGGGAGTCGGCAAGGTCTGTACCATAATTCCTAAAGTCTGCGCTAGTTCAGAGTCTAGGAAATTCCCAGCTGCTCCAGAATCTAGAAGAGCCTTTAGATTAATACATTTAACACCACTCATAAACTGGACTGGGATGAAAACTGGAGACGATACTTGAGGAGATACCTTACAGCCTAGGAGGGCCCCCTCGAAACCCCCTAGGCTCTGAAGTTTCCCGACGGTTTCTTTGGGCAAAGTCTAACCATGTGGCCGGTTCCACCACAATAAAGACAGAGCCCCTCAGATAGGCGTCGTCGTCTCTCGCCTTCGGTGAGCCTGGTGGCACCTAGCTGCATGGGCTCTTCTGAAGGTTGAGCGACTAGAGCCTCAGACTTTGAAGCCGATTCGGGATGTGATCCTTTCTCTAGGCGCCTCTCCCGGAGTCGACGATCAATGCGGATGGCCAAATGCATCAATTCGTCCAGAGTTTGGGGTTCCGGGTAATTCACCAAGGTGTCCTTGATAGTGTCAGCCAGACCTAGTCGGAATTGGCCGCAGAGGGCAGGATTGTTCCAACGTGAGTCAACCGCCCAACGCCGGAATTCAGAACAGTAGTCTTCGGCTGGACGGCGTCCCTGGCGGAGGGTACGTAATTTGGCATCAGCTGAGGCCCCTTTGTCAGGATCATCATAGAGGACCTCCATTGCAGCGAAGAAACTATCCACCGATAGGCGGATTGGGTCCTGAGCTGATAAGCTAAAGGCCCAGGACTGAGGATCTCCATGCAGAAGGGAAATAATCAAGCCCACCTTTTGCTCCTGTGACCCTGAGGAAACCGGACGAAGCTGGAAGTACAGTTTACAAGAGTCCCGGAAATTGGCAAATTTTGCCCTGTCGCCATAGAACTTTTCAGGGAGTGGGATCTTGGGTTCCACAGACATTGCGGCCGGAGTCCCCTGAGAAGTGGGGACAATGGGAGTAGGACGGTTCTCCTGGGCCGCAACTCGATGAGCCAGGTGCTCCACCGCCGCTGTCAAGGCTTGCACCTGCTCCAGGATTTGGTCCATTCTTCTTCTGGCCCGTTATAATGTCAGGACTATACCAAACACCCGTCTGTCTTAAGCCAGTATCCCCCAATCTCCACCGCCACTTCCGCCTATAGACAAGCCCCCGCTTGTAGGAGACACGGGTAATGCCTCTCCCAGTCGGTTGCCCCCAGGACTTAAAAGGCGCAAAGGATAACGGCTTAAGGTGCAGAATGATGTTTGGCAGGGAATCCCGAATGAGGATGCCGGGTGCGAAAGTCCGTAATTCAAGCCGAGGTCAAACCAGGAGGTCACAGGCGAGGTATCCAAGGTAGAAAACGAAGGAGTGGTCGAGGGTAGCCAAGGTCAAGTCCAGGAGGTCACAGGCGAGGTACAGGAGGGTCAGGCAAAAGAGTGGTCAGGCAAAGCAGATGGTCAGGGCAGGCAGCAGGCGAGAATAGTCAAAGTCCAAATCCAAAATATTCACTAGAGACACAGCAACGCACATCCAGAACCCAGAAGCTATAACGGGCACTGGGATACTGGAGTAGTGCAGATTTATAGGAATATCTGGCCAATGGGGAACAGGGAAAAAGGAGGGAACGAAGGTGCTTGGTGCAACACTAAAAACGGGAGTGGTCCCAGGAACTGGACGGCCCAGGCCAGACAGGCCGACCAGTCCCTGGGCTCACTCTATGAGCAGGGCCAGGGCGCGCGAGCACGTTGAAGATCGAGCGCGCCCCCGCCGGGAGGCGGAAGCGCCGAACAGCGAGGGAGCCCGACGGGGCCGCGCAGCCGCGCAGAGCGGGCTGCGGCGCGGCCGCCGACACTATCCCGCGCCGCCGACCCCTGACCGCCACAACCGCGCTGAGGAGCCAGGACAACCGGGGAGCGCCGGGCAGCAACCAGCCGGGGACCGCCCGACAGCGCGCCGCGGGACCCGGGACGGCGACGAGGTAAGTGCCTAACACTATCCTTCCAAGTTACTGCTCTCCACATTCCCGCATTGGGGCCCCCCACCGAGGCGGCGGCCCCCACACCGGCGGGAGCCACCCCCAAAGCAAGGACCCGCTCGAGGCCCAGCCGGGCGCCCGCCCACCCACCCGGGGCGGCGAGGCCAGCGGACGACACCCCAAGTCCATCCAGCATCATGCATCCCCGGGGAGGAAGGGCAGGAGAGCCGCACGCCGTGCATCACCGCCCCCCCCCCGGACGCAACCAAATCTAGCAACACCGAAAACAATTATAGTAGAAAATGCTCACTTTTATGACGTATCTGTAGGGAGCCCCGAGCCCGGGTCCCATCCCCAGGGAGTCATTGTGGGTGAATATACCCCGATTGAACCCCCCAAGAGGCCCCAGCCCAGAGGCCAGGCCGGCAGACCGCCTTTGAAGCCCTTCTGAAACACCCAGCCCCCAGGGCAGAGGGGAGGGGGGGGGAGCCGCCAGAGGAACAAGGGGAGGACCCCCGCCCGTGCTGGCCGTCCCCCATCCCCCGCCGGCAGAACACAAATAAAACCAAAATCATGCAGATTAAACATTAAAACATCAAAACATGAAACCATCTAATCTAGTCTCCCCCCAGTCCCCCCCCCCCCGGAGGCCCGGCCGAGCCATGCAACCCCCAGGTCGAGACCGGGACCCCCCGGGGGGAGAGGAACGGAGGGAGCCCCCCAACCGACCCGAGCCAACCTTAACTGTAAACAGGGTAACATCTCCAAAAAAGTATCCCAGAAGAAATATAAACATATGTCATGGCCATGACCACGCATGGAGGAGGTGCACCCAGAATCCCCATCCCGGACCGGTAAGAGCAGGGTATGTCCGAGGAGGTCCCCTTGATCACATAAGATTATAGCATGTTATTCCCTCTGATATCTCTCCCCCAAGGCTTATCTCTTCGGGGCTCCTGCAGCACACCCCTATCCCCCCTCCCCCCTAGTGTCGTGCCTAATCCTCCAAACGTGGTCATGCTCGATCCATCCTACCCCCCCTCCCACGCCCCCCCATCCCCCCCGGGCGGGGTCCCCTCAGCCTCTGTGGCAAGGGCTGAAGGGGAGCCGGCAACGCCTCCGCCAGCCAATCGGGTACCTGGATCGCGTCCGTCGATAGAAATTCAAACAGCAACTGGAGTTCCTCATGTGATCTCAGAAAAAATGAGTCCTCATTCTTCCTTACTATTAGATGAAATGGGTGGCCCCACTTATAAGAGGCCCCGGAGCTCTTGATCTTATCCAGGAGTGGACGCAATCATGTGAAGTGTTCGCCTAGAAAAATCCGGGAAAAGTGTGATCCTGGTGCCGCTCCAACTGACCGGGCCCCTATCCCAGGCCGCCCTCACTATTTCCTCTCTGTCCTCAAACGACAGTAGCCTGCATAGAACGTCCCGAGGGGACCCCTGTCCTCCCAGCGGCCTGCTCACGATTCTGTGGATCCGCTCAATCCAGAACGTCGCACCTGGTGGTCTTCCCAGCAGCGAATTAAAGATTGCTTCTGCCGATGCTCGCAGCCTGTTGCCTTCTATCTCCTCCGGTATTCCCCTCAATTTCACGTTGTTTCTTCTTCCCCGGTTTTCCAGATCATCGATATGCAACTGCATTTCCCGTTGTTGCCGTCGAACTTCTCGTTGTAGACCTGACAATTCTCGGGCTATCTCCTCCTGGTTTTTTTCAGCTACCACCGCTCTTGCATCTAACGTAGCTGTCTGTTGCTGCAAGTCCTCAATATCTTTCCTCACCGCCTTCTCAATGCGGAGCGCCATTGACTCTAGGTCTGCTTTAGAGGGGAGGGCTTGTAGGTCCTCTTTAGTAGCCAAGGACTGCAGAAGATTTCTCAGCGTCGCCCACCCGATATCACTCTCAGCTTGTGGTGAGTGGTCGTTGCGATCACTTTGTGGGGTTATAGCTGGGGACCTAAATCCTCCCTCCAGCCATGCCATCTGGAGGGGGGGGGGGTCTCGCAGCCGTGCCCCCCCCCCCACTCTTTTTCTCCTGTGCTGCTGTGAACAGGGGAGCCCAGATCCATGGTCAGGTGACATTTGAGCTCTCTATTTATCCCCTGGGATGTGCCACATTCACCCCCCCCCCCCCCCCTCTGCTGTCTTGATGGCAGCCTGGCTGCGTTCACTCTGCCGCTCTGGCCCGGCTTCAGATGTCTCTACCCCAGCTCCCCTCCTCTCTCCCCCTCACCTCCTCTGACGCTGCTCCCCCCCTCCTCCGTTCTCAGCTGCTCAGTCACCGGCAATCGCTCTCCTTCACTTGCAGCAGAGCAGCGCGGGGACTCAGCTCTCGTTGCTCCCTCCTCCTCTTGTTCTCGTCGCCATTTTGTTCGCCTCCCCTGCGGTCCTCGTGTAACGGGGGGGGCCAGGAACCTGGCGAGCCCCGCACGGGAGGCTGTCCCCGACGTCCTCGCTCCCTTCTGCTTTCTCTGGGACCCCATATCAGGTGGGTCCCGCTCGATTTTACTGCACAGATCCGCTGTATGATAATGGGCTGAACGGAGCTCCTTGCAAACGCTTCTCACTCGGCCATGCCCAAGCCACGCCCCCACCGCAATTAACTGCAATGCAACTACCTTTGCACATCAGTTTTATTTACTTCTTTACTTTATTTACTTCTCCCACTTTCCCCACAGAAGGTCAGGGGCCTCATCAGATGGCTCTGAGGGACACGTGTGACCCCTGGAGCGCAGGTTTAGCACATGTGCTGTAGATTTATTGCTGCCTTCCTCTGCACTAGCTAAATTTTTATAAAAAATACATTTGTACTCTGGGTCATTGTGGGTTTATTTTGAGACACCACACCATCGCTAGTATTTCCTAGGGCTGGGTTACACTGAATCTGCCTCTGCATTTTTCAGGTCCATTGCAGTGCAATGCATTTTAAAGTGTACCAAAACCCACGCTCTAATGGCCCTGAAATCCTGGGCATCCAGAATCGGGATGCCCTGCTGTGTGCAACCACCCAGGTCACCCAGAAAGTCACCAGCTTTCCCGGTCCAACGGCGCATGCGTGAGCATCCCCGCAATCTCTTTAGCAGAGCACGTGCCCACACCACACATTTGTGAATGGCCTACGCGAGCACGCTCCTTGTTGGAGGGCAGCAGGGATGCACCTGCGCTCGGATCCCCTCGCCTTAGTCAAGCTATTAAATGGAGGGTCGGGAGCGGATCCAAGCTTGCTGATTGGATGAGAGGGCTGTGCATGTGCCGTAGGACCAGGGAAGAGTGAGTGAGATCGGGCGACCTGGGGGGTTTCACACAGTGTGGGGCAAAATCCTGGGTTTTGGGCCACTTTAAAGTCAAACAGGATGCAATCTTGTTTGTCCTCTATTCATTTGGTTTAATTAGGAACACAAAGCATGAAATCTGCTCATTAATGTTTTTTTACTAATTCATTGTGCTAAAAAGATGTCTTAATGGAGCAGATCAGTAGAAGGAAGCTCTCCGTTAGGAAGAAAGCCAGCAGCCTTTTGAGGCTCAGCCCATTAAATGCAGCAACCTGACAAGATTAATGGGGGACATTTAGAGCAAAGGGTGATATAGAGCAGAATCTGATTCACAATGACTGCTTCTTATTGCATGCAAGAATTGAGCACCTGTTTTAGCTAATATATTATAAATTAGATAAGCCTTGCATGTTAATTACATTTATACCCTCAATTACATTCATGCTGCGCTTTTGATATGGGTTTGTATGTCAGTACTGCCAATAAAGTCACTAAAATGCCTCTTTGAGTCCCTTGTCGTCTCCCATTCTGCCAGCGGAAGCAGTCAAAATTCCCACTCTGCCGGTGTTGTGAAAGAAGAAGAACGAGGGTCCCCCGTCCTTCTAGGCTGGCATTCTGACAGTCTCTGCTCACTCACTTCTGTGCTGCTGCTCCTCCTCCCGCTGCGTTGGTTTCAGCTGGTTAGGTGATCAGCAGTTCAGGAGCGCCTGTAAGATAAGTGGACTTTACCTTTAAATCCTGGGGAAGCCCTGCATCCCGTCTGTGTGTGTGTGTGTAGGTGTGAGGAGGGAGTGGAACAGCTCTGTTATGATAGAGCGCATAGTGGAAGAATGGAGGACAGACAAGCAGGCAGGTAGCAGTTATACACACAAACAGGGTCCCAGTGCTGCTTGCTGCTCACAGTCCTGCTTGTGGCTCTGTCATGTGACAGCTTATGTCATTTGTGTGAGCTATGGACGACGGGGAGCAGCAAGTGCCACTGGGACCCTGGGCCCTGCCTTTTTGTATCTCCTCTGGTCTTCCACTGTGTGCTCCACAGAGCTGTGCTGCTCTCGTCTCACGCACACAATGCAGAGCCATCGGGACCGGGGGTTTGCTGCACTGCCTATTTTTGGGTTCTGGGTGGGTTCTGCCACACTGCTTATTTTGGGTTTCTTGGAGTGGAGGTATTACACACACCACATGTTATGGGTTTTTAGGACGGGAGATTCTGCACACCTCCTGTTATGTTTTTTTTTGGAAGGGGGTGTTTCCCACACTCCTGTTATAGGGTTCTTGAGGGGCAGGTACTGCAGACTGACTGTTATGGGGTGCCTGGGGGCACCTCTTTTTCTCTGGTCCGTCTCATGGTCAGGTGCATCTTATGGTGTGAAACATATGGTAATTGTTGGAATTTAATACTAAATCATGGAATTAGGGTAATTTAGTTGAAAAAATGGAAACATGTCAAATGTACTTGTTCTTCTGTACAACAGTTCTGACATAAACATGTATGACAGTGCAGCTATGTACATGTCTATGCTCTGTGCAGACCCTGCGAGAGTCTTTTTTTTGTATCAGGATTTGTGAACAGCCAGGAGAACTCACACCAGCCAACCTATCTTAGCAAGATGTAATTATTTCCTTATCTGCCGGACCATCAAATTTACCAGTGGATTGGCGCCATAAACACAGATTGTTTTGCAAATAAAATTATAATGAGGTGTCATAAACACAAATATTACAGGTACCATGTATGTACAATTCAGTGAGAAAAGGATACATTATGCTGACTTTCATGTATGGGACTCAAGGTTTCATCAGGAGCGTTGAAAACCCAGAAAAAGATCAATGCAAAATAATGCTTATACAGTATTAGCTATAATAAGGTAAACAAGTATTACCATAGAGGTCTATGAGGTGGAATTGCCACGTAACTGATGAGTGGCAAGTGAGGCAGACTATCCAGCATAATAGTAGTTAAGGAAATACACAATACATATGGCAATCAATGCAAAAATGAAAGCTTTCTGGTCAGTGAGTAATGATGTGCTTCCTGCATCATGCCAAAAGGCACAGCCAGCACAAGTCATATAACTGGTAATAATCAAGCATTGAACATGACACTAAGTGCAGGGATCATAGAAGCATGATAAGAAACAATATTACCAATGGATAGGAGGTAAGTAGTGATCGCTACAAATAGCCCACATTGCGGAGGTCACAGCTCCTTTGTCAATGCTGCGATCTGCCGGACCATCTATAAATCTGCTGTTGTTCCACTTCTGCCATAGGTTTTAATTAAAAAAATCTTCATACCACTTTCCAAAGATCAGCAGTCTGTGATACTGCGACCTGATTTTGCTTTGCTATTATTCCATTTGTACTTTTGACATACGGTAATAATTATAATAGTAAACTTGTATCTCTAGTAAATGTAAGTCTTTTCTTTCCAGTGCACAGCTCTCTCCAAACTAAATGCTGAAGTGGCTTGCATTGCAGTTCATGAAGAAAACTCATTTGTAGTTGGAACTGACAAGGGGAAATATTTTTTAAACTCCAGAAAAGAGCTGCAGGCGGATTTCCAGCGGTTCTGCTGTAAGTTTTAACAAATACATTTTTTATCTGGCATTTCCATAAGGTGCCTGTAAAATAATTTGGATTTTGAAAGGTGAGATTTGTGTGCAAGCCGTTATTAGGTGTTTTCCTTGTTATGAAGTTATATTGTTTTGCTTGCAGTTTCAGATATTATTTTATTTTATTTATTTAAACATGAAAACTGCAAATGAGGAATTGTTTTTCATGGACCCGGTATCTTCAGCCTAATCCAAGCACACCACATAATTGTGTTCCTGTTTCATTCAACTGACTGAATTAAAGGACCAGTCCAGCCAGACTGCTCATTTTTTAAAATCCCCCCCCCCCCCATCCTGCCACCCTCCCCTAGCGCTGAAGCAGGGCGGGGGGATTACATGTGGCTCTCGGAGGCATCTGATGGGGCCACTGACCTGCTGTGGAGAAAGTGGGAGGGTTAAATAGAACTGGCGTGTACAGGTAAATAGAGGCTCTGTAAGGATGAGAGGCTGTATGGAGAGTTATATAGGAGGGACTGATTGCCAAATAGAGGTGGTAGTTGTGGCTTGGTAGCCTGGGTGAAATCTCTGGCACAATGACAAGCTAAGAGTTTTTTTTTTCTCTAGATTTATTATATTTAATATTAAGATTAATATTTAATATTGTATGTTTAGCATTGATAGACTTTTAGATAGGTTGAGTATTGGGAATATGGTTCTGATATGGGTTTGATGAGGGGAAGGGCTATAAATATGGGAACCATATATTGGGAGAGGTGAAATCAGCATGTGTATTGCTGGCATGTGGTGATTGTTAAAATCTAAATGTGGTAATGAGGTGGCGTGGAGGAAGAACCTATGATTAAAAAAAATCTTTGGCGTTTGTGGAGTCAGTGGGTATCCGGATTGTTGTAGAAAAGCTTTGTTATGCTATTTAAAATGAAAAAAAATCTGAACCTATTCATTGTGACCCATGACCTGTTTTCAAATCACTTATATGGCCCGCGCTCTTCAAAATGTTGAGCACCACTGCCTTAAATTATTTGTCCAGAAATTTTATTCCAATAAATCTGCTTTATGTTAGTTTAAGTAGCCCTATTGCTTAGATATTGATGAGAAAAAGCCAGATTCTACCATTTTACCACAGGAAATGTATTGCTAATTATTGGCCATTTATTAGTCAAAGCTGAAGTCTGATGACTCTGGTTGAGGGGCCTGATAACATTGAGGAGTTGAAAATGGACTTACTGACTCCACATCCCTGGTTCTGGGAATGAACTTAGTGAGAGTTCCATTTCTGAGGAATGGTGCTTCTGTAAGGAGAAGTATTTAAAGATAAAACTTAATCTTCTGCTTGTGCTGCACCAAAACACTTAACTGCCCCTGCACAGGGGGACATTATCAAACAGGATTCCCCCTACACACCGGACTAATAGTCATTTCTGCAAAAATGACTGTTAGTCCTCTTTAACGTGAGTGTTACTAGTCTAAAGAAGGCATTCGGGGGGGGGGGAGGGCTCTGGAAACCACCTTTAGCTGTCAATGCTGTACTACAGAATATGTCTATGGGGTAGGCCTACTGATGAGCTTTAAATCAGGTACATTGTAAACAATGGTAAACAATTCAGGTAAATAATGCTTTTTATGAAGGAGACTAGTGGTCACCAAATTTACTGCACAACAGGACCCTATATATGTGCATTTACAACATATCTTGTTTATTGATCAGCATAATTTCTAACTTTTGCTTAACATATATTTGCAGTGAGTGCCATCAAAAAGGTACAGGAAAATGACACCCAAAGAAGAAGCAAAGACTGCGTTTGGAACATCCAGCAGATCTCCCCAGGCCCCAGCTCAGATATTTATCTTCTTAGGAAGATGGTGGAGGAGATATTTGATGTGCTTTACAGTAAGAAGAAAGTGTGACAACTGTCATCAGTAAATAACAGAATATATACAGTTTTTTCTTTACATTTGTCAGAACAGTAAAATGTATCTGATATTTCCATTTTATCTAGTATCAGAATGTGCACAACATCTAGAATTACAATCTACCTTGCCTGGATTAGTTCCCTCTACTAACGGGTAAAGGCCAGCACAGCCTGGCTTCTGTACTTGCATACATACATGGCAAGTAGCTTATAAACAGGTCACACTGTACAAATATCAGCTGAGATGGCTGCCTAGGTAATCTGTCCTGGATAATTTAAGTTTTGCATACATATGTATCAGCACCTGCTTAAGGATATATTCTAAGTATACAGCACGTCCTGTTCCAGAAGATATTCCTTACTCTTGGGATATACTCTCCAGTAGATGGCGCTGGACTGCAGACAGAAAAGAGGCTCCTCCCAGCCCCATAAATACCCGGGACCTCCCACAAAATCCCCAGTTCTTCTCTGCAGTCCTGGCTGCGATGACTAGAAGATGGCTCTCTCTACTCGCAGGTGAGCAGGGCTATTAGCCTGCGGCCCTGTAGGACTATTCCCACCCGTTTCCTTCTACTGCCTCCCAGCTCAGGCTGCTCTGGTTCGGGTGAAGGTAGGCAGCACCGCTGTCAGGTGCTAAGGAGCGCTGCTCCAACCGCAGTCCCCCACCAAAGGGTAGGTGGTATAAACCCATGGTGAGCCTTATGGGATGCCCCTCCCGCACTTTATGCCCCCTGTCCCCACAGTGGCTCCCTTTAGGCTGGCCGTTGCTTCCCCCTCGCTCTCCCTTGTAGTTCTCGGGGGGTGCGTGTACTTGTGAATTGGTTGCACTGGTTTCTTTGCTTCCGCCGCCGCACATTTGTACTGCGCTGCGCGATCGGCGGCGCCATCGCCTCAGGCACCGCTGCGCCATCATTGACTGGTCCGGTCAGGTGGGCGCATTTTCACGCTCTTCGGGGGGGCGGGCCCTGCGGATGACGCGTTTTGCATCACGGTCTCCGCGGCCCGCCCCTTGAGGTATATGCAGGCGCCATTTTACTTCTCTGCTGCGTGTGCCTGGTGTCTCACTCGCGGTCCGTGAGTGCCCCTGCGGGCTGATTTATTATATGTATACTGTATATTTTGCATATCACTTATGGGATCTTTTGCTTATGTCTTGCAGGCGGGTCAAACTTGTGGTTTCTCCCGGGCCTATCCCCTCTATTTAGTGTTAACTCTTATTGGAGGGCTATTGTATACCATTACTCCCACTTCCCTAGCGGGTTATTGGGGCATCCCGGGTTGCTTTTATTACCGTCAATCCCTATTGGCCTGTTGTGCCGTGTTAATCACCATATGGAGGCTTCTCAGGATAATGTGCTCGGGGTTCCTTCGGGACAAGCCCGGCTGTGTGTGGCGTGTGGGGTATCCCCTATAAGTGATGATGTCAGGGTATGTGTACCCTGCGCCCAGCAGGTACTTGCCCTGCAGTCTGGTTTACCTGTGGCTGGGCCTAGTGCTGCGCCTCCTCTGGCTTCGCCTACCTCCCCACGTTTACACCTGACTCCCAGTGAGGTGCATACCAGTGGGGAGTCTCAACCTGATTTGGCTACCTGGGCAGCCAGCATTGAAAGGCATATTGCTGGTTCTGGTCCACGTAAGGCTTCTGCTAAGCGGCGGCATCTGGCACCCAGTGTTACTCTCTTTCCTATGGAAGCTGAGGAGTTTTTTGATGTTACTGGTATACCCCCCTGGAAGAAGGGGAATTATTCTCTGATTCAGAATCATCTGAGGATCAGCCTAGGGGTTATGCTGAGTCTGGATATGACCCATGGGCTTCAGATGATACTGACAGACTTTTGGCTCACATTTTTGAAGTGCTCTGTATCTCTCCTCCTGCCGTGGCCCCGCGGCAGCAGGGGGAGCTGTTTCATACTGTTAAGCCACGTTTGGAGTTTCCTGAACAAACCCACTTTAATAATCTGATTCTCAAGGAGTGGGAAAGGTCTAGCCGCCTTCCCGGGATACCAAAGAGTTGGGATAAGAGGTATCCCTTTCCTGCTGAAATGGTTAAACGTTGGTCATGTCCTCCAGAGGTGGATGCACCAGTTCTGGGGTTGTCTAACACATCTGTCATGCATTTCCCTGATACTACTACCTTGAGGGATGGGGAAGACAGGCGCATGGATCAGCTAGCTTGCCATGCCTTTGCCTGTGTTGGGACCGCGCTCCATCCGGTCTGTGCCTCTGCTATCACAGCTGTTGCTGTTAAAAGCCTGCTCAGGGGTCTCTTAGATGGGGCCCCTGATAATGCTGGTAGTGAAGAGTATAGAGCTCTTCTGCTTTGTGAGAATTTGTTGCATATGTTCTCTCTGCCCTGGATGATACCATTAGAATGTGTGGTAGGGCTTCTGCCTTGTTGGTGGCAATACGCCGCTCGGTCTGGCTGCGCCAGTGGGCAGCTGACAATGCTGCCAAAACGGCCCTCACTGGTTTTCCCTTCAAGGGGCTGCGCCTCTTTGGGGAACGTTTGGACTTGTTTGCTAAAGGTGGCAAATTACCTCAGCGTAGAAGCCAGCCCCGGCCCTTTCGGGGTTCAGGTGCCTTTTCTCCTTCCTTCAGGGGCTCCAGAATTGGACGGGGAGCTTCCTTTGCTGGAGCCCGCTGAGATTTTTGGGGCAGGGGCAGAGGACATGGCCACCCTGGCCCCCCCTGGGGTCCCAAGACTAAGTCCTCTCCCCAGCTCCCTCAGGCATGAAGGGGCGCCCTCACCCATCCGGGTGGGGGGACGGCTTCGGCTCTTGGCTCACGTCTGGAGGCGTCATGTCTCAGACCGGTGGATTCAGGAGGTAGTTTCCTCTGGTTACAAGATAGAGTTTGCAGCCTGGCCGCCCCCAAGATTCATCAAATCTCATGTAGCTCATAACCCCTTGTCAGCTCAGTGTCTCTCCCTGGCTGTCCAAGGCCTTCTAGACCTAGGTGTCATCTGCCGGGTGCCCTTGAAGGAAAGGGGCAAGGGCTATTATTCCAATTTTTTCATCGTGCCCAAAAAGGATGGGTCCATCAGACCTATCCTGGATTTAAAGCTTCTCAACAGGTTTGTCAGATTCAGACACTTTCGCATGGAGACTCTGCGCTCAGCTGTGACTTTCCTACACCCAGGGGACTTCATGACCTCTGTAGACATCAAGGATGCTTACCTTCACGTCCCTATCTTTCCAGGTCCTCAGAGGTTCCTTAGATTCGCTCTGGAGGATCAGCACTACCAATTTGTGGCCTTGCCCTTCGGCCTCACCTCGGCCCCCAGGGTATTCACCAAGGTGCTGGCAGGAGTGATGGCCCTGCTGAGATCTCAGGGCATCCGCATTCTTCCCTACCTGGACGACATGCTTATTGCTTCCCAGTCCTTCCATCAAGCAGAGCTGGACACTCAGAGGGTGGTGTCCACTCTGGAGTCATTCGGCTGGGTGATCAATCACCCCAAATCTTCCCTGTCTCCTTCCATGGTGAAGTCTTTTCTGGGCATGATTCTGGATTCAGCCCAGGTCAAGATCTTTCTTCCTCAGCAGAAGGTGGAGGTCCTTCAAGAGAAAGTTCAGCTCCTGCTGTCTTGTCCCCATCCATCCATCAGGCAGGGAATGCAGCTGGTGGGCCTGATGGTGTCCTGCTTCGAGGCGGTTCCATATGCTCAGTTCCACATGAGGCCTTGACCACGGATGCCCTGGCAATGTCCTGGACGGGGTTCCAGCTCCTGTATGTGTTTCCCCCTTTTCCACTGCTGGGCAGGGTGCTGCGCAAGATAGTTCAGGAAGGGGTGCCAGCCATCCTGGTGGCCCCCTGTTGGCCAAGAAGAGTGTGGTTCGCAGATATTGTGCAGTTGGCAGTAGATCAGTACACTCTACCACAGGTTCCAGATCTGCTCACTCAGGGACACCTACGCCACCCCAATTTACAAACTCTGGCTTTGACGGCCTGGCTGTTGAAACCATAATGGAAAAAGGGCTGCCTGCCTCAGTGGTGAATACCATGATCAGGGCTAGGAAGAGGTCCTCTTCTTCCATCTGTTACAGGGTCTGGCGTACTTACATTGACTGGTGTGAGTCCCACTCGCTTCCCTGTCTTGTGTTTTCTATTCCTAGGTTTCTGGAATTTCTCCAACATGGTTTGGATCTGGGTCTTCAGCTCAGTACTCTGAAAGGCCATGTGTCTGCTTTGGCTATTTTCTTCCAAAGATCCTTTGCTCAGCATCCCCTGGTCAAGACTTTATTCCAAGGGGTTACTCACGTGCGTCCCCCACGTAAGCCTATGTTACCAGTCTGGGCCTTGAATTTGGTCTTGTCTGCCCTGCAGGGGTCTCCCTTTGAGCCCTTGCAAGGGGCCCCTTTGTCCATCCTTACGCTTAAGGTGGTCTTTTTGGTGGTTATCACTTCTGTTAGGAGTGTTTCTGAGTTGGCTGCGCTTTCCATCAAGCCTCCTTATTTTGAGAGACACCAGGACAAGGTGGTGTTTCGTTTTAAGCCAGATTTTCTACCTAAGGTTGTTTCTGCCTTTTATCTCAATCAGGACATTGTTTTGCCTTCTCTGTGTCCTAATCCTAGTAACCCTAAGGAAAGGGTTTTGCATCCTTTGGACGTAGTCAAAACTCTGAAGTTCTATTTGGTGGCTACTGAATCCTTCAAGAAGACTGATGCTCTTTTTGTGCTTCCGTCTGGACCTAAGAAAGGCCTGGCTCTGGCTAAGTCCACTATCAGTAAGTGGATACGTCAGGCTGTGATACAGGCCTACTCTGCTAAGGGGAAGGAACCTCCCTTCCGCCTTACTGCTCATTCTACTTGTCCTATTGGTGCCTCTTGGGCTTTTCAGCACCAAGCTTCTGTTGAACAAGTTTGCAAGGCCGCCACTTGGTCTTCTGTTCATACTTTTTCTAAGTTTTACAAGGTTGATGTTAGGGCCTCAGCTGATGCTGCTTTTGGCCGCAAGGTTCTGCAGGCGGCAGTGGTTTAAACTGTCTGCTGTTACTTTTGGGGATCCCACCCTACCTTACGGACACTGCTATTGGATGTCCCAAGAGTAAGGAATATCTTCTGGAACAGGATGTGCTGTATACTTAGAATAATACAATTCTGTGATAACTCACCTGTAGAATTGGTATTATATGTATATAGCACGTCCTGTTCCACCCCACCCTTGTTATCATTATCTTTAGTTACCTCTTTATGGTGATTGTTTTTATGTTCAAATTTTCATGTAATGGTTATAGTTCTCCTGGTCTCTTGCTAACTGCTTTTCAATACTGGGGATTTTGTGGGAGGTCCCGGGTATTTATGGGGCCGGGAGGAGCCTCTTTTCTGTCTCTGCAGTCCAGTGCCATCTACTGGAGTATATCCCAAGAGTAAGGAATATCTTCTGGAACAGGACGTGCTGTATACATATAATACCAATTCTACAGGTGAGTAATCACAGAATTGTATTATCAAACGTAACCTTTTACCTTTACACTTGGCTATATAAAACATAATTGTTCAACTGAATTTACTAGCATAAAGTAGTTGCAGGAAACAAATGTTTTATAAATATATTGGTTATATGACCAGATCCAAATGATTGTATCCATTCCATCAACTCCACTGAAATCCTTTTAACAAATACACTGTAACTGGAATTCAGAGAAGACTGTATTTGGGGGAGGGAGGACCATCATTTTATATTTGTTTCAAATGCTTTTGCTTGATGTAGCAACAAGTTCATTTCATACAGCGGCTACAGCCACTAGTTGGCTTCAAACTTTTAAAACAGGTGTAAATATTTATAAAACAAATAAACAACAATAAACAAACAAATGCTCTGAAACAAAAACACTTGAGATAAATCTATGAACCATTTTCACCAACTTTACCAGCAGTAACAATTGTGCCCACATCTGCTTTCAGGGCCTAAAACTGCACAGAATCCCCTATCCAGCAACCAGGGCTGACTAGGGAAAGGCAAGCAGTCATGGCCATCCTGTTTTCTGCCGGTTAGTCAGGTCTGTTGCCCTAGTGGTGCAGGACATGATTGGGCTTAGTCATGGGAAGGGGTGCTGCCAGATGCTAAGGTCATGACCCAGCATAGCATATAGTATAGCGTATAGTTAGTAACATCATCATAAGATGGGGGGGGCGGCAGAATTTTTTTTCTAGCACTGAGCACTACTTTGCCTAGCTGCACCTAAGCAGCAACAGTATATAGCTAAAATGACTGCAAGTCTATTCATCCACAGCCTAATGACTGCAGGTCTACTCAACCCCTGCCAAGTGACTGCAGATCCACTTATCCCCTGCCAAGTGACTGCAGATCCACTTACCCCCTGCCAGGTGACTGCAGATCCACTTATCCCCTGCCAGGTGACTGCAGGTCTACTCATATCCTGCCAAATGACTGGAGATCCACTCATCCCCTGCCAAGTGACTGGATATCCACTCATCCCCTGCCAAGTGACTGAATGTCTACTCAACCCCTGCCACGTGACTGCAGGTCTACTCAACCCCTGCCAGGTGACTGCAGATCCACTTATCCCCTGCCTGGTGTGAGTCTCGGTCTCTTCCCTGTCGTGTGTTCGATCCTGGAGCTCCTCCAACATGGTTTGGATCTGGGGCTTCAAGTCAGTACTCTGAAGGGTCATGTCTCTGCCCTGGCTGTTTTCTTCCAGAGATCTTTTTGCTCAGCATTCTCTGATCATGACCTTTTTTCAGGGGCCTCCATGTAAGCCTATGTTGCCTGTCTGGGATTTGAACTTGGTCCTGTCTGCCTTGCAGGGTGCTCCCTTTGAACCTGTGCAGGAGGCTGCTTTGGCCATTCTTACTCTCAAGGTTGTCTTTTTGGTGGCTATCACTTCTGTTAGGCGTGTTTCTGAGTTGGTGGCGCTTTCCATCCAGCCCCTCTACTTTGAGGGACACCAGGACAAGGTGGTGTTTCGCTTCAAGCTAGATTTTCTGCCTAAGGTTGTGTCTGCCTTTCATCTGAATCAGGACCTTGCTCTACGTTCCTTGTGTCCTAATCCTAGTAACGCTAAGGAGAGGGTTTTGCATTCCTTGGATGTGGTTAGGAGTCTGAAGTACTATCTGGTGGCTACTGCACCTTTCAGAAAAACTGAAGCTCTTTTTGTGGTTCCTTCTGGTCCTAGGAAGGGTCTGGCTCCTGCTAAATCTACTATCAGCAAATGGATCCGTCAGGCTGTGATTCAGGCCTACACTGCTAAGGGGAAGAATTCTCCCTTCCGCCTTACTGCTCATTCTACTTGTGCTATTGGTGCCTCTTGGGCTCTTCAGCACCAGGCTTCTGTTGAACAAGTTTTCAAGGCCGCTACTTGGTCTTCTGTTCATACTTTTTCAAAGTTTTACAGGGTTGATGTTAGGGCCTCAGCTGATGCTGCTTTTGACTGCAAGGTTCTGCAGGCGGCAGTGGTCTGACCTGTCTGCTGTTACCTTTTGGGGATCCCACCCTACTTTACGGACACTGCTATTGGATGTCCCAAGAGTAAAGAATCTTCTCTGGAGCAGGACGTACTGTATACTAAGAATAATACAATTCTGTGATTACTCACCTGTAGAATTGTTATTATGAGTATACAGTACGTCCTGCTCCACCCCACCCTTGGTTCATTATCCTTGGATCCCCTGTATGGTGATTGTTATCATTGTTTGATAGTTACTAGTTGGTTCTGTTATCATTCTCCTGGGTTCTTGTTAACTGCTTTTCAATACTGGGGATTTGTGGGAGGTCCCGGGTATTTGAGGGGCCGGGGGGAGCCAATTTCGCGGTCTCTGCAGTCCAGCGCCATCTGGCGGAGTAATACCCAAGAGTAAAGAATCTTCTCTGGAGCAGGACGTTCTGTATACTCATAATAATAACAATTCTACAGGTGAGTAATCACAGAATTGTATTTTCTTTCAGCTTCTCACTAAATGCTTATGGGGATGTCTTTTTATGTCTTTCAGGTGGGATAAACGTCACTGTGGTTTCTCCCGGCCCTCTTCCCTTTGGTAATCTCCCACCATCCTAGCGGGTTTCTGGGGCATCCCGGGTGGCTACTACTAGCCTTAACCCTATACTGGCCTGTTGTGCCACTCATATCACCATATGGAGGCTTCTGGGGATAATGTGCCTGGGGCTCCTTCGGGACAAGCCCGGCTGTGTGTTGCGTGTGGGGTTTCCCCTGTGAGTGACGATGTCAGGGTAAACTGCACCCAGCAGGTACTTGCGCTGCAGTCCGGGCCCTGGTGCTGCACCCCTTTTGGCTTCGCCTACCCCCCCACGCTTACATCTGACCCCCAGTGAGGGGCATACTAGCGGGGACTCTCAATCTGATTTGGCTGCACGGGTGGCCAGCATTGAAAAACATATTGCTGGGTCAGCCCCGCGTAAGGCTTCTGCAAAGAAGCGACGTTTAACTCCTGGGACTCCTGGGGACTGCGCTGCGGCCGGTTTGTGCCTCTGCCATTACGGCTATTGCTATTAAAGGGCTGCTTAAGTGTCTCTTAGATGGGGCCTCTAATGACGCGGGAGGTGAAGACTATAGATCTCTCCTGCTTTGTTATGAATTTGTTGCATATATCCTCTCTGCCATGGATGATGTCATTAGAATGTGTGGAAGGACATCTGCCCTTTTGGTGGCTAAACGCCACTCTGTCTGGCTACGTCAGTGGGTAGCTGATAATGCTGCTAAGAAGGCTCTCACTGGGTTCCCCTTTAAGGGGTTGCGCCTCTTTGGTGAACGCTTGGACTTGTTTGCTAGGGGCGGTAGGTTACCTCAACGCAGGAGGCCTTCTCTGCCCTTTCGGGGTCTGGTGCCTCTTTCCCCTCTTTTCGGGCTTCCAGGGCTGGTCGAGGAGTTTACTTTGCTGGAGCATGCGGAGACTATTGGGGCAGGGGACATGGCCGCCCCGGCCTCTCCTGGGGTCCCAAGCCCAAATCCTCCCCCAAGCCCCCTCAGGCATGAAGAGGCGCCCTCACCCATCCAGGTAGGGGGACGGCTTTGGCTCTTTGCTCACGTCTGGAGGCCACGTGTAGCAGACAGGTGGATCCAGGAGGTGGTTTCCTCCGGTTACAAGATAGAGTTTGCAGCCTGGCCACCCCCAAGATTCATCAGATCCCCGATGGCTCAAAACCCTCTGTCAGCTCAGGGTTTGTGCCTTGCTGTCCAAAACCTTCTGGAGTTGGGGGTCCTCTGTCCGGTGCCTTTCTGGGAAAGGGGCAGAGGCTTCTATTCCAATCTCTTCACGGTCCCCAAAAGAGACGGATTCCTCAGGCCCATCCTGGATTTAAAGCGCCTCAACAAGTTTGTCAGATTCAAGCTTTTTCGCATGGAAACCCTGCGCTCAGCAGTCAATTCACTGCGCCCGGGTGATTTTATGACTTCTGTAGACATCAAGGACGCTTACCTTCACGTATCAATCTTTCCAGGTCATCAGAAATTCCTCAGGTTCGCTCTGGAGGATCAGCACTACCAATTTGTGGCCTTGCCTTTCGCTATCACCTCGGCTCCCAGGGTATTCACCAAGGTGTTGGCGGGCGTGATGGCTCTGCTGAGATCTCAGGGCATTCGCATCCTTCCTTATCTGGACGACATTCTCATCACGTCTCAGTCCTTCCATCAGGCCGAGCTGGATACCCAGATGGTGGTGTCCACACTAGAGTCCTTCGGCTGGGTGATCAACCATCCCAAGTCTTCCCAGTTCCCGTCACTGGTGAGGTCCTTTCTGGGCATGACTCTGGATACATCTCAGGTCAATGTTTTTCTCCCTCAGCAGAAGGTGGAGAGTCTTCAAGCTCAGGCCCAGTTTCTGCTGTCTTGTCCTCATCCCTCCATCCGGCAGGGGATGCAGCTGGTGGGACTGATGGTATCTTGCTTTGAGGCGGTACCCTATGCTCAGTTTCACATGAGACCTCTTCAGCTACACCTTTTGTCAGTATGGGATCGGGACCCTGGGTCCCTGGATCAGGTGTTTGTTCTGTCCCCTCTGGCCAGGCGGTCTCTCTCATGGTGGCTGGACTCAAGAAACCTCTTGGTGGGCAGGACCTTTCTGTCCCCTTGCTGGGAGACTGTCATCACGGATGCCAGTCTGACAGGCTAGGGGGGCTTCTGGAAGTCTTTGAAATTCCAGGGTCAGTGGGGCCCTTAGGAGGCTCATACCCCTATCAACATCCTGGAACTGAGGGCAATAAGGTTGGTTCTCGCCCAATTGACTCCACACCTTCGGGGTCGGGCTGTTCATATCTGCTCGGACAACCAGACGGCGGTTGCCTACATCAATCATCAGGGAGGGACCCGGAGCAAGAGGGCCCTCAAGGAAGTGTCCCTGATACTGTCTTGGGCGGAGGAGAGTGTTCCCTGCATTTCAGCTGTGTACATCCTGGGGGTGGAGAATCTGGAGGCAGACTCTCTGAGCAGGGGGACTTCTCGCCTGGGAGAATGGTCCCTCAGCAGCAGGGTGTTTCGCTCTCTGCGCCACCGCTGGGGTCAGCTGGATGTGGATCTGTTTGCGTCCCGTCACAATCACAAACTTCCAGTCTTTGTCTCTCTGTCATAGGACCATCTGGCCTTGGCCATGGATGCATTAGCAACGTCTTGGAATTTTCAGCTCCTCTATGTATTCCCTCCATTTCCTCTGCTGGGCAGGGTGCTGCGCAAGATAGCCCAGGAAGGGGTGCCAACCATTCTGGTGGCCCCCTGTTGGCCAAGAAGGGTGTGGTTCACAGACGTCGTGCAGTTGGCAGTAGATCAGTATGCCCTGCCCAAGGATCTAGACCTGCTCACTCAGGGGCAGCTGTGCCATCCCAATTTACAAACGCTGGCTTTAACGGCCTGGCTGCTGAAACCTCCATCTTGATGGAGAAGAGGCTGCCTGCTTCTGTAGTTGATACCATGATTAGGGCTAGGAAGAAGTCCTCATCCTTTATCTACTATAGGGTATGGCATGCTTTCATTGCCTGGTGTGAGTCTAAGTCCCTTATCTGTCGGGTGTTTTCTGTTCCCAGGATCCTGGTATTCCTGCAACATGGTTTGGACTTGGGTCTTCAACTTAGTACCCTCAAAGGTCATTTTTCTTCCAAAGATCCTTTGCCAACCATCGTTTGGTTAAGACCTTCTTCCAGGGGGTTACTCACGTGCGACCTCCACGTAAGTCTATGTTACCAGTCTGGGATTTGAATTTGGTCTTATCCGCTATGCAGGGTTCTCCTTTTGAGCCTCTGCGTAAAGGCCCCTTTGTCTATCTTGATGCTTAAGGTAGCATTTTTGGTGGCTATCACTTCTGTTAGGCATGTTTCTGAGTTGGCAGCGCTTTCCATCAAACCTCCTTATTTTGAGAGACATCGGGACAAGGTAGTGTTTTGGTTAAAGTCAGATTTTCTGCCTAAGGTTGTGTCTGCTTTTCACCTCAATCAGGACATTGTCTTGCCTTCTCTGTGTCCTAATCCTAGTAACCCTAAGGAGAGGGTCTTACATTCTCTGGATGTGGTTAGGACTTTGAAGTTTTATTTGGTAGCTACTGAATCCTTCAGGAAGACTGATGCTCTTTTTGTTCTCCTTTCTGGACCTGGGAAGGGTTTGCCTCCGGCTAAATCCACTATCAGCAAGTGGATCCATCAGGCGGTGGTGCAAGCCTATTCTGCTAAGGGGAAGGAGCCTCCCTTCCACCTTACTGCTCATTCTACACGTGCTATTGGTGCCTCTTGGGCTTTTCAGCACCAAGCTTCTGTTGAACAAGTTTGCAAGGCCGCTACTTGGTCTTCTTTTCATACCTTTTCTAAGTTTTACAAGGTTGACGTTAGGGCCTCAGCTGATGCTACTTTTGGCCGCAAAGTTCTGCAGGCGGCAGTGGTTTAAACTGCTGCTGTTACTTTTGGGGATCCCACCCTACCTTACAGACACTGTTATTATATGTCCCATGTGTAAGTAATATTCTGGAACAGGACGTGCTGTAAATTTGGAATAATACAATTCTGTGAGTACTCACCTGTAGAATTGGTATTATAAGTATACAGCACGTCCTGTTCCATCCCGCCCTTGTTATCATTATTTTTGTTTACCTCTGTATGGTGATTGTTCATTTTGTGTTTAATATTCTCCCGGCTTCTTGTATAACTGCTTGTCAACACTGGGAATTGGTGGGAGGTTCCTGGCTATTTAAGGGGCCGGGAGTGGCCACAAGTTTTTTCTGCAGTCCAGCGCCATCTTGTGGATGTATAACCCATGTGTAAGGAACATTCTGGAACAGGACGTGCTGTATACTTATAATACCAATTCTACAGGTGGGTACTCACAAAATTGTATTTTTATTTATGCAGTGGACTTATTTGAACATAATAAAATCAGGACTATTAACTGTGTATTAGGAGGTTTAAATATGTGCTGTTTTTATAGGGTCAAATTTCGTGGCAGATGTACAACTGCTCTATCCAAAATACAAGGCATCCAAAAATGTGTCTTCGTTAGCAGGAGCAGCTCAAGACACACAGTGCAGCTTGTGGAGGCCTGGAACACAGACTAAGGGGAAAGCAAGGGCTAGCAGTCTGCTCAACCAAACCTAAAAGCTTATTCTATGAAAAGGGCAAAACACATCCCAATGAGTTGGGGGGTGTTAAAGGGCATTTGGCGTATCTCAGTATTACTACACAGTAAAACAGTTTACTATGGGAGCACTAGTGCCACAAAGTGTCTGATGAACGGCAGGTGAATGTCAGGTCCCAGTGCAAACGTCTAAAATCAAGAGTGCATACCTGTGCCAGGTAGATGGGGTGAGTGCCAGTGCTGAGTTCCCTACCAGATAAGACCAGGCACTCACCCTGCACAATATGGCCTTATCCCATATATGTCAATGGGCTGGGTTGGTTATATTTTTTTTGTCTACTTTTTAAAAATAAATTTGGGGGGGGGGGGGGGGGGGCTGGTGCATGTGTCACGGGATCCCTGGGCTGTTTGCAAAAGTTTTTTATGCATTTTTTGCACTTTTGGGCTGCAAACCTCTGATTTGGGCCATGCAAATCCTGTGTCATGTCTTTCAGGTGACCCCAATGCAATTTTTATTGTTCTGCCATCACCCCAAAATAAGAAAAGGGTCTTACAAAAGGTGCTGAATCCCCTTTTTTTTAACTTAAAGGAGCACTATCGCGAAAAAATTGCCCAACGATAAAAATCCATATAAATATGCAGGATGGCTGGAGGACAGGTCACTTATACACCCGGTATCGAGAAATATCCAGCCAGGCTTGTTTTTTTTATTTGGAAGGAAGAGGACATCTCGGGTGACAGACTCCCCTCATAGACTAATCCTGTAACCCCAGGATTTTATTCCTACCAGGGGAAGAAAACCACAAGCTTGGCGGGAGTTTTATTCAGTTCGGATGTTTAAGTGACCCCTCCCCTTATTAGCTAAAGTGTTTATATAGATTATTAATATTACACAATTCCGCAATAGTTCTCCTTTAAATACTTTTGTTTAAATTGGTCCTTCACTCTGAATAAGAGTCTATCTTATATGTTTCCCACACCCTGCACATACAGATTGCTCACATTAAAAATCATCCTACCTGCATCTACTGCATGTTATGTGCCTTTAAACATCCAAGATGGCGGCTCATGGGACATCAGGCAGCCTGCAAACAAGAAGTGCCTTTCGACTGTGCTGCTCTGCATTCTGGGACTGCTGACCTTTTCTTGGCCCCAGCTCTGCTCTGTCTGAGCAAAGCACAACTATAACCCGCCCCTCTGTACTTTATCCCATTCTCCTCTCCTCAGTACGTGTGATGCTTCTGAATCAAAATGGCGGCGCCCATATCCTAAAGTCCTTAACAGAGTTGCAGCCCAGTGGGAGAAAGAATAATAAGTGACTATAGAAACATAGAAGGTTGACGGCAGAAGGAGACCATACGGTCCATCTAGTCTGCCCATATGTAACTGTATGTACTCTATCTTAGGATAGATGCGTGCTTATCCCAGGCATGTTTAAATTCAGTGACTGTTGATTTTTCAACTACCTCTGCTGGAAGTTTGTTCCAAGCATCTACTACTCTTTCTGTAAAATAATATTTTCTAACATTGCTCCTGATCTTCCCCCAGACTAGCTTCAGGTTGTGCCCCCTTGTTCTATCATTAAGCTTCTTCTTAAAAACACTTCCCACCTGAACCTTATTCAATCCTTTCACATATTTAAAGGTCTCAATCATGTCCCCCCTCTCCCTTCTTTCCTCCAGACTGTACAAATGAAGTTCTTTAAGTCTCTCCTGATAAGTTTTAAGTTTAAGTCCTTCCACCATTTTTGTTGCCCGCCTTTGGACCCGTTCTATTTGAATAATGTCTTTTTGCAGGTAAGGTCTCCAGAACTGCACACAGTATTCTAGCTGTGGCCTCACCAGGGCTCTATACAGCGGCATCACAACCTCCCTCTTCCTACTGGTGATGCCTCGAGCTATGCAGCCGAGCATCCTGCTTGCTTTTCCCACTGCCTGGCTACACTGTCCACTCATCTTGAAGCTGTCAGTAATCAGTTCCCCCTCTTTCCTCTGAGGTCCAGGCTAACACAGTACTGCCCATACGGTACTCAGAGCAGGGATTCCTTCTACCCAAGTGTATGATTTTACATTTAGAGACATTAAACTCTAGTTTCCACAGTTTTGACCATCTATCCAGTAAAGCTAAATCATTTTCCATGTTGCAGACACCTCCAGGAATATCCACCCTATTACTAACCTTTGTATCATCAGCAAACAGACAAACTTTTCCTACCAAGCCTTCTCCTATGTCACTTACAAATATATTAAAAAGAATGGGGCCCAGGACAGAGCCTTGCGGCACACCACTTGTAACTCGCCTTTGTTCAGATTGCACGCCATTTACAACAACGCTCTGATACCGATCCCTCAGCCAACTGGAAATCCACTGAACTATCCAGGGATTGAGTCCTACCTTCAATAACGTATCTATGAGCTCCTTATGTGGTACAGTGTCAAAGGCTTTGCTAAAATCCAGATAGGCGATATCCACAGCACCACCTTCATCTAACACTTTAGTGACATTGTCAAAGAAATCAATAAGATTGGTCTGACATGATCTGCCCTCAGTAAAGCCGTGCTGTTTTGGGTCTAACAGGTCATTAATTTTTAGATGGGAAATGATCTGTTTTTTAAGAGTGTTTCCATTAATTTGACCACTATAGATGTTAAACTAACTGGCCTGTAATTACTGGCTTCTTCTCTACTCCCCTTTTTATGGATTGGTACGACATTGGCCATTCTCCAATCATCTGGAACCTCACCAGTTGAAAGGGAATGGTTAAGTAAATCAGTCAGAGGGGCTGCAATCACAAACCTAAGTTCCCTTAGAACTCTGGGGTGGATTCCATCTGGACCCATCGCCTTACTTACCTTTAGATGTGCCAGCTCGGATAGGACATCAGGCTTCAGAAATTCCGGAGCTGTACTCTCCCAGCTGGATGCTGTGCTATGGGCATGCCTGCTACTATCTGAAAATACCGAACAAAAGTAGCTATTCAGATGGTCAGCCACAGCCTTATCTCCATCAATATATTTATTTTCCCTATTTCTAATTTTTGAGACTGCATTGTTTTTCTTCTTTCTGTCATCAATATATCGGAAAAAGGTTTTATCTCCCCTCTTCATAGATTTGGCCATTTCTTCCTCCTTTTGCCCTTTAGCAGTCCTTATAATCAGTTTTCTTCCCTCTGTTTAATTTTATACGCCTCTCTGTCAGCTACACTTCCACTTACTTTATACTTCTTATAGGCAGACCTCTTATCTTTTATGATAGTGCTGACTTCCCTAGTAAACCATAATGGTTTCTTCTTCCTTTTATTCTTGCTAGTTTGTTTCACATATTGCTTAGTTGCCTTTAAGATGGCCATTTTTAATAGTGACCACTGGGCACTCACTTCTGCTACTCTGTTCCACTCACCTAATTTTCTTTCTACATACTCCGCCATTTCCTTGAAGTTTGTCTTCCTAAAGTCTAGCACTTTGGTTCTGGTGTGTGATTGCACAATGTCTGTTTTTATTCTGAACCATAAGCATTGATGGTCACTGGAACCCAGATTTTCTTCAACCCTGACCTCATACACCAGATCCCCATTGGTCAGAACTAAGTCCAGAATGTTATCTCCTCTAGTTGGCAATGTCTTAGAGTTGTTTTAGAGACACTCCATTAAGTGCCTCTAATATAGTCCTGCTCTTGCATGTCGATGCACTTGGGATATTCCAGTCCACATCAGGCATGTTGAAGTCACCTGTAATTACAATGTCCCCCTTCTCTGCCATTCCACTGATTTCATCTATTAACAGGTTATCTAGATCCTCAGATTGTCCAGGGGGCCGATATATCACACCAATTCTGACCACAGCTCCCTCCTTAGTCTGCATGGTAACCCAGAGAGTTTCTAGTTCATTATGTGTATGCTGAATTATTGTTGACTGAAGGGTAGTCTTGACATAAATGGCTACTCCACCGCCCTTTCTATCCAATCTGTCTTTTCTGTACAATGTGTAACCGGGTATGGCTATCTCCCAGTCATTGTGATCCTTGAACCAAGCCTCTGTTATTGCAACAAGATCCAATTCATCTCTGGATATGATAGCCATTAATTCACAGAGCTTCTTGCCCAAGCTGCGAGCATTGGTACACATCATGTGGATCTTGTTGGTATTGTATACTAGTGTGTCCTTGATCTTTTCCACCTCTACCTTACCACTGACCGGGTTTCCTGCTTCAATGTCCTGTCCAAAGACACCAGTATAGCAGTATAGTAGCAAGTATTTTAGATATTGTGTTGATTTTTCTATTTTAGAGCATGCTCATATGTTCTGCTTGCTGTCCCTGTCATGTTATTTGTCCAAAAATAATATATTTATTTTATTTTAGGTGAGGCCTTGGGGTTGTCCAATATTGTTCCTGTGCCATATGATAAGATTATGAAGGATCCTGGTTCAATAACGGTGCTTGGCCTTCCTGAAGGAGTCCATTTCCAGAGGCCTTCTGAATATAGCCTAAAATGCCTAATGCTTATTTTAGAGCATAGTCATCAAATACAATTTAAGATAAAAAGGTAACTGATAAACACAGTAATTGTAGTAAGGTACATAAATAACCTAAAGAGCATATTTTACTTATTCCAAAGTCTGACATAGATTCGCTGATCTCAGGCATACTTACTATAATGAGAGGATGTGCTGTGGCAGAGGCACCCTGAAGGATCAGCCCGGGAATCTATAAGATTTCAACATCGGGATGCCCCGCTATGTGAAACCCCCCAGGATGCCCCATTCACCTTACCTGCATCCCGATCCAATGGCGCATGCGTGGGCCGCAGCCGCATCTTGCGCTTCTCTCTAGTAGGGCGCGTGCCCGCACCGGCCATTTGTGAACGGGCGGCGTGGTCGCGCTCCCAGTTAGAGGGAAGCGCAAGATGCGGCCGCCAGCGTGCTCGGAGCTGCTGAGCTATGACGGCGCTTAGACGCGCATAGCTCAGCGGCTCCCATCGCGCTGATTGGACGAGTGGGCGTGCATGCGCCGTAGGAGCGGGGTGAGGTTTTTTATTAGAAGGGGGGTTTCACGTAGTGGGGTACCCCCGATCGGGGTGCCCCGGGGAAGTGGACCAATACCCAGGATAGTCAAAATCCTGGGTGTTGGTCCACTTTAAAGTGGGCCAAAACCCACGCCCCAACTGCCCTGGAATCTATAAGATTCCGTTAGGTGTTCCCCTCAGGGGCATCCAGAATCAGGATGCCCCTGTGTGTGAAACCCCCCAGGTCATGTGGGAAGTCGCCTTCTTTCCCTGGCCAACGATGCGTGCGAGAGCTGCGGCCAAGTCTCTGCAAGTCTCTGCTATCCCCCTAGCGGGGGTGTGCCCGCACTAGGTGTTTGTGAATGGACGGTGCGGACACGCTTACTATTAGAGGTTAATGGGGTATGCGGCCTCCAGCATGCTTGGATCCCCTCGCCTTATAGGAGCTCTTAGAGGAAGGGACGGGTGCAGATCCGAGCACTCTAATTGGACGAGGGGCCGCGCATGTACAGTAGATCGGGCGACCTGGGGGGGTTTCAAACAGCGGGGCAACCGCACCAGGGGTAAGAACCAAAACCCAGGATACTTAAAAACCTTAACACCAAGTACTTGCCACTTACATGCTGCTTACTCTGGCAGCCAGTGGGGTTTGCTGGGTGGGCAGGCAGCACCACGCCTGCATGTCTGCCTAGCAAATCCGAATGGGCACCAGTGGCCACCCTGCTTCACGGGGACCCAAAAAAAACTAATCCATCTCTTCCACTACCCAACTTTTCCCTGTGGCGCTCAGGCTGAGTTGGGTGGAGCAACATGAGAAGATCCTGGGTTTTGGTCCACTTTAAAAGAACTATTAGCCTGGGAACGTGCTGTCATTACTGTAGCCTGAAGGACATGTGTCCTACCCTAGCTGTAGCAGCAACAAAAGGCTATCAAACTTATCTTAACCTAATCAGGCTATAAACAAATCTTTTGATATACCTGTGAACTACATTTGTAAAGCAACACTGTAATGTGTATATTATTAATGTTGCTACTTTTCCATCTAGAACTGCTGAAGAATCAAAAAGAGAACCAAAGTCTTGTTCAGAGTTTAGCTCCACTTCTGTCACCACAACAAAACTTGTTCAAGATCCTGGATTAAACACTAAGGTCTTCAAATCAGTGAATAATGCTAATTCATCCGTTGTGCCCAACTTCTTATACAATGTCCCCCTACCTAGTCAGCTTTGTATGGAACCAAAGCAGGAGAGCCACTCTAATATAAATTGGCATAACCATGCGAATGAGATGCTTGCCTACAATTTACCAGGGGAACAGAAGCAGGACTTTCCTGAAAGTTCTGGTAAGGGCAGTATATCTTTGTAAATAAAGCATTTTTGTGGTATACCTTGTATATATAATATAATGTGTGTATGTATATATATATATATATATATATATAATGTTACCTAGAACATATCTGCTATTAATATGAAATGAAATTTACAAAATAAAAATGTCATTAAGAAGCAAAATGGCTGGAGAAGAACTATACTGACAACACAGAGCATACAAAGGTGTATTTCTAAGCCAGAACATTAATAATAGATTGCATACTACTTCTTACTTCTCCAATCCACTAATAACATTGTTTCATAAGTTTTTTTGTTCTCTCACAGCAGGACAACAGCCTTCAGGACCCAGTAATGATCTCAGGCAAAATGCCTTTGCCTCAAAACATGTCCTTTTTTCAATCGTTCATGATAAAACAGGTAAGAACGCGCAATATGATGTCTTAGGTTTGGGGAGGGTATCAAATTAACTCATTAAAGCGAAGCAGCAGCTGGCCTGGAATCTTTCAGGGCTGGCCACTGGCTTTCCCCGGAAAATCACGAAATGGGATGCCCCACTGTATTAACCCCCCTATTGCCAGTAATATCTTACCTTTCCTAAAGTCCAATGGTGCATGCGCGGGCTTGTGTCCAATGAGAGCTATCTGCTATGACTATGTCATCGGTAGACGATTCTCATTGTTTTAAATGGGGAGGGCGTGCTGCCGCATCCCCTGCGCACGACGGGGGATGTGGCAGCACACGCTCCCCATTAAAGTCAATGAGCCAAAAGAAGGTAAACACAGCAAAAGTCTCTTATTGGCTGAGCGGCTGTGCATGCGCCGTTGGAACGTGGAAGAGGTAAGTTGTTTGGAGCTTTCTGGGGGGGGGTCTCACATAGTGGGGCATGCCCCCAGGAAATGGAACCAAAATCCAGGAAAGCCAAATTTTACATAGTCATTCTTTCCCAGCGTTTTCTAGAGATGGGATATCCTCCAACCCCAAAGAATTGAATCCATGTCAAACGACACAAATTCTTGCTTCTGACACCCAAGTCCAGGAAAACATATTGTTACTGCCATCAGGGATTATTTAAAAGTGATATAATTATAGCCAGGCATGTGTGACAGGTTTTTGCACCAATGTGGTCTGTGTTTAACCTAGTGTTAATACCTGTATCCCAAGATTCCATGTCCTTCTTTCCCAGGTCTCCTACCTCTGTCTTAACCCATATAAATGTCGCCATTTAGCAAGCCATTGAACAAAGGTGGGCTATGCAGTAGTGTCAGAAATTCTTTCTGGCAATCCTATATCTTTTTCAAAGAGTTTTAAAAGAATGAAAGCAGACCTTCTCCATACAGCTCACTATATTCCAATTTTGCCCACTACACTTACCTTAACAGCAAGTACATACCACTAACAGCAAGTACATACCACTGAGTGGGCAGGCTGCACCTACATATCTGCCTAGCAAATCCGATTGGTCCCTCTTGGCCATCCTGCTTCACAGGGACCCAAATAAAACATAATCCATCTCTCCCACTACCCAACTGGAGCTCTAAGTTGGGTGGAGCAACATGAGGAAAGCCCAAGTATCTCTTTAAAACAGAACAAAAACCGTGATTTTGTTACTTGCCACCAGGGCATCCTGATTTGGGGATGGCCAATACAAATTCACCTTTTCCCAGTCTGATGGCGAATACGCGGGCTCTCGTCCAATCAGGGCAATTTGCCCTGCATATTTAATGCTCGGCAAGCAGTCAGGAGCGAAAGGCGCATCCTCAGAAGCCCAAAGATGCTGGTGATACGACGGCTCTTGCTACCCATTGCCAGACCTGTAATGAGAGTCAAAAAAGTTTCTAAAAGTGCTTGTTTGCAGCCAGGAGAGATCACACAATGATTTGAGCAAAAAGAAAAAAAAAAATTAAAAAATGTCATAGACCCTGTTTAAACACAAGCATATGAATGGGCATTGAAATGTATGGGAGAGCGACAGTGAGTGAAAGGTAATACCTGGCGCTCTGGAAGCTAGAGCTCCAGCGCTATATGCTGAGCCACCTGTAATAATACATCGGACGCTACATGGCGCTGTTAGAGTCGCTCACCAGATTCATAAATGTGGTTTTGCATAGAGCGCCCAGCGCTCACCAGACGCTGCCTTCCGCTACGAGGCACTACCTGGCGCTATCTCTTCTTAAATAACCCCCATAGAATCTCTGGTGGGGGGCTTGGATTAGTTTTGTTTTATGTTTATGTTAGTTTTTAGCTACTTAGCATTGCTGCGAGAAATATGTGGTAAATATTGTCTTTGTTTTGCTTGTTTTGTCAGAGAAATGGGATCGTTTCATAAAAGAAACAGAGGATATTAATATCCTCAGGGAATGTGTACAAATCCTGTTTAACAGCAGATATGGTATGTTTGCATTTGCCTTTAAACTAAAATGAATTTGGAACAGACTAGTGGAAAGATTACATAAAAAACAAGGAAATAAATCTCATTGACTTATCGCTACACTTGGGCGAACCCCCCCCCCCCCCCCAAAGTCCGGCCTCAGCAAGTTTGGCCGAACTTTGAATAAAAGTTTGGGTTCAGCGACCTGAACCCAAACCTGTCCCCATTGAAATCAATAGGGACCCAAACTTTGGGGGGGTTGATCCTGGGGCGGAGGGGGGGATGAAAAAAAATTGTAGTAGTGTAGTGCAGAGTGAGCGTGAAGCAGGAAGTTGTGCAACTTACCTGAGCATCGATATGATCTCTGGCCGGCAGCGGCATTCCTTTCAATGGTCTATGGCCAGAGTAACACCGCTCCCATGAGTGAGGACACTCCTAGTGGTTCGCCCAGCATTACTGTAACAAAGAGGGATAATTACATACCAAACGTTTTAGTATATTCTTTACTACTTATAGTGCAATATCCAATTGCACATTACAACTATAAACTTTTATAGCAGCAAGGTTAGTAAAAACCACCTAGGAAGCGATAGTTATAAAAACATAAATCAAGGTATGGTGAATAGAGGTGATATAGAAAGAGAAGAAAAAAGGAGGACGGGAGATGAAGAACCGAATCGATCTAGGATTCGAAATAGGGACATAACAGATCTATATCTATATAATGTAGATTGTAAATATATATAATATAAGGACATTTCTGGCTTTTTGGCTGGCCCTCCTTTTATACATTTGCTACATTCTTAAAGATGATCTAATTTTTCTGGCAGTATCTAGTGAGAATTGTCTTTTAGGGGTGTCTTCTCTATTACATTATTAGCTCATAATCTAGCCTGTTTACTTTTAGACTATAGTATGGAGTTGAATCTCCTAAAATAAAGTTTGCAATAATGTTCTGATTTTGTTCTTTTTTTAGCTGAAGCATTAGGCCTTGATCACATGGTGCCTGTGCCATACAGAAAAATTGCCTGTCACCCAGAAGCGGTTGAAATTGTAGGAATACCCGATAGAATCCTTTTTAAACGACCATGTACATATGGAGTGCCAAAACTGAAGCGAATCTTGGAGGAACGGCATAATATTCATTTTAAAATAAAAAGGTAATATATTACACTTAAAAAGCCTGTGGATAAAAAGGCTGTCAAAATTCCAGCTAATATTGCCACTTCTTTTAGTAACGCTCTGCCTACTGTTGTATGGGAGCTGCCATTCAGGTGCTTTCAGCTACTCCTCTCAGTAGATATGTGGACCTCTCTAGGAACTAAAGAGATGCGCATGGTCAGGTGACGGAGCTGAACACCAACCTTGATCCAATTGGATCTGCACCTTCCCCCATGATCCAATTGGTGGCAGTGTTGCCAAAGGAAAGGGGGAATCACTTTAGGCTCTTCTTACTTGTCATTTTACAGCATTTTTTTACTACAGGTATACTATCTAGGCCAGTGATGGCAAACCTTTTAGAGACTGAGTGCCCAAACTGCAACCCAAGTGCCAACACAGGAGTTTAACCTTATAGCTCTGTTGCCTGGAGGTGCGTGTACTGAAAAATGGCCCACAGAGAGGGCCATGAGTCCCACCTCTGGCACATGTGCCATAGGTTTACCACCACTGGTCTAGGCTAAAAATTAAAAAAATACATTATTACTTACCTTTACTTCTCCCCAGTCCTTCCGTCCTAGTCCAGTGGAATAAAACATTTCTTGAGATCGAGACCAGCGACGTCCCTACTCACTGTGAACATTATGTCGAACTGTCATCCCCACTATGTCAAGTGACTGGCCAATCCCCCTCTATCCACTGCAAGGGGGTGTGCCAAGGCCTGACCATGCCTCCTATATTGCAGTGAATTGAGTAGGCATAATTAGCTAATGTGGAGGTATGAATTATGGGTCGCTGCTAAATAGTATTGTGGACCTGCTGGTCACTGGACTCGATCTTCAGACTCGATAAGTTATATTCAACTGAACTAGGACAAATAGTCTGTGGGGGAGAAAAGGTGAGTATTATTTATTTATTTTGCCTGGACTGTACCTTTTAACACATATATAATTTATGATACATAATAACTGAATCTAATGCATATTTTTTTAACCCCCAATCCAGCATGTTTGATCAGCGGATGTTTGAAGGTAAGTGAAATATACTTTATAGTACAGATATTATCAATGGCTTTGGGATAATTCTGTACTGACTGGGGATAGCTTTAGATTTTAAACAATCATTTTTTGCTATGGCAAGGTCAGCTCTAATGAACATATGGGAATTGCAGTCTTACGTTGATGTTTTGATGTTTACAACTGATCACATAACCATATTCTTGTGCTATATTTACCAAAGAAACACCAAAGCCTGATTCGAATTACTTAAAAGAAGAGGTCTGTGGTGATGCCCAGAAGACATCAGCCACGGATGTGATTGGAAGCAGGTAGGTACCTGTTTTGGTATTTCTATAGCTAAAGTTATTAAAGAGGAACATTGGACCAAAAATTAAAAGGGGCCAACCCCCCCCCCCCTCCTTCCCATGGGCCCCTGCTTACCTTTTGGATGTCGCTGCTGCAGCAAAATCTCAGTGAAGTATCGCAGGACTTCTGGTGGCCCCATTTCATCCCATGGGCACTGCGCAAGGGCGATATGGGGCGCTGCGCTCAGTGCCTTATTTTAGAAAAAACCGAGCCACCTCCAGGTTGGCAGCATCACACTAGGTGCTCGGACGGGGAAGGCTGATGGGGGAGGCCCAGGGGGTCCATTAGTAAACAAATGGTTTACTAATAAACATTCTTAGAAAAATGCTGGCTAGCAGGTAGAGGTTACTTATATACTCTGCAAGAAAAAAAATCCAGACAAGCAAATTGTAAATACTGCAATTCTGCTAATACTGCTAAATACTGCTAATACTGCTAAATACTGCTAATACTGCTAATACTGCATTTCCTCTGATGCTTTTACCAACCTTGTAATGCTTTGCATAGATTAGTGGTTATTGCTACTGTTTCCCACAGGCAGTTGCAGTTAAACCGGACCTTCAGCATCATTTAATGAAAAGCCCAAACCCTTAGAAAACGATTCCCCAGCATCTAAAATTATTGTATTTTAACTTTTTAGTCACTTATTATTCTTTCCTCTACCGGGCTGCAACTCTGTTCAGGACTCTAGGATACGGGCGCCGCCATCTTACCTCAGAAGCATCACACATACTGAGGAGAGGAGAGTGGGATAAAGTACAGGGGGCGGGGTTATAGCTGTGCTTTGCATAGACAGAGCAGAACTGGGGTCAGGGAAAGGACAGCAATCCCAGAATGCAGAGCGACACAGTGAGAAGACACTTCCTGTTTG
This sequence comes from Gastrophryne carolinensis, assembly GCA_027917425.1. Lineage (NCBI taxonomy): Eukaryota > Metazoa > Chordata > Amphibia > Anura > Microhylidae > Gastrophryne > Gastrophryne carolinensis. The sequence continues at coordinate 252,183,628 of CM051236.1, read as the reverse complement.
CAGGCTGCCTGATGCTCCATGGCTTATAACATGCAGTAGATGCAGGTAGGATGATTTTTAATGTGAGCAATCTGTATATACAGGGTGTGGGAAACATATTAGATATGCTCCTATTCAGGGTGAAGGCCTGCTTTAAGCAGTTCTCTGCTCTAAAAGTTGAATGGTACTCTTAAAACCCATTTCTTCTTTCTTCCAATAAAGGAAAAAACAAACTCTTCATACAGGGTGTAACCCGTCCTCTTTCCATCTGCCATGTTTTTATAGATTTTTTTAATGTTATACAAATTTGTGAAAGTGCTCCTTTAAAGGGTAATTCCACTTTCAATTAATTTTTTTAATGTTTTCATTATTATGTGACAAAATGATGTCATCAATGTACTGAGCTTATGTGTTTTTTTTTCTTTTCTATTTTTTGCAATTCTTTGTTATAAGAAAAAAATGTTTTCCCTAGCAACAATGCGTTTACCTTAGCAATGTACATCAACTGGTGTGTAAAAAGTACAGATCACAAAATGTCCTCACTCTGGCTTGCTAATCATCTGATTGGCTAAGGCACAGGCGACAGATATAGATAGGGAGGATCACAATCTTGTTGCTGGAGCTAGAAGTGTCATTACTGCTGTGTGTCTTAGTCAAAGCTGCTAAAGAGTTCACCTGTTACATTGTAAGCATTCTGGGATATGTAGTCAGTAGTTTTTACTCAAGGCCAGACAAACCTCTCTCATCTTAGGATCAAAAACACACAGGAATATAGGACACTTGGAAACAGCATGCTGATAAGTAAATCACACATATGGGGTCACAGTAAGGGCAAACACAAAGGTGGAGATCCGATTTGATCAAGTACATCATACTCTGTAGTCCAACCAGGGGATTGAGAGGGAAAGATGTTAGACCTCTATTTTGAAGGAGTGGTGACTGAGACAAGCTGCAGACTGAGTCTCAGCAGCAAAGAGGCTGAATTCACTTTGACCAGTATACAAGACTGAACATTATGCATCTTTACAGGTCTGAATTAAATGGGACACCTGAAGAATGTGAACTTGAATGTGAAGCAGGTAACTATCAAGTCCAGGTAACTGGAAATAGAACAGAAGATCTCAATTACTTTTATGTTATTATTTATATTATTTTACTTAATGTGTAGTAAAACTTGCTGATGTTGTATCTTATATAGAAAAAAAGGACAGCATATAATACAACTTGAAATAAAATGAACCGGTCTGGACATAGACCTTCTTGGTTCCAGTACAGCATAAACAAACATCAGAAAATGAAGATAAATGTACAGGATTTTCAAATCCATAACATGGCATAAAGAAATAGCGTGACCTAGATAACCATATGCATATAGTTTAAATAGCTCCAGAGTACTCGGGTCCCTCAGCTCACTGGAGAACCTCCCCGCACCCTCCAGGTCGGCCCCCTCCATGATTCCGCCCTCTGGGGCCTGTATCCGCCAGCCGGTCCGACACAAATAAACAACACAGAGACTTGGCACATTGGATAAACAAAACAACCAGGTCCAGAAAGATCCCGGATGGGATACTAGGGAACAAGACAAGGGCAAAAACAGGAGAATACAATAGGATATGGGGTACGATAGGGGAAAGGAAAGATAAAGAAAGGGGGAGGAAGAAGAAAAGAAAAGAAGGGGAAAGGAGGGTCGAAAGAAAAGAGAAAAGAAAAGAAGGATAGAAGAGAAAAAGGAAAGAGAGAATGGCAAGAGCGCCCCGCCCAGTCCCGGAAGGGGGGGGGGGATTCAAACCCCCCCCCCCCCCACCTTCAGGACAAATTCCTGCTGCGCAGATCCTACATCCGCCCCAACCAGTCCCCTGTGTCTGAGGTATCAAAAGACCCATATGTTTAAGCCGCCCAGAAGCTTTTGTACGTGTCTGTATCTTTAAAGACCTCCCATATCGCCCATATTTTCCGAAACGCCTCCAATCTATCCTGCTTAGCATAACATATCTCCTCCATTTGCTCCACAGTTCTTGTATTTCAACCCTATTATTTGAATTTACAGGGACTTCAAATGAGACAAATGGAATAAAACACATAAAGGTGGAGCCAGAAGAAAATGAAATCTTTCAAGTGACCGTGCCAGGTAAATGTGGATAAAAGGTATTGCCCAGAAGTATTTTATTGCTTTTCTGAATACATTTAATTTGAAAAGCAGCTTAAAGGAAATGTGTGTCTTCATTACCCAGTGTTCTTTGCTAATGTGCAGCTACATGCCCGTTTTGCCATTCCAAACTTTCACATCATGTGTTTTGGTTTCTGGGCCCTAGTTGCTGCAAGGTCTGGTCAGAGGACCATTGTTCTCTGCTGAAAAAGATATGCTACTCCAAATACCATATCATACTGCACAGACATCTGCCAACCATGCCCTCAACATACTACTACTAAAGATTCTACAAAGGCCACCACTTAGATTCAGCACACATTAGATGTTGGTTATGTTAGTCACAAGGATTGGATACAGAACTTCATGTCCCATTGATAATGTGCTGTGCCCATAAAAAGAAGGGGATGTTTTTTGTATCCTTTTTTTGTCCCATCCTGATTTTTATGATTTTGCGTTGGCTGTTTTCTACTCTTTGTTTATTACCGTGGTTGTGTGGTTTTATTTTTGGTTGTGACTTTATGCCTGACATTGTTGAGGGGTATAGCCCATAGAGGTGAGGACTCTTTCTAGTGTCAGTCTCGTCAGATCCAGTACCGCAGTGTTCATGCTGATCAGCGACCCCCCCCATATTAGTCACAATGACTTAAACATGCCCACTTCATCCATTAGCCATAGAGGCCTCGCTAAGACCTGTCAAACCCCTTTATTGCAGTGAATAGGGTGAATAGGCTTGAGTCACTCTCTGAAGCAATAGGTAGACCTACATTCTAAAGCAATAGGTCTTGATCACAGGACTCTGTATACTTTATCCAACCAGAGTAGGACAGAAGGGCTACATGGCACAAACCGTAAAGATGTTTTTGTTTTGTTTAGTTTTTTTAATGGACAGGCCCTTCAATGCAAAAAGGATTTCAGAGCGAGTTCCAAGAATGTTTTATCTTTTTTTTTTAGATGATTTACCTGGTGGTCTCAAGAACCCAGTAAATTCAGATAACATCCCCTACGTGTTGGACACTGGAGCAGGTATGTTTCATATGTACTTGTTTAGATACATCTGTCAAGTGAAACTTTTAGGCCATGTTCACACCTATCCATTAAAAAAAATGTATGCAGCATTTTCAAACGCAATGAAGTGAATGCTAGAAGTCTATGGCTACACGACCGAAACACATTGATATACATTACAAACACAGAAGAAACTCCATCTGCCTCCTGTGCTTTTTTCAAATTTAGGTTGTGTTTTTCTATCTGTAGACTGTGATCACATAATATAGTGGTTAAAGTCACTCCCTATGTGTGTGACTTCTATATACACTATATGCAGGCATCTTTTTTTTTGTGGCTACAGTGCCAGTCCTGAAGCACCGACATTTTGGTCTTATCTGGCGCTGTGCTGTGGACTACATTGGCGCTAGCAGTCACTGCGCAGAGCACTAATTAGCTTTGATTGTTGCACTAGGTATTGGCCGGCCTATGTCAGTGCCTGTTGGACCCAGCTGACGATTATGCCAGCGCCAGTGAGCGCCACTTTGAACTACAGTTTTTACGGCACTCAACAGCATATTTATGATTTTTTTTCCACTTTTAAATCTTTTCCCAGCGCTGGTTAGTATTTCATCAGTTGCAAGAAACTTCAGTGCGTTTATGTTGTATTTTAGTTGTTGGTGTCCTAATTACACATTGGTAAGCAAGAGAGGCCATTAAAATCATTTTAACCCCCCCCCCAAAAAAAAAAAAAAATAATAATTTTTTGACATCTAGGTCATGCGTTTCAATTATTGACAAGTTCCAATGCAAGTTCTGAACAAATAAATCGGTCTATTAATAATTCTAAGCATTAAACACTTCAATCCAATAAGATTAAATAAGAAGCTAGCTGGTGGCCGCATCACCACTGGATTTCTTAAATCGAGCGATGAGTGCCACTGGGGCAAAAAAGTGGTGCTGTGTGGCGCTGACGCTCCTTAAATAAGGCTCTATATATACAACTATTGTTTTGAAATAGCAGTTAGTAGTTACACATTTTGAAGCCACTGTTATTTTAAATGGTTTCATTTAGAAATAATTTATTTGGAAATAATTTGCACGGTATTAACAGATTGTCCTGTATACAGTTTTTCAAAAGGCCCTACAAAAAACAGTTCAAAGGCGCAGCATATGATTTAATTAGGTGCATTGCTAACACAATCTTTATATATTATTATGATGTGAAGCTTAAATTTAGATTAAAGTTAAAGTTTTATGTCTTTCTTTTTAGTTTCAGACAAAATTCCAGACACTGTTAACGGCAGAGGTGTTGAGAAACGCCAGGATGGTAAGTATAAAAAACGGAATGATATAGCAGGTATTAATATGATGAGATTATTCTCATTTTTTGTAGCTTTGCAGTTACCTTACAATAAACTGCTTTACTACATCAAGAGTGGTGGCATTTGGAATAACAAAAAATTATTATCATTGATTTTTCAAATAGATTGATCAATATCAATTAGAAAATTGATCATTCTTTTTTAAATTTTATATTAGTTCTTAATAAATTAAAAGTACAACTTTTAATGATATCTTACGATGGCATGTGTGACTGGTTCAAACAGTCTCTTACATACAAAATGTAAAGTCTTTGGCCAGGCTAAAGTGTAATATCAACTGCTCCAACAGATACAATGTATCAACTGTTCTAAGAAGTGGTCCTGCTCTGAAGTAGAACACCCAGCTAGTGGTTAAGAGAGAAATGTCCAATTAATATAAAGTCCCTGGAGCTGCCTAACCCTTTTTATGATGATAAAAAAAATCTATCTATTGACGTGAAGTTAAAGAGAATGTCTGTCAAATAAATAAGTCTTTGCGATTGATTCAGCACCAGGTGCAAAAAGTGTACTTTAGGTGAAAAATAAAAGAGAAGTGTACTTTTTTACACCTGTTTCTGAACTTACCACTAGGTAGATAATGAAAGCATGTGAGTGAATGCCCTGAAAGGTGAGGGATTGCAGGCATTTGCAAAGGGGGTTCACACCACGAGGCTTCCCAAATCAAAATGCTCCAAAGGTACTGCAATCCAGGACTGGCACTGTGAGTGGTTGGTCCTCTTTAACAACAGAGATTTTGTATTGTGTATAATACCTTAAAGGGCCACTCCAGTCCCTTTCCTCAAAATAATCCTAAGCCCCGCCTTGACCCCTCCAAATAACAAGTATGCTGATCTAATAAAAGTAAAAAAAGACACTCGCCTTCCCACCGAATCCAGCCCCTGAAGTTGCAGCTGTGGCTCCGAACGCCTGCCACCATCTTCCTGAAGTCCCAGCCTTGACTTCATGGCGCATGCTCCCGTCCACTCATTCACGTAAATAGCTGCCGACTTCAGGGGCTGGATTCGGGGGGGGGGGAGGTTTTTTTCTTTTTAGGGTGGAGCCTAGGTTTATTTTGAAGAAAGGGGCTGGAGTGGCCTTTTAAAGTGGCCCAAAATCCACTGCCAATAGATAGATTCCAGGGCCGTCTGTTTCCTTTCCCCAAGGAAACTAGATTCAAGATGCCCCGCAGTGTGAAACCCCCCCAGGTCGCCCAGTAAACTAACCTTCTCCCCCGATCCAACGGCACATGCACAAGCAGTGGCTGGGCATGCGGTGGCCTACGCGCTTGTGTTCGCTGGAGCCCAGTCTAAGACGAATTGACGTGAGCGGAGCGTGATGACTGGACGAGAGCCGGCACTTGTGCCGTAGGACTGGAGAAAGGTTAGTTAGATTGGGTACCTGGGGGGTTTCACGCAGATGGGCATCCCAGATCGGGGTGCCCCGGGGGCAAGGACTAAGACCTGGGATAGTCAAAATCCCGGGTTTTGGTCCACTTAAAATAATCACTTGAAAAATATTAGACTGGCAACTGGGAACATTTTCTGAATAGGAGTGTAGGTCTACTTAAATGCTACTGCAAAATGTTTTTTAGGCATGTTAAAAATGCGACAATGTCTTTAATTGTATTTTTCTTTGCTTCTTTATCTTGCAAGAGGGCATTGGAGACATAATCAGACAGTTAAGGAAACAAGTAGAGAATTTATTTAACAGAAAATATGGTAAGCTATAAGCAGTATACTAGAGACTTAACATATAAATGCAAAACATTTTTGTAGTTTGAGAACAGGAAATACAAATTTCCTCATCTGTTCTGAATCTTTTTTACCAGTCCCCTATTTCAGTTAATGGCTGGCTGTGATGTAGCTTCCACTTTTGGAAGCAAGTTGGCAAGCTGAACAGTAATGCACTCTTAACACCAGGGGGAGCAATGTGGTCCAGTAAGGGAGGTGACCAATGATGAGACAGAAGTCTCTTGCCAGACTGCCGGTTACCTCCTGTCACATTTTGGCTACACCATCATGGAAAAGGAGAATGGTGACAACAAAAAAACAAATGTATTTCTTATGGTCGTAGGGTGAGGACAATTTTAGTTTGAGGTATAATGAGTTAAAATTGTTGCAATGTGCTCAGTGTGTTATTGGGCCTGATTTATCAGGCACTTCTGCCAGACAATGCCATTTCAGCTGGCAAATGACTTGGAAAACCATTGTATAATATTCCATTGTATATTATTATTATTGTTTATTTATATAGCGCCATCATCTTCCGTAACGCTGTACAAAGTAGCAATTACAGACAGGGTAGAAACATACAGTACATAGACTATTACAAATGCAGTGTTACAGAGTTTACAGTGAATATTCTGAATACCAGATACAATAGGAGAGAGAGTCCTGCCCTTGCGAGCTTACAGTCTAAAGCAGTAATCCTCAAATTTCCTCCTCAAGGGCCGAGACAGGCCACGTTTTGCAGCTCTCCACGCTACTCCACAGGTGAATTAACTGGTGCTCAGACAGAGCTATAGCCCTAATTATTACATCTGTGCATCAGCATAGAGAGCTGCAAAACCTGGCCTGTCTCGGCCCTTGAGGAGGAAGTTTGAGGACTACTGGTCTAAAGTATACTTCAGGTATTCCAGTTGCATAGGGAAGTTCAAAGAGCGTGTTCAAAGGCAGGAATCTAAATAACTAAATTAATAAATGAACTAGAGTACCCTCAAAGACTGTCAAAACTAGGTTTATTTAGTATATATGAGGTAAATACAAAGACCTGTCCCACAATCTATTTATACCCCGAAGTCTAACCGTAACCCGTAGGCATTCCTTAAGGTTAGAGGAAAGGTGCTTTCTCCACCGACTTAGGAGGGGATTCTTCTTGGAAGAGCAGTGAGACTATGGGGGTTGTGCTAATTTGGTGAAGGCAGTATGACTTGCAGTATGCATTTTGGTGTGGATTGCAGCCTGCATCTCAGTGAGCTTTTTAGTATTTAGACACATTTTTTTAGACGCATTTTTCCAATGAGGTGAGGGTATTTGTTTTTAAGTTTGAAAACAACAGAACCCCATGGTCTATACTGAAAAAAATGGTGAAATCTTTAGCATAGCCCATAGGGTGCTGTTGTTTTCAAACTTTAAAAATATATCCCTATATCACAAAATGAATGTACCTACACGGTAAAAATGTGCCATCACATGTACAGCTGATTTTTTTGGGAAAATGTAGAACAAAGATTTTTTTTTTGCAATTTTTTTGTGTTATCGCTAAAAAGCTCACCGGGATGTAGGTTTCAATCCACACTGCAATGTACACTGAAAGTCACACTGGCTTCACCAAATATTTAGCATGACCCACCTGGAACTCCTTGCCAAAGGAGGGAGTCATCCATCACATCACTAAAATGTTTGCCGTTTAATAACAAAGCTCAAAATGGATGACCAGCTGAGACCATGTACACAGCTAAATATGGCGCAGAATTGCAAAAACAAATGATGATGAGAAGTTGTTTTCTCACCCCAAAAAAAAATTCTCACGGTGCTGAATCATCCCTTTTATATACTAAACTACGGTGTGTGTGTATTATAGACCTGGTTGTTAACTGTACAGCTAACTAAAATACTTATATTCTTAGTATACAGTACGTCCTGCTCTTGGGTATTACTCCGCCAGATGGTGCTGGACTGCAGAGACAGCGAAATTGGCTCCTCCCGGTCCCTCAAATACCCGGGACCTCCCACAAATCCCCAGATTTTCTCTGCAGTCTGGACTGCGAAGGACAAGAAGATGGCTCTCTCTTCTCACAGGTCAGCGGGGCTATTAGCCTGCGGCCCTGTAGGACTATTCCCACCCGTTCCATTGTTAATTTGCCTCCCAGCCTTGGCTGCGCTGGTGCGGGTGATGGTAGGCAGCACCGCTGTCAGGTGCTTAGGAGCGCTGCTCCACCGCAATCCCCCACCAAAGGGTTGGCGGTATAGGCACATGGTGAGCCTTATGGGATGCCCCTCCCACACTATTGCCCCTTGCCCCTGTCTATCGGTGGGCCCTACGTGGGTGGTCGCTGCCCTCCCTCGCTCTCCCTTGTCGTTCTCGGGGGGGGTGTTTTGAGTGTGTGTTTTGTACATTCACTTGTTTGTTGGTGTGCTTGGTTGCTTTTAGTTCTGTCACCGCACAAATTTGGTTGCACTGGTTGCTTGTTGAATTTGCCGCCACGCGCTTCTATGGCGTTCCGCGGTCGGCGGCGCCATTGCCTCAGGCGCTGCTGCGCCATCATTGGTTGAATTTGTCACGTGTGCGGCTTCGTGCTCTTCGAAGGGGCGGGGCCTGCGGGTTCCACATCACTCCGCGGCCCGCCCCTCGAGGTCTACTCGGCGCCATTTTTGCTTCTTTGTGCTGTGTGGCTGGTACCTACCTACAGCGGTCCGTGAGTGCCCTCGCGGGCTGTTTGTATATATTTTTAATGTCATGTATGCATGTTGCTTACGGGGTTTTTTGCTTATCTCTTACAGGTGGGTCAAACTCAATTGGTTTCTCCCGGCCCTACCCCTTCTATTTAGTTTATTAAACTTATTGAGGCCTAGTGTGCTAATTCCTCCCACTTCCCTAGCGGGCTACTGGGGCATCATGGGTTGCTTTTATAGCGTGAATGCCTATCGGCCTATTGTGCCGCTATAATCACCATATGGAGGCGTCTCAGGATAATGTGCTCGGGGTTCCTTCGGGACAAGCCGGCTGTGTGTGGCGTGTGGGGTGTCCCCTACAAGTGTTGACAATGTGCGGGTTTGTGTACCTTGTGCCTAGCAGGTGCTTGCGCTGCAGCCTGGTTTACCAGCAGCTGGGCCTGCGCCACGTAAGGTTTCGCCTTCTCCCCCAATCTTAAATTTGACTCCCAGTGAGCTGCATACCAGTGGGGAGTCTCAGCCTGATGTGTCTACTAGACTGGCCAGTGTTGAAAAGTTGCTTGCTAATACTATGGCACATAAGGCCTCTGCTAAGAGGCGGCATTTGGCGCCTGATGTCACTCTTTTCCCTATGGAGGCTGAAGAGTTCTATCTGCTTATACCCCCCTGGAGGAAGGGGAATTGTTCTCTGACTCAGAGTCATCTGATGAACGGCCCAAGGGTTATGAGGATTCTGGCTCTGATCCCTGTTCCCCAGATGATACTGATAGGCTTTTGGCTGAGATTTTTGAAGTGCTTTCTATCTCTCCCCCAGCAGTGGCTCCTAAGCAGCAGGGGGAATTGTTTCATATTGGTAAGCCACGTTTAGAGTTCCCTGAACAATCTCATTTTAATAATCTCATGCTCAAAGAATGGGAGCGTCTTAGCAGGCTCCCTGGAGTCCCTAAGATTTGGGATAAGAGATATCCTTTTCCGGGGGGCGCTAGTGAGCAGCCGAGGAAGATGGCAGCAGCCTAGACCGGCTCCTCGCTGCACGGGGCTTTTACCTGCTCAAAAGCACCTTTTAAACAGCGGTTCCGGGCTGGTTGGGTCCCCGAGGACTCAGGGAAGACCCGCTGGCCACCAAGAGGGGAGAAAGTAACAGATCCTGCGGGAGCGCAGCTCGCCCTCACAGCACTTCCCGGATCCAAGATGGCGGCCGCGACCTGCGCACCTCAGACACTTACAGCCTGAGGGAGGAAAGCCTGCAGCCTGCTCGCCCCACGTGCGGCCCTGGAGTGGGGTCGGGGGCTGAGGGGAGAGAACCAGCAACAAGCCGGGCCACTCGCCGCGGGGAGAGGAGGACGGAGGTCGCCCTTACACAGTAAGCAGGGGCCCTGGGGAGAGACTTCCTTAATCAGGGAGGCCATTGTTAAAACGGATGGGGCGCAGGGAAAGGGGGAAGCCACCTACCACCCCTAGGCGCTCAGCACAATCAGCTAACTCTAAGATGGCAGCCTCATCCGGGCAGCAGCGCGAGCTGCACTCCCATCTCTCATCCTCACCCATACCATCCCCAGACCTACTGGACTCACAGCCAGATTCACAGCCAGAGCCCCAGCAGGTGACCCCGGACCCCTCCCCGGCCCAACAGCCAGACCCAGGCATCAGAGATGCAGAGCTCCTAGCAAAATTCCAAGCTGTGTTACACCAAGAGCTGGAAACAGCCACTAACAAGATCTCAGCCACATTTAAAGCTGAATTAAGAGATCTGAGAGCCCGCACCTCTAAACTGGAGCAGCAAGCGAGCTGCACCACCACTGTGCTTGAGGAGCATGAATCTGAAATCCAAAATTTTAAATCAGACCTCTCTCTGGCCCACCAAAAAATAGAGGACCTTGAAAACCGCTCTCGGCGCTGCAATCTGAGATTCAGAGGGTTACCAGAATCCATCATTGATCTAAAGACCACCGTGACAGCTTTATTGCAAGAGCTGACGCCGTCCATCCCTATTGAAAGGCTGGAGATGGATAGGATCCATAGAGCCCTGGGTCCACCCCGGGCAGATGGCCAGCCCAGAGACATTGTGGTCAAGTTCACATACTACAACACCAAAGAGGAAATCGCTCGAGCAGCCAGATTGCATCCCAATTTGACCTTTCAAACCCACAAGTATCAGGTCTACTCTGACCTGGCCCCAGCTACCCTGCAGCGGCGTCGCCAGCTGAAACCATGTCTCTCAATCCTGCAGTCACATCGAATCGCCTATAGGTGGGGCTACCCATTCAAATTGCTCTTCACTTATGGGGGCCGCACCCACATAGTAACATGCCTGGAGGAAGCTATGGAGACGCTAGACCACCTTAATCTGTCAGGACCCTCTGACCTCCCGCCTCCAATGGATCAGCCCAGGGAGCAGCGTCCCAGATCTAGCCGAAGGGACAAGAGAGCTGACGACCACCGACCCTACCCCACGTCTACGCCTTCCCGAGCGTCAAGAACCCGTCAGCTGGAGCCGGGGTGAGAACCACCCCTCCGCCATGCTCTTTTCCTCTTTTTTCTCTCCCTGACACAGGTGTGAATTGGCGTTGATCGGACACTCTGGGACACTTTGTTCGTTTGTTCCTCTCTCCCCACGGTTCTGAGAGATGGCACCCGTTTTCCCCCCTACCACGCTACCCAGGGTCATCGTCAGATAAGTCATGTTGCTGCGTTGCTGGTTTATAAATATTTTTCAGTGTTATTTACTTGCAGGTTTACACAGTACTGTTTTAGATGATCGGGCCTCTTCCCCCCCGCGGCGATGGCCTGACTGGGAGACCGGGTCCCTATGGGGCCATGGTCGACTTGGTGTTAGTGGGGCCGCCGTGGGACGGTCGAGGGCTGATCTAAATTGTTGGGGGATGCCCCCCCCTTGCTGAGGCCACCCCGACCCGAAAACCTGGTGCATTTCCAATGATGGCTCCACTTGGGACGCAATGTTTGGTTAAGCTTGCTAAATGTTCTAATTTACAAACCTTCCTTACGGCTGTGTCAGCACTATGGTCGCTCTTGGCCTCGCGGGAACATGCGCCTCGATTTGGGCGCTGACCCGAGGGAGCAAGAATGACCTAATGAGGGGCGATGACGGTACAATCTCCCCTCCTCCACGAGACCGTCGGCTATGTTATAATATGTTATTCAGTTATACTTTGCATGTTTTAAACTGTTAAATTTACATTAGCGCAGGCACTACCCCGTGCAGAGGCGACCCCCTTAAACCCCAGAGACTTCCGGCTGTGAGGTTCTTCCCCCCGGAAGGCAAACTACTGACCAATAAGTGGTCAGGATCCACATAACCCCTGTCCCCACCTGGTGAGGTACCCAGCCTAGGCTACCCACGAGGAGGGACTACGCTACTCTTCTGATTCCCATACGCCTACCCCTTCAGCTCATCACCGCCTTTACCCTTAGCGTACCCTCATACCCCCCCCCTCCATCCCCCTCCCTTCCTTTCCTTCTCTTCTTTTCTCTCACTAGCTCTCCCTTTTTCGGGATACTACCCCTCTTTTTTTTTTTTTTTTTCTTCTCTCTCTCTCCTCTCTCTAACAAAATGAGCCAGCCGCAGAACTCATTAGCTGGAGCCAACTTAAACTTCAAACTCCTAACACATAATGTCCAAGGTTTCAACTCGCAATCGAAGAGAACAAAGGCATTCCATAGTTATAAGCAAATGCAAGCGGATATTTTATGTCTTCAGGAGACCAGATTCTCGTCCGCAAGCTCCCCGCGATACCTGCACTCGCATTACCCAACATTTTTCACAGCATGCTTCAAGGAAAAGACCCGAGGGGTGTTAATAGCATTTAGGCGGAATCTCCTGTTCAGATGCGAGTCCCAGATTGCAGACCCAACGGGCCGCTACCTCATATTAGTGGGATTTTTGGATGACACTCTGGTAACAATTGTGTCTTATTATGCGCCCAACACCCACCAGACCAATTTCTTCTCTCACCTGATGCAAAAGGTCAGGGAGCATGGGAAAGGAATGATAATCATGGCTGGCGACTCCAATATTACTCTAGATCCAAAATTGGATAGGTCGGGCCCACAAGGCAGAAGTCCCTCATCTACCCCCCAACCCACCCAGCACCCCCCACACCGAATCAACACGCTGCTCAAGGAAGCATCTCTAGTAGATGCTTGGCGCGAGCTGAATCCAAAAGCAAGGGACTATACCTTCTATTCCAACCCCCATGACTCATTCAGCAGAATAGATCATATCCTGGTGACACAGGCTCTAATCCCCTTGGTTCAAAAATGCCAAATATTATCAGCTCCCTGGTCGGACCACACACCGGTTCTGATGGGTTTTAGTACTACACCCCCAACCCCTAGACCATTTAAGTGGAGGATCAACGATTCATTGCTTTCACATAAAGACACCCAAGAGCAGGTCCTTCAATCTATAAAAGCCTATTTTGTAACTAATAAGGGCACAGCCTCGGCAGTGAGCATTTGGGAAGCCCACAAGGCAGTGATGAGGGGCAATCTTATTGCAATGGCCTCGGCCATCAAAAAACGCAGAAACGACAATGTGGCCCGACTCACTGCACAGCTAGAACAACTGCGAAAGGACTGGGTCGCGAGACCGACGAGAGAGCTTAAGAAAAAGGTGGATGCGCTCAGCATCCAGCTTAATATGGCATTGGATGAGATGGCAGAGAAGAGACTTAGATGGGGCAAACAGAGGTACTACGCGAGAGCCAACAAGCCTGACACTCCCCTGGCTAATAAACTGCGATGCTCATGGCCGCGGCAGTCTCTGATCTCGCTTAGGACCCCTGAGGGGAACCTTACAGCTAACCCTCTCAAGATCATACAAATATTCAGAAATCTGCTAGGTAAACTTTATAAACCTCCCCATGTGTTCCCCCAAGAGGAAGCAGCGGAATTTCTAAACTCCGTCTCGCTCCCCAAGCTGCAGGATGCCCATAAGGCGAGTCTTGACGCAGACATTACAGTCTTGGAGGTGCTTGGGGCCATTAAGAGCCTTAAGACATCCAAAGTACCCGGACCAGACGGATTCTCAGCCCTGTACTTCAAAAAATATGCCACAGAACTGGCTCCACACCTGACGGCCATGTTCAATTCCCTTACAGACCAGGGTTCTCTACATCAGTCATCATTGGAGGCCTACATTAGTATGATTCCGAAACCCGATAAAGACCATTCAGATGCACAAAATTACAGGCCAATTTCTCTACTTAATGTGGATGTGAAAATCTTGGGGAAGGTCCTGGTTACCAGAATTAATAGGTTCCTGGGCACCTTGATTGGGAAGGATCAGGTGGGTTTTGTCCCATGCAGACAGGCACCAGACAATATCCGTAGACTGGTCCACCTGATTGAGCTGGCTCAACAAAGAGATATCCACAGCCTTTTGTTGTCCCTGGACATACAAAAGGCTTTTGACTCCCTCTCATGGGACTACATGCACTGCGCTCTCCAGAAATGGGGCTTCGGCGACAACTTTCTGGCCTGGATTAACTCTATTTATTCCTCCCCCTCAGCTAGAGTGCAATACAATGGTTACCTTTCTGAGCCAATCTCAATAGGTAGAGGCACCCGGCAGGGATGCCCGCTCTCCCCGGTGCTGTTCGTGCTAGCATTGGAGCCCTTAGCCCTTGCTATTCGGGCAAACCCGAATATAAAAGGCATTGAAATGGCGGGCTATCACCATAAAATGTGTTTGTTCGCCGACGACGTCTTGTTGACCCTTTCGCAGCCCCACACTTCGTTACCTAATTTGCTCCAGCTTCTGGAAACCTTTTCAAGGATTTCGGGTCTCAGGGTCAATAAAGAGAAATCGGTGGGGCTCAATTTAAACATTCCCGCCCCAGCTCTGAATGCTCTCCAGTCCAACTTCCCATTCCGCTGGGCTTCGGGAGCCTTGTCTTACCTAGGCGTCAAGATTACGCCACGATATCAATCTCTGTATCAGGCAAATTACCCCCCCCTTTTTGGTAGATTGAAGGCGATGCTAGACACTTGGCGTGGCCATGAAATCTCCTGGATCGGGAGGGTCAATGCCATAAAAATGACCTTGCTTCCGAAGCTCCTGTATCACTTTAGAACTCTCCCGGTGTATATACCGCAATTTCAGCTTAAGAGCATGCAAAATAGCGTAATGAAATTTATATGGGGGAGGACAAGACCGAGAGTTGCTAAAGCTACCATGATTAGGCATAGGAAGGAGGGAGGCCTGGGGGTCCCATGTATTAGCAAATATTATCAAGCAGCCCAGATAGGGCAGCTTCAGCAGCTACATGTCCAAACGGAGACGCCTCTGTGGGTGGCGTTAGCGGCCTCATCGTGCGACCCAGCCCCGGTTGACAGTTTGATGTGGCTGCCGCCCCAACACAGACCGCAAATCCTGTGCCCCATTCTGAACCATTCTCTTCGGATCTGGGATGGGACGAAATATTCCGGGAACTTAATCTCCCCTCACCTCCCACTAATACGAATAACTAAGAACCCGATGTTTCCTCCGGGGTTAGATCCCAGAGCGTTTAGTTGGTGGGAGCGTGTAGGGATCAGCAAACTTTACCACCTCCTGCTCAGAGGCGAGATTATCCCCTGGCCCGCACTGCAGGAAAGGGAGAATGCTCCGCCGTCAGAGCAATTCCGGTACATGCAACTCCGTCACTGGATTGCGCCCCTGCTAAAAAATAAGACGGAAACCTCGGACATGACCCCTTTCGAGAAATTGTGCACGCGAGGGACCCCCGCAACGGGCCTGGTGTCCACCATCTACTCGAGCCTTGTAACATTACCCACTAACTCAAGACATGGATACATGGCCAGATGGGAGGCCGATCTGGGTCTGGTCAGGGATAGGAGGGACTGGGCAGCATACAAGATGCTCACCAGGTGGTACTTGGTGCCCGCGCGCATAGCCAAGGCGGTCCCGGGCTATCCCGCTCACTGTTTTAGAGGCTGTTCTGTGGAAGGTTCTGTCCTACATATATGGTGGGAGTGCCCGAAGGTTAAGAGATTCTGGTCGCGAGTTTTTGGTCTCCTGAGTACTCTCCTACAAACCCACATACGCCAGGACCCTTGGGTGGCATTGTTGCAGGTGAAACCGGAGGGTGTTAATAGAGCCCAGCATGCCCTGCTTACCCAACTTATGCTAGCAGCTAAGTTAACGATTGCCAGTTCCTGGAAGAAGCCGGGAATCCCTTTCCAGGCAGTAAAGGACAGGCTTAATGGCATCTTGATTAATGAGAAATTGACTAGCATCCTGAGGGACTCGCACGCTAAATTTATCAAAATATGGAAGCCTTGGGTGGACTATGCCTACCCGGAAGTGTGTAATGCTTTGCTACAATGAGCAACGATCTGGCTCCTCTCTCTTCTCTCCTTTCTCTTTCCTCTTTCTTTCCTTTATCTCCTTTACCTCCCTCTTCCCTTATTGTCTTAGGCCACCCTACCTCAGTCGTCCTCCCCCCCCCCACACCCCCTTTATCCCACATCCTTCTCCCCGCCCGGCTTAGCGCTTAGCAACGTTTGTTTTGGACCTCTGCACGCACTGGGTTTCGGGCGGGGGGTCAGGATCCAGCGCAGCGACCGCTAATTGAGCTAAGCCTTTGGGCCGACGCGTTGGCAGCGAATGGACGGTTAAGTTGTGCAGATGCATATACTATGTTGGACATACTAACTGATCTTCTGTCTTGCTTTACTATGTACCTGTTCAAGACTTGGATGTCTATCTGTTGTACAACAACTGTGTGCCATTGTCATTTGATATCTTTGTAACAAGTTAAAAAAACTTATAAAAATTCTAATAAAAAGATTGAAACAAAAAGAGATATCCTTTTCCTGCTGATGTGGTAAAACGTTGGTCATCCCCTCCAGAAGTGGATGCCCCAATTCTGGGTTTGTCTAACACCTCTGTCATGCATTCCCCTGACTCTACTACCTTGAAGGATAGTGAGGACCGGCGTACTGATCAGCTTGCTTCCCATGCCTTTGCCTGTGCTGCGCTCGGTTTGTGCCTCTGCCATTACAGCTGTGGCTATTAGGACTCTGCTTAAAAGTGTCCTAGATGGAGCTCCTGATCATGTTTCTAGTGAAGAGTATAATGCACTCTCGCGTTGTGAGGTATTTGTTGCTTATGTCCTTTCTGCCTTGGATGATACCATTAGGATGTGTGGCAGAGCCTCTGCCTTGGTGGTGGCTATACGCCGCTCGGTTTGGCTGCGCCAGTGGCCAGCTGACAGCGCTGCCAAGAAGGCTCTCACTGGTTTTCCCTTCAAAGGCCTACGTCTATTTGGGAACCGCCTGGACCTGTTTGCTAAGGGAGGCAGGTTACCCCAGCGCAGAAGGCAGTCTCGGCCCTTTTGGGCCTGGGCTCCTTTTCTTCCCCCTACCGTGGATCCAGAACGGGGAGAGGGGTCTCCTTTACTGGGGCCCGAGGAGATTTCTGGGGTAGGGGCAGAGGAAATGGACGCTCTGGCCCATCCTGGGGCTCCAAGCCTAAGCTTTCCCCCAAGCCCCCTCAGGCATGAAGGGGTGCCCTCACCCATCCGAGTGGGGGGACGGCTTCAACTCTTTGCTCATGTCTGGAGGCTTCATGTCTCAGACAGGTGGATTCAGGAGGTAGTGTCCTCCGGTTACAAGATAGAGTTTGCTGCCTGGCCACCCCCAAGATTCATCAGATCCCGGATGTCTCAGGACCCCATGTCAGCTCAGGCTCTGATTCTGGCTGTGCAAAGCCTTCTGGAGCTGGGGGTCATCTGTCAGGTCCCCTTAAGAGAAAGGGGCAAGGGTTTTTATTCCAACCTTTTCACCAGGCCCAAAAGAGATGGGTCAGTCAGGCCCATCCTGGACTTGAAGATCCTCAACAAATTTGTCAGATGCTGGCGCTTTCGCATGGAAACTCTGTGGAAGTCAAGGATGCTTACCTTCATATTTCCATCTTTCCAGGTCATCAAAGATTTCTCAGGTTCGCTCTGGGGGATCAGCACTACCAATTTGTGGCATTGCCCTTCGGTCTCACTTCAGCTCCCAGAGTATTCACCAAGGTGCTGGCAGGAGTGATGGCTCTGCTCAGGTCTCAGGGCATTCGCGTTCTGCCCTATTTGGACGACATTCATATCACTTCTCAGTCCCTCCAACAGGCAGCTGGATACTCAGTGGGTAGTGTCCACCGTGGAGTCATTTGGCTGGGTGATCAACCATCCCAAATCTTCCCTGTCTCCCTCCTTGGTGATGCCATTTCTGGGAATGAATCTGGATACAGTTCAGGCAAGGATTTTTCTTCCTCAGCAGAAGGCGGGCAGTCTGCTAGTGCAGGTTCAGTTTCTTCTATCTTGCCCTCATCCCTCCACCAGGCAGGGAATGCAGCTGGTGGGCCTGATGGTGTCGTGCTTCGAGGTGGTTCCTTATGCCCAGTTTCACATGATGCCTCTGCAACTCCACCTCTTGTCAGTATAGGACAAGGATCCTGCGTCCCTGGACCAGGCCCTTGTTCTGTCCCCCCCCCAGCCAGGCGGTCCTTCTTGTGGTGGCTGGACTCCAGGAACCTATTGGCGGGCGGATCCTTTATGGCCCCCTGCTGGGAGACGGTCACCACGGATGCCAGTCTGACAGGTTGGGGGGCTTCTGGAAGTCCCTACAGTTCCAAGAGCGGTGGGGCCCTCAGGAGGCTGGAACTGAGGGCGGTCAGGTTGGTTCTGGCTCACTTGACCCAACACCTTCGGGGCCGGCCTGTTCAGGTACGCTCGGACAACCAGACGGCGGTTGCCTATGTCAATCACCAGGGAGGGACCCGGAGCAAGGGGGCCCTCAAGGAAGTGTCTCTGATCCTGTCCTGGGCGGAGGACAATGTTCCCTGCATCTCAGCTGTGTACATTCTGGGGGTGGAGAATCTGCAGGCAGACTCTCTGAGCAGGGTGACCTCTCGCCTGGGAGAATGGTTCCTCAGCGACAGGGTGTTCCACTCTCTGTGTCACCGTTGGGGTCAGCCAGATGTGGATCTGTTTGCTTCCCGTCACAATCACAAGCTCCCGGCCTTTGTCTCCCTGTCCCAGGATCCTCTGGCCTTGGCCACAGATGCTCTAGCAATGTCATGGCAGGACTTTCAGCTTCTGTATGTCTTTCCCCATTCCCCCTGTTGGGCAGGGTTCTGCGCAAGATAGCTCAGGAAGGGGTGCCAGCAAACCTGGTGGCTCCCGGGTGGCCAAGAAGAGTGTGGTTCGCAGACATAGTGCAGCTGGCAGTAGATCAGTACGATCTGCCCAGGGTTCCAGACTTACTCACTCAGGGACATTTATGCCATCCCAATTTACAAACGCTGGCTTTGACGGCCTGGCTGCTGAAACTTCCATATTGATGGAAATGGGGCTGTCTGCCTCTGTTGTAAACACCATGATTAGGGCAAGGAAGAAGTCTTCTTCCATTTACTATAGGGTTTGGCATGCCTACATTGACTGGTGTGAGTCTAGGTCTCTTCCCTGTCGTGTGTTCTCTATTGCCAGGATTCTGGAGTTCCTTCAACATGGTTTGGATCTGGGGCTTCAACTCAGTACTCTGTAGGGTCATGTCTCTGCCCTGGCTGTTTTCTTCCAAAGATCTTTTGCTCAGCATTCTCTGATCAGGACCTTTTTCCAGGGGGTTACTCATGTGCGTCCTCCACGTAAGCCTGTGTTGCCTGTCTGGGACTTGAACTTGGTCCTTTCTTCCTTGCAGGGTGCTCCCTTTGAACCTGTGCAGGAGGCTGCCTTGGCCATTCTTACTCTCAAGGTTGTCTTTTTGGTGGCTATCACTTCTGTTAGGCGTGTTCTGAGTTGGCGGCACTTTCCATCCAGCCCCCCTACTTTGAGAGACACCAGGACAAGGTGGTGTTTTGCTTCAAGCCAGATTTTCTGCCTTTCATCTTCATCAGGATATTGTTTTACCTTCCTTGTGCTCTAATCCTAGTAACGCTAAGGAGAGGGTTTTGCATTCCTTGGATGTGGTCAGGAATCTGAAGTACTATCTGGTGGCTACTGCACCTTTCAGGAAAACTGATGCTCTTTTTGTGGTCCCTTCTGGTCCTAGGAAGGGTTTGGCTCCTGCTAAATCTACTATCAGCAAATGGATCCATCAGGCTGTGATTCAGGCCTACACTGCTAAGGGGAAGAATCCTCCCTTCCGCCTTACTGCTCATTCCACTCGTGCTATTGGTGCCTCTTGGGCTTTTCAGCATCAGACTTCTGTTGAACAAGTTTGCAAGGCCGCTACTTGGTCTTCTGTTCATACCCTTTCCAAGTTTTACAAGGTTGATGTTAGGGCCTCAGCTGATGCTGCTTTTGGCTGCAAAGTTCTGCAGGCGGCAGTGGTCTAAACTGTCTGCTGTTACCTTTGGGGATCCCACCCTACTTTACGGACAATGCTATTGGATGTCCCAAGAGTAAGGAGTAAAGAATCTTATCTGGAGCAGGACATACTGTATACTAAGAATAATACAATTCTGTGATTACTCACCTGTAGAATTGGTATTATGAGTATACAGTACGCCCTGCTTTCACCCCACCCTTGGTTTTCATTATTCTTAGATCCCCTGTATGGTGATTGTTATCATTGTTGGTTTAGTTAATGGATGGTTATGTTATCATTCTCCCGGCTTCTTGTTAACTGCTTTTCAATACTGGGGATTTGTGGGAGGTCCCAGGTATTTGAGGGGCCGGGAGGAGCCAATTTCGCTGTCTCTGCAGTCTAGCACCATCTGGCAGAGCAATACCCAAAAGTAAAGAATCTTATCTGGAGCAGGACGTACTGTATACTCATAATACCAATTCTACAGGTGAGTAATCACAGAATTGTATTTTTAACAAGTAAAAATCTCCCCTTTTTCATTTTGTTATGTTCAAAGCTAAAGCAATTGGCGCTTCGCATCCTGTTAAAGTGCCATATTCAAAGTTTCTTATGTATCCAGAAGACCTCTTTGTTGTGGGCCTGCCTGATGGAGTTTCGTTTCGTCGTCCAACTTGCTTAGGAATCACAAAACTCAGGAAGATATTGGAAAAGAGTAATGACATCCATTTTGTTATAAAAAGGTAATATTAAAAATGACTCTCCATTTACCATGCCAAGCTTTGTGCAGAAGAAGGAAAGTCTAAACTCTTACTGTATCTCTTTAGCTAAAACTGTTGGGGTACTAGTATGTAAAATGTTTATAAAGCAACATGGGGAGCCTTATTTATGACGCATCAGCACCACACAGTGCCACTTTTCTTTTTGAAAACGGATTGAAATTTGAGACAACAATCGGGCTTATCTTTAGTATAACTGTAAGAATGTAATATTTGCACGCAAATATCCTTTTAGTTAGGGAAAGAATGATTTGCATATAAACACTTGCTTTGCATTTTCTAGGCCGGAACTAATTTCTGAGGGACTTAAGAACTGTATTCAAAATGGCAATGCCACCATGCGTAAGTTGGTTCATAAAAGCTTTCGGTTTAATAAGTGTTAATATAGATATGAAAGTGCTTAACCTCCAACTTTCCACAGAATTATAAAATGCATTAACCTACCTATAGAGATCCTGTAAGATTTGGAATCTGCTCGGAAGTCACATAGCTTAACAGGTTGATATGGTAAACATGTTTTCAGTATGAACTTTTTATTGCCTTGAGATAGTCACCCAGACCCAGAACTGCAGCCCTGGGCCAGTGGGCTAATAGACCAGCGAAATATGTATTTACTCTTTTGCAGTCCTACGTGTGCCCATTTTTTTAATAGCTCCACGAATGTCTTTGTTCCTCATTTTTGTTTTTTAACTGATTAGATTAAATGGACAACCACCATATCATTCTGCATAAAACAACTCTCGTTACTGTTTCCTAATTAGGTGGTGAAGCATAGTGCAAGAAAGTGCTATAAAAAATGATGAGATGAGTATAGTTTGAGATGGGTGTGTTTTTTTTTTTTTTTTTAATTTTTAGTGAGTGACTTGCAGATTAACTCAGATGCAGCTAGAAAACTAAAGACAGCACAAATGATGCTTCTTTTCTCTAAATGCCAAGTGAGCACAAATCGGATACATAAGGTGGAGGAACAACAATGAGGGGCCCTCCTGACCATGTGGACTGTGCTGTTGCACCCTCTATAGTTTTAGCCCTGGCCTCCCCTCAGCCTGTCAGGGTTGTGAGAGCACGTTCTGCCCCGCCAGTGGCTGCGCAAACCATGACCCATGCCATTCTGCATCCGTGTGGACTGGGGATTGTCTGTGTACAACTGTGTCAAGCTGACCTCCTCTGCCCTCCCTTAAGGAGGTGCGAAACGTCCGATTCGATCCTGGGGTCACAGTGATGTCAGACGGGCCTGCATGTTACGATCTTTTACATAGAAATTATCTTCGTGATAACCCAATGATTTCATCAATTCCATAACCCGTGATTACACCCTAGGAGTTGCTATGATTTTACACATCTTGTACTATCTTTCATTTGTTGCTCATTTGACCACAAATGAGGAGCCAAACATCTCTTGCTTGTGGCCATTTTTCTTCCACCTTACACATACTCATTACTCTCTGCAATGTGAAATGAAACATCAGTAGATTAAAATCATGTGATTCTTATTTTCAATGTTTCAGGAGCCAGCGAGGGGGACTGTCAGAATTCAGTATCCGATGAAACAAAAATGCCAAGCTTTCAAGGTAGGGATAGATATCTAAGAATACACAATTTCCTAAACATAAAAACAGAGGAAAGGAGGGCAGAACAGTCAAGTTACAAACAATATTTCACTGTTTTCATATTTGCTCACGTTTTCTTTAATGGCATCTTAGTCCAGAATGTTTAGGTGCTATGTAAAAGCCGGAAGTTTGATTGTTGCAGGCGCGTCTATTCATTGGTTATTAGAAGTGAGGTTCAGGAAACTATTTGTCAGGAAACCCATATCACGTAGTCCTGGTTGACATAATTTTCGCTGGAATCATGTGGTGCATCTTCATTAATACAGGTCCAATGACCTGGACCAGCTGTGGGACTCGTTCACTGACCCCAGTAAACGGAACACTACCAGCCCGTAATAACTGCCACTAGGCCAGTCTTTTGGCAGGTTTATATCAAGCCAAAAGGCAGCCCTAGTAGCGTATCTTATAACCAAGGAAAAACAGACATGTAGGCCTGCTGGAATCCTGAGGTCTGAGCCCTAGATCTTCATTCACGGGTTTGACAATCCCCCTCTGGCTCTTTGGGAGGCGTTGCAGCCCCACCACGTTAGTCATCAGCTAAAAAAGCTTCTAAAATATATTATAGAGCTGGTAAGTGTTAGAACCCTGGTTCAGGTGTCAGGTGCTGCATACCTAATGGCATCCAACACTGCTGTTCTGGATCTGAGTTTTCCATAACTTGGTCCATACCCCCCTCTAGGACAATAAGAGGTATACATATGCGGCCGTTACCATTTGCAGTTTCTATACAAGTCATCGGAATATGAGCAATCTCATAACCTCAAACTTCATAATTCTTTTTAAAAATACTGGCTCCGATGTGAATGGGCTTTGAGCTTGAAGTTTCCCATGAGTTCAAGCACACAGCAGGGAGTATCCTTCCAGCCATCACTGTGGCCAACAAGGACCCTGTGCATATCTGAGATGGAATTTTATATATATATATATATATATATATACCGTATATATATTTACATCATATTCCAGTGAATGCACACACTTGACTGTAGATATACATTTGACAGTTTGCTCTCCTTGTCTGCCTGTCAGCAGTTACAACTCTCTTGCCTCCATGCAGCTTAAATAGGCTCTGCCAGCAGCTTTGCAACAAACAAACACCCATGCAGTACAGTAAGGTAACTTTCATCTCTCAAGCAAATCACAGCATCCAGAAAAAAACATGGAATTCAAGAGAAAGTGGGCACTCCACCAAGCTCATAAGAAAATATATAAATCATTTTATTATGTGTCACCAATAAATCTAAAAATTACATACAACACAGATACACAAGACGTTTAAAAAACACCAAATTATGACCACTGGGTAAAGATAAGGAAATATGGTGGAACAATAGAAATCAATCCATGCAATATGGTTATTCCAATACACAATAAATATATCTAAGTATATGTATATACAAAAAAAAAATACTGGCGGAAAAATACACTACAATAATTATATAACAAAGAAAATCTACAAATATTGGGCAAGCTAACCTCTACTACCCCTTTAAAGAATTTTTTAAAACCTTGATAAAAGACATTATATCATCTTAAAACACACGTGTATAAATATATGTAAGTGCCAAATCCCTAAAGTGCTTAAAGTCGACCAACACCCAGGATTTTGACTATCCTGGGTATTGGTCCACTTCCGCGGGGTACCACGATCGGGGGTGCCCCGCTGTGTGAAACCCCCCAGAAAGCCCCCAAAACTCACCTCTCCCCGCTCCCACGTGGCCGCGCCGTCCAATCGGCGCCGACGGACAAGCTGATTGACAGCGACGGACAAGCAGCTTGCCCGTCGGCGCCTCCCGCGCGTCACTCTTGACGTGTGCGCGCCCATTCAGAGACGGCCGGCGCGGGCGCACGCACATCTAGAGGAGCGCGAGTGAGGCGGCGGCGGCGGAAGCAGCGGCTGGAGAGGTAAGGTTTTTCGGGGGTTTTGGGGGGTTTACACCCCGCGGGACATCCCGATCTCGGATGTCCCGCGGTGTGTGAGGTGATCGACCCGGGAATCTTATAGATTCCCGGGCCGATCACCTCAGGGTGTTGGTCCACTTTAACCACATAAATAAACTATTACCCCTAACAATCAATAAAGACTAAAGTGCTAAGTGCAATTCACCAAACCATCACTGATATACATATAAGTCAGCTATCTCCAATACACAATAGATTGCAAAACAATCATATTAATCAAACATCACAAAGAACAAAGGTAAATCAAATAGCGCCATGTACAGCTGAATGCACCCCAAGTGGTCACACTGCTGCCCTGGACATTAAGATGATTTAATGTCTTTTATCGAGTTTTAAAAAAATTCTTTAAAGGGGTAGTAGAGGTTAGCTTGCCCAATATTTGTAGATTTTCTTTGTTATATAATTATTGTAGTGTATTTTTCCGCCAGTATTTTTATTTTGTATATACATATACTTAGATATATTTATTGTTTATTGGAATAACCATATTGTATGGACTGATTTCTATTGTTCCACCATATTTCCTTATCTTTACCCAGTGGTCATAATTTGGTGTTTTTTAAACGTCTTGTGTATCTGTGTTGTATGTGATTTTTAGATTTATTGGTGACACATAATAAAATGATTTATATATTTTCTTATGAGCTTGGTGGAGTGCCCACTTTCTCTTAAATTCCATGTTTTTTTTCTGGATGCTGTGATTTGCTATTTCTTTGGAATTCATTGTGCACCCACCTGAGGATCATATTATTTAGTGTTGCCCTTACGGCTATCTACGTCATCTTTCAAGCAAAAGGAGTTTCCAGCATGGTCTGACCCACAGAGAAGGTTAAAACGTAACTAAAGCAGCATTACCAAGCCTCCACAAAGCGGTCCTTCACTCTGAATAAGAGTCTATCTTATATGTTTCCCACACCCTGTACATACAGATTGTCCACATTAAAAATCATCCTACCTGCATCTATTGCATGTTATGAGCCTTTAAACATCCAAGATGGCTGATTATGGAAGCCGCCATCTTATCAGGCAGCCTGCAAACAGGAAGTGCCTCCTGACTGTGCTGCTCTGCATTCTGGGACTGCTGACCTTTACCTGACCCCAGCTCTGCTCTATCTGAGCAAAGCACAGCTATAATCTGCCCCCCTGTACCTTATCCCACTCTCCTCTCCTCAGTAAGTGTGATGCTTCTGAGTCAAGATGGCGGCGCCCGTATCCTAAATTCCTGAACAGAGTTGCAGCCCAGTTGGGGAAAGAATAATAAGAAAGTGACTAAAAACTTAAAATTTATTGATTTTAGATGCTGGGGAAACTTATTTTAAAAGTTTGGGCTTTTCATTAAATCACGCTGAAGGTCCGGTTTAACTCCTCTGGCCAGTGGACCGGCCCAGAGGAGTTCGGCAATGAATAAGGCCCAACGAGGTGAATTGTATGTCTAATTGTATGTAATAGAAGCCAGAGGCGAGTTGAGAAACGATGGTCCTGCCAAGTAGCGGGCAAACCAATCAGATCACTCCAGAATAGAAGGCCCTGCCCATTGAGCCAGCCGCCCGGATCAAAGGCCAGTGAGATAAGATGGGCCCGTCCAGTATACAGACTAACCAATCCAAGCATCCTCAGCAGGATTTCCTTTTTCAAGTCTCTCAAAGAGATCTCTTCTTCCTTTGTTGCTGTCACATCTTTCCAGAGCTCAGGCGGTTTAAATGTACAGGAAGTGAGCACAAGGGTTTCAATGAGAGATGCTGGATTTGATGTAACTGTAATGCAGGTATTAGACATCACATGCACACATTTCATGTTCATCTTTCCTTTCTAGAGAATTATGATGCCAGACTTTCACGAATAGACATTGCCAATACTCTGCGAGAACAGGTCCAGGACCTCTTTAATAAGAAATATGGTAAGTGAACATAGGCATGATTACATGTTACCCAATAAAACTAACCATAGTTTCACCTAAGCATGGCACATGCCGGTCAACATCGATATAGGCTTATATTGATATTGGCCCAGCAACTGAAAATCACCCAGGTGCTGAATCACTTCCAAGATAGATATTGAAATGAATGGCAATTTTCTCCAAAAAAGTAGTTGAGTTTTCTCACCTGGTGCTGAAACCACCCTTTCTTTTTTTAGACACAACCATGTAGTTTCATGTAGCCAGGTTTACACTAGTAATATCAATAACATTTTCTTTTATTTCCTAGGTGAAGCTCTTGGGATTAAATACCCAGTACAAGTACCCTATAAGCGCATTAAGAGTAATCCTGGCTCTGTAATAATAGAGGGGATGCCCCCGGGGGTCCCATTCCGTAAGCCCTGTACCTTTGGATCACAGAATCTAGAGCGGATATTAGCAGTAGCAGACAAAATCAAATTCACAGTTGCAAGGTAAACCAATGTTAAGGTTATTATTTACTAGCTAGGAATTGTGAAATATGATATAATGGCAACAAGGCCATGATTGTAATATTCTGTATGGTTTATATTTCAGGCATTTTCAGGGATTAATACCTAGACCAGGTAAGTCATTTGCATTTGTCATACTAATGGCAAAAAAACATAAATTATCTGTGACAAATTAGGACAGGCTTTGGAAATAGGAGCAACCTCCTCATTACAGAAGAAAAACTATTTGAATATACTATGCACTGATTTTAATTATCTCTTCTCATGCTTATGTTTTGGTTGTGAAATAGTGTAGGTTACCTCGCTAAAGCTAGAATTTAATCACATGGCTGTAAATTAAAGTAGTGTACTGTAATAGGAGTAAGTAAGCTTTAAAATGCATGCTTTGATAGTGACTTGCATTACCAAGCACTATGCAAAGTATTGAGTGGTGTAAAGCTCATCGCCACCACTAAACCCTATGTGGGTTTGGATTGCCAGGTGAAGGTTTCCCGACTGACTGTATTGTGCCAGCTGTAAAGTTGGTGGGGGAGGGATAAAGCTTTGCTTTTTTCCAAAACCTGGCCTAGGCTCTTTAGTGCCAGTAGAGTAGAGATGCTCAACCTTTAGATAAGCGTGGGCCACTTAAATGATTTGGAACCTGGTCGCGGGCCACAGTGAGTAGGTTCAGAATGTTTTCATTTGGAATAACATAATTACGTTTTTCTATTGTCTACAACAACCACGTTACCCACTATCTTCACACACTCTACTCATATGTCCTCCACCACATTTCCTACATTCATATGTATTCATCCCCACATGCTAGCAATACACATGTCATGGCTTAGCACTTTGAACGTATGGGTCTGTTATTTATATCCCCCTACCCCATCAGTCGCACATCTTAACCATGTTCCCAATGCTCAATTCATCTAAGCTCTTACCAATGCTAAGTATTCCATTATTATAGAAAAAAACAATGTATTTTTCTAAAGATGTCACCCAGTTGTGGTGTTGTACAATCAATGTCACCACATTCCTCCCAAGCCAGCGCTGTCACCTCTGTTTGCCAATGTGCCCCTCCTGTACGCTCTGTGCAGTCGGCCATCTTTAATGTAGCCCTATTTAACTACCTTTACATTTCCGTTCTATTTTACTCCTACCACTTTCCCCCTCAGCAGTTTGGGGCCACATCAGATGGCTCTGAGGACCCCAGGCCCCAGGTTGAGCACATGTGCAGTAAAGGGAACTTATAGCAATCTTTTCTTTCTTCAAATACAGCTGAATCACCCAAATGTGCTGCTCCGCTTTTCTGTAGCTACATTTCAAGCTTTTTTCTATTTAAGCTGCACCAGGCTGTGTGGGGCACACACAGCATTCCCTGTCTCTGCTTCTTGGTCAGCTTGTGTGTCTCTTCTTCTTCAAACAAAAAAAAAATAATGTTGTTGGTAGGCTGGTGAAAGAGTGAGAACACAGATACACAGACATTCAGATGCAACCACCTCCAATTTGGGGACGCATGAGTAAAACATTCCCAGTTATGGCCTCACGTAGACACAGAGAAAATGCAAACATACCTGAACAGGGGATGAGAAATTACCAGCAACACTTGTCTTGACACATCAGGCTACCATGTATGCTTACAGCGTACACTAATTAAAAAAATGTTTCAACTGTGAGAACCACTTGGGTACGGCCCTCTTCTGCTCCAGGATAACCGTGTAACAGTGCACACAGCAAGGTCCATAAAGACATGGCTGGGTGAGTTGACTGATACACATCAAACACCTTTGATGAGAACTGGAACAGAGATTGCGAGCTAGGCCCTTTAATCCAACATCAGCATATGACCTTACCAATGCTCTTGTGGATGAATGGGCAGACACATTCTAAAATATGGTAGAAAGCCGTCCCAGGGGAGTGGACGCTGTTTTACCTACATTACAGAAGTTTATTCCAACAAGTGCAAATACAAGGGATATAAACTGCATCCCATTCTAAATGTATAGGAATTAATATACAAATACATTTGTCCATATGGTGTAGTATTCATTATTGCACATAGATTTTTTATTCCAGCCTTGCAAGCTGTTGTGTATCATGAACTATTTGTGTTCTTTCCCTACAGTGTAGAAATGATTTAACAAAGCTGTTTTGCTAAAACTCTTGTATGTGTACTTGGCAGATGTGATGTGAAATGTTCACATATCACATATTTTTTCTTCTGCTCACTGGGACTATTAGATATAATATATGAACTGCATTATTTGTACCTTTATAGCCACAAGTTTACGGTGATGTTATTTTTCCCCCACTTAGACGACGAAGATGCCAACAGACTAGGAGAAAAGGTTATTCTACGGGAACAAGTTAAGGAGCTGTTCAATGCAAAATATGGTTAGTCTAAACCCTGTAATTCATCTAGTAATGGCCTGCCTCAGTTAAAGTTGCAGTTTAATGTTTGTATTTTGAAATTCAGCTAATTTACAGTGAATTCTTTTTGCTGCAGGAGAAGCTCTGGGATTGGGACGCCCAGTACTTGTACCCTACAAGTTAATCAGGGACAACCCTAACTCTATAGAAGTCACTGGACTGCCAAATGATATCCCCTTCAAGAATCCAAATGCGTATGACATCACACGGTTGATAAAAATCATGAGAGCACGGGAGAATATTCATATGGTTATAATAAACCAGTTACAGTAAGTATGCTGCAATCAAGGAGCAAGGGGCCGAGCTTTCTTTTATAAATGGCAAATTTGTGCTAACCTTTAAAGGGTAATTCCACTTTCGATTGCATTTTTAAATGTTTCCATTATAGTGTGGCAAGATGATGTCATCAATGTGCTGAGCTTATCTGTTATTTTTTTATTTTCCATTTGTTTGCAACTCTGTGTTATAAAAGAAAACATTTTTCGATAACAACAATGCTTTTACCTTAGCTATGTACACCAAAGTGGTGATTTTGAGTACATAGCATAGACTTCCTCACTCTAGCTTACTAATCATCTGATTGGCTAATGCATGGATTAACCCATTCTGCTGAAATTCAGCTTCTTCAGTTTGGAACAATTACAGTCTTGTGTTCCAGTAGCAAGGTTTGATGGCCGCGTTCTCAGCTGGATAGGTCATTAGGCTGCTTAGACTTAGCCAAAGCTGCTAAAGAGTTTGCAGGTTACATTGGAAGAATTGTGGGACTTGTAGTCTATGTGTTTTACTCAAGGTCATTAAAACCACTCCCACTGTAACAAAACCGAGTCCCAGAAATGCAACAGCATGGTGATAAGTAATCCATAGGTGAGGCAGCACAAGCCTAACACAAATGTTTATTTTACATTCCAAAAGCGGAAAACAATAAGGCCGAACAGAACACCAAAAACATGCCAAAAAAGAGGAGTTCTTCTTTAATCTTCTTACCCCCCCCCATGCCTTAAATAGCAGAGGTCTTTTTAACAGGGCTAACCAGCCATGGGAAACAACATAGAAGGTTGACAACAGAAGAACATCTAGTCTGCTCTTATGTGTATACTGTATATACTCTTAATTTTAGGATAGATCTATACTTATACTAGGCATGTTTACATTCACTTACCATTGATTTGTCAACTAACATCTTATTCTATCCTTACATTTCTTCTTAAAAACACATCCCTCCTGAGCCTTATTAAATACTTTTACATTTAAAGCTTTCAATCATGTCTCCTCTTCTCCTTCTTTCCTCCAGAAATTAAGCTCTTTTCTAATAAGTTAAAAGCGGTCCAAAACCCACCCTGAAGTCTATGAGACTCCAGGACATGCTTACTCCCTCCCCAGGGGCATCCTTCTGTGTGACACCCCCTCAAGGCGCCCAGTAAACTCCCCTTCCCCCACAGCGCAGGCAACACTTGCATCCTTTCTCGGGTGTGCGTGGCTCTGCCTACCGCAACCGGGAACTCCTGATTGGACGAACAGCCACTCATGCACTGTTGGCTTGAGGAGAGGTGAGTTAGCTCAGGGTTCTGGGGGGTTTCAAACAGCGCATTTTAAGTCCTTCCACCATTTTTGTTGCCTGCATTTGGACCCGTTCTATTTGAATAATGTCTTTTTCTAGGTGAGGTCTCCAGTATTCTAGCTGTGACCAGTGAAATAAAAATATTGCTTTCAATTTCCAGTGATCTAGTTTCTTTAAATAATGTTAAAGTACAGTATATTTATCAAGTACATATTTTTGTAGTGTACAAACTAATGTGAAAAACATATTCTGTTTTCTTTTTTAACAGACCGTTTTCAGAACTCTGTATTGACCCAGCACCTCAGATACGTGAGTGAAACTGTTCTTAATGTAATCCATTTAAAAAACGAGGAAGTGAGGGTTTTTCTTTAGGGATATCTTTCACTAGAGCTATGTGACAACTTATTCCATTCTGGGAACCAGGAAGAGGTGAGTTTTGCAGCAATCCTGGGAAATACACACAGCGAGGTATCCAAAATAGGGACAAAACCCAATAAAGCCTTTAAGGTACTGTGAAGGCTAAGTGTAAATAGAAATGCTCGCTTACTTGCTATGTAGCCGATTCCTCCAGCTGTGTTTCTGAATAAAGCTTATATTGATGAGATTCAGACCCTCTTTTGTAAGCCTGGCCTCAAGATTTTATTTATACATGACTAGCTAGCTGAGAGATGGTTGTATTCCCACCCCTCTTGCATCAGGCTGTGTGGGACACACCACATAGATTCTGATAGATTTTTCACTAGAGAGGTGTGTCTCAAATTTGCAAGGCACAGCTTAGAGCCAGTCCAGCCAGACTGCCCGTTTTTAAAGTCCCCCCCCTTCCCATTCTACATTGCCCACAATCCAGCGTCGTTCATCGGGCAATCCCAGCCCTGGCCACTGCCATGTTTCCCTGGCTGCTTCTGCTGCCGGGTCCATAAGAGATGTTGGTGATTGAGTCAATGCTCAGCCAATCCATGCATTCCACTACTGCCGTTCAGCAAAAGAAAGCGGTTGTAAACCGCCCAGACTATTAAGTTATAGGCATTAGTGAATTACCAACATTTTTAATGTTTATTGCTACATTACTAGCATAGATTTGTATAAGCCCCAGACAGTCGTCATTCATAGTCACGCGCCAGTAGTCATTCTTAACATTCATTTTGGCCAAAGGTTTGTGTGTGTTAAACTTTAACTTTAAGCCACTGTATTACATAAGGAATAATGGCAGCCCCCCTCCCGTGTGCTTTAGAGTTTCACTTTATGCAGTGCTATCCATGTGTTGTCATTTTGTTTTTTCTTAGTTAAACTTGATTCATTCGTTGTCTTGTAGAAAAAGACGGCATGGCTCCCAAATGTAAAAAGAAACGAATTTCTGAAGGAAACTCTGTATCATCGGCTGCATCTAGCTCCTCCTCCTCCTCCTCCTCTTCCTCTAATGTAGATGCCATCTCAGCAGCACATTCTATGCCACTTGTGGTAAGTATACATTGGCTGAACTTGTCACACTTGCATAACAACCATTTAATATACATATGTTGTGTAGGATACTAAGCCCTTAACCCCTTCCTGTGTATATGGGCCTCATGTAATTTTTGCACATATGTGCGACTCTACAGCTTGTATGAAGTGGGCGACTAATAGCAGTGTAAACACAGTTGCTGAATAAAATGGAAATTGCCTGCTCCTCCTACTGTTATATCATCCCTAAGAATAGTATATTGTGCTATGCAACCTAAACATGGAGGTGACACAGGGAACAAAATACCACTGGGAATGAAGACATGTTTAGGACATAAACAGTATTCCTTTGTTTTTCAGCAGTGGCCTGTGTACATGATGGACTATGGTGGTGTGAATACTCAGATGTCTGGTCAAATGAACTTAATCTTCTCCAATGGAAGTTAAGATGAAATGTACATATTGTATAAAAATGTATATATTGTATGTTTTTTTTTTCAATCATTTTTACAATATGTTTCTGGCATCCGAGATGGCCTTTTTGAAATAAAATGTGTTGCCTTGTTCTGACGTTCATTTCTGGAGTGTGTGTGTGTGTCGAACTCTACAATACTTTGTACCCTTTTTATAATGCTCTCCCCTACAAGTAAACCACAAAACAGTGCCCTTACCATTTAAAGAATGCATGACTGAATTTGGTTTTAGACGTAAAAAATGGTATAGAAATGCTTTTAATTTTTTTTCAAATGAAGTAATAGGGTGAAATCTCTTTCTTACAGGTCCATTCCTGGCAGATGTACCTTTTTTTAAAGCTCTTGCCCTGCCTCAGTGCCGGGGGAGGGTAATTTACTAAGTGGGGCATTGCCTGTTTTGGCCCTTTAAATAAGAAAGGCATGCCTTGTTGTTGGGGTGAAGCCTTTGGTCAACAGCATAAAATACAGCAGCCATAGAGCCCAGCATGGGGACATGATTAAACCATTTTCTTCCACATTTGAGGCTGCTCTAACAGACAAGTCCATTCTCAATAGTTTCTTTCCAGCAGCATAAAAGTAATATAATCACCTTCCGTTCCAGGGGCAGCAGCCATAGGTTTCTTCTATTACATACAAGATCTGGCAGAAAACTATCCCAAATGTGCAGCCGGGTTTCTTCTAAGGGGCTTCCTCCAGACTGCTATTAAAGTGGACCAACACCCAGGGGGGATCGGCCCGGAAATCTATAAGATTCCCGGACCGATCAGATCCCTCCCCGCGGGGCATCCGAAATCGTCCAAGCAGCTTTGGACGCGCATACCAGAGCTGCTCTGAGCGCTGTCATTGGCCAGACGAGGTCACGTGGGAGCGGGGAGAGGTGAGTTTTTGCGGCGATCGGGGGGGTTTCAGACAGCGGGGCACCCCCGATCGGGGTGCCCCACCTAAGTGGACCAACACCCAGGATAGTCAAAATCCTGGGTGTTGGTCCACTTTAATGTTGGCCCTTTGTATCCCACTAATGTGCTGGGTGAGAGACACTCACATAAACCCTGGACTGGAAATAATAAAAAAATTGGACAGACGCGCTTATTAGTTCATATGTTCACATAACTTCTCCTGCTTCACCAATTAAGTCCTCTACGAGTCGTGTCAATATTCTCTAGAGAAATAAGATATATTCCTTGTAGATAGAAATAGATTTTACTCACTGTCACCAGAAGGACCATTGATCCTCAAATTCCCTTTAAATATTAGGGGGTTATTTAAGAAACGCTGATGCCACGTAGCGTCAGGTGAATGCCAGGCGCAGTATGTAAAAACCATATATATGAAAGTCAATCTGGTTAGCGGCTATTATTGTGTTATGTAGCGTCACATGTATCACTAGCGGTGGCTCAGTGTAAAGCGCTGGCGCTATATGTTCAGCAGTGCCATGTAGTACCTGTTGCTCAGTATCGCTCTCCTATACATTTCAATAGTGTTTTATTTGGTTGTATAAATAGCGTTTTCCTAAAGTAATGTCCTACATTTTTGGTTCAAATGATTGCGTGTCCTCTCCTGCCAAACACTTTTATTGTGATTTTTTTTATTTTATGCAGAATTGTATGTGCAGGTCTGACATTGCAGTGTCATTAACACAGTGTTAAAACAATGTCATTCCATATGTTTTCGCTCTGGTGCTGGTGGATATTTGTCGAGAAACAGACTTTTATCACATAGCGTCTGGTGCGCGACACTAGAGCTCCCAGTTTTAGAGCGTCGACGCTGGTTGCGTGTAGTTTTTTCTTAAATATGGCCTTTAGCACCGAGTGCAGGACACTACCTATCGCTCACTGCAGCGTTGTCCTGTTAGATGTAGAGTAGTCTTGGCCGCTTTGACCTGGGGACACCACCTAGTGTTCGCAATTGGCTCTGCAGTGAATCAGGGAGAGCGCTTCTACAGCACCCTCCAGACATCACATTTATCAATGATGGACAGGATAGTACAGCGTCACTTTTGTGCCTGCTACGCTAGGTTATAGCGCCAGACATTTGCTTGCAGCGTATACTAGCGGTCGCTCTAAGCGCCACTACACAGATGATCACCTGGAAATACGTGACGCTAATCTTAATTTTGCCTCTTAATCACACCTGTGCTCATTACTGACTTAGCTGATCCCCTGGTCTGGACTATGGTTACTGCTAGGAGGTAAATCTTGTGTATCTAAATAGCTATCTAATGGGCGTCATGTTAAAGATCTGGTGCAGTAAGTTCAACTCTGGGCGCACGTTTTTTACATTTTCATTTTTAAGTTCAACAAATGAAAAACTGCAATAAAAAACAGTTTGTTCCAATTTTTTGTATGAGATCAACCGGAAACCTGCAATGGGGCAATTGTACAGGTGAGGTACATCATTTTACAAGATACATGATCTTGTACATGATACAAGAATATTTTTCTTTATTGCATGGCACGGCCCGCTTCGGTATTCATAACAGTTGGGTTATTCCGCCACAAGGTGACGCAGTGGAACTACAGAAAGCTTTGTCATCTCCCGGCTCCCTATAAAAACAGGATTAACCATAGAGTTCCCAGTGTTTCCTCTGCAGTGATACTGCGAAGTTAGAAGCTCTCTCTCTTGCGCAGGTGAGCGGGGCAACCAAGCCTGCGGCCCTGCAAGTCTATTTCCACCCGTTTCTGGTCCCTCACTGCCTCCCAGCCTCGGCTGACCGATCGGGTGAAGGTAAAAGAGCACTAGGGTCAAGGGCTCCTGGAGCGCAGCTCAAAGCCGCAGATCCTGTACCACAAAGGGTAGCCGGCCATAGGCTTTATGGTGAGCCTAATAGGGATGCGGAGTTTCTGTCCTGGCTTCTGAGGGGGTGAGTAGTTTGGGGACTGTGTCCCCTTATTTTCCTTTTTGGCTGCTCGCCGCTGCCTTCTCGTCTCTCTCTGTCCCCCCCCCTCTCTGACTTCGTTGGGGGTGGGGGGTGGGTGGTAGCAGCGAGTGGTGATATCTGTGGTGTTTTGACGCTTTTTGTGTATTTTGTGGTGTTTTTAGCTGCTGCGCCGCTTTGTACTGCGTTCCGCGGCTGTGTGCGCTATAACCTGAGGTGATTTTGCTTTGTCATGGTGCCGGCCGGGTCACGTGAGCGCCGTTTTTTCGCGCTCTTCCGGGGGGGGGGGGGGGGGTGGCTGATGACGCATATCGCGTCGTTCCCCCCGCGGCCCGCCCCATGAGGTACCTCTGCCGGCACCATTTTGTACAAGCTGCGCGTCTGGATTTTTCCCTTACTGGCTGCAGCGCTGCTTCCTCCAGTGGGTCGCCTTATCCAGTGGTCTGTGCCTGTGTGACCCCGCGGTGTCTTTGGTCCGTGAGTCCCCCTTGGGGTTTTTTGTATTGAATTGGGGTGTATTTGCTGCGGGATGCTCATGTGTGTTTTTACTTATGTCTTTCAGGCGGGATACCATTGGTTTGTGGTTTCTCCCGGCTCCACTCCTTCCTCCCCCTCATTCCCCCTTTCTTGACTTCTGGGGGCATCCCGTGGGAGGGCATCCCAGGTGGCTTCTGTCTTAAGCCTGTACCCACTGCTGGCCTATTGCGCCTGTGTTAATCACCATATGGAGGCTTCTGGGGATAGCGTGCTTGGGGGCCCTTCAGGGCAAGCCCGGCTGTGTTCCATGTGTGGGGTATCCCCTGTGAGTAACAGTGTCACGGTGTGCGTGCCGTGCGCTGAAAGTGTCCTTGTGCTTCAAGCTGGTTTGCCTGCTTTGCTTCCCAGCTCTGCGCCTCACTCTGCTTCACCTACTCCCCCGCTCCTGCAATTGGGTCCCAGTGAGGGGAATGTTGGCAGGGAGTCACATTCTGATTTGGCTCTGCGGGTGGCTAACATTGAAAAGCAGCTTGCCAGGACTGTTCCTAGGAAGGCCTCTGGCAAGAAGAGACACCTGGACCCCAGGCCTGCTCCCCTTACTGAGATGTATGTGGGGATTAATGATCTTGGTGGCCGTCACCCCCTCGAGATGGGGGAGCTCTCCCAGGATTCTGACTCCTCTGAGAACCAGCAGGAGGGTTGCGATAGTGACCCTGGGTCTGCGTCCGGAGAGGAATCATGGTACCCTGAGGACACTGACAATCTGCTGTCACATATTTTTGAAATTTTGCACATTGCTGCCCCTGAGGTAGCTAAGAGAAAGCAGGGGGAGCTTTTTCGCCCTGGTAAACAGCGTCTAGAGTTCCCCAAGCAGGAACATTTTACCACCTTGGTGCTTAAAGAATGGGAACGTCCTAACAAGATGCCTGCTGTGCCCAAGGGTTTGGATAAAAGTATCCCTTTCCTGCTGATCTTGTTAAGAGGTGGTCATTTCCCCCTGAAGTGGACGCTCCCGTGCTAGGCTTGTCCAATACTTCAGTCATGCCTTCCCCTGACACTACCACTCTGAGGGACAGTGAGGACCGGCGCATGGATCAGTTGGCCTGCCATGCTTTTACCTGTGTGGGGGCTGGCTTGCGCTCGGTATGTGCTGCCGCCATTACTGCTATTGCCCTTAAGAAGCTGCTCAAGCATCTCATTGATGGTGCAACAGCTGGTAGTGTGGGGGAGGAATATAGGACTCTCTTACTTTGCTCTGATTTTGTGGCCTTTATCCTTACTGCTATGGATGATGCTGTGCGGCTGTGTGGTAGGGCCTCTGCGCTCTTGGTGGCTATGCGCCGCTCTGTCTGGTTGCGCCAGTGGGCAGCTGGCGCTGCAGCTAAGAAAGCTCTCACTGACCTCCCCTTCGTGGGGCTGAGGCTATTTGGGGAGCGTCTTGATGTTCTAGCCAAGGATAGAAGGCTGCCTCAGCATAGGAGGCAGTGTCGGCCCTTTCGGGGGTCCTCTGCCCCCATCCCTTCCTTCCACATTCCCTGAGGGGGCCGTGGCTCTCTCCTCTCCAGTGGTCGCAGAGATCCTTGGGGCTGTGGCAGACCCCATGGTCGTCCCAGTCTCTCCTGGAATCCTAAGCCTCCTCAAGAAAGGGGTCAGGGGTACTATTCCAATCTTTTCACGGTTCCCAAAAAGGACTGCTCTCTGAGGCCCATTCTGGATCTGAAGGGCCTCAACAAATTTGTCAGATTCAAGCATTTTCGCATGGAGACGCTGCGCTCTGCTGTCAGTACCCTTCGCCCGGGCGACTTCATGACCACTGTGGACATCAAGGATGCTTATCTTCATGTGCCTTTCTTCCCAGGTCATCAGAGATTTCTAAGGTTCGAGCTGCGGGATCAGCATTACCAGTTTGTGGCTCTACCCTTCGGTGGCACCTCGGGTGTTCAACAAGGTGCTGGCGGGAGTGATGGCTCTGCTAAGGAACCAGGGCATCTGCATCATTCCTTACCTGGACGACATCCTGATTGTGGCCGAGTCTTTTCCTCAGGCCGAGGGGGACACTCAAATGGTGACATCCACTCTAGAGTCTTTCGGCTGGGTGATCAACTATCCCAAGTCTTCTCTGTCTCTGTCCTTGGTGAGGTCCTTTCTGGGCATGACTCTGGATACCTCTCAGGTCAAGATGTTGCTTCCTCAGCAGAAGGTGGAGGGTCTTCAGCTGCAGGCTCGGGCTCTGCTGTCGTGTCCTCATCCCTCCATCCATCAGGGGATGCAGTTGGTTTGCCTGATTGAGTCCTGCTTCGAGGCAGTCCCCAGCAGTAACTCAACGGAGGCAGGACGCGCATAACAATACAGGGGACGGCACCCTAGCCGGGCCTTTCCTGTCCCCGGACGTCACAGCTGCACATTTGGTTATTTAAGTCAGACTCACATGTGAGGAATGTATTAACCAACATACCTCCCAGAGATAACAAACTGGGATTGTGATAATAATCTGTCTAACTTCTAAGAAGACAAAAAGAGGGCATAAATAAGGGCCAGCTACCCAGATTCTTACAAAAAAAGCCAGCAACCCATATTCTTACAGGCTACTACTTTGGCTTGAGGGGCACATCTCCACCCCCCCCCCCCCCCCAGCAAAAAGACAAATGTATGGATACATTTATATAAGAGGGCATTGACAAAGGCTGGACAAGGCAAAACATGTTTGCCCAGGAATAAGGAAAGCAAAGATGGGGAAGGTGCAATGAATCCGTATGTACAATATAAACAATGTACTGTATCATGAAATGGTTGTAAATATATGGGGACCAAAAAAGTTCTCCCTTTTTTATGTATTGAACACAAATAAATGGAAATTTTTAACATGTAAATAAAACATAACTTATAAATACAATAATGGAAAAACACCGCGCTTAGGTCTAAGGTAAGGACGACTCTGAACGAATGCTACAACGTGCCAGACTTTAAACAACAACAGAAAGGCACAGAGCAGAATAATAGTTTTTCTAGTCCATTCAATTGGTAAAATGAGCTTCCAAATGAGTCCCATTGTGCATGCACCAAATTTTTCCTGTGCCCACCACCACTTGAAGGTACTCTTACCAACTCCAGGGTATTTAAACTGCCGACAGATTACTTGATGATTATGAGCACCCAAAATTTTAATGAGCTCAAGCTGCTTCTTAGTTACTTGCCAATGTCCATGCACAAGCCATATAGGAAGCAAAAACAAAGAAACACATCTAGTTCAACTCTGTAAGTACAGCAGAATCACTCTTTAA
This sequence comes from Gastrophryne carolinensis, assembly GCA_027917425.1. Lineage (NCBI taxonomy): Eukaryota > Metazoa > Chordata > Amphibia > Anura > Microhylidae > Gastrophryne > Gastrophryne carolinensis. Next base: position 252,144,166 of record CM051236.1, on the reverse strand, counting down.
TACTTCATAAAATTCATTTACAAAACACTCCTTGTTAAAACACGCATCCAATAAAAACGAAGGTGTCCCCAATCTCTCACACTGCGGCCTCTAGTGATAAAGAAATCGGGTCCTTCTGGTCTCCAAAATTACTCCCCTCACCTTCCACCTAATGCGTTTCACTGGGTCACCAGCTTTTTCAAAGGTGCGGGGCCGGGGGAAATTACAGAATATATACTGCAAGGAGGCACTTACCCTCCATCTTCCGGGGTCTAACCAGGGTGTCCAATAGCCAGCCGAGGACGCAACAGCCTATCAGAGGCCGTGTAGTAAATCATCGGTGTCCAGCAACACTATCTGGTATATGTGTTGGCATCTATGATTGGTCCCCAAGGTCTGGGGTCAGACAAACATGCTAGCAGACTTCTCTGCCAATCAGGGAAGGTTTAATGAAAAAAACTCCCTAACTACTTGCAAGCGTCGCCGGCCAGGATAGGTCATCAGGCTCAGCATTAAATTCTGCTTCTAAGATAGCATGCACCTTCAGCCAGGGATTTTTGTATCAGCTGTTTCAGCCGACACCCAGCAAAACATAACTTATGGTGTGGTCCCATTCCTAAGCTCACAAACTTCCGGAAAGAGCCTAGCTCCGGAAGAAGAAAGTAGTTCATTAGGCTGGAATAGGTACCAACCTACACTTATAATCATATAGGTATAAGGGTCACACTTACAGGGGTAACCTATCATGGTAACCCCACTTTGACCACTATAACTAGGTGAGTTTTATGCCAGCCCGGGGGGGGGGGGGTTTACACAGCGGGCCTCCCGATCTAGGATGCCCCTGGGGAAGGCCAGCGGCTTCCCTGGGTTTTGTTACGCTTTAAGAGGGAAAGGGTGGGGAGAAGCGCATGCCTAAACCGGGACTTTCGGACTATACACTTGCTAGTGTTTCCTGACCTGCACGAGAAGCTCACTTGCATGACTGTCTCCTACTCCCGGAAAGTGCAGTTTCATTATTTATTAAAGTGGTAACTACTGCTTTATTTGGATGGAATACAAAATGATTCATTTTGCTCTAACGCTGAAGAAAAATGCAGTAGTAACAGATTTCCATATTTGTATTTAGAACCAGAAATGAGCTTAAGCAATATTGTAGTTGGGATGCACAGATGCTGTTTATGCAGCATCTCCATAATTTGTTTATTAGGAGAATAGCTGGTTTGTCAGTGCTCATTCTTTAATTAAGAAACTTTTAACTGCCATCTGTGCACAATCAGGATACTCCCCGGCTTCCCAACTTCAAGTGATCTCTCCTACTGAAGTTCATCAACAAAGAATTTCTCATGAGTGGAAGAAGATTTCATGTGCAGATTTGGATGTCTTTTTGTAGTTCTATGCAATGTATTTCAACTCTGGATGTAAGAACGACATTGATGAATATTGGGTATTGAAGCCAAATTCCTGTTGCTTACATCAGTTGGATATTTCAATAAAAATAGGATCAAGTCCCAGCTTTGTAGAGCAACAAAATAAAATATTAAACCGGACCTTCATCATGATTTATTGAAAAGCCCAAACCCTTAAAAACTATTCCCCTGTATCTAAAGTTAATCTATTTTAAGTTTTTAGTCAATTACATAGTCTGTTCGGGACTCTAGGATACGAGGGCTGCCATCTTTACTCGGAAGCATCACACATACTGAGGAGAGGAGAGCGGGATAAAGTACAGGGGGGCGGGTTATAGCTGTGCTTTGCACAGACAGAGCAGAGCTGGGGTCAGGGAAAGCACAGCAATCACAGAATGCAGAGCAGCATAGTCAGATGACACTTCCTGTTTGCAGGCTTGAGCCTGATGTTCCATGAGCCGCCACCTTGGATGTGGCTCATAACATGCAGTAGATGCAGGTAGGATGATTTTTAAAGTAAGCAATCTGTATGTACAGGGTGTTGGAAACATATAAGATATACTCTTATTCAGGGTAAAGGTATGCTTTAAGAGCAACTATCATTTGCCAGCTGCTCTGGTGATGGGCTGGATGTATTTTTAGCAAAGATACTTCTCTACCTCCCTGCTGATAAATCTGTTACTTTCTCCTACTGCAGGGTAAACATTACATTCAGATACATATGTATCACAGATAACAGACATGTAGCTATATCTGAATGTAACAAGTTTACCCTGCAGTAAGAGAAGGTAACTGATTTATCAGCAGAGGCAGAGAATTGTCTGTCATTAGCGCTCCCCCCCTGCACTCCTCTACGACACCAGTGGCCCATGTGGCTGGAGGCCAATGGAAATGGGTAAACTATTGACCGCCAGCAGTCAAGTGGGGTACTGGATGCCATTGCCGAGCCAAGAATGCAGAAGGATGGGTATAATGAACAATTTTCTTAAAGAGGAAGTTTCCTCTGTGTTGTTCCTTTGTGCCCCGAATTGGATGCCCTTCTGTGTGTACCCCCTCAGGTCACCCCATTTCACTCACCTTCCTTCTGCTCCCACCACGCGTTGACTGGCTCTGCTGCAAGCTCAGCCAATCAGCGTGCCCCCAACCGCATCCCCCCACCCACCTTGCAGCCATGGCATTCAGAAAGGCCGGATGTGCGCACAGCTAGAGGTGAGTGGGGATGCGGCCGCGGTGCAGGCTCCAGAACGTGAGTGAAACTGGGGTGTTTCACACAGCGGGGCATCCAAATTCAGGATGCCCCTAGGAGTGGAACTAGGATGGCCCACTAGGGTTTAGGTTTTAATGGCCACATTGTCCAGGCCTGCAACAGTAATTTGGGATATAAGACTAGGTCCAAATAAAAAAATATCCCAGAAACTGGAAACCACAAATAGTTATGCATTGACATGGCAGCATCAGCATACCAGACCTTTCCTGGTCAGTCTACAGAAATCCGAATAGTATTTCTACCTTCCATGTTTATACTTCTTGGTACGCAGGTGAAGCAACTTAAATCAGCCAGGCACAGTTGAAACTCCCCCAAACTCACTTTCCCCATCTGTATTGCATTGACCTGCATCCACTCAAAGCTGAAATGCCACCTCACCAGTTTTCTAGTGTTAGCGGCCACTGACAATGCACAGTAACAAGAAACCCAGCAGCACTTTCTGTTTGCAAGATACAGATACATGAGCATTCATTTTGTTTCTAAAATTTTCCAGAGCAGGAATTAGAAAAAGGTAAATTAATTTTTATGTGCAGCAATCTCTGGGGAATGATGCATGTGAACACTGTTTTGTTGGCCTGTTGAAGTCATTTTTGACTGTTGGTCCGCTTTAACACATAACTATTATTGGTTACACACATGCTACTGTACCAGAAGCCAGATTTGGTCAAGATATGTAGGAGGTCCTATTAGGAAATATAACATTATATATATCTCAAATAATGAACAGGCATAGCCTAGACTTGGTTACCATGGAAATCAATCTGAAAAAAGTCACCATTAAAGTCCCTGACCTGGCAACAACAAACTGCAAGTGCATGGAGCTGTGTGCTCTGCTCCACCTGTCTGATTGTAAATGGTGGACAAGCACCAATGGAATCCCGGAGTGTACCATCATAGGGCACAATCTTGTGGAACAGGTACATATTTTAAGTATACAGCACGTCCTGTTCCAGAATATTCCTTACTCCTGGGTAATACATAAACAAGATGACGCTGGACTGCAGAAAACAGCTTGTGGCCTCTCCCGGCCCTATATTAGTCAGGGACCTCCCACAAAATCCCCAGTTTATTTCTGCAGTCTGCGCAGAGAAGATAGAAGATAGCTCTCTGTGGCGCAGGTGAGCGGGGCTTATTGCCTGCGGCCCTGCAGGACTATTCCCACCCGTTCCGTCCCATTGACTGCCTCCCAGTATCGGCTGATAAGGTTCGGGTGAAGGTAGGCTATTGAAGCACTATGGTGCTGAGGAGCTAGACTCCTACCGCAGTCCCTGCTCTAACAGGGTAGGCGGTTTAGGCTAATGGTGAGCCTTTTGGGATGCCCCCACTGCCTCATGGTTTTGCCAGGTTATCCTGTGTAGCTAATCCCTATTCCCATTTCCCCCTCCACCTTCACTCCTCATTAGCCCCTGGGCGCCGTTTCTCCCTGGAAATTCTGCCGTTATCCTCCCTCACTCTCCCTTCGGGAGATCTCCGGGGGGGGGGGGGGGGGGGGTTGTCTAGTGGTTTAAGACTTTAGACATATGTTGTGCTTTGTCACTTTACCATTCACCTCAGAGCTGCCGGGCCGCTACTGGCCGGCCGGATCACGTGGGCGCTTCCCGCTCTTCGGGAGGGGCGGGCTCTGTGGATGATGCTTTTTACCTCATATCTCCACGGCCCGCCCCTCGAGGTTGCGAACACCATTTTGTCTTTTTCCTGTTGCTGCTGGTTTCTTGGGGTCTGTGAGTTCCCCGGTGGGGTGATTTTTCTCTGGTTTTTTCTTATGCCTTATTCTCAAGGGAATATTTGATTATGTCTTTCAGGCGGGTCCTGAGGTTTCTCCCAGCCCTCTCCCCTCATTATCTCCCACTTCCCTAGCGGTTTATTAGGGCATCCCGGGTAGCTCTTTAGCATTAACCCTTACTGGCCTACTGTGCCTTTCAAATCACCATATGGAGGCTTCTGGGGATAATGAGCCTGGGGTTCCTTCGGGACAATCCCGGCTATGTGTTGCATGTGGAGTATCCCCAATCGGTGATGATGTCAGGGTATGTGTATCCTGCACCCAGCAGGTACTTGCACTGCAGTCTGGTTTACCTGTTGCTTGGCCTGCGCCCCCTCGAGCTTTGCCTACCCCCCCACGCCTGCATCTGACCCCCTACGAGGAGCATACCAGCAGGGAGTCTCAGCCTGATTTGGCTGCACGGGTGGCCAGCATTGAGAAACATATTGCTGGGTCTGCCTCACGTAAGGCTTCTGCTAAGAAGCGGCATTCATCTCCCGCCGTCTCCCTAATTTTTGACACTACTGGTTATTCCCCCCTGGAGGAGGGGGAATTGTTCTCTGATTCAGAATCATCTGAGGAGCAGCCTAGGGTTTATGGTGGTACAGGGTCTCCCTTTGGGGAAGATCTATGGTCCTCAGATGACACTGACAGGCTTTTGGCTCATATTTTTGAAGTGCTTTGTATCTCCCCTCCTGCCGTGGCTCCGCAGCAGCAGGGTGAGCTCTTTCATACGGTTAAACCACGTTTGGAATTCCCGGAGCAGTCTCACTTTAATAATCTGGTGCTCAAAGAATGGGAGCGGCCTAGCAAGCTGCCAGGGGTGCCCAAGAGTTGGGACAAAAGGTATCCCTTTCCTGCTGATGTGATTAAGAGTTGGTCATGTCCTCCCGAGGTGGACGCCCGTTCTGGGGCTGTCCAATACATCTGTCATGCATTCTCCTGACACTACTACCCTGAGGGATGGTGAGGACTGGCGTATAGACCAACTGGCTTGCCATGCCTTTGCCTGTGTGGGGACCGCGCTATGCCCGGTTTGTGCCTCTGCCATTACAGCCATTGCTTTTAAGGGTTTGCTTAAGAGTCTCTTAGAGGGGGCCTCTGATGATGCGAGAGGAGAAGAGTATAGATCTCTCCTGCTTTGCTATGAATTAGTTGCATATGTCCTGTCTGCTATGGATGATGCCATTAGAATGTGTGGTAGAACTTCTGCCCTATTGGTGGCTATACGCCACTCTGTCTGGCTACGTCAGTGGGTAGCTGATAATGCTGCTAAGAAGGCTCTTACTGGTTTCCCTTTCAAGGGCCTGCGCCTTTTTGGTGAACGCTTGGATTTGTTTGCCAGGGGCGGTAGGTTACCTCAACATAGGAGGCCGTCCCGGTCCTTTCGGGAGATGGGTGCCCTTCTCCCATCCTTCCGTGGTTCCAGACCTGGCCAAGGAGTCTCCTTTACTGGGGCCCGTGGAGATCACTGGGGAAGGGGCAGAGGACGTGGCCGTCCTGGCCTCTCCTGGGGTCCTAAGCCAAAATCCTCATCCAAGCCTCCTCAGGCATGAAGGAGCGCCCTCACCCATCCGGGTAGGGGGATGGCTCCGGCTCTTTGCTCACGTCTGGAGGCTTCACGTCTCAGACCGGTGGATTCAGGTGTCCTCCGGTTACAATATAGAGTTTGCAGCCTGGCCGCCCCCAAGATTCATCAAATCCCGGATGGCTCTAAACCCCCTGTCAGCTCAGGGTCTGTGCCTTGCTGTCCAAAACCTTCTGGAGTTGGGGGTCATCTGCCAGATGCCTTTGAGGGAAAGGGGCAGAGGCTACTATTCCAATCTTTTCACTGTTCCCCAAAAAAGACGGGTCCATCAGACCTATCCTGGATTTAAAGTGCCTCAACAAATTTGTCAGATTCAAACACTTTTGCATGGAGACTCTGCGCTCCGCTGTCAATTCACTACGCCCAGGGGACTTCATGACCTCTGTAGACATCAAGAACGCTTACCTTCATGTACCAATCTTTCCAGGTCGTCAGAGATTCCTCAGGTTCGCTCTGGAGGATCAGCACTATCAATTTGTGGCTTTGCCTTTCGGTATCACCTCGGCTCCCAGGGTTATCACCAAAGTGCTGGCGGGCGTACTGGCTCTGCTGGGATCTCAGGGCATTCGCATCCCTCCTTACTTAGACAACATTCTCATCATGTCTCAATCTCTCCAGCAGGCCGAGCTGGATACTCAGCTGGTGGTGTCCACACTGGAGTCCTTCGGCTTGGTGATCAACCACCCCAAGTCTTTCCTGTCACCGTTAATGGTGAGGTCCTTTCTGGGCATGACTCTGGATACATCTCAGGTCAAGATTTTTCTCCCTCAGCAGAAGGTGGAGAGTCTTCAGGCCCAAGCCAGGTTCCTTATGTCTTGCCCTCATCCCTCCATCCGGCAGGGGATGCAGCTGGTGGGCCTGATGGTGTCTTGCTTCGAGGTGGTTCCATACGCTCAGTTTCACATGAGACCTCTTCAACTTCACTTCTGGTCAGTTTGGAATCGGGACCCTCGGTCCCTGGATCAGGTGTTGGTTCTGTCCCCTCTGGCCAGACGGTCTCTCTCGTGGTGGCTGGACTCAAGAAACCTGTTGGTGGGCAGATCCTTTCTGGCCCCGTGCTGGGAGACAGTCACCACAGATGCCAGTCTGACAGGTTGGGGGGACTTCTGGAAATCCCTGAAATTCCAGGGTCAGTGGGGCCCTCAGGAGGCCCACACCCCTATCAACGTTCTGGAATTGAGGGCGATAAGGTTGGTTCTCGCCCAATTGACTCCACACCTTCGGGGTCGGGCGGTTCAGGTCCGCTCGGACAACCAGGCGGTGATTGCCTACATCAATCATCAGGGAGGGACACGGAGCAAGAGGGCCCTCAAGGAAGTGTCCCTGATACTGTCTTGGGCGGAGGAGAATGTTCCCTGCATCTCAGCTGTGTACATCCTGGGGGAGAAGAATCTGGAGGCAGACTCCCTCAGCAGGGGGACCTCTCGTCTGGGAGAATGGTCCCTCAGCAGCAGGGTGTTCCACTCCCTGTGCCATCACTGGGGTCAGCCAGATGTGGATCTGTTTGCGTCCCGTCACAATCACAAGCTTCCAGTCTTTGTCTCTCTGTCACAGGACCCTCTGGCCTTGGCCATGGATGCACTAGCAATGTCTTGGAAGAGCTTTCAGCTTCTCTATGTGTTCCCTCCTTTTCCTCTGCTGGGCAAGGTGCTGCGCAAGATTGCTCAGGAAGGGGTGCCAACCATTCTGGTGGCCCCCTGTTGGCCAAGAAGGGTGTGGTTCGCAGACGTCGTGCAGTTGGCAGTAGATCAGTATGCTCTGCCCAAGAATCCAGACCTGCTCACTCAGGGGCAGCTACGCCATCCCAATTTACAAACGCTGGCTTTAACGGCCTGGCTGCTGAAACCTCCATCTTGATGGAAAAGGGGCTGCCTGCCTCTGTTGTTAACACCATGATTCGGGCTAGGAAGAAGTCCTCGTCATCCATCTACTATAGGGTCAGGCATGCTTACATTGACTGGTGTGAGTCTAAGTCGCTTCCCTGTCAGGTGTTTTCTATCCCTAGGATTCTGGAATTCCTGCAACATGGTTTGGATTTGGGTTTTCAACTTAGTACCCTCAAAGGTCATGTTTCTGCCTTGGCCATTTTCTTCCAAAGATCCTTTGCTCACCATCGTCTGGTCAAGACTTTCTGCCAGGGGGTTACTCACGTGCGTCCTCCAGGTAAGCCTATGTTACCAGTCTGGGATTTGAATTTGGCCTTATCTGCCTTGCAGGGGTCTCCCTTTGAGCCTTTGCGTGAGGCACCTTTGTCCATTTTGACTCTTAAGGTAGCCTTTTTGGTGGCCATCACTTCTGTTAGGCGTGTTTCTGAGTTGGCAGCACTTTCCATCAAACCCCCTTACTTTGAGAGACACCAGGACAAGGTGGTGTTTCGTTTTAAGCCAGATTTTCTGCCTAAGGTTGTGTCTGCTTTTCATCTTAATCAGGACATTGTTTTGCCTTCTCTATGCCCTAATCCTAGTAACCCTAAGGAGCGGGTTTTACACTCTCTGGATGTGGTCAGGACTCTGAAGTTCTATTTGGTGACTACTGAATCCTTCAGGAAGACTGATGCTCTTTTTGTGCTCCTGTCTGGACCTAAGAAGGGTCTGGCTCCAGCTAAGTCCACTATCAGCAAGTGGATCCGCCAGGCTGTGATACAGGCCTACTCTGCTAAGGGGAAGGAGTCTCCCTTCCGCCTTACTGCTCATTCTACTCATGCTATTGGAGCCTCTTGGGCTTTTCAGCACCAAGCTTCTGTTGAACAAGTTTGCAAGGCCGCTACTTGGTCCTTTGTTCATACTTTTTCTAAGTTTTACAAGGTTGATGTTAGGGCCTCAGCTGATACTGCTTTTGGTCGCAAAGTTCTGCAGGCGGCAGTGGTTTAAACTGCCCGCTGTTACTTTTTGGGGATCCCACCCTACCTTACGGACACTGCTATTGGATGTCCCAGGAGTAAGGAATATTCTGGAACAGGACGTGCTGTATACTTAGAATAATACAATTCTGTGATTACTCACCTGTAGAATTGGTATTATATGTATACAGCACGTCCTGTTCCATCCCACCCTTGTCATCATTATTCTTAGTTACCTCTGTATGGTGATTGTTCATATGTTCCTTTTTGAATTCCTGTTATTATTGTTCTCCCGGCTTCTTGTTAACTGCTTGTCAATACTGGGGAATTTGTGGGAGGTCCCTGACTTATATAGGGCCGGGAGGAGCCACAAGCTGTTTTCTGCAGTCCAGAGCCATCTTGTGGATGTATTACCCAGGAGTAAGGAATATTCTGGAACAGGACGTGCTGTATACATATAATACCAATTCTACAGGTGAGTAATCACAGAATTGTATTTTTGATGTTTTCAAGACGGAGGAAACTGCAGTGGGGACAAAATGTATCGGCGGTCTGTTGACTGGAGGGTACTGGAGGTCTAAATGACTCCAAGGAGGCTGATTTCCCGCTCTCTGGTGCCCCATTGTGTGAAATTCCATGGACCAGAGGCGTAGCTGGGGGGCGGGGAGCACGTGCCCAGGTGCATCAAGTCAGGGGGTGCAAAAGGGGGGCCTGAGTACAGGTGGGGGGTGCCATTTCAAATCTTTGCCCCTGGTGCCAGAAAGCCTAGTGACGCCTTTGCCCTGGAATGCCTACCCTTAGTGTTGAGCAAACCCGAAACCACAAAGATCCGATTCGTAACGAACTTTGCAAGTTCAGGTTTGGCTGAACAGTAAAGCTGGTTGATGGGCTGCTGAGCATTGCCACAGGAGCCAGAGAAGGTTATGCTGCGTCCTGGGGGGGGGGGGGGGGGTCACACAGCGGGGCAATGATTTGGGATGCCACAGGCGGAAGGCCAGCGGCTTGTTGGGTTTTGTCCCGTAAGGGTAACGTCCCAGCTTCCTACCCTGGCACTCAAAACATGAAACCGGGGTTAACAAAAAAATAATAAGATTTACCTGTTTTTCTTGTTCAAACCCCCTTCTCTGCCTCAGTAACAGGGTTGGGTGTCAGGACAGGGGTGTTACCCGTAGATTGGGCATCAGCTTTAATATGCAGTGCAGCTGATTGGAGGGGAGCCAGCCAGTACATGTGCAGTGGGAGCATGGAGCAAAGTTATATTTTATATATATATTTAAAAGCAGATAAAAAACAAGGAAGGTGAACATCCTGACTTTAATCCACTTTGTTTTTTGTTTGCAACAGTGCATTTTTTAACCCCTTTTGGTAGAGATTTGGCATACAACTTGTACACACAGCACCATATCTGTAGATACAAAACCACACCTACCAACTTTTCAGGGTGCGGAAGAGGGTCATTGGGGAAATTTGGCCACACCCCCTCATTGATTGATGGATAGGATGTAGCTGTTTAAAGTGGACCAACACCCAGGATTTTGACTATCCTGGGTTTTGGTCCACTTCGGCGGGGCACCCCGATCGGGGGTGCCCCGCTGTGTGAAACCCCCCAGAAACCCCAAAAAACTCACCTCTCAACGCTCCCACGTGAGCGCCGCAGCCAATCCCCGCCAACGTCCAGGCGGGGATCAGGAACGTCCAGGCCGCTTCCGCCGCCGCCGCCTCCCGCGCGTCACTCTCGGCGCGCGCGCGCCCCCGCCGGCCATTGACAGAGGGCCGGCGCGGGCGCGCGCACGTCTGGAGGGGTGCGCGGGAGGCGGCGGCGGCGGAAGCGGCGGCGGAAGCGGCGGCGGATCAGGTAAGGTGTTTTTGGGGTTTCTGGGGGGTTTCACCCCGCGGGACATCCCGATCTCGGATGTCCCGCGGGGTGGGGGGTGATCGGCCCGGGAATCTTATAGATTTCCGGGCCGATCACCCCTGGGTGTTGGTCCACTTTAAACAATAGAAACACTTTAAATAGTTAAATGAATCATTTAGTGACGCAGATCTGGAGGTTGAACCTCAAAGGACAAATGAGAACTAGGGGCAGGGGAACATGGACTCAAAAGAGGGACTATTTCTCCAAATCGGGGACAGTTGGTAGGTAAGCAAGACCAGTGCTTCTAATAAGTTCTTTACAGAACTCAATTTCCCAACATAGTGTAACTTTTCTCGAAGTTCGATGTACTAGCTGTTTCTAGATGTTACACAGCTCTGTGTATGATGCGGTATCTTTAGAGACTATGGAGGAGAGGGGTGCAGGAAATAAATAGGGGCAGCTCCTCCAGATGGGGCACAGCCTCTCCCACCCTGGGCACAGGAGGGCAGAGCTGCAGCAGAACACAGTTATGGGAGCTCGCGGCGGCCGCACAAGCTTTGCTGCACAGAGCGGAGCCTCCCGATAAGCAGTGCAAGAGGAAGCCGGGAAGCGTAGTTTCTCCAGCAATAACTCTCATTAGCGTCTTCGCTTGTAAACTACCATCCCCAGAATGCAGCGCGGCTAAGGAGCATGCGCTTTGCGGTCAGACAGTAGCCTAGACCCTGAAAGGTAAAATAATGCAGGAAAAATATTAGGGAGTAGCAGTAAGTGCGGGCGGGCGGCAGGCCTGGATACGCGGGTCACACAGGAGGGCGGCTGTGGCTCCGCATGCTCTGTGGATACGTGAAGCTACAAGCACCGACACTGCCATCCTAAGGTAAGGTAGAGAGGGCTTGCGGGACTACCGGCCTGTTATGCGTGTTCAGCGGTTATTTATAACCCCACATCCAACCGTCAAACTCATACCTGATTGGTCCCCACGTTATGCAGGGGAGGGGCTTCCTGGGTTTCCTCAGCACGTGACTACAGTTGACCTCATTTACTTGTGAGAGAGAACAGTAGGTGATTTGCTGGGTGCTGAGCCCCCACTATAGCAACCCAACAGGAGACCTGTTTCATTGTGGTGTGCTGCTATTTCATGTCCCACATCCTACTATGTTCCACACCTGGAACAAATTGGGAGGTTTTCACCTGACCCTGGAGTCTTAAAAGCAGAAAATAAATCTGACTATCCTGTTTACTGCCCCAGGGCATACCAATTTCAGGACCCCCGTTGAGGGAAACCCCCCTAGATCCCCCAGAAAAACTCACTTTTACCTTGTTCTACGGCTTTCGCCCAATCAGAGCCGTTTGCCATACATTTTTATGGCACAGCCCCCTGGAAGACTGGGGGAGGAAGTGAGCGCACAACCCAAAGATTCTGGGGATGTGGCTATATCGGTGATGGAGGCAGGAAAAAGATGAGTCGCTTCGGGGGGTTTCACACAGTGGCCATCTTGACTTGTGATGCCCCAGAGGAAGGCCGGCGTCCCCAGTTGGGTTTTGTTCTGCTTTAAATCATTGTCCAGTCAGTAAAAATCATTGTTTAAATCATTGTCCAGTCACCTTTTATCTCCCCGGAGGTGATCTGTACTAGTCCGGCACTCTGACGCTTACCCATGCCACCCACTCTATAGCATTGAATAAAAGGGATGCCTGTGAACAATAATATGGGTTGGTCTGTCATCGATACTACAGAAGCAGTGGATGATCAGACGGCCACGAAAGGTGGGTAAGCCTTTTTTATTTTAATGACTGGACAATGACTTTAAGTCTAGTGCTTGGGGTAGTGGGTTTTGGTCTTCTTTCAAAAAGACCAAAACACGCAGGAAGGGAAGAAATAAGCGCCTTCCTCACCTGTGTTATAGCCTGCATCACTAACAGTGGCCATGACTCATCTGCAGAAAACAGGATGGCTGGGAAAATAGACGCCCCCAATGGCTTTGGCACTCAGGGCTTGCCCTTCCCTAGAAACAGCTCTGTTTACAACCCCCTCACACTTTCCTTCAATGTGTAACACCCCTCCCCCGTTTGCCATATACTTTGATTCAAGACCCCATGGGGTGACCGGGCACTCCCACTCTGTAGGCCTGGCCTACAGAGAGGTAGAAGGGCTCTGAACCCTTGATATATGTATGAGATTTTTGGTAGACCAGCACTTCTATGGACCAGTAAATCCCCTCCTCCCAGAGAGGAAAGGAAATTAATATTTATTCTCAGAATATACATGTGGGGCAAAGGATGCTGGAAGCCTAAAGAGCACTGATGGGGCACCAGACTTTTCTCTCATAAGACAATATTTTGTTTACCAGCTCAGTTTGGTTCTGTTGGTGCCATTTGCTCAGCCAATCCAACCAGCTTGCTTTTTTGGGAGGGGGGCAGGGTTCATTGTAGGTCATACAATGTACCCTCTGCTTTATTCTATGTGATACAAGTTAATTCAGTCAGAACAAAAAATGCATGTGAGGGCATCAGAACTATTGGCTCGTTTGGTCTTCCTAATGTCTTGGCTTTATGGTTAGATGGCACATCCACTGCTGGGTGAAATGTGGAGGATGTGTTGCCAATGCAGATAAAACACACATATGCTCTGTAACTGTTTGACTGCTAAATGGGGGAGTGGAAAAAAAGACAGAATGCAAAGAGCTGTCAGAACAACCGGGGAAGGTCCCCCAGAAGTAGAATTGGATGGGCAAACAAAGACAAACTCTGATTTTGTCCATTATGAGGGAGCGAGGTGACTTGAATGAGTACAGAACCGTGAGATGATCTGGAACAAAGATTTAGGAGGGAAGAGAGATCTGGGCCTGGGAGTTTGCTGTGTGGGCTCAGATCCAGTGATCAGGGGAGTTGCTGATCGCCGGACTGGCACCAATCAGCTGCGTGGGACAAAAGGTAAGTAGTACCCTTTTGTTCTTTTTGGTGCCTGCTGAATGAAAATTCTGGATATTTATGGATAGGCCAAACTATGTGAAAATAAATATTACAATTGCATTGAAAAAAGAAAAATTTTCTTTGTGCTTCTAGTGCACCAGCTATGCACAGCTAAACCTATGCTGTGAATCCTGGTATTTTGGATTGCGAAAAAAAAGATCACAAGAGACAAAAAGTACCTTCAAAGTATTTAATTTTCTTATAAATATTATGGATACCATCTGTGCTGATTACAATTGGTTATTATTTTTAAAAGTAGTTATCATCATTTGTGTTTTATTACAGGAAAATGGCATCTTTAATGGCACCAGTTTTGCCAAGGTGCAGTGACTCTCTAGAGGGCAGGGAAGCAGTCCGAGATTTAATGACCATGTTATCGAAAATGGTAAAATAAACCAGCTGTTTTCATATATTCTTCTTTCTGTATAAATACATTTATTATAATGCACCTCATTATAGGGCCTGTTTAAATATGAACTACCAATTATCACACACAACATGTTAAGTGTGAGGCGGGCACAAAGGACAATAATGGCAAAATTTTCCCAAAAATTAATTAGAATTATATGGCGCAAAAGTGAAAGCCACACAAAATATATATCTAAATGTTAAATAGGCAATTGCCATTACTTAAAATCGGGCCCCCCAGGCATTCCTGGAAACCACGCACCCCTCCATATGTTCTCACACATACTTGCTGGCCAGCATATAACAAAGGGACTGTAACACTATGTCCTCCACAGACAGTATCATTGATTTCCAACTAGAGATACTTAACAGCGAAATCGTATTGCGCCAAGAGCGGACTGTGCAGCAAAAGGGTTTAATGTATTAATTTAATCAGTTCTGGCGGGAGCTACGAGCTGCTGCGGTCAGGGCTCCTTTGGCAAGTGAACCCTCCACCAGCCATGCACCGCCAGCTTTACCGCCACTGACCGAAGGCATATCATGTTGTGAGCATGTGTTATCCAATCCGGGCCGCTGTTTACACCAGCGTGCGACGGAGAGAGACACACAAAGGAGGGGGGCGTGGCCGGGCAACCTGTCACCTACGCACTTTTCGCCCCGCCCACCGAAGCTTCGTCAGGATGGGGCAAAACGTGCGTAGGTGACATGGCAGGCTTACTCCCTCCCCCAGGGCAACCCAAACTGTAAGTGAGATAGCTTGGTGTTCTGGGGGGTTTCACACAGCGGGACAACCAAAACCGGGGTGCCCCAGGGGGAAGGACCAGAACCCGGGATAGTGAAAATTCCTGGGTTTTGGTCCACTTTAAACACACCATGGAGCAGATTTATCAAGGCAACTGTAGTTCAAGAAAAACAGGAACAATGTGGAGCATTTAGGCTACATTCACAGCTGTCCAGTCGCGTTTGCAGCAGTAATTCCATTTTTTTCCCCATTTTTTCCTGCATTTTTGTGTTTGCATTTGCGTCTGCTTTTAATAGATAGCCCTGTTTAATGGGATGCATTTTCGCTCAGGACGCAGCATGCAGGCCACATTTTTCTCCTCTCTGCTGCATCGGAGAAGTGTGAAAGGTGCCATAGATGTGCCATTGATAGATTTTTTCTATGCGATACTGCTGCATCTGCAATTAAAACAAGGCACACAAAAGTTTACTGTGCAGCATGTAATGCAGTGCAGTGCTAGGTTTAGCTGTTTCCCGGGGTTTTGTTTTGTTCCATTTAGTGAAACCCCCCAGTTCGCCTAGTAAAACTCACCTCCCCTCGGTCCAACGGCACATGCACGGGCGCTTAGGCAATGAGAGCCGTTTGCTGTATTTACCACTTTTAGCAAAAGTCTCTCATTGACTTGAATCATGAGCGCCCTGTTGCATCATGTTCAAAGAAATGAGAGTCGCCTGCCGAATTACATAGGCATGGTGGTCGGCTCTTGCTGGACAAGCGCCCGCAAATGCACCGTTTGATTGGGGAGAGGTGAGTGTATACAGGCACCCTGGGGGTATCGCACAGTTGGGCATCCCGATTCTGGATGCCTCGGTGGAAAGATCTAGATTCCAGACCGGCGGCTGGTGGGTTTTGTTCTGCTTTAAGTGATGTTATACATAATCAAATATTAGGTCTTGGATATATATTAATGATAAGTAATATGTATGCATGTGTTACTTTCCTTGTACCAAATAGCTTTATAATTGTTGGAAGCAGACTCCTTTAACCATTGTTTTAGCACATAGGTAAAATTTTGTTTACCTGCCCACCTCTTACTCCTCCTGACATTGTAAACACAGGAAGAAAATAACTCCTGCAGTACAAGGCAATTACGTTACTCACGCTGTCCAGGCAAACAAAATAAATAGGGCATATTCTCTACCCCCCACCATAGGTGTCCTGTCCTACTTTTACTTCTCACTGACCACTCGTTTACCTTACGAGATGTTTCATTCAGAAAAATAAATCATGTTGCAAATGCTCCATCTTCTTTTTTTTTTTTATGAAAGGTAACAACTCAGTGTATTATCTTATTTTAAATTTACAAACTAACATATTCTGCGCTTTCTTTTTTTCATTTGTAGTGTATGGAGTTTGCCAGAGTAAAAGCAGAAGTAGCATGTATTGCGGTCTATGATTCTGAAGCCCTTATAGTTGGTAGTAAGAAAGGACAAAGCTTTCTGGAAGTCAGGGATGATTTTCAGTTGGACTTTATACAATACTGTAAGTATACTCTACATCAATTTTTTTTAATGACAGTAACCTTTAAAGAGGTTTGTCTTTTTTCAATCAGTCATTTGGAGTAGCTTAGTGGTAAAAGCTGCAGCAGCAACCTAAGGGCAAGTGGGGAGCGCAAGCACAGAATGCCCTCTACACGCCAGCACTAGTGGTTGAGGGGCGCTTGGCTGAAAGCACGAGCGCTCCGCAATCAGACTGGCCTGAACCAAGCCTTAACAGACAGTGCTCATATGAATCCCTCCCAGGACAATTAATATTGCTGCACATAAAAATTCATTTACCTTTAACTCCTGCGGTGGTTGATTTTTACCCCCTTCTTGGCATCCCATGAAGTTGCAGGTAGCCTGCGAAGAGGTGTTGCAGAGTTTACTGCCACTGTTCATTGTGGGTTATGTCAGTAAAATCCAGGCTGGAACACATCTGGGGTGCTGGGAAAGGAAGCCTCCAAGGGCTGCTACCAGAAGAAAATAGATGAGGCGCCATTTCAGCTGAGTGGACGCAGGAATAAATGTAAGTGCTGACAGTGATTCAGTATCATGCATGCAGATGGGGCAAGTAAGGTTTTTTTCTTTAACTGTGCAAGGCTGTTGGTCTGGTTTAAGCTTTCAGGTTATTGGCTATGCAGTGCCTGTGTAGGGGACTCCTGTTCACGTGGTCTCTGTTAGCATAAGGGGTTATGCCTTTGTGTGATTAGAACCATTGTCCAGGCAATAGAATAAGGAATGCTGTAATCATATTTTATCTCCCGCAGTCTATCGCTCTGTCCAATGCTCTGACACACAATTCCCATGCCATCCAGCCCTACTAGCTGTGTAGTTCAGACAATGGGCCGCTCCGTGTCATCTGTCAGAGAGACTATGGCACATGCGCTCCATATACTGCAATGTAAGCATAGGGCTTGTCAAAACCTGATTAATGGCAGAGGCCAGCCTGTAGTCCAAACTACAGAAGCGCTGGGAGAGGTGGGACTTGGTTAATGTAAGACCGATGGACTAGAAGCGATCGTCTGTGTAAGATATGGGGATGAAAAAAGCATTTCCCCAATGAAAGGAAAATCCTTGTCATAAGGAGCCATCAATAGGACAATTTCTGCCTCAAAACCTACATGAAAAAGTGGGCGATCCAAATGGAGAAGTCTCAAACTATACGTGATGGTCCCACACAGCAAACTTTAGATGCTTGTGATGAGTAGATAAGAGAGGAATGCGGAGGTAATCCCATATTGGATATACCTTATCCTCTGTGTGTAGTATATGGATATACTTTGCAAATTATAGAGCATATTTGAGATGGGGTCCTCCATCTCTTAGATCTGTTAGATGACCACTTGGTAAAAAAGCTGATCTGATTAGGTCAAGTCTTTCTGTAGTTCCCCCTGTTCTTTTATGGATCATTCCTTCTTGGTAATTGTTCAAGGACAGTGGTCCGAGAAAAATAAGCTTCCTATCAACACATTGATGCAAAGCCCAATCTGATTGACCCCAAATAATTGGACTAAAGTCCTGCAGGATGTTCTTGGTGCAGCACTGATACAGTCAGACAATATGATTCCTGTGGCCCACGTCAATCTCAAAGGCAGCTCCAGGAACAGAATGTGCTGTTCAATGTTTCTTAAATACTGTTATCATTGGAAAAGCTTCTGTTCCTGCCAGCGATAGCAAAATCTAAGGTGTACTTCCTCAACAGGTGAGTTTCAGGACCACTAGTGGGGTTCACTGAATCTGGACAAGTTGGCCTGTTGGTACAGACCAGGATTCCACTGGTCCTAGGACACTTCAGTAGGAGAGGTTTTGGCATTGTAAACATGGTGGTGACAGGGACTGCCCAGACGTTCTACTAGGACAATTGTAGCATCTTCCTTTATAGTGACTGGCTAAGACATTTAGGCTTTTGCAGCTATGTGAGTACTGGAGGGAAAAATTTAGGCTGCTCTGATGATCCATATGTTGCTGAAAGCGCACAAGGCCTAATAAGCCAAGGTATACCATTGGCAGTGGCAGCCTTACTTTTATTGAAGTTGCTGTCTTCTTCCAACTTGTTTTCATGTAAGTGGGGTATATTTAGGCCTTGAATAAGGAACAGCTCTGTAGTGGTAAACAGCTCTGTAATGGGAGCAGATTTTTAATAACTCCTTTTAAAGACTGCGTGATTGCTGCAGGCTCCTTTTTACTAGTACGGCATTTCTTCTAGAGGAGAATTCCAAATTATATACAAAATACATACAGAAATGATGTGCGGAGAGATTTCATTAATCCACTGCTGTGTAATATTTGTCCAGGCATACTTGATAACCTTTCTCCACATAGTGTGATTTTAAAGTGACAGTCCAGGCAATGGCAATAAGAAGGCAGCAAAGAGGTCACCTGAAGCCTGTCCCATGTTCCTCCTCTCCATTTCCTGCATTGAGCTGTAGATGCTGCAGCAGGTCTCAAAAGTTTGGCCCTCCTTTCCTTTCCATTTTTCAATGTCCTAAAACAAATGTGGTTGCACTGCCACTTTTGTTCCTTATTACTTTACTCACTTTACTCACTAGCGTGAGTGGTTCCGCCAAGCCACAATGGTCCTCTTAGCTGAGCTTGCTCACCCTGGAAACACTGAGGTACAGTGACAGCCATGCGACCAGATTTGGAGCATGTTCGTGGAAAAGCACAAAGGAAAGAAGGGGCACCTCAGGAAATGGGGGAGAGGCAAGTGGAACAGGCTTCAGATGAGGTCTTCGTTTCACCTTATTATTGCCATTGCTTGGTCTATTCCTTTAGTAATATCTGTAACAATTTCTAGAATGTTGTGTCTACTGATGATAATAAATTGATGTGGTTTCCCCCTCTGTTGTATTACAGGTAATTTGGATAAACTCTGTGTTTCAGAATATGATATCAAGGTGCCTGCATTAAAGAGTGACTGTAGGGAAATGGAATCACTCTGGAAATCAGTGGAAGATTTGTTTTGTGCTTGCTATGGTAATACATATTTCAGTGCTGGTATTGTTTGTACATATTTATGTTCGTATTGAAGGGCTAGCGGGTTAAAAAAAAAACAAAACTTTTGTTTTCTCCATTTATATTTTTTTATGTTGGCATCTACAGAGTAGTTTGAGTGTAGAATTATTTTTAGGGCTTTTAATCCTCTATAATGGTAAAATGAACCGTTTAAAAATGTATTTAGAGCAGTTGTAATATAATTTCTTGCAGCATAATCAAAAGTTTCCTTGCTATGATGTCTGGAGGCCTGGTCACACAGGGACAAACAATGAAACCCCTTTTCCCCTATTAGTCGATACTTAGGATTGGGTATCTATTCTCTATAAGCAATGTGGTAATAAGAATTGGGAAAACATGAAACTTCCATTTCCATTAAAAAGAACTAACAAACAAACCCATCTGGCCTGGAAGGGAGCCCAGTAAACAAGAAAGCTGGTCATCAGGACGAGCCTTCACAACTGGATTGTTCTCATCACCTGTACTCCAGCAATATTTTACATATACAGCATACAGTGCAGCTAGTAGTTGACTGTTCATACCAATCACCCACTGGTGCCAATCACCCGTACAATCAGATCACCCGCAAGCCCCCTTACCTTGTCCCGGGCCCTGGCCGCGGTCGCTGGCTGATGCCGCATCCCCGACATGGCTGCAGCTGTGTAAGGTCCTGCGCCCAACTGTTCATGTAGGCTTGGCGTATGTACTCCACAGGGGAGCCGGGGTTGCACGCATAGCCGCTCCCTATGACTATGCAAGGCTCAAAACAACGACTTTGTGCCTTCCATTTTTATGCACAGAATAAACCGCAGCTGCCATATATGCTGCAAGAATGGTGGAAAGTTGAATGCAGTGGGTGATCTGGGGGGTTTCACACAGCGAGGTATCCCAAACCAGAATGCCCCAGGGTGACAGACCAAAACCCAGTAAAAATTTTAATGTGTATGTCGGTCATTGCGATTTTCATGTGTTCTATTTTAGTGATCTTGTAACAATAAACTTCAGGTTTTTTAAGAAGCCTTGGGATGGGCGTTCCCTGTAGCAGGTAATCGGGTCTTGTTTACTTGCTCTTTGTGGTTGCCATTACCGACTGCTTTCTAGCCTTTCCAGGAGCAGTGCTACCCACTCAGACTATTTGAGTGTTAATCTGGGGGACATTTGTAATCATATCCTTTAACAGTTACCATACATTTCCGCTGCTCTCCACCCCACTCCTCCTGAAAATGCTTCCTTAGAAGGGAACCACCTGTGACTGATAGCAAATATGGCTTCTCATATGTACTGGTAGCCTCAGATCACAAAATGAATCACTTCAGTCAGTAAAGTCAAGGACCTTTACCCACTGTTTAGGTGCCCTGATCAGATGAATGTACCTGCTTGGTTTGGATGATGTGGTTCAACACACCAATGAGTGAAAATGTTAAAGGTCTCCAACCCTCCAACCTAGAGTTCAATTCTTTCTGGGAATCAATAATTTGCTCAGAACGGACCAAAACCCTCTTGGCTCACCCCCATGCTCCACCCATGAATACAAAGGGCAATGCATTGGGCTCATCAACAGCTTGGTTTTATAAAAATGCTTTTTTCGCCATGGTAGCCATGTATTTAATATGACCCTAATATTTTTTCCTTTTAGACTTATATGTGTCTTTCTCATCAGGTCATGCATTAGGAAAGCCCGCCCCAGTGCCTATTCCCTACAGCCTGTTGACCAGAGATCCCACTGCTATCATACTTCATGGCCTCCCTCAACAAATATCAATCAAGAAACCATCATTGTATGATACAGAGACAATACAGCAGATATTGGAAAACAAATCCAGCATATATTTTACAATTAACAGGTGAGACTTATATACTGTATGTTCTTTTTATTAACAATCACATTTAGTTTTAAAAGTGATACTCATAATAAGAAAAACATTTTCACTTGTTGACCCTTTTGTGCTGTGCGTTTCCACCATATTGCAGTGGAGTACACTTTTTCTATCATTTTAGTCAGTGAATCTGTAGCACTGAGCATGACTGACTGTTACTCACCCAATCTGTGCATGATTGGAGCTGCTGCTGTGCACTCATTGGATGACTAACAGTCAATCATGCTCAGTGTGGCATTTACTGGTGTCAGCCACCACAAACCAGCGGAGAAGCAGGGCTTCATGTATCCCACTTCTGCCGTGGGATCAGGCAGGCATTGAGGAGGTGAGGTTTTTTTTTTTACCTCCACCCCCAAAATGGGCTTACCGATTGGGGGGTTTCATCTGCCCACTTGGGAGACCAGAGATCTGTCATCGGGGAACTGGCGTCCCTAGTCTGCATGTACAGTCCAGGGAATGAAACTTTTTGGTGCAAATCATATACTGTATATTTCAACTATGGCATGAACAATAAAATTATTGTGCCCACATAGAGGCCGATTCATTAATAGCGCCAGGTAGCGACAGATGAGCGACAGTAGCGTGATTTTCACAGCACCGGCTAGTATTCGCTGTGCTTGGCCGTTGTTCAGTTGTTGACAGCGACTCAGTCGGTGTGCGGTAATGTTGAATACGGGGTTAGGAGTCGCTATTTGAAAGGTTCCGCGCTGTATGGGAGCGCATGACAACGAATGGCCATAGCGAACGGCTCCCAGCATATTCATTAACAAATCACGCTCAAAAAATTCTCACGCTGTAAAATGCTTGTTTAAACCCCAGAGCGCTGGCGGCGATGTGTTAAAAGTAGTTTTTTAACCCCCAAACAACCTTATTTTTGGAAAAAAATAATAAACAAGTTTTTTTTAAACATTTTGTAATATGAATACATTAATATCAGACCTGTAATATCAATTCTGCACAAATTATTATTTTTTTTTTTTTTGACCTTAAAAAAAAGATATAACATTGCAGAAGTGGTCACCGAATTTTTGACATTTAAAAAAAAAAAAAAAAAAAAAAAAACAATATCAATTTATTATGAATATTTAAAGATTGCTCCATTGAAATGCATTGGAGAGCGCCAGGTAGCGAGAGGTCATACCTGGCGCTGTGATGGGATTAGCAGCGGCGCTGTTCGCTGAAGTCTGCAACATGATGAATCCCGCGCTAGCTGACGCTCTCGCTGGCGCTAGCCTCATTTAGCGTGATAAATGCGTGATTGTGTCCGCAGCCTGGCGTTCTGGAGTCGGTAGCCGCCGATAGCTGGCGCTACCTGGCGCTAGTGAGACACTACCTGGCGCTATCCCTTGATAAATAAGGGCCTAAGATAACAAGAAAAATAGTAATAGAAAAAAGGTTTTGGAGGAACAAACACAGTAAATGTTACAGAGAACCTGCAGATTACCAATTGTGTTTGGAGTTGAAGTTGAATGGGCATCAACATAATCTAAAATACTGCATCAATCCTGCCAACTTTTGTTATGCATGAATATGTTTAATGTTCCATTGTAATCAGTGTATATACTTTCAGTCATGAGCATTTTTAATCTTTTTCTGTTGTTGAATTGCAGTTCTTACCCTGTTCAAGTGAAAACTGAGCCAAACAGTGATGCAGGTACTTCACAAATAGGTTGAATCTCTTTACCAGCACTGTTGCACTTGATAGGGATCAGGTGCCTTAGCGTATTTGCAAGACTTGAGAGAATACAGACAAAGATCTTTCTGAAACAAAATTTTATCAGCTGAACACATTAGCCCACATTTATCGAAATCAAAACCAGAAAAGGTGGAACAACATTGGAGGAGATGGCAAGGCCAACCAATATGATCACTAGATTCACTGAACTGTTAGAACTGATATGTTGCCTTGGACTTGGATGTTTCATAGGCTTACTTTTTCTTGATCTGAGCAAATATGTTTGAAAGCATTCTTTAGGGATGCAAAACCATTTTACTGCACTTCGTTTATGCAGTACCTAAACTGAAGACCATAACAAAAAAGCCATGGTTGTCCTCGGTAGCAAAGCGGTGTAAATTAACCCTTGAATATATATATTTTTTTTTTAATAGGTTCCTGTCTCCAGTGATCAAATAGATAGTATTAGTGGGTGGGTCAGATGTGGCAAAGTAAGTATCCTATGTGGCAAAATGAGTATCCTATTTGCCTTAAAGGAACAGTCCATGCAACAACAATAATAAGGTAGCAAGCAGCTCACTTGAAGCCTATCCTATGTGCCTCTTCTCCATTTCTTGTAGCAGGCTGTGGTTTCCAACATTTGCCTTGCCTTTCCATTCCTCCAAAACCACCCACCAGCTGTGTGTACCTCGATGCTCCCATCTTGCGGGAACCTGGCAAGTTCAGCTATTGATCCTTTCTGGGCTCTGTTATACTTGGAGCGCGTAGCGACAGGGTCGGCCATGGGATATGGGGGAAAACTTTGGAGAACTGCTACAGCATACACCGTGCACTGCAGAAAATGGAAGGTAAGCACATGGGACAGGCTTCAGGTTAGTTTCTTGCTGCCCTATTATTCCCATTGCCTGAGATGTCCATTTAACCCTGTCCTGGAAACCAAAGTTTTGTGTAGTGATTTGATAAAACAGTTTTGTGTTCAGATAAAATGTTGACTTTATATTTTCCTAAATGAAATCCCTCTCAAATACACACTCAAATATATAGTAGTATACTATACTATCTATAGTATTTATAGTATAATCCATTTAAGCACAAAGAATTAACATGTTTTATTTATTTGCAGACAATGTATTTGAGCCAACCACGGTTACTGTAAAGAAAGAGTCAGATGACCAGGATTATTATGAATTCTGTTATCAAGGTAATAGTTATAGAGAATTAAGCAAGTGTGTACAGGAAGAGTGTACTGCACATATGCATACAGGGGTTAATTGATCATGAAATTCATAGTGTGGTCACCCTACCTCGGTAAGAAAGGTTTCTGCTCTAGTGGTTCTGTGTTCCCTGTCAGACTTCCTAGAATTTCAAATCACTTTTGTTTAGGGGAACCCAGAGTTCTTTCCTTGGGTCCACCAGGGGTTCTCTTAAAACCGCCATATGTAAATTATTCAGTTCATCTGTCCTAACTTCTCTTGGCCTTCAGTGGGGTGAATACATTGTGAATACATACTACTTAATGTAGTGAGTGTGATTAGGCTGAAATGGTTTGAGTCAGTCTACCGTATGGACTTACTGAAAACTTGGATCCTCTAGTCCCAACAGGGCTACCTTGGGCTGTCAGTTGCCCAATCTTGGGGGACCAGATCTTTAGTACTGCGTTTTTTTCCAGGGCTATCTTTTGCAACTTTTTATGGGTAAACAGAACAGATGTTGGCTAGTCAAGCCCTCACCCACTGGGATCGTTGATCTATCACTATGGTTAAATGGATCCCTCTTGTTTTTTTTATTTTGGGTAATTCAAGCTCTTGTTATTTCATTTTATTTTTTGCCCCAAGTTTCTGTGGTTCTTTTTTTGACTACCAGTTCCGTCCAGGGCTGCTTGTTTTTTGAATAAAACGTTTTTGTTGGGGAAGTAGATAATATAGCACTGGGAGAAAACGCAGGCCAGTATACTCACCTCGTCTGTGATTCCCATGGCACTTCCACAGGCCGCAATCACATCCCCCAGCATCACTGGGCTGAGGCACCCAGCTATTCAGGCTTGGGGTAGGAGTGCACCTCAGATTGTAGGGAAATGGGCAATACCGCCAGGGCCGTCCCCACATCACCTGATTCCTCAGAAACATTGCCGGAGGAAGATGGAGCCTCCAGGTACCCCTCAATTCTTATGGGAGTTCCTCAAACACTCTTTGCTTTTACATTGTAGATTCACTTATGGCTTGAATAGTCTTTGCCTTCTTGATTTTCTGGAATCTGCCTGTATTGTGGCAACTTTGTTTGTCCTGCATATTTTCTGTATTTTTCGTGTCCTGATTTGGTATTGCTATCGGAAATTCCAACAGTAAAGAAGGAAAGGCGACAGGCCCACTTACAGGACAATAAGAACAAAATTGGATTAAAAAAATGGATTTTAGTTCTTACTTCAAAATGCTTTACTTGAAGTCGTGCAGGGGTCCCTACCTATGTTTCAGCAATATTTTTGTTTTATTATCTCCCTCTTGAAATGGAGCAAGAGTCAGAGAGAGGGGGTGTTAAGTTTGTGTGATCATTCTAAGGAGGTGGGTTTTTTGTGGTGTGTGCTTCCTGGTTAGAGTGATATAAATGAAAGTAACTCAGCCACCTGCAGTACTATAATACTTAAATCCAATAATAAAACACACCAGAAGAACCTATTGTAGAGTTTGTATGAGTGAAAGGACTTCCTTTGCTGTCAGTAGGGTCTATTCACACTTCTTTTTTGGGAGAGAAAAAACTGTCACTCCTGTTCATTTCCTACCGGGTGTAAATTTTCACCTTGCTCTGAATCAGCCCCAAGGCAGACAATACAAGTGAATGGCATTATTTTCCTAAAAAAAGAAGTGAACTTTCCCACCAGGCACTGAATGGACCCCAATGTGTGTGTTTATGTGTATAACAGCTGTATGTGTGTTGGGTCAGAATAAAGCTGATGTGCACAAGTTATTTTCAGCATTTTCTGTAGATTTGTGGTTGTGTAACTTATTGTTTATGTCACTCTTTCAAGGTCATGATGATAGTGAGGATTCCAATGAAGGAGCCGATCTGGATCGTAATGAAGGTTAGAGACTGGAAACCATCATTTTATGGTACATATACACTGATGTGGTCTGTGATGTCGGTGCCTGGCTTGTTCTCCTTGATGACTGCCAAATAGTAAATGGGTTTCTGTTCTCTGTTCTGGCAAATGACATGGATGCTGTAATATGCAGTGCGATCAGTGTGGGTGAATGGGGCAGATAGACAGCCACATTGTCCACATAAGTGTGTATGTACTGTTGATATTAAAACATATGTAAAAGGTATAAAACATTTTACACAGGTTACATCACTTATTTAGTCACACCCTCCTTCCCCTGCAAGGCACCACAATTGGCTTCAGCCAATGGAGAGACATGTATTACAGATACAGGGAAAAATTACTGTGCTACACAAGTTAGAACAATAATATAATAAATCTGGAGCTCAACGTTTTTACAAGAAGTCCTTCCTCTCAATGGTTAAAATGTTAAATCAGAATACAGAGCTCCAAGCTTTCAATGAAATGAAACTGTCCTTTGCAACATATATATATGTCGTCACATGAAGAATCTCAATGTTCACCCGGTGTATAAATATATCAATATTCAGTGCCAGCCACCACAGTTGGTTATATAGCCTCTTACCAGAGTTTAACAAAGGGTTGAGCCTTGTATGATATATACAGGTATCCTGTAGTTAATGGATATCTTCCAAATAATGATTGCACTCTTTGGGCTAGATCAACACCAAGCCATGCTTAGATGATCCCATGGATTAAAACAGATCAAACATCCAAGCATGGAAAAGAGAAGAAATCTCATCTAGTGTGACACCGTTTAGTAAAATCACATACAATTTATTCCACAATTATGCACTCACAATATAAAGGACATCCATAAGCATTCATAAAATAAAGGTGACACGTCTCACCACATCCTCACTGGATTCCACCACTCTTAAAATATAGTACTAGCTCCAACGCGTTTCGTCCCCGACTGGGACTATAGGCTCGATTCAAAATCCCAAATGTCATTATGTTCGTATTTGCAATCGAAAGTTTTGTTGGGTGTTTGTCATTTTTTTCTTTTTTTTTTGGGCATTTTCGACTCGCACGAACGTTCGAACATAGACGTATATGTTCGTTCGTCCATCGAAATTAATTTTGTGTTTTTACGCAACTTCGGGACTTTTTTCCTTCGAAATCGTAAATGTTTCGATCGGTCAAATCATTTACGTCATTGCAATGGGCTGGCGATTAATTCAGAGAGCTGATTGGCAAGTATTCCGACGCCCATATAGTCATTTCCTTGTCGAGCGTCTTACGGCACCTTTTTGACCTCGGGACTAGGCAGCCAAGCGTGATGGAGAGTGACTTTGAAGAGCATCAAGCTCTTCTTCTGTTTGGCATTGATGGGATCTTGAGGTCAGAGCCCAGATTGCACCGGCGGCGACGCATGAACATCAATGGCATGCATGACGTTGAGCTGTTCGAGCTGACCAGGCTTAATCGCGCTTCCCTCCATAAATTATATAGTGAGCTGCGGCCATGGTTAGCCCGCACCACAAGGAAGGGGCATGCAATTTCAGGTATGACCAAGATGCTTGGCTGCCTGCAATTTTTGGCGAACGGCTCGTTCCAGAGGCTGGGTGCCCTCTCCGTGGGGATCTCACAGCCTACGCTGAGCCGCGCACTATCACATTTTTTGGAAGGCATGGCTACCCTAACCCCCAAATATATTTTTTTCCCAGATGATATGGTAGCCAGAAACGCCATTAAGCTTGGTTTTTATAATATCGCCGACATGCCCAACGTCATTGGTGCCATTGACTGTACCCACGTCGCCCTGGTGCCTCCGGCTGCCGACGAGTACATATACAGGTAAGTAATGGGTTTTTTTTTTGGGTAAATTTTAGGTTAACCCTCCTTGTAATGGTCCCTCCTTGTAATGGTCCCTCCTTGTAATGGTCCCTCCTTGTAATGGACCCACCTTGTAATGGTCCCTCCTTGTAATGGTCCCACCTTGTAATGGTCCCTCCTTGTAATGGTCCCACCTTGTAATGGTCCCACCTTGTAATGGTCCCTCCTTATCGAAATGTGTGTGTTCATTTTTCAAAATGCCTTCCTAATGTTTTCTTGTCTTCCTTTTTTACCAGGAACCGCAAAATGGGCCACTCCTTTAATGTGCAGGCAGTGGTGGGGCCGGACATGCGGTTCCTTAGCGTCCTCGCCGGCTACCCAGGCTCAGCCCATGATGCGTACATCCTTAGACGATCAGGATTGTACCGACGGTTTGAGTCTGGGGAATTTTCCGGTGCATGGCTCCTTGGTAAGTTAACATAAACCACATAATGTAGTTGTGGATGTTTGTTTTTAATTAGCATTTGGCAGTAATGTCTGCAAAACTTACACCTTAAACAACCTTCTGGCCATGTGAAACCACACTTGAATGTTAGTTATTAACCAACCAAGCGTTTCGCCAAGTTTGGCCTGCATTAGCCACATTCTAAATTATCTGTTTGTCTAATTTAATAATCCCTCTTACACCACCCTCGTGTGGAATCGTGCACTTAACTTGAGCATAGTTTAGGACCCATCTTTGCTAAGCTGGTTTGCACTTCCACACGAGAGTAGAGCGGGATAAAGTGCATGTGGCGTGTTTCTGCTGTTTTGGTCTCACACAAAGCATATAAGGGGTCAGCAAAACCTACATCCTAAGCACACTTTGAAACCCAGAGCTGGGATCCTTATGTATGATTGTCCCTCATCCTCACTCTTTGTATGTTGTCCTTTTGTAAACCTCTAGGACATATGTTTAGTTTGGGACTGGGACAGTGGCAAATGTGGCCTCATGTTGATCACACAATTGACAAATAGCCTCCTATTGATGTTGCTGGTGCCTTGATGGTCTTACATGTTTTTTTTCCTAATCTTATGTATAAGGTGATTCAGGATACCCGCTGCTGCCGTGGCTCTTGACGCCAGTACTCCGGCCCCAGGATGCCTCCCAGGATGCCTACAACTGTGCGCACCGCAAGACCAGGGCTGTGGTAGAGAGGGCCTTTGGTCTTTTGAAGACTAGGTTTCGTTGTTTGGATCATACCGGGGGCGCCCTGCAATATGATCCGAAAAAGGTCATAGACATAATAATGGCCTGTGCTGTTCTGCACAATTTTGCAATTTCACAACGGGTCCCCCGGTATGTAGAATTTGCTCCCTCTCCACCCAGCGAAGACCAGGAGGACTCATTTCTGGACACACACAGTAGTGTGTCTGGCCAAAGTGTGCGGACTAATTTGATCGCGAGCCATTTTGCTTAATGTAACCTGTATTGGCCTTTGTTTAACATTGTGTTGTTGATTTAGTTTTCTTTCCCTTTGTGTATGTTTCGTTATGTTTGTGGTGTTCAAATAAGTAATGAAGTAATTACTCACCACAGGCCTAATGCTTTCCAACTCTCTTTTTTGGATGTGTGAACTGTGTGAATGTCCAAGTATATATTTCTCTGTGACACCCAAAAAAGAGACAATAAAATTTATGAGCCACAAGTGTCTTTAACTGTTTATTTTATAAAAATAATAGCTCAAACTTGGAGTTGCTGCTCACTCCAATTTGCAAACAAAATATATGTAACCACAAAGGATTAATGGTTAGATCAACCATGGCAATAATTAAATCAACAAAAAATCCTGGTTGGCCACATTTGCCCCTGCCACAGGTGTAAACCTGGTACAGGTGTAGAAGCTTGAGTGGCACGTTCAGTGAGGATTCCGATATGGCCTTGGCTAGTGGCCTACCTCACCACTCTAAGGAGCTATATGGGCGCAAATCCAAAACACACAACCCAAGGCATACACCAAGGGTATCTTGGTTTGCCTCACCAGACAAGTCAATACAGGGGGGATTAAGAGCAAAGATGTTGTACAGATTCATGTTGTGGAGACATTAATATGGGTGATGGCCATAGTACCCAGGTGGTGGCCCTTGCTGATTGGACCTAACGTGGGCCTGTGTGGCATTCTGAATCTGCAACTGGTCCAAAATGTTGCGCATGATATTTACCATTTCACCCCTGTAGGCACGGTTGTCATTGTTGGCAGTCTCCATGTGGCTGTTGAGGGTCCGCAATTCGTTCTGCACAGCCTGTAATGTCGTATTTAGGGTCTCGATCCGGCCATGCAGTGCCTCTCGGTTTCTTTGGTTTTGGTGCTGGAAGGTAACCCTCTCGTGGTGCCATGCGTCCAACATTGCCATGCCCCTCCCCTGGTTGCGCCGTAGCGGATTCCGCCTCCCCAATCCCCTGGTTCGGGGTCGTGCCGAGGCTGTTGGTCTGGGCCCCTCAACAGACACAGGCATGCTTTCACTATCCTCAACAGCAGAGACAACACTGGGGACTTGACTGTCAGTCTGTGCATGCTGGCCATCATGTGCAGCCACCATGCTGCCAGATTCCCTCTGCTGCTGCTGAGTTGGTGGTGAAACATTTTGGACCAGTTGCAGATTCTGGCCCAGGGGTAGATCTTCAGAAGGGCACATAAAGGATCCATCCTCCTCCAGCTCCTGGATTTCATCCATGAGTGTGTGGGTCTGTATGGACAGAGACAAATTAGATGTTAGCTTGCCCACTACATATGTCAATCTGTTAGTAGTAACATGCAAAGTAACATGGCTAACCGACATTTGCTCAATAAACTTACCGAATATATCGGTTCCTCCCTCCTAGGCTGCACGGAAGTTGACGGCATGTCCACACTGGCAGTGGATTCCACAGTAGCTGAGCGATGATGGTGGCCTGCATGAGAAGCAAAGACACTATGTAAACACACACCTATGCATTGTTGACGGGTCAAAAGACATATGCCGAATTAGTTAACGGGTCAAAGCTGTCATGGGCACTTCAACAACGGGGCCAAATAAGCTTCAATTTCCATGCCATTATCTTTAAAAATTTTTGGGCTACAACTACTTCAACATTGTTCAACTCAACTAAGCCAAACATTCAAGTTCAGCTTGTTCTGTGGCTGACCACATCCCTTATAGGCCATTAAAGCGGACCTTCACTCTGATTAAGAGTCTAGCTTATATGTTTCCCACACCCTGTACATACAGATTGACCACATTACAAATCTTCCTACCTGCATCTACTGCATGTTATGAGCCTTTAAACATCCAAGATGGCGGCTTATGGAATCCGCCATCTTATCAGGCAGCCTGCAAACAGGAAGTGCCTCCTGACTGTGCTGCTCTGCATTCTTGGACTGGTGACCGTTATCTGACCCCAGCTCTGCTCTGTTTGAGCAAAGAACAGCTATAATCCGCCCCCCTGTACCTTATCCCACTCTTCTCTCCTCAGTAAGTGTGATGCTTCTGAGTCAAGATGCCGGCGCATGTATCCTAAATTCCTGGTCAGAGTTGCAGGCCAGTGTTAGAAAGAATAATAAGTTAGTGACTAAAACTGTAAAAAATCGGAATTTGACATGCTGGGGAACTGTTTTTGCATACTTTGGCCTTTGCATTAAATCACAATGAAGGTCAGGTTTAAGTGTACACACTCAGCCTGGACATAGCAGGGACCTGGTTTTTGGGAGGCCTAGCAATGTATGTTTTCCTAATTCAAAACAAGCCTGTTTGTTGATTTTTTAACAACCCAAGCTCACACACAAGTCCACAACAGATCAAGATTGAAGTGTGTGATGTCATGGAGTGTAAAGACATAACTGCCAGGTTAATGGGAACCAACAAACTTTTACACTCGGGTTCAATGTACATTCACATCTTGTATGTGGACCAAAAATCAAAAGTTAAGTGGCCACACACATGCCACACCCTGGCCCAACACAGAAATCACCTACAAGCCACAGCCTAGGTGCCTGGCTTCCCAGATGTGTTACTGTCTAATTGTGCATGCTCACTAATTGTAAAGGTCACATAAATCTTACTCACCTGCAGGACGGGTCGGGGAATCTGTGTCCCTTAGGGCCGCGTGGCCTTCGACGGCGACTGGATGCATCAATCCATAAATCATCTCCTCAGCCGGGGTCAACTTGAGTTTGGAGGGAAAACCTCCTCCAGTTTTCATGCTGCAAAACAGAGTTAGGCTAATTTAGAACCAGGTGGCCAATACAACATCCAGTCTAATCCTAAAGCTAACATTTTTACCTGTCAATCCGCCTTTGATTTTCTTTCTTCCGCGCAGCATATTTGAGGTCCGATATCTTGCGCTGAATCTGTACAACATCCTTTAACTCTTCCCCCGCTGCATTCACTTGTCTGGTTAGGTCGGCCAAGATGTTGGCTCTGCGCTGTTTGGTGGTGTTTTTGGATCTGCGCCCATATAGCTCATCATAAACTAAGGTCAGGCCACTAGCCAAGGCCATAATTTGGCCCTCACCAAAACGCCCACTCAACTGCCCTCTTCGCAATGTGCGCCCTGTTGTTTTGGGTTGTGGGTCCTCCATGGTGTCATCCAAATGGGGTGACATCCTTGCCTGGGTTTGTGGGGTATAATGCAGGGAATGGTGGCTGCCTGGGGATTGGCCAGGACTGGGCAAGGGACTGGGGGTTCTGGCCTGGCTGGCCACAGAAGTCCCAGGTGTTGATGTGGCATAGTAACCTTGCCTTTCCACCTGTGCCGGTGCCAAATGTGGGCGAGCAGGAGAGTTTCGTTCTGAGCCTGAAGTAGTGCTGCCCTTGGAGGTAGTAGGGCGGACCAAGGGTGAGGGCGATCTTGCAGGGCCGGCCCTCTTCTGTTTTTTTTTTTGGCACACTCTTGGGGGGCTGCGGGACCTGGTTCGGCCTCTTTGTGGGCTGCATGGCCTGCTGCGGCGTCTAGGGGGGCTGCGGGACCTGGTTCGGCCTCGAGGGGGGCTGCGGGACCTGGTTCGGCCTCTTTGTGGGCTGCGTGGCCTGCTGCGGCGTCTAGGGGGGCTGCGGGACCTGGTTCGGCCTCGAGGGGGGCTGCGGGACCTGGTTCGGCCTCTTTGTGGGCTGCGTGGCCTGCTGCGGCGTCTAGGGGGGCTGCGGGACCTGGTTCGGCCTCTTTGTGGGCTGCGTGGCCTGCTGCGGCGTCTAGGGGGGCTGCGGGACCTGGTTCGGCCTCTTTGTGGGCTGCGTGGCCTGCTGCGGCGTCTAGGGGGGCTGCGGGACCTGGTTCGGCCTCTTTGTGGGCTGCGTGGCCTGCTGCGGCGTCTAGGGGGGCTGCGGGACCTGGTTCGGCCTCTTTGTGGGCTGCATGGCCTGCTGCGGCGTCTAGGGGGGCTGCGGGACCTGGTTCGGCCTCGAGGGGGGCTGCGGGACCTACTGCGGACTATTGTGGGTGTTGTAGTGGGGCAGGGTGGGGTGGGTCTTCGGACCCTCTTACCCGTTTTTGGCCCAGTAGCCATACTAGCCTTTGTGGCCTGTGTCTTTGCTTTGCCTGGCTGCTCCTTTTTTTGCCCATAGCTGGTAGTTGGCTTGGCCGGCGTTTTGGTACTAGGCCGTAATTTTGCTTTGGGCTGCTGCGACCTGGTTTTGGGCCCTTCGGAAGGCTCCTGCCGTTTGGCTGCCTTCTTCCCCGTTTGCTCCTTTCCAGTTTTGCCAGGAGGTTTTTGGGGTGCCATTTTTTGATTTTAGAAAATAATCAGCTGTGTGTGCAGGGACCTTTAAGTAAGCTAGCCAGCGTGTGACGTACGTTCGCACGGCCGTGCGGAACCCGCTGAGGCATTGCGTACGTTCGCACGGCCGTGCGGAACGCGCTGGGGCGTTACTTATCTGCTGCCGAGAAAAAGAAGCAAGATGGCACCCACTATCTTCACCCGCCAACAAGAAGAGATCATCATGTTCGCAAGTGTATTTGATGGACTTTTGTTAGATTAGGAAATGCTGCTCTACATGTGAAGGAAGCGCAGGAATAAATGGCTTTGGTTAAAAATGTGATAAACTACATGCACAACCAAAGGCACGCAACACACGTGCCAAACAACATTTAGGCCATATTGTGAAATTACTGAACCCTAGAAATGTGTGTGTGTTAATGTAATTACACCAAAAAATGTATTGCTGACACATATTGATAGGTATTTAGAAGTAAAGTCGATGTTTTCTTTCTGTTTTGTAGACCATGCTGGAGCGCAGGTACGACTACCTGCCCAACACATTTGAAAAACGCAACGTCGCCCTGGAGATAATCTCGACCATCCAACAGCAGACCAACACCACCTTCACCCACACGCAGATCATGCAGCATTGGTCGGACCTCAAACGGCTGCACATGCCCCGGGTGCGGAGGTTCTTCGGAATCCATTTTCCAAGTAAGTAGATTGCGATTGCATGCAATATGTAACTAAGACAGAAGGTAGGACTTTACTTAGAATGCCTTTTCTTTTCTAGTGTTGGAAATGGATTACCGAATTCGCCGCACCCGGAGGCGCAGAGGCCGACCAGTGCTGCATGATTCTGCAGCTGGGAGTGAAGGTGGTGGATCTCCAGGGCGACGGGCCGACCCCTCCTCTGTGGCCTCCTCAGACCAGCCCCTGGACCTTACCACAGAGGAGGGGCGGCACAGCGTGGGCAGGGAGTCGTACCCTGCCTCGCATGCGGGATCCTCTGGTATGTCACTCTTCATGTCTACACCAAAAAAGAGAATTGCTAGCTCCTGATATCACCAAACTGAATCCTTTATTCTGTATTTGTAGATGTTTCGGTTGCGGGTGAAGTAGTGGGTCAGGAGGCAGCAGATAGGAGCCCACAAGACCCTGGAGAAGGTGAGTGATGTGACCCAGACTTAGCTAAAAACATTGGAGGACTGCGGAATCAGACATCCAAACTAACCATTTGGCACATGTTTCTACAGGCACTTCTTCACAGCAGAGCCAGGAACCAGGACCTCAGGGTGTTGTCCCCAACGAGCCATCTCTCGGCCACCAACCAAGTAAGTAGTCATGTCATTCTAGAGATTTCGGTCTAAATTCCCATGAACACAAAAACACATAATGCCCTAGTCAATGCCAATATAAGAGGGACCTGTGTCCACTGAATTAGCTTAATTAGTTGCCCAACTGTCCTGTGGCCACTGAATTAGCTTAATTAGTTGCCCAACTGTCCTGTGGCCACTGAATTAGCTTAATTAGTTGCCCAACTGTCCTGTGGCCACTGAATTAGTTTAATTAGTTGCCCAACTGTCCTGTGGCCACTGAATTAGCTTAATTAGTTGCCCAACTGTCCTGTGGCCACTGAATTAGCTTAATTAGTTGCCCAACTGTCCTGTGGCCACTTCCTAACCTTAATTCCTGTGATTAATCATATGTGCATTATACTTAATTTGTTTCTTTAAATACATTAAATACACAGGTGATAAACATGTATTGTTCTCCGAATAATTTGATTTTCTGATTTTTTGGCAGGGACCACAAGACAGCGACTTGCTGATATCAATCGGAGGGTCCTTGAGTTGGTGGCCGATCTGCAGGCGATGCGGGACACGTTGGGGACAACAGAAGAGGAAGACTAGTGTCCTGGTTCCTGGCCCTGTTGATTTGTACATTTGTACATAGTTGTCTTTGGACATAATTTTATTTGTGACCAAAAAATTTTAATTGTATATAGTTTTATGGTTTTAACAAAATATTTTATTGTATAGTTTTAAAAATTAAATTAAAAAACAGTGTATATATTTTGAGTAACCAAAAATCAATGTGTATATAGTTTAACATTTTTTAGTGCCAAAGTGGCCAAAAATAGTTTGATAACAAATGCCAATTGAGCAATAAAAAACAAAAAAAACAAAAAACATGTTGTCCCATTTATTTGCACACATACATTTTACAAAAACAAGGGGACAATGACATATTTGAAAATCAAGATTGTGATGTCCGTGAAGTGATTTGGGTAAGTTTTAGGGACCTAAAATGGAAGAAGAAACAAGGCGCTAAGTGATTTGGGTAAGTTTTAGGGACCTAAAATGGAAGAAGAAACAAGGCGCTAAGTGATTTGGGTAAGTTTTAGGGACCTAAAATGGAAGACGAAACAAGGCGCTAAGTGATTTGGGTAAGTTTTAGGGACCTAAAATGGAAGAAGAAACAAGGCGCTAAGTGATTTGGGTAAGTTTTAGGGACCTAAAATGGAAGAAGAAACAAGGCGCTAAGTGATTTGGGTAAGTTTTAGGGACCTAAAATGGAAGAAGAAACAAGGCGCTAAGTGATTTGGGTAAGTTTTAGGGACCTAAAATGGAAGAAGAAACAAGGCGCTAAGTGATTTGGGTAAGTTTTAGGGTCCTAAAATGGAAGACGAAACAAGGCGCTAAGTGATTTGGGTAAGTTTTAGGGTGTGAAAATGGAAGAAGAATACAAGGCGCTAAGTGATTTGGGTAAGTTTTAGGGACCTAAAATGGAAGAAGAAACAAGGCGCTAAGTGATTTGGGTAAGTTTTAGGGACCTAAAATGGAAGAAGAAACAAGGCACTAAGTGATTTGGGTAAGTTTTAGGGACCTAAAATGGAAGACGAAACAAGGCGCTAAGTGATTTGGGTAAGTTTTAGGGACCTAAAATGGAAGAAGAAACAAGGCGCTAAGTGACTTGGGTAAGTTTTAGGGTCCTAAAATGGAAGACGAAACAAGGCGCTAAGTGATTTGGGTAAGTTTTAGGGTGTGAAAATGGAAGAAGAAACAAGGCGCTAAGTGATTTGGGTAAGTTTTAGGGACCTAAAATGGAAGAAGAAACAAGGCGCTAAGTGATTTGGGTAAGTTTTAGGGACCTAAAATGGAAGAAGAAACAAGGCGCTAAGTGATTTGGGTAA
This sequence comes from Gastrophryne carolinensis, assembly GCA_027917425.1. NCBI lineage: Eukaryota > Metazoa > Chordata > Amphibia > Anura > Microhylidae > Gastrophryne > Gastrophryne carolinensis. The sequence continues at coordinate 252,107,477 of CM051236.1, read as the reverse complement.
GTTTTAGGGACCTATAATGGAAGAAGAAACAAGGCGCTAAGTGATTTGGGTAAGTTTTAGGGACCTAAAATGGAAGAAGAAACAAGGCGCTAAGTGATTTGGGTAAGTTTTAGGGTCCTAAAATGGAAGACGAAACAAGGCGCTAAGTGATTTGGGTAAGTTTTAGGGTGTGAAAATGGAAGAAGAAACAAGGCGCTAAGTGATTTGGGTAAGTTTTAGGGACCTAAAATGGAAGAAGAAACAAGGCGCTAAGTGATTTGGGTAAGTTTTAGGGTGTGAAAATGGAAGAAGAAACAAGGCGCTAAGTGATTTGGGTAAGTTTTAGGGTGTGAAAATGGAAGAAGAAACAAGGCGCTAAGTGATTTGGGTAAGTTTTAGGGACCTAAAATGGAAGAAGAAACAAGGCGCTAAGTGATTTGGGTAAGTTTTAGGGTGTGAAAATGGAAGAAGAAACAAGGCGCTAAGTGATTTGGGTAAGTTTTAGGGTGTGAAAATGGAAGAAGAAACAAGGCGCTAAGTGATTTGGGTAAGTTTTAGGGTGTGAAAATGGAAGAAGAAACAAGGCGCTAAGTGATTTGGGTAAGTTTTAGGGTGTGAAAATGGAAGAAGAAACAAGGCGCTAAGTGATTTGGGTAAGTTTTAGGGACCTAAAATGGAAGAAGAAACAAGGCGCTAAGTGATTTGGGTAAGTTTTAGGGTGTGAAAATGGAAGAAGAAACAAGGCGCTAAGTGATTTGGGTAAGTTTTAGGGTGTGAAAATGGAAGAAGAAACAAGGCGCTAAGTGATTTGGGTAAGTTTTAGGGTGTGAAAATGGAAGAAGAAACAAGGCGCTAAGTGATTTGGGTAAGTTTTAGGGTCCTAAAATGGAAGAAGATACAAGGCGCTAAGTGGTTAGGGTGAGCTTTAAGGGACCTCAAGGGAAAAGGCAGGATAGCGCTAAGTGGTTAGGGTGAGCTTTAAGGGAGCTCCAGGGAAAAGGCAGGAGAGCGCTAAGTGGTTAGGGTGAGTTTAGTGATGGAAGTGAAATTATGTAGGCGAACACTTTAATGAGAGAAGTTTGTAGTGCGCAGGCGCAATATCGTAAGAATTTCGTCTGGACAGATACTTTAGGAAAAAATGAAGCAGGATGTAGCGGGAAAATGATAGGATTCGTGTGAGGATACGATGGGAAAAGGGCAAAAACGAAAGGCTACGTTGGTAGTTGGGAAAAATAAATCTGAACATTTTCGATGGAAAATGACATCCTCGTCTGCGTACTCTGGCATACGAGCACACGGACGCGCTACGGAAGGTTTACGAAGCATGCATAGAATCGATCGAACGTTCATGCGAGAGCGGGAAATTTTGAAAATCTTACGACGTCGGCACCAAAACGAAAGTTTGTTTGTGTCTCTCTGAATCGAGCCTTTTGACCCGGATGCATCCGGACTTACGATCCAGATGCATCCAGGTGACAAAATCTCAAAGTAGGCTGGCGGTTAAAGGGTTAAAGCGACCAAAACCCGCTGAACTTTTGAAATACATTTGGCCAAAGCCCCTGCCAATACTCCCCTCTTAGGGTGTAGAACAAGAAATGGATATTTTCACTTTTTGAATCGTCCTGGAACACTGATTTTTTTTGCTGTCCCTCTCTGTAAGATGGCAGGCAATCAGTCATTGCAAAGGTGTGGCAATGAGATCAATGGTGGAGGCGGAACTTTACAGCTAAAACATGCGCCATTATCTGGGATTAGAATGAAGTAGGGGCAGTGAAAATTGGCAAAAGGCACTCTTTATGGGCGGAGCAATTCAGGGGATGCTAGTTAAAAATGTGGGTTTTGGTCTGCTTTAAGTTATTGCCACATGAGTAGTAGATTAGATCTCTACAATAGCAATGGCTATTTAGTTTCCATTGCAGGTCATCTGTCTAACAATAAGCTGAGCAAAGGGGGTGGGAGTAGCTCCATCACTATTATTTATACAGAATTATTATCATTATTATTCAGTGCCTGGGAACCAATTTACCGCCCAGTTTAACCCTCTCATCATCTAAGTATTAAGCACCAAACATGTCTAGCTATGTGGAAAGACAGAGATTTGGTTGCATATATCTGCAGATACATGTGGAAGCCACACTGCCCCGGCAAGGCACTCTGTGTTTAGTGTGGTCCCTACTCTTATATTTGAGTCCCCAAAGTTGGGACATGCAATGCAGCCAGAGCTACTTACCTGGGAAGCTGCCAGCCTCCCTTTAGAACACTCCACAGGGAGAGATCCATATTGACTGAATCCCTCCCTGTGTGTTTATGGCAATTCAAACTGAGCAAAGGGGGTGGGAGCAGCTCCATCACTATTATTTATACAAAATTATTATCATTATTATTCAGGGCCTGGGATCCAATTTACCACCAATTTTAATGAGCTGCCCTTTGTCACAGGTTCTCTACAGGCCAATTCCAGACACATTTTCTTTAAATAGAAACATTAATTACTTTGTATGTTTTTTACCCATAATAATTTACTCTTCTATGGTGTTTCCCATACTCAGGTTCTGAATATGTGCCACCTTGTAAGCGACAAAAAAATGCTCCAACAAAACCAGTGAACGACCAGGCAGCACAATGCAAGAAAAAAACCAAAGAGTTTAATTTTGGTAAGTCCCGGTATCAAATTGCTGGCAATCCCACCCAACGAAATGGAGGGATAATTGGTAATCAAACAAAACATAGGTATTCAATGGTGAAGATAAATGTTTATCTATTCAGTTTATTGATAAAGGCTGAAAGACTTGGATGTATAATTAGTTTTGATATTAATCATCTGTTTTATTCAGAGAAATGGAATGCTAAAATCAATGAGCTGAGGAAACAGGTGGAAGAATTATTTGAAAGGAAATATGGTAAGCGACATCTTTTATTTTAGCAGCATTAGCAATGCTTGCATTCTCAAATCACAGAGATTTAGCAGGTTAATTAATGTGGACAAAAACTAGAATTTTGACTATCCTCGGTTTTGATCTTTGCCCCCGGGGCACCCCAATCGCATCCACCCAGGTCACCCAATTGAACTCAACTTTCCCTGGTTCTACGGCGCATGTGCGTCCTCTTGTCCAATCGGGTTGCTCGGATCCGGTCCCACCCTTTCGTCCAAAGAATTGTCTAAGCAAGAGGACCCCAGGGTGCCCAGCGGCTGCATCCCCAGCTACTCTCTAACAGGGAGCGTGCCCGCTCTGGCCATTCACGAATGTCTGGCATGGATGTGCCCTGCTAAAGGGATAGCAGAGAGCGGCCACTGCTTGTGCATGCACAGTTGAAGCATGGGGAGAAGGTGAGTTTACTGGGCGACCTGGAGATTCAAGTGGCCCTGGAATCTTATAGATTTCAGGGCAGTTGGGCCATGGGGTTTGGTCCACTTTAAGATCATCTTAAGAAATATTCTCTGCTTACAAACAGGGTAGCACTGGTTCCTTAAATGCCACTGGTCTTCTGCCTTTTTTATTCATGACCCAGATGTGCATGTGTATATGGAGGTATATGGAGGTATCTGAAGCAAGAGGTTCTAGCATGGTGGCAGCAGGACTGAAGAAGTTTGGGGGCTGGAAAATACTGAATTAGGTTTCCTGTGGTTAAGGTTAGTACGTCTTTTTTAACCCACATATGCCCTTTGAAATATAAAAGAGATATTCAGTGGCTGCTGTTTATCGTGGTAGGGTTCCACTTTAGACAAGAGAGCTGGCTCCCAACCTCCTAATTGCCACTAAGTTCAATAAAGGGATTCTAAAGGCAAAAGAAAAAAAAATAAACAGCAGCTTACCTTGGCAAGCGTTCCTCCAGCAATATCCCTCCTCACTCGTAGCGCTGGCCACGCCCCACTGATGCGGGTCACCAATACTAGCTCAGGAGCTGTAACAGAACCACACCGCCCCCCCCCTTTATGTCTTGAATGGAGATCTCGGAGCACCATTCAGTAATTTATAGACCCCATCCAGCTTCCCCTTAGCTAGGAGCGAGAGCTCTCCCAGCTGTCATTGGAGCCTCTGATTCCCCAGCCAGTGCTAAAAGTGCCAGGAGCAGGTTTCTCCTCCAGAGACCGGGCCAAGCGAGGCAAATCGGGGATGAGTTCAGTGACTCCCCCGATCCCTGGAGCTGGAGCAGGGAGATACAGGAGCTCCCCCTGAGGCCATAGCGGAATCTGTACAGGTGGTGGTGTATGAAGCCACAACCCTGGAAAGCAGAAGTGGGACTCATATCAGAGGTATGTGCAGCGCCTCCCTCCCCAAGCTGAAGCCATGGGTCTGGAGGCAGAAGCGGGAGCTGTGGGCCGGGCAGGGTCTTTAGGCTGCACACATCTCCACTGCTTCAATCCGCCAGTCCATAGCACAAGTGTTCCAGCCTCTCTGCCTACCAAATTACCCACCTACCAAGCCGCCGACCCAGTATAATGAATATTTTAGATACTCACTGTAATCACAAATCACCCACATTTCCCCCTCACACACCAATCCCAAATACATTTAAATCTCACATAACCACACACCCTCACGTCCATCAATTTTGTGTCTTTCCACCCTATTATCACATTTATATAACATTCCCAGCATGCTACCAATACACAGGGAGATTGCCTTAGTTCTTTGAATACTCCCCTATCAGTTCCATATCGTAATTGTATCTCTAATTCCCAACTCCCACCAATGCTAAGCATCCATTTTATATAAAAAAATGACTACCTTATGGCTGAGCCAGAGATTTACCTAGTGACTATGGTGGTGTGGTACACAGTATTTCCACCTTTGTTACTTACTATATTGGCTCATTGGGAAATCACTGCCCTCATCTAAGCTGCCACTGCCACCCTAATTGCCAATACACCCCTTCTATCGCACTCTGCTTGCTCCCTCCTGGCCTTACTAAGCCTCTATTTAATTCCCTTTTATATGTCAATTCTATTCACCCAGCCCGCTTTCCCCACAGCTGTGTGTTTGTATCTATGCTGCATTCCACCTTCATCAGGTTTAATGGAAAATTTCGCTTTTTGTTTTCCTCTTTTGGATTGTAAAGTAAACGTGTGTTAGGCTTGTGCCCCAGACTTCTGATTCACTTATCAGCATGTTGTTTTTAAGCTTCTTATATTTCTGTGTTGCTAAGGTGGGAGTGGCTTTCCTGACCTTGAATAAAGCCCTTAGTATCGACCTCAAATGCCAGAATGCTTCCACTGTAACAGGCGAGCTAATCAGCAGCTTTGGCTAAGTCTAAGCAGTAGTAATGACCTCCCTAGGTGAGAATGCTGACAGTAACCCTTTAGCTACTGGAACACAAGACCCTCTGAAGTGCTTGACTTAGAGCAGAAGGGGTAAAAACTGTCGTCTCTGCCTTAGATAATCAGATTATTGGCAAGCCAGCGTCAGGAAGTCTCCAATCTGCCACACAAAAATGGAAACTTTTAAAAATGCTATTAAAAGTATAATTAACTTTTAAGGTCAGGCACAGCATCAGATGGCTCCAATGGCCACAGATTAATATAGGCTCACTGCTAAATGTTTTGGTGTAAACAGTGCAAGGCTGTATTCCAGTAGAGCTCTAATATTGTCACATTTATCCAAGATGTCTGGGTAGTGTCTGAAATGACTCATGTAGAGCTATGTTTGTCCAGCATCATGTTTCTACAAACCAGTAGATAGAAACTGCACTTTACTGAAATAGAACTGTGGATAACAGGCGTTAATGAAACTCTGTTTTTCAGTGGTTATTCCAGTATTAATTCTCTTAATTTAAATCTTGTTTTGTTTTATTTTACAATTCATTTTAAGAAAGTAAGAATTTGTATTGCATTTTTTTAAGCTGAAGCCATAAATGCGAGCGGCGAGGTACCTGTTCCATATCACCTTTTCCAGTCCTATTCAGAAGACCTGTATGTTGAAGGACTACCAGAAGGTATTCCATTCAGGAGACCATCAACCTATGGAATTCCACGCCTCGAAAGGATACTGCTGGCACGAGAACGAATCCGATATGTCATCAAAAGGTTAATTATTTATTATATCTATATATGCATTATATATATATATATATATATATATATATATATATATATATATTTCCTAGCCTGTATTTACTAACTTTACTAAATAGAAACATCATTTGTAGAAAAAAGAGGAGAGGATCTGAACCCCTCCCACGCCACTATCCACCCACTGTCCTAAATTACCTTATGGGCCATGATCCATATTAAAAGCCATCATTTAAATCTCTCGTGAGTTTGCCTCTCAACTTTATTTTTTTGTATATTCTTTATTTTCAGCAATACAGCAAAGTGTGTGGAAAGACATAAAAAGGCAGTCATACAAATTATCTATGGATTTGAAATCATCAATATATGAGGGCCAACAAAGTCCACAAAAAGGGAAAGGAAAAAACAATATGTACATCACTGTGATTATATATAGAACCTGGTTATGACCCATATTTAGTAAATCAAAAACAGATTCCAAACCTGACGTATTTTTCGTCATTTTACAAGTCAACCAACTTCTGAATCAAAGGGATACATATAGGTTTATTAAAATAGGGGCATAATCACAAATTAGCCAGAGGCCTCGTGACCACTGCTTCCTCCATTTCTGGGGCATCTCTGATCATGATGATAATCCACTGAATAGGTCATCTGGGGCCTGAAATGGGCTCCATTATAGACTGTAATGAAAGATAGAAGGCTCTAACACCAGTGTGGCTGTGGGGCGTTCTCGCTTTCGGGCAAGCACCCTGCAATTGCTGTTGTCAGCTTATGTAGGGCATCAGCACATGCACTTCCCCCAACAGGGACTGGAGTTGCAAGGGCCACATCCTCAAGACGCTGCTGACAAGCTATCTGCGGAGTGATCAGAGTGATCAGTTTACATATGTATAGGCACCCATGGGCAGCGTTTCACAGGCTAATGCGGGGCACTTGCCTTGCAGTCACTCTGCTGTGGAACCAGCCTCATTGGTTAACCATGCTTCCTAGTAGGTCCAAAATGTTCTCCTTATTCTGTGTTCCACATTAATGTGTGCCACATTAGAAACATGTATTCTAAGTATGTCACACACCCCGCTTCAAGATATTCATAACCTGTGGGTATACTGACCTGAAGAGGGCGATCTGCAGAGATGATTGGAGGAAAGTAAGCCCCTCCCGGTCCATAAATACCTGGGACCTCCCATTCACTCCCCAGTCTTCATCTCTGCAGGACGGCGAGCAAGCAGAAGATGATCTCTCCTCCTTGCAAGGGGGTTTTCCAAGGTAGCCGGGTCTACCCCCGGCCTATATTATTTTATTCCCACTCTGACTTATTATCCCTGTTTAATATATTTAATATTCACATGCCTCCTCAGTTTTGACTGCGGTCCGGGTGATGGTATTTTAGCACACATGTGCTTAGGAGCTAGGCTCCGCCGCGAGACCCTATTTAGAGGGTAGGCAGTTATGCCGGGTTGGTGACCCCGGTTTGGGATGCCCTGTCCTTAAAAATTTTGCCTCAAAAATTTCCCTCATTTACCTCCTCCCTCATAGTTAGGCTGGGGGCCCTCCTTTCTTAGATTCTGAGGAACGTATAGGAGTAATCCCTCATTAATTTGGTTACACTGCTATTTGTTGTATGTGTGTCTGTTTTAAATGTAACTTTTACTGGCAACATTGTTCATAATACACCGCGGCGGCTATTGGGCTCTCCCCTCACGCTCTTCTGTCAGGGGCGGGACCGGGCCTCTTGCAGAGGCCGCGGCCCGCGCCCTGTCTCTATCTAGCCAGGCAGCGGCTCGCAGGCAGCGGGCCGCTGCCGGTCTCATGTGCTCTGTGAGGAGACGGGGGCAGCTATTCCCCGCGTCTCCGGCGGATTGTAGGTCAGCGGAGGGGAGCTTTCTCCCCTCACGCGCTGTGTCATTGGGGGCGGAGCCGGACTTGCGGCGCGTCGCCGCGGCCCGCCCCTTATCTTGCCCGGGCACCGCTGAGGAGCTTTGGCTCCTATCTGCCTATCTCTAGGGGGGCGGGGCCGGTAAAGCGCGCGATCCGCGCAGGCCACGCCCCTCTTCTCTGTCTCTCACTGCTGTGCTGAATATAGTTACCTCACGCATCTGTGCTGCATGCTGCTGGGCTCTGGTCTGGTCCGGAGGTTCTGTGAGTGGCCCTGTGGGCCTTTTGTCATTTTTATTAGTATCCAAATATAGCTTTTGGTTTCTAATTATTTTTTATCTGTGTTTTAGGTGAATTCTTCAGGGAATAGTTATAAGGGGGTTTCTCCTGGTCCTAAGTCCCTGGGTACTTTCACTGGGTTCTTTCCTACAAAATTCCTCCCTTTTAAAAAGGACACTATAAGGGCATCCCGGGTTGCTTCATAAGCGTAATTCCCTCTGTCATAGCGACTCATTAAGTTCACCTTATGGAGGCATCCCAGGAATCCGGGCTCCCCTCGGGACAGTCGCGGAAGTGTTTGGGGTGTGGGGTATCCCTAACTGGGGATGATTTCTTTTTATGTATATCCTGTGCACAACACACTATTACGCGGCAGTCAGGACCCCAGGCCTCTGGGTCAGCACCGCCGGCTTCATCCTCTCCCCCTCCCATTTTAACCCGTGCTCCATGCGATGTTACCATGGGGGGGGGGGCAGTCGCAATCTGATGTATGTGCCAGATTAGCCAGTATTGAAAAATGTATTTCCTCTACGGTAGCTAAGAAGGCGCCGGCTAAGAGAAAACATTTGTCCACGGTTTCTCATTATGAATATGATGATACGGATGGTCTGGATTGGTCAGATTATTCTCCTCCAGAGGAAGGGGAGGTGTATGAGGATTCGGATAATTCCGAGGATCAACAAATTGTTGGCGCTGATTCTGATAGGGGGTCAGGAGGTTCCTTGGACACCCCTAACGTTTTGACTCAGATGTTTGAGGTTTTGGCAATCTCGCCTCCGGCGGAGGCCCCCCCAACAACAAGGGGAGTTTTATGAGGAATCCAGACCGCGCTTAGAATTTCCTAATCAAAAGCATTTTGATAATATTATTTCCAAGGAATGGGAGAGACCAGCTCGGCTCCCAGGCATTCCTCAGAGTTGGGATAGAAGGTATCCTTTCCCCGCGGACACGGTTAAGCGCTGGGCTTCCCCCCCCGAAGTGGACGCCCCAATTTTGGGGTTATCCAACTCTGCCGTTTTGAATAACCCTGATTGTTCCTCCCTCAAGGATGGTGAGGATAAACGCATTGACCAGATGGCTTGTCATGGTTTTGCCAGTATTGGGGCAAATTTCAATAGTGGAGCGACCTATGTCTAGGTCCTCCAACTGTGTGACCCACATATATGTATGGGAAATGTCGATTGGTACAAGGTCAAGCGTTCTAAACACACTGCTGAATCTGGGTTCAGGCACTCCCCAGAAATTCTAAATACGCTTTTGACCTAGACCACACCTTTTGATATTCAAAATTAATTTATTAATATATTATTCTTTAAAATACATATGTTTACAAATTCATACTCTCTGAGCTCTCAATTCGTTGTTTACATAATATTCATTATTTACATAATGTTCAAACATATTGGTACATATATAATGCACTGATCACATTTTTCAAATATGTATGGAATACATTTCTCCCTACTGTCTTGGTAATCAGTTGGATTCATAATTCCTTCCTGATTGGGCAGACATGTTTTGCCTCCTATATTGGCTTCCTCCGTGCCCTCGTTAAGGAAGTTGGGATGCTCTTTATGATTTCCTCATCCTTTTACATCATATATTTGTTCAATCTACATAACATATTGTTATTTCTTGTACCTCAGAGAAATCTGGTTCATACACCCTTATATTGCAAATCAGGAGCTTTCCGGTCCTGTTTGTTCCTAGCGGGCCCCGCAGAGTTGTGGGTACTGTTTTCCCTTTCCTGGCTGCTCCCCAATTCTTTAAATATGCGTTGTCATATGGGTAAGTCGTCTGTGCGCCAGGTATCCACCTTTTATTCACTGTGGTTTAGGGGCCCTCCCGGGCCTCCAGGATCTCCACTGCTCATCTGTCTAGGGGCGCCTGCGCCAGGTGTCCACCTTTTATTCACTGTGGTTTAGGGGCCCTCCCGGGCCTCCAGGATCTCCACTGCTCGTCTGTCTAGGGGCGCTGCGCCAGGTGTCCACCTTTTATTCACTGTGGTTTAGGGGCCCTCCCGGGCCTCCAGGATCTCCACTGCTCGTCTGTCTAGGGGCGCCCCTAGACAGACGAGCAGTGGAGATCCTGGAGGCCCGGGAGGGCCCCTAAACCACAGTGAATAAAAGGTGGACACCTGGCGCACAGACGACTTACCCATATGACAACGCATATTTAAAGAATTGGGGAGCAGCCAGGAAAGGGAAAACAGTACCCACAACTCTGCGGGGCCCGCTAGGAACAAACAGGACCGGAAAGCTCCTGATTTGCAATATAAGGGTGTATGAACCAGATTTCTCTGAGGTACAAGAAATAACAATATGTTATGTAGATTGAACAAATATATGATGTAAAAGGATGAGGAAATCATAAAGAGCATCCCAACTTCCTTAACGAGGGCACGGAGGAAGCCAATATAGGAGGCGAAACATGTCTGCCCAATAAGGAAGGAATTATGAATCCAACTGATTACCAAGACAGTAGGGAGAAATGTATTCCATACATATTTGAAAAATGTGATCAGTGCATTATATATGTACCAATATGTTTGAACATTATGTAAATAATGAATATTATGTAAACAACGAATTGAGAGCTCAGAGAGTATGAATTTGTAAACATATGTATTTTAAAGAATAATATATTAATAAATTAATTTTGAATATCAAAAGGTGTGGTCTAGGTCAAAAGCGTATTTAGAATTTCTGGGGAGTGCCTGAACCCAGATTCAGCAGTATTGGGGCAGCTATACGGCCAGTTTGTGCCTCATCACTGTTGGTGGTGGCTACTAGAAAGGTGATCAGGGTTTTACTGTCCTCGTCCGGCTTGGAACCAGACAGCGATGAATTTCTTGGACTGAAACGTTGTGAGTCTTTTCTTTCCTTCATTTTAACTGCTCTGGATGATTCATTGATGATGAACAGCAGGGCCTCTGCTCTTATGGTTACCATTAGGCGTTCAATTTGGTTGCGCCAGTGGGCGGCAGATTTTGGGTCTAAAAAGTCTCTGATGTCTCTTCCCTTTGTTGGTCTAAGGCTTTTTGGAGAAAAATTGGACTCAGTAGCTAAAGGTGGAAAATTACCTCAACGTAGGAAGCAACATCGCCCCTTTCGAGGGGCGGCTTCCTTCACCCCTTCCTTTCGGGGAGCTAGAGCGGGAAGAGGGTTTGCCTTCCCTTCTACAAGAGGAGACTCCTGGAACAGGGGCAGAGGTCGTGCCCGTTCAGGATACAGTTGGGGTTCAAAACCCAAGCCCGCGGCCAAGCCCGCTCAACAATGAGGGGGCGCCCTCACCCGCGCGGGTGGGGGGACGGCTGCGACACTTCTCCCAAGTCTGGATTCGGGAGGTCTCGGACAGATGGATCAGGGAAGTGGTGTCTTCCGGTTACATGCTGGAGTTCGAGTCCCGCCCCCCCCCCCCCCCCGGCGTTTCCTCATGTCTCGGGTGTCCCCGGACGTACAGGCTGCATTGCAGCTCCGGGCGGCGGTATCGAGCCTTCTAGAAATGGCGGTCATGTGTCCAGTACCCCCATTAGAAAGGGGTCGGGGTTTTTACTCAAATCTGTTCACGGTTCCCAAAAAGGATGGCTCCGTGCGGCCCATCCTGGATCTAAAAATTCTCAACAAAATTCATCAAGCTGCGAATATTTCGCATGGAAACGTTGCGTTCCGCTATCCACTCTCTTCGTCAGGGGGACTTCATGACGTCCATAGATATCCAGGACGCTTACCTCCATGTTCCCATTTTTCCCGCGCACCAGAGGTTCCTAAGGTTCGCTCTGGAGGATCGGCACTTCCAATTTGTAGCTCTTCCCTTCGGTCTCACCACAGCTCCAAGGGTTTTCACCAAGGTACCTGCTGGGGTAATGGCTCTTCTCAGAGCTCAAGGAATTCGCATAGTGCCATATCTGGACGATCTCCTCATATTGGCATCGTCATTCAGCCAAGCGGAATTGGACACCAGGACGGTGCTATTCACTCTGGAGAGATTCGGCTGGGTGATCAACTACCCCAAGTCCTTCTTTCACCCGTCCAGGTTAATATCCTTTCTGGGGATGTCTCTGGATACAGATCAGGCCAGAGTGTTCCTTCCTCAGTCCAAGGTTCTTCTGATTCAGGGGTTGGTTCGGTCGCTTATGTCCATTCCTCGACCGTCCATCCGGCTAGGGATGAGACTGGTGGGTCTGATGGTGGCCTCCTTCAAGGCAGTTCCCTTTGCTCAGTTTCACACAAGGACACTACAGCTCCATCTGTTGTCGGTCTGGAACAGGTCTCCTCAGTCGCTGGATCAATTCTTTCAGATGTCCCCCCGGGTTCGCCGCTCGCTTCATTGGTGGCTGAACTCAACCAACCTGCTGAAGGGCAGATCCTTTTGGACTCCCCAGTGGGAGATAGTCACCACGGATGCCAGCCTCTCGGGATGGGGGGGCTTCTGGAAGGATCTGCAATTTCAGGGTTTGTGGGGTCCCCTGGAAGCCCACGAGCCTATCAATGTCCTGGAATTGAGGGCCATCAGGATGGTTCTTTGTCACTTAACTCATCAACTGCGAGGTTTGCCGGTCCAGGTCCGGTCGGACAATCGGACGGCGGTGGCATACATCAATCACCAGGGAGGCACCCGCAGCAGGAATGCCCTCAAGGAAGTGTCTCTGATTCTGGACTGGGCGGATAGCCATGTCCCGTGTATCTCGGCAGTTTACATCCCGGGAGTGAAGAATGCGGAGGCGGATTCTCTGAGCAGGCTGTCAGCCCGCAAAGGGGAGTGGTCTCTCAATCCCAAGGTTTTTCACTCAATCTGTCGCAGGTGGGGGTCACCGGCGGTGGACCTCTTTGCCTCCCGTCACAATCACAAACTTCCGTCATTTGTGTCTCTGGCGAAGGATCCTCTGGCCCTTGCGACGGATGCCATGTCTCTGAACTGGATGGATCTGGGGTTTCTGTACCTGTTCCCTCCGTTTCCCATGGTGGCCAGAGTAGTGCGCAAGCTTGCTCTGGAGAGAGCACCAGCAATCCTGGTGGCTCCAAGGTGGCCAAGACAGGTTTGGTTCGCAGACGTGGTAAGGTTGGCAGAAGATCAGTTCGTTCTGCCCCTGCTGCCAGATCTACTCACACAGGGTCATCTTCGTTACCCGAATTTACCAACGCTGGCTTTGACGGCGTGGCTGCTGAAACCTCCATCTTGAAGGAGGAAGGTCTTTCGGATGCTGTGATTCGGACTCTTATTAGTGCTAGGAAAAGGTCCTCATCGTCTGTGTACTATAGGACTTGGAGGTCTTATATTGATTGGTGTGAAACCAGGGCCTTCCCTTGTAGGGAATTCTCTATTTCTAGAATTTTGGAGTTTTTTGCAACATGGTCTGGACCTAGGGCTCCAACTCAGTACTCTGAAGGGGCAGGTGTCTGCCCTGGCGGTGTTTTTTCCAAAAGTCTTTTGCTCTTCATCCTTTGGTTAAGACCTTTTTCCAGGGGGTTACACATGTGCGGCCTCCTAGGAAGCCTCTCATTCCAGTTTGGGATTTAAACTTGGTTCTTTCTGCACTTCAGGGTCCCCCCTTTGAGCCTTTGCATGATATTCCTTTGTCTTCCCTTACGCAGAAGGTAGCCTTTTTGGTAGCTATCACTTCCGTTAGACGTGTTTCTGAGTTGGCGGCTCTGTCTATTCAAGCCCCATATTTTGAAAGACATCAGGACAAAGTGGTTTTCCGTTTTAAGACGGACTTCCTTCCTAAGGTGGTTTCGTCCTTTCATTTGAATCAGGATATTGTTCTGCCCTCTCTGTGTCCCAATCCCAGCAATGACAAGGAGAGGGGCCTGCATTCTTTGGATGTGGTTCGGGTTGTAAAGTATTATTTGGTGGTAACGTCTGCCTTTCGCAAGACTGATGCATTTTTCGTGGTGCCATTTGGGCCCAAGAAGGGTCTAGCACCCACAAAGTCTACCATCAGCAGGTGGATTCGTCAGGCCATTGTCGGGGCCTATTCTGCTAAGGGGAGAGACCCTCCCTTTCGTGTTACAGCTCATTCTACTCGTGCGGTTGGGGCTTCTTGGGCTTTTCAGCACCAGGCCTCTGTTGAGCAAGTTTGCAAGGCCGCTACCTGGTCTTCTGTTCACACTTTTTTCAAAGTTTTACAAGGTTGATGTTCGGGCCTCAGCGGATGCTGTTTTTGGCCGCAAAGTTCTGCAGGCTGCAGTAGTTTAAGTTGTGCTTTATACCTTGTTTTGGATCCCCACCCCTTATGGACACTGCTTTTGGATGTCCCACAGGTTATGAATATCTTGAAGCGGGGTGTGTGACATACTTATAATACCCATTTTACAAGGTGAGTAGTCACAAAATGGTATTATCCTAAGTATGTCACACACCCCGCTTCAACCCGCCCCTTTTTTATTCTGGATCCTTCATTTTGTGAACTTTGCGTTGTTATGACTTATGTTTGGCTCTTCCTGGTCCCTTACCTTACTGCTTTCTTTATACTGGGGAGTGAATGGGAGGTCCCAGGTATTTATGGACCGGGAGGGGCTTACTTTCCTCCAATCATCTCTGCAGATCGCCCTCTTCAGGTCAGTATACCCACAGGTTATGAATATCTTGAAGCGGGGTGTGTGACATACTTATAATACCCATTTTACAAGGTGAGTATTCACAAAATGGTATTTTACCTGCCATCTGTATGTTTTGTACACTTCCCTATTAGATACAATTTTGGTATTCTTAAATTGTTTATCGGCAAATTTAAAGTTAAATGAAATATTATTTATTGGCACGCTCAATAGATTGAAAAGGCAAACTTTTGAAATCCTTTAGGTTTCTTCTATAGGTATAATATTATAACTATTATAACCCAAACTATTGTGTCTAAAGAAGAAACCTCAAGGGTTTTGAATTTTGGCTTTTTAAGTCTAATAGCCAATTAATGGGATTACTTTGACTTTGGATGTTCTTCAATCTTAACCAACATACTTATTTTGTTTATATGATGCTGCTACGAATTTGTTTTAGCCTAAAAAAGTCCACTCAATGATTAAAAACAAAACCGTAATCTGCAAATGATGTATTGCCAGAATGGAAATGTCAAAAGTAAAATAAATAAATATCAGTAGCTTACTCTTCATTTATTCCCTCCAGCTTTCTCCTTCCAGCAGTCTAAGTGAGGAAATCAGTTCCCCATTCAGCTTTTAGTCTCAGTCAACCTTCAGTAGACTGAGAACGGAAACACCTCCCACTCCATCCCCTGACGTCCTGGTTAGCTGCCTCTCTTTGCAGCCATGAAACCCCACCCTCCTCTCTGGTCACACTATATGCTGGTTGGAGACGCTCTTAGCCTGCAGCATCTCTTACCCCCTTTTTCTGGTAACAGTAAATGTGCTGGCAGTAATAACTAGAGTTACAACAGTGAACTTATTTTTTTACTATAATATATTGAAAGCACACAGTGTGCTTACATCACATCACTGTTGCTGATGTGGACTTCGGCCGGTTTCCAATTTGTTAATGGTTATGAGGTATGAAGTCAATACACACAGTGTGAATTAACACCATACACCTAGGAGAAGCAATTCTGCCTCCTCTCCGCAGGCACGCTTTATTTATACAAATATACAAAACAGGAACCTACATAATCAAGCTTATTGGCTATTAACATATTACAGTAATACTATAAAAGGCAATGTCTCTAATAAAGTGTATATGTTGTTCCATCCTTATCTGGTCAGCGCATTCCACACAGACACAATAGGTAACTAATTACATCATGTCAGGGTCTTCTCAGGGGCGGTGTTTTCCTACAACGCCATCTTGTCTTTGGTATGTGAACTTAGATTTTATTTCTTATTCTTTGAGAAGTGGAGAGAGGCTTTTCACCTCTGGGCTCATCGTCCCATTATACCAAACCATCACATTGCCTCACACACTGTTACTCGTCATTTTTTTCTTTTCATCTCAAATGCTCTAATACCTTTACAAATATTTTAGAAACTACAGGGTCTTTTTGAAAATGGATTGACGTTTGGGACAGTGCAACATTGGGACAACAGTCGGACTTGCCTTTAGTATAACTTTAAAAATAATAGGCTTATTTGCTGGTTCCTTTAAACCTGACGAACACCCTTACGAGAAACAGTGCTTATCCCTCCCCAGGGCAATTCAGATCGCTGCACATAAAAATGAATTTACTTTTTTGTAAGAGAAAGTGCTGCTGGGAAAATCGGTAAGGCAATGTTTCAGCTTTGAGTGGATGTAGGAGCAAAAGTGCTGACAATAATTCAGTTTAGTTTGTGCAAGGCTGTTGGTCCAGATTAGGACTACATGCTACATGAACCATTTTCTGGTGTTGTCTGCATGGTATTAGGAAGTTCGATTATATATCCCACCTTACACTACAAAACAAATGTGTGCTTTGCAAACGTTTTATTGTATTTATTTCTCATTTTCCATCTAGACCTGAGCTTTTGAACAATACAAGAGAAATCATGACAGTTGACAGATCAAACACAGGAGGTACACTGGCCTATACTGTTTGCGATATAAAGGTTATATATTTATATATATTACTTTTATTTGGCTGTTATGTCATTTTTTGTAATTTAGGGAAAGAAGGCTGGTATACGCGAATTACAAAATTAAGAACAATAGTTGAACAGCTGTTTAGTAAAAAGTTTGGTAAGTGTAAATCTTTAAGTCCACAAATATATGCTATGGGATGCATTGCATTGCTTGAACAATTATGTTGGTCCTACCTCCCTAATGGCAGCTATGTCCGAGGGTGTTGGTCCACAGTGAACCTAAACCACTGCCTCCTGCTGCCCACAGCTTTGCATTCCTGAGAAATATTGGAAGCTGTGGGAAAAGGAATTAAGCTTTTTAGTAATGCCAGGCTGGGTGGTGATCCTTTTTTCACTAAGGTGCAAGATAAAAACTGTTCTTTGTTTATGCAAGTTCATAACTGTATATTGATGATACCGCTTTATCTCTGTTCTTCCGTAGCGGAAGCTTTAGGTAAAACAGAGCCGATGTCTGTACCTTATCAAAAGTTTGAGGCTAATTCCACAGATATGTATGTTGAGGGACTGCCAGAAAACATACCTTTCCGAAGCCCCTCATGGTATGGCATTCCAAGACTTGAGAAGATAGTTCAAGCTGCTAACCACATCAAATTTGTCATAAAAAAGTAAGTTGGTTTCTTTTTTTTAAAGGACAAGCATTAATTGACATTTACAAGCCCTGCAATTTAATGTCCAATAACAAACTCACATTGAGCGGGGGATGCCGCCCCGTGCAGCCTGCCCAAGGTGTCTGCGTCCATTGTAACCTCCATCAGAAAGGGAGGCAGGGTGAGGGAGACTGAACATCCACTGTGTAACTCGAATGTGTATTATTTTAACTTCAGGTCATATTTGCAGATTTGCCAGATAAGCCCATTTCCGATCTTATGTACAGCCAGATCTAGTGAGCATGTGCAGTGCTGCCATAGACTTTGTGTAGGGGTGGAGTACTTGTATCTACCTGCCTCACAAAATTGAATCCTGGAAGTGCAGAACATCAGTCTTGCCCAGGTCTGCTGAAAGGTTTAAAATGGTTTAAAATTAAGCCAGAAATATACATTTGTCCTCTCCTCTCAGTTAACTTGGTCCTAATGTTCTGGCATGGTAGAACCTGCCTGGAAGTCCAAAAGAACCTGCCAGGGTTGGGACAACTCTTCAAGTTCATATGCCCATAATATGGGCCTTCCCTGGCAAGTTAGTTGTAGCCCTACAGTCTACCCTATAATACTATACCTTTGAGTAGAGGGTCTTTTGGGCTCTTTAGACCCCCTATATCAAGCCTAATATGAGTATCTCCACATGATGGCTTGCTATAATAATCCATGCAAACAATCTGGAAAATTATAGATTTGATGTAATTTCAGTGTGTGTTATCAGCATGTACAAAATGTTTTGGTGGTTTCTTTACACAGACCAGAGCTGCTTACACAAGCAAACACCGAAGTGGCACTGAACCAAGGACATGCAGGAGGTAAATGTGGCTTAATTTAAAGTATAAATGGCAAAAACTATTTTTATCAGACTTTTTTTTAGTTAGTTATTTTTAATTTAGTATTTATAGTTGTAAATAAAAAAAAACAAATTGCATCGATTTTATTTTCTAGCTAAAGAAGAAGATTGGAACATTAGAATTACTAAACTAAGGAAGCAAGTGGAGGAGATATTTAATACAAAATTTGGTGAGCCATGCATATTTATATTATTGTTGTGGCTAGTTCGTCCCAACCTAATATAAGATATACCTATCCACTGCAAGTTAAATTTCAATGCCAGTATACATTGCCAGTCTGGAGTTTTGCACATGTTAGTTATATGCTAACTTGCGTATTCATATGAAAATTGCATCTGTATCAGCAATTTCCAGCCACCCTCCCATTTGGAAAAAAGAAAATAAGAAGTGCCATGTAACTTCACTCCTGAATGGCTTTTTGCCAGCCACCCATTCCATGCAAATTGCAATGAAACCCCAGTGTAATGGCCACAAATAGTCAGTCTGCACTATGTTCGCAGTGACAATTATAGCTCTGCTTGCTCCTGTGTTCACAAATTGTGGTGTACACGGTGCACTAAAGGTAGCGCCAGGTAGCGAAAATGATTGAATGCTGTAAATCAGGCCCTTTGTCTCATTAGAATCGACAGGGAATATATTTTTTAAGGCGAAACGAAAAATTGATAAAATATCTTGGTTTGAAAGCTTGGTGTCTTGGGAAGTCCTAGATACAGAGCGATGGTTGCATCTGGGTTGGTATCTCTAGGTTAGAGATGAAACATAGGGAGGGGCCTGGCTGAAGCTTTATAAGTTAAAGTTGGGATTTTAAACTGAATTCTGTGTGAAACTAGCATCCAGTGGAGAAAGTTACAGAGGAAAACAGAATTAAAAAGTTGAGAAGAGAGGTGGATGAGGCAAGCAGCAGATTAACACTATGCTTAGATGATTTTCAGTGCTATGTATTTTTGTCAGACTACATGACTTATGTTGCACACACTGCAGTAAGTGTTTCAGAGCCACATTTGTACACTTACATTTAGGAGTCAGTAGGGTTCCTGCTTATTCATTGGTGAAGTGAATTTAACTTTGGTGCTTTTGGGTTTGAACTGAAATGTACATCTAAGTGAGCTTTTAACATTTTGTTGTTGAACGTTCGAAAAATTTGCCACATTTATCTGCATAGCCCATAGGGTGATTTCCAAAAAACATCCTTATTTTATTGGAAACATTTTCTACCTTGCCTGTAAAAAGCACCAATGCTGATGCAAGTGAATTTGGAAAAATGGAATAATCATGTTTTTATTGCACATTTTTCCTAAATTAGAAAAGCTCACTCCGATCTAAGGTTTATTTCACACCCAAAGTTAAATCTGCTTCACCAAAGAATTAGTAGGAACCCCAGTTTAATATTTGCTTATAATCCATTTTCTACTAAAAGTTCACTTTTTGTCTTTCAGCACAGGCTTTAGGACTTCCAGAACCTGTAAAAGTCCCCTATCCAGTATTTGAGTCCAATCCAGAATTTCTGTTTGTAGAAGGATTGCCGGAAGGGATTCCATTTAGAAGTCCCACTTGGTTTGGAATACCCAGACTGGAAAGGATCATAAGAGGAAGTGCCAAAATTAAGTTTATTGTAAAGAAGTATGCACTTTAATTTCATCATTTTTGTCCCACAGTGAAATTTTTACCATATGGTAGTGTCCTCTTGTCACCAGGAGAGGTCAGACTTTAGCTGAAGATTATGCAAAGCTGAATCCCTCCTCCTGTCAGCTATTCCTATGGTGGCAGGATATACTTCCCCAGTGCACTGAGCCGAGGCATACACACCATAGAGGCAGGGGAGGCAGCTGCTTTTGGGAGAAGGGGGCCCATGCAAGCTGTCTCCCCCACCTTGCAGCATTTGTGGCAAAAGAGCCAGACTTGTGCTACCAAGTGTGCAGTTTTGGGGCACTGTTTGCAGGGAGTGCCAGGGTCCAGAGCTGTAGATTCTGCAGGGTGAAACTAAGATGCCAGCACTTGGTTTACCCCCCACACTCTTTGTGTAAAGAACTTGGGGCAACAAGGTGCTGACATCTTAGTTCCACCCTGTGTAACCTACAGCTTTGGGCCCTGGTGTTCCCTGCAGACAGTGCACAAACTCTGCATACTGGGTTAGCTACTCAGGAAGAACTGGAACCCACTGCCGATGGCCCAGCGCCCACACTGCGCCTACACTGCCTAGACCTCCAATCAGACTGCAGACATGATCTGGGATGTCCACGTGTGTGTGAACCCCCAAGATCATCTGAAATCTGCCACATTCACAGGTTCATCAGTGTTCCTTGCTGGGCATAGGGGATGCCCCTGAGGAGGGCTTTCATCAAATCTTTTTGACTGCCGGGTGTTGTGGGTTTTGGTCCACTTTAATGCTGGGGGGTGTCTTTTTTTGGGGGCCTACTATGAGTTTTGCTATAGGGCTCTGTGAAACCTATGTACACCCCTGGCTCTGAGTATTATACCATGATGTTTTCTGCTAGCTTAGATAAATTGTTAAATGTGTATTAATAACAAACTATATCGCTCTCTGCTCTCATCCTAGGCCTCTGCTTTTAGCCCCTCATATACCTTCTGAATTTGCCAGTAAAATTAATATTGAAGGTAAGATTTCCATTGACTTGAAATGACTTTTTATACATTTAGTAATTAGGCCTGACCTTAACTTAGAGCAAAGGGGCTCAATCTTTTGAAGAGCATGGGCCAGTTAAGTGATTTTGAAACTGGCCACAAGCAACAATGAGTAGGTTCATTTTGAATAGTCAATTTACTAACAAAGGGTGCACCGCCCAAATCTTCCTACAAAATGCATACAACTGTGTGCTCACCCATCAAAAATGCAATCCACAATAATTTGGAGTGGGCGTGCAAAGAACACACCAATCTCCCAAAGGAAGCACCACTACAATCAACAGTATATATTAATGATTTTATTAGTACAGAAAATTAAAATACATACACCACAAGACAAATTTAAAAACAACCAGTATGGCCAAATTTATCTACCGTATATACTCGAGTATAGGTCGATCCGTGTATAAGCCGAGGCACCTAATTTTACCCCAAAAAAGTGGAACAAGCTATTGACCCGAGTATAAGCCGAGGCGGCTTTTTTTAATTGGAATTGGAGTTGACACACAGAAAGAGACACACACACACACACACACAGAAAGAGACACACACACAGAAAGAGACACACACACACACAGAAAGACACACACACACACACACACACACACACACACACACACACACAAAGATAGACACACACACACACAAAGATAGACACACACACACAGAAAGAGACACACATACACTGTGGGTACCTGCTGCTGCAGCCGCTCTCAGACGCACACTCCAGCATCCAGCTCCTCGGCGGCCGCCATCTTGGTACACCCTGCGACCTCGGGTGTAGCTGCCTTCAGCTCCTCGGCGGCCGCCATCTTGGTACACCCTGCGACCTCGGGTGTAGCTGCCTTCAGCTCCTCGGCGGCCGCCATCTTGGTACACCCTGCGACCTCGGGTGTAGCTGCTTCTCTCACTTCGCCCGTCGGACGGGGAGCCGACAGCACCGTTCTCCCGCCGGTGCCCGCCGCCACAACACACACCTGCCTCTCGGGGGACACAAGCTCCGTCCCAGGTGAGGTCCCGTCGCCGCTCCTCCCAGGCGCCATCTCAGGTCCGGCTTCCCCTCGTCCGGGCGCAACGGAGGGCGGCCGCCCGCCGCTCTCGTTTCCTCCGGCCCCTCCGCTCCACCGCCGCCGTTCACGCCGCCGTTGCTTCCTGGCTGCACTTCCTGGCTGTTGCGCGCTGGCCGTCGGTGGTCACTGTGTCGGTGGACTCGAGTATAAGCCGAGGTGGCTTTTTTCAGCCCAAAAAGTGGGCTGAAAAACTCGGCTTATACTCGAGTATATACGGTATATCAATGTGTATGGCCCCTAAGGGCCTCTTAAATAACTGCCCTATGGGTGAATAATATTAATTATCCTAGAATAGTCATAACCCATCCTTTTTGTGCCGGCACAAAAAATCCTAACCACATGTAAATATATGTGCAATTTCATAAAACCAATACTACAAAAATATTAATAATATATATGGCAAAAATATGTGCAAAAAAAGTGTATATACAATAATCCAATATAAACAAAAATATCAATATATAAAGTGCAAATGCATGAAAAACACATAAACCTAAAACACTACCTAATATTGCACAGGGAAACCCATTCCAATAAGACTTTAAAGTGCAGATAATAACAGTATATGATATAAATGCAAGTGCCAGCAGAGAGAAAATAAAGGTTAAATCTCACGTCATAAGATAACACCCAGGGCAACAGTCAGGCCAACCTCAATGAATAATGTCTGCGCACGCTGCTTCAAGGACAAGGGTCATTCTGAATAGCATAGCGAAGATTTTCTACAATAATCAGGATACCCACTGACTCCACAAATTCCATTAGATATATTGTTTACACTTGTTTTTCCTTCCACCACACCACCTCATTACCCCATCGATATCTGACAGTCCCCACATGCACGCAATACACATGACGATTGCCTCACCTCTCCCAATATATGGATCCCATATTTATAGCTTATCCCCAGTATCAATCCCAAATTGTAACCATATTCCCAATACTCAACCCGTCTAAATGCCTACCAATGCAAAAAATACAATTAAATATAGAGAAATATAGTATATAGTATCTCTCTAAGTGCTAGATAGTTCACCCAGGGGGTTTGTTGAACTATTAATTTCACCACATTCCTCTAAGCCAACACTGCTATCTCTATTTGGCATAGTACCCCATCTTGCAACCTCTCATCCTTACTGAGCCTCTTTTTAACTGACTTTTCACGTCAGTTCTATTTATCCCTCCCAATTTCTCCACAGCAGGTCAGGAGCCACATCCGATTACTCTAAGAGCCACATGTGGCCCCTGGGCGACAGGTTGAGCATATTGACTGAGAAACAAAACTCTTCATTTTTACTATCCCAGGTTTATTCCTCCTCCCCTGGAGCTCCCCGATTTAGGATCAGATTTAGGAAACCCCATAGTTCGCCCGATATGCTTACCTCGCTAGTGATCCCATGGTGCATGGGTGGGTCTCCTTCAATTAGGTTTCCTAGCCATGCATATTAATGAGCAGCTATGAAACTTGAATCATAGGCTAGCTGCTTCCCTTAGGCTGTGCATACTTGCCATGTCAGATATGCCTAGTGAGGGTGGGCACAGCCACTAGAGGGATTCCAGGGATGGCCATGGTGGGCCAACACATGCAGTATGGGATGGCCGTTAAAATAAGCATATCGGACAGGTGGAGAAAGCTGTAACCTGGAGCCAAGTCACCAGGGTCTTGATCCACGTGGAGTGTATTTATTTAATGGTGTTGTGGCAAGCTGAACAACCCCTCACCATCTTGAAAAAAAGTTTTCTGCAAAATGATGTGAGGGCAAATTCATTAGGGACACAGACAATTCCTTTACAGAGGAACTGGACCAATTAGCACAATAGATAAAGGAGCTAGAACATAAGAAATAAACCAAAAGCCCAAAAAACCTAAATAGAGCCAACCATAAAGAATTCAGACACACAGGTGCGTGGGAACTTGCGCTGCTGTTTCACACACACTCCTTTGATAGCACTGATGCCATGCTGTGCACATTCTATTTCATGCGCTTATCCCAGTGCACCAAGATTTTGCTGCCACTTCTCAGTGCAGTGAACGCATTGGGGGAATAGCACATCTGTACATCACAATCATATCAGGCACCTCAACCAGGAGAAACACAATCCAATCAATACCTAGAAAATGAAGTTAGCTGAAACAAAGAAGAAAAGAGCTGGAAATTTGATAAAGAAGTAAATGCGGGTGTAAGCTTATTAAAAAGATCTGCACCTTCCATACTCAGTCACTTATAGAGTAACCGGCATCATATCTAAGTCTAGCAATGGAATCCGCTCATTGTTCTTCATGTGAACCTCCATACCAAGGCCACGTCTGGCCACTGGCCCGGGTTATCATAGAGGTGCTACAGGAAAACAATCAGAGGTGAGGGAGCAGGTGGCAGGTAAGGAAGAGAGTCTCGTGCCCGGTGGCACCTCCCTGATTTGTGCCCTTAGCGACAATCCACTTGGACTTTCCCATTAAGGAACATAGGCCTGGAGTAATTTGATATTGCACAAACCACAGAATTGTATTTTTATAAAGTATATAGCTAAAATAATAATAATTGTCATAATAATGTCATTGGAAAAATATAAAATTAAGTATAGTGTGGTGTAAGCATTTAATATTTTATAGCTGTTCAGAGTCTGGCCAAAGAACATAATTCACCAGAGAGCATGAATGAAGGTAAGATGTATTAAGCTATACATTACTTTGTATTCTTGGCCTCTAGCCAGTTGTCTATTACTTTCTTGACTTTATGTCTTGCTATCAATAGTTAAATTGTATCTCATCCAAACTTTGTCACTTTTATGTCTCAAAGAATATAGTTTTGTATGGTTAAAACGGGATGCCCCGCTGTGTAAATCTCCACCAGTAGCCCTGATACACTCACCTTCTTCCGGAGCCCTCGCTGCATCCCTCCAGCGCATCCCTGCTCACCCTTAGCTGTGCGCGCACCCACGCTTGGCCTTACTGGATGGGTGGTGTGGGCACGCCACGACTAGAAGCTGAGCAGAGGATGCGGCTAGATGTTTTTCTTCTACAATTTTATATTGATGTGTTTTGTAAATTATTTTTAAACGTTTTTTTCCAAGTAAAAACAGTTTCAACCAGTGTGCCACAAATAAATGGTTCCAATGTGGCCTGCAAGCCGAGAGGAAAAGAGTTCTCATTTGGTGAGTAAGAATGAAAATAATATTTGAATTTAGGACACCTTTCATTTGAATGAAAACAAAATGCTTTAATTGGGCCATATCTCGACCTAGAATCTCCTAGTTGCAGAATCCCATGCCACTCTGAGCGACAGGAGGTCCCTTCCCCTCTCCTGCTCTTCAGAGTCAAACTCCCCCACCACATCCAAGACCCATTACAAGGAACCCACATCCAGGTATTCTTCCCATGTGCTGCATACAATAGTGAAGGTCAGAGTCTTATCCATCATAGCATTTTTATGGTTAATATAGTAGCGACCAAATTATAACAAAATCATTTCATAGCCACATCCTCTGAGGCCAGGAATGTTCAGATTCAGAAGTCTTGTGCTGGAGTTCAGTGTTGGGGCATTTTTTAATCCTTATACATTAAATGATCCTATACCCAGAAAGATAGTTTATGTAGTCACCTTCTATCCCCAAACCAGTGCCCTAGTTTTTTAAATAAAGTCTTTGCACAATATATTTAAAAACACTAACAGAATTCAGCCTGATGTTGAATTGGCTGCCATAGGGCTCTCTGGAGATGCAGCAATGCCCCATGGTGCTCTTCAGCAAGGAATTATTCAGTTACATTTCCTCTTTAAAGGATGAAGGGTTTCTTTAGACACGCACATGGCAGTTTAGGGAGGCTGCTGTCTCCCTTAGCTGAGACAAGCTGTGAGCAGCTATAACCATGTCACCTCTCTGATTTCATTCTGGGCTGTATGTTCTTGAATGAATCATCGCTGGAAAGCACCAGGGGGCGCTGTTGCACAGCCAGGGAGACCTATGGCTGCCATTCGAACCTCAGACTGCATCTGGTTAGTGTTTTTAAGAAATACTGTTCAAAGGCATAGTAAAAAGCAAAAGAAACACAGGCTGTTCTGTAGCACTAGGCTGGCGAAAGAAGTGACTACCTAAACTTCCTTTCTGGGTACAGGGGCACGTTAAAGTAAAAGTTTTGCACGTTCATATTTTGCCATTAAATGTTTGAATACAATCTAACACGCAAAATTATGTAATACTATTTAACTGTTTAAAAGTGATATTGATAGATTGTACTACTTATTCAACTTATTTGTGTTTGTTCACCCACACAACAGTTTATACTTCCCTTACCCAGAGACATTTGCTCTTAAATAGGAACAACAACCTCCCTAAGGCCAGTGGTCTTCCTCTATTTGGGACACCCAGAATTGGGATGCCCTGCTGTGTGTATCCCCAGGGATCGTCCGGTATACTCTCCTCCTTGGACCAGGCTGCATCCCACTATACCTTTAGCCTAGAGGCATACCCGCAGCAGGCATTTCTGAATGGCTACGGCCTCTAATAAGCTTTTTCGGGCATTCCTGGGTAAAACACACAAAAGGGAGGAACAGAAACGAAGATAGTCAAAATCTTGGGTTTTGTTCCTTTTTAACTAGGTGCAGGTGAATATCCCATTCTGTGGCTCTGCCTCTCCCTGGTTCTGAGTCCTGACTACTACTTCAACCATCAGTTCTACAGAACTGGAGAGAACTGACTGAATCACACCCCCGAGAATACAGTACATGTTACACAAGTGCCCTGATTTCTATGTTTTATTTTCACCTTATACACCATTTTCTGCAGACTGCTTATGATAAGGCACTTGCCATCAGTATGGACCTAGCTTCAGCCAAAACATAGGGATAGAAAACCCTATCCACTTTCGTTTAGGGAGAGAATCTCCTTAATTTTACATTAATGACACAGATTTCTAATGATCCCTTCCTTTGCTGTTTATTGTATAGTAACCATACTGCTGTGGGGGGGTCGATAAAAACCATTTCACTAATAAATGCTTTTTTTGTGAACAGAGGCTTGGAATGCTAAAATCACAGACCTAAAGCAAAAGGTTGAAACTCTTTTTGAGGAAAAATGCGGTGAGTATAATTGATCCTATTTACATTGTTGTAAGCTACTTCATAAAAGTCCATGTAGTAGGAATACTCCACTAGCAAATAAAATGGGAAGCAAAGTCTGCTCATTAAAATCAATGGCCACTTTCGTGTCCGTATGCCATGTTGCGGAACGTTTCGTTAAATTCTGCAGCAGTTATCCTGCAATGAAGTCGCTTAAATCAAGGGTAATGGGGCACAATGTTTATTCTACATTCTAAAATATTGCATGATGGGCATCTGCATAGAATAGTAAAACTGCAATCACAATCATTCCAACTCGAGCTGGTTAGAGCTTCTCTTATCATAAGAGGGTAAGTTCCTTTCCTATAACACATAAACATTAACATTGCTTAAATGAAAACTCAATTTTCATCAGGTTTTTGGTGATCTGCCTTATTGTTTGCCTCTTTTGGAATGTAAAATAAACATTTGTGTTAGGATTGTGCCCCCAGACCTGTCATTTACTTATCAGCATTCTATGTCCATACTCCCTGTGACTGCCTGTAATGGCCTGTGGGTGGTAGTATTGCTTTGCTTCATCTTTGCTAGTGTAGTGTTAAAGTGTATTATTTTTTATCATGTTTATATCTATAGTTTGTGAATATGATTTACTCTTTAGGAGAGGCCCTTGGATTGAGAGAGCCATTCAAAGTCCCATTTGCCCTATTTGAATCTTATCCAGAAGACTTCTTTGTGGAAGGTCTCCCAGAGGGTGTCCCATTTCGCAGACCATCCACCTTTGGCATACCTAGATTAGAGAAAATTCTCAGAAATCGAGGCAAGATTAAATTCATCATTAAAAAGTAAGACCTTTTGATTGAAACCTTTTTTTTTATTTGCCTCTTTTCTATGGATCTAAGTAGGGGTGTCAGAAAAAATCGATTCTGTCAAGTATTTTAGTAAAAGAAAAGTAATAAAAGTACTCACCTGACCCCTCGTTCGATCTGCCCATCTCTCCTCCTCTCTGGGCCGGGGGAGGGGCACAAGAGCCCGTGGCCATTAGGCTATTGCGGCTTGTAGCCGGCTTGTGACCTGCAGGGACAGGGGCCAGCAAAGCAGGTTAAGCTGGTTAAGGGGGGGGGGGGTTAAGGGGGGACCTTACCCCATTTTTAACCCTTAAATTTCCCCCCAAAAATGGGGTCCCCCCGGGAAGGCGGACCTTGCGTAATTTTTTTTAATTAAAAATGAAATTTAATTTAAAAATAAACGCAATATATCGTCAGAAAGAATCAGGATATATTGTATCGTCATCTTGCCAATTCGCACCCCTAGATCTAAGGAGAATGGTTTGATCAGAAAAATAAAAATCTTTAAAAATAAACAATGACTTTCTACAACTAAAAATACAAAAGATGCTCTCTTCTTCTCTGTTCTTTTCTGTTTGACCTATAGTCACAGTAAAGCTGTTAGACCGGTAGCATAGTGTAATAGTAGTCACCCTGCAGTGCCTGAATACCTGCCTCACCGCCAGAGGAGCAGTTGCAGGCAACACGATTACATGGGTTGCCACCATAACTTTTTCTAGTGCTGACATTCTTTTATATCAACTTGCTTAGTTGTAACTCAGCATGACAGTTTGGATCTCCCTGTATCTTCAATAAATCACTCTTTTCCAGCAACTGTCTTTTGGAGATAAAAACAATGCTTTCTGCTTAGTTGCTGAAGTTTCTGGTTTTGTTTTATAATAGCTTCCTGCATCCGGATGGATTGCACCACAGCACTCTTTTGAAAGTCCAGCAGGACCACTTTTCTAGGTGCTTTGATCTTCCTCTCGCCTTGTTATTGCATTTAATGGTAAAGTGGACCAAAACCCAGCCTGGAATTTATGAGACTTTAGGACAGGCTTACGCCCTCCCCCATGGCATCTCGAACTCGGATGACTTGCTGTGTGAAACCCCCTAGGGCGCCCAGTAAACTCACCTTCCCCCGCCCGTGCCCATGGTGCATGTACGGCATCACTCGCATCCCTTTTCGGCTGTAGCACTGGCCGCTCGTAATTGCTGCTAGCTGCGCCGTGGGCGAGGAGAGGTCTGTAAGATTGGTGTTCTGGGGGGTTTCACACAGCAGGGCACCCACTTTAATGTAACCTTTTGGGCAAACTCTCTGAAAAAGTCTGGTCTAACCCAGTGCTTTAAAATCTGCTTCTTTTAATATATTGTTTAGTTATTTTTTATTAACTATTCTTTAAGACATGTTTTATATCTTAAGTATGCGTTTATGTAATGTGTTTTTCTGCCAGACCCAAACTTTTTGAAGCTGCAGCCAAGGATGTATCACTGCAGTATCCACAAAGTAAGTCTTTTAAATAATTAGTGACAAGAGCAACATAAACTGTGAATGTTGACAATATTGTCTGTCTGTTTTGAGGGCTTTGGTGGAAAAGTCACAGGAGTCCTTTACTTTAGACTTGATGAAAAAGAAAAGATATTTGGTCTTGTGCAAATAACATTTTCTCTTAACTACATCATGCTGTAGTTGAACCACAGCTTTGGGCTATGTACTTTCCAAGAGGAACTAAAGTCTAGTCAACTAATGCTGACTACATCCTCATTCTCTGTAAGGCTGCCAATCACGTGACTCTGGCTGGCTGGCCGGAACAGTCACGTCCACCGCAATGACATCATTGCTGTGCTTGCGGCAGTGGTGCCATTGAAAGCCGCTATGAGAGAATTAGTTTGCCAGGGACTTGGGCCAGGTTTGGGAATAGGGATGCAGGACACTGACGCCGCTCTCAGCCAGGGGGCTAATTCCTCCCTAGAGGCCACAGCTATGGTCACTAGTAGTCACCCCCTAGAAACTACAGACACAAACCAGGAGGGAGGTTGGTACTTGACGGATAGTCTGTACAAAACTAACATCTTTAGCTCCTCATGGCTGGGATATGGCCTCAGGCAGTCCTCTGATGGTCCCAGACTTGGGGAAGAGGCAACAGAGAGCAGACATAAATAAGCACCGCAGACAGACTTACAACAGGCACCAGAGGACTGTAACTAGCTAGGGGTATCGGAATAGTGATGACAGTGGGCCTGGGCCCCAGTAAAGGGATAAGAAGGATAGGCCCGACAGCAAGACAGGAGAGCAACAATAATATCGGAGGGCTGGATGTGCTACCAAGAGAGCACATGGGGACACAGGTCCTGATGCAGTTATCCAGCAGGGAGGCAGGGTTACACACCTTTCTTAGGAAGACCAAGTAGGGGATAGCAGACATCTATGAGATGGCAGGGTACACCAAACAAACAACACAGGTGGAGTCTGGTAAACACAACAAACACATACACTATAGTAGGAGAGCAACAATGTCATTCCTCGCGTTATGGATTTAGAATCCTTCCGCTGGTGGAATGAAGGCAGGTGGTTTTTTTCCCAGAGGAAGGATTCATACCAAAATCTTGGGGTCCACAAGAGTATATGGGATAGAGTTTGATACTGTACTATATCGCTATACTGTACTATATAGCAGCGCGACCCGGGCTGCCCCGCTGTGCATCGACCCCATTAAAACAAGAAACCGCCCAGTTACTCAACTCTTCCAGACCTCTTCAGCACCCGCCGCTGTGCAGCCTATCAGCCTCCAGAGTGCTCCCATGTTACAGCAAGCAGCCTATCATCACTGGTCCTGGAGGCTGATGGGCTACAGCGTGGTGGATGCAGAAAAGACCCGGAACGGTAAGTATTTGGGTGTCTGGTTTCTTGTTTTAGTGGTCGCGATGAACAGTGAGAAAGCCCAGGTTGCGCTGCCCCGCTGCTATATAGTATGGTGGAACTATCGTCATATTCTAAGTATGTCACACACCCCGCTTGAAGACATTCATTACATGTGGGTATACTGACCTGTAGATGGCGATCTTGCAGAGATGTCAGTAAAAAAGGTAAGACCCTCCCGGTCCATAAATACCTGGGACCTCCCACTCATTCCCCAGTCTTTCATCTCTGCAGAGGCGAGCAAGTCAGAAGATGGATGTCTCCTCCTTGCAGGTAGCCGGGATGACTCCTGGCCTTCTATTCTTCTATTCCTGCCCGGATCCCTTTATTTCAGTTACTTGCCTCCCAGCCTAGGCTGCTGGTCCGGGCAAAGGTAGTTGGCACCCTAGGTGCTCAGGAGCCGTGAGACCCCATAACAAGGGGTAGGCGGCTAACCGGGTTGGTGACCCCGGTTTGGGATGCCCGGTCCCTTGGCCCTACCCTAGCATGGATTCCCCCGGATACCCTTAGAGGGGGGCGGGTCCCTTATGGATTCATCTTACTTATTGTGTGTGTGTTTGTTGGTGATTTACTGTGCGTGTTTTGACTATACAGACTGGCGCCGGCGGTCCCGCGGCGCCGGCCTCCGGCGTGCGGCAATGGCGGCTGTGGGCGCCCATGAGGTGCTTCTTCTCCTCAGGGCGGGGGGCGGGCCGGGTGCTCGCGCGCCTACTGCCCGCCCCCGTGCTGCGGGCGAACCGCGCCGGCCCTCCCTCCCTCCTCCTACTGCACACTACGCGTCTTCCACTTCCCCTCCCTGGCGTGCGGTACTCAGCTGGGGTGAAGGTCGGGTGAGTGGCCTGTGGCCCATCAGATGCTCTGTTATTAACTCTTTAAGGTCATTGCTAGCATGGTCTGAGTGTGTGTTTTGTTTGTGTGTTCCAGGTGGACCATTGATCCTATTAAAGGGGGGTTCTCCCGGTCCTAGGATACCTGGTTAAATTTAGTTGGCTTAAAATTCCTCCCACTCGGGACTTAAAGGGGCATCCCGGATTGCATTACTGCGTAATTCCCTCGGAGCATTATACACATATATATCTATTAAAAAATCACCATATGGAGGCTTCCCCGGATACTGGGCTTGTGCCTCCCTCGGGGCAATCCAGGCTGTGTTTGGGGTGTGGGGTATCCCTTTTGGGGGATGATGTATTTCTCTGTGTACCCTGTGCGCAACGGTCTATTACGCGGCAGACCGGATCTCAGACGTCTGGTTCTGCTCCGCCAGTCTCCTCTCCGTCTCCCCCTCGCTTGACACGTACCTCGGGTGATGGGGTCATTGGCGGGGAGTCGCAATCTGAGGTGTGTGTCAGATTGGCCAATCTTGAAAAATTGTTTTCTAGTGCCGTTGCTAAAAAGGCAACGGCAAAGAGAAAACATTTGTATACGGCCGCGCAGGCCCTTGATATGGAGGAGTTTGACTCCCTGGATTGGTCTGATTGTTCCCCGCATGAGGAAGGGGGGCTGTATGAGGAGTCTGAGGGCTCCGATGATCAGCAGTTTGTGGGCGCTGATACCGAGCAGGGCCAGGGGGGGGTTCCTTGGATACCTCTAGGGTCCTGGCTCATATGTTTGAGGTCCTGGCTATTTCTCCCCCCGAGGCGGCTCCTCCGCTGAAGGGGGAGTTCTTTGAGGTGACCAAGCCGCGCTTGGAATTTCCTTATCAAAAGCATTTTGATGGTATCATTCTCAAGGAATGGGCCGACTCGGCTTCCGGGTGTCCCTCCGGGTTGGGACAAGAAATATCCCTTTCCGGCGGATGCAGTGAAGCACTGGTCATCCTCCCCCGAGGTGGATGCTCCTGTTTTGGGGTTGTCCATTCTCCTGAGTGCACTACTC
Organism: Gastrophryne carolinensis; assembly: GCA_027917425.1. NCBI lineage: Eukaryota > Metazoa > Chordata > Amphibia > Anura > Microhylidae > Gastrophryne > Gastrophryne carolinensis. The sequence goes on along the minus strand of CM051236.1, from coordinate 252,074,895 downwards.
TCAAGGATGGTGAGGATAAACGCATTGACCAGATGGCTTGTCATGGTTTTGCCAGTGTTGGATGGGCCTTGCGGCCGGTTTGTGCTTCTGCGCTTTTATTCTTTTATTGGTAGCTGCCAGGTCGGTTGTTAGAGGACTGTTGACCTCTTCCGGGTTGACCCGGCTAGTGAGGAGTTTGCCGACCATAAGCGCTGTGAGTTATTTTTGTCCTTTGTGCTGTCCGCCTTGGACGACACATTGGTGATGTGTAGCAGAGCTGCGGCCCTACTTGTGGCTATCTGGGGGTCGGTTTGGTTACGCCAGTGGGCGGCTGATTTTGTATCCAAAAAGTCGCTTACGGCCCTTCCCTTTGTGGGGTTGCGGCTCTTTGGAGAGAGATTGGATTCGGTGGCAAAGGGAGGTAAGTTACCTCAGCGTAAAAGGCAGCATCGCCCCTTTTGGGGGGCGGCTTCCTTCTCTCAGTCCTTTCGTGGGGCTAGAGTTGGCAGGGGTTCGGCTTTCCCCTCGTCCAGAGGTGATTCCTGGACCAGGGGCAGGGGTCGGGCCCGTCCAGGACACAGTTGGGGCTCCAAGCCTAGAGCCGCTGCCAAGCCGGCTCAGCAATGAGGGGGCGCCCTCACCCTTGCAGGTGGGGGGGACGGCTGCAACTCTTTTCCCGGGTCTGGGTCCAAGAGGTCTCGGACAGGTGGATTCAGAAAGTGTCTTCCGGTTACAAGCTGGAGTTCGAGTTCCAGCCCCCTCCCAGATTCTTCAGTTCTCGGGTTCCGTCAGATCCTCTGGCCGCCCAGGGTCTTCGGGCGGCAGTAGCAAGTCTATTGGACATGGCTGTCACCTGTCCGGTACCTCGCTCAGACCGGGGCCTGGGCTTCTATTCCAATTTGTTCACGGTGCCCAAGAAGGACGGATCCGTTCGTCCCATTCTGGATCTGAAGCTGCTCAACAGGTTCGTTCGTCCCCGGAAGTTCTGTATGGAAACTCTGCGCTCAGCCATCCACTCACTTCGTCAGGGGGACTTCATGTAGTCCATATATATATTAAGGATGCTTACCTGCATATTCCAATATTTCCAGCACACCAGAGATTCCTCAGGTTTGTCGTGGACAATCGACATTTTCAGTTTGTGGCTCTTCTGTTTGGCCTTACCTCGGCTCCAAGGGTTTTTACCAAGGTGTTGGCAGGAGTGATGGCCATCCTCAGAGCCAGGGGTATCCGCATCGTGCCCTATCTGGACGATCTTCTCATCATGGCGTCTTCCCTCAGTCAGGCGCAGCTGGATACCAGGACCGTGGTGTCCACTCTGGAGAGTTTCGGTTGGGTGAGCAACTATCCCAAGTCCTGCCTCACTCCCTCCAGGGTGGTGGAGTTCCTGGGAATGTCTCTGGATACTTCTCAGGCTAGGGTGTTTCTCCCCCGAGCCAAGGTTCTTCTGATTCAGGAATTGACTCAGCATCCCCTATCTATCCCCCGCCCGTCCATCCGGCTAGGGATTCGACTGGTGGGATTGACGGTGGCATCGTTCGAGGCGGTTCCCTTTGCCCAGTTTCACACAAGGACGCTTCAGCTCCATCTCTTGGCGGCCTGGGACGGGTCCCCGCTGTCATTGGATAAGTCCTTTCTGATGTCCCCCCCGGGGGCGGCGTTCCCTTCGGTGGTGGCTGAAACTGGCAATCTGACGAGGGGCAGGTCCTTTCTGACTCCTCTTTGGGAGATGGTCACCACGGATGCCAGCCTGTCAGGTTGGGGGGGATTTTGGAAGGATCTTCAGTTTTAGGGGCTGTGGGGGCCTCAGGAGGCTCACGATCCCATCAATGTTCTGGAGCTGAGAGCCATCAGGTTGGTTCTGGCTCACTTGACTCATCAGTTGCGGGGACTATCGCCTACATCAATCACCAGGGAGGGACTCGCAGCAGGCGTGCCCTCAGGGAAGTGTCTTTGATTCTGGATTGGGCAGAAGGCAATGTCCCATGCATCTCGGCAGTGTACATTCCGGGAGTGGAGAACACGGAGGCGGATTCCCTGAGCAGGGGGTCATCTCGCCGGGGGGAATGGTCGCTCAGCCCAAAGGTGTTTCGGTCGCTTTGCCACCGTTGGGGGACTCCGGAAGTGGACCTCTTTGCCTCTCGTCACAATCACAAGCTTCCGGCATTTGTGTGTCTCTCGCGGGATCCGCTGGCTCTGGCACCAGATGCCATGTCTCTGAACTGGAAGGGTTCTGGGGTTTCTGTACCTGTTCCCTCCGTTACCCATGGTGGACAAAGTGGTGCGCAAGCTGGCCCTAGAGGGCGCGTCGGCAATCCTGGTGGCTCCAAGGTGGCCAAGACAGGTTTGGTTCGCAGACGTGGTAAGGTTGGCAGAGGATCAGTTAGTTCTGCCCCTTCTGCCGGATCTACTCACTCAGGGTCCACTGTTCTACCCCAATTTACCAACGCTGGCTTTGACGGCGTGGTTGCTGAAACCTCCATCTTGAGGGAGGAAGGTTAGAGCTAGAAAGAAGTCTTCCTCTGCCATCTATTATAGGATTTGGAGGTCTTATATTGATTGGTGTGAGGTCAGGGCCTTGCCTTGCAGGGCGTTTTCTATCCCTAGGGTCTTGGAATTTCTGCAACATGGTCTGGACCGAGGTTTGCAGCTTAGTACGCTGAAAGGGCAGGTTTCTGCCCTGGCGGTTTTCTTTCAAAAGTCTTTTGCTCTTCATCCTCTGGTTAAGACTTTTTTCCAGGGGGTTACGCATGTGCGGCCTCCTAGGAAGCCTTTCCTCCCAGTTTGGGATTTGAACTTGGTTCTTTCTGCCTTGCAGGGTCCTCCTTTTGAACCTTTGCAGGATATTGAGCTTTCTGCGCTTACTCAGAAGGTTGTTTTTCTGGTGGCCATCTCTTCTGTTCGGCGTGTTTCGGAGTTGACAGCCTTGTCCATTAAGGCCCCTTACTTTGAGAGGCATCAGGACAAGGTTGTTTTCCGCTTCAAGCCAGATTTCCTTCCTAAGGTGGTCTCTGCTTTTCATCTTAATCAGGATATTGTTCTACCCTCCTTGTGTCCTAAGCCTAGTAATGACAAGGAGAGGGTTTTGCATTCTTTGGATGTGGTTCGCTGTGTGAAGTACTATTTGGTGGCTACTTCCCCTTTTCGTAGGACTGACGCCCTTTTTGTGGTGCCCTCTGGGCCTAGGAAATGTTTGGCTCCCGCCAAGTCTTCCATTAGTAAATGGATTCGTCAGGCCATTGTTGGGGTCTATTCTGCTAAGGGGAAGATTCCCCCTTTTCGTGTTACTGCTCATTCTACTCGTGCTGTTGGGGCGTCCTGGGCCTTCCAGCACCAGGCTTCTGTTGAGCAGGTTTGTAAGGCTGCTACTTGGTCTTCGGTTCACACTTTTTCCAAGTTTTACAAGGTTGATGTGCGGGCCTCAGCGGATGCTGTTTTTGGCCGCAAAGTTCTGCAAGCTGCAGTGGTTTAAGTTTGTGCCTTGTTGCCTTGTTTTTTGGATCCCCGCCCTTTATGGACACTGCTATTGGATATCCCACATGTAATGAATGTCTTGAAGCGGGGTGTGTGACATACTTAGAATAATACCATTTTGTGAATACTCACCTGTAAAATGGGTATTATAAGTATGTCACACACCCCGATTCACCCTGCCCTTTTGTATTCTGGATCCTTTATATGGTGAACCTTTGTTAGTTTTAATTGGCTTTCCTGGTCCCTTGATCTTACTGCTATCTTTATACTGGGGAACGAGTGGGAGGTCCCAGGTATTTATGGGCCGGGAGGGTCTTACCTTTTTTATTGACATCTCTGCAAGATCGCCATCTACAGGTCAGTATACCCACATGTAATGAATGTCTTGAAGCGGGGTCTGTGACATACTTATAATACCCATTTTACAGGTGAGTGTTCACAAAATGGTATTTTTTTCACATAGTTCCGCTTTAATGTATCTCCTTTGTGTACACACTGTATTAAATATCTGAAATTGAGCTTGAGCCTCCTATGCTGTGGGCCTTAGTAAAATCTAGTGTTTATACATCATGTTAAATATCCATGTAATCTGTTACTGTAATTAAGAAATGTGTATATGATTGTGGGGACATACTACATATATATATATATATATATATATATTTTTTTTACATTCTGTACCTCTGCTTTTCTGATCCGATCCGATGAATGAAATAAAGTAGTTGGTGGTACATACAATGTAGGTTAAGCAACTCACTCTGAAGCCTTTTAACAAACAAGCATAATCTATATGTAGGATTTTAACAATAATAGAAGTGTCAGCCAGACCAGGAAAACCATCAGGTCCAGTGGAACTGATGAACTGGGGTTCTTGATGTTCGAGTAAGTTTGAAACTAAATAGAAGCTAGGTAGGGGGTAGGAGATCAGAAAGAAAGGAGTAAAGGATTAAAGGAAAAAAGCAGAGGAAGAAGAATCGGCCTACAGAGAGTGCCAGAGTGGCGTTTGCCAATTATACCCCCGATAGTAACTGTGTTGTTTTCTTTCAGATATTATGATGTTTACTTAAATATGTATTTTTTTATCATTTGTTAGAGAAGATAATAGCCCAGAATATGCAAGCAACAGCATCTGGGCGTGAGGATCTCAATATCATTCAGGTATCTATACCAGGTATGTGGTACAGCTGCCAGTTTTATTGCAATCTACATAAAACTTACATAAAACCCAGGACATTTTATACAGAATGGTACTGATGATATCCACTGATGAATATTTTAAAGTGGACCAATTCCCACCATGGAGTCTATGACACTTACAGGCTTCCAGATTCAGGATGCCCCGCTGTGTAAAAACATCCAGGTCGAACAGTAAACTCACCTTCTCCCCAATCCAACGGTGCATGCGCGAGCAGCAACCGCTGCCTGATATACCTTTAGTAGCGCGCACCAGCACTTGGATGCGCTTCTCTTGTCTCAGTCGAGAGACTGCACCATTGGACCAGGGAAAGGTGAGTTCGTGTGACCAATCTGGGGGGGGGTTTCACATAGCGGGGTATTCCACATCGGGGTGCCCCAGGATCAAGGGCCAGAACCCGGGATAGTCAAAATCCTGGGTTTTGGTCCACTTTAAAGTCCTGATATTACCATTTTTCTGATGGAACCAGTTTTAAAATGTGTTGTAACCTAAATAAGTATACTCTTGATATGTAAAATATACTTTTACAATAAAAAGCCATTTATACTGTATATTACACATAAAAGGCTTTATTCACACATATCCACTGGCGCTGCGTTGGATAATACAGTCACAATGCAAGAGAAAATGCTGCCAATTATTTTTAATAGGCCAATTTACATATATACATATACGTATATATGTGAACTGGCCCATTGAAATGAATGGGCAGCATTTTTCCTTGCGCTGTGATTGAGTTTCCTCACGCAGCGCAAGAGGATAGGTGTGAATAAAGCCTAAAAGAAAGTAGCATGAGGCACCAGTTTGACATTTCCAGCCAGACCTTCATCTACCTTTCTGATTATTTGCAACAAAGTGTTCATAAATTAGGAAATTTTTGTTGATAAATAAACAAATTATTTTTGAATAAAGCAAAATGTATTATACTGAAAGCAATATATTTTATTATAGTAGAAAATGGCACCTTCTCAACATCGTAATACAGATGTTTGTTGAGGACCTCAGCATAAGCTTTGTCTTTTGATTGCCGCTCCACTGGTTTATCTTTAGGAGTACTGAGGACCTGTGTAGTCACATCTCCTCATCCTTGGGTATATACAGTATGTTTTTATATAATACATTTGTGGATTTGTTAAAATATCTCTACCAGTTTCCCTACCCAAAGCTTTTAGGGGAGTAAATGCTTTGCATTTTTGCGTGTGCCTTCCCTGTTTATCCATATTGGCCTGTTTTGTTCCAATTGTACAGATGCAGCATTTATTGGAGGGATAAAACTTACTGCAAATTATTCCCTAATGTTGCTTTGCGTCGCCATCCTGGCGTCTCACTGTAACAGGTGGTGTTTTACTGTTACAGGTGGCTGCCTCCCAGTGCAGCGCAATATCCCCAGCACATGCACAGATCTGGGGGAGTAACCCTTACAAATTATTTATCCGTATATAACAAAACGATATGTGGCAGTAATCATTTTGATTTAATGTTGTTACTATGCCAAACGTTTATTTTAGTCTACACTTCTTAGTGCCTCTCTAAGTTGGTTGATTAAAATGAACTTTTTCCAAAATGTGATGTTTTATGCTCCCTATCTCACTAGATTGTATGATGAACTCATAAATGACCATGTTGTTGTCAATATTGACCAGATGTTTCTGTACCTGCACATTGCATATAGTATTAGAGGGGCTTGATGGCAGAGAGCCATTCAAGTCGGGGGGGGGGGGGGGGGGGGTGGTTCCGTCATGGGAACCTTAGAGCTGATTGATGGACAACATCAGCGGGGTGTGGCCGAAGCCCCAGGTGAGAAAGGGGATTTCCTCTTTCACAGCGCCAAGCTGAGAAGAAGGACCATGCTGGAGGAACGTTGGCAAGGTAAGCTGCTGTTTTTTTTTTTTTTTTTTTTTTTTTTTTACTTTTGCCTTTTCAGTCACTTTTATTTTTGTTTCTGGTCTCAGGATTCCAGTTTTTGTTGGTAGTTTACTTTTCACATAATTAGTATCCTGTTTCAAAAGAGCAGCAAGCACTGACCTAGAGTTTGAGTCCCTAGGGCCGGTGGTCTCCTGTAGAGAAAAAGAAAACCAAGGATAGTGAAAATACTGCTGCTTTCTAGATTTGAAGCACTGTTTGAGCTTCGTCATACTCTGTAATGTGCAGCAACATATACCAAAATGCTTTGTTTATTTCAGTTTTGTTTTGTCGCTTTTAATTTAGCTATTTCATCATCCTCCAGCTATGATCACCTGGATAAAAAGGGGATTTCTGATTTTGTTTGTTAATCTTGTGTTACAGAAGGGGACAATGAAAGAACAGGAAAGGTAGACAAAGCTCGTCAGTTGAGAGAACAAGTAAATGATCTGTTTAATCGGAAGTTTGGTAAGTTATGTCAGCTAGGGGATTCTCATTTTCCCTTCCCATACCTGTGAGTTACTTATCAGCATGCTTATCCCCATGGTTCTTATATCCCTGTGGCTCTATCTTGGTAAAGTAGGAGTGGCTTTCTTGTAAACTTTCTGACTACAAGTCCCAGAATCCTTCCAGGTTAGCTCTTTAGCAGCTTTGCTATATCATGCAGCAGTAATGACTCTCCTCACTTGAGAATGCTGCCAGTAACCCTTCTGCATGACTAAAGGAGAGACCTACACCACCAAAACGCGTAGCTGAGATCACACCTGCACTCATGCTGGATACCAGCAATTTTAATGAACGATTAAATGCTACGTTTAGATGGATTCACAGTAGCCACTTGATTTGCCTGAGGGATTTTCTCTCTTTGAAGTAACCCTTTAGCTACTGGAACACAAGATTGTGATCCCCGCTGAAGAGTTTGAATTAATGCAGAAGGGGCTATACCTGTCGTCCTTGACTTAGCCTTTGACAGATGATTAGCAAGCCAGAGTCAGGAATTCTCTGATATGTACACCTGAACACCACTTTGGTCTAATTTGCTAACATTAACACATTGTTTCTAGGGAAAACTGTTTTCTTTTATAACACAGAGTTGTAAACAAATAGAAAAAAAGAAACAGATAATCTCAGCACCTTGAGGATATCATTTTAGCACACAATAATGCAAACTTTAAAAAATACCATCAAAAATGCCTAAAAGTGGTCATAGTCTGTCATAACAAATGAACTTCAGTCTTCAAGAGAGATGGGGAATAGAGGAGGAAAACAACTTGCTTTTTTTAAAGCACTGTGGAGGGCAAACCCGCTATTCCAAGTGTGACATACACTCCGCTTCAACTCTTCATGACATTTGGATTATTCTCCAGTAGAGGCGAACTTCTGCAGAGATGAATGCAAAAAAGGGAGCCCCCCCCAGTCCATAAATACCTGGGACCTCCCACCAATTCCCCAGTTTCTTCTCTGCAGGAAGGCGAGCAAGACAGAAGATGAAGACTTCTGTTCCTTGCAGGTAAGCCGGGCTTGCGCCCGGCCCCATTTTATACCTATTTCTGCCGGACCTTTGTTTCCTAAGTACTATACGAGCCTCCCAGCCTTGGCTGCAGGTCCTGGTGAAGGTAGGCTACACCTCTTTTAGGTGTGATAGGGAGCCATGCTCCCCCGTGAGACCTCATTATGGGGTAGGCAGTGTTCCGGGTTGGTGATCCCGGTTTGGGATGCCCTGTCCCTTCTTTCCCTTGGCACCGTATGGGTGTACCGTACGGGATCTCCCCCCTTCCGGGTCCATCTATTACTTCTCCAGGGGGGAGGGGGGGGGGGTCGGCCCTTGAATACCTTATTGTATGTGTGTTTTTTATTCCCTGTTGTCTGGGTTTGTGTGTGTGTGATTTACTGTGCACCATATGGAGGCCTCTATCTGTTTTCTTTTTTTGTACTCAGCGCTGCGGGTTTCTGGGGAGCTTCTTCCCCTCAGGTGCCCCACCGGGCTCTCCCTCCCTTCCTTTTTATTGCCTCTATTGCCGCTTCTTTGGCAGCGCTGCCTGCCTTGGTTTTGATTAATGCATACATTGATATATATATATATATTCTTGTTTTATGGTACTGTGGCATTTATACCTATTACATGTGATGTACTTTTGTATGTGTGTGGGTGCTGATGGGGCCTTTTCACTTATGGCTTTCAGGAGGACTCTGCGACTATCCAAAAAATCACCATATGGAGGCTCCGCAGGATATTGGGCTTGGGCTCCCTTTGGGACAATCCCGGCCATGTGTGGGTTGTGGGATATCCCTTACGGGTGATATTGTGCTGATCTTTATACCATGTGCACAAAAGGCCATAACGCGGCAGTTGGGCCCCCAGGCGTCTGGGTCGGCACCTCCCGCTTCATCGCCTCCCCCCCTCTACTTTATCCGTACCCCAAGTGACTTGTTAGCTAGCGGGGAGTCGCACTCTGATGTTTGTACTAATTTGGCCAGCATCGAGAGATTTATTGCTAGCGCGGTGGGCAAGATGGCCCAGGCTAAAAAGAGTAATTTGTCGCCGGCCCAGGCGGCTTGGGATTTTGATGATGATTCCCTTGATTGGTCAGATTATTCCCCGTTAGAGAGGGGAATTGTTTGAGGTATCAGATGCTGATGAGGCGCATTTTTTGTGATACTGATGTTGGGCAGGCGCTTGGGGATGCCATTGACACTTCCAGGGTTTTGGCACATCTCTTGGAGGTTTTGGATATTGCCTCGCCAGAGGCACCCCCTGTCAAAAAAGGGGAATTTTTACGGTCCTCCAAGCCATGCTTGGAGTTTCCTACCCAAGGTCATTTTGAGGCATTGATCCTTAGGGAATGGGAGAAACCGAGCCGGCTTCCGGGTGTTCCTCAGGGATGGGATAAGAAGTATCCTTTTCCGGTGGAAGCGGTTAAGCGCTGGTCTACTCCTTCCGAGGTCGATGAGCCAGTTTTTTGGGATTGTTCAACACCTCTGTGGTCCACACCCCAGATGCCACTTCCCTTAAGGATGGCGAGGTTAAGCGCCTTGATTAGATGGCAGGTTATGCTTTTGCCAGTGTTGGTTCAGCCTTGCGACCTGTGTGTGCATCTGCGCTTGCTACGGTGGCTACTAGGTCTGTGGTTAGGGACTTGTTACTTGACGCCCAATTTGATCCGGCCAGCGCCGAGTTCACTAACCTTAAAAGGTGCAAATTATTCATGGAATTTGTATTGACCGCTATGGAGGACACTATTGTCATGTGTAGGAGAACTTCGGCATTCTTGGTAGCCATGCGCCGATCGGTCTGGCTTCGCCAGTGGGCGGCGGACTTTGCGGCCAAAGAATCGCTCACAGCCCTTCCTTTCTTGGGTATGCGGCTGTTTGGAGTTAAGTTGGATGCGGTTGCTAAGGGAGGTAAGTTGCCTCAGCGTTAGAAGCAGCGTCGCTCCTTTCGGGGGGCGGGCTCCTTCAACCCTTCTTTTCGTGGTGCCAGAGCGTCCAGATATGTTGCCTACTCCGGGGGCAGAGGTTCGTCCTGGAACAGAGGCAGAGGTTGGGCCCGTCCCGCTTCTGCCTGGGGTTCCAAGCCCAAGTCCGCTGTTAAACCAGCTCAACAATGAAGGGGCGCCCTCACCCGTATGGGTGGGGGGATGGCTGCGGCTCTTCTTCCAGGTCTGGGCCCAGGAGGTCACAGACAGATGGATTCTGGAAGTGGTCTTGTCCGGGTACAAACTGGAGTTCGAGTACTGGCCTCCTCCAAGATTTTTAAGGTCTCGGGTGCCCTCGGACCCTCAGGCTGCTCAGGGGCTCCTGTTAGCGGTTAAAAAAAAATAAAAAATAATCTTCTGGACATGGGAGTCATATGCCCGGTGCCTCCCTCAGAGAGAGGCAGGGGTTACTATTCCAATCTTTTCACGGTTCCCAAAAAGGATGGTTTCATAAGACCCGTTCTGGTCCTGAAGATCCTCCTCAGAACCAAGATGTTCCGCATGGAGACTCTGCGCTTGGCCATCAATTCCCTTCGTCAAGGGGACTTTATGACATCCATAGACATCAAGGATGCGTATCGGCATGTTTCAATTTTTCCAGCGCATCAGAGATTCCTCAGGTTCGCGTTGTACGATCAACTTTTTCAGTTTTGTAGCCCTTCCCTTCGGGTTGACCTCAGCACTGAGGGTCTTCACCAAGGTTCTGGCGGGCATAATGGGCCTGCTCAGAGCTCAGGGCATTCGCATTGTGCCGTATCTGGATGGCCTACTTATTTTAGCTTCTTCCCTCCGTCAGGCGGAGCTGGACATTCACTAGGTGGTGTCGATTCTGGAGAGGTTCGGATGGGTGATCAACCGCCCCAAATTCTCTCTCTCTCTCTCCATCAAGGGAGTTTTCATTCCTGGGCATGAATCTGGATACCATTCTAGCCAGAGTGTTTCTACCTCAGCCCAAGGTGCAGGGGGTTCAGGATCTGATCCGCCTTCTTCTGGCCGATCCTTGCCTCTCTATCCGTCTGGGGATGAAACTGGTGGGATTGATGGTTGCTTCCTTCGAGGCAGTCCCGTTTGCTCAGTTTCACATGAGATCTCTCCAACTTCACCTATTGAACGCATTGGGACAGAGGTCCGTAGTCCTTGGATCAACTTTTCAGGATGTCTCCCAGGGTTCAGCGGTCACTTCGGTGGTGGCTGGAGTCGAGCAACCTGATGAGGGGCAGATCCTTTCTGGCCCCTTGTTGGGAGACGGTTACCATGGATGCCAGCCTGTCGGGCTGGGGAGGTTTCTGGAAAAGTCATCAGTTCAGTGGGTTGTGGGGTCCTCAGTAGGCTCACACCCCCATCAATGTCTTAGAGCTCAGAGCCATCTGGCTTGTCCTGGCGCGGCTGACGTCGCACCTACAGGGCCTACCGGTTCAGGTTCGATCAGACAATCGGACGGCGGTAGCCTACATTAATCACCAAGGAGGGACTCGCAGCAGGAGTGCCCTCAGGGAAGTCTCTCTTATCCTGACTTGGGTAGAGAACAATGTTACTTGCATTTCGGCAGTCTACATTCCGGGAATGGAGAACACGGAGGCGGATTCCCTGAGCAGGGGGTTCTCTCGCCGAGGGGAGTGGCCTCTCAATCTCTGAGTTTTTTTCGGTCCCTTTGTCACAAGTGGGGGACTCCGGAGGTGGATCTCTTTGCCTCACGGCACAATCACAAACTCCCATCCTTTGTGTCTCTATCTCAGGATCCTCTAGCCCTGGCAGTGGATGCCTTGTCCCTTGCCTGGAAGGATCTGGGGTTCCTGTACCTGTTTCCTCTCTTCTCCAGGGTGGGCAAGGTAGTTTGCGAGCTGATTCTGGAAGGGGCACCAGCAATTCTGGTGGCCCCAAGGTGGCCAGGACGGGTTTGGTACGCTGACGTCGTACGGCTGGCGGTAGTTCAGTACCGGCTGCCCATGTTTCTGGGTTTGATATCTCAGGGTCAACTACGTTACCCCAATTTACAAATGCTGGCTTTGACGGCTTGGCTGCTGAAACCTTCATTCTGAAGGAGGAAGGTTTGTCTGAGGACGTTGTTCAGACTTTGATTAGAGCTAGGAAGCGGTACTCTTCTGGCATTTACTATAGGATTTGGCGGTCCTATATTGACTGGTGTGAGGCTAGGGCTTTGCCTTGCAGGGTGTTTTCGCTCCCTAGGATTTTGGAGTTTCTTCAACACGGTCTGGATCTTGGGTTCCAGCTTAGTGAAAGGGCAGGTCTCTGTTCTGACTGTTTTCTTCCAAAGATTTTTTGCTTTACACCCGCTGGTTAAGACTTTTTTCCAGGGGGTCACTTTTGTGCGGCCCCCTAGGAAGGATCTGGTCCCTGTTTGGGATCTGAATTTGGTTCTTTCGGCTCTCCAGGGTCCTCCTTTTGTGCCGTTGCAGGATATTGCTCTTTCTGTGTTCACCAGGACAAGGTGGTCTTCCGCTTTAAGTCGGATTTCCTTCCTAAAGTGGTTTCTACTTTCCATCTCATTCAGGATGTTGTTCTCCCTTCCTTGTGTCCTAAGCCTAGCAATGACAAGGAGAGGTTTTTGCACACTTTGGCTGTTGTTCGTTGTGTTCTGTACTATTTGGTGGCTACTTCTTCTTTCCGCTAGACGGACGCCCCTTTTTTTTTTTTCGTGGTGCCCTGCGGGCCCAGGAAAGGTTTGCAATTGCCATTTGCCATTAGCAAATGGATTCGTCAGGCCATTGTTGGGTCCTATTCTGTTAAGGGGAGGACTCCCCCTTTTTAAGGTCACTGCGCATTCTACTCGTGCTGTTGGTGCGTCCTGGGCTTTTCAGCACCAGGCTTCTGTTGAACAAGTTTGTAAGGCTGCTACTTGGTCTTCCGTTCATATTTTTTCCAAGTTTTACGAGGTTGACGTGCGGGCTTCAGCGGATGCTGTGTTTGGCCGCAAGGTTCTGCAAGCTGCAGTGGTTTAAATTGGTACATTATTTTACTGTTCCCACCCATGACTGACACTGCTATTGGATGTCCCAAATGTCATGAAGAGTTGAAGCGGAGTGTATGTCACACTTGGAATAATACCGTTTTGTGAGTACTCACCTTTAAAACGGATATTGTAAGTGTGACATACACTCCGCTTCACCCACCCTTTTTGGTATTCCGGATCCTTTATATGGTAAACCATTGCTTCTTGGTTGTTAGTATTGTTATATTTGGTTCTTCCTGGTCCCCTTACTGCTATCTTACACTGAGGAATTGGTGGGAGGTCCCAGGTATTTATGGACTGGGAGGAGCTCCTTTTTTGCATTCATCTCTGCAGAAGTTCGCCCTCTACTGGAGAATAACCCAAATGTCATGAAGAGTTGAAGCGGAGTGTATGTCACACTTACAATATCAGTTTTAAGGGTGAGTACTCACAAAACGGTATTTTCCCTCCTGCATCAGGATCACCACCCTCCACCAGCATGGACTCATTTCTGCTGGAAACAAAATAATCTACCCTATTTTTGCCCAATAAGACACACTGAGGATTTGGAGGAAGAGAATAAAAAAAAATATTCTGAACCAAACTTTGTGGGAAAACACTGCCCCCCCAAGAAGCAAACAATGGGCAAGGTGCAGAATCCCACCAATTACAGGCAGTGTAGCATTCCCCCATCTCAATCCCCATATAGGCAATGTAGCATTCCCCCATCTCATTTCCCATATAGGCAGTGTGGCATCCCTCCTCCCATTCCCTATGTAGGTAGTGTGGCATCCCCCCTCCCATTCCCCTTATAGGCAGTGTGGCATTCCCCCTCTCCCAATTCCCATATAGGCAGTGTGGCATCCCCCCTCCCATTCCCCATATAGGCAGTGTGGCATCCCCCCTCCCATTCCCCATATAGGCAGTGTGGCATCCCCCCTCCCATTTCCCATATAGGCAGTGTGGCATCCCTCCTCCCATTCCCCATATAGGCAGTGTGGCATCCCTCCTCCCATTCCCATATAGGCAGTGGTGCATCCCTCCCTCCCATTCCCCTTATAGGCAGTGTGGCATTCCCCCTCTCCCAATTCCCATATAGGCAGTGTGGCATCCCCCCTCCCATTCCCCATATAGGCAGTGTTTGCATCCCTATCCCTATAAGTAGTGTGGCATCTCCCCCTTTCCATTCCCTGTATAGGCAGTGTGACATCCCCCCTCCCATTCCCCATATAGGCAGTGTGGCATCCCTATCCCTATAAGTAGTGTGGTATCTTCCCCCTTCCATTCCCTGTATAGGCAGTGTGACATCCCCCCCTCCCATTCCTCATATAGGCAGTGTGGCATCCCTATCCCTATAGGTAGTGTGGCATCTCCCCCCTCCCATTCCCTGTATAGACAGTGTGGCATCCCCCCATCACATTCCCCATATAGGCAGTGTGGCATTTCCCCCCTCTCATTCCCTATATAGGCAGTGTGGCATCCCCCCATCCCTATCCCTATAGGTAGTGTGGCATTCCCCACTTCTATGCTGCTGGCCAGGCTGCTAGAAGACAGAGAAGCGGCGGCGGGCAGAGTGACTGAACCCTGCAAGCCACCGCTTCTGCTATTTCCGGCTCAATGCCAGCACCCGGCTCTGTGCAGCGCCGGTGCAGGCCATGCTCACTCGCTGCACAGGTCCGGGTGCCAGCATATTTGCATGCACCACACCCCACAGAGAAGCGACAGGTACAGCAGGCAGGGATCAGTCATCCTGCCCGCTCACTGCTCCTCCATCTAATGGCAGTTTCCAGCAGCTCAGGAGCGCCAGTAATTTGAGTTTCCCTTTTTTTTTTTTGTTTTTTTATATATTAAGCCCACTATATGCATGCACATTTCCCCCCCACTTTTGTGGAAATAAAAGTGTGTTTTATGGGGTGAATAATATGGTACTTTATGGTAAATTAGTACTATATTAAAACGATAGTATAATAACATAAGCCAAAATATGTCATGATTCAAAAGAATGTTTAGTTGGTGGATATATGACATATAAGTTATTGGATTAATCTTAACCTTTTGATTTGGGTAGATAAATATATTCAGTGTCTGTAGCACTTAGTGATATTTCAGGCACAGACAATTATTAGACCATTGTGTCTGACTATGCTTGGCTATGCCCTAAACTGTTTTCCATTTAGAAATTGCCAAGATGTCAATGTTTACAGTTTCACCTCACGATTTCTCTTCTGAAGCATGTGGGTGTGGCCCTTGGAGCTGTGATGCATCATAATAATCAGCATAATGGGTGGGGCAGCACTGGGAGTGTGAGTGCTTGCTAGGAGGAGGCTGGGTGGGGAGGAGGGAGGGTTTAGCTGGGCTTGGATGGCAGCTCTGAGATTGCCGTTCAAGCCATCAATACAGAGGGGGGCATGGTCGGGACTAGGCCCTCGCGCTAGTATTGGTGGCCCACATTGGCAGGGTGCTGCTGGAGGGGCAGATAAGGCACAGCACTGGAGGAACTCTTGGCAAGGTAAGATGCTGTTAATTTGTTTAGCATTTTGCCTGAAAAATCCCTTTTAAGATTTGCTATTGAAAATAATTGTACACAGAGGGGGGAAGCCATGTGCCTATTTGTGCAGCCTCTCCTAGATGGCTGAGCACACGGCCTGAAACACCAGAGAACGCAGAGGGTTTACGGGCAAATATATATATATATTTTTTGTAACCCTAACCCCCACCCCCATCCTGCCTCAACACTAGGTAAGACTGGACTTCCACTTTAAGTCACTGAAGATAACGCACTGTGCTGAAAAACAACTCAGATAAAAGGCATAAAAGACTTTAGTCTTGAGGGGCTGAAATACTGTATAACTTCCCTGAAATTGTGGTACATTACATATGCACTTCAGAGCTAATAAATAACTGCAAATACATATGGTCATGGTTTTAAAAACCATGCAGATTTGGTCATATTTAATCATTTAGCCCAACAACAACTTCCACTTTAGTGGGTATTGCACTTTTACATTTTGAAACCAACATGTTGAAATGTTGTAATTCGGCTTACTTAATCTGTGTTTAGTGGTGTGGAAATACCACTTATTTCTTTAATGTCCTTCCTTGAAAAAACCCCAGTGCATTTTATGCATTTGCAGCATTGTTTTTGTAACGTCTGTTCTGGACAGACCTGTGGTATGTTACAGCAAGATTTTATGCATGAACTGGGCAGCCAAACATCATTACCTTATTAGCAATGTTGTTGTGTACAACAATGATTTATACACAGTCGAGTCACTTTATTGCCACCACCAGATAATATCCAGATATTCAACAATTCAGGAATAGAAATAGAAGAAGAAATGGTTGAAATCACAGAAGGATTTGATGACCTTTTCAAGACAGTCGATCACCTCCTACATAAAGAATTAGCACTCCGTTGGCACATCCACACATTAGAGATCTACATAAAAAAGGGCCTTATACCAAGAGGCCTGAGATGGGACATGGCCCCCGAAAAAGACACTGGCGGCCAAATCAGCGAACCTGAAGAATGGGAAGAATTTTTCACACAATGCAGTATAAACCTCATGAAGCTAATAATAAAAAGGAAAAAGCGAAAACTGGAAGGAACAAACAAAGAGAGAGAGGAACTGCAAGAAAATCTGGCCCCCTGCAAGGAAATGGCTGAGTACCAAGAACACCTATTGGAAATCAGAACAAAACTCATAGCCTCTGAAAAAGAGCAAAAGATAAAAAAACACAAAAAACTAACCAGAGACATGAGGGATTTTAACTCAGGAACCATCTACAAGTGGCAGAAAAACCAACTAGAAAAAAACAACCCGACCAACGCAAACCAAAAAGAACACACTGAATTAACCACGCCCTAGGCATCACCCAAAGATCTACAGCCATGAAACACCAAGAAGGCAAAGAATCACCAGACCATACAGACAATATGAACCGAATGTAAGAAAACCCAGGACACCCAGCTGGAGGCAGCACAGCCAAAAAGAATGGCGAAATCCCGACACAGATCCAGACCGATACACACAAAACAGATACAACCACCCTGAACCGACCAGATCGCACTACTTCCAAAGAAACAAATACTATAAAACTCCCACTGACACATACCAATGGAGGCACCATGATTATCACACAACCAGACAACGGGCCCAGAACCAACCCATGGGCCATTGACACCAAAACCCCAAAGAATTAAAAGCCTTATGACCCACCAAAGTTTTTTAGAATTTGGAAACATCCTGACCCCGAAAAGAAAAAAATCAGAGGAAGAGGAAGAAGAGCTGGAAAACGAGCTCAGAGCAAAAGAAACAAAAAAGAAAAGAACACTGGGATATTCTAAGCATACAGTACGTCCTGCTCCAATATAATACTTACACGTGGGTAATCCTCCGCGCGCGCGGTTGCTATCCGCCTCCTCCCTTGGTCATGTAAGTGCCCTCCTGGGCGTTTTTTTGTTCCTATGATTTTCTATTCGGCACGCATGGCACTGACGCCCCCCTCTTATCCCATTATGTCTTTCAGACGCCAGGATTTCGGTGGCTTCTCCCGGCCTGACATATATTATTGCGGGTCCTCATAATAATTTCTCCCACATTCCTAGCGGGTCTTGGGGCATCCAGGGTTGCCTATTGCGTAAATCCCTGCGGGCATACTGCTCAGATAATCACCATATGGAGGCATCTCAGAACTATGTACCCGGGGTCCCTCGGGGACATGACCGGCTGTGTACAATGTGTGGTCAGCCCCATGCTGATGCTAACAGAGCACGGGTCTGCGGACCGTGTGCTGAACAGGCACTCACCCTGCAATCAGGTTTGTCAGTGGCTGCACCTCCCTTCAATACACCTGTCTCCCCGGACCTAAATCTCACTCCTGATGAGTCTCACTCGAGCGGGGATGACCAGCAAGTCGTGCCGCGCAGGCTGCCTACGGCTGAGCAGGTGCTGTCTAGTTTGGCGGAGCGCTTGGGCCCTGGAAAGAAGCGGTCCCTGACGCCTCCTGGTTCTCCGGCTCCTAATGATACTGATAAATCTGCTGCTATGCAGGACCTTGATCCTTCTGATGAAGGTGAGCTATTCTCCGATACGGGCTCCTCGGATGGGATGCCCTGGAGCCGTGATGATTCTGGGCCTGGTTCTTGGGGCCTGTGTGAGACAGATGAACTACTTATTAAGATCTTTGAGGTTTTGTCTATCTCCCCTCCTGGAGAGGCTTCCAAGCCTAAGAAGTTTCCACACAGCGCCGCCGCGCTTGGAATTCCTGGAACAGGAGCATTTCCAGAATCTTATATCCCAAGAATGGGAATCGCCTTGTAAACTTAAAGGGGTCCCAGGGGTCTGGGATTGGAAGTACCCTTTCCCTCCTGATGTGGTTAACTTTTGGTCAGCACCTCCTGTGGTGGATGCACCGATTATAGGGGTTACTAACCCCCCCTTCATGACAGCTCCTTATTACCGTACCCTTCGGGATGCTGAGGACCGGCGCATTGACAGACTGGCTTCCCACGCCTTTTCGTGTGCAGGGATGGCGCTGCGCCCGGTCTGTGCCGCGGCCATCACTGCGGTGGCCGCCAGGACTCTCATTAGAAAACTACTTGATCACCGACCTGAGGACCTCCCCTGGGGGGTATTTAATGCGCTCTCAGATTGTGATGTGTTTGTGAGGTTTATCCTCTCAGCACTGGATGACACCATTAAGATGTGTGCTAGAACCTCTGCCCTTGTGGTAGCTATTCGCCGCCTGGTCTGGCTGCGACAGTGGGGTGCTGACGATACTACGAAAAAGGCTCTCACTGGCCTTCCCTTCAGAGGACGGCATCTATTTGGGGCCCGTTTGGACCTTTTTGGAAAAAAGGGTAAGGCACCCCTACGCAGAAGGCCGTATCGGCCTCCTCGGGGCAGGGACACCCCTCCCTACGTTAGTGTCAAACGCGAACCTGAGGTGTGCTTCCAACTTTTCGGAGTGGATTTCCACCACGGGGTGGGCAGGCAACGCCCTGGGCACTCTGGCAGGGCTAAGTCCAAATCTGCCAAGACTTCCCAAGCATGAAGGGACGCCCTCGCCCTTCTGGGCGAGGGGACTGCCACAGCACCCGACTCCTATCTAGGAGTGTATCTTCTCCTTCTGGTGGTTCCAGGAGGTAGTTCCCCTGGACACAGGACAGAATTTGCTGGGTGGTCCCTCTCAGAGGTTGTCAGGGTGCTTCTAGCCCCTGTTTTCCCCTCAGAAATTGGTGCAGGCCGTACTAGGCCTACAGAGTCTGGGCTTACTTACAGGTTGCCCTTAACAGAATGGGGCTATGGCCTCTATATTAACCTTCCTCTTTCCCTCAAACTGATGAGGCAGTCTGGGCCAGGCTGGCCTATGGTAGGCTTGGCAATTCTACACTCACAGGTAGTCCGTGTATGATATCTCTGTCTTGGGACACAGGCGCCCTGTGCAAGGGGGGCTTCTGGCCCCCTGTGGAGTTCTAGACCCTTTCAGTTCCCCCTCTGTCTTCTGGACACCAAGACCGTTACTAGTCAGTGTTGCAGGACCAACCCTGCGGATTGGGGCCTTGTTTTTTGACCTCTCTTCCGCTCCCAGGCTACTCGCCATGGCGCGGATGGGGGTGATGTCTCGGACATGCCTGTGGGGCGTCCGCACTAGGACCTGCCAGGTCGTCTTTCCTTACTCCCCAATCTCTACGTCCGGCCGAGTGGGTTAGTCGGCCGGCGGTGTCCTCTGGGAGTTATTTGGATGGGTGCTCAGTCACCTCAATCCCTCAGGGTCCATTATTCGCTATCTCCATTCCTTGGTTTCGGTTCAGGCTTGAGCCTTCTTCCTTGGCAATAAGTGGATTCCTGGTCACAGGGGCTCTGTCCCTCTTTGCTGACACCTTACTTTCACCAGGCAGGATTGCAGCTGGTGGGCCCGTTGGTGGCGTATCAGATGATTTCCCTTATATAACGAGCCCTTGGGCTCTTCGGCACAGTAGGTTATTGATCCTACATGGGGTTCCAGCACCCCTGGAGCTAGGTCTGTGCTCATTCCCCCCTGGCACGGTGGTGCCTCTTGAGCTGGTTATGTTCAAGGACCCTGTCAGGGGGCACCCCCTTCTTTGCTTGCAGCTTCCTGTGAATGGTCACCTTGGGTGCCAAGTCTCGCAGGTTGGCGGGGGGGGGGGGGAATTTCTTCCAAAACCCCCCGTGGTTCCTAGGTAGGGTCCCTTAGAGGGTCCATCTTACCTACTGGCCTTGTTAAAACAATGAGCCTTCAGTTGCCTCTATACTGCTGGACTTCTCCTCTTTAGGACCTGTCTATTTGGGGACTCTTGGCCTGTTGGAAGACAATGGCCTGTTTTTATTATTGGTCTGGAGCTTGAAGCAGGATGATTCTCCTGGAAGGTTCCTGATCTGGGTGGGGGTCTACGTCCCCTGCTCCTCAGTGGTATTCGCTCCAATGGATGTCTTTCAGTGGCAGGTTGTGCTATCCTGGTGTCCCTCTGAGAGCCAACTAGGGTGGCTCTGTTGGGTCTTGCTTATATCACAGGGGTCCTGCCCTTGTTTTTGCTGTCCCAGAATATTCTGACTCTGGTCATGGGGGCTTAGTAAAATTATGTATAGACTTTCTATTTTATATGTCTTCTCTTCATTCACCCTGCTATGTGGGGTTCTGCGCACGGTCGTGCTGATAAAGAGACCCGTGAGATTGATGGCCCCTGGGTGGCCTAGTGAACTGTGGTTCGCAGATGCTTCTGCTGTACGCTCTCTCAGGAGTGCGGTTCTGCCCTTGTCGAGCTCCTTCTTATGTCGTCCCAATCTACAGAATCTAGTCTGGGGCTTGACAACTGATTCATTCACCCCTTGGAGACGGGCTTATCTTTGGGGTGACTTGGTATATGGGGGGGGCTAGGAGCAAGCTTCCTTGGTTTCCTCTTCCTCCGTCTATTGTGGCTTATGATGTACCCATATTGATTGGCATGAGTCTTGGTCTCTCCCCTGTTGGACGTTCTCGGTTCTCAGGGTTCTAGAGTTGTTACAGCATAGGTTGGGGTTGGCTCCCCATCTAGGTACTCTGAAGGTTCAGGTTCTGTCCTGTCTGCCTTCCTGTAGAAGTCTGGTTCAGTCTTCCTTGTTAGGAGTTCTCTTGGGGATTGCTAAGGGGCATCTCCCAAGTAGTTCTATGGTCCCTGTTGGGATCAATTTTTCATTCTGTTGCCCTGCTGGTTGTTCCCTTGGGACTTATTCTGGATGCTGTCTGAGCTGTTTTGTAGTTCAAGTCGCCCCTCCGGGGGCTGTTGCTTCAGTCAGACGGGTGCCTGCAAAGGTGGCTCTGATTACTTAGCCCTCGTTCATTATATATTTATATGTACACACCAGGATGTGGTGGTATTCCGCCTTGCGCTGGACCCTCTTGTCCAAGGTGGTGTTTTATGATCTTTATCCTTTTAGTTTGTCTTTGGGCCTTATTCTTTGTAATGCTGAAGTAAGCGGTCTACATTCCCTCAACAGGTGTTTGAACCTTTTCTGGTTGTTTATTGTCCCTTAGGGGGACTGATGCCCTTTGGGGTCTGCGGGCGCCTCCATATGTATGCGCCTGATCTTGTTTGCTTCCAGGGCCTATGCGCCCTTTGGACTGATCTTACTTGGATGGTTTGCCTTCCTGGTCCTGAGTAAAGTTTTCGGATTCTTGCTGTTCCTTGTTACTGAAGGGGTCAGTATCCCCGCCTGTCTGGCGGGAGACCAGTTTTCATTTCCCCGTTGGGGAGAGTTCTAAGTTTTACCGAGGCTTCTGTTGCCTTTGGGCTGGTTAGGCCGTTACACTGGCCTATTCCTTAAGGGGGAAGAATCTCCCTCTCTCTTTTTATTACGTTCTATTGGTGTTTGGGTACCTTCGGCACCAGGTTTTCTGTTGAATAAGTTGCTGGACTGTTGCTTGTTCTGTTCATACCTTTTCTAAGGTTTTGTTATGGGATTGACGTTAGAGCCTTTGCTCATGTCATACTTGGTAGCAAAGTTTTGCAGGTGACAGCGCCTTTACTGTCTGCTGTGCCTTTTTTGTTGGGGATCCCACCCTACTTTATGGACACTGCTATTGGATGTCCCACGTATAAATATTATATTGGAGCAGGACGCACTGTATGCTTAGAATAATACAATTCTGTGAAATACTCACCTGTAGAATTGGTATTATACGCATACAGTACATCCTGCTCCACCCCACCCTGGTTTTACATTTTTCTGGATCCCCTGTATGGTGATTTGTTATCATTACTATTGTTACCAGCTGGTGGTTGGTTTCTCCTGGCTTCTTTTCTCACTGCTTCAATACTGGGGATTTGTGGGAGGTCCCTGGGTATATGAAGGGGTGGGAGGAGCCTGTTTTTGCATGTCTGCAGTGAACAGCGCCCTCTGGCGGAGGATTACCCACGTGTAAGCATTATATTGGAGCAGGACGTACTGTATGCGTATAATACCAATCCCACAGGTGAGTATTTCACAGAATTGTATTTTTAACATCTACAGAAACCTCAGCAACAAGTGGCATCTTCAACCTAACCGCCACCACCTTTTCCAACAAAGAACTAGACCTTCTCAACAAAGGAATCAAATACGCCCCCCCCCCCCCAGCAGATCTGAACAAATTTGAGGCTCGACTTGCTCAAGTTCACCAGAAAGCTCAACATCAAGAAATTCTTTGCAGATAAATCTATAGAGGTAACCCGCAACCCTACAGATACCACACTACCAAGCGACCAAACAAGTTTGCAGGTCCAACACAGCAGCCTCAAGAACAACTCCACCTTTAACCCCCAAGACCAAACAGGTGCAATCAAAGTCTTCAAAGAATTGGAAACCAGAGACCTGAGAAAATTGATGATCAAAAAGAACCAGAAATCATCTAACACAAAGAAAAACGAACTCAGAACCATCAAAGAACTCAAACAAAACCCCAACATCATCATCAAACCAGCAGACAAGGGAGGAGGCCTTGTGATACTGGATAAAACCAAATACATACAAGAAACTAACAGACTACTTGCAGATACCGACACATACGAGAAATTGAAACAAAATCCCACTAGTACCTATCAACTTAAACTAAAGGACCTCATCAACAAAGGCAAACAGTTAGGGGTTCTGAACAAACAGGAATTCAACTATCTCAACCTGAGCATCCCAAGGATCCCTACCCTCTACCATTTACCAAAGATACATAAGAACAAGGAAGCACCACCAGGAAGACCTATCGTAAGCGGGATTGAATCACTAACCAGCAGATTGGGCCAATATATCGACCACTTCCTGCAACCAGCAGTGCAAAAAACAAAATCATACCTAAAGGACTCAGCAATGTTCCTGCAGGACTTAAAACAATACGAAAACACACCCCACTATGTACTAGCGACTGCAGATGTAAGCTCTCTATACACCATCATCCCCCACCAGAAGGGTCTGGAAGCAGTCAATTTTTTCCTCGAAAGAGAAAAAACCCTTCCAACTGAACAAATCCAGTTCATTCTAGAATGCCTCGAATTCTCCCTCCACCACAACTATTTCTGGTTTGAGGGGGACTATTACCTACAAAAAATAGGAGTAGCCATGGGAGGCAAATTTGCTCCAAGTGTGGCCAACCTTTTCATGGCACTCTGGGAAACCCAAATCATGGACACGTTCAAACCAAAAGATTTGATATATTACAAACGCTACATAGATGACTGCATCTTCCTTTGGGATGGGACAGAAGAGTCTCTCACCACCTTCCTGAACCAACTCAATGATAATGACTGGAACATAAAGTTCACCCATGAATTAAGCACTAGTGAAATCCACTTCCTCGACATCCTGATCTATAGAGAGGACAACAAGATCAAAACCCGCACCTTCTTCAAAGAAACCGACAGAAATAGCTACATCCCAATAAGCAGCTGCCACCGCCCGACCTGGATGAAGAACATCCCAAAAGGACGGTTCCAAAGGATAAAAAGGAACTGCTCAGACGAAAACACCTTCTTGCAGCAAGCCACGACCATTAAAAAACGATTTATAGAAAAAGGATACAACGAAAACCACCTGGATAAAATCATAGAAGATATCAGCACACAGCCCAGCATCACCGACCTGAATGAAACCACAGCCCAGAGCGAACAAGTCACCTTCATCACCAAGTTCAAGACTACAAAAAAACAGAAGCCGTTATCAGAAAACATTGAGGAATCCTGAAAACAGATCCCACCCTACGGAACATCATTGGAGAAAAACCAAGATTCATCTACATGAAGCCCAAAACCCTGTCACAATACATTACCTCCAGCGTAATAAACCCACCAGAAACTGCAACACCAGCACATAACAAATTCACAAAATGCAGAGACTGCCATGGCTGCAAACTGACTATGCAAAATAAACCTCCGACACACACAAAGAACCACTTTGCCAACCCAATCTCAGGCAAAGAGTACAGAATAAAAGGAGATCTTTCCTGCAACACCACTGGGGTCATCTACTGCCTCCAGTGCCCCTGCAACCTCCTATACATAGGACGAACGAAAAGACAATTTAAGGTCCGTCTAAATGAACACATAAGGAACATCAAAAAAGGGCTCCCTACCCACAGTGTATCCACACACTTCCCGAGACAAACACAACCAAGATCCCAAGGGACTACAATTCTGGCTCATTGAGAGAATCACCCCCAACTGGAGGGGCTCGGACCTACTAAGAGAACTATCAAAGAGAGAAACCTTTTGGATCTTTGAGCTCAACACCATGACCCCACAAGGACTCAACATTGAACTAGACCTAAACTGCTTTCTAGAAAATAAATAACCCTGTGGGTTATCTAACACTAATCTCAATTACATCCTTCCCTCCTATATGCCTCTACCCATCTTATATGACTCTACCTGTGTCACAGCTGAACACAGCCTCCAGAGCTCAGACTGAGAGAAAACCGCAATATGTCAATCACCTAGCCCAAGTGTTACATTTGTATCTTGAACAAACCTTGGCAGCACGCCAATGTATTACAAAGTGTTATACTAAAGCCTCCTCAGCTCAGGCTAGGAAAAAAAAAAAATGCAAAATGTAAATCACTTAGCCCAAATGTTACTTTTTTATCTTTTCACAACCTTGGCAGTACGCCTAGTTAACAGAAAGTAACCAACCAATTACAATGTATCCAGCGCACATGCGCACGCGCTCTGAAAAAACTACTGACTGAAACTGAAACTACTCCCAGTAACACTTTCAGCAACAAATAAAAACTCTGGGCGCCTAACCCGCCCCCGATCACCTTAACAACGCCATAGACGAAAAGGCCGTCGGTGAACCGTTTTTCTATTGATTTTACAAAAGCTTTTCAAAGACTTAAATCGGGCAAGAACATTCCAGCCGCCTTTGCGGCTTCAATTTTAAACCCAGCCGTGAACCGGCTCTCCTCTTCGCCTGCCTGCCCGCCGCCTTACCTACGGTCGCCAGCTCAGATCTGACTACCCAAGGCAGCCAGACCAACGTCCCCTACACTTCTCCAGCCCAGAGGAAACCTCAGCACTGCTCCTGTCTGCCCCCTCTGCAATAACCGGCTTTTCCGTTTTTTCACCTGCACCCTCTGCACAACAACTAATACCACAGCCCAGCAAGGCTGTGGTGGTGAGTAACTAACACTGAGCGTCAACTGTACTAATTTTCCTAGCAATTTTGATCAACTTACTGAAACTGCAATTCATACCATTTCCTTTAATTCGTTTACCATTAATTAAAAGGATATAAGTAAAACTACAGCCAATCCAGGCTGTGGCGGGGAATAAAAGACACCGAGCATATACTGTACTAATTGTTGCATCAATTTTAATCAACTTATCAAAACTGTAAGTCATACAATCTCCTTATATTCGTTTTACCTTTAATTACAAGTTTTCACATTTCCCCCACAATGGTGACAAGCCTCACAACACATCTAAAATCAGAACATTAAAGCAGACCTCAACTAATTAATCTGCACTAACCATCAAAACCCTTTCTGATGACATAATCATCTCCATCCATCCAAAACAATCATTTACCTCAACTCACACCGCCTACCTGGACCTCAGGAACACCGCTTATTTCAATTCAGCGCTGACCCACAACCTCTAAACCATCTAGGTTCCACCAACCACATTGCTCCAACCTGCTAGAAACTCAACTCACCCTGAACAAGGAATCATACACCACAAACCAGCTCAAAGAACTCAGAATACAGGGCCAATAGTGTAATCAACACTGACCAATCTGTATAACGCTACCTGAGAGGAGAAATCCCTCAGACGGCAATATTAAAAATTCCAACAATTTTTGAGGCCTAATTAGTCAGAGGCAATGATACCTAGTTGTTTCTGATTTAATTAAAAGGTGGAAACACCCCCTCAAACAAAACTTCACTTTGGTAATACTATTGCATTTGTTTATTCATACTTTTATGTATATACACTAACCTATTTTTCCTCACAGTATTGCGGAGAACATTAACCCTTTATTTACTCTCCCTTTTAACCTGCCTTTTTATCCACAGCGCACCTACACTAATCTCTTCTCCACCTAGGTCCACACCTAAGTTAGAACAGATTTAACCCATCTACATTTCTCCTCAAGTAGGAGCTGCTTAAATTATCTAATTGCGCTTTCCTCAATCCAATTCCTGCAATATCTAGATATTAACTGCTGTGTGCAGCATGGACAGCAGCTTGACTGGGGTGACTCAATAAGGTGCTGGTTTAGGGCCATATTTCATGCTGCTCTAGACACTTTTTGGCCACACGTCCTTATTGTTAAAAAGACAAAGGTTTCCACTACTAACTTTTAACTCCCCGCTGTGTGGCACACCTGATTGCTCACCTTGTTGCATGTGCATGGGCCTACTTTGCACAGCAATGAGCTCAGTGGCATGCAGTGCAGAAGATGCCCACACATGCAACGTAAGAGCGTAGAGGGTGGTAAGAGAACCGTGCAGGGGTGCACAAACTTTTTTGGTCTAGGGGCCACATTGTCGTATTGTTCCACTTCAAGGGGCTGCAAAAAAATGTAAGCTGCGAATGCCTTTATGTATATGCAAAGGTGAGCAGAGGTGGCAGAAAGAGGTGGGGTGAAAATGAAGTGCAAGAGTTAAGATTACCAGAGGTGGGTAGAGATGAGGTGAGAAGGAGTGCACAAAGGTAAGGCAGGAAAGGTCATTTCATCAGAGGTTAAGTGGAAACAATTGAGCAGAGGTGGGTATAAGTAGGCAGAGGTGAGTCGAGGTGAGGATGGTAAGAGAAGCAATGGACAGCGGTGTGGTGGGTAGAGGGGAGATAGGAAGGGGTGGGTTGGGAAGGAGTGGGCAGAGGTAAAGCAGTGAGAAGAGCATTGAGCAGAGCTGAGTCAAGAAGAGTTGAGCAGAGGTAAGATGAGCAGAGGTGAGATAGTAAGAGAAGTGATGGATAGAGATAAGGTGGTAAGAGGGGGATAAATATAGGTAGATGTGAGGGGAGCCCAGGTATGATGGGAGAAGGTGGAAAGAGGTGAGTAGGGGTACGCAGAGGTAAAATGAACACAGGTGAGGTGGGCAGAGGTGAGCTGGGATGAGTCTACTTGGGCATATCTAGACACAGCAAGCACAAACAACACTACAGTAGCACATGTGTGTCACCCACCTCTACAGAAATGTTTAACTGTGACCAACGTTCTGCTTTGGGAATTAAGGACACGCTGCTCTCTAGTGGTCAGCAGCTTGCACTGCAAGAAAAGCTCATCTTGCTAATTCATTAGCATGATTCGGGCTGCATGTGAGGGCAGTGTGGGCTGCATGCGGCCCCCGGGCTGCAGGTGGTGCATCCATGCCCTAGAGCATTCTGAATTGGGATGACCTGCTGTGTGAACCTGCTGCGGCCCCTTTCCCAGCATTG
The DNA here is from genome assembly GCA_027917425.1 of Gastrophryne carolinensis. Lineage (NCBI taxonomy): Eukaryota > Metazoa > Chordata > Amphibia > Anura > Microhylidae > Gastrophryne > Gastrophryne carolinensis. The sequence goes on along the minus strand of CM051236.1, from coordinate 252,047,008 downwards.
CTTTTTCTGCAAAGTGTACCCGCTCCAGGGCTTTCTGAATAGCCAGCGCCCCTCCAGTGCCCCCGGCTCCATGAATCTTTAGTATTGTAGGGGCAGATAGTTTGTCAGGAGTGGGTATGGCCCCCACAGCCATGATGCTGAGGCTATAAACATTTTAGGGGCAAAACGCGGGCTGGGCTGTTTTGATTGGGGGTACAATGGGGCCAGGTATAGCGGGAGAATTGGGAAACAGGGACCTGAGGTGGGTATTAGAAGAGGACTGAATTACTTCTGGCACAGGGTCTGGGTAAGGTGCCAGCCCAGTTTGCCTCAAAGCATTGACCCTGTGTGCAATGGTTTTCTGTCTCCCTGGTCAGGATGGAAAGTATGCAATGTCTGGGGCAGGGAGCTGTTTAGGCAGAAGGCATCCCAAATGTAAAGGGGGCACTAGAGGTTACTAAACGAAATGACTGAACGACTGGTTCTGGACCATTCTGTGGGCAAATTCTTTTTAACTACCGTAAGTACTTGACTTGACTGCCTGACTTCCATTCCTCTCCATCCATTGTAGTGCTGCCACCTGCAAGCTTGCTCATTGGTAGCCTGTTAGCTTCACTTGTGAACACACAATCCCTAGCCTTTGGAGTATACCCCTGCCTCTAGTCACCTCTAGTCCTTGTTTATTGGATGCAAAGACGTGCACGGAAGCAGCTTGTTTCTGAGACCACCCTGTCAGTCCTGAACAGCACTAAAAAGCGTGAGCTGTGGTGGGCAGGCCTAGGGTGGACAGAGTCAGCTGAAGGTCAGGAAGGTATTTAGTCACAAATAATGGTTTAAAAGAACACAACTTGAAATGAGGGCAAAAAATGTTAGGCTTTCCTTCCTACAAAAGGATTGATGCAACGCATTCTCAATATCTGCAGAAGCTAGATATATAATATATATATAATATATATATATATATATATATACAGGGGCGAACCTAAGGGGCAGAGAAGTGTTTGAATTTTTTTGTACAAATATAATTTTTATCGTACACTGGGCACTCCCCTGGTACAATAGTTTGATATACTTTCTGCATCCTGATATATATACCGGTGTGTGTGTGTGTGTATATATATATATATATATATATATATATATATATATATATATCCTGATATATATACCGGTGTGTGTGTGTATATATATATATATATATATATATATATATATATATATATATATATAAACATAGAAGGTTGACGGCAGAAGGAGACCATACGGTCCATCTAGTCTGCCCTTATGTGTATACTGTATGTACTCTTTATCTTAGGATAGATGTGTGCTTATCCCAGGCAATATATATATACTCACGGCACCAATAAAGATACATTATATGTACACATTCCACTTGGCTGCAAGGATCATGGTTTGTGTGATACAATGTATAGCTCCAGCTTCACACTCTGGATATTACAATCCACATTACAATCCGCTGCAGAAAAATAAAAATAATACAAGAGGCTATATACAGGGATACTACAAAGTCTATATTGCAAGGGTATACTACCTCTCCACATACATTACACTATCGCCATCACTTACTATGCCCGATTAGGGGATGAGAATAAGAAATATGGTCTGAGATCTACTTCTACTGTCATTATGGCGTTATCCTGTGCTGTTCAAATGTAGCCACTAGTAGCCACATCCCCATCCCTCCGCTATTTGTGCCCCCCTGGCAGACCAGCACAGAGCAGGGACACCGCTGCAGAGGAAAGCCCCTCTGATGTTGCAATTGAACAATGTAGGAACCCAAAATTAGACTTTGGGGTATCCCTAATTAAGATGCCCCCTAGAATGCATGTTAATGGACAGAATCCTGAGATTTTGACTGTCCCTATCTGATGTAGGATGCCCTGCTGTGTGAACCCCCCTGCCATTGTCATTTACACCCTCCTGTGTCCTCTACTCCTTGACACTGTGATCTACCCCCTCCTGTGTCCTCTACTCCCTGACATTGTCATGTACCCTCTGCCGCTGTTCTCTACTGCTCATCTAACCACTTCACCCTCTGCCTCTGTCACTCACCACTCACCTAACCCCTCCACTCTCTGTCACTGTCCTCTATTGCTCACCTAACCCCTCAACCCCCTGCCGCTGTCCTCTACCACTCACCTAACCCTTTCACCCCCTGTTGCTGTCCTCTACCACTCACCTAACCCTGCCACCCCGTCACTGTCATCTACCACTCATCTAACCCCTCCACCACCTTTTGCTGTCCTCTACCACTCACCTAACCTTAGTAAAGCTGAACAGAGCATGAGCTGGCTGTTCCCCTTTGGCTGCGTGTACCCATGCCAAGCATTCAGAAATGCCTGGTGCTGGTGTGTGCATCAGCCAGAGGGAAGCCAGAGATGGTAGCACAGCCTGCACGTGCATTGTGGGAACCTTGGTGAGGTAAATATACTAGGCATTTCACACAGGGGAACATCACAATTTGGCATAGGGAATCAGCAGGCCCTGGAGTCTTTAAGCACCCTGTGCACCAGGACCCCTCCCTCACCCAGAGGTCTTGGCCTGTTGGAACTTAAGATGCACCTAACTCGCCCCCATTCTACCACTTGTGAGCCTGACATTAGGTAGGTATTTAGCTTTTCCTTTCATGATCTGTTTACAAGGGGACCGTGGTGTTCCAGGCCCTCTTGGAGTTAGGGGTTATGAGCAGGGGCGTAAGAGAGGGTGCAGGGGGTGTGACTGCACCGGGGCTCAGAAGATCCCGCTACTCGTGGTTATCCTCTCCCCTCATTCTCATCATCAAATTTTAGATATATGCTTCTCATGAGGTGCCACGCCTCCTGCAGGCCACACCCCACTCCTACCCCAACTGGACCTCCCCAGGACAGAATCTGTGCACCCACTATATATATATATATATATATATACACACACACAGCACTGAACCTTCTATGTGCATGATGACTGAGTGTCTTTGAAGCTTTTTTAGAGTGGCTTTGCTGAATTTTGTGCTGTTCATGTAACTTCCTTTTACACCCCCTGACGTTACCACATTTCCCTGTGGACATGGTAAATGCTGTCATTATTGTGATTTCCTTTCTTACTGATTCCGGTGAGGTGTGAACGCCTCCTCTCTCTTGCTTTGTACCCACTTCTCATGTTTTCACCAGTTTTTCTATTTAATAATCTTCTCTCTGCCCTTTTAATACTTTTTTGTGTACCCCACCACATTTTACTCACCAGTCTGTATCATGTCAGTCTCAGATGACTTTGGTAGGAGAATATTTCCTGTTATCAATCATGTGTATTACATTTACAAATGCATAGCACAGAAATAACATGTTAAAGTGGACCAAACATATTTTAACACCCAATTTGGGCTTAGCACAGGGGAAGTGCGGGGTGGATGCGGGTTTACAAAAGGCTTGGAGTACCTGTTTAACTCTTGAAAGGATCTTATCTCCTAACTTAACCCACTTCCTCTCTATGTGGGATTCTGTACAGTACTCAGGCCACTTTATGTCCCCTTCTCACCTACTTGCTGGGATATCATGGGATATTGCAGGAACCATGCTCTTTTCATACAATTAGATCTCTGTGCATCCCCTAAACCCATATATGAAATGGTGGGAAAAAGAGCAGGTTGGCTTAATGGACCAAGGCAACCGGTGTCAAACTTGTCAATATCCATGCCCTACAAAACCCTATTGCGGTGGTATTTGACTCCCAGTAGAAATAAATGGAAAAATGTTTGCCATCATACTCCCCAACCTGCTTTCAGGGCTGCCCTGATGAGCCATGTTACATGTTTTCTGGTTGTCCCAAAAGCCCAGCTTCTCTGAATCGGAGTCTATGGCAGGGGTACTCAACCACTTTTTGTTAAGGTCCATTTAAAGGCACCAGGTGAGAGGTGAGGTTCTGGGGGGAGGGCTGTCGTGGGGGTGGATAGTTAGAAATCAGCACACTGGGGGAGGGGCTATAGATTCCCCAGGCAAAACTAAAAAAAGGTTGCTTGCCCCTCCCCCCAACCCCAAATATCTTATTGGGCATTGGGAAAAGACAGGAGCTTTTCTTTTTTTGCCCCCACAGAACCTACAGCTCTGGCCTGTGCACCCCCCTTGCATTCTGTGCAGGCCATGTACAGGGGTAGACTAGGACCCAAAATGTTACTGGCTATAAGGTTTGGTAACAAGGATGGATATGGGGGGAGAGGGATGAATGGGAGAGGAGCTGGGAGAGAGACGGATGGATGGGGCAAAGCTGGGGAGACAGGAATTGATGGGGCAAAGCTGGGGGACTGGAATGGATGGGGGAAAAGCTGGGGGGATGAGATGGTGGGACAGGGATGGATGGGGCTGAGCTGGGGCAGGGGGAATGATTGGATGGGGCAAAGAGACAGAGAAACAAAGTTTGTGTGTACCTTGCAATGCCACTTCCTGCACCTGCAGTACTTTATATTGCAATGTAAGGTGCCAGGGAGTCATGACACTGGCAGGGAGACTAAGCACTACAATCACCAATCAAGGAGCAGCTCTGAGCACGGCAACACAGAATCAACTGACTGCAGGGATGTCAGGGCAGGGGTCTGGAAATCTAGTGCCGAGGTCCACATTCGGACCCCGGTCGGCCAGTTGAGTATCGCTGGACTATGGGGTCATTTCAGCACCAGTTGAGAAAACTCTACATTCATTGTCAACCTAAGGGCTGATTTAGCACCAGGTAAAAATTGACATCTACTTGCTGAATCACTCCCAAGGTAGACAATGAAATTGAATGCCACTTTTCTCTCCAAAAACGTAGTAGAGTTTTCTTTTAGACAAATCATAGCCTGGCCTTTTTGTGTATGCACTATAAGTGTTAACAGAAAAATTGTATTTTATATTAACAGTGTCCTTGTTTACATTTACCATTGTCAATAGGTGAAGCCATTGGCATGAATTACCCAGTAAGAGTTCCCTACAGGAAAATGACTGCTAACCCAGGGTGTGTGGTTGTGGATGGGATGCCCACAGGGGTTACTTTTAAAGCCCCCAGCTATTTAGAAATCAGTTCCATGAGAAGAATTCTGGACTCAGCAGAATGTATTAAATTCACAGTTATAAGGTAAGACAATAAATTGCTGTGCAGGGAGTCTCCTGCTGACAGCTAATACTGAAAATGACCCACACATTTGCAACACTGCCCAAAACCTTCTTTACCTACCATGTCATAATAGACTGCTGCCATGTTTCACAAGCTTTAACAGATTCACTTAAAGAGGACCAACCATCTACAGTGCCGGCCCTGGAATCTAAAAGACTACAGTGCAGGCTGATAAAGTACCCCTCCAAATTAACCCCACTGTAAACATCTGCATTCACTCACCTTTCCAGGGCCCCCGCTCCACGTTCATAGGCTGTGTCTGCATCCCCTAGCCTCCCTGCGGTTGCAATTAACCAGGAATTAATCAACCAATCATTTTGTAACACTCCAACCACCCCTCCCTCCCCCTGTACAAAGCCTAATTTGGGCATTAACATAATAACTCACTGAGGGGGGGGGGGGGCGCAGTCTGCACAGTGGCTGAAGCTAGGACTTTGAGTGGCTGGTCTGCCTCTCAAGCCCAACTGTCATTTAAATCTATAGCTGCCATTCAGAGCCTCGTCCCCTGCTGGCATCAGGGGAAGACTTTGGAGATCAGGTGAGTGGTTTGATTATTTTAACAGTGTTTTGTGTGTACAGGACTCACTTTTCTTTTCTTGGTGAACAGACTTGGTGTACATTGCTAATATCAACAGAGTGCAGATGCAGTGATTGAATTATGCACTGAAAACTGCTTCCATAAAACACACATTTTCTAACATAAGAAAAAAATTAAAAATACTAAATCATCTTAGCACCTTGAGGACATCATTTTGGCACACAAAATATACACCTTTAAAAATTCAGTCAAAAGTGGGCACCCAAATGTACAGTAGATCGTGCTTTACTTTCTTATAATATGGTTTATATACTGAGATCAGCATGCTCGGATCCGCTGAAGTCAATTCGTATAAGCATCCATGCTGCCCTCTAGTAGGGTGCGTGTCTGCACCTGCCAGACAAAGGCCCCAGCCCTGCCAAGGGTATAGCAGATGGTGGTCGCTGCTCGCACATGCGGAATAAGGTGAGTTTTCCAGGTGACATGGGGAGATTCACACAGCATGACATCCCAAACCTGGATGCCTCGGGAGGAGGGAATCAAGCGGCACTGGAATCTTATAGATTCCACGGCCATCAGCCGTGGATTTTGGTCTAATTTAAAGCACAACTTGGAAATCTTGGAATGTTGTTGATTGATCTAATGCTCTGAAAATGATTACCTTCCACTACCCTCTGTTCAGTCAATAAGCCGGAGCAGGGCCTCATCTGTTATTTGACCAGACATCTTGGATTTAGTGGGACAGTCTTTCCACAAATGTCAGCAAAGTGGGACATTTAGGTGTTCTCAGAGATCTTGGGGGGGGGGGGGGGGGCGGTGGGACAAAATGTCTCAAAGGGGGACATTTGGTCAATCTATGTTAGATTGTCTATTGCATCCTCCTTCATACAAGGCAGAATATTTATCTCTTGTTACCCCTTTCATGCCAGTATTTACCCCCCCCCCCTCCCTGAGCCTATCACTATGTGGCCTCACAGCCGATAGTTAGAAAAGCCATATATTATTTGTTCTAGACAATCAGCCCTTGATGGTTTGTAGCTGTGTATGGGGTAGGTGGGGAGAGAGGTAATGTCACATTATTATCAAGTTCCTAGACATTGACACTGAGCAATGTTTTGAGGAATAAACAGCAACCCAACCCTTAATTGAAAAGTTATACTGCAAACAAACCATCATAACAAGCATTATTATTTGATGAAAAAATAAGGGAAGTTACCATTCACCAAGAAATTTCCCTAAATTGTGTAACAGACACTTACATAAAATGTTTATTCTGTTTAAGGTTCTATAGATATAAAACCCTAATATTCAGTTGATTTCCCTAAATTGCGTAACAGACACTTACATAACTTGTTTATTCTATTTCAGGTTCTATAGATATAAAACCCTAATATTCAGTTAATTTTTCTGCGTATTTCCCTTAGGCCTTTCCCAGGATTGGTGCTTAATACTCGTAAGTATGTTAACAGTTCTGCTTGTTAGTTTACTGTTACTCAACAAATACTTAGCTGTGCCTAGCGTTATAGTACAGCTGCACCAAACATGAGCTCAAATAACAGCTGCTCAAATCGTACCCATTCAGGAGATCTGGATTCAGTCTTCAATCACACTGCCACAGGTGATTGTCCTACCATAGATATGTGTGTTGCACACTGAACCCCACAGGTGATGACATGGAGAGTGGGTAGTGGATTCTTTGGGGCCCTGATGTGTCCCGTGAGGCACTTTTGTGGTATAGTTGTTGCTCTCACACTTAAACACATGTTCATGCAGCAGTACAAACAAAGTCCCAGAACAGTCTCTCAAGGAAGGTATCACTGTATCTTGATTAAGCATCATGTTTAGCTGTGCAAATGTTTTACAAATTTGCACAACTTAATAAATATGCTGAATTGCACTTTGGAAAAAAAACAAGATTACATTTTCTTTCTCACATTATTTGGGGTAAATTATTCAATAAAAACAGGACAGCATTTAAAAATATATATACTTTTTATTTTTACACAAAATTATTATAAAAGCACAGAAAAATTACAAACAAGACATTTCATCTTAAAGTAGACCAAAACCCAGGATTTTCTGACTATCCTGGGTTTGGATCCTTTCCCCAGGGGCACCCCGATCGGGGGTGTGCCACTGTGTGAAACCCCCCAGATCGCCGCAGCCAACTCACCTTATCCCGGTCCCACGGCGCGTCTAAGAGCAGCGGCTCTGGCAGCTGCATCCTCCGATTCCCTGTAGCAGTGTGCGTGCCCGCGCCAGGCATTTGTGATTGACCGGCGTGGGCACGCTCCCAGTTAGAGGGAAGCGGAGAATGCGGCCATCAGAGCTGCTCTTAGATGCGCCGTGGGACCTGGATAAGGTGAGTTGCTGTGGCGATCTGGGGGGTTTGACACAGTGGGGCACCCCCGAACAAAACCCAGGATGCATGCATGAGGGCCAGAGCTGGGATCTACTGGATGGGTATGTTTTGATACAGATGTCCCTTACAGTCATGTGCCTTTTAAGATACTGCATACACATGTCCAGTGCAGTCATTATAGTCTATATGCATGTCCCAAAATTGACCATACCTTATGGTATACCTAGATTTGAGGAGGAGGAAGAACATATTAAATCTATTTATTTTTTATTGGTTTTTCTATAATTAGACACATTTACTTCTTTGTGTTTTAGAAGCTCTAGAGGAAAACGAATGTGGGACATCTAGGGAAGCTAGTAAGTATACTTTCATACATGTGACTGACGAGTCGAAATCTTACATGTAATACATAGTTCCCAAATAGGGTCTGATTGTTGCCAGCACAGACCCACCATCCCTAGAGTCTGCAGGTTTTCTGCAGATCTTAATGCAGCTATTAAGCATTACCTAATAGTTCTCTTTCCTGTAAGGAAAATCTGACAGGAGCCAACCATAAAATCCTAGAGAAGACATCTATCGTAAGTGCCTGTTCTTGTGTCTCATAAACAAAGTAGTTAATGCAAACCTGTAGTAAAAAAGGACTATATACTAAAATACATTCTTTGTAATATGCCGGCAGTTACGAGGGGTACAATGGTTGCGCAGAAGCATGTACCTGCTGAGTAATCTCTTTTTTTGGCAAACAGTAGGATAATCTAACCCTCAGGCCAAGCCAGGGAGCTGAGCTCACAACAGAGCCACAGATCCCATAGGTAAAAAAAAATTAACTGAACCCCCTTGCTGTCCTAGTAAAAAAAAAAACAGTAAAGGTCAGCAAAACACAAGCAAAATGGTAAGGGAGTAAAGAAGATATATTTCCCAACCCACTGAATCAATAATGTCCCTCTCTGTCAATCATGGTTCACAACAAAAAGTGAAAAAGTGAAGGAAATCTCCTCCCACCATGCTTACGCTGTAAGGGTGTGTTTTTTTCATCATTAGAACAACAAGAGGACCTAAATATAAAGCAGGAACCAGACCAAATGTGGTGAAAAGTTGCCATCTCAAGTTACATATGTAAGTGATAATTATTTATCATAACAGGAACTAACACTTCCTATATTACTGTGTTCAGTACCATAAAGCTGCTTATTGAATGTAAATATAGGGAGACTCAAATATGATATATAACACAAACCAAACTGTTTCAGTCAAGGATGCATTGTTAAAATGTCACACCATGACTGCCTTTGTTTGCCGATATTCATATTTATGCATGTATGTATACATATAATACAGAATTTTATACTGCTCTGTCTATAGAAAATGTGTTATGACTTGTCTTTGTTTTCTTTAGATAATGCTAAAGGGAACCATAACATTGGACTGCATATATAAATATATATATATATATATATATATATATACCTTGTGTATGTTTCACTCACAACTATCTACATTTTCTGCAACATTTTATGAACTGGATGATCGCAGACAGTCATGAAAAAAAGAATATTATGGAAACTAAAATATCTGGAAAGTTAACTTTAAAACTCATATGCAGCTTCAAATACTTTACAATATGGGATATAATAAGAGAAGACAATATGGATTTGAAAAGCATGGACTACTGTTATGAAGCCTGCTCTTGCAAATGGATACCTGGATGTTCAGGCAATTCCTTTTGTTTTTTCAATCAGAGATTTGACTACAAGACTCCAATTAAATTGTTTTATATTAGCTGATTTTGTTCTTTATGTTGTATCTGATAACTGCTCTGTTGCCACTTGACTGAGGCTTCATCACATAGATAGATTAATATTCTTAGTATACAGTACGTCCTGCTCCAGAAAGAATACTTACACTCGGGTATTACTCCGCCAGATGGCGCTGGACTGCAGAGACAGAGACGGCCCCGGGGACCTTCCACAAATTCCCAGATCTTCTCTGCAGTCTGGACTGCTACGGACGAGAAATGGCTCTCTCTTCTCGCAGGTGAGCGGGGCTATTAGCCTGCGGCCCTGTAGGACTATTCCTACCCGTTCCATTAGTAATGTGCCTCCCATCCTTGGCTGCACTGGTCGGGTGATGGTAGGCAGCACCGCTGTTAGGTGCTTAGGAGCGCTGCTCCACCACAATCCCCCACCAAAGGCTAGGCGGTATAGGCATATGGTGAGCCTCTATGGGATGCCCCTCCTGTGCTATTGCCCCTTGCCCCTGCCTATCAGTGGGCCCTATTTAAGTGGCTGCTGTCCTCCCTCATTCTCCTTGTAGCCTTCGGGGGGAAAAGAGGGGGGGGTGTCGGTGTGTATGCTATGCGTTTACCGCACATTTAGTGTATCTTACTCAAACACCATTTCCTCTCCCCGGGCTCTGTCTGTAGGGGTACCACAAGGCTCAGTCCTAGGACCCCTACTTTTTTCAATATACACTTCTGGTCTAGGACAACTAATAACCTCGCTAGGCTTCCAATATCACTTTTATGCAGACGACACTCAGATCTACCTCTCTGGCCCAAATCTCTCTTCTATCCTCTCTTGCCTTCCTGACTGTCTAACAGCCATCTCTTCCTTCATGACATCTCGCTCTCTTAAACTGAACATGGACAAAACAGAACTGGTCATTTTCCCACCATCTCACTCCCCTCCCCTCTCTAACACCACAATCTCTGTAAATAATCTTACAATAACTGCAACTCCTCAAGCTCGATGCCTGGGTGTCATTCTGGACTCCTCTCTCTCCTTCAGACCTCACATTCACTCCCTAGCCACCTCCTGTCGTCAAAAATATATCTCGCATCCGTCCCTTCCTCTCATCTGTCACCACTAAAATGTTAGTGCATGCCCTGGTCATATCCCAACTGGACTACTGCAACACCCTCCTCTGTGGTTTGCCAACAAACAGACTGGCTCCCCTCCAATCTATCCTAAACTCTGCTGCTTCTCCAGTGCTACTCCCCTCTGTTAATCCCTCCACTGGTTACCTGTCTCCCATAGAGTTCAGTTCAAACTTCTAGTGTTAACCTACAAAGCTCTCTCTAACCAGGCCCCTTCCTACATTTCATCTCTGATCCAGCATTACCAATCAAAGGGCAACCTCCGCTCTGCCTCTGACATTCTCCTGTCCTCTTCCTTGGTTACTTCCTCGCACTCCCGCCTTCAAGACTTCTCCCGCGCCTCCCCACTTCTCTGGAATGATCTCCCCCGCTCGATCCGCCACTCTCCATCAATCCAAGCCTTTAAAAGCGCCCTCAAAACTCACTTCTTCAGACAAGCATATGACCTGGCGTAAGCAACTCCTATAACCTTCAATGGCACATGCAGCCATACTCAAGCTCTACCACTTGTGACCCCACCCCACCCCCTTTGTCTCCACCCCCATCCTTTAGACTGTAAGCCCGCAAGGGCAGGGCACTCCTCCCTATTGTCTCCTGTGTTCACAACACTTGGTTTTAACCTGTGGCATCTAATTTTGTATTGTTCTCTGTGCTATATGTTTTACCTTGTCTGTATTCTTACCTTGTAAAGCGCTACGGAAGTTGATGGCGCTATATAAATAAACAATAATAATAATAATTTACGTGTGTTAAACTTATACTTTATTTCATTTGCCTTGTGTCAGCCGCCACACTGTCTTGCTTTACTTTGACTGTATTTAAAATTACCGCCGCCGCGCGCCTTTTCTGTCACTATGTTCCGCACTTGGCTGCGGCGTTACCTCAGGCGCCGGCGCACCGTCATTGGGTGCTTGTCATGTGCTGGCTTTGCGCTCTTCGGGGGGGGCGGGGCCCGTCTATGGCGCTTTCCGCATCCTTGCTGATACCGGCCCGCCCCTCGAGGTATATCGACGCTATCTTTGTCTGCCTGGTCGGCTTATGCACGAAGGTCCTCTACCTACCGCGGTCCGTAAGTGCCCTCGCGGGCGGCTTTATTATCACTTCTTTACTGTCTGCTTACGGCCCCCTTTTATTATGTCTTTCAGGCGGGCGAATCCATTGGCTTCTCCCGGCCCTCTATTAGTTGCTAACTTGTTAGGCCTAGTGTAATTACTCCCACTCCCTAGCGGGTTATTGGGGCATCCAGGGTTGCTTTATAGCGTTAATCCCTATCGGGCTATAGTGCCGCTATAATCGCCATATGGAGGCATCTCAGGATAATGTGACCGGGGTTCCTTCAGGACAAGCCCGGCTGTGTGTAGCGTGTGGGCAGCCTCATGCTGACACTGACAAGGCGCGGGTCTGTGTACCCTGTGATGAGCAGGTGCTTGCACTGCAATCTGGCCTTCCAGTGGCTGGGCCTGCACTTCGTATCACTTCACCTACCCCCCCCAAGCTTAAATCTCACTCCTACTGAGTTGCATACAAGTGGGGATTCTCAGCCTGATGTGTCTTCTAGATTGGCTACTGTTGAGAAGTTGATTGCTAATACCTTGGCGCGTAGGTCCCCTGCAAAAAAGCGGCACTTAACGCCTAATGTCACTTTTTTCCCTATGGAAACTGAGGAGTTTTGAAATCTTTGTGGCTATACCCCCTCGGATGAAGGGGAGCTTTTCTCTGACACAGGGTCGTCTGATGAGAGGCCAAGGAGTCATGACGATTCTGGCTCTGACCCCTGGGCCCCGGATGACACTGATAGATTGCTGACCCAGATTTTTGAGGTTCTGTCCATTTCTCCCCCTGTTGTGGCTCCCAGGCAAAGGGGGGAACTCTTCCATACAGCTAAATCACGTTTGGAATTTCCAGAGCAAGCACATTTCAATAACCTTGTGCTCAAGGAATGGGAGCGCCCCAGTAGACTTCCCGGGGTACCTAAAAGTTGGGATAGGAAGTATCCCTTTCCTGCTGATGTGGTAAAGTGTTGGTCATCCCCTCCCGAGGTGGATGCCCCTCGGGACTAACACCTCTGTCATGCATTCCCCTGACTCTACTACCCTGCGGGATGCTGAGGACCGGCACATTGACCAGCTGGCGTCCCATGCCTTTGCATGTGCGGGGACGGCACTGCGCCCGGTCTGTGCCTCTGCCATTACCTCTGTGGCCACTAGAACCCTTATCAGAAATATACTTGATAGTGCCCCTGATGATTTGCCTTGTGAGGTGTTCAATGCACTCTCCAGTTGTGATGTTTTTGTAAATTTTGTCCTCTTTGCCTTGGATGACACCATTAGAATGTGTGCCAGGACATCTGCCCTTGTGGTGGCTATACACCGCTCGGTTTGGCTACGCCAGTGGGCTGCTGACAATGCTGCCAAGAAGCCCTCACTGGGTTTCCCTTCAAAGGACTGCGCCTGTTTGGGGACCGCCTGGACCTTTTTGCTAGGGGAGGCAGGTTACCCCAGCGCAGGCGGCAGTCTCGGCCCTTTCGGGGTCAGGGCTCATTCTCCTCCCCCTACCGTGGTGCTAGACAAGGGAGGGGGGTTTCCTTTACTGGGGCCCGAGGAGATTTCTGGGCCAGGGGCAGAAGACGTGGGCGTCCTGGCTCCTCCTGGGGCCCCAAGGCAAAATCCTCTCCCAAGCCCCCTCAGGCATGATGGGGCGCCCTCACCCATCCGGGTGGGGGGACGGCTTCAGCACTTCGCTCACGTCTGGAGGCTTCATGTCTCAGACCGGTGGATTCAGGAGGTAGTCTCCTCCGGTTACAAGATAGAGTTTGCTGCCTGGCCATCCCCAAGATTCATCAGATCCCGGATTCCTCAGGACCCTGTGTTAGCTCAGGAGCTGATGCAGGCAGTGCAAGGCCTCCTGGGGCTGGGGGTCATCTGCAAGGTCCCTTTAAGAGAAATGGGCAAGGGTTTCTATTCCAACCTATTCACAGTCCCCAAAAAAGATGGTTCAGTCAGGCCTATCCTGGTCTTAAAGATCAAATTTGTCAGGAGCAGGCGCTTTCGCATGGAAACTATGCGCTCTGCCATCAGTTCCCTGCGCCAAGGGGATTTCATGACTTCTGTGGACATCAAAGATGCTTACCTTCATATTCCTGTATTTCCAGGTCATCAAAGGTTCCTCAGGTTCGCTCTGGAGGATCAACACTACCAGTTTGTGGCATTGCCCTTTGGTCTCACCTCAGCTCCCAGGGTGTTCACCAAGGTGCTGGCGGGTGTGATGTCTCTGCTCAGGTATCAGGGCGTCAGCGTGCTTCCTTATCTGGACGACATTCTCATCACCTCCCAATCTCTACATCAGGCAGAATTGGATACTCAGCTGGTGGTGTCCACTCTGGAGTCATTTGGTTGGGTGATCAACCACCCCAAATCCTCACTGTCCCCTTCCTTGGTGACTCCATTCCTAGGAATGAATCTGGATACGGTTCAGGCAAGGATTTTCCTTCCTCAACAGAAGGTGGACAGTCTGATTGCACAAGTTCAGTTCCTGCTATCTTGTCATCATCCCTCCATCAGGCAGGGGATGCAGCTGGTGTGCCTGATGGTGGCGTGCTTTGAGGCGGTCCCTTATGCTCAGTTCCACTTGAGGCCTCTGCAACTCCACCTCTTGTCAGTGTGGGACAAGGATCCAGCGTCCCTGGACAGGGTCTGTGTGCTCTCCCCCCTGGTCAGGAGGCCCCTCTTGTGGTGGATGGACTCAAGGTTCCAGGGGGGGTGGGGCCCTCAGGAGGCCCACACACCTATCAATGTCTTCGAACTGCAGGCGATCAGGTTAGTTCTGGCTCAGTTGACTACTCACCTTCGGGGCCTGTCTGTTCAGGTGCGCTCGGACAACCAGACGGCAGTTGCCTACATCAATCATCGGGGAGGGACCCGGAGCAAGGGGGCCCTCCAGGAAGTGTCTCTGATCCTGACCTGGGCGGAGACCAATGTTCCCTGCATATCAGCTGTGTACATCCCGGGAGTGGAAAACCTCCTGGCAGACTCTCTGAGCAGGGGGATCTCTCGCCAGGGAGAATGGTCCTATGCAGCAGGGTGTTCCAATCTCTGTGTCACCGTTGGGGCCAACCAGATGTGGATCTGTTTGCGTCATGTCAGAATCACAATCTACCAGCCTTTGTCTCCCTGTCCCTGGCCTTGACCACGGGTGCTCTAGCAATGTCATGGCAGGACTTTCAGGTTCTGTATGTCTTCCCTCCATTCCCCCTGCTGGGCAGGGTTCTGCGCAAGATTGCTCTGGAAGGGGTGCCAGCAATTCTGGTGGCCCCCAGGTGACCAAGAAGAGTTTGGTTCGCAGACGTGGTGAAGCTGGCAGCAGATCAGTACGCTCTGCCCATGGTGCCAGATCTGCTCACTCAGGGCTCACTACGCCATCCCAATTTACAAACTCTGGCTTTGACGGCCTGGCTGCTGAAACCTCCATCTTGATGGAGAAGGGGCTGTCTTCCTCTGTTGTGGATACCTTGATAAAGGCTAGGAAGAAGTCGTCTTCTTCTATTTATTACAGGGTTTGGCGTGCCTACATTGACTGGTGTGAGTCTAAGTCTCTTCCCTGTCGTGTGTTCTCTATTCCCAGGATTCTGGAGTTTCTACAGCATGGGTTGGAGATGGGGCTCCAACTTAGTACTCTAAAAGGTCAGGTTTCTGCCATGGCTGTTTTCTTCCAGAAGTCCTTTGCTCAGCATTCTCTGATCAGGACTTATTTCCAGGGGGTCACTCATGTGCGTCCCCCACGTAAGCCTATGGTGCCTGTTTGGCATTTGAACTTGGTTTTGGCAGCCTTGCAGGGTGCTCCCTTTGAACCTGTGCAGGATGCTGCCCTGGCCATTCTTACTCTCAAAGTTGTCTTTTTGGTTGCTATCACCTCTGTTAGGCGTGTGTCTGAGTTGGCGGCGCTTTCCATTCAGCCCCCCTACTATGAGAGACACCAGGACAAGGTGGTGTTTCGCTTCAAGCCAGATTTTCTGCCTAAGGTAGTGTCTGCCTTTCATTTGAATCAGGACATTATTCTCCCTTCATTGTGCCCTAATCCTAGTAATGCTAAGGAGAGGGTTCTGCATTCTTTGCACATGGTTAGGTGTCTGAAGTACTATCTGGTGGCTACTGCACCTTTCAGAAAAACTGATGCTCTTTTTGTGATCCCTTTTGGTCCTAGGAAGGGTTTGGCTCCTGCCAAGTCTACTATCTGCAAATGGATCCGTCAGGCTGTGATTCAGGCCCATTCTGCTAAGGGGAAGAATCCTCCCTTCCGCCTTACTGCTCATTCTACTCGTGCTATTGGTGCTTCTTGGGCCTTTCAGCACCAGGCTTCTGTTGAACAAGTTTGCAAGGCCGCTACTTGGTATTCTGTTTATACCTTTTCAAAGTTTTACAAGGTTGATGTTAGGGCCTCAACTGACGCTGACTCACAGCACTGCCTGCACACTTTTCTAAGTAAGACTGCTGCTGGGAAATCCCATGTTTACCATCTGCCTTGTGCATGTGCTTTTAGCTCATCTGCAGTGGTTGTTACATGGCACGTTCCTTTCTGTTCTCCCCAGCAATAACTCCTCTGTTTTGCTTGTAAGTCACATGAACAGCTGCATGGTAGGCTTGGGGTGTCTTCAGCTGTGACTGAAGGGGTGCCTTGCTTTAGTGGTGGCAGTGCAGTAGCAGTGCAGTAGCAGTACTACCCCTGGCAGTAAAGGAAGAATATTTTCCCTATATCCAGTCCAGGTCGTCCCAAAGTGACGATGTGGATATTCCGCCCCCAGGGGTGCTTGACTGCAAGATCAAAAGCTGTCGCTCCTCCTGGCCCCCTATAAAAGCAGGTGTCTCTCTATCATTTCTCAGTGTTCATCTTGCAGTTTGGCTGCTGAAGATCGTTGGATACTCTCTCCTGGAATTTTGGCAGCTGTGCGGGGCCTCCTAGCCCGTTGGCCACTGCGGACCCTATTACTATGATCCCGTGAGACTCTTGCCTACCAGCCGCGGCTGACTCGGGATTGTGACGGTAGGGAGAACCCTGGGGACAGGCGTTTTTGGCAGAGCTAGGCTCTAGGCCACAGACCCTGAATAATGGGTAGCCGGCCATAGGCCACAGACCCTGAATAATGGGTAGCCGGCCATAGGCTGATGGTGAGTTTACTAGGGGGGAACCACCTTATTGACTAGAAGTCTCATATCCCTCCCTGTCCCACAAGCTTTATTTTGCTGCTGTATGTGTGCTGGTGTGACTTTACTTTTTGCTGTGTGCGTTGCACTTATACTTACCTCCCTCGCTCCCTCGAGTCTGGCTGCCAGCTTCCCTCTCCCCTCCATCTTGACAGGCACATGCACTGTGAGGGGGGACAGGACGGTTTTTGGTCTGACAGGCGGCGGAGGTGTGCGGGCGCGTAGTGCGCACCACACGGTCTGTGCGTGGGGGGCCCGCTGCGGGCCACCCTGAGGCTATGGTGGCCGTTGTTCCCCACCGTTGATCTGTCTTCCTGGTGGGCGGGCGCTTGTTTTCACGCCGCCGGGGGGGGGGCGCACGATGACGCTTTTCACGTCTCGAGGATCGCGCCGAAGCTGCTGCGTGGTGGGGCGGCTCCTCTGCGCCATCTTGTGCTGCTGCCACTGCCTTCTTTGCCTAGGACCCCTCCATTGCTGCATCTGCTACTGTCGGTGTCGTGAGTCCCTCTTATTTTGGATTTATTGTGATTTATGCATGTGCTTGTGGGATATTGATGGCCCTCTTTTTTTCTCTGTTTAGGTGGGCCAAGTGATTGAGGGTTGCGGTTCCTCCCTGTCCCCCCGCCCCCCTCTCCCTTATTTTAAGAGGGATCATATAAGAGGGATCATTTAGGTTTGGGCCGTCAGTGCCTTGTAACCTGCATTGGAAATTTTTTTCTAATCACCATAATGGATGCATCTGGGGATACTGAGCTAGGGGCCCCATCTGGGCGGGTGAAGCTCTGCCCCTTGTGCAGTGCAAGCCCTCTGGGCGGTTTCAGAACTGTTTGTACCACTTGCGCCAGGAGCGTCATGTTGGATCATGACCGGGCAGGCGTACCTGCCCCTAGCCCTTCATTGCCTGCGGCCTCTCCAGAACTCCCACTGCTGCACTCAGCCCCCAGTGAGGGGGAAGCTAGCAGGGTCCCATTTTGATTTGGCATTTAGGGTGGCGAGTCTCGAGAGACAGATCTCGCGAACGGCGCCTAAGAAGGCCTCGAATAAGAGACGGCACATCAAGCCCATTTACTCGGATAATGATGATGATCTTTTTGACCGTTTGGGCTCTGTGGAGGAAGGCGAGTTGCCAGGGGATTCACAGTCCACTGCGGATTATTCTGCTGGCGAGGTCAGTTTGTCTGGTTCCTCCTCGGATGAGGATGCGTGGCTCCCTGATGATACGGAGAAATTGCTTGCCTCAGTTTTTGAGACTTTACACATTGTCCCTCCTAGAGCGGCTAAGAGGAAGCAAGGTGATTTGTTTAGGCCTGAAAGACAGAGGCGAGTCTTTCCAGAGCAGGCCCATTTTTCTAATATGATTTTCAGGGAATGGGAAAGGCCTAACAAGCTACCGTCGGTGCCTAAGGGCCTGGATAGGCGGTATCCCTTCCATGAGGAGCTGGTCCGGCTATGGTCTCATCCTCCCGAGGTGGATTCCCCTGTGTCGGGGTTGTCCAACACTACTGTTATGCCTCAGCTGGTCTGTCATGCCTTCACCTTTGCTGGTGCCTTGTTTTGTCGTGTGTGCCGCAGCTATTGTCTCCCTGGACATCAGAAAACAGGTGAGACGCCTTGTGGATAGCGCTAAGGCTCGCAAGCGGACGAGCTTGCGTGGATTTCATTGCCTTTGTTGTCTCTGCCATGGACGATGGTGTCCAGCTTGGTGCCAAGATTTCGGCCCTGCTTGTTCGCCGCCGCCGCCACCTTTCGGAGCTCATCTGCCTATCGCTCCTTTCGAGGAGGAAGAAGCTCTTAATTTTCAGGTGGCCGCAGAGATACCTGGGGTAGAGGTAGGTCCCACTGCCGACCCAATCTGGCTTGGGGAGCCAAGTCCAAGCCCCCTCAGGCATGAGGAGGTGACCCTCACCCATCTGGGTGGGGGGACAGCTTCTGTTAAAATAGAGCTGACAGTCAGGCCGCCCACAAAATTTCCTCGGTCTCGGATATCCCAAAACCCATTGAAAGCACAGGGCCTGAGAATGGATGTGCAACACCTCCTGCGGTTAGGTGTGATTTGTCCTGTACCTCGTCAGGAACAGGGTCAAGGTTTCTACTCCAATCTGTTCACGGTTCCCAAGAAGGACGGAACGTTGAGGCCTATCCTGGACCTGAAGGGTCTCAACAGATTTGTCAGAGTCAGACATTTCCGCATGGAAACCTTACGGTCAGCGGTGAGCTCGCTTCGGCCCGGCGACTACATGACCACGGTGGACATCAGGGATGCTTATCTGCACATCCCGATCTTCCAGGGGCATCATAAGTTTCTGAGGTTTGCTCTGGAGGATCTGCATTACCAGTTTGTGGCACTGCCATTCAGGAT
This sequence comes from Gastrophryne carolinensis, assembly GCA_027917425.1. Taxonomy (NCBI): domain Eukaryota; kingdom Metazoa; phylum Chordata; class Amphibia; order Anura; family Microhylidae; genus Gastrophryne; species Gastrophryne carolinensis. Next base: position 252,027,556 of record CM051236.1, on the reverse strand, counting down.
ATCCTCAGCCCCCTGTGTCTTCACCAAGGTGTTAGCGGGCATCATGGCTATCCTGAGGAACCAGGGCATTCGTGTGCTGCCCTATCTGGACGATTTACTGATTGCGGCTCAGTCTCTTCAGCAGGCCGAGAGCGATACCCGGACGGTGTTGTCCACTCTCGAGGCTTTCGGCTGGGTAGTCAATTACCCAAAGTCTTCTGTCACTCCCTCAACAGTGAGGTCCTTCCTGGGCATGATGATAGACACCTCTCAGGTCAAGGTCTTTCTGCCACAGCAGAAGGTTTTGGGCCTCTAGTCGCAGGTGCAGGCCTTGTTGTCTTGTCAGCGGCCATCGGTCGGTCTGGGGATGAGACTGGTGGGCCTAATGGTGTCATGCTTCGAGGCAGTGCCCTTCGCCCAATTTCACATGAGACCTCTTCAGCTGAACCTGTTGACCGGCTGGGATCAGATGCAGGAGTCGCTGGAACAGGAATTTTCACTGTCCCCCCTGGCCAGGCAGTCCCTCTTGTGGTGGCTGGACTCCAGGAACCTATTGGTGGGCAAGTCCTTTCTGACTCCCCGGTGGGAGATAGTTACCATGGATGCCAGTCTGACCGGCTGGGGCGGCGTTGCCAGACGCAGAAGATCCAGGGTCAGTGGGGTTCGCAGGAGAACCGCTTACCCATCAATCTCCTGGAGCTGAGAGCGATCCGGTTGGTGCTTCTTCGCTTGACTCCCCATTTAAGGGGTCGTGCGATCCAGATTCTCTCGGACAATCAGACGGCTGTCACCTACGTCAATCACCAGGCGGGACTCGGAGCAAGCGAGCCCTCAAGGAGGTGACCCAGATTCTGACTTGGGCAGAGGAGAATGTCGGCGGTTTACATCCCTGGGGTAGAAAACTAGGAGGCGGATTCCCTTAGCAGGAGCGCCTCACGCCTGGGTCTCTCAGCAACAAGACCTTTCACGCTCTGTGTCTCTGCTGGGGTCAGCCGGACGTGGACCTGTTTGCGTCCAGACACAATCACAAGCTCCCAAGGTTCATCTCCCTTTCAAGAGATCCTGGCCTTTGCCACAGACGCTCTGGCAATTCCCTGGACGGAGTTCAGGCTCTTTTATGCATTCCCTCCTTTCCTCTTCTGGGACGAGTGCTGCGCAAGATAGCTCAAGAAGGGGTACCAACCATCCTGGTGGCTCCTCGCTGGCCGAGAAGGAGATGGTTTGCGGACATAGTTTAGATGTCAGTGGATCGCTACATCACGCCAGACGACCCAGGGCTTCTCACTCAGGGGTTGCTGCGGCACCCCAATTTACAGACGCTGGCTTTCACGGCCTGGATATTGAAACCTCAATCATGACGGAGAAGGGGCTGTCGGCCACGGTTGTGTATACCATGATACAGGCATGGAAGAAGTCGTCTTCTATGATATACTACAGGGTTTGGCACGCCTACATTGCTTGGTGCGAGTCCAAGAGTCTTCCTTGGCGCACATTCTCTATTTCTAGGATTCTGGATTTTTTACAACACAGTTTAGACTCGGGTCTCCAGCTGAGCACCCTCAAGGGCCAGGTCTCGGCCTTAGCCCTGTTAAGGCCACAGCTAGAATACTGTGTGCAGTTCTGGAGACCTTACCTGCAAAAAGACATTCAAATAGAACGTGTCCAAAGGTGGGCAACGAAAATGGTGGAAGGACTTAAACTTAAAACTTATCAGGAGAGACTTAAAGAACTTAATTTGTACAGTCTGGAGGAAAGAAGGGAGAGGGGGGACATGATTGAGACCTTTAAATATGCATAAGGATTGAATAAGGTTCAGGAGGGAAGTGTTTTTAAGAAGAAGCTTAATGATAGAACAAGGGGGCACAACCTGAAGCTAGTCGGGGGGAAGATCAGGAGCAATGTTAGAAAATATTATTTTACAGAAAGAGTAGTAGATGCTTGGAACAAACTTCCAGCAGAGGTAGTTGAAAAATCAACAGTCACTGAATTCAAACATGCCTGGGATAAGCACACATCTATCCTAAGATAAAGAGTACATACAGTATACACATAAGGGCAGACTAGATGGACCGTATGGTCTCCTTCTGCCGTCAACCTTCTATGTTTCTATCTTTGTCCAGAGATCCATTGCCAATCATAGGTTGATCAAGACTTTTTTCCAGGGAGTCACCCATGTCTGTCCACCACGTAAGTCAGTAATACCAGTGTGGGACTTGAATTTGGTACTTTCTGCTCTTCAGGGTCCTCCCTTCGAGCCTTTGTGCGATGCTGCATTGTCTATATTCCAAGTATGTCACACACCCCGCTTCCAATATTCACGACATGTGGGTTATTACCTGTAGAGGGCGAACTTTTGCAGAGATGACAGAAAAAAAGGAAGCCCCTCCCGATCCATAAATACCTGGGACCTCCCACACATTCCCCAGTTTTTCGCCTCTGCAGACGGCGAGCAAGCAGAAGATGGCTGTGTCTCCTCCTTACAGGTAGCCGGGTTACCCCCGGCCAATTTGTTTCTATTGCTGCCCGGACTTTTGTTATGTAAACCCTTATTATGCCTCCCAGCCTTGGCTGTGGGTCTGGGCAATGGTAGGCAGCACCTTTGTGGTGTGTACAGGGAGCCATGCTCCCCCGTGAGACCCCATACTAGGGGGTAGGCGGTTTCTGGGTTGGTGATCCCAGCTTGGGATGCCCCGTCCCTAACTCCCCTTCCACTTCTAGGGTGCTGATTTCCCCCCTTCTGGGTTCCCGGGTTCCCCTCTGGGGGGGGGGGGCGTTTCTACCATAACTTTTATTTTTCTGAGCTGTATGTGTGTGTGTGCGTGTTTGATGTGTACTTCAGTACTGGCCAGTCTTTTTGCTTTACATGTGCTGGCCGCATGTGGTGGCCATTTACAGTGGGGGAGCTTCTTCCCCGCAGGCGCTCGGAAGGGGGGGGCGGGGCCGGGCGCTTGGCGCGCTCGCCGCGGCCCGCCCCCCTTGTTCACTGTCGCCATCGCGGGGCCCAGCCACTGGCTGGGAGCTGCGTCTTCCTGGGCTGAGGGTAGGGAGTGGGGCCAGGCGGGGCGCGCAATCCGCTCCGGCCCGCCCTTCTTCTCCCTCTCTCCGGTGGTCTGTGCTGCATGCTGGACGCCATTACGAAGCTCTGTGAGTGCCCTGTGGGCCTTTTCCTTATTTTTACGTATAGCGCTGTGTCTGGCTATTTGAGCGCTTGGGGCAGCTTCCCAGGTCTAAATATATATGTATATAATTATGCTTTTATGCCTTTCTTAGCTGCATATAAGTATGTTGGTTGTGTGTCCGATTGTGCCTTATGGGTCCCTGCAATTGTGTCTTTCAGAAGGACTCCCTATCAAGTGTTAAAAAGGGGGGTTCTCCCGGTCCTGGGGTCCCTTGGTTTTAAATTGGGGTATCATTCAAATCCTCCCACTCGGGACTTGAAGGGGGCATCCCGGGTTGCTTAAACAGCATAATTCCCTCTGGTCATTGCGACTACTGTAAAATCACCATATGGAGGCTTCCCAGGATACCGGGCTCGGGCTCCCTTCGGGGCAATCCCGGCAATGTGTGGGCTGTGGGGTATCCCTTACGGGGGATAATGTACTGATTTGCATACCATGTGCTCAGAAGGCCATAACGCGGCAGTTGGGGTCCCAGGCGTCTGGGTCAGTGCCGCCGGCCTCATCACCTACTCCACCCCGCTTGATCCGGACCCCGAGTGACATTGTCATTAGCGGGGAGTCGCAATCTGATGTATGTGCTAGGCTGGCCAACATCGAGAGAATGATTTCTAGCTCTGCGGCCAGAAAGAGAAGGCACCTGTCTCCGGCCGTGCCGGTCCTTAATTTTGATGACTATGATACCCTTGGCTGGTCGGATTATTCCCCGCTTGAAGAGGAGGAATTGATTGAGGAATCCAATGGATCTGAGGATCAGCAGTTTGTTGGTGCTGATGCTGAACATGGGCAGGGGGATGCCGTGGATACCCCCAAGGTCCTGACCCACTTGTTTGAGGTTCTGGCTATTTCGCCTCCAGCGGAGTCCCCTCCGCAGAAGGGGGAATTCTTTGGGACCTCTAAGCCTCGCTTGGAATTCCAAAATCAGAAGCATTTTGAAAGTATTATTCTTAAGGAATGGGAGAAACCTAGCCGGCTCCCCGGTGTTCTTCGGGAATGGGATAGGAAATATCCCTTTCCGGTGGACGCGGTGAAACGCTGGTCGTCTCCTCCCGAGGTCGATGCACCCGTGCTGGGATTGTCCAATACCTCGGTTGTACATTCTCCTGATGCCACCACTCTCAAAGATGGTGAGGACAAGCGCATTGATCAAATGGCTAGCCATGCTTTTGCTAGTGTGGGTTCAGCATTGCGGCCTGTTTGTGCTTCTGCGCTCACGGCTGTGGCTACCAGGTCTGTCGTTAGGGACCTGTTGAGTGTTTCCCAGCTTGACCCGGCCAGTGATGAGTTCGCAGCCCTTAAGCGGTGTGAATTATTCAGGTCTTTTGTTTTGTCCGCATTCTATGACACAATATGTATGTGTAGTAGAACCTCGGCCTTGCTGGTGGCTATTCGCCGGTCGGTCTGGTTGCGCCAGTGGGCGGCTGATATTGCGGCTAAGAGATCACTAAGAGATCACTTACTACCCTTCCTGGAATTTCGGCTGTTTGGAGAAAAATTGGATTCGGTCGCGAAAGGAGGAAGGTTACCTCAGCGTAAGAAGCAGCGTCGCTCCTTTCGGGGGGCGGGCTCATTTAATCCTTCCTTTCGCGGTGCCAGAGCAGGCAGAGGTTTGGCCTACTCTAACTTCAAAGGTGATTCTTGGAACAGAGGCAGAGAACATACTCGTCCAGGGCACAACTGGGGTTCCAAGCCCAAGCCCCGCTGCCAAGCCAGCTTAGCAATGAGGGGGCGCCCTCACCCTTGCAGGTGGGGGGACGGCTGCGGCTCTTCTTCCAGGTCTGGGACCGGGAGGTCACGGACAAATGGATCTTGGAAGTGGTGTCTTCCGGTTACAAGCTGGAGTACGAGTTCCGGCCTCCTCCCAGATTCTTCAGATCTCGGGTCCCCCTCGGGCTGCGCAGGGGCTCCTGTCGGCTGTAAAGAATCTTCTGGACATGGAAGTCATTTGCCTGGTGCCTCCCTCGGAAAGAGGCCTGAGCTACTATTCCAACCTCTTCACGGTCCCCAAGAAGGATGGCTCCATAAGACCTATTCTGGATTTGAAGCTTCTCAACAGGTTCATCAGAACCAAGAAGTTCCACGTGGAGACTCTGCGATCAGCCATCCATTCTCTTCGTCAGGGGGACTTCATGACAGCCATAGACATCAAGGATGCTTACCTGCATGTACCAATCTTCCCGGCACACCAGAGATTCCTCAGGTTCGTGGTGGGAGATCAGCATTTTCAGTTTGTGGCTCTTCCTTTCGGGCTAACCTCGGCACCAAGGGTGTTCACCAAGGTGCTGGCAGGTATAATGGCCCTTCTCAGAGCCCAGGGCATTCGCATTGTGCCGTATCTGGACGACCTTCTCATTACGGCATCCTCTCTCAGCCAGGCGGAGCTAGACACCAGAACGGCGGTGTCCATGCTGGAGAGGTTCGGCTGGGTGATCAACTACCCCAAGTCTTCTCTTTCCCCGTCAAGGGAGGTTTCCTTTCTGAGCATAACTCTGGATACCATTCAGACCAGGGTGTTCCTACCTCATTCCAAGGTGCAGATGGTTCAGGATCTGATACGGCTTCTCCTATCCAACCCTCGCACGTCTATACGGCTGGGGATGAGACTGGTGGGATTGATGGTGGCTTCCTTCGAGGAAGTTCCCTTTGCTTAGTTTCACATGCGGACGCTCCAGCTCCATCTTTTGGCGGCCTGGGACAGGTGTCCGCTGTCTTTGGATCAGTCGTTTCTGATGTCCCCCCCGGGTTCGGCAGTCTCTTCAGTGGTGGCTGGAACCAAGCAATCTGATTAGGGGCAGATCCTTTCTGGCCCCTTGTTGGGAAACGGTCACCACGGACGCCAGCCTGTCGGGCTGGGGGGGGTTTCTGGAGGGAACATCAGTTCCAGGGGCTGTGGAGGCCTCGGGAGGCACACACCCCCATCAATGTCTTGGAGCTGAGGACCATTCGGTTGGTTCTGTCTCGCTTGACTTTTCAAGTTTGATCGGACAATCGGACGCTTACATCAATCACCAAGGAGGGACTCGCAGCAGGAGTGCCCTCAGGGAAGTGTCTCTGATTCTTGCCTGGGCGGAGAGCAATGTCCCATGCATCTCAGCCGTTTACATTCCGGGTGTGGAGAACACGGAGGCGGACTCCCTGAGCATCCTCTCGCCGAGGGGAATGGTCTCTCAGTCACAAGGTATTCCGGTCCCTTTGCCACAAGTGGGGGACTCCAGAGGTGGTTCTCTTTGCCTCACGTCACAATCACAAGCTTCCTGCATTTGTGTCTCTGTCTCAGGATCCTCTGGCCCTGGCAGTGGACGCCATGTCTCTGGCCTGGGGGGATCTGGGGTTCCTGTACCTGTTTCCCCCCTTCTCCATGGTGGGCAGGGTGGTGCGTAAGTTGGCTCCAGAAGGTGCGCCAGCAATCCTGGTGGCTCCAAGGTGGCCAAGACAGGTTTGGTTCGCCGACATCGTACGGCTGGCGGTAGATCAGTACAGGTTGCCCCTGTTTCCGGATCTGATCACTCAAGGTCAACTTCGTTACCCCAATTTTCAAACGCTGGCTTTGACGGCGTGGCTGCTGAAACCTCCATCTTAAAGGAGGAAGGTTTGTCTGATGCTGTGATTCAGACTCTTGTTAGAGCTAGGAAGAGATCTTCCTCTAACATCTATTACAGGACTTGGAGGTCCTATATTGACTGGTGTGAGGCTAGGGCCTTGCCTTGTATGGTGTTTTCGATTCCTAGGATTTTGGAGTTTCTTCAACACGGTCTGGACCTGGGGTTCCATTGTTGGGGCCTATTCTGCCAAGGGGAAGGTTCCCCCTTTTTGGGTCACTGCTCATTCTACTCGTGCTGTTGGGGCTTCTTGGGCCTTTCAGCACCAGGCTTCTGTTGAACAAATTTGTAAGGCTGCTACTTGGTCTTCCGTTCATACTTTTTCCAAGTTTTATAAGGTTGATGTGCGGGCTTCTGCGGATGCTGTTTTTGGCCGCAAGGTTCTGCAAGCCGCAGTGGTTTAAGTTTGTGCATTGTTGCCTTGTTTTGTTCCCCACCCATGACGGACACTGCTATTGGATGTCCCACATGTCATGAATATTGGAAGCAGGGTGTGTGACATACTTGGAATAATACCATTTTGTGATTAATCACCTGTAAAATGGGTATTATAAGTATGTCACACACCCCGCTTCATCCCGCCATTATTGGTATTCTGGATCCTTTATATGGTGAAGCGTTTTGGTGTTACTATTGTTATATTTGGCTCTTCCTGGTCCCCTTACTGCTATCCTATACTGGAGAATGTGTGGGAGGTCCCAGGTATTTATGGACCGGGAGGGGCTTCCTTTTTTTTCTGTAATCTCTGCAAAAGTTCGCCCTCTACAGGTAATAACCCACATGTCATGAATATTGGAAGCGGGGTGTGTGCCATACTTATAATACCCATTTTACAGGTGAGTAATCACAAAATGGTATTTTTGACTCTCAAAGTGGTCTTTTTGGTAGCGATCACCTCGGTGCGTCGCGTCTCAGAGCTGGCCGCGCTTTGTATGAAGCCTCCCTACCTTGAGCGGCATTCAGATAAGGTGGTTTTTCGCTTTAAACCTGATTTTTTGCCTAAGGTCGTTTCTCCCTTTCACCTTAATGAGGAAGTTGTCTTACCTTCCTTGTGTCCAGCACCGACTAATTCTAAGGAATGGACCCTCCATGCCTTGGATGTGGTCAGAGCCATTAAGTATTATCTGGTTGCGACTTAATCCTTTAGGAAATCGAATTTGCTCTTTGTCCTAACAGAGACTTTTCAGCACCAGGCATCTGTTGAACAGGTTTGTAAGGCCGCCACTTGGTCTTCAGTTCATACCTTTACCAAGTTTTACAAGGTTGATGTTAGGGCCTCAGCTGAAGCTGTCTTTGGCCGAAAGGTGCTTCAGGCGGTAGTGAAATGAACTACATGCTGTTCCGCACTGGGGATCCCGCCCTAATTGCTTTTGGATGTCCCACATGTCATCACTTTGGGACGACCTGGACTGGATATAGGGAAAATACAATTCTGTGAAACTCACCTGTAGAATTGTTTTTGAGTATATCCAGTCCAGGTCGTCTCACCCCATGTTGTTCATTATCTTCTGTTTGCCTGTTATGGTGATTACCATTTTTATTTTTGGACTTTGTCCTTAAGGTTTTTTGTTGGAGAGAGTACATGCTGAAGCTATGTGAAGTAACATGGTTTCTTGGCCTCCCGGCCTGTCTCCTCTTACTGCTTTTTAACTACTGGGAAATGATAGAGAGACACCTGCTTTTATAGGGGGCCGGGAGGAGCGACAGCTTTTGATCTTGCAGTCGAGCGCCCTCGACCTGGACTGGATATACTCAAAAACAATTCTACAGGTGAAATGATGTCAGTGAAAAGAATCAAAGACCTAGAACCGCGCTAAAATAATTAAACTAGAAAGCAACAAAACGTAAAGTGCTCAACGTGTATAAGTCCTTATCTCAAAAAAGACCCAAAAATTATCAAAAAATACTAATAAAAACACAGAGCACACAATAACACAGAAATTCCAATTTTCCCTTAGTGGGACACAAATAAATGGGTCAAAAAAGTCCAAAACATAAAAAAATAGCAGGTATCCCACGGTGCATGCACCTCACATGAAAACGTGCAAAAACCTCCACCAAATGTGCAAACCCCCACCGACTCCACAGCAAAACAGAGCCTTCAAATATTAATACTCAGCGTTGCTACCCACTGTGAACTTCAATGTGGGTAGAGCTCAAACGATGCTGCAACTTTAAATAATTACTCCAATTCATGTGTGTAAAGACACCACTTCAAAAGGACCACATTCTCAGTAGTACTCCCAGATGTTAACAATTCATTTCATGGATGTAAGAAAAGGAAGAGAAATATAGTGTAGTACTGCGGCGCCGGAATCAGACAGTCTCTCAGTGCGTTCCAAATGTCTGGCAAAATAATCCCAAAGGATTCGCGTCGGCGGTGGCGAGCGGTGGATCCAGGATTACCTTTGACTAGCTGCATTTATCCTTTGGGATTATTTTGCCAGACATTTGGAACGCACTGAGAGACTGTCTGATTCCGGCGCCGCAGTACTACACTATATTTCTCTTCCTTTTCTTACATCCATGAAATGAATTGTTAACATCTGGGAGTACTACTGAGAATGTGGTCCTTTTGAAGTGGTGTCTTTACACACATGAATTGGAGTAATTATTTAAAGTTGCAGCATCGTTTGAGCTCTACCCACATTGAAGTTCACAGTGGGTAGCAACGCTGAGTATTAATATTTGAAGGCTCTGTTTTGCTGTGGAGTCGGTGGGGGTTTGCACATTTGGTGGAGGTTTTTGCACGTTTTCATGTGAGGTGCATGCACCGTGGGATACCTGCTATTTTTTTATGTTTTGGACTTTTTTGACCCATTTATTTGTGTCCCACTAAGGGAAAATTGGAATTTCTGTGTTATTGTGTGCTCTGTGTTTTTATTAGTATTTTTTGAGAATTCTACAGGTGAGTTTCACAGAATTGTATTTTTCTGTGACTTCTGGGCCATCAAAAGTGTGTATTTAGCCTTGTTTGGGTCTTGACCCCCACCCCCTTGGGGCACCAGAGACAACCGGATCCCACACAAGCAGAGGGGCTAGCCATGTGTCCCAGGTGCCAAACACAGCTGATTAGTGAGGGGTGGCCCATGTGTGCAGCATGTGCAACTGCCATGTGGCTCCTTGTGACCCAGGTGCCTACTCCCATAAGCTCATTGTAGCTGCAGTTCTGCAGACATGTCTTTGCTATGGTCCACTTAATGCCTCATTGTTCACAGCATCTCTGGTGGGATTGACAGATAGGGCATGGATAAAGCCAGCAGGAGACTCTTTAGGGCTGGAATTTGCAGTAGTCTACACTCAACCTCAACATATATGTGCCAGAATTGATGATTTTATTGAAACTAGCATGGATGCCACTGCCAGATTGGTGGGCAGAGGCCTGATGCTGTTAGTCACTCCAAGATTCACCATTTGGCAGTGGTTGACGGATACTGCATCTAAGAAGATCTCAGTGGTTCCCTTTTTCCAGTGGTCATCTGTTCAACAATTTTTTGTTGGAGAGAGTACATGCTGAAGCTATGTGAAGTAACATGGTTTCTTGGCCTCCCGGCCTGTCTCCTCTTACTGCTTTTTAACTACTGGGAAATGATAGAGAGACACCTGCTTTTATAGGGGGCCGGGAGGAGCGACAGCTTTTGATCTTGCAGTCGAGCGCCCTCGACCTGGACTGGATATACTCAAAAACAATTCTACAGGTGAGTTTCACAGAATTGTATTTTTCTGTGACTTCTGGGCCATCAAAAGTGTGTATTTAGCCTTGTTTGGGTCTTGACCCCCACCCCCTTGGGGCACCAGAGACAACCGGATCCCACACAAGCAGAGGGGCTAGCCATGTGTCCCAGGTGCCAAACACAGCTGATTAGTGAGGGGTGGCCCATGTGTGCAGCATGTGCAACTGCCACGTGGCTCCTTGTGACCCAGGTGCCTACTCCCATAAGCTCATTGTAGCTGCAGTTCTGCAGACATGTCTTTGCTATGGTCCACTTAATGCCTCATTGTTCACAGCATCTCTGGTGGGATTGACAGATAGGGCATGGATAAAGCCAGCAGGAGACTCTTTAGGGCTGGAATTTGCAGTAGTCTACACTCAACCTCAACATATATGTGCCAGAATTGATGATTTTATTGAAACTAGCATGGATGCCACTGCCAGATTGGTGGGCAGAGGCCTGATGCTGTTAGTCACTCCAAGATTCACCATTTGGCAGTGGTTGACGGATACTGCATCTAAGAAGATCTCAGTGGTTCCCTTTTTCCAGTGGTCATCTGTTCAACGAACAGCTGGACATAATTGTCAAGAGGTTTTGGAAAAATGTCTCCTCCCGTCCCTTTCAGACATTTGACATGGAAAAGCAGGTCTGCCTTGTCAACAAGCAGAAATCTCAGAAGAAGTTTAAAGTTCTAACTTTCTCCTGCCTTATCCCTATCGGAAACATTTGAAAACTAGCCATTTCAAAGCATCTCAAGAATTATATATAAATATCTTATTTATGGTAAGCAATGCCGAATATTTCACTTCAATTTCTAGGTCAGCCTAGCAGGCTGGGCCAGTATGCTTGGTCACCAGACCTTCATATTGCTGGTGTCCCCTAGAGAGCAGTCTTCCCATAAATGTATGGGAACTGAGTTTGATATTCCTGTGTTTTAAGCACTGGACAAATGGCCTGGTGGACCTGCTAGTCAGGATACAGTCAGACAATAGGGCTGATTCATAGCCTTCTCAAAACCATCTTTTTTTGTCTCGAAATTCTACATTGGAAGGTACGTTGAAAAACGGTAGTAGATGAGGATTACAAAGCAACATAAACGAAAACCTCGTCCTCTTGCGTACACTGCAAGAGCCATTTACAATGATGTACGCAGCTACGAAAAGTAAACGGAACGCTCCCGATGGCTGCTCTGCATTATGCGTACGCACATAGACATGTGGGAAAAATGTTAAAAAATACACATTTCGAGACAAAAAAAAGATGGTTTTGAGAAGGCTATGAATCAGCCCTAATATGACAACAGTTGCATACTTCAATCACCAGGGAAAAAACAGGAGCAAGATGTAGTTGCCGGAGGTAAACAGGATTCTAAGATGAGTGGAGCATCATGTATCATGCATATAAGCTGTTCACATTTACGTTGTGGATTATGTGGACGTACTGAGCAGTGAGATGGTGAATCAAAATGAATGGGCCCTCAGTCAGCATGTACTCTGACACCTGTGTGACAGGGTCTGCCAGATGTGGACTTGTTTGCATCCCAGCGCAGCTGGAGAAGATAAGTTATTGACTGTGGCCAGAGAGCCCTCTGGCAGTAGATGTGATGGTGATTCCATGGGCAAAGTTTGCCCTGTTCTTCACATACCCACCCCTTCCACTTATTCCTTGACTAGTGAATAATCTGAGATCAATGGGTGTTCAGACCATCTTGGTAACCCCAAATTGGCCAAGGCAAACTTGGTTCGCAGATGTGATAGGCGTGGCTTTTGAAGCTGCCTTTGAACCTACGGGGGGAGAAACTTCCTTGTTGAATCACAATATTTGGTTCTACACAAGGACAAGGCTTGAATTTTCCGCTTAAAGGATTTTTTTTTTTGCCAGAGTGTTTTTTTATCTGAATGACGATAATGTTCCTTACTTCATATGCCGCTGGATTACCCGCCACAATAGCAAATAGATCAGGCAGGTGGTGGTAAGGTGTAAGTGTAAGGAACCACTTTTTCAGGTTATGGATCATCCTAGGCCTTCAGGCTTCTGTGGATCAGGTTCCTAGAGCAGCCACCTAGTCTATAGTGCACACATTCACATAGTCCAATAAGGTGAATTTGAAGGAATCAACATATTGTTTTTTGGGTGTAAGCTGTTTCAGGCAATGTTTGCGCCCCTGCCTCTTTGCTGTTCTCCCTTAGATAAGCTGTTGCACCACTAGTTGATGCAGTCAGCATTGTTCCTGATTGACTGATTTGGGATGTCTCATGAGTTGCCTGTTCTCTCAAAATGGATTGAGCAAGAAGATTGAATGTTTGTATTTGTCTTCTCGACACACACTATTCTTGCAGCTTTGATTTAGTTTTTTATGGGTTATCAGTTTTTTGTTCGTTCTTGATCTCAGGTTATATTGTTCCTCCCAAGAAGTGGTCAGGTGCTGCACAGGTTTAGCAACAATGACCAGGTAAGACATGACACAGGGTTGGTGACAAGATCTTATGAGACAGAGTCAAACGTGGCTCAGGGTTGGCAGTGAGGTTTCTAAAAAGATGTCAGGCATGGACCATGGGACTGACAACCTTAGCACTTTAATTACAGGCTGCAGAAGAGGAGGCCAAGTTGTGGAACATCAGCTTGGTGTAACAGTAGTTATTGGGGTTTAATTAGCAGTAATCACAGTCAGCTTTAATTGCAATCCCAAGTATGTCACGGCGCTAACCTTTTTCAGGCAATGTCACAGCACACCGGTATGGTGGCCGAGGGTAAGGGCTAATGGGTCCACAGCATGGGGAGCTGATAAGATGTATCAAAGTAGACATAAACTCAATGACAAGCGGAATAAGTGAAAGCATAAGCTTGTTTTATTGTTGCAGGGTCATGAAAAGAAAGGTTTAATGCACATCACTGTCAAATTCAGGGGCAGCCACACCTTAACGGAGTCTAAGGCACCCCTGCTCCTCCATAAGGGTCTGTCCCTATGGATCCTCTCTACTCCTAAGGGAAGCCTTCTCTGTCACATCCATGCCAGGACCCCACTGGATTTCTTCCTGCATAAACCTCAACTCTCTCTGCACTACAGCCACATCTTCTTACTCACTTCCAACTGCACGGCTCTCTCTGACGTCTTATGCAGGAGTCTATACCAGTTTTACCCTTACCATCGATATGGACGATCTCTCTGTATGTCCCTGGGGAATCTAATAAAACCTCTGGTCTATACAATGTTGCATGTAGTTTTCCCTCCAAAAACCTCCCAACCAATCTTGGGGGTTTACTGTTGTTCCCCAATTATTTCTTATGCCAAACGACCCACACTAAAGGGGAATCCTACACTGAGATTCCAAGAGTCTGAATTAAATTCTATTTTCTATTTGTGGTCTTATACTCCCATCTAGTGACCAAAGTGGGAATAGCAACACATTTTATATTTTATTGGACAATTCTCTCATAAATACCTTTTTGAGCACACAAATGTGTATGTGGTTTTTTGATACTACCACATATGGGCATCAGTACAAGAACTGCTGTATGCCATCCCGACACCACCCTGACCCTGCTTCAGTGCTGCTCGTGGAGAAAAAGCACTGTGACTATGCCCCAAGACATGGACCACCTGGCACTGGGTCAGCTGCAGCAGGGGAACATAGAATCACTACTACCGCATGGGACTATTTTTTTCTAATTTGGGCGGTAAGATAGAGGAAAGCAGGGTTCAGGGAGGAGGGGACAGCACAGTGCGGAGGAACTCAACAGAACAGCGATAACAGATAACGACGATCCAGCATATGAATGCAGTCTGACACAGCCTTAGCCTGTCCCGGATTACAAATGGATGCCAGGGATGCTGCTGCCTGCGATAATGGCATGGGACCGTGGAAACTCCACTGCGGGGGGGGGGGGGGGGTTCATACAGTGGGGCATCCCAAATTGAGATTTGGTCCACTTTAATGCCTTGTAGATGTGACATGACATACCACAAAAGGAACCTACTGAGATCCTTCCGCCTAAGGGCCCACATAAACCTGGAGCTGGCCCTGTAAAAGAAACACTAAAGACCAAATCAGGTAACCACCCCATATGTGTACCACGGGTAGCATAAATATATATATATTGCACAATCCCCTAAATTAAAACAAGATCTTCCTTAACAAAATAGGTCCATCTCCTCTAAAAGAGAGAGGTCTAAAACTGGACTCTAACCTTCTAAGCCTGTACTGGCAGCGCTTTTCCTGAGGCTCTTGATGGCAGGTGCTGGTGGAGCCCTGACCAAGAGCTTCAGTGACTCTGAGTCAGCCAATCACTGCACAGAAGGCGCTCCACTGCAGCACTGGTTTTGTGGTTTGGGCGGGGGCTCGGGCACACAGTGTTAATGTTTTAATTGAATGCTTTTTTGGGGCTTATGGGGAGGGGGGTGAGAATGAATGGAAGCTAGACATCCTCTTGAACAACAGAAATGCAACATTGAAGTACCAAGAGTAAAACTATAAAAACCAATATACAATCTACTAATAGATCATAGAGTGACCTACAGTAAACAATGAGGTTTATTCTAAGAAAGTGCTATGTGCAAGACATGCTAATATAAATAAAACTATAAATGAAACCAATGCACGAGATACAGTTCTTCTCTTCATTCCTTTCACATTTATTAGCACTCAGCACTTTAGCACCTATTGGTGCACGTATACCTATTATTGGGACATTTGAGTCCCTCTTTTTTGTCTTGCTTGCGCATTTATCCTTTTACTCATTAATCTTTCACTTCTATCTTATATTTGCACGAGTTTTGCACCTTTTTGCACAGCACTATAGCACTTTCAGAAGTGGAGATCCAGAGGCATTAACCAGTACATTGATGTAGTTGTTAGTATATGTATTGTAGTCTTATTTTAGTCCTTTTGGAATATTCCCTTTCAGTGTACCTGATTCTATTAATATATGTTTTGTGACAGTCCAACCCACAGTCCACCATACCCCACGGATGTGGTTTTAATTATGTGTTTTTAAATGTATGTTTTTCCTTTTTGGCTTATAATAAAATATGAATTTTTGAAAATATCCTAAAATTATCTGAATATATTCTGTAGAGCGGCCTATCTGCACAGATAATTGGGGGGCTCTGGTAAGCTTGACTGGTTGCTCACCATCTGTTTTTCTAAGATATAATTGACCCTGAGGGGTTGGCCCACCCCTGGCCAGCATCCAGAACCATATACTAAGATTATAGGCAGTGCGGGAACATCCCTTGTTGCAAATAGTATACATAACCAGTCACGGCTGGTGACATAGTTCATCCAGCCACTCCCAGCACGCCCAAACATGAACTTTGAAACATTAGAAAATGATTGGGCATCCCGTTTGGGGGAATTAAGAGATACACATAGAACACAGTCCGACACCCATAGGGGGCAACACTACACTGCTTCTCTATACGGTATTAGGAAAGCTAGACGTAACTACCTAAGACTATGGTGGAATATCCACAGTCTGGAAATTTACAAAGAGGAAAAGCTCATTCCACACGGTCTTCGTGTCCAAATTTTTCCCACCTGGGAAGTGACTGAAGACTTTAGAACAGAATGGGAAACACACCTTACAGAGTGCTCCATCTCCCTGATTGACATGTTGATCAGGGAAGATAAAAATCTTCTGAGCAAGGTCAAAAAAGAGTTACAAGATTTATACAGAGGCTTGGAGTCCCAGATGTCCCAAGAGGACTTACAATCCATAAATGTTTCCATAAACAAAGATATGGAAAAATATGAAAAAGAAATCTTCACTAATAAAAAACACAAATTGGATAGAGATCGGGCTGACTCTCTTAATAGTCGCCTATACAGATGGAAACATCAAGGTAATTTTCGAGGGTACCCACGGGGACCCCACTATCAAAGACCTAATTGGGACACCAATAGCTCCATTAGACACTCCTCTTTTAGTAGCCAAGGCTCAGATCGGTCCAATCAGGAACATTTTTTAGATTTAAATCAAGAAAGAGAAGAACCAGGAGGGGACAGACTAAACATAAAAACAAAAAGAGGGACATATCATCTGGATCAAGGGAATCCGAGTGCATGGGAGCACAGGAGGCTCAGATCACGCGAAATCAGACAGAGGAGACAATCACCGCCAAGGAGGATGCAAACCAGACCCCAACCGAGAAATTAAAATCTGGCGAACTAGAAATAGTCAATATTTCAGATATTGAACTTACAGAAACACAATTATCTATACTCAGGAAGGGCCTAAGCTTTGCACCCACAAATAGATTAAACAAATGTCTTACCATCAAAGATGTTTATCTATTTTGCAGACAAAAAAGTTTTTTGATAACCCACATTCTGCTTCTAATCCACTTGACTCAAATTGGAATGCCAAGGAGGAGCAAGCCCTCATAGATCTTATGGATTTATTAAAAGAACAGGACCCCATGGAAGATGCGCAGAAGAAGCTCATTTTAAAAAAACCTTCCACGTTTGTACCACCCTGGAACAATAGCCCTGCAATCCAGACATTCTTCAATCTGGTAAGTGAAGACATCAAAAAGATAAACTTGCACAAACAGGAAGGTAACTTGAATAAGGAAGAGTTGGAAGCCCTCCGCTCCTTAGAGAAAGAAGAGGGAATCATCATTAAAAAAGCGGATAAAGGGGGGAATGTGGTCATTCTCTCGAGGGACTACTATTGCAGGGAAGTTCAGCGCCAATTGGAGTACCACAATACTTATGAGAAGCTCACTCATAACCCGATAAAACAATATAAATTGGAGTTTGATAGTCTCCTAAAAAAGGCGTTAGATGAAGGTGTCATCACACGAACACTATATGATTTTTTGGAAGTGGAGTTCCCCAGAACTCCTACCTTCTATGTCCTACCCAAGATACACAAAAATCCAGAGAAACCACCAGGTAGACCAATAGTTTCTGGTATTGGAGGACTGATGCATGTGTATATTTAGATCTCACTCTCCAGCCACATGTATTGGCTCTGGACTCTTACATAAAAGACTCTACAGACATCCTCAACCGTTTCAACACCATGCATGTACCACCTGGCACTCTGCTCATAACTTGTGATGTGGAATCACTATATACGTGCATATCTCACGATATGGCTCTATATGTGGTCAAGTACTTCTTAGAAACTGAATCTTTAGACAAAATCAATGAACATAGATTTCAATTGAAACTGCTTGAATTCATTCTTTCCCACAACACATTCACCTTTGATTTGGCATTCTATCGCCAAATCAGGGGTGTTGCCATGGGAGCCAGATGTGCCCCCTCCATCGCCAACCTATTTTTAGGTTGGTGGGAAAGAGAGGTGGTCTGGCTGGAGGAATATGCAAATTACCACACGCATGTTTTGAGTTACCATCGATATATTGACGATATCGTGATACTTTGGGATGGGACATCAGAGATGGCAGTGGAGTTCCTGGAGAAATTGAACCAAAACCCTCACAATATCCACTTGACTTACACATTAACTCCAAAATTGTTCCGAAAGGAAACGTCGACTAATAGCATGTTACACTTTTCCAGCTTTCACCCACAGAGATGCAAAGAAGGTATACCAGTGGGACAACTGTTACGGGCAAGAAGAAACTGTTCCAGGGATGCGGATTTTAAAAAAGAATCCTTAGATATGAAGAAACGTTTTAAGAAACGTGGATATCCCATGGAAGTGATCCAAAGGGCTATATCAAGAGCATCGCAGACACCTAGAGAAGACCTCCTACAGTATAAGAGACGACAGAACCAAAAGAAAAAAACAAAAAAAGAAGAGGTGAGATTCTTTACCCAGTTCAGTAGTGACTGGCAGACCATAAGGAATATTATGAAGACACACTGGCGGGTTCTGAATACGGATCCTACTCTAAGACAATGGGTCAAGAAAGGACCCAAAATGACAGCACGTCGCGCTCCCAACTTGCGCGACAAATTATGCCAAAGTCACTATAGAGGCCCAAAAACTTGGTTGGCACAATCAACTACAAAGGGTAGTAGGCCCTGTGGACGGTGTAGTGTATGCCCTCTGGTTCGAAAAACTGACACGATCATAAGTACCAGCACAAATACTACATTAAAAATCAAAGAAATGATAACGTATCAAACAGAAGGCGTAATTTACATCTTACAATGTGGGTGCCCGAGACAATATGTCGGCGAAACCAAGAACAGGGCAGTGATAAGAATTCAGGGGCACTTATCAAATATAAAACTGTCCAAGAGAGATCAAGAGCTGGGTAAGATTATCTCCCCAGTGGCCGCCCATTTTCTTCATCACCATAATGGTGAAACTAGAAATCTGACTATCACATATGTCGACAGAATCAACATGGGAGGCAGAGTAGGCAATATTAAAAAGAAACTCCAACAAAAGGAGTTGGAGGGGGAGAGGATGTGACGTCACTAATTTTGCCGCCCGTCTCGCTCCTGTGCGCTATCGATGAAGCCTTGGAACTAACATGCTGATCCCGTAATTCGTACCTGGTTTATGGCTTACCGCTTACAGCTGGCGGCCCCGCCGCTCATCCCGTCGGCTAGCAGATCACTCGGCCCGGCCTCCTCCCGTACTTTGGTGTCGGCTGCGAGGATGAACCGGCACACTGACTGCTGATCTATTACAGCTTACCGCCTAAATCGGCGGCCCTGCCGTCCATCACGCCGGTTAACAGACCACTTGTCCCGCCTTCCACCCGCGGAGCTGACCTAATCGGCCGGCCGTTTTCTGAGCAGACACACTGATTGTTGGCCTACCGGTCCTACCGTTCATCCCGTCGGCAAGCAGCTCACTCGGCCAAGCCTCCTCCAGGACTTTGATGACGTCAGTGCTCTGGAGTGTCCTTGATTCCTCGCACAGCTGAACCGGCACACTGACTGTTCTCAGCAACACTACTGACACCCGGCTTATAGCTTACCGCTTTAGCCAGTGGCCTCGCCGCCTTACGCCGGCTAACCAGACTACTTGGCCTGGCTTCTTCCTGTGGAATCATCTTGATCAACCGGCCGATCTTGAACAAGCACATTGATTGCCGGCCTACCGAGCACCCGGTTTACAGCATATAGCTTACATCGGGCGGCATCGCCGCCTATCTTGCCGGCTAGCAGATCACTCGTCAGGAATCGGCCTGCCTACTAACGCTGGTAGCAACGTTCCTGCCGAGACAGCAAGGCAGACCTGCATTCCAGCCTCTTAGATAAAAGCAGCTTTTAGCGTGGTTCAAGTAAGTGGCAATGTCCATGTGCCGCCATACCCGCTTTATAAAGGCTATAAACCTAAGGAAGTACCTAGGTAAAAAACCCTCAACGTGAGTGAAGCTTCTTAGGTATACTCTATCGGCATTGACATCGCTCTTTCAGCACATTTATTGCAATAAGGAAGATTAGATTAATTCCTTAGCTGATCGCTTGCCTAAAAAGAAAGAGATTAGAACCTAAACGGATGAGACATAGAACGGACAGCTGAGACATAGTATAGAACGGCGGCGACTGACAATAAGGATAAGTAGAAGATTTATGAGCTTATAAATATCTTGGGAGACCTGTATTATATCAACTCTTGCTCAATCTCTTTTTGTGATATAAGTGTAATCTGCTATGAGCAATAAAAGTAAATACAATGAATTAAAGCAGACCTCCATTCTAACGTTTAACAAACGCGGGTATATAAGACCTGAACATAGTACCATCAAAATAATGGACCAAACAACACTCCATCATAATACTCCATTGAGATCAGGACAATCCCAGGAAACAACCGAACCTCGTACACCAGGCGATATACAAACTCATTTACACCAAATCTACAAAGCTCATGAGAAAATATCAAATATGGAGCAAAGTACAGAACTATTAGCAGCTGCCTTCAATACCCGTACACAAACAAAACAGAAAGAAAGAAGCAAGAAAAAAGTAATACAGCCATCAGAAACCTCCTCCTTATCCGATACGGATATTAAAGAACAAGTAAATGAAGCATCTAAAATTGAACCTCAAGAAATATGTAGAACCCTCCAAACACTAATGATTGAATTCAAGGATCTTAAAGTGGACCAACACCAAGAGGTGATCGGCCCGGAAATCTATAAGATTCCCGGGCCGATCACCTCCCACCCCGCGGGACATCCGAGATCGGGATGTCCCGCGGGGTGAAACCCCCCAGACACCCCAAATCGCTTACCTGATCCGGCCGCCGCCGCCGCCCCTGTAGGCGTGCCCGCGCCGGCCGTCTGCGAATGGCCGGCGGGGGCGCGCGCGCGCCGAAAGTGACGCGAGGGAGGCGGCGGCGGCGGCAGCCGCTTGGACGTTCCTGATCCCCGCCTGGACGTTGGCGGGGATTGGACCGTCCAGTCACGTGGGAGCGGGGACAGGTAAGATTTTGGGGCTTTTTGGGGGGTTTCACACAGCGGGGCACCCCCGATCGGGGTGCCCTGCCGAAGTGGACCAAAACCCAGGATAGTCAAAATCCTGGGTGTTGGTCCACTTTAAGAGGAGTGTGGGAAAGCAGCTTATGGAGGTTAAAACATCTCAAGGGGTGGTGGAAGCCCAGATGAGAGATTTCAAAGACAACATCGCCCTAGCCATTAAAGTTTCAGTAAGAGAAGCAATCAGCGAGGAACTAGCTGAACTAAAGGAAGGTATACATAATATTACGCAAAGACTGGACTCCCTAGAAGCGGACGTGCTTACATTGGCGCGCGAGAGAAAACCCCAACATGAAAACATCAGATACCAACACAAGCGGATCAATGACATGGTATTAAAAATAGATGACCTGGAAAACAGATCTAGGAGGAACAACATAAAAATTAAAGGCATCAACATCAACATAACTAGAGAGGATCTAAAACCATTGTCAACCCGTATTTTTAAAACATTAATCGGTGAAGGCATCGACATCAGAATCGACCGATGCCATAGAGTAGGACGTACTCGTAATATTAAAGGGTCCAACACCCAGGATGTGCTATGTCGAATTGCAGACTACACCATCAAAGAAGAGATAATAGATAAAGCAAGAAATAGGAATGAGTTTGCAGTTGACGGGATGCAAATAAACTTATTCCAGGACTACTCTCACCGCACTATGCAACAACGGTTCTTTCTGAAACCTCTGCTGGATAAATTAAGATCCGTAAATATTCAATATAGATGGGTCGGTCCTTTAGTACTCCAGATACGCACAAGTGGCAAGACATATATTCTGAAAGATGGGGAGCCACTAAAACCATTATAGGACCAACTAGGCCTCCAAGACATGTATATCCCAGAATGGGAATCAGAGCATGAAAATTTGGTTTTAGCCCCGGACAACCTACTGGTCGAAGCGTGGTCAAACCACTAAGAAAACCATGTAGCCTCTCATGATAATAAAAACAAGAAAGAAGGAAGATAAGAAGGGAAAAAAAAAAAAATTAAACCAAGGGTGGCAGGAAAACATAACAGAAAAAGGGATCAGTAAACTTCAAATATACAAAAAAAAAAAAAAAGGCAATTTTATAAACATAGTAATGCTATACCAACAGTAGTGACACGGTGAAACATGATTTAGGAAGACTCAGATGGAGAGAGGAGTCGCTGACAACGGGGGTGCTGTAACCCTCGGTTATCCTAAATCACGGCAGGCAAGGGGTATTGATGGGGGGAGGGGGTGGGCAGCAAATAATGGAGTCATAGAGTACTATACAGGGGCATCTGGAGATTTACCTCCAGGTAGGGGTGGACTAAACGATAAATACCTTAGTACGTTTTTAAATAGCCCAAATTGGTTGCAACTATGTAACAATAAAGAGATCAGTTACACAAAGCAAGGGGGGAACATTGATTTAGACCGGATCCAAGTATATATATATATATATATCAAATGTATGGGTAAAACTGAGAAGGACAAAGGGGAATCTTTTAGTTCCGTTAATAATATGGGTAAAACTGAGAAGGATAAAGGGGAATCAAAAAGAATAAAGCAAGATCAATATAAAATACCGTGACCATGACAAGTCAGGATAGTATTAAATTTTGTAGTTATAATATGAGAGGTGCCAACTCAATATATAAGAGAAGTAAAATAACCAGAGAACTACAACGGGAAAAAATTGACATATGCTTCCTTCAGGAAACTCACTTTAAAACTGAGAAGATGCCAAGGTTGGCATTTCAGGATTTTGGAAGTATCATCTCGAATTCCTACATCAAGAAAAAAAGGGGGGTGTCTATCTTAATAAAAGCAACTTGCCCCTTTGAACAACTATCAACCTATATGGATAAAGAGGGCCGTATTTTGATCCTAGTGGGTAAGATAAAAGGTCAACTAACTACAATGGTTTGTACCTATGCCCCTAATCAGGGACAACAACGCTTCCTATGTAAGGCAATGGAAAAAATTGAAGAACATCGAAAAGGTAAAATTATTTGGGGCGGAGATCATAATTTAGTAAATGATCCGATACTGGACACATCTGGCAAGCCCCGGAACATATCCGAATCGCTACATAACCCACTTATTTGGCAAAAAATAAGGAAATTAAAACTGGTGGATGTATGGCGTACATTGCACCATAATAATCGAAACTATTCGTGCTATAATAGAGCGCATAATGTGTATTCGCGGATAGATCATTTTCTGATTTCCCAACCCTTTCTTACGGATACCGTAGATTGCAGTATTGGCCTTATTACATTATCAGATCATGCTCCGGTAACTCTCTCTCGCTTGGTCTATTAGATCCAGAGAATTGTACACATGGTCATTACAACGTGAACTTCTGAGAAATAATAGCACAAGGGAAGAACTCCTAGCTGGGATTAAAGAGTATTTTCTTCTTAACGACAGTTCAGACATCTCAAATAGATCACTATGGGAATGCCATAAGTGTGTTATCAGAGGTACTGCCATATCCATAAATGCCAGGGAGAAGAAAAAACAACAAAAACAAATCGCAGACTTACTGGACCGGATAGGGCAACTAGAGAATGAACATAAATCTACACCAATGGATAAAATATACAGGGAACTACAAGAAGAGAAAAAAAATTTAAATAGTATATGCTTAGCTCAAAAAAAAGAAATCTTCATGGAAAGTTTAAGAAAGGATTTGAATTTAGGGAAACCAAGCAAAATACTTGCTAACTACCTTAAGGATCATCGAGCCATCAACTTTATAGAAAAAGTTATTACTCACAACGGTGAAATAAAATATCGCCCAGAAGAAATTTGTGAAGAATTTGTATCCTTTTATAAGAACATATATAACATCGATACCACTGATATCACTGACAAGCATAATGACATCTTCGAAAACATAAAGCTACACAAATTAAGTAAAAAGATAACTGAGGAGATGGATGAACCCTTTACAATAGATGAAGTCAAAACGGCCATAAGACAACAAAAAGTGGGAAAAGCGATCGGAATAGACGGCTTTCCAGCCGAATATTATCTAACATTTCAAGATGTATTAATACCTTATTTCCATAGGCTTGTGAACGAGATAAATTCACAGAATCCGCCCTCTGCAGAAATGAATACCGCAATAATCAGATTGATTCCTAAAGCAGACAAAGATTTATTGCAATGTAGCAATTATCGACCAATCTCTCTGATAAATATCGACATTAAAATCCTTGCAACTATAATTGCCAACCGCTTGCAACTCCATATTGATGACATAATCCCGCAAAATCAAGCCGGTTTTATCAGAGGCCAGGAGGGTATATCAGAATATTTCATCAGCTATTGCTGCAATAAACCAAATTAATAAAGGGCAATCTAAAGCGGTCCTTGTGGCTCTCGATGCCCAAAAGGCATTTGACAGAGTCTCCTGGGCTTTCATTAGAATTAGAAATCCCTAATGCAATTTGGTATAGGTCACGGATTGATCGATAAAATTATGGCACTATATCTGAATCAATTGGCACGATTAAACATAAATGGCACACTATCTTCCCCTATATTCCCTACTAATGGCACACGACAAGGTTGCCCTTTATCACCTATTTTATTCAACATACATCTAGAAATACTTTTCAGCCTTCTATCTACAGATGTTGGTATAAAAGGGGTGACGGTGGGCAGGAGGGAAATAAAATATTTGGCATATGCCGACATTCTTTTGATAATACAAGATCCGTTAATGTCACTTCCTAGAGCGCTTCAGACAATAGAAGATTTTGGAATCCAGGCCAACTTTAAACTAAATTACAAAAAATCAGTCATCTTACCCTTCGTTCTTTCAGAATCTGCATGTAACATACTAAAAACGCACCATAACTTGTTGTGGGAATCTTCCCATATACAATATTTGGGAATTCAAATACCGAAATTACTAAATCAATTAATACCTTTAAACTTCCTCCCTTTGGAGGAGCTTCTGAAAAACGTTATTAAGAAATGGAAAAATCTTCACTTGAACCTCCTTGGCAGAATAGCTGCTGTCAAAATGTTTTTTCTTTCAAGTGGGCCAAGGCCTCAATGACATATTTGGGGACCCAGCTGCCGTGCTCCTTGTATAATATAGTGCCCCTGAATTTTATTCCCCTGGTCAGAAGAATTAAGTCTGACTTGGAGAGATGGGACCTTCCCACATTCTCCTGGATGGGGAGGGTTAATATAGTTAAGATGACGATCCTGCCCAGACTGCTGTATCTGTTCCAGGCCCTGCCGACCCGGATCCCTGCTGGTTTCTTTTTGGACCTTAGCAAGTCCCTCATGTGCTTTATTTGGAACAAGAGGCGACCAAGACTAGGGAAGCGTACGCTATGCAGGCCCAAGAACCAGGGTGGTATGTCACTGCCAGATATTAGGTTATATTGGGTGGCCTCGCATTTGCAGAGGACATGTGAGTGGGCAACATGTCAGGACATAAAAAGGTGGGTTCAGTTGGAGCGCGATGCGGCCCACGTACCGCCGGAGGTTTCAATGTGGGGCAGAGAAGCTATACCCTTAGAGCTAAAGAGACACCCAACCATTGGAGCGACTATGTGGGCCTTTAGACAGTATAGGCACTATTCTAAGATCTCCCCGTGGCCCTCCCCCATGGTGCCCATTGTTGATAACCTTCAGTTGGCCCCGGGTTCGTCCAGGGCGGGACTCAGGGGCTGGGGTGGATTATCCCAGTTGAGAGCTGGGGATCTGATTACCGAGAGCGGGTGGACTTCTCTGGTGGACTTGAGAGTCAGGTGGGAGAGGGCGGATCTTGACCCCTGGACTCTGGTTAGATTGCAGTCCTTTGTAGCTGGACAGGGGTTGAAAAGGGAGAAGTGTAGACCTCATACTGACCTTGAACGGATCTGCCTGGGAGAGATACCGAATGACCATTTGATCTCCAAATTGTACTCGCTGCTGGTGGGGGAGCGTGACGGTCCCCCGTCGTTCTGGAGGGATTGGGAGGCGGACCTGGGAGTGGAGCTAGACGAGGAGCAGAGGGAGAAGATTGCATCCCTCGCTCACGGGTCCTCTATCGCCACCAGAGTGCAGGAGTCCAATTATAAGGTATTATCCCGCTGGTACTATACCCCAGACAGACTAAACAGAATATCGGCTTCTGTGGACCCCCAGTGCTGGAGATGTGGGACCGAGCGGGGTACTCTAATACACATTTTATGGTCTTGCTCCAAGCTTCGTGAATACTGGAGGGGGGTGCTGGCCATAATTTCTCGGCTTACTGGAGACCCGGTTCCCACTGACCCAGCTCAGGTTCTACTGCACTTGACGAATCGCCCGGTTAGCAAATACAAGAAATCCTTGTGGGCCCATCTGTTAAATGCTGCTAAATTGGTGATCCCGAGATTTTGGAAGCAAAAAAGAGCCCCCACGGTGAGAGACTGGGTTATGGAGGTGCTGAGCATCTCTGAAATGGAGGATCTCACCTTGGCTATGCATGAGAGGGATGAGCAGTATAGGCGCACGTGGATGCCCTGGTTGATTTACCAAGAATCTGAAGAGTTCAAACAGGCCTTTGAGCTGTGATTGATTCTGCTGTGTCTGGTAAATGATGTAGGGGGTTATCCCTGCCCCCCCCATCCCTCCTTATGGCCCCGATGGAAACATCATGAGGTCCTTGATGGTGATCTCTCTGCTGGTCTCCAAGCTCAACTGAACCATTCGCCCGTGAACGTGAGCGATGCGACGACCTTTTAGCTGCTTTCCTGTCCCCCCCCCCCCGACAGACCCTCTGCCCTCTTACCCTTCCTTCATTGCCTGAATGTATATTGTTTGTATTGTATGATGTCTTTGTATTTTCCCCTTGTATGCTTATATGTGAAAATCCTTAAATAAAGAATTAAAAAAAAAAATTTTTCTTCCACATTATATGTACTTAATACAAAATATCCCAGTAAACTTACCCAAATATTTCTTCTCTAAAGTAGACAAACATTTAGCAGCTTTTTATTGGAACAATAGTTTTCACCGGACAGCATACAAGTCCATAACTCGGCCCCTTAGTTTAGGAGGGATGGGAGCTCCGGACTTTCGGCTTTACCTTATATCATCCCAACTCAAAAGACTAGAGGAATGGATAATCATATCTCCTAGTGCAGAATGGCCTAATACTGAATTATTCCCATTAACGATAGAAGAAGTCTCTTCCTGCAACCATAGCACACTTAACCGAATAAGTTCAAAAAAATACTGTTCTAACCCTATTACGCGGGCAACAATAAAAACATTGATGCGCACCATGGAAAATGAAATTTTATTTCCATATCCAGACCTGCTGCGCTCACTTACCACAAATCCTGATTTCCCCTCAGGGGAATGCAATAAAACCTTATTAATGCATAAACATAAGTATCACACCAGAATAATTCACATATGGTCAAGCATGGAAGGAGTACAACTTATAGAGAATCCATCCAGCTTTACTCTCATTAAAAATCAAGTAACTAGTTATATTAGTACTTTAGCCCTTCCTACTGTGCCACCAAAACCCACCGCTATACAAGACATTTTTATAAATTCTTGTACAAGACCAAATAAAATATCTCACTTTTACAAACAGATTAGGAGGATGATAATCCCAATAACACCGAGATATGCGAAAAAATGGGAAAATGATTTAAAAATAGAATTGGATAACGAGAAGTGGGAAGAAATTTTTGACACATATATAGCCATACTGTCTCCAGCACTAAAATTTTTTTGCTATAAATTTATCACACGATTTTATTACACTGCAGACTATAATATCAGGTTCCCAACGTTTGGATGCCGGTGGTGTAAGCAGACCCCAGCAACGCTTATCCATCTCTGGTGGGATTGCCCGTACATAAAAAATATCTGGTCGGCTACAGAAACACTGCTGGATGAGATAACTAACACTAGAATAGTATTAACCCCTGAATGGGGCCTATTAAATCTATTCCCACGTACATGGCCAAAAAAAGAAAGGAAGATTCCCTCTCTATTAATCTGGGCAACGAAGAAAATAATTCCTCTGAGATGGGCAAACCATCTACCCCCTAACAGAGAGATGTGGTTTAGAAACCTGAAGACAGTACTAACGAATGAATTAGCCTTAACCCTGTGCCCAAAATACAAAAACCAGCTAAACTTTACCATGAAAAAAATATCGGAAATATAATCCGCCTGCAGCCCACCTAAGGGATGTGAGGGAGAGGGGTTCACGAAGAGAAGATGAGTATAACATAACTCAGACCAATTAAACAATTTATGGGTATATCTATCAGTTTAACTGTAATGAAAAATTATATTCCACAAGGATGACCCAATATAAATGTATTTACTTGGGGAAATCTCCACTGGTATATGGATGAAATATTGGTCTGAGTGGAAAAAAAAAAAAGGAGTTGGAATGGATCTTTAACTTAGGCACTAGGGCACCCTTGGGCATTAACGAGGAGTTCTCCTTTGCTTCCTTTTTAGGACGCTGAGGGAGGTCAGGCACTTATTATGGACACACATAGTGCCACAGTACCATTCTCCCATTGGGTCATTCATGTTAGTCCTCATAAAGGACAACTGGGTTCATTGCATAAGTAAATAAGTTTACAATCATACTATTTAGATCAAGCTCGTGTTTGGGTCCCCTGTTCCTGTGTACATATATACATGTCTGTTCCCTGCTCCTGTATACATACACGTCTGTTCACTGCTATGTCCTTATATCCTTTAGATCACAGTAAGTGAGTGACCCTGCTGTCTTCTACCATGTAATTTTTGGACCGTATTAAATGAAGAGGGGCTGCCTTGAAGATAATAATAACAAAAATCGGATCGTATCGCCCAAGACTTTTGGACGACTTGGATCGTGTCGCTTAAGATCTTGGACCCCCCAGACCATTCAGAACAGAAGAGGAGACATGAACACACCAGAAGTCTCCCCTCTTCCCCTTTTCTGTTTTGGCTATCTCGTTTGATACGGCCACTGGACCGTATGTATGGTGAATTGGGAAATTGGAATTCCAATGCACCATATCCTTTTGCTCCTATCTGGGCTTATGTGTTAGGTGTTATGACCTGTTTTTGCACTGGCAATATGCACTTGGACACTGAAAGATGCAGTAAGTGCATCAGTAATATACAATTTACAATCGGTCTGATTAAATTGTTAAAGTTCAATAATAGTTTAATTTAATTTAATTTAGTATATAGAATAAGGAATTTGGACAAAAATACACTTTATATAGTACATTTCGTCCTCATGTATATGTATAGATTCTCCCCCTTTCCCCCATCGTAGATCTCAAGTGGACTTTATACAAAGCTACAATTCCACTTTAAAAGACTGCCCAAGCATTTTGTTCTCATAGATGGCTAAGGATATTTTGTTGCAAAAGAGTCTTTATAAGATGTATAATACTTAAAGAAATTATGTTGAGATTAGCCTTATGTAACTAAGTGTAAGCTTTATGTGTAATTATGTGTTTAAATAGCTACCTTCTCCCCCCCTTTTTTGCTCTCCTTCCCCCCTCCCGCCGCCTCCGCTCACAGAGCGGCACTGTTATCTTAAACTTTCCTGTTGCCATGGCGTCGGCGCCTGGCCCTTCGTTCTGCGCATGCACGTCTGCGCTGCGAGGATCGAGGGGCCCGGCGCGATGCGCACGCACACCTCGACCCGGACCACAGCTGTCGTGGCGCTGGCGCCTGGCCCCCCGTTCTGCGCATGCGCGAGGATCGAGGGGCCCGGCGCGGTGCACGCGCACATTCTCAATCTGGATAGATGCGCACTGGCTGTCAATGACAGTCCAGCGCGTCTTACAAATGCGGCTCCCTGACACACATATATACTTCGCCACAGTGTTTAGGGATACAGTGCCCCTCCTTGATATAGCAGAGATCACGTACTTCTATTATGGCTGTTACACCCAGCTCAGTGTCCCCATGTCCTGGCGGAAGTGCACAGTGCTGGACACTCATGTGATCCAGTTCACTGACTTCCGCCCTCACTTGAACCCATACTTTGGCGTTTTTTTGGAGTTTCCTCTTCCTGGAGGGTGTGGGAACAGCAATAAGGGGGGTATTTAATCAGGGGTAGGTAGCACCAGGCCACACTCTGATGAAGTGGCTTAAGTGGTTGCCACGCAACGCGTCAGTGCTGGCACCGTGAGGGTGGGTGGACTTGGACCACATGATACGGTAATGTACATTGTTTTGAACTTTTGTAATTTGTATATACTTGGCTCATTAGAGCGTGCACATTTTGGATCATTGCCTTAATAGGATCATTGCTCCAACAGTATTGAGATTTATGCCCGGGATTCTACCACCTTCTCTTCATTCCTTTCACATTTATTAGCACTCAGCACTTTAGCACCTATTGGTGCACATATACCTATTATTAGGACATCTGAGTCCCTCTTTTTTGTCTTGCTTGCGCATTTATCCTTTTACTCATTAATCTTTCACTTCTATCTTATTTTTGCACTTTTTGCACGAGTTTTGCACCTTTTTGCACAGCACTATAGCACTTTCAGAAGGGGAGATCCAGAGGCATTAACCAGTACATTGATGTAGTTGTTAGTATATGTATTGTAGTCTTATTTTAGTCCTTTTGGAATATTCCCTTTCAGTGTACCTGATTCTATTAATATATGTTTTGTGACAGTCCAACCCACAGTCCACCATACCCCACGGATGTGGTTTTAATTATGTGTTTTTAAATATGTTTTTCCTTTTTGGCTTATAATAAAATATTAATTTTTGAAATTATCTGAATATATTCTGTAGAGCGGCCTATCTGCACAGATAATTGGGGGGCTCTGGTAAGCTTGACTGGTTGCTCACCATCTGTTTTTCTAAGATATAATTGACCCTGAGGGGTTGGCCCACCCCTGGCCAGCATCCAGAACCATATACTAAGATTATAGGCAGTGCGGGAACATCCCTTGTTGCACGAGATACAGTACATACTGAGAATGAGGGATGAAAGACACGTGTTTTGTGTTGTAACCACTGCTTAATTCCCCACCTACCTAGCACAACTTTGATTAGAATTCTGGTGGTTAGAACTTATATTTAGCAAGGCATCATGATTCAGTCAGCATCATGAATCAGCTGTCATGTAATCCCAATCAAATGAGACGCCAGACCCACCAACATCTCCTTTAGCTAGGCAATGGGGGCGCCACTGGATCTGTAGCTCTGGAGGCGATGCTGCAGGCAGAGGTCACATGAAGAAGCACTTCCTCTAACCGATGTTAACGGTTGTCAAGCAATGCTACCGCCCACTGCAGCATCGAGTAACCACCTGTGACAGTATGTTTGCTTTTCCCTAAAATATATTATTTATAGATATTTAGATTACCAAATAATTTCCTGTTAAAAGTGAACTAATAAAACAGTGTGAGGCATAGCCCTAAGAAAGGAGGAGTAATAGTTTGTTCCCTTATTAACTTGTAATTCAGATGAGGCATAAGAATGGATACATTATAGATGCTATGACGAAACAGAGAGTTTAGTTTGACAGTTTTTTAAGCTAAACTCCAAGCACAACCACTCTTGCTGCAATGCAGATTGTTGCCTTGAGTCAGTGAGAGTTGGAAAAAAACTTTGTTGGTAGATAAGAATGAAAAAAGCAAGAGAATTTCACCGCTGAATCACAAGCTAGGAGAATGCAATTAATGGCTTTTTCTTCTTTTTACACCGTAATAAAGAGTGCAATTGCCTTTCATTGCTGGTGATTCAGCAACTGCGAAATATGCATGTTTTTTTCACTGCCTAAAGTATTTTTTCAACTCTTGGTGAAAGGTTCTGCACAAGGTTGAAATGGTGTCCTGAAAAATTTTAACCTCAATTCATGTGCATGTGCGTGACTATGGTGACAGGGAATACACTCAGAAATGGAGAATAGAGATTTGCCTAAAACACAGAAGCTGGAGAACTGAAATCATAATTGAGAAACAGTAAAGAAAAGGGATAAATATTTAGGTGTCATTTATTTATAAGTGCTTTCTCCTTATTTTTAGGTGTCGTGTTTTATTGGGGATATCCTGATTCCAGGTCACCTCCAGTGTTTTCCCGAATGTTTATTCCCAGATGTTCTTTTTACCCCTCCCTCCCTGTCCTGTTTTGCTTATTAGTGCTTCACAATTGTGCTACTGTTTTTTTTCTCTTAACTTTTGGGGCCCAATGTCCACCTTTTTGGTGTTTTTAACATTAAGCGTTATGAGATTTGTTAACTTTGACTAATTTTAACCATTTTTTCTTCACAAGGGAAAAATTACTTAAAAAACATGTGGCTGACACTTTCATTGCTAAAAAAACATGCTGGATGCTGCCAGCATGTGTTTTAGGAATTAAATAAGCCTTTTAGTCAGTGAAGTCGGCAGTTTAATCCAGATTTTTGCTGGGGAAAAATCACTCTTGAAATTTACACATTTGTGTCCGCTTTTCTGCCCTCTAAATACCCCATAAATCAGTCACCAATTTGCGTTTGCGGAAAATTACAGGCCCAAGTTTCCGCATTGGCACACACTCTGGCACAAATTTCTGCCTTAAAAAATGTGCTTAAAATTTAGATGACCGTGAATCAGGGGGAAGCCCGTGCGCAACTTGGTTCTCAAAAAAAGTGCGCAAATGCACAGGCGCATGACCATGAATCAAGCCTATAGTGTTCCAGCATGACCAGAAGCATATGTCGAGATTGGAGAAGAAACGATTGGATGACCATGAAGTAGAGGTTCTTGATTGGCGCCACAGTCCCTAGACCTCAATTGAAATCTTCATGGTAATTGAAGAAAAATCTGTATTCATACCCAAGTGAGTAGATCAGTTTGAACCAACATTGGAAATGTGTAGAAGAAACCTAGAAACAGATTTCGGATGAGAGTGGACCCGAGAGCAGGTGTAAAATGATTAAGGCAGTGTTGAGAAGAAGAAGAAAAATTAAAATGTAGAATTTTTAGAGTAAAACTGCAGTTTCATGACAGGAGTCTGAATAATTAATCATATGCTAAATAGTTGCAAGTCCAAATAATGTATGGGATAGCCAAGCTGTAGTGGATGGTGAGATATGGAGCCTGAAATTCAAAAGGTCAAAACATTGTTACCCCTTCTTGTCAGTGTAATTTTAAAAACTAATGAAACTGGCCTGGGCAAAAAGCATTGTACCCATAAAAAATATTGAAAATAACTAAATCATAAGGACATGTTAAATTAAGTTGTATCCTGTAATTAGCACCACTGGTGTCCTAAAACTTGTGTTCAGTCAGTCTGCCTATTTAAAGGGTAAAAAGTAGTCACTGCGCTGTTTGGCATCATGGTGTGTTCCACAGTGAACACAAAAAAAAGGAGATGGTTGTCCCAGAAGATTAAAAAGAACATGTTAAATATAAAGGCAATAAGAAGAATGCAGACATAAAAAAGTGTCATGGTATTAAAAAAAATTAGATATGAAGACAATGAAAAGTGTAAAAAGGAGTACAAAGTTCTTTACTTTTCTCTGTAAAAGTGCAGTTGGCTTTTTTCTCATGAAGTGAACTTTTTACTACCATGAGTTTTCTTCAAATCTTGATTAATCAAGGCTATGCTGTGCATGTTTTATTTATTGAATGACATACGGAGATGTACCTTTTAATATCAGATTAATTAAAGCTACATTTTATAGGAATTGCCTGAGTGCTGGAAAACTTTACTTTGCTGATAATTGCTGATATTCAAGCTTTTAGCAGGCATTCCAGGCCTCGGAAATTCCCTACATACCATAGTCATTGGGCCCAGCTGCTGGAATACCAGATTCAGGTTAGTGGTCCCCGCATGTAGCCCCGAGGTCATCAAACTACCAAGAATTGATGGCAGTAAAACGAGTATAGGGGGAGGGGTGTGGTACTGGTTAAGGTATTTTCACCCCTATGGCCTGGCTTATGTGGTATTTGTGTTTAAAGTATTGGGGTCTTACTCCCGATCATGTACAAATAAAGGGAGAGGTTTTACCTTATGCCCGGAAGGGGGAAAAACCTATTAGGGGAGTTTTTGTATGACCCTAGTAGCACATCCCTTTCCTTCATGTGACGTTAATTATATACAAATTCTGTTCCATACATACATAACAAGTAATGGTAAACAGAAGAACACAATTATTCAGTTTACAAATAGGTTTTACACACACACACACACACAGATTTCTGTGTAATTTATTGATCCTCTGATCGACAGTTTGTAGCAAACAGTTTGTAGCAAGCGATTGACAGTTTGTAGCAAACAGATTGTAGCAAGTGAGGTATTTCAAGGAAGGCTTTTATACAGACGCGTTTCGCGAAAGGCCATAGGTTTTACACACACACAGATTTCTGTGTAATTTATTGATCCTCTGATCGACAGTTTGTAGCAAACAGTTTGTAGCAAGCGATTGACAGTTTGTAGCAAACAGATTGTAGCAAGTGAGGTATTTCAAGGAAGGCTTTTATACAGACGCGTTTCGCGAAAGGCCACTTCATCTTAGCATAGCTACAGAAAAAGGTAGTAAATAATTTGCTTGGGGAGGTTTACACATGTAAATGCATACATTAAATTACATAGAGAGAATAAAATTAATAAGAAATACCTTTTGCATTTAGTTTATGTCAGGAGTGTGTTGCCTTGTAGAAGGTAATAGGGAGACTGTTTGCCACCTGGTAAGGAATGTAAATATATATATAAAATATATATAATTTATATGGTATAGTTATGTTTGACCCGCATATTAGTTGCTATATATACTGTGCTTGGCAGGGAAAATATATCAATACATTGGTAATTGGTAATTGTGCCTTTGAGAGAAAGAAGTTAGGTAAGTATATAGTTCACCAAAATTGTTGGTGAAAGACTGGATACTGGTACTAACTCAGCTGGACTTTGACAGGAGACTAGGTGCTCATTCCGGCTGTGGACGGGAGGTGTTGTCAAGCTTGGAGTGCTGTGTTCACCGGTTAGACACGTTTATATAGAAGAGTATGCATGACATCACTGGGGGCCAAGATGCCAGGTAAGGAGTCTATTGGCTCCTCAGTCTGGTCAGCTGCTCCCCATTTGGCCAATGGGAGCAGGGGAGAAGGAGGAAGCAGACCGGCCTGCTTGTGCCGAGTCTGACGTGTTTCCTCCTCCTTTTGCGACCCCACTAGTACCTGATGTTATCTACGGATGCCACCATTTTTTGTTATCTATGAGATAACTGGCGGACGATCCGTTTATATAGGAGTGTATGCATGACATCACTGGGGATCGAGATGCCAGGTGAGGAGTCTATTGGCTCCTCAGTCTGGTCAGCTGCTCTCCATTTTGCCAATGGGAGCAGGGGAGGAGGAGGAGGAGGAAGCAGACCGGCCGCTTGTGTCGAGTCTGACGTATTTCCTCTTTCTTTTGCGACCCCCACTAGTACCTGACGTTATGTACGGGTCCCGCCATTTTTTGTTATCTATGAGATAACCGGTGGACACCATTTTTTTGGGTAGTAACTGGAGTAGCCGTGTAATGGCGGTGCCATTTTGATGGTTGTTTTAGATACTTTTCCATACTCCCGCCATACCTCATGCACAGAGATCCTTGTAATTTAGAACCTTTGTAGCTTGGTGATGTCCTCATTGAGGTTCTGGTACTTGGGGCCAGCGTCAACTGTACCACCTTTCTGGCTCTTTGTTCTGTAGTCCCTGATCTTATCCACAAACAGTTTCTGGATGGGGTCAAGCTCCTTGGTTTTGTTGAAAGCGATGGCTGTCAGTCCGATGTTTCTCCACAGATGGACAGAGATGTTGGAGCGGAAGATGGAGGAGAAGTGGAAGAGCTGCTGGAGAACCATGATTTCACACGAGCCTTACCTCTCCCGGGACACAACAGCCACTCGGTCACCTTGCTTTCCTGTATAAATAGTTTTATATGTTGTGGTTGTAATAATGGGGCAAGTATAGGAAAGTGTGCTTCACATGGTATCGGATTGGGATAATTGCTTGTGATGAGGGTGAATTATGGGGGGCTACCATGGTGCTGCAGCTATTTTTGTTATTGGAATCCGACAAATGGGAACATGTCCTGATGTAGTGGTGATTTTAGATTTTAATAAAGATTTTATATTTGTTTTAAAGTGGTTATTTTTGGGGGGAATGCAACAAAGCTGCATGTTTCATTCAATCCTGGGGGTAGGGTTGATTTGAACTTGGTTATCTATTTTGTTTCTAATTGCAACGTTTTTTGTATGATGTCTCCTCCTCTGGGATGTGGATGAATTCTGTCGAGTACCAGGAAGGTGATCCCATTTGGGATGCCTCCGTGATATGCTGTGAAATGTCTTCCGACAGAGGTTGTTATGTTCTTGTTTTTTATGTCCCGAATATGCTCATAGATCCTATTCTTAAGTTTTCAGTTTGTTTTCTCAATAGAAAATCTTGGGTATGTGCACTGTAGGAGATAGATTAAGTCGAATTACAGTTTACAAAATGTTCTAATTTCATCTCTTCGCCTGATGGGAGTTTTACTGTTTTTTCTTGTTTAATATACTGGCATGAGGTGCAACCCTCACACCAATATGTTCCCTTTATTTTGCAACATGTTCCTGTTGGTGTTTGTGAATAGTGTATGCGTATTATGTGGTGTTTTATTGAGTGGAACTTTCTGAAGATTAGTTTTGGTTCTTCTGGGATGAGATCTCAAATGTCCTGGGTCTTGTTTGATGATATGCCAGTGGTTTGTTAGAATTTGTCTTATTTCTTTGTGTTGTTGGTTGTATGTGAGTATGAGTGTTGGGTGTTCAGAGCTGTGTTTGTTTTCTTGTTATTTAAGTTTGTGTGTTCAGCATAGTTGCTCTACTTTTTGTTTTGGTTTTGTTGAATGCTGCTTTTAGAGTCTTTTTATGATACCCTCTTGCCAGGAGCCTTGTTTGTATTTCCTTCGCAGTGATCTTAAAGTTGTCTTCGGATGTGCAATTTCTTTTGGCTCTCAGGTATTCTTCATAGGGTAAGCTCCTTTTATAGCTGGAGGGGTGGGAACTTGTAGCTCTTAGGATATTATTAGCAGCTGTCGGTTTTCTGTAAAAATTCGTACTTATTGATCCGTTCTCCTCTAGATATATCTTGAGATCCAGAAAGGAGACCTCCTTAGTGTTGTATTCTAGAGTACATTTCAGGTTGAGCTTGGGGATATATTGAGGATATTCACAAACGTTAATAGCGTGTCTTAATCACCTTCCCATATAAATAGTATGTCGTCAATCTATCTCAGCCAAGCTAATATGTGCTGGGTGTATCCTGGTAATTCTTCATTGTCCCAGATTGATTTCTCCCATCGACCCAGATAGAGGTTGGCGTAGGAGGGGCACACATAGTCCCCATTGCTGTGCCTTGTGTTTGGTGGAACAGTTGTCAGCAGAAGAGAAAAGAGTTGTGCGTTGGGATGACATTTAGTAGCTCTAGGATAAAGCAGTTGTGTTCATGTTCAGGATCTCTAGTTCATCTAGAAAGTGTTTGGTTGCTAGTAGTCCCTTTCTGTGCAGAATGCTGGAGTACAGCGCTTCAACATCAAATGTTACCAGGAGGCTCCTGCTTGGCACCGTGATGTTTTGAAGTATTTGTAGAAGGTGGGGAGTATCTTTCACGCATGAGGATAGGGCCTGGACGAAAGGTTGTAAATGTAAATGTACGCCGACATATTCGCTTGCCTTGCTTGTAAGGGAGCCCATTCCTGAGACAATTGGGCGGCCCGGGGGGTGGGTAAAAGATTTGTGTACCTTGGGTAAGGCATAGAAAGTTTATGTGATTGGTTTCTCCACTTTTAAGTATTGCCATGTGAACTTGGTGATCACTTTATGTCCATATGCTCTGTCTATTATAGAATTGTATTCGCTTTCATCTGCTCGTAGCTTTGTCATTGGTACTTTGCGGAACCATTCCTGGTTATTGAGGATTCTGTAGCACATCAGTTCGTACTGGGAACTTGACAGTTAAACTGAATTCTAGCTTCAAAATCTCCAAACCTTGTTTTGTAATCAGATGCTGTAAATAAATTAATGCTCATGTAATATTACAATGCAAATTTCTAAATTACAAGGATCCCTGTGCATGAGGTATGGCAGGAGTATGGAACCGCATCTAAAACAACCATCAAAATGGCGCTGACATTACACGGCGACCCCAGTTGCTACCCCAAAAAATGTTGTCTGCTAGTTATCTCATAGATAACCCAAAAAATGGCTGCGCCCGTACATAACGACAGGTACTAGTGGGAACCGCAAAAGGAAGAGGAAACACATCAGACTCGGCCAGTCTGTTTCCTCCTCCTCCCCTGCTCCCATTGGCCAAATGGGGGGCAGCTGACCAGACTGAGGAGCCAATAGACTCCTCACCTGGCATCTCGGCCCCCAGTGATGTCACGCATACACTCCTATATAAACGCGCCGACCGGCGCACAGTGAACACAGCACTCCAGGCATGACAACACCTCCCATCCACAGCCGGGAAGAGCGCCTAGTCTCCTGTCAAAGTCCAACTGAGTAAGTACAAGTATCCACTCTGCCACCAACTATTTTGGCGAACTATATACTTACCTAACTTCTTTCTCTCAAAGGCACAATAACCAATGTATTGTAATCAGATGCTGTAGATAAATTAATGCTCATCTAATTTTACAATGCAATTTTCTAAATTACAAGGATCCCTGTGCATGAGGTATGGCAGGAGTATGGAATTGCATCTAAAACAACCATCAAAATGGCGCCGACATTACACGCGACTCCAGTTACTACCCAAAAAAATGGTGTCCGCCGGTTATCTCATAGATAACCCAAAAAATGGCGGCACCCGTACATAATGACAGGTACTAGTGGGAACCGCAAAAGGAAGAGGAGACACGTCAGCCTCGGCACAAGCGGCCAGTCTGTTTCCTCCTCCCCTGCTCCCATTGGCCAAATGGCCAATAGACTCCTCACCTGGCATCTCGGCCCCCAGTGATGTCATGCATACACTCCTATATAAACGTGCCGACCGACGCACAGTGAACACAGCACTCCAGCCGTGACAACATCACCCTTCCACAGCCGGGAAGAGCACCTAATCTCCTGTCAAAGTCCAGCTGAGTAAGTACAAGTATCCACTCTCCCACCAACGATTTTGGCGACCTATATACTTACCTAACTTCTTTCTCTCAAAGGCACAATTACCAATGTATTGATATATCTTCCCTGCCAAACACAGTATATAAAGCAATTGAGGTAATCTAATATGCGGGTCAAACATAACTATACCATATAAATTATATATATTTTATATATATATATATATATTTACATTGCTTACCAGGTGGCAAACGGTCTCCCTATTACCTTCTACAAGGCAACACACTCCTGCCATAAACTAAATGCACAAGGTATTTATTATTCATTTTATTCTCTCTATTTAATTTAATGTATGCATTTATGTGTGAACCTCCTCAAGCAAATTATTTACTACCTTTTTATGTAATTATGCTATAGAATTATATGGCAATATGAACTGATGAAGCGGCCTCCCGCGAAACGCGAAACGCGTTTGTATAAAAGCCTTCCTTGAAATACCTCACTAGCTACAAACTGTTTGCTACAAACTGTCAATTGCTTGCTACAAACTGTCAATCAGAGGATCGAGAAATCTGTGTGTTTTAAAACTCATTTGTACACTGAATAATTGTGTTCTACACACTGTTCTGTTTATCCATTACTTGTTATGTATGTATGAAATAGAATTTTTTTTTTTGAATTGAAAGTTTTTATTAAGGATGACACGAATCACAGGCCAACATCAACAGAAACAATCATAGAGGCATCAGATGTGAGCATGAAATTATACGACAACTTAGTTATTAACTATTGATAGCCCAGAACAACATCACATGATGTATAATAAAGCTTTTCCGGACATAGGCTGCGTCCTGTCTCTCCTTATAATGTTTTTAAAGAATAATAACACATGCACGAACTAAAGACAAAAACGGGGACACACCTGTGGTGCGCCAGAGAAGACCAGGAAGAATGGGAGGAGGAAGGGAAGAAAGGAAGGGGAAGGGACTAAAGGTAAGAAGAGGGGGGGGGGTCCCCCACATCCGCCCCCAGGGTCACTCCTGGAGGAATTTAAGGTAATCCGCAGATAACGTGAACTGTGCCCAGGAACGCCAGGTCTCCCAATGCCTCCCACCGTCGTCCCTGAGAGAAGCCGTGAGCTCCTCCATCCTGCAAATGTCTCCAACCCGTGACAGCCACATAGCCGTAGAGGGTGGATCCGACGATTTCCAGCACGTGGGGATACAAGTCTTAGCAGCGAGCAGAAGAGGGGCCAGGAGAGATTTCCCCCTAACCCGCATGGAGGCGGGCACAAGGTTCAAGAGATAACTAGCCGGGTCAACCCCCAGGTCGATACCTGTGAGGTGCTCCACAATCACCCTCACGTTGGTCCAGAATCTCGACAGCTTAGGGCATTCCCAAAATATATGGGTCATAGTACCCCTATCCTGTGAGCACCTCCAGCACAGGGGGGAGGCAGAGGGAAACATCTTCTCCAATTTAGATGGAGTCAGGTACCACCTGGAGAGGATTTTGTAGGAAGCTTCTTGGTATCGATTAGATATGGAGGATTTGTGGGTAAGCTTAAACATCGCTAGCCTCTCTTCGGACGAAAAATTCCGTCCGAGTTCCCTCTCCCACCCCACCACGAAGGACGGAACAAAGGAGTCAGGGGGATTCACCAGCAACGCATATGTGCAGGACAGGGTACCCTTAATATGACCCAGCCCCGTGCAGACTTTCTCGAATGGGGTTAAAGCTCTAGCTACCTGGGATGAACGGGAGATAGATTTTTGATAGTGGGAGAGTTGGAGAGCCTGCCACTCATTGAGGGGCCGCAAAGACAGCCTCTCGGCCAGCTCCCCCAACCCGTGCCACTCCCCTCCCACACTCAAATGATGGATTCTAAAGCAGTTTCGTTTTGCCCAGGCCTGGAAGGGGGCGTCAGACTCACCGGGAAGTCAGGGTGACCAATCACCGGAGTCAGGGGCGAGAGGGGCGGGGAAATATCTAACCTCGAGAAGAACCTCGCCGCTACCCCCCTGGTTGGGCCTATCGTCGGGTGCTTGTTCAGCGCGGGGAAGTAATTGGCAGGGATCCACTGGAGACCCGCAAGGACCGTAGGGGACTTGTCCTGTTCAATCAAGGTCCACTGCTTACAGCCCGCGTGCCTACACCAGTCAATGATACGGACCAGGTGGGTCGCTGCATGATAGTCTCCAGTCCGGGAGACCGATGCCCCCTGCCCCCTTAGGAAGAGTCAGCAGGGAGGCCGCCAGACGGTGTGGTTTCCCCGCCCAAACAAACCTGGCACACAAGCCCGAGAGCTTCTTGAAGAATGACCGCGGGACCTCCACCGGAAGGGCCTGGAACAAATACAATACTCTGGGCAGGATATTCATTTTTATTACATTCACTCTGCCGAACCAGGTGAGGGTTCCCCGGGACCATCTCTGCAGGTCACTCTCCACCCTCTTCAACAGCGGGGGAAAGTTAGAGCCATAAATTTTCTGGGGATGTGTTGGGATTTGTGTGCCCAAGTACGTTATAGCCTCTCTCTCCCATGAAAAGGGGAAGTTCACCATAATGCGTTCTAATCGTTTGGGTGGGACATTGATATTAAGGGCCGAGGATTTATGGTGGTTTATTTTGTAATTTGATAGTGTTTGGTATGTTTTAAGTTCAGCTAGAAGGACTGGGAGGGTCGTCTCAGGTTTTGTTAGGAAAAAAAATTAGGTCGTCCGCATAAGCTGCGACCTTGTGCTCTACCCGCCCAGCGCGGATACCCGCAATATCAGGGTTGTTTCTGACGGTGCGGAGGAACGGTTCCAGGGACAGAATGAAAATCAAAGGGGAGAGGGGGCAGCCCTGCCTCGTACCGTTGGCCAGGGCGAAGGAACCGGAGAGAAGGCCGTTTACTCTGACCGAAGCAGAGGGGGCTGTATAAGAGGCTGATATCCACCAAAACATATTATCCCCCAAGCCAATGTGTCTGAGAACTGCAAATATGAAGTCCCAGCTGACCCTATCGAATGCCTTTTCGGCATCTGTCGAGAGGAGGATTGAAGCTATTTTGTTTGAATGGGCCCAATGTATTAGGTCGATTACCCTTGTGGTATTATCCCTGCCCTCCCTTGATGGGACGAAGCCAACCTGATCCCAGTGAATTAAAGAAGGGATAAATGGAGCCAGTCTGTCTGCGATTATTTTGTTAAAGATTTTAAGGTCGCAATTTAATAGGGATATGGGTCTGTAACTGCCACACTGTGTCGGGTCTTTGCCCTCCTTAGGTATTACAGTTATGCTAGCCCTGAGAGTGTCTTTGGGTGGAGCCAGCCCATCCTTAAGGGAATTGAAGGCGGCAACAAAGTGGGGACCAAGAGACCCCGCAAATCCTTTGTAGTAGCTCAGGCCGAAGCCACCGGGGCCGGGTGCCCTTCCTGGCTTTGTGTTTTTAATGGCTTTCAAGAACTCGTCGGGCTCAATCTCCCTATCGAGCGAGTCTATCATCTCCCAGTTCAGTCTGGGGAGGCCCGACCCCTGGATGTATGCGGCTATTTTGTCCCGACGGTCAGCGGTCCGGGTCTGGGGGAGGTTGTATAGGGCCTCGTAGTAGTCCCTAAAGGAATTGGCTATGTCTGCCGTCAAGCATTTCCTGTTCCCCCCCGCGTCGTGGATGAGTGGGATGAAGTTCTTGCCTCGCTGAGCTCTGAGGGATCTGGCCAACGCCCTACCGCATTTGTTGCCAAATTCGTAGAAAAATCGACGGCATCTAACCGCCATACCCCTTGCCTCCCCAAAGCAGATGTCCCTGAGGGAGTCCCATAGGCTTGTCAACTTGGCTCCCACCTCTCTCGACTGGGTTTGTTTGTGGAGGGCTTCCAATCTGACAATTTCTTGGGTTACCTTGACAATTTGTTCCTTTTTCTCCTTTTTCAGTCGGGCACCGTGCTTAATAAGCACACCTCTGATTACGCATTTGTGGGCCTCCCACACGGACATCCGTGAGACCTCTCCATTGCCATTCAGATCAAAATACTCCCCCAAGGCCCTCTGGACGTCCTCCCTGACCATGGCGTCCTGTAGCAGCGAATCATTCAGCCGCCACTGGCCCCGAAAGAGGGGAACATCCGGGATGGACAGGGTAAGAATGATCGGAGCATGGTCCGAGAGAGTAATGTGTCCGATATCAGTGGTCACTATGAGGTGCAAAAACTGGTGGGGGACCAGGAACCAGTCTATGCGGGAATATGAGTTGTGTGGACTGGAGAAAAATGTGTAGTCTCTACCTCTCGGGTTAAGGGTCCGCCAAACATCCATCAACTGATTATTGAGTAGCAGCTGCTTAACTTTTTTGAGAGTTGAGAAAGGGACATGGGAGTACCCCTTGGACGTGTCCAGGGAAGGGTCTAAGGTCAGATTGAAATCCCCCCCCAATACCAGGATCCCCTCAGTGAAGTTGGCCAATTTGTCTAGGGTTGACTGTAAGAATTTATACTGGTTGTCATTAGGGCAGTTACAGGTTGCCAGGGTCACTTTCTGGGAAAAAAGTGTCCCCTTTACACAGAGGAATCTCCCTTCGGCGTCCTGTATAGAGTCAAGATGGGACCAGGGTAATGAACCGGCCACCAGAATCGCCACCCCCCGCGATTTTGAATCTGGGGAGAGACTGTGATACTGGGTCCTAAAGGTCTGATTGGTGAGGATGTGAGAGCGCCCCTTCTTCAGGTGGGTCTCCTGCAGGAAGGCAATATGAGAGTTCAGGCGTTTCAGATCCCTGAGGATGGAGGTTCTCTTAATTGGGGAGTTCAAGCCCTTGGCGTTGAGGGATGTGCACCTGACCGCAGACATAATGAGCACTAGAGTGCAGGTTTACGCAGCATCAGTGGAGAAGCACCGTGCAGCGAGCCACCCACGAGGCGGGGGAGTCACCACTGGGGGAGGAGGGGGGGAGGAGCAGGGAGACACACAACGGGGTGAAAAGAGGGGTAGGAAGCCCAAGAATGGGGCCAAAGGGCGGAAGAAAGGACAGACAGACAAGCAAAACGTAAGAGAGCAACAACTGAAAATACAAAACAGGTATGAACGAATATATCGTACCTACTAAGCGGAAAGAAGGACTTTCCTAAGAAAAAACAAGGTGCCCCCCTCCCCCGTACGTGGCCGGAGGAAAGGGAGACCCAACCTATTGTGGGAACGAGGTGGAGCAGAGGGGAAGCAGAGCCCCCTCCGGCCCACCGCAACCCCCGGTCAGTCGGCTCCACCACAACCGCTACGTTGCCGTAGAGAACTATAGTGTGGGGGGGCTACCCCCCACCAACCCACGGTAAGCAAAAAAGAGCACAACGAGGCCAACCCGAGGTCCCCCGCGCTCCAGCCTCCACCACTCAAGAAAAAACAGTGGATCTATCGCGAACTCCCGAGGTAAAAAAGGCAGGGGGTCCCAGACAGGACCCCGCCCAACGGAGCATTCCCAGGCAGGTCGAGCGCGGAAGACCGCCGCGGAACGGCCCACACAGCGGTCATAAACCAAGCCAGGCAGGGCAAAGAGAGGCGGTTCACTTGTGTACAAGAAAAAGTCA
This sequence comes from Gastrophryne carolinensis, assembly GCA_027917425.1. Taxonomy (NCBI): domain Eukaryota; kingdom Metazoa; phylum Chordata; class Amphibia; order Anura; family Microhylidae; genus Gastrophryne; species Gastrophryne carolinensis. Next base: position 251,983,063 of record CM051236.1, on the reverse strand, counting down.
ATTTAAAGGATCTCAAGTGTCCGCCCCAGGGGGCATGTTTCCTAGATTTCATTATCCATGTGCCGGCGAGTATCCCCCCTCCTTCCGCCTCTCATTCTATTGGGAGTGGCAGCCTCCCTGGCCCTGCGGGGCCCCGTCTGTTGCCATCTTCTGGGTTGCTGGGAAGTCGGGAGAGGCGGCAAGTCCAGCCAATTAGGGACCTCAATAGGCCCCGAGTCCAGGAAGGCAAAAAGTTCAGGGAGATCCACCGGGGACCTCAGTGCAAAGACTTGTTGGTTCCTGCGCACCAGGAGATGGAAGGGGTACCCCCAGCGGTAGGACGCTCCACAGTCCCGTATCTTTCCCAAAAGAGGTCTGAGCAGGCGCCTCATCTGGAGGGACCTCCTGGAAACATCAGGAAATATCTGGATCTCAGCCCCGTCAAAACAGAGCCGACCTTTCTCCCAGGCCTTCTTGATGATCTCCTCCTTGACGGAGAAATAGTGGAGTCGGCAGACCACGTCCCGCGGGCGACTGGGATTAGTCGGTTTGGGGCCCAGGGCCCTATGGATACGGTCCATCATAATCTCGGAATCAGGCGGACGGTCAAGGATGTCGTTGAAGATGCCCGCTACTGTATGGTGGAGTTGGTCCGGGCCTGTTGCCTCAGGAAGGCCCCGGACTCGGATGTTGTTCCGGCGGCTCCTATTTTCAAGATCGTCGAGGTGCAAGACAGTCGCTTGTGCGATGGATTGCTGGTGTGCCATGGTTTTCTCTAGGGCCTCTATTCTCTGAAGGGCCGAGCCGTGTGCATGTTCCAGCCCGGACATCTTAGTATCGAGGGTCTCCACTGAGTTTTGCAGAACGGAGATTTCCTTCTTGAACGAATTTTCAACTCTTGTGATGAAGGCTTCCAGGTCCGCTTTAGAGGGGAGGGCTTTGATTTCGGCTCTGATATCCGCCAGAACCGAGTTGTTATATTCGTTTGAAAAAGAATTTGTATATAATTAACGTCACATGAACGAAAGGGATGTGCTTCTAGGGTCATACAAAAACTCCCCTGATAGGTTTTTCCCCCTTCCGGGCACAAGGTAAAACCTCTCCCCTTTATAGGCAGTAAAACTAGCACTGGAATATTTTCTTTCAGCAAGAAGCCCTGCAAGGACATGCACATACGTTTAGACAATACTTCCACAGTGGCATATTTTAACCATCAAGGGGGGACAGGTCACCATCCCTGATGGACCTTGCAGACTTAATTCTTTCCCACTTACCCAGGATCAGGTTTCGTCAATTTCTGCAATTCATTTAAAAGGAACCTTAAACAGAATTGCGGATTTCCTAAGCAAGGCGGAGGTTCAACAGACAGAGTGGTATTTAAACCAAGAGGTCTTCCTCTATGTGGTATCTTGGTAGGGACAAGTGAGGGTAATAGTGCACTGGCAGTGGATACCTTAGCCCAACCATGAAACTTTCAGCTGGCTTATGCCTTTCCTCCCCTCAGACTCCTTCCCCAGATAGTCAGAAAAAGTGCAAGAGAAAGGGCCAACATTCTACTGATAGCACCCTTCTGGCCAAAAATATCCTGGCTCGTCGAGCTGAACCTGGAAGCTCCCAAGGTTGCTTAATCTACTCCATCAGGGCCCTATTATCCATCTGAATCCAGACAGCCTTCAACTTTTAGCATGGATCTTGAAGGGACCTTCCTAGAGAAAAAATATTGTTCAGCCTGGGTGATTAGAACCTTGCTAGACAGTTGTAAGTTAGTAACCAGATGCATGCCAAAATTTGGAAATGCTACTCATCCTTTTGTGAAGCAAACAAATTGAAGAGGGATGCTATTCCTACGGTTCTGGAATGGAATTCCTATAAGAAGGATTTGAAAAAGGACTTGTGGTCAGTACATTGAACACCCAGACCTCAGCTATCTCAGTCCTTTTGCAGCTTTAGTGGAGACAAGATCAACTGATTAATAATTTTTTCAAGTCAGTCACGTGCAAGAAACCGGTTCATTTCAACGGCTTTCCAGCCTGGGATCTAACTGTGGTCCTAAAGGGGCTTTTAGAAGCTCAGTTTGAACCTTTGGGCGGAGTACCATAGAAGTGGTTGTCCCTAAAGTCTTGCTTTCTATTAGCAATTACTTCAGCTAGATGGTCAATGACCTACAGGCCCTTTCTATAAAGGAGCCCTATTGTGTAATATTACCAGATAAAGACATTTTGCGGCCGGACCTGTTATTTTTGCCAAAGATTGCTTCTTCTTTCAATGTCCCAGAAGATTGTGCTCCTGACACTGCCTTATAGTGCAGGAATACAAGATAATCTTACACTCCTGGACTAGATGGATCAAGCAAGCTATCGCCCAGGCCTACACATCCAGTGGTTTAGGACCACAAGTGTCTGCGCATTCGACAACCGCAATATCAGCCATTTGCGTGGAGAAGACGAGTGCTTCCATTGAGGAAATTTGAAGAACAGCAACCTGGTCTTCACCCCACACTTTTCCCAGGCACTATACACTTGATCTGCTCTCTGCCAAGCACCAGGTTTTTGGAAGGAAGGTCTTTAAAAGCAGTTTCCCACCCATGGGGTATTTCTTGCTTGTCCTCTCTAAGGGTCAAACTGAAGAACGAGGGGAGAAAATCCATTGTTCCATTGTTTCTTGCTCAAATACTGAATTGGAGGAGAAAGGGATGGGGCTTTTAACCTCTGTTCAGTTTGTGTTTTCTCCTAGAGGGAGTGGCCTTCAAGGTTCATCCTGAAGGACTCAGGAATTTTCTTTTAATGGTGAAAAATCAGTCCTTCGCCAAAATTGGTGTCATTTGGTTCTAGGAAGTATGAGGCTTTCAAGATACATTAGACACTTACTCTTCAATGTAATGTATGATCACAGCTGATTGTAGCTTAGCTTTTTTCCTGGTAGGGTCTGTCTCTCTCAAATTGTAAGATGCTTTGTCTTTATAAGATAACAGGCTGCATGGTAGGTAATAGGTAACTAGTAGATTTTCACTGTCATGCCCGGGCAACTCCAAAGTCACGCTCAGGTAACTCCAGCCCTCCAGCTTCACCTGTAGGAGCCCCCACTTGCCGGGACGCAGTACACGCCTGCCCGGGATCGGTTGCCCCCAGGACTTCAATGGCTCAAAGCATGGGAGCTTACTGGTTGGAGGTCTGGAGAACCAATAACGAAGAGCGGAATTAGAGCGAGTCCAATTGTTGGAGCAGGTTAAACTAGGAAGTCCAAAGACAGGCCAGAGGTCAACACCGGGTAAGCAGAGATTGCGACGGTTCAGTAGGATGAGGCAGCTTGAGGTTGGGGTACGAAGCAGGGGTCAAGGCTGGCAGCGGGCAGGATGGTCGTGGATGGCAAAGGTCGGCAACAGAGATAAATCAGAGAGAGTAGTCGGTTCAGGCAGGGGTCGGCAACGGAGATCAGGCAGATAATGGTCGGTTCAGGCAGGGGTCCGCAACGAAGATCAATCAGAGAATAATTCAGAAGACAAACAAGGTACAAGGCTCTATCACAGGCACCGAGCAACTGACGGGGTGAAGCCTTTATAGGATCCAGAAGTGAGTGCGTGATTGGTGCTTTCTACAAGTTACATAATCATTGGTTCAGAACAACAAAAGGGCATATAGCCAAAAAAACCCTCCTATGGGCTCATTGGCCCAAACCCAGAACTAGGGGCGTGATTCCCCCACACACCTCGGGCTCATTGGCCCTTTAACTGAGCCTCCGGCGGGCGCTCTGAGTGCAGCGCTGCCGGAGGGCATACAAATCACTTGCACACGGGAGCCGGGGATGCGGAGGAGAGGGAGGAGGGCGGCTGTGCTCGGCGCGGCCGCTGAACAGGGACTGCTGCGGCCGGCCACCCGGAGACAGCGCTGGAACGGGGCCCAGGTAAGTGAGTTATGACACTACCCCCCCCCCCTTCATGAGAGGCCTCCGGACCCTTACCAGGTTTCCCTGGATTGTCACGATGGAATTTTTTAATAAGAACTTTAGCGTGCACATCCTTCGCTGCAACCCAACATCTCTCAAATATTGCAACAAATTACGGATTTTTCGTGAGTCTAGAATCTTGTTAACTTCATATTCCGGTTCGTTATCAACTAGGATTGGTGACGGGGATGGAAGTGGTGTATTCTTAGCTAGTTTTTGCAGCGACACATGAAAAGAGTTTGGGATTCTCATGGTTTGAGGAAGTTGGACCTTAAAGGTTACATTGCTTAACTTCTGAGTAACAGGGAAAGGGCCAATAAACTTGGGTCCCAACTTACTGAAAAGTTGCCGGAGAGAAATGTTTTTAGTAGAGACCCAAACGAGGTCCCCAACCTGAAGTGCGGGTTCTCGAGACCTGCGGCGATCGGCGAATCTTTTGTATCCTAAAACAGTCTTTCAAAGTCTCTTGGACGCGGGCCCAGATGTTCTTCCGCTCTAGGAGCCACTCTTCCAATGCCGGTAAATCGGAAGGTGACCCTGAGAGAGAAGAACCTCTGGGATTTTTCCCAAAATTGCAACCGCAATACCCAACCGCGAACAGAAGTTATTCCAGAAACGCAAAGTAAATTGTACACCCCGATCAGAAATTATATTAGACTGTATGCCATGTATACGGAAAATATGTGAAATAAACAGTCGCGAAAGCTCAGGAGCCGACGAGAGTTTAGATAAAGGAATGAAAATGGCCATCTTACAAAAAACGGTCGACAACCACCCAAACAACAGTGTTCCCATGCGATTGTGGCAAATCAACTATGAAGTCCATAGAGATATGAGTCCATGGTTCTTTAGGAATCTCTAAAGGAACCAAACACCAACTAAGAGCCTTGTGTACCTCCAGTGGTTTAGGACCACAAGTGTCTGCGCATTCGACAAGTGCAATATCAGCCATTTGCGTGGAGAAGACGAGTGCTTCCATTGAGGAAATTTGAAGAACAGCAACCTGGTCTTCACCCCACACTTTTCCCAGGCACTATACACTTGATCTGCTCTCTGCCAAGCACCAGGTTTTTGGAAGGAAGGTCTTTAAAAGCAGTTTCCTACCCATGGGGTATTTCTTGCTTGTCCTCTCTAAGGGTCAAACTGAAGAACGAGGGGAGAAAATCCATTGTTCCATTGTTTCTTGCTCAAATACTGAATTGGAGGAGAAAGGGATGGGGCTTTTAACCTCTGTTCAGTTTGTGTTTTCTCCTAGAGGGAGTGGCCTTCAAGGTTCATCCTGAAGGACTCAGGAATTTTCTTTTAATGGTGAAAAATCAGTCCTTCGCCAAAATTGGTGTCATTTGGTTCTAGGAAGTATGAGGCTTTCAAGATACATTAGACACTTACTCTTCAATGTAATGTATGATCACAGCTGATTGTAGCTTAGCTTTTTTCCTGGTAGGGTCTGTCTCTCTCAAATTGTAAGATGCTTTGTCTTTATAAGATAACAGGCTGCATGGTAGGTAATAGGTAACTAGTAGATTTTCACTGTCATTCTGGGCTGGCTGTGTTGGGGAGAAATGTAGGACAGGTGGCTGGCTTCTGATTGGACTGGACTTGGATATGGACTTGGGGTTCTTGCCTGGGTGGCCACTGAACTAGCAGGCGTAGCTGTGGCATATTCTGCCTGCATTTCCACCTGTGCCGTGCCAAATGTGGGCAAGGAGGAGAGGGTGTGGTGGATGATGTTGGGCTTCTTGGCCTGTGCCTCTGTGGCCCCTTCACACTTTCATGGCCCTGGGAGGTTGATGCACATGGTTGGGGTGATGCTGAGCTCTGGCTGCTGGGGCTTCGGGCCCGGTGTCTTGGCCTCTTGGCCTGAGAGCTTTTCCCACGTGGCTGGGGTGATGCTGAGCTCTGGCTGCTGGGGCTTCGGGCCCGGTGTCTTGGCCTCTTGGCCTGAGAGCTTTTCCCACGTGGCTGGGGTGATGCTGAGCTCTGGCTGCTGGGGCTTCGGGCCCGGTGTCTTGGCCTCTTGGGCTGCTTTTCCCACGTGGCTGGGGTGATGCTGAGCTGTGGCTGCTGGGGCTTCGGGCCCAGTGGCTTGGCCTCTTGGCCTGAGAGCTTTTCCCACGTGCCTGGGGTGATGCTGAGCTCTGGCTGCTGGGGCTTCGGGCCCGGTGTCTTGGCCTCTTGGCCTGTGAGCTTTTCCCACGTGGCTGGGGTGATGGTGACCTTTGGGGGCTGGGGCTTCTCACCCTCTTGGTGTGCTTTTTATGGGCCAATTTTTTTTGGAATTTTAAGGGTTAAAAACCCTTAAAAATCCCCCAAAAAAATGACGTAGGGTCCCCCCTACCCAGCATTACCGACTTGGGCCAGCTATGGGGGCTTGTAGAACAGGGCGCAGGGGCCAGCGTCGGTGGCCCCTGGCCCTGCAGGCTACTAGCCCACATAGCCACTAAGTGGCCCGGGCCCTTCTGCCCCCCCCTGGCTGTTGGGGAGGCAGGTAATGGGGGGGCTGGGGGTTAATGGCAAGTCACCCACTAGCCGCAGGTGACTTGCCAGACCCAGAGTCTTGTGAGCTGGTATAGGGGTCTCATAGACCCCTTACCAGCTCACAAAGGGTTAACTGTAAAAAATAAAAAAAAATGTTTTTTACTGTGCTTGCCTCCAATTGTAAGCTCTTGTCCCTCGCTGCTCTGATGACAGATGCTGGTGATCGGCATCCAGAGAAGGGGAAGGCAGCAGATCAGAGGATCTCCTGCCACCTCCTTCCCCGGGCACCGATCACCGGCATCTGACAGCTGAGAATGCTGAAGCCGGTGATCGGGGCCGTGATGACATCATTAGCCCAAGGGGGCGGGGCTTAGCGGCAAGATGGCGGCCGCCATCGAGGAGGAAAGGGGAGAGAGCCTCCTCCTCTCCTGAAGATCCGTAAGTCCTGGGGGGGGATCGGAGGCCCCCCAGGTGAAGAGGAGGGTCGGCGGGAGCCAGTGCACACGCAGGTAAGTAAATGTCATTTTTATATTTTTATTTTTTTTACAGGAAAGCCAGTGGCAGCTGAAATGGGGGGGCACCCTATTCCGGGCCCTCCCCTGCAGCTGGAGGAGATCCGACGGACGATCGGAGCGCACCATCTTAAAGAGGAGACCCGGCCGAATCAAACGGGGGTCAGGTGAGTGTCTTTTTTTTTTGCCAGTTAGCAGGGGGGAAAGCCAGGTACGTAAAATTTACGTAGCTGGCTTTTAACGACAGGAGAGGCAGCTACGTGAATTTTACCTAGCTGGCGTTTAAAGGGTTAAGGGTCCAAAAGGGAAGATGGAGGACAGTGCTAAGTGGTTGGGGTGAGCTTTAAGGGTCCAAAAGTGAAGATGGAGGATAGTGTTAAGTGGTTTGGGTGAGCTTTAAGGGTCCAAAAGGGAAGATGGAGGATAGTGCTAAGTGGTTGTGGTGAGCTTTAAGGGTCCAAAAGGGAAGATGGAGGATAGCGCTCAGTGGTTGGGGTGAGCTTTAAGGGTCCAAAAGGGAAGATGGAGGATAGTGCTAAGTGGTTGGGGTGAGCTTTAAGGGTCCAAAAGGGAAGATGAAGTTATTTAGCTAAACATTGTAGTATAAGTGAGGGTGGCAAACATGTAGGTGAGCACTTTAATGAGTTAAGTTTGTAGTGCGCAGGCGCAAGATCGTAAGGATTTCCGTCTGGACAATTATTTATTGAAAAAGGGAAACAGAATCTATCGGGAAACGTAAAGGATTCGTGAGAGGAGACGATGCGAAAAGGAGCAAAAACGAAAGCCTACGTTGTAACATGAGAAAATGAAACAGAAAAGTCACGCTGGAAAATGACATCCTCGTACTCATACTCTGGCATACGAACAGACGAAAACTTTACAGAAGGATTGCAATGCATGCATAGAATCGCTTGCACACTCATACGAGAGCGGGAACATTTGAAAATAATATGAAATCGGCACAAAAACAAAAGTCTTTTTTTGGCTCTCTGAATCAAGCCTATTGTAAGGCTTCTGGGATTCCCCACTTCTTCCGCTGTGTGCTCATCCTGCGGTACCAAGCAGTGGCAGATGCTCCTCTTTCTGTCTTTCTGGTCATGTCAGCCAACAGAAAGACCTCTATGACCACGGGAACATCATTATCTTCAGTGACTTTAGTGACCCGGCAGTCTTTTAACAAGCACTGCAAGTCAGGTTGCCAGTATGGTTTTGGTTTATAGAATGTGGTTGTGAGTTTGCAGCAGGTCTGCAAAAAAAAATACATTCATATGCTATGTCGCTCCCTCTCCTATGAATATTCTGCATTCCTTCTTTTTTTCTGCTCCATGGATCTCAATATCTAAGTCATTCATCTCTATTTCTCTAAATGACCATCTCTGTTCTACGCTTGCATCTCACTGCTCTCCATATAAGAAGTAAATGAGATAAAAACGGTAACACATGTGTGGATCAGCGGCAGTGCTAGCTGACTAGGTGGCCCCAATCTGGATGCCCCACTGTGTAAGCCCCCCCAGATTACCTTGCCACTAGTTCCTTGGCGCCATCGCGGGCAGTGCCTTCATCTCTGGCAACTGTGCGCACTCCCATGCCTAGCCATTCATCTAGGCCAGTCGCGGGAGCATACACACTGGGGATGTCGTTATCACTCAGTCCAAAACAGTGGCCTTGTACTGTGCATTAGTATGCATGGCATGAAATGCTGACTGGACGAGAGCCCACACATGCACCATGGGAGCGACTGGGAGGTCAGTTGAGTGGGCGATCTGGGGGGTTTCCCATATCCCATATACCAATAACCAGGATAATTAAAATCCTGGTGATTGGTCCACTTTACTGACTGACTGCTGAACTCTTAGCTATCACCTCAAATACAGATTTTCCCTTATGACAATGTAGTTTCTGCTGCCAGAACTACTCATCCTTATAAAATGTACTGAGCTGCTTAGCCATCTCAGCAAGCCCAAAGTACATTAACTTATTCTATTGCCCCAGCCTGGAGAGAGTTAAATAGGACCCTGGCCCTTGAGTCTAAAATATTCTAGAGCACGGGGGAAAGCCTTCCCTAGGCGCATTTTGATTTGGGATGTCTCACAGTATAGAGTATATGGCAAACCAGGGGTTTCACACTGTGGGCCATCCATCCCAAACTGGAATGTGAGGGCAACATAGGTTGGAGTTGTTTCTCTTTAATGCAGACCTACTCTCTTTAATGCAGACCTACACTCTCCCTGGCAAGTTGGAGGACCAGTTAAAGTGGACCAACACCCTCTCAAGATCGGCCCGGGAATCTATAAGATTCCCGGACCGATCAGACCCCTGATTGCGGGGCACCCCGATCGGGGGTGCCCCGCTGTGTGAAACCCCTCCAGATCCCCGAAATCCCTACCTTATCCTCGATCTAGCGGCACCCGCCGCCGCCTCCCGCGCGTCCCTCTAGCAGAACGTGCACCTGTAAGAGTGACGCGCGGGAGGCGGTGGCGGGCGCACTCTCTTGTCCGTCGCTGCCTCCCGCTTGTCCGTCGGCGGGGATTGGCAGCGGTGGTCACGTGGGAGCGAGGAGAGGTGAGTTTTTCGGGGTTTCTGGGGGGGTTTCACACAGCGGGTCACCCCCGATCGGGGTGCCCTGTCGAAGTGGACCAAAACCCAGGATAGTCAAAATCCTGGGTGTTGGTCCACTTTAAGCCAAATTAGTGCTCATTTCTAAAGGATTATTCCTCTGACTACTATGCTCCAGTGTGTACACATTGTTAGGTATATCAACCCAGAGATTACAGTGAAAAGTATTGATCTGATGGGCAGAAAATAGCCACACAAATTATTGCAGTGCACATCTACTTCCTGTTCCCTGTCATACAGTTAAATGTCTAATGTTGGCTTTCTAATGATCTTTTAATGTAGGGGCATCCCAAATCAGGATCTTCTGGAGTACCTGTTAAAGGTCATGTTAGACTGGGAGTCCACTTTAAGAACCCAGAGTAACCCAAAAAAATAATTTGACTCCATATTACCAGAAGTGATTGATGTGCTTCAATCATTATTAGCACAATTAGTAGCACTACCGGTATATACGTGGCATTTTAAATGTCAAAGCCTGTGTCAGCTCTGTCATTGTATGTTCTATGACCAAACATTGCATACTTGAATAAATTGAGAAAACTGGATGAAGAAAGTCACAGTGAACTTCCCTATTCTGAAACATGTAAAGAGGAAGTGTTGTCATGTTGTCTTAGCAAAGTGACAACGTGTAACTTATCATTGTATTTATGGTGGCTATCAAAACTGTTACCTCAAACATTTAACATGGTGAATGAACAATTTAGTTTTGTTAAACTAAGCCAATGGGCTAGTGTCAATATCTATAAAATGTAAACCCCTAAATAACCAAAGTAGAAGAAATGGAAACCCCATATAGTTGAATGCTAATGATGTAGCATGTTAATCTACAATGCAATAGGGTGGATATTACTGAATGTATCTGCAACATGGAAAATGATTTGACTTTACTGGATGAATACTCACAACAGTGTAAACAGGAGTTCAATGTTTCTAAATAGAAAATTATACACTTGGGTAGAAGAAATCCCCACACAGTATCGTAGGGGCAGTACTGTGTTAGCCATGACTTCAGAAGAGAAATATTCAGGAATACTGATTATTGAAAGCTGCTAGGTAAGTGGACAGTGTAGCCAGGAAGTGAGGAAAGGAGGCAGGATGCACAGGTGCATAGCTGCATAGCTCGGGGCATCACCAGTGCAAAAAGGGGGTTGTGATGCCACTGTATAAATCCCTGGTAAAGCAATAGCTGGAATACTGTGTGCAGTTCTTAAAGTGGTCCTTAACTCTGATTAAGAGTCTATCTTATATGTTCTCCACACCCTGTACATACAGATTGCTCACATTAAAAATCATCCTACCTGCATCTACTGCATGTTATGAGCCTTTAAACATCCAAGATGGCGGCTCATGTAACATCAGACAGCCTGCAAAAAGGAAGTGCCTTATGACCGGGCTGCTCTGCATTCTGGGATTTCTGACCTATTCCTGACCCCAGCTCTGCTCTATCCCACTCTCCTCTCCTCAGTAAGTGTGATTCTTCTGAGTCAAGATGGCGGCGCCCGTATCCTAAAGTACGGAACAGAGTTGCAGCCCAGTGGGAGAAAGAATAATAAATAAGTGACTAAAAATGTAAAATATATTAATTTTAGTTGCTGGGAAATAGTTCTTTATGGGTTTGGGCTTTTCAATAAATTATGGTGAAGGTCCGGTTTAAGTGGGAGAACCACCTTGTACCTTCACGGCAACCCTGCAAGCCTATTTCCATAGTCTGGTATACAATCACATTAACAACCTGGAAGATAGATCATAAACTAGAAGAAGAGGAAAGAGAGCAGGTGTTCAGATAAAACTCGGGAAGAGGAGATGCCATCTAGCCTTTCCTGACATACAATTAGCAAATGTTGCTGTTGTGTAGTAAACAGAACTGTGATCTGGCAAACTCCCCAGTTGTATGCTTTATTGAAACATGGTTGAAAGACAATATCCCAGACAATAGCATTCAACTCCCAGATTTTGCACTGTATTGCGTTGAAAGATGCCTACAGTAGCAAAAGCAAAGCAGCCATGCATCACTCAGACCCCAAACTCATTCACTTGAATCCCACATATAGGTCTCAGTAAAGATCTTTCAAAAGCACCCTTTAAAATCATGAAGAATTGGACAACAGAAACAGTACAGGAGCTGCAAACTTGCTTTGATTGCACTAATTGGTATGTCCTTGAATCCTCAAACCTCCATTTCTTGTGTGAACAAGTAACCTACATCAGGTTCTGCAAGTATACAATTGTTCCCACTAAGACCTTTGTCTCCTACAAAAATTGCAAACCATGGTTCAATGTCAACTGCAGAAAATCCACAAAATTCAAAACAAAAGGCCAAGGAAGGTGATAAGAACAAATACAAGCTTGTGAAGTACCAGCTAGCCAAGTAGATCAGGAAGTCGAAACAAGAGTATACAAGCCAGATGCTCTGTAGGAAATTCAAAAGAAACATGGAAAGGCTTCAGGGGGTCACAAACTACAAAGGCCACCCCTCGCAAGCAACACCATGCAAAAAACTGGCAGAGAAACTGAATTCCTTCTATTGCAGGTTTGATGACCATTCAGTGCATATACAACAGCCATCATTCCCATGACCTGCCGACCTGGACATAAAAATGGCAATTGGTGCCCACTTTCACCAAATTCTACAATCGATCACTGGAATCAAGCATTGTACCCAATTGCTTCAAACACTTGATCATCGTTCTCCCTCTAAAAAAAGCTACAGTAAACTTACCAAATGATTACAGGCCGGTTACTTCTGTGGCAATGAAAATCCTGGCGCGAATAGTTCTGAAACATCTACAGACATGAACCGAGCATTGCATGGACATGCTTCAATTTGCCTATAGAGCAAAATCAGTAGACGACGCAATCAGCCACGCACTACGATACATTCTGAACTACCTTGCTCATAGCGGAACATAAGGATGTTGTTTGTCGATCTTAGATCTACATTCAACACCATCAAGCTATTACAAGCTGGATTACCCCCCTAATGTATGCAACTGAATCATTCATTTTCTACTATAAAGGACACAGGAGGTGGAAAGAGGTCCAATTACATCAGGTGTCAAATCCATCAGCACTGGCGCCCCTTAGGGCTGCGTGTTATCACCTATCCTGTTTTCTATCTACACCAATGATTGCACCTCAACAAACAAAACATTTAAAATCATAAAATGTCATCATAATCGGCCTCACAAGAGATGGTGAAAAATTTGCTTATAGTGAAAAATCTCAGCAATTTCTGCCAAGAAAATTGGTGATCAATATGTCAAAAACAGTAGAGCTTAGGATAGATCCCAGAAGAAACCCACCGGCCACTCCCCCAATCTACATCAACAATGAGGCAGTAAAGAGTGTTTGGAAAAACTCCTTTCTGGGTGTCACTATAACAATCTTAGCTGGGAGAAACATTAATCTAAGGAAAAAAAGCATAAAGGAGGATGTTCTTTTCTAAGCCAAATGAAAAAAAGTTGAATTATCAAGACACTCTCTAGTTATTCTACTCATCTACCGCCGGTCTTATGCACATCCATTGTCTGGTCTGGTCTGGTATGGTAACACATGCCTAAAGGACAAACAATAGACATAAAGGATTGTTAAGACTGAAAGCAAAATCATAGACACACCCCTACCCTCAAAAGAATCCATCTACACCAGTAGAGTCCTGAAAAGGCCCAAAAGCATATTGAGCGACCCATCACACCCAGGCCATAGGTCCTTCCAGATATTACCTTCAGGTAAAAGAATAAGAACCCAACAAACAAAGATCTCTAGGAAGAAGAACAGTTGCCTCCCCCATGCCATAAAGCTACTTATATAGATAGATGCAGCATGTCAAGTTTCCTGCCACTAGCAGCCATTGACTATAAACCAATTTGCACTATTAATATTAATATTTCTGTATGCAAAACAAGGTGTATTTATGGAACTGTCTAACTATGTAACTTTATTGTTACTGTGATAGGTAATGTAAATATGTTTCCCCCTGTTAATGCTCTTGCCCACCCCTATACTGCATATACCAGAGGACTCTCAGGTTAAGAAAAGTGATTACTGAGACCTTACCTACAAGAATACATTATTCAAATGGAAAGGGCCCAAAGCCAGGCAACACAAATAGTGGAAGGATCAGAAGGATTAAAAATGATCAGAAGAGACTTTATTAATTCAGGCTAAATAAAATATGGGGCATGATTGAGACTTTTAAATATGTTAAATACATTTCAGGAGTGCTTATAAGAAGAAACTTAATTACAGAACAAGGGGGCACAACCTGAAGCTAGTCGGAGGGAAGATCAGGAGCAAGGTTAGAAAATATTAGTTTACAGAAAGAGTAATAGATGATTGGAACAAACCTCCAGCAAAGGTAGTTGAAAAATCAACAGTCACTGAATTTAAACATGCCTGGGATAAGCATAGGTCAGTGCCACACATGCCCACATAGTGCGTTCAGTCATGGGGAGGGGGCACTGCTAAATAACAGGCACAAATGGTACATACCTGTATGAGATAGAATGGGTGCGAATGGGCACTGAGAGCTATTTCAAGGGCCATTCCAGCCCCTCCCTGCAAAAAACAAACAAAACCCTGCCCCCTCCAAATAGCGATCCTGCTAATGTAATAAAAGAAAAAAAAAAAAAGACACTCACCTTCACCTCGAATTCAGGCCATTCATGTGAATGGGTGTACGAGAGCGTGCGCGATGCAGAGAGTGTATGCTGCGGTACCACTGACTTCTGGATTTGAGGTGAAGGTGAGTGTCTTTTTTTCTCTTTTATTACATTAGCAGAATCGCTATTTGGAAGGGGCAGGACGGGGATTATGTTTTTTTTGCAGGAAGGGGCTGGAATGACCCTTTAAAATTGCATAGGCATCACCTTACACTGAGCTTGGGCAGCATAGCCACTGCTACAACCATTGGGTGACTAAGCAGTCAAGCTCAATGTATCAGCTTTCAAGATGAAGGGGGAGCTGCACTTACTGTCTTTTGATTGCCCAAATTGCACTTAACACAGGGGAAGGCATGGGGGATTGTACGGGATTTTGGCACTTTGTTTACTTTTTTTCTCTGAAGAAAACCCATGTAACCCAAATTATTCAACATGTCCTGCATTTGCTGGCTTGACCCAGCTGAACACCTGTTCTCCGCCTTGCTTAATTACCTGCTATCTATTTAATTTTCTCAGTAGATTACATTGTACCCAGCACCACAATAATGACATCTCATGACATCTCTTTATTCCAAAAAGGCTTGGAATAAAAATATAGTAAACTCAATGGATGAAAGGTATTCATCAGACAGTGTCTATCATTTCTGGGGACATTATGTTAATGCAGTTGTTAAAGGTTATAATAATGAGCAACTTACAAACAAGAGACAGAGACGTTCGGTATTAGAATTTACATTCTGATCTTCATCTTTCCAGCAGCCAATCAGAGCATTTTGTTCGTTTTACACCCTCCTGGGTCCGCCTCCCTCATATCGAAGTTTGTAGCAGTGTTCCTCTGCTTGGCACTTTACTTCAGTGTCACACAGAGTGTAATACCACAACCAGAGAGCAGCTTGTCAAACCGATTCTTTTACTGAAAATACCAGGATTTCCCAATGGCAGAGAATTTCATCAGACACATTCAGCTTCTTGGATTTGAAAAAAGATTCTTTCCCAGCCAGCACTATGTAAGTCATTTCTTTTAAGTTACTACTTATTACTTATTCAACGTTATCGAATGAATGCCTAAAATATTTGCAAATACAGTTTCCTGAACAGGATGCACAGAATACGGTTACATCACAGTTTAGTATTGCTGTTATAATTGTAGTAGTGGGAACGAGTCACTAATATTAAATAGTCTGCTGTTTCAGAAGAGCAATTTTGCCTACCTGTAGTGCTCATAACTAAGCTAAGACCATGGTGCGAGCATGATCCAACCACCAGTTTAATATCTGCTATCACAAAATATGGGTCCAATAATAAAAGTCCTAATAAATATACTAGATAGCAATAGAAGGAGTTACTTATACACCCTAAATAAATAAAAAAACATCCAAACTTGTTTATTTTTTTTATGGAAGGGAGAAGAATCATGGGTAACAAGTTTTGAATGTGTCATTCTGCCTTCACAGGGGAGAGCTGCTGAACTCTAATGCCCTTTTTCCTGAGCCAGTCTGTGTAGGAATAACATGATCTCAGGAGATGCTGTTACCCACCATGCAATGCTTTGGGCTGATATTTAGACTGCTGCTGCTGCTCCCCACAGGTTGCTTTAGGTGACAGGTATTGGAATGGAGCAGAGCATCCCTATAAAATAAAATGGCATGTCCAGGAAGATATAAGACCACACGCTTGAGAGAGTTTTTTTCAGTTGGGGTATATGAGTAATCCTTCTTTCACTATCCAGCATGTTATTCGGATAAATATTTAACAATTTTGGGATACAGCGCCTTTAAAGTGGACCAACACCCTCCCCTGATCGGCCCGGGAATCTATAAGATTCCCGGACCGATCAGCTCCCTGACTGCGGGGCACCCCGATCGGTGCGTGTGTGAAACCTCCCCAGATCCCCGAAAATCCTACCTGATCCTCGTTCCAGCGGTGCATGTGCGGACCGCCGCCGCCTCCAGCGCGTCCCTCTAGCAGGGCGCGCACCCGCACCGGCCATTTCTGAATACGGCGGCCCGTGCTCAGCTTGTCCGGCGCTGCCTCTCCATGTCCGTCGGCGGCGATTGGACGAGCGAGTCACGTGGGAGCGGGGTCAGGTGAGTTTTTGGGGCTTTCTGGGGGGTCTCACACAGCGGGGCACCCACGATCAGGGTGCCCCTCGGAAGTGGACCAATACCCAGGATAGTCAAAATCCTGGGTGTTGGTCCACTTTAAACTGAAACCAACAACCACTTTGCGGATTGCGGATGTCCCAACTGCGCATTAGCAGACACAAAACTGTAGCAAAATGTATCTTTCTGCCCCACAAATAAATCCAGCACTGTGACTGGCTGCCGCTGTTACATAGGTGCCAGGACTCAACCCGCGATGTGGAGTAACAGCTGCAGACATCAATCACCCCAAAACCCGCAGCTGCTGATTGAGCATTGCGGAAGTGAAAGTCTTGTACGTCGGGTCTTTAACTCTGCATTAAATCTGTTTAACCCCCAAAATGGGCTGGTCCCCCCCCCCCACTGTAAAAACGCCCCCACAAATCTCACTTTCACTTCCATCACAACTCCTTTTCGAGGTACGGCACCTCTATTGGTCGCTTTCGCTTTAGTTAGAGCCACGTTTACTTAGAGCCCGTGAGCGCTAAATGTTCAATTGCAGAGTTCGGATTTTGTTGGGGGAAAACAGTGGAGGTGAATGAAAGTGGAGTTTGCATTGTCACCCCCACCCTTTGAACTGGGCTAGGATTCCTTTTGTACCCCTTGTCTGATCAGTAGTAGCTCTACATTAAAAAAATACACAACTCCCCCTCTTCAATCTCCTATATAAAAAAATAAATCCTATATGCAGCATCTTCTTATTTGAGTTTGGCATCCCCTGTGTCTTCATTGACAATTTCTTCCAAACTTCTATGTTGATTGCAGATTTCTCACTGGTCTTCTGTGCTTGACCTGGGATCTTCACTCTTGATTCAAGAGTGCTATTTAAGAGAAAAAACAAAACATAAAAACGGAAAGAGGCCAAATTGTTCAGCTAAATGTTCTCCTTATAAACTTTCATTGCAGTTAGATTTAGAGGCCGATTCATTAATAGCGGCAGGTAGCGACAGTTGAGCGACTGTAGCAGTATTTTCACAGCGCCCGCTAGTAGTCGCTGTGCTTGGCCGTTGTTCGGTTGTTGATAGCGACTCAGTCGGTGTGCAGTAATGTTGAATATTGGGTGAGGAGTCGCTATTTGACAGGTTCCGCGCTGTATGGGAGCGCATGATAGCGACTGGCCATAGCGACCGTCTCCCACCATATTCATTAACAAATCACGCTCAAAAAATTCTCGCGCTGTGAAATGCATGTTTAAACCCCAGAGCGCTGGCGGCGATGGGTTAAAAGTAGTTTTTTAACCCCCAAACAACCATATTTTTGCAAACCAAAAAAAACAAGTTTTTTAAATAATTTTGAAATATGAATATATTAATATCAGACCTGTAATATCAATTCTGTACAATTTAACTTAAAAAAAATATCTAACATGGCAGAAGTGGTCACCGAATTTTTCACATTTAAAAAAAAAAAAAAAAACATTAATAACAATTAATTATGAATATTTAAAGATTGTTACATTGAAATGCACTGGAGAGCGCCAGGTAGCGAGAGGTCATACCTGTCGCTGTTCAAGGTCGGACGCTGGCGCTGTGGGCTGAGGCTGGAATAATGATGAATGAGTGGCTATCTGGCGCTATCTCAGTCGCTAAGCAGGATTGGCTTGATAAATGTGTGATTGTGGTGGGGAGCCGGCGTTCTCGTGGCAGGGCCCGTCATTACCAGTCGCTCACCAGTCGCTACCCCTTCATAAATAAGGGCCTTAGAAACACATAAGTCCCACATATTTGGGTATATTTGGCCAAGCAGCATACTGACCAAATAGAGGCATTTCAGCTCATTGCTTTTATTAAGTATTAGTTCCATTAGTGCCTATTAGAAACGCATGCATCTACATAGATTTGTAGTTTTGTAAGATGTTAAGACTTTTTTCTTCTCTGTAGGTGTACATGTTTATGGTAAAATGGCAAGACCTTACAGAAAAACTTGTATACAGAAAATATACAGAGATGTATGAGTTTCATGTGAGTATACATATATCTATATACTGATGGGTTATTTAAGATCTAAACAATCTAGTTTATCATCCCAATGTAAACATTGCCACTCTCTATACTGTAAACTGTGCATTAGAAATGCTGGGGATATTTGAAAGAGTTGTTTTTAAATGAATGTAGAGCTATACACTTGGGGTCATACTAAAGATTTAGTGAAGCAAGTTGACCTTTGGGTGTGCTTTCGGGTGGGAACCGAAGTTTACATCTTAGTGAGCTTTTTTACTTGATCACACAAAAAAAATTCTTTAAAAATGTATGTTCTTATATTTCCCATAAGATCGCCTACCCCTGTAATGGGGGATTTTTAGAGGTGGGGTACATGATTAGTGTTAGGATATTACCCTGTGGACTATACAGAACATTTTAGAAGCCGATAGCTCATAGGGCGCTGTTCGTTCTAAACTGATGAACCTCACCTGTATAAATGTCCCATCACAGGGGTAGGTGGTGGTTTAGGAAATGTTTTATAGAATTTTATAGTGTCTTCAAGTAAAAAAATATCACTTAGATGTAAGCTTCAGATCAAAGCCCAAAGCATAGCCAAAGGTACCCGTGCTTCTCCAGATCTTGACCCCTGACCGTCCCTCTTCATTATCTTGCAGACCAGAGTGGGAGATGGATGCGATGGAAGGTGTGAGTCATTTAAACTGCCTAAAACGTCTGCCCTGACATCCTAACTCAAAAACTGCCATTACTGAGTTGCAGGTTGTCATGTAGCTCAACCCACACAGTCACCAGTTCATTAGATTGCTTACTATACAAAATATAATGAATAATAGTGGCAGATATAATTCACATGGAACTAGATAGTGATGATTATTTTTAAGATGCTGTTAAGATGCTTTTTATGTCTATTGCTGTTATTTTTATATTACCTATATTATATTTTAGAAATCGCTTAAAGAAATGTTTCCAATTGAATCTGGACAAATTAACAAAGAACACAGAACAATACCTCATCTACCAGGTACCTGCAATAACAAAATGACAAGGTTTACATATTAAAATATCTTAAAATGAAATTGTGTAAAATCTTAATCCTCAATTGTATTTAGAGTGCCTACTGGTTGCCTATTCCTCTGTGTATTGATCTTTTCACTGTGCTACACCCCCAGCCTGACTCCCCACCAACCTGATTTACATTTCTGTGACTGATACTCACCAAACCAAGCTATAATGCTGTGCCCAGACATCCACCAAACCAAGCTATAATGCTGTGCCCAGACATCCACCAAACCGAGCTATAATGCTGTGCCCAGACATCCACCAAACCGAGCTATAATGCTGTGCCCAGACACCCACCAAACCGAGCTATAATGCTGTGCCCAGACACCCACCAAACCGAGCTATAATGCTGTGCCCAGACACCCACCAAACCGAGCTATAATGCTGTGCCCAGACACCCACCAAACCGAGCTATAATGCTGTGCCCAGACATCCACCAAACCGAGCTATAATGCTGTGCCCAGACATCCACCAAACCGGGCTATAATGCTGTGCCCAGACACCCACCAAACCAAGCTATAATGCTGTGCCCAGACACCCACCAAACCAAGCTATAATGCTGTGCCCAGACACCCATCAAACCAAGCTATAATGCTGTGCCCAGACACCCACCAAACCAAGCTATAATGCTGTGCCCAGACACCCACCAAACCAAGCTATAATGCTGTGCCCAGACACCCACCAAACCGAGCTATAATGCTGTGCCCAGACACCCACCAAACCGAGCTATAATGCTGTGCCCAGACACCCACCAAACCGAGCTATAATGCTGTGCCCAGACACCCACCAAACCGAGCTATAATGCTGTGCCCAGACATCCACCAAACCGAGCTATAATGCTGTGCCCAGACATCCACCAAACCGGGCTATAATGCTGTGCCCAGACATCCACCAAACCAAGCTATAATGCTGTGCCCAGACACCCACCAAACCAAGCTATAATGCTGTGCCCAGACACCCATCAAACCAAGCTATAATGCTGTGCCCAGACATCCACCAAACTGAGCTATAATGCTGTGCCCAGGCACCCACCAAACTGAGCTATAATGCTGTGCCCAGACACCCACCAAACCAAGCTATAATGCTGTGCCCAGACACCCATCAAACCAAGCTATAATGCTGTGCCCAGACATCCACCAAACCGAGCTATAATGCTGTGCCCAGGCACCCACCAAACTGAGCTATAATGCTGTGCCCAGACATCCACCAAACCGAGCTATAATGCTGTGCCCAGGCACCCACCAAACTGAGCTATAATGCTGTGCCCAAACACCCACCAAACCAAGCTATAATGCTGTGCCCAGACATCCACCAAACCGAGCTGTAATGCTGTGCCCAGACATCCACCAAACCGGCTATAATGCTGTGCCCAGACATCCACCAAACCAAGCTATAATGCTGTGCCCAGACATCCACCAAACCAAGCTATAATGCTGTGCCCAGACATCCACCAAACCAAGCTATAATGCTGTGCCCAGACACCCACCAAACCAAGCTATAATGCTGTGCCCAGACATCCACCAAACCGAGTTATAATGCTGTGCCCAGACATCCACCAAACCGAGCTATAATGCTGTGCCCAGACACCCACCAAACCAAGCTATAATGCTGTGCCCAGACATCCACCAAACCGAGCTATAATGCTGTGCCCAGACACCCACCAAACCGAGCTATAATGCTGTGCCCAGACACCCACCAAACCGAGTTATAATGCTGTGCCCAGACATCCACCAAACCGAGCTATAATGCTGTGCCCAGACACCCACCAAACCAAGCTATAATGCTGTGCCCAGACATCCACCAAACTGAGCTATAATGCTGTGCCCAGACACCCACCAAACCAAGCTATAATGCTGTGCCCAGGCACCCACCAAACCAAGCTATAATGCTGTGCCCAGACACCCACCAAACCGAGTTATATTTCTGTGCCCAGACACCCACCAAACCAAGCTATAATGCTGTGCCCAGACATCCACCAAACCGAGCTATAATGCTGTGCCCAGACATCCACCAAACCGAGCTATAATGCTGTGCCCAGACACCCACCAAACCGAGCTATAATGCTGTGCCCAGACATCCACCAAACCGAGCTATAATGCTGTGCCCAGGCACCCATCAAACCGAGCTATAATGCTGTGCCCAGACACCCACCAAACCGAGCTATAATGCTGTGCCCAGACACCCACCAAACCAAGCTATAATGCTGTGCCCAGGCGCCCACCAAACTGAGCTATAATGCTGTGCCCAGACACCCACCAAACCGAGCTATAATGCTGTGCCCAGACACCCACCAAACTGAGCTATAATGCTGTACCCACCCACCTGCTCTTTTTTTGTGATCTGTCCTCTTGCAGATTTGGTTACCAGCTGGGGCATTCATTACACTCTCATCATCAATTGTCACTTATTATAACTCATATATATTTATTCTTGTATTATGTGTTCTGGCTAGTCTCTATTAGTATGCTGCTTCTTACATCTCTATCCTGTGTCAGTTACACAGTTAACTTGTAACCATTGCAAATCAGATCTTGGATCCAACGTTGATGACTCAAAATCCTAGCCATTGTCATGTTGATCTGTATGTTACTGTCATGTACACACAGTAATAGAATAAAGGTAAAGGAATAAAAAAAGCAATTCTGTGAGTACTCACCTATAGAATTGTTTTTGTTCTTGCATGGCACTGCCTGCTTTGTTATTCATAACAGTTGGGTTATTCCGCCACAAGGTGGCGCAGTGGTACTGCAGAAAGCTGTGGCATCTCCCGGCACCCTATGAAAAGGGGGATCAACCATAGAGTTCCCAGCGTAGACAAGCAGTGAGATAAGAAGCCGGGAGAGAATAAAAAGTAAAAAATATAAAAAAGGTAAAAAACCCCAATTACCTTGGAACAATCACCATAAAGAGGCAACCAAGAATAACGATAACAAGGGTGGGTCGAAGCAGGCCGTGCCATGCAAGAACAAAAACAATTCTACAGGTGAGTACTCACAGAATTGCTTTTTTGTTTATTGCATGGCACGGCCTGCTTCCGTATTCATAACAGTTGGGACATCCAAAAGCAGTGTCCAAAAGTAGGGTGGGATCCCCAATGAGTAACAGCCGGCAGTTCAAGTCACTGCCGCCTGAAGCACCTTGTGGCCAAAAGCAGCATCCGCTGAGGCCTTAACATCAACCTTGTAAAACTTGGAAAAAGTATGAACAGAAGACCAAGTAGCGGCCTTGCAAACTTGTTCAACAGAAGCTTGGTGCTGAAAAGCCCAAGAGGCACCAATATTACGAGTGGAATGAGCAGTAATTCTAAAGGGAGGTTCCTTCCCCTTAGCAGAATAGGCTTGAATCACCGCCTGACGGATCCACGTGCTGATAGTGGATTTAGCCGGAGGGTGAGAACAAAAAGAGCATCAGATTTCCTGAAAGGCTCAGTAGCGACTAAATAAAACTTCAGAGCCCTGACCACATCCAGAGAATGCAGCTTGGATTTAGCAGGATTAGGACACAATGAAGGCAAGACAATGTCCTGATTGAGATAAAAGGCAGACACCACCTTAGGCAATAAATCCGGCTTAAGCCGAAACACCACCTTATCTTGATGCCTCTCAAAATAAGGAGGTTTGATGGAAAACGCCGCCAGCTCAGAAACTCGCCTTACAGAAGTGATAGCCACCAAAAAGGCTACCTTAAGAGTCACAATGGGCAAAGCAGCCCCACGGATAGGCTCAAAGGGAGGACCCTGCAGAGCAGACAACACCAGATTCAAGTCCCAGACTGGTAGCATAGGCTTACGAAGTGGATGCACATGAGTAACACCCTGGAAAAAGCTTTAACCAAACGGTGTTTGGCAAAGGATCTTTGGAAAAAAATTGCCACAGCTGAAACATGGCCCTTGAGGGTACTCAGTTGAAGGCCAGAATCCAAACCATGTTGCAAAAATTCCAGAATCCTGGGAATGGAAAAAACCAGACAGGGAAGAGACTTGGACTCACACCAGGCAATGTAAGCATGCCAGACCCTGTAATAGATAAAGGACGAGGACGTCTTCCTAGCCCGAATCATGGTATCCACATGGCAACCCCTTCTCTGTCAAGATGTAGGTTTCAGCAGCCAAGCCGTTAAAGCCAGCGTTTGTAAATTGGGATGGCGTAGCCGTCCCTGAGTGAGAAGATCTGGATCCCTGGGCAAGACGTACTGGTCTACTGCCAACTGCACGACATCTGCGAACCACACCCTTCTTGGCCAACAGGGGGCCACCAGGATGGCTGACACCCCCTCCTAAGCAATCTTGTGCATGACCCTACCCAGTAGAGGGAATGGAGGGAACACATAGGGAAGCCGAAAATCCGTCCAAGGTATTGCCAGTGCATCCGTGGCGAAGGCCAGAGGATCCTGTGACAGAGACAAACCTGGGAAGTTTGTGATTGTGACGGGATGCAAACAGGTCCACATCGGGCTGACCCCAGCGGTGACACAGGGAGAGAAACACCTGGTAGTTGAGGGACCATTCCCCCAGATGAGACGTCCCCCTGCTCAGGGAGTCCGCCACCTGGTTCTCCACCCCCGGAATGTATACCGCTGAGATGCAGGGGACATTCTGTTCTGCCCAAGACAGTATCAGAGACACTTCCTTGAAGGCTCGCTTGCTCCGAGTCCCTACCTGATGGTTGATGTAGGCAACCGCCTTCTGGTTGTCTGAGCGGATCTGAACAGCCCGACCCCGAAGGTGTGTGGTCAGGTGGGACAGAACCAACCTGATCACCCTCAGTTCCAGGACATTGATGGGAGCATGGGCCTCCTGGGGGCCCCAACGTCCCTGGAGCTGTAGGGACTTCCAAAAACCTCCCCAGGCCATCAGACTGGCATCCGTGATGACAGTCCCCCAGCACGGGGGCAGGAAGGTCCTGCCCACCAGAAGATTCCTTGAGTCCAGACACCACAAAAGGGACTGCCTGGCCAGGGGAGACAGAGCAAATTCCTGATCCAGGGACACAGGGTCCCGATCCCAAACTGACAAGAGGTGCAACTGAAGAGGTCTCATGTGAAACTGAGCAAAGGGGACCGCCTCGAACCAGGACACCATCAAGCTCAATAACTGCATCCCCAGATGGGGGGGTGAGGACACAAGAGCAGAGCCCGTGCCTGCTTCTGAAGGCCCTCCACCTTCTGCTAAGGAAGGAACACCTTGACCTGAGAGGTATCCAGAGTCATTCCCAGAAAGGACCTCACCAAGGACGGGGACAGTGAAGACTTGGGAAAATTGATCACCCAGCCGAAGGACTCCAGAGTGGAGATCACCACCTGGGTGTCCCGTTCGGCCTGATGAAAGGACTGAGCCACAATGAGGATGTCATCCAGGTAGGGAAGGATGCGAATGCCCCGGGTTCGCAGCAGAGCCATCACTCCCGCCAGCACCTTGGTGAACACCCGAGGCGCCGAGGTGATACCAAACGGTAAGGCCACAAACTGGTAATGCTGATCCTCCAGCACGAACCTCAGAAATCTCTGATGACCTGGGAAGATAGGTACATGAAGATAAGCATCCTTGATGTCCACGGTGGTCATGAAGTCGTCCCGGCGAAGGGTACCGACAGCAGAGCGTAGCGTCATGCGAAAATGTTTGAATCTGACAGACTTGTTGAGGCCCTTCAAGTCCAGGATGGCCTCAGAGAGCCGTCCTTTTTGGGGACCGTGAAGAAATTGGAATAGTACCCCTGACCCTTTTCTTGATGGGGCACCGGACAAATGACCCCTGACTCCAGCGGGCATTGAACCGCCGAAAGTAACCCTTGAGCTGACAGGGGGTTTAAAGACATCCGGGATCTGATGAATCTTGGGGGCAGCCAGGCTGCAAACTCTATCTTGTAACCAGAGGTCACCACCTCCTGAATCCACGGGTCTGAAACGTGGAGCCTCCAGACGTGAGCAAAGAGCCAAAGCCGTCCCCCCACCCGGATGGGTGAGGGCGCCCTCTCATGCCTGGGAGGCCTAGAGAGGAGGTTTGGGCTTGGAACCTCAGG
This sequence comes from Gastrophryne carolinensis, assembly GCA_027917425.1. Classification (NCBI taxonomy): domain Eukaryota; kingdom Metazoa; phylum Chordata; class Amphibia; order Anura; family Microhylidae; genus Gastrophryne; species Gastrophryne carolinensis. The sequence goes on along the minus strand of CM051236.1, from coordinate 251,957,718 downwards.
AGAGACCGGGACGTCCACGGGATCTGCCACGTCCCCAAGACTCTCTGCGGCTACCTGAGAAGAGGAAGCCACGACCTCCTCTGGAAGAACGAAAGGAGGGAAGGGAGATGCTTCTCAATGTTGGCCACACGAAGTGCCAGATCAGACTGTGACCCCCTGCTAGCATCCCCCTCACTGGGAGCTAACTGCAGCAGTGGGGGGGGGGGGTAAGTGATGCCGAAGGGGGCACAGAACTGGGAAGCAATGCAGGCAAAGCAAGCTGGAGCACAAGGACACTTTGAGCGCATGGCACGCACACCGTGACATCATTGCTGATAGGGGATACCCTGCACATGGAACACAGCCGGGATTGCCCCGAAGGACCCCTGAGCACGCCATGCCCAGAAGCCTCCATATGGTGATTAACACAGGCGCAATAGGACAGCGCTGGATAAAGGCTAATACAAAAGCCACCCGGGATGCCCCTAGATAAGCAAAAATGGGGGGGGGGATGAGGGGGAGGAAGGAGTAGAGCCGGGAGAAACCACAACCCACAAAGACATAAGTAAAAACGACACATGAGCATCCCGAAGCACATGCCCAACGAGACCAAGAAGAAAAAAAACCCCAAGGGGGACTCACGGACCGAGGACACCGCAGGGTCACCAAGGCACAGACCACAGGATAAAGCGACACACCAAAGGAAACATTGCTGCAGCCCAGAAGGGAGAAATCCAGACGCGCAGCTAATCCAAAATGGCGCAAGCAGAGGTACCTCAAGGGGCGGGCCGCGGGGGAACGACGCGATACGCGTCATTCCCCGGCCCCGCCCCCTGAAGAGCGCAAAAACGGCGCCCACGCAACCCCGCCGGCGCTATGACAAAGCAAAAACGCCACAGGTTATAGCACCCACAGCCGCGGAGTGCAGTACAAAGCGGCACGGCGGGCTAAAAACACCAAAAAACACACTAACACACTGTAAACGCCCAAAACACCACAACTAATACCACTCGCCCCTACCACCCCCCCCCCAAACAAAGTCAGAGAGGGGGAGGGGGGAGAGAGTGAGACGAGAAGCCAGCGGCGAGTATCCAGGCCAGGAGGGGGGGGGACACCTGAAGGAAAGAAGGGGACACAGTCCCCAAAACACTCAACCCCTCAGAAGCCAGGACAGGAACTCCGCATCCCTAGTAGGCTCACCATAAAGCCTATGGCCGGCTACCCTTTGTGGAACAGGGTCTGCGGCTTGGAGCCAAGGCTGGGAGGCAGTGAGGGTCCAGAAACGGGTGGAAATAGACTTGCAGGGCCGCAGGCTTGGTTGCCCCGCTCACCTGCGCAAGAGAGAGCTTCTAACTTCGCAGCTTCACTGCAGAGGAAACACTGGGAACTCTATGGTTGATCCCCCTTTTTATAGGGAGCCGGGAGATGACACAGCTTTCTGCAGTACCACTGCGCCACCTTGTGGCGAAATAACCCAACTGTTATGAATACCGAAGCAGGCCGTGCCATGCAATAAAGAAAAGAATAACCAGCAGCAACAACGCTGAGCTACAAGTAATTGTTTTTTTCATGCTAAATCTTTAGAATAAATAATGAGAACGAGAAAGAAACGAAAACTTTTTTCTATATAAGAATAAGGGGTTACCCTTTCTCTAGCTGTGTGTACTGTTACATACTGATGTTTGAAAAAGAGAACTGAAACAGGTCGGTTAGGCGACCTGTATGCTGATTTTTCTACCGTGCTTGCTAAGAAGTCCGTTTATTGATCATAGGGTAATAGCTTCACACTAGGAAAACAAAAGCCTGATATCACCCAACAATGGTTATGTTTTTATTCTGAATTTGTTAGGAATATGGCACATTTAGTGATAGTGCGGTAAGTTCTGTCTAAATTATCTGAGTCTCTTATAAAGTTAAATAATTAGTTCAGTTGAAAAACATTCGCAGACTTTTCTAGTTCAATCCCCCCTCTCCCCACTAGCTTGCGGAGAATGAAAAACATTATTCACAATTTTACAGTTGTTGATTTAGAGGTCCATTACGTCCATCAAGGTAATAAAAAAATCCTCATTTAAATGCCATACAATGGGGTTGATTTATAGCCCAGTGAGAAAACTCTTTTTTAGGAGAGAAAACTGCCATTCACTTTCATTGTGTACTTTGGTGCCGACTCACAGCCAGGTGAAAGTTTATACCCGGTAGACATTGAAAGTAACATTTTTCAGGAAAACATGACTACAAAAGCCTTGTGAATACAATCAGCTGCATTTTTCCTCCCAAGGCAGCCACAGGTAAACGTTGACCAGTAATCTCTCTTCTGCTCTTGCTGTGCTTCAGAATCCTTGTAAGTTCCTGACATCCCTATAGATGTACAGATGGCCTTGTAATGCACCTGGGTAGTGCTGTGCTGATCATAGCAAGGCAGGGCTGCTTCTAGGGTAGGACGACTGGTGTTTATGTCAGAGGCTTGCTCTGATAACTGTGCCCATAGCCAAAGCTGGCCTGACACTGACCTCAAGCCGGACAGCGGCCACATAGTGGCCCTATTCATTGCCCTTTGTAGCGTTGATTTCACTTTCGCTGTGCTAGCGAGGACATTGCTCTCTGCCGATCATAGACTGTCTGACTTTGCCTAAACTCTTCCTGGGCTGACCTGTTGCTTGACCCTAACCATTGATTAACCCTTTGCCGTGTTGCTTGGAGGACAGCCTTTGGCACTATGATTTCCCTAGTAATCACCTATGTATTACCTTGCCTGTCCTTGATTTGATCTAATTTTTCATCAGTTTACGTGGCCTTAGCTGTTATCCCTTGTTCATCCAAGTCCTGGGGGGCAAATGAGTGCATACTGAACCCCCTGAGGCTGCACAGGGTAGCCTTCCATAAGTGAAGCAGTGTGTGGGGATGGGGGGATAACAGCCGTACAAAGACTGGTGACTGGTCGGGTCATTAAAAATCACATGTATCTTCCTGTGACCGGTTAGCAAATTATTTTAGCACAATTTCTAGCAACTACTGGTAAATTTGATTAATGACCTTAAATTTATCTGAGGTGTCATATCTGACAGTTTAGTGGCCTCGCAAAAGGGCTTAGCATGCAAAGGGCTTGACTGATGATATGCCATTGCATAACATCCCAGTATTGCATCTTGAACAAGTTGGATGACCCTGTGAGACCTTTTGAATCTTCTTACACCATTCCCCTTATGTTTCTTCACATACATTTCTAGTTTTTTACCTTGAGATGCTTACATTCGTACAGCAGCTGGCAGGGTGAGGAACTGGATGGAGCATGACAAGCTTGATATGAGATGGGAGATAGTGGAGGTTATGGTCTTCCCCATAAGAGCCCAGTGAGGCAGCATAGTGGCTGAGGATTACTGCAAATTACTTGGTGGTGACATGCCCCGAAGCAGTGTCATGGCATTGGATTCAATTGAATTCTGTAGCAGTGAAGGGAGGGGGGTGCCCCTTTGGCTTTCTCTAAAGCACCTTCTCCAGAAGAATTCCTGCACATAACCTGGAGATGTGCACCTTTGGATTTCCTTACAGCGACTTCTTCAGTAGAAACCAGTGAGGAATCACAGTAGTGGAAGATTTTTTTGGATTACCTTGCAGCAAAAAGTGGAGGCATTAAAGCGCCTTTACCCAGGGCAAACCCAATGGGCAGCTGTATCCTGCGGATTACTATGTGGAGCTGCACCTCCTGTGGCTTTTCTTCAAGCACTTTTTATTACAGTGGAAGGACAGTGTGATTAAGTTGCTCCATGATGCTTCCATCCTAGCAGCTCTGCCATAATAGTATGGATATAATGTTTATGGGCCATTCCTGGAAAAATATGGCAGTGGAGGACTACCTGTGACCTGTATACATAGTAATTGCTGTAAATCCATGTGCAGCTGGACTGGTTATTTGGCAACCACTGTGGAACCCTAAGCAGCTAGCTCTTGTGCAAGCAGCTTCTGCCTTTCTGCAGGCAGGTGGGTAATTTGCACTTTACAGACACAAGTGGGGGGGGGAGGACATTTTTTCTGACTTTGTAATACCATCACACACAGCATACTTTACATGTTGTTATCATTACTCCCAGGGGCCGACTGGGGACAAAAAACGGCCCGGGAATTTTCTGGTCACACAGGCCCTGCATTTGCCCAGGCCCTTTCATATCTGCGATTGGCGATTTTAATTGCATCCTAAAATTCCTGCACTTAGCTATTTTGCAACAGTAATCGCAAGCACTTTACAATCGCAGCACTGATATATGTGCCACAGTCCTGGCATTTTGCTGCTATCAACTCCTCCTGGCCCCACTATGGGGACCAGGAAGCGGATTATGCTGAGCCATGGCTGGGAGTCATGAGGGGGCAAGGCTCTCTTAAAGTGGACCAACACCCAGGATTTTGACTATCCTGGGTCTTGGTCCACTTCGGTGGGGCACCCCCGATCGGGGTGCCCCACTGTGTGAAACCCCCCCAAAACACCCGGAAAACTCACCTCTCCCCGCTCCCACGTGGCCGCGCCGTCCAATCAGCGCGGCCGGACAAGCGGTCTGACAGGACCGGACAAGCGGCTCCTCCGCCGCCGCCTCCCGCGCGTCACTCTTGACGTGCGCGCGCCCGCCATTCACGGACGGCCGGCGCGGGCACGTCTAGAGGGGCGCGAGGGAGGCGGCGGCGGCCGGTCGCCGCCGAAGACAGGGTAGGTGGATTTGGGGTGTTTGGGGGGGTTTCACCCCGCGGGCCATCCCGATCTCGGATGTCCCACGGGGAGGGAGGTGATCTGCCCGGGAATCTTATAGATTCCCGGGCCGATCACGCGAGGGTGACGGTCCACTTTACAGACAGATAACTGCTCAGTATATTCCCTACTCGCTGCAGACAGCTAAGAGGGTCCACTCAGGTACCCTTTTACTTTAAATATCTAACCCTTATTCTCTTTACCCCATTTCTCCTGTCATTACATTTCTTCTGCCAGCTCTTTTTCTTTCATTCCTCCTCCTTTGTTTTACCCAGGTTAAGAGGTGTCCTGTGTAAAACTTCAGGATGGCACCCACACATATTCACACAAAATAACTACAGAGAAAGAGAGTAGATATGAAAAGATGTATTAAAGGGTACCAACCTTCGGTGCCCTTTCAGATTGGCATGCCTATTTGGGATGCCTCGCTAGTTTAAAAAAACAGTTTTTGGGCAGCTAACTTACCTCACTCCTGGGTCCCTAGTATGTTAGGTTGTATTCATATGCCCTCCAGCTGTACACACGCTGCCACTAACCTATGACAGCAGGGTGATCACATGCTGAATGGTGCTGAGGATGCCACACAATCATTTTCGGCTGTGGAATCAGCTGCCCCCAGAACTCTGACAAAAAAAGGTTGGTTAGAAGGGCTATTTGTTATTTTATAACCTAGCTGGGCATCCCAAATATGCCTAATGCACCCTTAAAGAGTGGTTGACTGGTACAGATGGTATTGCCAGAATGGTGTAGGATATATAGCTGAGGTCAGGGGTATCATGGAAAACTGAAGGAAATGGGGATAATGTGAAAGAGATGAAAGGGAGGAGAGAAAATTGGAAAAAAATAAATGGCGTGAGCATGGAAAAGAGAGAGAGAGAAAGGAATGTAAAAAAAGAAAAAAAAAGGACATTTGATAATGGAGAGACAAAAAAGAAAGAGGTAATGTGAATTGGAAGAAAAACTGAGCTAATGTGGAAAAGAGAAAATGTCGGAGGGAATATGAAAAAGTGAAGAGTAAAGGAATGTGGTAAAAAGTAAAATGGGTGAAAAATACAAAAAGTGAGCAAGAGTGAGGGAATATGTAATAGCGAAAGACAGGGAGTATGCAAAGGGGAGGGAAGAAGTAGAGAATATGGAAAACAAAAGATGGGGGAAACATGAAAAAGAGAGAAAGATGTTGGGAATGTGGAGGCGAGAGGGAGGAGGGGCAGAGTGCTGAGAATAGGAGAGGCAGAAAATGTGAAGAAAGGTGAAAAAGAGAAGGACAGAGGCAAAACAGAATAAAAGCCTTGCAGTACATTTAAGTGTGCTTCAGCATTACACAAACATTTAGTGGATGCTGCATTTGTGACCACATGCCTACCTTAAAGTGGACCAAAACTAACCATGGCGTCTAAAGAGACTCCAGGGCTGGCTGATTTCCTCTCTCTGACCCTTGTGCCCTGTTGTGTGAAACTCTGCCATTCACCTGGAATTCTTACTGGTCCGACAAGCCCTCAGATCATGTATGGGCGGCAGCAGCAGCACTCACATCCTCTTTTTGCTGTGTGCGGCCATGCCTGCCACAACTGAATGGCTATGCGTAGGCAGGATGGGTTTCACACAGCTGGGCATCCCAAACCGAGAAAACTCACATTTTTCTGGTGATCCCATGAAGCCTGCACAGAGAGCAACTGGCATCCCTGGCTGCCCCCTCACCAGCATGGCCTATCTAAATGGGCAGCAGGGCTGTAAACAGCCAGAGGTGAGCAGCCAATGGGATGTCGGTCTGGATGACACATGCTCCATGAAAATATGGAATAAGGTAAAACAGATCTGGCAGAACTGGGGGCTTCACAAAAGGGCTTATCCAAAATCAGGGGGCTTCAGTAAAGCACAAAAGAATGCTGGTGCCCCCCCCATCCCCTGAACTGAGAGCAGTGCCCCATGCTGTTGTATGTTTTGGTAGACATCAGTAGCTTAATGGTTAATAAAACTTCTCTCTTATCTCTCTCTCTCTCCCTCCCTGACTCCCACCTCGTGCTGTGTCCCCGCAGCCTTTATCTTTCTCTTTCATGGTAAACAAGCAGCCGTAAACCCCTCCATTCACATCCTCGATGAGCAGCACTGCTGCACTGCTGGGAATGACGTCATTTTCTCCCAGCCACCCCTGCGCTGCTGTCAGGCACTGAATGGCTGGGCCGACGGCTGCTGACTTACTATGAAGGATAAAGGTACAGGCCGCCAGGACGCAGGACTCAGTTAACCATTGAGCTACTGATGTTTGCACATTGTGGAAGTGTGGGGCAGGCGCGGCCCACCGGGATTTTGCCCGGTTCTCCCGATGGCCAGCCCGCCCCTGATTACTCCTAATGGTGCCTAGGAAGGTGGCTACTGGTACTTCCTGTCTTCCAAACCCTAAATCATGGTGGTAGCACCAATGTTCCCTATTGTTTATCTTGACTACTGTCTCACCTGGAGTGACACTTGAAATGGCTGCCGGGTTAGGTACATATACAGCATTTTGTTTAATGATATATTGTAACGCTGCTTAAAACATTACAATGTGCTGTTTTTTAAAGGAATTCCCCCTTTTAAGTTGTGGCAAGAAGATCTTTTTTCTTATTCAACTTTTAAATCTTAATATCTGTTGTACTTTCTATTCCCGATTTTATGCTTGCACAGTGATATTTTTACTTACTGTTCCCATATGCGATGAATGGATGCTGCTCCATATGTGAAAGGTGATGGATGTGGGCTTGTCTGCTCACAGAGTTAACAGGGAGGCCGATTCATTAATAGCGCCAGGTAGCGACAGATGAGCGCCAGTAGCGTGATTTTCACAGCGCCAGCTAGTATTCGCTGTGCTTGGCCGGGGTTTGCTTGTTGACAGCGACTCAGTCGGTGTGCGGTAATGTTGAATACGGGGTTAGGGGTCGATGTTTCACAGGTTCTGCGTTGTATGGGTGCGCCTGACAGCGAATGGCCAGAGCGAACGGCTTGCTGCAGATTCTTTAACAAATCACGCTCAAAAATGTATCGCGCTGTGAATTCCTTGTTTAAACCCCAGAGCGCTGGCGGCGATGTGTGTAAAGTAGTTTTTAACCCCCCAAACAACCATTTTTTTTTCATGTAAAAATTATACAAGTTTTTCTAAACATTTTGTAATATGAATACATTAATATCAGACCTGTAATCTCAATTCTGCACATATATTTTTTTTTTTTCTTAAAAAAAATATATAACATTGCCGTAGTGGTCACAGAATTTTTGACAGTTAAAAAAAAAAAAAAAAAAAAAAAACATATACTCAATTAATTATGAATATTTAAAGATTGCTCCATTGAAATGCATTGGAGAGCGCAAGGGAGTGACAGGTCATACCTGTCGCTGTGATGGGATTAGCAGCGGCGCTGTTCGTTGCAGTCGGCTACATGATGAATCCCGCGCTAGCTGATGCTCTCGCCGGCGCTAGCCTCATTTAGCGTGATAAATGCGTCATTGTGACCGCCGCCGGGCGTACTTGATTCGGTAGCTGGCGGTACCTGGCGCTCGTCAGACACTACCTGGCGCTAGCCCTTGATACATAAGGCCGTAAGAAGGAACTAACCTGCCCTGCCATTATCTCTGGAAACAGGAGCAAAGCTCATGGCATTGTTTCCTTCAAATGATTTCATACAATTCTGTTGCTATGACGCACTCAGTTCCAGCCCTTCCTTTTCTGAACTCTCCATTACCTCTGCCTCAGAAGATTAACATGTTTAACTGACAATCTGTAGAAAAAAACATTAGATATGTTACCTTCTGCTTCTAATCTTTTGTCAGTTTGTTCGTTGTCCATATATTGCTAATAAAGTCTAGTACACACCTATGCTGACCTATAAATGTAAAATGGCAGAGGCATACATAGCCAGGACAGGGCCCCCATGAGCACCCCCCATGAACACTCACCGGCCGGTCCAGGAGTCTTGTGGCGAGCGGCCCCGGGCAACGCACATATGGCGGCGAGGGAGACAACGGAACGCGCATGCCAGCGAGGGAGACAGTGGTACATGCGTGGCGACGATGGAGGCGGTGGCACCAACAGAGCGGTGTGGGAGGCACGCGCATGGAGATGACATAGAAGGAGGCGTCATGGATGGCTAGGTAGGTATGCTGGCACCTGGCATGCATTCTGCAGAGGTGGTGTGGGTAGTTTGTGCCGGGCCCCCTGTTCCACTGGCCTCCACTGCCTCTATGGTATGTACGCTCTTTGTAAAAGAATAAAAAGAATGCATGACAGCTAAAAGGTTGCACATTTTTTTATGATGATTTATTGTTGTATACATAACAACCATTACCACCCTGCTCCATTCACCACAGGTACTATGGTACGCCCCCCCCCCCATTGTTGTGAATGAAAGTGGGCATGCCGTAGTTCCTGTGACAATGGAGCGGGCCAGACCGTCAGTTGAATGGACGCGAGCTGCTGAAGATGTAGGTGGCAGCACAGGTGGGGCTGGACTGTATGGGGCATTCCGGTGTATCAGCGCTGGACTAACAGCAATCGCCTGCGGGGGATTGAAGGCGAGTATAGCATTTTCCCCCATGCCTTCAGACTAACTTTATTTATAATTATTTAGTTGTAAACAAATTGTAGATTTTGGAACAGGTAGAGAGTGCCCCCTTGTCTTGGGACCTGGTTCTAGGCAAACCTCAGCATAATTACTAACATATTATTATACAAAAATACTACATTGTAAACGTTTGAGAAAAATATAATACAGATATATATAGCAATATATTAGTCAGATAACTAATGAAATGTCATGAGAACCTTCACAGACATTATAATACAAAAGGCTAAACCCATCTGGTACAGAAGAAAAACAATGTGCAATGAGTTGCAGTACAGATAAAGAGAGATGTACAGTAAGTTGTGTTGTTCTGCCAATAGATCAGGAGGGGGGTGTTAACGATCAAACTGTCTGCACTGGACTAATTAAATGTGACGGGCCCTGGTGCAATCATTAAATGGGGCCTTGTCATGGTTCATACATTTTTTTTCTACTATTTTAACTCCATAGGATACAACTAGACAACTAAAGAGTGAAATAGCCAAGAAATAAAGATGCTTTCTAATTTATTATATGATGTTTATGTGAGCCCAAATATGAGAAATAAGCAACAATGGTTGGCCCCCCTATAGGACCTCCTGAGCTTCTGCACCTCCTATGTAATTGTAACATGGAGTGTAATGTAAGATGGCTTGTGGTATAGATATAAGAAGCTGTGGCTCAGGACATTATGATTTGGACATTACATGACATTAGGGGAAATCAGGATACAGGAAACTGCAGGTTTATTTGAGAGATCCCTGGATAGGTCAGTGGATTTCCAACTGGCTGAAGGAATGGTATCAGTGTGTTATTGTTAATGGCGTGCAAGTTACATGTGGTGTGCCGCAAGGCTCTGTCCTGGGCCCCTTTATTTTTAATATGTTTGTAAGTGACATATAAGAAGGCTTGGTAGGAAAGGTTTGCCTGTTTGCGGATGATACAAAGGTTAGTAATAGAGTGGAGGTGTCTGCAACATGGAAAATGATTTAGCTTTACTGGATAAATGGTCAAAACTGTGAAAACTAGAGTTTAATGTCTCTAAATGTAAAATCATGCACTTGGGTAGAAGGAATCCCTGCTCTGAGTACCGTATGGGCAGCACTGTGTTATCCAGGACCTCGGAGGAGAGAGATTTAGGGGTACTGATTACTGATAGCTGCAAGATGAGTGGACAGTGTAGCCAGGCAGTGGGAAAAGCAAGCAGGATGCTCGGCTGCATAGCTCGAGGCATCACCAGTAGGAAGAGGGAGGTTGTGATGCCGCTGTATAGAGCCCTGGTGAGGCCACAGCTAGAATACTGTGTGCAGCTCTGGAGACCTTACCTGCAAAAAGACATTATTCAAATAGAACGTGTCCAAAGGCGGGCAACAAAAATGGTAGAAGGACTGAAACTTAAAACTTATCAGGAAAGACTTAAAGAACTTAATTTGTACAGTCTGGAGGAAAGAAGGGAGAGGGGGGACATGATTGAGACCTTTAAATATGTGAAAGGATTGAATAAGGTTCAGGAGGGAAGTGTTTTTAAGAAGAAACTAAATGATAGAACAAGGGTGCCCAACCTGAAGCTAGTCGGGGGGGAAGATCAGGAGCAATGTTAGAAAATATTATTTTACAGAAAGAGTAGTAGGTGCTTGGAACAAACTTCCAGCAGAGGTAGTTGAAAAATCGTCAGTCAGTGACTTTAAACATGCCTGGGATAAGCACACATCTATCCTAAGATAAAGAGTACATACAATATACACATAAGGGCAGACTAGATGGACCGTATGGTCTCCTTCTGCCGTCAACCTTCTATGTTTCTATGACAACTTTGCTTTTTACCGTAAATTGATATATAGTCGGCACACTTCAGTTTAGGTCAAGTTGTTTCCAGCTGAGGACTGAAGGTCAGTATGCTGTGTAAGTAGAAGGCAATAAAGGTTCTTATGTTTTTTGCAGCAGTAAAGCAGGCTAGACTTGCTTGTGACTAGTCAGTGTTTTCTGTAGTCAAAGTGACACCATGCTTCCCATATCTCACTGGTTCAAGAATGTGATATGAGGGTCATTTGGACCTATACTGACTGTAATGCAGAGCGCACACTGAGAGACTAGCATTCTTTCCTGATGTTTAATGTGTAAAGAAAACACAACCTAATGCCCAAACCCACCACAAACAGTAGAGGCAGGACTCGAAGCAAAAGGAAGGTTCATTCAGTTTGCATTGCGGCCAGTTTTGATGTGAAAACCTGATTATATATACACCCTATAAATAAATAAATTGGATTTACACAGATGAAAAAGGGTGCATCCCTTTGGAGATGTCAGAATTTGAACATTATAAAAACTAACAGCACTACCTCATACTTTGCCCGTTTCCACCACCACCAGTATATGATCAGATGAATAATTCCGAGGTTGCGGAGTGAAAGCACGTTGAAATCTTTTGACAGACTGGACAGAGGGAGGGTCATAACAAATGTGGGCCTCACTACTTTGGGGTTGGCTGCAGTGTATGTAGCCCCTAGCATTGTACCCCATCTCACCCAGAGCCTGTGCCCACATTCCCTACCTTCCACCAGCCAAGACCCCCAGCTCAAATTCTGCAATTCTAAAGCTTCAGCATCATGTCTGTAGAAGGGCATACCCACCTCTGCCCTCTGTCCCTGCAAGCTGGGTTTTTTTGATTGTCTGTTAAGCACATTGGGGGGCGGGGTCAGCAGGGATGCTGTGGGATGGTCTGAAATCAGTAAGGTCCTGGGCTGTTTATGGGCTCATTCCAAACCTGCTGCTGCCTGTTGTGATGTGCTGTCCTGATTGTATCTAGACCCCGAAATTAAATAAATGATATTTAAGGAGATTCAAAATATAACATTCCACAAAATGTACTTGCCACAAAATATCCTTTGTCAGTGAATGTAGCATATCATGATAGTACACAGATATAGATATTTTTTTAACATATTTTTCAATTCAACTTTACACAATTACTTCCTAGCGCCAAGATGGTTTGATGGGCTGAAAACTACAGAGAACAGACAGGTCACTCTGGCCGACTACTGCATATCTCTGCTTAACCTCCCCCCTAAGATTTCCCGCTGTCCTCATGTCCTCAGCTTTTTCAAAGTCAGACCTGAAGATGAAAACCAAGCATCAAACAGCAAGTAAGTATAACCGTTGTATCCAATACTCCATACTATTCATTTTTAAATTGTAATTCAGCTGCTTAGAAAGGTAAAAAAATATAGCTGACATCAAGCCGAGTGCCAAGGAGAGAAGGTGGCAACACAACACCTATACTATATAGCTGTAGGCTGTTGGCCCAGCATTTCTAAATGGATTATCTGGAATTTCAGTTAGCTAACTCTCTCATTAAAACAATACAATTTGGTGTGATTTCAGTGGTCGCAAGCCTGAGACGTTCTTATTGAAAATGGAAGCCACAAAGAAAAATTTATCTGGTAAGAAACATCTGGTGTGGTTTTATGTGCGAGTATTTTTTACAACCCAGAGCATTTTAATTGTTTTGAACAGGATGGAAAAGGGTTATAATTCATTTTATATATTATTATCTACCTGTTCCCCACTGGTCACTAGAGTAGCAATGCCATGAGTGCTCCCTGTCTGCAAGGTATTGACCAGTGCAAAATGTGTTTGATCCCTGTGCTTACAATGGCATTATTGTTAAATAGACCTCACCACATATAGGAAGCAACACTGCTTTTCCCTGACTGTGCCACAGACAGCATAAAGAATATCTAATTGGCCTTTTAAAAATGAAATGCTTGGCTGCAATGCTTTTTGCAATGCAAAGAACCTGCATTACATAATCTGTACACCTATTCACCATGGATTTTTTTAAACAAAGATACTGTTGTAGGCTAGCAGGTGTTCCTGAAAGGGATGGTCTCTGCCCACATTGAATCTTTCATATCATTATGGCTAATTTTCTAACCAGAGCTGGAATGCTACAACACACAGGATGCTGTTGAGGAAAAATATCAGAAACAATAAGATGGTAACCGCAAGGTAAGTATATTTGATTTTTTTATAATACACTATAGATGACTTTCAAAGCTCTACCAAGGTGTAGGCTCTAAGGGCATCAGTCCTTGCAAGAATACCTACATGGAACACAAAAAGTCCTTATAAATATTCTGCTGCAAGTCACTCCAGAGTGAAAATATATTCAATCTTCATGCAGTGGGTCCATCACCAATTCAATCTGCTTACCAGATTCAGTAATCAAGAAGGCATATCATTTATCATAGCATCATTTAGCATATCATCTTTGAAACAAATTATCTCCCAATCCATCCACATTTATCCAAACTCAGTTTCTAATATCACATATGATTTAGATCCACTTTAAAAGATCTTATTCCATATGTATATTCTTGTCACGTCCTCCAATAATGACAGTACCATATAAGAGCTGTAAGAGTTGACCTCTTACCTAGTGGAGCACATCCGGTCCTCCTCAGATTTATGTGGTCCTACATGGAAGGGGGAACGCAAGACAACAATTTGGATGGGAAGTCATGTTACTGCCAGCCCAATATTTACCCGCAATTAGAAGACAATTGAGTAAAAAGTTTGGATAATCTATGGTCAAGGGATATGCTATTTATTGAAAGAAAAAGTGACACAGGGTTGTATGTTAACATACAAATATGTTAGTGTTTCAATACATATTCATCAAATTCTTTCTTTTTACAGATATTACTGGTCCTATTATTCTTCAGTCCTATCGAGTGATTAGTGATTATGAAAAGAATTCCAAGACCGAGCTGTCAGTAAAAGAGGGTGATGTTGTTGACATAGTAGAGAAAAATGAAAATGGTAGGAAAACTATTTCAAATATGTAATGTACTATACCCCAGCATCCCAGTTCCCCAAAGACAAGCACACCATGGAGTACAGCAAATTCTTCTGAGAAAGATATATATACATTTATTATAGTTTTAGAATTTGTTTCCTGGACAACCCATTTAAAGCTATACATATGCCAGTGCAACCAAATACAAAAGCATTGCAGAGTGCTATATGGATTGGGAATAATGGATGGGTGAGTTTTAGACAGGCTAAAAGTCTGACAGGGGATACCAAATATAACTTGCAGCTCAACAATGATATCATATCCTATACAGAGAAGCCACTGTTTCTAGAGGGTTGACCTACACTGCTCTGCACAAGAACTTTATTCTGTTTGCCTTTACCTTGTCATTGTAAGGGTGCATGTTTTTCTGAATTTTATTCTGTCATACAGGGTGGTGGTTTTGTCAAATGAAGAACAAGCGTGGTTGGTTGCCAGGAGCTTATCTTGAGCCTTTTGACGGCCCAGATGAGTCTGAGGAGCAAGAACCCAACTATGCAGGTGACAAAGAAAAAGCCACTTTCCAGCAGACTAAGCCAAATACACCTTTACTAAAGAAAACTGTGGCTACTGTTTTGAGCTTTTTGCACTTAGGCCTCAATTCTGTAAACTTGCCTTAAAATATGTCATAAAATTAGGACTACGTCTTGCTGTATTTCAAAATAGGTAATTAAACAAAAATAAGGTGTGATTCATTTAGAGTTAGAGCATGATTTCCACCTAAAATTTTCACTAGACCAATGTGACAATTTCTGACAATTGACCGGGTCCCCGTCTTAATCAACCCCCTGCAAACCCCCTAAATCTTACCTGTCACCACGCACCCCAGGTGAAATGTGGCCGCTTGATTGGTCACTTGTCCTGCTCTCGGGATTCCACTCCTAGAAAGGGACATGTGACCGCCGCTGCATTTTACCGGAGGGACCACTGTGACAGGTAAGATTGAGGGTGTTTGCAGGGGATTGATCGAGGGGACCCCGGCAATCTGTAAAATGGATGTTTTTATACCCCAGAGTGTGTAAGTTTCTAGATGTTTATAACGAATATATGTTTACTTTTATGTACTTATAAAGTCATGTAATGTTCTCTCTAATTCGAATCATGCTTTATTTTATCTCATGACTTATTTTTCTCTTTCAATGTTTTTATTGAGAAATAGGGGTTGAATCAGAGCTAGGTGAGAATTCTCGCTCCTTTTTAGGAGAGAAAACCTTTGATTTTCATTGTCTACCGGGTGTATATTTTCACTTTGCTCTGAATCAGCTCCAAGGTAGACAATGAAAGTGAATAGCAGTTTTCTTTCCTTAAAAAGTAGTGTGAATTCTCACCTGGCTTTGAATTGACCCCATAGTCATAAGATACAGTGGCAGGTATGCACGAGGAAGGAAATATTTAATTTTGTCACTATAGTGCATTTAAATTCATGCGCAGTAATGACTTTGATATTACAATAGTTGCTTCCAGATCAAGCGTTACAAGTGAATTTGAGTGCATATAGGAAGAAGAGGGGGAGGTGAGATGGGGAAGGAGGGGTCGTTAGGGTGTTCTGACTGTCCCAGGAAACATATATCAAAATGACATGTCCGTTCAAAGAGAAGTGTGGCACGTCAAGTCAATAATGAAACGTTTTACTTGATGGCTTACCTCAGCAGTAATCTGATTTGGCAGATGTATTCTCAGAGAAATCCCCTGACTACCTACCTCCTCACAGGGCCTACAATTGTCCCATAAAGTTACTTCCAAGTGCCATGCCCCCTGGGGCAAGATTTGACCCGGCCTGTGGAGTTAGCGATGAGGGAAAACATTTCTAATTATTTGAAGAAGGGGTTCATCCGTCCAACTACATCACCTGCAGTGGCGGGTTTCTTCTTGACAAGAAGAAAGATGGGGGATTACACCCTTGCATTGTTTATCGAGGTCTGAATAAAATTACTGTCAACCACAGATATCTTTTGCCTCTCAACAAAGACCTCTTTAACCAAGTCATTGGTGCCCAAATCTTCCTGAAAGGGGAGCATACAATCTCATTCACATCCACCGAGGTGATGAATGGAAAACTGGGTTGATTTGTTGTAATTTACTTAGATGACATTCTAATATTCTATTGGTCAGTATGAACATCGTCATCATGTAAAGCGGTGTTACAATAACTGAGAGAGAATAGTTCTCGTCCATTGTTCGTTCATTCTTGTACACTTATGGACCTAACCCTTAAAGGTGCAGTTCAGGAGGAGTGGCCCTCTCCGTCTGCGAAGGCCTTTTAAACCCTGAAGGAGGCCTTTACCTTTGTTCCAGTGTTAATTCACCCAGATGTAAGTTGTCCATTCATTGTTGAAGTTGGGGCTGTTCTCTCTCAAAATTCCGTCACTCCCTAGCAACCGGGAGTTGCTTTGTGTGAAATTGGCATTGGAAGAATGGAGGCACTGGTTGGAAAGTTCCTTACACTCCATTACTGGGTACAATGACTATAGGAACCTTAAGTACATGAAATTCACGCCAGGCCCACTGGGTGCTCTTTTTCTCCTGATTCAATGTTGTCATCACCTAAGAATCATCAGCTAAGAACTCCAAGGCAGATGCATTATCCTGCAACTTTGGGGAATGTTTTAAGAGAAGGAACCCATCTTGCCTCTGGGTTGTGTGGTCGGTGTACTATTGCCAGATTTGTCTAGCTCATTGGAACCATTCCAGATGGATTCACCCCCAGGCAAACTTCCAAGGTAAATAGTCGACCGTTTCAGTATAATGGCACATTTTGTATCCTTGATCAAACTCCCATGTGCCCTGAACTGGCTCGATTATTTATCAAACAAATTTTCCAGATTCATGGTATACCCCAATATATTGTCTTTGATCGGGGGGGTGTTCCAATTTGTTCATGGGTTTGGAGTTCTGTGCTCGTTTCTAGATTAAAGTCTTGTTGTTCTCGACCCATCACTTTCAATCCAATGGCCAGACTGAAGTACTTGCGCTGTTATGTTTAGGGCTGCCAAGACAAATGGTTTGAAAATGTTGATTTTGCCAAATTTGGACATAACAATGCACCCTGTGAATCCACTAAATTTTCACTGTTCTTCTGTAATTTTTGTAAGAATCCTAAAAGTTTCTTTACTTTCTGGCCCTTCCTCCAATCTACCGGTCTTGGTGGAATGGCTTTGAGAAAGAGCCAATGTCTGGGCTTAAGTCCAGAGCTATAAAACCTTTGCTGATCACCACAAAGTGTACCCTGAGGCAGAATGTACCTGTAGGATCTTTTATCTCAGTCTTGCAGAGAAATGGGAGATTTTTCCTAGAAGCCACTGTTACTCTATGCTTTTTTCGCTGAATGTGGCATTATAGTGTAAGTACTTAGAAATTCTGGGGTTTAGTGTGAAGCAGATCTGGTCTCTTGAAGACATAAGATATCTGCCTTACACAACATGTGGTAGTGGGAAGCCTTGCTCATTTTTTGTCAGGGAATTGAATCCCTGTACATTGTGTGATAAGACTTATTCACTGACGTGCAAAATTAGGAGTTAGCCAAATGGTCCCCAGCCAGTCAGAAGTGGATGAACTAGGGATTGAGATGAGTGGAGGGGTAAAGGGGCATAGTTTTATCGGGTGTAAGGTAAACAGATATTTTAAAACAAATTAACCAGAAACTAAAAGAAATAAGGTCTGTATGAAGCTATAGGCCTGATCCACAGAACAATTAACTTACTCAATAAGTGGGAGTGCCAAAAGGGAATAAAGGTGATCTCAACTGTCACTAACAATTTTGGATGTGCCTTATTGTCATGTCTCAGCCCACTGGATCTAAGTAACCAGATGACCACTGAGGCCAGGAACTGGGAGTACCCACCCGCCCACCAGGATGGCCCACCAGGATGGCCCACCAGGATGGCCCAGTCTATGCCTCCAGGGCGCAGAGCCTGCTTATTGTGTGGCCATCACAGTCGACTGCTCACCACATCTCTCCCCATTTCATGCCTTATTTTCATGAGATATTTTAAGGAACGTTTACTGATTTGAGGCCTTAGTACTGTGTTTTTTCCTATGAGAACATATTTTGTAGTATTTATGTCCCTTTAAAATAACTTGCTGACAACTCTAAAATATACATGTATAAACAGCAAAGTCTGAGGTCATATTATCAAGGGTGTAACTATAGGGGGTACAGGGGTAGAAACCACACAGGGACCCATTAGGTCATGAGGGACCCATCATTGTGGCTCTCCCACCTTATTTTTCAGATTTGTGCTCTCATGGACTATTTGTTAAGCCACTGCATATCATGTTAAAGAAAACACATGAAAATCCTGGAGTTTCTCTAACATTACTACTAGAATATAAAATCCCCTCTGTATCATCTTAACAGGGCTAGCAGTAATGTGTTGTAGCTTGTTTGCCATAGAGACCGGTAGAAAAATGAAGACATACAAAAGGTAATAATATTATTTCCTCACATTTAGTAACAGGTTTGAAATATAAATCATCATGTGAAAACATCGTTGTGAAAAGACAAGACAATTCATGCAATACTTACCTTTACTCTTATGTGCACAGGGGAAGTACATATTGTCACACAAGATTACTCAGCCGAACTGGAAGATGAGTTGGATATAAAGGAGGGGGAGACCGTTGAAGTAATTCATAAACTTCTTGATGGCTGGTGGGTTGTCAGGTATGGGCCAAAAGAAAACAAGTTTGGATTTATGTTTAAAGTGGATCAAACGTGTAATTAGAGTCTTGGTCCACTTGCAATGTTCCCAAAGTAGGATCCTATTTGAATTGACTGTAATATGAATCACTGCTGTATACTCTGGGAGAAGTGGCGTACTTGGGCCAAAAATCAGTCCTGGATTTTACCAGTCCCTGGCTGGCCCAAGACATCCCTGTTGAGGCCCCCCAAACCATGTTGTTGTCTGTAAGTCAGTGCCATGTTTGCAGTAGAGAGTAAGGGAAGCAGCGATTCTGCCAATTGCCACACATCACTGCTGCAGGTACCCAGAAGAAGGTGCATATACAGCATATCCTGGGGATATATAGCAGCAAATGCCAGTGCAGGCCATCCCAAGTCAGGAAACCCCCCTTGGGAATATTGCAAATGGACCAAGACTCTAATTAGTGTTTTGGACCACATTAAGATAAGTAATTGCTAATCATGTAATTCATGCTTTTGCATATATGTTTTCTATTTTTCAGAAGAGGCAGCATCACTGGCTATTTCCCTGCAATGTATTTGCGAAACTCTGGGGACAAAGTTTCTGGGGAAGGAAGTCAAGTAAAGTCAAAAGCCTTACCACCTCGAAGGTAGGAACTCAATACATAAAACAGAAATAAAACCAAAACTGCCCCACCATGGAGTCTAAAGACTTCAAGGACGGGTTGTTGCCTGTCCCTGAGGCATCCCAGTTTAGGATGCCCTGAATTGTGAAACCCACCAGTGTCTCTGTAAACCCACTTCGATCCTTGCTCCCACGGTGCATGCATCTGAAATTGGGATTGGGGTTTTGGTTTTAAGACTAAACTCCAGGTAATAACTTTCTCTTTCCTTATACTGTTTGTGACCCAATGTTTTCTCCTAGATTTCTAATTATTTAGAAATTAGGTTTATTTACCAGAAAATTCATAGGAGTCAATGGTTTAAAAGGCAATGCCTAGCACAATATAATATGTTGTGTTTCCAGTTAGCAACAGGGGATTATATTATTTATATGTACTTTATATGTAAATAGTTTATGTATTCTAAGTGAAGCCACTTTCTACGCTTCAAATTTTGGGTCAAGGCTGAGCTGGGAAGGTCTTTTCATGGCGCAGCTCTATGAGCCATGAGCTTGCTCTTCTGCTCTCGCTAATACTAGGAGCTGCAAAGGGACAAAATGGATGCGGCGCGTTTTTTAGGAGTCCTGGGGAAATTAAATTGAAAGGAGGGCAAATTTTGGAGCCCTGCTACTGCTTCTACCCTGTGCTGCAGGAAATGGAGGAGAGGCACATGGGAAAGGCACAAAAAGAGCTGATTGCTGCCATTTTATTGCCTTTACCAGTGGTAGACTAGGGATTTTACCAGCCCCTTGCCAGTCCACGATCAGCCTGTGATAATCCCACTAAGGCCTCCTAATGTATTTCCTGGACAGTTAACAAGTAAGCAGAAGGCTGGGGTTCATTGGAAAGGGTGGATATGGCCACTTTTTCTCCCATGGCCCTGAATCTTTAGCATTGTAGAGGCAGATAACATGGCAGGGGTGGGTATGCCCCCTTTAAGCCATGATGCTGAGTCCATAGTATTGGGACAGAAGATAGGCCAGTGTTCCCTGGTTCCCAGACCAGGAATTTTCCCGGGTGTCCCCGTTGCCAGGACGGTCCCCTGAATCATTGACTGCTTTCTCATGGTTAGAGTTGGCTTTTAGCACTTAGAAAGATATGTAAGGTACCTTAACAAGTACCCATTTTAAGTTAAGAATATGATAAAGGTAAACAAAATCTGTTTCTCCATCACAGACGCACAATTTCAAATGCTAACAGTATTCACAAGCAAAAACGTAAAGAAATCAGTCAGGAAGCATACAGAAGAAATAGCAAGAAATATATCAAAGAGCGTCAATCGGTAACAGAGTCTGCCCTGCAGAAAGTGACCATTGGTAAGCAGAAAAGTCCAACCACCCTGGAAATTAAACTGGGCCAACAGCCTGGCACAGTTGGAAAAGAAAGGTAGCGGACATTTTGGAGCTTCCTCTCCCAGCATCTCAGCCATTCTGCTGCCTGTATTAAACTGACAATGCACAGCAACAGGAAACCCAGCAGCACTTCCTGTTTGCAGGCGGCCTGCACATTCATGAACCGTCATTTTGTTTCTAAAATTTACTACAGCAGGAGTTAGAAAAAGGTAAAATAATTTGTATGTGCATCTAAATTGCCCAGGAGAGGGATGCATATGAGCACTGTTGTTTTGGTCTGGATTAAGTCATTTTTGACTGTTGGTCCACTTTAAGTAGTGAGCTGTAACCAGTATATGTATTTAAAAAAAAAGAAAAGATTATATGAAAAAATAACTATGCTCACCGTGTTGGTCTCTTGTCAGCGAAACCTTTTGAAACTGGGTTCCTCAATAGCTTATAAATGTAAAGTTTTTTCCAGTCCCCTTATATTATTAAACCAGACTAACACCCTTAGAAGAAATAGTGCTTATATGCAAGCCTCTCCAGGTCAATTTAGATTGCTGCACATCAAAAATACATTAACTTTTTTGTAACTCCTGCTGTGGTCAATTTTACAACCAAAATGGCATCTCATGTATCTGTGGGCCACCTGCAAATAGGAAGTGCTGCTGGGCTTCCTGTTACTGTGCATTGTAAGGTATGTCAGTTGAATCCAGGTAGCAGCACGGCTGGGATGCTGGGAAAGGAAGCTCCAAGATGGCCGCTACCAGGAGAAAATCAGTGAGGAGGTTTTTCAGCTTTGAGTGGATGCCAGAGCAAATGTAAGTGCTGACAATGCTTCAGTATCATGCATGCAGATGGGGCAAGTGAGTTTTGGGGAGTTTGTTTTTATAACAATGCCAGGCTGTTGGTCCGGTCTAAGTTCTGTTTAATGAATATCTTCTAAAACACATGCAGGTAAAAATAAATCCTTTTTTATGAGTTTAATCTTCTAAAACACATAGAGGTAAAAAAGTGAAGATCAAGGCAAACCGCACTGGTGTAAATATAATAAAAGAAGGGAAAACAGCTGCTACAGGGCTGGTGGCAGAAAGGAGCTTGGCAGCAACTGCTAGCTGCTGCCTCCCCTGACTTCATTGTATTATGCAGGGATAGGAGCTTGCTACTTCCCTCAGTGCCCACCCTGTTCTGACCCTTACCTTGGGGAAAGAGAAACAGCACAGGAAGCAGCAGGGTCTGATCTGAACAGCAGGAGGGTCCTTTTTTCTGTATTGTGGGCAGTGCAGCAATCCTAGCCTTCCATAGCATGTCAGTTAAAGCTTACACAGGAGGAGGGGGGCCTGCCAGCTATTACTTTTGCTGTCAACCTGCGAAGAGAAGTGAAGAGCAGACCTGGTCCCCGGCAGCCTCACAGCAGCAACATTGCACATCCTGGATCCCTTTGCAAAGGTCGGACTGGGCAGCAAGCAGTTAGTAAAGGCAGTAAATGCATTCTGGCAGACTGACTCTAGTCTAAGTCTACTACCATATGGGGGGGGGGTGTAAAGTTCTGTTTCTGTCTGGGTAGTTCTTTACTTTACACCCCTTATATAATACCACAAATCTTGCTGGCGAGCCCACGGGTCTAGGAGCCTTCAGGACTTGACACTTCCCTTTTCCTGTGTCATCCAATGTGGACACACACAGCTGGAGGGGAGTAATGGAACACCCAGCTTCACCCAGTGCTCTATGCTGGCTCTGCGTGTAAACCGTGTTCTGGGCTTTTCATTCATATTGTCTGCGCATGTGCTGTAGTATCGCAGGCAATGTGAATATACCCGGGTATAAACCACGGGTTTCATGCAGTAGTGGCATTCCAAATCTGGATGGCCCCTAGAAGAGGGGACACATGGAGGGTGGATCAGTTCAATGGTTTTGCATCACTTTAAAAAGGACCTCCAGTTAAAACGAACCCAGTGTGCATCCATTTCCAGCCCCCTCCCCTTTAAATAAAGCACAAGGAGGAGAAGTTAGGTAACTTTTCACAGCAGGACACGCAGGTGGCAGAAGAGGGAAGGTTAAGGTCATCACAGACCAAATCCCTCCCCTCACCCAGAGGTCCTGGTCTGTAGAAACCTAAAATGAACCTAACTCATCTCCTTCACCATTTGTGAGCCTGATATAAGCCAGGCTTCATTACTTTTCCTGTGCTGCTCTGTCTAAAGGAGACTATGAATCTGCTGCACTCATATTAATCTCCTTCATATGAAGGCTGTGCTGTGTTGTACAGCCATTTCCAGGTACCCTTCCCTGTATTCCTGCAATGTAAAGGTAAGTAACTCTAAATTGGCACTCAGGAGTAACAGGAGTAAGTTGGTTAGTTCCTAGCACACGGTTGCCAAGAGAGTTGAGGTCCACATTAAGCAGTAGGTGTACTGTTTACTTTAAAGCAGCCCTAAACCTTCATATCTGAGGATCACCCCTACTGCATGTGAGCCTAACACACAACAGAGCTCTGTCTGGTCACAGCAAGTTGGGGGGGGGGGGGGTATGACTTTTTCTATGGGGCCCTGTGAAACTCACCTTCCACTATAGAGCTCTAGGCTGGTGGCAATGCCAATTCCAGTCTTCTGAAATGCAGATTTTATTGCCAGTTGTCTTCTGGGTGCAAACTGGATTTGCAGGATCACAGAGATTATGTAATCTCTGCTATAAACAAGCATAGAGCTTTGTGAAATACAACAAAGCCTGATTAGATAACAGTGCAATATGGCCATGACATCAATTTTTATTTAATTGTTCATTTGAATTGTTGAATTGTAGCTAAAGTACTGTTAATTAAAGTATTTAATAATGCAACAACTGTAATATACAAAAAGACAACTCTGTGTCGCCATGTGGGAAATTTATATGCACACAGTCTGCTTACCATGTGCTCGAGTCTTCCTGGTTTGAGAGATTGAGAGACTGAGTCACAGCTGCTGTATGGGGAAAAGCCTGCGCTGGAGCAGAGAGAGGCTGATACTCTGGCCAAGGAGAGAATAGGCCCAAGTGTGCCCCGACACCAGCGTGCATACATCTGGCCCCTGTGGCTTGTGCCCAGCCCCAGGAGAGGGCGAGTAATTGACTGTTAAAGTGTTTGTCACCTTATGCTGAGCTCATCCCCCACCTGGGACATGGATTACACAACATGTGGCTCTTCTCATCAATCTAGGTCATTTGGTTTGATTTATATGCAAAAGACCCATAAGTAGACATGACATGAGTAATTATTAGAAAACTTTCGAGGTAAAGCAACAGTTTGTATGTATGAGCATTTACACACAGATTAGTTGGTTTCTCTGACATAAACAATTCTGTTTACTCTAGAGGAGGATAAAGAAGAAGAAAACACTTCGAAAGCCCAACCTGCAATCCCACCAAGACCAAGCAAGCAGCTCATTTTGGAACGGTGTTCTGAAGACACAAGGAACAAAATCCACACTGTGGCCTAAGATGACTCACTGTTTATATCTCTTTTTGTAAGTGAACTGAAACCAGACACAAATCTAAAAGTCTTTAGATCTGTCAGAAACCCTAGGGGGCTTCTCAAATCAAGACCCCCACAATGTGAAGCTCAAAAATAGATCCCGTGGTGGTCATCTTAGGCAAGAGAAGGACTCTTCCTGGCACACTGTTGCCATTTGCCATTGGAGGCAACTTTATCCCGACCATCCTGTTTTCTGCAGAAGGGCGAGGGCCACTGTTACTGGTGCAGGCCATCAGACAAGCCCTCATTTTGGGCTCAGTCAGGGTGAGGGAGCACTGCAACATAGAATGGGTGAGGAGAGGACAGAATTTGTTGAGAGATATTTTGCCTAGAAACTGCCCTGAGCAGACCACCATGAGATCCCAGGTGATGCTGTGGAATATGCCCCCTAGGGAAGGATTTAATCCAGAACTAACTTCTTTTTAGACTTGTGTTCTGATTTTGGTCCACGTTATGTTAATTACCTACATTCCTAATTTATTTTTTGCTTTTTTATGCCTTGGAAATTATGCTTTTGTTTGTAATACACTATATGGCCAAAGAATTTGGATGACTGTAGAAGTTTTTCTGGCCTATTCTAAATCCATAGGTACCAATAATGTGTTGATCTTCCTTTGCAGGAACAGCTTTCCAATTCTCCTATTTATCCAACAGCATATGGGAAAACACTGATTTTGGGCGAGGGGGCCGGGCTGCAATCTCCATTCTAGGTTATCTTACAGGTGTTGTACGACGGTGTTAGGGTCAAGGCTCTGTGTGAGCCAGACAAGTTCTTCCACACTAAACTTACCCAACCACGCGTTTGCTTTGTGCAATGGGGCACTTTTAGTGTGGAACCAAACTGTTCCCACAAATTTGAAAGTATACAATTGTCCAAAATCTAGGCTGAAGCAATATCATTTCTCTTTAATAGAACTTAGGGGTCTCGTTCAACCTCTGATAAATAACTCCATAGCAATAACCCTCCTCCATTAAACTTTACAGTTGACACAATGCAGTCAGGTAGGTAACTTGCCAGACCAAAGTCCAGTTGTGGCGGTGTGCCTTTTACTACTCTTTCCACCCTCAGTGATGTAAAGCTTGCATGCAGTTGATCAGCCAGGGAGTCTCATGTCACAAGGCTCCAGGGCAGGGCAGTTTTTAGGCAAAATGCACTATTGTGCAGAAAGGAAAACAATGGTGCAGAAAGTAAAAACTCCATCCCCTCACCCATCCTGTTCCATACCGGTATGTGCTGTGTTGTGCCTCTTCCTTAGCAGAAGGCAATACCCCTTCCCCATGACTGAGCTAAGGGAGGATGAGGGGCATGTCTTATGGCCTGCACCACTAACCTGCAGAAAGCAGCATGGCTGGAATAAAAGTGGCCTTGAAACAGCCCTGCTCTTGGTGCACAGCTTTTGTGCTGATGTTAATGCCAGAGGGCGGTTGTAACTGCACTATGCACCTAAGCACTCAGAATCCCTGCTATTTAATTCTAAACGCTTCTCACTTTTATTAATGCCCCTCACAGTTCGTAGTGGGTTCCCGAGGAAGGCAAAGAAATTTTGTTGTTGCAGCATTGGCACCCTATTAGAGCATCATGCTCAAATTCAGTGAGCTCAATAAAATAAGCTTTTTCACAAACATTTGCAAAGGCAAACTGCATGCATACTGTAGACACCTGATGTAATAGAACTGAATTCAATATTAAAGTGGTGTGTCCCAATACTTTTGCCCATACAGTAAAGTGCTGTTTTTGTTGCCTTGTGTGTACATTTCTGAGTTTGTAGGTTTAAGAAATGTTTACAATGTTGCACAGAACTGGATTTGTTTTATGAAAAATATATTTTTAGACCTATAAATAAGAATTTTGTTATCTTTTGTATCTTTGTTTCTTTATAATAGAAAGGGACAAGAACCATATAAACACGTGGACAAAACTGTTGACATGTTAACCCTTTCGTTGCCAGCCTACCTGCAGCTTTTGTCACCCTCTGTTGCCAGACCATGTTTCACTATTTTGCACTACACATGTTCAACTGTGATTTTTGAAAGGATTTCCAAGGATTTTCCAGGAAAATTATATATTGTTTTTTTCAATTGTTTTTTCACTGATATAGGGGTCTCATGGACCCCTTACCAGTTCACAAAGGGTTAACATTAAAAACACACACACACACACAAATGTCATTCATTAAAAAAAATAAATTAAATAAATGTTTTTTTTTCTTTACTCACCTCACCCGATTGTCAGCTCGTGTGTCGATCAGCTGTCAGATGCCCTGGTGATCGCTGGCCAGAGGAGGGGGGGGGCAGGGGATCAGAGCATCCCCTGCCCCTCCACTGCTCTGCCCAGCGTTTACCAGGGCATCTGACAGTTGAGCCGAGGAGAGCCGGGACGACACCCGAGGGGCCGGGGCTAGTCATCAAGATGGTGGCGCCCATCGGAAGGCAGGGGGAGAGGGCATTTTGAGCCCTCTCCTGAAGACTAAGCAGCCCGGGGGGGCGATCGGAGGCCCCCCCAGTGAAGAGGAGTCCCGGTGGGAGGCAGCGCGACTGCAGGTTAAATAAATGTAATTTTTATTTTATTTTTTTTATTTTACAGTTAGCAGCTGCTGCTGCCGAAGCGGGGGGGGGGGGCCTATTCCGGGGGATCTCCTGGAGCCATCCGAGCCGCCACGGGGGCTCCAAGTGCCATAACTCACGCAGCAGCAGCAACCCGGGGTTAATCCCCCCCCCTCCGTGCCTTACAAGTGCACTCAGGCAGCGAATGGGGCGCAGGGATCGGGGTGAGCTCGCACAGACACCTAAGCCCTCGGCACGCACAGCAGGCCCCAAGATGGCTACCTCAGTGGGCCCCAGAGGTCCTGTACATCGAAGCGGGAACACCAAATAACCGACACCACCTCTGTCCTGGAGGAACATGATGCGGAAATCCAGAACAACAGGGCAGAGCTTTCCTCAGCCCTCCAAAAGATAGAGGACTTGGAGAACAGGTCCCGGCGTAGCAATCTGCGCTTTAGGGGGCTGCCAGAATCTATCATTGACCTCAAATCTACTATCACGGCCCTAATCCAAGAACTGGTCCCAGCAATCCCAATTGAATGACTGGAAATGGATAGGGTCCACCTCGCCCTGGGCTCTCCTAGAACAGATGGCCAGCCCAGGGATATTATCGCTAAGTTCACTTTCTACAATACCAAGGAAATGACAACTTGGTCTTCCAAACCCACAACTATCAGATTTACTCAGACCTGGCTCCAGTGACGCTGCAGAAACGCCGCCTGCTGAAGCCGCACCTTCTAGTCCTCAAGTCGCACCAGATAGCCTACAAATGGGGCTTCCCGTTCAGACTGTCCTTTACATACATGGGCCGCTCATATGCGATTACAACCCCAGAGGAGGCCTCCGACTTGCTGGAACGCTTGGGCTTAACCACAACAGCTGAATCGCTATCTACAGCAAGGCCGCCCCAGGAGAAACGCACGCGGGCTGCACGGAGGGACCAGCGGACCAGCAGCCAGCGTCCCTATCCGGCATCGACTTCATCGCGAGCTGCAACAGTCCACCACCCTGATACCGGTTGACTCGGAACAGGAAACTGAACAACCTACGAACAGTGGCAGAAGAACCCGAACATACGATGACCACATGTAATATCCTGGGACTTTGCCCTGGTTCTTTGGGCTCACTTCCCCCGAGGGACCCCATCTCCCCCCTTATTCTCTTCCCCTCTTATAGGTGCTGTTGGGACCCTCGGTGGACTGCATGGAGGTAACTGGCCTGGTTGGGCTGGGGACACTCACCTGCTGCCGGGGAGGGGAGGCATCCCTCTTCTCTCCTCTAGGTTGGCGGGGGGTGGATGTTCCCACCAACGGAAAGTTGCTTCTACGTTTTGATGCAAAATTGTTTGTTGCCATTGGGCAGTTATTGTTCTTTGTGCATTTTAAACTGTTACACTATTGGCCTATGTAGGCGCTTGATTGTTGATGGTGTGGTTCGGTCATGGGCCTGCCGTGGTGAGGGACGGTGGTCTCTGCTGCCCAAACCTCCCCCCGCCTTGTGTGCATTCATGATGACGGCGGACCCTCCAGGTGGACCGCTGGTTGCGCGGATGGCAGGGGTGGTGGAGACCATTCAGCCCGGGCGGACCCCTGAGTGAGCATAATCATTGGTATATAGTCTACAAAAATCCCCCTAAACAAACCTAACCATGTGTAACTAATTACTAAGTGAGGACCAGCCGGAGAAAGCAGAAAAATGACACTCCAAGTAAAACGTGAATACCTTACATAGAGAAACGGCCACCAGCCCACTGCCCCAGCGTCTACGCGTTGCGTGACGTCACCAGCGTCACTTCCTCAGGAACTCCTAAACACCTAGCCCTCCCCCCTTATATACTAACCTGTTGTGCTCCTGCAAACCCGCTCATCACACCTGTGTCTGCAATCCCGTGCCCCACTCATCGGACATGCCCCGGCCGGAGACACGCCCAATGATGACATGCTCTGTCGCGTCCCGGCCGGACACGCGTCAGAGCAGCGGCACCATGGGTAAAGACACTGTGGCCATGGAAGTGTAAAGATGCGTTCCAGGTGTTCCATGCGTTCCAGCGCAACCCAGTGCAGTCTCGCTTTTCTATTTAGTACATTGGTATATAGTCTGCGTTAAATATTTTATAAATTTACACCACGTCGAGATGTTGGCCATGTGGAATGTGACATTCGCAGACCGTAGTGGCTGGTTCCCGATGGAGGTAAGCTTACTTTCTGAGGTTAAACATACTAGATAGATATACTATTTAGGGATGCCCCTTAGCAGTGTGCTGACACTAGAGTGACCTGGCGCCAGTTTCAGAATGTTCTGAGAAACGAAAAGGTTAAAGATATGAAAGCATCGGCTTAAGGTGAATTTGTTGTTTCGAGCACAGAACCACTTGATGACTCAAATGTGCATAAGTAAGAAGCCCCGATTGGACTGCGGTCTGGCTGGGCTTGTTCCCTCTCCTCCCCCTTCCATGTCCTACTACACACTGTGCTGGCCCCGAACCGCTGTAGATAATCTCACAATTGCAGGCGATTCCCCGCCCAGATGCGACCCCCCTCTAGATACCCAGAAAGCTTCTGGTTTTGGGATACCCCCGGAAGGCAACCACCGACTCGCTTAGAGTCACCAATCTCCTTCCCCCTTGTTCCTTTGCTCTAGGGACACTACCTGAAACCGCGACCCCTGGTACCCCCGCATTACACCGGGTATATCCGGGGTAATCTACCTTTAGATACCTGTAGCACCCAATGCCACCACTCTTATCCAACGCGCACTTGCCGATCCCTAATCTTTCCTTGAATTCAATCACCCCACCCTCCGCTTCCCTCCCTATCCCTTTTTCTCTTTTTTTTTCCCTTCCTCTCTTCTTGAATAACTCCCCTCCCCACTCTTCTTAACGCTTGGCCCTGCCTGTTTTGGTGGAACCGTCACCATGAGCCAATCCCAAAGCATATCAAACACAGTTGATCTTAATTTTAAACTGCTTTCATACAATGTGCAGGGTTTTAACTCTCCACACAAACGGACCAAAGCGTTCCATTACTACAGGCAGATGCAGGCTGGCATCCTGTGCCTCCAGGAGACGAGGTTTTCAGCCACGAGCTCCCCAAAGTATCTAAATCCGCAATACCCCACATTCTTTCTAGCCTGTCACACAGAGAAAACCAGGGGTGTCGCTATCGAATTTCGCCGAAACGTTCCATTTAAGTGTAAAACGCTAGTAGCTGACCCGGCTGGTCGGTACCTGATTGTGACAGGAAGCTTGAATGACACACAGATGACCCTCGTATCGTATTATGCGCCCAACACTTATCAGGCAAATTTTTTCTCACACCTCTTGAAAAAAGTAAAAGAACACAGCAAAGGTCTAATAATTATGGCTGGGGACTCTAATATAGCATTAGACCCTAAGCTAGACAGGTCACCCCAGCAAAGCAGCGGCTCCCCCTCGCCGTCCATGCAGCAACCCCCAAACCGCATCAATACCATGTTGAAGGGTGCGACTCTGATAGACGTATGGCGCGAGTTGAACCCTAAAACACGGGACTACACCTTCTACTCTAATCCTCATAATTCATTTTGTAGAATTGACCACATCATGGTGCCACAGAATGTTATACCTGTGATTAGCAAATGTCATATCTTAGCCACACCCTGGTCTGACCATGCCCCAGTACTCATGAGATTCGCGGCTACTCCCCCTATCACCAGACCGTTCAAATGGAGACTGAATGACTCCCTGTTTACACACAAGGGGACCCATGACCAGATCCTCCAGTCACTTAAAAATTATTCTGCTATCAGTGCCAATTCAGCAACCCTTTTGACTGTATGGGAGGCCCACAAAGTAGTGATAAGAGGGGAACTCATTGCGTTAGCTACCTCTCTTAAAAAAAGCAGAACAGAAAAGATTGCCCGACTAACAACCAGTCTAGAACAGCTACAAACTGCTTGGAAAGCGAACCCCACAAGGGAACTTAAGAAGAAAGTGGATGAGGTTAGCATGCAACTTAATGTAGCGTTAGATGAGGTAACAGAAAAAAAGCTTAGATGGGGCAGGCAGAGGATGTACGCAAGGGCCAACAAACCTGATACCCCTTTAGCAAACAAACTCCGATATTCAGGGCCGAGGCAGACCCCAATCACGTTGAGGACTACGAAGGGACCAATACTGCTAACCCTATCAAAATTGTTGACATTTTCAGAAAAATGCTGGGCAAACTTTATGCAGCACCCCACGCATTTCCTCGAGAAAGAGCTACCAAATTTTATGAGGGTTTCAGAAATTCATAGAGGAGGAGATTTTAAAGCTTCCAAGGCACCGGGGCCCGATGGCTTCTCAAACCTATACTACAAGAAATACGCCGCAGAACGAGCGCCCCACCTAGCAAGCATATTTAATTCCCTTAAAGACAGAAGTGCATTAAATCAAACCTCTTTGGAGGCATTTATAAGCATGATCCCGAAACCAGACAAGGATCACCTAGACCCTGTCATCACCCGCTTACCGGTTCCCCGTTCCAGCGGCGTCACGGGTCCTCAGCCGCCCGCTCCCGCTGCGCAGTCACCTGTCCGGCGGGCGCGGCGGGCGGCGGTCTCTGTCCCGGCTGGCGCGCACGCGCCTTCCTCCTCAGCTGACGGCCCCAGCGTCAGCTCTCGTGCTCGCGCGCGTGCGCGAGCACGTTTTGTTTATACCCTCCGGCGGCGCTGCTCTCAGCGCGGCCGCCGGAGGAAGGTTAAATAAATTAATTAAAGGCCCAGCTGCACCAGTGGGAGTGCCCCACTGGGACTGGGCCAATCAGCTGCCCCTGAGTTCTGGGCTGCACGCCCTGTGTTACCAATCCCTGTGAAGTTCATAAGTTGCACCAATCACCACACCGATTCTCCAGGGCCAATGATGCCTGTTCCCTATTTAACCTCAACCCAGTCAGTCTGTCATTGCCTGTTATAGCGCCTAGACCCTAGTAATTGTTTATCCCTGATATTGATCCTGACTCCCGTTGCCGACCCTCGCTTGTTTGACCATCCTCGATCTCCACTCCTGTTGCCGACCCTTGCTTGCCTTTGACCATCCTCGATCTCCATTCCTGTTGCCGACCCTCGCTTGTTTGACCATCCTCGATCTCCACTCCTGTTGCCGACCCTTGCTTGCCTTGACCATCCTCGATCTCCATTCCTGTTGCCGACCCTCGCTTGTTTGACCATCCTCGATCTCCACTCCTGTTGCCGACCCTTGCCTGTCCTTGGACTTCCACCTTACGCTCACATACTGGCTACCCGATTCCACTTCCAGCCGCGGGCTCTCCAGTTCTCTGTACCGTAAGATCTCATCCTTTGAGCCATAAAGTCCTGGGGGCAACCGATCCCGAGCAGGCGTGTTCTGCGTCTCGGCAAGCGGGGCTCCTATAGGTGAAGCTGGCTGCGGAGATTGGGGGTTGAGGTCCTTACCAAGAGAGCTGGAGTTGTCCAAGTGGTAGATTGTGGTTCCGGGAGCGTGACATTATAACAGGCCCTCTTATTAATATGGAAGACCTGGTACAGCAAGTTCAGGCGATGGCCACCGCTATCAACCAACTTGCCCAGAGAGTGGCCAATCAAGAAACCCGCCAGATTTCAACACCCGCTGTACCACCTCATATTCCTGAACCTAAGGTTCCTTTACCTGAAAAGTTCTTTGGAGACCGGACCGGTTTTTCGAACTTCAAGAATTCATGTGAACTTTATTTCAGGCTGCGGCCTTTATCTTCTGGCACTGAAACCCAACGGGTGGGTTTAATTATTTCTCTGTTGCAAGGAGATCCCCAGTCATGGGCTTTTAGCTTGCTTCCTGAAGATCCTGCCTTACACTCCGTTACTTCCTTTTTCTCAGATATGGGAGTGCTGTATGCGGATCCAGATCGTCAGTCCACGGCGGAAAACAGGCTTCGGGCCCTGAAGCAGGGTCGGAATTCCGCCGAGGACTACAGCGCCGAATTCCGGCGCTGGGCGGTGGAGTATACTTGGAATGATCCAGCCCTATGTAGCCAATTCTGTATGGGGCTCTCTGAGAATATTAAAGATGCCTTGGTCAATTTCCCCACTCCAAAAGATTTGGATCAACTTATGCAGGTCTCCATCCGGATCGATAGACGTCTTAGGGAGAGAGCCAGGGAAAGGGTTAGGGTTACCACTCCCTTTAGACCTTCACAAACTCCCAACCCTTCAACCCCTGGTGGGGTAAACACCTCCTCCTCCTCTCAAGAGGAGCCAATGCAGGTTGGCAGAGCCCGTCTTTCTCAGGATGAGAAACAACGGAGACGGTCTTTGGGTCTTTGCCTCTATTGTGGGTCCCCGGGTCATTTTGCCAGGTCCTGTCCGAATAAGGGGTATCCGGCGGGAAACTTTCTCGCCTAGATCAGGAAGAGGGTACTGATCTAGGTGGGTTGAAGCATTACTCTCATCATGATAAAATGTTAATCCCTACGGAGCTTTTCTGGGGTCTTTCCAAACAGGCAGTATCTGCTTTTGTCGATAGTGGAGCTGCAGGTAACTTCCTGGATCGGAGCATAATCTCCGTCCTAGGGGTTCCACTGGTACCCCTTGAAAAGTCTCTTCAGGTTTTGGCCATAAATGGGAAGGCTATCCTGGGAGGGCCGGTCAGTCACAAGACCCCTCCTCTCAGATTGGTGGCCGGATCATCTCATACTGAACATATAGAATTCCTGGTGTTTGATTGTCCGGAAACACCAGTAGTTTTGGGATACCCATGGCTAAAACTCCATAACCCCGTATTTAATTGGCAGTCGGGTGATCTGGTTAAGTGGAGTAATTTCTGCAGATCACATTGCTTCTCCACTATCCTTAGTGTGCAGATTTCGCCCCAAGAACTGCCTCTGCCTTATATAGATTCGGCAGATGTCTTTTCTGAGCGGTCCGCTGATAATCTTCCCCCACACAGACCCTATGACTGTCCCATCGACCTACTTCCTGGAACTATTCCTCCTAGGGGCAAGATCTATAATCTGAATCGAGCTGAAGAGCAGGCTATGAAAGAATATATTTCTGAAAATCTGAGCAAAGGCTTTATCCGCCCATCAACATCACCGGCGGGTGCCGGCTTCTTTTTTGTTGAGAAGAAGGATGGAGGTTTAAGGCCTTGTATAGATTATAGAGCCTTGAATAAGATCACCGTTAAAAATCGTTATCCTCTTCCCTTAATAGGTGATTTATTTAATCAGGTAGTGGGGGCTCGAATTTTTTCTAAACTAGATCTAAAGGGGGCCTACAACCTGATCCGTATTCGGCAAGGGGATGAATGGAAAACGGCGTTCAATGTTAAAGATGGTCATTATGAATATTTAGTGATGCCTTTTGGCCTTTGTAATGCTCCTGCGGTCTTTCAAGACTTCGTTAATGACGTGTTTCGTGACTTTTTGGGTAACTTCGTTGTGGTTTATTTGGATGACATCCTCATTTACTCTAAGAACCTTTCCGAACACAGGCAACATGTAAAACTGGTCCTTCAGAAATTGAGAGAGAATAATTTATACGCTAAAATCTCTAAGTGTATGTTTGAGGTCGCCTCCGTTCCCTTCTTGGGATATATTATTTCTAGTCAGGGGTTGGAGATGGATGGGGGAAAAGTTTCGGCAGTACGAGATTGGGTACAACCCAAATCCTTAAAAGAATTACAACGCTTTTTAGGATTTGCTAATTTCTATCGACGTTTTATCAAGGGTTTTTCTAGTATCGTTGCGCCTCTCACCAATCTCACCCGCAAAGCCGCGTTCACTGTTAACTGGTCACCATCAGCTATTGAAGCTTTTTGTGTCCTAAAACAGGCTTTTACTTCGGCGCCAGTTTTAGTGCACCCCGACGTCAACAAACCTTTTGTTATTGAAGTAGATGCGTCTGAATTAGGTGTTGGAGCTGTTTTATCGCAATTCTCCGGATCTCCTGAACGTATGCATCCATGTGCTTATTTTTCCCGGAAATTTAATACCGCAGAACAAAATTATGATGTCGGCAATAGGGAACTATTAGCTATTAAACTGGCATTTGATGAATGGCGTCATTGGTTGGAGGGTTCCTTACATCCTATCACTGTATATACCGATCACAAAAATCTCGAGTATATAGGCGCCGCCAAGAGGTTAAATTCTCGACAGGCCCGTTGGGCATTGTTTTTTTCGCGTTTCAATTTTATTATTACCTTTAAGCCGGGCGTGAAAAATACTAAGGCCGATGCTCTGTCGCGCATGTTTGGTGAGTGTAAGGATCGGGGGGATACTGGTGAGCCTATCTTACCTGCAGGTTGTGTAGTCGGGGCCTTGCTCCCTGATCTCTCTAATGTTTTGGCACCGTTCCAAGATTAATCGCCTGTAAACGCACCTATAGGATGTCAATTTGTACCGCCGCATTTGCGTTCTGATGTTATTCGCGAATTCCACGACGCAAAGACTGCTGGGCATCTGGGAGTTCGTAAGACTTTTATTTTAGCTCGGCGCCACGTATGGTGGCCTTCTATGAGACGTGATATCACTACCCTTATCGACGCATGTTCCGTCTGTGCACGAAGTAAAGGGGTACACAAGGCCCCTAGTGGTTATCTTATTCCCCTTGAGATCCCTAAAGAACCTTGGTCTCACATTTCGATGGACTTTATTGTTGATTTGCCTCTTTCTCATGGGAACACTGTGATTTGGGTGGTCGTCGATAGATTCAGTAAGATGGCTCACTTCATTGCTTTACCCAAGCTACCCTCGGCTCCTGAACTTTCGCGTTTATTCGTCTCGCATATTTTTCGGCTCCATGGTATTCCAGTAAATATTGTTTCCGATCGGGGTGTGCAGTTTATATCACGATTTTGGAAAAAATTTTGTTCACGGTTGGGGATTCAGGTTTCCTTATCCTCTGCATATCATCCCCAGTCTAATGGGCAGACTGAAAGAACAAATCAAAGCTTAGAACAATATTTAAGATGTTACATCTCTGACACTCAGGAGCAGTGGTCGGAATTTATTGACTTTGCCGAATTTGCGTATAATAATGCGCCGAGTGACAGTACTAAAATATCCCCTTTCTTTTGTAATTACAGAAAGAATCCTAGGGCTTCTTCTATTTCTGCAGCACCTTCTGATTTTCCGGTGTTAGAAGAGTGGCTTCAGAAACGCAAGGATATTTGGGCACGCGTCCAGGAAAATTTAGAAACTATGCGCACTAAATATAAGAAATTTGCTGATCATCGTAGGTCTCAGGAACCTATCCTTCAGTGTGGAGACCTTGTCTGGGTTTCCACGAAGAACATTGCTCTCCGGCAGCCTTCTTATTTACTGGGTCCTAAATTTATCGGTCCTTACCCCATTATCAGGAAACGTAATAATGTGACCTTCAAAGTTCAGCCCTCTCCTACTATGAGAATTTCCAACTCGTTTCATGTATCTCTGTTGAAACCTGCTAAAAACTCTTCTCCTGCTGGTCCTCCTCCTGTTTTAGTGGATAATGTGCAAGAATATGAACAAGAACAAGATTTTGGATTCACGTAGGGTTCGCAATACGTTACAATATTTAATTGATTGGGTTGGTTACGGTCCTGAGGAAAGGTGCTGGGTTTCTTCTTGTGATGTCCATGCCAGGGCTCTTGTACGGAAATTTCACCGTGACAATCCGGGGCAGCCGGGTGAGGGTCCGGAGGCCCCTCGTGAGGGGGGGTAATGTCATCACCCGCTTACCGGTTCCCCGTTCCAGCGGCGTCACGGGTCCTCAGCCGCCCGCTCCCGCTGCGCAGCCACCTGTCCGGCGGCCGCGGCGGGCGGCGGTCTCTGTCCCGGCTGGCGCGCACGCGCCTTCCTCCTCAGCTGACGGCCCCAGCGTCAGCTCTCGTGCTCGCGCGCGTGTGCGAGCACGTTTTGTTTATACCCTCCGGCGGCGCTGCTCTCAGCGCGGCCGCCGGAGGAAGGTTAAATAAATTAATTAAAGGCCCAGCTGCACCAGTGGGAGGTTAGCATGCAACTTAATGTAGCGTTAGATGAGGTAACAGAAAAAAAGCTTAGATGGGGCAGGCAGAGGATGTACGCAAGGGCCAACAAACCTGATACCCCTTTAGCAAACAAACTCCGATATTCAGGGCCGAGGCAGACCCCAATCACGTTGAGGACTACGAAGGGACCAATACTGCTAACCCTATCAAAATTGTTGACATTTTCAGAAAAATGCTGGGCAAACTTTATGCAGCACCCCACGCATTTCCTCGAGAAAGAGCTACCAAATTTTATGAGGGTTTCAGAAATTCATAGAGGAGGAGATTTTAAAGCTTCCAAGGCACCGGGGCCCGATGGCTTCTCAAACCTATACTACAAGAAATACGCCGCAGAACGAGCGCCCCACCTAGCAAGCATATTTAATTCCCTTAAAGACAGAAGTGCATTAAATCAAACCTCTTTGGAAGCATTTATAAGCATGATCCCGAAACCAGACAAGGATCACCTAGACCCTGTCATCACCCGCTTACCGGTTCCCCGTTCCAGCGGCGTCACGGGTCCTCAGCCGCCCGCTCCCGCTGCGCAGCCACCTGTCCGGTGGCCGCGGCGGGCGGCGGTCTCTGTCCCGGCTGGCGCGCACGCGCCTTCCTCCTCAGCTGACGGCCCCAGCGTCAGCTCTCGTGCTCGCGCGCGTGCGCGAGCACGTTTTGTTTATACCCTCCGGCGGCGCTGCTCTCAGCGCGGCCGCCGGAGGAAGGTTAAATAAATTAATTAAAGGCCCAGCTGCACCAGTGGGAGTGCCCCACTGGGACTGGGCCAATCAGCTGCCCCTGAGTTCTGGGCTGCACGCCCTGTGTTACCAATCCCTGTGAAGTTCATAAGTTGCACCAATCACCACACCGATTCTCCAGGGCCAATGATGCCTGTTCCCTATTTAACCTCAACCCAGTCAGTCTGTCATTGCCTGTTATAGCGCCTAGACCCTAGTAATTGTTTATCCCTGATATTGATCCTGACTCCTGTTGCCGACCCTCGCTTGTTTGACCATCCTCGATCTCCACTCCTGTTGCCGACCCTTGCTTGCCTTTGACCATCCTCGATCTCCATTCCTGTTGCCGACCCTCGCTTGTTTGACCATCCTCGATCTCCACTCCTGTTGCCGACCCTTGCTTGCCTTTGACCATCCTCGATCTCCATTCCTGTTGCCGACCCTCGCTTGTTTGACCATCCTCGATCTCCACTCCTGTTGCCGACCCTTGCCTGTCCTTGGACTTCCACCTTACGCTCACATACCGGCTACCCAATTCCACTTCCAGCCGCGGGCTCTCCAGTTCTCTGTACCGTAAGATCTCATCCTTTGAGCCATAAAGTCCTGGGGGCAACCGATCCCGAGCAGGCGTGTTCTGCGTCTCGGCAAGCGGGGGCTCCTATAGGTGAAGCTGGCTGCGGAGATTGGGGGTTGAGGTCCTTACCAAGAGAGCTGGAGTTGTCCAAGTGGTAGATTGTGGTTCTGGGAGCGTGACAGACCCACAGAACTATAGGCCCATATGTCTTTTCAACGTCGACCTTGGGAAGATTTTGGTCTCTAGGATCAATTAGTTTTTAGGTACCCTGATAGGGAAGGATCAAGTGGGGTTTGTACCTAACAGGCAAGTATCAGATAATATCCGAAGAGTGGCCCACCTGATGAGGTTAGCCCAGCAGAGGGACATCCATAGTCTTCTCTTGTCGTTAGACATGCAGGGGTTATCTTTCTGACAAATTCCCAATCAACAGAGGAACACGACAAAGGGGGGCGCTTTCTCCAGTACTGTTTGCCTTGGCCCTGGAGCCGCTAGCAATTGCAATCCGGACACACCCGGATATAACAGCGGTAGAGTTTGCAGGGTATCACCACAAAGCATGCCTCTTCGCGGACGATATAATGCTAGTCCTCTCGCAACCCCACATCTCGCTACCTAATGTCCTCCAACTCCTGGACGAATTTTCACAAATCTCTGGCCTCAAGGTTAACAAGGAGAAATCCTTGGGGTTAAACTTGAACATCCCTTCCCAGATACTGAGGTCGCTCCAATCCAACTTTCCCTTTCAATGGGCCCCAGGGGTATTATCATATCTGGGGATCAAGGTCACTCCTCACTATCACACTCTATACCAAGCCAATTATCCCCCCCTCTTTCGATTGCTGAAAACTATGCTTGATTCCTGGCAGGGAGAGGGGATCTCATGGATAGGAAGGATAAACGCGGTGAAAATGACCCTACTACCTAAAATGCTTTATCACTTTAGGACACTCCCCGTTCAGGTCCCCTCGTATCAAATAAAAAGCATGCAAAATAGCATAATGAGGTTTGTCTGGGGAAGCACCAGACCGAGGGTGGCCAAAACCACTATGTTTAGACACAGGAGGTAAGGAGGGCTGGGGGTGACATGCGTAAACAGGTACTACTTGGCCGTGCAGATTGCGCAACTTCATAATTTGCATCTTGAAGTGGAAACCCCCCTCTGGGTGTCCTTGGAAGCCATGGCATGTGACCCCATCCCCATAGATAGCCTAATCTGGATGCCACCGCAGTATAGGCCCCGCATCACGTGTCCGATTCTAAACCATTCCCTCTGTGTATGAAATGGATTGAAATACTCGGGGAAGCTGATTTCACCGCACCTCCCAGCAATGCGACTGTTTAGAAACCCCTGGTTCCCTCCAGGGATGGAGAATTCAGAGGCATTTACATGGTGGAGACAGGCGCGAATTAGCAAGGTCCATCATCTAATCGAAGGGGAGGAATTAGTTGCTTGGCCCACCTTAGTGTCTAGGGTAAATGCACCACCTGCTGAATGCTTCAGGTACATCCAGATCCGCCACTGGCTAGCCCCCCTACTGAGGAACAAAGCCCCGGGGATAGATAAGACAACCTTTGAGAGGGTGTGCCTTCGGGGGACACCGACACCAGGCCTCATCTCGATGGTTTATACTCATCTTACGGCGCTACCTGCCAATCAAAAGCATGGATATATGATCAAGTGGGAAACAGACCCGAACTCAACTCTAGATAGAAAAGACTGGATGGATATCTGGGCACTATTAACAAATGTTCAATAAACATTACCACGCTGGAAGCAGCATATAAGATGCTTATGAGATGGTATCTGGTGCCATCACGCATAGCAAAAGCAGTCCCAGGATATCCGGCAACATGCTTCCGAGGTTGTCCTACGGAAGGGACGGTCCTCCATATTTGGTGGGAATGTCCTAAGGTCAAGAGGTTTTGGTCTTGGGTCTTTGGCCTATTGTATACTCTTCTGCACAATGACCTGCGACGAGACCCCTGAGTTGCCTTGCTGCATGTGAAGCCAGATGGCATTACTAAGTTTCAACATGCCTTACTGTCCCAAGTTATGCTGGCAGCAAAATTAGCCATCACAAGTTCATGGAAAATGTCCCTTTCCAGATGGTGAAAAAGAGGCTGAATGCCATTTTTATTAACGAAAAACTGACCAGCATACTGAATGATTCTCATGAGAAAATCATGAAGATTTGGGGCCCTTGGGTGGAATACCCATTTCCAGAGCTGAGAGAGGTTTTGTTGCAGTGAAGAGTGGCTTGCAAACCTTCTCCTCCAAAGATGCATATATATATATGCACTCCCCCCCCCCCTTTTTTTTCTGTTCCCCCTTCTTCTTCCTTTCTCCCAGTCCTTCCCCTTTACTATCCATCGCCCTCCCTTGCCCAGATCCCTTAGCCCCCCTTTACCCCCTCCCCTGGCACTAGAGGGGTGGCAGTGCAGGGAGCTCGAGACAGGAGGAGATAATCCTCCTGTCCGTCAAATTGAGTAAGGATGAACATGAGTTATTAGGCGATAATTTCAAGTTGCTCATGCTCATGCGCAATTACTCCCTAGAAGCCTTACAATACCCTAAATGTGCCTTAGCAGCTTACTCATGATGACACGTATGTATGTGAAAGTGTATTAAGAATGACAACTTGTACTCTGTGCTCTCTTAATTTGTAAAAGAACAATATGTCATACTGTTTAACTTTTATACCAAAAAAATGACAATAAAAAGATTGAAACAGAAAAAAAAAATTGACCACAGGGACAAGTTTTTTTTTAAGCAAGCATGCAAACTACTGGCTCCTGGACATGTTTCTCATGCGCCACTATCTTGCTGCACCTGGGAGTCCTCCTGGGTTCATCCTTTCAATATCACAGCCACTCACAGATAAGAGACTGGCCTATCTCCCTCCGGAGGGCAGCAGCATGGTGATAGGGAGGTGGGGGAGCAGGTGGCGGCATCCTTTTCCTTGGCTGACCACAGTACAAATCCTTGCCTGGGAGGGAGCTTACTAAAAACTACTGTACTTTGTTGCTGTGCTCTGTGTCTTGCCGTGGTGTATGCCCTTTAACATGAAATAATCTTACACAATCTCACCTTTGAGTTTAGCTGTTCCTTGCACAGCTTTAAACCCTCTGCAAAGCTGTTTCTGTTTTAACCTAAATTAGAAAATGATTATTATTATCATCGGTTCTGTATAATTAATTATTCTACAATGCTACAAAATCGCTGACAGGGGCAGGTGTAGCTAAAAGAAGTGATTCTGTTTTGAAAGCAAAGGGTGGTTACAACAAATTTTGATTTAGTATTCACTTCTGTTGCAGTTCAAAGCATGTCTGTCTATGAAGAGATGGGTCTTATCACATCTGGGGTTAAGTTCTGCCAGGGGGGCACCAGGGTCTCAGTGTGAACAGGGCAGGTCTGCAGACTACTATCCATAACCCAAGAAATTGTTAGGGCGAGCGCTGCGCGCCCATCTCGCAGCACTTCCCTCACCTCCATGTCTGCTTCCAGCCGGCTCCCTCCTCCTCGTGCTGCTTCCTCGCATGGTGTTAGGGCGAGCGCTGTGCGCCCATCTCGCAGCACTTCCCTCACCTCCATGGCTGCTCCCAGCCGGCTTCCTCCTCCTTGTGCTGCTTCCTCGCATGGTCAGGTGCGTGCACGTTCCCGTCCACTAGAAGGCGCGCGTGCCGGATTCCTGAAATTTAAAGGGCCTGTAAAGCACTGATTGGTGCCTGGTCATCCAATCCTGCATCCACTTCTCCTATTTAAGGGGCACTTCCTTTTGCATCAGTGCTGGATCTTGGTCTTCCTTTGCATGCAGAAAGTCTGTTGTTTTCAGGATTGCTCACCCGTGTACCAACCTCTGCCTATCCCCGACGCTGAACCTTCGCTGCCCGTCCCGACCTTGGCTACTTATCTTCGACCTCGAGATTGTGCTGCCACCCTGTTCTCTGCTTGAACTTTGACATTGCCTTTTGCCTGCCTCCTTTGTTTCACGCATCACCTCGGCTGTCTGTGTGGCTGAGCCGCTGTTGGGGGGTAGCGACCTGGGGGTCACTCGCCGCTGCAAGACCAACCTGCTTTGCGGCGGGCTCTGGTGAATACCGGTGGCCTCTTAGACTCCGCTCCCCTGACGCGGCACTCGCTATCAGTAACATAGTCACAGCGGATCCACACCTGTGCCGCCACACCCGGCCCGTGACAGAAATTACCCAGCAGCCCAAACTAAGGGCAATTCTGGTCTTTACTAGAGTCTCAAGGGAGGACAGGATAGGCTGTGAGGGGTTCCCCTGGTCAGTCTACCAGGGAAGGTATGGGTAGGAAATTGGAATGGCAGCAACTGGATGGCTGAGGCAAGGTAAGATGTGAGCCAAAGGTCATCGGCATGCAGCAGACTATTATCAAGGTTGAAGTCCATAGACAGAGGCTTGGGCTGACACCAAAGTATCATAAACGAGAGCCTGTAGCAATGGGCGAAGGCAGGTGACAAGAGGCATAGTAATCCAGGCAACGGAGGGTACCAAATATGCATGGTCAGGAACAAAGATCTCTCGGGAACAGGAACAAGGGCACAGCTAGATAGGATCTGATTAAGATCTTCTGGCACCATCTTGGTGATTCAACCAAATCTTGCAAATGCGCCATTGTCTATGCATTGGCCGAAGGTTTGTGCCTGAACACTGCACTTTTTACTGCATGTGCACTGGATTAACCGGACCAAAACCTTTTCAAGAAACAGAGCTCACATGCATCCTTCTCCAGGGCAATTCAAATAGCTGCACACAAAATATAACCTACCTTTTGGTTACTCCAGCCTGATTACCACCCCCTCCCAATGGCATCCTTTGGAGCCAGTGGCCTGCTAAGAGGAAGTGCTGCTGGGTGTCCTGACTCTTTGCATTGTGGATTATGTCGGTTAAATCCAGGCAGCAGCACAGCTGGGATGCTGGAAAAGTTAGAATCTTTTTGGGTGCTCCAAAATGGCTGTGATTAGAAGAAAATTGGTGATTCGGCATATGGGCTTTGAGTGGATGCAGGAGCAAATGTAAGTGCTGCCAATGATTCAGTATCATACATGCAGATGGGGAAAGGGAGTTTCAGGTCTTTCACATTAGGTAAGCTGCAGGAAGGCTCCCTCTTCTGCATACTTTCAGGAATTTTATGTCATTTATTTTTCCCAGGAGTAAGATTCTTCAGCCTTCGCAGAACAACAAATCTCAACAAAAATAGAGCACAGCCATCACTCTGCTCTGCGAGGACAGGGGGCAGGCTCAGGACTGTGTCCTCTCCAGAGAGTTAAAAATATTAGAAATATTTTCATCTTTTTAGTTGTTTAATATGGGACAGAGCAGTGGACATGTAAATAGTAATTAGCTTATTTCTTTATTGATTCAGTACAATTCAAAAAGAGCTGCTGGCATCAGGGGCGTAACTTGAGGGGGTGCAAACACACTGGGGCCCAGAAGGTGAGGGGGGCCTCATTAATTTACCTCTTCCACCATATTTATCATATTTGTGCTCACCTGCCATAATTTAGAGAAAGGAAGCACCATTAGTCTGGGCTGTTTTAGTCATTAGCTGTCTAGCTGCATCCAACTGAACTAAAAGACAGAAAAAAAGTTTACTGTTTTAGCCATGAAAGGGCCCCATTTAATGTTCACACCAGGGGGCCATCACATTTAGTCATCACTGGCTGGCAATATTTTTAGCAGCGGTGTTTTTGCTCCCTCTTCTCACCCCCCCCCAGGGTTTTGATCCCTCCCCAGCCCTAATTTGGGATTCCCAACCCGCCCACCCGAGTTGCCATATACTTACCTAAGCATAAAAGCACAGTTATAAATGCTGCAGCACGCCAAGGCATCCCTGCTCCCTCCACTCTGCAGGTACTCACTGGCAGCCATTTAGGTCTGCCTGGCATAGAGAGTGTACAGTTTGGGGATGCGGCTGGAGGCCTGTGTCTGTGCCATGGGGTCAAGGATCACGGTGAGTATATGGCAAATCTAGGGGGTTTCACACAGCAGGGCATTCTAAATGAAGTTGCCTTCTTTCTCCTCTGGCGGGGCCTCTTCCTTCTTGGGGGCTCCATCCGTCTTCTTTTACACCTGCTGAGTGATGGGACATAAAGGGTTCATTTGAAAAAAAATTACATAGGGTCTTGTGGGCCTTGGGTAAGGGAGGGCGGACATTTAAAAAAAATGTAAGGGTTAAAACCCTTAAAAATAAAAAGGCTACAAGGCCACATAGCATATGTGGGCCGCTGGCTTCCCCCCCCCCCCCCCGGGCTTTGGGGAAGCAGGTAATAGAGGGCCGGGGGTTAGTCACCTGCTTGCCACAGGATCTCATGGATCACTTACCAGCACACGCCACAGAGAATAAATTACCTTTATGAAGGTCAGAAGCAGTGGTAAGGGAGCCCTGTTCTGGGCCCTCTGCTAAAGATTGAAGAGCCGGGGGGGGGGGGTCAGAGGCCCCCCAGGTGAAGAGGGAACACTGTGGGAGGGATCGTGGCTCACCGGCAGAGGCGGTGGTGGAAGCTTGGGGGGGGGGGGCACTTTTGGGCCCTCTCCTGAAGAGCCCAAGG
The DNA here is from genome assembly GCA_027917425.1 of Gastrophryne carolinensis. Classification (NCBI taxonomy): domain Eukaryota; kingdom Metazoa; phylum Chordata; class Amphibia; order Anura; family Microhylidae; genus Gastrophryne; species Gastrophryne carolinensis. Next base: position 251,913,020 of record CM051236.1, on the reverse strand, counting down.
AGGGATCAGAGGCCCCCGGGGTGAAGAGAGGATCCAGCTGGATCGATCATGGCTGGTAGTAAGTTTCTATTTTTTTACTTTTTTTAAATTCTAGGTTAAAGTCAGTTACTTGAGTCTCATGTAGCTGGCACTAAAAGGGTTAATGAATGGTGTAAAAAATACAATATATAAAGTGGACAGAAACCGAACCCTGATCCGTTCCCTTCCCCCGGGGCATCCAAAATCAGGATGCCCCACTGTGTGAAACCCCCCAGGATGCCCTATACACTTACCTTACTTCCCGGTCCAACAACGCATGCACAGGCCGCGGCCGCATCCCTGCTATCCCCCTAGCACGCTCCCTGTTAGAGCGAAGCGTGTGATGCGGCCGCCAGCGCCCTTGGAGCCACTGTGCTTAGACATCGCTCAGACTTGCATAACTTAGCGGCTCCAAAAATGCTGATTGGAGGAGCGGCCGCGCATGTGCCATAGGACCGTGGTGAGGTGAGTTTTCTTGCGCGATCTGGAGGGTTTCATATAGCGGGGCACCAAAACCCAGGATAGTCAAAATACTGGGTTTTGGTCCACTTTAAAGAGATTTGGCCTAATGCTCAGTAGGAGTGGTTATTTTAATTTTTTGACGTGCTTTTGTAGCTCGTGCAATTCGATAGAACCCTTTTATACTATGTGGCCTGTCACTATTTCATTTGTATCTCGGGTCCATGAATATATTTTTGTAAAAGAAAATTAGCATTATCAGGTTTAGTAACTTGGGGACAGTAAGCGCCCATTAGCACGACTACTTCAGAAAAATATGTCGGGTGAGCAAGAGCACCCAGCCGCGATAAGCTAACGCATGCGCAGCTTTATCTCCTGTACTCTGACAGACACACAACCACGCCTAAGCCCGGCCCCCGTCGCTCAGGCCAATAAACATTAACTCTTTCCATACCTGCTTCCCAAATACTGTAAGTTACGGGCAGTCTCGGGAAAGCGACAGGGGGCGGGTGTTCATGACGTAGACGTTCAGAGAGAATACTACAGCAAGGAAGAAGAGCACAGAGTTTTTGGCTCCACCAGGGTGTCGTCGTGACGTAAGCAATATGGCTGCGCCCTTGTAGGCGACATGCAATGTGAGGAGTAGACGCGTTCTCGGCTCTGTTCTGCATTTGGGAAAGGGTTCTAATTGACATGGCGGTAAGCATGCCTGAAGCACAACACATAAGAACGTGAGGAAAGCAAAGGCTCCCAACCTGTGTGCAATGCAGGCGTCTGTTTCAATGGAAGTGAAAGATAGTGATTAGTTGGTGTCGGGCATTGGAAGCACAGCGACCAGAGCCACCTGTATTAATGTCACTGTGTTACAATCTAACAGCATACGTTTAAAGTGCACCTAAACCGGAGCTAGCATCTCTAAGATGCTAGGTCTGCTTAAAGTGGACCAAAACCCAGGATTTTGACTCACTGTCTGTAACTCCCCAGAACGCCTAATCAGTGTACTTGGCGCTGACGGATGCATCTAACAGGGAGCGTGCCCACGCTGTCCATTCACAAATGCCTGGTGCGTGCCCTTCTAGAGGACTAGCCGTTGGACTGGCAAACAAGGTTAGTGAAGATGGCGACCTGGGGGGTTGCTGATTTTGGATGCCCCGAGCGAGGAAGTCGATAAGATTCCCGGGCTTATCGGCGTGGGTTTTGGTCCACTTCAAACAATCACCCCTAGGGCATTCTGATTCTGGATGCCCTGCTTTGCCACATGCGTGGCTGGTGATGGCAACACTTGCATCTTTGTCAGGCTGTCCATGGCTGCCCCTGCTGTAACAGTTGCAAGATGGTCGGATAAGCAGCCACTGGTGAATACAGTGTCGTGGGAGCCGTCAGTATAGAGTTTACTGGCAACCCAAGGGGTTTCACCTACGTTATAGGATGCCCTGGGGCCAGGCTAGCGGACGGCCCTGGGGTCTTTTAGATTCCATGGCTACCCCAAATGAGGTTTGAGCCACTTTAAAAGCTATAAAAAAAAAACCCAGTTATACTCACCAGATGATTGCTGTAGAGACATCATAGAAACTTCACGCCCCCACCAATAACCCACCAATAAAGTGGGTTACAGAAAAAAAAGTACCAGGCCCTTGTCCCACGCCAGGAGCTGTCTGCTATTGTCCTGGTTTTCTTTCTGTCACTTAGCAAGCCTGGCAGCCAGACTGTAGCCCCACAGAAGCTGGACTGAGACCTCCACCTTGTGCATCGCTGGTGGAGAAGGGTGCAAGGGATAAATGGACCAAACACTGTGCATGGCAGCCCTGGCATCTAAAAAAAATTTCAGGGCTGGCCGCTTCTGTCCCTGCTGTGTGAGCCTGCCCCGATTGCCCACATTCACTCAACTTTTCCCCAAACAAACTGGACAACATTTAAAGCTCACCTTTTACTCTTGAGCCCTGTCTGTGTTTTGTATTCCCTTTCCCAGGAAACTGGGCGGATGACAAAGTCCCCCCCTTTTTTTTTTTATTTTTTTTTTCTTTCCCCCTGGGAGAATGGCGGGTCTGGACTCTCCCTTTTTGGCAGAATCTTGGTGGTGCTCCAGGTGAACCAGTGCTGTCAGGATTAGGGGATTCCCCTACTGTCCCCCAGGAGTTCCCTTTCCTGAAGCTAGTCTGGGTGTCAGTCTCTGTGTTAGGACCCTGCATATGTACTAGGCTCCCGTAATTTTCCCCTACGAGGTTAGTGGGAAAAAGGGAACCAGGATGGGGTGGCAGGTGAGTATTTTCCCCTATTTTTTTGCACTCTGGCTGCACGTGGGTCCCGGTCAGTGTGCGATCCGGGTCAGGAACCCCGACCCTTTGACCCAGCCTAGCCAACCCCAAGCTTGGCGGCGGCGAATCTCCCCTCTCAGCTCTCTTACTCGACTCCTGGGCAGGGGCGTTGCAGAGGTTACGGCGGAGCAGCAGAAAGAATCTATCTTTGTAAATTTGAAAATGTAATATTCACTTTTTTTATGATAAATACCATTCAGTATTTTCAAATCTCCCTCTGTATCAATTCTCTTATTATCTTTTTCTTTCAGCCTCCAGTGCTGAGAAGTATGTGCAGGAAAGCATTACAATGCTTACCACCAGTAACCCACAGATATGTACTACTTCGGCATCTCTCATCTACAGTTGGGAAAAGCAAAGCTGATGAGGAGCTCCCTACGTTTCAGTATGTGGGAAAAAGATCCAAAAGAAAAGATCGAGTTTATGTGTGGGGCTATTCATTTACTGGAGCATTGGGGATCCCTTCTTTTGTAGTACCAGACACGGGAAGGAAGAAACCTAAGCAGTACCAGCTGACTCCTTATAGACTAGATATGGATGAAAAGGTAAGTAAAAAAAAAAATTGGTCTGGGCTAAAATTTTTCTTGTAAAACTGTTTTCTATAAAAGACAGAAATGCTCATTTGCTTTTCTCTTACAAATCCGTATTGCTATGGCTGGAGCCTCATGATGGCTGGCCGTTACTTTCTTTAGTCACCTAGTTCCTCATACTTTCCTGTTGCTTCAGCAGTGTTCTGTCAGGCAACTTTTAAATTCTGTATTCCTTTCTCATTGGCTGACCTTTGGAAATACTGGTGGACTATTGTGAGAAATTGGCATACTAGCAGAACATTGATGGCACTTTCTAGTGCTGAACATTGTGATGACAGCACAAATTACCCTGCACAGTGGCCAGGTTAATTAAGTGTCCCACTTTTGAGTCCTCCAAAAAAATGGTCAGTTTATGTAGAAGGGAAACCACCGCAAGATCTCGGCTGCAGCAATGGGCGATGGCAGCCAATTGGTCACTACATAGGTGCGGCAATAACATCACCTGTGAATCGCAACAGCTGCAATGGCTCGAGGATGCGGGACTTATGGGCAACATTTGCAGCCCGCAGAGTGAAGGAGCATCGAAAATTGCCAAAAGGTTCTCTTCATTGGGGGGGGGGAGCAATTTAGGGAATTCTAGAGAAAAATGTGGGGTTTGGCCTGCTTAAAAGATGACTATATCCTCCAGTTTCTGCATGCATTAGAAAATACTCTTTGGACAATCTAGTTATAAGAAATCTATTTATAATTGGTCAGTATGAAACTACTGCTATGTTTTCTACACATGAAGTACGATAAGTTAGTATCCATCAGTGTCCATAACAGATATAAATAATGGCTTCAAAGCTGGTATTTAGCCTCAATCCATAACTGGTGGCCCTGACTTTCTTGTATTACAGATCTCCTCTGCAGCCTGTGGATATGGCTTTTCTTTATTATCTTCCAGGACGACCGACGTCACTAAAGTATGGGGGATGGGACTTAACAAGGATTCTCAGATTGGCTTTCACAGAAGCAGGAGAGATCGAAGTAAGAACATGCAATTAAATGTCTAATTATACATATGACAAATATGGTATAGTTTTCTAAGGGGGTTATATGTTTGCGTAACCTGTTGAAGTATAAAGTCCCTGTCTGGGCAAGAAATAAGCACATATTTGCCTTTTGCCCCCAGCAGCTGATCTGTCCTACTCCGTTAAATAAAAAGTGCTAGCCCCTGAGATTGAGGATTGTGGCCTCTCCTCTGACCAGTGGTACACCACTGCTCTAACTCTGTTAGTCAGTGACTGGCCATGCCTGCTGCAATGGAAGGGGCATGCTGCAGACTGGCACCCCTCCTCGCATTTGTCGCCAGTCAGTGGTATTGCAGATCTGCTTGCTGGAGGACTTGAAACTTGTGATCTGGTAGGTTTTTCAGGAGGAACTTCGGAGGTCCAGGAGTCTAAAAGGCGCTGTGTGTAACTCCCCAGATCTTAAAGTAATATACCTATACCCAGAAGGATTTCTTATGTAGTCGCCTTCTATCGCCAGCCCAGTGCCCCAAACGAAAGCCTTATTCATATTCCTAAAAACACTAACTGGATGCAGTGTGATGTTCACATAGTGATTAGGGATGAGTGAACCCCCCAAAGTTCAGGCAAACTTTGAATAAATGTGTGACAGAGGCTCTGTCTTTTGGATGTCATCACTATTCGATTGCCCACCGGGTCATTCACTGGCCTTTTCTTAATTAGGTTCCAGACAATGTAATTGTATTTTGATACTGTTACTGCCATTGTGTATTGTTGATTACGTCACAGTCAATGGCATTGTCTTGATTGATGGTATTACAGCCTGCTATTGTTCTACTGATTGCGTCACTGGCAGAGTTGAGGGATTGTGTGCCCTGCTGCTATTGGTCAGTGTGGTTGTCATTGCATGGAGACTTGTGTATATAAGGCCTAGAGTGGCACTAATAAAAACACTTCACCTTCACCCTCAATACTGATTTCTGTCTCTTATTGGGGGAAACGCTATATTACAGTTCACTTGTAAGGGCTGTTCCTGTTTCCTCACGGACGACTCTGGAATTCCAGCAGCACCTCTTACGATTGGGAAAAGGACGTCTCGGGCGGTGAAGCCCTCCGGCGATAAGGGTTATCGCTACAAAATGTTTGGGGACCCAGTCCTCATTGAAATCAATGGGGACCCAAACTTTGCTCAGCAGCCCATTAACCAGATTTTCCATGTTTGGGCCAGACGCCAAACACAGGTTTTGGCTGAAGTCCGTGTTCGAATTCGGGAACTTTGCGTTTCGGGTTCGCCCATCACTACTAGTGACCATATGGCTCACTGGTGCTCTCCAGTGATAATGAATTCCGTTACACACAGCTTAGCATTGACTGAGGGGGTGGGTGTGGCCAGAGCTGCTGACATTAGGTTCAATTCAAAGGAATCAGCCTTAGAATTTAAATCTGAAAGCATTAAAGCTAAACTGCCGCATGCGCCTCATTGAACCTGAAAACAGAAAAGCTTTCTCAAATACTGCTGTGCCATATACTTGTGTAAAGAACCCGCCCCCTCCAGCCTCCTGTCAGAGCCGCTTTGTGAGGGAGGATGATGTTCTCTGCTTTAACTCAGATGCAATGTGAGCAGCTCCGGCCATGCCCCCTCTCTCGTTCCATGCTGGCTCTGTATGTGTCTGAATGAATCCTAACTGGAGAGCAGCAGAGGGCACTGCTGGACGGCCAGGGAGCCATGCGGCCACCAATCACACTTCATCCTATAGTGCAAAGGATTTGGGAGGGAGGAACACAGGCTGTTTTGAAGCACTGGGCTGGGGATAGAGGGGGGCTACATAACCTTCCTTTCTGGTTATAGGATCCTTTTAACTGTAAACTTTAATAGTAAAAAACCTGGGACTAAAACATTTCTTGTACTGTATTTGGGAGAAATTAGAGGCAATCATCCAACACAACACAAATCCCGGCTCCCCAGGCGGCTAAGATGCTAGAAATGTTCCTCCTCCTTAGAGTTCAGCACTGAGGGAAAATGAAAAATTGATAACGATAGCCAGTTTGATGGACCTACTTCTCTGCCCACCTTATTACAGATTTTAAATTGAAAGTAAAAATACTGCATTGAAATGTTTGATGTATTTGCAAGAAATGGGAGTCAGTCACAGCAGGTGGGAGAATGCTAAAGGTGATGCATATGGCTTACCTTTTTAGGGTTTGGTATGGTGAAGAAAATAAAAAGAAACACTTTGTTCCGTGCTATAATAATGTTCTGCTGTTTTTTCACTTTCTTTTCTAGCAAAGGATTATCAATACATCCTAGAGCCATCACCAGTACCACTACCTTTGGACAAGCCACAGCAAACCCGTGTCTTACAAGTGTCGTGTGGCAGGGCACACTCACTTATATTAACAGATGATGAAGGAGGTAATATATAATATTTTATATATTTAAATATAATTGCAGTAAGTAAATGCTTCATAAATAAAATCTTGTGACCAGACTGGCGTAATGGTGTTAAGATCAGAACTTTTGGCGGTCATCCCATCTTTTGCACGCTTCTTTGCCGCCCTTTCTGCTTTATAGTCTTCGTGGTGGTGGAAGGAGCTCTGACTCCCTCGGTGGCCACAGCAGGGGAGGCAGGACGCAGCTGTGACAGCAGGAGGTCGGACTGTCATACTCCTCCGGTCAGGCACTGCTGCAGACACCTCTTGGGAAGAGAGAACTGAAGGCCCGAAGAAGCTGACCGCAGCAGTGCATGACTGTAGGACGGAGGCCAGGACAGTGCCAGACCAGCAACGATGGATTGGTAGGTGAGGGTGAGTTTGGCCCTCTCACCGCAATGCACTAGAGGTAAAGCACAAAACATACCTTCAGTGCCCATAGACTTCTATGGGGGACGAGTTAGTGTTGTGCTGCGGGCAAAATGCAAACTGCATCGCACTGGTGTGAAAGGGCACATTTATTTCATTGGGCTGAGTTTTCTCAAACCAATACACACCCAGGGATAATATAAATAAAACAGACATAATAAACATAGAAACATAGAAGGTTGACGGCAGAAGGAGACCATACGGTCCATCTAGTCTGCCCTTATGTGTACACTGTATGTACTCTTTATCTTATGATAGATGTGTGCTTATCCCAGGCATGTTTGAATTCAGTGACTGTTGATTTTTCAACTACCTCTGCTGGAAGTTTGTTCCAAGCATCTACTACTCTTTCTGTAAAATAATATTTTCTAACATTGCTCCTGATCTTCCCCCCGACTAGCTTCAGGTTGTGCCCCCTTGTTCTATCGTTAAGCTTCTTCTTAAAAACACTTCCCTCCTGAACCTTATTCAATCCTTTCACATATTTAAAGGTCTCAATCATGTCCCCCCTCTCCCTTCTTTCCTCCAGACTGTACAAATTAAGTTCTTTAAGTCTCTCCAGGGCTCTATACAGCGGCATCACAACCTCCCTCTTCCTACTGGTGTTGCCCCGCCTGCTACTAACTATAATAAAACATATACATTTATTAGGTCACTAGACTTACATATACACAACAAAACACTGGAGATAGAACAACATCAACTGGGTCCCCTCATTTGAATAGCACCCATAAATGATGGCAACAATTCTCAAATTGAAATGGAAGAGACTGCATGAACTTGCCCTTAGGGGAAATCAGGCCTAGCAAAATCAATTAAGTTTAATGCTATGGATACTACCATAGAAGGTGGCTCCGTTTGCTCCCACTGAAATATAATGGTCAAATACAATATTTTTAAAAAAAAGCAGGGGCCTAGAGCAAGCTGGGATAGAAATGAGGTAGAAAAAGAAGGCACCAGAAAAGTTATAATTTTTTTTTTTTTTTTTTTATTGGTGATTCACCTATTCTGTTTACAGACGTCTTGTATGTAATTTGAGAATTCTTGATATCATTATTTATCTATTGGATGGGGGGGATGAATGTTCTTTTTATCCTGTCCTGTGCGGAGTATATGGTTTTTTTAATGACCTAAATGTATATTTATTTACAACTTTTATTACATTTAGTAGCTGTTTGTCATATACATCATATACATCATATATACATATACATCCGAGAGAGAGAGAGAGATGTCATTTGCATCCGAGAGCCCTGCTTTTGAAAAACTGTCACGTACCGTGGATCAGCAGAGATGGACACAGACTACTTCCAGCAGTACCACCAGCAGCTTCTCCTGAATTACAGGGGAAACGCAGCAAACCACAGGGGGTAATTGCCAGCAAGTCCGGTTTGCGCCAAGGCTCCCCGCAAGGGGCAACGGACCGGAGACAGGCTGGTGTCCCAGAACTGTCACCAACAAGTAGTTGGTCCAGAGGTTGTTACAGAGTGCATGCAAGAACAGAGCCAAGTTCAGGTGCGTGCTGGAACAGAGCTGGGCGTTCAGGTGCGTGCAGCAACAGAGCTGGGCGTTCAGGTGCGTGCAGCAACAGAGCTGGGCGTTCAGGTGCGTGCAGCAACAGAGCTGGGCGTTCAGGTGCGTGCAGCAACAGAGCTGGGCGTTCAGGTGCGTGCAGCAACAGAGCTGGGCGTTCAGGTGCGTGCTGGAACAGAGCTGGTCGTTCAGGTGCAAGCAGGAACAGAGCTGGGCGTTCAGGGTTCAGGTGTGTGCAGGAACAGAGCTGGATGTTCAGTGTTCAGGATCGTGTTCAGGTACATGTTATAACAAGGCCATAGTGTTGAGGGGATCTGCAGGCAGGTTTCCAGTTCCTCAGGCCTCCTTTTAAAGGCTACTAGCTCCAGGAAGTGTCTTGCACACACTCATTAGCGCGGAGTGCATGCAGGATCAGATCGGCCACCCTGACTAAATTGCCTCAATCATCCCATATTACTAGGCAGAAGTAGCTCTGTTCACAGAGTGTGTGTGTGTGTGTAGAAAGATTAGCTTCCCCGTGTTCCTGAGGCCTATTTCTCTCTCACAGGTTGGTGTGACTTGCTGCTGGCACAGCCCCACACCCGCATAATTATATGTAAGCAGGGCTGTCGATTGTGTAGTAAGATGGCTGCTCTCATGTTATTCTAGGAGTGCAGCTATTTCACCACATGGAGTTAAGTCCTCTCAAACAGCAGTTTAGGGGAGCAATTTACTAAACTTTCCGCTTTAAAGTTAAATTTCTTAGTATTAGTTTTCATTTCTTGAATACCTGATCATTATTGTTTCAGTTTTTAGCATGGGGAACAATTCATATGGCCAGTGTGCAAGACGGGTTGTTGAAGGAGAAATTTATAGGTAAGAAATATTCAACTGCACTCTTGGTGTTCAATTGATTTTCTATATTCATGATTGTCCAAGAGTTAGGAAATGATTTTTAAATGTTAGGCTGCTTTTGTTTCTCTTCTTCTTCTCTGTTCTGTGTGGCCACACTGGAAATTTCACTCCTCTCATTGGATAGAGGGAACGCAGGAGCTGGATTACTCCCTCTTTTTAAAGGAAAAGTCCCCTTTCCTAGAGTCAGGGGTGTACATATGTTTCACAGGGCCTCATAGCAAAATTCATGGTTGGTCCCCAAAAAACGGCAGATATACTTTAGTTATACTGCAGACTGCTGTGGGGCAGAGTTTGTGCATTTATTGTCTAGGGCGCTTTCGCAGTGCAGAGGCAGCTGCACCCAGAGTATTAAAACTCACACTGGGGGTTTTAAAACTATCACTGCTGCTGCAATGTAAGGAGCGGGGCACAGTCCCTGCTGTTTCATTGTATAAAAGCTGAGCATATCCCTGCTGTGTTACATGGTAATTGCCAGTCACATTACTGGTGTTTCAACTGTTGCATGATCTGCACCCTGTGGAGTTACATCACATAGCAGATCTGAGCCCGCTATTTCAATTTTAACATTTTACAGCCTTCTGCAATGTGTGAGTCCTCTCTCCATTGCAGCACTACCATGAAGAGATTACTCAAACATCACAGAAAGCTGATCACTCTAAAGATTGCCACCTCTGTATGTCGTACTGTTTGCATGGTGTGTCAGTGTTAAGCGCCATTCCACATAATGGTACAAAGATGCCATAACCTTGTTTCCCCAGCTGCTAGTATACTGCGATAGCATTGCATACGTAAAAATGACCACATTGGGCAACCCATAGGTGCTTGTAACATGCCCTTTCTGCCACAAGCCTGGTAGCAGCTGCCTCCCCCTGCCTCTCTGGTGTGTGCATCCATGCCTGGGGTCTTTTGGAAAAGTCCACAAAAGTTCTTAAGTTTTATTTTATATCAGTTGCCTTTAATCCTGGAGGTTACTCTGGATGAAAAAAACTTTAACTTCCTGTAAAATTAGATCAATTGAATGTGCAAACAATCTGAGTTCAAGTTCTCTAAAAATGCAAAGACCTTCTAACTGAAAGGTCTTGTGCCAGAATGTTGGTTCTTGGATCTGCAATATGTTTACATTAAAGTTTCTGTCCAGAAAGATTAAATAAAAAGCATACTCTCCTTTTATCCGCCATAGCAGTGCTATCCTATTGTAGTGCAACACTAGAAAAATTACTGGATCCTGAGATTGTTTTGCAGCCTGAAGGCTCCTCCTTCGTTCAATGGTGACAAACAGCTGTGGGGTCCTAAAGGTGTATATGTCTATTTCATTTGTCTGGACAGACGCTTGCTAAAGATACAATATTTGAAAAATGAGAAAAGCTGTGCAAAAACTCCTGACTGATCCCCAGATTAGAGCAGAGTTTGTCCTACTAATCAATCAATGTCATACTACATATAGATTGTGTAAAGAAAATGAACAGTTTCTCAATATGATTAACCCATGTCTCTTGAACATGTAGGGAAGTAAATCCAGGACATATGTCAAATACTGTTTTTTGTCTTTTATGTTTCTTTTTTTTAGTGAAAGCCAGTTAATACACAGAGTGAGACCCCTAGATACCAGGGTTGTTCAGGTAAGGTAACGCCTAAGGTATTTGGTCCCCAAAACTGGTTGCAGTGCACATTATTTTACCTTTAGTACGTTGTTGTTATAATATACCAGTAAAATGAATTACAAAATACTGTAGCAAGAACATGTTATTGTGGATAGTGCCATTGCTGAAGGATGTGTCTATAAAGGTTTCAGCTACAGCTTGTATAGTATGGTATGTTTAACTACAGCCTGACTGTGAAAGATGGCCTTTGCCTTCTCCAGGAGGTTTTCCAACTGAAAATTCCCTTAAAGCTGTCCTTCACCCTGAATAAGAGTCTATCTTATGTTTCCCACACCCTGTACATACAGATTGCTCACATTAAAAATCATCCTACCTGCATCTACTGCATGTTATGAGCCTTTAAACATCCAACATGGCGGCTTATGGAACGTCAGGCAGCCTGCAAACAGGAAGTGTCTTCTGACTGTGCTGCTCTGCATTCTGGGATTGCTGTCCTTTTCCTGAACCCAGCTCTGCTCTGTCTGAGCAAAGCACAGCTATAACTCACCCCCTGTACCTTATCCCACTCTCCTCTCCTCAGTAAGTGTGATGCTTCTGTGGGGGAAAGAATAATACGTAAGTGACTAAAAACTTAAAATATATTTTAGATGCTGGGGAATAGTTTAAGGGTTTGGGCTTTTTAATAAATCATGGTGAAGGTCCGGTTTAACATCCCTCACAGAAAATCCTTCTTTTTTTCCCTACAGACTTGTAAATAACAGCAACCTACAGGACATTCAAACAGATTTGGGGAGGCTTGTTTTGAATATTGGACTTCCACATGGGAGCTGTTTTTGTAAAAAAAAAAAAAAAAAAAAAAAAAAAATCTTTGCTTATCTGGAAAATTTCTGCACATCACTTGCAGAACTGCTTCAGTGAGTAGAAAAGATTCTCCAAACGCTGTACACAGGTGTGCAATGTTTATTACCTGGATGGATCACCCAACTGTAAAAAAATAAGGATTCTTGTGTTTTGTCCCCCGCAGATAATCGGTCCTACAACAGCGATCAGAAACTAAATGCGCCGGCGGCCGTGTTGAAACTCCATTCACTGACACATCTGTGTCAGGATTACACAATTCTGCCAATAGGTCACAGGCACGGGATGCGATCCAGTGAGTTGCTGATCAATGGAGTAGGACTGATCATCTACAGTGGACAAATTGTGAATCCTTCTTTTTTTTTTCTTTTTTTTTTTTTGTGTGTTTTAGTTGTGTTGGGTTTAGCTCTCTTTTAACAGTTTTTTTTTACATCACAACTATGACATCACAAAAAAAGTGTTAGCTATACACAACCCCTCATACACCTTACCTGAATGAGAGCCTTGTTCCCATGCTCATTATAATTTATTATGCTTTCCAGGGTATATACTGCCAGGTTAGTGCCTTAAATTATTATTAGTATTGTTGTTACAACATATAATGACCTGACATGAGTGATTAAGAAGCTTCAGACAAGTGTAGAAATTGTTTTTTTTTTCTTTTTGCAGGTAGTTTGTGGCCAAGATCACAGCCTCTTTAGGACAGAACGAGGAGAGGTGTATTCATGTGGTTGGGGAGCTGATGGACAAACAGGTCTGTCACAGATTGCTGTGGCATTAAATAAACACTTGGACCTTGATCAGTAAAACTTGCCTTTAATATATCTTATGAAAAACATTTTCCTATGCTTTTTGTTGCAAAACTTTCAGTAGATGCAGGTAGGATGATTTTTAATGTGGGTGATCTGTATGTACAGGGTGTGGGAAACATATAAGATAGACTCTTATTCAGAGTGAAGGGCCGCTTTAAGTGCAGTCAGTGGATCTTTTTCCTGCCCCAGAGTGTAGTGTTCGGTCACACAATAACTTCCTCCCACTTTATCCTCCAAGGTAAAATGAGGCATGTAAAAATCTCCCATTATATGTAAATACCTTATGTATTCTAAGTGAAGCTGCTTTTTTAACTACTCTGGGTTGTGGCTGACTAAAAACGTATCTAGGATGTAGAGAAAAAAAGTAAGAAAAAAAATATTTGGAGCCAAACGATGTGCTAAAATATCCCCTTCCCCAAGAACCTAATAACATTGTGCAGAACCCCCCCTCCCCCCTCACAACCCCATTACAGACTGTGAAGAACTCCCCCCTCAATCGCCCACCAACAGGTAGTGTGCAGTATCCCCTCTTCCCAGTGCAACTGGATCCTGGCTGAGGAAAGGATTTGCCCTGTTCACTCGTCCTGCTTGCACCTCTGCACAGCTGTCTTGCATCTGATCGTTGACCTGCAGCACTGGTCTGTATATAGGCTCCACCCACAAGAGGGAACCCTTCTGTTTTTTTGATGATTTTTTTTTTTAAATGGAATGCTTTTTCGAATAGAATATATAATATAAAAATTTGTTCTGGTACTCCTTTGTTATAACTGAAATGTGAGCACTGTCTTTGTAACAGGACTGCTAGCATTGTGCTTTATTGCCTTCCCTAAATTGAAAATGACTGCAGGAAGAAGAGTCGACGTTTTTGCTTGTTGGCATGATGAGGTTATTACCTTAAAGGGGAACTATTATCAGAAATGACCATAGTCCCTCCTTTAATATGCAGCAGCTGTGCATCGCGTTAAAATAAATAACCGGGCTGCCCAGGTACTCGCTTTTTCCGTGGTCCTTTTACTGCTGCCCTGGAGCAGCCTATCAACTTGCACGGTCAGAGCCGGCCATACTGATTAGTTGCTCGCGCCCACGTGGGTGCGCAACCCAGAAGAGGCGAGTATCCAGGCATCCGGTTCTTTGTTTTAGCAGCGTCACATACAGAGAGGCAACCCGGTCGGGCTGTCCTGCTGCTGCATATTAAAGAGGGACTACGGCCATTTCTGACCATAGTTCCTCTTTAACATTGATCTATTTCCTTTTTGGCTGCATGTACCAATGTTCATGTTTTGTTTAACCAGGTCTTGGACATTACAACATCTGCAGTGTTCCCACAAAGCTTGCTGGTGATTTGGCTGGCGTAAATGTGGTTCAGGTGGTGACCTATGGAGACTGCTGTCTTGCTGTATCTGATAAGGGGGAAGTGTATGGCTGGGGAAACTCTGAATATCTGCAGCTTGCATCCATCACTGAGCTCACACAGGTAATAATCATATTGATTCTGTCATAAATGATTACTTTGATCTCCACAGACGCATGTCTGATCTGTAGGCAATGCCCACTTTTCAAACTGTTCTATTTCCTGCAATTACTTTCCTGTAGGTAAATGTTCCCACGCGTTTATCATTTCAACATGTTGGGAAGGTGAAGCAGGTGGCATGTGGTGGGACGTGTTGTGCACTGTTAAATGGTAAGTGTTAAGGAGTTCTTTTCTAATGTGTGTCTAATTTCCCCCAGTCCCAATTCAGCGCTACATTGGTGCACTGCTGAAGCTCTAGTCTGGCACATCAATTATTTGGCATCACAAAACCCCAATTGGCTCATAAATAGCTGGTAAACCTTCCGGCTACTGTTTTTTTTTTTTTGTAACAGATTAGATCTAATTGTATTTATTTTTTATATAGCAGGATGCCTCATAAAGAAAAAAACTGCATGAGCACCTAAAGGGCCACTCCTTAGGGCATCCCAGATCCACTCACCTGATCCTGGAGCCCTCTGCATGTTTTTGCACCGCTTCCCTGCTCACCTCTAGTAGTGCCCGGTCTTTCTGAATAGATGGCGCGGATATGCCACAGCTAGAAGCTGAGCGGCGGATGCAGCAGGCTGTGCACTTTGCTCTGTTTGGCCCTGCTGCACCACATGGACATCCAGGCGACTTAGCTGTAAGCAGAGCTGTCTGAAATTGAGAGGCCCAGCCTGTGTTGTTGGAATGCCTGGAAGATGAATGGAATGGGCGAACTACAAACAGTGAGGCATACCAATTCAGGTTTCCCCATCTGAGAGGAACAACACGAGGGGAAGTTAAATTCCGATGTGGTGTCCCTCTTTAAAATTGTGCACCGTGGCATTGTACAACCACTGAATCATATCATATAGAACAGGTCTTGTAGTGGGAACCCATGAGCTGCACCTCTAGGTCCTGTCTGGCAGGTAAATATGACCCGTGTACAGGGCTTGCATTATTCTCACAGACCAGGCTAATCCTCCAGGTGGGATACAGAAGCAAAACTCATGGGTTCGCTGACCGGTGCAGTGGGAGATAACTCTTTGCACCCATCTACCCCTATGCTAGCAAGAGGGCTTACCTATAAATATGTACCTGGTTGATACTCCCACTGTGTCTCAGTAGACAGATTGGGGATTTATTTTTAGCTTGGGGTCCACCTTAGTATGAAACGGTGGAAAAAAGAATGGCGGCTTTTGTAAATGGTAGGGCGGCATAAAGGACAATAAAGGTCTGTGGGTGGTGTTTTGCATCCACTTTTATAAGATATACAAGAAATGTGGTTATTAATAAGCCCTTGAGAAAGTTTCCCAAGGTTGTCACCGCTGAATGGTTGTTGAATGACTGTGACCCCTGTGTAAAGCAATCTACCCCGTACATTATCCCATGTGTAAAGAAGTAATATTTGAACCATAGGAGTTGTGAGATATAAATGGGGGTGGTCCTTACTTTCACCCCCGAAGAAGAAGGAAGGTCCGGAGTATACACCCAGCCTCTGAGGCAAAGGATGAGGAATACTTACCTAAATGGAGTTATAGGAGTGTAGGTGCACATGAAAGTGTCAGCGCGATGTGACTCCGGCTGGATGTAACAACAATATGGGATGATTGTATACTAGAATAGAAAGAAGACAAGAAGATAAATTGGCCATATATTGCCATATTTTATTAAGGTTGTTGATCATAGAACACCACACCAATCTGATTACGCTTATCTGATCGGGTTGTCTCCTCTAGAGCACTTGGTTTCGCCAGCCTGCTGCTAAGATGCTGCTAATACGTCCCGTGTTTCTATCTGTGGAGCCAATGAGGGACAAATAACATATCAGCGTAGCTGAAACAATAAGGTGAATTCTGAACTTTGATTGGCCGCAGACGAATACATGGGGGTGTGACTATGCAGATGCAGTGATCAGGTACCAGGGCGGTAGAACGGGCAGCTGCACGGCCGGCTGCAGGTTCATTCACCAACAGCTCTGGCCAGTTGCAGTCCGCGGCTCCCGCTGAGGCCATATACATCTTTGAAGCTTTTTTTTTCAACAGCTGTGCACCCTGCCTTGCAATAGGACTTTCACTGTTATCAAAACCTGATGATTGTTGTTTGGAGCCGGGAACAGCTTACAACTTAAAGAGGACTTTGGGTTTTAGTCCCTATGTAATCTTGCTGCGGTAGAGTGGATGGCTGCACGGTTTGCTCATTGATAGAGCCTTGACCGTGGCAGTCTGCGGCTCCCGCAGAGATTTAACAATTTCTTAAAGCTTAAAATGGCTGTGTACCTCTGCTCCTAATAAGGGTTATTCCTGGTGTCCCTACATGCTGGTTGGAGCCGGGAAGAGCAATTGCCTGAAAGAGGACATTTTTCTAGTCCCCAATAAAAATGCTGGCCAGCAGGCGTATATGAGGGAGTGAGTGGAGGGGAGTGTGGATGCCAGGAGTGCCTGGGGGCCCCCAATTTTTAATTTTCAGTAATTACCTTTTAGTGTCCAGGTGTTTATATCATGTGACTAGTAATTTGTGTCCTAAAAGTGTCCTTTTGGCAATTTAGCCTTCATTGTCTTTTGTGCCAGTCCCGCATTTAACAGCTGTGTTTTGTGGGTTCTTTGCAAGTGTCCATTAATTGGTTAGTGGGACGTCCTGGATATATTGATACGCAGGGCAAAGCACGGGCTTGAAGTGTGGGACCTCACAGGGATTTTTAATTTTCCACAAGTGGGCAAATAGTCTTCTAAGCAAACCCGCTTGGACTGTTTAGAAGTTTGTATCTTCCTTAGTTTTTAGAGGGCAAGTGGGAGCTTTGGAGCTAGTAAAACCTTAAAGCTAAAAGTGGACAGCCAGAAGCCTGGAACGAATTGAATATACAGCGAGCCCAGGAGTTTTTTATTTAGACCAGTGGTACTCAACTGGCGGACCGGGGTCCGAATGCGAACCCCTGCCCTGACAGTCCTGCACTCAGTTGCTTCTGTATTGTCGTACTCAGGGCTGTCCCCTTTACTTGTTACCAGAACTTATTGGCAGTAACATTGTCAGCCCTAGTGCACCCTTGTACATGGCCTGCACAGAATTCACAGCGGTTAAAAGCCGTGTGCCGTGGGCCAAAGCTATAGCTTCTGTGGGGCTCCTGTTTTTTCCTAGGGCCCAATAGGGTTCTTGGGGTGGGGGAAAGCAGCCTTTTTTAGTTTGCCAGTGGAATCTATTGCCCCCCGTCCGGACCCTTACCTCTCACCGGATGCCTGTAATTGGACCTTTACAAGAAGTGGTTGAGTACCCCTGATTTAGACGTTTTTAATAATCTTTAACAGTAATGCAACATTTTTTACCATTGTAAGCTTTGTCAAACATTTTGTAAACCTTAAGACCCATTGTCTCTTCCCTTCATTTAGATGAAGGCAATGTTTTTGTTTGGGGCTATGGAATACTTGGTAAAGGACCAAATTTTCTGGAGTCTGCTGTCCCAGAGATGATTCCTCCAACGCTATTTGGTTTGAATGAGTACAACAGCAATGTCTGTGTCTCCAGTATCTTTTCAGGACTTGGTCATTTTGCCGCTTTAACAAGTAAGTTTACCAAGAAAGGATTGTGTGATACAATTTCCACTTAACCTTTTTTTCCCCAGCAATTTGTCGGAGCTTTAACCCTTTCGCTGCCAGCCTACCTGCAGCTTTTGTCACCCTCTGTTGCCAGACCATGTTTCACTATTTTGCGCTACACATGTTCAACTGTGATTTTTGAAAGGATTTCCAGGGATTTCCCAGGAAAATTATATATTGTTTTTTTCAATAGAGCCTGGGCTTCAACATGAAGTGTCTTGTTTGGCCTTTTATTAGTGTATTCTCAATACTTTTTGGTGAAATATGTGCAAAAAAATAAAAAAAATCTATTTTTTGCAATTTGTAGTGTTTTTTGTAATAAAAAATGTAAGTTTGTCAATAACATTTTATTGTGTGCGAAACCCCAATTTCTCCCAGTCACAGCGGTACCACATATGTATTGGTAGACACCCTTTCCTGCCCAGGAGACTCCCCCAAACTGAAACAGAGCTTTAGGAGATTTTCAGATAAAATACAACTGCGCTACGCGCACCTTGCAGTTTTTCCAGAAAAACAACCCTTTACATTTGAAATACCCCCACAAACTATTCTCTGGAAGTACACGCCTCAAGCTTTCTAGGCGTACCAAGCTTGTTTATGTGGGCTTAGTTTTCTAGAAGTAATCCCTCAATGTATTCTTTGGTTGCACAAAGTTTCCCTAAAAAAGAATAAAAAGGAAGAATCAAGCCATATTTTCCTAAAGAAAAATAAAAAAACTATATGCAAACAAGAAAAAAACAAGTAAAATCTCAAAAAGCAACATGTCCCGAACAGAACAATACACATGCATAGGTACTGTCAAGGGAAGAGTTGGTACCTCCCAGGGGGGGTACCCCATTTTTGGGGGGAATTTTAAGGGTTAGGCTAACCCTAACCCTTAAAAATCCAAAAAAATGACGTAGGGTCCCCCTTACCCGTCATAACCAGCCTGGGACCAGCTATGGGGGCTTGTAGGAACAGAGTGGAGGGGCCAGCTTTTGTGGCCCCCCCACCCTGCAGCCTACAAGCCCACATACCCTGTGTGGGCCCGGGCTCTTCTGCCCCCCCCCCCCGGGCTTTGGGGAGGCAGGTAATTGGGGGTGCGGGGGTTAATGGCAAGTCACCCGCTAGTTGCAGGTGACTTGCTAGCCCCCAGCCTTGTGAACTGGTATAGGGGTCTCATGGACCCCTTACCAGTTCACAAAGGGTTAACAGTAAAAAAAAAAAACACCACACAAAAATGTCATTTATTAAAAAAAAAAAATGTTTTATTCTAGGTATACAGCATGTCCTGCTCCAGAGATAATTCCTTACGTTTGGGTTATACATCCACAAGATGGCGCTGAACTGCAGAGACAGCAAAAAAAGTGGCTCCTCCCGGCCCCTTATATTCCAGGGACTGCCCACAAAATCCCCAGTTCTTCTCTGCAGTTGGCGCTGCGAAGGCAAGAAGATGGCTCTCTCTACTCGCAGGTGAGCGGGGCTATTAGCCTGCGGCCCTGTAGGACTATTCCCACCCGTTCCTCTTTTTTTTATGCCTCCCAGCTTTGGCTGCACTGGTAGGGTGACGGTAGACCACCGCTGCCAGGTGCTTAAGGAGCGCTGCTCCAACCGCAATCCCCCACCAAAGGTTAGGCGGTATAGGCCCATGGTGAGCCTTATGGGATGCCCCTCCCGCGCTATCGCCCCTCGTCCATCGGCTGGCCGCTGCCCTCCCTCACTCTCCCTGGTATTTCTCGGGGGGGTATATGTGTATTCTTCTCTTTTTGGGATTGTATCCCGTGGTATGCTTTGACTTGTGTTGCCGCGTGTGTTGGTTGCACTGGTTGCTCTTTTAAAAATGCCACCACGCGCGCTTGTACAGCGTTCCGCGGTTGGCGGCGACTTCGACTTTACCTCAGGCGCTGCTGCGCCATCATTGGCTGGCATGGTCACGTAGGCACCTTCGTGCTCTTCGGGGGGCGGGCCTTGCGGATGGCGCGTTCCGCATCACTGTCTCTGCGGCCCGCCCCTCGAGGTATCTGCGGGCGCCATTCTGCTTTCCTCGTGCTGCGTGGCTGGCATCTACCTACCGCGGTCCATAAGTGCCCCTGCGGGCTGGCTTACTTTTTATATATATTATGCTTGCATACCGCTTACGGGAACTTTTCTGTTTATGTCTTGCAGGCGGGTCAAACTTAATTGTGGTTTCTCCCGGCCTATCCCCTCTATTTAGTTTGCTATTAGAGGCCTATTCTGCCTTAACTCCCACTTCCCTAGCGGGCTATTGGGGCATCCCGGGTGGCCTTATAGCGTAAATCCCTATTGGCCGGTGGGTCGCAATAATCTCTATATGGAGGCTTCTCAGGATAATGTGCTTGGGGTTCCTTCGGGACAAGCCCAGCTGTGTGTGGCGTGTGGGGTGTCCCCTACAAGTGATGACAATGTGCAGGTTTGTGTACCCTGGACCCAGCGGGCGCTTGCGCTGCATTCTGGGTTACCTGTGGCTGGGCCTGCGCCCCGTGTGGCTCCGCCTACCCCCCCCCCCACGCTTACATCT
This sequence comes from Gastrophryne carolinensis, assembly GCA_027917425.1. Lineage (NCBI taxonomy): Eukaryota > Metazoa > Chordata > Amphibia > Anura > Microhylidae > Gastrophryne > Gastrophryne carolinensis. Next base: position 251,892,531 of record CM051236.1, on the reverse strand, counting down.
GACTCCCAGTGAGGTGCATACCAGTGGGGAGTCTCAGCCTGATTTGTCTACCAGGGTGGCTAGCATTGAGAAGCTGATTGCTGGCTCTACGGTGCGTAAGGCCTCGGCTAAGAGGCGGCACCTGGCGTTAACCTCTTTCCTATGGAGGCTGAGGAATTTTTTGACCTGGCCGGCTATACCCCCCTGTAAGAGGGGGAATTGTTTTCTCATTCAGAATCATCTGATGAGCAGCCTAAGGGTTATGCTGATTCTGTCTCTGACCCATGGGCTCCAGATGATACTGACAGGCTTTTGGCTCACATTTTTGAAGTACTTTCTATCTCTCCTCCTGCCGCGGCTCCTCGGCAGCAGGGGGAGTTGTTTCACACTGCTAAGCCACGTTTGGAGTTTCCTGAGCAAACTCACTTTAATAATCTTGTGCTCAAAGAGTGGGAGCGACTGAGCAGGCTCCCTGGGGTGCCTAAGAGTTGGCATAAGAGGTATCCCTTTCCTGCTGAAGTGGTTAAGCGTTGGTCTTCCCCTCCTGAAGTGGATGCACCAATTCTAGGGTTGTCCAACACTTGGGGATGGTGAGGACTGGCGCATTGATCAGCTGGCTTCCCATGCCTTTGCCTGTGTGGGGTCTGCACTGCGTCCGGTTTGTGCCTCTGCCATTACAGCTGTGGCTATTAGGACTCTGCTCAAGAGTATTTTAGATAGGGCTCCTGATGATGCGGATCGTGAAGAGTATAGAGCCCTTCTGCATTGTGAGGAATTTGTTGCATATGTCCTCTCTGCCTTGGATGATACCATTTAGAATGTGTGGCAGGGCTTCTGCCTTAGCGGTGGCTATACGCCCCTCGGTTTGGCTGCACCAGTGGGCAGCTGACAACGCTGCCAAGAAGGCTCTCACTAGGTTCCCCTTTAAAGGACTGCGTCTATTTGGGAATCGCCTGGACCTGTTTGCTAAGGGAGGCAGGTTACCCCAGCGCAAGAGACAGTCTCGGCCCTTTCGGGGTTCTGGCTCCTTTCTTCCCTCCTACCGTGGGTCCAGAATGGGAAGGGGAGCGTCATTTGCAGGGGCCCGGGGAGATTTCTGGGGCAGAGGGCGTGGGATGCCCTGGCCCCTCCTGGGGTTCCAAGTCTAAGTCTTCCCCCAAGCCCCCTCAGGCATGAAGAGGTGCCCTCACCCATCCGGTTGGGGGGGACGGCTTCGGCTCTTTGCTCACGTCTGGAGGCGTCATTTCTCAGACCGGTGGTTTCAGGAGGTAGTGTCCTCCGGTTACAAAATAGAGTTGGCAGCCTGACGGGTCTGTCAGACCCATCCTGGACTTAAAGCTTCTCAACAAGTTCGTCAGATCCAGACGTTTTTTCATGGAGACTCTGCGCTCAGCTGTACGTTTACTACGCCCAGGGGACTTCATGACCTCCGTGGACATCATGGATGCTTACCTCCATATTCCTGTCTTTCCAGGTCATCAGAGAATCCTCAGGTTCGCTCTGGAGAATCAGCATTACCAGTTTGTGGCATTGCCCTTCGGTCTCACTTCGGCTCCCAGGGTATTCACCAAGGTGCTGGCGGGCATTATGGCTCTGCTGAGAGCTCAGGGCATTCGCATTTTTCCCTATTTGGACGACATTCTTATCACTTCTCCGTCCTTCCAACAGGCAGAGCTGCATACTCAGCGGGTGGTGACCACACTGGAGTCATTCGGCTGGGTGATAAACCATTCCAAATCTTCCCTGTCTCCCTCTTTGGTGAAGCCATTTCTGGGCATGAATCTGGATACAGCTCGGGCCAGGATCTTTCTTCCTCAGCAGAAGGTGGACAGTCTGCAAGCGCGAGCTCAGCTCCTTCTGTCCTGCTCTCATCCTTCCATCAGGCAGGGAATGCAGCTGGTGGGCCTAATGGTGTCCTGCTTTGAGGCGGTTCCTTATGCTCAGTTTCACATGAGGCCTCTTCAACTCCACCTTTTGTCTGTATGGGACAGGGACCCTGTGTCCCTGGATCAGGTTTTGGTTCTGTTCCCCCCTAGCCAGGCGGTCCCTCTCGTGGTGGCTGGACTCATTGAGCCTGTTGGTGGGCCCCTTGCTGGGAGACAATCACCACGGATGCCAGTCTGACAGGTTGGGGGGACTCCTAGAGATCCCTAACTTTCCAGGGGCAGTGGAACAGAGGGCGATCAGGTTGGTTCTACCCACTTGACCCCGCACCTTTGGGGTCGGGCTGTTCAGGTACGTTCGGACAACCAAACTGCGGTTGCCTACATCAATCATCAGGGAGGGACCCGGAGCAAGGGGGCCCTCAAGGAAGTGTCTCTGATCCTGTCCTGGGCAGAAGACAATGTTCCCTGCATCTCAGCTGTGTACATTCCGGGGGTGGAGAATCTGGAGGCAGACTCTCTGAGCAGGGGGACTTCTCGCCTGGGGGAATGGTCCATCAGCGACAGGGTGTTTCGCTCTCTGTGTCACCGTTGGGGTCAGCCAGACGTGGATCTGTTTGCGTCCCGTCACAATCACAAGCTTCCAGTCTTTGTGTCTCTGTCCCAGGACCCTCTGGCCTTAGCTATGGATGCTCTGACAATGCCCTGGCAGGGCTTTCAGCTACTGTATGTCTTTCCCCCTTTTCCCCTGTTGGGCAGGGTTCTGCGAAAGATAGCTCAGGAAGGGGTGCCAGCAATCCTGGTGGCCCACCGTTGGCCAAGAAGAGTGTGGTTCGCAGACATCGTGCAGCTGGCGGTAGATCAGTACGCCCTGCCCAAGGATCCAGACCTGCTCACTCAGGGGCGGCCACGCTACCCCAGTTTACAAGCGCTGGCTTTACCGGCCTGGCTGCTGAAACCTCCATCTTAATGGAAATGGGGCTGCCTGCCTCTGTTAACACCATGATCAGGGCTAGGAAAAAGTCCTCTTCTTCCATCTACTATAGGGTTTGGCGTACCTACATTGACTGGTGTGAGGTTAAATCTCTTCCCTGTTGTCTGTTTTCTATTCCTAGGATTCTGGAATTTCTCCAACATGGTTTGGATCTGGGGCTTCAACTCAGTACTCTGAAAGGTCATGTGTCTGCCTTGGCTGTTTTCTTTCAGAGATCTTTTGCTCAGCATCATCTGGTCAAGACCTTTTTCCAGGGGGTTACTCATGTGTGCCCCCAACGTAAGCCTATGGGATTTGAACTTGTTACTATCTGCCTTGCAGGGGTCTCCTTTTGAGCCTGTGCATGATGCTGCTTTGTCCATTCTTACGCTTAAGGTAGTCTTTTTGGTGGCTATCACTTCTGTTAGGCGTGTTTCTGAGCTGGCAGCGCTTTCCATCGAGCCCCCTTATTTTGAGAGACACCAGGACAAGGTGGTGTTTCGCTTTAAACCAGATTTTCTGCCTAAAGTTGTGTCTGCTTTTCATCTCAATCAGGACATTGTTCTGCCTTCTCTGTGCCCTAATCCTAGTAACCCTAAGGAGAGGGCTCTACATTCCTTGGATGTGGTCAGGAACCTGAACTTCTATTTGGTGGCTACTGAGCCCTTCAGGAAGACTGATGCTCTTTTTGTGGTCTCTTCTGGCCCTAAGAAGGGTCTGGCTCCAGCTAAGTCTACCATCAGCAAGTGGATCCGTCAGGCTGTGATTCAGGCCTATTCTGCTAAAGGGAAGGATCCTCCCTTCCGCCTTACTGCTCGTTCCACTCGTGCTATTGGTGCCTCTTGGGCCTTTCAGCACCAGGCTTCTGTTGAACCAGTTTTACAAGGTTGATGTTAGGGCCTCAGCTGATGCTGCTTTTGGCCGCAAAGTTCTGCAGGCGGCAGTGGTTTAATCTGCTTGTTGTTGCCTTTGGGGATCCCACCCTACGTTACGGACACTGCTATTGGATGTCCCAAACGTAAGGAATTATCTCTGGAGCAGGACATGCTGTACACTTAGAATAATACAACTCTGTGATTACTCACCTGTAGAATTGGTATTATGCATATACCACACGGCCTGCTCCACCCTGCCCTTGTTATCATTATTCTTAGTGCCTCTGTATAGTGGTTATCATGGTTAAAATTTTTGATTATGGATGTTATTCTCCCGGCCTCTTGCTAACTGCTTGTCAATACTGGGGATTTTGTGGGAGGTCCCTGGAATATAAGGGGCCGGGAGGAGCCACTTTTTTTACTGTCTCTGCAGTCCAGCGCCATCTTGTGGATGTATAACCCAAACGTCACCCGATTGTCAGCTCCTGTGTTGATCAACTGTCAGATGCCCTGGTGATCGCTGGCCAGAGGAGGGGGTCAGGGGATCAGATCATCCCCTACCCCTCCACTGCTCTGCCCAGCGATCACCGGGGCATCTGACATCTGAGCCGAGGAGAGCCGGGACGACACCCGGGAGTGACATCATAAGCCCTGCCCCCTAGCCCTGCGGGGCTAGTAGTCAAGATGGCGGCGCCCATCGGAAGGCAGGGGGAGAGGGCATTTTGAGCCCTCTCCTGAAGACTAAGCAGCCTGGGGGGGTTGATCGGAGGCCCCCCAGTAAAGAGGAGACCCGGCGGGAGGAAGCGCAGCTTCAGGTGAGTAAAAGTGTTTTTTTTTTTTTTTGTTTTGTTTTTTTACAGTTAGCAGCAGCCGCTGCCGGAGGGGGGGGGGGTCACTATTCCGGGGGTTCTCCTGGAGCCACCAAATTAAAGAGGAGACCCGGACAGATTGATAGAGGGGTTTTTTTAGCTAGCAGGGGGAAGTCAAGCACGTAACACCTACGTGCTTGGCACTTAACGCTTGGACATGCCAGCACGTAGGTGTTACGTGCTTGGCAACAAAAGGGTTAAGAGCGATCACGCTTGCGATCCCTATTTGCTAAAGACATGAATGTCTCCATGTACAGCGTTGGCAGGGCAATTAAAATCTCATCACACTGCAGCAGTGTGAACAGAGCATTACTGAAAATCAACTAAACAAAATCAGACATTGCTTTTTAATTGTGGTTCAATAGAAAAATGTTAATAAACAAATTAAGGAAACTGTCCTGGGCAAAAACAATGGCACCCTATATTGATATTTTGTTGCACAACCTTATGAGGAAATCACTGCAAACAAATGATTTCGGCAACTTTCAGTGAGACTTCTGCACCTGTCCACTTGTATTTTGGCCCAATCCTCATGCCTTCTCCAGACTGTTTCATCTCCTTCCTCAGATGTTCAATAGTATTTCAGTATAGTCCAATGCTTAGCTCTTGGCCTAGTTGTTTGTAATTGTGTATTTTGGGTCATTATCCTGCTACTGAGACCAAGTTTTCTGGGCAGTGCATTTGTCTCCAGAATAGCTTTATAGTCTTGAGATGTTGTTGTACCCTGTGCCAGATACAGCAGCCTGCAGCCTTCACACATAATTCAAGCTCCTCCATGTTTCACAGTCGGTACAGTGTTCATCTGTGAACATAGATCGTATCTGACTTGTGAAGTGTCAATATGCATTTTGGCCAATTATTTTAATGTTTTGCTTCTGACAGTAATTATCAGTCGTCTTCCATTAAAGTGTTTCTGCAGTCTCACTTATTCCCTGTTGAATACAGCGCTTACCTTTTGGACTTTGCCACAGTGCTGGTCTTCTTACTGCCAACAATGCAGGAGACAGGCTATTGGCACCAGTTTTCAGTAGAAATGGTGCTTCCCCTTACATTCTATCCTCCAATTTGCTTGGCCAAGCGGGGCCTGAATTGCTTATTTTCCCTTCCCACTTCAGATCAGTGCCTGCCCCCCTTCCTCATCTCTCCTCCCGGGCTGATGCCATAAGAGAGCAGCGGCGCCTGTCCCCCCTCAGCTCTGTAGGTACCCAACCCGCTGTCAGCCCCTGCTGGGACTCGTGCCCCAGGGAAGCAGAGCTGTGCAGTGCCTGGCGGCCACATGGCTGAAGCAGCCATTGGGCACTCCAGACTGCTGCTACTGCCGCCCACACTGCCTTTTACATCCCTGCCACCCACTCTCCCCCTCCTCGCCTACCTTATTCTGCCCCTCTTCTCCACCCACTGGCCCTGTGTGAGGAGAGCAGCTGGTGTGGCATCTATCCCTTCACTGCTTAGCAGAAATGACTGCGTCTGCACTGGCAGCTGCTTTGTTTTAAAGTGGACCAAAACCCAGGAATTTGACTATTCTGGGTTCTGGTCCTTGCCCTCCGGGGCACCTCGATTGGGGATGCCCCTCTGTGGGAGACCACCCCAGGTCGCCCAAACTGACTTGCCTTCCCCGGTCTTACGGTGCACCTCCCATCCAATCAGCTTGGCTCGTCTAAGGAGCCGAGTCTAGCTGAGCGGTGCCAACGCATCCCCGGTACCCTTTAACAGGTAGCGTGCCCATGCCAGCCATTTGAAAATGCCTGGCGAGGACACATGTCCTGCTAAAGAGAGAGAGCGGATGCAACGCTGCTCGTGCATGTGCCTTTGTACCAGGGCTGAAGGGGAGTATATGGGCGACCTGGGGGGTTTCACACAGTGGGGCATCTAGGTTCTTAATGCCTTGGGAGGAGGGAATCAAGTGGCCCGGGGAATCTATAAGATCTCCGTGGGTCTTGGTCCACTTGTAAAGCAGAACAAAACCAGTGATTTTCACTATCCTGGCATTTGTTTCTTGCCCCCCAAGGCATCTCAAATCGTGTGAAACTCGCCTCTTCTGGTCCTACAGTGCATGTGCAGGCTCTTGTCCAATCATAGCTCTGCCCTTCTGCAATTGGGACCACAGAATAGGCAGATAAGCTGGGTAGGAGCATGCTGGCTGCTGAAGATGCACTTTGGGTGTGCGCGCATGCGCATTTGGGATTGCGGCCATGTGTTTCCGGGAGTGCTGGTCAAGGCTCCAATGTTGCCTAGCAACAGGGGGAGAATCGAAGCCAGAAGCAAGTTCTGGGAATCTTACAGACCCCACCCATTATGCTGTTTATTATTCCACGTCACGGATCCAAGTTACACGCTTACTTGCTTCATGAGGTGAAACTGTAAACTTCGATATCTCTGCCAATTCTTCTCTTAAAAAAACAGAAAACGATTCAGTACAGTGCCAAACGTAGCCCGACGCAATGGTGTAACAATCACCTTTGCCTGTTGTAGCACTTTAAGTCCACCTCTACCTACGAATGGGAACCAAAAGAACTTCCAATTTGTCATCAATTTTCCTCTTGTGGACACATCCAGGGAGGTTAGTTATAGTGTTACATGTGCAACTGTAGCAACACATCAAGCTGTGGTCTTATAGCCTGTACTTTTCACATGTTTGTAATGTTTCTAGTCTCCTGAGACCACTCTCTCCTAGGCTTTCTCTGATTCATGTTCAATGCGGTACACATTATGTTGTCAAACAGCAAGGTGACTACTTTTTTCACCCTGAGCTCTTTGAGAACCATTCATATTCTCCATATCTTCAATTTTTCATCAGTTTTCCTCTTGTGGTTACGTCCAGGGCGGTTGGCTACAGTGTTACAGTCCCATAGACTTAAAATGTCTGAACAATTTGTGCAACTGTAGAAACATGAACATCAAGCTGCTTGGAGATTATCCTATAGACCTTTCAAATGTTAGTTTATAATGTCCTTTCTGATCTCTTGGGACAAGTGTCTACTTAGCTTTATTTGGTCCACCACATATAGTCCCCAATAGTTCCACAGCGCTTCCAGGGATTTGAAACTTACCTGCCGAAGATCCAAACTGTGCCATTCTCATGCTGGACTGCAGCCCATAGTCATGTAGCTGCTTCTTCCTGGCATTGGTCACGATGACTGGCCACACTGCTCTATTCATTTAAATAGATGGGGTATGGCGAGAGCTGACATTCCCCTCTATTGTAGTGAATGGAGTGGGTGCAACGATTATTCACACCTGAAGAAGGGGAGCACTCCGTGAGATTATATGCAAGTATGTGGTATTTGTTTTTGCCCAGGCAGGGGCTTAGTCCTGGGTATCACAATTCATTAGGTGTCTGTAGTTATTCTTTATATACATAGTAAGTTAACAATTTCCTTTTTTTTACTTTTTTTTTCAATTTACACAACAGATGCTGGGGAGCTGTTTGTTTGGGGTAAAAACTTGAGAGGCTGTTTGGGTACAGGAAGATTGGAAGATCAGTATTTTCCATGGCGGGTAAGCTCAAATAGGTAATATTGTGGAATGTGTTTATTCATAGTGCCCAGATCACAAAATTAAAAAAAAAAAAAATTTCTATCTTTGTACCTCTTGTACTGGATTTTGTACAGATCTCTGCTGTGTGCAGTTTATGCTAATTTCATAGTTGCTATGGGCAAATTTTAACAATAATTAACAACGTTTTGTGGGATTGTTCTCAATTTTTTGCCTGCAAGTGTTGCTGCAGTTTTGCATTATCTAAATGATGAAAGCACAATTTGTATTTAATCATGTGTCCTTGCTTTCCTTTAGGTAACTGTCCCTGGAGAAGTGGTGAATGTTGCTTGTGGTGTGGACCACATGATAGCACTTGTAAAATCCATTGCCTGAGCTGGGGCAAGGAAGCCCTAAAGCAATCTTATTGTGTATTTATTACAGCCTGTCATACTTGTTAAACTATACTTCTATTTGCAACTGCATAAATATGTTGTACAGGACTGTGCATATTGTATATACTCCACATTGCTATTGGAATTGTACCAATTGTCAAAATGATGCAGAAATATACTTTTCTTTTTAAAATTGGAACTGTACGCCTTACTTGAAAGACGAACGTTCGTTTTCAGTCCTTTTATTAATACATTATGATCTGGACAACATGTGAGTATATAGGCCCTAAAATATTGTATTTTATATGCCATCATTTATAAAGCAAGTCCCTGCTTAGTTTGTGGATACCAGCCTGAAATGTACCTACCTACTATCCATTCTGCAACTTGTAGTACAAGTTTTGGAGCACTTTCTGGGGTATGATTCATTCAGTCCACCAAAGGAGCCTAGAAAGCCTCTATAGTAGTGCAGATATGCAGGTTGCTATAAACGGTCTTGGTTTTTCAGGCACAATTTATAGCGGTTTTCAACTGAATTTGTGCCATGTCCACTACAAATGCTCCTGAATGACCCCATTGTCCTCAATTTTTTTTAAGTTGCTTGGGTTACAAAAGGCATCATAAATCAAATGCTCTCCATATCGTTCTAAAGGTAGTGGTCCACTAGGATAAGTGTCTGTGATTTTAAAATGACTTTGTGATCATCCAGTCTATTAATCCTCTTGAAATGATCCAATTCTCAACCACATAACCTCTAATTCATAAATAATTGGGTCTCAACCAGACAATGCTATCAGGTGATTAAAGTGCTACTGCAGGCAAAGGTAATTGTTACACCAGTGTTTCAGGCTACATTTAGCACTTTCCTAAACTGTTTTCTGTTTTTAAATTGACGAAGAAATGGCAAAGAAGTTGAGTTTTACAGGTTCACCTTATGATTTCTGTTCTGAAGTGGTTGTGGCCCTTTGATCTGTGATCTGCATAATAATCTTCATAATGGGTGGGGTCTGTGTGATTCCCAGAACTTGCTACTGGCACCCTGGTTGGGCTTCTCCCTCTACTGACATTGGAGCCTAGACTAGCACCCCCAGACACAATGTCCCAAATGCACACGTACGCATGCACAATCGTGTTCATCATATTAAACATAACTGACAGGCAAGATGAACATATTTGGAGAGACCCACATTTGGGTGAAGATCTAACTGCATGCAAGTGTCGTAGCCAAAAATACATAACACATTAGAGGAAGTGAGTGGATAAACTGCAAATAAACATATGAGAAATGATGAGAAATGGAAAGAGTTTTAATAAAATATTTGTATTTACTTTTTTTGTACAAACTGGACCTAGATGATTTGTTGCAGTGCTGTTCTGGGCCAACAAACACCTATCTATGTTTTTTGTGCAAAGTATTTATTAGTCCTTAGTTCCTTCTAAATTCAGGAACCGTTTTACCTCATTTAGGAACACAGGCTCACTACTTATAATAAAAAAACAAGTGAATGGACATTCTATATCACGTTAAAGAGAAGCTCCAGTCAAAAGTTTGTGGAGGTCCTCTCACTTGGGCAGCTGATTACCAACAACTATTCAGCTCTTCTGCGTTTGCTCTGGTGGCTGTTGTTCAGATGACTGTTACATCAACAAATTCTATTAGAAAATATAACTGAAATCTGATGGGAAAATTAAGAATTTAAAGTAATGTGGTAATTTGTTAAATGACCCTTTGGTTCTATGACTGCATTTAGCCTTTTTTGTTAGAGGTTTATCAGCACGCCCCATCTACACTTCTTCCTTGCACAATGTCCTCTGTACAGCCCAAGTCTGCCCACAGATTTCAAATTGGATTCAGCTCTGGACTTTGCCTGGGCTGTTCCAGAACATTGATCTACTGAAAGTTTTATTATTTTCATTTTCTCCCTCTATATAATTTGTCTTTCAATGGAGTTGTACAGATTATGAGTCACAAAGTGGACAAAAACCCACACTGGAGTCTCCTGCCCTGTGAAAACCCCCAAGCTGCCTGATATGCTTACCTTTTCCTCAAGCCCACAGTGCATGTGCAACTATTGCCGGCATCACTTGCTTCCCTCCTCAGCTGTGTGCTGCCCCACCCACCACAACTGAATGGCTGTGCGGGGTCTCGCACAGCTCTAGGGGACCAAATAATGCTGCGCCACTCATGAGTTCCGGCAGGCTGCTCTAGCCGCAGCATGGGCTCGAGGAGAGGTAAGTGAGCTCCGGAACCTGGGAGGTTTCACAAAGCGGGGCACCCCAAAACCTGGGATAGTTAAAATCATGGGTTTTGGTCCACTTTAAAGATGTGATGTACAGAATCATGTTTGAATTTATTAAAAAAAAATTTTCTTTAACAGTCATGTAAGTTGACTTATTTTATCCACTGTATATTGTCATCTACATGTACTGGGGTGAGGTGTAGTTAGTTACTCACTGCTGTTTGGTCTCTGCAGACTTTTATTCAGTATATGAGCCTTAGGAAAAACACAGAATGGAATAAAGTCTGACTGCATAAGAAAGTGTGTGTGTGTGTGTGTGTGTATATATATATATATATATATATATATATATATATATATATATATTACACACGCGCGCACACACACACACACACTACCCTTTAACAAGCTCAGTAATGGCTGCAGTTCATGTCAACGGTGTAATGAGTCCGCAGCAGCAGCCTTTTTGGCTGGCAATATGTTATGACTTGATTAGACACGTTGTTGCACAGGTTTGTTGCTGCTCTAGGCAGTAACCCCTGGAGATAGGAAGCATTGTACTAGCTGTAGGCACTGATTTTTTATTAGGGTTGTTTGAGGATACAAGAAAATAACCAGTATCACCTTGGGAGATAATATAAAATAAATCTTATTTCCTTACCTTGTGTGCTCCAGGGAATTTGGGTTGAAAAGCATTAAATTAAGTAAAGCTATTGACTAGCAGATGATAAGATCTCCCTGTGCCTGCCAGCAAAGGCTCCAGTGTTAGACCTACAGATTAAATCAAGCTTATTTAATACAATCATATTTATTCAAAAGCAAATTTCAGGATGATGTTTTAGCAGGACTGCTTCTTGTATTATTGTGCTACCTTAAAAAAAATAGACTGTAATATGTGTCACAAAATCGATAGCTCACTCTTTTTGATAGCAATCACTCACACTACTAGCTGTCACTCGCGACCTCTGTCAAAATGCAATTCAAACTTCAAAATTTTGCCGGTGGAACCACAATCGCCATCCGATCAAACTCAGCCATCCAGTTGTCACAACATTCGCTACACACTTATACACTTTACTCTGCATACAAACAGGACACAGGCAATCCACGCTGTTTCTGTCCAACACTTACCACTGGGGGAATCTGATCAGTTCTGCTGTTGCTGGCTCACACACCGGCACCATACAGCATTGGGGACCCAGTTAATGGCAAGTCACTCTTTTTACACTATACAGTTAGTGACATTTTCTCGTTTAATAGATTAGATACAATCAATATTACAGTTCGTTAATACAATTTAACAAGTGGCCATACAATCCTTTGAAAATAAGTTCATTTTTGGGCTTCATGAGAACCAGCATTAGGAATTTCATTGCCGATAAGTCCTGTGCTTAAATTAAAGTGTAAGAAAAATTAAGCTAAAAAGACAATAGTCATACAAATCTCAGAAAAAAAAGTTATAAAATAAATGGGAGAAAGGTACTGAACGTCTCATACCCCACCAAGTTAGGTACAAGGTACAAAATCTTCAGGTTCGGATGGTTGGAAGTGGTTAAGAAAACACACCATGATCAGTATTTGGACTTCCAGTGTGTGACACAGAACTATGTTACCTTACTGCCTTTAGAGCTGAGAGACTGAAAGACAGATTCCTTCCCCCACATGTTGATGCTGGCTGATATTCTATTGCTTTAGTGAAAAGACAATTGATTACTATATCAGCTACAACTCATGCTGGGAAGGTCCCACTGGGTTGATAATGGGCTCATAATTTGTCACATTGGGTGAACTTTGAAATGATATCAAATATTGGGCAGCTGGGATGCCCTGTGTTAAGTTCGTACCCCAATTGGGCACAGCTTCTACTTCTGTTGTCAGAGTCCAAATCATTCTAAGAGTGAATAAGACACAGACACAGACGCTGTGTAGTAAAGACTCAAAGGGCATCTGAAGCGAATACGCCCTTCTGATTTTATTTTCAGTTGCTAATATACAATGATATGGGTGGGTGTTGCCACACATATACAGATACAAATTCAAGCATTTTCATTGGTCATCTGACACACCCCTTTCCCAGTATATACCCCATAGGGAGTGTCAGACTTTTTCTTGTAATTTTATTGTTTGTCTGACACTCTCCAAGTACAAAATATGAAAACATTTCTTGGGATGATATGAGTTATGGCGTCACAAGCTGTATTTTGGCTAATAATGCTGTGAAGGCTAAAACCTTGAAGAGAAGAAGTGGTGTTCACACATAATAGACATTCTTCAGAAAATCACCAGATGCTTGTTTATTCAAAAGTGTTCATGTTAATTGCAGTCAGGTTAACCCTAGGTTTAACCCTATCAATTCCCCCCTTTTAACATCTTCATCTGAATAAAATTGGGCTGGGTCCTCAAGGAAAGGTGATAGTGAATTCTTTCCTCAGGTACTTTCCCAAACCGGCGAGTTGTCTGGGGGAGTTTCAGATCTTCTAAGCTGTCTCCATCCCCTAAATACTCGAATTCACATCCTTTCCAGGAAGAGTCCCTCATCATCAGATGGAGTGCCAATCAGGATTTTCTGTAAAGCAAACAAACTAGAGTTAGCAAGCCAATATCTAGGCATTAATAATATCTTTTACTGCTTTTTCCTTTTACTAATTTATTTACCAAGCATAATGCTAGCTTAATATAAGTATAAACTATGAATATTAGCATAAGACCCATCAGTAAATACATACCAATAGACTTCAGTATTCCATAAAACCAATTTCCAATACTTCCAAAGATTCCACTCATACCTTGGAAAGGGTTCCACCCATCCTTTCCAATATCTCTTGCTCTATTTTGCAATTCTCTTACTTTTTCTACATGTGCCTCTACCGCGTCGCTATCATCATCTATCCAGGTACAACAATCATCTCTGATAAAAGGTACAATACCCACCTTGACTGGCCAATAGATAATCTAAGGCCATCTGGTTCTGCAATACCATCTTTCTTACCTGTCTCAGTTCTAGATTACCTAGGTTTACCGCTTGCATTGTTTCATTGAGCATTGTATCTATCAAGGTGGAGAAATTATTCAGTCTGATCATCATCTCTATACCCCATCCTGTCCATTCCGGAATTAAAGCCCACCACATGTCACTAATAGTGAACAAACTCCTTTTAAATCTAAGATGTACTGTGGCCTCTATCTCTGCTTTCACGGTATCATTGTAAATTTTAATACCTGGCATTACTTTCCCTATGTAACACGTACCTTGTCCATTTGTGGGAATCCACGCATATGCCCTTCTACCACATATGAAATAGATTCCACTGTTTAGTATTACTGAATAATTCTGAAAAACTGCTGTTAACAATGATGTCATCTTCATTGAAGCATTGAACATTTCATTATTTGTGTCATTGTACTTTGTTATCTCAGTGCCATTTATGGTTACATTGTAGAAGGATACCCCTGCTATAGTGAGATTGGTGTGGGCAGTTGTACAGTTGGACCTTCCTAGTATTTTTGAACCTGGTTTAGAATTGTTAAGACACAAACCTGGTGACAGGGGGACGGAAATAACTATGAGGAAACTGGGTTTTGATTTCCTTTCCTCCGTCACAGTCTCTGAAGTTATTACCTTGTTAATTTCACTAAATTCATCTGGTCGCAGTGGGATTGCTACCCATGGAGCCCCAGTTAATTGTCTATATTTAGCACTACACACCCAACAGTTAGTTCTGTTTGTAAGGTTTGCTGCTTGTAGGTGCATTCTAGCAAAACTATTGTCTTTCATCACTTCCCTGAGGGCAGAATCAATAAATTGCCAAACTACTATTAAGCATAAAACATAACCCTTCATGTTCCTGATTTAGTTAGAGATAGTTTACAATGACTAGCATGTATCCAAGAAAGACTTCCCTTCTAACTTCACCGAGGTAGGTGTAGTCAGTAGTACTTGGAAGGGTCCTTCAAAGCGAGATTCAAGTGGTTTTCTTGAATGCTTTTTCACATAGACATAGTCTCCAGGATTTAGTCTGTGAGTTCCTGCAATTTGTTCAGGATCTGGAAGAGAATCAAAAACACTTTTGTGCAGTTTAGTGAGATGTTTCTGTAACTGTATGACATAATCAATCAAACTGTCTGCTTTTAATACAAGACTTTGTGGGAAGTATAAACCTGTTCTTGGTGCATTTCCAAACAATATCTAATAAGGAGACAACCCTGTCTTCCCTGTAGGGGTGTACCTTATTGAAAACAAGACTAGTGACAGGCAATCAGGCCATGGTTTATTTAACTCCTTCATTGCCTTTTGTAATTTCACTGGGTATGCTTCTGGCCAACCTGAAAACAGATCTATACACACAAGCACATATTCAAAGGGCCCACTTTTGGGAAGCTGTATGTAGTCAATTTGCAGTATTTGAAATGGATATAGGGACTTCGGCTGGTGTTTACAGGGTGTCTTAATAACCTGTCCTGGATTTTCGGACAGACAGATGCTACAGGCCGCACAATATCCTCGTGCAGCTACACTGAAACCAGGTGCTATCCAATGGTTATTGACTAGTCTTACCATGGAGTTGGCACTCAAATGGGTGGGGAGATGAGTCAGGGCTGCTACCTCAGGAAATAGAGAACTAGGCAAGCACAATCGGTTCTCCTTCCTCCACATCCCATCTTCCTCAGCAGCTCCCAACTTTTCCCATTTCTGTTTTTCTTCCTTTGTAGCCTGTTTTTGTAAGATCTTTAATCGTTCCATACTTACCGGTTCTTCTCTTAGAGTTCTCATTTCTTCACCCTTAAAAGGAATCAAAGCTGCTTGTTTGGCTGCTAAATCAGCCTTTTCGTTTCCCCGAGCCTCTTTGCTTGTGCCTTTTGTGTGTGCAGCTACCTTAACCTGATTCAGATTGGTCAGAATTTCCTTAACTATTTCTGCATGTCTTATGGGAGTTCCTGCTGCTGTTAGGAATCCTCTGGCTTCAATGTCATCAAAAAAAATTTTTTTTCTTCCTCTTTTCCCCCCTTCTGAATCTAACCTTTGTATAGGAAGTAAGGTGGCAAGATTCAGAGTTGAACATCTCTTACATTTTATATTAGGGGACAAGAGCAGGGTACATTGTGACCTGAGTTGGCGGGCCATAGACAAGTGTTTAGGGTTAATTTGGGATAATATCCCATGGATGTCATGATTACAGTTGACACTGTAAGTACAGTTTCCAGTTCTGGTATCTCTACCGGGTTTTTCTGTATGAAAGTCCTCATATGCTTGTATTCTCATACAAGTTTCCAATTCAGCAGGGTGGTCCGGCAAAGACAAGGTGACCAGTCCATCCTCTGAATAATTAATATTTGCTTTTAGATTTGCCAAAATGTCCACTCCCAGCAGACACATAGGAGCTGTTTCCGGAATTAAAAATTTTGAAACAAACATGTGTGGACCTATTTTCCCTTTGAGAGGGTTAGTCAAATTGACAACCTTAGGTAAACCCTCAAAACCTGAAAAAAAAAAAAAGGGTTTCCTGGGATATTTGTCTAGAGCTTAAAACAGACGGGTTGTCATGTACATGGGGCAGGCCCATGATTCATTAACTCTATACAATCATGACAGTCATCTGATTCCTCAAATTCAAGAAAATTTTCATCCTGTGTCTTCCCCCCTTCTGAATCTGACTTCTGTACCAGGATATGTTAATAGCATATGTTTGTAAGTCAGTCAAAGTCTGGTCAGAGAGGAGTATCTCTGATGTTAACTTGGGCATTCGCATGTCTGCTGTTTGCGTGTATGTCCTTAAGAAGGAAAAATTAATTATGAGTAGTAAAGTAAAGTCGTATCATGTCACAAAAAGTAAAGATTTCTGCCATTTCTATCACTCCACACAAGGCCAGGGCTATGAGACACACAGGCATTGCCCTGTACCTGCCCAGGGACCACCTTTGAGGAAAAAAAAACAACAGGGCACCTCCATGTTCTTATGCTGGGCCCTGCACACGGCTGTACAAATCCTGGCAACTAAGTGACATCTTGCCATAATCGGGAAAACCTAACCCTGGGGCTATCACCATATCTCAAATACACAAAACATTGCACATTACACATTTCATTTAACCATTTTAGGGTGTCAGGTTTATCAACATACATTTCAGCTCTCAATATGCTGTCATAACATGAACAATCTAGAATCCACTGGTAGCATCAACCAATCATACCAAGGAAAGGTAACATGTCCTTCTTGGTAAGTGGGCAGGGCAGACCCACGACAGCAGCTATTCTCTTATAGCTCATTTCTCTTTGTCCCTGGGAAAGCATAAAACCCAGGTATTCAACATTTTCCTGACACCATTACAACTTTTCTTTAGACACTTTATAATCACTTACAAAAAGACAATTCAAATGATTCCTCTTATCCCACAGGGTGGCCTCCCAATCAAAACTGCAGAGGAGAAAATTGTCTGCAGTAGGACGGAACCATGGCTGGGTGTCCAGACTTTAAGAGGAGGATTATTGCATCATTGCACAAAAAACTACTATTTACCAATACACATAAGCCTAGGGCAAATGTGAACTAAAACAAAAGCAAAGATGGGCTGTGTCTCCTCGTCCACTGGGACGCTGAAAAAAACTATTTCTTAAATCAATGTTGCTATTCCAGCCCCGTCACGAAGTGAGAAGAGATGGCAGACAGACACTAAAAGGATAGTCCCTGAGACAAATCTCATGGTTTCAATGTGGCTGTTTTAAAAAATCTCCTGGCAATAAAAAATCCCACATCCAGGGGCTTATCTGGTTTAAGTCTGCATACAACCTTCTTGTTAAGTTTCATTGTGAAAATATGTATGATTCCCTGTTTAGCATGAAGTTGGTCAGAAATTAGTAAGGGCGGTGTATTTATCTCCATTGCTTGTGCTCTCAGCGCAGCGCGTGTTATCTATGTTCTGTTTATTCTCACACACATTCCTTTCCTGCCAGCCTGCGTGCTTTTTAACCCATACACTGTCACACAGCATGGGATGTCTCCAAATTAATTTCATATTAACCCAATCTTATGTGGATCCTAAAAAGCATCTATAATTCCCCCACATTTTACTCCTATGGGTTGTCAGTTTAAATTCCCTCCATATATGAGTTAATTGTCTGGCTGCATCTTTCCCATGTCTTTGTTCTGTAATCTTGCACTACTCCAAGTCTCATCATCTGGGATTTTTATTTTGGACAAACTTCTTCCCATATCTTTAGCTGTCCGAGTCCTAGGTAGCTTATTGGGGATAAATAGATTTATCTTTAAATCTATCTTTATCTTTAAATCTTCTTCAGATTTAAATCCCTCATTGCTTTCCCCCTAGGCAACTAGAATCCAGAAAACCTCTCCTGGGTTTTCCCTCTGATGTTGGATTATCTTCAATCCCAGACCTATTGCAAATAACAAAAAATAACAATATGGCCAGGAGCGTCAATCACACATCTTCTTCTATCATATGGGGAATGTCCCGTCCTAAGTACAGGCGTACTTTATACCCTCCCAGTATCGGACTTAAGTTCTTTCTCTTCTGTCTAACTCAATCGAAACTTGTCCTGGACTTATAGAGTTATTCCAGGCTCATACAGTCAACCAGACAATGGTTTATGTGATATATCGGGATTTAAGCATGAATCATGACCCCCGTTAAGGCGCTTTCATGAAACAGTTCGGCATACCCTCGACAATATCTCATACCAACTTGACGTGGCTCATTCAAACACACAAGAAGGGAATAAGGATTTGACTTTTAACTTCTTTCAGTCACCACTTGCGTTCACCGTCACTGGGTTATAGCCAGAGGGGTGGGGCGTCTAATGACTGTCCAAAGTTGCAACACAATACAATCTGTACAACAGAAGTTCTAAAAAGTTTCTATTCAATAACCCCCTTCGCAGAGACTGGATAAGCCAACTTTACCTCAAGACAGGACTCTCAGTATCTCACATAGAAGAGCAGAATATAAGAGAAATTAAATGTTCTCTCACCTGCAGGGTTTGATCTGCTGTTCTCTGGAGGCACCGAGGTTGTGTCCCGTCCTATCAGCAAAGCATCTCTTGCGAAATCCGGGGGTCCCTGTTCTTTCGGGCGCCAAATGTTAAGTTCGTACCCCAATTGGGCACAGCTTCTACTTCTGTTGTCAGAGTCCAAATCATTCTAAGAGTGAATAAGACACAGACACAGACGCTGTGTAGTAAAGACTCAAAGGGCATCTGAAGCGAATACGCCCTTCTGATTTTATTTTCAGTTGCTAATATACAATGATATGGGTGGGTGTTGCCACACATATACAGATACAAATTCAAGCATTTTCATTGGTCATCTGACACACCCCTTTCCCAGTATATACCCCATAGGGAGTGTCAGACTTTTTCTTGTAATTTTATTGTTTGTCTGACACTCTCCAAGTACAAAATATGAAAACATTTCTTGGGATGATATGAGTTATGGCGTCACAAGCTGTATTTTGGCTAATAATGCTGTGAAGGCTAAAACCTTGAAGAGAAGAAGTGGTGTTCACACATAATAGACATTCTTCAGAAAATCACCAGATGCTTGTTTATTCAAAAGTGTTCATGTTAATTGCAGTCAGGTTAACCCTAGGTTTAACCCTATCAATTGTTTAGGCATTACTTCAGTAACTTAGGTTTCCATGAACAGAATAACATGAATGCGACAGTCAGAAATCTCAAGGAAGTGTCAGAGGGAATCTATCCTAACTCATATTTGAGTAATTGGACAAATTAATTGTAGGTACACTTTATTTAAGTTCAAGCAACAAAACTGCATATTTACAGCCCTGGCATGCTCTAATGTCCCCGATCCCTATAGTGGGATTGCAGCTCGAGGAATCACCAATAGAATCCTCTTAAGCCAACCATCCCCTTTAGAGAAAACCAGGAAAAAATGGGAAGAACTGAATCCAGATATGGACCAGGATGATTGGGAAGAGGCTGTAGACAATTTGTCCTCTTCGGTTATAGACGCTAGGGATAGAATGAAGAGGATGTGGAGACAGATCTTTGCCCTAGGTGTAACAGCGGTATTGGTTCTCTGTGACATATGATTTGGGAATGTCCAATAATTTACATTCTATCCATCTCCTTGGGCCTCCCGGTGAGAAAGTCAGCTTCCCTTTGCTTACTAAGTGTGGCTGAACCCATGTTGGATGATGGCCCACAAAAAATTCAGCTGCGGCTGTTAATGATTTATGCAAGGAAATGCATTCTTTTAAACTGGAAGCACCGAAACAGACCAATTCTCTCAGGTTGGAAGGGTCTAGTCAATGGTAAATTGGTTTTATATAAGATGACTTACCAGGCCAGGGGATGCCCGGACAAGTTTGAGCGAGTGTGGGAGGCATGGCTCAACACACCTAGCTCCACTAGTGGTTAGGAACTACCTTTGGCTCACCCTCCGGGGTAGTAGTCAATCCTACATTAAGGTGAATGGAACAAAGCAGGTGAGATTGAGTGTGAATGTGTGTGTTCCTTTTTGGTGGTTCTATACATTTGTAGATGTAATTGTATTGTAATGTAATTATGTTATTGTTATACCTGGAAAGCATAAATAAAACTTTTTCGTTATTGCATGGCACGGCCCGCTTCGGTATTCATAACAGTTGGGTTATTCCGCCACAAGGTGGCACAGTGGTACTGCAGAAAAGCTGTGGCTTGTCCTGGCTCCCTATAAAAACGGGCTTAACCATAGAGTTCCCCAGTGTTTCCTCTGCAGTGGACTGCGAAGTCAGCAGATGGCTCTCTCTCTTGCGCAGGTGAGCGGGGCAACCAAGCCTGCGGCCCTGCAAATCTATTTCCATCCGTTTCTGGACCCTCCCTGCCTCCCAGCCTCGGCTGACAGATCGGGTGAAGGTAGAAGAGCACTAGGGTCAAGTGCTCCTGGAGCACAGCTCCAAGCCGCAGACCCTGTAACACAAAGGGTAGCCGGCCATAGGCTTTATGGTGAGCCTATTAGGGATGCAGAGTTTCTGTCCTAGCTTCTGAGGGGGTAAGTAGTTTGGGGACTGTGTCCCCTCATTTTCCTTTGGGTCCCCCTCTGACCATGGCTGCTCGCCGCTGCTTTCTCGTCTCTCTCCCCCACCCTCTCTAACTCGGTTGGGGGGGTGAAAGGGGGGGTGGTAGCAGCGAGTAGTCATATCTGTGGTGTTTTTACGTTTTTGGTGTGTTTTCTGGTGTTTTTAGCTGCCGCACCGCTTTGTACTGCGTTCCGCTATAACTGAGGTGATTTTGCTTTGTCATGGCGCCGGCCGGGTCACGTGAACGCAGTTTTTCGCGC
The DNA here is from genome assembly GCA_027917425.1 of Gastrophryne carolinensis. Lineage (NCBI taxonomy): Eukaryota > Metazoa > Chordata > Amphibia > Anura > Microhylidae > Gastrophryne > Gastrophryne carolinensis. The sequence goes on along the minus strand of CM051236.1, from coordinate 251,871,551 downwards.
TCTTCTGGGGGGCAGGGCCGGGTGATGACGCGTATCGCGCCGTTCACCTCGTGGCCCACCCCTCGAGGTACCTCTGCTGGCGCCATTTTGGACAAGCTGCACGTCTGGATTTCTCACTTCCTGGCTGCAGCGCTGCTTCCTCCGGGTGGTCGCCTTATTCAGTGGTCTGTGCCTGTGTGACCCCGCGGTGTCTTTGGTCCGTGAGTCCCCCTTGGGGGGCTTTTAATTGAATTGGGGTATTTTGCTGTGGGATGCTTATGTGTGATTTTACTTATGTCTTTCAGGTGGGATACCATTGGATTGTGGTTTCTCCCGGCTCCACTCCTTTTCTCCCCCTCATCCCCCCTTTATTAACTTCTGGGGGCATCCTGTGGGAGGGCATCCCGGGTGGCTTTCTGTATTAAGCCTGTACCCACTGCTGGCCTATTGCGCCTGCGTTAATCACCATATGGAGGCTTCTGGGGACTTGGGGGCCCTCGGGGCAAGCACGGCTGTGTTCCATGTGTGGGGTATCCCCTGTGAGTAACAGTGTCACGGTGTGCGTGCCGTGTGCTGAAAGTGTCCTTGCGCTTCAAGCTGGTTTGCCTGCTTCGCTTCCCAGTTCTGCGCCTCACTCTTTGCTCATGTCTGGAGGCTTCATGTCTCAACATCAACCATCAGGGAGGGACTCGGAGCAAGCGAGCCTTCAAGGAAGTGTCCCTGATTCTGTCTTGGGCAGAATAGCATGTTCCCTGCATCTCAGCGGTCTACATCCCAGGGGCGGAGAACCAGGTGTCGGACTCCCTGAGCAGGGGGACGTCTCATATGGGGGAGTGGTCTCTCAACAACCAGGTGTTTCTCTCCCTCGGTCACCGCTGGGGTCAGCTGGACGTGGACCTGTTTGCGTCCCGTCACAATCACGTACTTCCCAGATTTGTCTCTCTGTCTCAGGATCCTCTGGCCTTTGCCACGGATGCCTTGGCAATACCTTGGACGGAGTTTCAGCTTCTCTATGTGTTCCCTCCGTTTCCTCTCCTGGGCAGGGTCATGCGCAATATAGCCCAGGAGCGGGTACCAGTAATACTGGTGGCTCCTTGTTGGCCAAGAAGAGTTTGGTATGCAGACGCCGTGCTGTTGGCAGTAGACCGGCACGTCCTGCCCAAGGATCCAGATCTTCTCACCCAGGGGCAACTACGCCATCCCAATTTACAAACTCTGGCTTTAACGGCTTGGCTGCTGAAAGCTCCATATTGATGGAAAAGGGGTTGCCTGCTTCTGTTGTTGATACCATGATTTGGGCCAGGAAGAAGACCTCGTCCTTTATCTATTACAGGGTCTGGCAGGCTTACATTGCCTGGTGTGAGTCCAAGTCTCTTCCCTGTCGGGTGTTTTCTATTCCCAGGATTCTGGAATTCTTGCAACATGGTTTCGATCAGGGCCTTCAACTTAGTACCCTAAAAGGCCATGTTTCACCTCTGGCAATTTTTTTCCAAAGATCTTTTGCCAATCACCGGTTGGTTAAAACCTTTTTTCAGGGTGTTTCTCATGTGCATCCACCCCGTAAGCCTTTGTTACCAGTCTGGGATTTGAATCTGGTGTTGTCTGCTCTGCAAGGGCCTTCCTTTGAGCCTATCCATGAAGCTGCCTTGTCTATTCTGACTCTTAAGGTAGCCTTTCTGGTGGCTATCACTTCTGTAAGGCGAGTTTCTGAGCTAGCGGCACTTTCCATCACACCTCCTTATTTTATTGAATTTTATGCACTTTACAATTCACAAATATACAAAACAAAGAAGGACAAAAGAAAAAACAGGCAAAATACAGTGTATCAAGGCCTCCGAAAGAGCACGCCAGCCACTTGTGGTGCCCAGTAACTCCCGTCCAGGTGTTTGATCAACCTGTACGGCATGTCAGTGACAGGAGCAGCCAGGGGGAATCCCCATAGCGCCACCCCTCGAGGGCCCGTGCCCAACTGTACCCCTCGGCCTTTCTGACCTCTATCCAATCTTCCGCCGAAAAGGGAAACAAAACTCACAACACAAAGGGGAATACACACACACCGCACAGACACAGAGACACTAAGGTTTTCCCCCCTCTCCCCCCCCCCCCCCACCAAGGAGGAAGGGCCTGGGGGGGGGACTCGGAAAAGGAGAAGAAAGAAGAGCAAAGAATAAGCCTCGCATCAACGTGTACATCCCATCCCCAGGCCCCAAAACCCTCCATCTTCCCATTGCCTCCCTGCCCTATCCCCAACCCTCCCTACTGTAGTTCCAAAATCCTCTTTTGTCCCTCATCCGAGCCCTTGAACATTATCCAGGCAACCCACGTGTGTAGGAATGTCTCATTCTCCCCTTTCAGATCCGCTGTTAGCTCCTCCATCCTCATAATATGATTGAGTTCCTCATTCCACTCTAGCAAAGAGGGAGCCCTTGTATTCTTCCAGTATCTCGGGATCACCATCCTCCCCGCTGTCAGAAAATGTCTCAGAGCCCCTCTCCTCCCCACTTCCTTACTACCAGGGACCATTGACAACAAAGTTATCACAGGGGTGTTCGGAGTCGGGGTCCCATACGCCTCGTCATGCAAAAGAAGGACCTTAGACCACAAGCTATTTACACTGGGGCACTCCCACCAAATGTGTAGTAGTGTTCCCCGAGCCGCATTCCATCTCCAGCACGTGTCGGGCACAGAGGGAAAGATCTGGTGGACCCGTACTGGGCTCCTATACCACCTGGAGATCAACTTAAAGTTATTTTCTTGAGCTTTACAGGGTTTCGCCATCTTATGAGTAAGGTAGAATGCCTTCTCCCACTCCTCCTCCGCAAAGGTCTTCCGATCTCTCTCTCCCATTCTGCAACAAAGTCTAACTTCCCAGACTCCCCCTCCCCCCTTGTAATACTGTAGATAATAGTGATTACCCCTTTGGGCCGTTCCGCTGCTTCCAGCAAGTTCTCAAACTGGGTACGGGCCCTCGTTATCTCTCCTAGGACCCCAATGAGCCCAAGTAGTTCCGCAGCTGGTTCACCGCCAGCCAGGAAACCCCTGCGTCCCCCCGAGCCACCAACTCCCCCCCCCGAAGGCAGCCTGCCCTCAATCAACGTATGCCTCAATTTGTTTCGGGAAGACGCTTCCCAAACCAGGAACCTCGGGACCCCCGCCGGATTGCCAAACAGCGGCACAAGTGGGCCTGGTCTAGTGGCAATTTTCATGTTCCTGAGACAATCCTCCCACGTCAGGAGGAGCTGGGCAGTCAGGGCAACTTTTCCTTTTGCAATACTTTCGAGTCCACCCAGGGAAGAGAAGTCATATACCATGGCTGCATATCCTGCTCCATTGTGACCCATTGTTTAGACCCCTCCCCATGGTACCAATCCACCATCCTGGTCAGCACTGCTGCTCTGTGATAGTTTTCCATATCCGGTAGCCCGGCCCCTCCCTTCTCCTTAGGCCTAGTCAATTTGCGAAGGCTCAGTCTCGGATGTCCCCCACCCCACACGAACCTCACTATCTCTGACCTCAGCAGTCTGAAAAAGCATTTATTGCCATGTACGGGCACCGCCTGGAAGACATACAACAACTTGGGCAAAACATCCATCTTTAATACATTTATCTTCCCCATCCAGGAGATGCCTTTCCTCCCAAACTCTGCCAAGTCCGCTCTTGTTCTCACAAGTAAGGGGTCATAGTTCAATCTAAATAACAAGATAGGATCCGCTGATATGAGGACCCCCAGATAGCTTAAGGCCTCCTCACACCACTTAAAGGAGAAGTTCCCCTTCAACGTCTGGACCAAGGTCTTGTCCTCTAAACTAACGTTCAGCATTTCTGATTTAGTCATGTTCACCTTGAAGTTGCTGACTCTGCTAAATCTATGAAACTCCTGCATGATCGACGGCAGAGAGATGTGAGGGGAGGTAATGTACAAGAGCAAGTCATCAGCATACAGTGCTAATTTATGTATTTTACCCCCAACTTCTATCCCTTTAATGTTGAGGTTCCTTCTCAGAGCTACTGCCAAGTGCTCCATCACCAGCACGAATAGCAAGGGTGATAGGGGGCAGCCCTGCCTAGTCCCATTCCCCACCCGAAAAGCCGAAGACAACAACCGTTCGAACTCTCGCTGTAGGGCCTCTGTAGAGCGCCATTATCTTTCCCCTCAAAACCGGCCCTAATCCCGCCTGTCTAAGGGTGTGCTCTAGGAACCTCCAACTGACCCTATCAAATGCCTTCTCCGCGTCTACCGACAGAAGGCACATAGGGATTTTATTGAGTTTAGCATATGAATTTAAAAGGATGGTCTTGATTGTATTGTCCCCGGGTTCCCTTCCCGGGACAAACCCTACCTGGTCCGTGTGGGCCCAGGAAGGCACCAGCTTCTTTAAACGGTTAGCGATCACCTTGGAATAAAGTTTCACATCTACGTTGATTAAAAAAATCAGCCTATAGCTACTGCAACTAGTTTGCTCTTTCCCCGGTTTAGGCAGGACCGTGATATGTGCTTCCAGAGTCTGCGTCGGGAAGCCACTCTCCCCTGACACCGCGTTGAACGTCTTGATCATAAAGGGGGCCAACTGGGTCTTAAATTGCTTGTAAAATTTTATTGTAAAACCATCCAGGCCCGGGCTCTTCCCAGATGGGGTTGCGGTCAGGGCCTCCAGCAACTCCAGTTGCTCGAATGGCTCCTCCAACATGTCTCTGTCCAGGGCGTCGAGGACTGGCAATCCCGTGACTTCCACATACTCCTCTATCACCCCTTCCAAAGCCTAACCCACCCCCCCACCCCACCCGCACTCCCTCAATGTTGTATAACTGAGAGTAGAAGTGCCTGAAAACCTTCACAATGCCCTTGGGGTCATGTACTAGTTTCCCTCCCGAGTCTTTTATGGCCGGTATGTATGTTTGGCGTTGCCTGGGGTGCAAAAGTCTAGCTAAGGGACATCCACATTTATTGTTATGTTCATAGAAAAACCTATTTGCCAGTTCCCTCTGCCTACTAGTCATTTTATTTAACAAGCTCAGGAGCTTACTTCTAGTCTCCGACAGTTCCATCATCACGGAAGAGCTCGGGCTCTTTTTATGGGAGATCTCTAACCTGGATATGCAATCCAATAGCCCCTTCACCTGTGCCCCCCTCTCCCTCTTCAACCTGGATGCATGTTGAACGAGGATCCCCCTCAAGGTGCACTTCAAGGCCTCCCATTGCTTGGGTAGCCCGGTCGAGTCATTCTCATGGTTTCTCAAAAAGTCAGCGATTCCCTCAGTAACCGCCTTAGAACACAACTCGTCCTGCAGGAGACCCTCATTCAACCGCCACTGCCACGGCCGTTCCGCCAGCCCGGGCAGTTCCAACGACAAAAGCAAGGGGGCATGATCTGACTAAATCCTAGTATCGATGGTCGTTACCGGGGACCACTGGAGTGCATGATGACTTATAAAAAAGTAATCAATCCTACTATAAGAGGCATCGATGTTCGAATAGAAAGTCAAATCTTTAACCCCTGGATTACAAACCCGCCAGACGTCAATCAGCTGTCTATCATGAAGAAGCTTTTTAAAAGTTCTCAGCTTGGCATAGGACAAGGATGACCACCCCATTGAAGTGTCTACCAGTGGTTCAACTGCCATGTTGAAATCCCCCCCCAGTATTACCACCCCCTCAGCAAAGTCCTCCAAGGCCCGGAAGATCCCCTCACCTGATCTACATTTGGTAAGTAAACATTGGCCAAAGTGAGTAATTTCCCCCCCACTTGGGCCTTGACAAATATGTATCTCCCCTCAAGGTCTATCACCTTGTCTAGGAACACAAACGGTGCATTCCTATGAACCGCTATTGATTCAGGCGTGAAACCAGTAAGGAAAATTTCTATCCTTACAATATGGCACCTTACCCCCCTTGAAGCGAGTTTCCTGCAGGAAAAGGAACTGGCATTTCTTCTTGCGAAGGAAAAGATCTGAGACCTCTTGGAGGGACTGTTCAGGCCTTTCACATTAAATGAGCAAAATGTGATGCGGGGACCCTGCCCCCCCCCCCCCGCCCCGCCCAGCATCTTAACGAAAAGAAAGAGAGAAAAGGGGGAAGAAGGAAAACAAGAGGTAAGGGGTAACACACTAAAGGACACAAAAACAACAGAAGCTACAAACACACCTATTCTAAGTATGTCACACACCCCGCTTCAAACATTAATTATTACACTTGGGTTACTCCACCAGCAGGTGGCGACGTTGCAGAGAAGTCTTGAAAAATGAGCCCCTCCTGATCTATAATACCTGGGACCTCCCACTTATTCCCCAGTGTTCTTCTCTGCAAGATGGCGACAAGACAGAAGAATGAAGTCTCCTGCTTGCAGGTAGCCGGGGTAACACCCCGCCCCCCCCTTCTGGTCTATTTCTACCCAGTCCATGTTTTGATATTTAATATATATACTGGAAGCCTCCCAGCCTTGGCTGCTAGGCTGGGTAATGGTAGGCGGCACCTTGTGGTGCCTAGGAGCTTATCTCCTCCGCGAGACCCCACGCGTGGGGCAGTGCGGCTATGCGGCTGGTGATCCGGATCTGGGATGCCCCGTCCCGTCGTACCCCCCTTAGTCTCCTCATCCCCTGCTTGGTAGTGTCCCTTCTCCCTTCGCTGTGGGGGGGGGTGACTTTTGTTAGGGGTGTTATCTATCGTATGACAGTGTTTTACTTGTTTGGCCCTGACTGCTGGTGTTTGTGTGCGGGCCGGTGGATGACTAAGGCGCCTGTGTGGCAGCGTTGCTGCACGCTGTCTCTTTATTTATTATGTCGTTGGAGGCGCCACCGCCATCTTCTCAGCGACGGTTGCTTCTGAGGTAACGGGCCGGGGGGGTGGGCCGCACACTGCCGCGGCCCGCGCTGTGCGGGCTGTGGAGGGGGGGCGGGGCCGGAGCGTTTCGCGCGTGTTCTCCGGCCCGCCCTTCTTCTTGCCTGTGCTTCCCTGCTCGTCTTTCGCCGCCTCAGGTGCCATGTCCGTCGGCCTGTGTCTGCGCTTTATGTGTATGCTAGTCGCGCCCTCACTGCCTCTTGAGCCTCCCGGCTCTGTATTTCTGCCGCCGGGCATATTATCCATTCTGCAGGGATTCTGATATCCTGTATATATATATGTATATAGTGCTTATTATTTTGGCGTCTGACAGTAATTCTTCAATGAATTGGTTGCTATTTTATTATATTCATATATCTATATATATTTATTTGTTGTTGTCTGTGGAGTATCTGGCTGTACTCCTGCAATGAATTGATATTTTTCTGTATGTGAGTGTGTGTGGGTGTGCATGCGCTGTGTTCCTTATTACTTGTGTCTTTTTCTCTGAAAGCGGATTATGGTCTTTCTTTTGTTTCAGATCCTGGGATACCCTTGCTGCTTGGGGCTCCCGGTCTGATATACTTGGCTAGTCTGGTTTAAAATTGGGTTCTATTAAGGGATCAAAAAATAATCCTCCCACCCCCAGGACTTTAATTGTTAAGGGACATCCCGGGTTGCATACTGCGTAAATCCCTGGGTAGTTGCGAATACCATAATTTCACCATATGGAGGCTTCCAAGGATACCTGAATCGGCCCTTCGGGGCAATCTAGGCTGTGTGGGGGTTGTGGGGCTCTGCTCCCAGGGGATGATGTCATTATATGCATTCCATGTGTGCAGCGGTTCATTGAGCGCCAGTCCGGCTCCCCGGTTCTCTGGCCCTTCGCCGTCCGTGTCATCCCTTACACCTCCCCGCCTGTTCCGGACCCCGTGTGATGTTGTCATGGGTGGGATTCGCAATCCGAGGTATGCGCCCGGTTGGCTAGCCTCGAGAAAATATTTCCGCTGTGGTTGCTCAGCAGGCTCCGGCTAAGCGGAAACACTTGTCCCCGTTTCCGCCGGACTCAGACGTGGATGTTATTGAGGCATTGGATTGGTCAGATTTCCCCCACGATTGAGAGGGGGAGATTCTGGAGGTTTACAGATATATACGGCACTGAGCAAACAGAATTAAATTTATTATTCCTTAAAAAACAATAGAAAAGAGTCCAAAATATTCAGATGTCCCACGGTGCATGCACATAGACTAATTGGTCTCAACACCTGTGCCTGCTGGTGAGATTCTAGAGGAACTGGACGACCCTGTGGTCCTGCAGTTGCTTGGTGCTGAGGGTGACCAGGCGGCGGGGACGGTATTTGACATCCCTTCCATATTGACTCAAATGTTGAAGTTTTGTTTTAAACCCTCCCGAGGCGGTTTCTCCGCCTAAGGGTGATTTGTTTGTTGTGGCCAAGCCGCGTTTGGAGTTTCCCTGTCAACGACATTTTGAGAATGTCGTCCTTAAGGAATGGGAGCAGCCTACGCGTCTCGTTGGTGGTCCGCCTGGTTGGGATAAGTAGTATCCTTTTCCGGCGTACTTGGTGAAGCGTTGGCTTTTCCTCTCGAGGTTGATGCCCCGGTTTTTGGGGCTATCTAACATGGCGGTGTTGCCTTCTCCTGACATGACTACCCTTAAGGATGGCGAAGTTCGCCGGATTGTCCAGCTGGCTCGCTATGGTTTTACCTGTGCGGGTTCGGCTTTGAGGCCTGCTTGTGTTTCGGTTTTCTTGTTGTTGGCGGTTAGGTCCATTGTCAGGGGTTATGTGCGGACCTTGATCCTACTTGTGATGAGTTCCTTGCTCTCAAACATTGTGAGTCATTCGTTTTGTTGTCCTTGCCGCTCAGGATGACGCCATGGTGATGTGTGGCAGGACCACAGCCTTGTTGGTGGCTTTCCAACGGTCGGTGTGGTTGCGGCTGTGGACTGCTGACTTTAATTCTAAGAAGTCGCTTGCGGCTCTTTCCTTTTTTGGGTTTGCGCCTGTTTCGTGAGAAATTGGATTCGGTTGCCAAGGGAGGGCGGCCTCTTCCTCCTTTCGGGGAGCCAGAGCTGGCAGAGGCGCGGGCTTTACGACCCCAGGGGTGCAAGCTGGAACAGGGGTTGAGGCCGTGGCCGTCCCGTTCACTCCTGGGGTGCCTAATCCAAACCAGCTGCCAAGCCCGCTCAACAATGAGGGGGTGCCCTCACCCTTGCGGGTGGGGGGACAGTTGCGACTCTTCTCCCGGGTGTGGGACCAGGCGGTCTCGGACAGGTGGATCCGGGAGGTGGTGTCGGCCGGTTACAAGCTGGAGTTCGAGTACCGACCTCCTCTAAGGTTTTTTTCTGGTCTCGTGTGCCCTCAGATCCTTTGGCCGCGCAGGGGCTCCTGGCGGCGGTGAGGAATCTTCTGGATATGGCAGTCATCTGCCCGGTCCCTCCTTCGGAGGTGGGCCGCGGGTATTATTCCAATCTCTTCACAGTGCCCAAGTTGGGCGGGTTGGTTCGTCCCATCCTTGATCTGAAGTTCTTCAATGTGTTTGTTCTTCCCCGGAGGTTTCGCATGGAACCTCTGCGTTCTGCCATCAATTCTCTGCGGCAGGGGGATTTCATGACGTTCATAGACATCAAGGATGCCTATCTTCATATTCATATATTCCGGCTCACCAAAGGTTTCTTCGCTTCGTGGTGGAAGATCGGCATTTTCAATTTGTGGCTCTTCCGTTCGGCCCTACCTCGGCTCCAAGAGTGTTCACCAAGGTGTTGGCGGGCGTGATGGCCCTTTTCAGAGCTCAGGGGATTCGCGTTGTGCCCTATCTGGACGATCTTCTCATCATAGCTTCTTCTTTCAGTCAAGCGGAGGTGGACACCAGGACGGTGGTATCCGCTCTGGAGAGGTTCGGCTGGGTGATCAACTTCCCCAAGTTCTCTCTCGTTCCGGCCTGGATGGTGCCCTTTCTGGGGATGTCCTTGGATTCTTGCCAACACAGAGTTGTTCGGCCTCAGGCCAAAGTTCTCTTGGTTCAGGAATTGGCACAGCTTCTTCCTTCCAATCCTTGTCCGTCCATCCGGCTAGGGATGAGACTGGTGGGGTTGATGATAGCTTCCTTTGAGGCAGTTCCCTTTGTTCAGTTTCACACGAGGACGCTTCCGTTTCATCTGTTGGCGTCTTGGGACCGGCGACCGCGGTCGTTGGATCGGTCTTTCCGGATGTTCTCCCGGGTTCGGCAGTCTCTCCAGTGGTGGATGGTCTTGGGTATTCTCTTGAGGGGCAGGTCTTTTCTGATGCCTCTTTGGGGAACTGTCACCACGGACGCCAGTTTGTCGGGATGGGGAGTTTTCTGGAAGGACCTTCGGTTCTGGGGGAGGTGGAGTCCTCTGGAGGCCCACTTGCCCATCAACATTCTGGAGTTGAGAGCCATCAGGTTGGTTCTGTCTCACTTGACACAGCATTTACAGGGCTTGCCGGTTCAGGTTCGGTCGGACGATCGGTCGGCAGTTGCTTACATCAATTGCCTGGGAGGGACTCGCAGTCTGCGTGCCCTCAGGGAGGTGTCTCTGATTCTAGCCTGGGCGGAGACTCATGTCCCTTGTATTTCGGCAGTGTACATTCCATAATTGGAATACGCGGACGCGGCCTTCCTGAGCAGGTGCTCTTTCCGCCGGGGGGGGAATGGTCTCTCCACCCTCAGGTTTTTCGGTCGCTTTGTCTCCGGTGGGGGACGCTGGAGGTGGATCTGTTTACTTCTCGCCACAATTGCAAGCTTCCGACATTCGTGTCGCTCTCTCAGGATCCTTTGGCTCTGGCGGTGGATGCCATGTCACTGAGCTGGGGGGACCTGGGGTTCCTTTATCTGTTTCCTCCGATCCCCATGCTAAGTGAGGTGTTGCGAAAGCTGGCCCTGGACGGGGTTCCCGCCATTCTCATGGCTCTAAGGTGGCCAAGGAGGGTGTGGTTCGCAGACATCGTTTGTTTGGCGGTGGATCAGTGCGATCTGCTTCTTCGGCTGGATCTTATCACACAGGGTCAACTGCATTGCCCCAATTTACCAATGCTGGCTGTGACGGCCTGGCTGCTGAAACCTCCATCTTAGGGGAGGAAGGTCTTTCGGATCCGTTATTCAGACTTTTATTAGTGCCGGGTAGAGGTCCTCTTCTACCATCTATTATAGGACTTGGAGATCTTATATTGATTGGAGTGAGGCTAGATCTTTGCCCTGTCGGGTCTTTTCTGTTTTCAGGATTTTGGATTTTCTTCAATCGGGGCTGGACTCTGGTCTTCAGCTGAGTATCTTAAAGGGGCAGGTTGCTGCCTTGTCTGTCTTTTTTCAAAAGTCCTTTGCGTTTCCTCCTTTGGTCAAGACTTTCTTCCAGGGGATTTTCGCATTGCGGCCTCCTAGGAAGCCTTTGCTCCCTGTTTGGGATTTGAATTTGGTTATCTCTGCTCTTCAGGCTCCTCCTTTGAGCCTTTGCAGGATATTGCTCTTTCTACTCTGACTCAGAAGGTTGCCTTTTTGGTGGCCATCACTTCGGTTCGGCACGTTTCGGAGTTTTCAAGCTCCTTACCTTGAGAGACATCAGGACAAAGTGGTTTTCCGCTTCAAACCGGACTTTTTTCCTTAGGTGGTCTCTGCTTATCATCTTAACCAGGACATTGTTCTTCCTTCCTTGTGCCCTAAGCCTAGGAATGACAAGGAGAGGGTTTGCACTGTGTGGATGTGGTACACTGTGTGAAGTACTGTTTGTTTACTACATCTCCTTTTCGTAAGACTGATGTCTTTTTCGTGGTGCCCTGTTGGGCCTAGGAAAGGTTTTGGCTCCCGCTAAGTCTTCCATTAGCAAATGGATTCGTCAGGCTGTTGTTGGGGCCTATTCTACTAAGGGGAAGATTCCCCTTTTCGTGTCATTGCTCTTTCTACTCGTGCTGTTGGGGCGTCTTGGGCTCTTCAGCATCAGGCTTCTGTTGAACAAGTTTGTAAGGTTGCTACTTGGTCTTCTGTTCACACTTTTTCCAAGTTTTTGCAAGGTTGATGTGCAGGCTTCAGCGGATGCTGTGTTTGGCCGCAAGGTTCTGCAGGCTGCAGTGGTTTGAGTTTTGCATTATGGCCTTGTTGGATACCCGCCCTTTCTGGACACTGCTTTTGGATGTCCCAAGTGTAATAATTAATGTTTGAAGCGGGGTGTGTGACATACTTAGAATAATACCATTTTGTGAATACTCACCTGTAAAATGGATATTATAAGTATGTCACACACCCCGCTTCACCCGCCCTTTTTGGTATCCTGGATTCTTTATAGGGTGGAGCTTCGTTTACAGTTTGAGGGTTGCCAATGGTTTTTTCCCGGTACCTTGTCTTTACTGCTGTTTGAATACTGGGGAATAAGTGGGAGGTCCCAGGTATTATAGATCAGGAGGGGCTCGTTTTTCAAGACTTCTCTGCAACGTCGCCACCTGCTGGTGGAGTAACCCAAGTGTAATAATTAATGTTTGAAGCGGGGTGTGTGACATACTTATAATATCCATTTTACAGGTGAGTATTCACAAAATGGTATTTTTACCGGCTCCTGCCCGGTATCCGGCAACACTAGGGAAGGCTAACCTCCCCAACCAAAACTATCCACTCTGGGAACAACTCCCAACAGAAAAAAACTGCTCACCCCTGACAAAGTAAACTCCGCAGGGGTGATCAGTCACCTACTTGGGGAACTTTGGTTGAACACAGCCTCAGCAAGGTCCGAACAGCCCAAATTAACCGTAAACTGTGAATACGTCAGATTCAACGCGGATTCATTGTACAGTAACAACTGACAGCTTGTTTATAATAAATTTACGCCAACCACCCTATACCTTCTATCCTATATATTGATACATCTGTCGTGCCCCTAAAGCCATGGGCCCCCCCTTCCACCCACCCCCACGGAGGGACCCCCCGAACCAGATAGGGGAGGGCACCAGGAAAGGAGGGCCGGCGGGAAAAGCTAGCCCCAACTACCGTTCAAACCCGCCGATGATCACGTCTCGGGCCACCTCCCAACCCATGCCTCCAGGGCACCCCCAGAAGAGCACCAGCAAGCAAGGCGCCCATCCCTGCAGGCAAAGGAAAGGAAAAGGGGGGACCCCCCAGAACACTGCATTCAGACCAGGTACCCCAGTGCACATCCCTGCCTAGGAGGGTCCCAAACCCATCCCCCCAGCCCGAAGACCAAGGAAGGCCAGAACAGGAAGGAGGGAGTGGGCACCCCCCAAGCTCCACCCATGCCAGGGACGGGAATCTCCCCCCCCTCCAAATGCAGCCTCATTGTAGCAACAAAACAGATGCATTAAACAACCTGTAAGGTCATAAAGAAAAAAATCAAACATAAGAGACCTATGATCATGATCGGGGGAGGGACGCAGCAGCCAGATCCTCCCAGAAAAAGCCAGCCTAAAACAGGCAAACCCGGAATGCCACTTCAAATAGCGCCATGTCCCCACCCCACATCACGGTCACGCTCGGTCCAACCCCCCCAATGCCCCCCTGGAACAAAGGTTAAAGTCCAGGTAGTGGAACCTCCGCCCGCCCCCCAAGAAGCATTCCAAGAGCAGTCTCATGGAAAGCAAGGTGCCGATCCACCGCTCAGTTCGAATAAACTGGGGCCCCAATAAACATCAACCAATGGCTTTAAGTAGAAACGCTCACCGGAGCCACAACCACGCCCGGAGGAGGGAGAAGGCTGCCAGATTCACCCGGGGACACCCAGCAGAGCTGGCCATGGTGCCCCTTCAGACCAAGGCGGCGTTGGACGGCCCTTCCCGCCGATGCAAAACCCCATCCCCACCCCACTCACTGGCGCCTTGTCACTCCTCCCATCGCAGCCATGATCGTGGCTTGAAACCCAGGGGGGATCGGCCCGGGAATCTATAGTATTACCAGACCGATCAGATCCCTTCCCGCGGGGCATCCGAAATCGGGATGTCCCGCGGGGGGGAACCCCCCAGGAGGCCCACAAACCTTACCTCAGCCCGTTCCATCGGCGCACCTCTAACAGGGAGCGCGCCTGCGCCGGCCATTCACAAACGGCCGGCGCAGGCGCGCTCCCTGTTAGAGGGAAGCGCGAGACTCGGCCTCCAGCGCTTAGAGCCGCTGAGCTGCTATGCGCGTCCAAGCGCCCTTGGACGCGCATACCACAGCGGCTCTGAGCGCTGTGATTGGCTGGAGCGGTCACGTGGGAGCGTGGTGAGGTGAGTGTTTCTGGGCTTTCGGGGGGGGGTTTCAGACAGCGGGGGACCCCCTATCGGGGTGCCCCACCGAAGTGGACCAAAACCCAGGATAGTCAAAATCCTGGGTTTCGGTCCACTTTAACGTTGTTTCGTCTTCCCCTGTTTTCCAGATCGTCAAGATGCAACTGCATATCCCTCTGCTGTCGACGGACCTCACGCTGCAATTCTGACAGTTCACGTGACATCTCATCCCGATTCCTTTCCACGGCCACTACTCTTGCGTCTAGCGTCGCTGTCTGTTGTTGAAGGTCTTCAATATCTTTTCTCACTGCCTTTTCATTGCGAAGTGCCATTGACTCTAGGTCCGCCTTGGAGGGGAGGGACAGCAGGTCCTCTTTAGTAGCCAAGGATTGCAGGAGACTTCTCAGCGCTATCCCCCCGAACTCCCCAACCACCTGGGGCGAGCTTTCCCGATGAGGGGTTACGGCTGGGGACGTAAACCCCTCCGCCGTCCACGCCATTAAAGACCCGGCCGCCGATCCCGGCCTCCGCGCCGAAGAGAAGGAATTCGCAGAGCTCCCCTGACTGGGGCTGGGAAAGTCTGCGCGTCTCAACTCTGCTACAGGCTCCGAGGGATTGAGCCTCATTTCCTGCACACTGCCAGCACTGCTGCTGCTGTTGCTGCTGGACTCCAAGAACACATCCATGTCTGGGCTTGGGATGGGGGAGCAGTCCCTGCCCCCAACACGACTGGAGGGGACCATTCCAGAGCATTCCGGCCACCCCTCCCCGCCTCCATACACCTTGCTGTGTTTGTCCGGGACTGTGCTCACTGAGGGGCTCTGGGACTCCTTGTTCTCATGTTCCCCCCCCCCCCCACAGTCACGCACGCAGCCTGCGCTGTATGGGCGCTCTCACTGCTGCTACGGCATATGACCAGCCTCCAGCCCCCCTCCTCTCTCCTCCTCACCTCGGGCTGACAGGCGGCTCGCTCCTCGGCTCCGCCGCTCCTCTGCTCTCACCGCCAGCCGACAGTCACCGCCGCTGCTCTCTATGCGGTGGTCAGAGGCATCCTTCCTCTCGGCCGGCTCCATCTCCAGGACTTTCTGCTGCAGCATCGCAGCCGCCGCCATCTTGCCTGCCCCCACCTGTTGCTTCAGTGCGGCCGGGGGGCCAGGAATCTCCCTATACCCGCTCGGGCCGCCACCACCGACCTCCTCCCGCTCTTCCGCTTCTTCTGGGACCCCATAATCCGCGGGTCCCACACGTCCAGACTACAAATCAGCCAACAGATTGTCTAGGGCCGGACGGAGCTCAGGACGGACGCTCCTCACACGGCCATGCTCAGACCACGCCCCCAAACCTCCTTATTTTGAGACATCAGGATAAGGTGCTGTTCCGGCTCAAGCCGGACTTCCTGTCAAAGGTTGTGTCTGCCTTTCATCTTAATCAGGACATTGTCTTGCCTTGTGTCCTAATCCTGCTAATTCCAAGGAGCGGACTCCCTGGATGTGGTCAGGGCTCTGAAGTTTTATTTGGTCGCTACTAAACCTTTCAGGAAGTCTGATGCTCTTTTTGTTCTACAAGAGTAGAACTGTAAGGGCACCACCTAAATCACAAAAAAGATCTGTACATGTAAGTGGGTGCTCCCATAAACCCCAGAGCCAGCCTAATCAAAGAATACAGAATATGTGTGGGATTTACATATGGGCACTCACACTAAAAATATATAGAGATTTAATTATGTGCAGTTTATTGGAAGTGCTATATACAAAATTTAAAAAACATATACAACACAGAAATACAAGACAAGTTAAAAAATATAGTTGGGTTCCCGGGATCTGCTCAATATTTAATAAATGTACAAAAAAATATATAAATCCCAATGCAAAAAAAGCAGATTAAATGGGTACATGCAATATGCATGGATATAATTTGCCCCCTAGTGTTGGAATAATCCAATATTCTTTTTGTTTTTTTTGTTTTGTTCTCACTTTTGGACCTAGAAAGGGTTTGCCTCCGGCTAAATCAACTATCAGCGTGTGGATCCGTCAGGCGTTCAAGCCTATTCTGCTAAGGGAAAGGAAACTCCCTTTAGGATTACTGCTAATTCCACTCGTGCTGTTGGTGCCTCTTGGGCTTTTCAGCACCAAGCTTCTGTTGAACAAGTTTGCAAGGCCGCTACTTGGTCTTCTGTTCATACTTTTTCAAAATTTTACAAGGTTGATGTTAAGGCCTCAGCGGATGCTGCTTTTGGCCGCAAGGTGCTTCGGGCGGTAGTGACTTGAACTACTGGCCATTACTCTTTGGGGATCCCACCCTACTATGGACACTGCTTTTGGATGTCCCAACTGTTATGAATACCGAAGCGGGCCGTGCCATGCAATAAAGAAAAAAGCAATTCTGTGAGTACTCACCTGTAGAATTGTTTTTGTTCTTGCATGGCACGGCCCGCTTCGCCCCACCCTTGTTATCGTTATTCTTAGTTGCCTCTTTATGGTAATTGTTCCAAGTCAATTGGGGTTTTTTACCTTTTTCACATTTTTTACTTATTCTCTCCCGGCTTCTTGTCTCACTGCTTGTGTACGCTGGGGAACTCTATGGTTAAGCCCGTTTTTATAGGGAGCCGGGACAAGCCACAGTTTTCTGCACTACCACTGCGCCACCTTGTGGCGGAATAAACCAACTGTTATGAATACTGAAGCGGGCTGTGCCATGCAAGAACAAAGACAATTCTACAGGTGAGTACTCACAGAATAGCTTTTTATTCTTAGTATACAGTACGTCCTGCTCCAAATATAATACTTACAATCGGGTTATACTCTGCCAGATGGTGCTGGACTGCAGAGATATCGAAAATAGGCTCCTCCCGGCCCCTCAAATACCCGGGGACCTCCCATAAATCCCCAGAATTGCTCTGCAGTCTGGCTGCGAAGGACGACAAATTGGCTCTCTACTCGCAGGTGAGCGAGGTTATTAACCTGCGGCCCTGTAGGACTATTCCCACCCGTTCCACTAGTAATATGCCTCCCAGCCTTGGCTGCGCTGGTCGGGTGAAGGTAGGCAGCACCGCTGTTGGTGCTTAGGAGCGCTGCTCCACCACAATCCCCCACCAAAGGTTAGGCGGTTCAGGCTTATGGTGAGCCTCTATGGGATGCCCCTCCCGCACTATTGCCCCTGCCTATCGGTGGGCCCTATTTAAGTGGCCGCCGTCCTCCCTCATCCTCCTTGTAGTCTTCGGGGGAAAAGGGGGGGTGTGTGTATAGATATGTATGTTATGCATTCTGTGCTTTCTCTTTTCACATGCCTTTATTCTTGTGTCAGCCACCGCGCTGACTTGTCTTTACTGCTTTTTAAATTTGCCGCCGCCGCCGCACGCTGACTTGGTTCCGCGCTTGGTGGCGGCATAACCTCAGGCGCTGGTGCGCCATCATTGGCTGTTGGCTGTTCTGGCTTCGCTCTCTTCGGGGGGGGGCGGGGCCCATCTTTGGCATGTTCCGCGTCATCGCTGTTACTGGCCCGCCCCTCGAGGTATACCGACGCCATCTTTCCTGCTTGGTTGGCCTATGCGCGACGGACTCCTACCTACCGCGATCCGTAAGTGCCCTCGCAGGCGGCTTTATTTCCTTCACTTTTGTTACGATGTACTTAAGGTCTTGTCTGCTTATGTCTTTCAGGCAGGACGAACCCTTCTTGGCTTCTCCCGGCCCTGCTTTTAGTATATTGCTTGTAGGCCTTGTAAAAATTATACTCCCACTTCTCTAGCGGGTTATTGGGGCATCCAGGGTTGCTACATAGCGTTATTCCCTATCGGCGTATAGCGCCGCTATAATCACCATATGGAGGCATCCCAGGATAATGTGACCGGGGTCCCTTCGGGACAAGACCGGCTGTGTGTAGCGTGTGGGCAGCTTCATGCTGACGCTGACAAGGCGCGGGTCTGTGTACCCTGTGCAGGTGCTTGCATTGCAATCTGGCCTGCCAGTGGCTGCACCTCGTTTCACTTCGCCTACTCCCCCAAGCTTAAACCTCACTCCTACTGAGTTGCATACTAGTGGGGATTCTCAGCCTGATGTGTCTTCTAGACTGGCTACTGTTGAACAGTTGATTGCGAAGTCCTTAGCGCGTAAGGCCCCTGCTAAGAAGCGGCACTTGATGCCTAATGATACTGTTTTCCCTATGGGAACTGAGGAGTTTTGGAATCTGTGTGGCTATACCCCGTCTGATGAAGGGGAGCTCTTTTCTGATTCAGGCTCATCTGATGAGAGACCAAGGGGTCATGACGATTCTGGCTCTGACCCCTGGGCCCCGGATGACACTGACAGATTATTGACCCAGATTTTTGAGGTTCTGTCTATCTCTCTCCCTGTTGAGGCTCCCAGGCAGAGGGGAGCTTTTTCATACAGCAAAATCACGTTTGGAATTTCCAGAGCAGGCACATTTCCATAACCTTGTGCTCAAGGAATGGGAGTGCCCCACTAAACTTCCCAGGGTTCCAAAGAGTTGGGATAGGAAGTATCCCTTTCCTGCTGAGGTGGTTAAATGTTGTTCGACCCCCCCCCCCCCCCGAGGTGGATGCCCCAATCCTAGGGCTATCTAACACCTCTGTCATGCATTCCCCTGATTCTACTACCCTGCGGGATGCTGAAGACGGGCGTATTGATCAGCTGGCATCCCACGCCTTTGCATGTGCGGGGACGGCGCTGCGCCCGGTCTGTGCCTCTGCAATTACTGCTGTGGCCACTAGAACCCTTATCAGAAATATGCTTGATAGTGCCCCTGATGATTTGCCTTGTGAGGTGTTTAATGCACCCTCCAGTTGTGATGTTTTTGTAAATTTTGTCCTATCAGCATTGGATGACACCATCAGAATGTGTGCCAGAACTTCTGCCCTCGTGGTGGCTATACGCCGCTCGGTTTGGCTGTGCCAGTGGGCTGCTGACAATGCTGCCAAGAAGGCCCTCACTGGTTTTCCCTTTAACCCTTTAAGTGCCAGCCTACCTGGAGTTTTTGTCACACTCTGTTGCCAGACCATTTTGCACTATTTTGCGCTCCCCATGTTCAAATGTGATTTTTGAAGGGATTTCCAGGGATTTCCCAGGAAATATATATTGTTTTTTTCAGCAGAGTCTGGGCTTTAACATGAAATGTCTTGTTTGTCATTTGTTAGGTGTATTCTTAATATTTTTGGGTGAAATATGTGCAAAAAAAAAAAAAAAATTTTTACATATTGTAGTTTTTTTTGGAATAAAAAATGTAAGTTTGTCAATAAAATCTTATTGCGTGTGAAATCCCAATTTCTCCCGGTTACAGCGGTACCACATATGTATTGGTAGACACCCTTTCCTGCCCAGGAGACTCCCCCAAACTGAAACAGCGCTTTAGGAGATTTTCAGATAAAATACAACTATGCTATGCAATATGCGCACCTTGCGGTTTTTCCAGAAAAACAACCCTTTACATTTGAAATACCCCCAACAAACTATATATTCTCTGGAAGTACACACCTCAGGCTTTCTAGGCGTACCAAGCTTGTGGATGTGGCCATAGTTTTCTGGAAGTAATCCCTCAACGTAATCTTTGGTTGCAAAGAGTTTCCCTAAAAAAAGGATAAAAAAGCAGAATCAAAGCCACATTTTCCTAAAAAAACTATATACAAACAAGAAAAAACAAGTTTAATCTGAAAACGCAACATCCCCCGAACAGAACAACACCCAACATGCATAGGTTCTGTCAAGGGAAGAGTTGCCAAACACCCCAAAGTAAAGCATGCGCATAACGGTAATTTTACTTGAAAATTTCAGCTCTGCAGACAAAGTGCGCACCTTGCGATTTTTCAACCAAAACAACCCTTTACATTTGGAATATCCCCCATAAACCATATATTCCCTGAAAGTACACACGTTAAGCTTTTTAAGGGTACCCAGCTTGTTGTAGTGGGCTCATCTTTCTGGAATTAATTCCTCAAAGAATTCTTTGGTTGCGCAGGGTTTCCCTAAAAAATTTATAAAAAAGCTGAATAAAAAACACCTTTTCCTAAAATATAAATATGCAAACCAGAAAAAACAAGCTAAGTCTGAAAGCGCAAGGTCCCCCGAACAGAACAATACCCAACATGCATAGGTACTATTAACCCTTTTAATTGCCAGCCTACTTGAGATTTTGTCACCCTCTGTTGACAGGCCATTTTCCCCATTTTGCGTCATGTTTTGCGACATGTTTTGCGCCATTTTTGCTGTAACTTTCAGAAAAATTATATATATATTTTTTGCAGCAGAGTTTAGACTTTAACATGAAATGTCTTGTTTGTAATTTTTTTTTTTTTTTTTACAATATTATTAAGTGAAAAAAAAAAAAAATAAATAAAAAATTTTTTTTAGAAAATTGACTCCTTTATTTTAAATAAAAAATGTATTTTATTAAGGAAAATCATATTGCATGTGAAAGCCCCATTTCTACCGATTAGAACGGTACCACATATTTATCGGTAGCCCCCCGTTCCTGCCCAGGAGACCCCCCTAACTGAAACAAGTATTTTATAACATTCACAAAAAAAATACAAATACCATCCACACTACAAAGGGTTAAATCGGGAAAAAAAATGACATAGGGTCCCCCCTCCCAGGGGAGGGAGACCCCATTTTTTTTTTTGATTTTTAAGGGTTAAAAACCCTT
Source organism: Gastrophryne carolinensis (assembly GCA_027917425.1). Taxonomy (NCBI): domain Eukaryota; kingdom Metazoa; phylum Chordata; class Amphibia; order Anura; family Microhylidae; genus Gastrophryne; species Gastrophryne carolinensis. The sequence goes on along the minus strand of CM051236.1, from coordinate 251,850,863 downwards.
AAAAATCAAAAAAAAAATTGACGTGGGGTCCCCCTTACCCACAGTAACCAGCCCGGGACCAGCTATGGGGGCTTGTAGGCACAGAGTGGGGGGGCCAGCTTTTGCGGCCCCCCCACCCTGCAGCCTACGAGCCCACATAGCCCATGTGGGCCCGGGCTCTTCTGCCCCCCCCTGGCCTTTGGGGAGGCAGGTAATGGGGGTGCCGGGGGTTAATGGCAAGCCACCCGCTAGCGCAGGTGGCTTGCCATCCCCCCAGCCTTGTGAACTGGTATAGGGGTCATGGACCCCTTACCAGTTCACAAGGGGTTAAAAGTAAATAATGACACACACACATAAAGAAAAAAATATTTTATTAATTTTTTTTTTTTTTTACACTGTACTCACCTCCCATCCATCCTGGAGCCCTCTGTCCCTCGGCGATCACTGGCTTCTGCTCACTTGCTAGAAGCCTTTTATAGCTGCTGGATGACAGATTACAAAGGGTTAATCAAAAAAAAAAATGACATAGGGTCCCCCCTCCCAGGGGGGGCGGACCCCATTTTTTTTTTATTTTTAAGGGTTAAAAACCCTTAAAAATCAAAAAAAAAAATTGACGTGGGGTCCCCCTTACCCACAGTAACCAGCCCGGGACCAGCTATGGGGGCTTGTAGGCACAGAGTGGGGGGGCCAGCTTATGTGGCCCCCCCACCCTGCAGCCTACGAGCCCACATAGCCCATGTGGGCCCGGGCTCTTCTGCCCCCCCCTGGCCTTTGGGGAGGCAGGTAATGGGGGTGCCAGGGGTTAATGGCAAGCCACCCGCTAGCGCAGGTGGCTTGCCATCTCCCCAGCCTTGTGAACTGGTATAGGGGTCATGGACCCCTTACCAGTTCACAAGGGGTTAATAGTAAAAAAAATGACACTGACACACAGAAAAAAAAATCTTTATTTTTCTTTTTTACACCATACTCACCTCCGATCCGACGTCCCTCGCCGCTGTCCCTCGCCGCTGTCACTTCACTGACAGATGCCGGTGGTGATCGGCGCAGGGCGGGTGACAGGCGAGGGGGCTCCGATCGGAGCCTCCTCACCTGACACCCGCTCTGCTCCGATCACCACCGGCATCTGACAGATGCCGGAGCTCGGAGGGGGTATAGGAGGAGCGGGATGACGTCATCCCGCTCCTCCCACAATGGGCGGGGCTAAGCGGCGGCGGCCATCGCCGCCATTACAAGAGGTGAGGACCCGGAAGAGGGTCCTCACCTGAAGACTGCGCAGCCCAGGGGGGGGATCGGACCCCCCCCTGGTGAAGAGGAGACCCGGACAGAAGGCTCGGGCGCGGAGGTGAGTAAATGACAGTTTTTTTTTTTTTTTTACAGCGGCGATCGGCGATCAGCGCTGGAAACGGGGGGGGGGGCGGCTGGTTTCGGGCCCCCCCCTGAAGACGGAGGACGACGGGGGGGCGATCGGATGCCCCCCCAAGGAAGAGGGGACCCCAGGCTTCACAGGGATACCGGAGGTAAGTGATTTTTTTTTTCTATTTTTTAACTGTTTGGGGGAAATGCCAGGCACGTAGTTTCTACGTGCTTGGCACTTAACGGTAGGAGAAGCAACCACGTAGAAACTACGTGCTTGGCATTTAAAGGGTTAAAGGACTGCGCCTGTTTGGGGACCGCCTGGACCTTTTTGCTAAGGGAGGCAGGTTACCCCAGCGCAGGCGGCAACTTCGGCCCTTTCGGGGTCAGGGTTCCTTCTCCTCCCCTTACCGTGGTGCAAGACAGGGAAGAGGGTTTCTTTCCCTGGGGCCCGGGGAGATTTCTGGGGTAGAGGCAGAGGACGTGGACGTCCTGGCTCCTCCTGGGGTCCCAAAGCTAAATCCTCCCCTAAGCCCCCTCAGGCATGATGGGGCGCCCTCACCCATCCGGGTGGGGGGACGGCTGCAGCACTTCGCTCACGTCTGGAGGCTTCATGTCTCAGACCGGTGGATTCAGGAGGTAGTGTCCTCCGGTTACAAGTTGGAGTTTGCTGCCGATCCCCCTTCAAGGTTCATCACATCCCGGATTCCTCAGGACCCTGTGTCAGCTCAGGAGCTAGTGCAAGCAGTGCAAGGCCTCCTGGAGCTGGGGGTCATCTGCCAGGTCCCTTTAAGAGAAAATGGCAGGGGCTTTTATTCCAAGCTATTCACAGTACCCAAAAATACCATTTTGTGAGTACTCACCTGAAAAATGGATATTATCGGTGTGCCACACACCCCGCTTCCCTTTTAATACTTACGATCGGGTTACTCCACCAGCAGGTGGCGACGTGCAGGGAGAAGTCTTGAAAACGAGCCCCTTCCGGCCTATATATACCTGGGACCTCCCACTGAATCACCAGTTATTTAAAAAGCAGAAAGACAAGGTACCAGGAAATCCAACGGTAACCTCAAAATAAAGAAAAGCTTCACCATATAAAGGATTCGGGATACCAAAAAGGGCGGGTGAAGCGGGGTGTGTGGCACACCGATAATATCCATTTTTCAGGTGAGTACTCACAAAATGGTATTATTCTCGGTGTGCCACACACCCCGCTTCCCTTTTAATACTTACGATCGGGACATCCAAAAGCAGTGTCCACAAGGGATGGGTATCCAAAGGCAAGGTGAAGCATAACTTAAATGACTGCAGTCTGCAGAACTTTGCGGCCAAAAACAGCATCCGCTGAGGCCCGCACATCAACCTTGTAAAACTTAGAAAAAGTATGAACAGAAGACCAAACTTGTTCAACAGAAGCTTGGTGCTGAAAAGCCCAAGACGCTCCAACGGCGCGAGTAGAATGAGCAGTGATACGAAAAGGGGGAACTTTCCCCTTAGCAGAATAGGCCGCAATAATGGCCTGACGTATCCATTTGCTAATGGAAGATTTGGCCGGCGCCAAACCCTTCCTAGGCCCACAGGGCATAACAAAAAAGGCATCAGTCTTACGAAAAGGAGAAGTAATAATCAAATAGTACTTAACACAGCGTACTACATCCAAACAATGCAAAACCCTCTCCTTGTCATTCTTAGGCTTAGGACACAGGGAGGGAAGAACAATATCCTGATTCAAATGAAAAGCAGAAACAACCTTAGGAAGAAAGTCTGGTTTGAACCGAAAGACCACTTTGTCCTGATGCCTCTCAAAGTAGGGCGCCTGAATAGACAAGGCCGCCAACTCCGAGACACGCCGAACCGAAGTGATAGCTACCAAGAAGACAATCTTCTGAGTCAGGGTAGACAAAGCAATATCTTGCAAAGGCTCAAAGGGAGGAGCCTGAAGAGCAGAAAGAACCAAATTCAAGTCCCAGACAGGGAGTAATGGTTTCCTGGGAGGCCGCACATGCGTAACCCCCTGGAAAAAAGTTTTAACTAAAGGAAGAAGCGTGAAAAGCTTCTGAAAAAGATAGATAAGGCAGAAACCTGCCCTTTCAAAGTACTCAGCTGAAGACCAGCCCTGATTGCAAAAACTCCAGAATCCTGGAGACCGAAAAGACCCTACAAGGCAAAGACCTAACCTCACACCAAGCGATATAGGCTTTCCAAGTCCTATAGTAGGTGATAGAAGAAGACCTCTTTCGGGCAGCGATCGGTCTTAATAACCGAGTCAGAAAGACCCTCCTCCTTCAAGATGGAGGTCTCAGCAGCCAAGCCATCAAAACCAGCGTTGGTAAACTGGGGTAAGACAGCCAACCCTGAGTGAGCAGATCGGGCCGAAGAGGCAGAACGAGCTGATTCACTGTCAGCCAAACGATGTCTGCGCACCACACTCATCTTGGTCCTCTTGGGGCCACGAGAATGGCGGACACCCTTTCCAGAACCAGCTTCCGTACCACTCAGCCTAGCATGAGTATCAGAGGAAACATGTACAGAAAACCCGGGTTCCCCCGGCTCAGGGATATGGCTTCCGCCGCCCGAGGATCCTGGGAGGGTGACACAAAGATCGGGAGCCTGCAATTGTGGCGAGAGGAAAACAGGACCACCTCCGGTGTCCCCCACCGGAGCGGACTGCAGACTGCCGAGAGACAAGGAACATGTGTCTTCGCCCAGGTCAGGATCAGGGACTCCACTCTGAGAGTACCCAGACTGGAAGTCCCTCCCTGATGATTGAAGTAAGCAACCGCTGCTTGACTGTCCGAGCGTAGCTGAACCAGAAGGCCCAGACCATGATGGGACAAAAGAGCAAGAACCAGACGGAAGGCTCTCAGCTCCAGAACAGACGGCCGAGGATTGGAAAGAAGGATCCAAACCAACTCCTGAATCAGACAGACCTTGGACTGAGTGAGCAACACCCTGTGTTGACCGAAATCCGACCGTATTCCCCGAAAGGACACCACCCTGGCTAGAGCAAGGGGGGACCTGGGAATTTTGAAAAACTTCAGATGCAGGACGGGGCAAGCTGACCCGTCCTTCTAGGGGACTGCGAAGAGAATGGTGTAAAAATCGAGGCCCACCTCTACGTGCGGCACCGGCCGGATGACCGCCATTTCCAGGAAAACCCGTGAGGGAGGGCGAGACTCGAACTCCGGTCTGTAACCGGGCGACACTACCTCCCAGATCTATGTGTCCGGAGACTCCCGGCCTTAAACCAGGGAGGAGTGTCGCAATTGTCCCCCCACCCGCACGGGTGAGGGCAGCCCCTCATTGCTGAGCGGGCTTAGCAGTAGGTTTGGGCTTGGCGCCCCAGGACTGACCGGGACGGCCACGACCTCTTCCCCGGGACCAACCTACAGCCCCGGTAACGGGAAGGGAAGCCCCTCTGCCCGCTCTGGCTCCTCGAAAGGAGGGACTAAAGGAACTCGCACCCCTGAAGGAGCGACGAGGTTTCTTGAATTGAGGCAACTTACCATCCTTGGTAACAGCATCCAATTTCTCGCCAAAAAGGCGTAAACCTACGAAGGGTAGCGCTGTAAGCGCCTTTTTAGAATTAAGGTCCGCCGTCCACTGGCGCAGCCATATAGACCGACGAATAGCCACCAGCAATGCCGCTGTCCTGCTACTCGTCGCAAGAGCATCGTCCTGAGCAGTCAGGGCAAAAGAAACAAACGACTCACACTGCTTGAGAGAGCTAATCATATCACAAGCGGGATCAGGATCTGCAAGCAGATCCCTAATCATGGATCTAACAGCCAGCAAAAGAAGCGCCGAAGCACAAATTGGCCGTAGTGTCGAGCCGGCACTGATAAAACCATGGCGAGCCAATTGATCAATCCGACGATCTTCACCATCCTTAATGGTAGCGGTGCCAGAAAGGTGCAACGCAGCCGGGCCAGTCAACCCCAACACCGGGGTGTCGACTTCGGGGGGCACTGACCAAAGCTTCACCAAGTCCTCTGATTTGCCTTGTGAGGTGTTTAATGCACCCTCCAGTTGTGATGTTTTTGTAAATTTTGTCCTATCAGCATTGGATGACACCATCAGAATGTGTGCCAGAACTTCTGCCCTCGTGGTGGCTATACGCCGCTCGGTTTGGCTGTGCCAGTGGGCTGCTGACAATGCTGCCAAGAAGGCCCTCACTGGTTTTCCCTTTAAAGGACTGCGCCTGTTTGGGGACCGCCTGGACCTTTTTGCTAAGGGAGGCAGGTTACCCCAGCGCAGGCGGCAACTTCGGCCCTTTCGGGGTCAGGGTTCCTTCTCCTCCCCTTACCGTGGTGCAAGACAGGGAAGAGGGTTTCTTTCCCTGGGGCCCGGGGAGATTTCTGGGGTAGAGGCAGAGGACGTGGACGTCCTGGCTCCTCCTGGGGTCCCAAAGCTAAATCCTCCCCTAAGCCCCCTCAGGCATGATGGGGCGCCCTCACCCATCCGGGTGGGGGGACGGCTGCAGCACTTCGCTCACGTCTGGAGGCTTCATGTCTCAGACCGGTGGATTCAGGAGGTAGTGTCCTCCGGTTACAAGTTGGAGTTTGCTGCCGATCCCCCTTCAAGGTTCATCACATCCCGGATTCCTCAGGACCCTGTGTCAGCTCAGGAGCTAGTGCAAGCAGTGCAAGGCCTCCTGGAGCTGGGGGTCATCTGCCAGGTCCCTTTAAGAGAAAATGGCAGGGGCTTTTATTCCAAGCTATTCACAGTACCCAAAAATACCATTTTGTGAGTACTCACCTGAAAAATGGATATTATCGGTGTGCCACACACCCCGCTTCCCTTTTAATACTTACGATCGGGTTACTCCACCAGCAGGTGGCGACGTGCAGGGAGAAGTCTTGAAAACGAGCCCCTTCCGGCCTATATATACCTGGGACCTCCCACTGAATCACCAGTTATTTAAAAAGCAGAAAGACAAGGTACCAGGAAATCCAACGGTAACCTCAAAATAAAGAAAAGCTTCACCATATAAAGGATTCGGGATACCAAAAAGGGCGGGTGAAGCGGGGTGTGTGGCACACCGATAATATCCATTTTTCAGGTGAGTACTCACAAAATGGTATTATTCTCGGTGTGCCACACACCCCGCTTCCCTTTTAATACTTACGATCGGGACATCCAAAAGCAGTGTCCACAAGGGATGGGTATCCAAAGGCAAGGTGAAGCATAACTTAAATGACTGCAGTCTGCAGAACTTTGCGGCCAAAAACAGCATCCGCTGAGGCCCGCACATCAACCTTGTAAAACTTAGAAAAAGTATGAACAGAAGACCAAACTTGTTCAACAGAAGCTTGGTGCTGAAAAGCCCAAGACGCTCCAACGGCGCGAGTAGAATGAGCAGTGATACGAAAAGGGGGAACTTTCCCCTTAGCAGAATAGGCCGCAATAATGGCCTGACGTATCCATTTGCTAATGGAAGATTTGGCCGGCGCCAAACCCTTCCTAGGCCCACAGGGCATAACAAAAAAGGCATCAGTCTTACGAAAAGGAGAAGTAATAATCAAATAGTACTTAACACAGCGTACTACATCCAAACAATGCAAAACCCTCTCCTTGTCATTCTTAGGCTTAGGACACAGGGAGGGAAGAACAATATCCTGATTCAAATGAAAAGCAGAAACAACCTTAGGAAGAAAGTCTGGTTTGAACCGAAAGACCACTTTGTCCTGATGCCTCTCAAAGTAGGGCGCCTGAATAGACAAGGCCGCCAACTCCGAGACACGCCGAACCGAAGTGATAGCTACCAAGAAGACAATCTTCTGAGTCAGGGTAGACAAAGCAATATCTTGCAAAGGCTCAAAGGGAGGAGCCTGAAGAGCAGAAAGAACCAAATTCAAGTCCCAGACAGGGAGTAATGGTTTCCTGGGAGGCCGCACATGCGTAACCCCCTGGAAAAAAGTTTTAACTAAAGGAAGAAGCGTGAAAAGCTTCTGAAAAAGATAGATAAGGCAGAAACCTGCCCTTTCAAAGTACTCAGCTGAAGACCAGCCCTGATTGCAAAAACTCCAGAATCCTGGAGACCGAAAAGACCCTACAAGGCAAAGACCTAACCTCACACCAAGCGATATAGGCTTTCCAAGTCCTATAGTAGGTGATAGAAGAAGACCTCTTTCGGGCAGCGATCGGTCTTAATAACCGAGTCAGAAAGACCCTCCTCCTTCAAGATGGAGGTCTCAGCAGCCAAGCCATCAAAACCAGCGTTGGTAAACTGGGGTAAGACAGCCAACCCTGAGTGAGCAGATCGGGCCGAAGAGGCAGAACGAGCTGATTCACTGTCAGCCAAACGATGTCTGCGCACCACACTCATCTTGGTCCTCTTGGGGCCACGAGAATGGCGGACACCCTTTCCAGAACCAGCTTCCGTACCACTCAGCCTAGCATGAGTATCAGAGGAAACATGTACAGAAAACCCGGGTTCCCCCGGCTCAGGGATATGGCTTCCGCCGCCCGAGGATCCTGGGAGGGTGACACAAAGATCGGGAGCCTGCAATTGTGGCGAGAGGAAAACAGGACCACCTCCGGTGTCCCCCACCGGAGCGGACTGCAGACTGCCGAGAGACAAGGAACATGTGTCTTCGCCCAGGTCAGGATCAGGGACTCCACTCTGAGAGTACCCAGACTGGAAGTCCCTCCCTGATGATTGAAGTAAGCAACCGCTGCTTGACTGTCCGAGCGTAGCTGAACCAGAAGGCCCAGACCATGATGGGACAAAAGAGCAAGAACCAGACGGAAGGCTCGCAGCTCCAGAACAGACGGCCGAGGATTGGAAAGAAGGATCCAAACCAACTCCTGAATCAGACAGACCTTGGACTGAGTGAGCAACACCCTGTGTTGACCGAAATCCGACCGTATTCCCCGAAAGGACACCACCCTGGCTAGAGCAAGGGGGGACCTGGGAATTTTGAAAAACTTCAGATGCAGGACGGGGCAAGCTGACCCGTCCTTCTAGGGGACTGCGAAGAGAATGGTGTAAAAATCGAGGCCCACCTCTACGTGCGGCACCGGCCGGATGACCGCCATTTCCAGGAAAACCCGTGAGGGAGGGCGAGACTCGAACTCCGGTCTGTAACCGGGCGACACTACCTCCCAGATCTATGTGTCCGGAGACTCCTGGCCTTAAACCAGGGAGGAGTGTCGCAATTGTCCCCCCACCCGCACGGGTGAGGGCAGCCCCTCATTGCTGAGCGGGCTTAGCAGTAGGTTTGGGCTTGGCGCCCCAGGACTGACCGGGACGGCCACGACCTCTTCCCCGGGACCAACCTACAGCCCCGGTAACGGGAAGGGAAGCCCCTCTGCCCGCTCTGGCTCCTCGAAAGGAGGGACTAAAGGAACTCGCACCCCTGAAGGAGCGACGAGGTTTCTTGAATTGAGGCAACTTACCATCCTTGGTAACAGCATCCAATTTCTCGCCAAAAAGGCGTAAACCTACGAAGGGTAGCGCTGTAAGCGCCTTTTTAGAATTAAGGTCCGCCGTCCACTGGCGCAGCCATATAGACCGACGAATAGCCACCAGCAATGCCGCTGTCCTGCTACTCGTCGCAAGAGCATCGTCCTGAGCAGTCAGGGCAAAAGAAACAAACGACTCACACTGCTTGAGAGAGCTAATCATATCACAAGCGGGATCAGGATCTGCAAGCAGATCCCTAATCATGGATCTAACAGCCAGCAAAAGAAGCGCCGAAGCACAAATTGGCCGTAGTGTCGAGCCGGCACTGATAAAACCATGGCGAGCCAATTGATCAATCCGACGATCTTCACCATCCTTAATGGTAGCGGTGCCAGAAAGGTGCAACGCAGCCGGGCCAGTCAACCCCAACACCGGGGTGTCGACTTCGGGGGGCACTGACCAAAGCTTCACCAAGTCCTCTGATTTGCCTTGTGAGGTGTTTAATGCACCCTCCAGTTGTGATGTTTTTGTAAATTTTGTCCTATCAGCATTGGATGACACCATCAGAATGTGTGCCAGAACTTCTGCCCTCGTGGTGGCTATACGCCGCTCGGTTTGGCTGTGCCAGTGGGCTGCTGACAATGCTGCCAAGAAGGCCCTCACTGGTTTTCCCTTTAAAGGACTGCGCCTGTTTGGGGACCGCCTGGACCTTTTTGCTAAGGGAGGCAGGTTACCCCAGCGCAGGCGGCAACTTCGGCCCTTTCGGGGTCAGGGTTCCTTCTCCTCCCCTTACCGTGGTGCAAGACAGGGAAGAGGGTTTCTTTCCCTGGGGCCCGGGGAGATTTCTGGGGTAGAGGCAGAGGACGTGGACGTCCTGGCTCCTCCTGGGGTCCCAAAGCTAAATCCTCCCCTAAGCCCCCTCAGGCATGATGGGGCGCCCTCACCCATCCGGGTGGGGGGACGGCTGCAGCACTTCGCTCACGTCTGGAGGCTTCATGTCTCAGACCGGTGGATTCAGGAGGTAGTGTCCTCCGGTTACAAGTTGGAGTTTGCTGCCGATCCCCCTTCAAGGTTCATCACATCCCGGATTCCTCAGGACCCTGTGTCAGCTCAGGAGCTAGTGCAAGCAGTGCAAGGCCTCCTGGAGCTGGGGGTCATCTGCCAGGTCCCTTTAAGAGAAAATGGCAGGGGCTTTTATTCCAAGCTATTCACAGTACCCAAAAATACCATTTTGTGAGTACTCACCTGAAAAATGGATATTATCGGTGTGCCACACACCCCGCTTCCCTTTTAATACTTACGATCGGGTTACTCCACCAGCAGGTGGCGACGTGCAGGGAGAAGTCTTGAAAACGAGCCCCTTCCGGCCTATATATACCTGGGACCTCCCACTGAATCACCAGTTATTTAAAAAGCAGAAAGACAAGGTACCAGGAAATCCAACGGTAACCTCAAAATAAAGAAAAGCTTCACCATATAAAGGATTCGGGATACCAAAAAGGGCGGGTGAAGCGGGGTGTGTGGCACACCGATAATATCCATTTTTCAGGTGAGTACTCACAAAATGGTATTATTCTCGGTGTGCCACACACCCCGCTTCCCTTTTAATACTTACGATCGGGACATCCAAAAGCAGTGTCCACAAGGGATGGGTATCCAAAGGCAAGGTGAAGCATAACTTAAATGACTGCAGTCTGCAGAACTTTGCGGCCAAAAACAGCATCCGCTGAGGCCCGCACATCAACCTTGTAAAACTTAGAAAAAGTATGAACAGAAGACCAAACTTGTTCAACAGAAGCTTGGTGCTGAAAAGCCCAAGACGCTCCAACGGCGCGAGTAGAATGAGCAGTGATACGAAAAGGGGGAACTTTCCCCTTAGCAGAATAGGCCGCAATAATGGCCTGACGTATCCATTTGCTAATGGAAGATTTGGCCGGCGCCAAACCCTTCCTAGGCCCACAGGGCATAACAAAAAAGGCATCAGTCTTACGAAAAGGAGAAGTAATAATCAAATAGTACTTAACACAGCGTACTACATCCAAACAATGCAAAACCCTCTCCTTGTCATTCTTAGGCTTAGGACACAGGGAGGGAAGAACAATATCCTGATTCAAATGAAAAGCAGAAACAACCTTAGGAAGAAAGTCTGGTTTGAACCGAAAGACCACTTTGTCCTGATGCCTCTCAAAGTAGGGCGCCTGAATAGACAAGGCCGCCAACTCCGAGACACGCCGAACCGAAGTGATAGCTACCAAGAAGACAATCTTCTGAGTCAGGGTAGACAAAGCAATATCTTGCAAAGGCTCAAAGGGAGGAGCCTGAAGAGCAGAAAGAACCAAATTCAAGTCCCAGACAGGGAGTAATGGTTTCCTGGGAGGCCGCACATGCGTAACCCCCTGGAAAAAAGTTTTAACTAAAGGAAGAAGCGTGAAAAGCTTCTGAAAAAGATAGATAAGGCAGAAACCTGCCCTTTCAAAGTACTCAGCTGAAGACCAGCCCTGATTGCAAAAACTCCAGAATCCTGGAGACCGAAAAGACCCTACAAGGCAAAGACCTAACCTCACACCAAGCGATATAGGCTTTCCAAGTCCTATAGTAGGTGATAGAAGAAGACCTCTTTCGGGCAGCGATCGGTCTTAATAACCGAGTCAGAAAGACCCTCCTCCTTCAAGATGGAGGTCTCAGCAGCCAAGCCATCAAAACCAGCGTTGGTAAACTGGGGTAAGACAGCCAACCCTGAGTGAGCAGATCGGGCCGAAGAGGCAGAACGAGCTGATTCACTGTCAGCCAAACGATGTCTGCGCACCACACTCATCTTGGTCCTCTTGGGGCCACGAGAATGGCGGACACCCTTTCCAGAACCAGCTTCCGTACCACTCAGCCTAGCATGAGTATCAGAGGAAACATGTACAGAAAACCCGGGTTCCCCCGGCTCAGGGATATGGCTTCCGCCGCCCGAGGATCCTGGGAGGGTGACACAAAGATCGGGAGCCTGCAATTGTGGCGAGAGGAAAACAGGACCACCTCCGGTGTCCCCCACCGGAGCGGACTGCAGACTGCCGAGAGACAAGGAACATGTGTCTTCGCCCAGGTCAGGATCAGGGACTCCACTCTGAGAGTACCCAGACTGGAAGTCCCTCCCTGATGATTGAAGTAAGCAACCGCTGCTTGACTGTCCGAGCGTAGCTGAACCAGAAGGCCCAGACCATGATGGGACAAAAGAGCAAGAACCAGACGGAAGGCTCGCAGCTCCAGAACAGACGGCCGAGGATTGGAAAGAAGGATCCAAACCAACTCCTGAATCAGACAGACCTTGGACTGAGTGAGCAACACCCTGTGTTGACCGAAATCCGACCGTATTCCCCGAAAGGACACCACCCTGGCTAGAGCAAGGGGGGACCTGGGAATTTTGAAAAACTTCAGATGCAGGACGGGGCAAGCTGACCCGTCCTTCTAGGGGACTGCGAAGAGAATGGTGTAAAAATCGAGGCCCACCTCTACGTGCGGCACCGGCCGGATGACCGCCATTTCCAGGAAAACCCGTGAGGGAGGGCGAGACTCGAACTCCGGTCTGTAACCGGGCGACACTACCTCCCAGATCTATGTGTCCGGAGACTCCCGGCCTTAAACCAGGGAGGAGTGTCGCAATTGTCCCCCCACCCGCACGGGTGAGGGCAGCCCCTCATTGCTGAGCGGGCTTAGCAGTAGGTTTGGGCTTGGCGCCCCAGGACTGACCGGGACGGCCACGACCTCTTCCCCGGGACCAACCTACAGCCCCGGTAACGGGAAGGGAAGCCCCTCTGCCCGCTCTGGCTCCTCGAAAGGAGGGACTAAAGGAACTCGCACCCCTGAAGGAGCGACGAGGTTTCTTGAATTGAGGCAACTTACCATCCTTGGTAACAGCATCCAATTTCTCGCCAAAAAGGCGTAAACCTACGAAGGGTAGCGCTGTAAGCGCCTTTTTAGAATTAAGGTCCGCCGTCCACTGGCGCAGCCATATAGACCGACGAATAGCCACCAGCAATGCCGCTGTCCTGCTACTCGTCGCAAGAGCATCGTCCTGAGCAGTCAGGGCAAAAGAAACAAACGACTCACACTGCTTGAGAGAGCTAATCATATCACAAGCGGGATCAGGATCTGCAAGCAGATCCCTAATCATGGATCTAACAGCCAGCAAAAGAAGCGCCGAAGCACAAATTGGCCGTAGTGTCGAGCCGGCACTGATAAAACCATGGCGAGCCAATTGATCAATCCGACGATCTTCACCATCCTTAATGGTAGCGGTGCCAGAAAGGTGCAACGCAGCCGGGCCAGTCAACCCCAACACCGGGGTGTCGACTTCGGGGGGCACTGACCAAAGCTTCACCAAGTCCTCTGATTTGCCTTGTGAGGTGTTTAATGCACCCTCCAGTTGTGATGTTTTTGTAAATTTTGTCCTATCAGCATTGGATGACACCATCAGAATGTGTGCCAGAACTTCTGCCCTCGTGGTGGCTATACGCCGCTCGGTTTGGCTGTGCCAGTGGGCTGCTGACAATGCTGCCAAGAAGGCCCTCACTGGTTTTCCCTTTAAAGGACTGCGCCTGTTTGGGGACCGCCTGGACCTTTTTGCTAAGGGAGGCAGGTTACCCCAGCGCAGGCGGCAACTTCGGCCCTTTCGGGGTCAGGGTTCCTTCTCCTCCCCTTACCGTGGTGCAAGACAGGGAAGAGGGTTTCTTTCCCTGGGGCCCGGGGAGATTTCTGGGGTAGAGGCAGAGGACGTGGACGTCCTGGCTCCTCCTGGGGTCCCAAAGCTAAATCCTCCCCTAAGCCCCCTCAGGCATGATGGGGCGCCCTCACCCATCCGGGTGGGGGGACGGCTGCAGCACTTCGCTCACGTCTGGAGGCTTCATGTCTCAGACCGGTGGATTCAGGAGGTAGTGTCCTCCGGTTACAAGTTGGAGTTTGCTGCCGATCCCCCTTCAAGGTTCATCACATCCCGGATTCCTCAGGACCCTGTGTCAGCTCAGGAGCTAGTGCAAGCAGTGCAAGGCCTCCTGGAGCTGGGGGTCATCTGCCAGGTCCCTTTAAGAGAAAATGGCAGGGGCTTTTATTCCAAGCTATTCACAGTACCCAAAAATACCATTTTGTGAGTACTCACCTGAAAAATGGATATTATCGGTGTGCCACACACCCCGCTTCCCTTTTAATACTTACGATCGGGTTACTCCACCAGCAGGTGGCGACGTGCAGGGAGAAGTCTTGAAAACGAGCCCCTTCCGGCCTATATATACCTGGGACCTCCCACTGAATCACCAGTTATTTAAAAAGCAGAAAGACAAGGTACCAGGAAATCCAACGGTAACCTCAAAATAAAGAAAAGCTTCACCATATAAAGGATTCGGGATACCAAAAAGGGCGGGTGAAGTGGGGTGTGTGGCACACCGATAATATCCATTTTTCAGGTGAGTACTCACAAAATGGTATTATTCTCGGTGTGCCACACACCCCGCTTCCCTTTTAATACTTACGATCGGGACATCCAAAAGCAGTGTCCACAAGGGATGGGTATCCAAAGGCAAGGTGAAGCATAACTTAAATGACTGCAGTCTGCAGAACTTTGCGGCCAAAAACAGCATCCGCTGAGGCCCGCACATCAACCTTGTAAAACTTAGAAAAAGTATGAACAGAAGACCAAACTTGTTCAACAGAAGCTTGGTGCTGAAAAGCCCAAGACGCTCCAACGGCGCGAGTAGAATGAGCAGTGATACGAAAAGGGGGAACTTTCCCCTTAGCAGAATAGGCCGCAATAATGGCCTGACGTATCCATTTGCTAATGGAAGATTTGGCCGGCGCCAAACCCTTCCTAGGCCCACAGGGCATAACAAAAAAGGCATCAGTCTTACGAAAAGGAGAAGTAATAATCAAATAGTACTTAACACAGCGTACTACATCCAAACAATGCAAAACCCTCTCCTTGTCATTCTTAGGCTTAGGACACAGGGAGGGAAGAACAATATCCTGATTCAAATGAAAAGCAGAAACAACCTTAGGAAGAAAGTCTGGTTTGAACCGAAAGACCACTTTGTCCTGATGCCTCTCAAAGTAGGGCGCCTGAATAGACAAGGCCGCCAACTCCGAGACACGCCGAACCGAAGTGATAGCTACCAAGAAGACAATCTTCTGAGTCAGGGTAGACAAAGCAATATCTTGCAAAGGCTCAAAGGGAGGAGCCTGAAGAGCAGAAAGAACCAAATTCAAGTCCCAGACAGGGAGTAATGGTTTCCTGGGAGGCCGCACATGCGTAACCCCCTGGAAAAAAGTTTTAACTAAAGGAAGAAGCGTGAAAAGCTTCTGAAAAAGATAGATAAGGCAGAAACCTGCCCTTTCAAAGTACTCAGCTGAAGACCAGCCCTGATTGCAAAAACTCCAGAATCCTGGAGACCGAAAAGACCCTACAAGGCAAAGACCTAACCTCACACCAAGCGATATAGGCTTTCCAAGTCCTATAGTAGGTGATAGAAGAAGACCTCTTTCGGGCAGCGATCGGTCTTAATAACCGAGTCAGAAAGACCCTCCTCCTTCAAGATGGAGGTCTCAGCAGCCAAGCCATCAAAACCAGCGTTGGTAAACTGGGGTAAGACAGCCAACCCTGAGTGAGCAGATCGGGCCGAAGAGGCAGAACGAGCTGATTCACTGTCAGCCAAACGATGTCTGCGCACCACACTCATCTTGGTCCTCTTGGGGCCACGAGAATGGCGGACACCCTTTCCAGAACCAGCTTCCGTACCACTCAGCCTAGCATGAGTATCAGAGGAAACATGTACAGAAAACCCGGGTTCCCCCGGCTCAGGGATATGGCTTCCGCCGCCCGAGGATCCTGGGAGGGTGACACAAAGATCGGGAGCCTGCAATTGTGGCGAGAGGAAAACAGGACCACCTCCGGTGTCCCCCACCGGAGCGGACTGCAGACTGCCGAGAGACAAGGAACATGTGTCTTCGCCCAGGTCAGGATCAGGGACTCCACTCTGAGAGTACCCAGACTGGAAGTCCCTCCCTGATGATTGAAGTAAGCAACCGCTGCTTGACTGTCCGAGCGTAGCTGAACCAGAAGGCCCAGACCATGATGGGACAAAAGAGCAAGAACCAGACGGAAGGCTCTCAGCTCCAGAACAGACGGCCGAGGATTGGAAAGAAGGATCCAAACCAACTCCTGAATCAGACAGACCTTGGACTGAGTGAGCAACACCCTGTGTTGACCGAAATCCGACCGTATTCCCCGAAAGGACACCACCCTGGCTAGAGCAAGGGGGGACCTGGGAATTTTGAAAAACTTCAGATGCAGGACGGGGCAAGCTGACCCGTCCTTCTAGGGGACTGCGAAGAGAATGGTGTAAAAATCGAGGCCCACCTCTACGTGCGGCACCGGCCGGATGACCGCCATTTCCAGGAAAACCCGTGAGGGAGGGCGAGACTCGAACTCCGGTCTGTAACCGGGCGACACTACCTCCCAGATCTATGTGTCCGGAGACTCCTGGCCTTAAACCAGGGAGGAGTGTCGCAATTGTCCCCCCACCCGCACGGGTGAGGGCAGCCCCTCATTGCTGAGCGGGCTTAGCAGTAGGTTTGGGCTTGGCGCCCCAGGACTGACCGGGACGGCCACGACCTCTTCCCCGGGACCAACCTACAGCCCCGGTAACGGGAAGGGAAGCCCCTCTGCCCGCTCTGGCTCCTCGAAAGGAGGGACTAAAGGAACTCGCACCCCTGAAGGAGCGACGAGGTTTCTTGAATTGAGGCAACTTACCATCCTTGGTAACAGCATCCAATTTCTCGCCAAAAAGGCGTAAACCTACGAAGGGTAGCGCTGTAAGCGCCTTTTTAGAATTAAGGTCCGCCGTCCACTGGCGCAGCCATATAGACCGACGAATAGCCACCAGCAATGCCGCTGTCCTGCTACTCGTCGCAAGAGCATCGTCCTGAGCAGTCAGGGCAAAAGAAACAAACGACTCACACTGCTTGAGAGAGCTAATCATATCATAAGCGGGATCAGGATCTGCAAGCAGATCCCTAATCATGGATCTAACAGCCAGCAAAAGAAGCGCCGAAGCACAAATTGGCCGTAGTGTCGAGCCGGCACTGATAAAACCATGGCGAGCCAATTGATCAATCCGACGATCTTCACCATCCTTAATGGTAGCGGTGCCAGAAAGGTGCAACGCAGCCGGGCCAGTCAACCCCAACACCGGGGTGTCGACTTCGGGGGGCACTGACCAAAGCTTCACCAAGTCCTCTGATTTGCCTTGTGAGGTGTTTAATGCACCCTCCAGTTGTGATGTTTTTGTAAATTTTGTCCTATCAGCATTGGATGACACCATCAGAATGTGTGCCAGAACTTCTGCCCTCGTGGTGGCTATACGCCGCTCGGTTTGGCTGTGCCAGTGGGCTGCTGACAATGCTGCCAAGAAGGCCCTCACTGGTTTTCCCTTTAAAGGACTGCGCCTGTTTGGGGACCGCCTGGACCTTTTTGCTAAGGGAGGCAGGTTACCCCAGCGCAGGCGGCAACTTCGGCCCTTTCGGGGTCAGGGTTCCTTCTCCTCCCCTTACCGTGGTGCAAGACAGGGAAGAGGGTTTCTTTCCCTGGGGCCCGGGGAGATTTCTGGGGTAGAGGCAGAGGACGTGGACGTCCTGGCTCCTCCTGGGGTCCCAAAGCTAAATCCTCCCCTAAGCCCCCTCAGGCATGATGGGGCGCCCTCACCCATCCGGGTGGGGGGACGGCTGCAGCACTTCGCTCACGTCTGGAGGCTTCATGTCTCAGACCGGTGGATTCAGGAGGTAGTGTCCTCCGGTTACAAGTTGGAGTTTGCTGCCGATCCCCCTTCAAGGTTCATCACATCCCGGATTCCTCAGGACCCTGTGTCAGCTCAGGAGCTAGTGCAAGCAGTGCAAGGCCTCCTGGAGCTGGGGGTCATCTGCCAGGTCCCTTTAAGAGAAAATGGCAGGGGCTTTTATTCCAAGCTATTCACAGTACCCAAAAATACCATTTTGTGAGTACTCACCTGAAAAATGGATATTATCGGTGTGCCACACACCCCGCTTCCCTTTTAATACTTACGATCGGGTTACTCCACCAGCAGGTGGCGACGTGCAGGGAGAAGTCTTGAAAACGAGCCCCTTCCGGCCTATATATACCTGGGACCTCCCACTGAATCACCAGTTATTTAAAAAGCAGAAAGACAAGGTACCAGGAAATCCAACGGTAACCTCAAAATAAAGAAAAGCTTCACCATATAAAGGATTCGGGATACCAAAAAGGGCGGGTGAAGCGGGGTGTGTGGCACACCGATAATATCCATTTTTCAGGTGAGTACTCACAAAATGGTATTATTCTCGGTGTGCCACACACCCCGCTTCCCTTTTAATACTTACGATCGGGACATCCAAAAGCAGTGTCCACAAGGGATGGGTATCCAAAGGCAAGGTGAAGCATAACTTAAATGACTGCAGTCTGCAGAACTTTGCGGCCAAAAACAGCATCCGCTGAGGCCCGCACATCAACCTTGTAAAACTTAGAAAAAGTATGAACAGAAGACCAAACTTGTTCAACAGAAGCTTGGTGCTGAAAAGCCCAAGACGCTCCAACGGCGCGAGTAGAATGAGCAGTGATACGAAAAGGGGGAACTTTCCCCTTAGCAGAATAGGCCGCAATAATGGCCTGACGTATCCATTTGCTAATGGAAGATTTGGCCGGCGCCAAACCCTTCCTAGGCCCACAGGGCATAACAAAAAAGGCATCAGTCTTACGAAAAGGAGAAGTAATAATCAAATAGTACTTAACACAGCGTACTACATCCAAACAATGCAAAACCCTCTCCTTGTCATTCTTAGGCTTAGGACACAGGGAGGGAAGAACAATATCCTGATTCAAATGAAAAGCAGAAACAACCTTAGGAAGAAAGTCTGGTTTGAACCGAAAGACCACTTTGTCCTGATGCCTCTCAAAGTAGGGCGCCTGAATAGACAAGGCCGCCAACTCCGAGACACGCCGAACCGAAGTGATAGCTACCAAGAAGACAATCTTCTGAGTCAGGGTAGACAAAGCAATATCTTGCAAAGGCTCAAAGGGAGGAGCCTGAAGAGCAGAAAGAACCAAATTCAAGTCCCAGACAGGGAGTAATGGTTTCCTGGGAGGCCGCACATGCGTAACCCCCTGGAAAAAAGTTTTAACTAAAGGAAGAAGCGTGAAAAGCTTCTGAAAAAGATAGATAAGGCAGAAACCTGCCCTTTCAAAGTACTCAGCTGAAGACCAGCCCTGATTGCAAAAACTCCAGAATCCTGGAGACCGAAAAGACCCTACAAGGCAAAGACCTAACCTCACACCAAGCGATATAGGCTTTCCAAGTCCTATAGTAGGTGATAGAAGAAGACCTCTTTCGGGCAGCGATCGGTCTTAATAACCGAGTCAGAAAGACCCTCCTCCTTCAAGATGGAGGTCTCAGCAGCCAAGCCATCAAAACCAGCGTTGGTAAACTGGGGTAAGACAGCCAACCCTGAGTGAGCAGATCGGGCCGAAGAGGCAGAACGAGCTGATTCACTGTCAGCCAAACGATGTCTGCGCACCACACTCATCTTGGTCCTCTTGGGGCCACGAGAATGGCGGACACCCTTTCCAGAACCAGCTTCCGTACCACTCAGCCTAGCATGAGTATCAGAGGAAACATGTACAGAAAACCCGGGTTCCCCCGGCTCAGGGATATGGCTTCCGCCGCCCGAGGATCCTGGGAGGGTGACACAAAGATCGGGAGCCTGCAATTGTGGCGAGAGGAAAACAGGACCACCTCCGGTGTCCCCCACCGGAGCGGACTGCAGACTGCCGAGAGACAAGGAACATGTGTCTTCGCCCAGGTCAGGATCAGGGACTCCACTCTGAGAGTACCCAGACTGGAAGTCCCTCCCTGATGATTGAAGTAAGCAACCGCTGCTTGACTGTCCGAGCGTAGCTGAACCAGAAGGCCCAGACCATGATGGGACAAAAGAGCAAGAACCAGACGGAAGGCTCGCAGCTCCAGAACAGACGGCCGAGGATTGGAAAGAAGGATCCAAACCAACTCCTGAATCAGACAGACCTTGGACTGAGTGAGCAACACCCTGTGTTGACCGAAATCCGACCGTATTCCCCGAAAGGACACCACCCTGGCTAGAGCAAGGGGGGACCTGGGAATTTTGAAAAACTTCAGATGCAGGACGGGGCAAGCTGACCCGTCCTTCTAGGGGACTGCGAAGAGAATGGTGTAAAAATCGAGGCCCACCTCTACGTGCGGCACCGGCCGGATGACCGCCATTTCCAGGAAAACCCGTGAGGGAGGGCGAGACTCGAACTCCGGTCTGTAACCGGGCGACACTACCTCCCAGATCTATGTGTCCGGAGACTCCCGGCCTTAAACCAGGGAGGAGTGTCGCAATTGTCCCCCCACCCGCACGGGTGAGGGCAGCCCCTCATTGCTGAGCGGGCTTAGCAGTAGGTTTGGGCTTGGCGCCCCAGGACTGACCGGGACGGCCACGACCTCTTCCCCGGGACCAACCTACAGCCCCGGTAACGGGAAGGGAAGCCCCTCTGCCCGCTCTGGCTCCTCGAAAGGAGGGACTAAAGGAACTCGCACCCCTGAAGGAGCGACGAGGTTTCTTGAATTGAGGCAACTTACCATCCTTGGTAACAGCATCCAATTTCTCGCCAAAAAGGCGTAAACCTACGAAGGGTAGCGCTGTAAGCGCCTTTTTAGAATTAAGGTCCGCCGTCCACTGGCGCAGCCATATAGACCGACGAATAGCCACCAGCAATGCCGCTGTCCTGCTACTCGTCGCAAGAGCATCGTCCTGAGCAGTCAGGGCAAAAGAAACAAACGACTCACACTGCTTGAGAGAGCTAATCATATCACAAGCGGGATCAGGATCTGCAAGCAGATCCCTAATCATGGATCTAACAGCCAGCAAAAGAAGCGCCGAAGCACAAATTGGCCGTAGTGTCGAGCCGGCACTGATAAAACCATGGCGAGCCAATTGATCAATCCGACGATCTTCACCATCCTTAATGGTAGCGGTGCCAGAAAGGTGCAACGCAGCCGGGCCAGTCAACCCCAACACCGGGGTGTCGTCTTCGGGGGGCAATGACCAAAGCTTCACCAAGTCCTCTGGAAAGGGATAACGCTTATCCCAATTAGGAGGAGTTCCAGCCAGGCACGTGGGTTGTTCCCATTGCTTAAGGACAAGCTTCTCAAAGTGCTGTTGCCTGGGAAACACCAAACGCGGCTGAGGTACATCAAACAACTCACCTTTTGGCAGAGGGACCACCGCAGGCGGATCCAAGGCCAAAACTTTAAACATTTGAGCCAAAATGGAAGGAGTGTCAAGGGACACCCCCACAGCCTGATCACCAGCAGTATCAAACAATAGCTGGTCTGCAGGCTCATCCGATTCCTCAAGAAGTTCCCCCTCCTCATCAGGGGGACAATCGGAATAATCCAAAAATTCAGATACCTCATCCTCCGGGGCAGGCACTGCCGGAGCAAGGTGCTTCCGCTTTGCCGTAGCCTTCTGAGCCACTGAAGCAGAGATAATTTTCTCGAGGTTGGCCAACCGCGCATGCACCTCGGAATGCGAATCCCCATTTTTGACAGTGTCACACGGGGTCCGGACTAGGTTGGGGGGGATAGGAGATGACGGAAATTGCGAGGAGCCAGAAGCTGGAGCAACGGACTGGCGCGCAATGTTCTGCTGAGCACATGGAACACATAATATGACATCATCGCCTGGGAGCGGAACCCCACAGCCCCCACACAACCTGGATGGCCCCGAGGAGCCATTTCTGGTAACATTGGAAGCCTCCATATGGTGAATTTATGGTATTCTCAACAACCCAGGGTTTTACGCAATAAGCAACCCGGGATGCCCCTTTATAATTAAAGTCCCGGAAGTGGGAGGATTTTTTTTTTTTTTTTAACCTAGGAAAATCCCAATTTAGAGACTAAGACTAGCCAGGTATAACAGACCGGGAGAGCCACTGCAGTGAGGGGATCCCAGAATCTGTGGGGGAAAAGAGACCACAGTCAGTCCCCCAGCTACAATCATACATAACCAATAAGGCAAACATATATGGCTAGCTTAAACATCTTGAATAAATATACATGACACATGTAATTTCAAGGCAAAGCAGAGTGCAAAAAAATCAGAGCACATACTGTGTATAAATACATGCCCATACACATACATATATATATATACATACCTGTAGATACATACACATACATATATAAATACATATATATATATAAATATACATACACATACCTACACACTACACATTAAATATATACGAATACACATCACAAAGGTAAAGTGAACAATCGCAGCCATTGGAGCACATATCCCACCTATGTGAAAAAACAACATTCCCCATAAGTAGAAACGCCCCCAGGGGAAAAAATGCTGCACAAGCAGCCATAGCATAAGAACGGCCCCACGTGCGCAATGGTGGGGCCGTTTTACCTGTGTAGTTTTCAGCTGCAAGGAAGCTCTTCCCCCACCGGCTGCAGCGTCCAGGTCTCTAATGAGACCAGGGAAGCGAGGGGCGGGCCCGGAGACAGCGCGTCCCGGCCACGCCCCCTTAACACGCAGAGCACGCGGCCCCGCCCCCTAGTGACGTGGCTTGACCAATGGCGAGCCGCAACCGCAAAAGGAGGGAAAAACAAACAAGCAAACAGTCAAAAACAGGCCCCAGCAGCCCTGGCCATGCGCTGACACTAAGACCTTTTCACAGTAAAGTAAAGCACTCATGCACATTACACACACACACACACATCCCCCCCCCCCTTTAGCGAAGGGAGAAGGCCAAGCGGGAGAAGGTGACCTAAAGGGACATCGGGACAGGGGCATCCCAAATCCGGATCACCAGCCAGATAGCCGCATTTCCCCACGCGTGGGGTCGAGCGGAGGAGATAAGCTCCTAGGCACCTAAAGTGCCATCTACCTTTGCCCAGCCCGCAGCCTAGGCTGGGAGGCTTCCATTTAACTAAGCATAATAAACACACAAGAACTGGGCAGAAATAGACCAAAAGGGGATGCCGGATTTTACCCCGGCTACCTGCAAGCAGGAGACTTCATTCTTCTGTCTTGTCACTTCATGCAGAGAGAAAAAACTGGTGATTCAGTGGGAGGTCCCAGGTATATATAGGCCGGAAGGGGCTCATTTTCAAGACTTCTCCCTGCACGTCGCCACCTGCTGGTGGAGTAACCCGATCGTAAGTATTAAAAGGGAAGCGGGGTGTGTGGCACAGCGAGAATAAGGATGGTTCTGTCAGGCCCATCCTGGACTCAACAAGTTTGTCAGGGGCAGGCGCTTTCGCATGGAAACTCTGTGCTCTGCCAGTTCCCTGCGCCAAGGGGATTTCATGACTTCTGTGGACATCAGAGATGCTTACCTTCATATTCCTGTGTTCCCAGGTCATCAAAGGTTCCTCAGGTTCGCTCTGATGGATCAACACTACCAGTTTGTGGCCTTGCCCTTCGACCTCACTTCAGCTCCCAGGGTGTTCACCAAGGTGCTGGCTGGCGTGATGTCTCTGCTCAGATATCAGGACGTCCGCGTGCTTCCCTATCTGGACGACATCCTCATCACTTTCCAGTCTCTACATCAGGCAGAGTTGGATACTCAGCTGGTGGTGTCCACTCTGGAGTCATTTGGATGGGTGATCAACCACCCCAAGTCCTCACTGTCCCCTTCCTTGGTAACTCCATTCCTAGGAATGAGTCTGGATACAGTTCAGGCAAGGATCTTTCTTCCTCAGCAGAAGGTGGACAGTCTGATTGCACAGGCTCAGTCCCTCCTAGCTTGTCCCCATCCCTCCATCAGGCAGGGGATGCAGCTGGTGGGCCTGCAACTTCACCTATTGTCAGTATGGGACAAGGACCCATCATCCCTGGAGGGCTCAGGAGGTCCCTCTTGTGGTGGATGGACTCAAGGAACCTGTTGGGGGGCAGATCCTTTCTTGCCCCTTCCTGGGAGACGGTCACCACGGATGCCAGTCTGTCAGGTTGGGGGGGGGTTTCTGGAAGTCCCTGCTGTTCCAGGGGAGGTGGGGCCCTCAGGAGGCCCACACACCTATCAATGTCTTGGAGCTGCGGGCGATCAGGTTAGTTCTGGCTCCCTTGACTACTCATCTTCGGGGCCTGCCTGTTCAGGTGCGCTCGGACAACCAGACGGCAGTTGCCTACATCAATCATCAGGGAGGGACCCGGAGCAAGGGGGCCCTCCAGGAAGCGTCTCTGATCCTGACTTGGGCGGAGGCCAATGTCCCCTGCATTTCAGCTGTGTACATCCCGGGGGGTGGAAAATCACCTGGCGGACTCTCTGAGCAGGAGGACCTCTCGCCAGGGAGAATGGTCCCTATGCAGCAGGGTGTTTCAATCTCTGTGTCACCGTTGGGGCCAACCAGATGTGGATCTGTTTGCGTCCCGCCACAATCACAAGCTCCCAGCTTTTGTCTCTCTGTCCAGGGATCCTCTGGCCCTGACCTCGGATGCGCTAGCAATGTCATGGAAGGACTTTCAGTTCCTGTATGTCTTCCCTCCAATCCCCCTGCTGGGCAGGGTTCTGCGCAAGATTGCTCTGGAAGGGGTGCCAGCAGGTGGCCAAGAAGAGTGTGGTTCGCAGACGTGGTACAGCTGGCAGTAGATCAGTACGCTCTGCCCTTGGTGCCAGATCTGCTCACTCAGGGCTCACTACGCCATCCCAATTTACAAACTCTGGCTTTGACGGCTTGGCTGCTGAAACCTCCATCTTGATGGAGAAGGGGCTGTCTTCCTCGGTTGTGGATACTTTGATTAAGTGACGATACTTTGATTAAGTGAAGAAGTCTTCCTCTTCCATTTATTACAGGGTTTGGCGTGCCTACATTGACTGGTGTAAGTCTAAGTCTCTTCCCTGTCGTGTGTTCTCTATTCCCAGGATTCTGGAGTTCCTGCAGCATGGGTTGGAGATGGGGCTCCAACTCAGTACTCTGAAGGGTCAGGTTTCTGCCCTGGCTATTTTCTTCCAGAAGTCCTTTGCTCAGCACCCTCTGATCAGGACTTTTTTCCAGGGGGTCACTCATGTGCGTCCCCCACGTAAGTCTATGGTGCCTGTTTGGGATCTGAACTTGGTTCTGTCAGCCTTGCAGGGTGCTCCCTTTGTACCTGTGCAGGATGCTGCCTTGACCATTCTTACGCTCAAGGTTGTGTTTCTGGTGGCTATCACTTCTGTCAGGCGTGTGTCTGAGTTGGCGGCGCTGTCCATTCAGCCCCCCTACTATGAGAGACACCAGGACAAGGTGGTGTTTCGTTTCAAACCTGACTTCCTGCCTAAGGTAGTGTCTGCCTTTCATTTGAATCAGGATATTGTTCTTCCTTCTTTGTGCCCTAATCCTAGCAATGCTAAGGAGAGGGTTTTGCACTCTTTGGATGTGGTTAGGTGTCTGAAGTAATATCTGGTGGCTACTGCACCTTTCAGGAAAACTGATGCTCTTTTTGTGGTCCCTTCTGGTCCTAGGAATGGTTTGGCTCCTGCCAAGTCTACTATCAGCAAGTGGATTTGTCAGGCTGTGATTCAGGCCTACTCTGCTAAGGGGAAGAATCCTCCCTTCCGCCTTACTGCTCATTCCACTCGTGCTATTGGTGCCTCTTGGGCTTTTCAGCACCAGGCTTCTGTTGAACAAGTTTGCAAGGCCGCTACTTGGTCTTCTGTTCATACCTTTTCAAAGTTTTACAAGGTTGATGTTAGGGCCTCAGCTGATGCGGTGCTGCTGCCTTTTTTCTTGGGGATCCCACCCTACTTTATGGACACTGTTATTGGATGTCTCGATTGTAAGTATTATATTTGGAGCAGGACGTACTGTATACTAAGAATAATAGAATTCTGTGATTACTCACCTGTAGAATTGGTATTATGAGTATACAGTACGTCCTGCTCCAACCCACCCTTGGTTTTGCATTATCTTGGATCCCCTGTACGGTGATTGTTATCATTGTTATAGTTGATAGTTTGGGTTGTTTTATTCTCCCGGCTTCTCGTTAACTGCTTTTCAATGCTGGGGATTTGTGGGAGGTCCCCGGGTATTTGAGGGGCCGGGAGGAGCCTATTTTCGATGTCTCTGCAGTCCAGCGCCATCTGGCGGAGTATAACCCGATTGTAAGTATTATATTTGGAGCAGGACGTACTGTATACTCATAATACTAATTCTACAGGTGAGTAATCACAGAATTGTATTTTTTTTTTTTTTATAAACAACAAAACTGCACTCCCCATCCCCATTATTAGTCATTGTTAATAACTAGCCAGCACTGTGATTTTAAGGTACTTAAAGAACCAGGACTGTGCAAGCAATGTTCATTTTTACTAGGCTGCATTTTGGGGGGGGGGGGGCATAAGGGAGCAAGGAAGAGGGGGAGAGTGATTATGGACAGTGCAGAAAAATTTGCCTACTATGTTTTAAATGAGAGAACAAGAGAACCCAGGTCAATTAGTAGAATTGATACTCCAGTCTCCAAGTAGAAATATTAGACAATGCAATTACAGCAAAAAGGGATAAGTGGTGCCACTAGAGCTAGTGTGTGTCAAAATGGCAAATATTTTACTGAGCCCAAATGTTGACTTTACGGCCATTGAAGCATACTTTCTTATCAGATCTTTCCAACTGGCCTAAGGTCCCTTAGGCCTCCTCCTGTTTATCACTGCAAGCTCAAGTAATGTTTTGTTCAATGAAGCTGACCCTTTTCCTTTCAGCCCCAGCTGTTGAGATTGCTGGGTGGGCTGTAGGAACCCTTGCCTAGTGCTACTCTGCATGACAAGATATTGTAGGTAAAAATAATGCATGTCTTTTTCATGCAGGTCCACCGTGATAATTGCTTTACTGGGTAGGGTTACATACTTCCTGCCCCCCCCTCCCCCCTCTGTATTTGTTCACACTATTGAGAACAAACAAAAGAAATTGTATACAGAAACAGTAATATCCACACCACTCCAAGCAGGCCACAACTACTAATTCCAAGGTCTTATTGATACAGACTATACCGCAAGCTTGGGTGTATAAAAGATAAGAGAATTCTGTGAGTACTCACCTGTAGAATTCATTTCTCTTCCATTATTACTTCAGGACATCAGACTTATTTCAGAGACGATTGGGTTAACCTCTCCCGAAGGGTGTGGTCTGCAAGAACAAAGGTGTGTCTCCACCTCCCAGGCCTATAACCACCTGGCTGCCTTGATGCACCTCAGTTTAATTGAAAAGCAGTAGAACCAGCCACCCTGGAGGCACACCTATCCTGTTGGAAAGGCTGGAGACAAAATCCTCTCTCCGTTTATTTTTTTATTTTTTTTTTTATTATGCTGATCATTATTTACAGCAACTATTTACATATTTACCACTCCACTAAAACTAGGCATCCAACACATGGACATAGTAACCTAGCAGACAGAGAGGGTCTGATGTCCTGAAGTAATAATGGAAGAGAAATTAATTCTACAGGTTAGTACTCACAGAATTCTCTTTTCTCTTCCATTTTACTTCAGGCCATCAAACTTAATTCAGGGACGATTGGGACCTCCAAAAGCAGTACCCAAATTCGAGTGGGATCCCCAAACCTTATTCCTTTCAGGAACAAGACATTCCAAAAACCCTTATTCCTTTCAGGAATAATACATTCCAAAACCATCTAATTACCACTGTATGTAATTCCTTCCTACCAAAGGCTGTACCTTATAGAATTTGGTAAATGTATGAGCTGAAAACCAAGTAGCAGCTTTGCATACTTGTTCTATTGAAGCTTGATGCTAAACAGCCCAAGAAGCACCAATAGCTCTTGTCAAATGGGCAATAGTCCTAAAAGAAGAATCCTTCCCCTTAGGGAATATAGGCTCTTACCACTGCCTGTCTAATCCATTGCTGATGGTAGACTTAGATGGTGGAAGACCTTTCCGTGGACCCTCAGGTATGACAAAATAAGTAGTCCGACCTACAGAAAGATTGTGTAGCAGTGAGATGGTATCTTAGTGCTTTTCCCTACATCCAGCAATGTAGAATCTTTTCTCTATCGGACACTGGAGTAGGACATAGGGAAGACAATTCACCTCTTTATTAAGATGGAAACCACCTTAGGTAGAACATCATGTTTAAAGCAGAAGACGAACTTGTCCTTATGTAACACTAAATAAGTAGACTTAACTGATAAGCTGAAGAAACCTTAAGTCAATAAACTTAATGATGCATCTGCCAATAGTTCAAAAGGAGGACGCTGATAAAGAGCTGATAAAACTAAGTTCAGGTCCCAAACCGGCAGAAGTAGCTTACGAGGAGGCCGCACATGAGCGACTCCCTATACAAAAAGTTTTGATACATTTATTCACAGCAATGGGTTTCTGAATAAAAAGATAGATAAAGCAGATATATGTCCCTTTAAAGTACTCAATTAAAAACCTTCATCAAGACCTTTCTGCCAAAAAAAAAAATCAAATATTCTGGAAACAGAAAAATTCTACCAGCGAACCTTCTGGATTCTCACCAAGCGATAATGCTTGCCAGACTCTATAGTAGATCATTGATGAAGGCTTCTTCCTGGCTTGAATCATAGCCTGCATGACTATGTCAGAAGAACCCCCTTTCTGCCAAGATAAAGGATTCAATAGCCAGGCCGTCCAAGCCAGAACATGTAAATTGGGATGCTGTAGAGGCCCCTGTGTGAGAAGATCTGGATCGTCGGGGAACCTCCACGAGTTGCCCTCTGACATCCTTACTATGTCTGAGAACCAGCTTCTTCTTGGCCACCGAGGAGCCACCAGAATGGTTGGGACTCCCTTGTGAGCTAACCTTTCTTCGTACTTGACCCAGGAGTGGAATCGGAGGGAATGCATAAAGAAGCTTGAATGCTGACCCCTGAAGAGTCAGGACATCTGTTGCTATAGTTAGAGGATCCCTGGACCCAGACACAAACTTTGTAAACTTCCGATTGTGTCGTGATGCACAAGAGATCTATGTCCGGAATCCCCCAGCGTATGCATAGGGATTAAAAAAACCCTCTACGAAACCATTCCCTCTGATGCAGGACCGTTCTGCTGAGATGATCGGCCTGCAAGTTGTCCACTCCAGGTATGTGTACAGCCGAAATGTATGAAACCCGTTTCTCAGCCCAAAGTAAAAACCAGCTCACTTCCATGAAGGCTTCACTGATTCAGGTGCCCCCATGGTGGTTGATATATACCACCGCCGTCCGATTGTCTGAATCCGGACGGGATGCCCCTTCAGATGGTATGTCCAATGTCTGAGATACAATAGAATCGCTCTCAGTTCCAGGATATTTATGGAGAGTTTGCTCTCCTTCAGACTCCACTGTCCCTGGAGCGTTGGTGACTCCATGACACTCCCCCAACCCGATACACTGGCATCCATGGTGATGATCTTCCACTGTACTGGAAGGGAGGATTTGCCACTCTGAAAAGGCTGAGGACCAGGCTAGAGACTGCCTTGTTGACGGTGTCATGCAAAAAGAGTGATCCAGAGTGTGTGGGTCTTGATCACAATTGAACAGTGAACAGTGCAAAAGGTACTGACTCAAAGCAAGATACCATCAGGCCCAACAGACATATTTCTTGATGAATCGTCGGGGGAGGGCAAAACAAGAGACCCTGTACCCTGGCCTGGAGTAAGAGTCACTTCTGTGTTGGAAAAAACACTTTTTCCTGAGACGTGCCTAATGACAGTCCCAGAAAGAATAACTCTTGAAACTATGATATGATATTTGACTTAAGAATTCGACTGGATAGTCAATTATCCAATGTCGATCAGACAGTCTGTGTACTCTTCTGGGCCCCCTGACATGATGGGGCCCATATCAACAGATAGTCTAAGTAAGGGATTATATGTATACCCTGACTTCTTAGAGAAAACATGAGACCTGCCAACACCTTGGTAAACACCCTTGGTGCTGAAGATAGACCGAAGGGTAATGCCACAAACTGAAGATGAAGGGCACCTACAGCAATGTAGGTATGTATCCTTATATATAAACTGCCCGGCTGGAGTAACTTCACTGTGGATCAACAACTCCAATCTCTAAAAAGGCGAGATACGGCAGATCTCAATGCTTCTGCTTTCTGAGGAATTTGGGATACCCCTGACCAAGAGAATCTCCAAGGGGGTCTGGCTCCTAATTTGATCTTGTAACCTGAGGATACAACTTCCTGTATCTAAATATCTGTTACATGAAGCCTCCAAATATGAGCAAAATGCAGAAGCGGTCCCCCACACCTGCAAGTGCGGGGCGTCCCTTCATGCCTGAAAAGGCTTTGAAGGGGGTCTGGCTTTATTCTGCCAGACACCTGTTGCCTTAATTTGGAACGTTGTCTTATTCGAAAAATCTCTTCGGTATCCCGAAGAGGCTGAACCTCTACCCGGAACCCCGGAGTATTAGAGGCCCTACGGAAGCAGTATTAGACTTCGGCTTCTGTGGCAGATTAGATGATTTACCACTAGCAGCATGCTTTACCATGTCAACCAAGCACTCCCTCATTCTTTTTTGGAGGCTATGTCAGCTGACCATTGCTTAAGCCATAAAGCACGCCTTAAGGCTAACACCAGAGCTAGGCCTCTGGCGCTTAACCTGTTCAAACCTCCATAGCCCATATCATATACCTGTTGTAGCCAAACTGGTCTTGATCACCTGGGAGCATGACTTCCATGAATGACCACTACGAGTCTTCAAGTCCAGTTGTTTTAACAACCTCCTGCTCCCCAAAAATGCTATGTATGTAGCCCAGGCCGGCTGCAACGGCGACCCCATAGTAGAATAAGCAGGACATGCCACTTGAACCAACAACCTCCTGCTCCCCAAAATGCTATGGATGTAGCCCAGGCCGGCTGCAAGGGCGACCCCATAATAGAATAAGCAGGACATGCCACCTGATCCACGCACTTATTCACTGGATCCTTTGGAGAAGCACTATCCGAGGATGGCATAACCAAAATCTTAACCTGGCCCCAGAGCGTCCACCACAGGAGGGTGAGCCATAATTCAATCTGATCTGGAGGAAAGGGATACATAGTATCTAGTACTTTAGTAATGGGCAGAAGACAACCTGACTTCTGCCATTCCCTATTGATCAGATTAGAATAATGCATATGCTCTGCAACATCCTCCAGAATCGAGCAAATCAAAACCATCCATCCATCTTAACTGAGCACCCCCTTGTGTAGAGGACTTCTGAATACGAGTCCCTACTGGATAAATCCTCCCAATGGATAACTTCCTGGGAGACTATGGCAGCTACAATATCCTCTTCAAATTAGAGAATAAATCTTTTCTTTAAAAACCCTTTTTAGCAGCCAATCCTTCTAAATGACTCTCTAAAGGGTTAGGACCACTTGAGGGCACCAGCAACAAGGGTCAGAGCCCTTGCAGGGAGGAGACAATTGTCTTCCATATCCACTACTACAGTAGCATAACCCTGCACACCATGCTATCCTCGTCCAGTGTCTGTTTGCATACTGGACATGGGGTGAATCTATCTGCCAAAGGACCAGATCCGATTACCCCCAGTTCCCTCCGTCATGGTGATTAATACTAGATTACCTCCCAGGGGGTCTAAAACCTAGTATGTGAACAGTTCCCGATAGTCGCAAGACTATTCTGAGAGCTCAGAGGGTGAACCACATCAATATATTGCCCGTCTTATCCCACAAACATATATATATATAATCTTTAAAAAAAAAGAACAATTAAAAAACATTAATATGTATATATGAATAAATATCATATTAAAACACATAATTAAAAAATTACCTACCTAAAGATTAAGGTCCGCTGTGTATACAGCGGCTCGCTGTATTTTTGTGCTTCCCCCAGCCGAAAATCTTCCAGTGAAGGTGGCCGGAGAAGAACCGCTATCTCAGCGGTACTCTGTGCTTCGCCCGGCTGAAAATCTTCCATTAAAGGTGGCCGGAGAAGAACCCCAATCTCAGCATTACTCGGCGCTTCGCCCGACCAAAAATCTTCCACTGAGGGCGGCCGGAGGAGAACCACGATGTTAGCGGTACTTGGCGCTTAGCCCCGGCCGAAAATGTTGCAGTGCGAGCGGCGGGAGGAGAACCGCGATGTTAGCGGTACTTGTCGCTTAGCCCCGGCCGAAAATGTTGCAGTGAGAGCGACCGAAGGAGAACCGCGATGTTAGTGGTACTTGCTGCTTAGTCCCGGCCGAAAATGTGGCAGTGCGACCGGCCGGAGGAGAATCGTGATGTTAGCGGTACTTGCCGCTTAGTCCCAGCCGAAAATGTTGCAGTGCGAGCGGCCAGAGGAAAACCGCGATGTTAACGTGCTTGCCGTTTTACCTGGCCGAAAATCTCCCAGCGCGAGCGGGGTAAGAAAAGAGCCACACACCGGTGCTCGCTGCTATGCTAAGCCGAAAATGTTTCCATAGCGGCGGACGCAAATTTTAAATTTTTCAACCAGTAAAAACACATGGGAAGAGCAATTAATTCCCCTGGTTCCCCTCCACCATCAGGCTCACCAGACAAAAGCCTTATGGCTGCTTTTTCCTGTGGCGGAGTTCTCAGCCATGAGTGTCACTCTTTTTTGAAAAACAAAAAGGTGACACCCCACAGTGCCCCAAGACCCTGGCGCTTACCTTACCATCCTGATCCGAATGCAGCTTAGTTGCGGAGGCAAAGTGGGTCCATTTAGATCCAAGGTGTATAAGGGCCATAGAACAGTCAGGTTTCCATTACCCCCGCTTCCAAGGCATAATTCCTTTTAAAACAAAAAGTAAATGGGAGAGGAGTTCAGATAAGTCTTTGCAGTGACCACTGCAAGAAAGGAAACTGAGGTGCATCAAGTCAGCCAGGTGGATATAGGCCCGGGAGACACACCTTTGTTCTTGCAGACCACACCCTTCGGGAGAGGTTAACCCAATCGTCTCTGCATTTAGTCTGATGGCCTTAAGTAAAATGGAAGAGAAAAACATTTTATGTAAGGCTTCAGGCAATATCACTGTTGGGGGCCCAGCTGTCAAAGCCCCCTTTCCATAAGTACCAAATGTCGTGATTTACTTTCTAAAGCTTAGATGTTTAGGCTGTATTGGGCACACAAATTACTATTGGTGGCTCTGTACATCACAGAGATTTGAGAACCTATTTCTGACACTGGAACACGCTCTTTGTAGACCTTTCAAAGTGATACTGGGTAGATATGAACTTGGAGTAGATTTGAACAGTCAACACCATGGTTCCTGATAAAATGAGGATGTGAGACCACAATGTCTACTACAGCCTCCTTCCTGAATGATCATGATGCATCTGTTGTTACAACCCTATCAGTTGGGTGCTTTCCAGCTTTCCTGAAGTACTTCCATTAATACATAAATACAAACTGACTGAGGCCTTGTACTGGCTTCTCATTCTTCCCTAAAGTATTGTTCCCCAACCCTCTCCTTGAGAGCCACCAACAGGTCGGGGTTGGGTATCACCACATAGATGCACGGGGGGCATAATTAATGCTCAAATACACCTGCTATTTGCAGATCCACAACACATGACCTGTCAGTGGTTCTTGAAGAGAGGGTTGGGGAGCACTGCCCTAAAGAACATATAGATATATAGCCAAAAGTACTCAAGGAAGGATGCTACCATAGGAATAGTTAAGAGGGCAGTGGAATAGAGATTTAGACTTAAAAAAAAAAAAAAAAAAATGTCCCATCATTACTAATTGCTAATTTCTTCTTGTACAGGGTTTCCTATATAAAATCTCTGAAGATCCCATCTCTGTATTCAATACTTAGGTTACCTAGGCTGGAACACTGTTCTTTGCTCTGTGTGTGTGTTAGATAATAGAGCACAAAGAAAGGTACGTTCTCTCATACATTCTAAGTCCCCTTTTTGCTGGTTAATACTTGACGTCCATGTTGTTCTATCACAGTTTGCAGAGACATATTTTTACTTAGTCTTCTGTTCAGTAGCCAATTATTTTTAGTTCCTACCCAAAGATGATGTGATCACTGCAGCAGGTTCCATTTACAAGTGTCTACAAAATCAAACTCTCTTAGTTATTAAACATCAACAACAAATTCTGGATGATACCATGGGCCAGTTACTGTCTTAGTTCAAAATGCCACATGAAAATGGACACTGACTGTATTTGTAGCTTTTGCTATTAGTGCCAAAAATCCTACGCAGATTATAATAAGCTGTGGGTGAGCAAAACATTAAAAGCTAAATTTGTTTATTTTTCCCATTAACTGCAGAAGCAAATGATGGTCGCTGCGTAAACTTGTGAATTCTGTGATCCCATAATTATTTCTGTAGGAGGTATGCATGTACTTTGCAGATAATAGGAATGAACATCGACTTCTGGGTTTCTAAGCAATTTAGTATTGCTTCCAAGAAATGTTTTTAAATACTTAATTTGCTAAGTGCTGTAGTCAACCTGACTGACCCTGTTTTTTTGAAAGTTTTTATTTTGCGTTGTAACGTAGAAACAACATACATATACACGTCAAATTGTTCTATATTTTAGGTGCCGCAGGCACCCAACATCAAAATGGCATCCTATCAGACAACAACAACAACCATTCACACCGGACCCAGGTTGTGCTAGAAACAAGCAGATCTCAGGTGGAGTACCTGAAAGGGTGGCAACCATTGGCCACCCATTGAGGCCTATCCAGTCATGCTCCAGGGCATGCCCTCCCCTCACTCCACAGGACAGATATCGACCTCGGCTCCATCTTGCCGACTCCTGACTCAGAAATAACCACAGCGCTGACAGTGTTCCCCCATCCCTGGTTCACTCATCATCAGATGCCGACTCCTGACACTGTAGCCACGGATCCCAGATCTTCTCAAACTTATCCGGCACCCCCCTCACAGCGTATGTCAATTTATACATAGTGAGTTTCTGGTTGACTAATCTTTTCCATGCTTGTACTGAAGGTTTAGCCGGGTGTCTCCAATTTAGCAATATGCATTTTCGAGCATAAAGGAGCAGCAGCCGAAGCAATGATCTTAATGCTCTGAGTTCTGATATTGACATAGTGAGATTGAACCCCTGATCTGAATTCCCACTACTTTGCTGATCAGATCCATGACACCCTCCCAGAAATTCACCAAGATCTCACATGACCAAGTTACGTGTACCCACGTGCCGCTATCTCTCTCGCACCTAGGGCACATGTCCCTATCTAATAGACCCATTCTGTGCAGACGGACCGGGGTGATATACGCCTGGTGAATCCACTTCTGAATTAACCTATCCCTTGTCTCCACCACTGACGTGTGCAGATTATCCATTATCTCCTCCCAGTCATCTTGATCCAGGTTTTGGTCTAAGGTCTGCCACTTCATTTCCACCCTTTCCCTTGGAGAATCCAGCGTACCCGTCAGGCACTGATACAGTGTGGAGACGGGTTTTGTTAGCTCCATTCCTCTAATCTCCTTTTCCATACGTGACATCAGTATCCTCGGACCCACCCTATGAAACTGGGCGTTCAGAGCGTGTCTAATCTGCAAGTAGCGGAAGAAATCCCGGTGGGATAGAAGAAACTCCTCTTTAACCTGCGCAAAGGACATAAGTACCCCGTCTTTGTATATCTGACCTATCTAGTACACCCCTTTCCTTATCCAGAACTGCGGGTCTTGCATAGATTCAAGCTCCAGCAGCTTGGGGTTATCCCAAAGGGGGGTAAAGGGGGACCAGGCCCTGCTCTCATTCGGGTTTGCACTCAACTTACCCACCCTTTCCCAAATGT
The DNA here is from genome assembly GCA_027917425.1 of Gastrophryne carolinensis. NCBI lineage: Eukaryota > Metazoa > Chordata > Amphibia > Anura > Microhylidae > Gastrophryne > Gastrophryne carolinensis. Next base: position 251,815,332 of record CM051236.1, on the reverse strand, counting down.
TACATACCGTTCTCATACACCCAGTTGCCTCTGGGATCCCTTTCGTACCTCTATATATCAAGGTGGCCAGTCGCCCAGGGGAGCCCAGAACAGCCGTTTCTAGACTTGCCACTGGATTTTCCCTCGGTTGACTGACCCACCAATGGGCATACTGGAGTTGGGTGGCATAGAAATACATCAGCATATATGGCACCGAAAGACCCCCCCACATCTGATGGAGCCATCATAATTTGCCTGTTTAACTGCGGCGGAGACTGCCCCCATATGAAGCCAAAGATAATCACATCCAATGCCTTGAAATGAGAGGCATTAAGCAACACCGGCGAGGCCTGATATATGTACAAGAACTTTGGAAGAAAGATCATCTTGTATATATTTATCCTGCCCATGACTGATAGCGGGAGGCTTGCCCATTGAGAGACTCGCTGCTTCAGTTTCAACATCACTGGTGAGATATTAAGGGGAATAAATTCACTCGGCTGCTTGCTAATCATAATTCCTAAGTACTTAAATTGTTGAACCACTTTCAGCTGAGATCTCGGAGAGATGTCTGGATGGTCAGGCTCGTCGACTGGCATTAAACTGGACTTATCCCAGTTGATTTTCAAACCAGAAAATCTCCAAAATGTTCCTATGATATCTAATGCTGCTTCCAGGGATTCGTTACAGTCCGCTAGATACAGCAGGGTAACAGCAGGGTATCATCCACATAGAGGGAAATCTTTTCCTCAACCTCCCCTATTTTCCACCCCGTGATAGTTTGGGAGTTTCTAACCATAATCGCCAATGGTTCAATGGCCAGTGCAAAGAGTAATGGCGAGAGTGGGCAACCCTGTCTGGTCCCCCTGCTTAGTGCAAATTTGAATAGCATCCATTGGCTCGTACTCTGGCCATCGGACGACCATATAGGAGCTTGATATACTTTATGAAATTGGCAGGGAGCCCAAATCTAGCCAGCACTGCCCACAAATAGGTCCAATCAATTGAATCAAAGGCCTTCTCGTTATCAAGCGATGCAATTGCCTGGCTTCCGTAATTATCATGGACACTGACTGATCCTGTTTAACCAGCTTAAAAGCTGATTAGAACCCGGTATGTCTTGCTCTGAAACCATAGCCAAAATATTAAATAATTAGCCATTATTTTTATTCAGCACATGCCTGTAGATGTAGATGTCCACTATATAACCAATGAAATAAGTCCATATATTTTACATACATGAATAGGTCAAACTTACCCCATGCTGCCATAGGATGCCACGGGTGTGACTATCGCCTCCAAAGGGTTTTGTTTTTATAAATTTAGACCAGCAAAAATAATAAAAATATATATATATAGATTTTTTGTACATATATATAGTATTTGTAAAGCAGTCCACTAGTGGCACACTGTAATAGTCTGGATGTTTGTACAGAACTGTTTTAAACAGTGGTTCTCAAACCTTTTACTCCAAGCACCCCCAAAGATTGCAATTAATAAAGCAAAAGTGTGTTAGTTCATTACAATAGCTGCATTTTTTAACAATAAAAAAATAAAATGAAAGTAAGTTTCACAGAAACGTTACGGATGATAAATACCACTGTGGTCTTAACATGAACTCCTCACTAAGAGGGAGGTTTAAACCACGTGTCTGTGAGTGGCATTGTAGGTCTCTGGGACTTGTAATATTAAAAGAATGTAAGACAAGTATTTACATATAAAAGTTGGCAACCATTTCAAAGAGCTGTCTGCAGCCATCATGGAATATACAACAACTGTGGAGTTAGGCAGATGACTGCACTGGAGACTCAAGTGACTGAACAGCTGCCAGCTCTTGCGATGTCCGAGCTGTGAACTTTCATTGTGATGCAAGAAATGATTGCCCCACTATTGTCATCACTAGGGTTTAGTAAAGGCTTTACAATACATTATGGATTGTGTTCTTTTGCAGGGTGTGTATGTTTATTGTTTTAAATAATGGAAGCTTCCTCTACTCCCCTTTTATTTTAATTAATTTGTTTCTTTTTATTTATTTTTCCCATTGAAGGAGCAGTTATATGTATGGTGGTAATCTCTTTATTACATGGATGCACAACCTGTGGCTGGCACGGCTTTCCGTTGCAGCTTCCAACACCCCTAAGGAGTTAGGCAGCTGGGCTTGCCTGCAGTGCAAGGGGCTGGCTACTAGAGGGCAATGCATCTCTAATTCTCGAAGCAGAAAATGTCGCTAACTTCTCTGTAGAGGTCGGTGACACACGTGATACTGGTGTGTTGTTGTGCTGTGTGTTTAGCATAGACTCCTCCCAACTCACCTCGGCCTCTGTTTACCTCTGTAGAACTCTACTCACCTCATCCCACCTCAGCTTTGCCCCCTTTCTATCACTTCTATTCTCAATTCATTTCACCTCTGCCCCCCTCTGCTCACCTTGTCCTACCTCTATCCACCTCTGCTAACCTCACCCCCTCCCACCTCAACTCCTTTACCACACTCTTCTTCTCATCTCACCTCTGCCCACACATAGAAGCATATGCATTTCTGCATGTTCTGTCTTCTACATTTTTGAACAAAATTATGTTGTCAGTCTCTTTTACTCCTCTTGAAGAGGCAGTAAAAATGTTGAAAGACAATACTTTACACTCTAGAGAGGAAGAGTTGCAGGATAATGTTGTTCCTTTGCTGTCTGCCTGGTCATTTCTGTTTGTGGTTTCCTACTGTGTAGAAGAGAAAATTGCAATTGCATTGCATACCTTGGGGCTGATTCAGCTCTATGTAAAACTTTCCATCTAGTTTCTGGCTCGATTCTAATGTAGACAAAGTGAATGGCAGTTGTCTCACCTAAAAAGTAGTACATTTTTCTCACCTGGTGCTGAATCAACGCTATCTCTGATTACAGACCCATAATGTTTTGTGGAGGGGCGTCTGATATACCCTAGCTTTGAATATTAGAGGCAGCATAAAGTAACCTTGATCTATGGTTTGACTGGAGAGCACACTTTCAGAGCCCCCCACTGAGCAGTGTAATAAAGTTTTAACATGCTCACACCATGAGAAATTGAAGTTGTGATGGCTATAGAGACATTCCACTACATTTCAGCGGGAAACTTGGTTGAAAGGCCTGAAAAATCAATTAAAAAAGTTTAATCTACCATGTGCTGCAATGTAAGAGAAGGGTATTATTCCAAAGTTTTAATCAATTGGCTGTTTTGTTCAATCACAAAAAGAAAATAAGGGGGGACTATTTCTGCTGCATTAAAGTATTCCTCCGCTAAATAGGAGTGGGAGCTGTGTGCGAGGATAGGCTGCTTAAATCTCACCAAGATACAGGACCAGTCAGATTAAAACATAATAATAATGTATATTACCACTTTATGCTTTCTGAAACATGTGCAGCTAAAAAGGTAACACTTAGACAGAGTTTTCTCAATAAAGAATGTTCCTTAAAGTAAATTATTTTTAGCATGATGTAATATCTATTTTTACCCTCAGAGATCCACAAATATTGTCAGAGAATAAATATAACTGGAAAGAAATGAAATAGGGCTAACCTATGTATATGGGGGCATACACTTGGCAGGTTTACCAACTAGTGGATATCTCTAATCACAAAGTATTGAAACTAAAGTCTGAGACAGACTGTTAGGCTACCTACACACTATGCTCCTTCACCGCTATTGTGGTGGAGACGCATAGCGGCAGCGCTGCACACAATTGTTACATGCTACCCTGCACTGCACTGGCGGAGACAGCAGCTTGCCGAGGCAGGAGATCCCAGTGGTGGCACGACCGACATCTACTGTCAGGCACTGCTTCAGCCACCTTATGGGAGCCTTCTACTAGTCTTTGCTGAAGACCCCCAAAAAGCTGTCTGCAGCAAAGCCTGACTGTACGAAGGCCAGCGGCATGGATCAGGAGGTGGCGAGGAGTATAGCCCTTTCACCGCAACGCATCAGAGGTAAAGCACAATATGAGCTTGATGCTTAAAAGCCCAAGATGCTCCAATAGCTTGTGTCGAATGAGCAGTAATCCTAAAGGGAGGATCCTTCCCTTTGGAGACATAGGCTCTAACCACTGCCTGTCTAATCCATCGGCTGATGGTAAACATAGCTGGTGGAAGACCTTTCCATGGACCCTCAAGTATGAAACATAAGGAGTCTGACCTGCGGAAAGATTGTGTAACAGTGAGATAGTATTTTAGTGCTCTCACTACATCCAGCGAGTGAAGAACCCTTTCCTTATTGAACACTGGAGCATGACATAACCACCTCTTTATTCAGCTGGAACCACTTTAGGAAGAACATCCTGTTTAAAGTTGACCTTGTCCTTATTTAACACTAAATAAGGAGACTTAACCAATAAAGCTGCATCTGCCAGTGGTTCTGTCGGGTATATAAAGCAAAGCTTTATATAGAATAAGGAGGATCAAACCATATGAAAGGTATAAGCTATAGCCAGGGTGATCCTATTAAGGCAGACATAAAACACCTTATAAAAGAAATCTCTTGAGGTAATTTAGCAGCGCAATAGTAAAACTTACCAGTAACGGTTAAAGATAAATAATTATTTATTATAAATACAATTAGAATAATCAATTAAAAACAATCAGATTAAACCATATATCTTGCACTTAGCAAATTTATCCACAAGATGGCTCACATCTACATCAATAATAACCTTTTAACTTTAAGGCAACCTAATACACAATTATACTTAATTTCAATACCAAGTTTATGGATTAAAAATAAAATAATTATCCCCAGTAAACAATGCTCCGACAATTATAAAATGTAACCAAAGATATTTTGATAGTAGAGTTTAATTACTGGACTGGAATTTAGCTTGCTGGAACATGTATCCCAGCAAGAATTTTCCCAATGCCCAGCTAATTAACTATTAATTAATAAGAACCATACGTTACCAAAATTTCTATGGAAGGTCGGTTTCCAATCATGCAAGGCTTATGTGATAGGTGGGGTTGATGTGCAGTCAATCAGATGAGCAGGTATCAGATGAGCTTCTCAAGCTTGAATGATCTGTGAGATCTGATGGTCCCTGTGAGATCTGAAGATCCGTCCCCTAGGAGCTATACACATTCTATTTAAATTTCTTATCTAATTCCCTCCCCCTAACAAACATGAGGTCATTGGGGGCGTGGCTGTGTCCAATGACCCAGCTGGTCTTGGAGCTGACCACAAGAGGTCAGTATAGGCTAATAAATGAATTTTGTACTATGTTGGAGGACCTCACGCCATTTTTTTTTATTTTTATTTTTAAGGGTTTTAACCTTTAAAAATCCCCCCAAAAAATGGGGTCCCCCTCCCTGGGAGGGGGGACCCTATGTCATTTTCTTTTTAAAATTAACCCTATGTTATCTGTAACCCAGTAGGTATAAAAGGCTTCCAGCAACAGCAGGGGAGCAGAAGCCTAAGTGATTAGCGTGGGACACAGGGATGGATGGGAGGGAAGTATTAAAAAAAATTATAAAAAAAAAATATTATTTTTAACGCGTGTCTCTGTGTGTTTTTTTTACTTTTAACTCTTTGTGAACTGGTAAGGGATCTATGAGACCCCTATACCTGTTCACAAGGCTCTGGGTCTGGCAAGTCACTTGCGGCTAGTGGGTGACTTGCCATTAACCCCTAGACTCCCCATTACCTGCCTCCCCCGTGAAGGGGGACCCCACACAAATTTTTTTTTATTTAACCCTTTTTTATGTGGATAGTATTTGTATTTTTTTTGTAAATGTTATAAAGTGCTCTTTTCAGTTTGGGGGATCCCCTGGACAGGAACGGGGGGGCTACCGATACATATGTGGTATCACTGTAATCGGGAGAAATGGGGCTTTCACATGCAATATGGTTTTCTTTAATAAAATAAATGTTTTTGTTAAAATAAAGGAGACAATTTAAAAAATATATGTATTTTTTATTTTTTTTTACTTATTTACTTAAAAAAATATAAAAAAAAGTAGAAAAAATACAAACAAGACATTTCATGTTAAAGCCTAAACTCTGCCACAAAAAGAAAATATGCCATTTTCTTGGAAATCCCTGCAAAAATCACAGTTAAACATCACGCAAAATGGTGAAAAATATCCTGTCAGCAGAGGGTGACAAAATCTCAAGTAGGCTGGCAGTTAAAAGGTTACAGGTACCTATGCATGTTGGGTATGGTTCTGCTCGGGGGACCTTGTGCTTTCAGATTAAGCTTGTTTTTTCTTATTTGCATATTGATATTTTAGGAAAAGGTGTTTTTTATTCTGCTTTTTTATACATTTTTTTGTGAAACCCTGTGCAACCTAAGAATTCTTCGAGATATTACTTCCAGAAAGATGAGCCCACTACAACAAGCTGGGTACGCTTAGAAAGCTTAACATGTGTACTGTCAGGGAATATATGGTTTATTGGGGATATTCCAAATGTAAAGGGTTGTTTTGGTAGAAAAAGCACAAGGTGCGCACTTTGTCTGCAGAGCTGAAATTTCGAAGTAAAATTACCGTTATGCGCATGCTTTACTTTGGTGTGTTTGGCAACTCTTTCCTTGATAGAACCTATGCATGTTGGGTATTGTTCTGTTTGGGGGATGTTGCTTTTTCAGATTTTCAGTTTTTTTCTTGTTTGCATATAGTTTCTTTAGGAAAATGTGGTTTTGATTCTGCTTTTTTATTCATTTTTAGGGAAACCCTGTGCAACCAAAGAATACATCGAGGGATTACTTCCAGAAAACTGCACCCATGTCAACAAGCCTGGTACGCCTAGAAAGCCTGAGGTGTATACTTCTAGAGAATATATAGTTTGTCGAGGTTATTTCAAATGTAAAGGGTTGTTTTTCTTGAAAAACTGCAAGATGCGCATATTGCATAGCATAGTTGAATTTTATCTGAAAATCTCCTAAAGCATTGTTTCAGTTTGGGGGAGTCTCCTGGGCAGGAAAGGGGGTCTACCTATACATATGTGATACCGCTGTAACCGGGAGAAATTGGGGTTTCACACGCAATAAGATTTTATTGACAAACTTACATTTTTTATTACAAAAAAACACTACAAATTGTAAAAAAGTTTTTTTTTTTTTGCACAATTTTCACCCAGAAATATTGAGAATACACTTAGAAAATGACAAACAAGACATTGCATGTTAAAGCCCAGGCTCTGCTGAAAAAAACAATATATCACTTTCCTGGGAAATCCCTGGAAATCCCTTCAAACATCACAGTTGAACATGGGGAGCGCAAAATAGTGCAAAATGGTCTGGCAACAAAGGGTGACAAAATCTCAAGTTGGGCTGGCGGTTAAAGGGTTAATAAAGACCCCCCGAAGCATACACTTGAGTGCCTCCCACTGTATCGGCAATGAGGTACTGTCATTGCTATGGTCAAGGTGGAAATTAGTTACCACAGCCTTGATCTCAGCCATGCATAGAGTGTCCTTCAGAAGGTTATCATTCAGATGCCAAGTGAATTGCCTGGGGGTCGCGTCCAGTACCGGGAGGCTCAAGAAAACTGGGGCATGATCAGACCAGAGCATCTGACCAATTGAGGATTTAGGGTCTATTGCAAGGGCATGGTGGCTCAGGAAGAAATAATCCAACCTGCTATACGTATTATGAGTATGGGAGAAATGCGTATAGTCCCTCTCCCCTCTATGGAGGATCCTCCAGACATCTACCACCTGCAAGGACTGAAGGGCCTTGCGAAATCTGTTAAGCTTAGAATGGGAGATTGCAGATTTCCCCTGAGAGGAATCAATCCTTGGGTCCAAGAAGTTAAAATCCCCACCTATGATTAGCAGTCCTTCCCCGAAGTTCTCTAGCGAGCGTAACATTCCCAATCCCGCCTCCACCTGTCCCTGATTGGGTAGGTACAAATTAGCCAGGGTGTATCTCGCCCCACACAAAGTAAATTTGAGGAACAAGTACCTGCCCCCGGGATCCACTTTAACCTGTGCGTTTTCTATAGAAACATTTTTATGTATGACAATGGATACTCCTTTGGACTTACTCTCAGGGTTAGGATTGTGATACCATTTATCGTAGTGCCTATTTTTAATTTCGAAAGAAACAAAGGAGGGGTGGCAGCCGCTTAGACTATTTTATAACAAACTGGTTTGAGTGCTGTGGCTCCTTTAAGACTTTTATTTTTCATTTCGGGGATTTTCACTTGACAGAAATGTGTCTCTTGTAGAAGGGCTATGTCCACTCTCTCTTTATGGAACCCATATAAGATTTTTGCCCTTTTCTCAGGGATATTCAACCCCTTAGCGTTGAACGTACAGAGTATAACTATAACACTCATCTGTGTAGTTAGGTTACAGGGAGAGGACGCCTACCCGGCCAGATAGTGTCACAGAGTCTTGTTCGCGTTGTGCTATCCCGACCCCGGGAAGCAAGACCAGGGGCCCGTTCAAAGAGAAAGGCGAGCTGACGACCAGAGAAGGAGAGAGATGCAAAAAGCAAAAGAGAGATGGAAATAAGGGACAGAAAAAGAGATATAAAACTAACTAGACTAACAGAACTAATTAGCCCTCCTTAAAGAGGGGGCAATGGAGAACTAAGAGGGCCGTGGCCCTCAAAACCACGCAAATCCCTCTGGCACACAGCCAATGGGATGGCGTGGAGACCTAATTGGAGAAGTGACCTCGCCACTCGGGAGCATGCTCCCGCTGACTCCTTCAGCATCACGAGCCCAGGAACCCAACCTACCCTTCTTCTACATATCGATTTATCACTGCCCCACACATCTTAAGTCCCCTTTTCACAACTCACAACAAAGATGCTAAAAGGTTGAGCCTCAGGGAACAACCTATGGACCACCAGGAACCGTGTGACCGGATATCTAAGGCCCGCCCCCCTCCGCACGGGCGGGAAAAAAGAATCGCCACGCTAGGGGAGAGAGCGAGCCCCGCAACCAAGCCACATCAGGTTACAGCTAGCCCAGACCATACAAGACCCCCGGCCGCTAGTTAACAAGGGGGAAACACGAGATCGGGGGGGGAAACACAGCCCCGCACCCCCCGACGAGTAGAGACCAGGGGAGAAGCGGGGGGGGCGTCCAACCAAATCGATCATGGCCAAGGCACGCACCCCCCCAATCAAGAAATTGCGTTAACTCACCCACTTGCATAGGCAATAACATAGGTAAAACAGTGATAACACAAAAATATATACCGGATGTCCACGGATCTATACAGGGATATCAAGGCATCCCTACTGCTCTGGGTTCCTTCTGGGTCTCCCGCCTCCTCGCTCGTGGACCCATCTGGGGGGCCCTTTGCGAGAGTGGGGGGGAAGACCCAAGGTCCAGCCAATCTGGGACCGTGAAGGGATCCAGGCCTAAGAAAGCAAACATGTTTGGTAAGTCCGCCTTACTGCGCAGAGCAAAAGCAGCGTTGTCCTTACGAATTATAAGATGGAACGGGTGCCCCCACTAATAGGAGGCCCCCATTTCCCGGAGCCTGTCGAACAAAGGTCGGAGCATTCTTCTCATCAGCAGGGTGCGACGAGATACATCATATATTATCGAGATCTGCAAGCCCCTCCATTCAATTCTACCTCGCTCCCAAGCCTGCCGCAGGATGTCCTCCTTAACGGTAAAAAAAATGCACCCTGCACAGGACATCTCTGGGGGCCTAGGGGTCCCCAGCCAGACGGCTCACCACTCTGTGGATCCGATCGATTAGTAGCTCAGCGTCCAGAGGCCTCTCTAGCAGGGAGTTGAATAATTCCGTTACTGAAGAGCGCAGATTATCTGTTTTAACCAATTCAGGGACGCCACAGATCTTCAGGTTATTATGCCTTTTCTGTTTTCTTGATCGTCCACTTGAAGCCTGAGGTCGGTCATCTGCTGCTGGTACAGTTCTTGCATTCTCTCCAGGTTTGTTAACCGCGTCTTGTGGTCTGCTCGGGAATCTTCAAGAATGGCAACTTTAGTCTCCAGGACTGAGGATTTCTGTTGGATATCTTCAATCTCCCTTCGCAGGGCCCTCTCGATTCTGATCACCACCGCCTCCAGGTCAGCCTTAAGCTCAGCTTTTGTCGGTAGGTATTGCAATATTGCTTGAAGACTTGGGTCTAGAGCTGGGGTCGGGGGGGTTGGCCGCTTGGGGGGTATCCCGCAGGGGACTCCGGGGGAGAACCGGTAAGACCGGCTGCAATGTACCGGTGGGTATCAGGGTGTGCAGATCCCAAAGCACCTACATGTCCTCGTCTGGGGGAAACGTCTGGAGACCCAATACTGGACCCAGAGGACCATTCTAAATGGATCGCCTTAAAAGGGCTTTGGGCCAGACTTAAGGGAAGATTCACTTGGTCGGCACCAGTGTGGGCATCCACTGGAGCAGGATGCATCTCCATTTGCACCACCCTGCTTGATCTCGTCGGCACTCCACACTCATGAATGGGTGAGGGGGGACCCCCTCCCACACTTGAGGGACCAGGCTTGCTGCTCTGCGCCTCCTGGGAATCAGCCCAGCTTCTGCCCTCTATCTCAGGGCTAGGACCCACCGGGTGTTCTTCTGCCTGTGCTTCCCCTGGTGCCAGTCCGCCTCTCCCTCGGTTCTCTCCCCCCCATTCCTCCTGACTTGTGAGCATGGCGCAGTTCCTCCTGTGGCCGGGCTGTGCAGCTGCTTCCAACCCTGCCTTGCTGTTCTCCCGGAATTCACCTCCCCAGCAGCTCACCTCCGGGTTGGCGCCATCATCGCTGGGTGCGTCGGCTTCCCTCTCGCAGCCATTGTCTCGCATAGATCGCGGCCTCCTCATCTTCACTCTCGCCGCACACTGGGCTCCTGGCAGGTCGCTGAGCCCCCGCCGCTTTCTCCACCTCGCTCCCAGCACAGACTCCGCCGTCGACATGGGTGGGTGCGTCTCTGTCCCTCCCGCAGTTGTCTTTTGGGGCTTGCAGCATGTCCTCCTGCCTCTTCGCTCGACGGACGCCATCTTGAATGGCAGGACTTCGGATCCCAGCTGGGATATGGGATGAAAAAAGTCCCCAATGGCGGCCTTGGGGGGGCCTTTGATACTGCCCCCGGTCTTCCTTTTCTTGTTGCCCCTCATCTGGGCAATTTGGGTGAGGGTCAGGGTGCTTTAATCAACTGGAAATGCCAAAGTCAGATGGGAGCTCCTCCACTAGCTACTTTACTCCCTCATGCCGAAGCCACGGCCCCTAGGTTGATTTTTAATGTGGGCAATCTGTATTTACTAGGTGGGAGGAAAATATAAGATATGCTCTTATTCAGGTTGAGGGTCAAGTTTTTAAAATCCTCTGGCTCATGTGCTAATATTCTCCAGAATATATAAAAGGCATGTTAGTTGTAATTAAAGGAGAACGTCAATGAAATGATGACCCCCCCCCCCACCCTGGAACCCTACCCTGGCGCTGAGGCAGGATGTGGGGGGTTACAAATAAGAAAACCCCTACCTGATCCCTTAGGCCTGCACTGCTCTCCTGCTTCTGTGCAGACGGCCACAGGACACAAAACCACATCCCCCGTGTCCGAGGGTGCTCCCGCTGCCCATTCACTTGAATGGGTGGGCAGGAGTGCAGATGGAGCTAGGGAATGTGGCTCTGTTCTTTTGCAGCGAGATGGTGGTGGCCAGGATTCGGAACGCCACTGGCCCGAGGGGCAGGTACGGGGGGGGGGTCATAATTTACTGGAGTTCCGCTTTAATGGTTGAAAGTCACACACAAAGCTTTATATAGCCTCACTCTAAGCAACCCGCTGTTACAGTGTCACCTATTTTTTTTCTTTTTTATCACTGGTGGCAAATCTGTCAGTGGATGAATGGACGCCTGACACAGAATTCTATTTTTTATTTTCCCAAACTAAGGGAATTACTCACCTGTAGCATTGGTATTATACGTATACAGCATGTCCTGTTCCAGAATATTCCTTACACATGGCAAACATCCACAAGATGGCACTGGATTGCAGAAAACAGCTTGTGGCTCCTCCCGGTCCTATATAAGTCAGGGACCTCCCACAAATTCCCCAGTATAGACAAGCAGTTAACAAGAAGCCGGGAAAACAATAATAACAAGAATTCGAAAATGAACATATGAACAATCACCATACAGAGGTAACTAAGAATAATGATAAGGTTGGGGTGGAACAGGACGTGCTGTATACGTATAATACCAATTCTACAGGTGAGTAATCACAGAATTGTATTATTCTAAGTATACAGCACGTCCTGTTCCAGAATATTCCTTACACATGGGACATCCAATAGCAGTGTCCGTAAGGTAGGGTGGGATCCCCAAAAAGTTACAGCGGGCAATTTAAACCACTGCCGCCTGCATAACTTTGCAACCAAAAACAGCATCAGCTGAGGCAACAGAAGACCAAGTAGCAGCCTTGCAAATTGTTCAACAGAAGCTTGGTGCTGAAAAGCCCAAGAGGCACCAATAGCACGAGTAGAATGAGCAGTAAGGCGGAAGAGAGGCTCCTTCCCCTTAACAGAATAGGCCTGTACCACAGCCAGACGGATCCACTTGCTGATAGTGGACTTAGCTGGAGCCAGACCCTTCTTAGGTCCAGATGGGAGCACAAAAAGAGCATCAGTCTTCCTGAAGGATTCAGTAGCCACCAAATAGAACTTCAGAGTCCTGACCACATCCAGAGAGTGTAAAACCCGCTACTTAGGGTTACTAGGATTAGGGCACAGAGAAGGCAAAACAATGTCCTGATTGAGATGAAAAGCAGACACAACCTTAGGCAGAAAATCTGGCTTAAAACGAAACACCACCTTGTCCTGATGTCTCTCAAAGTAAGGGGGTTTGATGGAAAGCACCGCCAACTCAGAAACACGCCTAACAGAGGTGATGGCCACCAAAAAGACTACCTTAAGCGTCACAATGGACAAAGGGGCCTCACGCAAGGGCTCAAAGGGAGACCCCTGCAAGGCAGATAAGACCAAGTTCAAATCCCAGACTGGTACCATAGGCTTACGTGGGGGACGCACATGAGTAACCCTCTGGAAGAACATCTTAACCAAACGATGGTGAGCAAAAGATCTTTGGAAGAAAATGGCCAAGGCAGAAACATGACCTTTAAGGGTACTAAGTTGAAGACCCAAATCCAAACCATGTTGTAGAAACTCCAGAATCCTAGGGACAGAAAACACCCGACAGTGAAACGACTTAGACTCACACCAGTCAAGATAAGCATGCCATACCCTATAGTAGATGGAGGACGAAGACTTCTTCCTAGCCCTAATCATGGTATTAACAACAGAGGCAGGCAGCCCCTTTTCCATCAAGATGGAGGTTTCAGCAGCCAGGCCACTAAAGCCAGCGTTTGTAAATTGGGATGGCGTAGCTGCCCCTGAGTGAGCAGGTCTGGAACCTTGGGAAGGGCATACTGATCTACTGCCAACTGCACAATGTCTGCGAACCACACTCTTCTTGGCCAACAGGGGGCCACCAGGATTGCTGGCACCCCTTCCTGAGCTATCTTTCGCAGAACCCTGCCCAACAGGGGAAACGGGGGAAAGACATACAGTAGCTAAAAGCCCTGCCAGGGCATTGTCAGAGCATCCATGGCTAAGGCCAGAGGGTCCTGGGACAGAGAGACAAAGGCTGGAAGCTTGTGATTGTGGCGGGACGCAAACAGACCACATCCGGCTGACCCCAACGGTGGCACAGGGAGCGAAACACCCTGCTGCTGAGGGACCATTCCCCCAGGCGAGAAGTCCCCCTGCTGAGCGAGTCTGTCTCCAGATTCTCCACTCCCGGGATGTACACTGCCGAGATGCAGGGAACAATGTCCTCCGCCCAGGACAGTATCAGAGACACTTCCTTGTGGGCCCTCTTGGTCCGGGTCCCTCCCTGATGATTGATGTAGGCAACCACCGTCTGGTTGTCCGAGCGGACCTGAACAGCCCGACCCTGAAGGTGTGGAGTCAGCTGGACGAGAACCAACCGTATCACCCTCAGTTCCAGAATGTTGATATGGGTGTGGGCCTCCTGAGAGCCCCACTGACCCTGGAATTTCAGGGACTTCCAGAAACACCCCCATCCTGTCAGACTGGAATCTGTGGTGACTGTCTTCCAGCACGGAGCCAGAAAGGATCTGCCCACCAACAGGTTCCTTGAGTCCAGCCACCACGAGAGAGACCGCTTGACCAGAGGGGACAGAACAAACACCTGATCCAGGGACACTGGGTCCCAATCCCAAACTGACAATAGGTGAAGTTGAAGAGGCCTCATGTGAAACTGAGCGTATGGAACAGCCTCGAAGCAAGACACCATCAGGCCCACTAGCTGCATCCCCTGCCGGATGGAAGGATGAGGGCAAGACAGAAGTAGCTTGGCTTGAGCTTGCAGACTGTCCACCTTCTGCTGAGGGAGAAGGATCTTGACCTGAGATGTATCCAGAGTCATGCCCAGAAAGGACTTGACCATTGACGGTGACAGGGAAGACTTGGGATGGTTGATCACCCAGCTGAAGGACTCCAGTGTGGACACCACCATCTGGGTATCCAGCTCGGCCTGCTGGAAGGGCCGAGACGTGATGAGAATGTCGTCCAAGTAAGGAAGGATGCGAATGCCCTGAGATCTCAGCAGAGCCATAATGCCCACCAGCACCTTGGTGAATACCCTGGGAGCCGAGGTGAGACCGAAGGGCAAGGCCACAAATTGGTAGTGCTGATCCTCCAGAGCGAACTTGAGGAATCTCTGATGACCTGGAAAGATTGGTATATGAAGGTGTGTCCTTGATGTCTACAGAGGTCATGAAGTCCTCCGGGCGTAGTGAATTTACAGCTGAGCGCAGAGTCTCCATGCGAAAGCATTTGAATCTGACAAATTTGTTGAGGCGCTTTAAATCCAGGATAGGTCTGATGGACCCGTCTTTCTTGGGAACAGTGAAAAGAATGGAATAGTACCCTCTGCCCCTTTCCTGTAAAGGCACTTGACACATGACCCCCTAACTCCAGAAGGTTTTGGACAGCAAGGCGCAGACCCTGGGCTAAAAGGGGGGTTTGAGCCATCTGGGATTTGATCAATCTTGGGGGCGTCCAGGCTGCAAACTATCTTGTAACCGGAGAACACTACCTCCCAAATCCACCGGTCTGAGACGTGAAGTCTCCAGACGTGAGCAAAAAGCCGAAGCCATACCCCCACCTGAATGGGTGAGGGCGCCCCTTCATGCCTGAGGGGGCTTGGGTGAGGGCGCCCCTTCATGCCTGAGGGGGCTTGGGTGAGGTTTTTGGCTTGAGACCCCAGGGCGGCCATGTCCTCTGCCCCTACCCCAATGGTCTCCACGGGCCCAGTAAAAGGGACTCCACAGTTAGTTCTGGAACCACGAAAGGATGGGAGAAAGGTACCTGTCCCCCGAAAAGTCCGAGATGGCCTCCTGCGTTGAGGTAACCTACCACCCTTAGCAAACAAATCCAAGCGTTCCTCAAAGAGACGCAGGCCCTTGAAGGGGAAACCAGTGAGAGCCTTCTTAGCAGCCCACTGACGTAGCCAGACAGAGCGGCGTATAGCCACCAACAGGGCAGAGGTCCTACCACACATTCTAATGGCATCATCCATGGCAGAGAGGGTATATGCAATAAATTCCTCACAAAGCAGGAGAGATCTATACGCCTCTCTACCCGCATTCTCAGATGCCCCATCCAAAATACACTTAAGCACCCCTTTAATGGCAATAGCCGTAATAGCAGAGGCACAAATCGGGCGCAGTGCCGTCCCCACACAGGCAAAGGCATGACAGGCCAGTTGGTCCAAACGCCGGTCCTCGGCATCTCGCAGGGTAGTAGTGTCAGGAGAATGCATGACAGATGTATTGGATAACCCTAGAACGGGCGCATCCACCTCAGGAGGACATGACCAACGCTTAACAACATCAGCAGGAAAGGGATACCTCTTGTCCAAACTCTTAGGCACCCCGGGCAGCTTGCTAGGCCGTTCCCATTCTTTGAGCACTGGATTATTAAAGTGAGACTGCTCAGGAAACTCCCAGCGTGGCTTAACCATATGAAAAAGCTTACCCTGCTGCTGCGGAGCCACTGCCGGGGGAGAAATACAAAGCACTTCAAATATGTGACTCAGCAATCTGTCAGTGTCATCAGGGGACCACAGGTCTTCCGCAATGGAAGTCCCAGTACCACCGTATATCTTAGGTTCAAGGGGGTAGGGACCTGAGAAGGAAGAGGGAAACCGCGGGTGATAAATGCCGCTTCTTAGCAGAAGCCTTACACGGGGCAGACCCAGCAAGATGTTTCTCAATGCTGGCCACCCGTGCAGCTAAATCAGGTTGAGACTCCCCACTAGTATGCCCTGCAGTGGGGGTCAGATGTAAGTGTGGGGGGGTAGGTGAGGCCAGAGGGGGCACACCACCAGGCCCAGTAACAGACAGCCCAGACTGCAGCGCAAGTACCTGCTGGGCACAGGGTACACACACTCTGACATCATCACTAATAGGGGATAACCCACACACAACACATAGCCGGGCTTGTCCCGAAGGAACCCCAGGCCCATTATCCCCAGAAGCCTCCATATGGTGATTTGAATGGCACAACAGGCCAGTAAGGGTTAATGCTAAAGAGCTACCCGGGATGCCCCAAGAACCGCTAGGGAAGAGGGAGTTAGTGAGGGAAAATGGCCGGGAGAAACCACAGTGCTGAAGTATTCACCTGCCTGGAAGACATAATCAACATTCCCATGAGAATAAGGCAGTTAGAAAAAACTTTTAGAAAAAAATCACCCCATCGGGGTTACTCACGGACCGCAGAGATCCAAGCAGCACACTGCAAGGAGACAAAATGGCGCCCGCAGACCTCGAGGGGCAGGCCGTGGAGTTATGAGGTAAATGCAACATTCAAAGGGTCCGCACCCCCCCGAAGAGAGCGAAACGCGCCCACGTGATCCGGCCGGCCAATAGCGGCCCAGCAGCTCTGAGGTGAATGGGGCTGCCAGGCGCGGAGGGCAGTACAAAGCGCGGCGGCGTCGTATTATAAAGTTACAAGCACTAAAACATGTCAGAGTGAAATACAGTGCTGAATCACTAGACGACCCCCCCCCCCCCCGGAGATCCCCCAAGGGGAGAGTGAAGGAGGATAACAGCAGAATTCCCAGGGACAATGGCGCCCAGAGGACTAATTTGAGAAGTGAGGGTGGAGGGGGAATGAATAGGGTTTAACTGCACAGAATAACCTGTCAAAACCCATGAGGTAGTGGGGGCATCCCAAAAAGGCTTACCATTAGCCTACCCCGCCTACCCTGTTAGAGCAGGGACTGCGGTAGGAGCCTAGCTCCTCAGCACCATTGATGTTTGCTAACCTACCTTCACCCGATCCTTAATAGCCGAGGCTGGGAGGCAGTAAATGAGACGGAACGGGTGGAAATAGTCCTGCAGGGCCGCAGGCATATAAGCCCCGCTCACCTGCGCCACAGAGAGCTTATCTTCTGTCTTCGCAGCCCAGACTGCAGAAAGAACTGGGGAATTTGTGGGAGGTCCCTGACTTATATAGGGCCGGGAGAGGCCACAAGCTGTTTTCTGCAGTCCATCGCCATCTTGTGGATGTATTACCCATGTGTAAGGAATATTCTGGAACAGGACGTGCTGTATACTTAGAATAAAGTAGGGATGAGGCTAAATGGGAGTAAATTGGGATGTAAATGAACTATGTTCTATGTTCTATTTTCTATCCATAATTCGTTCATTTTTTTTCCAATGATCATGTATCCACTTCAAGGATGCAATCCCGAATTTGAGTGTGGATGTACCCATTTAGGTGCTTGAGATCCAGGGTTTCCAAACCTGTAAGAAGCCCAGAAAACACACACTTGCGCCAGGATTTATTTAACCTAAATCACAATTGCCCTCCAGGTTGGTATGGAAAAACTTCTAGTCCTATCTGGCATGTTTATAAAAAGGGGGGAATGATTCAGAGCTTATGAAAGGGAACTTCTTCCAAGGCAAGAAAGTACCTTTTTCTCCTGAAATCACTTATACTGCAGCCTCTGCTCTTCCCAAAATGTGTATTCACCAGTTTTCACTTGACTGAACTGGATTCACTGGAGCAAGAGCAGTAAACAAGCCAGCAGCAGGAAGCACAAAGACAGGTAAACCATTGCTCAGAAACCTGCAAAGCACAAGCTCCTAAGGGGCCACTATAGTGGCCAGCCAGCAAGAGCAGTCTGGGTGGTATCCATTAGAAGTGAAGAAGAGGGAGAGTGTACAAGAAGCAGAGAAGGGTGAGCATATGCCAGGGGGAACACTTGGCATTTACACCAGTGGCCTCTTTAAACCATGTCACCAAGACGTTGGTAGCACATTTCTCTTATGAAGAGATGACCTTGCGAGACACTGTTAAAACTGAACTTGTTCTGCAGGGGTTGTCTCCGACAGGGCTTAAACAAAAACTCATAAATACCTCTTTGCAACCACATCTGCTTTGCAAATGTCCAGCAATCGAATGCTAATTTCTGAGATCAAACCCTGCAGCCTCCTAAAGCAGCAGCATGTCAGGGCAGTGCCAGGGTCAACCTCTATGTTACAGTAAATGCAGTGTAGCATTCTTCAGTCACTGTGACAGAGGCAAGTCTTGTACTCCAGTGTGCTTGCAACCAAAGAATTCCAGTGCACATTCATGCCATGGGACCCAATCTTAGAAATGGGTATTATACTGCCTGACCTCAGCAAAGCAGCTGCGAGGGAGACAAGGAATTACTTTTTACTTCTGCCTGGACCACAGTCTTAAAGTGTAATGCAGTCACCACTGGACTGCTACCTGCCCCCTTTCAGCTGAAGATGTTAGCACCCCATTGCTGCTGCATTGATTGACTTCTAGATTCCTCGATGAGCAGTCTACCACCCATGGGGCAGGAACAGGTGGTCTGCACCAGAAAGGCAGGACTCATTATTTCTAATGCCCAAATCAGTCTTCGCTCCAGGTGGGAGGCAGCGAAGTCCAGAGTTGACTAGACTTCCACTTTAACACATGCATATTTGATTTTTGAGGATTTCAAAACAACCACACCAGCTGCAGAATTCAAATCATTTTCTGTGGGGTTGTCACTGTAACTAGAAATATGGGCATAAAATAACATTCAGTTTTCACACTTCTGATATTGTGTTGTAAGCCATGGAGCAAGTGGATGAAAGAAAGCACACATCACACATATAACTGGTTTTTCAAACCAAGTAAAATAATTTGTTTTTATCTGTTCATTCACAAATCCTACACAATGAGACTAAGTCCAAGGGTATAATTATTAATAAAAAAAAAACACAATTTCAAAATACAGGTATGAGAAAGGCACTGATACTAAGAGAATGAGCAAAATAATGAAAACAAGACTCATTTTTTTTATTTATTATAAAATGAATACTTTTTTTCTTCTTTGGATGACTTGTGCCTTGTGCAAATTAACACCAATGCAAAATTTTTATAGGCAAAAAATGTAAAATGGAGTGTGAAAAATATCTAAAAGCGATATGAACAACTCGTTGACAAGGAGTTGTATCTGGTTTCTTTTAGGACCTCAGTTTCAGTTTTTATCCATCACATTAAGTATTGGGTTATCAGAATTTGCTTCAAATCGTTGTCACTTTTAAAGGCTTTGGCCTCCATAAACAAGCATTTTAGTTATAAATGGAGTAAAAAACACCTTTTGTTTTCTTACAGTATATCAATCGGGGACATTTGTGGCAGATGGATCCAGCCTGGAATCTTGCCACCAAAGTATAAATGATGCTGTTATTCTACGCTCAGACAACCCCCACTCCACTTACCCCCCCCCCCCCAAGTGTCCCCATGGAGAAAACACTAGTAGAGTAGGTCATGTAACTGGCAGCCCTTGATTCCCCAACTAAGTGTTTCTCAAATGTCCTCAAGGCCCAACTACAGGTCATATGTTGGGGATCCCCATGCAGATGCATAGGTGTAATAAGGAGTGCTTCAGCAGTGCCATATACTTTTTATGGGAGGTCCAAAAAAAGCATGTCTCCTGTTGGGAGCCTTATGGTACTTTTTGCCCATTCTGCCCTAGCAAATGTCAAAATCTGCAGGCATGGGCTACAACACTAGTGACAACTACACACTGATGCCTGGTACAAAGTGGATTATAGGGACAGCATCAATATGTATCACAGTGACCAGAAATGTCTTTAACCCTGGTGGACCTAGAAATTCATTCTGGTTGTTGAAAAAAGCTAAAAAGTCTAGTTCTCTTTAAAGAAATGTGATAACTGGTTAGAGGAAGTGTGGTGGGAGGATTTCATGAAGCCTAGACTTTAATATGAAACAAAATTCAGGAATCACAAAACTGCAAGATAAGAGCCAGGCCACCAAGCTACCCTTTGTAGTATTTAGGTTGAGAGATTTGAAATATTAGAAGTCGTTCCCCATTTAAATTAAGGGAAATGTGTACAAATCTGAAATATCAGTTCTGAATGGACTTAATTCTTTATGTGAGCCCATTCATTTAACACAGCTTTTAGAGATGCTATGTGTTACTTGTGATCATTAAAAGGGATATTCCAAGTAAAGGGTTAGCCTGCTTTCTGCTCTCCGTGTGCTGGCTGTCAAGGACTTCATTGTTCATCCCGCAATCATTTTAAGTGTCTGCTTTATGTTTCTCAATAACTTCCATTGAACTCCCTCCCTTCTTCAGGGGCCTTCTCATCAGCAGAAGTCCTTCAGAAGTCAATTTATTTTGAGGGATACTAAAAAAGGAGTCAGCAGAAGGGAGCAAGTTCTAAAGGGTTTATCAGGGAATGCAAAGTACTGGTGATTGAAAGAGGCATCCCCTGACAACCAGCATGGGGCAAGCAGAAAGCAGTCTAATTCAATCCTTTGCCTAGAATGTTCCTTTAAGGCCGCAAGCTAATAAATGCACAGCACCAATATCCCACTAAGTTGGTTCTTCCTAAAAAGGAGGAACTTACTACTAAATAACTGTTAGAACCACCCTCCAAAATTTCCTTGGCATTCTTTTGGCATTCGTTTATAGCAGAAATATATCAGGCTAATAAGTACAAAGCAATAGAGAAACAAAATAAGGTCAACTGAAAAGTCCGTCATTGTCTTTAGTGTTCAATGTACTCTAAACT
The DNA here is from genome assembly GCA_027917425.1 of Gastrophryne carolinensis. Classification (NCBI taxonomy): domain Eukaryota; kingdom Metazoa; phylum Chordata; class Amphibia; order Anura; family Microhylidae; genus Gastrophryne; species Gastrophryne carolinensis. Next base: position 251,794,299 of record CM051236.1, on the reverse strand, counting down.
GTTTGTTTCTAATTAGTATAGGATCTTAAACGGATCAAACAAGTAGAAAATTGTAGACGGTTTAGAATGGTAAACATTTTTACTTGACTTTTGAATTACAATAAATACTCAAAACACAAGAAGCTCCTATATGAGATTCATGCGGCCAATTTTAAACACTGTGCGGCGGCCACAAAGTTGTAAACTGTAACAATCAATTATGTTTTCATTGCAATCAAAATCGATGAGAAGCTGTTACTTGAGTTTTAGTTAGAGCATATTTTGTCAACTGCATTGGTTTTTTATATAACCAGTTTTTCCTATTGACACCCCGGGTTTCCCAGTATGGGAAAGATCCAGAAATGACTGATCTATAAACATTTGAGATGTGGCAATTTTTACAAGGATGCTTGATACCTTATGTGCCATGGCAGCTGATTTCCCTGGTTCTGTTATGTCACAACTGTAGATTTAAGTCTTGGTTTTCCTCCCAAAATTGCTGCTAGATCTGTGACATTTTAGTCATGGCTGTAAAAACAGTGGAGATGTGGATGAAGACTAGGGGCAAGAACAGGTAAGCTGCGAGACCATGGAGCATGAGCTATCAGCTGCACAGGGGTAAGTTGGTATATTTTTTTCTAATTTGCCTACAGAAGTCCTTTAGGATGTTGTCCATAACACTAACAAGAAAATACCAGCTATGTCCACTAGTATTTGACATTTTTTAACAGGCCATTCATCTATCACTTCCTGTCTGTAAAAAACTGAATACAAAGAGTTAATACAGTGTCACAGATGGTGGTTCAGAACCTTCTGAAACCACTGCTATGCAATTTATCCAGATATCAGTCTGCCATTATTATTATTATTGTTTATTTATATAGCGCCATCACCGCAATTACTGTTAAGATAAACTAAAATACCATAGACCTCTACAAAAAGGATAATGGATAGTCTAGAGCAGTGGTGGCAAACCGTTTAGGGACAGAGTGCCCAAACTGCAACCAAAAACTTTAAGTGCCAGGGGAAAATGAAAAAAAAAAAAAACAAAATACGTGCACTCGAAAGATGACAGTTGCCCACAAAGAGGGCTCTGAGTGCCACCTCTGGCATGGGTGTCATAGGTTTGCCATCACTGGTCTAGAACTTCTCATTTGACTGACTTATGACACAGTTAACAAACTAGTATAGGCGTTAAAAGAAAAGCAACCTTTTGCTGTCAGGTCTGCAGCTGTGGAACCTGCAACACCGAATGGCTGACTTACAGACTATTGGCCAAATCTATACAATCCCAACACCTATGCTTCACTATTATGCAGGTAGAATTTATCACCTTCAAAAGTATAGTCGCTGCTTAGGCCGAAACGACTAGACAACTTTTTGGACAACTGCTGGGCAATCTAGGAAAAGTAATCAAGGTCTTTCTGGCTAAATCTGAAGTCTTCTCTAGATTGCCCAGGTTACCATTTGTATAGCTAGCATAACAAAGAAAGGTTACAGTTCCTTTAAGTAAAATGATCCACAAAAACCTCATTCATCCCCTGAAGTAGCTCAGATTGTAAAACGAGTACTGGAAGTTGTAGCTAAAACTAAAAAAGTGTTCCCCAAATTTTCCATTTCTTGATTTATTTTTGAATTTCCTTTTCCTAAGGCCCTCTCTCTTCTAGACTGCTATGGTCACAGCACTGTCCACTTCCCTGATTTGGCAGGACTCTGAGCTGTTAGACAGGAGCTCCAGCCCAGAATCAGATAACACCAGAAGGCAATGGAGCAAAAGCAGTGTTGTGGCTTATTTACAGAGGCTGCGCCTACAGAAACTGCCCATAGATGAAGTTTAGAAAGCCTTTCAGCAATTTATCCAGGATGTGTAAAATGGATAAGGGAATAATTTACATAGTAAGAAATACAAGATTATCTCAGGCATGTGCATCTAATTTCTAGTTTTGAATTAGAACAGGCCTATGGTTATTTCACCCTCTATTAGAGGAGTCAGTAGCTCATTTAACTGGTAACAAAACATCTAGCTAGGCAATAGTGACAGCCTAGAAATGTACAGTAGAAGACCAGAGATTGTTCAGTTATACATGGCTAGCCAGTATAAGTAGCACCTGAAATAGGCAAATCTGTCGTAAAGGCCTCCATCATAGTTTAATCAACCAGAGGCTTTACATATTATATCAACTCTGTTCTACATGCCCGTACATAACATAGCATCCTTGCCTGTAATTTAACTTAAATATGCTTAGAAGGTTACCATTAGTCCTTCACAAATGACCACTTAGGAGCACCAATTATGAAAAGTCTCATTTAAACATCAACTATGCTGGTGTAAGGGGAAACAGGGCATGGATATTAAAAAATCAAACATAAAAAAGGAATCACCTTTATGAAAAGCACACACTTACATTCTGTACTGACACATGGCCCGAGTGCAATGTTTACAAAAATATTTTATTTCTATTATTTTCATCTTTTAAGGCTCAGAATGTTGCTGCCCAATTCAAGTAATCCTTGGTTGTATGGTCCTTCAAGGCAGCAACAAGAATATACTACTTGCTGGTACACATTTTCTTGGGTTATTATTCCAAAAAATTTATATACAACTTTTCAAGGAGCAAGTCTTTGGCAAAGCACGAAACTATGCAACGCTAAAATGCAAGGGCTTCATGCATATTACAGAATATTTTACAGCCAGATGCATGTTCTTGCAAAACAAACTCTCTGTCCTTGAGGTTCGTTGGACAATGGTTTGAAACAATTAAGCCAAAATTTTTTTTTTATATGTATTTGTACATTGCTTTATAAATACTGCTCACTTTAGTTCTATCAAATTAATAATTAAAAGTTGAGGCAATGCCAAAAAGTATGCATATTTAAAGATTTAAATTTGACACATAGAGAAGTTCTGGTTATTCTAGAATATAACATGTTGGGTGTAAACAGTCAGCCATAACAAACCAAAGTCTTTGATGGCTGGAGCATTCAATGGGAGAAGACCATCAATACTGGTACCTTGCAATGCAAGCCTTTTAAATATATTGGTTGATTAAGAAACCATGATTAAGGAACTGCATTCAGTGTGTTAGGACTATTATTATGCAGAGAGGGTGTGTACAAAAAAGGGACATGGGTGGGGATTAGGCATCAATGTCTGCAGTAAGAATAAATCCCATGTAGTATTATAAGGCATACATTGCAGAGTGCTTAATAAGATACGTGTCTGGTGGAACCTAGAATAAGCTTATAGCAAGTCTGTCAGGAGAAAGGTTCAGCATGGCAGAGTCCTCTGTGCATGTGTAAGCAGGTAGGTCCTTGTCAGGATCAATAGGCTGGTCTTAAAAATGTACGGGGCGTGGGTGTGGAACTTTGAAAAAAAAAAAAGGAGAAATATAAATGGAATAAATTAGGAGGTTTATATATATTATATTTCTTCAGATAGTCAGATCTAGACAGATGTACTTTAACTGTTCATTTTGCAATAATGATGGTACAGTGGCATCTACTTTGAAATCCACCTTTTAATTTGTACATACGCTACTAAATTATGTATTACAAAGAACCGTCGTACAGAAAACTGTAATAAGTAACATTTAAAAAGGAACAACCTTTCCGTCAAGTCTATAAGAATCTTGGGGCGGTGGTTTACATATTTATGGGGCATCCCGACTTGTAGCTGACCGCCCTACGTATGTGTTGTGGGAATGATTAAAAGGTACGTTTATGGGGGATACAACAGGCAATAAGAACAAAACCCACAAAAGTTAAAGTTTTGGGTTTTGCTTTATTTTAAAAATACAGGTAATGAGTCTGGCAAACCGTAATCAAAAGAAATGGTATGTTTTCAAGTAACTAAAGCATGATCTAAAAAATGTGGGGTTGTATTGTTTTTCAATGTTACCAGCCTACTGTACAGCAGTTATTTCCGTTTTAACAGTAAATATCAAATTAGCATAAACGATGATTCCACACACAAATCACCCAATCAAATGTAAATTAGAATAAATTGGGTTTTTAAAAATTGCAGTTTACTAGTATTAGTGGGTACATAGGAGTCCTAGGCTGTACAATTAAAATGAACTGAACTGACCTTCTGTAAAACATTCAGCGAGGAAGTTTAGGACATCCATACTCCAGTATGAAGAAAATGATGGTTTCTCTACCTGGTAATGGGTCTAGACCTTGTAATGGGTCTTGGATTTATACTAATAGTCAGCCAATTGGAAGACAGATACTCAAATAAAGAGCATGATGTATAGTAGGGCCTCCATTCTCTTGGATTCATACTAGCCAATTGCTATCAAAGGAAAACAAGTCAAACTAAAAAAACCAAGTACAATTTGGACCTAAGCTGTGAAGTGAGAAAAGGATGAAGGTGTTACTATTTTGAAACTATTTTCTTAAAGAAGAATATGTGAAACTCAGCAGTTCACATTTCCATTTGTTAAACAAAGAATTTTCACATACACATGGTCAAATCTATGGAGCAGAAAGCAAAATAATATCAGAAGAATAAGAGGGTGAATTGTTTCCACCACGTACGACAATATTTTAAAAGATTATGTGTAACTGGCTATTGTGCAACTACAGGACACAGAAACATGCCTAACTATGGCAGAAGTTATTGGACCATGTTTGGAATTATAACATTAAAGTGGACCAATATTCATTTTTGAGAAAATGGGTGTTGAGACCAATGTACTAGGTCCGGGGGGGTGCATTTGGATTACCAGAACCCCCCCCATTACTGGTTTCACTTATTTGCACAGTGCTCCCTGCAACTAGCCACTAGCGGTTATGGAGCCCGAGGCTCTTTCTGTGGCCAGAATTATGTTAGGGCTAATCACGAGGCTGGATTTTTTTAGCAATCTGCCTGCCCCCCTGCAGCTAGAAGATTGGTGACCAACACCCATTTTCTAAAAAATGGATGTTGGATTGCTTTGAACATTAAGGTAGGGGGTGCTCCTTCCAACAAACCAGACTTCACTTTCATACACATGGCTTTAAATGGTGTAAATTAATACTTCCTTTATAGGTTGTCCTGCTCAGAATATTCCAGATAAAGTTTGAAGCTTACTGTGCGTAAAATTGACAAATGCAATCAAGTTTAAATAAATCTAAAGCTAATAAATAAGTATCTCAAAAGTCAGGAGGGGGGATTATTCAGAGTCTATTTTATATTATTACTACTACAATGGCACACTAGAGTTTTACCTCATTTTCAGCTTATTCACTTGCTTAATTAAACCTTTTTTATAGAATCCTTTCTTATTCCTTTTCTTCTTGTATAATACTGAATATATGCAGTTAGGCAATGTATATTGGGGCTGGGGTAATCCTTGCAAGGTTTCTATTCAAATGGCTTGTAAAATATTGATCAGGACTGCCAAGCACATTCTCCAGTGGTAGATTGATATTCGGACCCATTATCTGGAACAAGCAATGATATGTCACAAAAATATTTAAGGTTTTTAAATATCTTATGTACATGAAAACTTGTATTCACTGTGATCCTAGAATACAAAAACGGGGAAAAGGGAGTTTTAATGCAGGTTACATCTAAGGGTCCAGAAGAGCAAAACTTTTAATTCTATAGAAATTGAAAGATTCACAGTAAGCAAATCTAACCTTGACCTAAAAGCACATCCCATCAAACATTCTATATATATGTAAAAATACAATTCTGTGAGTACTCACCTGTAGAATTGATTTTGTAGTATACAGCACGTCCTGTTTCACCAAATTCTTTACGCTTGGGATATCCGCCACAAGGTGGCGCAGTGGACTGCAGAAGAGACTTGCGGCGTCTCCCGGCCCTATAAAAGGACAGGAAACTCGCACAAATTCCCAGTGTTACAAAGCAGTTAGACAAAAAGCCGGGAGAATAAGAATGAAGGAAACCCCAACCAAACATCTGAACAAATCACCATACAGAGGTAACCAAGAATAATAATAACAAGGGAGGGGTGAAACAGGACGTGCTGTATAGTACAAAATAAATTCTAAAGGTGAGTACTCACAGAATTGTATTTTTCCAAGTATACAGCACGTCCTGTTTCACCAAATTCTTTACGCTTGGGACGTCCAAAAAAGTGTCTGTAAAGTAGGGTGGGATCCCCAAAGAACAACGGCAGGCAGTTTAAACCACTGACGCCTGCAGAACCTTTCGGCCAAAAGCAGCATGAGCTGAGGCCCTAACATCAACCTTGTAAAACTTGGAAAAAGTATGAACAGAAGACCAAGTTGCGGCCTTACAAACTTGTTCAACAGAAGCCTGGTGCTGAAAGGTCCAAGAGGCACCAATAGCACGAGTGGAATGAGCAGTAAGGCGGAAGGGAGGTTCCTTCCCCTTAGCAGAATAGGCTTGCACCACCGCCTGACAAATCCACTTGCTGATAGTGGACTTAGCCGGAGGCAAACCCTTCCTAGGACCAGAAGGAAGAACAAAAAGAGCATCAGTCTTCCTGAAAGATTCAGTAGCTACCAAGTAAAACTTCAGAACCCTGACCACACCTAAAAAATGCAGAGTCCTCTCCTTGGAATGAGCAGGATTAGGACACAAGGAAGGCAAGACAATGTTCTGATTCAGATGAAAAGCAGACACAACCTTAGGCAAGAAATCTGGCTTAAATCGAAACCCCACCTTGTCCTGGTGTCGCTCAAAATAAGGAGGTTTGATGGAAAGCGCCGCCAACTCAGAAACACGCCTGACAGAAGTAATAACCACTAAAAAGGCTACCTTAAGAGTCAAGATGGGCAAAGCGGCCTCACAGAGAGGCTCAAAAGGACGACCCTGCAGAGCAGATAACACCAGATTCAAATCCCAAACTGGTAACATAGGTTTACGTGGCGGACGCACATGAGAAACCGCCTGGAAAAAAGTCTTAACCAAACGGTGACTGGCAAAAGATCTTTGGAAAAAAATTGCCAGAGCTGAAACATGACCTTTGAGGGTACTAAGTTGAAGGCCCAAATCCAAACCATGTTGCAAGAATTCCAGAATCCTGGGAACAGAAAACACCCGACAGGGAAGAGATTTGAACTCACACCCGGCAATGTAAGCATGCCAGACCCTGTAGTAGATAAAGGACGAGGACTTCTTCCTAGCCCTAATCATGGTATCAACAACAGAGGCAGGCAATCCCTTTTCCATCAAGATGGAGGTTTTAGCAGCCAAGCCATAAAAGCCAGTGTTTGTAAATTGGGATGGCACAGCTGCCCCTGAGTGAGCAGATCTGGATCCTTGGGCAGGACGTACTGATCTACTGCCAACTGCATGATATCTGCGAACCACACCCTTCTTGGCCAACAGGGGGCCACCAGAATGGTTGGCACCCCTTCCTGGGCTACCTTGTGCAGCACCCTGCCCAACAGAGGAAACGGAGGGAACACATAGAGGAGCCGAAACCCCTTCCAAGGCATTGCCAGCGCATCTGTGGCAAAGGCCAGAGGATCCTGTGACAGAAAGACAAAGAATGGAAGTTTGTGATTGTGACGTGAAGCAAACAGGTCCACATCCGGCAGACCCCAGCGGTGGCACAGGGAGTGAAACACCCTGTTGCTGATGGACCACTCCCCCAGCCGAGACATCCCCCTGCTCAAAGAGTCTGCCTTTGTGTTCTCCACCCCCGGGATGTAAACTGCCGAGATGCAGGGGACATTCTCCTCCGCCCAGGACAGTATCAGGGACACTTCCTTGAGGGCTCGCTTGCTCCAAGTCCCTCCCTGATGATTGATGTAGGTGACCGCTGTCTGGTTGTCTGAACCGCCCGACCCCGAAGGTGTGGGGTCAACTGGGAAAGGACCAACCTTATTGGCCGCAGTTCCAGAATGTTGATGAGGCATGGGCCTCCTGAGGGCCCCACTGACCCTGGAACTTCAGAGACTTCCAAAAGCCCCCCCAACCTCTCAGACTGGCATCTGTGGTAAAAATATCCCAGCACGGGGGCAGAAAGGTCCTGCCCACCAAGAGATTCCTTGAGTCCAGCCACCACGAGAGGGATTGACTGCCCAGAGGGGAGAGAGCAAATTCCTGTTCCAGGGACACAGGGTCCCGATCCCAAGACAAGAGGTGCAACTGAAGAGGTCTCATGTGAAACTGAGCATAAGGAACCGCCTCGAAGCATGACACCATCAGGCCCACCAACTGCATCCCCTGCCGAATGGAGGGATGAGAGCAAGAAAGTAGAGACCGTGTCTGCGTCTGCAGGCTCTCCACCAGAGGCAGAAAAACCTTGACCTGAGATGTAACCAGAGTCATACCCAGTAAGTACGTCACCAAGGACGGAGACAGTGAAGACTTGGGGTAATTGATCACCCAACCGAAGGACTCGAGTGTGGAGACCACCATCTGGGTATCCAGCTCGGCTTGATGGAAGGACTGAGACGCGATCAGAATATTGTCCAGATAAGGAAGGATGCGAATGCCCTGAGATCTCAACAGAGCCATCACCCCCGCCAGCACCTTGGTGAAGACCCGAGGGGCTGAGGTAAGACCGAACAGTAAGGCCACAAACTGGTAGTGCTGATCCTGCAGAGCGAACCTGAGAAATCTCTGATGACCTGGAAAGATTGGAACATGAAGGTAAGCATCTTTGATGTCCACAGAAGTCATGAAATCGCCTGGGCGCAAGGTACTGACCGCCGAGTGCAGAGTCTCCATGTGAAAATGCTTGAACCTGACAAAATTTGTTGAGGAGCTTCAAATCCAGGATGGGCCTCAGGGACCCATCCTTTTTGGGAACTGTTAACAGATTGGAGTAGAAGCCTCTGCCCCTTTCCTGGGAAGGCACAGGACAGATGACACCCAAATCCAAAAGGCTTTGGACCGCAAGCGCTGAGCTGACAGGGCTTTGAACCATCCGGGATCTGATGAATCTTGGGGGCGGCCAGGCTGCAAACTCTACCTTGTACCCGGAGGACACCACCTCCTGAATCCACTGGTCTGAGACGCGCAGTCTCCAAACGTGAGCAAAGAGCCACAACCGTCCCCCCACCCGGATGGGTGAGGGCGCCGCCTCATGCCTGAGGGGGCTTGGGGGAAGATTTGGACTTGGGACCCCATGAGAGATGGGGGCGACCACGGCCTCTACCCAAATGGTGCACCCCGACCGGACCTGGGAGCACGGAAGGAGGGGAGGGAAGAACTGGCCCCCTGAAAGGGCCACGGCTGCCTCCTGCGTTGAGGCAGCCTACCATCCTTGGCAAACAGATCCAGACGCTCCCCAAAGAGCTGTAGCCCAGTAAAGGGGAAGCCAGTGAGAGCCTTCTTAGCAGCATTATCAGCCGCCCACTGACGCAGCCAAACAGAGCGGCGTATAACCACCAAAAGGGCTGAAGTCTTACCACACATCCTGACAGCATCATCCATAGCAGAAAGAATAAATGCCACAAATTCATACCAAAGCAGGAGGGATCTATACTCCTCCCCTCTACTGGAATCCAGGGCATTATCCAGAAGGCACTTGAGTAGTCCCTTAATAGCAAGAGCCATGATGGCAGAAGCGCACACAGGGCGCAGCGCTGTCCCTGCACAAGCAAATGCGTGACAGGCCAGCTGATCAACATGCCGGTTCTCACCATCCCTCAGAGTAGAAGTGTCAGGGGAATGCATGACCGAGGTATTGGAGAACCCAAGCATGGGGGGACACGACCAGCGCCTAACCACATTAGCAGGAAAGGGATACCTCCTGTCCCAACTCTTAGGCACTGCGGGCAATCTGCTAGGACGTTCCCACTCTTTGAGCACCAAATTATTGAAGTGGATCTGCTCAGGGAACTCCAAGCATTGTTTAACAGAGTGAAAAAGCTCACCCTGCTGCCTTTTAGCCGGGATAGGAGGTGTAATACACAGTACTTCAAAAATGTGAGCCAACAGCCTGTCAGTATCCTCCTGAGACCATGGGTCTTCTCCAAAAGGAGACCCAGTACCACCATAAATCTCCTGCTGCTCCTCAGAGGAATCAAAGAAAAATTCCCCCTCTTCTATGGGGTACAGGCCAGAGAAAGAGAACTGTCTCTCATCCTCCTCAGGAAAAAAGGAAACAGCGGGAGTTAAATGCCGCTTCTTGCCAGAAGCCTTACCGGGGACCAGCCCAGCCATATGCCTTTCCAGGCTGGCCACCCGCAAGGCCAAGTCATAATGTGATTCCCCACTAGCATGTCCCCCACTAGGGGTCAAATGCAGGCGCGGGGGGTAGGTGATGTAGAAGGGGGTGCAGAGCTGAGCAGCGTAGCAGATAACCCATACTGCAGCACAAGTACCTTCTGGCGCAGGGCACACATACCCTGACACCGTCACTCACAGAGGATACCCCACACTTGGCACACAGCTGGGCTTGTCCCGAAGGAACCCCAAGCACATTATCCCCGGAAGCCTCCATATGGTGATTAGAGTGGGCCCACAGGCCAGTATAGGGTTAAGGCTAGCAAGAGCCACCCGGGATGCCCCAAAACCCCGCTAGGGAAGGTGGGAGATGAAGGAAAGAGGGCTGGGAAAAACCACAGTCACGTTTATCCCGCCTGAAGGACATAAGAAAACCACACATAACACACCCAAAATGTGGCGAGAGTGGCGAATACAACCCCGAAGGGAACTCACGGACCAATAAGCCGATCACACAATCCAGGCAGGCAATGAGCGCACCGCAGTACAAGAGGAGAAGTCTCAACCAAAATGGCGCCCACACGGTTTTGGGGCATCCCGGGTGGCTCTTGCTAGCCTTAACCCTATACTGGCCTGTGGGCCCACTCTAATCACCATATGGAGGCTTCCGGGGATTGTGTGCTTGGGGTTCCTTCGGGACAAGCCCAGCTGTGTGCCAAGTGTGGGGTATCCCCTGTGAGTGACGGTGTCAGGGTATGTGTGCCCTGCGCCAGAAGGTACTTGTGCTGCAGTCTGGGTTATCTGCTACGCTGCTCAGCTCTGCGCCCCCTTCTACATCACCTACCCCCCGCGCCTGCATTTGACCCCTAGTGGGGGACATGCTAGTGGGGAATCTACTTGGCCTTGTGGGTGGCCAGCCTGGAAAGGCATATGGCTGGGCTGGTCCCCGGTAAGGCTTCTGGCAAGAAGCGGCATTTAACTCCCGCTGTTTCCCTTTTTCCTGAGGAGGATGAGAGACAGTTCTCTTTCTGCAGGCTTTCGAGGAGGACGCACGTGAGTGACCCCCTGGAAAAAGGTCTTAATCAGGTGATGCTGAGCAAAGGTCTTCTGAAAGAAGATAGATAGGGCAGAAACCTGACCCTTCAGAGTACTACCTTTGAGACCTAAGTCCAAACCATGCTGCAAAAACTCCAGGACCCTAGGGACGGAGAATTCTCAGCAGGGAAGAGACCTGGACTCACACCAGTCAATGTAGGAACGCCATACTCTATAATAAATAGGAGAAGAAGTATTTTTCCTGGCCTGCACCATAGTAGCCACCACAGAGGCAGACAACCCTTTCTCCATCAAGATGGAGGTTTCAGCAGCCAGGCCGTCAAAGCCAGCGTTTGTAAATTGGGATGGCGTAAGGACCCTTGGGTTAGCAGATCCGGTACGCTTGGCAGATCGTACTGATCTACTGCCATTTGAACCACGTCTGTGAACCACACTCTTCTTGGCCACCTGGGGGCCACCAGGATCACAGGTACCCCTTCCAGAGCAATCTTGCGTAGAACCCTCACCAGAAGGGGAAACGGTGGAAACGCATACAGGAGTCGAAACTCCCTCCAAGACATGGACAGGGCATCCGTGTCCATGGCCAGAGAATCCTGAGACAGGGAGACAAAGGCCGGGAGCTTGTGATTGTGACGGGAAGCAAACAGATCCACATCCGGTAGACCCAAACGGTGGCACAGGGACTGGAATATCGTGTTGCAGAAGGACCACTCCCCCTGATAGGACATTCCCCTGCTCAGGGCGTCCGCCAGCAGGTTCTCCGCCCCCGGAATGTAAACAGCCGTAATGCATTGAATATTGGTCTCCGCCCATGTCAGAATCTGAGACACTTCTTGGAGAGCACCCTTGCTCCGGGTCCCTCCCTGATGATTGATGTAGGCAACCGCCGTTCTGTTGTCTGAGCGAACTTGGACCGACAGACCCCTCAGGTGTTGGGTCAATCGCTCCAGTACCAACCTGACCGCCCGTAATTCCAGAATGTTGATGGGCAAATGGGCCTCCTGAGGGCCCCACGTCCCCTGGAAGCGCAGAGACTTCCAGAATCCTCCCTAACCTGACAGACTGGCATCCGTTGTGACCGTTTCCCAGGATGGGGTCAGAAAGGACCTGCCCCTTGTCAAGTTCCCGTGGTCCAACCACCACGCAAGGGACTGTCTGACCGAGGGGGGAAGCACACAGAACCCGTCCAAGGACGCAGGGTTCTTGTCCCAAACTGACAGAAGGTGAAGCTGCAGAGGTCTCAAGTGGAACTGGGCAAACTGCATTCCAACTGCATTCCCTGCCGGATGGAGAACTGTGGGTTCGAGAGCAGGAACCTCGCCTGCGCTGTCAGAGCTTCCACCTTCTGTTGAGGAAGGAATATCCTTGACTGAACCGTATCCAGAATCATTCCCAGGAACGGAGTCACCGAGGAGGGGGACAGGGATGACTTGGGGTAATTGATCACCCAGCCGAAGGACTCCAGGGTGGACACTACCAGCCGAGTGTCCAACTCTGCCTGTCGCAGAGACCGAGAGGTGATGAGAATATCATCCAGGTAGGGCAGCACGCGTATGCCCCTTAGCCTTATCAGGGACATCACCCCTGCCAGCACCTTGGTGAACACCCTGGAAGCCGACGTTAGGCCGAATGGCAGGGCCACAAATTGATAATGCTGATCTTTAAGTGCAAATCTGAGAAACCTTTGGTGTCCTGGAAACACCGGAACGTGCAGTTAAGCATCCTTGATGTCTACGGACGTCATGAAGTCCCCCGGGCGCAGTGAGCTAATGGCCGAGCGCAGAGTTTCCATGCGAAAATGCTTGTTCTTGACAAATTTGTTGAGGATTTTAAATCCAAAATGAGCCTGACTGACCCATCCTTCTTGGGTACTGTGAAAAGGTTTGAGTAGAACCCGTGCCCCTGTCTCCAGGGGGGACCTTGCAAATGACCCCTAGGTCCAGGAGACCCTGTACGGCCAGCAACAAGACCTGAGCTGAGGCAGGGTCTTGAGGGATTCGAGACCCAATGAACCTGGTGGGGGGCCGTACAGCAAATTCTATCTTGTAGCCGGAGGACACTACCTCCTGAATCCACCGGTCTGAGACGTGGCGCTGCCAGACGTGCTCGAAGTGCTGTAGACGTCCCCTCACCCTGACGGGTGAGGGCGCCCCCTCATGCCTGGGGGGCCTTGGGTGGGGCTTTGGGTTTGGTTCCCCAGGAGGAACCTGAACGGCGTCCTCTGTTCCTGTTCCAGGAATCAGCGCGGGCCCCTGCGAAGGGTGCCCCTCTACCCTGCTTGGCCCCCCGGTAGGGGGTTGACAGGGAGCCTTGGCCACGAAAAGGCAGAATCTGACGCCTGCGCTGGGTTAACTTGCCTCCCTTGGCAAAGAGGTCTAATCGATCCCCAAACAAGCGCAGCCCTTTAAATGGCAGCCCTGTGAGGGCTTTCTTGGCGGCATTGTCTGCAACCCACTGGCGCAACCAGACCGCGCGGCGTATAGCAACCACCAGGGCAGATGACCTGGCACACATCTTAATGGCATCGTCTGATGCAGACAGGATAAAGTTCACAAACGCATCACAGCTGGACAGAGCATTGACAGTATCAGGAGGCAACTCATCAGTGCCATCGAGAGCACTCCTAACCATGGCCCTGAGCGCTACCGCCGTAATGGCTAAGGCACAAGCCGGGCGCAGAGTCGCTCCCCCAAATGCGAAGGCATGGCATGCCAGTTGGTCAACACGCCGGTCCCGTAGCGTAGTAGTGTCAGGGGAGTGCATAATAGAGGTGTTGGACAACCCTAGAATAGGAGCATCGACCTCGGGTGGCGATGACCAGCACTTAACCAAGTCAGCAGGGAAGGGATATTTCCTATCCACGCTCTTAGGGACCCCGTGAAGTCTGCTGGGATGTTCCCATTCTTTAAGCACGAGGCTATTGAAATGGGTCTGCTCGGGGAACTCCAATCGAGCTTTAGCAGTATGGAAAAGATCACCCCTTTGGCGGGGAGCCGCAGCAGGGGGAGAGAGGGACAGAACCTCAAAGATCTGAACCAGCAGTCTATCGACATCATCCGAGGGCCAATGCTCGGAGCCAGACTCTTCCTGACCCCTGGACTCATCGTCATATGACCCTGAGTCAGAGAACAGTTCCTTCGTCCGAGGGGATATGGGCATAGGAATGCAACAAAACATCAGGTTCTACAGGGAAGAGGGTCGATTCAGGGTTCAAGTGCGGTGGCTTTACGCGCTAGGGAATTAGCAAGCAAGTTTTCAACACTAGCCAGCCTCGTGGCCAGATCAGGATAAGAATCCCCACTGGTATTGGGGGTTAGACTCAGGCTTGGGGGAGTAGGTGAAGTGCGGCGGGGTGCAGGCCCTGCCTCAGATGAGACGGGAAGCACCGATAGCGCCTGCTGTGCACAAGGAACGCAGACCCGTGCATTGAAGAACCTCAGGGGGCGGGCCTGAACCGATCGTGACGCGTAGCGCGCCAAGCCGAAACCACGCCCCTCTTTGAGCGAGCGCGAAGCTCGTAAGGCAACCAGCCAATGGTGTACAGCCAGGATATGTAAAAGACAGACGTCTATTAAATAATGGCGCTCGGAGCCGTAGCACTTACAGCCGAGATCTGTACTCGGGCTTTCCTGCGGCTCCCCGTCGGGGAAGAATCCCGGTCTGTGACAGAGAAACTGTCATTAAAACAGGCGCTCCAGCCGGCGCAGCCTATGAAGAGCCGATAAGGCTAAGAAGGGAAGAAGAAGACGCCAGGGCGTTCGCGAGCCACCGCCGTACTTGCGGCAGAAGGCTGAATACTAGTGTGCTTAAGCGGTAAGGCAAGAGCGCGGCTCTGATCCCCAGTCCCTGTAAAACACAGTTAAGCCATAAGCCTGTAGGTACACTAAGGCCGCTATACACACAACCCCCCCCTTTCTTTTCCTCCTGACTAAGGAGGGAAAGAGGGAGGAAGGCGACCCGTTAACATAGGGTCCACCGCTACATGGGGCGTGAGGCAATATGCGGGAGGGGCATCCCCTGAAGGCTCACCATCAGCCTTGACCGCCTACCCTATGGTGGGGGATTGCGGTGGAGCGTTGCTCCGTAAGCACACATGGTGCTACCTACCTTCACCTGACCAGCGCAGCCCAGGCTGGGAGGCACATCTTGTAGAAGAGGACGGGTGGGAATAGTCTCACAGGGCGCAGGCTGCAATAGCCCCGCTCACCTGCGAGAGAGTGATACTTCATGTCTTCGCAGTCAGCACTGCAGAGAAATCTGGGGATTTGTGGGAGGTCCCTGGGTATATGAAAGGCCGGGAGGAGCCTGATTTTGCATGTCTGCAGTGAACAGCGCCATCTGGCGGAGGATTACCCATGTGTAAGTATTATAGATGGAGCAGGACGTGCTGTGTGCTTAGAATACTCACCTTCTCCCCAAGCCAACGGCACATGCACGAGCTGCGGCCACTGTAAACTATACCTTTAGATGGGTGTGTATCCAAGGCGGGTTTTCATGTACTATAACAGGTTACACAGGGGCTGTGGGTCACACATATGCAAAAGACAAACCGTCAAGGATGAAGTTAATTTGGAGAATGTTTTTTGCATTGATGTAGAATTAATGTAGAACATAGCAGCATGCTGGAAGGAGACACGCTACTGGGTGATCACTTCAGGCAGCGTAGAACACCCACCCATAATGATAATTGAAATCTAGTTACTGTAAGCTCTAATAAAGGTGGAGCTTTACTTCCTTGGTAAATCTGTAATTCCTAGGTGCTTTTCATCTTTTATCAGAGCAACTTTGTGCTCACCCTGATCCAGTCAGTCAATAGGCTAATAATAGGAAGTAGTCAGTTCCAAAATAAACTAAACACAAATTCACACTATTGGTAGGGTATGAATTTCGGAAGATTGGTTCAGCACAAAAATATAGCAGCAAACAATCGGTAGGTAAAGGTAAACTTTCAACCTGCAAATCCAATATGGGAAGAAGGATTCTATGTTACTCCCCTTGAATCAGGCAATTTTACACCCCCTAATCCCAAACGCTCACACATTTACAATCACATTTTTAAGCATCGCCTTCCCTGTGTGGTCCAATAGTTTGAAGGCAGATTTGCACAAGAGAGCAGTGACGGCACAAAAAAGGGTTAAGTCTAATGCTTGACGTGTAACAGTGACAGTATACGCTTAAAACAAAACTGCTGACATGCAAAATGTTCTTGTTTCTCCAAGCAGGAATTAATAAAAATTAGTTTAGCAATTACTAATTTATGAACTTCTAAAACAATAGTCTCCTATTTTTTTCCACAGTTAAGCACTTGTTTTAGAGGCAGCTATGTAAAGCAAGGCCAAAAAGAGGGCGTTGCTTGTGCGATTAGCATGGACACAGCACACTAGTTAAAATATTCCAGAAGGCTCTTTTAGATGAAAGAGTCACTACAAAAAAAATATAAAATAAAACAGCACAATTCACCATGCAAAGAAATCAGAAACGGGGTGAAAGCAGAGTCAAGGTGCCATGAATAATACAAAAGCTGCCAACACTCCCTCCTTCATTTTTGTATGGAAACTGCAGTGCGTTCAGCTGATGAAGATCGGCTTGTCCAACCAAAATTTCAACCAATCCATGTTCCAGGCAGGCACAGCCCTCACGCTATTGCTCTCAGGAACCAACAAGTGTAAGAAGCGAGAGAGACCTATTTAAATATGTAGTACTAACTACTGTAATACATTTGTATGCGAGTCTGATGCCATTCCAAAAATAGCTGAATACAGTGCAATATTCTTTACCGTTGTGTGATTTTCATTCACTTATAGGCTTTCAGACCTCTCCATAAAGACATTTTCAAATGAACTTGAACACGCAACTATAAGGTGCAGATCAATGGTCTACAGCCAAGGTTTCACTACATCTCAGTAATCTATTTGCAACAGTGCAATGATTTTTTTTTTTTTTTTTTTTTTGTCCTATACCACATTAGCAGGAAGGTTATAGAGGACTTTGGAAACGAAACATAAGAGAAACCATAAGTGAATAAAGGAAAACAAAAACAAAAAAAACTTTCTGGAGATCCTCATGTTTTATCTCCATTTCAGTGTCTTTCACCCTTCATGGCACCTCTTGAGATTCAGCTTGTCTTGAAATACTGCACAAAATAAAATATAAAAAAAAGGAGCCAGCCATCAGCCGGAAGACTTCTAATGCTTCTCTGCTTGACTGACTTGGAGTGCATTAATGACACCATTGATGTTTTCTTCAGGTACCTGCAAAGATCAATCAGTATATGAAAAGATACACTAATCAATAGCAAGTCAATCAGCATATGAAAAGATACAGGAATCAAAGCGGTCCTTTATTAGAAAATACATTTGTTTTGACAGCATGGGTATTAAAAGGGATTGTCCAGGCTAAGATAAAAAATCATTGGGGTCATGCTAAAGATTTGGTGCAGCAAGTTTACCTTTGGGACATTCGGGTGTGAATTGTAACTTACGTCTGAGCAGGGCAGTTTCTAGGCAAATCCGCGTTTGGTGCAGGAAGGAAAAATTCTGCCCCCTTCTTCACACATCCTATGGTGCTGCTGCTTTCCCATGCAGGTATGTGCAATGCTTTGCCTCTTCCTTAAGCATTGGGAGGGGACCCCTAAAAGCCTTGGCACCAAGGCAATTGACCTGCTTGCCCTCCCCTGGAAATGCTCCTGAACACACTAAAATGTTCTATAAATGTATTCCAATTCTGCACTGCACAGAAAGACATAAAGCTGCATCCCCAGGCTCCGTGCACATGCTTACCACTCATTCACTTCAATGGGTGGTGCATGTGCACAGAGCCGGGGGGTGCCACCTTGTGTCTTTCTGTGCGGCAGGCCACCCCTGCACCAGAGAGTGGTGCTGGACCATGGCTAAGGTAAGCAACCCCCCCCCCCCCCCGTGAAGGGTGCTTTATCATTATTTTTACAACGAGGTAAGGATTTTTATTTTTTTTAAATTGGAACTTTAAACTGGAAACACCAGCGTATGGTCTAGGCAGACAAATCTGGCAAATTCCTTAGCATATCCCATAGGGTGCAGTTTTTTCCAAACAAAATATATATCTCTACACCATTGGAAAAATGATGCACCTCATCTTTAAACATGCTCAATTACTGGAATGTGTATTAAAGTTAAAAAGCTCTCTCGGGTGTTAGCTTCAGTTCACACCCGAAAGTGCACCCAAAGGTAAACTTGCATTACTAGATCTTTAGCATGACCCCTGAATAAGTCACTTAGAAGCTGCAAATTCCACATTGGAGAGGCAAAGTGGAACCATATCCCTTGTGACAACATATCTATTCTAAGTATACAGTATGTCCTGCTCCAGATATAATACTTACACTTGGGTATTCTCCGCCAGATGGCGCCGCGCACTGCAGACATGCAAAAAACAGGCTCCTCCCGGCCCCCCAAACACCCAGGGACCTCCCACAAAACCCCAGATTTCTCTGCAGTGCCGACTGTGAAGACATGAAGTATCACTCTCTCGCAGGTGAGCGGGGCTATTAAAGCCTGCGGCCCTGTTGGACTATTCCCACCCGTCGTCCTTGTGATGTGCCTCCCAGCCTGGGCTGCGCTGGTCGGGTGAAGGTAGGCAGCACCATGTGTGCTTAACGAAGCCATGCTCCACTGCAGTCCCCCACCATAGGGTAGGTGGTTAGGCTGATGGTGAGCCTCATAGTGGATGCCCCTCCCGCATTATTGCCCCCTGCCGCGGTGGGCCCTATCCAAAGGGTCGCCATCCTCCCTTGTTTCCCCCCGTAGCTTGGTCATCACTGCAGTGGCCGCTAGAACCCTCATCAGAAAGATGCTTGATCATCACCTTCAGTATCTCCCCTGGGATGCGTTTAATGCACTCTCCAGTTGTGATGTATTTGTAAAATGTATCCTATTAGCACTGGATGGCACCATTAGAATGTGTGCAAGGACTCCTGCCCTTGTGGTGGCTATACGTCGCTTGGTTTGGCTGCGACAGTGGGGTACTGACGATGATGCTAAGAAGACTCTTACTGGGCTTCCCTTTAGAGGGCAATGCCTGTTTGGGGCCGTCTGGACCTGTTTGGTAAATAAGGGCAATTCACCCCAACGTAGGCGGCCGTCCTGGCCCCTCGGGGCAGGGTAACCCCTCCCCCTCCCTACCATAGTGTAAAACAAGAACCAGGGGTGTCCTTCCTGGGGGCTCGTGCAGACTCCTGCCCCAGGAGCGGCATATAATGCTCTGGCCCCTCTGGCGGGGCTAAGCCTAAGTCTTCCACCAACATCCCCTCAAGCATGTTGGGGCGCCCTTGCCCGTCTGGGTGAGGGGACGGCTGCGGCACCTTGCTCATGCCAGGAGGTATCACGCCTCAGACTGGTGGATTCAGGAGGTAGTGCCCTCCGGATACAAGATAGAGTTTGCTGCGCGCCCCCCCCCCCCCCCCCCCCCAAGATTATCGGGTCCCGGGTGCTCCTGGTCCCTGCCTCTGTTCAGGTGCTGGTGCAGGCCATGCAAGGCCTGCGGGGTCTGGGGGTCTCTTGCAGATTGCCCTTAATAGGCAGAGGCAGGGGACGATACACTAACCTTTCCACAGTTCCCCAAAAAAGGATGGGTCAGTCTGGCCCAATCTGGTCTCACAGATTTTCAGCAATTTGTCAATTACAGGCGGTTTCTTCCATGGAAACACTGCGCTCGGCCATCGGCTCCTTGCGCGTCGGGGGATTCTTGCCGTCTGTGGAGCTCAATGCTGCTTATTTTTACTTCCCCGTGTCTTCTGGACACTGAGGTTCTTCAGATTCGCGTTGGTTGACCAACACTGATAATCGTGACCTTGTCATCTGGCCTCTCTTCAGCTCCCAGAGTGCTCACCAGGGTGCTGACGGGGGTGTGGTTTCTCATGAGACCAAGGGGCGTCCACACGATGACCTACCTGGACGTCCTCATCACTTCCCAGTCTCTACGTCTGGCTACGTTGGATACTTGGCTGGAGGGTGTCCTTTTGGGAGTTATTTGGAGGGGTGATCAAACACCCCAAGTCCTTATTGTCCCCTTCATTGGTAACTCCATTCCTATGAATGATTTTTATACAGTTCAAGCAAGGATCTTCCTTCCTCAGCAATAAAGTGGACAATCTGGTTGTATGGGCTCAGTCCCTCTTAGCTGTCCCCGTCCCTTCACCAGGCAGGGGATGCAGCTGGTGGGCCCGCTGGTGGCGTACTCCGAAGAGGCCCCTTATGCTCAGTCCCCCCTGGGGCCTTCTGCAACTTCTCCTATTTGTCCTACGGGACAAGGACCCAGCATCCCTGGAGCAGGGTGTGTGTGCCTTCCTCCCTGGTGAGGAGGTCCCTCTTGTAGTGGATGGACTCAAGGAACCTGTCTGAGGGCAGTCCCTTCTTGCCCTTTTCTGGGTAGACAGTCACCATGGATGCCAATCTATCAGGTTGAGGGGGGTCTTCTTCTGGAAGTCCCTACGGTTCCAGGGGAGGTAAGGCCCTTAGGAGGCCTATACACCTATCAATGTTTGAATCTCTGAGCGTTCAAGTTAGTTCTAACTCGCTTGCCTACTCCTCTTCAGGGCCTGCCTGTTCGGGGGAGCTAGGCCTAGCTGATGACCTTGGCCTACATTGAATATTCAGGGAGGGACCCGGTGCAGGAGGGTCCTCCGGGAAGTGTCTCCGATCCTGATCTGGGTGGTGGACAATGTTCCCTGCATATCAGTGGTATTTGCTCCGGTGGAAGTCCCTCTGCGACAGGATGTGCTAATCCTTGTGTCACTATGAGGTCCAACCAGTGTGTATCTGTGTGTGCCCCGTCACTATCACAAGCTCTCGGCCCTTGTTTCCCTGTCCCAGGATTCTCTGGCCGTGGTCATGATGATTTAGTAATGTTATGGCAGGACATTCTGTTCTGTATGTCTTTCTCCATGCCTCCTGCTAGGCAGGGTTCTGCGCGAAATAGCTCTGGAAGGGGGGACCAGTGGTTCTGGTGGCCCCAGGGTGGCCTAGTCGAGTGTGGTTCGCAGACGTGGTACTGAGGACAGTAGATCTGTGCGTTCTGCCAGGAGTGCCAGCTCTGCTCACTCAGGGCCCCTTTACATCACCCCGATCTACAGACTCTGACCTAGACGGCCTGACTGCTGAAACATCCATCTTGATGGAGACAGGCTTATCTGTCTTGGTGATTGAGACTATGGGAAGACTAGGAGCAAGCTTCTTCTTCTTCTTCCATCTATTATAGGGTATGCGTAACCATATTGATTGGTGTCAGTCTAGGTCTCTTCCCTGTCGGGCGTTCTCTGTTCCCAGGGTTCTAGAGTTATTACAGCATGGGTAGGAGTTGGAATTCTCCAACTCAGTACTCGGAAGGGTCAGGTTCTGCCCTGTCCGACTTCCTGTAGAAGTCTTTTGCTCAAGTTTCCTTGGTTAAGGCTTCTTTCAGGGGGTTACTCATGTGCGTCCCCCACGTAATTCTATGTTCCCTGTTGGGATTCAAATTTATTCTGCTTGCCTTGCGGGGGTGTTCGCTTTGGACCTATTCCGGATGCTGTCTGACTGTTCTTACCCTCAAGTTGTCCTTCTAGGGACTGTTACTTCAGTCAGCCGTGCTCTGTTTAGCTAGCCTCGTTCATAGATATATACACCAAGATGAGCTGGTGTTCCGCTTTACGCCGGACCTTCTGCCTAAGGTGGTGTCTTATGCTCATGTATTCAAGACTTTGTCTTTCTTCTGGGCCTTATTCCTAGTATCGCTGAGAAAAGGGGGTCTACATTCCCTCTACAGGTGTTGGAAGTGTTTTCCTGGATTGTCTCTCGTCCCTTAGGGTGACTGTTGCCCCTTGGGGTTTGCGGGCGTCTCCATCCTGTATGTGCCTGATTTCGTCTGATTACAGGGATTATGCGGCCTTTGGCCTGGTCTTTACTTGGATGCGTTGTCCCTTCTGGTCCTAGAAAAAGGTTTCGGCTTTTGCCAAGGCTGCTGTTAGCTTTTGGACTTGTCAGGCTGTTACTCCTGTTCTTTTAAGGGGAAGAATCTTCTTCTCGCCTTATTTCTGATTCTACTTGTGCTTCGGTATCTTTGGGCCTTTCGGCACCAGGTTTCTGTGGAACAAGTCTGCTAGACCGCTACTTGTTCTCTGTTCATACCTTTTCAAAGGTTTTTATGAGGTTGACGTTAGAGCCTTGCTCATGTCACTCTTGGTAGCAA
Organism: Gastrophryne carolinensis; assembly: GCA_027917425.1. Classification (NCBI taxonomy): domain Eukaryota; kingdom Metazoa; phylum Chordata; class Amphibia; order Anura; family Microhylidae; genus Gastrophryne; species Gastrophryne carolinensis. Next base: position 251,771,963 of record CM051236.1, on the reverse strand, counting down.
GGTTTGCAGGTGACAGTGCTTTTATCTGTCTGCTGTGCCTTTTTGTTGGGGATCCCACCCTACTTTATGGACACTGCTATTGGATGTCCCAAGTGTAAGTATTATATCTGGAGCAGGACGTACTGTATACTTAGAATAATACAATTCTGTGAAATACTCACCTGTAGAATTGGTATTATACGTATACAGTACGTCCTGCTCCACCCCACCCTGGTTTTTGCATTATTCTGGATCCCCTGTATGGTGATTGCTATCATTGTTGTTATTACCAGTTTTTGGTGGTTAGTTTCTCCCGGCTTCTTTTTCACTGCTTTTCATTGCTGGGGATTTGTGGGAGGTCCCTGGGTGTTTGGGGGGCCGGGAGGAGCCTGTTTTTTGCATGTCTGCAGTGCGCGGCGCCATCTGGCGGAGAATACCCAAGTGTAAGTATTATATCTGGAGCAGGACGTACTGTATACGTATAATACCAATTCTACAGGTGAGTATTTCACAGAATTGTATTATTTGCTGTGGAAATGTTGCATATTACAATTTAGAGCAGTGTTCCAGCAATAAAGCGGAATTCCAGTCAACGTATAACCTCCAGGTTCTGCCACCCTACCCTGGCACTGAGGCAGGCCGGGGGGTTTACAAAGGAAAAAACCTTAACCTTATCCATGGGCCAGCGTAGTCCTCCCAAAAATGGTTTGCTAATAAATACAGCACTATTGATGAAGATGCTGCTATATTAATAAATAATAATAAAAAGCCACATTACTATGTAATCTTGTTTCTTTCTTTTACTGGAATAAAAGAATAACCAGGAGTAACAGGTTTTAAATGTACCATTCTGCATATATAGGTGAGAACAGTTGAACTCTACCAACCCGACTTCTGAGCCAGCCAGTACTGTATTAACAACATATTGCAGTGCTTCTGATTTGTGTAGATGCTTTTATACCCATCATGCACTGCTTTGGGCAGATGTTAAAGTGGGTAAAGTGTTCCCCACGAGCTGGCTCAGGAGACAAGCAGGAGGTAAGCATTTCTCCCCTGTAAAAGTGGATTACAGTCCACTGAATTGGAATATAAAAAGCACATTACTGCTGGACCGCAGAGAAAACGTGATCGCAAATGCAATAATGAAAACACATCGGAACTCCCTTGTGTGAAGGACAAGTTCAGGATCTATGGCATTTTTGTTCTTGTATATTTTTTTGTCAACAATACAATTCTGTGAAACTCACCTGTAGAATTGTTTTTGAATATATCCAGTCCAGGTCGTCCCAGAAATAGATGACAGTTGGGTAGTCCGCCACCAGGTGGCGCAGTTACTGCAAGATCCAAAGCTGTAACTCCTCCCAGCCCCCTATAAAATGAGCTGTCTCAGTAGAATCCCCAGTGGCCAAAAAGCAGTAAGAAGGAGACAGGCCAGGAAGGCCAAGAAACCATGTTACATCACATAGCTTCAGCATGTACTCTCTCCAACAGAAAGCTTAAGGACAAGTCCAATATAAAAATGGTAATCACCATAACAGGCAAAGAGATAATAAACCAAGGGCAGGGTGGGACGACCTGGACTGGATATATTCAAAAACAATTCTACAGATGAGTTTCACAGAATAGTATTTTTCACTATATCCAGTCCAGGTCGTCCCAGAAATAGAGGACAGTTGGGACATCCAAAAGCAGTGTCCATTAGGGCGGGATCCCCAGTGCGTAACAGCGTGTAGTTCATACCACTACCGCCTGAAGCACCTTTCGCCCAAAAGCAGCGTCAGCTGAGGCCCTAACATCAACCTTGTAAATCTTCGTAAAGGTATGAACCGAAGACAAAGTGGCGGCCTTACAAAGTTGTTCAACAGATGCCTGGTGCTGAAAAGCCCAGGAGGCACCAGTAGCTCTAGTAGAATGAGCAGTAACACGAAAAGGGGGTTCCTTCCCCATGGCAGAGTATGCTTGCACCACCGCCTGTCTGATCCACTTACTGAGAGTGGACTTGGCTGGAGGCAAGCCCTTCCTAGAACCCTCAGTGAGTACGAAGAGAGAATCCGAATTCCTCAAGGATTCAGTTGCAACCAGGTAGTACTTAATGGCTCTGACCACATCCAAGGCATGGAGGGTCCGTTCCTTAGAATTAGAGGGAGCAGGACACAAAGAAGGCAAGACAACTTCCTCATTAAGGTGAAAGGGAGAAACGACCTTAGGCAAAAATACCACCTCATCCTTATGCCGCTCAAAGTAAGGAGGCTTCATACAAAGCACGGCCAGTTCTGACACGCGACGCACTGAGGTGATGGCTACCAAAAAGACCACTTTCAAGGTCAAAATAGACAATGCCGCCTCACACAAAGGCTCAAAGGGGGGACCCTGAAGAGCAGAAAGCACCAAATTCAAGTCCCACACCGGTAATACAGGCCTACGCGGTGGACGTACATGAGAAACTCCTTGGAAAAAAGTCTTGATCAATCTATGATTGGCGAAGGACCTTTGAAAAAAGATGGCCAAGGCCGAGACCTGGCCCTTAAGGGTGCTCAGCTGGAGACCCAAGTTTAAGCCATGTTGTAAAAATACAATTCTGTGATTACTCACCTGTAGAATTGGTATTATGAGTATACAGTACGTCCTGCTCCAAATATAATACTTACAACCGGGTTATACTCCGCCAGATGGCGCTGGACTGCAGAGACATCGAAAATAGGCTCCTCCCGGCCCCTCAAATACCCGGGGACCTCCCACAAATCCCCAGCATTGAAAAGCAGTTAACGAGAAGCCGGGAGCATAAAACAACCCAAACTATCAACTATAACAATGATAACAATCACCATACAGGGGATCAAAGATAATGCAAAACCAAGGGTGGGTTGGAGCAGGACGTACTGTATACTCATAATACCAATTCTACAGGTGAGTAATCACAGAATTGTATTATTCTTAGTATACAGTACGTCCTGCTCCAAATATAATACTTACACTTGGGACATCCAATAGCAGTGTCCATAAGTAGGGTGGGATCCCCAAGAAAAAAGGCAGCAGCAGACAGTTTAAACCACTGCCGCCTGCAGAACCTTTCGGCCAAAAACAGCATCAGCTGAGGCCCTAACATCAACCTTGTAAAACTTTGAAAAGGTATGAACAGAGGACCAAGTAGCGGCATGCAAACTTGTTCAACAGAAGCCTGGTGCTGAAAAGCCCAAGAGGCACCAATAGCACGAGTGGAATGAGCAGTAAGGCGGAAGGGAGGATTCTTCCCCTTAGCAGAGTAGGCCTGAATCACAGCCTGACGAATCCACTTGCTGATAGTAGACTTGGCAGGAGCCAAACCCTTCCTAGGACCAGAAGGGACCACAAAAAGAGCATCAGTTTTCCTGAAAGGTGCAGTAGCCACCAGATAGTACTTCAGACACCTAATCACATCCAAAGAGTGCAAAACTCTCTCCTTAGCATTGCTAGGATTAGGGCACAAAGAAGGAAGAACAATATCCTGATTCAAATGAAAGGCAGACACTACCCAGGGCCGTATTTACAGCAAGGCAAACCTAGGCCTGTGCCTAGGGCGCTTGCAATGGCAGTAGGGCGGCCGTCCATGACAGCAGCATTTTTTTTTTTTTTTTTAACTTCGGTCGCGGCCCGCCAGGTGTGGCTGCGCCCAACAAGTCTGCCTGCCTGGCTCAGCGCAGGCAACTGCCCAGGCGGCTCTGGCGGCACTCCCCCCCTCCCCCCACGGGCTCGATAGCTCGGGCGCCCGCACCCCCCTCCCCGCCTCGGAGGATCCTGGCCCAGCCTCGGAGGATCCCGGCCCCGCCCCTTCCACCCTAGCGAGGGAGCTCCGGAGCCCGCAGCTCACCCCCGTCTCGGAGGCTCTGCCACCCGCAGCAGCCGCGTCTCGGAGGCTCCGGTGAGTGTGTATGTCTGTGTGTGACTGTGAGTGTGCGCGTGTGTGCCCCTGTGTCTGTGTGTGTGAGAGGGTGTGTGTGTCTGTGAGTGTGTGTGTGTGTGTGTGTTTGCATGAATGGGGATTAGGGGTCTGATCTTGACATTGGACCAAGGGGGGCTCACCTATCCAGTTTTTTTTTTTTTTTTTTTTTTTTTTAAAGTGGACCAAAACCCAGCTGGATCGGCCCAGGAATCTATAAGACTCCCGGGCCGATCAATTCCCTCCCCCCTGGGGCATCCAGATTTTGGAATCTGGATGCCCCGCTGTGTGAACCCCCCCCCCCCCCCCCCAGGTGCCCGCATCAGGCATTTGTGAATGGCATGGGCACGCTCCCTGTTAGAGGGAAGCACGAGATGCAGTCACCAGTGCGCTCAGAGCCGCTGAGCTAAGACGTCACTTAGCCGGCCATAGCTCAGCGGTTCCAAGTGCGCTGATTGGAGGAGCAGCCACACATGCGCCATAGGACCACGGTGAGGTGAGTTTCACACAGTGGGGCACTCCCGATCAGGGTTCCCCGTGGGAGTGGACCAAAAACCAGGATAGTCAAAATCCTGGGTTTTGGTCCACATTAAAGTGGAACAAAACACTCTAGGATCTAGATATCACAGGTCAGGCCCCTGGCCTTCCCCAGGGGCATCCCGATTTGGAATGCCCTGGGGGTAAGGTCATGAAGCCAGCCCCCACAACACCCATAGACACCTACCTCGTCCCGGTCCAACAGTGCATGCGCAGGCTTTGGTCCAATGAGAGCTGGCCACTGTCACTAATTAATTCGACAGCTGACTCTCATTAGTATCAATGGGGATCCCAGCCTGCTGAATTACGCATTGACGGTGGGCGGTTTTCATTGGACCAGAGCCCACGCATGCATCATTAGAGCCAGGGAAGGTAAGTGTTTACTGGACTTTCTGAGGGGGTTATACACAGCGGGGTATCCCGGGACAAAGCCGGTGGCCGGTCCTGGTATGTTTTGCTCTACTTTAAAGAGGAATATTGGAGACTCCAGGACCATCCGAGTTCCACTCCTAGGGGCATCCTGAACTGGGATGCCCCGCTGTGTAAAAAAACCCCAGAAGCCTCATTTTACTCACCTTGTCCCAGAGCCCTCACCGCGTCTCTGCACCACGGCCGCACCTTGGCTTACTTCTGCACGCACCCACATTCTGAATTGGAGCACGGCCCACAAGCCCACCGCACACGCGACAGCTAGGAGGTGAGTGGGGGATGTGGCCAGATGCACACTCTGCTCCCTCCCTTTGGTGCCCCTCGGCTGCTTAGCCGTCAGTGTGTTGTCCCATACATAACCTCTTTTCTGCTCTCTCTCTTGCTTACTACACCCCCCTCTCTTTCATATTATTTCTTCTACTCGCTCTTCTAATTCCTTTTCTCCCACACTCTCCTCACGCCCCTCTTTTATTTTCCATTCTTCTGCTGCACTGCTTCCTCGGTCTTTCTTATTTACATCCTCAATCTCTATTTCACTTTTCCCCTTTTCCTCCCCATTTTCTTCTTTCCCCACCTTTATGTCCATCTCTATCCTGCGTTCTCCATCTCTCCTCACATTGTCACTCCCTTAGGCTGCTTTCTACCCCCCTCATTTCTTTAAACTTTGTCCTTCTACTTTCCCTCAATCTTCTTCCACCCCCCACTTTCACTTCTCTATCTCTCATCCATTAGTCCCTTTTCTTATTTTTTTTTACCACCTTCCCTTCTTCATTTTTACATAGAATTTCCTCTCTCTCCCTCTCATACCCCCAATCTTTTTCTCTTCTACATTTTCTTCACCATGGCCTCCTTTGGGGTGTGTGAGGCGTGCACACAGGGTTCCATCCTGATTTCTCTGTAAGGGGGCACCAGGACATTCAGCTTGCCTTTTTTCTTCTGTTTTCCTTTGTCTTGCTTTCTTTACATTCCCCTTTAGTTATCTCTTTTCCCCTTCGTCCCGCTCTAGTTTTTACATTCCCTCCTCCTACGTTGGTTCTTTTTTTAATTCCCAAATCCCCTCCTGCTTTTACTTACACTTTCTATTTCTCTTCCACAGTCTTTCTATCTTTCTCTCGTCACCTTTCTTCACTCTCTTATTTAACCTTCTTTATGTCTGCCTTTGTTTTTCCACATTCACTCCTATTTTTTCTACATTTTTCTGCTCATGATTAATTACTCATTGCTTTCCACTTCTCCTTTACACATTTTGTCCATCTCTTTCTCTTGTCAACCCCCCACCACCATTTTTTCACCTTTTCCATGTCTTCCTCTCTTTTCCACATTCCTCTCATCTTTTTTTTGCCACTTTCCTTTTATTTTCCATATGTATTCCTCTTTTTCCTGTTTTTACACCAGTCCCTTTTCTACCTTACTTTAGACTTTCTACTTTTTCTTATCTGTTTCCCTCTCCTGCTTCTTTATCCCCTTTCTCCTACTTTCTTTTTATGTGTCTCTGTCACCCCCCTTGCCTTTTCACAGTGATGTTCTACCATTTGTCTACCATTCCACAGTGTGGAACCCGCTGGGGCACATATAAACACTCACCTTTCCCTGTTCCAATAATGCACATGCGCGGGCTCTCGTCCATTGAGTGCCGCCAGCCGTGACCATGTCATTCTGCAAACAGCTCTTATTGAGTATAATGGGGAGCATGTGCTCACGCTGCCCATCCACAACAATGAAACCAGCTTGGCAAAGGACATAGTTACAGCAGGCAGCTCTCATTGTACAAGACCCCGCACATGTGCATCGTTGGAGTGAGGAAGAGGTGAGTGGAAAATGTCTTTCTGGGGGTTTCACACAATAGGGCATCTGAATTTGGGGTGCCCCGAGGGACCAGAACAAAACCCAGGAAAATCTAGTTCCCGGATTTTGTTTTGCTTTAAATATCGGGGGGGGGGTTGTTCGGCCAAAAGGTGCCTAGGGCAGCACAAATCCTAAATACGGCCCTGACACTACCTTAGGCAGAAAGTCAGGTTTGAAACGAAACACCACCTTGTCCTGGTGTCTCTCATAGTAGGGGGGCTGAATGGACAGCGCCGCCAACTCAGACACACGCCTGACAGAAGTTATGGCCACCAAAACACAACCTTGAGCGTAAGAATGGCCAAGGAAGCATCCTGTACAGGTTCAAAGGGAGCAACCTGCAAGGCTGACAAAACCAAGTTCAAATCCCAAACAGGCACCATAGGCTTACGTGGGGGACGCACATGAGTGACCCCCTGGAAAAAGGTCCTGATCAGAGGGTGCTGAGCAAAGGACTTCTGGAAGAAAATAGCCAGGGCAGAAACCTGACCCTTCAGAGTACTGAGTTGGAGCCCCATCTCCAGCCCATGCTGCAGGAACTCCAGAATCCTGGGAATAGCGAACACACGACAGGGAAGAGACTTAGACTCACACCAGTCAATGTAGGCACGCCAAACCCTGTAATAAATGGAAGAGAAAGACTTCTTCCTAGCTTTAATCAAAGTATCCACAACCGAGGAAGACAGCCCCTTCTCCATCAAGATGGAGGTTTCAGCAGCCAAGCCGTCAAAGCCAGAGTTTGTAAATTGGGATGGCGTAGGGAGCCCTGAGTGAGCAGATCTGGCACCAAGGGCAGAGCGTACTGATCTAACGCCAGCTGTACCACGTCTGCGAACCACACTCTTCTTGGCCACCTGGGGGCCACCAGAATTGCTGGCCCCCCCTCCAGAGCAATCTTGCGCAGAACCCTGCCCAGCAGGGGGATTGGAGGGAAGACATACAGGAACTGAAAGTCCTGCCATGACATTTCTGGTTGTCCGAGTGCACCTGAACAGGCAGGCCCCGAAGAGTCACGCGAGCCAGAACTAACCTGATCGCCCGCAGCTCCAAGACATTGATAGGTGTGTGGGCCTCCTGAGGGCCCCACCTCCCCTGGAACCGCAGGGACTTCCACAAACCCCCCACAACCTGGCATCCATGGTGACCGTCTCCCAGGAAGGGGCAAGAAAGGATCTGCCCCCCAACAGGTTCCTTGAGTCCATCCACCACAAGAGGGACCGCCTGACCAGGGGGGAGAGCACACAGACCCTGTCCAGGGACGCTGGGTCCTTGTCCCATACCGACAGTAGGTGAAGTTGCAGAGGCCTCAAGTGGAACTGAGCATAAGGGACCGCTTCGAAGCATGCCACCATCAGGCCCACCAGCTGCATCCCCTGCCTGATGGAGGGATGGGGACAAGCTAGGAGGGACTGAGCCTGTGCAATCAGACTGTCCACCTTCTGCTGAGGAAGGAAGATCCTTGCCTGAACTGTATCCAGATTCATTCCTAGGAATGGAGTTACCAAGGAAGGGGACAGTGAGGACTTGGGGTGGTTGATCACCCATCCAAATGACTCCAGAGTGGACACCACCAGCTGAGTATCCAACTCTGCCTGATGTAGAGACTGGAAAGTGATGAGGATGTCGTCCAGATAGGGAAGCACGCGGACGCCCTGAAATCTGAGCAGAGACATCACGCCAGCCAGCACCTTGGTGAACACCCTGGGAGCTGAAGTGAGGCCGAAGGGCAAGGCACAAACTGGTAGTCTTGATCCATCAGAGCGAACCTGAGGAACCTTTGATGACCTGGGAACACAGGAATATGAAGGTAAGCATCTTTGATGTCCACAGAAGTCATGAAATCCCCTTGGCGCAGGGAACTGATGGCAGAGCGCAGAGTTTCCATGCGAAAGCGCCTGCCCCTGACAAACTTGTTGAGGATCTTCAAGTCCAGGATGGGCCTGACAGAACCATCCTTTTTGGGTACTGTGAATAGGTTGGAATAAAAGCCCTTGCCTTTTGCTCTGGCAGATGACCCCCAGCTCCAGGAGGCCTTGCACTGCTTGCACTAGCTCCTGAGCTGACACAGGGTCCTGAGGAATCCGGGATCTGATGAATCTTGAAGGGGGATCGGCAGCAAACTCCAACTTGTAACTGGAGGACACTACCTCCTGAATCCACCAGTCTGAGACATGAAGCCTCCAGACGTGAGCAAAGTGCTGCAGCCCTCCCCCCACCCGGATGGGTGAGGGCGCCCCATCATGCCTGAGGGGGCTTGGGAGAGGATTTAGCTTTGGGACCCCAGGAGGAGCCAGGACGTCCACGTCCTCTGCCTCTACCCCAGAAATCTCCCCGGGCCCCAGGGAAAGAGACCCCCCTTCCCTGTCTTGCACCACGGTAAGGGGAGGAGAAGGAACCCTGACCCCGAAAGGGCCGAGATTGCCGCCTGCGCTGGGGTAACCTGCCTCCCTTAGCAAAAAGGTCCAGGCGGTCCCCAAACAGGCGCAGTCCTTTAAAGGGAAACCCAGTGAGGGCCTTCTTGGCAGCGTTGTCAGCAGCCCACTGGCGCAGCCAAACCGAGCGGCGTATAGCCACCACAAGGGCAGAAGTTCTGGCATACATTCTGATGGTGTCATCCAATGCTGATAGGACAAAATATACAAAAACATCACAACTGGAGAGTGCATTAAACATCTCACAAGGCAAATCATCAGGGGCACTATCAAGCATATTTCTGATAAGGGTTCTAGTGGCCACAGCAGTAATGGCAGAGGCACAGACCGGGCGCAGCGCCGTCCCCACACATGCAAAGGCGTGGGATGCCAGCTGATCAATAAGCCGGTCTTCAGCATCCCGCAGGGTAGTAGAATCAGGGGAATGCATGACAGAGGTGTTAGATAGCCCTAGGATCAGGGCATCCACCTCAGGGGGGGGGGGGGGGGGATGACCAACATTTAACCACCTCAGCAGGAAAGGGATACTTCCTATCTCAACTCTTTGGAACCCCGGGAAGTTTACTGGGGCGCTCCCATTCCTTGAGCACAAGGTTATGGAAATGTGCCTGCTCGGGAAATTCTAAACGTGATTTTGCTGTATGGAAAAGCTCCCCTCTTTGCCTGGGAGCCTCAACAGGGAGAGAGATAGACAGAACCTCAAAAATCTGGATCAATAATCTGTCAGTGTCATCCAGGGCCCATGGGTCAGAGCCAGAATCGTCATGACCCCTTGGTCTCTCATCAGATGAGCCTGAATCAGAAAAGAGCTCCCCTTCGTCAGACGGGGTATAGCCACACAGATTCATAAACTCCTCAGTTCCCATAGGGAAAACAGTAACATTAGGCGTCAAGTGCCGCTTCTTAGCAGGGGCCTTACGCGCTAAGGACTTCGCAATCAACTGTTCAACAGTAGCCAGTCTAGAAGACACATCAGGCTGAGAATCCCCACTAGTATGCAACTCAGTAGGAGTGAGATTTAAGCTTGGGAGAGTAGGTGAAGTGAAACGAGGTGCAGCCACTGGCAGGCCAGATTGCAATGCAAGCACCTGTTCAGCACAGGGTACACAGACCCGCGCCTTGTCAGCGTCAGCATGAGGCTGCCCACACGCTACACACAGCCGGTCTTGTCCCGAAGGGACCCCAGTGACATTATCCTGGGATACCTCCATATGGTGAATTTTGCGGCGCTATACGCCGATAGGGAATAACGCTATATAGCAACCCTGGATGCCCCAATAACTCGCTAGGGAAGTGGGAGTATTATTTTTACAAGGCCTACAAGTAATATACTAAAACAGGCCCAGGAGAAGCCAAGAAGGGTTCGCCCCGCCTGAAAGACATAAGCAGACAAGACCTTAAGTACATCGTAACAAAAGTGAAGGATATAAAGCCGCCCGCGAGGGCACTTACGGACCGCGGTAGGTAGGAGTCCGTCGCGCATAGGCCAACCAAGCAGGAAAGATGGCGTCGGTATACCTCGAACGCGCCAAAGACGGGCCCCGCCCCCCCCCCGAAGAGCGCGAAGCCAGAACAGCAAGCAGCCAGTGATGGCGCACCAGCGCCTGAGGTAATGCCGCCGCCAAGCGTGGAACCAAGTCAGCGCGTGGCGACGGCGGCAAATTTAAAAAGACAAGCCAGCGCGGCGGCTGACACAAGACTAAATAGCATGTGAAAGAGAGTGTAAAGCACAGAATGCATAACATACATATCTACACACACACACCCTCTTTTCCCCCGAAGACTACAAGGAGGATGAGGGAGGACGGCGGCCACTTAAATAGGGCCCACCGATAGGCAGGGGCAAGGGGCAATAGTGCGGGAGGGGCATCCCATAGAGGCTCACTATAAGCCTGAACCTCTACCCTTTGGTGAGGGATTGTGGTGGAGCAGTGCTCCTAAGCACCTAACAGCGGTGGTGCCTACCCTCACCCGACCAGCGCAGACAAGGCTGGGAGGCATAGTACTAGTGGAACGGGTGGGAATAGTCCTACAGGGCCGCAGGTTAATAACCCCGCTCACCTGCGAGTAGAGAGCCAATTTCTCGTCCTTCACAGCCAGACCGCAGAGAAATTCTGGGGATTTGTGGGAGGTCCCCGGGTATTTAAGGGGCCGGGAGGAGCCTATTTTCGATGTCTCTGCAGTCCAGCGCCATCTGGCGGAGTATAACTAGATTGTACCGTATTTTTTGCCCTATAAGACGCACTTATTTTTCCCCAAAAGTGGGGGAAAAATGTCAGTGCGCCTTATCGGGCGAATGTAAAAAAAAAAAAAAAAATTACAAAAAAAAAAAAAAAAAAACCTCACCCGTCCCCGGCGCTCCCGCGTTGTCTGGCACACTGCGAGAGGCCAGAGGAGCGGCGGGGGCTCTGTCCCGGCCCCGCCGCTGCGATCGCTGTCTTTTCAGGCAGCGATGACAGCGGCGGGGCCAGAGACAGAGCCCCTGCCGCTCCTCCATCTGCTCCTCCACACACGAGCACGAAGGTCCCGGCAGTGGGTGGGCGTGGCCTGCACTGGCGCAGGCCACGCCCACCCACTGCCCGGACCTTCATGATCGCATGTGGGGGAGCAGATGGAGGAGCGGCAGGGGCTCTGTCTCTGGCCCCGCCACTGTCATCGCTGCCTGAAAAGACAGCGATCGCAGCGGCGGGGCCGGGACAGAGCCAGCTCGTGAATGGGGTGGGCGTGGCCTGCGTCGACGCTGCGGCGCAGGCCACGCCCACCCCATTCACGGAGCCGGCCGCTCAGCGCAGTGGTGTCAGCGGACAGGTGAGTTTAACTTTTTTTTTTTTTTTTTACTATGGCGCCTGCCTATACTAATGGGGGGAGGGGGTGGGAATGGGGGGATGGGGATGCCACACAGCCTATGGGAATGGGGGGATGGGGATGCCACACAGCCTTTGGGAATGGGGGGATGGGGATGCCACACAGCCTTTGGGAATGGGGGGATGGGGATGCCACACAGCCTTTGGGAATGGGGGGATGGGGATGCCACACAGCCTATGGGAATGGGGGGAGGGGTATGCCACACAGCCTATGGGAATGGGGGGAGGGGTATGCCACACAGCCTATGGGAATGGGGGGATGGGGATGCCACACAGCCTTTGAGAATGGGGGGAGGGGTATGCCACACAGCCTATGGGAATGGGGGGGAGGGGGATGCCACACAGCCTATGGGAATGGGGGGGAGGGGGATTCCACACAGCCTATGGGAATGGGGGATGGGGATGCCACACAGCCTATGGGAATGGGGGGATGGGGATGCCACACAGCCTTTGGGAATGGGGGGAGGGGTATGCCACACAGCCTATGGGAATGGGGGGATGGGGATGCCACACAGCCTTTGGGAATAGGGGGAGGGGTATGCCACACAGCCTATGGGAATGGGGGGAGGGGTATGCCACACAGCCTATGGGAATGGGGGGAGGGGGATGCCACACAGCCTTTGGGAATGGGGGGAGGGGTATGCCACACAGCCTATGGGAATGGGGGGATGGGGATACCACACAGCCTATGGGAATGGGGGGAGGGGTATGCCACACAGCCTATGGGAATGGGGGGAGGGGGATGCCACACAGCCTATGGGAATGGGGGGAGGGGGATGCCACACAGGCTATGGGAATGGGGGGATGGGGATGCCACACAGGCTATGGGAATGGGGGGATGGGGATGCCACACAGGCTATGGGAATGGGGGGATGGGGATGCCACACAGGCTATGGGAATGGGGGGATGGGGATGCCACACAGCCTTTGGGAATGGGGGAGGGGTATGCCACACAGCCTATGGGAATGGGGGGAGGGGGATGCCACACAGCCTTTGGGAATGGGGGGAGGGGTATGCCACACAGCCTATGGGAATGGGGGGAGGGGGATGTCACACAGCCTATGGGAATGGGGGATGCCACACAGCCTATGGGAATGGGGGATGCCACACAGCCTATGGGAATGGGGGATGCCACACAGCCTATGGGAATGGGGGGAGGGGGATGCCACACAGCCTATGGGAATGGGGAGAGGGGGATGCCACACAGCCCATGCTAATGGGGAGAGGGGGATGCCACACAGCCCATGCTAATGGGGGGAGGGGGATGCCACACAGCCCATGCTAATGGGGAGAGGGGGATGCCACACTGCCTATGGGAATGGGGAGAGAGGGATGCCACACAGCCTATACTAATGGGGGGAGGGGGAAAGCCACACAGCCAATGGGAATGGGGGGAGAGGTGGATGCCACACAGCCTATGGGAATGTGGGGAGAGGGATGCCACACAGCCTATACTAATGGGGGGAGAGGGGGATGCCACACAGCCAATGGGTATATGGGGAATGGGAGGGGGGGATGCCACACTGGATATACGGGGAATGGGATGGGGGCATGCTACACTGTCTATGGAATGGGGGCATCCCACACAGCCTATGGGAATTGGATAGGGGAATGCCACACTGTCTGTAATGGTGCGTTTTTGATTGAAAATTTTTTTTTCTTATTTTCTTCCCCCAAATCCTAGGTGCGTCTTATAGGGCGAAAAATACGGTAAGTATTATATTTGGAGCAGGACGTACTGTATACTAAGAATAATTCCAAAATCATAGAGAAGCTGCGACAAGGGAAACTCTTGGACTCACACCAAGCAATGTAAGCGCGCCAAACTCTGTAGTATATCATGGAAGAAGACTTCTTCCGAGCCTGAATCATGGTCTGCACAACCGTGGCCGACAGCCCCATCTCCATCAGGTTTGAGGTTTCAATAGCCAGGCAGTTAAAGCCAGCGTCTGTAAATTGGGGTGTCGCAGCGACCCCTGAGTGAGAAGTTCTGGGTCATTGTGCATGATGTAACGATCTACTGACATTTGAAATATGTCCGCGAACCAACTCCGTCTCGGCCAGCAAGGAGCCACCAGGATGGTTGGTACCCCCTCCTGAGCTATCTTGCGCAGCACTTGGCCCAGGAGTGGAAACGGAGGGAATGCATAGAGGAGCCTGAACGCCGTCCAAGAAATTGCCAGAGCGTCTGTGGCAAATGCCAGAGGATCTCTTGAAAGAGAGATGAACCTTGGGAGCTTGTGATTGTGTCTGGACGCAAACAGGTCCACATCTGGCTGGCCCCAGCGGAGACACAGGGCATGAAAGATCTTGTTGCTGAGGGACCATTCCCCCAGACGAGAGGCAGTCCTGCTCAGGGAATCCGCCTCCTGGTTTTCCACCCCAGGAATGTAAACCGCCGAGATGCAGGGAACATTTTTCTCCGCCCAGAATTTGGGTCACCTCCTGGAGGGCTCGCTTGCTCTGAGTCCCTCCCTGGTGATTGATGTAGGCGACAGCCGTCTGATTGTTCGAGTGAACCTGGATCGCGCGGCCCCGTAAGTGGGAAGTCAAGCGAAGAAGCACCAAACGTATTGCTCTCAGCTCCAGGAGATTTATGGGCAAGTGGGCCTCCTGCGGCCCCCACTGACCCTGGAGCTTCTGCGTTTGCCAGAAACCTCCCCAGCCGGTCAGACTGGCGTCCGTGGTAACAATCTCCCACGAGGAGTCAGAAAAGATTTCTGGGGTCCATCCACCACAAGAGGGACTGTCTGGCCAGGGGAGATAGCGAAAATTCCTGTTCCAAGGACTCCTGCGTCCGGTCCCAGCCAGTCAACAGGTTCAACTGAAGAGGTCTCATGTGGAACTGGCCGAAGGGCACCGCCTCGGAGCAGGACACCATTAGGCCCACCAGTTTCATCCCCAGACGAATTGATGGCCTCTGACAAGACAGCAATGCCTGCGTCTGGAGGCCCGCCACCTTCTGCTAGGGCAGAAATACCTTGACCTGAGAGGTGTCCAACGTCATGCCCAGAAAGGACCTCACCGTTGAGGGAGTGATCGAAGACTTGGGGTAATTGATTACCCATCCGAACTCCTCGAGAGCGGTTAACACCGTCCAGGTGTCGCTCTCATCCTGCTGAAGGGACTGAGCCGCAATCAGTAAATCGTCCAGATAAGGCAGCACACGAATGCCCTGATTCCTCAGAATAGCCATGCACCTTTGTGAAAACCCGGGGGGCTGAGGATATCCCGAACGGCAGAGCCACAAACTGGTAATGCTGGTCCTCCAGAGCAAATCTCAGGAACCTCTGATGTCCCTGGAATATCGGGATGTGCAAATAGGCATCCCTGTTGTCCACCGTGGTCATGAAGTCGCCGGGCCGAAGCAAGCTCACCGCAGATCGCAAGGTTTCCATGCAGAAATGTCGGACTATGACGAACCTGTTGAGATCCTTCAGGTCCAGGATAGGTCTCAGCGTTCCACCCTTCTTGGGAACCGTGAACAGATTGGAGTAGAAAGCCTGGCCCCGCTCCTGGCGAGGCACAGGGCAAATCACTCCTAACTGCAGAAGGTGCCATTCTCAGGCCCTGTGCCTTCACTGGGTTCTGGGAAATTCGTGACTGAAGAAATCTTGAGGGCGGCCAGACTGCCAGATCTATTTTGTAACCGGAGGACACCACCTCCTGAATCCACTGATCTAAGACGCGCTGTCTCCAGATATGAGCAAATAGCAGAAGCCGTCCCCCCACCCGGATGGGTGAGGGCGCCCCCTCATGCCTGAGAGGGCTTGGATCTAGCTCCCCAGGAGGGATTAGGTCGGCCGCGAGACCTACCTCATCCCCAGGAATCTCTGCGGCCTCCTGAAAATGAAGTGCCTCCTCCTCCATGAAAGGAGCGATAGGCAGATGAACTCCGAAAGGACCGCGCAGGCTTCCGTCACTGAGGGAATCTCCCATCCTTAGCCAGAAGGTCCAGACACTCCCCGAATAACCTGTGCCCCAAGAAGGGGATACTAGTGAGTGACTTCTTGGCCGCAGCTTCAGCCGACCATTGCCGCAGCCAAAGAGAGCGACAGAGCGCAACAAGCAGGGCCGAAACCCTGGTGCCGAGCCGGACACCATCATCCATAGCGGAGACTACAAACACAAGAAAATCCACGCAAGCTTTAAGGGTCTTTATACTCCTCCGCCCGCTTGCGAGACTTAGCAATATCAACAAGACGTCTGACCTTCTTCCTGATGGCTAAAGAGACAATGGGCGCGGCACACACAGGGCGAAGCCCTGTAGTGTTGGACCGTAATGTTGGATGACCCCGACACACATCGGGGGGACGTGACCAGAGGCGGACCAGCTCCTCCGGAAAGGGATACCGGCACCGATGGTAATTTATTAGGTCTTTCCCATTCCTTAAAAAAACATATTGGAAAAATGGGCCTGCTCAGGGAAGACAAGCCTCTGTCTCTCAGGCCGGAATAAATCACCCTGCTTCCTCTTAGCCGCTTTAGGAGGGACAATATGCAAGGTCTCAAACACTGAAGACAGCAACTTCTCCGTATCATCAGGGAGCCACATATCCTCGCCCAAGGAAGAACCAGGGTCGCTGTCATAGCCAACCGACTGATCCCCTGAGGAAAAGGAGTCCTTAAACAACTCTCCTTCCTCCATGGAGTCCCGACCTCCAAAAAGATCATCATAATCATCAGCAAAATCCGAGTAGCCCACATGGGGCAGAGCTTCACCCGCCCAGATGGGGCCCCTAGCTCACTATCCCCAGAAGCCTCCATTATGGTGATTATAGTGAATGTTATCTAGGTTACAAGGCACTAACGGCCCAAACCTAAGAGATCCCCAATTTAGTCCCTCTTTTTGTGATCCCTCTTAATAGGAGAGGGCGCAGAGAGAGGGGGGGGTGGTAGAGGTCGGAGACTGGGAGGAACCACAACCCTTAGCTGGCAAGGGGCCCATCTAGAAGACACAAGCAGACAAGAAGCCATGATAATCCCACAACACATGCATCAAGAAAAAGAGCATAAGTAGATAAGAGAGGGACTCACGGAACCAACGACGCGCTGGAGACAGCAGGCAGGAAAATGGTGCTGGAAGCCAGCCTCATGTGAACCTCGAGGGGCAGGCCGCATAGCCGTGACGCAAAAAGCGTCATCGCTCGCCCCCCCCCCCCCCCCACCCTCCACAAGGAAAATGGCACTAAAGGCCAGCAAAGAGGAAGGGCGGCGCACGGAGGGGCCCCCCCGACGCGGAGCTTGTGGGCACAGACGGGCGAACCCCATGGGCATAAGGTGGTTCCTCCCCCCCCCCCCAATAGGCTCACCATCGTCTATGGCCGGCTACCCTTTAGGGAGGGTCTGCGGCCCAGAGCCTAGCTCTGTCAACGCCTGACCCCCGGCGTTCACCTTACCTTCACCGTCCCGTCAGCAGAGGCTGGGAGGCAGTAGTCCACGGGAACAGCGGGAATAGGGGTGCAGCGACCGACAGGCTTAGAATGCCCCACTCAGCTGCGGTATTCCAGGAGAGAGAGTATCCACGACGATCCTACCAGCACTGCAAGAAGAACTCTGGGGATTCTACTGAGACACCTCTTTTTATAGGGGGCTGGGAGGAGTTACAGCTTTGGATCTAGCAGTAACTGCGTCACCTGGTGGCAGACTACCCAACTGTCATCTATTTCTGGGACGACCTGGACTGGATATAGTGAAACAGATTTTTTTTTTAATTAAAGGATGTCCTCAAGGTGCTGAGCTTATCTAGTATATTTTTTTCCCATATTAGCAAATGTGTGTTTTATGGAAGCAGTTTTCACTGCCTGCAATCTGTTGGTATGGGCAACTGTAAACCATGAAATGAAAAGTAAGCCCTATACACGCAGATCACTACTGCTGTGGATGCTGAGGATATGAGGGAGCTCCCTCAACCTTACATATGCCTAGTAGCAGCATTTTTTGTGTACAGGGCTCACTTCTTTCTTCTTGTAGATCTTGGTGTACAGACTTGGTGTGCAGTTGCCAATAGCGACAGATTGGAGATAGAAAATGTGTGTTTTATGAAAGCCCCTACCCATCCATCAAGATGCCCATCCATGGATTAAATTAGTCTTACTATGAATTAGTTATACATTGTTTAGCGTGAAATGAGATTTTAAGTTTCCCCCCCGATCAAGCCAATCAATACCCCAGCGAAATGCAGGCGCATGATTGGCTGGCGATGGTCTTGACCAATAGCCAATGGTTGTTGGTCCAGTTTAACGGTTTCAATGTAAAGATTTGAACTCATTTTTTTCAAATAGTAATCATGTCAATCAGGGTGGTCTATCATTCACATCACATTTAAGTACAAATTGTAACGATAAGAAGCATTCAAATTAGTTTTTTTCAAGTATGTGGTTTTAGGGATTTTAAGACGTTGCAAGAAAAGCTCAGAACAAATGTCCTAATTTTGGTTGCATAGGTTTGTATGGCATTTAATGCCACAAAACTTGGCTTACATTGCCCTCACTATGGCAACGTCAGCAGTTTAATTGTGTGCTGTATGTGTTTGGCAGAGTGTGCGGATGACTTGGGCAGAAATGTTTTGTTGTTATTTTGCTGTGCTTGCAGATCTTTTTGTGTCTCAAACACTGGCAATTCCCTCCTTTTATTAAAGCACATGAGAGACCTATTAGCAAATGGGCCAAAAAACAGGCACAGTAAATATTTATATTTTGTATACCTACCTATGTAATAGAGAGCACTTCTCAAAGCAAATGATCACCATTTATTATCCATAGGTTAAAAAAAAAGGGTAGAAAAAAATGCTCACGGAGTGAATGAAGTATACATGTATTTATTGTGTTCCTTTTTTTGCTCAGTGATCAATGACCACAGAGGTTTATGTGTTGTGGATTTTTATTTTCCAATAAAACCCTAGGCAACAAACGACTCACAGGCTACATTGTGTAGACCCAACAAAAAAATAAAAAGTAAATTAAAGGAATTAAGCTAAAAAAAACCCATTATACTCGCCTCTTCTCCCCGCAAATGTTGCATCTAGGCATGAAGGTTTAAAACTTACAGAGTCCCAAAAAAGAGCCCACAGCATGCACACTTCCCAGGATTCCTGGTGTACCAGTCCCCCACTCACCAGTAACCTAGGAGACATGTTCCCTGTATCAGTCACAGTGACTGAAACACGTGCCCTACAATACAATGGAGGGGGGCATGTCGAACACAAATTTGGCAGGACCCCTCTATTGGAGGCTCCAGGACACCTGTGGACCCAGCCTCTGGATTTGTCATGTTTTAAGCTGGACCTAGACAAGGCAGCTGCAGGGAGAAGAGGTGTTTGTTTATTTGTTTGGGCCTGGACAGTCCCCATTAATGTTAAAGTAACATATGACAAAACCACTGTGAGGTGCCTGCAGCAATACTCACATGGCTGTGGTCAGAGTTTAGTTACCATAGTACATATATCATAGTAAAAAAATAAGTGCATTGTTGTGCCTCTAGTTATTACTGCCAGCACATAGTGTGATCAGAAAAAGAGGGTGAGAGATGCTGCAGGCTAAGAGCGTATCTAATCTGCCAGCACATAGTGTGATCAGAGAGGAAGGAGGAGGGCAGGGTTTCATAACTGCAGAGAGGCAGCCAATCAGGACATCTGGGGAGGGAGTTACTGTCCTGAGCATTATATACAGTATACAGTTGTTATCTTCTGATGAAGGGAACATGGTGAAGGTAAAAAAAATGCTCCCCGTACTTGTTCCATGATATAAAATAATATTGTTGGTACACTTTAAAAGGTAGGTAATAGGTGACTGCTCTTCCAATCCGATGAAAAATGGGGAGAAAATACATTTTTATGTTAAAAGTTTTAACACTCACCAGTGCATGATCAAATTTAAAGGTACTGATATAGTAGGCAGGGATGTCAGCAGCAGCTAAAGGTTCTGAGATCTGTGCAACAATCCCACATTCATCTGGAAAACAACAGTTTGCATATCAAGCACAGAAACTAATGTAAGCACATTAGTGAGAAGTGGGTCAAACAGTATATTTACTGATGTTTATATTAATAGTGTGTTTTTTTGTTTTAGTTCAAATTAAGATCTAAGGCTTCTAATTTATTCAGCATCCTGTTGCTTTAGTATTCAGAACTAGTTAGTTTACAGTTATTGTCTACAGGGAAATGTTGGTACTTTAAAGAGTGTGTGTACACCTTTCCTTTATTTAACCATGCAGAACTGTAAACGGACCTGTTCTAAATAACAAAACAAAACACAGTGATTCAAATTACGTTATAACAAGTCCAAGCTAGCTTGTTTACTTGCAAAAAGACTGCTGGATTTTTTGAATCAGTGAATAAAATATACACTTACAGTTCCGTATATTATTAACCAGGCAAAATATTTCTATGTCTACATTTGTATTGACAAAAAGGAATGAACAACAGCTGCAGATTAGATACACAAAGGTGCATCACAGAAATGGAGTACAAGCTTAAATTACAGCAAAAAAGTGGGAAGGAAACACAGTTAAATGGTGAAGACCCAACATCCAGATGACAGGTTATGGGGTAGGACCCCGGGGACAAACAGTCTAGACATTGCAAAGGCATATTAAAGTGTACCCTTTGATGTATTATGTGAAGAAAGCCCAAAATATAATGAAGCAGGGGGCAGGAGAGTCCAAGGCACATGGATCAACACGAACAATGCTCATAGTTGGGGAAATAAACCAGGGAGATTAATGATAGTGTAGCTTTTGATCAAACTATCATGTTGGGGGAGGCAAGGATGAAGGGAAAAACAGATCGTTACTGTATTATTCACTCTATAAGATGTGCCTTTTTTCTCCCCCAACGTGAGGGGGAAAAGTAGTGTGTCTTATGAATTGAGTGTGTGTGTGTTGGTGGGGTTGTAAGTTATGACGCTCTTGAAACCCCCTGCATAGGCCACGCCTGCCCCCCAGTGCCCAGGCAGCGACTGAATGAACATCGGACCTGGATAGCTATGTGTGTGTATGCAAGGGGGTGCCATACACTGGAAGACCGGCAGGCAAGCAGGCAGCAAGTGTAACTGCCTATATAACGTGTTGCGGGGAACTCTGCCACACTGCCTATATAAGGGTTTGGGGGGGGGGAACTCTACCACACTGCCTATATGAGGGGTTGGGGGGAGGGGGACTCTGCCCCTCTGCCTGTATACAGGGTCCGTCCCCTGCAAATATGGGGTTGGGGGGAAATGTCTGTATATGGGGTTGCTCAGGAGGAGGTAGTTTAGCACACCATTTGCTTCAGAATGCTTTTTTTCTTATTTTTATTTCATGTCAACTGTTCATAATTTAAGCTAAATCTTGTGTATTATGGTGACCACCAGAGAGGTGGCTTAGGTCATCCTATAAGAGGCCTTTAAAATATATTTGTGGAGCTCTGCATTTCCTATTGGCAGGGAGCCCAGAGAGTCAAAACTTTCTGATACATACCAAAACCAAGAGGTTGTCCGCCAATACGAACCATCTTCCAAAGCTCGCCCGACGCACTTGTAAACAGCAAATTATTAGGAAACCTATGTAAATACATAGAACGTCATAGGGTCAGCATGTTTTATAATTATAATTTCTATTACAGAAGTGGCAGGTGAGCTGGCTGATGTCTGATAATAAACATGTGTGTTCATTTAACCACATAGATTCACTAACCACGCTGAACTAAATGTCTCTGTGATGTGTTCTAGTGAAATAGTATTTCTAATGAGATACTGGATTAATACTGAGGGGTGTGCTAATGTGATCACACACCAATAATGGGAAAGTTTCACGGGTCTATCCACCATTTTTTAGATTTCTATGCAGGAAACAATATGTTTGGGATTTTTTGACCAATTAATAGTACTGTAATTCTACTTTTCCAATCTTTATTGATGCCCTTGTTATTTGATTTTAATATTTCAATCCTGTAACATACAGTATCTATACATTCTTATTCTAATTGATTTGTATTGTCACATCTTCCATATGACAATTTTTATATAATATTTTAATTTGGAGAGGATATATTTTTCTTCACTGATTAATTTGTTTAGGTAATGTATTCATATATTAAAATTCCATACTGTCTATTTATGTTTAAGTGTTATTCCATTTATAGGGGGAGACAAAGGCTTTTAATTATTTAACTGTATTATAGAGATCGCACCAATTTTATTCAATTCAACACTAAACAAAAATTAACCCAAATTCCCTTTATATATATGTTTATTTAGACTGTGCTTCTAATTAACTCTTTAATATATGAATTGGAGACAAAATGTATTTTTGTCCTAGGCTAAGTGACCTTCAGTCCCGCAGTGCGTTGGTATGTGTTGTGACAGGGTGCCATTCATCATTTCACAGGCATGTATCACCTTTCTTGTTACCGGTTGCTTTTCCGATTAATTTACAGCTGAATTTGCGTTGATTTTGGGGTTGCATGCAGGGCTGTGGAGTCGCTAAGCCAAAGCTTGACTCACCAATTTTATCAGGGCCCGACTCCTTCATATAAGGCCAATATTTAGAAATACATTTACTGTAGTAAAATGATAACATCAGGCTTTTACTCAGCATTATATCAGGCTACTTAGAACATAAAGCATATTTTTTGGAATACAATTACTGAACAAAAACCTTAAAGTGACGTTCCAGGCACAGGGTTAAATGAATGAAAGATAAAAGTAAGCCGCACCATCTGGTTATAGTTTATAGAGAAATGCTGATTGCAATAGTGATAATTAGAAAGCAGAAAGAGAGCCTGAAAACAGAAAGTGCTGCTGGGCTTCCTATTACTGTGCATATCCTCTAGTGTGTAGGGAGCATGCCCAGTAACTATTTTATTATTTTTTGCGCGTGTAAAGAGTTGTTTTTGGTCTGCTGTGTGAAACCTTGCCAGTCGCCAGCTTCTCTTACCTTTCCACAAGTCCATGGCACAGACGCGGCTCTTCACCAATCAGCTGAATGAAATCCTATCCACACACACGGTTGGGGTGCAGCCCGAGAAGGATGCGAGTGATGTTGCCACCGACCATGCATGCGCCACGGGCTCGTTGGCAAGGTAAGCATATTATCGGGCAATGAGGGGATGTCACAAGGCAAGGCCAAATGGGGATGTCCCGGGGAGAGGCAATCAGCCGAACTGGAGTCTCAGACTCCAAGGCCACTTTTTGGTCCACTTTAAACATAGAACCGCCAATGCCTAAAACTTACCTCTGCTGTGTTTGTACATCCATCACCAAGGAAATGTAACCCTCAATGAGGGAAAATGAGAAGAAGCGGATATGACCAGATTCTTCACTGCTCACCGCCGAATCTTTTACTCTGCAGCATAAAATAAACAGGGCTTATATCTCCAATGCATAGCTGAAATGAAATGTAAGCAATCTGTTTATGGGGTCTTTCAAAAATACCTGTAGGTAGGATGCACCTATGTGTGCACCTGTATTATGTAACATGTCCTCTCAAACAATACTAGCTTAAAGCGAAACTACACACAAAAATGACTACAGTTCCACATTACTAATTAGCAGTGGGGCAGCAGGACCCTGGCTTTGCCGGGGTGGGAAAATAAAAAAACAAGGCGCCCAGATACTAACCCCTTCTGGACCTCTTCTGCGGCCACCACGGCGCAGAGTATCAACCACGCCGAAAGGCTTGCCCACTGGCCGTGCTGATAGGCTGCTCCCTCCCACCTGGTCAGCTGGCGAGCCTATCAGCGATGATTATCTAAATGCTCTTTTTTTCTTTTCACAGCGTGATATGCAGCGGGGCAGCCTGGGTCCTGCTGCCCCACTGCTAACTGGTAATGCGGAACTATAGTCATTTTTGACAGTAGTTCAATTTTAAGCTTCCAAGCAAGACCAAATCGGGTTTAGCACACGGGAAGGTGTGGGTTGTTACAAAGTGCTTGAATTTTCTCTTCAAGTTCTGACAAAGTCATACAGCCCCTAATGCAGGCCACACAATTTACAATCTGAATATAGAAGTGCTGTACAATCCTTGCTCTGGAGTGGAAAATCCCGAACGATTACAGTTTGAAAAGATTTATACAGCCAGATTATAAATTGTATGGCTAACATGATATCAATGGCAAGTAAGTATATGGGATATAGGATTTCTCAGAGGCTAAAGAAACATTGTCTATAAAACAGAATGTAATAGTCATGTATATAAGTTCCCAGTTACTTACCCATTGGAGTAAAACATAACATCCATTAGGAGTGTAGTCACAGTTGGAAGTGTATAAGGATCCAGGCTGGTAACACAAAACATATTGCTAGGGCTTGAAAGTGGATGAATAACTGGCCTCTGAACTGGAAATAAAATGATATGATAAACATAATGACCTGAAAGAGGAGCACACCATTTCATTTGCTACCGTTCAAACTACTCTATAAGAAATCTCTTTTTGTAGGGATTAGGCATCTCTCATCCTATAAGGAGCCTTTGTATTTGACCACAATGCCTAATCCTTACAAAAGGAGATATGGTATTAAGGGCCTGTATTTGCACCAATCTCTACAATAAATAATATAAGGGGAGTCACTAAACAGGTGGACAAGCTTTAGAGTCATCTTTTGATTTACTGGTATATTAAACCAAACCATGGGACTTAGAAGTTAAATTTGCAAACTACTAAACTTTTAAAAAAGCAAAAATTCAGGTCAGGTCTTATAGCAACAAACCTATTTGACATGACCTTGGCAGATGCAAAGATGAATGGCGATCATCGAGTGCTTACCAGGAGCTTTTTACCCTGTATCTTTGATAGTGGTAATATAGAACTGTCTATGTGCCCCCTATGTAGGTAGATCCACTGAAGGGAATTTAACCTTTGCAAATATATTGAACAAATAGCAAAATGGCAGCCAGCGATTGTAACATGAAATGCTGAAACAGGTTATAGTTCCAAATAAGGTTGTAACATGAAACTGATAAAAAAAAAAAAAAGCACCAATGCCTAATTATTTGATTAACCCCAGGCTGTTAAAAAGAAAGGTGCTTGAGGCATGTATTTATTCAGTTCCATAGCTATTTGCCTAATATGCAGTTGCCATCTGAAAGAGTTGCCTTAATTTTAAACTAGTCTAACTCTATATTATCCTATGCAGACAATTCAAATCAATGCAGAAGAATGGGGCAGCCTATAATAATTTCTCCACCTTCTGTGACCATGAGGAAGTAGTATAAAAGCTTGACCCTTCCTCAAGCAACCTAAAGCTACCCTGTGTTTATATAAAAATGTTTATTTCTTATATCAAGTCTTATGTCAGTACTTCGCTCATACCAAGCTTGGGTTTCACAAATCCATTTGTTACTCCAAGATTATCAGCAGCCACAGTCTCTCCGTTCACAACCTGCAATATAGTAAATTCTGCTGCCAGCGTGTGCATCACAAATGGCAGATCCCTCTCGCGTACCTAAAGAAAGGACAGCAAAATAAATATGCTGATGAAAGGATCACACTGAACAAGGTGAACCTAAATTCACACCCTTCAAAGGCAGCAAGGATTTTAGATGATAAAAAATGACTTGCCTGAAGCCACCTTAATTGTGTGTACATATAAATGATGAACAAAAATGCTTTTCTTTTAGCCAAGTCAAGAATACTCTCTATGGTCCCTGTCTAAAAAGAACATAAATTACTCACCTTTTCTGTTCTAGTCTGGTACAATAAAACTGGGTCATGAGACAGAGTCCCACGTGCCCTGATCACAGTCAAGCAGTCACTGAGACTGATGCAGCAGAGGATGGCTGTAGGACACAGTGGTCACTGCTAAACCGTATTACAGTACATGACAAGACTTGATTTCAGGACCCAGTACATTTTATTCAATCAGACTGCCTAGGCTAAATCCAGGGCAGTCCGGCCGCTGTGTGAAACCTAACTAATCACCACCAAAAAAACGTATCTTTCCCAGGGCTTTCACAGCATTTTTGTGGCTGGTGGCCATATCTCAGAGTTTCCCTTTAACCGTGGCGCTTTCCATCACCCAGCTATTTAGTTTGGGGGCAGGAGCGCACCTCAGGCTAGAGGGAAGCTGGGGATGCAGCCAGCAGGCTTGTCATGTCAGCTGGCTGATTTGAGATAAACCAAAAGGCAATTTCAAATCTGCACACTGGGCGTGGCTATGCAGTTGAAAAAACACATCCAGCTGGGCCCCTGCTGTGTGAAACCCCTGAGGGTGCCCATAAAAGCTCACCCTGCTCCAACAGCGTATGCGTAGGTTCTTGTCCAATGAGAGCCGATCTACCATGACTACGTCATTCGGCAAACGGCTCTTATTGATGTGAATGGGGAGCACACTCTGCCGCATCCCCAGCGGCGTGTACACGTGCTCCTTCACCAGGCATTCAGATCAATTCTAGGAAATGAGAGCAGTTTGTCGAATGACAGTCATGGCAGATGGACCATGCATGTGCCGTTGAAACCAGTAAGAGGTGATTGAAAAAGGTGTTTCGGGGGGTTTCACATATCGGGGCATGCCAATTCGGGATGACCCTGGGGGAATGGAACAAAGCCCAGGAAATTCTAATTCCCAGGTTTTGTTCTGCTATAAAGTGGATAACTGATATGGACTCCTCCTGGCTGTCTTGGGCGAGCATACCCAGTTCCAGTCATGAGGAAACAGGTAGAGCTGAAGCCAAAATGGAGGTGCATGAAGTTGGGTGTACTTGTGTACACAGTGCAATGAAGTGAGAAGTGCCCAAACACATTGGAGAACTCAAACAGCAGTTACTCCAGCATAAAGCATGTAAGGGACAACTCCTCCGGCCAGGACACTGTGTACTGCCGTGTACCTACATCTGAAGGACATGGGGTACTCATTCAATAACATTCTGTTTCATATCTTCTTGGAGGGGGAGACTTGTTTAAACATACAAGGTGTGAAATAAGCCAATTATATTAAAATGGAAAGGGCAAGCTTGAACAGAGGGAGGGGGTCTATTGTCTGCCACATACAATACTGGATTAACACTCTCCTAAAACAGCTTGCTTCATGCAAATGCAATCAACATTCTTTCTTCATGACTCAACTGGTCCTTGACTCAATGCTAAGATTTCTATAGAAGTCATTCTGAATTGAGAAAACCTGTGGAATGACTATCACAATAGCTTAAAGATAAATACAGTTTTCTTTAATAATACGGAATTGTTATGGTTTGGTTAAAAGCATGCACAAGCGGGATTCAAACAAATAGGATGCACCTAGGATTTGGAGGAGGAAAATAAGAAAAATACAATTCTGTGATTACTCACCTGTAGAATTGGTATTATAAGTACACAGCACGTCCTGTTCCAGAAGATTCCTTACACATGGGTTATACATCCACAAGATGGCGCTGGACTGCAGAAAACAGCTTGTGGCTCCCCCCGGCCCCATATAAGTCAGGGACCTCCCACAAATTCCCCATTATTGACAAGCAGTTACACAAGAAGCCGGGAGAATAATAACAAAAAAATCCCAATGAACAAATGAACAATCACCATACAGAGGTAACTAAGAATAATGATAACAAGGGTGGGATGGAACAGGACGTGCTGTATACTTATAATACCAATTCTACAGGTGAGTAATTACAGAATTGTATTATTCCAAGTATACAGCACGTCCTGTGCCAGAAGATTCCTTACACATGGGACATCCAATTGCAGTGTCCGTAAGGTAGGGTGGGATCCCCAAAAGCAACAGCGGGCAGATTAGACCACTGCCGCCTGCAGAACTTTGAGGCCAAAAACAGCATCAGCTGAGGCCCTAACCTCAACCTTATAAAACTTAGAAAAAGTATGAACAGAAGACCAAGTAGCGGCCTTGCAAACTTGTTCAACAGAAGCTTGGTGCTGAAAAGCCCAAGAGGCACCAATAGCACGAGTAGAATGAGCAGTAAGACGGAAAGAAGGCTCCTTCCCCTTAGCAGAATAGGCTTGAACCACAACCTGACGAATCCACTTGCTGATAGTGGACTTAGCCGGAGCTAAACCCTTCTTAGGCCCAGAAGGGAGAACAAAAAGAGCATCAGTCTTCCTGAAGGATTCAGTAGCCACCAAATAGAACTTCAAGTTCCTGACCACATCCAGAGAATGTAAAACCCTCTCCTTGGGGTTACGAGGATTAGGGCACAGAGAAGGCAACACAATGTCCTGATTGAGATGAAAGGCAGACACAACCTTAGGCAGAACATCTGGCTTAAAACGAAACACCACCTTGTCCTGGTGTCTCTCAAAGTAAGGAGGCTTGATGGAAAGCGCCGCCAACTCAGAAACACGCCTAACAGAGGTGATAGCCACCAAAAAGGCTACCTTAAGCGTCAAAATGGACAAAGGGGCCGCACGCAAGGGCTTAAAGGGAGACCCCTGCAGGGCAGATAAGACCAAGTTCAAATCCCAGACTGGTAACATAGGCTTACGTGGAGGACGCACGTGAGTAACCCCCTGAAAAAAGGTCTTAACCAGATGATGGTTGGCAAAGGATCATTGGAAGAAAATAGCCAAGGCTGAAACATGACCTTTGAGGGTACTAAGTTGAAGACCCAGATCCAAACTATGTTGCAGGAATTCCAGAATCCTGGGGATAGAAAACACCTGACAGGGAAGCGACCTAGACTCACACCAGTCAATGTAAGCATGCCATACCCTATAGTAGATAGACAACGAGGATGTCTTCCTAGCCTGAATCATGGTACTAACGGCACGACAGGGAAGAGGTTTAGCCTCACGCCAGTCAATGTAGGTACGCCAAACCCTATAGTAAATGGAAGAGGAGGACTTTTTCCTAGCCCTGATCATGGTGTTAACAACAGAGGCAGGCAGCCCCTTTTCCATCAAGATGGAGGTTTCAGCATCCAGGCCGTTAAAGCCAGTGTTTGTAAATTGGGATGGCGTAGCTGCCCCTGAGTGAGCAGGTCTGGAACCTTGGGCAGGGCATACTGATCTACTGCCAACTGCACGATGTCTGCGAACCACACTCTTCTTGGCCAACAGGGGGCCACCAGAATGGTTGGCACCCCTTCCTGGGAAATCTTGCGCAGCACCCTGCCCAGCAGAGGAAACACATAAAGGAGCTAAAAGCCCTTCCAAGACATTGCTAGTGCATCCATGGCCAAGGCCAGAGGGTCCTGGGACAGAGAGACAAAGACTAGAAGCTTGTGATTGTGACGGGACGCAAACAGGTCCACATCCGGCTGCCCCCAGCCACAGCACACAGAGCGAAACACCCTGTTGCTGAGGGACCACTCCCCCAGCAGAGACATCCCCCTGCTCAAGGAGTCTTCCTCCAGGTTTTTCACCCCCGGGATGTAAACTGCCGATAGGCAGGGGACATTCTCCTCCGCCCAGCACAGTATCAGAGACACTTCCTTGAGGGCCCTCTTGCTCCGGGTCCCTCCCTGAAGATTGATGTAGGCAACCGCCGTCTGATCCGAGCGGATCTGAATCGCCCGACCCCGAAGTTGTGGAGTCAACTGGGCGAGGACCAGCCTTATCGCCCTCAATTCCAGAATGTCAATTGGGGTATTGGCCTCCTGAGGGCCCCACTGACCCTGGAACTTCAGGAATTTCCAGAAGCCCCCCAATCTGTCAGACTGGCATCTGTGGTGACTGTCTCCCAGTAAGGGGCCAGAAAGGATCTGCCCATCAACAGGTTCCTTGAGTCCAGCCACCACGAAAGAGACCGCCTGGCCAGAGGGGACAGAACAAACACCTGATCCAGGGACACAGGATCCCGATCCCATACTGACAAGAGGTGAAGTTGAAGAGGTCTCATGTGAAACTAAGCAAATGGAACCGCCTTGAAGCAAGACACCACCAAGGCCCACCAGCTGCATCCTTTGCCGGATGGAGGGATGGGGGCAAGACAGAAGAAACCTTGCTTGAGCTTGAAGACTCACCACCTTCTGCTAAGGGAGAAGAATCTTGACCTGAGATGTATCCAGAGTCATGCCCAGAAAGGACCTCACCAATGATGGGGACAGGGAAGACTTGGAGTGGTTGATCACCCAGCCAAAGGACTCCAGTGTGGACACCACCAGCTGGGTATCCAGCTCTGCCTGCTGGAAGGACTGAGACGTGATGAGAATGTCGTCCAAGTAAGGAAGGATGCGAATGCCCTGAGATCTCAGCAGAGCCATTACTCCAGCCAGCAGCTTGGTGAAAACCCTGGGAGCCGAGGTGAGACCGAAAGGCAAGGCCACAAATTGGTAGTACTGATCTTCCAGAGCGAACCTGAGGAATCTCTGATTACCTGGAAAGACTGGTACATGAAGGTAAGCATCCCTGATGTCTACAGAGGTCATGAAGTCGCCCGGGCGCAGTGAAATGACTGCTGAACGCAGGGTCTCTATGCGAAAATGCTTCAACCTGACAAACTTGTTGAGACGTTTTAAATCCAGGATGGGCCTGAAGGAGCCATCCTTTTTGGGGACAGAGAAAAGATTGGAATAGAAGCATCTGCCCCTTTCCCTTAAGGGGACCGGGCAGATGACCGAAAACTCCAGAAGATTGTGGACAGCAGGGCACAGACCCCGTGCTGACAAAGGGTTTTGAGCCACCCAGGATTTGACAAATCTTGGGGGCGGCCAGGCTGCAAACTATCTTGTAACCGGAGGATACTACCTCCTGAATCCACCGGTCTGAGACATGAAGCCTCCAGATGTGAGCAAAGAGCCGAAGCCGTCCCTCCACCCGGATGGGTGAGGGCGCCCCTTCATGCCTGAGGGGGCTTGGGGGAGGACTTTGGCTTGGGACCCCAGGAGGGGCCAGGGCGGCCACGTCCTCTGCCCCTGCCGCAATGGTCCCCACAAGCCCCAGCAAAGGAGATTCCTCGACCAGTTTTGGAACCACGGAAGGAAGGGAGAAAGGCACCTGTCCCCCGAAAGGCCCGGGACGGCCTTCTACGTTGAGGTAACCTGCCGCCCCTGGCAAACAAGTCCAAGCATTCACCAAAGAAGCGTAGCCCCTTAAAGGGAAAGCCAGGGAGAGCCTTCTTAGCAGCATTATCAGCTACCCACTTATGCAGCCAAACAGAGAGGTGTATAGCCACCAACAGGGCAGATGTCATCCCACACATTCTAATGGCATCATCCATGGCAGACAGAACATATGCAACAAATTCATAAAGCAGGAGAGAACTGTACACTTCTCCTCCCGCATCATCAGAGGACCCATCCAAGAGACTCTTAAGCAGCCCTTTAAGAGCATGGCAAGCCAGCTGGTCCATGCGTCGGTCCTCACCATCCCTCAGGGTAGTAGTGTCAGGGGAATGCATGACAGATGTATTGGACAGCTCCAGAATGGGCGCGTCCACCTCGGGAGGACATGACCAACGCTTAATCACCTCAGCAGGAAAAGGATACCTCTTGTCCCAACTCTTGGGCACCCCAGGGAGCCTTCTAGGTCGTTCCCATTCTTTGAGCACCAGATTATTAAAGTGAGTCTGCTCAGGAAACTCCAGGCATGGTTTAACCGAATGAAAAAGCTCACCCTGCTGCTGCGGAGCCACTGCAGGAGGGGAGATACAGAGCACTTCAAAAATGTGAGACAAAAGCCTGTCAGTGTCATCTGAGGACCATGGGTCCTCTCCAAAGGGAGACCAGGTACCACCATAAACTTTAGGCTGTTCCTCAGATGATTCTGAATCAGAGAATAATTCCCCCTCCTCAAGGGGAGAATAACCAGAAATGTCAAAAAATTTCTCAGCCTCAACAGGAAAGAGGGAAACAGCGGGAGATAAATGCCGCTTCTTAGGAGAAGCCTTACGCGGGGCTGACCCAGCAATACGTTTTTCAATGCTGGCCACCCGTGCAGCCAAACCAGGATGAGACTCCCCACTGGTATGCACCTCGCTGGGGGTCCGATGTAAGCATGGGGGGGGTAGGCGAATCCAAAGGGGGCGCAGGCCCAGCAACAGGTAACCCAGACTGCAACGCAAGCACTTGCTGGGCGCAGGGTACACACACCCGGACATCATCACTTATAGGGGATACCCCACACGCAACACATAGCCAGACTTGTCCCGAAGGAACCTCAGGCCCATTATTCCCAGAATCCTCCATATGGTGATTTGAATGGCACAACAGGCCAGTAAAGGATAACGCTAATAGTAGCTACCCGGGATGCCCCAGTGACCTGCTAGGGAAGTGGGAGTAGCTGAAGTTTTAACCCGCCTGAAAGACATAAAACACATTCCCATAAGCATATAAGATAATTAAGATAAATAAGATAACAAAGAGACTACCCCGCAGGGGTACTCACAGACCGCCGACAGTCAACAGCACAAGCAGCGCAGCAGCAGGGAAAAAAATGGCGCCCGCAGAGACCTAGAGGGGCGGGCCGTGGAGACGTGATGCAAAAGGCGCCATCCCCAGATCCCACCTCCCCCCCCCACCGAAGAGCGGGAATCGCGCCCCACGTGATGCGGCCAGCCAATCACGGCGCCGCCAAGGGGAGAAAGGTCAAGGCACAGGAGCCTGGCAACCCACAGTGCAGGGGGGGGGGCATCCCAAAGGCTCACCATTAGTCTGAACCGCCTACCCTGTCAGATCAGGGACTGCGGTAGGAGCAGCGCTCCTCAGCACCTATCCTGGTGCTACTAACCTACCTTCACCCGCTGCAGCTGAAGCTGGGAAGCAGTGGAATGGATAGGAACGGGTGGGAATAGTCTTGCAGGGCCGCAGGCAGATAAGCCCCACTCACCTGCGCCACATTCCCATAGGCAGTGTGGCACTCCCCCCTCCCATTTCCATAGGCAGTGTGGCACTCCCCCCTCCGATAGGCAGTGTGGCACTCCCCCCTCCCATAGGCAGTGTGGCACTCCCCCCTTCCATTCCCATAGGCAGTGTGTTAATCCCCCCCTGCCATTCCTATAGGCAATGTGGCAATCACCCATCCCATTCCCATGGGTAGTGTGGCATTCCCCCGCTCCCATAGGCAGTGTGGCATACCCCTCTCCCATTCCCATAGGCAGTGTGGCATTCCCCTCCTCCTATTCCCATAGGCAGTATGGCATTTTCCCCTCCCATTCCCATAGGCAGTGTGGCATTCTCCCCTCCCATTCCCATAGGCAGTGTGGCATCGGCCACGGCTACCTGCTGTACGGAGCTGGGTGTTTGCTCTGTGTGCAGGCGCCACAGATACAGCGAGGATGGCAGAGGCAGTGGGCAGGGGTTGGTTGCCCTGTCTGCCCGCCTGCCGCTGCTACATCTTCTGGCCTCCCGTGGCTGTGGCGGCCTGGCCAGCAGCACAGGAACGTTTTCTTTCACATTCTCCCAAAAGGATGCAATCACATCCCTCCCCCCCCCACTTTTGGAGACAAAAAATAAGTGCATCTTATACGGCGAACAATACGGTATATTGCTTTGCCTTTATGTCCAGCTACATACAGATTGGATATTTGATGTACTATTTCCAAAATGACTTACCAATATGAAATCCGTTTGATAGGTGGACAGCATAAACACAGAGATATTCTGGTCTGCCAGGGGTGCAATGACTGATTTGGCAATTTTGGTCACTCCAATTGGCTGAGAGCTTGACGAGCTGCCTCCTCCTGAGACCACGTTGAGGGCTAGCCATGTTGCGTCTGCTACGCTCAAATGTTCTGAGGACGGAAGTTCTAAAATGAAAGTAATTGGAAGGTTAAACTTGCAAGTGACATTTAAACTAGAAATCAAAGTAAAATTATCGAAGAACAGTCATGTTGTAATGTAATGTTTAACCAGCTTTTAATGTAGTATTCTAATTACACTTTAAGGGTATAGTTTCATTACACAGGCTATCTTTATTTCCTCTGGGAAACAAAACCCCCTTGCCCATAAACCAGCCTAAGCCATGTTTTTTTCACTATAAACAACTCATGAAATAAACAAAGCACTGTTTGCGCAAGTTCTAACAGCAACCAAAGAAATCAATACATTGAAAGAAAAAGTCTCTCCGTATTGCTTTGATTCATCAGTTATAAGAAATCTTTATTTCTGAAGGCTGTAAACATTATTTACTGAATAAAGATCTTACTAGAATATGAATCTGTGTATTTGTTATTCAAAAAATAACTAGAGGAACATTCTCTATAAACAGGTTATAAAAATATAAATCTTGACCTTTTTTTATATAAAGCCAATTTAGTACATTTATCTCTGACAAAGCAGTTCAGTAAATTGCTTGTTTACATCACAGCCCACATGTTCTCTTTCTAGATAAAATCATCTGGTTGCTAGGCAGATATGTATACTTTCAGTACAGCTGTGGGAGTCACCATGGGCATCTAGGCAGTGGGATGGCAGCGCAGATGGGATTAATTCAGCAGTGGGAAAGGTTAACATTATTTCCGAAAACGTCAACTAGAAAGGTATCAATCTATAACGTTGAAACAACAGAATACCAGTTACCTGGAAACTATAGAGATTTAGTTAGCCAAGTAAGATAAACGTAAGAATATAAAATACTGTACAGTGAAATTGTACCTGTACTAACTTAGTTAGCCAAGTAAGATAAACGTAAGAATATAAAATACTGTACAGTGAAATTGTACCTGTACTAACAGTGGGGACCAGTTGCTGTATTACCATATAAAGTGGCCCCACATGCGTTCTCCAGCGAACTGGTGTGTGGCTGCATAGTGAAAGGCTTGGGGGGGCATCGAGATTTCTAGAGCCCCCCCAATGTAATACTTCTACCTGCAACAACCCAAAATCCTTACGTGAACCTCGATCCTTGGCCAAAATGCGGTCCTGCAGGTGGCCAATCAGAGGACCGCATTTTGGCAGAGGATCTAGCTTCAGGTAAGGATTTTAGGGTGTTGGGGGGGGGGGGGGGGGGGGGGAGTATTGCACGAGGGGCTCCAGCAATCTGGAGGATGCCCCCCTGAGCCTGTCACTATGCTTCCTCGAACCAGTTTGCTGGAGAATGGGTGTGGGACAGTTTCAAGGTCTTTATCAACATTTCTCCTGCTTCCAGTTAATAGGTTTGGGGCCATATTGTATTGGCTGTGCATAGAGCAATGCGGCCTCCTTAGATAAATATATACCGTAGAATGGACCATACTGAAGTTATTAGGAGATGGAATTGTAACTGTATTACTTACTACCATGATCCTGGATAGAGCAGTAACGCAAAAACTCTTGTCAACTTCATGAATGGAGTGCCTATGCATGAGCGATTGAAAAACATTTTCATTGTTTGCACTCAGCCCATTAAATTCAAGAAGTCACAATGACACTGCCATACCCAATCCGTTCACTGCAATGAAGGAGGCATGCAGAAGCTAGGCCTAGCACCGATCAGCGGTGGTGGAGAAAATGGGAGTATCCATTTTGGTTGCCTGGACAGGCTCTTTCAAGAGGATCATAAGTCCAAATGGATTCTTGGTCCACTAACAATATTCCCTAGAGGGCATGCCGACTTGGGATGCCCTGCAGTGGGAGTTGCTACTCTAAAGCGCTTTTCCCACCCACACTGTTGCTGTAGGGCTCTATGAGCCCAGTAAGGGATATCCCTTGTCAGTGGACCAAGTGATTCACTTTAAAACCCCATACATGTGCCCAGCTAGTTGCAATAAAGGTGGTCCGTCTAGGGCAGGAAGGTCTTCAGTAAAGCTGGTAAGGGTTATATTTCTAGAAATGGAGCCTATATGTGCAATAATGGAGTAAATTCAGAGCCTGGTGAGAAAACTCACTTCTTTTTTAGGAGAGAAAAAACAAACATTCACTTTCATTGTCTGCCGGGTGTAACTTTTCCCCTGGCTCTGAAACAGCCCAAAGGTAGACAATGAAAAATACAATTCTGTGATTACTCACCTGTAGAATTGGTATTATGAGTATACAGTACGTCCTGCTCCAAATCTAATACTTACACGTGGGATATACTCTGCCAGATGGCGCTGGACTGCAGAGACATCGAAAATAGGCTCCTCCCGGCCCCTCAAATACCCAGGTACCTCCCACAAATCCCCAGCATTGAAAAGCAGTTAAGGAGAAGCCGGGAGCATTAAACAATTCAAATTATCAACTATAACAATGAAAACAATCACCATACAGGGGATCCAGGAAAATGCAAACCAAGGGTGGGTTGGAGCAGGACGTACTGTATACTCATAAGACCAATTCTACAGGTGAGTAATCACAGAATTGTATTATTCTTAGTATACAGTACGTCCTGCTCCAAATCTAATACTTACACGTGGGACATCCAATAGCAGTGTCCATAAAGTAGGCTGGGATCCCCAAGAAAAATTAGCAGCAGGCAGTTTAAACCACTGCCGCCTGCAGAACCTTGCGGCCAAAAACAGCATCAGCTGAGGCCCTAACATCAACCTTGTAAAACTTTGAAAAGGTATGAACAGAAGACCAAGTAGCGGCCTTGCAAACTTGTTCAACAGAAGCCTGGTGCTGAAAAGCCCAAGAGGCACCAATAGCACGAGTGCAATGAGCAGTAAGGCGGAAGGGAGGATTCTTCCCCTTAGCAGAGTAGGCCTGACAAATCCACTTGCTGATAGTAGACTTGGCAGGAGTCAAACCCTTCCTAGGACCAGAAGGGACCACAAAAAGAGCATCAGTTTTCCTGAAAGGTGCAGTAGCCACCAGATAGTACTTTAGACACCTAACCACATCCAAAGAGTGCAAAACCCTCTCCTTAGCATTGCTAGGATTAGGGCACAAAGAAGAAAGAACAATATCCTGATTCAAATGAAAAGCAGACCCTACCTTAGGCTGAAAGTCAGGTTTGAAACAAAACACCACCTTGTCCTGGTGCCTCTCATAGTAGGGGGGCTGAATGGACAGCGCCGCCAACTCAGACACACACCTGACAGAAGTGATAGCCACCAGATACACAACCTTGAGCATAAGAATGGCCAAGGCAGCATCCTGCACAGGTTCAAAGGGAGCACCCTGCAAGGCTGACAGAACCAAGTTCAAATCCCAAACAGGCACCATAGGTTTACGTGGGGGACGCACATGAGTGACCCCCTGGAAAAAAGTCCTGATCAAAGGGTGCTCAGCAAAGGACTTCTGGAAAAAAATAGCCAGGGCAGAAACCTGACCTGAGTTGGAGCCCCATCTCCAACCCATGCTGCAGGAACTCCAGAATCCTGGGAATAGAGAAGACACGACAGGGAAGAGACTTAGACTCACACCAGTCAATGTAGGCACGCCAAACCCTGTAATAAATGGAAGAAGAAGACTTCTTCCTAGCTTTAATCAAAGTATCCACAACAGCCCCTTCTCCATCAAGATGGAGGTTTCAGCAGCCAAGCCATCAAAGCCAGAGTTTGTAAATTGGGATGGCGTAGTGAGCCCTGAGTGATCAGATCTGGCACCAAGGGCAGAGCGTACTAATCTACTGCCAGCTGTACCACGTCTGCGAACCACACTCTTCTTGGCCACCTGGGGGCCACCAGAATTGCTGGCACCACTTCCAGAGCAATCTTGCGCAGAACCCTGCCCAGCAGGGGAATTGGGGGGGGAAGACATACAGGAACTGAAAGTCCTTCCATGACATTGCTAGCGCATCCGAGGTCAGGGCCAGAGGATCCTGAGACAGAGAGAAAAAAGCTGGAAGCTTGTGATTGTGGCGGGACGCAAACAGATCCACATTTGGTTGGCCCCAACGGTGACACAGAGATTGAAACACCCTGCTGCATAGGGACCATTCTCCCTGGCGAGAGGTCCCCCTGCTCAGAGAGTCCGCCAGGCGATTTTCCACCCCCGGGATGTACACAGCTGAAATGCAGGGGACATTGGCCTCCGCCCAAGTCAGGATCAGAGACGCTTCCTGGAGGGCCCCCTTGCTCCGGGTCCCTCCCTGATGATTGATGTAGGCAACTGCCGTCTGGTTGTCCGAGCGCACCTGAAAAGGCAGGCCCTGAAGATGAGTAGTCAAGCGAGCCAGAACTAACCTGATTGCTCACAGCTCCAAGACATTGATAGGTGTGTGGGCCTCCTGAGGGGCCCACCTCCCCTGGAACCGCAGGGACTTCCAGAAACCCCCCCAACCTGACAGACTTGCATCCGTGGTGACTGTCTCCCAGGAAGGGGCAAGAAAGGATCTGCCCCCCAACAGGTTCCTTGGGTCCATCCACCACAAGAGGGACCTCCTGACCAGGGGGGAGAGCACACAGACCCTGTCCAGGGACGCTGGGTCCTTGTCCCATACAGACAATAGCTGAAGTTGCAGAGGCCTCAAGTGGAACTGAGTATAAGGGACCGCCTCGAAGCACGCCATCATCAGGCCCACCAGCTGCATCCCCTGCCTGATGGAGGGATGGGGACAAGCTAGGAGGGACTGAGCCTGTGCAATCAGATTGTCCACCTTCTGCTGAGGAAGGAAGATCCTTGCCTGAACTGTATCCAGATTCATTCCTAGGAATGGAGTTACCAAGGAAGGGGATAGTGAGGACTTGGGGTGGTTGATCACCCATCCAAATGACTCCAGAGTGGACACCACCAGCTGAGTATCCAACTCTGCCTGATGTAGAGACTGGGAAGTGATGAGGATGTCGTCCAGATAGGGAAGCACGCATCTGCAGAGAAATTCTGGGGATTTGTGGGAGGTCCCTGGGTATTTGAGGGGCCGGGAGGAGCCTATTTTTGATGTCTCTGCAGTCCAGCGCCATATGGCGGAGTATATCCCATGTGTGAGTA
This sequence comes from Gastrophryne carolinensis, assembly GCA_027917425.1. Classification (NCBI taxonomy): domain Eukaryota; kingdom Metazoa; phylum Chordata; class Amphibia; order Anura; family Microhylidae; genus Gastrophryne; species Gastrophryne carolinensis. The sequence goes on along the minus strand of CM051236.1, from coordinate 251,733,327 downwards.
TTAGATTTGGAGCAGGACGTACTGTATACTAAGAATAGTCACCAGTCTCACCAGGCTCTGAATCGACCCTAATGAGTGGTCTGTAGTACTGATCCTGGGACAGTCAAACAAAAAGGTTTTTGCATGAAAATGCTCCTGTAAACAAAGCAAGATCTATAAGGAATAGAGTCTGTTTTGGTGGAAATTGGACAGCCCACATAGACAAATTCAGCCAAAAGCACAAACAATGGGTATCTTATGAGTTCATAAGATTGCTAAGAAATTACTGGATGCTATTTGGTTTTGTTTTATATTTTAGAGACATGCAACTACTGAATAAAAATGAAAATAACAGTGAAAGAATTAACAATATTCTATGGTGATCCTTAGCACACTGTTCAAGTCATTTTACTTTCATACAAGGCCCCTGGGGTTTTCTGGATCAATACGCATACAGTGTCGGCACTGTAATCTGTCTTGTAACATTAGATGTGAGCACTCTATCATGGACACAGTGACAGAGGGATTCGCCGCCTCACCATGAGTACATCAGTATAACTATCGGCATTACTATTGTTTGGATGCTCCTGGGGAAAAACAAGACACACAATAGGAACAAAACAGCATAAATTATACATCAAAACTGTTGGAAATGTGACCTAATTGTCTAAAAAGCCAGTGAAAAAGTAATTTTAATGCAGTTTCAAAAAAATATATACTGTGTCATTCTTGAATGTTACTGAAACAGGAACATATCTATCTCCAAAGTAGGTAAATGGTTGCAATGGTTGACAGCAGAAAGCAGGAGAGCTGTACATGTTAGGGGGGACATAAACGGCCATTGTGTGCTTGCACACACGGAAACACACAGAAAACAGACCAGGCCGTTTGTGTCACATTCAAGTATAAATACTCTGTGTCACAAATGATCCGAAAACGAATCCCATTAAATGAAATTAGCCCATTCACATCAGTGTGCAGTGGTTTGTCTGCAGTGCTCCGGCAACAAGCCCCCATTAAAGTCACTGACCACCACAGGTAAAGTGCATGTATTGCACTTTACGTGCGTTGCCTTGAAAGGGCTATACTCACCCTCACCTCACGATCCATCGTTGTTGGTCCTCCACCGCCACTTCCGCCCCTGTCTGGCTCCCCATTACTGCCTCCTTCGGTGTCTGACTCCCCACCACTGCCTCCTTCGGTGCCTGGTCCCCCACCACTGCCTCTTTTGTTGCCTGTCCCCACCGCCTTTTCCTCCGCTGTCCCCCGCCACCACATCTCTTTCGCTGCTGATCCCTGCCACTGCCTCCTCCTCCTCCACTGCTGGTCCCTGCTTCCTCCTCCGCTGCTGGTCCCCCACTGGAGCTGCCTAATCCCCTGCCAGAGCCATTGCTTGTCTCCCCTGCTGCTGGAGCCGTTGCTGAAGCCATGCCGGAGCTGCAGCTGGTGCTGGTCCCTTGCTGGAGTCGCCACTGTCTCCCCCCCGGAGTCGCAACTGAACCTGTGCTGGAGCCGCTGCTGATCCCACGTCAGAGCCATCACCTGGTTGTCAGGGGATAAAAAACAACAGTACAGTGTAAAGCGGAAACAACAGTGCAGTGTAAAGCGGCATGTCGTCACTTCATGATGCCCTGGGGGTTAAACCGGCAAAGTCTTATTTGACTTTAAAGCAATGTTAACCAGATTTAAACCGTTGGCTGCAGGAGCTTTGGGTTGCCTATCAAATACCACCTGTGGGCATTCACACACACTCTAAACATATTACTGGCTTCAATATAAAAACTTCACTGGAGACAAGTGCTTTCCAGTATTATTACAAAAAGTTCCCTCCAGCAGAAATATTATCATGACAAGTAAAGCTTCCAAATATTACCCCATGCATTCATCCCATCACTTTAGTTCCAAATATATATCTATATTCTGTTTAGGCCAGGAAGCAAATTTCCCACAGGATGGCAAGCCGGCACAATTACTCCATTAAAGCAGATGAATTAAAGGTGACATGATTATGAGAGAAAAGAAGGCTCAGATGAACGATGTAAGCGCATGAAATGAAAACCTATAATACTAGACAAACAATATCCATATATACCGTAATACAAAGCTGTTCCCAAAGGAAATAGTTCAACTAATTAAAGCAATTTGCAGCTTCTACTGTAACATATCAGGCCATTTCCGTATGAGCAGATTAGATGCCTTGTGTACACATCATTGTCCATAGGAGGATACTCATCCCTGCAGAGTGAGGTAGATTATTTTCTAAAAATAGATGAGGCTTATAAATACACAATATGGCGATAGTGCATGGAGTGCTACTGGGTTCACTTTTGCACAAATCACCATGTATCCTTTAGCCCCAGTATACCAATATGAATACATTAAAAGATCACTGTGTCTAAGTAGTCCTTTTGTCGATTGCGGTCATCTTAACAAAATAGTGAAAGACCACCTCAGTCGACAATGCCAGTTCTGAGAACATATGCAAGTTATGACTTGGCTAGTCTCTCTGTTGGTAAAGATGCATACTTAATAGCCGGAACGGCTGGCACTTGGCCAGAAGGGCAAGTAAAGACTTGTTCCATTAGCAAGACTGAATGTCTGCTCCGAAGTGTGGATGATGGTGTATATACATTAAGATCGTTATTTGGCAAGAGCAACTAAAAAAACAGGTTTGCTTGACATACACCTTGGTAAAACAAAGCTCTTTAACACTAAGTCTACATCACTGTATCTCTCCTACTCTGTTTGCTTCCTGCCAGTGCACAATGCAGCCCAACACCCAGGTTTCACTACCTAGAATTTGGACACGAAGGTTACGCTAAGCCAGAACTGGGACTAAAGGTGCTGACATGTCCTTTAAAAGGAGCAGAGATGCACACAATTAAAACATTATTGTAGAGCCACTGTCACATCCACAGCAACTGTTCAGCAGTACATTTCTTACAGATTGTTTCCCGTAAGATCAGATCACTATTGCACAATTCAAGCAACCCAGATTTGGTCTCCCTACCTAGCAAAGGCTCTCTTAAATTGTGCACTAGGGCCTTGGCTTCCTCTGCTGACCCCCAGGGCAGGTGTCTGGCCTAGTCTTAAGCTTTCTCTGGGTTTCCAGGACCTTTGGCTCTTCTCATCAGCACAGAACTTCCCTGATTGCCAGCTCTACTCCAGCTAAACAACTACTGGTTGCGCCTGGTAACTAATTTATATAGGTTCTGGTCCCACCCAATCCCAACACTAACTATGTAAGCATGTGTCCTGGCAGAGCATACAAGCATGTGCCCATGGAAGATTCTAGGCCTTTTCAAAAACCTAGACACAAATCTTTCCCTAACCACTAACCATAACCATGGTAACCAATACCTCAACCTACCTGAAAAAGAGTATGGTCCACCATGCTATCTACCTCAACTGGCACAGCTAGACTGGAGGGGCTCCCACTTACTTTTCTAACTAGCAGTTACCTGTCACTTAAGTACACAAAAATACAGTTTTGTGAGTACTCACCTTTAAAACGGGTATTATGAGTGTGCCATACACTCCACTTCGATCTTCATGACATGTGGGTAATCTCCAGTAGAGGGCGAACTTCTGCAGAGATGAATATGCAAAAAAGAAAGCCCCTCCCGGTCCATATATACCTGGGACCTCCCACCAAATTCCCAGTGTAAAAAATCAGTAAGGGGACCAGGAAGAACCAATTATAACCTAACAATCAAAACCAATGGTTCACCATATAAAAGCCCCAGAATACCTGAAAAAAAGGGGTGGGGCGAAGTGGAGTGTATGGCACACTCATAATACCCGTTTTAAAGGTGAGTACTCACAAAACGGTATTATTCTAAGTGTGCCATACACTCCAATTCGATCTTCATGACATGTGGGACATCCAATAGCAGTGTCCGTCATGGGTGGAAACCAGAAACAGTAAAGAATGTACCAACTCAAACCACTGCAGCTTGCAGAACCTTGCGGCCAAAAACAGCATCCGCTGAAGCCCGCACATCAACCGTGTAAAACTTGGAAAAAGTATGAACGGAAGACCAAGTAGTAGCCTTACAAACTTGTTCAACCGAAGCCTGGTGCTGAAAAGCCCAGGACGCACCAACCGCACGAGTAGAGTGCGCAGCGACACTAAAAGGAGGAGTCCTCCCCTTAGCAGAATAGGCCCCAACAATGGCCCGACGAATCCATTTGCTAATCGTAGACTTAGCAGGCGCCAAACCTATCCTGGGCCCGCAGGGCACCACGAAAAAAGCGTCCGTCTTGCGGAAGGAAGAAGTGGTCACCAAATAGCACTTCACACAGCGAACAACATCCAAATTGTGCAGAACCCTCTCCTTGTCATTGTTAGGCTTAGGACACAAGGAAGGGAGAACAATATCCTGATTGAGGTGGAAAGCAGACACCACCTTAGGAAGGAAATCCGGCTTAAAACGAAAAACCACCTTATTCTGGTGTCTCTCAAAGTAAGGGGCCTGAATCGACAGAGCCGCCAACTCAGAGACACGCCGAACAGAGGTAATAGCCACCAAGAAAGCAACCACCTGAGTGAGAACCGAAAGAGCAATATCCTGTAACGGCTCAAAAGGAGGACACTGCAGAGCCGAATGAACCAAATTCAAATCCCAAACAGGAACCACAGCCTTCCGAGGGGGCCGCACATGCGCGACCCCTTGGAAAAAGGTCTTAACCAGCGGGTGTAAGGAAAAAGAAACAAACTAGCAAGATGTGAAACAAACTAGCAAGAATAAAAGGAAGAAGAAACCATTATGGTTTACTAGGGAAGTCAGCACTATCATAAAAGATAAGAAGTCTGCCTATAAGAAGTATAAAGTAAGTGGAAGTGTAGCTGACAGAGAGGCGTATAAAATTAAACAGAGGGAAGCAAAACTAATTATAAGGACTGCTAAAGGGCAAAAGGAGGAAGAAATGGCCAAATCTATGAAGAGGGGAGATAAAACCTTTTTCCGATATATTGGTGACAGAAAGAAGAAAAACAATGCAGTCTCAAAAATTAGAAATAGGGAAAATAAATATATTGACGGAGATAAGGCTGTGGCTGACCATCTGAATAGCTACTTTTGTTCGGTATTTTCAGATAGTAGCAGGCATGGTCATAGCACAACATCCAGCTGGGAGAGTACAGCTCCGGAGTTTCTGGAGGCTGATGTCTTAGCCGAGCTGGCACATCTAAAGGTAAGTAAGGCAATGGGTCCAGATGGAATCCACCCCAGAGTTCTAAGGGAACTTAGGTTTGTGATTGCAGCCCCTCTAACTGATTTACTTAACCATTCCCTTTCAACTGGTGAGGTTCCAGATGATTGGAGAATGGCCAATGTCGTACCAATCCATAAAAAGGGGAGTAGAGAAGAAGCCAGTAATTACAGGCCAGTTAGTTTAACATCTATAGTGGTCAAATTAATGGAAACACTCTTAAAAAAACAGATAATTTCCCATCTAAAAATTAATGACCTATTGGACCCAAAACAGCACGGCTTTACTGAGGGCAGATCATGTCAGACCAATCTTATTTATTTCTTTGACAATGTCACTAAAGTGTTAGATGAAGGTGGTGCTGTGGATATCGCCTATCTGGATTTTAGCAAAGCCTTTGACACTGTACCACATAAGGAGCTCATAGATAAGTTATTGAAGGTAGGACTCAGTCCCTGGATAGTTCAGTGGATTTCCAGTTGGCTGAGGGATCGGTATCAGAGCGTTGTTGTAAATGGCGTGCAATCTGAACAAAGGCGAGTTACAAGTGGTGTGCCGCAGGGCTCTGTCCTGGGCCCCATTCTTTTTAATATATTTGTAAGTGACATAGGAGAAGGCTTGGTAGGAAAAGTTTGTCTGTTTGCTGATGATACAAAGGTTAGTAATAGGGTGGATATTCCTGGAGGTGTCTGCAACATGGAAAATGATTTAGCTTTACTGGATAGATGGTCAAAACTGTGGAAACTAGAGTTTAATGTCTCTAAATGTAAAATCATGCACTTGGGTAGAAGGAATCCCTGCTCTGAGTACCGTATGGGCAGCACTGTGTTAGCCAGGACCTCGGAGGAGAGAGATTTAGGGGTACTGATTACTGATAGCTGCAAGATGAGTGGACAGTGTAGCCAGGCAGTGGGAAAAGCAAGCAGGATGCTCGGCTGCATAGCTCGAGGCATCACCAGTAGGAAGAGGGAGGTTGTGATGCCGCTGTATAGAGCCCTGGTAAGGCCACAGCTAGAATACTGTGTGCAGTTCTGGAGACCTTACCTGCAAAAAGACATTATTCAAATAGAACGTGTCCAAAGGCGGGCAACGAAAATGGTGGAAGGACTTAAACTTAAAACTTATCAGGAGAGACTTAAAGAACTTAATTTGTACAGTCTGGAGGAAAGAAGGGAGAGGGGGGACATGATTGAGACCTTTAAATATGTGAAAGGATTGAATAAGGTTCAGGAGGGAAGTGTTTTTAAGAAGAAACTTAACGATAGAACAAGGGGGCACAACCTGAAGCTAGTCGGGGGGAAGATCAGGAGCAATGTTAGAAAATATTATTTTACAGAAAGAGTAGTAGGTGCTTGGAACAAACTTCCAGCAGAGGTAGTCAACCTTCTATGTTTCTATGGAAGAAAACCGACAGAGCAGAAACCTGTCCTTTCAAGGTACTAAGCTGGAACCCAAGATCCAGATTATGCTGAAGAAACTCCAAAATCCCAGGGATCAAAAACACCCTACAAGGCAAGGCCCTAGCCTCACACCAATCAATATAGGACCTCCAAGTCCTATAGTAAATGCCAGAAGAGGACCGCTTCCTAGCCCTAATCAAGGTCTGAACAACAGCCTCAGACAAACCTTCCTCTTTCAAGATGAAGGTTTCAGCAGCCAAGCCGTCAAAGCCAGCGTTTGTAAATTGGGGTAAAGTAGATGACCCTGAGATAGCAGATCCGGCAACAAGGGAAGCCGGTACTGATCTACGGCCATCCTTACCACGGCTGCGTACCAAACCCTTCTTGGCCACCTTGGAGCCACCAGAATCGCTGGTGCCCCTTCTAGAACCAGTTTGCGAACTACCTTGCCCAGCATGGAGACGGGCGGAAACAGGTACAGTAAACCCAACTCCTTCCAAGCCAGTGACAAGGCATCCACTGCCAGAGACAGAGGATCCTGAGAAAGAGACACAAAGGCCGGAAGTTTGTGATTGTTCCTCGAGGCAAAGAGATCCACCTCCGTAGTCCCCCACTTGCGGCAAAGATCCAGAAAAACCTTGGGGTTGAGAGACCACTCTCCTTGGTGAGAGGATTCCCTGCTCAGGGAATCCGCCTCCGTGTTCTCCACTCCCGGAATGTAGACTGCCGAAATGCAAGGAACATTGCTCTCCGCCCAGTGCAGGATCAGAGAGACTTCCCTGAGGGCACTCCTGCTGCGAGTCCCTCCTTGGTGATTGATGTAAGCTAACGCCGTTCGGTTGTCTGAACGAACCTGAACCGGTAGACCCCGTAAATGTGAGGTCAGCCGAGCCAGAACCAGTCGGATGGCTCTATGCTCCAAGACATTGATGGGGGTGTGAGCCTCCTGAGGACCCCACACCCCGCTGAACTGATGACTTTTCCAATAACCTCCCCAGCCCGACAGGCTGGCATCCGTGGTAACCGTCTTCCAACAAGGGACCAGAAAGGATCTGCCCTTCAACAGGTTGCTCGATTCCAGTCACCACCGAAGGGACTGCCGAACCCTGGGAGACATCCTGAAAGGTTGATCTAATGACTGCGGACACCTGTCCCAATGCATCAATAGGTGAAGTTGAAGAGATCTCATGTGAAACTGTGCAAACAGTACCGCCTCGAAGGAGGATACCATCAAGCCCACCAGTTTCATCCCCTGTCAGATAGAGGGACAAGGATTGGCCAGAAGAAGGCGGATCAGACCCTGAATCCCCTGCACCTTGGTCTGGGGCAGAAACACTCTGGCCAGAATGGTATCCAGATTCATGCCCAGAAATGAAATCACACGAGACGGGGAGAGAGAAGACTTGGTGCGGTTGATCACCCACCCGAACCTCTCCAGGGTCGACAACACCTGGTGGGTGTCCAGCTCCGCCTGACGGAGGGAAGAAGCTGAGATCAACAGGTCGTCCAGATAAGGCACAATGCGAATGCCTTGAGCTCTGAGCAGAGCCATTATTCCCACCAAGACCTTGGTGAAGACCCTCGGCGCCGAGGTCAGACCGAAGGGAAGAGCTACAAACTGATAATGTTGATCCTCCACCGCAAACCGGAGGAATCTCTGATGTGCCTGAAAAATCGGAACATGCAGATACGCATCCTTGATGTCTATGGATGTCATAAAATCCCCTTGGCGAAGGGAATTGATAGCCGAGCGCAGAGTCTCCATGCGGAAATTTTTGGCTCTGATAAACCTGTTTAGAACCTTGAGATCTAGAATGGGTCTCACCGAACCCTCCTTTTTGGGAACCGTGAAAAGGTTGGAGTAGTAACCCCTGCCTCTCTCCGACGGAGGCACCGGGCATATAACCCCCATGTCCAGAAGGTTTTTCACTACTAACAGGAGCCCATGTGCAGCCTGAGGGTCCGAGGGCACCCGAGACCTTAAGAATCTTGGGGGCGGCCAGTACTCGAACTCCAGTTTGTACCCGGAGGAGACCACTTCAAAGATCCAAATTGTCTGTGACCTCCCGGGCCCAGACCTGGAAGAAGAGCCGCAGCCGTCCCCCCACCCTGGCGGGTGAGGGCGCCCCTTCATTGCTGAGCCGGTTTAACGGCAGGCTTGGGCTTGGAACCCCAGGCAGCCACGGGACGTGCCCGACCTCTGCCTCTGTTCCAGGACGAGCCCCTGACACCCGAGAAGGCCAAACCCCTAGCCGCTCTGGCCCCTCAAAAGGAAGGAGTGAACGAGCCAGCCCCCCGAAAGGGGCGGCGCTGTTTCCTCCACTGAGGTAACTTACCTGCTTTAGCAGCAGCATCCAATTTATCTCCAAACAGCCGCGAACCCAAGAAGGGAAGAGCTGTGAGCGACTTCTTGGCCCCAACGTCCGCTGTCCACTGGCGGAGCCAGACCAATCTGCGCATAGCCACCAGTAAGGCTGAAGTCCTACTACACACGACAATAGAATCTTGCATCGCAGCCATGACAAAATCCATTAACAATTCGCATCTCTTAAGGATAGCGAACTCAGCGCAAGCTGGATCAAACTGAGCGTTATTCAGCCAGTCCCTGATAAGAGACCTGGTAGCAAGCGACACCAGGGCAGATGCACTAACAGGCCGCAGGGCCGAGCCCACGCTGACAAATGCGTGGCACGCCATCTGATCAAGGCGCTTATCCTCGCCATCCTTAAGGGAAGTGGCGTCAGGGGTGTTCAGCACAGAAGAGTTGGTCAAACCTAAGACTGGCGTGTCAACCTCGGGAGGAGAAGACCAGCGTTTAACCGCCTCCACCGGAAAAGGATACTTCTTATCCCATCCCTGAGGAACACCAGGAAGCCGACTGGGCCTCTCCCATTCTCTAAGGATCAGCGCATCAAAGTGACCCTGGGTAGGGAATTCCAGACGGGGCTTGCAGACCCCAAAAAATTCCCCCTTCTTCACCTCCAATAAATGTGACAAAACAGTGGCCGTATCTACGGCATCCCCCAGCGCCTGCCCGACATCGGCATCCCCAGACTGAACATAGTCAGCCTCTGTTTCCTGATACAATTCCCCCTCCTCTAACGGGGAATAATCTGACAAATCAACGGAATCGTCGTCAACATCCCACAAGGGCTGGGCCGACGACAAATGTCTCTTTTTAGCCTGGGCCTTCTTGCCCACCGTGCTAGCAATAATTTTCTTGATGCTGGCCAACCTAGCCCAAACATCAGAGTACGACTCCCCGCTGGCACCAATGTCACTTGGGGTACGGATGGGGGGGGGGGGGGGAAGGCGATGAAGTGGGAGGAGCCGACCCAGAAGGCTGGGTACCAGACTGCCGCGTCATGGCCTTTTGTGCGCATGGTATACAGATCAGCACATTCTCCCCACACCCCACACATGGCCCGGATTGTCCCAGAGGGAGCCCGAGCCCAGTATCCTGCGGAGCCTCCATATGGTGAATTTTTGTGGTCAGTCGCAAGGCCGCAGGGAATTTACGCCTAAGCAACCCGGGATGCCCCTTAAAAGTTCCAGTGGGAGGATTTGAGGTGAACAAATTTACACTAGGGACCCCAAACCAGGAGGAACCCCTTAATATGCACATATACAATGCAATCTGTAACACACAAACAGGCAACATAAGTGCAATCCTACATATATAAGGCAATAACACATACATAAATATATATATATATATATATATATATATATATATATATATATATCGCAGCCAGACATGCGTAACCAAAGCAAAAATACACACACACACACATGCCCTGCAATCAGTGGGGGCCCCCCGCTAGAGAGGGGCCCCCACATAAGCTAAGGAAGTGGCCATCCGGCCCTTACCACCAGGAGCGCAGCTCAGCACCAGCATCAAAATGGCCCCCGAGAAGTGCCTCATGCAGAAAGAGGAAGAGAAGGGGGAGGGCGGGCCAACGCAGAACACGCGCTCGCCAGGCCACGCCCCCCTCCCAGTAAAGCGGATCCCCTAGGAATGAGCCACAGAACTGCGCCAAAGAAGGGGGCGCCCCCTCCCTGAACACAGCCTGAGGGGGAGAAGCTCCCCCAGGCTAAATCACAGCACCAGACATGGTCCCAGAAGTAAAACACACACTGTCAGTCACACAAACACACAGTGAAACTCACACGCCCACACACACAGGGGCATGGGAAAACAAATTAACAGACAGGCCAGGAGGCCAGGCAACCCCCCCCCCCCCCCGGAGGGGAGTAAGGGACCCAGAAGGGGGGGAACCCTGCCAGAATCCGGCCATAAGCATAGAGGGACGGGGCATCCCACACCAGGATCACCAAAACCTGGATAACCGCCTACCCCATAGTGAGGTCTCACGGTGGAGCAGTGCTCCTTCTGCACCCATAGGGTGCTGCCTACCTTCACCAGGACCCGCAGCCTAAGCTGGGAGGCTCAAATAGGGGCAATTTAGAAAGGGTCCTGGCAGTAATAGGGACAATAAACGGCCGGGCACGAGTCCGGCTTACCTGTAAGTAAAGAAGTCTTCATCTTCTGTCTTGTAGCCTTCCCTGCAGAGAAGGAACTGGGAATTTGGTGGGAGGTCCCAGGTATATATGGACCGGGAGGGGCTTTTTTTTTTGCATATTCATCTCTGCAGAAGTTCGCCCTCTACTGGAGATTACCCACATGTCATGAAGATCGAAGTGGAGTGTATGGCACACTTAGAATATGTGTTTTTTTTGTGGCAGGGACACTTGATTTAACGGATTTATGAAATGTGTGTTTAACCAGACCACATCTTCTAAATCAGGTCACAGACAGCAATAAGTAGCTACATAGTGGTTCCCCACATTTCCAAAACTTCGTCTTGACCAGAATTGACCAGAGGACTTAATAAGGGTTCTGAAAATCTATCAAAGCAGAGCTGCAGCTAAACTGGGGTGGGGTGATTGGAGGCTCTCTCTTCTTATGGGAATCTGGTCTGGTAAGGTTGGGGAGCAGGAGGAAGGCATAAATCTATTCTACCCATAAAGATTTACCAAAGAAGATAAAGGTCTGCTTTAACAGAATGCAAAGTGTGTCTAGACAAATTTTAGTCTTAGAGGCCTAGCAAACTTTATTCTTGACCGGTGTTTTGTTGCCTTTTAAATACATTTTGCTCAATATTGCGTTAGGTAAATATATATTTTACCTATAAAATAATAACAGTGATTTTACTAATGACTAAAAACCCTGAAACATTTGAAAGATCAAGCTGATCAGATACAATAGCTAGTGAATTATGAGTGCTAACAAAGTACAGTGCTGACAGAAAAAGTCTATCGGAGACATTCTTCATATTTTTCCTAAGTGGGCAAGTAAAACAAGGCCACACTGTTCTACACAAATAATTATTCCGTCAGAGAATATGCATTCTGCTTACAACATGCAAAATAGGGGTCAGATCATTTGAGGATACAAAAGAATGATGCTCTAACACCAGACAACAAATGCACAAACCGCTTTGGTGAAAAGATAAGCAGATAAGCTTAAACACCTCTTTAATAACACCTTAACCTCCCTTCATGTAACCTCTCATTGCAATCATGTTAATTATGGTTTGTTATGCTGATTAGATCATAATTCTCCTGAATTGAGAAACTTTCAAAAATCAAAATTTCTTATGAAAAACTGCAACCCCAGTAGATTTTATTTATCATGACACAATTGAGATGCAAAAAAAGCCACGTGCTTGCTCGAATCAACATAATCTGTTGATCAAAATCAACTTGGGGTCAAGGATCTTTTGGAGTCAAGGGGTTGACTGCGTCCAGATGAGCTCGGAAGTGTTATTAAATTTGCAGGGGGGGGGGGTGTTAAGACAGAAATTGACAGACAGAAGAGGATACACACATAACACACCACATGACAAGCTTGTCTTTATCCTAGACTGGGAAAAACTATAGAGGGAAGGAATAAACTGGAGTAGAAAAGCTTAAATAAAGAGAAGCAGGTAAAGAACCAACCAGACAGGGCACATACCCAAGTAGGGATAAAACCCATATTCAAATGGTTTGCATTTTAGAATGTCCACCCAAAATTATCCCAGATGGGACTATAACCTCAGCCAAAAAGACCTGGATCCAAAACAAAATACCATGACCTACTTTTACTTTAACAGCAAATAGACTGGCTACCACTAGTACACAAATAGAAAACCCTGTGTTGTGTCTGACCTCATGATTGTTCCTTAAAAGGGACTGAAACCCACTGAATTTGTGGAATAAATTTAGCCAAATCCTCAGTCGATCTCTTATGGTGTATAACTGGAAATTGACTTTTTTGTCTACCAAATTTCCTAGCCCTTACACCATCATTACATGCCTCCCTGTAGCCCCCAAGATGTATAATCAGAGTCTTTGCTATTCCAGTCCCCAGGCCAGATTTCACTTGTGTGCAATAGCTTTAGCTTGAGGAGGCTAAGCAGAGTGCCTTGAAGGGGAAACCACCATGAGATCTCTGCTATAGCAATGTGAGATGGCTGGTGATTGGTCATTGCAAAGGTGCGGCAATAACATCACCTGCTACTCACAACAGCAACTCATGGGCGGGTGGGATTACAATAACAAAAAAAACAGTTTACATTGCCCGGGATCCAGCACAGTTCTCCTGGTGCTTCAGGTCCTGGACGCAGCCATCTTAGACAGGCTGCACAGATTGGCATCTCCCGCTCAGTGTAGGCTCAGTGTGTTGTAACACCCCCATCTCCTCATCAGGTAAAGGAAGGCATGGCTCAGGGCGGTATTTAGAGACTATATATACCCTTTATCATCACTTACCTCCCTGCCCGCAGGTTTGATCTCTTGTAGTTGAGAGGGCAGCAGCATGCTCGTTTCTGAGAGCATGCTCACGATTGGCTCCTAGTGTGCATATGAGTGCCCATGGGAGAACGCTTTTCAGTGGTGAACACTCATGTGATGCACTGAATCATGTGCATCACCTCATTATGTGCTTGCTGTCAATTAATGAGGGAGCCTGCCAGCAGTGTGTGTGTGCAGGGAGGCCAGCTGAGGAGCAAGCTGGCAGTGCCAGAACAGATAACATGGAAATCCACTGACATGCCTTCCTGCGATCAAGCTTGCAGGCAAGAAAGTGTTTTTTTGTTTTAATAGCCTCTACTGTCCCTTTAAATTTGGCCCTCCAGTATGTACAACAACTCAACGTGCCTTTACTAAGTAACTTACACATTTTTAGCTGTATTAGAGAAGAACTGCTTTTTACTAAGGAACTGTGAAGTGCCATTTTGACTGCTCATATCTGCAGTTTGTGTGAAGCTAATACCTCTGTTTTTGATGAGATTACAGAGAAGGTTATTTTTGTTGCTGGCCCATTGTATAGGAAACCCTAGCAAGGAAAAAAAAAAAAAAAAAAGGTGTTGGCCTGACAACACAAAAGCAGCTGTAAATAAGTCTCTCGATTTAATTCACACCTTCAGTTACCTCGTTTCAGTAATGAACATGGTTCAAAAGATACCTAAATCAAAGTCCCAATGTGATTTTTTTTCCAAGAGTATAAACTTTCCAGAATAGCCAATTACTAAATGTGTATAAAAATAACTAGTGTCAGCAAAATCCCACCAGTGTCCGCAAGATTGGAACAATAGGTTAATAGTATGGCACAGATAAATGATCAGACTTTGCAGGTTCAAAAATAACAGCACATATGTTCATAAAATTGCCATCAACACAATCGCTAATATGAACTAATTAAAAGGCTTGGCTGGCAATGCCACCAGCGTAAGAGGTTTGTTTAACGACATCACCATCATTTAAATAAAAAAGTACCCCAACACTTACATCTTGTTTAAGGTGCCATAATAAAGTGGATCTACTATAAAAAAATAGATTATAATTCCTGATCAAAGTTCCTCTACCCACTAGCAACTTTTTGGATACTGATAATTTATTTTAAAATCATTACAAGTGCCACAGCATAGACCTGTAAAGAACGTTAGCATTGCTGTTGAGTCTGCATCCAACTCCATAAATTCAGCCAGCCCTCCTGTTGTTCAGCAATTTACAAAATCTTTCAGCACCCAGAAGCAGATCTCCAGGTGTACCGTCATGGCGACACCCACAAGTAATGAAATCCGAACTACAGCAATCTAAATAGTTCAGGACTCTTAAAGTGGACCAACACCCAGGATTTTGACTATCCTGGGTTTTGGTCCACTTCGGTGGGGCACCTCGATCGGGGGTGCCCCGCTGTGTGAAACCCCCCAGAAAGCCCCGAAAACTCACCGCTCCCACGTGACCGCTGCAGCCAATCCCCGCAGACGGACAAGCGAGAGGCAGCGCCGGGCAAGCAGAGCGCGTCCGCCGCCGCCACCTCTCTCTTTACAGGGAGCGCACCTGTCGTTTGTGAATGGCCGGCGTGGGGGCGCGCCCTGCTAGAGGGACGCGCGGGAGCGGATGTGCATGCGCCGCTGGAACGTGGAAAAGGTAGGATTGTGGGCTTCCTGGGGGGTTTCACCCCGTGGGGCATCCGAAATCTTATAGATTCCCGGGCGATCCCCCCTGGGTGTTGGTCCGCTTTAAAACAATGATTGAGGCAAGAGGTTACTATTGCATTATATAAAAGAAGATCTGTTTTAATAATTCACTGGAGGTTCTTCATAAAAGGACTGTAATCCCCTCAGCAAAAATAAGGTAGCAAACAGAACACAGAGTCTGGTAGCTGGGTAAGATAAAGGACATATGAACAGGGTCTTGGGTGCTTTAGCTAGTGGGGACAGATGTAAAGTTGGATGAGTAGTAGCTTGAGCGGGTAAAACAGGTGAGGCACATAGGTAATGGTGGCAGATTGATAAGATCACAGTTAGGCACGTGGACAAGTGGGCCAGAGAAGATAAAATGCAAAGCAAGT
Source organism: Gastrophryne carolinensis (assembly GCA_027917425.1). Taxonomy (NCBI): domain Eukaryota; kingdom Metazoa; phylum Chordata; class Amphibia; order Anura; family Microhylidae; genus Gastrophryne; species Gastrophryne carolinensis. Next base: position 251,717,832 of record CM051236.1, on the reverse strand, counting down.
AATGTTTGTGGCTCCACAATAACTTTTGGTTAATGGATGTGTACAGGATTATGGGCTAGATGTGTCAGTAGATAGGAAGGACAGATTGTAAACAATGGGCCTTTATGGAAAATTAAAATTGTTAAAATATTATGTAATGTTTTAATGTATTTAGGTCTCTCTCCCTATGTATAATTAGTTGCATTTGACCAGTCATACATAAGTCAGGTCATTCAGGCAGACTGTCCCTCACAAGCCCAGAAACTTGGGGGTCTGCTGGTAGATTCCCGTTAGGAGGGTAAATACGGTATATCAAGTAATGCTCTTAAGTTTGCCTTAACCACTGTATATGTGTATGCCGGTCATATAACAAGCAACCACAGAATAATGTATCTTGTTGTGCTGTAAGATTTAATTGCATCTTGTGTTATTGTACCCTAATCTAAGTCTTTATTTACCATTTGTCTCTGTGTTCTTTGGAATACCAGATGTCTAAATGTTCCCACAATCTATTGCATTTATTTATTACGTTACCACTGGCCAATTATTAAAAAAGAAAAAAATCTTTTATAATAATGTTTACATATTTGGCCATATTCGGACAAGCCGTCCAGGAGATATTGGTTATTATTTTTTAGGATATTTAATTGTTACAAGATGAACTAGGATGCTTGAGGCAACAGATTTATCGGGCTGCTTAAAGTGGACCAAAACCCAGGATTTCGACTATCCTGGGTTTTGGTCCTTGCCCCTGGGGCACCCCAATCGGGGAAGCCCCGCTGTGTGAAACCCACCAGGTCGCTGAAACAAACTCACCTGTTCCTGGTCCTACGGTGCATGGGTGGTACATGCTCCCACGCCCCCGACACAGGGAGCGCGCCCTCGCCGGCCACTCACAAATGCCTGGTGCGGACATGTGTCCTGCTAAAAGGGGTAGAGGGGATGCGCCCGCTAGTCGTGCACATGCCGTTGGACCAAGAAAGAAGGTGAGTTTCTGGGCAACGTGGGGGGGGGGGTATCAGACAGTGGGGCATCCCGATCTTGGATGCCCCGGGGGAAGGGAATCTAGCCATCTTTTCCTGACACAGGGAGTGCGCCCTCGCCGGCCACTCACAAATGTCTGGCGCGGGCATGCGTCCTGCTAAAGGGATAGAGGGGGAGCGGCCGTTGCTCGCACACGTGCTGTTGGACCAGGAAAGAGGGTGAGTTTCTGGGCAACCTGTGGGGGGGGCGTATCAGACAGTGGGGCATCCCGATCTTGGATTCTCCGCGGGAGGGAATCTAGCTATCTTTTAGATTCCAGGGCTGATCTCCATGGGTTTTGGTCTACTTTAACTGGACTGCAAGCCAGAAATGGGAAGTCAGCTTATGGACAGTAGGAAGAATCAGTTGTGTGTCTGGGGTAAATGATTTTGACTCAGGGGTTCAGAGGCTAATGGAAAAAACGAGGGGTGAGTGCCGGTTAGGTGCCAAGATAAATACTAGTTACTATTATTTTCAGAGGTAAAATGGCCAGCCCATGAGACATGGACCTACATTTATGAAAATACTCAGATGCCCCTATTTTTTGCTTTATGAAAGCCACTCATATAAGCTTATGTGAGGGTTGGTAATATTTTTCGATCGGGGTATACTGTAGAGCATTCTGAAACAAGTTTGGCAAGCACTAAAATTACATAACCAGAGTTATAGGAGAGCACTATTTATGTAAGTATTTTATTTTGTTTGACTGAACACTGTAATACTGTTGCTTGAACAGCCTTTAGTAGGGCCAGGCTATTTTGAGAAGATTAAATGTTTAATTCTGCAGGGAAGAGATGGTGTGCAGCAGTATACATATTTGAAATAATCTTGTTCAGAACTGCTAGAGCCTAGAAAACCTAGGATGACCCCTTGGAATATGAGCAAACAGGGATTAATGAGCTAATTCGTCAAGTCTATGATGTTCACATCTGCCTGTGGCTCAACAAGCTGCCCTGAACAAACGTCAGCAATGGTAGTGTCTGGTTAACCAGTTACAGACCTTGATCAATCACTGTGTGGGTAGTACTAATGTCTCACATGATCTTGGATAATACAGTGATTGTGCTTCCCACAAGAAAATTTGAAAATGTGCTATGTTACTCATATAAGTATCATATTCTTATACACTATAAGATGCATCTAGGATTTGGAGGAGTAAAATAAGAAAAATTATTTGGAACCATATGTTGTGCTAAAACACCGTCCGTCTCCCCAAGTACCAAATAATAGGTAAGGTGCAGAATCCCCCAATTATAGGCAGTGTGGCATACTTCCCCCCCGCTATTCCCCATAGGCAGTGTGGCATCTCCTACCCATACCCCATAGGCAGCATATTCCAACCATCCTCCTCCCCATTCCTCCCTCCCAAACCCTATAGGCAGAAGAAAAATAAACAAAAAACATTAAACTCACATATCCGGCATTCCTGTGCTGCTGGCAGGGCTGCCACAGAAACAGGAGGCCAGAAGATGGCGGAGCAGCAGGCAGACAGGGTAGTTGTGCCAGCTGCCGCTTCCTCCAGCACGAGCACACGCAAACACCAGGCTCAGTGCAGCGGATGGACATGACCTGCATGAAGCAGAAGCAGTGGCAGCAGCAGAGAGAGTGGGTAGCTCCGCTCCCCTGCTCTCTCCCTGCTGCTCCTCCATCTTCTGGCCTCTTGGTGGCCTGCCAGCAGCAGGGGAGCACCGGATATGCGAGTTTATCTCTAATAGTTTTTTTTACATTCACCCCATAAGATGCACGCTCAACCCCCACCCCCCACACACACACTTTTGGGGTGAAAAATACAGTCATTCATTTATTTCCATTAGTATTTTGTTGTCCAACTGTATGTTAATTTATATATCACCCAATTGCATATTTACTTGTTCAGGGAAGCAAAAATACAATTCTGTAATTACTCACCTGTAGAATTGGTATTATGAGTATACAGTACGTCCTGCTCCAGATAGAATACTTACACTCGGGTACTACTCCGCCAGATGGCGCTGGACTGCAGAGACATCAAAAATAGGCTCCTCCCGGCCCCTCAAATACCCAGGGACCTCCCACAATCCCCAGCATTGAAAAGCAGTTAGCGAGAAGCATTATAACAATGATAACAATCACCATACAGGGGATCCAGGATAATGCAAAACCAAGGGTGGGGTGGAGCAGGACGTACTGTATACTCATAATACCAATTCTACAGGTGAGTAATCACAGAATTGTATTATTCTTAGTATACATTACGTCCTGCTCCAGATAGAATACTTACACTCGGGACAATAGCAGTGTCCACAAAGTAGAGTGGGATCCCCAAAGGTAACAGCAGACAGTTTAAACCACTGCCGCCTGCAGAACCTTGCGGCCAAAAGCAGCATCAGCTGAGGCCCTAACATCAACCTTGTAAAACTTTGAAAAGGTATGAACAGAAGACCAAGTAGCGGCCTTGCAAACTTGTTCAACAGAAGCCTGGCGCTGAAAAGCCCAAGAGGCACCAATAGCACGAGTAGAATGAGCAGTAAGGCGGAAGGGAGGATTCTTCCCCTTAGCAGAATAAGCCTGAATCACAGCCTGACGGATCCATTTGCCGATAGTAGACTTGGCAGGAGCCAAACCCTTCCTAGGACCAGAAGGGACCACAAAAAGAGCATCAGTTTTTCTGAAAGGTGCAGTAGCCACCAGATAGTACTTCAGACACCTAACCACATCCAAAGAGTGCAAAACCCTCTCCTTAGCAGTACTAGGATTAGGGCACAATGACGGAAGAACAATGTCCTGATTCAAATGAAAGGCAGACACGACCTTAGGCAGAAAGTCTGGCTTGAAACGGAACACCACCTTGTCCTGGTGTCTCTCATAGTAGGGGGGCTGAAAAGCGCTGCCAACTCAGACACACGCCTAACAGAGGTGATAGCCACCAAAAAGACAACTTTGAGAGTAAGAATGGCCAGGGCAGCATCCTGCACAGGTTCAAAGGGAGCACCCTCCAAAGCTGACAAAACCAAGTTCAAATCCCAAACAGGCACCATAGGCTTACGTGGGGGACGCACATGAGTAACCCCCTGGAAAAAAGTCCTGATCAGAGAATGCTGAGCAAAGGACTTCTGGAAGAAACCTGACCCTTCAGAGTACTGAGTGGGAGCCCCATCTCCAACCCATGCTGCAGAAACTCCAGCATCCTGGGAATAGAGAACACACGACAGGGAAGAGACTTAGACTCACACCAGTCAATGTAGGCACGCCAAACCCTGTAATAAATGGAAGAAGAAGACTTCTTCCTAGCTTTAATCAAAGTATCCACAACCGAGGAAGACAGCCCCTTCTCCATCAAGATGGAGGTTTCAGCAGCCAGGCCGTCAAAGCCAGAGTTTGTAAATTGGGATGGCGTAAGGGACCCTGAGTGAGCAGGTCTGGCACCCTGGGCAGAACGTACTGATCTACTGCCATCTGCACCACGTCTGCGAACCACACTCTTCTTGGCCACCTGGGGGCCACCAGAATTGCTGGCACCCCCTCCAGAGCAATCTTGCACAGAAGTCTGCCCAGGGGGAATAGAGGAAAGACATACAGGAACTGAAAGTCCTGCCATGACATTGCTAGAGCATCAGTGGTCAAGGACAGAGGATCCTGAGACAGGGAGACAAAGGCCGGAAGCTTGTGATTGTGACGGGACGCAAACAGATCCGCATCTGGTTGGACCCAACGGTGACACAAGATTGGGCGAGAGGTCCCCCTGCTCAGAGAGTCCGCCAGCAGATTTTCCACCCCTGGAATGTACACCGCTGATATGCAGGGAACATTGGCCTCCGCCCAGGTCAGGATCAGAGACACTTCCTGGAGGGCCCTCTTGCTCCGGGTCCCTCCCTGATGATTGATGTAGGCAACCGCCGTCTGGTTGTCCGAGCGCACCTGAACAGGCAGGCCACAAAGGTGATGAGTCAACTGAGCCAGAACCCGCAGCTCCAAAACGTTGATAGGTGTGTGGGCTCCTGAGGGCCCCACCTCCCCTGGAACTGCAGGGACTTCCAGAAACCCCCTCAACCTGACAGACTGGCATCTGTGGTGACCGTCTCCCAGGAGGATGTCAGAAAGGATCTGCCCCCCAACAGGTTCCTGGAGTCCAGCCACCACGAGAGGGACCGCCTGACCAGGGGGGAAAGCGCAAAGACCAGGTCCAGGGACGCAGGGTCCTTGTCCCATAGTGACAAGAGGTGGAGTTGCAGAGGCCTCAAGTGGAACTGAGCATAAGGGACTGCCTCGAAGCACGCCACCATCAGGCCCACCAGCTGCATTCCCTGCCTGATGGAGGGATGATGACAAGATAGCAGAAACTGGACCTGCGCAATCAGACTGTCCACCTTCCGCTGAGGAAGAAAAATCCTTGCCTGAACTGTATCCATATTCATTCCCAGGAATGAAGTCACCAAAGAGGGGGACAGAGAAGACTTGGGGTGGTTGATCACTCAGCCAAATGACTCCAGGGTGGACATCACCAGCTGAGTATCCAACTCTGCCTGATATGTAGAGACTGGGAAGTGATGAGAATGTCGTCCAGATAGGGGAGCACGCGGATGCCCTGAAACCTGAGCAGAGACATCACTCCTGCCAGCACCTTGGTGAACACCCTGGAAGCTGAAGTGAGACCAAAGAGCAATGCCACCAATTGGTAGTGTTGATCCTCCAGAGCGAACCTGAGGAACCTTTGATGACCTAGAAAAACAGGAATATGAAGGTAAGCATCTTTGATGTCCACAGACGTCATGAAATCCCCTGGGCGCAGGGAACTGATGGCAGAGTGCAGAGTTTCCATGCGAAAGCGCCTGCACCTGACAAATTTGACAAAACAAGTCCAGGATGGGCCTGACTGACCCATCTTTTTTGGGCACTGTGAAGAGGTTGGAATAGAAGCCCTTGCCTTTTTCTCTTAAAGGGACGTTGCAGATGACCCCCAGCTCCAGAAGGCCCCATCATGCCTGAGGGGGCTTGGGGGAGGACTTAAGCTTGGGGCCCCAGGAGGAGCCAGGGCGTCCCCGTCCTCTGCCCCTACCCCAGACGTCTCCTCGGGCCCCAGGGAAGGAAACCCCCCTCCCTTGTCTAGCACCACGGTAGGGGGAGGAAAAGGAGCCCTGACCCCGAAAGGGCCGAGACTGCCGCCTGCGCTGGGGTAACCTGCCTCCCTTAGCAAACAGGTCCAGGCGGTCCCCAAACAGGCGTAGTCCTTTGAAGGGGAAACCAGTAAGGGCTTTCTTGGCAGCGTTGTCAGCAGCCCACTGGCGCAGCCAAACTGAGCGGCGTATAGCCACCACCAGGGCAGAGGTTCTGCCACACATTCTAATGGCGTCATCCAAGGCAGAGAGGACAAAATTCACAAAAAACATCACAACGAGAGAGTGCATTAAACTCCTCACAAGACAAATCATCAGGGGCACCATCAAGGATACTTCTGAGCAGGGTCCTAATAGCCACAGCCGTAATGGCAGAGGCACAGACCGGGCGCAGCGCTGTCCCCACACATGCAAAAGCATGGGACGCCAGCTGGTCAATGCGCCGGTCCTCAGCATCCCGCAGGGTAGTAGAGTCAGGGGAGTGCATGACAGAGGTGTTAGATAACCCTAGGACCGGGGCATCCACTTCGGGAGGGGATGACCAACACTTCACCACATCAGAAGGAAAGGGACACTTCCTATCCCAACTCTTAGGTACACCGGGAAGTCTACTGGGACGCTCCCATTCCTTGAGCACAAGGTTATTGAAATGTGCTTGCTCAGGAAATTCCAAGCGTGACTTAGCATGTATGAAAAAGTTCCCCCCTTTGCCTGGGGGCCGCAACAGGGGGAGAGATAGACAGAACCTCAAAAATCTATCAGTATCATCCGGGGCCCAGGGGTCAGAGCCAGAATCGTCATGACCCCTGGGCCTCTCATCAGATGACCCTGAGTCGGAGAATAGCTCCCCTTCCTCCAAAGGGGTATAGCCAGACAGATCCAAAAACTCATGAGTGACATGGGGCGTTAAGTGCCGCTTTTTTGCAGAGGCCTGCAAAGGCACGCTAAGGTATTTGCAATTAACTTCTCAACACTAGCCAGTCTAGAAGACACATCAGGCTGAGAATCCCCACTTGTATGCAACTCAGAGGGAGTGAGATTTAAGCCTGGGGAAGTAGGTGAGGCGAAACGAATCGCAGACTCAGCCACTGGAAGGCCGGATTACAATGCTAGCACCTGTTTGGCACAGGGTACACAGACCAGCACCTTGTCAGCGTCAACATGGGACTCCCCACAAGCTACACACAGCCGGGCTTGTCCCGAAGGAACCCCGGTCACATTATCCTGAGACGCCTCCATATGGTGATTACAGCGGCACAATAGGCCGAGAGGGATTAACGCTATACAGCAACCTGGGATGCCCCAATAATCCGCTAGGGAAGTGGGAGTAATTAACACTAGGCCTCACAAGTTATGCCCGTCATGCAGCAGCTGGAACCAAGCAAAAAAATGGCGTCGGTATAACTCGAGGGGCGGGCCTGCATGAGCAATGACGCGGAGCACGCCAAAGACAGGCCCCGCCCCCCCGAAGAGTGCGAAGCCAACATGTGACAAGCAGCCAATGACGCCGCAATGGCGCCTGAGGTAACGCCGCAGCCAAGCACGGAACACAGGAAAACGCGCGCAGCGGCAATTTCAAGCACAATAATGAAAACAAGTCAGCGCGGCGGCTGACACCAAGCATAATGTAGTGAAGCACAAAAGCCAATACACGTATATTCATACACACACACACCCCCCTTTCCCCCGAAGGCTACAAGGAGAGTGAGGGAGGACAGTGGCCACTTAACATAGGGCCCACCGATAGACAGGGGCAAGGGGCAACGGGCGGGAGGGGCATCCCATAGAGGCTCACCATATGCCTGTACCGCCTACCCTTTGGTGGGGGATTGCGGTGGAGCAGCGCTCCTAAGCACCTGACAGCGGTGCTGCCTACCATCACCCGACCAGCGCAGCCAAGGCTAGGAGGCAATTACTGATGGAACGGGTGGGAATAGTCCTACAGGGTCGCAGGCTAATAGCCCTGCTCACCTGTGAGTAGAGAGAGCCATCTTCTTGTCCTTCGCAGTCCAGACTGCAGAGAAGATCTGGGGATTGTGGGAGGTCCATGGGTATTTGGGCGGCCGGGTGGAGCCTTTTTTCGATGTCTCTGCAGTCCAGCGCCATCTTTCGGAGTAGTACCCGAGTGTAAGTATTCTATCTGGAGCAGGACATACTGTATACTAAGAATATGATGCCAAGTAATCTCAGGATGCTTTGTATACACTGCTAAAATGCAGTTCTCGGTCTGGCAGCACCATAATGTGGGTGCTAACAGTTTTGCATTGTAGGGAACTGGGAAAAAACAACCTAGAACCTAGCCATATTGGCTGAAGTTGAACTTTTAACTACTCAATGTAGGCAGCCTATGGGGGGAGTTATATATAATGAAATGGGCACATGAAAAAAAAGCAGTAACTAAATTAACGGCAAAGGTGAGTCATATTCAGCTGCCTGCCAAATAGCAGCATATGTCAGCTATAAAAGAGGTGTGACAATTAGCACTTTCATATACACGTTTTTAAAGCAACATGACGTGCAGTGCTAAACACACTAACCCCCAAAGAGTGCATCAGTCTGAAAAAACTGAATAAATTCAAAAAATAATGAAAGTGCATGGCAGACAGACAGACAACTAGTGCAAGCAAGGAACCAGAATCTTTGAAACCAATCCTGGGGGCATGCCAGGCCTCAGTAATAAACATTGAACCAATTATCCTATACCACGCTGTTCATACATTTTACTTGTTTTACATAGGCTACTGTTTTGGAAAAATACAAACTGATAACTTTGCAAAAATATATCTAAAATTACCCCAATAAGATATAAATACATCAGCCACTCAACCAGTTCACAATAAACCATGCTGGGTATTAGTTACTATATTTTTCACCCTATAAGACGCACTATTTTCCCCTAAAGTAGGGGGACAATGTCAGTGCGTCTTTTGGTGAATGTAAAAAAAAAAGAAAAAAAATATACTTACTTGAGGCTTGCGCCCACTGTCCCTGCTCCATGGCTCCACAGCGAGTGTTTGTGTCAGCACGCACTGAACAAGGTGCAATGGTGGAGCCTGAAGCCAAAGCAGGGATGCTGTCTGTCCGCCACTGCATCTCGTTCAGCGTGCGCTGACACAAACACTCAGCTGTCAGCGCGCACCCGAGAGGCAATGGCGGCGCAGGAATCCAGAGCAGGGACACACGGCGTTCTTTCAGATTCTTTCTTTGAATCTGTAATTCATTAGGTTTTTTTTCTTTCCTGCTTTCTTTTCTTCTGTCACTTCTTCTAATCTTTCATTCTTAACTTCTCTTTCGGTCATTCATTCTATTCCTTCAATACTTTGTCATTCCTTCTATTTTTTTTCTTTCTGTTCTTTTGCATGTATGGTGAATGCTGCCACTTTATCACCATATAGGGATTACTATAATATACTGCAAGGGATCTAGAGGGAGATTATCGCCTGCATAAACCTGGAGCCGGTCCTGCCCCAAATTCAGGAGACACTTGCCTATTTCTCCTGGAGCACTGTATGTCAGGAACGGTCTCTATCAGATGGAGCTCTTGAGGTGAATCTTTCTTATGTAGGGCTCACTGATGCCATAAGGGAGTAGGTTAGGTTAGTCTGATGCTCCTGTGGATTAGGCACTTCCCTGGCACTTACTTGAAAAGTAAGGTTTAGGTATCTGAGAAAACTGCAGATTTAAATTCACTTTGAAGTGACTTCTAAACTAAAAGTACATGAAACTAAAATGTTGAATCAGAAAAAACAAATTCCCTTTTTTAGGTTCTCCATCTAATACCAGTAATATATTCTATTGGGACGTATAAACATTGCTAGTATTATTTTTAGGGCCTTTTGTACAGATCACTATGAATTACCCACAACACGCGCAGAATAAAATGTGTTTTAATTTTTTTAAACGTCCAAAAACACGGACTTAAGAGCCCAGCCATGAATGGACTATTAGACCACCATAGAAAGAAAAAAAAAAAAGATCAGTAAGGCTTTTTATGCGTTGTGCACAAAAGCAGACTGTGCTTATTTCATTAGAGAAGTTACACGGGGGGTGGGGGCACGAAGGAACGGAATACTGCTGGGTCACATGTTTATCTGTATGGAGAAAGAAGAAAACATGTTTTTCACTGTAGGGCAAGAGTTTTGTATGCCGTATGTGTAAGGCATTCATTTTGCAAATGGGCGACAGCTGACTGGGAAAAGACAAGGACAAAACATGAAGCCTGTTTTCTCCTTGCGAAATCATGCAAACATCTCAAGGTCAGCTCCAGTGTCATTTCCCTATGGGGGGCTGTAAAGAACCTGGCTGCACACTGGCCGTTTTATAGGATAACTGAGCACTGGATGCATTCCAAAAAAGGTTCTATATGAATCATGCACCATCCTCCCTACCCAGTGAAGCCTACTACAGAACAGAGAAGTTTACTAGTAAGTCATTCTGAGTAAATATGTGGCCCCCTAAAAACAAAAAATGTCAAGTGCCTCCATACTGTGCTCAATAAAAGGGTAAAAGAAGAAATTCAAATTGCTGTAAATGTACAAATATTGTGCTCTATAAAAGGTAAAACGGAAAAACAATATGATATTAAAGGGTAAAAAGAAAAAAATACAAATGAAATGTCCAGATGTACCCTACTCTTACTGCACTGCTGGCAGTGAAATGAAAGTAAAGCAATGATACCAGCGTTTTAAAAGCTGAGAAAATTAGCTATGAATTATGTTCCCCCGATTCACACTTTTCTTTTCTTATAACAGGAACGCTAAGCCTAATTCACCCCTCTTATCCTCAGTGAGCCCTGTATTACAGAGATGCTCATCTTTTCCTAGCAGAGATCCATTCACAGGGGGCAGGAAACAGGAGGTGTGCATTACTGCAGTGTGCTGATGTTCCCTGGCCTTATCATACAGATCTTCATTCTTGACTCTGGGCTAAGGCTCTTTAAAGTGCAAGTCCAGGTAAAGTTTAAAAAAATAAATAAAACACCACCGTTCTAGTGGTGCTTGTGGCTTTCTTTATATATTTGGATATTTATACACAGAAGCTTGGGACCTAACCAATTGTGATGAGACAGTTAGAAACTGTTCTTGTGGGATGTCTAGACATGGCATTTCTAATAGAATATTTAGGATTTGTAGAGAAGATTAAGAGAAAAGTGCTTTTAATATTGAAACACCATAGCTAAGCGCAATCCTGGACCTAGGTAAGAGAAACGTTTGTAGTTTGACTTTCTGAGGAACCTCTAGTCACGGTACCATAGTGGATCCCTGATAGCGAGGATGACAGATCGACTCTCCTTGACAGGGGTGTCTGGAGTCTAAAGACCAGCCTGGTGTTCACTAGTGCTCCCTACAAGGGAGGATAGGCTGGGCTGCAGGAAGATCCCAAGTCAGGCAACCAAGGAGTGAGTTTTGCTGAATCTGTGGGCAATGGACATCTGTGAGCAGGAAGCACAGGATTGTGGTCGATAAACAAGCAGGGGTCAGGGAGAGGAGATTGGAATCGTAGTCAAGCAAGCCAGGTCGAAAATCATAATACTTCAGGAACTCAAGAAGAAGATTGGGCATGCAATGCCGATGTTCGTAATGCCAAGGCAGTGGCCCAGTAAAGGTGAGTTTACTGGCGACCCCAGAGGGTTTCACACAGCAGGGCATTCTGCTTTAGGACAACCGGGGGGGGGGGGGGGGGTGGCTGGGGGCTAGTGGCCGGCCTTGAAATCTTTTTTGTTAGCTGCATGGTTTTTGACACCCAGAGGAACTTTAAAAATGGTCAGCAATTTTAGGTAGAAATCTGACAGTATGGAGGTATCTCCAGAATATTCATCTGGACAATTGTATGTGTTAAGAGTTAAGAGTTGTAATTGTATGGTTAAGAGTTGTAATTGTATGGTTAAGAGTTAGCAAAGGTTCTCGTTCAACCAGGACATTGGACAGTATGCAGAAATAAATCATCAAACTGGCTTCCTTAATTCAGAATGATTTTTACAGGAATCTAGCAGCAACAGATTGGTCCAATCCTCATTTTTTGTTTACCACAGGCATGGCTGATGCTAGGTAGTTATTAAGCTGTTTTGGAAGTGCATTTAAACCGGACCTTCAGCGTGATTTAATGAAAAGCCCAAACTCTTAAAAAACGGTTCCCCAGCATCTAAAATTAATATATTTTAAGTTTTTAGTCACTAACTTATTATTCTTTCCCCCACTGGGCTGCAACTCTGTTCAGGAATTTAGGATACGGGCGCCGCCATCTTGACTCAGAAGCATCACACATACCGAGGAGAGGAGAGTGGGATAAGGTACAGGGGGGTGGGTTATAGCTGTGCTTTGCTCAGACAGAGCAGAGTTGGGGTCAGGTAACGGTCAGCAGTCCCAGAATGGCGAGCAGCACAGTCAGGAGGCACTTCCTGTTTGCAGGCTGCCCGATAAGATGGCGGCTTCCATAAGCCGCCATCTTGGATGTTTTAACCCTTTCGCTGCCAGCCTACCTGCAGCATTTGCCACTCCCTGTTGCCAGACTGAGTTTGACTGTTTCGCGCTACACATGTTCAACTGTCATTTTTGAAAGGATTTCCAGGGATTTCCCAGGATAATTATATATTGTTTTTTTCAACAGAGTCTGGGCTTTAACATGAAATGTCTTGTTTGTATTTTTTAGGTGTATTCTCAACATTTTTGGGTGAAATGTGTGAAAAAAATTAAAAAAAATATATTTTTTTACAATTTGTCGAGTTTTTTGTAATAAAAAATGTAAGTTTGTCAATAAAATCTTATTGCGTGAGAAACCCCAATTTCTCCCGGTTACAGCGATACCACATATGTATAGGTAGACACCCTTTCCTGCCCAGAAGCCTTTTATAGCTGCTGGATGACAAATGGTTAATTCAAAAAAAAAAATGACATAGGGTCCCCCTTCCCGGGGAGGGAGACCCCATTTTTTTTTGGATTTTTAAGGGTTAAAAACCCTTAAAAATCCAAAAAAAAAAATGACGTGGGGTCCCCCTTACCCAAAGTAACCAGCCCGGGACCAGCTATGGGGGCTTGTAGGCACAGAGTGGGGGGGCCAGCTTTGGTGGCCCCCCCACCCTGCAGCCTACGAGCCCACATAGCCTATGTGGGCCCGGGCTCTTCTGCCCCCCCCTGGCCTTTGGGGAGGCAGGTAATGGGGGTGCGGGGGTTAATGGCAAGCCACCCGCTAGGGCAGGTGACTTGCCACCCCCCCAGCCTTGTGAACTGGTATAAGGGGTCTCATGGACCCCTTACCAGCTCACAAAGGGTTAATGTGAAAAAAAAACACCACACAATAATAAAAAGTATTTTATTAGAAAAAAAAAAAATTTTTTTTTACTGTACTTACCTTCGATTGCAAGCTCTTGTCCCTCGCCGCTCAGCTGACAGATGCCGGTGATCGGCATCCAGAGAAGGAGAAGGCAGGAGATCAGAGGATCTCCTGTCACCTCCTTCCAGGGCACCGATCACCGGCATCTGAGAAGCTGAGAAAGCTGAAGCCGGTGATCGGGACCGGGATGACGTCATAAGCCCCGCCCCCAAGGGGGCGGGGCTTAGAGGCAAGATGGCGGCCGCCATCTTGAAGAAGAGAGGAGAGAGCCTCCCAGGCTCTCTCCTGAAGAACGGTAAGTCCTGGGGGGGGGATCGGAGGCCCCCCAGGTGAAGAGGAGGGACAGCGGGAGCCAGCGCACACACAGGTAAGTGAATGTCATTTTTATTTTTTTTTTTTTTTTACAGTTAGCAGCTGCTGCTGCAGAAGCGGGGGGGGGGGGGGCGGCCTATTCCGGGGGCTCTCCTGGAGCCATCCGACCCCCCACGGGGGATCGGATGGCACCAAATTAAAGAGGAGACCCGGCCGGATCCAACAAGGGGTCAGGTGAGTATTTTTGATTTTTATTTTTTAAACTAGAAGCGAGGAAAGTCAAGCACGTAACACCTACGGGCTTGGCACTTAAGGCCCAGCCAAGCCAGCACGTAGGTGTTACGTGCTTGGCACCAAAAGGGTTAAGGCTCATAACATGCAGTAGATGCAGGTAGGATGATTTTTAATGTGGACAATCTGTATGTACAGGGTGTGGGAAACATATAAGATAGATTCTTATTCAGAGTGAAGGTCCACTTTAACACAACATTGTATGTGACAGACAACAAACGTTGCCACCCACACCCCTAGTCAAGCGTGTCTTTCCATTGTGTCACAAATGTATACAAGATGTGAACTTACCGGCCACTGATTGAGAGACATTTGTCCTTCAGATGTAGGTGCACGGCTGAGTCCTGGCCAAAGGAGTTGGCTCTTCTGTGCTGGCCCATTTACTGGTGTATTGGGTCTTTGGGTGTATTACAGTCAGATTCCATTATTTGACACAGAGAAAGTTTGCAAGGGGAAGCAACAGCTATGTTTGACACATATAACGCTGTGTTAACACCAGTTTATTAACCCCTCATAGCGCTAATCATGCTACTGCAATAGCACCTCATTGTTGCATTAGCATGGCTGGAACTAACACCTCACCTCTATACTGTTCATGTAATACAGTGTGTAGATTGTGACTAATACTTACTGATGTTAGATTTCTGTACAAGTCATTCTGAATAAAGAAAAACAGATGACTGACTGAAAGCTCTTGAAGAAAATAAGGTCCAGGTTCCTTGATTTATTTCTCCATATATTAGGTGCAAAGATTGTTAGAATCTTTATATTTCTCATATTTCTGTAACCCAACATTTCCCACAAAACACAACCCAGATGTGTCATAAAGCATTTGTATTTCTCTAATGTTTGGAAAAGTACTATGAGGTTGATAGATTTAGAAACGGTATCATGCCAAGAAAACCTAACAGTTCTAGAAAAAGCCAAAAGCTGCATCCTTTCTGATGACCACCAGAGGGTGCTGTGTAAACCCTGTAGAAAACGTTTGAGTTTGCAGATTGGACAGTTAGTACAGGCTAGGCGATGTTGTAACATTAGACAGGTCTCTAGGACAAATCATAAATACCTCACTGAGGCCAATTCCAGTATACTGCAAGATAAGGTTGAAGAAACAATCCTACTGTCTGCAAGCAAGAATTTCACTCACATGCAAAAACGTGTCACAACAGACTAGTAGAAGTGAAAAAGACAGCAGCATGCATAAACTTCAAATAATTACAATCTCTGTTGTGTAAAGCTTAAACTATTTATTTAGATTTTGACCGACGCTCCACTTTTTTCTGAAGCTACTTCGGAAGTATATGAGATTATCTCTAGCTTCCATTCATTAGGATTGTATTAGGGTTTTTGCCCAAGGAACACTCTTCATAGTGCTTGTATAGTCTAAGTGCACTGGGTGTGGTCTGCTGCCCCTACTTTCTCACATAAACCATAAACATACACACACACTAAACTAAGAGAATCAAAGTGTACTCACCATTTCTACTCCAGCAATCAGCAACTCACCAAATCGCATCCCGCTCCAGCCGCGCTGGACCTCAACAAGCATATCCGCATCTGATGTTCCATTCACTATAATGGAGCGGACAGGTCAGACCTTGACACACCCCCCTCCACTGCAGTGAATGTAGAGGGTGTGGTCATACCCCTGGGACTGATGTGGAGAGGTGTGGCCTCTCTGTTCACTAAAATAGAGAGGGCATCTCAGGCCTCAGCACACCTTGGGTGTGGCCACACATCTGCTGTGACTGTTGGGTGGTCTGTCCCTTTTAAGTTGCATTCCAGGCACAACAAAAAACATTTTAGTTCTTTGGCTGAAAACCCCAGCAGGAGGAATGTGTACCATTTTTGAGGCAGAAAGATACAATTTAATCAACCTAGTTTTCTCTGGACAAATGGTTCTCTTGATACAATAAGAATCCTGGGTAGCCTACCTTTCAGGAGAGGTATCACAGAGGTGCAAAAAAGGTCTAACTCCCCCTTTTCTTGCAGGATTTGCATTGAGCGATATATGGTTCCCAGTTTTATAATTTTGAGCCTCAACCTTTATTACTGTGAGAACCACATTCAACACTATGAGATGTTTGAGAGCCACATTACAAGAGCAGCAGCACAGAGTAATAAACATGATGCTGAGAGATTTAAACTCGCACTCCTGCAACGTTGTACAATGCAACAAGTAGTCCAGTGCTGCAACTATATTGTAAAAAGATAGTCTGCTTCCTGCTATGTTACATTGTAAATAGCCAGGTATGTGGCTTCTGTCACAATGCAACAATGACTCCTCACTGTGTTAGACTATTGCAGCCAGGCTCCCTGCTCTTACAATGTAAACAGCTTCATAGTTGACTGTGATGACTAAGTGTTCGCTCCATCATCCAGCATCAAACTTGATCATCCAGTGTGTATGAGGATTCTTCTGCCTCATGAAAGACAAGGGATACCCCTTCCCCAAAAAGGTAAATTTCTGAAATCAAACCCAAATGAGGCACTGGAGGAAGAGCCAGGTAAACCACACTTTTCTGCCTGCCCTACTCTGGGGCTGGGCAGCACCGATTTTAATCTGCTGTAAGGCAGAGCCTAAAAGACTCCAGGACTGGGTTCTTGGGCCCCACTGCCCCCTTCCCCTAATGATTTAGGCCACTGGCAAACCTAACATTTACTCTTGGAGTTTTGTGTTGCTTAAAAGTGTACAAGGCTTTTACGAGTCTTAGAGCTACAGGTTGGGGAGAGTATTAACAGGGACTTAACTACAGGCGATGCAGAGGTAGCCACTTCATCAGTTCAACCCCCCATTGTTACTCCTCCCACCTATTTTATCTGATTTGTACCAACGTTGCAACACCTACAAAAAAAAGCATCATTAACATTTTCTGTTTCGAGGTTTAGTAGTTTAATTATATCTAATTTCATGGCTTGGACACGTCTGAAGTGGCAGAAACATTTAAAGAAATGGCACCAAGGATCCATATGTATCATACTAAAGCATAGGTTTCAAAAATATAAATTTTGTATTCTACAAAAAAAAAGATAAAAACTGCATAGTCTAAAATAGAGAAATGAAAGAAAACCACAAACACAGCCACATAACATTAGTATCATTGCATTAGGTGTGTTGATGGTAAAGAAATAAATTAGACTATGGTCAACCTAACATTTCTATTTTGAAACACATTTTAGAACAAAGTGGACACATGGACACATTTAATCTACCAATTGTTTCAACCAAGACCAGCTGCCAAAAATCACTTGTGCAAGACAATGTGCTGTAAGAAATGCTATGCTGCACAGGCAACAACTCTTGTACTGTGAAATGCCAACGAGCGGGGAAAGCACTTAAACCGACGAGCTGACAAATCATCTTCAGCAGCAAATTCTACTGTACATTGGCTTGATTACTCTCTAAATACGGCTGCCATGGTATATAAAGCACTAACTAATGGACTCAGCATAGAGACAGTGTTTGCAAGATGTTTTAAAAGGCCACTCAAGGGGAGCTACAGCTACATTGGTGGGTAAGGATAGTACTGACCAGGAGAAAATAATTGGAAGATGCTTTAAAAAGGTATTTGGTGTTTTACGACATAAATCCATCCAGACATACTCCGCGTTACAGGCAGCCTGGCACCAGTAGGCTTGTTACTGTATTCATTGTCCCTAATTTTGGGGGGGGGGGGGGGGGGGATATGCCAGCCAGGTCAGTACTAATAAGTTTTGTTTTCTCTTTTATTTTTTCTAAGGCTGGAAATGTCTGCTTGATGAGAAGATTTCACTTTAAAAAGATCTGTAACTGCCGGCTCATTTATAAGTCCAGAAGTCATTCTTTTTACAGCTCTATAATATTTCACCTAGAACGCCCAACATTTCAGAATTCTACAAAATGTATCTTCTCAGCTCGTCAGCTCTCACAATACTACCTGGACCCCTACTTAACAGATAGTGATCACTTTTACCAATGTAGAAACAAGGCCATTATGTGAGGGAGTGCAATCTGGGAAATTTGTATTTTTAGATATGCATTTAGAGCAATCATTCTTTATACTAAAGTTTTAGCACAGACAAAAAGTGTGCAAAGTAGGGGAGGTAGAGATGACGTTTTCCTGTGCTTCAAATATATTGCACGGGTCAAGTAAAAACTGATTATCTCAGCATCACCCACAGTGCATAATAAGCAATGGGCCACAAAGGCATCAAAGCCAGGACGCCATTGCCAGGCCCCAAGGGCATTAACCTTGCAACCATCAACAAGGTCTGTTTTGTTTTTACAGTAAGCGGGAAAATGTCACTTTTGAGGAACAGTCTTAAAGTGGTCCTTCACTCTGAAAAAAAGTAAAAAGAATAAAAATCTTATATGTTTCCCACACCCTGTATATACAGATTGCTCACATTAAAAATCATCCTACCTGCATCTACTGCATGTTATGAGCCTTTAAACATCCAAGATAGCGGCTTATGGAGCATCAGGCAGCCTGCAAACAGGAAGTGCCTTCTGATTGTGCTGCTTTGCATTCTGGGATTGCTGACCTTTTCCTGACCTTAGCTCTGCTCTGTCTGAGCAAAGCATAGCTATAACCCGCCCCCCTGTACTTTATCCCATGCTCCTCTCCTCAGTACGTGTGATGCTTCTGAATCAAGATGACAGCGCCCGTATCCTAAAGTCCTGAACAGAGTTGCAGCCCAGTGGGAGAAAGAATGATAAGTAAATGACTAAAAACTTAAAATATATTAATTTTAGATGCTGGGGAATCGTTTTATAAGGGTTTGGGCTTTTCAATAAAATCATGCTGAAGGTCCGGTTTAATCGCTCATTCACCTACCTCCTGCTTAGCACATTAAATTAAATGTCAACTTAGCCATACACAGGATTTTAAAAGTAAATCTCCTCATCCTTCAGCCCAAGATGCTAGAGTATGATCTGTCAGTATTTAGACTGAATAAGAGTACTTATTTATTGCCTGACTGAGAATAAACCCTTTCCCATACAAACAGAGAGGAGTAATTATGTATCTCCCCAAGGCTGTTGCCTTAAGGGTAAGATGTGTACAGTTAGTGCTTCAGATCTAAATAGATTTTTAATAGACACAAATGTTGGCCTGCTCTGCTTTGTATATCTGACCCTGTAAAGTTTAGAAAAATTGATTTACTGGTACCTGTTTTTTTTTCTCTCCTTTTAAGTTTGTCTACTTTAAATTAGGATAATCAGACTTTAAAAATAGAGAAGAAAGTGTACAAAGAGCCAAAGAAAGCAAAGCAGCTTTACTAATATAACTTAGCAGCCAGGAAAAACAAAAAAGGGAACATATCTTTTGTCCCCCACTGCTAATCGGTAATAGTCTGGTGACTAGATCTGAGACACAACCCTGAGTCGCCTTAGGCCTGACCATGGGGTCGGGATTGATGGTGTTTTGGAATCGCGGCCAGCAATTAGTCACAGGTGCGCTGCTCCATGCATTGCAGTGGAGGTAGTGTGCTAAGGCCTGACAAGTTGCTCCATTGTTGTGAATGGAGAGGATGTTGCAGAGACCCTGTGACTGCTGGCAAGGGGCGTGACCTGGAATAGAAGCACTGGTGGATGGTGCCTGAAGCTCGTGGTGATGGGGAAGCGAGGGCTGCAGCGTTGGCTCAGATCCAGCAAACAAGTGAGTTGCTGATCACCAGACTAGCATTGTTAAGCAGCGGGGAATAAAAGGTAAGTAGCCTTTTGTTTTTTGTTTTTTTTTCTGGCTGCTGAATGACTAAGCTTTATGGTGAACAATACAATTTTCCTCCAAATATTGCTAATATAGGAAAACGCCGACCTGTCTGCTTCTCCAGATCATATGTGTGCAGTTATTGAATGCCAGTGCAACATGTGACTATTCACTAGGGCTCCGAACCATGACCAAATACACATATAGCCATAACCATCTTTGTCATCAGTCACGCACAGAGCACAGCCGGTCCACCACTAGGACTCTTTAAAGTTCAGGGCTTGAATCTCAGAAGTGCTTTACCTGCACTGTCCATATATATCTATGGACTGCATTGTGATCCCCCATGCAGCATTTCCCAAAAAGCACCACAATAGATGTGAAAGTGCCCATTGATTTGAATGGGCAGGATAGCCATCCTGCTTTCATTGTAAAAGAGTTATACTACTCCTTTGCAACAAAAGCAGGATGGTATGAAATGGTCCTAAGTAAGTAACCCAAAATGTCAATTCATGATGTATACATAATAAAATACATACAAACAGCTCTGACTTGATAGGACTAATCTAACAGAGAGACAACCTGACTTGTTATTGTTTGTGCGGATTCATGGACTAACAATTCTTTCTAATTATTTTCAGTTGCCAAAATAATAGACACAAGAATGTAATGACACTACACGCTGTACACTACATCAAGCAAGGGGATAATTCAGGCCCTTGCATTATGGGATAAGAAAATACCATTTTGTGAGTACTCACCTGAAAAATGGATATTGTCGGTGTGCCACACAACCCGCTTCACCTTTAATATTCTTCACGATTGGGTTACTCACCGCCAGGTGACACTGTTGCAGAGAGGAAGTCTTGTAACGAGCCCCCTTCCGGCCTATATATACCTGGTACCTCCCATTTATCACCAGTGATTTAAAAAGCAGAAAGACAAGGTACCAGTAATTAACGGTAACCTCAAAATAAATAAAAGCTTCACCATATAAAGGATTCGGGATACCGAAAAGGGTGGGAGTGAAGCGGGGTGTGTGGCACACCGACAATATCCATTTTTCAGGTGAGTACTCACAAAATGGTATTATTCTCGGTGTGCCACACACCCCGCTTCACCTTTAATATTCTTCACGATTGGGACATCCAAAAGCAGTGTCCACAAGGGATGGGCATCCCAAGGCAAGGTGAAGCATAACTTAAATGACTGCAGTCTGCAGAACTTTGCGCCCAAAAACAGCATCCGCTGAGGCTCGCACATCAACTTTGTAAAACTTAGAAAAAGTATGAACCGAAGACCAAGTGGCGGCCTTACAAACTTGTTCAACAGAAGCTTGGTGCTGAAAAGCCCAAGACGCTCCAACGGCGCAAGTAGAATGAGCAGTGATACGAAAAGGGGGAACTTTCCCCTTAGCAGAATAGGCCGCAATAACGGCCTGACGTATCCATTTGCTAATGGCAGATTTGGCTGGTGTCAAACCCTTCTTAGGCCCACAGGGCACAACAGAAAAGGCATCCGTCTTACGAAAAGGAGACGTGATAATCAAGTAGTACTTAACACAGCGTACTACATCCAAACAATGCAAAACCCTCTCTTTGTCATTCTTAGGATTAGTACACAAGGAGGGAAGAATGAAAAGCAGAAACAACCTTAGGAAGAAAGTCTGGCTTGAACCGAAAGACCACCTTATCCTGATGCCTCTCAAAGTAGGGCGCCTGGATAGACAAAGCCGCCAACTCCGAGACACGCCGGACCGAAGTGATAGCTACCAAGAAGACAATCTTCTGAGTCAGGGTAGACAAAGCAATATCTTGCAGAGGCTCAAAAGGAGGAGCCTGCAGAGCAGAAAGAACCAAATTCAAATCCCAAACCGGGAGTAATGGTTTCCTGGGAGGCCGCACATGCGTAACCCCCTAGAAAAAAGTTTTAACTAAAGGATGAAGCGCAAAACGCTTCTGAAAAAAAGATAGATAAGGCAGAAACTTGCCCTTTCAAAGTACTTAGCTGAAGACCAGAGTCCAGCCCAGATTGTAAAAACTCCAGAATCCTGGAGACCGAGAAGACCCTACAAGGAAAGGATCTAATCTCACACCAAGCGATATAGGCTTTCCAAGTCCTATAGTAGATGATAGAAGAAGACCTCTTCCGGGCACTGATCAGAGTCTTGACAACTGAGTCAGAAAGACCCTCCTCCTTCAAGATGGAGGTTTCAGCAGTCAGGCCGTCAAACCCAGCGCTGGTAAATTGGGGTAACACAACCGACCCTGAGTGAGCAGATCGGGCCGAAGAGGCAGAACGAACTGGTCCACTGCCAGCCGAACAATGTCTGCGAACCACACTCGCCTTGGCCACCTTGGGGCCACAAGAACGGCAGACACCCTTTCCAGAGCCAACTTCCGAACCACCCTGCCCAGCATGGGTATCGGAGGAAACAGGTATAGAAATCCCAGATCCCCCCAGCTCAGGGACATGGCGTCCACTGCCAGAGCCAGAGGATCCTGGGAGAGCGACACGAAGTTCGGGAGCCTGTGATTGTGACGAGAGGTAAACAGGTCCACCTCCGGTGTCCCCCATCGGAGACACAGTGAGCGAAAAACCTGAGGATGGAGAGCCCATTCTCCCAGACGGGGAGAGCCCCTGCTCAACCGGTCCGCTTCCTGGTTCTCCACTCCTGGAATGTATACCGCCGAGAGACAAGGAACATGGGCCTCTGCCCAGGTCAGGATCAGGGACACCTCTCTGAGAGCACTCAGACTGCGAGTCCCTCCCTGATGATTGATGTAAGCAACCGCTGTTCGATTGTCTGAACGCACCTGGACCAGAAGGCCCAGAACGTGATGAGTCAGGAGAGCAAGCACCTGACGGATGGCTCTCAGTTCCAGAACATTGATGGGTAAGTGGGCCTCTTGAGGTCCCCACTGCCCCTGGAACTGAAGCTCCTTCCAGAATCCGCCCCATCCCGAAAGACTGGCGTCCGTGGTGACAATTTCCCAAAGAGGGGTCAGGAAGGACCTGCCCCTCACGATATTGGCCGAGACCAACCACCACTGGAGGGACTGCCGGACCCGGAAGGACAACTGGAAGGGCTGATCCAGCGACCGAGGCTGCCGGTCCCAGGACGCCAACAGATAAAGCTGAAGCGTCCTCGTGTGAAATTGAGCAAAAGGAACTGCCTCGAAAGAGGCGACCATCAACCCTACCAGCCTCATCCCCAGACGGATGGACGGCCGAGGATTGGAAAGAAGGACCCGAGCCAACTCCTGAATCAGATGAATTTTGGACTGGGGGAGAAACACTCTGTGTTGATGAGAGTCCAACTGCATCCCCAGAAAGGACACCACCCTGGCCGGAGCGAGGGAGGACTTGGGGAAGTTGATCACCCAACCAAAGCTTTCCAGCGTGGAGACCACCATCCTGGTGTCTGTCTCCGATTGATTGAGTGACGGAGCCATGATGAGAAGGTCGTCCAAATAAGGTACGACCCGAAAGCCCCGAGATCTGAAAATGGCCATCACCCCTGCCAGTACCTTGGTAAACACTTTTGGAGCCGAGGTAAGGCCAAACGGAAGTGCCACGAATTGAAAATGCTGATATCCATCACGAATCGAAGAAAACGTTGATGAGCGTGGCAGATGGGAACATGAAGATAAGCATCCTTGATGTCTATGGACGTCATGAAGTCCCCCTGCCGAGGGGAACCGACGGCCGTACGTAAAGTTTCCATGCGAAACTTCCGAAAACGGATGAACCTGTTGAGTAATTTCAGGTCCAGGACGGGACGAACCGACCCGTCCTTTTTGGGGACTGCGAAAAGAGTAGAAACCGAGGCCCATCTCTAAGCGCGGTACCGGCCGGATGACCGCCATTTCTAACAGATTCTTTACTGACGCCAGGAGCCCCTGCGCGGCCAAAGGATCGATGGGCACCCGAGACCGAAAGAACCGTGAAGGAGGGCGAGACTCGAATTCCAGCTTGTAACCGGACGACACTACCTCCCGGATCCATCTGTCCGGAACCTCCTGGTCCCAAACCTGGGAGAAGTGTCACAATCGTCCCCCCACCCGCACGGGTGAGGGCAGCCCCTCATTGCTGAGCGGGCTTACCAGCAGGCTTGGGCTTGGTGCCCCAGGACTGAGTGGGACGGCCACGGCCCCTCCCCCGAGTCCAACCTGCACCTCTGGTAGCGGGAAAGGAAGCCCCCCTACCGCTCTGAATCCCCGAAAGGAAGGCCTACCAGAACTTGCCCCCCGAAAGGGACGACGAGGCCTCTTACGTTGTGGCATTTTACCACCTTTTGCAACTGAATCAATTTTATCACCAAACAGTCGCAATCCCAAAAAGGGGAGAGCTGTGAGCACCTTTTTAGAAGCTACGTCCGCCGATCACTGGCGCAGCCATACTGCCCGACGAATAGCCACCAGCATTGCCGCTGTCCTGCTACTCATAGCCAGCGCATCATCCTGAGCGGACAGAACATAGGAAACAAAAGACTCACACTGCCTGAGAGCAGTAAACTCCTTACAAGTGGGATCAAGATCCACACACAGATCCTGAATAACAGATCTAACAGCCAATAGAAGAAGCGCCGAAGCACACACCGGGCGCATCGTTGATGCGGCATTAATAAAACCATGGCGAGCGTACTGGTCAATCCGACGATCCTCACCATCCTTAAGGGCAGTGGTTTCAGAAGACTGCACCATAGCCATGCTAGAGAGCCCTAGCACAGGGGTATCGACGTCAGGAGGAACAGACCAAAGCTTCACCAATTCTGGCGGAAAAGGATAACGTTTCTCCCAACTGGAAGGAATTCCAGTTAACCGCGTGGGATGTTCCCATTTCTTAAGCACAACCCTCTCAAAGTGTTGTTGTCTGGGAAAAACCAAACGCGGCTGAGGCACATTAAACAACTGACCCTTTGGCAGGGTGACAGCCTCAGGCGGATCTAAATTCAAAATTTCAAACATTTGAGCCAGAATGGAGGGGGTGTCAAGGAAAACCCCCACAGACAAATCGCCAATAGCATCAACCTCAGCCTGATCTGCAGGCTCATCTGACTCCACCAGGAATTCTCCCTCCTCGTCCAGGGAGCAATCGGACCAATCTACAGGCTCACATACTTCATCCTGTGAAGCCGGAGGTACAGGAGAAAGGTGCTTCCGTTTCGCAGTGGCCTTCAACCCTGCTTTAACGGAAATTATCTTCTCGAGGTTGGCTAACCGTGCAGACACCTCGGATTGCGAATCCCCACCTTTGACAATGTCACACGGGGTCTGGAACAGGGAGGGAGGGGTAGGGGATGATGGAAGTTGCGAAGAGCCAGCAGCCGGAGCGACGGACTGACGCGCAATATTCTGCCTTGCACAAGGAATGCATAATATAACATCATCACCTGGGAGCGGAGTCCCACAGCCTCCACACACCCTAGATGGCCCAGAAGACCATTTCCGGTATTATCGGAAGCCTCCATATGGTGATTTATGGTATTCGCAAAATCCTGGGTTTAAGGCATAAGCCACCCGGGATGCCCCCTTTTATGTAAAAGTCCCGGGAGGGAGGATTTAATTTATAATAAAGATCCCCTTTAAAAATAATTAATTTAATAAATCATTATATTGTATATCTACAATTTAAAAAAAAAAAATTTTTTTTTTAGTATATATGTCCCAATTTAGAGAAAAAGGACTAGCCAGGCAAAGTAGAACCGGGAGGCTACTGTATTGAGGGAATCCCAGGATCTGTGGGGGAAGAAAAAACCAACAGTAAGACCCCCAGAAACAAATGGCAACATGCAATACAACATTCATGCAACAAGTACACATGATAATGCACAGCACCAGAGTGCTTTAAAAGAGGCAAAAGAAAACTGGCCTCTGTTTTTCCTCCTTTCCTTATTAAATATAAGTATTTCTCCTTTTTTTTAAAAAAAAAAAAAAAACAGTCAGACATGATAAAAATAGACGGCCCCACGCAAGGTGAGGCCGCTTACCTGCCCAAGTAAGGCTAAAAAAGCCCAGGCACCCGACCAGTAGGAATGATAGAAAGACAGGCAGCAATGTTCAGCGATGTTCGGGAAATGCAAACAGCAGTAGCAGCAGAAGCAGCGAAGGCGGCAGTAGCAGCAGTAGCGGCAGTAGCGGAAGTAGCGGCGGAGCGGCCAGTAGCAGCAGCAGCCACAACACATATGCGGCTGAGAGCCCCGCACGTGTCCTCCTGATAACAGGAAGGAAGTGCGGCTGGGGCCGGGTGCAATGACGCCGCCGCCGGAACCACGCCCCCACCCCTGACGTCATCCGGGCCCCGCCCTCCTGCCGAATTTGAACAGTGCGGCCCGCCAGACGGCGGTGCCGAAACAACAGGAGGGCCAGCAACGCCCTCAGTAAAGGGAGGAGGGGGGAGGGGGAAAGGAGAGTTCCTAGGCAGCCTGCGCTGCCCACCAAACACTGACACGTGGCCCGCCAAGCGGCGGCCGTTTAAAAGAGGAGACAAGGGGAGAGGGGGGAGGGGGAGGGGAGCTGTACAACCTGGGAAAGGCGCAGGCAGCCTCAGGCAAGCCTGTCACAGCGCAGCCCGCCCCGGCCACCCTTAAAGCTGACCCAAAACTCTGGCCATACAGGCCAGCAGCAGCCCCCAGAAATAACAGAAACTGCCAGAGAACACGTGCCATGTAAGGAGGAATTTAGTCAGGCCAAACGCACCCTTGCTTGCGGTGCAACCTGACAAATGTTGAATAAGTAAAACACATGAAATAAACATACAGTAAAAACATACATACAAATACACATCCCTCTACCCCCCCCCCCCCCCATAGTGAAGGGAGAAGGGACCGTAACGGGAGAGCAAGGGGCCAAGGGAAACCTCAGGACAGGGGCATCCCAAATCCGGATCACCATGCCGGACAGCCGCATTGCCCCCAAAGCAGGGGGTCGAGCGGAGGAGATAAGCTCCTAGGCACCAATAGTGCTATCTACCAATTGCCCAGTGAGCAGCCAAGGCTGGGAGGCTTCCATTTAACCACAAAGGTAACAATCAAAACCGGGCAGAAATAGACCAAAGGGGGTGCCGGGGTAAGACCCCGGCTACCTGCAAGCAGGAGACTTCAATCTTCTGTCTTGTCGTCATGCAGAGAGAAAAACACTGGTGATAAATGGGAGGTACCAAGTATATATAGGCCGGAAGGGGGCTCGTTACAAGACTTCCTCTCTGCAACAGCGTCACCTGGCGGTGAGTAACCCAATCGTGAAGAATAATAAAGGTGAAGCGGGGTGTGTGGCACACCGAGAATAATACATATAATGTATCACATCCTTTGGTCACATTGTAACACTATGAACTAAATAACAACTGATATTATCACTAAAGTCAGCACAATTAATATCTCAGGTGCCCTATAGACTTTTCTGTGAGAGTTTCATATCTTAGTAGTAACCAATCAATAAATACAGCCTTACAGTGACTTCGACACATACAGCCATTATAAAAGTTTAGATACACAAATTATTTACCGGATCATGGCAGAAAATGGGAGACTGCAAGCAGGGCCAGCCCCAAGTTTATGTCAGCCATTGGGCAACAGGGTCTCAGCTGGCCCCTTGGCGTTGCATCATGACATACTTGGCAGTAAAGCTGCATGCATTCGCCATACTTCCCCCTCCCCTTTCATAAATGCCAACCCTGAATGCCAGGCTAAACTCAATGTTCAATGATGTTCCACATCTAGCCCACACTACCATAGCACAATTATGGCTGCTTATCATGTCTGCAGACTACTTCGGACACAATGTTTTATACCGCATGAATAGAGGTCAATGGCAGAGCAGGCAATGTACAGTGCTAAATTTGTACCCGCAATATCATAGACAACAACACTCAAGCAAAATGTTGTACAAAATAGCTAAAATGCAGTGCATAAAGCCCTTTACCTTGGGCGTTGTTAATGCTACTGTTAGATGTTAGGCTAATAGGAAAACGGAACGCTAATGATATAAAAAGAGTTTAAAAGTTACTTACTGAGTAATGATTCAAGACTTTATTGCCACCCCTGCCATGTATCATTTCTTCTTCTTCTAGGAGAGCCCCACTTGGCACATACAATGCAATGGATACATTGGGAGCAGCTTACCTGAGTTTGCCCTAGTGCAGCACATGGAAAGGGGGGAGGGTTGAAAGCATCCCCCATACAGCTGTAAATAGCTGTAAACAACATATGCCTTGTAAACAAAGCCATTTCTTTGTTTCAATTTCTGTATTGTGGCTGCGCTGGGAAGAGCACGTCCTGCTGCAGCTTTAGGAGTCAGGAGCAAGCACTACTGTGGTCAGAGACAGCTGTGAGACCACTGTGGCTTGACGTGCTCCAAATGAAAATTAAATGAAAATTAAAGGTGGGCAAAATTCGGGACCCTGCTATGCTTTCTATCTGGCACTGCAGGAAATGAAGGAGATGCACATAATATAGGCATCATGTGAGCTGCTTGCTGTCTTATTACTGCCGTTGGGTTTACAGTATTAAGCTTTAGATTTATTTGGCAAATGAGTTAGGTGAAAGCTCCCCATGGTTACCTTCACATGGAAATGCATGCATTCAGGTTGTTGACATACGTGTTTATGTGTTATAATACACTAAGCAAAAACACATTGAAAATGCATCCTGCCCAACATTTCAAAACATACTGCCCTGCAACTGATCTGGGGTAAACTAACCTAAAGGACATCACTTTTCTGCTATTTTTCTCAACAAAAGCAGTGAAAACCAGCCCTAGGGGCAAGCATCACACAAGATGTTAAACTAGTGATGTCACAAGGATACAGTATAGGGTAAACATAATAAGTAATATCATGGTAATATAATCTAGTCTTGGGCTGGCTACACCAAGCCATTATACAGTTAAAGTGGACCAACAATCAAAAATGACTTACACCGGATCAACACATCTAACAGTGCTCATATGCATCCCTCCCCAGGGCAATTCAGATTGCTGCACATCAAAATTAATTTACCTTTTTCTAATTCCTGCTGTGGTAAATCTTACAAAATGGCATCTCCTGGACTTGCAGGCTGCCTGCAAACAGGATATGCTGCTGGGTTTCCTGTTACTGTGCATTGGCAGTTGTATCCAAAATAGCCGCTACCACAAAAAAAAAAAAAAAAAAAAATCGGTGAGGTGGCGTTTCAGCCCTTGGATGCAGGAGCAAGTGTAAGTGCTGATAATGATTCAGTAGCATGCATGCAGATGGGGCAAGTACATTTTGGGGAGTTTTCTTTTCCAACTATGGCAGGCTGTTGGTCCGGTTGACACAACACAGCATTTGTGAAACGTGGCCTTCATAATTTCAGTTACTAGCTCTGTTTTTAACTTACTCCAAGTTTTATTGTTACATTTTAGAAACAGAGGTGCAAGGAGGCACATAAAATATACTTCTATCAATTGTAAAGATCAATATTATTAATAAAGCAAAGCATATGTATGCAGCCACCTAACCTGGCTTGAGTTTCAAAGAGACAATACAGATATCAGTTTCTATAACAAAGCCACTTCACCCTATAAGTGAGAAACAAAGAACCTTTACAGTAATGGGGTCCTCTATCTTTCACTAAAACATAGGCCCATACTGGCTGAGCCCCGGAGCATCAGCAATGGTCATGCTGCCAACACAGGTCTCTGTACTTCTAACAAGGAGACCATTATGACGATTACAGGGTAATGTCTAGGGCATTTATCTACTTAAAGTTTTCTTGCTATAAACTGGGAGCCCAACAGCAAAGTGAAGACAGATTGACTGAAAAAGGGGGATGGAAAACAAAATCACTTCAAGAAGTAAAATGAACAGTTGAAGAAACGTAAGAGTTCTTCTCCAAGAGGCATAATTTAGTTGTAGTAGGAGGAGAGCAACAGCTTTTCAAGAAGACCATTGAAAACAGTTTCTGTTTTTATGTCCATATGGGCCTCAGTGCAGCTATACTCCCCCCTCACCTGGAGCCGACACAAAGACTTTGTATGCCCGGCATGTCGTCTGCCCATTTCTATGTCACTTCTGGATGTTCTGCCTGGCAACTAATGTTTGCACAGCCTCGTTCTGGTTTGGGTCTTTGTCGGCAGCAGCAGGAACTCCGTTATACATCTGCCAAAAGGAGACTCCTTTTCAGCATCTCAGAATGATAGTTGCTAGGAAGGAACTTTAGACATTTTTACTTACAATAACATCATTATGTGAGACTCTGCTATCTGTATTCACCTTGCTCCACATTTATTAGCAGTGCCTGGAGCATGGTGCATTTTAATATTGCTGAGTAACTACTCGTTTCATTGTCTAACCAACATATTTCCATCAGCTGAGCATCAGAAACGACACATATCCTACTAAAGATTAATCAGCCTCATGTATTATTAATAAGAGTTCCCACTGCCAAGATCTCACACAACAGCCTTGCTGCTGGCGTTTGCCATGGTTTTAGGTAAGGCAGACGGACACATCCCCAGCTTCCCTGCATCTGAGGCGTGCTCTCATGCCCAGTCATACAGATAGGCCTAGGGGCGGGAGCACTGCTCAGACTACAAGGAAATGGAGGGATGCGGCAAGCAGGCTTGGATGCAAGAACTGCAGACCACTGCTTCTCCCAAAGAGAGCCACATAGTCACTGGCAGGGTAAGGTTTCTGGAAAGCAGTATAGCAATATATTCCATAGACACCCTGTCACACATACATTACAATATATAAAACGGAGCTCTGGTTTCTCTATGTGACGGGGGTAACTCCGTATCAGGAACAAAACCCTGTAAGCATAATGCGACATGACAGCGGAACACTCCCCACAGACTGCGCCCTCGTCATCCTCCACCTGAATTTGGAATCCAGCACAAGTCGCTACTGTTCCTTAAGTGCTAGGTTGTGCACCTTTATCCAATGCGAATAGTATGTCTGGTCACAGAACAGATCTCAACAAATCGACCCGGACCCAGATCATATCCTGTGGGGGGAGGTGGGGATGTTCTCAACGGAAATGCACACATACTGGAAAAGTACTTTAAAGGAGGATGTGACGGCAAAAGCAAGCTCCCTAGTTTAGACATAAAGTGCATATTTCTTGACCAACGCTACATGCAAGAAAGTGGGGGTCAGCGGTATCTGTTCTCTTTATAGTTCTCCCACTTCATTTTAGACATCTAGGATTCATTATGTAGATAGAAGACTGCTACTGTCACTTAAGCAACCCTTTAGAGTCACAATGCTCTTTACTGAGAGTGCATCCTAAAAGCTTGTCTTGGCAGATTCCGAAAGACCAGCTTTCGCAAGCATATCCATTATCACTGCTTCATGGTTAAAATGATAATACCATGGCAGAAAGGAGTAAACAACCACATGAGCACAGCCCCATCAGCATCTATTCTTGATAACCCACTCCCATCTTATCACTTCTATTTTTACAACATGGACTAACAGTCGTACTTGCTGCTACAGTCTGTCCCTTCTATGAAATCATCCATACATAGTATAAGCAACTTGCTGGGTGGCATGTTTTAATAGTTAAACTGGACCAAAAGTTACAAGAAACGGTCTGGTATATCATTTTTACGGTAATAGTTTATTCCTTATTAATTTAAAAGTGTTACAAGTCTGTGACCGTTTTGCTTGTTCCTTGGGCGTGGTTGGTTTGAATTTCTTGTTGCTAGTGGGACTTGGTTGGAGTTTTTGTCGCTAACTAACTAGAATTATTCCTTTAAAGGTCAACCATCCACAATTTAGTTTAGGACTTTGAGAGATCAGTCATGATGATATTTTACCAAATTTCCTAACAAACCTATCCAACCTATAATTATAAATGCAGTTATCAACAAATGTCCTCAAGACGGCCATCAATGCATTCGATGTCAAGCAAATTTGGCAGACAGAAAACATGAAACCTTTTAATAAAGTGTTATATATTTTTTGTATCATTTAAGACAAGAGATCGAAATAAGTACAAACCACTTTATTCCTGGCCTGAATGTTACTGCCACATGTAGGAGAGAATAGCATGTGATCACTCACAAGTCCCAATTACTTGCAACTGAAGGGATTTTAGAGAAAGTTTTCTGTAGCAAGATGATTAACGATGATGTAATCCTTCACCAAAAAAGGATTAGCCCGAATAACTATACAGCAGCAGATTCTGCCTTTTATCGTGCCTGAGTGAAAGAATTATATTGCACAACTTGGTGCGCTGGGGTCTTTGTTCATCAGTGATTTGTGGCCTTCATCTGTGGTTACTACTAGCTATAATAAAAATGTCACCACTATCTCTGTATTTACAAAGTAACTGAAGGGCCAGTGAAGCTAAAAATACCATTTTGTGAATACTCACCTGTAAAATGGGTATTGTAAGTATGTCACACACCCCACTTCAAACATTAATAATTACACTAGGGTTAACGCACCGCTAGGTGGCAGCATTGCAGAGAACTTCCAAAAACTTCAACAGGCCCCTCCCGGTCTATACATACCTGGTACCTCCCAAGAACCTCCCAGCATTAGAACAGCAGTAAGACAAGGTACCAGAACCAAACAATGTAACCCTCAACGTAAAGAACTAAACTTCACCAAATAAAGAGCCAGGATACCGAAAAGGGCGGGTGAAGTGGGGTGTGTGACATACTTACAATACCCATTTTACAGGTGAGTATTCACAAAATGGTATTATTCTAAGTATGTCACACACCCCACTTCAAACATTAATAATTACACTAGGGACATCCAACAGCAGTGTCCAGAAAAGGGTGGGTATCCGAACAGGCAATAACGCAGAAAAAACTCAAACCACTGCAGCCTGCAAAACCTTGCGGCCAAAAACAGCATCCGCTGAGGCCCGCACATCAACCTTATAGAACTTAGAAAAAGTATGAACAGAAGACCAAGTTGCAGCCTTACACACTTGTTCAACCGAAGCCTGGTGCTGAAAAGCCCAGGACGCACCAATCGCACGAGTAGATTGAGCAGTAACTCGGAAAGGAGGATCCTTCCCCTTAGCCGAATAAGCACCAACAATGGCCTGACGAATCCATTTACTAATGGAAGATTTGGCCGGAGCCAAACCCTTCCTAGGCCCACATGGCACAACGAAAAAGGCATCAGTCTTACGAAAAGAAGACGTAGCACGTAGATAGTACCTGACACAACGTACCACATCCAAGCAGTGCAAAGCACTCTCCTTGACATTCTTAGGCTTAGGACACAAAGAAGGAAGAACAATGTCCTGGTTAAGATGAAAAGCAGAGACCACTTTAGGGAGAAAATCTGACTTGTAACGAAAAACCACTTTGTCCTGATGATCCTCAAAATAAGGAGCCTGAATAGACAAAGCTGCCAGCTCTGAAACACGCCGAACCGAAGTGATGGCCACCAGAAAGGCAACCTTCTGAGTAAGAATGGACAAAGCAACATCCCGCAAAGGCTCAAAAGGAGGAGCCTTAAGAGCAGAAAGAACCAAATTCAAATCCCACACTGGGAGCAAAGGCTTCCTAGGAGGCCGCACATGCGAAACCCCCTGGAAAAAGGTCTTGACCAAGGAATGACTAGCAAAAGATTTCTGGAAAAAAATAGACAAAGCAGAAACCTGCCCCTTCAAGGTACTCAGCTGAAGACCGGAGTCCAGCCCCGACTGAAGAAACTCCAAAATCCTAGACACAGAAAAGACCCGGCAAGGCAAAGACCTAGCCTCACACCAATCAATATAAGATCTCCAATACCTGTAATAGATGGAAGAAGAAGATCTCTTCCTGGCACTAATAAGAGTCTGAATGACCGCATCCGAAAGACCCTCCTCCTTTAAGATGGAGGTTTCAGCAGCCAAGCCGTCAAAGCCAGCGTTTGTAAACTGGGGTAACATAGTTGACCCTGAGTGAGAAGATCTGGCCGAAGAGGCAGATCGAACTGATCTACGGCCAGACGAACGATGTCCGCGAACCACACCCGCCTTGGCCACCTTGGAGCCACGAGAATGGCGGGAACTCCCTCCAGAACCAACTTTCGCAGAACCCTGCCTAGCATGGGAATCGGAGGAAACAGATAAAGAAACCCCAGGTCCCTCCAGCTCAGGGTCATGGCATCCACCGCCAGAGCCAGAGGGTCCCGGGACAGGGACACAAAGGACGGAAGCTTGTGATTGTGACGAGAGGCAAACAGATCCACCTCCGGCGTCCCCCACCGGAGACAAAGTGACCGAAACACCTGGGGATGGAGAGACCACTCCCCCCGACGGGACGCACACCGGCTCAGAAAATCCGCCTCTGTGTTTTCCACTCCCGGAATGTAAACTGCCGAGATGCAAGGGACATGAGTCTCCGCCCAGACCAAAATCTGAGACACTTCCCTGTGGGCACCCAGACTGCGAGTCCCTCCTTGGTGATTGATGTAAGCAACCGCCGTCTGATTGTCTGAGCGAACCTGAACCGGCAGACCTTGTAAATGATGCGTCAAGCGAGACAGAACCAACCTGATGGCTCGCAATTCCAGAACATTGATGGGCAAGTGGGCCTCCTGAGGGTCCCACTGCCCCTGAAACCGAAGATCCTTCCAAAAACCTCCCCAGCCTGACAAACTGGCATCCGTGGTGACAGTTTCCCAAAGTGGAGTCAGAAACGACCTGCCCTTCAGAAGGTTGTCCGAGACCAACCACCACAGAAGGGACTGCCGAACCCGAGGGGACAACCGGAAGGACCGATCCAACGACCCCGGACACCGGTTCCAAGACGCCAAAAGATGAAGTTGAAGAGTCCTCGTATGAAACTGAGCAAAAGGAACTGCCTCGAACGAGGCCACCATCAACCCCACCAGTCTCATCCCCAGACGAATGGACGGATGAGGATGGGAGAGGAGCAGCTGGACCAATTCCTGAATCATCAGAACCTTGGCCTGAGGGAGAAAAACTCTGTGCTGGCAGGAGTCCAACGACATCCCCAGAAAGGTCACCACCCTGGCCGGAACCAGCGAGGACTTGGGGTAATTGATCACCCAGCCGAACCTCTCCAACATAGACACCACCGTGCTGGTGTCCCCCTCTGCTTGACTGAAGGAAGGAGCCATGATGAGAAGATCGTCCAGGTAAGGCACAATGCGAATCCCCTGAGCTCTGAGCAGGGCCATCACCCCCGCCAACACCTTGGTGAACACTCTCGGAGCAGAGGTGAGGCCGAATGGAAGAGCCACAAACTGAAAATGCCGATCCCCCACCACGAAACGAAGGAACCGCTGATGAGCAGGAAAGATCGGCACATGCAGGTACGCATCCTTGATGTCTATGGACGTCATAAAGTCCCCCTGCCGAAGCGAACCGATCGCAGACCGCAGGGTTTCCATGCGGAACTTCCGAGGACGAATAAACCTGTTGAGAAACTTCAAATCCAGAATAGGACGGAAGGACCCGTCCTTTTTGGGAACCGTGAAGAGATTGGAGTAAAACCCGCGCCCTACCTCTGAAGAAGGAACCGGGCAAATGACAGCTAAATCTAGAAGATTCCTTACTGCCGCCAGGAGCCCCTGCGCGGCCAAAGGGTCCAAAGACACCCGAGACCTGAAGAACCTTGGAGGAGGACGGGACTCGAACTCCAACTTGTAACCGGCCGAAACCACCTCCCGGATCCATCTGTCCGGGACCTCCTGGTCCCACACCCGGGAGAAAAGTTGCAACCGTCCCCCCACCCGAACGGGTGAGGGCGCCCCCTCATTGCTGGGTGGGTTTGGCAACCGGCTTGGGCTTGGCACCCCAGACACGAGTGGGACGGCCACGGCCTCTGCCCCTATTCCAACTGGCGCCCCTGGGGGCCGAGGAGCCCGCACCCCTACCGGCTCCGACTCCCCGAAAGGACGGATTGAACGAGACCGTCCCCCGAAAGGAACGGCGAAATTTCTTGCGCTGAGGTAACTTACCTCCCTTGGCAACAGAATCCAGCCTCTCACCAAAAAGCCTCAAACCCAGAAAGGGCAGAGCCGTGAGCGATCTTTTAGAATTAAAATCGGCCGTCCACTGTCTCAACCACACACAGCGCCGGATAGCCACCAGCAAGGCAGTAGCCACACATCAACATGGCATCCTCCTGAGCGGCCAGGATAAAAGACAAAAAAGAATCGCAGCGCTTAAGCCCAAGGGACTCATCACTGGTGGGCTCGAGATCCACCCCCAAGTCCCTGACAATAGACCTGACAGCAAAAGTCAAAAGAGCCGAAGCACATACAGGCCTTAACACCGAACCCGCACATACAAAACCATGACGGGCAAGCTGATCAACCCGGCGATCCTCGCCGTCCCTGAGCGAAGTCGTGTCAGGGGAATGCACGACCGCCGTGTTGGACAGTCCCAAGACCGGAGTATCTACCTCAGGGGGGACAGACCAACGCTTCATCAATTCCGCCGGAAAGGGATACTTCCTATCCCAGCTAGACGGCACACCAACAAGACGTGTAGGTTGCTCCCATTGCTTGAAAACAATTTCTTCAAAATGCTGTTGGCTGGGAAACTCCAAACGCTGCTTGGACACCCCAAAAAGCTGACCCTTAGGCCTAGGAGCAACCACCGGAGGCTCCAAATCCAAAACCTCAAACATCTGGCTCAGAATGGTAGAGGAATCGAGAGGGGGGCCATCAGCCTGATCCCCCTCAGAACCCAGCAACTGCTGAACATCCGAATCTTCTTCCTCAATGAGCTCACCTTCTTCACGGGGACGATCCGACCAATCCAGATCTCCCACCACTTCCTCATCTGAATCCGGCGGAGGCGGAGACAGATGCTTCCGCTTAGCTGAAACCTTCTGAGCGGCTATAGCAGAAAACCGCTTCTCAAGACTGGTCAAGCGGGCACAAACCTCAGACTGCGAATCCCCGCCCAGGACAACGTCACACGGGGTCCGGAATAAGCGAGGGGGAGAGGGAGATGGCGCGGCTGAAGAAGTGCTAGGCACCGGAGTACTGGACTGCCGTGCAATGTTCTGCTGTGCCCATGGGATACACAAAATGACATCATCTCCCTGGAGCGGAGTCCCACAACCCCCGCACACCTTGGATTGTCCCGAAGAACCATTCCCGGTATCTGTGGCAGCCTCCATGTGGTGAATTTTATGGTATTCGCAGAACCCAGGGATTTATGCGGTACGCGACCCGGGATGCCCCTTAATAACCTAACAATTGTCTAAAGATTGTCACAATATCCTGACCCAGGGGAATAGCATAAAAACCCTTATAAAAAAAAATTGCACTATATATATATATATATATATATATATATATATATATATATAGTGCAATGAAAAACACCCCCCACGAGCCAGGTATATAAGACCGGGAGAGCCCTGCCAGACGGGATCCCAGGATCTGAAAGACACAAAGGGAGAGGGACAGGCGTCAATCCAGGCACAATATACCTAAACCAACATACAACATAACATACCAACCCCCCTCCCCCCCCCCCCTCATTAACCATAGACCAAGGAAATGGTTAATACAAAACCAGCACATTAAAGATGTGCAGGAGCGAGGAGGCAGGAGGAGGAGGAAGGGACATAATACGGGGGGCCAGGCCAAACTCTATGTGCGCATCCCGCAAGAAAAAACTAAAACGCCTACCTGAGAGGGAGCACTGCGCAGCTAGGCACCGCAGAAGATGGCGGGCCG
Organism: Gastrophryne carolinensis; assembly: GCA_027917425.1. Taxonomy (NCBI): domain Eukaryota; kingdom Metazoa; phylum Chordata; class Amphibia; order Anura; family Microhylidae; genus Gastrophryne; species Gastrophryne carolinensis. The sequence goes on along the minus strand of CM051236.1, from coordinate 251,680,475 downwards.
CAACACAGTTCAGAGACGTGAGGGAGGGGAAGACGAGCCCCGGGAGCGCGGGAGCCGAGAAGGCCCCGCCCCTCCGGGACAACCAATCAGTGCGCGGCCTGCGCGCGCGCGACCCCGCCCCCTTGCAGCGTCAGCCGACAGAGACCGCGCTCAGACCTCTAAGACGGGACCGGCGGAGCTACCTGCCGGTCCCCAAGTGCGCACAAGAACACAGACCCACACACTGATCCTCTGTTCTCCCCCCAGTGCAGGCCGGACACGCAGGCTGCAAGCGCCGAACACGGCGCTCAGCCACAGGTGGGACCGCGGCGCAGCGCGCCGCGAGGCCCCGCCCCCCCGGCTCCTGAGGGGAGAGAACCATACACGCAGACAGAGTGACAAGAGGGACACACAAGCACAATAAAAGTTAGCCACAGTAAAACAGCGATAAGCCCTCACAATGCAGCAGCGCAGCAGCCACAATCACACAACATGTCACCGTCCCAAAGCGCGCCCCACACCCCGGAATGTGGTATGACAAAAATCCCAGGGCTAGGCACATCCTGACCGCTAACCTCCTATTAAATGGGGCATCCCACATCCGGATCACCACTCCGGGAATCCCGCTATGCCCCGCAATGAAGGGTCGAGCGGAGGAGCTAATCTCCTAGGCACCAATGGTGCCGGCTACCTTTTGCCCGGCCTACAGCCGCAGCTGGGAGGCTGCCAGTAAATAGTATACTCTCAAACAAGAGCCGGGCAGAAATAGACCACGGGGGGGGGGGGGGGGGGGGCGGGGGGATACCCCGGCTACCTGCAGGAGACTTCTTTCTTCTGTCTTGTCGCCACCTTGCAGAGAACAACACTGGGAGGTTCTTGGGAGGTACCAGGTATGTATAGACCGGGAGGGGCCTGTTGAAGTTTTTGGAAGTTCTCTGCAATGCTGCCACCTAGCGGTGCGTTAACCCTAGTGTAATTATTAATGTTTGAAGTGGGGTGTGTGACATTAGACTTAGAATACACAGTTATCCTTATACACTGAAGCTATAAATAAGTTCAACAAATACATTTACCATACCTCAACATATTTTCTGTTAAACGCTGGACATTATAACAAATAATCACAGATCAAGCAATTGCATGTCAAATAGACCTAAAAGTGTTCTTATATCTGTGTGCCAAGGAGGGTCCTGGTCCATAGAGACACATGACCTAACCCATCCTCTCACACCATCCGTGAGCCCTCTGGAATATACTCAACGTCATTCAGTGGGACTACAATGGAAGTAGGTGGGCTAGTGTCCCTGGGGATCTTGACCCTACTTGGCACAGTTGCAAGAGAATATTTAGGTTTGCTTTTTTTCTCCACTCAGCAACCTGCAGCAGCATGTTCTTTTTGCCAATTGGAGAAAGAAGGGAAGAATGTTGAGATGAGCATCAATCAGCCTATTCCGATTAGTGCAGGGCACATGCAGGAGAAGATAGGAGAAGCAGAAGACTATAAATGAAACTGCTGTACTGGAGAGGATGTCTGGAGGATTAGGGATATGAGAACAGGTTTCCACTCAGTTATATTTATTTGCCAATTCTAACAAATAAAGTACATTTCTTTTATTGTGCTCAGTAGCCTTTATCAGTATCACTTAACCATAATTTAGTAAGACTCTTAAATAACTCAAGGATGCATAGATGCTCTTTGTTATACACTGCATTGTTGAAGCGAATTTCAGGGTACATTGCGGATAGTCTCCAATATTGTGTGTGTCTGTGTGTGGAGGGGGGATTTCTAAAGTGACCAGTTACCTTGCTTTCCATGCAAAACGGGCTATAATGGGCAACCGATTCACTCTTGCTTCCATATTGAGAAATCGGCAGTTATACCGCCTATGCTTACCTAACTGCATTATTGGTATTGTGAGGTCTGCAGAAAGTGAAACTAATGCAAGAAACCACAGAGTGGTTAGTGTTTTATTTGGGCAAATACAGTTCTCAGAAGGTGAGGGAAATGGGCCACAGAAAGGGTAAGTGGACATTATATATAACCCTTGCTAAACAGGAAAAAGTGGTAGGGTCTAGAGTAGGTGGATGTCCGTCACAACTAGATGCTTGGTTCCAGCCCCTGATTTAAAGCTGGACACATCTGGCCAAAATGTGGAGTTTACACCAGAAGCATCAGTGGATGCCTCTGAATGGGATTGGCAAAAGGCTGACATGTGAGCTCCCAAGGCCTTGGAGCATGGATTCATGCTGGGGGATCACACTAGACTGACCTCCTGGACACACTTTAGACTGGCTGCCTGAAGTAGTACCCCCTGCAAGTGTTGGGGAGGGGGGTCATTTTGCGCTCTCCGGGTGCCATGAGAAAGAAACCAGGTGCATGCCAACCAAGTTGGGAGGGACTGGAGAAAGGGAGACCCTGAGTGCGTGCCAGAAAGGCCTGCTGTGGATTGCTGTGTAAATAACCTTAATAATGCTGGTGAATGAAGATCAATTTTTTAACTTAAACCTGGTGCAGTTTTTCTAACTTTTGAATGGACGGATGGACGTGAAGTCTGGAGTACCTCTCCTGCCCTTCCCCTATCCAAGTCTGGCCCTCTCTGAGGGTCACCTTTCAGCCTCCTCCTAAAGCATACCCAAACTCCACCAATCATGCCTGTTACATTGCTACAGCATCTACAGGGCCAGAAAAGGAAGGGCTTCATATGAGCAGCCTAATGACTTATTGTCATTGCATGAAATGTCCCTTCAAGTGAACCACAAATCAGACATCCAATGCAGCTCTGTTTCCTTGTCTCAATGGGTACTTAGCATCTTATCTGTAGCCTGAACGCGCAAGTCTACATAAGTGCACTTACACTGCCGCACATTGCCTTTCTTGAATTTACATTTTTATTTTCCGGCTAGCAGATGAAAACAGGCTACACGGCTATTAGCACCTAAACTAAGGAAGCATGCCGTTAACAGAGCCAGATGTAAAATGATTGCAGGATTATGATTTATGGCAGTGTCAGGTGGTAAATAAGCAGGCATGACATATAAGAAGGATTTTGTTCTGGAAATAGCTCTTTTCTACAGAAGAGACCTCTGAGCAGGCAAAAAAAAAAATGTACAGACTAATACTTGTCAGTGGTGTATGAGACCACCCATAAAAAAAACACTAATAGTATCCATAAAAGTATTTCATATTATACAGCTAGGCATCCAGAAATCTGATATCGTTATCTACATCTATAACATGTCACGGAATGAGTCTGTGTTCTCCCCAACACCCAAAGGAAGGGGCAGGAGGAGCACTTGCACACAGATCACGCCATGCTCAAGGGAACACAGTTGTTTCAACGTGGGGCATGGAGAGATTCAGGAACAGCTAAAGGTGACTCAAACCAAATAAATGCTAGGATTAGGGCACAAAGAAGGAAGAACAATATCCTGATTCAAATGAAAGGCAGACACTACCTTAGGCAGAAAGTCAGGTTTGAAACGAAACACCACCTTGTCCTGGTATCTCTCATAGTAGGGGGGCAGAATGGAAAGCGCCACCAACTCCGACACACGTCTGACAGAAGTGATAGCCACCAGAAATACAACCTTGAGCGTAAGAATGGCCAAGGCAGCATCCTGCACGGGTTCAAAGGGAGCACCCTGCAAGGCTGACAGAACCAAGTTCAGATCCCAAACAGGCACCATAGGCTTACGTGGGGGACGCACATGAGTGACCCCCTGGAAAAAAGTCCTGATCAGAGGGTGCTGAGCAAAGAACTTCTGGAAGAAAATAGCCAGGGCAGAAACCTGACCCTTCAGAGTACTGAGTTGGAGCCCCATCTCCAACCCATGCTGCAGGAACTCCAGAATCCTGGGAATAGAGAACACACGACAGGGAAGAGACTTAGACTCACACCAGTCAATGTAGGCACGCCAAACCCTGTAATAAATGGAAGAGGAAGACTTCTTCCTAGCTTTAATCAAAGTATCCACAACCGAGAAAGACAGCCCCTTCTCCATCAAGATGGAGGTTTCAGCAGCCAAGCCATCAAAGCCAGAGTTTGTAAATTGGGTGGGCGTAGTGAGCCCTGAGTGAGCAGATCTGGCACCCAGGGCAGAGCGTACTGATCTACCGCCAGCTGTACCACGTCTGCGAACCACACTCTTCTTGGCCACCTGGGGGCCACCAGAACTGCTGGCACCCTTTCCAGAGCAATCTTGCACAGAACCCTGCCCAGCAGGGGGATTGGAGGGAAGACATACAGGAACTGACAGTCCTGCCATGACATTACTAGCGCATCTGAGGTCAAGGCCAGAGGATCCTGGGACAGAGAGACAAAGGCTGGGAGCTTGTGATTGTGGCGGGACGCAAACAGATCCACATCTGGTTGGCCCCAACGGAGACACAGAGATTGAAACACCCTGCTGCATAGGGACCATTCTCCCTGGCGAGAGGTCCCCCTGCTCAGAGAGTCCGCCAGGTGATTTCCCACCCCTGGGATGTACACAGCTGATATGCAGGGGACATTGGCCTCCGCCCAAGTCAGGATCAGAGACACTTCCTGGAGGGCCCCCTTGCTTCGGGTGCCTCCCTGATGATTGATGTAGGCAACTGCAGTCTGGTTGTCCGAACACACCTGAACAGGCAGGCCCTGAAGATGAGTAGTCAAGCGAGCCAGAACTAACCCGATCACCCGCAGCTCCAAGACATTGATAGGTGTGTGGGCCTCCTGAGGGCCCCACCTCCCCTGGAACCGCAGGGACTTCCAGAAACCCCCCCAACCTGACAGACTGGCATCCATGGTGACCGTCTCCCAGGAAGGGGCAAGAAAGGATCTGCCCCCCCAACAGGTTCCTTGGGTCCATCCACCACAAGAGGGACCTCCTGACCAGGGGGGGAGAGCACACAGACCCTGTCCAGGGACGCTGGGTCCTTGTCCCATACTGACAATAGGTGAAGTTGCAGAGGCCTCAAGTGGAACTGAGCATAAGGGACCGCTTCGAAGCATGCCACCATCAGACCCACCAGCTGCATCCCCTGCCTGATGGAGGGATGGGGACAAGCTAGGAGGGACTGAGCCTTTGCAATTAGACTGTCCACCTTCTGCTGAGGAAGGAAGATCCTTGCCTGAACTGTATCCAGACTCATTCCTAGGAATGGAGTTACCAAGGAAGGGGACAGTGAGGACTTGGGGTGGTTGATCACCCACCCAAATGACTCCAGAGTGGACACCACCAGCTGAGTATCCAACTCTGCCTGATGTAGAGACTGGGAAGTGATGAGGATGTCGTCCAGATAGGGAAGCACGTGGACGCCCTGACATCTGAGCAGACACATCACGCCAGCCAGCATCTTGGTGAACACCCTGGGGGCTGAAGTGAGACCGAAGGGCAAGGCCACAAACTGGTAGTATTGATCCATCAGAGCGAACCTGAGGAACCTTTGATGACCTGGGAACACAGGAATATGAAGGTAAGCATCTTTGATGTCCACAGAAGTCATGAAATCCCCTTGGCGCAGGGAACTGATGGCAGAGCGCAGAGTTTCCATGCGAAAGCACCTGCCCCTGACAAACTTTTTGAGGATCTTCAGTTCCAGGATGGGCCTGACAGAACCATCGTTTTTGGGTACTGTGAATAGGTTGGAATAAAAGCCCTTGCCTTTTTCTCTTAAGGGGACCTGGCAGATGACCCCCAGCTCCAGTAGGCCTTGCACTGCTTGCACTAGCTCCTGAGCTGACACAGGGTCCTGAGGAATCCGGGATCTCATGAATCTTGAAGGGGGATCGGCAGCAAACTCCAACTTGTAACCAGAGGACACTCCCTCCTGAATCCATCGGTCTGAGACATGAAGCCTCCAGACGTGAGCGAAGTGCTGCAGCTGTCCCCCCACCCGGATGGGTGAGGGCGCCCCATCATGCCTGAGGGGGCTTGGGAGAGGATTTAGCTTTGGGACCCCAGGAGGAGCCGGAACGTCCACGTCCTCTGCCTCTACCCCAGAAATCTCCCCGGGCCCCAGGGAAAGAAACCCCCCTTCCCTGTCTTTTACCACGGTAAGGGAAGGAGAAGGAGCCCTGACCCCGAAAGGGCCGAGATTGCCGCCTGCGCTGGGGTAACCTGCCTCCCTTAGCAAACAGGTCCAGGCGGTCCCCAAACAGGCGCAGTCCTTTAAAGGGAAACCCAGTGAGGGCCTTCTTGGCAGCGTTGTCAGCAGCCCACTGGTGCAGCCAAACCGAGCGGCGTATAGCCACCACGAGGGCAGAAGTTCAGGCACACATTCTGATGGTGTCATCCAATGCTGATAGGACAAAATTTACAAAAAACAGTGCATTAAACACCTCACAAGGCAAATCATCAGGGGCACCATCAAGCATATTTCTGATAAGGGTTCTAGAGGCCACAGCAGTAATGGCAGAGGCACAGACCGGGCGCAGCGCCGTCCCCGCACATGCAAAGGAGTGGGATGCCAGCTGATCAATACGACGGTCTTCAGCATCCCGCAGAGTAGTAGAATCAGGGGAATGCATGACAGAGGTGTTAGATAGCCCTAGAATCGGGGCAACCACCTCGGGGGGGGGGGGGGGGATGACCAACATTTAACCACCTCAGCAGGAAAGGGATACTTCCTATCCCAACTCTTTGGAACCCCGGGAAGTTTACTGGGGCGCTCCCATTCTTTGAGGACAAGATTATGGAAATGTGCCTGCTCGGGAAATTCCAAACGTGATTTTGCTGTATGGAAAAGCTCCCCTCTTTGCCTGGGAGCCTCAACAGGGAGAGAGATAAACAGAACCTCAAAAATCTGGGTCAATAATCTGCCAGTGTCATCCGGGGCCAGGGGTCAGAGCCAGAATCGTCATGACCCCTTGGTCTCTCATCAGATGAGCCTGAATCAGAAAAGAGCTCCCCTTCATCAGACGGGGTATAGCCACACAGATTCAAAAACTCCTCAGTTCCCATAGGGAAAACAGTAACATTAGGCGTCAAGTGCCGCTTCTTAGCAGGGGCCTTACGCGCTAAGGACTTCGCAATCAACTGTTCAACAGTAGCCAGTCTAGAAGACACATCAGGCTGAGAATCCCCACTAGTATGCAACTCAGTAGGAGTGAGGTTTAAGCTTGGGGGAGTAGGCAAAGTGAAACGAGGTGCAGCCACTGGCAGGCCAGATTGCAATGCAAGCACCTGTTCAGCACAGGGTACACAGACCCGCACCTTGCCCACACGCTACACACAGCCGGTCTTGTCCCGAAGGGACCCCGGTCACATTATCCTGGGATGCCTCCATATGGTGATTATAGCGGTGCTATACGCCGATAGGGAATAACGCTATGTAGCAACCCTGGATGCCCCAATAACCCGCTAGGGAAATGGGAGTATTATTTTTACAAGGCCTACAAGTAATATACTAAAACAGGGCCAGGAGAAGCCAAGAAGGGTTCGTCCCGCCTGAAAGACATAAGCAGACAAGTCCTTAAGTACATTGTAACAAAAGTGAAAGATATAAAGCTGCCCGCGAGGGCACTTACGGACCGTGGTAGGTAGGAGTCCGTCGCGCATAGGCCAACCAAGCAGGAAAGATGGCGTCGGTATACCACGAGGGGCGGGCCAGTAACAGCGATGACGCGGAACGCGCCAAAGACGGGCCCACCCTCCCCGAAGAGCACGAAACCAGAACGGCAAGCAGCCAATGATGGCACACCAGTGCCTGAGGTAATGCCGCCGCCAAGCGCGGAACCAAGTCAGCGCGTGGCGGCGGCAAATTTAAAAATGCAGTAAAGACAAGTCAGCGCGGCTGACACAAGAATAAAAGGCATGTGAAAAGAGAGTGTAAAGTACAGACTGCATAACATACATATCTATAAACATACACACCCCCCCTCTTTTCCCCCGAAGACTACAAGGAGGAAGAGGGAGGACGACGGCCACTTAAATAGGGCCCACCGATAGGCAGGGGCAAGGGGCAATAGTGCGGTAGGGGCATCCCATAGAGGCTCACCATAAGCCTGAACCGCCTACCCTTTGGTGGGGGATTGCGGTGGAGCAGCACTCCTAAGCACCTAACAGCGGTTCTGCCTACCCTCAGCCGACCAGCGCAGCCAAGGCTGGGAGGCATAATACTAGTGGAACGGGTGGGAATAGTCCTACAGGGCCGCAGGTTAATAACCCCGCTCACCTGCGAGTAGAGAGGCAATTTCTCGTCCTTCGCAGCCAGACTGCAGAGAAATTCTGGGGATTTGTGGGAGGTCCCCGGGTATTTGAGGGGCCGGGAGGAGCCTATTTTCGATGTCTCTGCAGTCCAGCGCCATCTGGTGGAGTATATTCCAAGTATTAGATTTGGAGCAGGACGTACTGTATACTAAGAATAATACCATTTTGTGAGTACTCACCTGTAAAATGGATATTGTCAGTGTGTCACACACCCCGCTTCCCCTTTAATTCTTACGATCGGGTTACTCCACCAGCAGGTTGCGACGTTGCAGAGAGAAGTCTTGAAAACGAGCCCCTTCCGGCCTACATATACCTGGGACCTCCCACTTAACACCCAGTGAATTCAAACAGCAGTAAGACAAGGTACCAGGAAATCCAACGGTAACCTCAAAATAAAACAAAGGACAGCTTCACCAAATAGAGGATCCAGGATACCAAAAAGGGCGGGTGAAGCGGGGTGTGTGACACACTGACAATATCCATTTTACAGGTGAGTACTCACAAAATGGTATTATTCTCAGTGTGTCACACACCCGCTTCCCCTTTAATTCTTACGATCGGGACATCCAAAAGCAGTGTCCACAGGGGATGGGTATCCGAAGGCAAAATGAAGCATAACTTAAAGTGGACCAACACCCAGGATTTTGACTATCCTGGGTCTTGGTCCACTTCGGTGGGGCACCCCCGATCGGGCTGCCCCGCTGTGTGAAACCCCCCGATCACCCGGAAAACTCACCTCTCCCCGCTCCCACGTGGGCGCGGACAAGCGATCTGACAGCAACGGACAAGCGGCTCCTACGCCGCCGCCTCCTGCGCGTCACTCTTGACGCGCGCGCGCCCGCGATTTGGGGCGTTTGGGGGGGGTTTCACCCCGCGGGACATCCCGATCTCGGATGTCCCGCTGGGAGGGAGGTGATCGGCCCGGGAATCTTATAGATTCCCGGGCCGATAACGGGAGGGTGATGGTCTACTTTAAACGACTGCGGTCTGCAGAACTTTGCAGCCAAACACAGCATCCGCTGAGGCCCGCACATCAACCTTGTAAAACTTAGAAAAAGTATGAACAGAAGACCAAGTAGCAGCCTTACAAACTTGTTCAACAGAAGCTTGGTGCTGAAAAGCCCAAGATGCTCCAACAGCACGAGTAGAATGAGCAGTAATACGAAAAGGGGGAACTTTCCCCTTAGCAGAATAGGCCCCAACAACCGCCTGACGAATCCATTTACTAATGGAAGACTTGGCCGGAGCCAAACCCTTCCTAGGCCCACAGGGCACAACAAAAAAGGCATCAGTTTTACGAAAAGGAGAAGTAGTAATCAAATAGTACGTAACACAGCGTACTTCATCCAAACAATGCAAAATCCTCTCCTTGTCATTCTTAGGCTTAGGACACAAGGAGGGAAGAACAATATCCTGATTCAAATGAAAAGCAGAAACAACCTTAGGAAGAAAGTCCGGTTTGAAACGAAAAACCACCTTGTCCTGATGCCTCTCAAAGTAGGGCGCCTGAATCGACAAGGCCGCCAACTCCGAGACACGCCGAACCGAAGTGATAGCCACCAAGAAGGCAATCTTCTGAGTCAAGGTAGACAAAGCAATATCCTGCAAGGGCTCAAAGGGAGGAGCCTGAAGAGCAGAAAGAACCAAGTTAAAGACCCAAACAGGGAGCAACGGCTTCCTGGGAGGCCGCACATGCGTAACCCCCTGGAAAAAAGTTTTAACTAAAGGATGAAGCGCAAAAGGCTTCTGAAAAAAGATAGACAAGGCAGAAACCTGCCCTTTCAAAGTACTCAGCTGGAGACCAGAGTCCAGCCCTGATTGCAAAAACTCCAGAATCCTGGAAACCAAAAAGACCCTACAAGGCAAAGATCTAACCTCACACCAAGCGATATAGGCTCTCCAAGTCCTATAGTAGATGGTAGACGAAGACCTCTTCCGGGCAACGATCAGAGTCTTAACAACCGAGTCAGAAAGACCCTCCTCCTTCAAGATGAAGGTCTCAGCAGCCAAGCCGTCAAACCCAGCGTTGGTAAATTGGGGTAACACAGCAGACCCTGAGTGAGCAGATCGGGCCGAAGAGGCAGAACGATCTGATCCACCGCCAGCCGAACGATGTCTGCGAACCATACTCGCCTTGGCCACCTTGGAGCCACGAGAATGGCGGACACCCTTTCCAGAGCCAGCTTCCGTACCACCTTGCCTAGCATGGGTATCGGAGGAAAAAGGCACAGAAACCCCAGATCCCCCCAGCTCAGAGACATGGCGTCCACCGCAAGAGGATCCTGGGAAAGCGACACGAAGGTCGGAAGCTTGCAATTGTGACGAGAGGCAAACAGGTCCCCCACCGGAGACACAGCGACCGAAAAACTTGAGGATGGAGAGCCCATTCTCCCAGACGGGAAGAGCACCTGCTCAACAGATCCGCTTCCCTGTTTTCCACACCCGGAATGTAAACTGCCGAGAGACAAGGAACATGGGCCTCCGCTCAGGTCAGGATCAGGGACACCTCTCTGAGGGCACCCAGACTGCGAGTCCCTCCCTGATGATTGATTTAAGCAACCGCTGTTCGATTGTCCGAACGAACCTGAAGGCCCTCTCGAGGTCCCCACTGCCCCCGAAACTGAAGATCCTTCCAGAATCCCCCCCCATCCCGAAAGACTGGCGTCCGTGGTGACAATTTCCCAGAGAGGAGTCAGGAAAGACCTGCCCCTCAAGAGATTGGTCGAGACCAACCACCATTGAAGGGACTGCCGGACCCGGCAGGACAACTGGAAGGGCCGATCCAACGGGTCGCCGGTCCCAAGACGCCAACAGATGAAGCTGAAGTGTCCTTGTGTGAAATTGAGCAAAAGGAACTGCCTCGAACGAGGCAACCATCAACCCTACCAGTCTCATCCCCAGACGGATGGACGGTCGAGGATTGGAAAGAAGGAACCGAGCCAATTCCTGAATCAGACAAATCTTGGATTGAGGCAGAAACACCCTGTGTTGACAAGAATCCAACCGCATTCCCAGAAAGGACACCACCTTGGCCGGGGCGAGGGAGGACTTGGGAAAGTTGATCACCCAACCGAAGCTTTCCAGCGTGGAGACCACCATCCTGGTGTCCGTCTCCGATTGATTGAGAGAAGGAGCCATGATCAGAAGGTCGTCCAGATAAGGCACGTCGCGAATGCCTTGAGATATGAGAATGGCCATAACCCCTGCAAACACCTTGGTGAACACTCTTGGAGCTGAGGTAAGGCCAAACGGAAGTGCCACGAATTGAAAATGCCGATCCTTCATCACGAACCGAAGAAAACGTTGATGAGCCTGGCAGATGGGAACATGAAGGTAAGCATCCTTGATGTCTATGGACGTCATGAAGTCCCCCTGCCGAAGAGAACCGATGGCCGATCGCAGAGTTTCCATGCAAAACTTCCGAGTACGGATAAACCTGTTGAGAAACTTCAGATCCAGAACGGGGCGAACCGACCCGTCTTTCTTGGGGACTGTGAAAAGATCGGAGTAAAACCCGAGGCCCACCTCCAAGTGCGGCACCGGCCGGATGACCGCCATTTCCAGAAGATTCTTCACCGACGCCAGGAGCCCCTGCGCGGCCAAAGGATCGGTGGGCACCCGAGACCGGAAAAACCGTGAAGGAGGGCGAGACTCGAACTCCAGCTTGTAACCGGTCGACACCACCTCCCGGATCCATCTGTCCAGAACCTCCTGGTCCCAAACCAGGGAGAAGTGTCGCAATCGTCCCCCCACCCGCACGGGTGAGGGCACCCCCTCATTGCTGAGCGGGCTTACCAGCAGGCTTGGCGCCCCAGGACTGACCGGGACGGCCACGGCCCCTCCCCCGGGTCCAACCTGCACCCCTGGTAGCAGGAAAGGAGGCCCCTCTGCCCGCTCTGACCCCCGGAAAAGAGGGACTAAAGGAAGTCGCTCCCCGAAAGGAACGACGAGGCCTCTTGCGTTGAGGCAACTTACCACCCTTGGTAACTGAATCCAATTTATCGCCAAACAGGCGCAAACCTACAAACGGAAGAGCTGTAAGCGACTTCTTAGAGTTAAAGTCCGCCGTCCACTGGCGCAGCCACACCGACCGACGAATAGCAACCAACAGGGCCGCGGTCCTGCTACACATCGCAAGCGCATCGTCCTGGGCGGACATGACAAAGGAAACAAACGATTCACACTGCTTGAGAGAAGCGAACTCATCACAAGTGGGATCAAGATCTGCGTACAAATCTCTAACAATGGACCTAACAGCCATCAGAAGAAGCGCTGAAGCACACACCGGCCGCAGTACCGATCCAGCACTGATAAAACCATGGCGAGCCAATTGATCAATCCGACGATCCTCACCATCCTTAATGGTAGTAGTGTCAGGGGAGTGCAACACAGCCGTGTTAGACAGCCCCAACACAGGGGCATCGACGTCAGGGGGAACAGACCAAAGCTTCACCAAATCCTCCGGAAAGGGATAACGCTTATCCCAACTAGGAGGAACTCCAATGAGGCGCGTGGGTTGTTCCCATTCCTTAAGGACAACCCTCACAAAGTGTTGTTGCCTGGGAAACACCAAACGTGGCTGGGGCACATCAAACAACTCCTCAGGCGGATCCAAAGCCAGCATTTCAAACATTTGAGCTAGAATGGAAGGAGTGTCAAGGAACACCCCGGCAGCCTGATCGCCAGTGGTATCCACCAATTGCTGGTCTGCAGGCTCGTCCGACTCCTCTAGGAGCTCCCCCTCCTCAGCAGGGGGACAATCGGACCAATCCAATACTTCAAACACCTCATCCTCCAGAACAGGCGATGCCGGAGAAAGGTGCTTCCGCTTAGCCGTAGCCTTCTGAGCCACTGCGGCGGAAACTATTTTCTCGAGGCTGGCCAATCATGCACACACCTCGGATTGCGAATCCCCACCTTTCACAACGTCACGCGGGGTCCGGAATAGGTGGGGGGGTAGGAGATGACAGAAGTTGCGAGGAGCCAGAAGCCGGAGTGCTGGACTGGAGCGCAATATTCTGCTTTGCACATGGAATACATATTATAACATCATCGCCTGGGAGTGGAGCCCCACAACCCCCACACAGCCTGGATAGCCCCGAAGAGCCATTTCCGGTAATGTCAGAAGCCTCCATATGGTGAAATTATGGTATTTGCAATAACCCAGGGATTTACGCAATAAGCAACCCGGGATGCCCCCTTTTATAATTAAAGTCCCGGGAGTGGGAGGATTTTTAAGCCTAGGAGAATCCCAATTTGGAATATAAGACTAGCCAGGTATATCAGACCGGGAGACCCACAGCAGTGAAGGGATCCCAGGATCTGTAAGGGAAAGAGACCACAATCAGTCCCCCAAAGAAAGTTTGCCAGCATGCGCCACACACATACACCAACCAAACAGAATGTAACAGTAAAAATATAAATATATACAAAAGCCTGAAGTATATGCAGCCCATGAGAAAAATATATACATATACATGTATAACTAATATATGCCTCCAGGAGGGGAAGCTGTACAAAAATGACAGGGTTAACTGCTCAAGCGCATGCACCACACAATCAAGCAAGACAAACAAACAAAAAACCTGTTTAAATGGCGGCACCCTCCTCAGCCGAGCTAGGGACCGCTGGGCTGTTGCTGAGTGCCTCCGTGTAGTGAGGCTTCGGGTGAGGAAGAGGGAGGAAGGTGGGCCGGGCTCAGCGCACGAAGCGCTCCGGCCCCGCCGGAGCCAAATAGCGTGGGCCGAGAGAGCGCGGGCCCGCCCCCTAAACACGAGCAGCGCGGCCCGCCGAATGGCGGCGCAGCGTGTAAACGGGCGCCAACAGACGCCCCATACACACACAGCCAAGCGGGAGAAGTTTTAGTAAAAAACGCTACAAGGAGCCCCAGCAGCTCGGGACACGCGCCCGCCCGCGGCGCTGACCCCGCCAGCGCTCCCCACAGACACAAATCACCACAAGTGTAAAAGCACCCCATACAAGCCACCCCCCCAACGTGGAGGGAGAAGGGACCAAGCGGGAGAAGGTGGCCAAGGGGAACACCGGGGACGAGCGGAGGAGATAAGCTCCTAGGCACCATATAGTGCCATCTACCGTTGCCCAGCCAGCAGCCTGGGCTGGGAGGCTTCCGTTAACTATCTAGGCATATAAACAATTGACTGGGCAGAAATAGACCAAAAGGGGATGCCGGGGTCTGACCCCGGCTACCTGCAAGCAGGAGACTTCTTTCTTCTGTCTTGTCGCATCTTGCAGAGAGAAAACACTGGGTGTTAAGTGGGAGGTCCCAGGTATATGTAGGCTGGAAGGGGCTCGTTTTCAAGACTTCTCTCTGCAACGTCGCCACCTGCTGGTGGAGTAACCCGATCGTAAGAATTAAAGGGGAAGCGGGGTGTGTGACACACTGAGAATATAGGAGTGATCTCTTAACCAGCTCCAAATAATTAAAGGGATTGACCAGTAAAACTTTAAAGCGGATCTCCAGTCACAATATAACTCCCCTGCACTGCTCCTCCTACCCTGGCACTGTGGTAGGACCGGGGGGGGGTTACAAAAAAACAAAACATACCTTATTCAGGGGCACGCGCCTCTCCTCTGGTGCTCCGGATTCTGGGTTCCTCCATCTTGAAAATAAAACACATAGCCGTATCCCCTGACTCCATGTGCGCTCCCGTCCAACCGTTCAAGTGAATGGGCGGCAGGAACATGCAAATACCCAGGGGAATGCCGCTTTCTAGCTTTCCCTGTTGTTGCCGTACAGGCTAAGGAAAAGTGGCACTGGCCCTTGGATAAGCTAAGGGTTTTTTTTTTTGTAACCCCTCATTCTTCCTCAGTGCCAGGGTAGGGTGGCAGGGCTGGGCGGTATACTGTGACGGGAATCCCGCTTTGAAATGGATCAAAACCCAGGATTTTTAGTATTCTGGGTTTTGGTCCATGCTCGCACCACATCCCTATTTGGGATTCACCACTGTGTAAATCCCCCCCAATCCAACAGGGCATGTGCAGGCCCTCAGCAGCTTCTCCCCCTTATGCAGGCTACAAATACAATCCTGAGGCTCTTGTGGTGTTGACACCCCGTATCTTACCGATTGGAGAAAGGAGCACTTCATGCTGTTAGTTAAACCAGAACACCAATTCTTTTTGCACAAACTGAGTAATGCACCTGTTGCAGAGGGGCATCCCAATTGTTGGTGCCCTCCTTTGCATTGACCCTGTTAAACCCAAGAAATCTCTCTTTTCTTTTCCCCTGGCGAAATAGAATAGTGCGATTGGAGCACCACGGTCATGTGATCCACAGGGCTTGCGGTCTGCAGCGGTCAATTGCACCACACATTTTTGTGTGGTGATTTTGTTTGGGGGCTGAGGAGAAAGGCAAGAATTCTCAGATTTAACAGGGTTAATGTGCAAGGGGCACTGCCAAATGGGATGCCATCCGGTGTATTTTTTGTTAAATATGGGTACTGTTCCAGTTGCATACCAATGCATATGGTGTACTTGTATGACACTTCCATCACAGAAGACATGGGGAGCATGAGGTAAAAATGTATTTTATAATTACTCTGGCAATAAAGCTTCGTTTTCGAAAATGAAAAAATGAGACCATTCATTATGTAGCCTTACACAATGGAAATACATTTAGTGTGCATGGAAATTTAAGGAGAAGTATTATGCTCAAACTGTAGCGGCAATGTGGCTAACATATGCCTCATTTTAGTTGCCTACAAGAAATACCTGCTATGGTGCAAAGAGCTAGACTTTAGATGTTTATTATTTCAGACATTGTAAGACTTTATTAACAGTTACCTTGGCATTAAAAGAAAACAAATTTAAATAATATTTTATACATTTCAGATAAACTAGTATGGACCTTATTAATCTATATCCAGTTGCTCGTAAGGGCAGAGCTCTCTCTGCTATAGTCTCCTGTTTTCAAAGCATTTGCTTTGAACTTTGTAGAATCTGGTTTGCCATAGTCTCTCTTTGGTTTTACCTATAATACCTTGTACAATGCTACAGAAGAAGATGGCTCTATAGAAGTACATCAAAATAATAATTCAGTTCACTCATACTCAGTACTTTTTCACTCATTTTTCTAGTTATGACTGTGACTAGCGTTATATTCTGTTTTTGTATATATTAAAAGTAAAATAAGCTTGGAATCATTTTCCAACACATAATTATAGAAAATTTTTGCTTTATTCCACATAGTAGTCTAGGTGAAATAGCTCTCAGTTCAGTTAGAAAAAAAGACAATTCTGTGAGTACTCACCTGTAGAATTGCTTTTACTATGCATGGCACGGCCTGCTTCCAGAAGTCCTTACGTATGGGTTATTCCGCCACAAGGTGGCGCAGTGTACAGCAGAAGAGTTGTGGCTCCTCCCGGTACCATATAAAAACGTAATCACCATAGACTTATCCAGTGTTGACAAGCAGTTATTCAAGAAACAGGGAGATAATAAAGGCAAAAAAGGTAACAAACCCCAACTAACTTGGAACAATCACCATAAAGAGGCAACCAAGAATAACGATAACAAGGGTGGGGTGAAGCAGGCCGTGCCATGCATAGTAAAAGCAATTATACATGTGAGTACTCACAGAATTGTCTTTTTCCTATTGCATGGCACGGCCTGCTTCCAGAAGTCCTTACGTATGGGAAGTCCAACAGCAGTGTCCGTAAGGTAGGGTGGGATCCCCAAAGAGTAACAACAGGCAGTTCAAGTACCTTGCGGCCAAAAGCAGCATCGGCCTTAGCATCAACCTTGTAAAACTTGGAAAAAGTATGAACAGAAGACCAAGTTGCGGCCTTACAAACTTGTTCAACAGAAGCTTGGTGCTGAAAGGCCCAAGATGCACCAATAGCACGAGTGGAATGAGCAGTAACCCTAAAAGGAGGAACCTTCCCCCTGGCAGAATAGGCCTGCTCTACCGCCTGATGGATCCACTTGCTGATAGTGGATTTAGCCGGAGGCAAAACCTTCCTAGGTCCAGCAGGAAGAACAAAAAGAGCATCAGATTTCCTGAAAGACTCAGAAGCAACCAAATAAAACGTCAGAGCCCTGACAACATCCAAAGAGTGAAGGGTCCGCTCCTTGGAATTAGCAGGGTTAGGACACAAGGAAGGCAGAATAATGTCCTGATTGAGATGAAAAGCAGACACAACCTTAGGCAAGAAATCCAGCTTAAGCCGAAACACCACCTTATCCTGGTGCCGCTCAAAATAAGGAGGTTTGATGGAAAGTGCCGCCAGCTCAAAAACACGCCTGACCGAAGTAATGGCCACCAAAAAGGCCCCCTTAAGAGTCAGAATGGGCAAAGCAGCCCCATGGATAGGCTCAAAGGGAGGACCCTGCAGAGCAGACAACACCAGATTCAGGTCCCAAATCGGTAGCATGGGCTTACGTGGCAGACGCACATGAGTAACTCCCTGGAAAAAAGTCTTAACCAAACGTGATTGGCAAAGGATCTTTGGAAAAAATTGCCAGAGCTGACACCTGTCCCTTAAGGGTACAAAGTTGAAGGCCCGAATCCAAACCATGTTGCAAAAATTCCAGAATCCTGGGGATAGAAAACACCCGACAAGGAAGAGGCTTGGACTCACACCAGGCAATGTAAGCATGTCATATCCTGTAGTAGATAAAGGACGAGGACTTCTTCCTAGCCCTAATCATGGTATCAACAACAGAAGCCGGCAACCCCTTATCCATCAAGATGGAGGTTTCAGCAGCCAAGCCATTAAAGCCAGCATGTGTAAATTGGGATGGCACAGTTGTCCCTGAGTGAGCAAATCTGGATCCTTGGGCAAGACATACTGATCTACTGCCAACTGCACGACGTCTGTGAACCACACCCTCCTTGACCAACAGGGGGCCACCAGAATGGCTGGTACCCCTTCCTGGGCTATCTTGCGCAGCACCCTGCCCAGCAGAGGAAAGGGAGGGAACACAGAAAAGCCGAAATTCCATCCAAGGCATTGCTAGCGCATCTGTGACGAAGGCCAGAGGATCCTGTGACAGGGAGACAAACCTGGGAAGCTTGCGATTGTGGCGGGACGCAAACAGGTCCACATCCGGCTGACCCCAGCGGTGACACAGAGAGTGAAATACCTTGTTGCTGAGGGACCATTCCCCCAGCTGAGACGTCCCCTGCTCAGGGAGTCTGCCTCCTGGTTCTCTACCCCCGGAATGTAAACCGCCGAAATGCAAGGGACATTCTCTTCCGCCCAAGAGGTACTGACATCCGAGCGTAGAGTCTACATGCGAAAGTGCTTGAACCAGACAAACTTGTTGAGACCCTTCAAGTCCAGGATGGGCCTCAGGGACCCGTCTTTTTTGGGGACCGTGAACAGATTGGAGTAGAACCCTCGACCCCATTCCTGGGAAGGCACCAGGCAAATTACTCCTGACTCCGACAGACGTTGAACCGCAAGGTGCAACCCCTGAGCTGACAGAGGGTTTTGAGACATCCGGGATCTGATGAATCTTAGGGGCGGCCAGGCTGCTAACTATCTTGTAACCGGAGGACACCACCTCCTGAATCCACCAGTCTGAGACGCGGAGCCTCCAGACGTGAGCAAAGAGCCGAAGCCGTCCACCCACCCGGATCGGTGAGGGCGCCTCCTCATGCTTGAGGGGGCTTGGGAGAAGGTTTGGGACCCCATGAGAGACCGGGAAGACCGCGTGGTCTGCCATGGCCCCAAGAATCCCTGCGGGTACCCGAAAAGAGGGAGCCACGACCTCCTCTGGGAGCACGATAGGAGGGGAGGGCCCCCGAAAACGCCGAGGCTGCCTCCTGCGCTGAGGCAGCCTACCATCCTTGGCTAGAACATCCAGACGCTCACCAAAGAGCCGCAGCCCCGTAAAGGGGGAGCCCAGTGAGAGCCGCCCACTGACGCAGCCAAACAGAGCGGCGCATAGCCACCAAAAGGGCAGAGGCCCTACCACTCAGCCGTACCACATCATCCATGGCAGTAAGGACAAAGGCAACAAAATCAGAGCAAAAGCAAAAGGGACCTATAATCCTCCCCCCTGCTACCAGCCGTAGCGCTATCAAGGAGACGCTTGAGCTGTTTCTTAAGGGCAATAGCTGTAATGGCAGCAGCACAGACTGGACGCAGCCCAGCCCCCACAAATGTAAAAGCATGGCAGGCCAGCTGATCCATGCGCCAGTCCTCGCTGTCCCGTAGTGTAGTAGTGTCAGGGGAAGGCATGACCGAGGTGTTGGACAGCCCTAGAATGGAAGCGTCCACCTCAGGGGGGCACGACCATCGCTTGACCACGTCAGCAGGAAAAGGATACCTCTTATCCAACCCTTTGGGCACCGCGGGCAATCTACTAGGATGTTCCCACTCCTTGAGCACCATGTTAATGGCTCTGCTCAGGGACCTCCAGAAACTGTTTATCAGGACGAAAGAGCTCACCCTGCTTCCTCTTAGCCACCTCAGGGGGGACAATGTGCAAGATTTCAAAAATGTGAGCCAACAGGCTATCAGTGTCCTCAGGGAACCACGAGTCCTCCCCAGACGCAGACCCAGGGTCACTATCGTAACCCTCCTGCTGGTCCCCAGAGGAGTCCTGGAAGAGTTCCCCTTCCTCTAGGGGGTAAAGGCCACCAAAAGAATCAAGTCCCTCATCCTCCTCAGGAAAGAGGGAGGGCACGGGAGCCAGATACCACTTCTTGCCAGAGGCCTTATGTGGAACAGGCCTGGCAAGCTGCCTTTCAATGCTGGCCACACGCAGTGCCAGATCAGACTGTGATCCTCCGCTAGTATCCCCCTCACTGGGGGCTAAAGGCAGGCACAGAGGGGTAGGCGACGCCGAAGGGGGCGCAGAACTGGGAAGCGAAGTGGGTAGCCCAGCCAGGGCCACAACAATACCCTGGGCACACGACACGCACACCGCGACACTCAGAGGGGATGCTACGCACATGACAAACAGCCAGAATTGCCCCGAAGGGCCACCAAGCACGCTATCCCCAGAAGCCTCCATATGGTGATTAACACAGGCGCAATAGGCCAGCACAGGGTAAGGGCTAATAAAAAGCCACCCGGGATTCCCCCCCAAGGGATGCCCCCAGAAGCCAGTAAAGCCAGGGAAGATGAGGGAGGGCAAGGGGTAGGACCGGGAGAAACCACAACCCACAGTTGTCCCGCCTGAAAGACATAAGCAAAGACACAAACATCCTGCAGCACATGCCCCAAGGAAACCAAAAACCCCCAAAGGGGACTCACGGACCAAGCAGGCCAAAGGTACCAGCCGCCAGGCCGCAGGAGGAAGCGGCAACAGGCCGAGATCACCGCCGCAGCTCCGGGAGTAAGAAGGGCCCCAGACGCGCAGCAGAAGCAAAATGGCGCCGGCAGAAAAACCTTGAGGGGCGGGCCGCGGGAGGACGACGCGATACGCGTCCCCCCGCGCCACCCCCCGAAGAGTGCGAAAAACGGCGCTCATGTGACCGCGTCGGCATCATCACACAGCAAAAAAACGCCTCACAGTTATAGCGCCACCCACCACGGAGCTTAGTACAAAGCAGCGGCGGCGAAAACAGCTAAAAACACTTGCCGCACCCCCCCCCCCCGAACACACGTCGGGGAGGGGGGGGGGGGAGAGCGAGCAGGCAGTGGCAAGAGCCCAGGCCAGGGATGGGGGAACCCCAAAACACCAGTACAAGTCACATAGTCCCCAAAACACTCACCCCTCTCAGAAGCTAGGACAGGCATCCCTAGTAGGCTCACGATAAAGCCTATGGCCGGCTACCCTTTGTGGTACAGGGTCTGCGGCTTGGAGCAGCGCATCCTTGAGCACTTGACCCTAGTGCTCCTCTACCCTCACCCGATACGTCAGCCGAGGCTGGCAGGCACAAAGGGTCCGGAAACAGGTGGAAATAGCCATGCAGGGCCGCAGGCTTGGTTGCCCCGCTCACCTGTGCAATATACAGAGTCATCTTCTATCTTCGCAGAATCACTGCAGAGAGAACACTGGATAAGGCTATGGTGATTCCGTTTTTATATGGTACCGGGAGGAGCCACAACTCTTCTGCAGTACACTGCGCCACCTTGTGGCGGAATAACCCATACGTAAGGACTTCTGGAAGCAGGCCATGCCATGCAATAGGAAAAAAAGATCTGCCCCTTCCTGAACCATCCTCTGGTGCTGCTGCTATAAGATATGTGCCATGCTGTGCCTCTGCCGTAGCAGCAGAAGTGCCCCCTCCCTATGAAACCAATATGAAGGGTCAGACATATTGCAGGCTGTGGAAAACAGGATGGCTGGGATAAAAGCGCCCCCCCCTCCATGCATACACAATGGCCTTGGTACCAAGGGTGCTCGCCCTAGAAACAGCCCTGCACACGTTTATTAAATCAGTTTGTATGCAAGATTGCAAAACAAAATTGTCCTGTTAACTTCTTGAATGAATATCCCGTGGAGGTTTGGATTTGGAATTACCAAAATCAAGTGCTCATACCACCCTCATGAAGTTTTGGACAGTTTGAGAAGACACATGGCCTGCAGAGCTCTGGCACTGATCCTTCTTGCACAAAGAAGGAGGCAGCGGTCCTGCTGCTGGGCTGTTGCACTCCAATTGCCCCCTCCATCCCTCCTGGTGTACTGGCCTGTCTCCTGATATGTGCTCCATGCTCTGTACACTCAGACACAGCTAACCTTCTTGCCACAGCTTGCACTGATGTACCATCCTGGATGTTTTGGACGAGGCCGTCTACTTAAAGTGGACCTTCACTCTGAATAAGAGTCTATGTTATATGTTTCCTACACCCTGTACATACAGATTGTTCACATTAAAAATCATCCTACCTGCATCTACTGCATGTTATGAGCCTTTAAACATTCAAGATGGCGGCTTATGGAAGCCGCCATCTTATCAGGCAGCCTGCAAACAGGAAGTGCCTCCTGACTGTGCTGTTCTGCATTCTGGGACTGCTGACCTTTACCTGACCCCAGCTCTGCTCTGTCTGAGCAAAGCACAGCTATAACCCACCTTATCCCACTATCCTCTCCTCAGTAAGTGTGATGCTTCTGAGTCAAGATGGCGGCGCCCGTATCCTAAATTCCTGAACAGAGTTGCAGCCCAGTGGGGGAAAGAATAATAAGTTAGTGACTAAAAACGTAAAATATATTAATTTTAGATGCTGGGGAACCGTTTTTTAAGAGTTTGGGCTTTTCATTAAATCACGCTGAAGGTCCGGTTTAAGCAATATCTGTGAGTTATAGAAACTGCCTCAAGCTACCTCTAGGGGTGAAAACGATGACAAAATGCAAAAGTGACCAAAACAGCAGCCAAATACAAGGAGAACAGAGAAATGGTCTGTGGTTACAAGCTGCAGAATCACTTCATTACAGGGATTGTCTTGCTAACTTGCTCTGTTTGTCAGTCCGGTGATGAGGCTAGCAGCAGTAACCCCCCCATGTGCTGCACTCGAGGTTCTTGAACAACCTCAGGTAAGCTGCGCATACATATGCATTTGCATTGCAGCTACATTCGACCAAAACCTGTGATTCTCACTATCACCCCAGTTTTGGTCCTTGTCCCACTGTGTAAACCCCCCCCCCCCCCAAGTTTGCCCCAAAAACTCAACTTTCCCTTGCTGCATGTGCAGGCTCTCATCCAATCAGTCATATGCTGTGCATACTAATGATTGACACATGGCCCTGTTTAAACAGAGAGCCAGGCATAAGGAAGTGGGATTGGCTGCATCCCCAGTTTCCCTGTGGTGTTAGGCATGCTCCCGCCCCTAGCCCACCCTGAATGGCTAGGCGCGGGAGGGCGCCTTCGCTACAGCTGTGCCGGGGATGCAGCAAATGGCTGGCAAGAACACCAGGAAAGGTGGGTAAATGCGGGCATCAAACAACAGGGTATCCCAAATCAGGATGCCCCCAGGTTACCTGGACTCCAGTGGAGCCAGAATAGCTGGTTGGTCCACTTTAAGAATGCAGCTTCAGACCATTCAGGATGATGGCAGCAAAGCACCCCCCAGGGCTTTACTTATCTATGTTATCTATTCTATTTATTATTAATACTCTGTTGGCAAAAATATATGATTTACAAAGTTTTAGTGACCTGTTAGGAAAATCAGACTTCCAATAAACTAAGCCTTAATAGCCCAATAGCGCAATGCAGAATACATTTTGGATGAGATCGCCATCATCCTCATGCTTTTTCCACCCCCCCCGACGTCTTAGCCACCTGTGAAAGAAGGCAATGGAGCTTAGCCATCCTGCTGTCCTCCCCCTCTGCCCTTGCTAATCGTACCAACATCTTGAGGCATTTCTGATCCTCCCTGAAGCTGCCCTGGCCTGAAATGAGGACTTCACTGCGCAGGCACGAGATCTTGGGGGCGGCGCAGTGCCCCGTGGGACAGAGAAGACGACAAGATGGCGCTGCCCTACGGAAAATGCCTGAGAATAATGGTCAACTGCAGGAGGAAGGGCAGAAGACCAGTAAGTTAAACCTGCCAAATGTAGAATGGGAAGTTTTAAGGGGCATAGAGGGCGAAGTTTGGGGAGTCTTTGAGAACTCCCCAGACAGTTCAATGTTTTTCTTTAAGGTATTTCTACATTTCTGGTCTTGATGCGATTATACAGGTTCCAGAAATGTTGAAGATAGTCAATACGGTGGCACGCACCTCTGATTGCGTTCAATGGAAAGGCCCGAAACCTGCACTATGACATTGTGAGACTGATTACCCAATCAAGGCTGAGAGGTCACAACAAACCATGCTTAAAACTAAAAACTCTTAACAGCTTCAAAAATGAAAATAAAAAAGTTATGCACATGAAGTTGCTTTTTATCCACATTTCTAGTGGTCAATACCAATCAGAGCATGTGTGGCAAAACACTTGATTCTAAACAAGTGTCTGTGAATAGTGTTATATCCTTGCTTTCCTGGCCACATATTTATATATTTAACTTTGTTGAAGCTACATCTGTGCTTAGTTTGGACTGACCTCAGCATGTGCTTATGCTTTTATTTTATGGTCTCCTAATCCCCTTGGCCCCTGCCAGTGGTTACTTAGTCCCCTGACACTACAGGATGAATAAACATCACAGGCTTAAAACGCTCTCCTACCTTTTTCTTCAACAGCCAGAGTAAATTTTTGACTTCTGTCACAGGATTCACATCCCATATGTGAAAAAATACCATTTTGTGAAATACTCACCTGTAAAATGGGTATTATAAGTATGTCACCCACCCCGCTTCAAGATATCCATAACATGTGGGTAATACCGACCTGAAGAGGGCGTTCCTGCAGAGATGATAGCAAAAAGAAAGCCCCTCCCTGATCCATAAATACCTGGGACCTCCCACTCATCACCCAGTATATAGAAGCAGTAAGGTAAGGGACCAGGAAGAGGCAAATATAAACCAAAGCAACGCAAAGTTCACAATATAAAGGATCCAGAATACAAGAAGGGCGGGTGAAGCGGGGTGTGTGACATACTTATAATACCCATTTTACAGGTGAGTATTTCACAAAATGGTATTATTCTAAGTATGTCACACACCCCGCTTCAAGATATCCATAACATGTGGGACATCCAATAGCAGTGTCCATAAAAGGGCGGGGATCCAAAACCAAGGCAACAAGGCACAACTTAAACCACAACAGCTTGCAGAACTTTGCGGCCAAAAACAGCATCCGCTGAGGCCCGAACATCAACCTTGTAAAACTTGGAAAAAGTGTGAACAGAGGACCAAGTAGCGGCCTTACAAACTTGCTCAACAGAGGCCTGGTGCTGAAAAGCCCAGGACGCCCCAACCGCACGAGTAGAATGAGCAGTAACACGAAAAGGGGGACTCCTCCCCTTAGCAGAATAGGCCCCAATGATGGCCTGACGAATCCATTTACTAATGGAAGACTTAGCCGGAGCCAAACCTTTCCTAGGCCCAAAGGGCACCACAAAAAAAGCATCAGTCTTACGAAAGGAAGACGTAACCACCAGATAATATTTCACAACACGAACTACATCCAAGGAATGCAACGCCCTTTCCTTGTCGTTGCTGGGATTAGGACATAGAGAAGGCAGAACAATGTCCTGATTCAGATGAAAGGCAGAGACCACCTTAGGAAGAAAATCCGGCTTGAAACGAAAGACCACCTTGTCCTGATGCTTTTCAAAGTACGGAGCTTTAATGGATAAAGCTGCCAACTCAGAAACACGCCTAACCGAAGTGATAGCCACCAAAAAGGCCACCTTTTGAGTAAGAGAAGACAAAGCAACCTCATTCAAGGGCTCAAACGGAGGACCCTGAAGAGCAGAAAGAACCAAGTTCAAATCCCAAACTGGAACAAAAGGCTTCCTAGGAGGCCGTACATGCGTAACTCCTTGGAAAAAGGTCTTGACTAAGGGATGAAGTGCAAAGGACCTTTGGAAGAACACCGCCAGGGCAGAAACCTGCCCCTTCAAGGTACTAAGTTGAAGCCCCAGATCCAGACCATGTTGAAGAAACTCCAGGACTCTGGAAATGGAAAACTCCCGACAAGAGAAAGACCTACTTTCACACCAGTCAATATAGGACCTCCAAGTCCTATAGTAAATAGTAGAGGAAGAGCGCTTCCTGGCGCTAATAAGAGTCTGAATCACCGCTTCAGAAAGACCTTCCTCCTTCAAGATGGCGGTCTCAGCAGCCACGCCGTCAAAGCCAGCGAAGGTAAATTGGGATAAAGTAGCCGACCCTGGGTGAGCAGGTCCGGCAGTAGAGGCAGAACGAACTGATCCTCTGCCAGTCTTACCAGGTCTGCGAACCAAACCTGCCTTGGCCACCTTGGTGCCACCAGAATCGCCGACGCGCCCTCCATGGCCAGTTTGCGCACCACTCTGGCTACCATCGGAAACGGAGGGAACAGGTAAAGAAACCCCAGATCCCTCCAGGTCAAGGACATGGCATCCACCGCCAGGGCCAGTGGATCCTGCGAGAGAGACACAAATACCGGAAGTTTGTGATTGTGACGAGAGGCAAAGAGGTCCACCGCCGGGAACCCCCACCTGAGACAAATCGAGCGAAACACCTGAGGACTGAGAGACCACTCCCCCTGACGAGAGGAGGCCCTGCTCAGAGAGTCCGCCTCCGTGTTCTCCACTCCCGGAATGTAGACTGCTGAGATACACGGGACGTGGCTCTCCGCCCAGTCCAGAATCAAAGACACTTCCCTGAGGGCACTCCTGCTGCGAGTCCCCCCCTGGTGATTGATGTAAGCAACCGCCGTCCGGTTGTCCGACCGGACCTGAACTGGCAGGCCCTGCAACTGATGAGTCAAGCGAAACAGAACCAACCTGATGGCTCTCAACTCCAGAACATTGATGGGCTCGTGAGCCTCCTGCGGGCCCCACAGACCCTGAAACTGGAGGTCCTTCCAAACACCCCCCCAACCTGACAGACTGGCATCCGTGGTGACTGTTTCCCAACACGGAGCCAGAAAAGATCTGCCCTTCAACAGATTGACCGACCCCAGCCACCATTGCAGGGATCGACGAACTCGGGGAGTCATCAGGAAGGACTGATCCAACGATAGAGGAGACTTGTCCCAAACCTTCAACAGATGAAGCTGAAGCG
The DNA here is from genome assembly GCA_027917425.1 of Gastrophryne carolinensis. NCBI lineage: Eukaryota > Metazoa > Chordata > Amphibia > Anura > Microhylidae > Gastrophryne > Gastrophryne carolinensis. The sequence continues at coordinate 251,653,743 of CM051236.1, read as the reverse complement.
TCCTTGTATGAAACTGCGCAAAGGGAACTGCCTCGAATGAGGCCACCATTAACCCCACCAGCCTCATCCCTAGCCGGATGGCCGGACGAGGGGCCGACAAGAGAAGCCGAACTAACTCCTGAATCAAAAGAATCTTGGCCTGGGGCAGAAACACCCTGGCCTGCGAAGTATCCAGAGACATTCCCAGAAAGGTCACTACCCTGGACGGGGAAAGAGATGACTTGGGGTAGTTGATCACCCAACCGAACCTCTCCAGAGTGGACACCACCACACTGGTGTCCAACTCCGCTTGGCTGAAGGAAGAGGCCATGATCAGAAGATCGTCCAAATAGGGCACAATGCGGATACCCTGAACCCTGAGCAGAGCCATCACCCCCGCCAGCACCTTGGTGAACACCCGAGGAGCCGAGGTGAGACCGAAAGGGAGTGCCACAAACTGAAAATGCAGATCCTCCACCATGAACCTGAGAAACCTTTGGTGTGCTGGAAAAATCGGAACGTGTAGATAAGCATCCTTGATGTCTATGGACGTCAGAAAGTCTCCCTGACGAAGAGAGTGAATAGCCGAGCGCAGCGTTTCCATGCGGAATTTCCGCGGCCGGATGAACCTGTTGAGAAACTTCAGATCCAAGATGGGTCGGACCGATCCGTCCTTCTTGGGTACCGTGAACAGATTGGAATAAAAACCCCTGCCCTGATCTGAGGGGGGCACTGGGCAAATGACAGCCATGTCCAGAAGATTCTCTACTGCCATCAGGAGCCCTTGCGCCGCCAGAGGCTCCGAAGGCATCCGAGACCCGAAAAATCTGGAAGGGGGGCGGAGCTCGAACTCCAGCTTGTAACCGGAAGACACCACTTCCCGGATCCATCTGTCCGAGACCTCTTGATCCCAGATTTGGGAGAAGTGTCGCAGCCGTCCCCCCACCCGCATGGGTGAGGGCGCCCCCTCATTGCTGAGCTGGCTTAGTAGCCGGTTTGGGCTTAGAGCCCCAACTGTATCCTGGACGGGCACGTCCTCTGCCCCTGCTCCCAGAATCTCCTCTGGAAGAGGGGAATGCAAATCCCCTGCCAGATCTGGCCCCAGGAAAGGAGGGGGTAAAAGAAGGCGCCCCCCGAAAGGGACAGCGTTGTTTCTTGCGTTGAGGTAACCTACCACCCTTGGTGACAGAGTCCAATGTCTCTCCAAAGAGCCGTAATCCAACAAAGGGTAGAGCCGTCAGTGACTTCTTGGACATAAAATCAGCCGCCCACTGGCGCAGCCACACCGACCGTCGAATAGTCACCAGCAGAGCCGACGTCCTACCACACATCATCAAAGTGTCATCCAAGGCTGTTAACACAAAAGATAAAAACAACTCACACCGTTTAAGGCTAAGGAACTCGGCACTACCAGGACGAAGCCCGGAAGAAGTCAACAGGTCCCTGACCACAGACCTGGCAGCCAACACCATTAGCGCCGAAGCGCAAACAGGCCGGCTGACCCAACGCTAGCAAAACCATGACAAGCCATCTGGTCAATACGTTTATCCTCTCCATCCTTGAGGGTGGAACAATCAGGTCTATTTAAAACCGAGGAGTTGGACAACCCCAAAACCGGTGCATCCACCTCGGGGGGAGATGCCCAGCGCTTAACCGCCTCCGAAGGGAAGGGATATTTCTTATCCCACCCCTGAGGGATGCCAGGGAGCCGAGCCGGCCTGTCCCATTCCTTAGCAATAATTTTGTCAAAATGCCTTTGCCTAGGAAATTCCAAGCGCGGCCTGGATTCCTCAAACAATTCACCCTTCTGCTGTGACGCCTCCTCGGGAGGGGAAATATTTAGAACCTCCAACATCAGAGCCAGAGCGTGAGGAGTATCCGAGGATCTCCCCAAGTCACCAAGCTCAGCATCAGCGCCAAAGGACTGCTCATCGTCCGAAATATCAGAATCCTCATAAACCTCCCCTTCCTCTAGCGGGGAATAATCAGACCAATCAAGATTATTAACGTCATCATGGTCATCCACCGGCGGAGCCGGCGACAAATGCTTTCTCTTAGTCGGAGCCTTACGGGCGACCGAGCTGGAGATAATTTTTGCAAGGTTAGCCAATCTGGCGCACATCTCAGATTGCGGCTCCCTGCCCATGACGACGTCACACGGGGTGCGTGTCAAGGTGGGAGGGGGAGATGAAGCGACCGGCGGTGCTGACCCAGACGCCTGGGGTTCGGACTGCCGCGTAATAGTTTGCTGTGCACATGGTATACACAGAAGTACATCGTCCCCAGTAATGGATACCCCACACAACATACACTTCCGGGGATGCCCCGAAGGGGTCCCGAGCCCAGTATCCGGGGATGCCTCCATAAGGTGAACTTTTAATAGTCGCTATGACCCAGGGAATTACGCCAATAGGCAACCCGGGATGCCCCTTTAATGTCCCGAGTGGGAGGATTTATGAACAATAAAATGAACCCAGGGATTAGGACCGGGAGAAACCCTCTAAATACTACTGGAGATCCTCCTGATAAACCTCCGCCTGAAAGACACAGAAGGAACTTATAAGGCAAATGGAAGACTTAGCTGATAAGAAACAAAAGAACATGCAAACATAGCATACAAAAACGGATGGGGGAGAGGGGGCCACAGGCCACTCACAGTACCGCAGAGACACGTAATGGCGACCAGGCCGTGAGGCAGAGCTTTCCTGACTGAGAAGATGAGAAGGGGGCGTGGTCAGCGCGGGACGCGCGGGACGCCAAGCTCCGCCCCCCCCTCCTATGCAAAGCATAAGCTCCTCAGCGGCGCTAGAGATAGATGGGGGCGGGCTGCGGTGACGCGCCGCAAGACCGGCCCCGCCCCCAAGAGAATAGTTGTGAGGGAAGAATCCCCTCAGGAAAAGAGGCGCCAAAACCGGCCGGCGCCGCAGCGAGTGTGCGGCTGCGGCGCTTGGCCCAATAAAGTAAAGGACATCAGATCAATCACCGCAGCACACAATACACGGAGGGACGGACCCCGGCCCCGCGCCGAAGGTCTGGCCCCGCCCCCCCCCCCCACAACATTCCCTACAGTGCGTGAGGTAAACTACCTCCGCCATTGAAGAAAGGAGAAAAGCCCAGCACCGCACAGAGGCCTCCAAGTAACGGCCGCGGCGCTGAGCAAAGACAGTTAAAGAGACACTACACACACCAAAACCTTTGTAAAGACAGCACATAATAAAGAAAACAGTAAAGAGGGGACACACACCCCCCATCCCCACTGTGGGAAGGGATCCTGGGAGGGCCATTCCAACATTAAACTAAGGGACAGGGCATCCCAAGCCGGGGTCACCAACCCGGTGTAACCGCCTACCCTCTCGTATAGGGTCTCACGGTGGAGCGCTGCTCCTGAGCACCTGAGGTGCTAATATACCCTCGCCTGGACCCGCAGCCACGGCTGGGAGGCATATATATTCTAGGGAAAAAAGGGTCCAAACGGAAATAATTAAGTAGCGGGCCGGGAATCATCCCGGCTACCTTAAATCCCCCTGCAAGGAGGAGGCATCATCTTCTGACTTGCTCGCCGTCTGCAGAGATGGAAAACTGGGTGATGAGTGGGAGGTCCCAGGTATTTATGGATCAGGGAGGGGCTTTCTTTTTGCTATCATCTCTGCAGGAACGCCCTCTTCAGGTCGGTATTACCCACATGTTATGGATATCTTGAAGCGGGGTGGGTGACATACTTAGAATATATACATTTTTGACTTTCAACTAAAATAAGCTAGTCTGTCTATCCAAAAACTCCTTTATTACTGCATTTTAACCTGCAATTTTTATCCACAGCGCACCTACACTAAGCTTTTCTCCACCTAGGTTGACACCTAAGTTAGAACAGATTAACCCATCTACAGTGTATGGTTCATGCTGACATGCTATAAACAATGGCTTATTGGGTGCACATCTCGTCCATAAGCTCAAACTCCATGACACAATGGGATAGCTGGCATAAGCCAAGCACAAATTGTGCAATGTTTCATCTTTTAAAGAAACAATAAAGTCTTTAACCCCCATTCTTTTGTATTTTGAGCTTTTTATGCACACTATGGGCCCTTACCCTGCACTGTGGTCCTGGATCTGCCCCTGGTAATGGAGACACATTTTTGAACTTTTTTCTACTTCACTAGGACAATTAGGGGTTAAAGCAATCCCATCCTAGCCACAAAGATGCATAAAATGAAGAAAAAAAAAAAACACCTGGGCCCTGCGGTAAGCCTTATCCCGTGGTGGAAGCAGGTATGTCCTGAGCATCCATGGGCGCTCATGGACTGCAGCAGCACGGTAGACAAGAAGTTGGAACTCTATTGCAGGTTTAACATGATCTGTTGAGTGATTTATTTATTTTTTATTAGGCTTATGTGGCTTGGGAAGGTGGATGTTTGAGACTTCACTTTTCACAAAATGGGTGTTGTTCCTAGAATAGGAGGGGCATCCTCATTCTCCTTTCTCCTCTGTCTCTTGGTGAAACAGAGCAATGCGATTGGCCACCGGAGGTCAAGTGATCTGAAGGGTGCTTCTGGGTATTTGGCCACAGCAGTCAATTGCAGTGCTTGATTTTCACCAGGGGACCAAGGAGAAAAGTAAGATTTCTCAAGTTTCATGAGTTAATGTGCAGGGGAACATCAGTAATCTGATGGGCACCCTGAGCTAGAAACAACACCCATTTTTTCAAAAGTATGTTTCGAGTGTGCGTGGCCTTCAGAGGCTTCCAAAGAGAACAAAGGGCACCTCCTTACACAGGGACTTCCATGTATGGAGGTGCTAATTGTTCTTTAGGGAGCCTCTGAACACAAGCCACGGGTCACCTGGCTTGTCATAACAGTGCTGCAGGAGAGTCAATGGAATAAATACATATCTCTTACCTAAAAACCCCTCTTCATCAACTATGATAGTATAGTCTTCTGGAGTTTCTGTAAGACTGAAAAACTTGCACCTAAAAAGGGAAAACAGATATAATTTAGAGACGTAAAATAATGTTTCACTACCTTTGACACAAAGACATTGTTGTATATACATTTGGCTTGATTTCTCAAGATTGGTACATGGAAATCTGGAGCAAAATGAAAGCAGTGGACAAGTGCAACCAGAATCCTTGATCTGATTGATGGTCTATAGCAGAGTAGTAACTACTCTGATTTTGTTCCAGCTTAGCCCGATGCAATCTTTGTAAAGCTGTCAGATTCATTAAAGCGGACCTTCACCCTGAATAAGAGAATATCTTATATGTTTCCCCCATCCTGTATATACAGATTGCTCACATTAAAAATCATCCTACCTGCATCTACTGCATGTTATGAGCCTTTAAACATCCAAGATGGTGGCTCATGGGACATCAGATAGCCTGCAAACAGGAAGTGCCTTCTAACTGTGCTGCTCTGCATTCTGGGATTGCTGACCTTTTCCTGACCTCAGCTCTGCTCTGTCTGAGCAAAGCTATAACCCACCTCCCTGTACTTTATCCCACTCTCCTCTCCTCAGTAAGTGTGATGCTTCTGAGTCAAGATGGCGGCTCCCTTATTCTAAAGTCCTTAACAGAGTTGCAGCCCAGTGGGGGAAAGAATAATAAGTAAGTGACTAAAAACTTAAAATCTATTAATTTTAGATGCTGGGGAATCATTTTATAAGGGTTTGGGCATTTCAATAAATCATGGTGAAGGTCCGGTTTAAAAAACAGATTAATATGTAATAGAGCTGGCTCGTGGTCTATACCACATGAAAGGTTACATGGTCTGTGTGAATAATGGGGAAGTGATGCTGATGTGTACAGGAAAACTGGATAGCCTCACCATGATCTTTTTCCCTTTCAGTTTGACTACTGGTCCAGTCTAGATACAGAATAAGCTCTTCAAGTGCTTCAATTGATAAAAATATAATTCTGTGAGTACTCACCTGTAGAACTGGTATTTTAAGTATACAGCACGTCCTGTTCCAGAATATTCCTTACACATGGGTAATACATCCACAAGATGGCGCTGGACTGCAGAAAACAACTTGTGGCTCCTCCCGGCCCCATATAAGTCAGGGACCTCCCACAAATTCCCCAGTATTGACAAGCAGTTACACAAGAAGCCAGGATAATGATAATAACTAAAAATCCCAATGAACAAATGAACAATCACCATACAGAGGTAACTAAGAATAATGATAACAAGGGTGGGATGAAACAGGACGTGCTGTATACTTATAATACCAATTCTACAAGTGAGTAATCACAGAATTGTATCATTCCAAGTATACAGCACGTCCTGTTCCAGAAGATTCCTTACACATGGGACATCCAATAGCAGTGTCCGAAAAGTAGGGTGGGATCCCCAAAAATACCATTTTGTGATTACTCACCTGTAAAATGGGTATTATAAGTATGTCACACACCCTGCTTCCACTATTCATGACATATGGGTTATGGTCCAGTAGAGGGCGAACTTCTGCAGAGATGAAAGCAAAAAAGAAGCCCCTCCCAGTCCATAAATACCCGGGACCTCCCACACATTCCCCAGTATATGACAGCAGTAAGGGGACCAGGAAGAGACAATAAAACATTCTCAACAATAAAATGTTCACCATATAAAGGATCCAGAATACCAAAGGGCGGGATGAAGCGGGGTGTGTGACATACTTATAATACCCATTTTACAGGTGAGTAATCACAAAATGGTATTATTCCAAGTATGTCACACACCCCGCTTCCACTATTCATGACATATGGGACATCCAATAGCAGTGTCCGTCATGGGTGGGGATCCAAATACAGCAAAAAAATGCACCAATTTAAACCACTGCAGCTTGCAGAACCTTGCGGCCAAAAACAGCATCCGCTGAGGCCCGCATATCAACCTTATAAAACTTTGAAAAAGTATGAACGGAAGACCAAGTAGCAGCCTTACAAACTTGTTCAACAGAAGCCTGGTGCTGAAAGGCCCAGGAAGCCCCAACAGCACGAGTAGAATGAGCAGTGATCTTAAAAGGAGGAACCCTTCCCTTAGTGGAATAGGCCCCAACAATGGCCTGACGTATCCATTTACAGCCCGGAGGGCACCACAAACAAGGCGTCCGTCTTACGAAAAGGAGAAGTAGCGACCAAATAGTACTTCACACAACGAACCACCTCCAAAGAGTGCAAAACCCTCTCCTTGTCATTGCTAGGCCTAGGACACAAGGAAGGGAGAACTACATCCTGATTAAGATGGAAAGCGGAAACCACCTTAGGAAGGAAATCTGGTTTAAAGCGAAAAACCACCTTGTCCTGGTGTCTCTCAAAGTAAGGGGCCTGAATAGACAGAGCCGCCAACTCAGAGACACGCCAAACAGAAGTAATAGCCACCAAAAAGGCCACCTTTTGAGTGAGCACAGAAAGTGCCACATCCTGCATCGGCTCAAAAGGAGGCCCCGGGAGGGCAGAGAGAACCAAATTTAGGTCCCAAACGGGAACCAAAGGCTTTCTAGGGGGCCGAACATGAGTGACCCCTTGGGAAAAAGTCTTGACCAGATGATGCAAAGCAAAGGACCTTTGAAAAAAGACATCCAGGGCAGAAACCTGACCCTTCAAAAGTACTGAGCTGGAACCCCAGATCCAGACCGTGTTGTAGAAACTCCAAAATCCTAGGAATCGAAAACACCCTGCAAGGTAAGGCCCTAGCCTCACACCAGTCAATATAGGACTGCCAAGTCCTATAGTAAATGGACAAACCTTCCTCCCTCGGGATGAAGGTTTCAGCAGCCACTCCGTCAAAGCAAGCGTTTGTAAATTGTAAGGTAGCTGACCCCGAGAGATCAGATCCGGAAACAGGGGCAGCCTGTACTGATCTACCGCCAGTCTTATGACGTCTGCGAACCAAACCTGTCTTGGCCACCTTGGGGCCACCAGAATTGCTGGTGCCCCCTCTAGAGCCAGCTTGCGCACTACCTTGCCTACCATGGAGAAGGGGGAAACAGGTACAGAAACCCCAGATCCCTCCAGGCAAGGGACAAGGCATCCACTGCCAGGGCCAGAGGATCCTGAGACAGAGATACAAAGGTTGGGAGCTTGTGATTGTGCCGAGAGGCAAAGAGATCCACCTCCGGAGTCCCCCACTTGTGACACAGGGCCCGAAATACCCTGTGGTTGAGAGACCATTCCCCTCGGCGAGAGAATCCCCTGCTCAGGGAGTCTGCCTCCGTGTTCTCCACTGCCGGAATGTACACTGCCGAGATGCAAGGAACATTGCTCTCCGCCCATGTCAGAATCAGAGAGACTTCCCTGAGGGCACTCCTGCTGCGAGTCCCTCCTTGGTGATTGATGTAAGCTACCGCAGTTCGATTGTCTGATCGAACCTGAACCGGTAAGCCCTGTAGGTGGAATGTCAGACGTGACAGAACCAAACGGATAGCTCTGAGTTCCAAGACATTGATGGGGTTGTGAGCCTCCTGAGGACCCCACAACCCCTGGAACTGATGATCCTTCCAGAAACCTCCCCAGCCCGACAGGCTGGCATCCGTGGTAACCGTCTCCCAACAAGGGGCCAGAAAGGATCTGCCCCTCATCAGATTGCTTGGTTCCAGCCACCACTGAAGGGACTGCCGAACCCGGGGAAACATCAGAAAAGACTGATCCAAGGACTGTGGACATCTGTCCCATTTCAGCAATAGATGGAGTTGAAGCGACCTCATGTGGAACTGAGCAAAGGGGACTGCCTCGAAGGAGGCCACCATCAAACCTACCAGAGTCATCCCTAGCCGGATAGAAGGGCGAGGATTGGTCAGGAGAACACGTATCAGATCCTGAACCCTCAGCACCTTTGGCTGAGGTAGGAACACTCTGGCCTGACTGGTATCCAGATTCATGCCCAGAAAAGAGATCTCCCTTGATGGGGAGAGAGAAGACTTGGGGTGGTTGATCACCCATCCGAATCTTTCCAGCATTGCCACCACCGTCCTGGTGTCCAACTCCGCCTGGCAGAGGGAAGAAGCTGTAATGAGTAGGTCGTCCAGATACGGCACAATGCGAATGCCCTGGGCTCTGAGCAGGGCCATTATGCCCGCCAGAACGGGAGGGCCACAAACTGAAAATGCTGATCTCCAACCACGAACCTGAGAGATCTCTGGTGTGCTGGGAAAATTGGTACATGAAGGTAAGCATCCTTGATGTCTATGGACGTCATGAAATCCCCCTGACGAAGGGAACCGATGGCTGAGCGCAGAGTCTCCATGCGGAACTTCTTGGTTCTGATGAACCTGTTGAGAAGCTTCAAATCCAGAATAGGTCTTATGGGCCTCTCTCTGAAAGAGGCACCGGGCATATGACCGCCATGTCCAGGAGATTCTTTACAGCCAACAGGAGCCCCTGCGCCGCCCGAGGATCCGATGGCACCCGAGACTTTAGGAATCTGGGAGGAGGCCGGTACTCGAACTCCAGTTTGTACCCAGACGAGACCACTTCCAATATCCACTTGTCTGTGACCTCCTGGGCCCAGACCTGGAAGAAGAGCCGCAGCCGTCCCCCCACCCGCAAGGGCGCCTCTTCATTACTGAGCCGGCTTGGCAGCGGGCTTGGGCTTGGAACCCCAGGTAGAGGCCGGACGGGCGCGTCCCCTGCCTCTGTTCCAGGAATCACCTCTGAAGCTAGAGTAGGCAAGACCTATGTCCACTCTGGCACCGCGAAAGGATTGAAGGAGCTTGCCTCCCGAAAGGAGCGACGCTGCCTCTTAAGCTGAGGCAGCTTCCCACCTTTTGCCACAGAATCCAATTTGTCACCAAACAGCCGCATACCCAGGAAGGGCAGTGCTGTGAGTGATTTCTTGGCCGCTATGTCAGCCACCCACTGGCGTAGCCATACCGATCGACGCATGGCCACCAGCAGAGCCGAGGTTCTACTACACATGATAATAGTGTCGTCCATAGCCGCCAACACAAAGTTCATGAACAATTCACACCTCTTAAGGGCTGTAAATTCAACACTGGCCGGGTTGAGTTGGGACCCTTTTAACATGTCCCTAACCTCAGACCTGGTAGCCACAACCACGAGTGCAGAAGCACAAACAGGCCACAAGGCTGAACCCACACTGGCAAAGGCATGGCAAGCCATCTGATCAATGCGCTTATCCTCGCCATCCTTAAAGTGGACCGACACCCAGGGGGGATTGGCCCGGGAATCTATAAGATTCCTGGGCTGATCAGATCCCTCCCCGCAGGGCATCCAAAATCGGGATGCCCCGCGGGGTGAAACCCTCCAGGAAGCCCAGAAACCTTACCTTAACCCCGTTCCAACGGCGCATGCGCGGCCGTTTGTGAATGGCCGGTGCGGGCGCGCTCCCTGTTAGAGGGAAGCGCGAGACGCGGCCTCCAGCGCTCAGAGCCGCTGTGGTTGGACGCCGCTTGTACGTGCATACCACAGCGGCTCTGAGCGCTCTGATTGGACGAGCGCCCGCGTAGGAGCGTGGTGAGGTGTTTCCGGGCGTTCTGGGGGGTTTCACACAGTGGGGCACCCCCGATCGGGATGCCCCACCGAAGTGGACCAAAACCCAGGATAGTCAAAATCCTGGGTGTTGGTCCACTTTAAGGGTAGTGGGGTCAGGGGTATGTACAACGGAGGTGTTGGACAATCCTAAGATGGGCGCATCGACCTCAGGAGGGGAAGACCATCGCCTCACCGCGTCCACCGGGAAGGGATACTTCCTATCCCATCCCTGCGGAACACCGGGAAGCCGACTCGGCTTCTCCCATTCTCTAAGAATCATGCTATCAAAATGATCCTGATTTGGGAACTCCAAGCGGGGCTTAGATGAGCCAAAGAATTCCCCCTTCTTCGGAGGGGCCTCCGCTGGAGGGGAAATATCCAGAATCTCTAAGAGATGGGCCAGGACTTTGGGGGTATCCACAGCATCCACCAGCGCCTGCCCGGCATCAGAATCAAGGAACTGCAGTTCTTCAGTCTCAGATTCCCCAAACAATTCCCCCTCCTCAAGAGGGGAATAATCAGACCAGTCAGGGGAGTCATAATCATCAAAATCACACCAACCAGACAGATGCCTTTTCTTAGCAGGGACTTTTCTGCCCACTGAGCTAGAAATAATTTTCTCTAGGTTGGCCAGCCTGGCACATACATCAGAGTGCGACTCCCCACTAATGACAGTGTCAACTGGGGTACAGATAATGCAGGGTGGGGTGGGAGATGAGACGGGCGGCACTGACCCAGACGCCTGGGATCCCGACTGCCGCGTTATAGCCTGTTGCGCGCATGGTATGCAAATTAGTACATTTTCCCCCGCAAGGGGTACCCCACAACCCACACACAGCCGGGATTGTCCCGAAGGGAGCCCGAGCCCGGTATCCTGTGGAGCCTCCATATGTTGATTTTTTAAAAGGTAGCCGCAATAACCAGAGGGAATTACGCTGATAAGCAACCCGGGATGCCCCTTTTAAGTCCCAAGTGGGAGGATTTTTGGGGTGCCCAATTTACTATATATATATATATATATATATATATATATATATATATATATATATATATATATATATATATATAGACAGGGCATCCCAAACCGGGATCACCAACCCGGATTCCGCCTACCCTTAATATGGGGTCTCACGGGGGAGCATGGCTCCCTGAACACCTATTAAGGTGATTCCTACCCTCACCCGGACCTGCAGCCGAGGCTGGGAGGCTAGTATAGGGACTTACAATATAAAGGTCCGGGCAGAAATAGGGCAAAAAATGGCCGGGTGCAAGCCAGCTTACCTGCAAGGAAGAGCAGCATACATCTTCTGACTTGCCAGGTATTTATGGAACGGGAGGGGCTTCTTTTTTGCTTTCATCTCTGCAGAAGTTCGCCCTCTACTGGACCATAACCCATATGTCATGAATAGTGGAAGCGGGGTGTGTGACATACTTGGAATAGTAACAGCAGCAGTTTAAACCACTGCCGCCTGCAGAACTTTGCGGCCAAAAGCAGCATCCGCTGAGGCCCTAACATCAACCTTGTAAAACTTAGAAAAGGTATGAACAGAAGACCAAGTAGCAGCCTTGCAAACTTGTTCAACAGAAGCTTGGTGCTGAAATGCCCAAGAGGCACCAATAGCACGAGTAGTATGAGCAGTAAGGCGGAAAGGAGGCTCCTTCCCCTTAGCAGAATAGGCTTGTAGTACCGCCTGACGAATCCACTTACTGATGGTGGATTTAGCCGGAGGCAAACCCTTCCTAGGTCCAGAAGGAAGAACAAAAAGAGCATCAGTCTTCCTGAAGGATTCAGTTGCTACCAGATAAAATTTCAAAGTCCTAACCACGTCCAGAGAATGTAATACCCTCTCCTTAGGATTACTAGGATTAGGACACAAGGAAGGCAAGACAATGACAATTGAGAAAAAATGCAGACACAACCTTAGGCAGAAAATCTGGCTTAAACCGAAACACCACCTTGTCCTGGTGTCTCTCAAAGTAAGGAGGTTTGATGGAAGGCGCCGCCAACTCAGAAACACTCCTAACAGAAGTAATAGCCACCGAAAATGCTACCTTAAGAGTCAAAATGGAAAAGGAGCCACATGCAGAGGCTCAAAAGGAAAACCCTGCATAGCAGACAAGACCAAATTCAAATCCCAGACGGGTAACATAGGCTTACGTGGGGGGCGCACGTAAGTAACCCCCTGGAAGAAAGTCTTAACCAAACGATGATTAGCAAATGATCTTTGGAAGAAAATGGCCAAAGCTGAAACATGTCCCTTGAGGGTACTGAGTTAAAGACCCAAGTCCAAACCATGTTGCAGGAATTCCAGGATCCTGGGAACAGAAACACCCGACAGTGAAAAGATTTAGATTACACCAGGAAATGTAAGCATGCCATACCCTATAGTAGATAAAGGACGAGGACTTCTTCCTTGCCCTAATCATGGTATTAACTAAAGAGGCGGACAGCCCCTTGTCCATCAAGATGGAGGTTTCAGCAGCCAGGCCGTTAAAGCCAGCGTTTGTAAATTGGGGTGGCATAGCTGCCCCTGAGTGAGCAGGTCTGGATCCTTGGGCAGGGCGTATTGATCTACTGCCAGCAGAGGAAACGGACCACACTCTTCTTAGCCAGCAGGGGGCTATCTTGCGCAGCACCCTGCCCAGCAGAGGAAACGGAGGGAACACAGAGGAGCCGAAAGCTCTTCCAAGACATTGCTAGGGCATCCATGGCTAAGGCCAGAGGGTCCTGGGACAGAGAGACAAAGACTGGAAGCTTGTGATTGTGATGGGACGCAAACAGATCCACATCTGGCTGACCCCAACGGTGGCACAGGGAGCGAGATGCAGGGAACATTCTCCTTCGCCCAAAACAGTATCAGGGACACTTCCTTGAGGGCCCTCTTGCTCCGGGTCCCTCCCTGATGATTGATGTAGGCCACGGCCGTCTGGTTGTCCTAGCGGATCTGAACAGCCCGACCCTGAAGGTGTGGAGTCAAATGGGCAAGAACCAACCTTATCGCCCTCAGTTCCAGAATGTTGACCCTGGAATTTTAAGGACTTCCAGAAGCCCCCCCAACCCGTCAGACTGGCATCCGTGGTGACAGTCTCCCAGCAAGGGGGCAGAAAGGTTCTGCCCACTAACAGGTTCCTTGAGTCCAGCCACCACGAGAGGGACCGTCTGGCCAGGGGGGACAGAGCAAACACCTGATCCAGGGACACCGGGTCCCAATCCCATACTGATAAGAGGCCTCATGTGAAACTGAGCATAGGGTACCGCTTCGAAGCAAGACACCATCAGGCCCACCAGCTGCATCCCCTGCCGAATGGAGGGATGAGGACAAGACAGAAGAGACCAGGCCTGAGCTAGAAGACTCTCCACCTTCTGTTGAGGGAGAAAAACCTTGACCTGAGATGTATCCAGAGTCATGCCCAGAAAGGACCTAACCCGAGACGGTGACAGGGATGACTTGGCATGGTTGATAACCCAGCCGAAGGACTCTAGTGGGAACCACCAACTGGGTATCCAGCTTGGCCCGATGGAAGGACTGAGACGTGATGAGAATGTCATCCAGATAAGGAAGGATGCGAATGCCCCGAGATCTCACGCCCGCCAGCACCTAGGTGAATACCCTGGGAGCCAAGGTGATACCGAAAGGCAAGGCCACAGATTGGTAGTGCTGATCCTCCAGAGCAAACCTGAGGAATTTCTGATGACCTGGAAAGATTGGTACATGAAGGTAAGTATCTTTGATGTCTACAGAAGTCATGACGTCGCCCGGGCGCAGTGAATTGACCACTGAGCGCAGGGTTTCCATGCGAAAATACTTGAACCTGACAAACTTGTTGAGACGCTGTAAATCCAAGATGGGCCTGAGGGACCCGTCCTTTTTGGGGACCGTGAAGAGATTGGAATAGAAGCCTCTGCCCCTTTCCCTGAAAGGCACTGGGAAGATGACCCCCAACTCCAGAAGGTTTTGAACAGCAAGACACAAGCCCTGAGCTGACAGAGGATTTTGAGCCAGGGGGGGCGGCTAGGCTGCAAACTCTATCTTGTAACCGGAGGAAACCACCTCCTGGATCCACCTGTCTGCTACACGTCGCCTCCAGACATGAGCAAAGAGCCGAAGCCGTCCCCCCACCCGGATGGGTGAGGGCGCCTCCTCATGCCTGAGGGGGCTTGGGGGGTGGATTTGGGTTTGGGACCCCAGGAGAGGCCGGGGCGGCCACGTCCCCTGCCCCAATAGTCTCCGCGTGCTCCAGTAAAAGAGACCCCTTCGTCCAGCCCTGGGAGCCCGAAAGGAGGGGAGAGAGGCACCAGACCCCCGAAAGGGCCGAGACGGCCTCCTGCGTTGGGGTAACATACTACCCCTGGCAAACAGGTCCAAGCGTTCACTAAAGAGGTGCAACCCCTTAAAGGGGAACCCAGTGAGAGCCTTCTTAGCAGCATTATCAGCTACCCACTGACTCAGCCAGATAGAGCAGCGTATAGCCACAAAAAGGGCAGATGTCCTTCCACACATTCTAATGACATCATCCATGGCAGAGAGGATATAAGCAACAAAATCATAGCATAGCAGGAGAGCTCTATAGTCTTCTCTTCCCGCGTCATCAGAGGCCCCATCTAAGAGACACTTAAGCAGCCTTTTAATAGCAATAGCCGTTATGGCAGAGGCACAAACCGGACGCAGCGCAGTCCCCACACGGGCAAAAGCATGACAGGACAACTGGTCCATGCGTCGCATCCCGCAAGGTAGTAGTGTCAGGAGAATGCATGACAGAGGTATTTGACAACCCTAGAATGGGCGCGTCCACCTCGTGAGCACAAGACCAACGCTTAATCACATCAGCAGGAAAGGGATACCTCTTGTCCCAACTCTTTGGCACCCCAGGCAACTTACTTGAGCACCAAATTATTAAAATGAGACTGCTCAGGGAACTCCAAGTGTGGTTTAACTGTATGAAAAAGCTCACCCTGCTGCTGCGGAGCCACTGTAGGAGGGGAAATACAAAGCACTTCAAAAATGACAATGAGACAACAACATGTCCGTGTCATCTGAGGAACATGGGTCTTCTCCAAATGGAGACCCAGTACCACCATAAATCTTAGGCTGTTCCTCAGTTGATTCTGAATCAGAGAATAATTCCCCCTCCTCAAGGGGACAATAACCAGAAATGTCAGCCTCAACAGGGAAGAGGGAAACAGCGGGAGATAAATGCCGCTTCTTAGCAGAAGCCTTACGCGGGGCAGACCCAGCAATATGTTTCTCAATCCTGGCCACCTGTGCAGCCAAATCAGGTTGAGACTCCCCTCTAGTATGCCCCTCGCTGTCGGGTCAGATGTAAGCGTGGGGGGGTAGGCGAAGCCAGAGGGGGCGCAGCACCAGGCCCAGTAACAGACAACCCAGACTGCAGCGCGAGCACCTGCTGAGCACAGGGTACACACACCCTGACATCATCACTTATAGGGGATACCCCACACGCAACACAAAGCCGGGCTTGTCCCGAAGGAACCCCAAGCACATATCCCCAGAAGCCTCCATATGGTGATTTGAGTGGCACAACAGGCCAGTAAGGGTTAACGCTAAAAGAGCTACCCGGGATGCCCAAAGGACCCGCTAGGGAAGTGGGAGATAGCGAGGGGAGATGGCTGGGAGAAACCACAGTTGCTGAAGTTTTAACCCGCCTGAAAGACATAAAAAGCATCTCCATAAGAAAATACACTTGAGAAAATAACCAGAAAGACCACCCCGCAGGGGTACTCACGGGCCGCAGGGAGCCAGCAGCGCACGCAGCCCAGGAGAGGGGAAAATGGCGCCCGCAGAGACCTCTAGGGGCGGGCTGTGGAGACGTGATGCAGAAAACGTCAGCCACAGAGCCCGCCCGCCACCGCCGTCCGTGGAGCGCTGCAGCGGCGTACAAGGTGAAGCACAATATCCAATAAAGTATAGAAACCACCGGCCACCCCCCCTCCCGAGATCTCCCCGAGGGAGAATGAGGCAAGGGAGTAACAGCAGCGGGCCAAGTGAAAAATGTGAGGAGGGAGGGTGGAGGGGGGACACCTAGGGGGATAAGGGTTAAACGGCACAGGGAGCCTGGCAAGCCCATAGTGCAGGGGGGGGGGGCATCCCAAAAGGCTCACCATAAGCCTAAACCGCCTACCCTGTCAGAGCAGGGACTGCGGTAGGAGCAGCGCTCCTCAGCACCTACCCTGGAGCTGACCTACCTTCACCCGAACCGGTCAGCTGAGGCTGGGAGGCAGTGTAGTTCGGAATGGGTGGGAATAGTCCTGCAGGGCCGCAGGCTGATAAGCCCCGCTCACCTGCGCAACATAGAGAGCCATCTTCTATCTTCGCAGCCCAGACTGCAGATAAGAACTGGGGGATTTGTGGGAGGTCCCTGACTTATATGGGGCCGGGAGGAGCCACAAGTTGTTTTCTGCAGTCCAGCGCCATCTTGTGGATGTATTACCCATGTGTAAGGAATATTCTGGAACAGGACGTGCTGTATACTTGGAATAAAGATTTTAATGTCTAGTAAATTCCCACCTAAAGCAGGAAGATCGGTGCTCTTCAATTTGTGTACAAGGCAGATAGATTGGTTATGGATACAGTCAACATCACTCTACAATACAAACTGGAACATCAAGACACAGCACGGTTATTATTTGTGGATTTCCATCATTGTTTTCTTTAAAGGAAAAGTCTACTTATGTGGACTTTTTCACAGCTCCAACTCCAGCTCTGGCAGGAACTAGAAAATCCACTAATCTTACCACTGGTCCTGGGCCACTAATTGTCCTCCTACAGCTCCATGGCCTGTGTACAGCTGGCCCCCATTGAAAACATTGGGCGACTCTTTATAGGGAAGTTACTGGAGTATGGAGGTACCCATTGTTTTCAATAGGAGCTGGCCGTACCCAGGTCACACCCACAAGCCAGTCAGAACCTGGAAGCTCCTGGCTTCACAAACCAGGGCTACGGGAGGACGAATGGGGGTGCAGGTAAGGTAAGCAGATCTTATAGTTACTGCTGGAGCAGCCCAGCCCTGGAGTCTAATGAAAAAGTCAACAGAAGTGGACGTTTCCTTTAAATACAACCATCCTTTAGACTGTAAGCTTGCAAGGGCAGGGCTCTCCTTCCTATTGCCTCCTGTGCTCACAACACCTGGTTTGAATCTCGTTGCATCTAGTTTTGCTTTGTTCCCTGTACTATTTGTTTTATCTTGTCTTTAATTATACCTTGTAAAGCGCCACGGAAGATGATGGCGATATAACAATAATAATAATACAGATGACTACATTACAAATGAAAAATCAGTCAAATATGTTGTAAGGGAGTCTCTTTTTTAGTTAGTTGAGGAAGAAAAGCCCAGCTCAAGTTCAGTGCCACCAAACAAGACAATAAGATCTGCAGAAAGATCCATAGGACGATAAATACTGCCTAGTACTACTGCCTAGCAGAGCCTTCTATTTCTGGAATGTGAGAAAGAAAATAGAAAGTTTTATCAAAGTTCTACCACACTCATGGTTTCTTCCACCTCCTACCATCTGGCAGACGATACAGAGCTTTTTACGCAAAAACTACAAGATGTAAGAACAGCTATTTTCCGCTAGCTGTTAAATCTATAAATTCAACAATGAATTCAATATCTTGTGCAGACATAAATAGTAAAATGCTGCATAATATATGCTGTATAATTTATCATCATAAACATCTACATAAGGTATGTAAAAAGTTTCTTCTCTGATCTTTATTTCTGTTATCCAAGCCAAGGTACTTGGCGACAAACTGATAACCGATATGTATTTTTTAGTTAGTTTTATCCAAACTACCACTGACCTTGAATTAGCCATTCTTTTTTTAAACTTGACCTTCCCCATTCTCTTTATGTCAAGGACTAGACTGGCAGTATAGGATACAGTGTTGCAGGAGGTATCCACTCTCCATGTCAGTGGCCCCTTTCCATCCACAAAATACTAGATTATCCAGGCTCTGGGAAGTGGCATTGTCAAATAAAAAGGTGAAGATTGCCTTTAAGATCTTGCTATTTGTGGTCTATAAGCAAGGAAGCAACCAGGGTACCTAAGAGTTTTTGGACTTCAGGACAACTGTTCTCTTGGGGTCCACAACAAAAAAGTGTTTAGATTCAGATTTATAAGAGACCTTGACCACTCCTCTGCTCTAGTAGACTACAGTCACAGTCTGCTAAGAGCAGGGCAATGGCCAGAATACCACTCAGTGAACACATCACAGTATGTGAGCATGTTTCCTTCTCAAAATCAAATCAAGTCTCCTATCTCCCATACACTGCGTTGAGGGCGCTTACATGAAAGCAGCAGGGTGGTCAAAGTAGGTACTGTATGAGCTGCATGTACACACTGACATCTGTAGAAACAGCATGCACAAAATCCAGAGCAATTTGTACAGAGACATAGGGGCATGGAATATTTTATTTACCTTTTTGAGCAGACATAGAAGGAGCTAAAGTATTATTATCGGTACTTCAGACAATTAGCCTACAGATGAGGAGTGTATGTAAGCAACGCTGTTTCTAGGGAAAGGAGAGCAGGGCAATTGCCTTGGGCAATTCTGTTATCTGCAAATGAGTCTGGGCCACTGTTCGTGGTGAAGACCACATCACAGGACCTTTACCCCCCCACCCCCATATTGGGCTCAGTCATGAGGGTAGGACACTACCTGCTGCTAAAGAAGAGGCACAGCATGGCACATAATCAGTATTGGACAGCAGCAGCACCATAGAATGGGTGAGGAGGAGACAGAATTTTTCCTTTTCTATTTTGCCTAGAAACTCGCCTGTATGTAAGCAATGATCTGAAAGGGGCACAATAACTTTTCCAGTGGGATCAGGTCTTATGTACCAAACGGCTTTTTTTTTCAGCAGCTCTCGGCCTGGCAGACTTGCAGTGTTTGACTGTTGGAAGCATATGTCTTGTTTTTTGTCTTGGCAACTTGCAGAATGCAGATCACATGTATTATTAGATCAGCAGAACCCTGCTGAGACTAAAAAGCTGAACCCATGATACAATTACATCAGTGCTGCAAGCCCCATTCCTCAGCCTCCCTCCTTCCACTAGGAAAGTGGGAATAACTGTGATGCTTGGCACTTCCTCACACTTCGAAGCGAGCCTTTAATCTATATTTTCAGTAATTAAACCATGCACTCAGCGGCCTTTCTGAGCCAATTTTTCAGCATCATGCAAAAACAATGGTGCAGCGCAAGTAGAGGAAAATAGTTAGGAATGGCCGGAAAGCTTTTTGTCTTTAGCATGGAGATTATCCCCACTGGTAACTAGTGCACATGACACACATGACTACACAGCTCAACAACTAGTGTAAGCAAGCAGGCAATCCAGGCTAAGCAGCAGGCCATGTAGACTGTTGACTTGCCCTCAGTTTGTAGTTCAATTCCATTACCTTTTTAAAGACAATCCCAAATCATAAAAGGACAGACAGAGGACTCAGGAATGAGGTTTGTGACGCAAACTTTTTTCATTTTTTTGCCTCTTGAAGCATACACTCCCTGCAACCGCCCCGTACTCCTCCAGTCTAAAAGCATTTAGCATGGCCGGTTAAGGAACAGCTCCTTTCTCCAATCATCGAGGGAGCACAAACAAGTAAAAGGTATTGACTTCTATTGCTGCAATACAGGATTAGCTGTATATATAAATTAGCCCAGGGTAGGCTTTAAAGAAAACCAACACTCAAAAATGAAGAACACAGCATATTTCAATTCACATATGCTAAAATGAAGATCTTAAGCCACAGTCCGCCATTGTGGAAACTTGAACTCAGTTCTGTGCAACGTCCAGCAGTCAAAACGGAAGGTTGGTCGTTTGAAACCTACAGTCTCTTTTGGATTCCTGGCCACACATCAGCACCAGCACCAGCACCTGGGGAAGCCTGTTCCCGGCCACATTACTCACCTATCGTTGACCAGTGTTGGTGCAGCCTTTTCTCTATTTTGTTATACTTTTCCATGTATAAAACAGTCCCACCCTATCGGGAAGTGCTGGAATACCTGGTACTGTACTGGTTAAGAGAAGGTGAGCAATAAAGTCACATATTCAAATCCTCATGCATTTAAAGGAATTGTCCAGACATGGCCCTATAAACACAAAGCCTTAAAGCTTCTTATGCCTCCCAATTACTACCTAACCCCCCGCAACAGCCCTCCGCCCCCGGACGTTCACCTTTCACTGGATGCCTTTAAATGGACCTTTACAAGAAGTGGTACCCCTGACCTACAGGATACAAGCCAGTAAGAGCCCTGCATACCAAATCAAAATAAAGAAAATAAATTAGATGCTATAGTAATTAATAAAGTTCCACATCAATGACTATAGCATAATTGTAATCCCATGATAAATAGTACACTGTAGAAATCATACTATAAACTGCATATTTAAATAAATCAAGTCAAATACATATTCATATATTGCTGACTTAACCAAAAATGCACTAAGCAATTTGCAAATAAAAAACAAGGTTATAAAATAAAATATTAAACTTGATAAAGTATTTTTTAATCTTAAAGACAAGTAAGAGCCGAGCCGAGCAGTTCAGTATTCTTATTAACAGAGAGAGAGGGGGGGGAAAAAACATTTTTACAGGTTGTCATAAACCACGTTGTAAAAATTCTACTCGGCGAGTCAGTGTAACACACATTCTGATGACTAAATGGCCTGTATAACGCAGCGATAGGTTTTCATTCCCGGGTAGTGCCACATAATTAAATAGTCATGAGGCCCGCTGAAAGATGCTGTCTGTTTTCATCAGCGATGAGCTTAGTATTCATGAGAAAGCCCCAGAAGGCAGCCAGCTGGGTCAAGTTGCATGTCCAAGAGAAAAGTGCTGGATCATGCATGACAAACCCAAACGTTGGGAAAACGTGTGCAGACGCACAGAACACGGTTCGGGAATTATGCATGTGATATTTACTTGGGTTTGCTCTGACTGGATGTACATGGTTCAAAAGACAATAATAGGCAGGCTCAGCCAACAATCCACCTCGATGTCCTAATGGCAGCAGCTAGTTTCAGTGTTCTTAAACAGGACCTTCAGCATCATTTATTGAAAAGCCCAAACCTTTAAAAAATTATTCCCCAGCATCTAAAACTAATATAATTTACGTTTTTAGCCATTTACTTTACTTTCGTCCCCCCGCACTCAGGATATGGGTGCCGCCATCTTGCCTCACAAGCATCACATACTGAGAAGAGGAGGGGGGCAAAAGAACAGGGTTCGAGATATGTGCTTTGCTCAGACAGAGCAGAGCTAGGGTCAGGAAAAGGACAGCAATCCCAGGCTGCAGAGCGGCACAGTCAGAAGACACTTCCTGTTTGCAGGCAGCCTGAAACTCCATGTGCCGCCATCTTGGATGTTTAAAGGTTTAGAAAATGCAGTAGGTGCAGGTAGGATGATTTTTAATGTGGGCAATCTGTATGTACAGGGTGGGGGAAAC
Source organism: Gastrophryne carolinensis (assembly GCA_027917425.1). NCBI lineage: Eukaryota > Metazoa > Chordata > Amphibia > Anura > Microhylidae > Gastrophryne > Gastrophryne carolinensis. Next base: position 251,631,836 of record CM051236.1, on the reverse strand, counting down.
ATATAAGCTCTTATTCTGGGTGAAGGTCCACTTTAAGTGTGCACCACAGGCTTCCTTTCTGGCTCTAAGTGTACCACTCTGAAATTAAATCAGTCCAGGGCACTCATGAGCAGTCATGTGATGCATTCCATGTGTGTCTAATCTTTAAAAGCAGCCTGCACTGAACATCGGGAATGGAGAGCGCTGTTGGCACCAGAGCCCACAGTCTTAAACTGTCCTGCTGTCCACAGGATTCCTTGGGTTTGAACCCCATTCCTTACATTTAAATTCAGTGTTCAGGCATAAAAAATACACTGGATTCCACTGCTGGCTGCCTATTTAAGACCTATAAACTCCAGTGCCAACTATGCATTCCCTGGCCAGCCTTGATGCATGTTCCTGCTACCAGTCATAAGGAAGCATGCTTTTACATTGAAAGCGGGTGGTGCACCACTTCATCAGTGGACACTTATATGTGCACAGGGGGCTGGGCCAGAGGATGCTCACAGCTTCAGAGTGGATAGCTCCTAAACAAGACTGCTGCAGCAACATAAATAAGAGGGAGGTGGCCTGCAAGGAAGGGAGGCAATCTGGTCATAGGCATGGGTATTGAGATATGAACGGTTTATATTTTCTATAAAACAGCAGAGCTGGCTTTTGTGCTGCAGATTGCTCTCTGAAGGGAGGAAAAAAAAACATGAAGTTGAAGTCAAAGCAAGAACTTACAAGGCTGAAGAACAACCTCACCAAACTGGCAGATCATTGGGAAATTCGGGTAAAACGATGTAATCCAAGTCCATCCCTGAATACTTAAAAAAACACTCTGCCTTTTACTCCTTGAATAGGGAGCTAGACTGTTGCTATTCGCCTAATAGGTCCAATATAACAGGATGGCTGGGATAAAGTGCCACCAATTGGTGCCCAGGCCAATCGCCCTGCTCAGCCTCCCATAGAAACAGCCCTGGTCTGTCCCTCTGGTGGCTTGCTCTTCTGTTAAGTATGGTGGAAAATTTAGTTTTGTTTTTCCTAGCCTGCCCAGCAGGTAACTAACATTACTGTCTATGTGCATCTTACTTTACATGCAATAGGTTTTTTTGTGCCCTATACAGGGAACATCTTGCATAGCAATGAATCATTTTCCTACTGGTTAAGATCTTTCAGAACATGCATCCTTTTTAAACACCGCCAAAGTAAACAGATTTACAAAGCTGTAAATTCTGTTCAGCACACCAACTAAATGATGCCTGCAGGCTTTGTTCCTCCAGCAACCCCCTTGCTTAGCCACTCATTTTGTGCCGCTGATGACCTGTGGATTAACTGCCTTTGGCCCAGCAAATTCAGCACGTTTACAGGCTGCCAGCTAAGCAGAAGGAGCTTTACCATGAAAACACATCTCTAGCTCTGGAAGCAAGGCAATAGGAAAATCCTATTAAAAAAGCACTGTAAGAAAAAGACCTTACTCTGTAAAGCATCTTAGTGGTTATAGATAGAACATCTCTATTCCAAACTTTCAATTTCCTAGGTTATTTAGGACTGTTACTGGTCAGTGTAACAGAAGACTTGTAGTCATCAGTTATGGACGTTTGCTTGAATATGGTTCACAAGTGCCCATTTGTTCATATCCACCCAAGACGTGAAAAGTGAACAAGATCAAACACTTATGTTCCAAACACATTGCCACATATATGATTATAAATGTTTAATGCCCTTGCTTATCATTACAGTCGATGTGCGGCAAATAGAAATGTATGATCAAACGTTCCTATATAAAGGAAGTGAACAACCCCCTCCTAACTTTGAAGCTGGTGGTCAACTGATTAATATGTATACAACTACAGATTCAGAATAGAGAGAGAGAAAAAAAAAAAAAGGTGGTGCAAGCATGTTGGTGAGTGTGTGCGTGCGTGTTGCTGCTGCAGCTATTTCCTGTCTCAGTAGCAGGACAATAAGTGGTAGAAAGTTTTAACAGCGGTTCTTATGAAAATACAATTCTGTCAAAGATCTTAAGGTGTTCTATATCTTTCTGTTTTAGGAATCCATCATCCTTAATCAGTCTAAATTGGTTAAATGAAAATGGCCCCAAACTACTCATTGTTAGCTACATTATATGGTATTTAGCCCATTTCAATAGTAAAAGGCGGCTTTTACATAGGCCAGGTTGTGAGACAACCTGGGGTGCAAGTTTGAGGTCAGGCTTTAAAGGATGCAAAAAGGCTGGATTTACTAAATGCACATATAGGTTGGGGCTATGCCAACAATAAGCCAAAGCCTGACCTAATTCAACTCTAGACAGCCCAGTCACCGATCCTCAGTGGAATTTTTTACCCCATTCTTCTTGAGAGTCACCTTCCTACAGATTTTCAATACTCCAGTAAAAAGGCAAAGGCCAATACATGGTCTGTATGGCCAAACCCAGGGGATCCTAACAGGTGGTACTAATACCACTGGTGGAATTAGAGACCCTCCCAGGAGGTACTCGACAAGGCTGCAGACTTATTCGTACCCCTTCCTGATCTGCTGCCATTATCTATACTTCTTGCAAGCCCGATTTTCACCCTAAATAAAAACTGTGCATTTTTTGTGATTACTTCGCTTTAAATAGCCGTTTGTGTCTTTTGATTACGGTGACTAAAATGCTCACACTTCACCAAGGTGGTACTTCATTTAATAAGAAAAAGAAAAGTGGTACTTGAAGAAAAAAAGATTGGGAACCCCTGGGCTAGACAACTTTCGTAGTGCTGCAATGTTGGCTTCACAGAACACGAAACTGCCAGCAACAGAAGTCCAGGGAAAACAGAGTGCTCATATTTCATGTGTAGTTGTACAGAGCACACATTGCTGAGCAGCTCCTGGGAAACCAAACTCTATGCAAATCATGCCTTTTCACATGCAAATGAACACTACTTACTATGCAATGCCACAACACATCTACAAAAAAATCAAAACCGGCATATTTTAGAGGTCAAGTAGAAAACTTCACAAATTATGACGAGGGATGCCCAGTGCTATGTTTCAACAGTTTAATAACCACTTGCAAGTGAAAAAAGGGAATTTTAATCATGCAAATTCTTTATGGCCTAGATATGATCCTGCCAGTTTGTTCTGCCATGATGCCTGGTTCACTGCGTATAAAGCAATTCAACCTCCACTGAGGAAGCAGAACAGGCCAATACAACAATGCACAAATGACACCCCTAGGACACAAGCCAAGTCAAAATCCTGCTCCTGTTCCCATTCAGGACAGCTTATGGTTTATAGTTGGGAGGGCAATGCTATGCCCCAATACAAACTGCTAAGCAGTAAAGCACACACTTCAGCTCAGTGATAACAGGAAACCAAAAGAGACGGTACCATGCAGGCTAAGGTGTGGTTTCTGTATGCTTGAGCCATTCTCTGATGGAGCAGCTGGAATATTAACACCACATTTAAAACATTCTATCATTTTAACAATCAAATTGTGTTAAATCAACACAATTATAGACTCTGTTGACACACCAAATAAATCAGCTCCCCCAGCTTCTTGTGGTAATCTGGCTCCTGTTCCAAAGGTGCTGCCACCTTGGAGCACCCTTGAGGTCTAAGTTACCCGGTGGGCTCTTCCAAGGTCTTGTGCAATGCAGCAGGCAAGTCAGGCCGCAGCACACCCCCTTCATTGCAGTGAATGGAAAAGGCATGGCAGCGCCTCTGTGACTGAATGCAACACAGAAGTGCCAGTGACTGGAGTTGGAGGATGGTCATCACAGAAAGCAATCCAGCCATTGGGTGCTGATCGCCAGAGTAGGACCTCCAAAATGCAGAGAACAAAAGGTGGGTACCCGTTTGTTTTTTCAACTGGGTGATCAATCCCTTTAAATGGGTAAGAGGATGTTTTTTTTGACCGTGTAGCATGTTTTTTCCCCATTGCTTACTGATCCTTCCTTGCTCCCTGCATTTGTAAATCCTTCCCTGTATACCACATCAACCATGAATTTACAAAGTAGTATACCAAAAAAGTGCAAAAAAAATACATGTAAATGTATTTTATATTTTTAGGCCTAGAATTACTGCAGGCTGCATAGAGACAAATGTCTGCCCTGATTCGGGAATGCCAGGGCCATCTGGTTAACATATCAATTATCACATTTAACAGAACATGGTTTATCAGATTAGATTAACATTAAATTGCTTACTAAAGTGAAACAGTTTATTTTGAAAAGCATGATGTGAATCACAGAAAGCTATGCCTGTATACATGTTTGTAATTAATTAAAAAACATCCACAGGATTAGAAAAAAAAAACTATACTCGCCTTCCCAGATATAGTAATGACATTTTACACAGCACTTTACAGATCACAGAGTAGCATTAACAGAGGTAGGGGCGGACTGGCCAGAGGGAGTACCGGGACAATGTCCAGCTTCTTGCGGCAGGCCGGGTGAATGAGAGCCAATGTGGGCCACCCAGAATATCTGGCAGCCCGCGGCAGTTCCCATTCACCTGGCTCAAGGCTAGAAGCTGGAGTAGCGTGCAGTCAACCATTGCAGGAGAAGAGGTGGTGGCCTTCCTAGGACACAGCATCTGCATGAGAGTCCAGGGTTCTGCCTCACAGAATGATATTGGGGTATTTTGCCACATGGGGGTGGATACTGAGCCGGACACACGACAAAAGGGCTGGTATGACCAAAAAGGTCCTGGGCCATTTTTACCCCCAATCCGCCAGTGAACAGGGGTCATGCACTATTATGACATTGCATCTAATACAGGTCACTCTAATACAGGTCACACATATATTTCTTCTCTACATGTAAAGATAAAAGAGGGACCATCTTTCACCTACCCACTCAGGGAGTGGGTCCTACCTGCTCAGCGGCTCCTACCCCAGCTCATTACAAGGCCTCTCCTCTGGCAGGTCAGGGGTGGGCATAAGGCGCTCCATGGGTCCCAGATGTTTAGGAAGCCAGAGTGTTTGTCAAGCAGGAACAAGGAGAGCTTCTCATTTATCATGAAGCCATCAATTTTGGCAGTAAAGCTGTAATAATTAATAAATGTTCCAAGCTCCTGCTGTGTACTGGTGAGGGAATCTATTTTCTGATGTATCAGGGCTATCTTGAGATTTTGTGATATGGACACCCCAAATAGGGCCCCCAACAGTCCAAAGACCTTAGACCAGAAGCTTATTACTCTGGGGCATATCCCCCAGGTGTGATAAATAGTTCCCTCTGCATCACAGCCCCGAAAACATCTGAGGAAGATGGCCCAGGCCCTCGCTATCCTGGTAGAGATCAGGAGCCAGCGCATAATCACTTCATATGCAGTTTCTGTGGTGGTAACATTCATTGAGTATTACACCCAGTCCTCTGAATACCTAATTCAAGATAGAGTTGGACAGATACTTTAAAGCAGAGCTAAGCTTTAGGTGATCTATGAGAGAATATATATATATATATATATATATATATATATATATATATATATATATATACAAACACACACACCATGGCCATCTTTATCCTGTTTTCATATCATTAGATTAAGGGCCCTATCACACCTTCCCAGAAATACTCCATAGCTATGAAAACAGAAAATAAGCCTGTTGTGGACAGACTCTCTTCACAAAGTCTTCCCCTCTGGGTCCCCTTTTATTGCCAGGTCCTTCTGCCGTCGTCTCCTCACAGCCATTGTAGAGCAGCCAATCGAGCTGCCACCAGCGTTGCTGCAAATGTAGTCACAGCAAAATAAAAGCACTCAAATTAGCCTTAATAAAATGTTTGAGCAATGGTTTATATATAAGAAAATATGAACAAACTCCAGGCCTAAGTCACAAAGCACGGCAGTCCACATTCTCAAACGAGTGGGCTCCCTAACACTGGGCACATTTATCTGAAACTTTTTCAGTCTCAATCAGCCTTTGTACTAAGAAAGCAAATATTATGCATGAGCTCTACCAGATTAGCGTCTCATTACAAGTCAGCTCATTACAAATGTCATTAAACTTATCAGGACAGATGCCGATTATATGGCAGTACAGCTGGAGCATGCTCCTCCACCGGAGACTTGTGATGAAGTGCAAGATGGGTGTAAAGCAGCTCTATTACAAGAAATAAATATGCAAATGTGTGAATGCAGCTTCTGTTACAAAATTATGCAAATATGACCTATAGATCATACTAAATATATGGCAGGATGTAACAGTTACATTTCCTTTTGCATGTGAAACAATGCTTTAACACTAAAAGTTATTTGCAGATTCTTTTCTGTGAACTTGTCCTACTCTTAAAGGGTCATTCCAGCTTTTTGGTACCTATTTAGATCCCTCAAGGGGCACTTATGCTCCATAGGCATCTTCTGGCACTTTTGCTCTACAGCCTGTTGAGTTGGAGCAGCACCACATACAAGTCTACAGATCCGATTGCAGCAACAGTAGCAGACACTGCCTGTTAGCCTTCAGCCCCGAGATCACTGAGAGGAGCCAACTGAGTTACCTCCACACCCATGTATTAAAAATGTACATTCCAGAAATAAAAACATACTTGACATGCCAATAATTTATGCTGTCAGCCCTTATGTGCGCCCCCTACTTCCAGCTGGATTGGACGGACGGGTGCAACTTATTTCAGCCAGTAAGGATATTGTGGTCAGAAGCGGAGCAGCATAGATTTAGTATAGCGTCTGTATATAGTATATAGTCTGTTGGAAGTATATTTTTTTCATCATTAGCCCTGACAACCCTTCTACATGCATCGCTAGAACGACACATATATACAGGCTGAACTGGATAGACTAAAGTCTTTATTCAGCCTTACACAATATGTTACCATATAATTTAGTCAGTAAACAATGCCAGTAAAGGCCATAACGGTCTACAATGGAGACCTGGGGGTCAAAGAAAGCCCGAGATGTTACAGGCGTGGCCAGCACACAACTAGCCCCATAAAATTCACTGCTGAGCCTGAGTGCCCTTTCAAAGCTGAGGCGATATCATTGCAGGGACAAGTCATAATCAGGGGAGGATATGGTGGACTTCATGGTCCTGAAACTTTAGTAATGTCGAGGGAGATAATAAGGTAGGGGTAGGAATACCCCCATAGCCATGATTTTGAGGCTATAGCGCTGAGTGCAGAACATTAGCTGGGCTTTCCTGGCTGGGAGGGTACAGTAAAGCTAAACTACGGTGGGTGCTGTTAAGGAGGCTAGAGAGGGAGGAATTGCATGGGAGTGTAATAAACAGCAGCTCAAAGTTGTGTGGCCCACCAGAAATTATTCTGGGTCTCCTTATGGTTAGTCTTTCACTCACTGTGTAAATGCCATAAACTAAAATCCATGTACCGTGTTGCAGTGAAATTATGTGAATGTTCTGCTGATTCACATTTAAAAATGTCAGGGTCATCATTTTGGTTTTATTTTTTTTAACTGTATACAGCCAGCTGGCTGTCATTCCACTGCTGTATACCACCATCTTGGGAACCAGGGTGTGATACTGGGTCCTGAACTTCTGGCCTTCGGTCTAGCTTTCCTCCACAAACATTTCCCTGCCAGTCCTGAAAAGGTAAAGCTGGGCACCGGTAGCCCCAGGGGGGCAGTATACAGTGCAGAAGCAGTGGCAGGTGAGCATGGAAATCTTAGAGAGCAATTGTGGTGCTGATCTTGGCTTTAGTTATACTGGAACACCACCTATATTTTACAAAAATGGTGTTGCTCACTGTGCAGTAGGGAATCCCGATTGCCAGTGTCAAAACGCGTGCACCAAGGCAAGTAATCTTACTTTTCAACTCGGCCCCCTGGTGAAATCGAGCCCTGTGGATGGTGTCAGTGCCCAGATACCCAGGGGAGGCCTAAGGACTATGTGGCCACCGCAGAGCTCAATTTCACCGTTGGACCAAGTTGAAAGTTAAGATTACCCGATTTACCAGACCTTATTTTGCAGGGGGGAGGGGCACCTGCCATTAGGTTTCCCCTTTGAGCAGGGAACAACACTATTTTGTAAAAAATGGGTGTTTCGGTAGTTTAAAAAAAAAGAGTCATGAATGTGGGCTTTCACTGTAAATGTACTGAAACAAATAGTATACATTTTTCAGGACAGCCACCCAATTGCAAAACTATATGCAAAATGTTGCTGTATCTCTTCCACATTATGTTTATGTATATATCACTATGACAGTCAGCATGGGGAAATCTTTTTCTTAAATACAGGAAAATAATACAATTCTGTGGTATTATACATATACAGCACGTCCTGTTCCAGAATATTCCTTACCCATGGGTAATACATCCACAAGATGGCGCTGGACTGCAGAAAAACAGCTTGTGGCCTCTCGCGGCCCTATATAAGTCAGGGACCTCCCACAACATCCCCTGTATTGACAAGCAGTTAACAAAAGGCCCGGGAGAACAAAACCAGAATTCGACAATGAACATATGAACAATCACCATACAGAGGTAACTAAGAATAATGATAACAAGGGTGGGGTGGAACAGGACATGCTGTATACGTATAATACCAATTCTACAGGTGAGTAATCACAGAATTGTATTATTCTAAGTATACAGCACGTCCTGTTCCAGAATATTCCTTACCCATGGGACATCCAATAGCAGTGTCCGTAAGGTAGGGTGGGATCCCCAAAAAGTAACAGCGGGCAGTTTAAACCACTGCTGCCTGCAGAACTTTGCGACCATAAGCAGCATCAGCTGAGGCCTTAACATCAACCTTGTAAAACTTAGAAAAGGTATGAACAGAAGACCTAGTAGCGGCTTTGCAAACTTGTTCAACAGAAGCTTGGTGCTGAAAAGCCCAAGAGGCACCAATAGCATGAGTAGAATGAGCAGTAAGGCGGAAGGGAGGCTCCTTCCCCTTAGCAGAATAGGCCTGAATCACAGCCTGGCGAATCCACTTGCTGATAGTGGACTTAGCTGGAGCCAGACCCTTTCTAGGCCCAGATGGAAGCACAAATAGAGCATCAGTCTTCCTGAAAGATTCAGTAGCCACCAAATAGAACTTCAGAGTCCTGACCACATCCAGATAGTGTAACACCCATTCCTTAGGGTTACTAGGATTAGGGCATAGAGAAGGCAAAACAATGTCCTGATTGAGATGAAAGGCAGACACCACCTTGTCCTGGTGTCTCTCAAAGTAAGGGGGTTTGATGGAAAGCGCCGCCAACTCAGACACACGCCTAACAGAAGTGATAGCCACCAAACCGGGCGTAGCGCGGTCCCCACACAGGCAAAGGCATGGCAAGCCAGTTGGTCCATATGCCGGTCCTCACCATCCCTCAGGGTAGTAGTGTCAGGGGAATGCATGACAGATGTATTGGACAGCTCCAGAACTGGCGCGTCCACCTCAGGAGGACATGACCAACGCTTAATCACATCAGCAGGAAAGGGATACCTTTTGTCCCAACTTTTGGGCACCCCTGGCAGCTTGCTATGCCGCTCCCATTCTTTGAGCACCAGATTATTAAAGTGCGACTTCTCAGGGAATTCTAAACGTGGATTAACCGTATGAAAGAGCTCACCCTGCTGCTGCGGAGCCACGGCAGGAGGGGAGATACAGAGCACTTCAAAATATATGAGCCAAAAGCCTGTCAGTGTCATCTGAGGACCATAGATCTTCCCCAAAGGGAGACCCTGTACCACCATAAACCCTGGGTTGCTCCTCAGATGATTCTGAATCAGAGAACAATTCCCCCTCCTCCAGGGGGGAATAACCAGTAGTGTCAAAAACTTCCTCAGTTTCCACAGGAAAGAGGGAGACGGTGGGAGACAAATGCCGCTTCTTAGCAGAAGCCTTACGCGATGCAGACCCAGCAATATGTTTCTCAATGCTGGCTACCCGTGCAGCCAAATCAGGCTGAGACTCCCCGCTGGTATGCTCCTCATAGGGGGTCAGATGCAGGCCTGGGGGGGTAGGCGAAGCCCGAGGGGGCGCAGGCCCAGCAACAGGTAACCTAGACTGCAGTGCAAGTACCTGCTCGGCGCAGGATATACATACCCTGACATCATCACCGATTGGGGATACCCCACACACAACACATAGCCGGGCTTGTCCCGAAGGAACCCCAGGCCCATTATCCCCAGAAGCCTCCATATGGTGATTTGAACAGGCACAGTAGGCCAGTAAGGTTTAATGCTAAAGAGCTACCAGGGATGCCCCAAAAGACCGCAAGGGAAGTGGAAGATAATGAGGGGAGAGGGCCGAGAGAAACCACAGGACCGAAGCTTTATCCCGCCTGAAAGATACAACAATATATTCCCATAAGAATAAAGCATAAGAACAAATAGAGAAAAATTCACCCCACCGGGCTACTCACAGACCGTAAGGAGCCAGCAGCGCAGGAGGAAGACAAAATGGCGTCCGCAACCTCGAGGGGCGGGCGGTGGAGATATGAGGTAAATTGCATCATCCACAGAGCCCCCCCCCCCGAAGAGCACAAAGCGCGCCCACGTAATCTGGCCGGCCAGTAGAGGCCCGGCAGCTCTGAGGTGAATGGGGCTGCCAGCTGCGAAGCGCAGTACAAACGCGCAACGACGTGTTTTAATAAAGTAACAGGCACACATATGTCTAAAGTCACAAAAACACCAGACAAACCTCCCCCCCCCCCCCCGAGATCTCCCGAAGGTAGAGTGAGGGAGGATAACAACAGAATACCCCAGAAGAAATGGCGATATGAAGAGAGGAGGTGGAGGGGTAATGGGAATAGGGTTTACCGCACAGGATAACCTGGCCAAACCCATGAGGCAGTGGGGGCATCCCAAAAAAAGGCTCACCATTAGCCTAAACCGCCTACCCTGTTAGAGCAGGGACTGCTGTAGGAGCCTAGCTCCTCAGCACAAAGTGCTTCTATCGCCTACCTTCACCCGAACCTTATCAGCCGAGGCTGGGAGGCAGTCAATGGGACGGAACGGGTGGGAATAGTCCTGCAGGGCCCTATATAAGTCAGTCCAGCGTCATCTTGTGGATGTATTACCCATGGGTAAGGAATATTCTGGAACAGGACATGCTGTATATTTAGAATAAAACTGCTTTGTAGTTGGGAAAACCTCTGTTAAATGTGAAAGGTTTCATTAGGTTTTATTAGACAAGAGGCTTTCCTACAGCAAGTGGACTTCCTGGCAGCACTAAAGAATAGATCAGGCAGCCTCTGATCATCCTGTCAGAACTAAAAACAGGAAAGGCACATAAATAAATACACAATTTGTCACCTGTTCAGGCATGGAAAATTAAACCCCCCCCAAAAAAAAAAATAACTTAAATGTTAATACTTGAAAAAAAGCAATTTGCTTAAAATGCTTTGCGGATTTCCCGAGCCCAGACTACCTGTTGTGAACATCTTTTTAAATGACTTTGCAGCTTTCAAAGTTACAAAGCAAACATGTTTACGCTTCCTGAATTGTTAGCCACGTTAATAAACTTGTAAAAGCATGGCAACATACTTACCACAAGCACGGCAAGTCACCTGCCACTGCTGCTACCTCACATGGATTTAGTTGGGTTAAGTAGCATTTCGTAAATTCAACATTAACAACTCTGAGGCAGGATTTTGTGGCTGCGATTAGAATTCTCATGTGCCAAAAAGATCGAAAATACTTTTTCTTAGACCTTCAATACACGTTTTGTTTTAATGAGCTATAACACATAATTAGCTAGGCATGGGGGGTTAAATAAAGCAAGAAAGCGTCTAATCAGTAACGTGGCTATGATAATTTACTTGTCCATTGACATGTTTGGCCCTCAGGGTTACCTAGGAAATGGCATAGAGGAGTTTAATCATTTAAATACACAGTTACCTCTGCACGCCATTTGTAGGTATACCACAAGGTTCCGTCCTTGGACCCTTAAACCGGACCAACATAAATTTTACAAAACATGGGTGTTGGTCAGCTGCGGGGTGGGGGCACCCTGATTGCAAGCCCCCCCCCCCCCCCCCCCCCTCGATCAAGCAAGCAAAACTCACCTGACAACACGCTCCCTCTGGGAAATGCAGCCCCACGCTTGCCCGGTGGCTGTCACATGGCCGGCAGCCGGGTAAGCGGGAGATGTGAGAGTCGCTGGCCAATCGCAGGGCTGAATTTCCCAGAGGAAGTGGGTTGTCAGGTAAGGTTTGCGTGCGTTACAGTGTGAAATCAGGGTGACCCTCCGCAGTGGACCAACACCGACGTTTTGTAAAATGGATGTTGGTCCGGTTTAATCTAGTCTACAACTATGGTCTTTGCCAGCTCAAATTGACCATTTAGAAAATTAACTTAAATATAACTCTCAGGCCCAAATATATCTTCCTCTGCATTCCAGACCGTCTTACAGCCATCACATCATTTATGTTGCCTCACTCCATCAAACATGGACAAAACAGATCTTGTTGTTTTCCCGCCACCTAATTTAATATAGCTGTCAAATCAGAATATAGGTCCCCTTTGACCCCCTATCTGAAAGCAAACATTTCTGCAAACTAAAACATCAGTGATATAATCCCATAAGGACTTCTATGCAAACACAGCAAAGAGAACATCTCCTAAATTTCTACCACACACTATAGATTCCCAAGTTAAATATTAGCAAGAAAACACTCCCAATGCTCACATGGAGCTGTGTGCATAACCCCCATCTGTGTGTATTGGGCCAGAGGTCTGATCAGCCAGATGTATCCACATAGCAAGAGTAAGTGGCACAGACTTGTTTATTAAGTCTCAGATAGGTGACAGAGCTGTGGCTGCGAAGATTCCATAAATATTTTACAGGGCAAAAGGGTGATTAAAGCCTGTGTGTTGGTATGATAAAAAAAAACAAAGACAAATATACCTTGAGTGCTACTCTCTATATATACATGCCTACATAGAAATAAACAATGTACACCTGTCCAGTTTACAGCACGCTGTCTCAACGTTGAAGCAATCTCAATGTTACCACCAGGATTTTCACTAACCTAACCGCCAGGGCAATCACTCAACTTACCTCTCCATTGTTCCCACAGCGTATGCACGGGCTCTCGTCCAATCAGCCCTTCATGCTGTGCATACTAATGCATGGTATGAAGCCATTGTTTTGGACTGACTGTTAGCACAGGGAGTAGCAGCAGCTTACTGCCTCAATCTCAGGATCAAGATTTATACTACTGGGCTGGGACAGAAGTGGGTGATAAAATGTATGTTTTTTTTGCCTTGCCTTGTTATCCCTTTAATTTTAGAGGTATTCATCCCAGACTTGATCATATGTCATCATATTACTGAAACCTAACTGCATATTAACTATTGGATGAGATTTTTATTGTCTCTGCCTTATCAACGATAAACCTTCATTAAACTCCTAATGAAGACCTTTCAGTAACCTGAATGCTATCAGCACTATTACATTTCACTTACCATTCCTGGGTGATACTGATGGGGCAAATGAGGACTGAATTTATATAGTATAGAAATGCAGTACAGATGTTAAAGGGCCTGTAAGCCAAAAGGCAATAATAAGGCAGCAAGCAACTCACCTGATGCTTGTCCTAGGTGCCTTCCCTCCAAGATGTCTTTCCTTTCAGTTTCATGCTTCCCGGACTACGTAAAAAAGTGGTCTAACAGCCATTCCATCCCTAGGTGCTCTCAGTGTTAGAAAGTCGCAGCTTAGGGTTTTTTTTTTATAAGCAGCCCACACCAAACAGAGATAGATATTTATCACAGAAAATGTGAGCTAAAACATTATTTCAAAGAGATTTAGGGTAATTTTGACTGTGGGACTGGGGTTTTAAAAATTTGGGCAAGATGGCTGCACCCACGCAGTTCAGTAACATAAAATCTGCCATTCCAGAACATCTGCATGGAGTTAGGCCCTCTCAAATAGATTACATTACTAATTACCAGAGGGGGGTTTAGGGGGCAGCCTCAAGGTAAAGCCATGGCACATGTACGAGAACTGGGCAGGGGCCGGAAATGTGCAAACTGCCAAGGTACATCTTAGGGGCTAGAAAAGCGTGCAAGAATGTAGGGGCCAGCAAAAAATTGTAGTTTCAGAGAAATTCAATTGGAGGAAATATCAATTTTCAGGTCTAAACGCCAAGAGGGGAGTATAGGGGCTTTGGCCAAGTTTATTTTACCTCTCCTTGGCAGAAGGAAACACCTATCAGCACCAGAAATACCTAATATTCTCGCATTATGATCAAATAATGTCTTTATACCCCAATACCAAGAAAGCAACTCTGAAGGCAGGATAGATCTGGTAAATTTTCGACCGAAGTACTCGGCTGCTCTAAAATCATATTCTACAGATTTCAATAATAATTTTCATAACACTTATTAAAAGGGGCTTCTAGGGGGCACTGCATACACTTTTCCACTGGGCATCTCAATTTGTAATCCCCACTCTTTCTACTGTATGAACAAAAGGCTGACCATAAGTAAAAACAACCAATGTAACCAAATTTAAGCACAGAAAAAGTTGTTATAAAACTCTATGCAAACCACAGTATGCTGGCCAGGGTTTAGATATGACTTTATATAACTGGAAGAAGCCTAATTTATTCCACCCACAAAAGATTAATTCGTCAATGATATACCTCTGTTAAAGTCAAAAAACAGACATGATTTCATGCTAAAGGTACACCATACCATGTCAGTTGGTCATAATAATGAGACTACAGCTCATCACATTACAAAATAAAGCACCTAATTCTGCATACAATTGAATTCTAATACACCAGAATATCCCCACCAGGTTTCCAAGACCAAAGGTGCTTGATGTGCTGTAATTCACAGCCAACAAAAACAAATTCTTCTATCAAACTAAAAGAACATGAAACCATAAATATACAAAGTTATGAATTAGTTGAGTCATATCTGTGAATGCCTATGCAGCAACAAGCTGTAGAGTAATATAAAACAACCAAATAAAGTACAAGGGAAGGTGGATTCCAGGATAGGGACAACCAAACAAGGAAAAAGTGATCAATCCATAATCATTAGGTAAGGTACCTAATGCACAGATTAAAGCAATATGCCAAATGATATACATGGGAGCTTGCCTATGATGTGGATCCCTACTGATTCCCATGTGCTTTGTGGGCAGATTCTGTGGGTCAACCACTGGCTTGTATTGCTGCAAGCTGCACCCAAACCCCTACATTCAGGACTTTATTGGAATAAATATTGTAAATCGCAAATATGTGAACAGGCCCATTACAAATATGGGCCAGGAGTTTGGGGAATGACAGAAGACTGCACACACTGACTTCTAAAATATACCGCATTATATACAGACTTAATCCCACTTGTAGGATTCATTTAAAATAAGAAGATGTGAGAAACATTCCCAAAGGTCAGCAGCTCCAAAATATCTGCAGGCTCTCAAAATGATTTGGGGTTGTCTTAGATGTCCACAAGGACAGTCAATGGCAAAAAACACCCAAGTAATTCTAAAGTTGTCCTGTTCCAAACATATCTAAAATAAAACGCATGGCTGTAACTGGGTTTTAAATAGCTAATGTGTAATCATTAAACAGTATGACAGTATGGTATGCCACCACCATAAAAAGTTCCTTTATACGCAGCATAAGGCCAAAGCAATATATTACAGCTGCCTCCTGGAAAACTCACTTTTGTTTCAGCCTATGTTTAATGCCCTCTTGGCCAGAAAAGAAAATGGATAGCCTGAAATATTAGCAGCCAGTTGGAAAACCGATCGGCCACACTCAAGGTTTTGGAATTTCAAGCTCGAAGTCCTCTACAGCCTTTCTTTCAAAGCGTTACTAGAAATTATGAAGAGTGGCTGCTGATCCATTTTCATCTTGGCCAAGTGCAGTAGACACAAGTAGAAATTTAACACGACAGCAAGTGGAACCAACCATTTCTAAAAGTGTACAGAGTATTTCTTTCGAGTAAACATGCCATAGAAATGAGCTCCGGTTATCAAGGCAGCTCTTGCTAACCTCTTTAACAGACCGGCCACTGTGAGCCGCAGCAGCATTACAGTTCTTGGAATGTCACCCAGAAAGCAGCTGACCTCAATAGCAAAATACAATTCTGGAGAAAACAGAAAGCCACAAAAATGATAAGTTTGTCATGTTCATTGTTTGAACAGGTTTAGATTTTCCTGTATTTCATGCACCTCTACCACACTGGGCAGCCAACCAATAACTTTCCTGATCAGAATTGTATCTTTTCACATCACAGCACATTACATGATCTTTCTTCTCATGTAAAGAGGCGCACAATGTTTTGAAACCAAGATTCGTGAGATTATTTATTTTTCTAAGGCTACCAGGAATACCATTAACAATTCCAGCTTAAAGAGGAGCAACACCCACCTCAACTCTTGGGGGGTTGCTCTACCCCTTTAGAGGGCATCCTGAGTTGGGATGCCCTGCTGTGTGAAACCCCCCAGAGCACCTGATTGCTGCATCTCCATGCCACTGATTGGCGGAGAGGACCATGTAAGGACCAAGAGGTGTGTTTTCAGGCGATTCATGGGAATACAAACTGTGAGAGAAGCAACTTTAAGCAGAACAAGGAATAGAGGAATGCACGGATATGGATGAGAAGAAGGGTCTTCCAAGTCCAGAAGCCTCTGCCCAGACAGCTAGTTGTTAGAACCCACATGGATAAGGTCCGAGTCCAGGAAAAAGAAACAACAAAATAACATAGGTTAGGTTTATGTAAAGGAGAGATTCTGTCAGAACTAGGAGTCTCCCACAGACATTCTATTTAAATCCAAGGAAAGACAATGTAACTAGTGGGCATACAGAGAGAGAGGGGTTGGAGTTGGAGAAAATAGGAGATCCATGTACAATGAGCCTCCTACCCAAGCAGCAATACATTCAACGTGCCACTTGGCAGTGGTCCTAATCTTAGGGGAAAAAGTAGTGTGAGAGAAGTTTTGAGTAAAGAGTAGGAATTTTAAGGTTTGGGGACAATATTTATAAGCTGCCACTCTACCATGGCAGGGGTGGGGGTTACAAAGAAAATAAAACCCTTACCTTACCCACAGTGGCGCTCTACAGAGTCTGTGCAGCTGCCGCACAGAAAGCCATAAAGGCATCTCCTTGCTCTTGGTGGGTGCCGCTTTGTACTTTCACTTAAGATGCCGGGACCCAGGGTCCAGCAATGGACTGCTTCAATGCCAGTGTAGGGTGGCAGGTCGGGGGGGGGGTGTTAATATTTGACTGGAATTCCACTTTAATATTATGTATGGTTGAGAGCATAGTGCCAAATAACCTGGCACTAAATGCTACCCTTCCAATGATGTTTCTGTGTTATATGGTTTCCAAGTGGACAATATCAAGAGTTTTGATTAGATGTTACATTTTACATTTATATTACCTTTTTTTTTTTTATTTTACACACAGCTTATAACTAGACACAGTTTTACCTGCAATTCAACAATAAATGCCATCGATGGTCTGAACAAAGATGACCCTCTTTGTGCAGATTTATTAAGCAAACTTATTACCTAAAACTATTCTGTAACCATCCCCAATACCCCACTCCCTAAGTAAAGCCCCATTCAGAAGGTGGAAAAAAAAATTACCTGTCACCCAGAATTACTAGTGGAAGCTACTGGTGTAGCTGCTGCAGTGACCTTTGATTAACAGGTGCCACTGCTGCACTTATAAGCAGACTAAGAAAGCAGTCTTGGTCTATGCAGAAATTTCACTGGTGGAAGCAGGGTTGCCAGGGGGTGCAGGGGAGTGATTTTTTATCAGAAAATACCATTTTGTGAGTACTCACCTGAAAAATGGATATTGTCAGTGTGCCACACACCCCGCTTCCCCTTTAATTCTTACGATCGGGTTACTCCACCAGCAGGTGGCGACGTTGCAGGGAGAAGTCTTGAAAACGAGCCCCTTCCGGCCTATATATGCCTGGGACCTCCCACTTAACACCAGTGATTTAAAAGCAGAAAGACAAGGTACCAGGAAATCCAACGGTAACCTCAAAATAAAGAAAAGCTTCACCATATAAAGGATCCAGGATACCAAAAAGGGCAGGTGAAGCGGGGTGTGTGGCACACTGACAATATCCATTTTTCAGGTGAGTACTCACAAAATGGTATTATTGCCACACACCCCGCTTCCCCTTTAATTCTTACGATCGGGACATCCAAAAGCAGTGTCCACAAGGGATGGGTATCCGAAAGCAAAGTGAAGCATAACTTAAATGACTGCAGTCTGCAGAACTTTGCGGCCAAACACAGCATCCGCTGAGGCCCGCACATCAACCTTGTAAAACTTAGAAAAAGTATGAACAGAAGACCAGGTTGCAGCCTTACAAACTTGTTCAACAGAAGCTTGGTGCTGAAAAGCCCAAGACGCTCCAACGGCGCGAGTAGAATGACCAGCGATACGAAAAGGGGGAACTTTCCCCTTAGCAGAATGGGCCGCAATAATGGCCTGACGTATCCATTTGCTAATGGAAGCTTTGGCCGGCGCCAAACCCTTCCTAGGCCCACAGGGCACAACAAAAAAGGCATCAGTTTTACGAAAAGGAGAAGTAATAATCAAATAGTACTTAACACAGCTTACTACATCCAAACAATGCAAAACCCTCTCCTTGTCATTCTTAGGCTTAGGACACAGGGAGGGAAGAACAATATCCTGATTCAAATGAAAAGCAGAAACAACCTTAGGAAGAAAGTCCGGTTTGAACCGAAAGACCACTTTGTCCTGATGCCTCTCAAAGTAGGGCGCCTGAATAGACAAGGCCGCCAACTCCGAGACACGCCGAACCGAAGTGATAGCTACCAAGAAGACAATCTTCTGAGTCAGGGTAGACAAAGCAATATCTTGCAAAGGCTCAAAGGGAGGAGCCTGAAGAGCAGAAAGAACCAAATTCAAGTCCCAATTAGGGAGTAATGGTTTCCTGGGAGGAAAAAAGTTTTAACTAAAGGAAGAAGCGCAAAATGCTTCTGAAAAAAGATAAGGCAGAAACCTGCCCTTTCAAAGCACTCAGCTGAAGACCGGAGTCCAGCCCTGATTGTAAAGACTCCAGAATCCTGGAGACCGAAAAGACCCTACAAGGCAAGGACCTAACCTCACACCAAGCGATATAGGCTTTCCAAGTCCTATAGTAGGTGATAGAAGAAGACCTCTTTCGGGCACCGATCAGAGTCTTAATAACCGAGTCAGAAAGACCCTCCTCCTTCAAGATGGAGGTCTCAGCGGCCAAGCCATGAAAACCAGCGTTGGTAAACTGGGGTAAGACAGCCGACCCTGAGTGAGCAGATCGGGCCGAAGAGGCAGAATGAGCTGATTCACTGTCAGCCAAACGATGTCTGCGCACCATGCTCGTCTTGGCCATCTTGGGGCCACGAGAATGGCGGACACCCTTTCCAGAACCAGCTTCCATACCACCCAGCCTAGCATGGGTATTGGAGGAAACAGGTACAGAAACCCCGGGTCCCCCCAGCTCAGGGATATGGCTTCCGCCGCCAGAGCCAGAGGATCCTGGGAGAGCGACACAAAGATCGGGAGCCTGCAATTGTGACGAAAGGGAAACAGGACCACCTCTGGTGTCCCCCACCGGAGCGGACTGCAGCCTGCCGAGAGACAAGGAACATGTGCCTTCGCCCAGGTCAGGATAAGGGACACCACTCTGAGGGCACCCAGACTGCAAGTCCCTCCCTGATGACTGATGTAAGCAACCGCTGTTTGATTGTCCGAGCGAAGCTGAAACAGAAGGCCCAGACCCTGATGAGACAAAAGAGCAAGAACCAGACGGAAGGCTCTCAGCTCCAGAACAGACGGCCGAGGGTTGGAAAGAAGGACCCAAGCCAACTCCTGAATCAGACAAATTTTGGACTGAGTGAGAAACACCCTGTGTTGACCGGAATCCGACCGCATTCCCAGAAAGGACACCACCCTGGCCGGAGAAAGGGAGGACCTGGGAAGGTTGAAAAACTTCAGATGCAGGACGGGGCTGCGAAGAGAATGGAGCAAAAACCGAGGCCCACCTCTAAGCGCGGCACCGGCCGGATGCCCGCCATTTCCAGGAAAAACCATGAAGGAGGGCGAGACTCGAACTCCGGTTTGTAACCTGGCGACACCCCCTCCCAGATCCATATGTCCGGAATCTCGCGGCCTTAAACCAGGGAGAAGTGTCGCAATCGTCCCCCCACCCGCACGGGTGAGGGCAGCCCCTCATTGCTGAGCGGGCTTAGCAGTAGGTTTGGGCTTGGCGCCCCAGGACTGACCGGGACGGCCACGACCTCTTCCCCGGAACCAACCTACACCCCCGGTAACGGGAAGGGAAGCCCCTCTGCCCGCTCTGGCTCCTCGAAAGGAGGGACTAAAGGAACTCGCACCCCGAAAGGAGCAACGAGGCTTCTTGAATTGAGGCAACTTACCATCCTTGGTAACAACATCCAATTTCTCGCCAAAAAGGCGTAAGGTAGCGCTGTAAGTGCCCTTTTAGAGTTAAGGTCCGCCGTCCACTGGCGCAGCCATATAGACCGACGAATAGCCACCAGCAATGCCGCTGTCCTGCTACTCGTCGCAAGAGCATCGTCCTGAGCAGTCAGGACAAAAGAAACAAACGACTCACACTGCTTGAGAGAACTAAACATATCACAAGCGGGATCTGCCTTGCACATGGAACGCATAATATCACATCATCGCCTGGGAGCGGAGCCCCACAACCCCCAAACAGCCTGGATAGCCCCGGAGGTTTTTTTTTTTTTTTTTTTTTTTAAGCCTAGGAAAATCCCAATTTAGAGACTAAGACTAGCCAGGTATAACAGACCAGGAGAGCCACTGCAGTGAGGGGATCCCAGAATCTGTGGGGGAAAAGAGACCACAGTCAGTCCCCCAACCAGTATGCACCACATTCATACATAACCAACAAGGCAAACATATATGAATAGTTTAAACATCATGAATAAAATATACATGACACATGCTATTTCAAGGCAAAGCCAGAGAGTGCATCAATAAAAAATAAGAGTATATACCTGCATAAATATATGCATATATATATATATATATATATATATATATATATATATATATATCTACATAAATATATATATATACACATACTACATATAACCACACATACACACACACACATACCCAAATACAGGCATTTGACCCATACATAAGCAGAAGTGCCTCAGGAAAAAACGCTATACATGGCAGGCAATAACAAAGTACAAGGACGGCCCCACGTGCGCAATGGTGGGGACCGTTTACCTCTACAGCTCAAGCTGCACTGGACCCTTCCCCCACTGGCTTCAGCACAGTGCAACACAAACAAAGGCCCCAGCAGCCCAAGCCACGCGCCGCCACCGCAGCGCTGCCCTGCCAAAGCACTTCCACACATAACACTAAGTAAAGCACCTCATGCAACACGCACCCCCCCCCCATTTAGTGAAGGGAGAAGGGACCGAGCGGGAGAAGGTGGCCAAAGGGAACATCAGGACAGGGGCATCCCAAATCCGGATAACCATGCCGGATAGCCACATTGCCCCACAAGTGGGGTCGAGCGGAGGAGATAAGCTCCTAGGCACCTACCTTTGCCCAGCCAGAAGCCTAGGCTGGGAGGCTTCCGTTTAACTAGGCATAAACAACACAATAGAACTGGGCAGAAATAGACCAAAAGGGGATGCCGGGTTTGACTTCTTTCTTCTGTCTTGTCGCTTCATGCAGAGAGAAAAAACTGGTGTTAAGTGGGAGGTCCCAGGTATATATAGGCCGGAAGGGGCTCGTTTACAAGACTTCTCCCTGCAACGTCGCCACCTGCTGGTGGAGTAACCCGATCGTAAGAATTAAAGGGGAAGCGAGGTGTGTGGCACACTGAGAATAACTTACCTTTTGTCCTCCACAACTGATTGGTGCTAGTCTGTCGACCATCAACTCACCTAGTCGCTGGATCCTGGTCCATGCCTGAACTCCATTTACAGGAGCTTCTGTGCCAGCCCCAGCCCAGGCTGCCCCCGGCATCAGTTATAGGGGCATGATCATGCCATTTCCATTCACAACAATGGAAGGGGCATGTAATGGCTTGGCAGCGCTCCTGTGACTGAAAGCAGGTCACGAACCTGAACTGCCATCAATTATGTCCCCTGATTGGGCCCAGGGACGCGAACGCTTGGATCAAGAGGTGTGTTTTCAGGCAATTCATGTGGATACAAACTGTGAGTGAGAAACAACTTTAAGCAGAACAAGGAATAGAGGAATGCAAGGATATGGATGAGAGGAAGGGTCTTCCAAGTCCAGAAGCCTCTGCCCAGTCAGCTAATTCTGAGGCCCCACATGGATAAGGGCGAGTTGCTGTTTGCTGGACTAGCACCGATCAGCTGCTCGGGACTCACTTTAATCACAGTTATGTGTTTTTGGTTTGTCTCTGAAAAGGAGTCTTTAATTTAATTTTCAAACCTTTTTAGGAATAAAGAAAGCAATCTACTGAGTATATTAATCCAATTTGCTGTTTTTATGATCTTTTCAGTTATTAATCCTGTTTGGCAATAATGAATGAAAAGATGTGCTATAAATAACACAGAGTATTTTTGGGGGAAGAGCATTTGGCTGTCACCCATATTTCTCTATCTAATCTGAATTCACTTAAACAGGCCTATTCTGAGCCAAGTATCATGTATGCACCAAGGATTGTAAACAAGCCACTCCTTAGGGACGCCTGAGCTCCTTAGACACTCCTCCCCACCAATTTACACATTCCATTCACAGAAATCAATAAACCAGTCTGACATTAGTTACTCTCGTGATGCCTATTAATATGCACATGTCTACGGGGCCGATTCAGATCCTGAAAAAAAACTCTCTTCTTATTTGGGAGAGAAGATTGCCATTCACTTTCATTGTCCACCTTGGGGCCTACTTTGATCCAGGTGAAAATTTACACCACATTGCCATTCAATTTCATTGTCTGTTTTCTCTGCTTAAAAATAAGTTAGTTTTCTCATTAGGCTCTGAATTGACCCCTATGTGTGCTTAAGAAAAATCAGGTTAAAAAGGAGCCATTATTCTAACCAAAAAAACCTGCAGGCCATGGCTTTTAAAAATCTTTTTTAAAGGCTCAGCCTAGGCAATGGTAACAATGAGGAAGCATGGGATACATCTGAAATCTGTCCCATGTACCTCTTCTTCATTTACTGCAGCACACTGTAGATGCTGTAGCAGTATTCCTCGACTGACTTTGACCAGTTTAAAGTGGACCAACCCCCCGGGCCGATCAGATCCCTCCCCGCGGGGCATCCGAAATCGGGATGTCCCGCGGGGTGAAACCCCCCAGGAAGCCCAGAAACCTTACCTTAACCCCGTTCCAACGGCGCATGCACGGGCTGCGGCTCGCGCTTCCCTCTAGCAGGGTGCGCACCCGCGACGGCCGTTTGTGAATGGCCGGCGCGGGCACGCTCCCTGTTAGAGGGAAGCGCTCAGAGCCGCTGTCGTTGGACGAGCGACCGCGTAGGAGCGTGGTGAGGTGAGTGTTTCCGGGCATTCTGGGGGGTTTCACACAGCGGGACACCCCCGATCGGGGTGCCCCACCGAAGTGGACCAAAACCCAGGATAGTCAAAATCCTGGGTGTTGGTCCACTTTAAAGGGATTTCTCAGGCAAAAGGTTAAAAACAGTAAACAGCATCTTACCCTGCAAAGCATTTCTACAGTGCAGTGCTCCTCTCAGCTTGGTGCTCTGAAATATACTCTCTTACCTGCCCCTCCAGTGCCACCCTGCAGATGTGGACCACCAATATTAGCGCAAGGAGCTAGTTCAGATCATGCCCCCTCTGTATTAATGGCTTGAATGGTACTCTCAAAACTGCCATCCAAGCCCAGCTAACCCCTCCAACCTTCTTTCTCACCAAGCCTCCTCCTAGCAAGTGCTTTTTGCTCTCAGTGCTGCCCCATCCATTATGCTGATAATTATTCATCATCACAGCTCCAAGGACCACGCCAACTTTCTTCAGAAGAGAAATCATAAGGTAAAACGGTAAACCTTAATATCTCATACATTTCTTCAATTTAAATATGGAAAACAATTTAGGACAGTGCCAAATGTTGCTTGACACAATAGTCTAACAATTGGCTATGCCTGAAAAACCCCAGTTAGGGAAACATTTTGGCCTTAAAGGGTTGTTTCCTACAAACGACTATGAAAAATCTATTCAACAAAGGATCGCCTCTAAGACATTCCTCCAGACCGAAGTCTGAATTTTAAAACTCATAACCTTCCTGTAGACTTCTAAAACCAGACCTACGTCCACTTCCAGCCCGTGGATCTTGTCCACATCCCCTGAAAGAATTGCCCCTGGCAATAAGCTCTCCAGCCAATGGAACTTACGTCTATCGTTACCATTAAGGGTTCTATCTGGTGGCAAGGCTTACCGTCTACCACATTCTATGACAAGGTCCACCACATCAGAATTTCCTGAAGCTGCACTGTTAAGGAGACTTACCAATCCAGGGATGCTTGATCCTTGCCCCATGCGTCCAGAAAGAAGGCCTGCAAGGGACAAGAGTGGAGCTGGGCCCAGGGAACTGCTGGTATGGAGGAGATCATAAGAGAGTAGGGCCAGAATCTGCCTCAGAGTAATTTGACTAGCGAGACAAAACTTAGTTTTACATATGCCACCATCTTTTCCGCTTTGGCCCTGGGGAGAAGGATACGCTGGGTCAGTGTACATGCATCTGCTTTCAGGGATGAGGCAAAATAAGGTCTTCTGCAAGGCTTGTAGAAGGGATGACCTGTCCCTTGCAAAAAGAAGCAGGTCATCCAAATAAGCTACAATCATGATGAAGTCTCAGGTGAGCTGGGCTGGGGTTTCAATTTTAGCGGATGACCCACTTGCTTCTAGATCCTTTACCTGGGCAACCCCACTGTCCTCTGGATAAGCTGGGATGGGAGCCTGGAAGGCAGGAGAAAATTGATGCAATTTGGATTTGAATGAAGCAAATGTGCTATCCATTCCCCATTTCAGGCACTCCAAAAAAACTCTGAAATCAGGGGATTAAGATTAGGCGTAACCGCATCCTGGAGACAATGTGTACATAACAGATTGTTCCGGTTGGTGGGTAGGGGCATCTGGCATTTTTGGTAGGATCTAGGTAGGGTTCTGTTCTTAACTTCTTTAGGGGTTTTAGCCTCCCTAACATCTTTATTTCCCTTTAGGATCTGGCAGGCTTCTCCTTTCCTTCCTTAGCCTGAAAGGGAATAACATAAGGTCGATAACTAGGGACCCGAGTTCCTTCCTCCCCCTGCACCAATAAATCCTGGGAACACTTACGGAGTCCTAAGAATCACCACCGCCCATAGTAGCTGAATTGCGGCCGATGCCTTTTAATACTGCAGCTGCTGCCCCACTGCTTCAACCATCAATCTTTTTGCGCGTTTTCTGCTTCTGGTGCCATTTTGGGCCCCTAAGGATGATGTCACCCCCCCCAGACCTGGAAGTGATGTCACGCGTTCCTCGCCTTCAGTGCTGTCACTATCCAGAAAAGAAGGAAGCACTTCCAGCCCACCTGCCCTCCTAATGTCCAGAGGCGCCCCCGGAGCAGGGTTCTGACCTCAGAACGCCATACTTACCCTGACTCTGCTGCAAACCAGGTACCCAACCCACATTCCGCAGTAGCGCCCACTGCCCCATGCCCTGCCACCTGCCAGGGAACACCATATCTTGGAGCTCTTGTGTAGGGAGCCTGGCACCCAGCTAGGACCTACACTACCTTATATAAGAGTACAGGAAAAAACCTACAGTGCGTACACAACCTAGCTAAGGCTCTGTAAGGAAAAATAGGGTGAACACATGGGCACAAGAGGGATCTGGACCCCCAATCAATATCTTAAAATAAAACAAAATGCAAAAAGTGATGTTTATTTTACACCTATTAGTCGCCTGAGAAAGGGTCTACAGAGCGCACGATGTCCTCTGCGCTGTGACAGGTTGATGGTGGATGGCTCTACCTGTGACATTAGATTGTTTGTGGTATTTGCCTTCACTGCGTTTGTTTTTTCACCAGCAGTATTTACTTGGTGATAATTGTGATGCATTTATCTTATCTCTGGTCTAGTTACTGTACTTAGTGTTGTTGCATTGATCTAGATCAATAGGCAGATAGTGAAAGTTTGGATTTTTAAATATTGAGTAGTCTATATATGTTGATTATCTAAGATGACCAAGCAGCTCCGACTCCCCGTCATGGTCTTCTGTGCCTTGTCTTGTATGAATGCATTTTAATTGGTTTTAATAGGTCTATTACTTAATTGTGACTTCTTTCTCAATAGAATTTGTATATACTTTTACATATTTAATTGTTGTGCAGCATTCTTTGGCATAAAAACCCCATACTTTGTGCTTGGTCACATTTGTTTATGGTACACAGGAGGGTAGATATTTGTTCACAGATATCTAAGAAATTAACTCTTGGTAAGAGTGGTGCTTTAACCCTTTAAGTGCCAGCCTACCTGGAGTTTTTGTCACCCTTTGTTGCCAGACCATTTTGCACTATTTTGCGTTCCCCATGTTCAAAGATTTTTGAAGGGATTTCCCAGGAAAATGATTTTTTTTTTTTTTTTCACATATTTCACCAAAAAATATTGAGAATACACCTAAAAATGACAAACAAGACATTTCATGTTAAAGCCCAGACTATGCTGAAAAAAACAATATATTGATTACAATTTGTAGTGTTTTTTTGTAATAAAAAATGTAAGTTTGTCAATAAAATCTTATTGCGTGTGAAATCCCAATTTCCCCCGGTTACAGCGGTACCACATATGTATAGGTAGACACCCTTTCCTGCCCAGGAGACTCCCCCAAACTGAAACAGCGCTTTAGAGGATTTTCAGATAAAATACAACTGTGATATGTGCTATGCGCATCTTGCAGTTTTTCCAGAAAAACATCCCTTTACATTTGAAATGCCCCCAACAAACTATATATTCTCTGGAAGTACACACCTCAAGCTTTCTAGTTGTACCAGGCTTGTTGATGTGGCCACAGTTTTCTGGAAGTAATCCCTCATAGCAATCTTTGGTTGCAAAGAGTTTCCCTAAAAAAAGGATAAAAAAAGCAGAATCAAAGCCACATTTTCCTAATAAAACTATATACAAAAAAAAAAAAAAAAAAAAAAAGTTTAATCTGAAAAAATACCATTCTGTGAATACTCACCTTGTAGAATGGATATTATAAGTATGCATCACGCCCTGCTCCAGTAATAATCATTACGTCTGGGATATAGTCCACAAGAGGGCGCTTTACTGCAGAGATGGCAAAAAAAAGAGGCCCCTCCCGGTCCATATATACCCGGGACCTCCCACTCATTCCCCAGTATAATTAAGCAGTAAGGGAACCAGGAGAAGCCAATAACAAGATTAACAATATTTAACAAGGAAAACTTCACCATAGAGAGGATCCAAGAATAAAAACTCAGGGTGGGATGGAGCAGGGCGTGATGCATACTTATAATATCAATTCTACAAGGTGAGTATTCACAGAATGGTATTATTCCAAGTATGCATCAAGCCCTGCTCCAGTAATAATCATTAAGTCTGGGACATCCAGTAGCAGTGTCCAACAACGGGTGGGGATCCCAAAAAGAGCAACAATGCGCAGTTCAAACCACTGCAGCCTGCAGAACTTTGCGGCCAAAAACAGCATCCGCTGAGGCCCGAACATCAACCTTGTAAAAGGTATGAACAGAAGACCAAGTAGCAGCCTTACAAACTTGTTCAACAGAAGCCTGGTGCTGAAAAGCCCAAGAGGCCCCAACAGCACGGGTAGAATGAGCAGTAATTCGGAAAGGGGGATCCCTCCCTTTAGCAGAATAGGCCCTAACAATGGCCTGACAAATCCATTTGCTAATGGTAGACTTGACCGGCGCCAAACCCTTCTTTGGACTAGAGGGTACCACAAACAAGGCGTCCGTCTTCCTGAAAGGCGCTGTAGCCACCAGGTAGTATTTCAAGTTTCTGGCAACGTCCAGAGAATGCAAGGCCCTCTCCTTGTCATTACCAGGATTAGGGCATAAGGAAGGAAGCACAATGTCCTGATTGAGGTGAAAGGCAGAGACAACCTTAGGCAAGAAGTCTGGTTTAAACCACCTTGTCCTGGTGTCTCCCAAATTAGGGGGCCCGAATGGACAGAGCCGCCAACTCCGAAACACGCCGGACAGAGGCGATAGCCACCAAAAAGGCAACTTTCCAAGTGAGAATAGACAGTGCAGCCTCATGCACAGGCTCAAATGGAGGACCCTGAAGGGCAGACAAAACCAAATTCAAATCCCAAACTGGTAACAAGGGTTTGCGGGGAGGGCGCACATGAGTAACCCCCTGGAAGAAAGTCTTGACCAAAGGATGAAGAGCGAAAGACCTCTGAAAGAAAACTGCCAAGGTGGACACATGCTCCTTCAGAGTGCTGAGCTGAAAACCCATATCCAGCCAATGTTGAAGGAACTCCAGTATCCGAGGGATGGAGAACACCCGACAAGGGAAGGCCCTAGCCTCACACCAGTCAATGTAGGTCCGCCATGTCCTGTAGTAGATGGTAGAAGAGGATTTCTTCCTAGCTCTGACCAGAGTCTGAACAACCGCATCAGACAGACCCTTTTCCTTTAGGATGCAGGTTTCAGCAGCCATGCCGTAAAAGCCAACGTTTGTAAATTGGGGTAACAGAGCCATCCTTGAGTGAGAAGATCCGGAACCAGGGGCAGAGGGTACTGATCGACCGCCAGCTGCACGACGTCTGCGAACCACACCTGTCTTGGCCACCTGGGGACCACCAGAACAGCTGGCACTCCTTCTTGAATCAGCTTGTGTAGGACCCTGCCCAGAAGGGGAAAACGGAGGGAAGAGGTACAGGAGACCGAACCCCTGCCAAGACAGAGACATGGCATCCACCGCCAGAGCCAGAGGATCCTGGGACAGTGAGACAAAAGCTGGAAGCTTGTGATTGTGACGAGAGGCAAACAGATCCACATCCGGCCTCCCCCACCTGTGACAGAGGGTTAGAAAGACCTTGCTGTTGAGGGACCATTCTCCCCAGCGAGAGGTCCCCCTGCTCAGGGAATTCGCTTCCAGCTTCTCCGCTCCCAGAATGTAAACCGCCGAGATACACGGGATGTTGACCTCGGCCCAAGAGAGAACCCACGACACCTCCCAGAGGGCACTCTTGCTCCGAGTCCCTCCCTGGTGATTGATGTAAGCGACCGCAGTCCTGTTGTCGGAGCAAACCTGAACTGGTAGGCCCTGGAGGTGATGCGTCAGCTGCGCCAGCACCAACCGAACCGCCCTCAGCTCCAGAACATTGATGGGGGCGTGTGCCTCCTGAGGGCCCCACAGCCCCTGGAATTGGTGGGCTCTCCAGTAGCCCCCCCAACCTGACAGCCTGGCATCCGTAGCGACCGTCTCCCAGCACGGTGTCAGGAATGATCTGCCCCCCCAAAGATTCTTCGAGTTCACCCACCAAAGGAGGGACCGCCGGACCAGAGGGGACAGAGCAAAAGCCTGGTCCAGAGACAGGGGACACTTGTCCCAGGCTGAAAGAAGATGGAGCTGAAGCAGATCACCATCTGTCCCACCAGTTGCATCCCTTGCATGGATGGATGGATGAGGGTTGGACAGTAAGCCATGAATCAGCGTTTGAAGAGAGTCCACCTTCTGCTGAGGGAGGAAAATCCTGGCCTGAATGGTATCCAGAGTCATACACAGGAAGGCGGTCACCCGTGACTGGGAGAGTGAGGACTTGGGGTAATTTATCACCCACCCGAACCTCTCCAGTGTCGCCACCACCGTCCGGGTGTCCAGCTCCGCTTGTTGGAGTGAAGGAGACGTAATGAGAAGGTCGTCCAGATAAGGAAGAATGCGAATACCCCGGGCTCTGAGAAGGGCCATCACGCCTGCCAACACCTTGGTGAAAACCCTGGGGGCAGAGGTGAGCCCGAAGGGGAGTGCCACAATTTGGTAGTGTTGTTCCCCTACCTCAAGCCCAAGGAACCGCTGGTGCCCTGGGAAGACCGGCACATGAAGGTAAGCATCCTTGATATCTATTGAAGTCATAAAGTTCCCCGGGCGTAGGGAGCTGATAGCGGAGCGCAGCGTCTCCATGTGAAAACGCTTGGTTCTGATGAATTTGTTGAGAAGCTTTAGGAACCATCCTTTTTGGGCACTGTAAAGAGATTGGAATCGTAACACAGACCTCTCTCTCCCGGGGGAACCTGACAAACGACCCCGATGCCCCGAAGGTTTTGAACTGCCAAACAACAGGCCCTCAGCTGCCCGAGGGTCCATAGGAACCCGTGACCTGAGGAATCTGAGGAGGCCGGTCCGCGAACTCCAGGTTGTATCTGGAAGAGACAACCTCCAGAATCCATTTGTCTGAAACTTGTTGATCCCAGACCTGAGCGAAGAGCCGCAGCCGTCCCCCCACCCGCAATGGTTAGGGCGCCCCCTCATTGCCGAGCGGGCTTGGCAGTGGATTTGGGTTTGGCACCCCAGGAGGAACCGGGTCGGGCACGGCCTCTGCCCTTGCCCCAGACATTTCCCCTTTGTCCCGCAAAGGATACCCCCCTGCCTGACCTAGGCCCACGAAGGAGGGAGTGAAGGAGCCCGTACCCCAAAAGGGTCGCGGCTGCCTTTTGAGTTGGGGTAACTTACCTCGCATAGCAAAAAGTTCCAGACGGTCACCACACAGGCGCAACCCTTTAAAGGGAAGCCCCGTGAGAGCCTTCTTAGCAGCATTGTCAGCTGCCCACTGGCGCAACCAGACCGAGCTGTGGATAGAGACAACCAAGGCCAAGACCGAGTTCCTGCTACACATCCGAATGGTGTCATCTAAGGCAGAGAGTACATAAGTGATGAACAACTCACATTGTGACAAGGCTCTAAATTCCGTACTAGAAGGATCCTCATGGGAGCCGTCCAGAAGGCCCCTGATTAAGGTCCTAATAGCCACGGCCGTAATAGTGGAAACACAAACCGGGCGCAAGGCCGAACCCACACAATCAAAGGCGTGGGAGGCCAGTTGGTCAATATGCCGGTCCTCACTATCCTTCAAGGTAGTGGAATCCGGGGAATGCACAACAGAAGTATTAGACAGCCCTAAGATGGGGGCATCCACCTCGGGGGGAGTTGACCAACATTTGACCACATCCCAGGGGAAGTGATACCTCCTATCCCACCCCTTAGGGATACCGGGAAGCCGGCTAGGCCGTTCCCATTCCTTGAGAATCAGATTATTAAAATGCGTCTGTTCGGGGAATTCCAAACGTGGTTTTGCAGTACCAAACAATTCCCAGGGCCATCACGCCTGCCAACACCTTGGTGAAAAGGGGAGTGCCACAATTTGGTAGTTCCCCAGGCGTAGGGAGCTGATAGCGGAGCCCAGCGTCTCCATGTGAAAACGCTTGGTTCTGATGAATTTGTTGAGAAGCTTTAGGTCCAGAATGGGTCTGATGGAACCATCCTTTTTGGGCACTGTAAAGCGATTGGAATAGTAACACAGACCTCTCTCTCCCGGGGGAACCTGACAAACGACCCCCATGACCCGAAGGTTTTGAACCGCCAGCAACAGGCCCTGAGCTGCCCGAGGGTCCATAGGAACCCGTGACCTGAGGAATCTGGGAGGAGGCCAGTCCGCGAACTCCAGCTTGTATCCAATCCATTTGTCTGAAACTTGTTGATCCCAGACCTGAGCGAAGAGCCGCAGCCGTCCCCCCACCCGCAATGGTTAGGGCGCCCCTCATTGCCGAGCGGGCTTGGCAGTGGATTTGGGTTTGGCACCCCTGCTGCTTAGGTGAATCTGAAAAAAGTTCCCCTTCTTCGAGAGGGGTATAGTCAAGACAATTCAGGAAATTCGTCTTGTTCAAAATTAAAGGCCGGCGCAGCGGGCGCCACGTGCCGTCTTTTAGCTGGAGCCTTACGGGCTGCAGAGCTAGCAATCAACCTCTCAATATTGGCCAGTCTGGCGGAAAAATCAGATTGCGACTCCCCGCTAGTGTTAATGTCACTAGGGGTCATAACCAGGCGCGGGGGTGTGGGGGATGAGCCGAGAGTGCCGATTCCGACACATGGGGCCCAGATTGCCGCGAAAGTGCTTGCTGGGAGCAGGGTACACAAACCCACACATCATCGCCCACGAGGGATGCCCTGCACACCACACATAGCCGGGCTTGCCCCGAAGGGACCCCGAGCACAATATCCTGGGAAGTCTCCACATGGTGAATTAGCAGTCGCAGTGACCAGTGGGAATTACGCTGTGCAGCTACCCGGGATGCCCCTTAAGTGTCCGCTAGTGGGAGGATTTACAATTAAGCCCCCAATTTAGGAATTTTAACCTAGGGCCCAGGACCGGGAGAAACCTCTAAGTAGGTTGTCCCAGCCTGAAAGACACAAGCATAGACAAAATTCCCATCAATATGCATGTATATCCATAAAAATGCCATCCGCAGTCACACCCGATCTAGGCAGGCAAGATAGCGCCAATCATCTCCGAGTGCCAGCGCTGTAACATGAAACACACACACACAGTGAATCACAAAGGGAGTCAAGGCTAACGCTCAAAAGCACACTGCCCCCCCCCCCCCCCCGGACAAGGGAGAAGGAGGATAAGCCCAGCAATACATTTGGGTACATGTAGTAGGGGCTAAAGCGGACGGGGCATCCCATGTCAGGCTCACCAACCTGTGCCGCCTAACCTTTGGTGGGGGATTTGCGGTGGAGCCTTTTTATGCTTCAGTAAAAAGCACCTCTAATAGGTGCTGCCTACCATCACCCGGACCATGCAGCCGTAGCTAGGAGGCATGTAAAAGTGGCACGGGTGGGAATAGGACATAGGGCCGGGGGCTGTGCAGCCCGGCTTACCTGCAAGGCGAGAGAGCCATCATCTTGACCTTCGCCGCCCACTGCAGAGACTAAACTGGGGAATGAGTGGGAGGTCCCGGGTATATATGGACCCGGAGGGGCCTCTTTTTTTGCCATCTCTGCAGTAAAGCGCCCTCTTGTGGACTATATCCCAGACGTTATGATTATTACTGGAGCAGGGCATGATGCATACTTGGAATAGCAACATCCCCTGAACAGAACGATACCCAACATGCATAGGTCCTGTCAAGGGAAGAGTTGCCAAACACCCCAAAGTAAAGCATGTGCGTAATGGTAATTTTACTTGAAAATTTCAGCTCTGCAGACAAAGTGCGCACCTTGCGAATTTTCAACCAAAACAACCCTTTACATCTGGAATATCCCCCATAAACCATATATTCCCCGAAAGTACACATGTTAAGCTTTGTAAGCGTACCCAGCTTGTTGTAGTGGGCTCATCATTCTGGAATTAATCCCTCAAAGAATTCTTTGGTTGTGCAGGGTTTCCCTAAAAAATTTATAAAAAAGCTGAATAAAAAACACCTTTTCCTAAAATATAAATATGCAAACAAGGAAAAACAAGCTAAGTCTGAAAGTGCAAGGTCCCCCGAACAGAACAATACCCAACATGCATAGCTACTTTTAACCCTTTTAATTGCCAGCCTACTTGAGATTTTGTCACCCTGTTGACAGGTTATTTTTCCCCATTTTGCGCCATTTTTGCTGGAATTTTCAGGAAAATTATATATATATTTTTTTTTGCAGCAGAGTTTAGGCTTTAACATGAAACGTCTTGTTTGTAAATTTTATTCTGTTTTTTACAATATTATTATTAAGTAAAGAAAAAATAAAAAACATCTGCCTCCTTTATTTTAAATAAAAAATGTATTTTATTAAAGAAAACCATATTGCATGTGAAAGCCCCATTTATACCGCTTAGAACGGTACCACATATTTATCGGTAGCCCCCCTTCCCTGCCCGGGAGACCCCCCCCAAACAAAAAATCCCCAAAAATGACATGGGGTCCCCCTT
This sequence comes from Gastrophryne carolinensis, assembly GCA_027917425.1. Taxonomy (NCBI): domain Eukaryota; kingdom Metazoa; phylum Chordata; class Amphibia; order Anura; family Microhylidae; genus Gastrophryne; species Gastrophryne carolinensis. The sequence continues at coordinate 251,598,066 of CM051236.1, read as the reverse complement.
ACCTGAAGTAACCAGCCCGGGACCAGCTATGCAGGGCTTGTAGGAACAGGATCCAGGGGCCAGCTTTTGTGGCCCCTGGCCCTGCAGGCTACAAGCCCGCATAGCCTGTGGCCACGGGCTCTTCTTCCCCCCCTGGGCTTTGGGGAGGCAGGTAATGGGGAGGCAGGTAATGGGGGTGCCAGGGGTTAATGGGAAGTCACCCGCTAGCCGCAGGTGACTTGCCAGCCCCCAGCCTTGTGAACTGGTATAGGGGTCTCATGGACACCTTACCAGTTCACAAGGGGTTAAAAGTAAAAAATAAAGACCGATCCTGCGTCCCTCGTCGCTGCCCCGCGCAGCTCACCCAGCTCTGGCATCTGTCAATCAGATGCCGATAGTGATCGGAGCAGAGCAGATGAGAGGTGAGGGGGCTCCTCGCCTCACACCCGCCCTGCTCCGATCACCACCGGCATCGGACAGATGCCGGAGCTGGGTGAGGGTATAGGAGGACCGGGATGACATCCCCCCCCCCCCCCCCCCCCCGGTGAAGAGAAGAGCCAGCGGAGGGATCGGGCGAGGAGGTGAGTGAATGACATTGTTTTTTTTACAGCGCAACTGTCAGCAGTGGAAACGGGGGGGGGGCGGTTTCGGGGCCCCTCCTGAAGACGGAGGACGATGGCCGAGGGATCAGATGCCCCCCCAGGAAGAGGGGACCCCCAGCTTCACATCGATACCAGGGGTAAGTGTTTTTTTTTCTATTTTTTAACTAGCAGGGGGAAATGCTAGGCACGTGCTTGGCACTTAACGGTAGGAGAAGCAACCACGTAGAAACTACGTGCCTGGCATTTAAAGGGTTAAATAAAATTTGGACCAAGATGTTTGCAAAATAATTAATTTCTATTCAGTTCCATATTTCTAAGAGCTACAGAAATAAGCCAGAACCTCTAAGGGTATGAGGCCATAGGAAAACAGGTGGTGACACAACTCGCACACCCACCCATGGAAATGTTGCCGAGACGTCACATTGTCCCAGCAGGGAGCTTCAAAGTCACCAGTAACAATGGTGTAATCATCATTTAAAAAATGACAGCCGACCGTGAGACTCGTCTCTTGGTAACGAGAAACCCAATGCAAGAACAAGTAGAAGGTCTTGAACACGAATCATAATAATGCCAGTCTTTCAACTAATTAAAGAAACAAATCTTAATTTGTACCTTGTTAAAAAAAAACTTACAAGGATCTGAAGTGTCAGCCAAAAATCCTGACTCATTGCTTCAAATGAGTCAAAAGGCGGTGCTAAGTGAGTCATGGGCATACTGAGAGATGTAGTGACACTGTTCAGTGTGTCATGCAATTACGGTAAAGCGGATATGTAACTGCAGCACCTAACGCAACACCATTTCTAGCAGCTTAGCGGTTTCATATTTTTGGGGGATTCTCTGTAATAGTATGGGGATCTTCCTTTCTCAACCTAATTATCGTGCCCAGATGTCATGTACTATAAGACTAAATGCCCAGCCTTCTTTATAGCTAGTTGTTTGGAGGGAGGGGGAGGCTTCTGGGATCCTGCAACAGCATTAAAATAGCAATATGTTGTGAGTTGTCATCTTGGCAGGGCCACTATCAGGGTAGTACAGGCATGAATCCTGTATAAGGCCTAGTTGTGACGGGCAAACAGTCTGCTTATAATATTCTATAAAGTCTATGAGGTTAAGGACACATACCAGACTCACCATATATTGTGCTGGGGCTCCATTGCAGACGCCACAGCTGCTCCTCCCTCCCTCTATCCATCCTTCAACCAACAGTCTGCCTTATGAAATTGTGCCACTCTCTGGCTGGTCTACATGTGTACTGCAAGTCCACCTTATTCAAATAGACCTCCACCCTGGTAGATTCCTAGGCACCACATGCTTGAGTAACACATCTAGAAATTCATGTAGGATTTAAACTTGGGGGGAAGGGAGGGGCGACATTGGGACTGCATTAACATTTTCAGATAGTGGCCCTCATCTTAGCAATATTTTAGGTTTATCTAATATGTAGGAAGTAGTGTTGAGACCAGTGTGTTAAAGTGGATCAAAACCCACCGAATTTGTGAAATACATTCGGACAAAGCGCCTGCTGAAACTCCCTTCTTAGGGTGTAGAAATAGAAATAGATATTTTCACTTTTTGAATCATCCCGGAACCCCTTTTTTTTGCGGTTCTTCTCTGTAAGATGGCAGACGATCGGTCATTGCATAGGTGTGGTTGGAGCTTTACAGCTAAAACAAGGGCCATTGTCTGGGATTGGAGGAAAGCAGGAGCACTAAAAACAGGCAAAAGATGCTCTTTATGGGAAGCAATTCAGGGGATGCTAGTTAAAAAAGTGGGTTTTGGTCTGCTTTAACTGCTGCAATATATTTATATATATTATAATTTATCCTGGGTGGCCGTTAAGGAATAATGAATTTGTAATATTTTAAAACTGTTCTAAATGGTTTTCAGATGCTTTCTGTATTATTGATAAATTATTATGTATTTGATTTTTCCTGTGGATTTGATTTGTATAATACTGGGAAGGCAGGGGTGCAGCTTTTTCCTGTTGGTGTCTCCTGAACGGTCATGGAACTGTAAGAGCATGCATGCCCTTCCAACCAACTCCTGTACCTATGACACAGAGATGTTGGGATGGGAACAAAGAAACAGATGAATGAAATAAAGGTTGAAGGACCCGTTTATTAATATATAATCCACACACAAAACGCATTCAAAACTATAGTCACGGCACATAAACAATATGTAATGCACATGCCCCAGATGGGGGCATGAGAAACTGCAGTTCATAGATGAAGAGGGGGGTAAGCTTTATTGCAGCATAATCTAGAACAGTTTTTCCTCCTTGTCACAGGAACAATTTACACCGCTTGACCAGTCAACAGAGAACCTGCCAGCCATAGGTGAAACTTCCAATGTGATGAGGGCTCACGCCACTCCACTGCAATAACACTACACTGCCACATTTCAGGCTAGACCAGCTAGTGGGGATTTACAAGACCTCTGCTTTAAACCGGACCCAAACCCTTAAAAAACTATTCCCCAGCATCTAAAATGTATATATTTTACATCTTTAGTCACTTACTTATTCTTTCCCCCACCAGGCTGCAACTCTGTTCAGGACTCTAGGATACAGGTGTTGCCTTCTTGGCTCAGAAGCATCACATACTGAGGACAGGAGAGCAGGATAAAGTAAGGGGGGCAGGTTTATAGCTGAGCTTTGCACAGACAGAGCACAGCTGGGGTCAGGGAAAGAACAGCAATCCCAGAATGCAGAGCGACACAGTCAGAAGACACTTCCTGTTTGCAGGCTGCCTGAAGCTCCATGAGCTACCATCTTGGATGATTAAAGGCTTATAACATGCAGTAGATGCAGGTAGGATGATTTTTAATGTGAGCAATTTGTATGTACAGGGTGTGGAAAACATATAAGATAGACTCTTATTCAGGGTGAAGGTCCGCTTTAAGGCCTGTGGGGGTTCCTCAGCCCATGATACATCCACCATGGGACCGGAGCTCACCTCTGTTTCTCTCCACAGCATGGTCCCCTCGAGACCAGGAGAAAGGGATTACAATACAGCCCTAAGACTGACCCAAACACACGGTCTGGGCTTCTCAGCTCAGCTTGTCAAGGGACAAGTGACATTTTTTCAGGAACCAGGAAGACTGCACACGCATGGACGGGGCCAGCCTTTATACCTCCAAGCACAGGTGACATCTAGTGGTCTTTTTTGTATATATTACAGTGCCAGACCATTTTCTGCCTGTGGCACATCCGGATTTGGCATGCGTATGCCATGTTTGCTTACCTCGGCCTTGCTCAAGCCAAATGGGTCGAAAGGCAACCACTTTAAAGATAATGCCTCACACCTCAGCTAGTGCTCATATGACTGCACTATGACTGTGCTACCCCACTTATAGGGATCCACTTGTGGTAAGTGGTGGAAACTGATGAAAAAACAAACCTAGTAATTCTGGGTGATAAGTGAAGATTTGAGCACAATCTGCTTATTCATTTTTGTTGGCTAACGGCAGATTAACAAGCACATCCGTTTGCTACGAATAGCAGCATCCACTAATGCTCAGAAAACAAATAAATGCATAAATTAAGAGTTATAATTACGTTTGATTACAGGTATATTAAAAATGCAATGGGGGTCGTTCATTTTATTGAGTTTGGAAGTACAAAGCTAACTTCCAGGTTGTCCTTTGAACGTGTTCTCATGACCTGCTGTCAGTATGCCACTGACAGGATGTACCATTCAATCTACATCAGAGGAAACAGCTGAAACTGGAATAGGATGCAGCACAGTCACAAACAGTGACAATGCTGAAATACATCAGCACAAGTTTGTACTGTGAAACAATTGTTATAAGTCAAAACATTCTCCCTTGAACCACAGGAGAGGAAATCGCTAAACTTTTGCTAGCTTTCTAAGGCCACGCTGTCAGAACATTGCCATGAGTCAATTGGCAAGCTGTCACTTTTTTTTTTTTAATATAGCTACCACTGCCAAGATCGTGCACAGCTTCAAATCAGGGTTACTATACTCCATCCTGATGCTCAGATTTTTCTAATAAAAAAAAAAAAAAAAAAGAAATCCATTCAATATATATTTTTTTAAATGTATACCAGCATATTTAAAAACCAGTGTGTAAAACACACCATCATTATACAAGTAATACATATGTATTGTAACCCGTTACCCATTTTGATCAGATTACAAGGACTAACTTGATTCACTCAGGATACTACCTGGTCCATCTAGGTGCATGCCACCGCTTCCAGTCATGAGGAAGCACACTGCCATGTTTTTTGACAGTAGGGGCACATCACATTTAAACTGGACCTTCAGGATCATTTAATAAAAAGCCCAAACCGTTAAACTATAACCCAGTATCTAAAATTAATATATTTTACGTTTTAGTCACTTATTATGCTTTCCCCCACTGAGCAACAAATCTGTTCAGGACTCTAGGATATAAGCGCCACCACCTTGCCTCAGAAGCATCACATACCAAGAAGAGGAGAAGGGGGAACACAGGGGGTGGGGTTATAGCTGTGCTTTGCACTGACAGAGCAGAGTTGGGGTCAGCAAAAGGACAGGGATCCCACGATGTATAGTCAGAAGATACTTCCTGTCTGCAGGCAGCCTGTGACCCCATGTGCCGCCATCTTGGAAGTTTAATGGCTCAGAAAATGCACTAGGTGGGCAATCTGTATGTACAGGGTGGGGGAAGCATATAAGATATGTTCCTATCCAGGGCGAAGGTCGGGTTTAAGCCACTGTTAAAAAAAAAATACAATTCTGTGAAATACTCACCTGTAGAATTGATATTATTTGTATACAGTACGTCCTGCTCCAGATATAGTACTTACACTTGGGTTATCCTCCGCCAATTCTACAGGTGAGTATTTCACAGAATTGTATTATTCTTAGTATACAGTACGTCCTGCTCCAGATATAGTACTTACACTTGGGACATCCAATAGCAGTGTCCATAAAGTAGGGTGGGATCCCCAACAAAAACGACAACAGCAGACAGTTTAAAACCGCTGTCACATGCATAACCATACGGCCAAGACAGCATGAGCTGAGGCCCTAACATCAACCTTGTAAAACTTTGCAAAGGTATGAACAGTTCAACAGAAGCCTGGTGCTGAAAAGCCCAAGAGGCATCAAAACACGAGTAGAATAAGAATCAAAGCGAAAAGGAAGATTCTTACCCTTGTTGGAATAGGCCTGAGTAACAGCCTGACGAATCCAATCGCTAACAGTAGACTTGGCAGGAGCCAAAAAACCCTTCCAAGTACCAGAAGGAACATCCATTCAAGTAATAACCAGGGCCAAAACCGCCCAACTCCCAGAGAGCAGACGAGATCGGCCACATTCAGGATGTAGTGACCATAGGCCCCAAGGAACATCAGTTCTCCTGAAGGACACAGTGACTACCAAGGAAAAAACTTCCAACACCTGTTCAAGGAATGCAGAACCCTTTCCTCAGCGTTGCTAGGAAAAAGGCACAGCAGGAAGAACAATATCTCGAATCAATGAACATAAGACACCACCTGATGCGGAGAGTCTGGCTTCAGGCGGAACACCACCTTATCCTGGTGTATCTAAAAGAATGGGGGCTAGGTAGACAGAGCCGCCCGCTAACACATGCCTGACCAAGGTAACAGTCACCAGAAGGACAACCTTGAGGGTAAGAACAGCCAGACAGCATCCTGAATAGGACCAAAGGGACAAGACCCTGCAAGCAGACAGAATGAAATTCAATTGAAATCCCAGCAGGGACCATAGAATTACATGGGGGACGCACATGAGTACCCCCTGAAAGAAGTCTTAACCAAGGAAGACTGAACCAGAGACTACTAAGGCAAGGTGGACAGGGCAGAACCTGACCCATCAGAGTACTGAGTTGGAAAACCAACTCCAAATCCTGCTGAAACCAACTCTAGAACCCTGGGAACCGAGAACGCCCAACAGGGAAGAGACTCACACCAATCAATATGGGTATGCCATACCCTATAACAGATAGAAGAAGAAGAGGAAGAAGCTAGCTCCTAGCCTTCCCATAGGCTCAATCACCGAAACAGATAAGCCTGTCTCCATCAAGATGGACGTTTCAGCAGTCAGGCCGACTAGGCCAGAGTCTGTAGATTGGAGTGACGTAAAGGGGGGTGATGGGAGGCCCCCTCTTATTGATTCATACAGGCACTGCCCCTATCACAGTGAAGGGCGCCCAGCTAACCTAAATCCAACACTGATAAAACACAAACTATCACAATTGGTTAAATGCTGGGCTGGCCATTAATGTACGGGCAATATAGCCAAAAGACACATTTTATTATCAAAAATTATGGCACCAAACAGATACATGTATGAAAAGACCAGGGTACATACATACATTTAAAACCGCAATTGCATGTTAAAATACAAATACATTAAACTAAGGGCCCCTGCCAGATCGACCTGGACTCCATGCACACACCCGCATTCACCTCGCTCACACAGAAAAAATGCTGGCCAGCAAAAATCATAGGGACAACACTGTATCCTCTTTTGGAACCTGAAGGATTGTACAATTGTAAATCAGCACTTGACATTTCCTCTCCACCGGGACTAAGCTGATGTCCACTATAGAAAAGTCCAGGAGCCTACGCCTGGGTGCTGTAATACTGGTTGCAACCAGGACTCATCACAGGGACCACGTGAATTCCAGCCAAATTGCTTCAGCTCAACTGCTGAGCCACAGTATACTGACACATATATGGGATGATTCAGCTTTAATGCTCACATTCACAGCACAGTTGGAATATCAGCACTGTGTAGAAAGCAGGCATATAGGCATCAGCCTTCCAAAGTAGGTAACAGGTTCAGTGTGCATACAGCACAGTCACTCCTGGGCGCTCCAAACTCAGCCCAGAGTGTGTATATAAGGGGAGATGCAACAACCCGTCCCCCCTGCATCTTGCGGCGATATTTGCCAATGATGACGTAAAGGGGGCCCTGAGTGAGCAGAGCTGGCACTCCTGGCAAAAGGTACAGAAAACTACTGTCCTCGGTACCATAACCACACTCTACTAGGGCACCTGGGGGCCACCAGAATCACTGGTCCCCTTACCAGAGCAATCTTGCGCAGAACCCTGCCTAGCAGGGGGAATGGAGAAAAGGCATACAGAACCGAACGTCCAGTCATGACGTTACTAAGGCATCCGGACCACTGCCAGAGGATCCTGGGACAGGGAAACAAAGGCCGAGAGCCTGTGATAGTGACGAAACACAAACAGATCCACAACTGGTTGAACCCCATAGTGACACAGGGATTAGCACATCCTGTCGCAGAGGGGCTCCACCAGAACGAATATCACTGATATGCAGGGAACATTGTCTCCACCCAGATTAGGAACATAGACACTTCCTGGAGACACTTCCAGCTCCAGGCCCCTTCCAATGATTAATGTAAAACACTGTCGTCAGACAGACCGAGCGCCCCAAAACAGGCAGGCCCAGAAGGGAAGTAGTCAAGCGAGACAGAAGCAACTGAAAACACTCACTGTTTCAAACATCAATAGGCGTAAGGACCTTCTAAGGCCCCACCACCCCCAGAATCGCAGGGAGTTTCAGAAGAAACCTTCCCCCTTCAACCTGCTTCCAGGAATGGGCAAGAAGGAACTGCCCCCAGACAGGTTCCTTGAGTTTATCCTCTCTGTGGGAAGGCCCACAGACCCTGCTCCAGGGATGCCGGATCCCTGTCCTGTATTAACAATAGAAGTCGCAGAAGGGCCCAAGGGGAACTGAGCATAAGGGACCTCTTCCGAGCAAGCCACCAGCGGGCCCACCAGCTGCATCTCTGCCTGGTGAAGGGAACAGGACAGCAATGAGGGACTGAGCCCATGTGACCAGATTGTCCACTTTATTGTGGAGAAGGGAAGATTCTCATTTGAACCTAATCCAGATTCATTCCTAGTAATGGAATTACCAATTAAGGGGACAATGAGGACTTGGGGTGAATGATCACCCATCCAAATGACTCCCAATGGACGCCATCAGCCGGGTATCCAACTTAGCCTGACGAAGAGACTGATAAGTGAAAAAAGGCGTCTAGGTAAGTCATCGCGCGGACGCCCCTTGGTCTCATCAGAAACATCACCGCCGTCAACACCTGAGTGAGCACTCTGGGAGCTGAAGAGAGGCCAGATAACAAGGCCACAATTAGCAGTGTTGGACTTCCAACACAAAAAGCCTCGGTGTCCTGAAGGCACAGGGATGTGAACATAAGCATTTTAGAGCTTCCCAGACAGGAAGAAGTCCCCTGGGCGCAAGGCGCTGATGGCCCATCTCAGAGTTTCCATGCAGAAACTGCCTGTAATTGGAGAATTGCTGTGAATCCAGAATGGGCCAGCCTGACCCATCCTTTTGGGGGACTGTGGAAAAGTTGGTGTAGCGGCCCCTGCCTCTGCCTGTTACGGGCAATCTGCAAGTGACCCTCAGACCTCGCAGGCCTTGCATGGCCTGTGCCAGCAACTGAACAGCGGCAGGGACCAGGAGTACCAGGGACCTGATAAAACTGGGGAAGGCCGCGCAGCAAACTATCTTGTATCTGGAGGACACAACCTCCTGAATCCACCAGTATGAGGCGTGATGCCTCCTGACAAGAGCAAAGTGCCGCAGCCATCCCCTCACCCAGACGGGCGAGGGCACCCCATCACGCTTGAGGGGGATTGGTGGAAGATTTAGGCTTAGCCCCGCCGGAGGGGCCAGAGCGTTGTCTGCTGCTCCCGGGGGCGGAGTCTGCGCGAGCCCCCACGAAGGACACCCCTGGTTCTTGTTTAACACTAAGGAAGGGGGAAATAGGGCTGCCTGCGTTGGGGTGACTTACCCTTTTTGCCAAACAGGTCTAGACGGGCCCCAAACAAGCGTAGCCCTCTAAAGGGAAGCCCAGTAAGAGTCTTTTTAGTAGCATAGTCAGCACCCCACTGTCGCAGCCAAACCAAGTGACGTATAGCCACCGCAAGGGCAGAAGTTCTTGCACACATTCTAATGGTGTCATCCAACGCTAATAGGATGAATCTTACAAACACATCACAGTTGGAGAGTGCATTAAACACCTCCCAGGGGAGATTATCAGAGTGATGATCAAGCATCTTTCTGACGAGGGTTCTAGTGGCCACTGCAGTAATAGTCGCGGCACAGACCGGGCGCAACGCCGTCCCTGCACAAGAAAAGGCGTGGGAGGCCAGCAGCTCAATGCGCCGATCCTCAGCATCCCGAAGGGTATTATGAGCAGGGGCTGTAATAAACGGGGGGGTTAGGAACCCCTATGATCGGGGCATCCACCACGGGGGGGGGGGGGGGGGGGGGGGGGATGACCAGCAATTAACCACCTCAGGGGGAAAGGGGTATTTCCTATCCCAGTCTCCTGGGACCCCTGAAAGTTTACTGGGGCATTCCCATTCCTTGAGGACAAGAGCATGGAAGTGAGCCTGTTCTAGGAATTCCAAACGTGCTGTTGCTGTATGGAAACGCTCCCCTCTCGGCTTGGAAGCTTCACCAGGGAGAGAGATAGACAGAGCCTTAAAGACCTTAATCAACAAATCGTCAGTGTCACACTGGCCCCAGAATTCAGGTCCAAAATCGTCATGACTCCTCGGCCTCTCATCAGATGAGCCTGAGTCAGAGAATAGCTCTCCTTCATCAGAAGGGGAATAGTCACACGTAGAAGTAGAAAACTCCTCAGTTCCCATAGGAAAAACAGAAACAGGAGACGTCAAGTGCCGCTTCTTACCAGGGCCCTTGCGCTCTGACAACCTCGCAATGATCTGTTCAGCCGTGGGCAGTCTGGAAGACACAACAGGCTGCAACTCCCCCTTTGTATGCGACTCAGCAGGAGTGAGATTTAAGCATGGGGAAATAGGTGAAATGAAGCGAGGTGCAGCCACTGGCAGGCCTGATTGCAGAGCCAGTGCTTGCTCGGCACAGGGTCCGCAGACCCGTGCCTTGTCAGCATCAGGATGGGGTTGTCCACACGCTATACACAGCCGGTCTTGTCCCAGAGGGACCCCGGTCACATAATTTTACACCGGGCTGGGACAAGCCAATGGTGTTCACTGGTCTGAAGACACAAAGAGAAGAAAATGGTGTCAGAACCAAGAAAACTATAATGAGAATAAGCCGCCCGCGAGGGCACTTACAGTACCACGGTAATCAGGAGCGTCCCACGCGTCACGCGCGAACAGACAAAATGGCGCCGTGTACCTCCAAGGGCGGGCCAGCGGTCCATGACGCGGTGCGTGCCAAACCAGACCCCGCCCTCCCGAAGAGCGCGAAGTCCAACAACAGCCAATGAGGACACGTAGGTGTCTGAGGTAACGCCGCCGCTCGGCGCGGAGCCTTCAACTAAGGAAGAAGCGCGTACGGCGGCGGTAGTCCGCAAGTAAAATACATAGAAAGGGCGCGGCGGCTGAAACCATATCTATAAAAGTCCAAAGACAGACAAGGCCATATAAGTGCAAGGGTCCAATACAGACCATACATAGAAAGGGCGTGGTGGCTGACACCATATCAATAAAGGTCCAAAAGACAGACAAAGGCCATATAAGTGCAAGGACCCAATACAGACCACACAGGCACCCCCCCCCTTTCTTTCCCCCCGACTATGGGGGGGAACGAGGGAGGATGGCGGCCCTTGGTACAGGACCCACCGCTACACGGGGCAAGGGGCAGTAATGTGGGAGGGGCATCCCATAGAGGCTCACCATCAGCCTACACCGCCTACCCTTTGGTGGGGGACTGCGGAGGAGCAGCGCTCCATAAGCACGCGTGGTGCTACCTACCTTCACCCGACCAGCGCAGCCCAGGCTGGGAGGCACAACACAACGAGGACGGGTGGGAATAGTCCAACAGGGCCGCAGGCTTTAATAGCCCTGCTCACCTGCGAGAGAGCGATACTTCATGTCTTCGCAGTCAGCACTGCAGATAAATCTGGGGGGATTTGTGGGAGGTCCCCGGGTATTTGAGGGCCGGGAGGAGCCTGTTTTGCATGTCTCTGCAGTGCAGCGCCATCTGGCGGAGGATAACCCAAGTGTAAGTACTATATCTGGAGCAGGACGTACTGTATACTAAGAATATTGAACAGATTCTGCCAACAGGACTCCAAGGGATCAAGTTGTGGGTTTTTCTAACCTTTTAAGTCGAGAGCACAGCTGTTGCATCTCTTCGTTTGTAAAGTTAAATAAATTGAACAGGCAGACCCTAAAATTACAGTACAGTATAATCATCTTACCCTCCCTTCCAGTTGCTATCTGCCAGACTAATCTCTCAGAAGAGAATTGTTGCATTATCTCTAGTCTTCAGGTATACAGCCATGCTGCGGATTTATATGTCTGTATGAAAGGCTCAGACTCCGAATGTCAGTGAAGAAAGGGTTGGGGTGCCTCTTTTGCTTCCTGTCTTTGCAGTTAGATCTACTAAGCAGCATAAAAGTGGATTATTTTTTGTTGCTGTCATTAAGCTTTGCAAAGCAGCCAGGTGATCACAAGGAGAAGCTATTCCCCCTTTAAACACAGGAGATTGCGTGTCCCACATAGTCTGATGCAAGAGGATGTGGAGATAGCTTCACCAATCAAAGCAAAAAAAGGTGGTCACGCATAAATACAATCAGGAGGCTTGGTTATAAAGATCTCTATTTTAACAGATTTATGAAACACAGCAGGTAAGCAGACATTTGTTTTATAAAATGGACCAAAACTCACGCCCCAGTGGGCATTAAATAATTCCAGGGCTGCTGGATTCCCTTCCCCCGAGGCATCAAGAATCGGGATGCCCCATTGTATGAAACCCCCCCCAGGTCGGCCAAAAACTCACCCTCTTTCCCAGTCCAACCACGAATGCACGAGTTGTGGCCGCATCTCCGCCATCCCTTTAGCAGGGCGTGTGTGGCCGACAGTGCGCTCGGATCCGCTCACTTTAGACGAGTTATTAGATGAAGGGGCGGGAGAAGAGCAGAGAGTGCTGACTGGACGAGAGGGCAGCGCATGTGCCGTCGGACCTGCAAAGTGTAAGACTGGGCAACTTGGGGGGGGGGGGGTTTCACACAGCAGGGCACCCCCGATTGGGGTGCCCTGGGGGCAAGGACCAAAACCCAGGATAGTCAAAATCCTGGGTTTTGGTCCACTTTACCCCATTTAGACACTCCTTTTAAAAGCACGCAAATCTGAAGACAAAGTCCTGCTGTTGAAACCAAATGTACCTTACATAAGTGCACATCCATCATTTATCTTGTGCGATTTAGATAATACTTAGGCTCAGAATCACAGCTACATGCTCCTGTCCATGCGGCACCAGGTTGTCCCCTAGTGGAATCTGGCGCATCGGTGGCGATCAGGCCTTGCCATCACCAATCCTGGTACTGCTGCTGTTGGCCAGGGCAGCACCAGTCTGCCACCGTCAGGGGACCAATGGAGGATCAGGTGCTGCAAGCATTGAGGGAAGGCAACTTGCACAGGACCCCGTTCTTCCAGGGCCTGGTAGCAACTACCACTTCTGCCTTCATGGTATGTACACCATTGGGTCCTGAAAATAGAAAAAGTGACTAAATATCAGGAGGGTGTCATCAGAGTTGGAGATTTGGTACTTAAAGTGCTTGTTTTCACAGCCTCTGGAAATTAGATCCAATGCAGTGCAGTGAGCTTTGAAGCATGCATTCAGTACCTCTTTGCCCTCCATTCACTTCAATGAACTGAAAATGCAAGGCAACACGCGTCGGCACAATGCCTCTGGAAACATGCCCTAAAAGAACAGTTATAATTTAGAGAAGCTCTAACACTTTCCTGCTCTATCCAAAGAAAATGGCCGGGGAGTATTATTCATTGCCAAAGTGACAGCTTGCCAAATGACTCATAGCAATATTACACAGCTTAGGACCCCACTTACAACATGGACTAATCTGGATACTGAAAGCAATTTAGTTCAAGCATTCAGAACCTATAAAAGCACTGCAATGGCAGAGTGTCTACTGCATGCAAAACTAGACTCCTCAGCCCTATATTCATCACGGACATTGCAGCATAGATTGAGTGTGTATTTTCACCTAGTGTCCGTCACATACAATGCTGTGGTAGCACCTTAAAGTGGACCAACAGTCAAAAATGAATTTTATCAGACAAACACAACAAACAGTCCTCATATGCATCCCTCTCCAGGGCAATTTAGATGCACATAAAAAATAATTTAACTTTCTCTAACACCTACTGAGATGAATTTTAAAAATTCGCTCATGGGCTTGCAGGCCGCCTGCAAACAGGAAGTTGTACTTGGCTTCCAGTTGCTGTGCATTTCAGTTATACCAGTTGTGAGAGGAAGCTCCAAAATGGCCGCTGCCTTTCTTTTCCAACTGTCCCAGGTTGTTGGTCTGGTTTAATAACACCTTATTGCTCTCGCCATTCTAATGCAGGCGACTAACCTCCGTACGGTTTAGGGTAAATGGACAATGTGGATTGGAGTTCCTATTTATTGCCTACAAATCATTCTGAGTTGAGAAAGCCAGGCTGACTAGCGAATAAAACTGCAAATCCAGCTGCCCTGATTTATCCCTACATTCCTCGATCTATGAGAAACTCCAAAGGCAGTGGAGAAAGTACAAACTGGTGTGTGGTTCTTGGCAAATATCATTTAAAGAACTCCAGGAAAAAGTAAAAGGTTACTGCCAAAGCCCTGATGACATGACTAATTAAAAATCCTTTAAAAACAATTCAACCCACTTTGTGACTCACTGAGAGAATATGCTATGCATTTGAAGACTTTATTGGTGGTGGTTTCTCTATATACATTATATGACTGGTAAAGGTTTTGCATATATTAATTTATCAGCCATCAAATATCAGCTAAAATTTTCGCTTAACAGGTTCAGATTTAGAAGTATTGATTGTCTACAAAACAGCAAATAGGCATCCGAGCACAAGTTATAACCCCTACCATTAATAAAATACAAAAACAACTAGAAGGGCACCATCCTCTCCTTTATCACTGGGTAATATCCCCCTTAGCCGCCCCTTAAAGTGGACCAACGCCCAGGATTTTGACTATCCTGAGTTTTGGTCCACTTCCCCAGGGCACCCTGATCGGGGGTGCCCGGCTATGTGAAACCTCCCCGATCGCTGGCTATAACTCACCTCACCCCACTCCTACGGTGCATGAGTGGCCGCTCGTCCAATCAGCACGCTCGGAGCCACTGAGGTATGAGCGTCAAAGCGACGTCTTACCTCAGCGGCTCTGAGCATGCTGGCGGCGCATCTCGTGCTTCCCTCTAAGAGGGAGCGCGCCCGCGGCAGCCATTCACAAATGGCCGGCGCGGACACGTGCTCTGCTAGAGAGAAGCGCGAGATGCGGCCCACGCATGCGCCGGTGGGTCAGGATTCAGGTAAGTGCAGCGGGCGTCCTGGGGGGTTTCACATGGCGGGCCATCCTGATTTTGGATGCCCCCGTGGGGAGGGATAGGATCTATAAGATTCCAGGGCCGATCCCACAGGGTGTTGGTCCACTTTAAAGCAAACATCTGGTCAAACAATGACAAGTCCCTTTTAAACATTGCCTGTGTGGGATCCTAATTGGAGATGCCCCTTCATTTAAAGAGTCTTAAAAAGCAAAAAGACATGTAATGTGTGTGTGGGGGGGGGGGGGGCACAATGTGCATTTTCTGTGCCTCTGACAATGCTGGATCCCAGGCCAGTTAATGCTTTTTTTGGGTAACCATCCTATCCTATCCCCATCCCCTATCCCCAACCCCATCCTATCCCAGCTCCAGGGGAGGGAGGTTATACACTGCAGTCACAATGCATCCAATTTAAGTGCTTTTTTTTAACAGTATAAAAACAAACACTATAGACCATTTTTCTCAACCCAATGTACACATACCTCAGGGGGGTGTTCAGGGGCACACCAGCAAGGGGTGTCTGACTGGTCTGGTACATTATTTTAAAAGACAAACAGTATCTCTTCTTGCTTTAGAAGTGCTATGAGGCCTGTGGCTTTTTTATTTTGGTACTAATTTATCACCCCAAAGAGGGTACTTGGTTGGAACCTCTTGACGCTGTGGGGTACTTGGCGTAAAAAGGTTGAGAACCCCTTATTTTGGTAACATTAGTAATTGATCTCATCCTTGGGGGGGTACTTGGTTGTAACTCCTTTTCGCTAGGGGGTACTTGGCGTAAAAAGGTTGAGAACCCCTTATTTTGGTAACATTAGTAATTGATCTCATCCTTGGGGGGTACTTGGTTGTAACTCCTTTTCGCTAGGGGGTACTTGGCGTAAAAAGGTTGAGAACCCCTTATTTTGGTAACATTAGTAATTGATCTCATCCTTGGGGGGTACTTGGTTGTAACTCCTTTTCGCTAGGGGGTACTTGGCGTAAAAAGGTTGAGAAACACTGCTCTAGACCACAGAGTTGTAAACACGTTACATAGCCCCGGAGAAAATGAGCAAACAAATATTTCCAGTGTTTGTTTCTCTCAAGCCCCAACTAAACCTGTTCAAGGCTTCTTAGCAGAGGTCTAATTTGGGTTATCTGATACACATGACCAGCGCTTTCCAAAGCACTTTCATGAACAGCTTATTGTCAGGAAGTAGCCAGCCATACAATGTTTTGCATTTCATGTGAACTGTGCAGCCCCTGTGTGCCCTTCTTGTTTTATAGCAAAAAACAAATGCATCAAACATTGACACAATCTTCTGTACATTCTGTATACTTACAATTAAAATAAAAAGGTCATTAAAATCAAACTATTACACAAAATTTGTTTTTTTAGTTTTAAAAACCTGAGGAACAAGATGATACTTTTGGTTGTTTGTGAGCCTATTGATGAGCGACAGTGTCACTCTCTGCAGCCAATTGTTGCCTAACAAAATCTTGTGGATGTCACAGGAACCACAGGGGTATGTCATACTATTGGCTACATTTTGTACTGGTCAGTGCTAATTTTAAATGAATATCCTGACACAGAGCAAAGTGGCTTTACATGGATTCTATTGCATTCCAAAACGGATATAAATAAATGGTGGATGAGCATATCAAATCAGGATGCCCAGGGGGTAGGAAATAGCAGCCCTGATAGCTACTATAGACATTAGTTTTGATTTAAAAGTGCAAAAATGCGTAGAAGTGCCTTCTACAGGTGGGCACAGAGCGACACTACACACCGATATGTGGTGGATTCATAGAAAACAAAGATTACTATATGCTGTAAAAAAATAGACAAAAGAGCGAAAGATGTGTCCAGGCCCTTAGCCATGTTGTAACAGCCAGGCTAATAAAATATATCAAGATATATCTTGTCACTAAACTCCTCGATAATAAAATCCAGCTGCATAAACACACAAATCATCTGGAGGATTTGCAGATTTATTCCATAGACAATTAAGTTATGCATGTTGTAGAAAGTAAGTCCACCCACATAAAGCAGACTTGTATTCAATAATTCACGCCCACATAAATATAACCCCCTTCTTTAACGCACCCGTCCCTGTTAGTGCATTTCTCCTGGTCGGCTGATCTGCGTGATGACCTTATGCTGCAGACATATTGGCCGATCTACCTGAGGCAGATGGTCACAGCGTCCGCAGTCTTAAATGAAGTTTTTGTGTGCCCCTGTGCAAGACTCTTTTTTAAACATTTTTCATGTTTGCCTACGTAGGCTTTAAACATCTCCTGGGATATTCCATGCAGCATGAGAACCAGGCAACAATTGCGGATCTGTGGATCTGCAGTAACATTTGAAATTAAATGAGAATTGCTTCAGATTCAGTGATCCAGTGGTCAATTGGCATCAGACTTTTATGCACCCCTAGTGCCCAAGAGGGGAGGATAATCGGCAGGGGGTATCGGCAAGCCGCCAGCCTCCTTAACCTTTGAACTGATATAGGGGTCTATGCCTGTTCAGTTCAAAGTAGTGAAAGTTGTAGGGAGAAACAAATACACCCCATGAAAATGTATTTCTTTAATAAAAACAAAAATTAAAAATGGACCAAAACCTGAGATTTTTACTTTCCTGGGTTTTGGTCCATACCCTTGGGGCATCCCGATTTGTGAAACCCCACCAGACATACCATCTTATAGATACTAGGTCTGGTTTTGGTCCACTTCGATACTTCCCTCCCACATCTCTCTCTCTGTCCCTCACTGGACAAGTTCTCAGTGTAGGTCTGCCGACAGGTCAAGGATCTCCCCCAGGAAGGCGCTGACCGTAAATTTTGTTTTGTTAAAATATTTATTTTTTTATACAGTGTTTTTTTCACACTACTGGTGAACTTGCAAATGGTCCCAAGGACCCCTATACCAGTCCATTGGCGCCAGCTGACTTGCTGCTTCAATCTGAATACCCACACCCCCTCCTGGGTACCTGGAGTGCGGAAGAGCCTTGTGCCCTTCAGAACCGTACCTGTGCCAGAGGTCACCCGTTCAGCCTCTGGACCCTGGGCTGCCAACCCCTATGTCTAGTGTGCTCACCTAGGGAGTTTTTTTTTCTTTTAATAAAACTATAAAAAAAAAAACCTGAATATCCTGAAAGACTTGGCTGAAAAAAAAACTCCAACTTTAACAGCGGTTGTTGATGCTCATCATTAATCACAGGTCAATTATAAGAAGTTGGTAGTGCAGATCTCTAACTGTTTAGTTTCTCCCCAGCCCCACTACTGAGAAAAAAAAAAACGGACAATGGGTGTCAAGATCATTTCATCTATGAATATTTTTGCATGACCCCTTTTTTGGAACTCCACCCCTCCTGCATGACACCGACATGAATTTTCTGACATAGCATCTCAGCTATAAGAGGGTTAGGACAATCCTGTGTTTAATCCTAATTTTAAACCTAGTCTAGCGATGCATTAAAAAAATCAGAAGGTGTGTCTCTTGGGATAAACAATGTAAAATTGGATGATATTTTCCCAACAGAAAAACACCAGTAACCGCATAAGATGCAGTATGCTTGCTTATTTCAACTGGCAATGTCTGGGTGGCCCTGTCCGAACCAATATGCCCAAGTTTCATGCCTGCATCTATATTAAACAAAGCAGGAGCAAAAAAACCTGCATACGCTCTAGAAGCCGAGACCTAAAGGTCATTATGTGAAAACAGATTTTGTCCTCTGGGCTACAGCAAAAGCATGATATGAAGCGCTAAATGCCATTCATGTGTGAGCGGCCTCATTCTAGCTGGTCTTGGAGCAATGTAAAACATAGAAGAGGTAGAATAACCATTTATGTTTCTCCAGTGCTTCTCCCCTCCTGTCCGTCCCTCCTCTGGTATCTGAAATAATTCAGTTTAAACCTGTAAACATATCCCACAACGCTAAATCGAGGTTACAATTTTCATGCAGTAAAGGTTTGCATTTCCTTGTCTAAAATGTATAGTGGCCCCTTTAAGACAATGCAGCCCAAAAAAAGTTTGCGCACCACTGCGCTGGACATTTTAAAGGGCAATGCCCTTGGTGTGAACATGCTTTATAAAAGAGATAATGTGTTCAGCGCTGCCCCTGCATTTCGCTTCATGAAAGAACATGTGGAG
This sequence comes from Gastrophryne carolinensis, assembly GCA_027917425.1. NCBI lineage: Eukaryota > Metazoa > Chordata > Amphibia > Anura > Microhylidae > Gastrophryne > Gastrophryne carolinensis. The sequence goes on along the minus strand of CM051236.1, from coordinate 251,578,987 downwards.
GTGATGCCGTATTAGCCAGCCCCTAGATGTGCACAGAGAGAATTTATCAACTCAACATATGAGTACCAAGGTTTGTTTGCCAACAAACAATATTGCGCTGGCATTGGATATATTATTATAAGTATAATTAAATGCCATTATTTTGTACCTAGATGGCCACACCTTACTTGTAGAAATTACGTTTTTAAAGTAAAATCCTATTAATTTATCCTGAAAAGTGTAAATCTAACAATATGGGGCTTTTAAAGGCAAGTTCAACCTTGGTGTCCGCTATTCTACTTGTTTCCATGTGTGAGGATAGTATGCAAAGTATACAGTGGAGCTTGAAACATTTTCAACCTTTCAGAATTTTCTATATTTATAAAAAGGATGTAAAACTCCATCAAATTGTCACAGAAGTCCTTAAAGTGGACCAAAACCAAGGATTTTGACTATCCTGGGTTTTGGTCCACTTCCCCAACGGGGGTGCCCCGCTATGTGAAACCCTCAGATCAACTCACCCTGCTCCTACGGCGCATGTACGGCCGCTCGTCCAATCAGCGGGCTCGGTGACGCTGAGCTATGCGCGTCAAAGCTCAGCGGCTCTGAGCACGCTGGCGGCCGCATATCACGCTTCCCTCTAACAGGGAGCTCGTCCGCGCCGCCCATACACAAATGGCCGGCGCGGGCACGCGCCCTGCTAGAGAGAAGCACGAGATGCGGCCGCAGCCCGGGATTCAGGTAAGGTTTGCGGGCGTCCTGGGGGGTTTCACACAGCGTGGCATCCCTATTTTGGATGCCCCGTGGGGAGGGAATGGATCGGCCCGGGCCGAACCTGCTGGGTTTTGGTCCACTTTAAAATCGACAAAAGAGACCCAAAGCAAACAAATGCTTCACAAATATTATACTGGGCCATTTATTAATTGAGAAAATGATTCAGTATCATATCTCTAATTGCATCAAAATTATTAAGGTAGTAGTTTAGTCCTGCAAATGTGCTTAAACCGGACCAACAGCCTGGCACAGTAGGAAAAGAGAGGTAATGTCCATTTTGGAGCTTCCTCACCCCAATGACATAACTGACAATGTACATTAACAGGAAGCCCAGCGGCACTTCCTTTTTGCAGGAGGCCTGCAAGTCCATGAACCGCCATATTGTTTTTAAAATTTACCACAGCAGGAGTTAGAAAATGGAAAATTATTCTTTACGTGCAGCAATTTAAATTGCCCCACAGAGGGATGCATATGAGCACTGTTTGTGGTGTTGGTCTGGTTTAAGTCATTTTTGACCGTTGGTCCGCTTTAAAGAAGTTCTAGTCCTCTACACAAAACAGCTTCAGCTGTTTACTTTTCATTATTTACTTACAACATTTTTATTGGAATAAGGTCAGGACTTTGACTAGGCCATTTCAAAACTTTAGGTTTGTTAAACCATCTTTTGTTAGAACAACTTGTGTTCTTAGGTTTATTGTCTTGTTGCATGTCTGGAGATTCAGTTAACAGACAGATGTACCAGTGAATTCTAAAGGAAAATGTCAGGGCAATTCAGAATGTATTGTTTCATCAACAATGGATGGATGCAGCAAAACAGGACCAACTATGTTACTACTACCGATATGTTTTACAGATGGCATTAGGTTATTTTCTTGGCATACAGTTTTCATTGCTACAAACATTACCCTTGCCATTTAAACCAAAAGCAGTGTTCTCCTTGCAATCCTTCCATGCACACCATTGTTAATATGTGTCCACTGATGGTGGGCTCATAAACTAAAATTAGCTTTAATGTGAAAAAGGGCTTAGAGTTTATCTTGTGTTCCTTTCTAACCTCGTGGACCATTGTACATCTTGCTCCACTCATGTTACTTGACCACTCATGGGGAAGAAGGGCTTATAAAAAATGTTAATATGAGTGGATTGGTATTGTCCAAAGTAATAGTTCAAGAGTAGATTCTTTTGTCTGATTTGATTCTCCTTTCAGAACTAAGGTCAAGTGTATGCAGAAATAGAGAACATTCTGAGAATGTATGCAGAAATAGAGAACGTTCTGAGAGTGTATGCAGAAATAGAGAACGTTCTGAGAGTGTATGCAGAAATAGAGATCGTTCCGAGAACACTCCAGAACACTAGGGTGAATAAATTAAAGACTTAAAAAAAAAAAAAAGACTTTAGGTCTAATGACACCCGATTTCGGAGGCATCTAATTTTTTAAGCGCAAAAATGGGCTAAATTACTTCCAGGTTCAGTGCTGCCATTAATCTGCTGTGACCACACTCCAGCAGTTCAGGGAGGTGGCAACCCCACAGTTCCCCTCATTGTCACTGATAGGTCGCTAGGTAGGCTTCCTTTTACTAGTGGGCCATGCCCAATCAGGGTGCCCCCAACTTTAGAGATGCTGTAAAATGGACCAATTAAATGCAGAAAATCCATAGCCTCTTTTCTGTAAAATAGTAAATCACCTAGTGCATTAAAAAAGGGGATGTCCAGTCAAAAAATAACTTTGGGTCCCTTTTAACAATTGTCCCTCGGTGATCCTTATTTGCAATGCCTCTACAGTTAAAAGATCTTCAGAAAACCAAAATCAGGCATGTATTATGGGGGACAAAAAATAGTTAAATAGTTATGCACTGCGCTGAAGCATGCCTCCCATTGGAGGAGCTGTAGCTTCTGCATGCATACACAATTTCCTATCCCCCATCAGGTGGAACTTGGATGCAGAGGTCCCTGTTGGAATGAGGGGGTGGGGGTTATGGTCCCTGAGAACCAGGACCCTCTCTAGCACAAGGAAGAGTGTAGTTCCACCGAGCAGTTAAAGCAGTCCCACACCTGTTTTCTAACTGATGGGTGTGGGGGCGCATTGCGACAGGCATGGAGCTGGAGCAATCCTCTTCTCCTCGGCCACTGGTCAAGTCACAATGTAGCCCAACACCAGTTAATTAGAAAACAGGTGTGGGACCGCTTTAAGGGAAGTGATCAAGTCACTCAAAAGTTAGTGACTTTTGTCAAGTCACTGCTAGGTTTTCCTAAGAATACAATACAGCTCTAAGGATGGAAGGTGTGATGATGCCACATCCAGGAGGGAATAGCCTTGCTGGTTGTTGGTTTTTCCCACACTAAAAAGCCATAAGGTATTAGCTCAGAAATGTATTTTCTTCTTTTATTTCTGCTATCACTGAGCTGAATAAAAACAAAGCACTCTTGATAACATATCCCCAAGGACCAAGTAAAGTGAATAGGTTATATCTACACACTTAAATCATTAATAATAATGTGGTTATTGCTCAGTAATGTCATTAACTAAGCCTGAAATTTTCCACTCCATGAAAGAGACTGAAATAAAAGGTCTTAGCATCAGACTGGCCCAATAGCTCAGACGGTAAGCCTGCCAAGATGGGTGGACATTGCTGGCCAATTCTGGTGCTAAAGCCTTTTTGAAAGAAATGCTTTCAGTGGTTTTGTGAAGTAGTCTAGGTCAGTACTGAATATACTTGGCACGATGCACACTGGTTAGACATAAGAAGCCTTGTGCCAAGATGAAGAATAGTTTTTTCCACTCAGACAGTAAACAGATGCAGGGGAGCTCTCGGGATTCTGGCATGTGGAATTACATTTTTGCTTGTCACCAACATGTTTATGCATTGACGAGAGTCTATAAATCTGAGATGCAGTGCTTGAATATACCAATTTATAAACAGCAAGTTCTAAATAAAAAGCAGCCTATGGAGCTTGGAAGCCTTCAATGCTGTCCACCTATACAAGTCTAATGGAAAGAACATGTGTGTTTCCTGAAGTATCGAGTAACAATCCCTTCTTGAATGACACACCCAATCACATTGCCAGCAGAAAAAGGCTAACGGAGGTGGATATATTATTCAACCACAAAATCCTTTTCACAGGTTTCACCTACAAGGTCCTGCTCGGAGAACTTTTTTTGGTCCAATGACAGGACAATTGGATCATGCTGTTGCCTTTTCTTAAATAGAGAATGTTAGTATGGTAAAGGGGGCAGCAGAGCACACTAGGTCTAAAGCGGGACCTACTGTTCCAAAACAACCTGGTTATGTGATTATTAGCCACACATCTATTAAACTGGCTATTGAAACATCAAAATGGGGTCTCGTCTAATCAGCAGAACACAAGCAGGTAAGCAGAGAAATCTCATGCCCCCTGGCACTCCTTGATCTAAGGTTCACTTTTGTAGACATTCCCTTTAAATCTTTGTATTAGCTATGTGCAATGCTCTGGGTTTTAAAATAAATGTACACAACTCTGGCACTGCTTGTTGCAATAAAGTTTTGAGCCCATTTTGTGCTATACCTTATCTGGGACTCATACGGATCATACCCATGGGGCTCTATGTCTGTCTCTTCTGTGCTATACATTTCTACTTTAATAATACATTGACTGCATTTAGCAAAGTCATTCTCCACCTTAAAACAAAAAAACAAACATGAACTTATCGGCCACGCCAACCGCCAGGTTTTGCTTTTGTTTTTTTGCTCTAGATATTTTCCTTTCCCTCTCCCTTGACATTATCAAGGAATCGTGCCTCTTGTCTTGGACTATTGACAGCCCACTCACAGTGTCTCTGAAGCAGCTCAATACCGCCCCTCTAGCCCCAGCCAAGCCCACTCTCCCTCCCTCCCAGTGCGACCTCCGTCTGTTAACGTGCATGGATAAGTATGTAGATATGTAGATAACACAGGGCCTCTGTACACCTAGTAGACACGGCCACTGCCTAGGAGTGCCCCAGAGACAGAGGATTTCAATGAACCAAAAAAAAAAAAAAATAAGATTTAGCCTGCATGGACATTGACTTTAATGCCAGCTAAATCCACTGTGATCTATTTAAAGTGCCTATCCTGGGTTTTGGTCCTTGTCGCGGGCACCTTGATCAGGTGTGCCCCGCTGTTCCCGGACCTAAGGCGCATGCTCGGCCACTCAACCAATCAGCGCGTTCGGATCCACTCGAGCCCCTTCATGCAGGAGCTTTTCTAATATGAGCAGATCTGAGTCCTCTCACCCTACCCTAGGGCCTTTTGTGATTATTCTATTACCGTATTTTTCGCCCTATAAGACGCACCTGCTTATAAGACACACCTAGGATTTTTGGGAGGAAAATAAGAAAAATTATATTTTTAACCAAATAATAGGCAAAGTGCAGTATCCTCCAATTACAGTAATCCCCCTCCCATTCCCAATAGCCAGTGTGTCATTCCCCCTTCCCATACGCAGAGTGGCATTCCAGCCATCCTATTCCCCATATAGGCAGTGTGGCATTTCCCTGCATCCCATTCCCATAGGCAGTGTGGCATTTCCCTGCATCCCATTCCCATAGGCAGTGTGGCATTTCCCCGCATCCCATTCTCCATATAGGCAGTGTGGTATTCCCCCGCATCCCATTCTCCATATAGGCAGTGTGGCATTCCCCCCATTCCATTCCCCATATAGGCAGTGTGGCATTCCCCCATCCCATTCCCATAGGCAGTGTGGCATTCCCCCCATCCCATTCTCCATATAGGCAGTGTAGCATTCCCCCGCATCCCATTCTCCATATAGGCAGTATGGAATTCCCCCATCCCATTCCCATAGGCAGTGTGGCATTCCCCCCATTCCATTCCCCATATAGGCAGTGTGGCATTCCCCCCATTCCATTCCCCATATAGGCAGTGTGGCATTCTCCCATCCCATTCCCATAGGCAGTGTGGCATTCTCCCATCCCATTCCCCATATAGGTAGTGTGGCATTCCCCCCATCCCATTCTCCATATAGGCAGTCTGGCATTTCCCAGCATCACATTCTCCATATAGACAGTGTGGCATTCCCCCCATTCCCCATATAGGCAGTATGGAATTCCCCCATCCCATTCCCATAGGCAGTGTGGCATTCCCCCCATTCCATTCCCCATATAGGCAGTGTGGCATTCCCCCCATTCCATTCCCCATATAGGCAGTGTGGCATTCCCCCCATTCCATTCCCCATATAGGCAGTGTGGCATTCCCCCCATTCCATTCCCCATATAGGCAGTGTGGCATTCCCCCATCCCATTCCCATAGGCAGTGTGGCATTCTCCCATCCCATTCCCATAGGCAGTGTGGCATTCTCCCATCCCATTCCCCATATAGGTAGTGTGGCATTCCCCCCATCCCATTCTCCATATAGGCAGTGTGGCATTCCCCCGCATCCCATTCTCCATATAGGCAGTGTGGCATTCCCCCCATTCCCCATATAGGCAGTGTGGCATTCCCCCCATCCCATTCCCCATATAGGCAGTGTGGCATTCCTCCATCCCATTCCCATAGGCAGTGTGGCATTCCTCCATCCCATTCCCATAGGCAGTGTGGCATTCTCCCATCCCATTCCCCATATAGGCAGTGTGGCATTCCCCCCCATCCCATTCCCCATACAGGTAGTGTGGCATCCCCCCTCCCATTCACCATATAGGAAGTGTGGTACCCCCCCTCAGATTCTCCATATAGGCACTGTGGGATCCCTCCTCCTATTCCCCATATAGGAAGTGTAGCACCCTCCCTCTCCTATTCCCCATATAAGCAGTGTGGTACCCACATCCTATTCCCCATATAGGCACTGTGGGATCCCCCCTCCCATTCCCTATATAGGCAATGTGGCATTCCTCGCCCATCCCATTTCCCATATAGGCAATGTGCCCCCCCCTCCCATTCCCCATATAGGCAGTGTGGCACCCCCTCCCACTCCCTATATAGGAAATGTGGCACCCCCCTCCCATTCCCCATATAGGCAATGTGGCATCCCCCCTCCTATTCCCCATAGAAGCAGTGTGGCATTCCCCCCCCCCCCGTTCCCCATAGGCACGCAATAACAAAAAGAAAAAACTCACATGTTACTGGCGCTCCCGCGTTGAAGATGGAAGAGCGTCCCTTCTGCTGCTCCTTACTGGCCAGGCCGCGCAGACACCCGGCCCCGTGAATCGCGTGGGCATGGCCTGCATCACGTCAGTGCAGGCCACGCCCACCCGTTCTATGCAGCAGGGTGTCTGCACGGCTCGGCCAGTAAGAGGGAGCGGCGGGGACAGGGACAGCCGCTCCTTCCTCTCCTCCGCAACTTCTCTGCTGCCTCTTCCGGCAAGGGCAGGAGTGAACAGCCTAGTCCGTGCAGTGGGTGGGTGTGGCCTGCGCCTACGCAGTGCAGGCCACGCCCACCTGCTGCACGGACCCAGCTATTCACTCCTGCCCTTGCCGGAAGAGGCAGCAGCTGGAAGGCAGGAGATGATGGCGGAGCGGCAGGCGCTGCCTCTGTCCATGCCACTGCTATCACTGCCGCAGCAATAGCAGCGGCAGAGACGGGGACAGAGCCAGCCGCTCCTCTGTCTTCTTCTGGCCTCCCGCCGGTAACGGGTGAGTTTAATTTTTTGGGGAAAATAAGTGCGTCTTATAGTGCGAAAACTACGGTGATTAAAAATACCATTCACTTAAGGAAAACACTGTTGCTATACTGTTAAAGTTATTCACGCTCCAAAAGAAGCTGTGTATTGTAGTCTACGTCCCATACATTACTTTTCTTTAATATATACATCTGGGACACCACCTCTTTATTTATGTACAGTTATAAGGGTCTGCTTACTAAAAGAAAGGACACCATTCAAAACCATTTACCACTGGGTCTACAGATATAACAAATCACAATCAGCATCACAAACCTGTCTCAGTGTACTCTAGGCAAAAGGCAAGGCATTTGCACAGAGAGGAGGTTATGCATACCTCCCAAGTGTCCCTGATTTGGAGGGACTGTCCCTGTCCCCCTGCCCCTTGTTCTCCATTGCCCCCCTTTGAGGTGTAAAATGCAGATCTGCATCAATAAAGGATTTGCCTATTTAAAGTGTTTGTATTGATTTAACTGTTATAACATATCTACTATTGATCCTCCAATGAGGGGTGTGGCCTAATTTAACAAATGTCCCTCTTTCCCACCTTGAAAAGTTGGTAGGTATGGGGGTATGTCCTCATAAGAGAAGTTATGTGTACAGATACCAGATTTCTATTGCAAAATTGTGCAATATTAAAAAATCTAGTGGTTAGTGGTGCAGTAGGCTACAGTCACTCTAAATAAAGCCCCTCTACTCAAAGCCCTCCAGGCTATCCCTGACACTAAGCCCAACTCTCCCCTGCAATGTGAAGCCATAAGGGCGTTTTGGGAGTTTTCATGACCTGGTTTAGCCGTAGCTGGCCATGGAGTGTATGCAAACACTCCCTCCTACTCCCTGACACTCTGTATACAGAGCATGCAAAGCACAGTCATTTCCATCATCCTTTGCCTGGTAACCTATGCTTAAACCAACTGCACAATGTGCTGACCTTACCACCAGGTTTAACTCCCCAGCTCCCGTCCCATTAAATCATCAATTCTAAACACATACACTTCACTTATATAGAAGATTCTACAGACAAATTTACTCTACTTTTTCATACTTGCACAAAACAACAAGACTGCTGTGGGGAAAGGAGAGCCAACTTGCCTCGGTTTGAATCAGCTCTTTTGAACTAGCTGTAATATTACTTATTATCTGTAATAAGTCAATGCAACTGGACTTGCTGCACTTCTTGGGAGAGGTTTCTCTGGACAGCCCTAAATCCTCCCTGGCAACTCTGGCGAGAGCCAGAGAGCTAGCGAGAGCCCTAATTCACAGGGACACTAAATTAACCTAATCCACCACTCGTGCCATAGGCAAGCCCTGCATTAGATATATCCGCCAAGGAGCTCTTTATGAGTCAGCTGTACAATGGAGAAGGTTCAGCTGTCGACGCGATGTACAGCGGCTTGCTGTGCATTGGTTTGGGCTTACTAAGGATCTATAGAGGGACATCCCAAATCAGGATACCTAAATGGTGATTGTTATATGGGATCTAAAGTCATTTTGGGTTGTCTTTAATTCAGAATGACTAGTACAAAATGTCTGCCTTTAGGCTTATATTTGCAGCATGCTTAGTGCATCTCATGTGAGGAAAACCAGACATGCAGTGCCAACACTGTGGACCAATGGCCAGGGCCTGAATACTGCTTTCCTGCTCTTAAAGAGTTTACAGAAGGTCAAAAATTACTTTAGGTCCACTTGCAGCCCCAATCTACAAGGCATCCTAATTTTGAATACACCTCATATCTTGGAAGCCAGGAAATCAAGCTTTAATACTGCACTCTCTGGGGGGGGGGGGGGGTGATTAAACTCAAAGCCAAGATTCAGCAGCTGATTTCCTGCAAAGCTGAACTGGCATGGGCAAGAGTGTTCCAGTTTGGTGGAGATTGGCTCTCTCAAAAGTGCCACTGTGACAAAGTGCAGTCGGTTGGCCGCAACATGCATGTCCGAAGCGAAGCCGGGAAGTGTTGCTAGCAGAAATCACGTCGCAGGACCTGTTGGGATCAGGTATGATCACTGATGCCCTGGGGGGGGGGGGTTCCCAAAGAGGGGCATCTGGTGTAGGATGTACCAATGGCAGGCTAGCGGCCAGGCCCTGGAATCTTTTAGATTCCAGGGCCCGGCCACAAGGGTTTTGAGCCACTTTAACTGATAGAAGGCTGTGAAAGCAACATGGCCATTCTCACTCAGGAGCAGATGTCTACAGCATTGGTTTCCTCTAAATTGGGTTGTAAGTTTCATATATTTAAAAATAACATAAGAAGAACTGTTAGTACACAGCAAGCGGGCCATCAAACCGCATATCTTGTTTCTACAAGTGAAAACAAGCTACAGCTTATTCTTAGTTAATGGGATCACACATGGTTTTCACATATGCAGACAGTAACCCAAGACATATTTTCATGGCTCCCCATCATAGCAAGTGTAGTTTTAGGTTAAAAGAAAAAAAAAAAAAAGAAATAGCACTGATGTAAAACGGCTTGTTATGGCCATGACTATCACTGAACAGAAGGTGTTAGAACTATAAGTATTAGCCCCGTATTATATAATAACTGAAAAGATTATTTGGCTTACATACAGCAGTTTTACCTAGACTGATTTGCATAAGGTTGCTGGGTGTATCAAACTCCAGGTAGATAGGAAACTAGTTATGAGAAAGCTGAACCTTTACTTCAGTAAGCATTAAGTCATTTTTTTTTAAGAAAGAGACTGTATCTTAAAGCAGGTCAAAACCCTAATGATGACCCATCCGAGTACCTTGGGCAATGCGATTGGTGGTGTCCCGGCTTAAAAAAGAAAAAAAAAAAAAAAGTTTCACCGCCAACACCATACCCACCTGGTACTTTTGAGATTTACGATTGGCTGAAGCCTGCTGGTCGCATCCCCTGATTTTCCCTGTAGTCTGGGGAGTTTTGCAACCGCCAACCTAAGGGAAGCTGGGGATGTGGCTGTCGGCAAAGACATCGCTGTGGGAGCTGCGAGTAAAGTGAGTTTACCAGTGACCCTAGGAATTTCACACAGTGGGGCATCCTGATTTTGGATGCCATGGGGGGTAGGCTAGCGTCCGGCCCTGGAGTTTTTCAGACTGCAGAACCAAGTGGCTTTACACCTGCTTTAATGTTATTTTAGGGCTGAATTTCACAAAAAGTAACTATGGGGCTGTACCTAGAGCGACCACCTGCGTGGGGGGCATAGTGTTTTTCTTTGGTAATAAAAAATGTATATATACACACATACACACACTAAACTGGAATCTGTGCAGTGTAAGTTAATTTTGGACTGCTGGATGCACTTACCCTGCCTTTTTCATACCTCCCAAGTGTCCCTGATTTGATTTATCTATTTAAAGTGTTTTATTGTTGTAACTGTTACAACCTATCTCCTATCTGTCCCTCAATAAGGGGACGTGGCCTTCTTTCCTACCCTGAAAAGTTGGTAGGCAGACTGAACACCCAATACAGCACTGATTGTTCATAGTTCACTCATGATACCAGCTCTGGTACAATAATTTAACTACCAACTTCTGGGAGAGGGAGGCAGGCCGTGTGAAATGCCAAGATTGCCAATTGAAAAACAGAAAATCAAGTCCTATGGTTCACTACAGTCCAATGACTGATTAAGGGTTTGATTGGGCTCCGTCTTCTGGATCTTTGGGGAGATTTTTGGGCAAAGACCAATGTAGCCTTGCACACACTGGAGTTTTTCCTCCACAATTAACCCATCCATGCAGTGAGTGTACACATGCCTGGAGAAATGGGCTGCCCTAATTATGCCCTGGAAGCAGTTGGGGAGTTAGGTGCCTTGATCAAGAGCACTTCAGTCATGTCCGTCCGGTCACAAGCATGCTTCCTTACCTCTAGGCCACAATTACCCTGGGATCAGCAGTGTCTCTCCTAAAAACAGGTCTCCCAGGATGTTTAATGCAACAGAGGGAAGAGGCATTAGTTTTATCAGAGATGTGTGTCAGTATGCAACATGTTCAAGGTTTCTGGTTGAGTTGATCATAAAAAAGGTATCAAGAGGTTGCTGGCCATTATTATATCTAGATCTATACTGCAGGCACACACTGGCTTAGATTTATTAGAAAATATGGGGGCGATTCATGATCTTGCCTGCCAATCAAATCACTGCACACTAATGATCCATGAAAAGAAGCTTAGGTCACAGTGAGGGCTCACAGTTCTTGCTTTACAAAAACCCTGGCTGTGAAAAATTCAAAGCAGTTTGCATGAAATAAAAATCTAAAAAGCTTAGCTAGTTTTGTTTGGTCATGGGTTAAATAAGCAGATTTTTGCTTGCCCCATGCTGGCTGTTGGAGGCCACATCTTTCATTCCCCAGCACTTTGCATTCCCTATAGAAATTGCTACCTTACACTGGCTCATTTTTGAGGGTCCCCAAAATAAAGCCACTTCCGAAGGGGCATTGAAACATACATTAATGAGTGCTAAAGAAGCGACAGAGCTCACTGGGAGATAGAAAAATATAAAACAGACTGGATGAAAGATGCAGCTCCTGACTGCCAGCACAGGAAGAGCAGAAAGCAGGCTAAATTAACCCACTGCCTGGAATGTCCCTTTAAAGATCAATTTTAGGTTATTTATTATTAATTTGGGGTGCCCAATAGGGAAGGGCAGTGGCGTAACTAAATGTGACAGGCCCTGGTGTGAATATTAAACAGCTAAAGTTATAGCGGAGATGCGGTCTGAGCATGCACAGCTGGAACGCCGTCTACATCAGCATAACCGCAAGGGTTTACACAGTGGGGCATCCTAAATCAAGGGATGAGGCTATCGGCCTCCGTGGTTTCGTTTAAAAAAAGTCCATGGAACTCATAACTGGGTCTCTACATGTTTGCTGCTAGTGGTTACATGGGCCATGGGAATGCAGAGGGGGTACATTCTTTCAGGCAACTTCTTGTATGGGATTGTCTGGAGGTGCACATATGTAGGAGGGGGGTGCAGCAACGCTGTGACGACACCACCACACTGCCCTACATCACATCACCGGATGGTTATTTGAAACCGTTTCGAGTTTTTTCCTGTTCTTTATTGTTTTTATGGTTTTCTTTGCACGGAATGTGGCTTGAGACAAGCTCCTGGTGCTGAATGTGGCTCATGGGGTAAAAAAAGGTTGGGGACCACTGCTTTAAAATGATGCCAAGTGAGCACAAATTTGATAAATAAGGAGGAGGCCCCCAACCTTCTGAGCAGTGGTGTGGTCGCACCCCTCAATTTACGCCCCTGGAAGATTTAAAGAAAATTTTGGAGTTACATAATTTAGAATCTGAATGTTAATACACATGTATTACTTTTACAGCAGAAATTGCTTTTATTAGCATTTGATCACAGCAGCTTAGAGGAAAAAACCCAGCAGCGTCATTGCCCCGCATCCTTGGGATGTGCACATGCTCCCAGCCCAGGTGCACGTGCACCGCAGGGGATGCAGAAACTTGTGCTCCCTATTGAAGTTAATGAGAGCCATTTGCAGAATCTCATTGGACGACAGCCTATGCATTTCCCGTTGGATCTAGGAAAGGTAAGCTCAGGAAAGCAAAATTCCTAGGTGATGTTCTGCTTTAAGAGGGGGGGGGGTGGGTTCATTTAAATTTCCAGTGAATCAGGACCCTCAACACATTACAAAACCCTTGGGAGACCCCAATAAAGATGAGTTTACCAATGACCCCAGGGGTTTGACACAGCAGGGCATCCCGATTTAGGATGCCCTGGGGACAGGCTAGCGGCTGGCCAGCACGGCTTTTGTGCAAAATAGGAGTTTGTCAGATACAATAACTCACATTTTAAATTTAAGGGGGTCCTTTCTCTCCTGGTTAGTAGACCTTCCTGATCTATGGTGACATGTGGCTCATAACAGAAAAAAAAGAATCCCTTTAAAAGATTTTTAACTGGAGTTGCAGGTAAAATACACACTTTTATCACGTCTTGTGTCTCACTGTATGGGCAACTAGTCCCTCATCAGACCAGCCATCATTTATTAACCTCATTTAGTCTGTCAGCTGTACACAGTGTTTGCTTAGCCCCCGCCCGTCTCATTGAAACAGTCCCGAAATCGAAATCGTCTCACAAGCCACATATGCTAAAAGGATGGTTAAGGGAAAACAAGATACAAGGCCACATCAGACACACTCACTAATCTCAGTTAAGCACTACAATGATAATACAACCACGACCTCCAGATAATTACAGCTGTGGTGTTTATCAATGTCCAACTATTTAAAGACCTGAGACAACAAGAGATAGTCTACAGGGAAGGCTAATCTGCAAACAAAAAAAAACGACTTCGTTCAAGAAAGTGCATCTCATATTTACAACTAGCAGGTGCTGTATGTAAGAGGCCCTTTACCTAGACTGAAACTGCTGAAGCATTAGCACATATGGAAGTGCAGCAAGGCCACCTACTATTATCTCAGACCAATAAGCACCTTTAGAACTTGAGTTTTTGATGCAATAAATGTATATACTTACTATAGGGCTGATTCAGCACTGTCAATTTTTTTTTTGTTAGAAAAAACGTGTTTAATGTTTTGTATTTTTTCCTTCAGCAACATTTTAGCTGTGCAACAAAAATGGTGTTTAATTGCAATGCATTATAATTCTTTTTTCTAATACAAACAAAAAAAAAATGTCAGAAAATAAAATTATCATGGTGCTGAATCAGCACTTATTTCTCCCAGCCCACCACAGTGATAAAGGGATCATGGCCAAGCCTCAGGACTAGCAGAGTATCTGGATACACTGTAACATGAAGTAGCAGATCAAACACGCACCTGTCCGGAAGGCTACAGGCTTTCTAAAAAGGTGCAAACTTGCAGAAATGAGTTTTCAAAATGAAATCTAGGAGTAAAAAAAAAAAAAAAAAAAAAAAAAAAAACCCTCCTTTCATCTCTACCAGCCAGCAGATATTTTCCTCTAGTGGGTATTTGGCAGCACTGAAAGGGGGGGCTTGGACCAGTTTTATCTTGGGTATCAGTAGTTTTGTCACTACACTACCTCCCCTGGTGGTAAGACAGGACAGGGAGGGGGATCAAGGTGGACCAAAACCCACAGCAATCGATTGCCCCCCCGGGCATCCAAAATCGGGATGCCCGCTGTGTGAGACCCCCAGGTCACCCCATACACTTCATTCGAACCATCGTTCCTGGTCCAATGGTGCATGCACGAGCTGCGGGCACCCCCCCCCCCCCCCAAATCTCTCTAGCTGGGTGCGTTTCCGCACCAGGCGTTTATGAATGGCGGACGAGGGCACACTCCCAGGGTGCATTTTCTCAAGGATGGCTGCAGCCAAAACCCGAGGTGCCAGGGGAACAGTGCTGGATCACAGACAAGGCAAGGCATTTGCTCTGTATCCCGCCCCTCCTCAGCAGTGGGAAACTGCACTACTGCTGCTTTAAAGAAAAAGTACCCATTGGTGAGACATCGCTTTACATAGGTTACCATCCTAATTCTGAGCCACGGCTTTATTTTATTTTTTTTAAGGTGACAAAATCATACTATATTTATTACTACTACATACCTTCATAGCAGTGCGTTAAGCGCAAGCATACCCCATGTGTTTGATGGGCCAGACCATCGATATCGGTGCACAGTTATAACAGTCTTCTAAAGGATGTGCAATTCTAGCATAATAGCAAAAGGTGCTGCTATATGTTAATAAAACAAATACGCTTGTTTCCAGCTCTGGACCTGTGCCATAATAAAATGTACAGTAACAAACATGTGGTTTTGATTATTTCTTTTATGGGTACTGTGTTTAGTATCACCAGCTGCCAGCAGATGGAGTGCTGGAGCATTTAGTGTGTGTATATATATATATATATATATATCTTATAAATGCCAAACCTTGTGGAACACACACGTTCTGTAAGCTATCCAGATGCATGCAAAGAAACCAAGGATGACCGACTTATTCAATAATTAAGCATATCATTTTCATTTCATCGATGTTTGCATCACACAAAAAATCTAATAGATATGCCAATACCAGGCTGCCGATATGATACAATTACTAGGTTCTAGACCCCAAAAGAAGTCTGGGAAAGTCCACCATGTTAACAGGCTACAGCTGTACTTTGCTTAGGGTGTAATAATTAATAATAGTGAATCAGTCACCAGGAAAGCTCAGTATGACAGTTAGAGGCTTCAGTGCATGCAGCAGAAGGTAGGACCCTATTGGAATGAACAGGTTGCTCTCATGGGCCTGAACCCCACAGGACTCTATCTTGGGATTTATACCGCCAGATGAGAATGGAACAGCTGCAGGGAAAAATATGTGGAGGGGATCTATTTTACACGGAGGTGAAGTTTTCTTAGATAGTTTTTATATCTTTTTCATATCTAATTGTATATTTGATCCGCATATTCATTTGGCACTTTTTGCACACTGACACTTTAATAGTTTTTGATAGGGTATACAAATGTGGAATATTTGTAATAATGTGGGTATAATGGAATTAATAGGGATTGATTAGGTCACTCCTGCTGGGGCTTGGGTTTGTATATGTGTTTTTAAATGTTTGTAGCAATGTTGTATTGTCCTTAATGTGGTTTTAAGGCAAAAAATATTTTTGGATGAATTAAATATATGGATATCAAGTTCTAATGGTGTTATTGAATTATTATTAGGGTGAGAGTGGTGCCTTTGTGGTGTTAGTCCCTTTTCTGCGGAGTGCTGGAACCGCAGAAGCTATTTGGTGTATTGTTGTATCAATTTGGGATGCCGGTAGTGGCACACTCTTAATCTCCCTGTGCATATATTCTTTGAGGGGTTGTGCTTAACAGGATATAGTGTGTATGTGATTATTATTTTATTTTTCATTTGTCTGCACAGATCCTTAGTAGGTTTGTAGATGTGCTGTGCCAGATTTGGTAACGGAAGTATTTAAACCAGACCTCCAGCATCATTTAATAAAAAGCCCGAACACCTAAAAAAACTGTTCCCCAGAATCTAAAATGAATATATTTTAAGTCGCTTACTTATTATTCTTTTCCCCACTGGGCTGCAACTCCCACTGCCATCTTGCCTCAGAAGCATCACATAAGAGGAGAGGGGGGTTAAAAGTGCAGGGGCGTAATATAGCTGTTGGTCAGAAAAAGGACAGCAATCCCAGAATGCAGAGCAGCATAGTCAGAACACACTTCCTGCCTGCAGACAGCCCGAGACTCCATGGGCCGCCATCTTTGATGTTCAAAAGCTCAGAAAATGCACTAGGTGCAGGTAGGAGGATCGTTAATGTGGGCAATCTGTATGTACAGGGTGGGGGAAAACTAGTGAAACTTTCTGAAAATAAAAATTCATATAAACCTTTTAGACAGTAATATGAAAGGTTACCCCAACCAGAAGTCATTACACCAAGCCACTGGTAGTAACAACATCTACTGGCTGTTCTCTCCTGTGAAAGAACAATTCAAAACCTGTCACCCCTGATTCTTCTTTATTACAGTAAAAGAATGGAATCAAGCCTTTTCTGGATTTTTTTTTATATGCAAGTTGTATAAGTAACCCATGCTCTTGCAATCTAGCATATGCTCTGCTGTGTGAAACCCCCAGGAAGCCAGAAAAAAACTCACTTGTCCAGGCTCCAACGGCGCATATGAGGGCTCTTGCTCTGACTACATCATTCGGCAGGCAGTTCTAATTTACTAGATTGGATAGCCTATCTGAATGGCTGGAGCAGGAGTGTGCGCACAAGGCTGGGAATGCGGCAACGCTCACCCTCCATTGTGAAAAGCAGGCGGCCTTCATTGGAAGAGAGCCCACACATGCGCCATTGGAGCAGGGAGAGTTGAGTTTTTATGGGCGTCCTAGGGGGGTTTCACACAGCAGGGCATCCCAATTGGGGATTCCAATTCCCAATAATTAGATTCCAGGCCAGCCATCGGAGGGTTTTGTTCAGCTTTAAAGCAAATCCAGGGTGGCTGGAGCTTCCTGTGGCATCCTAAATTGGGATGCCCCCAGATGGCAAGGAAACACTTAGCTTCCCCTGGTCCAGCGGCACATGCGCCGGCTCTTGTCCAATCAGAGCAATTTGCCATGCCTATGTAATTCGGCAAATCGCTATGATTGCTTACTATGGGTAGCAAGAGCGGCCACATCCCTTGGCCCATCTTCTGGCTGTGAATGCACCTGCTCTCACTCCCTCACACTGAAGTCTATCAGAGCCTCAGAGCCAAATGACATAGTCACAGCAAATGGCTCTGATTGGACAAGAGCCTGCACATGTGCTATTGGACTGGGGGGTTCACATAGGGGACACAGAACAAAACTCGAGATAGTCAAAACCCAGGGTTTTGCTCTGCTTTAATATATATATTTAAACACCAGTCGCAATTATTTTGTGCTTTTGAATGTGAAGAGTTAATGCCAAACTTCATATTTTGCAAATTCGTGCTACCACCAAGTCATCCAGCTATACTTTCTTTAGACACCAAACATAAAAACATGGGTGTCACTGGCACAGGCTAACTATATATTTTGTGTTGGTCACTGCCTTAGGGTTATAATAGATATGTGTAAGTGAGCTACATAACCGAGGCTAAATGTCACAAATAGGATCACAAAGCTAAATGGACCCAACTTTCACCCATGAATTCTTCATTCTGACTTGACGACTATATGTTGCTATTTAAGGGTAAATAAGGTTAGGTGTTTAGCTAGCCACACAGAGAGTAATCATTGCACAAGCTAATGTAAGCCAACCGCATGGGATAGGATTGTTTGCACCCTGAACAATTAGGAGCCCTGACTGACCTCCCACGTGAGACAGTATGCGAGAGCCACAAGTACGGCTATTGTTCTCCCCAAATTTCAGAGGCAATGTCACTGGAATGAAAGGCCATCTCTACTAAAAGAAAAATTGTTTGGCCTTCTGGTCAAAAGTCTAAAAAAAAATATATATATATCAGCCCAGTAATGCCACCTGCTCCAGCCCTGCTGGGTGCCCAAGATGATTGTGGCCACTTCTGGCAATGCACATTTGGCTATTGACTAAAATAGCCCCAGGTGACTAATTCTCCATTGGAGGTGTTAAACTCACCTAGTCGTGGAATCCCAGGCTGGTCATATTTGCATTGCAGCAGCATGACCACCACATACCCAGCAAACCTTAGTAGTCTGCTACTTTTGCCCAGCGGTGCATGCAGAGTGGAGGGTGCAGGATGCTGTGATGATGCAGGGTGCACGTCTTATTGCTGCATAGGGCGCGTGCCCGCGCCAGGCATTTGTGAATGGCCGGCGCGGCCATGCTCCCTGTTAGCAGGCGCCAGCGCGCTCTGAGCCGCTGGCCTTAGATGACGTGACGTCAGCGCCGCTGATTGGAAGAGCGGCCACAAATGCGCCGTAGGACCGAAAAGATGCGAGTTGACTTCTACGATCCAGGGGGGTTTCACACAGCGGGACACCCCAATCGGGGTGCCCCGGGGGAAAGGACCAAAACCCAGGATAGTCAAAATCCTAGGTTTTGGTCCACTTTAAAGTCAAGGGGTTCCCAACCAGTGGTACTAGTAACCACTGGCGATGTCAAGTCAACAAGCTGCAAAAGTGAAGCATCTTAGGATGACTGCATTGCTGGCAGAAGAGCGTGCCTTTTTGGGCACGTATAGGACATTCACCCTCCCGATGAAGGCTGTGGTAGTACTTAAAATATTTGCAAAATAGGAAATGATCCTCTGTGAAAAAAAGGTTGGGACCCCTGTCAAGCGTCCTAAACACTGTCAAAGAAAATGGCCTACCTGAGGTTCTACTAGGCCAGGTAGGCCCTCCTCACCAGTGACTGGTCTACTACAGACCTACCTAGTGAAGTAAATTGGTCGTTTTTTGGTTACTGGACCATAAAAGCTAAAAGTAACAATTTACAACAAGGGACGTGTATATGCAGCTTTAGAGGTAAGCAGAGCTTGGTTAGGTAGAAGGTTGAGCTATTTGAAGTAAAGCCTAACCCATAAAGAAGAGCATGAGAAGACCCAACATCCTAACACAGCTCCTAGGACTAATGAGGTTAAGGGTCAGCTAGGGGGTGATGAATGGAGCATGTTGTGTAGAGTAAGGGGTAAGTGGTGTGTCACCCGAGGAAGTGTAACAAGCCCATGCAGCAGTATAGATGACCTGCTAGACAAAAGCCCACCAGGACCCCCCTATTGTTCCCAATGGATCCAGCAGCACCTTGTTTACCAGCCGGCATGACGAGCCAGGTTGATAGATAGCCCGTGCCCGGCACACAGTGACCCCACATCCACAGGAGGGGTGATGACAGCCCCGGGAGTTTAGGGGGTCCTCCCCCAGTGTGGCAGAGAAGGGGGCGCCCCCTGCAGGGCTGCTCTTACCTGGTCTTGGATGAGAGGAAGGCGAGTTTGATGAGTCCATAGGTGAACAAGTGGAGGTGCTCCTTGCCTATGCTCGCCACTTTCAGCCTGTGCTCTAGGATGTGCAGCTCCATCGTTTTCTTCTTCTCATTTGTGGCTCATCTATAGCGGAGAATTGTGGGGGGGGGAGCAGACAGGGGTTGATAATGGCTGCAGGGGAGGTGAGTACAGCAAAGCTCAATGAGTTCAGGAAGACTCGGCACAGCGCAGAGAGCAGCTGCCGCTCCACTGAAACAAACAACTCAAGCCGCTCCTCACTGCGCATGCCCAGCGCCGCTCACCTCCTAAATGGCATCCTCGGAACCCCTGGCGCCGTGCTGCTTCCCCCACGCGCGCGCTCTGTTGTTTTTCCTTCTGCGGTGCTCTCTGTTCTGGCCGCTGGTAACGCGATACAACTCCATCCCGACTTACTCGCAGGGGTCATCTTATCAACCGCTGTACCGCCAGCTCACTTCACAGGGTCTGCCACATCAAGCCCTCACTCACCCAGCAGCCCATCCTACCCTTATAGCCCCGAATAAGCACACTCAATACAGCCCCCACAATAACCACCTTCCTGACCCTATAGAGCCAGTCACAATAACCACCCTCATACTCCTATAGAGCCAGTCACAGTAACCACCCTCCTGACCCTATAGAGCCAGTCACATTAACCACCCTCCTGACCCTATAGGGCCAGTCACAATAACCACCCTCCAGACCTTATAGAGCCAGTCACATTAACCACCCTCCTGACCCTATAGGGCCAGTCACAATAACCACCCTCATACTCCTATAGAGCCAGTCACAGTAACCACCCTCCTGACCCTATAGAGCCAGTCACATTAACCACCCTCCTGACCCTATAGAGCCAGTCACATTAACCACCCTCCTGATCCTATAGGGCCAGTCACAATAACCACCCTCATACCCCTATAGAACCAGGCAAAATAACCACCCGCCTGACCCTATAGAGCCAGTCACAATAACCACCCTCATACTCCTATAGAGCCAGTCACAATAACCACCCTCATACCGCTATAGAACCAGGCAAAATAACCACTCACCTGACCCTATAGAGCCAGTCACAATAACCACCCTCATATTCCTATAGAGCCAGTCACAATAACCACCCTCATACCCCTATAGGGCCAGTCACAATAACCACCCTCATACCGCTATAGAACCAGGCAAAACAACCACCCTCCTGACCCTATAGAGCCAGTCACAATAACCACCCTCCTGACCCTATAGAGCCAGTCACATTAACCACCCTCCTGACCCTATAGGGCCAGTCACAATAACCACCCTCATACCCCTATAGAACCAGGCAAAATAACCACCCGCCTGACCCTATAGAGCCAGTCACAATAACCACCCTCATACTCCTATAGAGCCAGTCACAATAACCACTCCTGACCCTATAGAGCCAGTCACAATAACCACCCTCATACTCCTACAGAGCCAGTCACAATAACCACCCTCATACCCCTATAGAACCAGGCACAATAACCATCCGCCTGACCCTATAGAGCCAGTCACAATAACCACCCTCATACTCCTATAGAGCCAGGCACAATAACCATCATCATACCTATATAGAGCCAGTAACAATAACCACCCTCATGCCCCTATAGAGCCAGTCAAAATAACCCCTCCAATATCCCCTATAGAGCCAGGCACAGTACCCACCCTCATACTCCTATAGTACCAGGCACATAAACTACTTTCCTACCCCTATAGAGCCAGTCACAATAACCACCCTCATATCCCTATAGAGCCAGTCACAATAACCACCCTCATATCCCTATAGAGCCAGGCACAATAACCCCCTCATACCCCCAAAGCCAGGCACAATAACCGCACCAATACCTCCTATAGAGGTGGGCACAGTAACGATCCTCATACCCCTATAGTACCAGACACAATAACCACTGTCCTACCCCTATAGAGCCAGGCACAATAACCATCCTCATACCACTACAGAGCCAGCCACTATCCCCCCCCTCATACCCCCTATAGAGCCAGGCACAATAACCACCCTTATGACCCCGGAGCTAGGCACAATAACCACCCTCAATACCACAGAGCCATGCTACCCCCCCCCCCCCCCCCATACCTCAGACCCAAGCATGTTAACCCCCTCAATACCTCTGAGCCAGGCAAAATAACCACAAAATACTCCCAGAGCCAGGCACAATAACCCTCCCTCCTACCCCCTATAGAATCGGGGCACAAGAACCACCCCTTATCCCCAGAGCTAGGCACAATAACCACCATCAATATCATAGAGCTGCTAGACCCCTTTTTTTCGTGGTCCTGGAGAAAAAATGATTGAAAGGAGGGCAAAGTTTGGAGTCCTGCAACAGCTTCTACCAGGCACACTGAAGGAGATGGAGGTGAGAAACATGGGACAAGCATCAGGTAAGCTGATTGCTGCCTTATTATTGCTTTTGGATGTACAGTCCCTTTAAAGCGGCACAAAATCCCCCCCCCCCCCCCACCTAGGTATCTAGGCGATGGCCCAGCTAAAAAAAAAAATGTTTTATTCCACCATAGAGGGTGCACTTCAGATCAGATTGGCTGATCTCTGGCCCCCAGCCTTTTTGAATGGCGGGGTGCAGGAATGCGCCACAGCTACGGGGCTGTCAGGGAGTCCTGGGAGCCGCCAGTAAAAGGTGAGACTCACACAGAAGGGCATCTTAGAGTGCCCAGGGCATAGACTAGTCGGCAGCCCAGGCAACTTATTGACCACAACGACTCCAGGCACATTAAGCACCCCACTTCCCGCAGATCTAGGCACATAACCCACCCAGCTTCCTGCAGATCCAGGCACATAACCCACCCAGCTTCCTGCAGATCCAGGCACATAACCCACCCAGCTTCCTGCAGATCCAGGCACATAACCCACCCAGCTTCCTGCAGATCCAGGCACATAACCCACCCCACTTCCCACAGATCTAGGCACATAACCCACCCAAATTCCTGCAGATCCAGGCACATAACCCACCCAGCTTCCTGCAGATCCAGGCACATAACCCACCCAGCTTCCTGCAGATCCAGGCACATAACCCACCCAGCTTCCTGCAGATCCAGGCACATAACCCACCCAGCTTCCTGCAGATCCAGGCACATAACCCACCCAGCTTCCTGCAGATCCAGGCACATAACCCACCCAGCTTCCTGCAGATCCAGGCACATAACCCACCCAGCTTCCTGCAGATCCAGGCACATAACCCACCCAGCTTCCTGCAGATCCAGGCACATAACCCACCCAGCTTCCTGCAGATCCAGGCACATAACCCACCCCACTTCCCACAGATCTAGGCACATAACCCACCCAAATTCCTGCAGATCCAGGCACATAACCCACCCAGCTTCCTGCAGATCCAGGCACATAACCCACCCAGCTTCCTGCAGATCCAGGCACATAACCCACCCAGCTTCCTGCAGATCCAGGCACATAACCCACCCAGCTTCCTGCAGATCCAGGCACATAACCCACCCAGCTTCCTGCAGATCCAGGCACATAACCCACCCAGCTTCCTGCAGATCCAGGCACATAACCCACCCAGCTTCCTGCAGATCCAGGCACATAACCCACCCAGCTTCCTGCAGATCTAGGCACATAACCCACCCAGCTTCCTGCAGATCCAGGCACATAACCCACCCAGCTTCCTGCAGATCCAGGCACATAACCCACCCAGCTTCCTGCAGATCCAGGCACATAACCCACCCAGCTTCCTGCAGATCCAGGCACATTAAACACTCAACTTCCTGCAATCCCAGGCACATTAACCAGCACACTTCCTGCAGATCCACATACATTTATTATATATTTATTCAGGCACATAACCATACCTCTTCATTCAAAGAAAGGCACATTAATCACTCTGCTTCCTTCAGGGCAAGGCTCATTAAAGAGGTGCTGGGGTAGATTATAGGGGTGTCAAGTATCGCGTTATTTCATTAGGCGATACCAGAATCTATTCTTTCTCCCTAGTATCGATTCTGACTGCTCCCAGCTACAGTAAAGGAAAAGTAAAAAAAAAAAAAAAAAACACTTACCTGACCCCTCGTTCGATCCGGCCGGCTCTCCTCTTCACCCGGGGGGCCTCCAATGCCCCCTCCCGGGGCTCTTCAGGAGAGAGCCCGACTGGCTCTCTCCCCCTGCCTTCCCGATGGGCGCCACCATCTTCACGACTAGAATCTTTTAGATTTCAGGGCTGGCCTCCCTGGGTTTTGTTCTGTTTTAACCACCTAGCTTCATTGAGAGTGAGACACATAAACCCCTCCTTCCTGACAGCCAAGTAAATTAAAGCAGACCTAAACCCTACTTGGATATTTCGTACCAGGCAGGGCCTTGGTTTACAACATTAACCTTAACTAACCTATTCTGCAGTAGAGATATACTCAAGTTTTCCTAGCAAAGCTCTGTCTGAAGGGGAATATTAAACTGCTGCACACATGCATGGCACCCTCCCGGACAATAGCAAGTGTTCATTACTACAGTGTACAGCTGCCTCCGTCATACAGAGCTCTCAAGTCTGAATTTGGGCTTCATTGGGATCTTTGACTGGAGGGGCATCCTAAATCCAGATTCTTCACTTGAGTGGGAGTGAGAAACAAGGTAAATTTCCGCAATCCTAGGAATCCGATTTTACAGGCTAGGGCTGGATGGTCAGGGTTTTGGTCCACTTTAATGTCTTGATGACCAGAGGGAGAACTTCTAAAAAAAAAGAATGACTCAGGTGTGATAAAGTTTACATTATTTTCTTTTCCCTAGATTTGATCCTATTGTCAAACTGATCTTCATCCCACCCTAACCATTCCCCTAAACACCCCTTGCACATTGCTCACATGTTACAGCCACTTTACTTGCCTGTCTTATTTGCCACAAATGATACAACCAGACTGTACAGGTATCACATAGACAGACATATATGAAGCACAAGCACATGCTCAGTGGATGCAGAGGATGCGATCTCCCCTGCAGTGCCGGGAAGTATAGTCGGGCAGCTGCTCTGTGTTTATGGCACTGGCTTGGTGGAATGTCTCCGTGTTTATGAAAAAAAGAAAAAGAGCATCAGCACCGCAAGCAGTAGCAATGTCAGTTATTGGGAGAACAATACACCCTAATGTTAATTGCAGAGTGCCAGTAATTGTGAACATGGAAGAGCTTGGCTCTTGTCTGAATGAGTCTGCACTCCATGCACCTAAACACAGGGCAGCCTGCAAGAATACATGAAGCAGCCGGGCTTTGGGGATCTGGCATTTCCAAACAGAAGTAAGACGAGTGACAAGAAAGATATATATATATATCTTATATATATATATATATATATATATATACACATACTGTACTACCAGTCATAGTGAATAAATCAGTACATTAAAAGCTGATGGATATTAACTATTACTTATTATTATACTACTATAGCTGTTGCCGAGTCCACTGAAGCCACCAAGATTCACATTAGGGCCTCATCCTGCAGATTTGTATTTCTGGTTTTCAAAATTAAAAAAAAAATGTTTTGTCTTCTGGCCAACGTCATGTGATAAAATGCACTGCACTATATGTTGGTATTCATTGTCCTCAGCTGTGGCCCCCAGCACCCCTAAGGATTTGGAGAGCTGAGCTTGACTTGCCTGCAGTGCAAGTGGCTGTTCACTAGAGGGCAATGTGTCTCTAACTGCTAAAGCAAGAAGTAAGGCACTGATAAACTTTTCTGCATTGGTGGCCGATACACACGTACTAATGATGACCAAGTAGACTCCTCCCAGCTCACCTCTGCTTACCTCTTCCTACCTTAGCTGTGATCACTTCACCTCTGTTTACCTCTGCCTACCTCTACTCACCTTGTCCCACCTTACCTTTGCCCCCCTCTGCCAATCACTTCTCATTACACATTTGCCATCCTCTGCTTACCTCTTTCCACCATACCTCTCTGCCTACCTCTATCCACCTCTGCTATCCTCACCTTTGACCACCTCAACTGCCCACCTCATCTCCTGTCCGATACACTTCTTACCACCTCGTCTCACCTCTGCCCACACATAAAAGCATATGCAATGCTTTAAGATTAAAACCAACAACACATAGAAGACAGAGGTCACCATGACTGCAGTACAAAAATGTACGCATTTTATTAATAAATACACACCACGTTCAGTGGGACAACCCCACAGTCCCCCCAAACTCTGGGTATACCGTCATGGCTCATTTTGCTGACATAATGGAGAAAACTGTCCCTCCAAATGCAGGATGTCTGGTCAATTTACAACTGCTCTGACTCCTTTGCTGAATGGCAGTCGTGGAATGCATGGATTGGCTAAGCATTGGCACAATCACCAAGATCTTTTACAGACCAAAGATGCCTGGAGAATTTGACCAGTGACCACCTAGAACCAGTACTGTAAATGGTAAAGTCTATGAAAACGCAACGCATGTACACTGCATTATACGTGTGCTGCACCCGCGCCACCACAGACCCCCACTGTTGCAATGTTTCACTGAAAAAGGCATCTGAAACCCTTTTTATTGTGTTGCACAATGGAGCGCAGATGTGTGAACTATCCCATCTAGAATAATGTGCAGTGTTTCCTCTGCATTGTAACTGTGCTGCAGCAGAGACAAAATCGACCAAAACATTTCAAAACAAAATAAACATAGTAAACATCTATATTTTTAAAACATCTCTTACCCTCAATTTCTGGTTTACATAAGTAATTCTATTAATTTTAACAATACCAAAATATTCATGAATGTAACATAGTTTTGTTATGAGTATTTATAGTCTTCTCCTCATAATCCTTCTATTAGGATCAAAAGGACATCAACTTAAGAGTAGAAAGTGCTAAAATCTTCTTCAACTCAGGTATTCACTCTGGAATGCTTAGGAGATCTCTCAAGTGTCTTCCATAGAGGAGAAAGAGGTCGAAGTTTAGCCTCACTTCTAGAGATCCCCCCAGGCTAGATGATATTATGCCAAGGTCAAGGAGTAAATCTTTTCTCTCAGATAAAGTTGCAAAAGAATAATTCTTGCCTTTCAAAGTAAAGTTCAAACAAAAGAGGGAATCTGTATTTCTTCTGAATCAACTTAGTCAAGAACGGTTTCATTTCCCCTCTTTTTTGTATTCTTAATGGAGCAAGATCAGCCAAAATTTGGATTGGATTATCTCTTAACATTATATTAGGGTGTCGTAGTAATATGGTTTTACTAATTAATATCTCTGAGCTCTGTCTTGTCTAGGGGCTGTGAGTGCCCTATATCAATGAGCAACTGGCCTACATCAGCATGAGGTAAAATAGCTCATATCAGTTGTTTTATGGCCAATTCTAGATCTGTGATGGATGCAGAAAGGCCTTGCACCCTAAAATTATATCTTCTAGAGAGCATTGATCCCATAATCTGCTCATATTGAATAATTCTAATTACAGTTTACTCTACTTTTCTTTCTATAGTTTGCCAGATGTTCTCACATTTCTTTTCAAAACTGCAGTTTATCATGAGCCATTGGAAAAGAGTGGCTTTCCTAGAACGGAAAGTATTTACACAGTACCCAGTCCAAGGACAGATAGCATTACCCATCTACCCTTGCAGTAGGCGGAGCTATGCAAATCATCTCTTTACATCTCTGTGCCATCCAAGGCCCTTAGAACCGCTAAGGGTGCAATGCCAAGGATTAGCTTTAATTTTATACAGCCAGACACATCCAACTAGTTGACACATGTTTCAAGCTTTAGGCTCTCATCAGCACTTAGGGCGGATGCCTCTTGCTGTATGGGGGGTGAGACTTGGTGTGTACCAAAACATAGTCGCAGCCAGTATGTGGAGAGACCCATGTTAGGCTTAATATAGGGGGGCTAAAGAGACCAACAAACCCTCTACTTAGGTAAAGGAAAAGAGTGGCTTTCCTAGATTCCTTTACCTAAGTAGAGGGTTTTTTGGTCTCTTTCCTGTACCCTTATAGGCATTCCTATGAAGCTGCATCATGTGACCCAGATCCCCCTGTAACAAAGGAAGTGCAAAAAGGAAAGCCCTCTAGAGATTCATATAGGTATTTTCCTTCCCAGCAACAGATCCTTCCTTTTCAATACACACTCATTCTGATGATCCTGCAGGATCCACATATGGGCCACTACTGCTTTGCACAGTAGACATGAGCCATAGTAGGGCCAGACAACTATGTACACCATGAACAAAGCTGCATGTTCCTTTCACTAGCAAGTATTGTTTTGTTTGGAGGTAGAAAGGCCTGGCACTCAGTCACTCTAGGGGGGTTGAACTAAAATGAACTCACCCGTCTTCCCTCTGCACACCTGGCCATGGCCGCTGTGAGGCTGCAAATTTGCTCCATATCTGTGCAGCCTCACTGCTGCAGCCACTGGGAGCACCATGGGAATGAGCTCACTGCCAGGACCAGGCGAGTTTATCTTTTGTTTTAATCCCCTACTGCCCGAGTGCACAACTCAAGAGCTGCATTGTCTTATTGTTCCACTTCAAGGGGCAAGATGCAAAGTGTTTACTACAAGGAAACTTTAACCTTAAAGCATTATTATTTGCTTTTATGTATTAGCAGATGTGGACAGAGGTAAGGCATGAAAAAGGTGAGCAGCAGTGAGGTGGGAAGATGCGAGCAGAGGTGAGGTTGGCGGAGTTGAAGCAGCAAAAGGTGAGGTAGGAAGAAGTAGGCAGGAGATGAGAAAAACTAAGGTGAAACAAGAAGAGGTGAAGTGAAGCAGGGCTGAGGTGGGAAGAGGTGAGGTGAGCTGATCTGATGTGGGTGAGTTGAATAGAGGTGAGGTGAAAAAAGGTGAGCTGAGCTGATGTGGGTAAGATGAATAGAGGAAAGGTGGAAAGAAGCTGACAGGGTTGAAGTGGGAAAAAAATGAGGTGAGGTGGAAAAAAGAAGGCAGGGTTAAGGCAGGAAAAGTTGAGGTGAGCTGATATGGGTGAGGTGGAAAAAAGAAGGCAGGAAAAGTTGAGGTGAGCTGATGTGGGTGAGATGAATAGAGGAAAGGTGGAAAGAAGCTGCCAGGGTTGACGTGGGAAGAAGTGAGGTGAGCTGATATGGGTGAGGTGGAAAAAAAGAAGGCAGGGTTAAGGCAGGAAAAGTTGAGGTGAGCTGATATGGGTGAGGTGGAAAAAAGAAGGCAGGAAAAGTTGAGGTGAGCTGATGTGGGTGAGATGAATAGAGGAAAGGTGGAAAGAAGCTGCCAGGGTTGACGTGGGAAGAAGTGAGGTGAGCTGATATGGGTGAGGTGGAAAAAAAGAAGGCAGGGTTAAAACAGGAAAAGTTGAGGTGAGCTGATGTGGGTAAGATGAATAAGAGGTAAGGTGGTAAAAATTGGGAAAAGGTGAGGAGAGCATGGGTGAGGCAAGGAGGAGATAAGGTGAGGTGAGAAGAAGTAGGCAGGGTCAGGCAGTAAAAGGTGAGTAGAGGTCAGGTCAGAAGTGATGAGGCAGGCAGATGTGAGCAGAGCATAGGTGGGTAAATGTAGGCAGAAGTGCAGGGATGGCAGTGCGGGCTACACGTTTTGCATCCTGTCCTACAGTGAATGCCAGGATAGGAGGGGGGTTAAAACCGGGGAGAAGCTATAGCAGGGTTCTGAAGACCTCACAAAAAAAGAGATCCTATGGCCACTCTCTGACCACAGCAGAGTACATCCATTTCCCATGAAGCTTCACCATGACATGCCCTTTCCAGCTCAGCCATAACCCAGAATTTGAAATAAAGAAAGCTGCTTTGCTTAGAATGAATAAGGTATTTACATATAATTTTAGATTTTGAGATGCTTTATAATAGCTTATTTTACTCTGTTCCCAAGGGGAATAAGTTGGAGGAAGTTAGTGTGTGCCTGGACAGGGACTTTTATATCACATATGCTCATGTCTTGATAACTGTATGCCACCATCCAATCCTAATTAAATGTACAAAAAGTAGCTGTGTGCCCAACTCCCCTGCCTCATGACAGATCATACCCAATACTCAGATTAGGAATGGAGAGAAGAATTTCCTGGGGTTTAGGCTTTTACATTTAATCAGCCTACCCATCACTGGTCTTTTTCTGCTGCAATGAGAATCTCATGTGTCCCATTTTTTAAAGAGAGGCACCAATAAAGCACAGGATAAGTCATATGGGAAATGTGATTGGATCTGCTGAGCTATCAATTTATGTGCATGGGAACAGTTTGCTCCTTCGCTACAGCAGCATTATTCATATTTGTTTTGCAGAGCTGTGCGTCAGATCCGATCATATTTAGAAATAGTCTTATTTAGGCTGACTGGTGTATGCAGTGTAATTGTATGTAAATGTATGTGTATGTAAGTGGTACCTTGGGGCAAATATTTGCCACCCGTTCTTTACAGTAAGTGTTAGATTGGTTTTTGCAGCTTGTGTCCCCTTTTGGGAGATTTTTTTTTCTCAAATCATTGCTGCGAGATGTAACACAACAACTTTTCAAGAATAGATTAGGTATATGATGGGGCATGAATAGACGTGACAAGGTCTAGCTCTCACCTATAGCAATAAATAACACCTTCAGGAGCCTGTGAGAATCTACACAGTCAAGCCATATTTTTATGACCACTTTCTACTATTGATGTCAGCAGCACATAGCTCATGAAGGAAGTCATGTGACGCGGTGGGTATATAAGGTTGTGTGCACACATATGCCCTGTTGCTGTTACGAGTAAAGGGGGGATTTATCAGAGGTGGAATAAGGGCTTTTTGTGCCTGAGATGGCAGTTATTCCAGAATCTGTCCAGTTTTGTGAACTGTTTGCATGCTGCTGTGGTGAAAATTTAATGCTAGAGGACAAATGGCATCATTGTGATTAGATGACATGAAAGCTGCAGAGCATTATGGGTTACTGATGTTAGGTGAACATTGGCTACAATGGTGCATGAGGATAGATTGAACTTCAGTGGAGCATACCACTGCGTATGGGGCTCTGAAGGTCACTCACTGCACCTCTGCCAAAGAAGTTGCATCAATGGAAAAGGCTTCAATTTTCACAGCAATATTGAATTGGACTTTTGCTGATTGGCTAAGGCTTGTCTTCTCTGTTAAGACATTTGAGAATAAACATCCAGCAACCAATGCTGGAAGAACAAAAGCTGGTGGTGGCAGCATTATTGTCTATGGAATGTTTTCATGGCATTCTCTGGGCCCACTCATCCATGTGGAAGGTACCCAGTATGTATATTAATGCATCCTTAAAGATTACCTATACCCATACATGACACTCTTCTCTGGTGCGACTGGGTTCTTCCAGCAAGACAATCCAACATGGTTCATGGCTAGAAATGTTGGACATTGTTGGAGCAAGTATTACCACCCTGACCCCCTATCTGCCCAGACGCAATTGAGTTCAAAGTTGATCAAACCCCACACGGACCAGCCCTGGAACTGCAACTGCCTCTCCAGCTTCCCTTAAGCTGAGACACGCTCAACCACCCAGCCATTCAGATGTGGCTGTGGGTGGGATGTGACACAGACTAGAAGGAAGCCAGTTGTCTCTCAAATCTGATGGGTGGGCATGGCTACAGTGTCAAACCCAGCAGCATTGACCAAGGTACTCGGGGGGGGGGGGGGAATATAGTGGGTTTTGGTCCACTTTGAGTGGAACCACCTCAATGGTTGAGTTTGCTCAGTGGATCCTCCCCATGCACCCACTATTGTTACCAAGATGCTCCGTAGTCAGCATGGCTCCAGATACCTGTGACACCTGTTGCACATGGTGGTTACTCTGGGTATTCCCTGTCATAATGTGACTTAAGAGCGGAACAAAATCCACAAAGCTGGCCCTGAAATCCCCTTCACCCTGAATAAGAGTCTATCTTATATGTTTCCCACACCCTGTACATACAGATTGCTCACATTAAAAATCATCCTGCCTGCATCTACTGCATTTTATGAGCCTTTAAACATCCAAGATGGCAGATCATGGAGCATCAGGCAGCCTGCAAACAGGAAATATCTTCTGACTATGCTGCTCTGCATTCTGGGATTGCTGTCCTTTCCCTGACCCCAGCTCTGCTCTGTCTGTGCAAAGCATGGCTATAACCCCGCCCCCTGCACTTTATCCTGCTCTCCTCTCCTCAGTATGTGTGATACTTCTGAGTCAAGATGGCGGCGCCCGTATCCTAGAGTCCTGAACAGAGTTGCAGCCTGGTGGGGGAAAGAATAATAAGTGACTAAAAACTTCAAATATATTAATTTTAGATGTTGGAAAAGTTTTTTTAATGGTTTGGGCTTTTCATTAAATCATGCTGAAGGCGATTTAACGATTCCAGGAACACATGCCTTCCCCTGGGGCATCCCAAATACCTCCCAGACTCTCTCATCCCCAGCACCTTTGGCCCATGCATGTGCTCCCATCCCCATGCATTCATAATGCCCCATTGCCATAAACAGAGCCATTTGCTGATCATTAAATATGCATGGCAAAGGGCTCTGATTGGGTGAGAGCCCAGGCATACAGGAAACAGAACCCTGGATATTCAAAATCCTGGCTTTTGTTCATTTTTAACTATGTATATAATCTTTTTACCTATAAGTGATGGTTGCCCTTTGGTAAAACCTTTTGGTGTCTGATGCTACAAAATATCAAACAGAGCAAATATGAGTCCTGCATTGTGTGACCAAGACGACATTACTGGCAACTAAGCAGCAATGTGCTTGCCTGCCATCTGCTGGCCACATTTAGAATCGCAGTTGCTGTACTACAACTTCATTAAAGTGGACCAACACCCAGGATTTTGACTATCCTGGGTCTTGGTCCACTTCGGTGGGGCACCCCCGATCGGGGTGCCCCGCTGTGTGAAACCCCCCCTAACCCCCCGAAAAACTCACCTCTCCCCGCTCCCAGCGCCGACGTACAAGCCAGGTCCAGGAACGTCTAAGCGGCTGTCGCCGCCGCCGCCTCCCGCGCGTCCCTTTTGACGCGCGCGCGCCCGTGCCGGCCATTCGCAGACGGCCGGCGCGGGTGCGCGCACGCCTACAGGGGCGCGAGGGAGGCGGCGGCGGCCGGCCGCCGCCGAAGATCAGGTAAGGTTTTTCGGGGGTTTTGGGGGGGTTACACCCCGCGGGACATCCCGATCTCGGATGTCCCGCGGGGTGGGGGGTGATCGGCCCGGGAATCTTATAGATTCCCGGGCCGATCACCCGTGGGTGTTGGTCCACTTTAAATGAAGCTAATGCAATCAAAGCAATAAGGTTTATTAGGACTGTAAATTCTAAAATACACAAATACGGTAAACAACCAAACATCTTGAATTACAACAAATGATAAATATATCAAAATAAGTGGACAGAGAAGACACATATTAGATTATTATTATTGGATGCGAGATTTAAAGGAGTCCTAAATAGTCTGAAAATCTGAAAATACTGTAGCACAGCTGAATAGTCTCCTGTGGGGGCATCCTGATTTGGGATCCCCCACTGTGTAAAATCAAGCTTGAGAATAGGCTAAAACATTTACCAAGTTCCAGGTCCTGCAGCACTGTAGTGAATGTGAATCCTTGGTATTCCTTCTCTCTCCAAGTGACCTCCAGCAGTATTGCCTGGTGCTCATTAGACTCTAGAGGTTGGCAGTTCCAAAGAGAGGCAGCTTAAAGGAATTGACCAGTCAAGCTTTGCATCTTGCAGCTTACCTGATGCAATGTCCGTCCCATGCTGTCTCTTTGCTCTGGTCACAGAAAGTAAGTGGATTTATTCTTAGTATACAGTACGTCCTGCTCCAAATCTAATACTTACACGTGGGATATACTCCGCCAGATGGCGCTGGACTGCAGAGACATCGAAAATAGGCTCCTCCCGCCCCTCAAATACCCGGGGACCTCCCACAAATTCCCCAGAATATCTCTACAGTCTGGCTGCGAAGGACGAGAAATTGGCTCTCTACTCGCAGGTGAGCGGGTTTATTAACCTGCGGCCCTGTAGGTCTATTCCCACCCATTCCACTAGTAATATGCCTCCCAGCCTTGGCTGCGCTGGTCGGGTGAAGGTAGGCAGCACCGCTGTTAGGTACTTAGGAGCACTGCTCCACCGCAATCCCCCACCAAAGGGTAGGCGGTTCAGGCTTATGGTGAGCCTCTATGGATGCCCCTCCCGCACTATTGCCCCTTGCCCCAGTCTATCGGTGGGGCCTATTTAAGTGGCCGCCGTCCTCCCTCATCCTCCTTGTAGTCTTCGGGGGAAAAGAGGGGGGGGGTGTATGTGTATAGATATGTAGGTTATGAAGTCTGTGCTTTCACCTTTCACATGTCTTTATTCTTATGTCAGCCGCCGCGCTGACTTGTCTGTATTGCTTTTAAATTTACCGCCGCCGCGCGCTATCTTGGTTCCGCGCTTGGCTGCGGCATTACCTCAGGTGCTGTGCGCCATCAATGGCTGTTGGCCTTCTGGCTTCGCGCTCTTCGGGGGGGCGGGGCCCGTCTTTGGCGCCTTACGCGTCATCGCTGTTACTGGCCCGCCCCTCGAGGTATACCGACGCCATCTTTTCTCACTTGGTTGGCCTGTGCGCAACGGACTCCTACCTACCGTGGTCCGTAAGTGCCCTCGCGGGCGGCTTTATCTGCTTCACTTTTGTTACCATGTACTTAAGGTCTTGTCTGCTTATGTCTTTCAGGCGGGACAAACCCTGCTTGGCTTCTCCCGGCCCTGTTTTTTAGTATATTACTTGCAGGCCTTGTAAAAATTATACTCCCACGTCCATAGCGGGTTATTGGGGCATCCAGGGTTGCTATATAGCGTTATTCCCTATCGGCGTATTGTGCCGTTATAATCACCATATGGAGACATCTCAGGATAATGTTACCGGGGTCCCTGTGGGACAAGACCGGCTGTGTGTAGCGTGTGGGCAGCCTCATGCTGACGCTGACAAGGCACGGGTCTGTGTACCCTGTGCTGAGCAGGTGCTTGCATTGCAATCTGGCCTGCCAGTGGCTGCACCTCGTTTCACTTCACCTACTCCCCCCAAGCTTAAATCTCACTCCTGTTGAGTTGCATACTAGTGGGGATTCTCAGCCTGATGTGTCTTCTAGACTGGCTACTGTTGAACAGATTATTGCGAAGTCTTTAGCGCGTAAGGCCCCTGCTAAGAAGCGGCACTTGACGCCTAATGTTACTGTTTTCCCTATGGGAACTGAGGAGTTGGGATGAATCTGTGTGGCTATACCCCGTCTGATGAAGGGGAGCTCTTTTCTGATTCAGGCTCATCTGATGACAGACCAAGGGGTCATGACGATTCTGTCTCTGACCCCTGGGCCCCGGATGACACTGACAGATTATTGACCCAGATTTTTGAGGTTCTGTCTATCTCTCTCCCTGTTGAGGCTCCCAGGCAAAGAGGGGAGCTTTTTCCATACAGCAAAGTCACGCTTGGAATTTCCAGAGCAGGCACATTTCCATAACCTTGTGCTCAAGGAATGGGAGCGCCCCAGTAAACTTCCCGGGGTTCCAAAGAGTTGGGATAGGAAGTATTCTTTTCCTGCTGAGGTGGTTAAATGTTGGTCATCCCCCCCCCCCCGAGGTGGATGCCCCGATCCTAGGGCTATCTAACACCTCTGTAATGCATTCCCCTGATTCTATTACCCTGCGGGATGCTGAGGACCGGCGCATTGACCAGCTGGCCTCCCACGCCTTTGTATGTGCGGGGACGGCGCTGCGCCCGGTCTGTGCCTCTGCCATTACTGCTGTGGCCACTAGAACCCTTATCAGAAATATGCTTGATAGTGCCCCT
Source organism: Gastrophryne carolinensis (assembly GCA_027917425.1). Lineage (NCBI taxonomy): Eukaryota > Metazoa > Chordata > Amphibia > Anura > Microhylidae > Gastrophryne > Gastrophryne carolinensis. The sequence goes on along the minus strand of CM051236.1, from coordinate 251,543,509 downwards.
GATGATTTGCCTTGTGAGGTGTTTAATGCACTCTCCAGTTGTGATGTTTTTGTAAATTTTGTCCTATCAGCATTGGATCACACCATCAGAAAGTGTGCCAGAACTTCTGCCCTCGTGGTGGCTATACGCCGCTCGGTTTGGCTGTGCCAGTGGGCTGCTGACAATGCTGCCAAGAAGGCCCTCACTGGGTTTCCCTTTAAAGGACTGCGTCTGTTTGGAGACCGCCTGGACCTTTTTGCTAAGGGAGGCAGGTTACCCCAGCGCAGGTGGCAACCTCTGCCCTTTCGGGGTCAGGTTTCCTTCTCCTCCCCTTACCGTGGTACAAGATAGGGAAGGGGGGTATCTTTCCCTGGGGCCCGGGGAGATTTCTGGGGTAGAGGCAGAGGACGTGGACGTCCTGGCTCCTCCTGGGGTCCCAAAGCTAAATCCTCTCCCAAGCCCCCTCAGGCATGATGGGGTGCCCTCACCCATCTGGGTGGGGGGGAACGGCTGCAGCACTTCGCTCACATCTGGAGGCTTCATGTCTCAGACCGGTGGATTCAGGAGGTAGTGTCCTCCGGTTACAAGTTGGAGTTTGCTGCCGATCCCCCTCCAAGATTCATCAGATCCCGGATTCCTCAGGACCCTGTGTCAGCTCAGGAGCTAGTGCAAGCAGTGCAAGGCCTCCTGGAGCTGGGGGTCATCTGCCAGGTCCCTTTAAGAGAAAAGGGCAAGGGCTTTTATTCCAACCTATTCACAGTACCCAAAAAGGAAGGTTCTGTCAGGCCCATCCTGGACTTAAAGATTCTCAACAAGTTTGTCAGGGGCAGGCGCTTTCGCATGGAGACTCTGCGCTCTGCCATCAGTTCCCTGCGCCAAGGGGATTTCATGGCTTCTGTGGACATCACAGATGCTTACCTTCATATTCCTGTGTCCCCCAGGTCATCTAAAGTTCCTCAGGTTCACTCTGATGGATCAACATTACCAATTTGTGGCCTTGCCCTTCGGCCTCACTTCAGCTCCCAGGGTGTTCACCAAGGTGCTGGCTGGCGTGATGTCTCTACTCAGATGTCAGGGCGTCCGCGTGCTTCCCTATCTGGACGACATACTCATCACTTCCCAATCTCTACAGCTGGTGGTGTCCACTATGGAGTCATTTGGATGGGTGATCAACCACCCCAAGTCCTCACTGTCCCCTTCCTTGGTAGCTCCATTCGTAGGAATGAATCTGGATACAGTTCAGGCAAGGGTCATCCTTCCTCAGCAGAAGGTGGACAGTCTGATTGCACAGTCCCAGTCCCTCCTAGCTTGTCCCCATCCCTCCATCAGGCATGGGATGCAGCTGATGAGCCTGATGGTGGCGTGCTTCGAAGCGGTCCCTTATGCTCAGTTCCACTTGAGGCCTCTGCAACTTCACCTATTGTCTGTATGGGACAAGGACCCAGGGTCTGTGTGCTCTCCCCCTGGTCAGGAGGTCCCTCTTGTGGTGGATGGACTCAAGGAGCCTGTTGGGGGGCAGATCCTTTCTTGCCCCTTCCTGGGAGACGGTCACCACGGATGCCAGTCTATCAGGTTGGGGGGGTTTCTGGAAGTCCCTGCGGTTCCAGGGGAGGTGGGGCCCTCAGGAGGCCCACACACCTATCAATGTCTTGGAGCTGCGAGCGATCAGGTTAGTTCTGGCTCGCTTGACTACTCATCTTCAGGGCCTGCCTGTTCAGGTGCGCTCGGACAACCAGACGGCAGTTGCCTACATCAATCATCAGGGAGGGGCCCGGAGCAAGGGGGCCCTCCAGGTAGTGTCGCTGATCCTGACTTGGGCGGAGGCCAATGTCCCCTGCATTTCAGCTGTGTACATCCCGGGGGTGGAAAATCACCTGGCGGACTCTCTGAGCAGGGGGACCTCTCGCCAGGGAGAATGGTCCCTATGCAGCCGGGTGTTTCAATCTCTGGGTCACCGTTGGGGCCAACCAGATGTGGATCTGTTTGCGTCCCGCCACAATCACAAGCTTCCAGCTTTTGTCTCTCTGTCCAGGGATCCTCTGGCCCTGACCTCGGATGCGCTAGCAATGTCATGGAAGGACTTTCAGTTCCTGTATGTCTTCCCCCCAATTCCCCTGCTGGGCAGGGTTCTGCGCAAGATTGCTCTGGAAGGGGTGCCAGCAATTCTGGTGGCCCCCAGGTGGCCAAAAAGAGTGTGGTTCGCAGACGTGGTACAGCTGGCAGTAGATCAGTACGCTCTGCCCTTGGTGCCAGATCTGCTCACTCAGGGCTTACTACGCCATTCCAATTTACAAACTCTGGTTTTGACGGCTTGGCTGCTGAAACCTCCATCTTGATGGGGAAGGGGCTGTCTTCCTCAGTTGTGGATACCTTGTTTAAAGCTAGGAAGAAGTCTTCCTCTTCCATTTATTACAGGGTTTGGCGTGCCTACATTGACTGGTGTGAGTCTAAGTCTCTTCCCTGTCGTGTCTTCTCTATTCCCAGGATTCTGGAGTTCCTGCAGCATGGGTTGGAGATGGGGTTCCAACTCAGTACTCTGAAGAGTCAGGTTTCTGCCCTGGCTATTTTTTTCCAGAAGTCCTTTGCTCAGCACTCTCTGATCAGGACTTTTTTCCAGGGGGTCACTCACGTGCATCCCCCTCGTAAACCTATGGTGCCTGTTTGGGATTTGAACTTGGTTCTGTCAGCCTTGCAGGGTGCTCCCTTTGAACCTGTGCAGGATGCTGCCTTGGCCATTCTTACGCTCAAGGTTGTGTTTCTGGTGGCTATCACTTCTGTCAGGCGTGTGTCTGAGTTGGCGCTGTCCATTCAGCCCCCCTACTATGAGAGACACCAGGACAAGGTGGAGTTTCGTTTCAAACCTGTTTTTCTGCCTAAGGTAGTGTCTGCCTTTCATTTGAATCAGGATATTGTTCTTCCTTCTTTGTGCCCTAATCCTAGCAATGCTAAGGAAAGGGTTTTGCACTCTTTGGATGTGGTTAGGTGTCTAAAGTACTATCTGGTGGCTACTGCACCTTTCAGGAAAACTGATGCTCTTTTTGTGGTTCCTTTTGGTCCTAGGAAGGGTTTGGCTCCTGCCAAGTCTACTCTCAGCAAGTGGATTTGTCAGGCTGTGATTCAGGCCTACTCTGCTAAGGGGAAGAATCCTCCCTTCCACCTTACTGCTCATTCCACTCGTGCTATTGGTGCCTCTTGGGCTTTTCAGCACCAGGCTTCTGTTGAACAAGTTTGCAAGGCCGCTACTTGGTCTTCTTTTCATACCTTTTCAAAGTTTTACAAGGTTGATGTTAGGGCCTCAGCTGATGATGTTTTTGGCCGCAAGGTTCTGCAGGCGGCAGTGGTTTAAATTGCCTGCTGCTACTTTTTTCTTGGGGATCCCACCCTACTTTATGGACACTGCTATTGGATGTCCCACGTGTAAGTATTAGATTTGGAGCAGGACGTACTGTATACTAAGAATAATACAATTCTGTGATTACTCACCTGTAGAATTGGTATTATGAGTATACAGTACGTCCTGCTCCAACCCACCCTTGGTTTGCATTTTTCTTGGATCCCCTGTATGGTGATTGTTATCATTGTTATAATTGATAGTTTGGATGGTTTAATGCTCCCGGCTTCTCCTTAACTGCTTTTCAATGCTGGGGAATTTGTGGGAGGTCCCCGGGTATTTGAGGGGCCGGAAGGAGCCTATTTTCGATGTCTCTGCAGTCCAGCACCATCTGGCGGAGTATATCCCACGTGTAAGTATTAGATTTGGAGCAGGACGTACTGTATACTCATAATACCAATTCTACAGGTGAGTAATCACAGAATTGTATTTTTTTTCCAGTGCGCCCCCCCCCGATCCTGACCACCAATTCAACCCTGAGGCTTGTGTCAGGTTGACAACCCCTTCATTATTGATTGTCGGGAATCAATCTCAGCTAACTTCAATAGAATGCACACAATGTGCTTCCCCCATGTAGCTCTGCCACTCCCTTCACAGAAGACTTTAAAACATGAGGTGAAACTTCTAAAAATTTGAAAAGTAAATAAAAAGCATTGCCATGTGTAGCCCTACACCTTTTTGAATGTGCCTGAAATTCACTTTTAATATAGCACTGGGGTGCAGGCTTCTTTTGTGGCAGCCCATTTGCTTTGCAGGACCCAATAGTGAGTAAGTATTTCAGGCTTGCTTTTTACTTTCACACTGCAAGGAATCCCAAATCCAGATACTATTCAGCAGTCCTAAAATAAATTTAGACTCAACTTGCTTTGGAAATATATTTTTTTCTGCATTTGAAGTGCTTTTAAAAAAGTCTTTAAATGGTCTTTATCTTAAATGTGGCCTGTAGAAAAAAAATAGTTTACCCTCCTGGAGATCTAATCCAGTGCTGTGCCACTGTATACTGGAGACCACATAGGGAGGGACACCGCTATATATGGTAAAATTGATTACATCTTTATTGTAGACAGAAATACATCAATTGACAAATAACATATTAAAATCACACAAGACAAACAAACATGAAAATACGGCTTAGGTAGAGGGGAGAGTCACAATAAAAGACAACTAAAATATTGACACTTGTTTAATAATAAGTCCCTACCTCTGATCCGGATCCTTACTATAAATAAGTACAAAACTGATGAAATACCATCCCATACAATATCAAAGTTCAATATAAAAATGCACCACATCCAGTGTACAAACCATAACATTACTCAATCAATCTAAAGTGCCAGTGCAAAGGAATAATAAATATATATAAGAATGTCTGTCTCTGATAACTAATGAAAATCTAAATACATAAACCAACTAATTCAAGGTGACTGCCCATAAACAATGGCCATTAGCATAATGATCAGAACTAAAATGCGAATGACTACAGTGCCCAAACAAATCAAAGAGTCTCCCCAGCGCCTGTCACCTCAACCTGAGCCACACGTTGTGTGGGGTCAAAGGGCCCACTTCATCATGCCCTCCACCTCCCTGCACACCATTCTTTTGCCCACTTAAACTGGAACAACATTTATTTTTCACAAAATGGGTGTTCTTTTTAGTGCAGACATTTTACCTTTCTCCTCGCTCCCAGGCAAAATCAAGAGCTGTGATTGGTCTCTGCAGTCACCTGGTTGCCGACGTACATATACCTAAACGAGGCCTGTGGGCAGGGACATACTGGGACAATGCCCTCTAGGCCGCCAGCTCTGGCAATTCTTCTTGCGTTGAGCCAGGTGAATGGGAGCTGCCATGGGTCTTCCATTGTGCCCGGCAGCCCACGATGGCGGAGCAGCACACAGCGTTAGCATGAGACTCTCATGCTGCTGCTGTGTTGCTGATTGGCTGCCATAGGTATGCCATGGACGGCAGGCTTTCAGCCCTGGTTCCCATTGGCGGTAGCCCCAGCTACCAGCGTCATGGCGCAGCAGGACAGCAAGGTGAGCAATGACAGGGTGTGGAGATTCTGCCACTCAGCCTGTTATGGATGGGGGATTCTGCCTCACAGCCTGTTATGGGAGGACTCTGCCTATGAATATGTTATGGGAGACTTTGCCTATCAGTATATTATGGGAGGATTCTGCCTGACAGCTTGTTATGGGGGGATTTTGCCACACACCCTGTTATAGGGGGTTTTGCCACACAGTCTGTTATAGGAGGGTTCTGTCACTTATCCTGTTATGGGGGGGGGGGGGGAGTCTGCTCATCAGCATGTTATGGGGGGATTTTAAATATGAGCAAGTTATGAGGAGATTCTGCCTCACAGCCTGTTATGGAGGGGGTTTCTGCCTCAAAGCCTGTTAAGGGGGGATTCTGCCTCACAGCCTGTTATGGTAGGTGGGTTCTGCCCACACACCCTGTTATAGGGGGTTCTGCCACTTAGCCTGTTATGGGGGGGGGGGGGTTCTGCTCATCAGCATTTTATGGGGGGATATTTGCCTATGAGCATGTTATGAGGGGGCTTCTGCCTCATAGCCTGTTATGGAAGGGGTTTTTGCCTCACAGCCTGTTATGAAGGGGTTCTGCACATTGCCTGTTATGGGGGGCACAGATCAGATACCAACACTGCAGAAGGGCCGGTGTGACCAGGGCCATTTTTTAACCCAAGTCCGCACCCCTCCATGTCAGGAGGCTAATCCCAGTGCTTGATTTCGCAGAGGACAGAGGAGACGGGTAAGATTTTCTATAAGTAGCGGGGTGAATGCGCAGGGAGGCATCGGCACCCGCACTAGAAACAGCACCCATTTTGAGAAAAATGGGTGGTGTCCCAGCTACAGGGAGACACCTTACATGCATCCCCTGCCACTCTTTTCCCAAGTCATGAGGTCACAGGGCTTCCAGTCACCATGGTTTGATTGGCAAGGACTTGGTTGAAATGGGCAGAAGAACAGCGCATAGAACAGTGAATGCAGAACTGTATTATCTCTCAAGGGAAGTAAAGTAAATGTTTTATTCAACAACTCTGCTATACACCAGACCAAAAGGTCTGCTAAGTATTTTTCACAGTGTAATTCATTTGGAAAATCTCCCTGACCTGCGCAGCATACTCACCTATTTCCAGAATCCCACAATGGTGGGATGCAGATGCAGAACCCCTCCTGGGTGCACAGCCATCTTGTGAAGCGCGCTGCTGTATTATATTGCCATGTGATTCAGGAAAGGCGAGTATGCTGTAGGGCATGCCAAATCAGGATGACCCCTAGGAAACAGGCCATGCAGGTCAAAACGAAGTGGGGAATATTAGGAGCTTTAGAGCTAGGTGATTATATGGTCTATGTAGTTGCCTGGACAATCCATTTAATCTCCACAACGAGGTAACAATGGGCAAAAATTATTTTACAATACCTCACAATGGTGGGATGCAGATGCAGAACCCCTCCTGGGGTGAAACCCCCCCAAATCCCCTTACCTTGTCTTCCCTCGCGCCCCTCTAGACGTGCGCGCGCCCGCGCCGGCCGTCTGTGAATGGCCGGCGCGGGCGCGCGCGTCAAGAGTGACGTGCGGGAGGCGGCGGCGGAGGAGTCGCTTGTCCACGGCTGTCAAAACGCTTGTCCGTCGGCGCGGGGAGAGGTGAGTTTTTCGGGTGATCGGGGGGGTTTCACACAGCGGGGCACCCCGATCGGGGGTGTCCCACCGAAGTGGACCAAGACCCAGGATAGTCAAAATCCTGGGTGTTGGTCCACTTTAACCCCTTCACTCCTGGCCGCTGTCCTCTACCACTGTGCTGTCTCTACCACTCAGCTAGCTTCTCCACCCCCTGCTGATGTCCTCTACCACTCACCTAACCCCTCCACCCTATGTTGCTGTCCTTCACCACTTACATCACCCTCCACCCCCTATTGCTGTCCTCTACTGCTCACCTAACCCCTTCAGTCCTTGCCGCTGTCCTCCACCGCTCACCTAACACCTCTATTGCCTACCTGTGTCCTCTACCACTGAGCTAACTCCTCAACCCCCTGCCACTGTCCTCTACAACTCACCTAAGCACTATGCCCCCTCCCTCTGCCCTTCCCCTGTTGCTGTCCTCTGCCACTCACCTAACCCCTCCACTCCCTGCCAGTGTCCTCTACCACTCATCTAACCCCTCCACCCCCTACCCCTGTGCCTATACCTCAGCTAACCCCTCCACACCCTGCCCCTGTCCTCTACAACTCACCTAAGTGCTTCACCCCCTGCCTCTGTCCTCTACAACTCACCCCCCCCCCCCGCCGCTGCCCTTTACCCCTACTGCTGTCCTTTACTGCTTACCTAACCCCTCCACCACCTGCCGCTGTACTCGACCACTCACCTAAGCACTAAGCCCCCTACCTCTGCCCTTTACCCCAGCTGATGTCCTCTGCCACTCACCTAACCCCTTAACTCCCTGCCACTGCCCTCTACCGCTTACCTAACCATTCCACCCCGTGCTGTCCTGTACCACTCGCTTAACCCCTCCACCCCTGTCACCGTCCTCTACCACTCATCCAACCCATTTACCCTCTGCCACCGTCCTCTATCACTCACCTCTCACTAACCGCTCCACCCCCGTCACTGTCCTCCACCCCTTTCTGCTTTCCTCTACCACTCACCTAACCCTTAAATCCTCTGCCGCTGGCCTTTACGGCCTGCCACTGCCCTCTATCACTCACCAAACCCCTCCGCCCAGTGAGCTTGACATTAGATAGACTCTACTGTAGATACCTTTTTCTTTCATAATCTGTCTACAAGGGTACTAAAGAGTTCCAGATGCTCTTAGAGTTTGGGGCAGGGGTGTAACTTGAGGGGGTGCGACCACACCGGGGCCCTGGAGGTCAGGGAGCTCATCATTGTTGCTCCTCCACCTTATTTATTATATTTGTGCTTACTTGACATTATTTAGAGAAAGGAAGCATTATTTGTCTCTGCTGTTTCAGTCTTTAGTTGTCTAGCTGCATCCAATTAAAAAGTTAGAAACAATTTTACTGTGATGCCTCGAGCTATGCAGCCGAGCATCCTGCTTGCTTTTCCCTCTGCCTGGCTACACTGTCCACTGCAGCTTTCAGTAATCCATATCCCTAAATCTCTTTCCTCCAAGAAGGAAAAGAAGCAGATAAAGATACTTTGTAAACGCATGAAAGGCAGGAGGGTGGCTAAAACACTGGGATTACAGTCTCACAATAGCTGAGAAGGGGGGGAACTGTGTGAACAAAACATGCCTATGCTGAGGTTGCCACATCCCCATTCAGGCATAGGAGAGGTTTGCAGATCTGAATACTTACATTATTTAATGAAGCTATTTTTTGGTATTTTGTCAAACACAGGTCTTCTATCTACAGTTAGCCATAGAGCTCATAGGAAGGTCACATCTATGTCCTTGGATCAGATACAGCTTATAAACAAGTAGACTGTGTATTGCTGTTTCTTCTATGGGTCAGGGAAGAGGACATATAAACAAGAATGATAAAGGTGTTTCTAACCTTTTGAGCATATTTGTCTGTCAAGCAGTCATAAAAAAGCGATGGGACTAGAACACAATCCAGATGCTTTTAGCAGAACAGGCAGATGAGCTGGGTGATGTTTCTAGACATCTCTAGATGGTGGCAGTGCCCAGGGAATGTGCCCATGACTCTGCTATCTATCACATTGCAAACAATAGCAGCGCACATTTCTGCATGCTCGGAATCTAGTCTGCCACTCCCCCCTCTCAAACCCTCCATTGTTCCTCATGGATCATTGATCCCATAGGCAAACTTTGTGTTCTACTGGCAGCTCATTCACCGTCCCAGGTGATCGTGCATGAATATCGAAAAATAACCCGTTCCAAGGTAACGGCTAGACTACATTAGGCCTGAAGAACTGCTACCACCAGAAGCAGCATCTCCCCTGCCTCATCCAGCACCTTTGGGTGTATGGGGGCAGTTATACTGATGGGATGGCATGCCCTCCTGCACCTATATACCCTCACACACAGAACTCCTAGATCTTAATCAGGTTCCTTTAAATCACAAAACAACAGATCTCCTATCCTGATGACCGACGAGAAGTTGTAAAGGTGCCTCTAGCAGGGCAGGGGAAGGGCGCCCCCTGCAGGGCTCCTCTTACCTGGTCTTGGATGAGAGGAAGGCGAGTTTGATGAGTCCGTAGGTGAACAAGTTGAGGTGCTCCTTGCCTATGCTCGCCACTTTCAGCCTGTGCTCTAGGATGTGCAGCTCCATCGTTTTCTTCTTCTCATTTGTGGCTCATCTATAGGGGAGAATTGGGGGGTGCACAGTCAGGGGGTGATAATGGTTGAGGGGGGGGAGGTAAGTACAGCAAGCTCAATGAGTTCAGGAAGACTCGGCACAGCTCCACAGTGCAGAGAGCAGCTGTTGGAACAAACAACTCAAGCTGCTGCTCACTGCACATGCCCAGAGCCTCTCAGACATGCCGGGAAATGTAGTCCTAGGAGCTGCCATTCACAGATGCAAAAGGAATCATGTTAGTCTTTACTGAGGGAATGAAAACTCCTTCTCAGTACCACGGGAGTGCAAGCTCATTAACCCATTCAGTGCCACCCAGTGTTAATAAATGTTACCATCCAAGAACATGAATGAAAGGTTAACATTTTTTACTGTTGTGACTTGTCAATGTTAATGTGTAATGTGATTATTTTAAAATGAAAGTAAAACAGCTGTTTACAATGTAAAAACAGATCCTGTATTGTCCTTTGCTGTGCTATGATTTCAGTTGACTTCAGTAATGTTATTAGCTAGTTTTATAGTTTATAATTAGCTTCAGGGTCGAACTGGGACACCAGAGAACTGAAGGATCCTCTGCTGGACCCTTGGTGTAAGCGGACTGCAGGGGGGCAGCAGCAGCCATAGGAAAATGTGTGATGTGAACTTGTTCCTCCCCTGGAGGGTTCTGGTACACAAGGATCTTAGTTGAACTTTAAAGCCAAACAAAACCCAGCAGCGTCTGGCCTGGAATCGAAAAGATTCCAGGGTCGGCTACTGGCTTTCCCCCACGAGGTAAGGAGTTTTTTTTTTTTTTGTAAACCTCCCATCCTGTCTCAGCGCCAGTAGGGGAAGGCAGGGCCGACATAGAAATAGACTGGGCTTCCACAACTAAAGTTGACCAAAACCCAGGATTTTGACCCCCAGGTCGCTGAAACAAACTCACCCCTTCCCGGTCCTATGGTGCATGTGCAGCTGCTCGTCTAATCAGCGTGCTCGCATCCACTCACGTCAGCTCGTCTAAGTCTTCGTCTAAGGTGAGCGGATCCGAGCACGCTGGCGGCTGCATCACCACTACCCTCTAACAGGGAGCTGCCTGCGACAGCCATTCACAGATGCCTGGCGCGGGCACATGACTTGCTAGAGGGATAGCGGGGATGCAGCCGCAGCTCGCGCATTCGCCATTGGACCGGAGAAGAAGGTGAGTTTAAGGGGCAACCTGGGGGGTTTCACAGAGCGGAACACCCCCGATCCGGGTGCCCCAGGGGGAGGGAATCGATCGGCCCGGGAATCTTATTTACGGCCGATCTCTGTGGGTTTTGGTCCACTTTAAAGCAAAACAGAACCCGTGAATTTGACTTTCCTTGGTTTTGTTCCGTGTCCACGGGGCATCCCGGAGCAGGGGAGCATCTGATGACCCTAGCGCATACACCCCCCCTCCTGCAAGCCTGTTTTTTCTAACCTGCTCCTCTTATCCTCAGCAAAACCAGGCTTCATGATTGCTGCAGTCACATTGTCCAGGGCCATCTCTTGGATGCCAATAGGACCCATTCCTGGGTGTTAAATTGCTTTAAAGAGGAGGTTAAACATTTAATATAACCCCCACTACCGCTCGCTGTGCTATCACTGATTTGGGCAATAAATTAAGGGCATTAAGGAAATGACTCACTCACTGCCTTCATCCCCATCAGGGGGATGTTCCATAGAAGCTGTGAACTTGGACCTTGAGTGACCTTGAGCGTCACTCACCCAATCCCTGAAGTAGGGTGCCTGCACTTCTCCCAGGGACTGTGTGACTGGCCAGTCACTCAAGGCAGGGTTGCCATACAGACCGATGGCTGTTGGCCATCCTTTTGGGTGTGCAAGCTCTTTGATCACACAGGGTGCCAACCAAATCTATGTGCCTTTTTTAATAATGGGTGTTGTTTTGAGTGCATCCCAATTGCAGATGCCCCCCTGCATGTTAATGGCACACCTTTCTCCTTTCTCCTCAGCCCCCCGGAGGAATCCAGTACTCTGATTGGTCGCCGCGATCACATGGCTGCTGAAACTTCGACGTGGAATTACAGGAAAGGTAAAATTTGCTGAAATCAGGGGGATTTCACACTGCAAATTGGGATGCCATGGAGATAGGCAGTTACCCAGCCCTGAAGTCTATTCTAAGTATACAGCATGTCCTGTTCCAGAAGATATTCCTTACACTTGGGATACACTCCAGTAGATGGCGCTGGACTGCAGAGACAGAAAAGTGGCTCCTCCCGGCCTCATAAATACCCGGGACCTCCCACAAAGTCCCCAATTCTTCTCTACAGTCCTGGCTGTGATGACTAGAGTGGGGCCCTGTAGGACTATTCCCACCCGTTTCCTTCTACTGCCTCCCAGCTCAGGCTGCTCTGGTTCGGGTGAAGGTAGGCAGCACCGCTGTCAGGTGCTAAGGAGCGCTGCTCCAACCGCAGTCCCCCACCAAAGGGTGGGCGGTACAGGACCACGATGAGCCTTATGGGATGCCCCTCCCGCACTTTATGCCCCTCGCCCCCTGTCCCCACAGTTGGCTCCCTTTAGGTTAGCCGTCCCTTCCCCCTCGCTCTCCCTTGTAGTTCTCGGGGGGGGGGGGGGGGGGTTGCATGTCCTTGTATTTATTGTGTGTGTTGTCTCTTATCCCTGTGAATTGATTGCATTGGTTTCTTTTGCGGCCGCCGCACCTTTGTACTGCGATCCGCGGTCGGCGGCGACATCGCCTCAGTCTCTGCTGCTCCATCATTGGCTGGTCTTGTCATGTGGGCGCGTTTTCGCTCTCTTCGGGGGGGGCCCCTCGAGGTATATGCGGGTGCCATTTTAATTCTCTGCTGCGTGTGCCTGGTGTCATATATATATATATATATATATATATATATATGTATTGTCTATATTGCATATCGCTTATGGGATCTTTTGCTTATGTCTTGCAGGCGGGTCAAACTTTGTGGTTTCTTCCGGTCCTATCCCCTCTATATTCCTAGTATGTCACACCCCCACTTCCCGATATTCATGACACTTGGGAACCCGGCCTGTAGAGGGCGATCTTGCAGAGATGACATGGAAAAAAGGAGCCCCTCCTGGTCCATAAGTACTGGGTTCCTCTCACTATTCCTCAGTCTTTTCATCTCTGCAGTCGGCGAAGCATTCAGAAGATGACTCTCCTTCAAGCTGCAGGTAGCCGGGTTTGCCCCGGCCCTTTTTTTCTCTATTTCTGTCTGAAACTCTTTAAACCTGTTTGGTTATATTGTATGCCTCCCAGCCCTGGCTGTGTGGTTCAGGCAAAGGTAGATACATACACCTTCTGGTCTATACAGGAGTATTACTCCTCCGTGAGACCTAAATGTGGGTAGGCGGCTTCCAGGTTGGTGTTCCCATGGGATGCCCCTGTCCCTTTATAATCCCCTTGTGCCTTATGGGTGCTTTTCTATCCCCTCCCCTTAGTTCTCCTTTAACCCTGCTGGGTAAAAAGGAGGGGGGAAGGGGGGCGTTATCTGGGCTTATTTGTCACCATGCACACAAAAAAAAAAAGAGATATATAAAATAAGTCTTTATTTCTTATTTTTATTATGTATGTTTTACTATACTATTTAATAGGAAATGTTTTATTTACATTTTCCTATCTCTGTCTAGGCAGCATTTTTTGTTTACCTATTAAAGCTCTTTGTTTTCTGGCTGTGTTCAGATTTGAATTTTTCCCTCCATTTTTGGCCATGTGATCCTGGACGTGGGTGGGGCTTAGGCATGCTTTTATTCAGAGAGCACCTGGATGCTCTGTTTGACTTCCTGTTTCCTGCTTCCATGTGGCCTTACCTCATGATGTGAGCTTATTGCATGGGCTGTGAGTACCCTTCAGCTTGGCTGAAGGGAGTTTTTTTTCTGTCATTTATTTATATTGTGTGCATTTGGTGACTGTTTTTTTGTTTTCTCTGTAGGTAGAAACTCCTTATTTAAAAAAGTGTTAAAGGGTTTCTCCTGCTCCTTATATAAAAAAAAAAAAAGCCCTTAAGCCTTATTTGGGGGTCCATTTGTGTTTCAATCCTCCCACTTGGGACTATTTAAAGGGGCATCCCGGGTAGCAATTGCGTAAATCCCATATATACTTGGCGACTATAATCAATTATAGTATAATACTAAACACCATATGGAGGCATCCCAGGATAACGGACATGCAATTCCCTCTGCACAGACTCGGCAATGTTTTGGATGTGGGACATCCCTTGTTGGGGATAACGCAATTCTTTGCGTCCCTTGTGCACAATTAACTATTATGCAGCAAACTGAGGCCCAGGCTTCAGGGCCTGCGGCTAATGCCTCATCTCCTACTCCGCCATGTCTTGTCCGTACCCCCAATGATATTGTCATGGGTGGTGAGTCGCATGCTGATTTATGTGCCAGATTGGCTCATCTAGAAAGATTAATGTCTACCTCTGTGCCTAAGAAGGCCTCAGCTAAAAGAAAGCACTTGACTCATGCCGGTCCGGCAAGGGAGTCAGACAATTGTGAATTGCTTGATTGGTCTGATCCTTCTCAGTTAGAAGAAGGAGAATTATTATGAGGAATCAGATGTTTCTGATGAACAGCAATTTGTTGGTACTGAGATTGAGCAGGGTGAAGCAAGTGTTGTGGATACCCCAAAAGCGCTTGCTCAGTTATTTGAGGTTTTGGTTATTACTCCTCCTGAAGTAGTCCCTCCTCAAAAAGGGGAATTCTTTGGAGTCTCTAAACCTCGTTTAGAATTTCCAAATCAAAAGCATTTTGATGAAATTATTCTTAAAGAATGGGAGAAGCCTGTGCGGCTTCCTGGCATTCCCTTGGGCTGGGACAAGAAATATCCCTTCCCAGCTGATACTGTTAAGCGTTGGTCATCACCACCTGTGCCCACCGCTCTGGGCATGTGTACACTCACTGCACGGATGGGTTAAATGCGGAGGACAAATTCCTATGTGTGCGCAAGCATACAATGGCCATCTATGCATTAATATTTAATTAATTTATAGATAGACTGGATTTTTAAAAGATACTCCGCTCATGGGTAGATGCCCCTGTGCTTAATTTATCCAATTCTTCTGTGCTGAATTCTCCTGACTCCACTACACTTAAAGATGGAGAGGATAAGCGTATTGATCAAATGGCGTGCCACGCTTTTTCCAGTGTGGGCTCGGCCTTGCTGCCTGTTGGTGCTTCGGCACTCATGACAGTGGCTATTAGGTCTGTTGTGAGAGACCTAATGAATTACTCAGGGCTTGATCCGGCCTCTGATGAGTACACCGCTCTTAAGCGATGTGAGATGTTTGCATCTTTTATACTATCTGCCTTAGATGATAATCTGCTCATGTGCAGCAGAACCTCTGCCTTGTTAGTCGCCATCCGGCGGTCAGTATGGTTGCGGCAGTGGGCAGCTGATATTGTAGCTAAGAAATCGCTTACAGTGCTCCCTTTTGTGGGATTGCGCCTCTTTGGAGAAAGAATTGGATTCTGTCACTAAAGGAGGTAAATTACCTCAGTGTAAGAAACGTAGTTCCTTTCATGGAATGGCCTCTTTTAACCCTTCCTTTCGGGGGACTAGATCCAGTAGAGGATCGGCCTTTTCAGCCCCTAGAGGGAAAGCATGGAATAGAGGAAAGGGACGTCCAAGTCAGAATTGGGGGTCCAAAACCAAATCTGCCACTATGCCTGGTCCACAATGAGGGGACGCCCTCACCCTTATGGGTTCAGGAGGTATCAAACAATTGGGTTCTGGAAGTAGTCTCTTCCGGTTACAAACTGGAATTCGAGTCCCGGCCTCCTCCCAGATTTTTCATGTCCCGGATGCCGTCAGATCCGGCAATTGCGCAGGGACTGCAGGCAGCAGTAGCGAATCTGTTAAATATGGCTGTTATCAGCCTAGTGCCTCCAGCGGAAAGGGGTTTGGGGTTTTACTCCTAATACCTATTCATGGTACCCAAAAAGGACGGCTCTGTTCGGCCTATCCTAGACCTAAGGAGACTCAATCAATTTATCTGTTTCAGAAAATTCCGCATGGAGTCTCTGCGATCAACGATTGATGCTCTCCGTCAGGGGGACTTCATGACATCCATAGACATCAAGGATGCTTATTTGCACATTCCTATTTTCCGGGTCACCAGAGATTTCTCAGGTTCTCTATAGAAGACCAGCATTATCAATTTGTGGCCCTGCCATTCGGCCTTACCTCGGCCCCAAGAGTCTTTACCAAGATGCTGGCAGGAGTGATAGCTATATTCAGGGTCCAGGGCATCCGCATTGTGCCTTTTCTGGACGATCTTCTTATCGTGGCCTCCTCCCTCGAACAATCAGAGTTGGACACCAGGATGGTGGTCTCTACGCTAGAGAGGTTCGGATGGGTAATAAGTTACCCCAAATCCTCTCTCTGTCCATCCAGGGAAATTCCCTTCCTGGGCCTGATTCTGGAATGGTTATGATTCAGGACTTGATTCGTCTATTCTTGTCCAACCCTCGTCAGTCTATCCGTCTAGGGATGAGACTAGTGGGATTGATGGTAGCTGCATTCGACGCTGTCCCGTTTGCCCAGTTTCACATAAGGACGCTTCAGCTCTTCCTCTTGGCAAAGTGGGACAGGTACCCACTATCATTAAATCAGGCTTGTCTATTGTCTCTCCACGTTTTGAAGTCCCTTCAGTGGTGGTTAATATCGCAAAACCTCCAGAAGGGCAAGTCATTTCTGACTCCGCGTTGGGAACTGGTTACCACGGATACCAGCCTGATAGGCTGGGGGGGGGGGGGGGCTTCTGGAAGAAGCATCAGTTCCAAGGATTGTGGGGGCCTTAGGAGGCTCATTCTCCAATCTATGTATTAGAGCTTCGGGCCATACGTCTTGTTCTACTTCGACTGACCCATTTCTTACAGGGTCTGCCAGTTTAGATTCGGTCAGACAACCGAACAGCTGTTGCATACATCAGTCACCAGGGAGGGACTCGCAGTCCTTCCGGGAAGTGTCTCTGATCCTTCAGTGGGCAGAGATCAATGTTCCCTGCATATCAGCAGTTTACATTCCGAGGATAGAGAATGTGGAGGCAGACTCCCTGAGCAGGGGATGTTCTTGCCAGGGAGAATGGTCTCTCAATCCAAGGGTCTTTCAGTTCCTCTGTCACAAGTGGGGGACTCCACGGTTGGACCTGTTTGCTCCTCGTCACAATCACAGGCTGCCAGCTTTTGTGTCTCTATCCCAGGATCCTCTGACAGTGGCAGCGGATGCCATGTCTCTAGCCTGGAGGGATCTGGGGTTCCTATATCTGTTTCCCCCATTCTCCATGATCAGCAAGGTGGTGCGCAAGCTAGCACTGGAGGAGGTGCCAGCAATTCTGGTGGCGCCAAGGTGGCCAAGACGTCTGTGGTACGCAGACGCCGTAAGGCTGGCAGTGGATCGTTTCCATCTGCCTCTTCTTCCAGATCTCATCACTCGGGGTCAACTTTGTTACCCCAATTTACAAACGCTGGCTTTGACGGCATGGCTGCTGAAGTCTCCATCTTGAAAGAAGAAGGTCATTCTGATGTGGTTATTCAGACTCTTATTAGAGCTAGGAAGAAGTCTTCCTCTGTCATTTATTACAGGACTTGGAGGTCCTATATTGATTGGTGTGAATCCAGGGCTTTGCCCTGTAGAGTATTTTCTATTCCTAGAATTCTGGAATATCTGCGACGAGGTCTGGATATGGGATTACAGATTAGTACTTTGAAAGGGCAAGTCTCTGCCTTGGCAATTTTCTTTCAAAGATCGTTTGCTCTTCATCCTTTGGTTAAGACCTTCTTTCAAGGAGTCGCGCATGTGCGGCCTCCCAGAAAGCCTTTACTTCCTGTTTGGGATCTTAATTTGGTGCTTTCGGCTATGCAAGCTGCTCCCTTTGAGCCATTGCAGGATATTCCTCTTCCTATTCTTACTCAGAAGGTTGCCTTTTTGGTTGCTATTACTTCTGTCCGCCGAGTTTCTGAACTGGCGGCTTTGTTTATTCAAGCCCCTTATTTTGAGAGGCATCAAGATAAGGTTGTTTTCCGTTTTAAACCAGATTTCCTTCCTAAGGTGGTTTCTGCTTTCCACCTAAATCAGGATATAGTTCTTCCTTCCTTGTGTCCTAAACCTAGTAACGACAAGGAAAGGGTCTTACATTCTTTGGATGTAGTTCGTTGTGTTAAGTATTATTTAGTTACTACCTCGGCCTTCCGCAAGACGGATGCCTTTTTTGTTGTGCCTTCTGGGCCCAAGAAGGGTTTTGCTCCTGCCAAATCTTCCCTTAGTAAGTGGATACGTCAGGCTATCATTGGGGCCTATATGGCGAAGGGGAATGTTCCCCCTTTTCGTGTCACCGCTCATTCTACTCGTGCTATTGGAGCCTCTTGGGCTTTTCAGCACCAAGCTTCTGCGACTTGGTCTTCTGTGCATACTTTTTCTAAGTTTTACAAGGTTGATGTGCGGGCCTCAGCGGATGCTGTTTTTGGCCGCAAAGTTCTGCAAGCTGCAGTAATTTAAGTTATGCATTATTCCTTTGGGATCCCCACCCATTATAGACACTGCTATTGGATGTCCCAAGTGTCATGAATATCGGGTCATGAAGTGGGGGGTGTAACATACTAGGAATAATACCATTTTGTGAGATACTCACCTGTAAAATGGTTATTACGAGTATGTCACACCCCCCACTTCCCCCGCCCTTTTTTGTTGAGGGATCCTTTATATGGTGATTATTATTATTATTTCAAATAATTTTACAATTATTGAATATAATTGGCTCTTTTTGCTCTAAGGGATCCTTTATTTGGTATTATTATTTCAAATAATTTTATAATTATTGAATATAATTGGCTCTTTTTGTTCTAAGGGATCCTTTATTTGGTATTATTATTCTCTTAAAATTTTACAATTATTGAATATAATTGGCTCTTCCTGGTTCTTCACTGCTGTTTAAAAGGACTGAGGAATAGTGGGAGGAACCCAGTACTTATGGACCAGGAGGGGCTCCTTTTTTCCATGTCATCTCAGCAAGATCACCCTCTACAGGCCGGGTTCCCAAGTGTAATGAATATCGGGAAGTGGGGGGTGTGACATACTTGTAATAACCATTTTACAGGTGAGTATCTCACAAAATGGTATTTTAGTGTTAACTCTTACTGGAGGGCTATTACATACCATTACTCCCACTTCCCTAGCGGGTTATCGGGGCATCCCGGGTTGCTTTTATTAGGGTCAATCCCTATTGGCTTGTTGTGCCGTGATAATCACCATATGGAGGCTTCTCAGGATAATGTGCTCGGGGTTCCTTTGGGACAAGCCCGGCTGTGTGTGGCATGTGGGGTATCCCCTATAAGTGATGATGTCAGGGTATGTATACCCTGCGCCCAGCAGATACTTGCCCTGCAGTCTGGTTTACCTGAGGCTGGGCCTAGTGCTGCGCCCCCTCTGGCTTCGCCTACCCCCCATGCTTACACCTGACTCCCAGTGAGGTGCATACCAGTGGGGAGTCTCAACCTGATTTGGCTACCCGGGTAGCCAGCATTGAAAGGCATATTGCTGGGTCTGGTCCGCGTAAGGCTCCTGCTAAGCGGCGGCATATGGCACCCGGTGTTACTCTCTTTCCTATGGAAGCAAAGGAATTTTTTGATGTTACTGGTTATACCCCCCTGGAAGAAGGGGAATTATTCTCTGATTCAGAATCATCTGAAGATCAGCCTAGGGGTTATGCTGAGTCTGGATCTGACCCATGGGCTTCAGATGATACTGACAGACTTTTGGCTCACATTTTTGAGGTGCTCTGTATCTCTCCTCCTGCCGTGGCAGCAGGGGGAGCTGTTTCATACTGTTAAGCCACGTTTGGAGTTTCCTGAACAAACTCACTTTTAATAATCTGATTCTCAGAGTGGGAAAGGCCTAGCCGGCTTCCCGGGGTAACAAAGAGTTGGGATAAGAGGTATCCCTTTCCTTCTGAAATGGTTAGACGTTGGTCATGTCCTCCAGAGGTGGATGCACCAGTTCTGGGGTTGGTCTAACACATCTGTCATGCATTCCCCTGACACTACCTTGAGGGATGCGGAAGAAAGGCGCATGGATCAGCTGGCTTGCCATGCCTTTGCCTGTGTTGGGACCGCGCTCCGTCCGGTCTGTGCCTCTGCTATCACGGCTGTTGCTGTTAAAAGCCTGCTCAGGGGTCTCTTAGATGGGGCCCCTGATAATGCTGGTAGTAAAGAGTATAGAGCTCTTCTGCTTTGTGAGGAATTTGTTGCATATGTTCTCTCTGCCCTGGATGATACCATTAGAATGTGTGGCAGGGCTTCTGCCTTGTTGGTGGCAATACGCCGCTCGGTCTGGCTGCGCCAGTGGGCAGCTGACAATGCTGCCAAAAAGGCCCTCACTGGTTTTCCCTTCAAGGGGCTGCGCCTCTTTGGGGAACGTTTGGACTTGTTTGCTAAAGGTGGCAAGTTACCTCAGCGTAGAAGGCAGCCCCTGTCCTTTCAGGGTTCAGGTGCCTTTTCTCCTTACTTCAGGGGCTCCAGAATTGGACGGGGAGCTTCCTTTGCTGGAGCCCGTGGAGATTTTTGGGGCAGAGGACATGGCCGCCCTGGCCCCACCTGGGGTCCCAAGACTAAGTCCTCCCACAAGCCCCCTCAGGCATGAAGGGGTGCCCTCACCCATCTTGGTGGGGGGACGGCTTTGGCTCTTGGCTCACGTCTGGAGGTGTCGTGTCTCAAACCGGTGGATTCAGGAGGTAGTTTCCTCTGGTTACAAGATAGAGTTTGCAGCCTGGCCGCCCCCATGATTGATCAAATCTCGTGTAGCTCAAACCCTCTTGTCAGCTCAGTGTCTCTCCCTGGCTGTCCAAGGCCTTCTAGACCTAGGTGTCATCTGCCGGGTGCCCTTGAGGAAAAGGGGCAAAGGCTATTATTCCAATCTTTTCATTGTCCCCAAGAAGGATGGGTTCATCAGACCTATCCTGGATTTAAAGCTTCTCAACAAGTCAGATTCAGACACTTTCGCATGGAGACTCTGCGCTCAGCTGTGACTTTCCTACGCCCAGGGGACTTCATGTCCTCTGTAGACATCAAGGATGCTTACCTTCACGTCCCTATCTTTCCAGGTCATCAGAGGTTCCTCAGGTTCGCTCTGGAGGATCAGCACTACCAATTTGTGGCCTTGCCCTTCGGCCTCACCTCGGCCCCCAGGGTATTCACCAAGGTGCTGGCAGGAGTGATGGCCCTGCTGAGATCTTAGGGCATTCACATTCTTCCCTACCTGGACGACATGCTTCTTGCTTCTCAGTCCTTCCATCAGGCAGAGTTGGACACTCAGAGGGTGGTGTCCACACTGGAATCATTCGGCTGGGTGATCAATCACCCCAAATCTTCCCTGTCTCCTTCCATGGTGAAGTCTTTTCTGGGCATGATTCTGGATTCAGCTCAGGTCAAGATCTTTCTTCCTCAGCAGAAGGTGGAGGTCCTTCAAGAGAAAGCTCAGCTCCTGCTGTCTTGTCCCCATCCATCCATCAGGCAGGGAACGCAGCTGGTGGACCTGATGGTGTCCTGCTTCGAGGTGGTTCCATATGCTCAGTTCCACATGAGGCCTCTTCAGCTTCACCTTTTGTCAGTATGGGATCGGGACCCTGTGTCCCTGGATCAGGTGTTTGTCTTGTCCCCCTCAGGTCAGGCGGTCTCTAGTGTGGTGGTTGGCCTCAGGGAACCTGCTGGGGAGCAGGTCCTTTCTGGCCCCCTGCTGGGAAACTGTCACCACGGATGCCAGTCTGGCAGGTTGGGGGGGATTCTGGAAGTCCCTGATATTCCAGGGTCAGTGGGGCCCTCAGGAGGCCCATGCCCCTATCAACATTCTGGAATTGAGGGCAACCAGGTTGGTTCTCACCCACTTAACCCCTCACCTGAGGGGTCGGGCTGTTAAGGTCCGCTCAGACAACCAGACGGCGGTTGCCTACATCAATCATCAGGAGGAAGTGTCTCTGATACTGTCCTGGGCGAAGGAAAATGTTCCCTGCATCTCAGCTGTGTACATCCCGGGGGTGGAGAATCTGGAGGCAGACTCTGTGAGCAGGGGGACCTCTCGTCTGGGAGAGTGGTCCCTCAGCGGCAGGGTGTTTCGTTCCCTGTGCCACCGCTGGGATCAGCCGGACGTGGATCTATTTGCGTCCCGTCACAATCACAAGCTTCCAGTCTTTGTCTCTCTGTCGCAGGATCCTCTGGCCTTGGCCACGGATGCCCTGGCAATGTCCTGGACGAGGTTCCAGCTTCTGTATGTGTTTCGCCCGCTTCCACTGCTGGGCAGGGTGCTGCACAAGATAGTTCAGGAAGGGATGCCAACCATCCTGGTGGCCCCCTGTTGGCCAAGAAGAGTGTGGTTCGCAGACATTGTGCAGTTGGCAGTAGATCAGTACGCTCTACCACAGGTTCCAGATCTACTCACTCAGGGGCACCTACGCCACCACAATTTACAAATGCTGGCTTTGACGGCCTGGCTGTTGAAACCTCCATCTTGATGGAAAAAGGGCTGCCTGCCTTGGTGGTGAATACCATGATCAGGGCTAGGAAGAGGTCCTCTTCTTCCATCTATTACAGGGTCTGTCGTGCTTACATTGACTGGTGTGAGTCTAACTCGCTTCCCTGTCGTGTGTTTTCTATTCCTAGGATTCTGGAATTTCTCCAACATGGTTCTTCAGCTCAGTACTCTGAAAGGCCATGTGTCTGCTTTGGCTATTTTCTTCCAAAGGTCCTTTTCCCAGCATCCCCTGGTCAAGACCTTTTTCCAGGGGGTTACTCACGTGCGTCCCCCATGTAAGCCTATGTTACCAGTCTGGGACTTAAACTTGGTCTTGTCTGCCCTGCAGGGGTCTCCTTTTGAGCCCTTGCAAGGGGCCTATTTGTCCATTCTTACGCTTAAGGTGGTCTTTTTGGTGGCTATCACTTCTGTTAGGCGTGTTTGAGTTGGCGGCGCTTTCCATCAAGCCTCCTTATTTTGAGAGACACCAGAATAAGGTGGTGTTTCGTTTTAAACCAGATTTTCTACCTAAGGTTGTTTCTGCCTTTCATCTCAATCAGGACATTGTTTTGCCTTCTCTGTGTCCTAATCCTAGTAACCCTAAGGAAAGGGTTTTGCATTCTTTGGATGTAGTCAGAACTCTGAAGTTCTATTTGGTGGCTACTGAATCCTTCAGGAAGACTGATGCTCTTTCTGTGCTTCTATCTGGACCTAAGAAAGGCCTGGCTCCGGCTAAGTCCACTATCAGCAAGTGGATACGTCAGGCTGTAATACAGGCCTACTCTGCTAAGGGGAACGAGCCTCCCTTCCGTCTTACTGCTCATTCTACTCGTGCTATTGGTGCCTCTTGGGCTTTTCAGCACCAAGCTTCTATTGAACAAGTTTGCAAGGCCGCTACTTGGTCTTCTGTTCATACTTTTTCAAAGTTTTCAAGGTTGATGTTCGGACCTCAGCTGATGCTGCTTTTGGCCGCAAGGTTCTGCAGGCGGCAGTGGTTTGAACTGTCTGCTGTTACTTTTGTACCTACCTTACGGACACTGCTATTGGATGTCCCAAGTGTAAGGAATATCTTCTGGAACAGGACGTGCTGTATACTTAGAATAATACAATTCTGTGATTACTCACCTGTAGAATTGGTATTATATGTATACAGCATGTCCTGTTCCACCCCACCCTTGTTATCATTATCTTTAGTTACCTCTTTATGGTGATTGTTTTTATGTTCAAATTTCATATAATGGTTATAGTTCTCCCGTTTTCTTGCTAACTGCTTTTCAATACTGGGGATTTTGTGGGAGGTCCCGAGTATTTATGGGGCCGGGAGGAGCCACTTTTCTGTCTCTGCAGTCCAGTGCCATCTACTGGAGTGTATCCCAAATGTAAGGAATATTTTCTGGAACAGGACGTGCTGTATACATATAATACCAATTCTACAGGTGAGTAATCACAGAATTGTATTTTTAGAGGGCCATCCACAGAGGGTTTTGATCCACTTTAACCCAGTGTCTGTGCTGTAGCTACACAGCTTTCCCCTACTTGTGATTCACAAGAGTCCTATCACCACTCATCATGGCTGGCCATTGGAGTGTGCCACCTATGTGATCACACAGCAATGGCACAGCAGGTCTATTTTTTTTCTCTCCTTGCACTGTATCCAAGAAAAGAAAGAATATTGAGATTCAGAACATGGTTGACAGTGTCAAAAGCACAGGGTGTGTGTGTGTGTGTGTGTGTGTGGGGGGGGGGGGGGGACATCCTGAAATTTTGCAGAGGCCACCATTTCTGCCATTTACAGTAATCTTAGGCCTGTTTAGCCAACTGACCTGGTAAGTTTAAACTTACGGAAGGAAAATAGAACAGCTGCAGGGTACAAAAGGTGAGTACACATTCTCTATTTTACTTGTCTGGACAGTACCTTTAATATAAGAAATTAATTAGATAAAAATTGGGTTTTTCCCTTCATCTCTTGTGTCTGGTGAACCATGATCCAACTACTGGTGATAACCTTAGCACAAGGCTCTCTATAGTATTGAAGTGACTCAGCAGCAAAAATAAAATAAAAGGGTTCTTACCTTTAATCCCCCCTCAGCTGATCGGTGCTAGTCCAGTGATCAGCTGCAGATCTGAGCCTGCGGCATCTGGGGCCTCAAGATGAGGTTGGCATTGATGGCGTGCCAGGCTCGCGACCCACCATTCGCCACTCCCTCTCTCCATTCATTGCAAAGAAGGGGGTGTGCTAAAGCCTGACATGCCCCTCCCCAGGTCGGATTATCATTGGCGCAGGGGACTCAATTGCACCAGGCCTACGCCACTCAGGAGGCCTCCAGGGAATTGGAGTTATTTGCCTCACTGCAGGAAACTAGTATGTGGACTCTATCACTGCTCCTGTAATCCCTAGTTAAGGGGCACCATGACTGACCCTGTGCTGCTGCTAGATGCCCTTCCCCCATCTTGCTGACAGAGAAGACGTGAGGAGATCTGTACATGTGTGTGTTTTTCTGGGTCAGTGGGTGTGTCTGTCTTTTTCTGTGTCAGTGGCCTCAATTCAATAAGGGTAGAAAAAAATTCTCATGGTAGTAAAAGATTCAATTCATGAGAAAAAATGCCTGAGAATTTCACTGTTGCTGAATCACCAGAAAAAAAGACAATGAAAGTCAATGGCACTTTTTACTACAGTGTAAAAAGTTCTCTACTTTTCCTTAGTAGTAAAAAGTACCATTGACTTTCATTGTCTTTTTTTCTGGTAATTCAGCTACAGTGAAATTTTCAGGCTTTTTTCTCATGAATTGAATTTTTTACTACCATGAGAATTTTTTTCTACCTTTATTGAATCGAGGCCAGTGTGTGTGATTCTCTCATTCTGTGTCATCGTGTGTGTCTGTTTCTGTATCAGTGTGTGTGTCGGTCTTTTTGTGTCAGTGTGTGTGTTTGTCTTTCTGTGTCAGTGTGTGTAATTCTCTCATTCTGTGTCATTGTGTGTTTGTTTCTGTATCAGTGTGTGTGTCTGTTTTTTTGTGTCAGTGTGTGTGTCTGTCTTTTTGTATCAGTGTGTGTGTCTGTCTTTGTGTCAGTGTGTGTGTCTGTTTTTTTGTGTCAGTGTGTGTGTCTGTCTTTTTGTATCAGTGTGTGTGTCTGTCTTTGTGTCAGTGTGTGTGTCTGTTTTTTTGTGTCAGTGTGTGTGTCTGTCTTTTTGTATCAGTGTGTGTGTCTGTCTTTGTATCAGTGTGTATGTCTGTCTTTTTGTATCAGTGTGTGTGTCTGTCTTTGTATCAGTGTGTATGTCTGTCTTTTTGTATCAGTGTGTGTGTCTGTCTTTGTATCAGTGTGTATGTCTGTCTTTTTGTGTCAGTGTGTGTGTCTGTCTTTTTGTGTCAGTGTGTGTGTCTGTCTTTGTATCAGTGTGTATGTCTGTCTTTTTGTGTCAGTGTGTGTGTCTGTCTTTTTGTATCAGTGTGTGTGTCTGTCTTTGTATCAGTGTGTATGTCTGTCTTTTTGTGTCAGTGTGTGTGTCTGTCTTTTTGTATCAGTGTGTGTGTCTGTCTTTGTATCAGTGTGTATGTCTGTCTTTTTGTGTCAGTGTGTGTGTCTGTCTTTTTGTGTCAGTGTGTGTGTCTGTCTTTCTGTGTCAGTGTGTGTGATTCTCTCACTCTGTGTCATTGGCCTTGATTCACTAAAGGTAGAAAAAAAAAAATGAACGCTTGGAAAATAAATTCGCATGCGAGAATTTTTCAAACCTAGGAGTGATTCACAAAGGCAGTTGAATAAAATTTGTGTGTGCGAATTTGCGGGCGAATTTTTTTCGTGCGCAGTTGACAATCACTACAACTGGAAAACTCAGTGAAAAAGTGCATGAATTTTCCATACCCAAATGCTGTGTGTGAGAATTTTTTCTACTGCTTCCTAATTTGTAGCAGAGCAGTATGATCCCTTGTTGCTCTTTGTTCTGTTTTTTTTTTTTTTTTTTTTTTTGCTTTGTGTTTCTGATCTGATGACTTTCTAATTGATGTGGACTAGTACATGTCATTGTTAATGTTTAATTATGTTTAATTTTGCACTTTGCATTGGTTCGGTGCATCATTTTTTCTCTGTGGATCCATTAATATATGAATGTGAGTGCTGCCATGAGTGTCATTATTAGCATAGATTGGTCGCCCCATATAGTCCTGATGTACTTACATTTCCAAACCACGTTAAAGGTTTCTTTTGCATCCAGGGCCAGCTCCAGAGTCCCAGCGCGCCCCCTGTGTCACGTCACTTGTGCGGCTCTGTGAATCCCCCTGGGATGACCGGTATACTCACACATATTAAAGGATTTTGACTATCTTGGGTTCTGGTCCTTGCCCCCCGGTCGCTGACACCCACTCACTTATTTCCGGTCCTACAGCGCATGCGCAGCCACTCATCCAATCAGCAAGCTCGGATCCGCTGACGTCACATCGTCTAAGTCAAGCGGCTCTGAGCGTACTGACACGCGCATCTCCTGCTACCCTCTAACAGGGAGCGTGCCCGCGTCGGCCATTCACAGATGCCTGGCGTGGGCACGCACCCTGCTAGAGGGATAGCGGAAATGCAGCTCACGCATGCGTCGTTGGACCGAGAAAGAAGGTAAGTGTATGGGTGACCTGGAGGGTTTCACACAGTGGGGCATCCCGATTTTGGGGAGGAAATCGATCGACTTTAAAGTGCACCAAAACCCAAGATTTTAAATATCCTGGGTTTTGGTACTCAAACTGGCATGACCCACTATGTGAACCCCCACATAGTCCCAGCGGGCCCCTTGTGTCATCTCACTTGTGCGGCTCTGTGAATCCCCATGGGATGACCGGTATACTCACCACACATATTAAAATGGACCAAAACCCTAGATTTTGTCTATCCTGGGCTTTGGACCTTGCCCTTCGGGGGACCCCATTTGGGGGAAGCCCCGCTGTGTGAAACCCCCCAGGTCGCCAAAACCAACTCACTCGTCCCGGTCCTACGGGGCATGCGCAGCCTCTCGTCCAATCAGTGTGCTGACACCCGCATCCCCTGCTTCCCTCTAACAGGGAGTGTGCCCGCAGCAGCCATTCATAAATGCCTGGTGCTGGCACGTGCCCTGCTAGAGGGATAGCTGGGATGCCGGTCGCGCATGCGCTGTTGGACCGGGAAAGAAGGAGAGTTTATGGGCGACCTGGGGGGGTTTCACACAGTGGCGCATCCCGTTTTGGATGCCCCTGGGGGAGGGAATTGATTAGCCCAGGAATCTATAAGATCTATAATTGCAGTGGGTTTTGGTCCACTTTAAAGTGCACCAAAACCCGGGATTTTAAATATCCTGAGTTTTGGTACTCAATTTGGGATGACCCACTGTATGAAACCCCCCGGTTTGCCTGTAAAACTTACATGACTGCCAATGCAATGGCGCATGCGCAGGCAGTCAGTGTACTTGGTTCCATTCTGCTTTGCTCAGCTGTCAAGAAGTCTCATCGTCCCGATGAAGGCGAGTGCACCGATGGCCGCATCCCTGTTAGCCTCTAGCTGGGGGCATGCCCGTCCCAGCTATTCACAAATCATTAAACGGGGGCCCCAAGGAGAGAGAACCAGGTGGCCCTGGAGTCTTATCGACTTCATGGCCGCTTTTGGTCCACTTAAATGCAGGGCATAGAATTCTATTTGCCCACAAAGCATGGCATAGAGAGCGAGGAGTGAACAGCATCCCCAGTTTCCCTCTGCCTGATGTGTGTGGTCCTGCACCAGGGTTATCTGGCTGAGCTCCTGGCCGAACACCAACTGTGGTAAACCGGGGATGAGCTGTGGGACCACAGGCAAGGTGAGTATACAGGTGATCCATAAAGGTTTTACACAGTGGGATGGCACATGGATAGGGATTTGGCCGGATTAGGAGTTTGTTTTGCCTTGTTCGAATGGCGCATGTGCAGGCTCTCGCCCAATGTGAGGCATCTGCCTGGGCTCTCATTGACTTTAATGGAGAGCTCATGCTGGTGCATCCCCCCGGTGGCTTGTGCTTGCTCCCGCCCTAGCCATTCATATAGGCAGGAGCGGGTGCTGCTGGGGATGCATCAGCGTGCACTCCCCATTAAAGTCAATGAGAGCTGTCTGGCGAATGACATAGTCATGGCATACAGCTGTCAGTGGATGAAAGCCCGGGCATGCATCATTGGAACAAGGAAGAGGTGAGTGAATAGCGGCATTCTGGCGGGGGTTCACCCAGGGGGCATTGCGGGTTTTCTTCCACCTTAAAGTGACCAATTACCAGGATTTTCACTATGCTTGCCCTACAGGCATCGTGATGCCCTGCTGTTTCAAACCCCTGAGATCTCCCACTCCAGTCACTTTTTCACTGTTCCCACAGTGCATGCGCTTATCCAAACAGTGCTTTATGCTATGTATACTAATGTAGAGTATAAAGCTGTTGTTTTGGATTCAGCGTCGAGTGCACGCCACCCTGCGTTTGGAACCACCGGGGAGCCTTTTAGACTCCAGGGCCCTCCGGTAGTGATTGGTCCACTTTAAAGAGGAAGATTCGCAGCCATGGGGTCTAAAATATCACTTACAATACTAATGGGCAACTTACAACACCTGGTGCATCCCTATTAGGGATGTTCTGATGTGTGAAACACCCCGGGAACCCCCACAAATACCTTTCCGGGATCCCATGCCATATTCATGGGTCTCGTCATATCCTTGGCCTTCCTGCAGTCTGTGGTGCGCTCCCATGCTCAGTTTATCTGAGCGTCTGGATGCAGGAGCATGCCTCAGCCTCAGAGATGTTGGGGAACCACCAAGAATAGGCCCCCCATAAAGATGGGTACCTGGGGGGTTTCACACAGCGGGGCATCCCAAATCAGGATGAAAATCCCGTGTTTTGGTCTATCTGCGCCCGCACCTGTCTGCAGCAGGGAGCTAGGCAGCGATATGCCTGTGCTACCTCCAAGCCAGCGGGTCAGGTCAGCGCACGGCTTATTGAAGCCGCTGCGGTTGTAACCCCTAGCATTGGCTGGGAAAAGCGGCCTTTAACCAAAAAAAACTGTGCCCAGGGGGGACTGTCAGGAGGGGATTCCAGGCATCCTGCGCCTGTGGTAAACCCCATTTTTATTTTTTGGGGGGTTGGGGACAAAAAAATAATACCGGGATTGCATTGGGGAAACATGAAAGACACACGATTTGCACGGCCTAAATCACAAGTTTGCAGTGCAACACAAAAGTGCAAAAAAATGCTTCCAAAAACAATTCCAAGCAGCCCAGGAATCCCGTGGCGCATGAGGCCACACAGTGCAGCGTGAGCACCTGGTCTTATCTGGTACTATGGGGAGCTCAGCGCGGTGCTGATGATAGATGGGACACTACCTGGCACTATCACAGGCGCTCTGGATTTCTGATTTCATAAATACGCCTATTGCACTGGGACCTGACATTCACCTGACACTCATCCGGCACTACGTGGCCTTAGCTGTTCTTAAAGTGGACCAAAATCGGGATGCCCCACTGTGTGAAACCCCCAGGTCGCTCCATACACTTACCTTGTTTCCTGGTCCAACGGAGCATGCGCGAGCCACGGGCGCATCCCCCGCTATCCCTCAAGCAGGGTGCGTGCCAGTGCCAGGCATTTGTGAATGCCCAGCACGGGCACGCTTCCTGTTAGAGGGAAGTGGGGATGCAGCCGCCAGCGCTCTTGGAGCCTCTGGCATTAGACGAAGACTTAGGCGACGTGACATCAGCGGCTCCGCGTGCGCTGATTGGATGAGAGGCCGCGCATGCGCTGTAGGACCAGGAAAAGGTGAGTTGGCATCGGTGATCTGGGGGGTTTCACACAGCAAAGGGGGGGTGGGAGGACCAAAACCCAGCATAGTAAAAATCCTGGATTTTGGTCCAATTTAAACCCCTAAATGTTTTTTAATATTTTGGGATGCTCATTTTTCTGTCTGCTATATTTATGTTGTCAAGGCGTTATTGTATTGTTACATCACTTTATCAAGTTGTGCAGCAGCATGCAATGTGGTAAATAAAACATCGCACATGTTACTGTGCTCATGTGTCTTCCTCATGGTGCCCCGGGATAGTTGCACCCATGCTGTACTCAGGCATCCAGAAAGCACATTGAGCCTCATCTATTTTGTTCCTCACCATGACATGTCCACTGTCCTGTGTGCGCCACTATGATTTATTTCAGATAAATGTTTTTGCTAATATGTATAGGGGGCTATATTAAATATCATTTTACACAATTTCATGTTCCTAGGCCTCCTTATGGTGCACTATGGGCTTTTTTTTGCAGGTATAGTGGATAGAAGGATTCCATGGTGGAAGTCAGAAAACAGACTTTTCTCCTCCTGAAAGCTGCTGTAAAAAAATTGTGTGGAGCCAATTCATGGCACCTGAATCACTAGAATTCTTTTTCACTTGAAAATTCCACACAAACTTTTTTCGAAAAGCGAATTATTTTCAGGTGCTTTTTCTCTCACTCGAATTGAATTAGCAAAAACTAAAGTAAAACAGCTTTCAAGGTTGTTGAATCTCGCGTAGAATTTTCGCGTGCAAAATCGCACCTTTTTCTCCAAAAAACACACGAAAATTCTAATTCAACCTTTGATGAATCAAGCCCATAGTGGATAGAAGGACTCCATGGTGGAAGTCAGAAAACAGACTTTTCTCCTCCTGAAAGCTGCTGTAAAAAATTCGTGTGAAACACTTGAATTGAACTCATGTGTGGAGCCATTCCATGGCACCTGAATCACTAGAATTGTTTTTCGCCTGTAAATTCCACATAAATTATTTTCGCAAATCGAATTATTTTCGAGTGCTTTTTCTCTCACTCGAATTGAATTAGCAAAAACGAAAGTAAAACTTTGTTGAATCGGGCATAGAATTTTCTCGCGCTAAATCGCACCTTTTTCTCAAAAAAACATGCGAAAATTTGAATTCGACCTTTAATGAATCAAGCCCAAAGTGTCTGTCTGTTTTTTTTATCAATGTGTGTCTGTCTTTCTGTGTCAGTGTGTTTGATTATCTCATTCTGTGTCAGTGTGTCTGTCTGTTTCTGTATCAGTGTGTGTGTGTGTGTGTGACTTTCTGTGTGTGACTGTCTCTTTCTTGAAAATGTTCCTTAGGGGGCATCCTGATTAGTGCAGCTTAAAGCCCTCGGGAACCCAGTGTGATCAGCATACCTACTTGTATTAATGTCTTTGTTGGAGTGATGTTGGTAACGGGGGGGGGGCCCGGTTCCATACCATTTACCCCCTTAATCTGTCCCTGCCCCTCCATTGTAGTGAATTCAGAGGGGGTGTGGCTGCACCCCTGTGACTGTTGGTGGGGGGGGTGGGAGCTGACACGCAAGTGCCAGTGAATGGAGTGTTCAGGGCCCAGGACGTGCCGGAAGCGAGGGCTGTCGCGTGGGCTCAGATCCAGAGATCAGCTAAGTTTCTGTTGGCCAGACTAGCACCGATCAGCTGCAGGAAACAAGAGATGAGTACACTTTTGTTTTTTTCTTTGGCTGATGTATGACTTTAATATGCATATTCACCTGCCCATGATCATCAGATCAGCACACCTATGGCTAACTTGAGAAGAGAGCCAAGAAGAGGATATAGGAAAATAGAAGTGAAAGAAGAAGAGGGAGAAAAGAGACGCATTTTTATTTTTTATTAGGAAAAGTGGCTTACAACACAAAGCTCCTCGATTCAAAAGTCCCCTATATGAAATAGACATTGCATGACAAATGATACAATATATCATGAACAAGAGTCAACAAGTCAACTAAGTCCCCTTTTCAAAAGCTATTTACTGTACTTAGACTAATAAACCAACATTATCCTACAGCCGTTGTGGTAATTACCATTTTTAATAGACTGGGTGCAATCAAATTTAAACTGAGGTTTATAAAACCTTCAAAATTACCCTTTTTGTTTATCAGAAATAAAACAGCTTGAATGCTAAAAAAAACAACATGGATGATACTGTAAGAATACCGATGAGACTAATCACCTAGGTCCTTCAATGGACCAACAGCCTTATAAGAATCAGTGCTCATATGCATTCCTCCCCAGGACAAATAAGATTGCTGCACATAAAAATGCATTTAACTTTTTGTAACTCCTCTCTCTAAGGCAGCATCAGGAGATATTGCCATTAAAAATTAAATTTACACTAAATGTACACTAATGTTATGTATGAGGAGATAGGTAGGTTTGGTAGGATGCGCTCACTGCGTTCATTTTAAAGGTTTATTTTTTCTTTTTTAATTCTACCTCAAAATGCTGTGCTGTTATTATGAGTCATGCCTGCAAGAGTCAAATAGATATTCTGAAATTTAATCTGCAAGTCTTTCTAAAAACATATGTTGAGAAACAACTGAAAAGACTGCAGTAATGACAGTGCAAAACAATGGTTGCATGGGATTAATTGTTTACATCATTTACGTAATTTACTTGATATCGATTTGTCACATATTTACCGTAACACTCTCATTTCTGTTACAATTTCCTGTTGTTTAAGCCAAGCACAATGAAAAAAAGCACAGTTACAGATTTATCGTTACATACAGAAAGTTGTACAAAGTTTTAGGTAGTCATACTGTATTTAACCAGGGATGCGGCCTGCAGTGCAGATATTTGCAGCCTCTGGTTATCTCTCTCCACCTCTGCACACTTCTCCTCTACCCACTTATGCACGCCCTACATCTATTCACCTCAATTCTTTCTGCCTCTTCCCACTTCTGCTCTCCTCACTCCACCTTACCTCTGCCCACTTCTCCCCACCTCACCTCTACTCCCCATACCTTTTCCTCCTCTTCCCACCTCCCCCTGCCCACATCTGCTAATATCTCTCTCTCTCTCTCTCTCTCTCTATATATATATATATATATATATATATATATATATATTATAAAATGCTTTAATGCTACAGTTTTCCTGTAGTTAACAGTTTGTGTTCTCTCTGCTTGAGTTTTATTGCGGCCCCTTGAAGTGGAACAATAAAACTATGCATTTAAAATGATTTTTTTCCTTAGTGCAATTAAGCTTAATTGGTGCTGAATTGCACTTAAGATATTATATATATTTTTTTGTCTTACAAAAAATATGAGAAAAAATATTCTCATGGTTCGGAATCAACCCTATAGATTTATGATGAGTTCAATTTCCCCATAAGCCTCTGTGCTGATTTTTTGACAAAGCTTCTATCGCTAAAATAAGGGTCATCTCCAATGTGGGTAAAGGGGAGGGGCACTGGAAACGGGGAAGAAATAAGAGGAGGGGAGGGGGTTAAGGGGGAAGGACACCTTTACTGAATCAGAAGCAAGGAAAGGGAGATAGTGAGTTGACAAAAGTGGTAGCAGAGTTGGAAGGTATAAATATAAAAGGGACACCTGCACACCATTCAGATTTATATTCTGTAGCCATGGGGACCAAATTGTCAAAATGTTTCATGACAACACCAATTTACATTCCAGTGTGTGTAAATCATACCCCTCGATTCAAAGAGCAAAAGTTAATTGATTTCGGATCGAGAATCGTAAGTTTGGGTGGGTGTTTGTCATTTTTTCCTGTTTTTTTGGCCATTTCCGACTCGCACGAGCCTACGTTCGAATGCGTATATGCTCTTACGATCATCGCAAGTTCGTGCGTAAATTTTAGGATCAAAACGTAAAACTTAGGATCAAATCCTAAAACTTAGGATCAAAACGTAAAACTTAGAATAATTGGATGTGTTTAGGTGTGATTCAGAGAACAGTTTTCAAACCTCTAAATACGTTTTAAAAGAAAGCCACAGCCGACACCTTTTAGCAGTCGTATTGCTGTTCTTGAACAGGTTTTTTGGCTATGTGGAGGAGTCTGCGCGTCTTGAGCTCCAATGAACTGCATGTATCAGCATGGCCGAGGCCATAAATTGTATGGCAATGCATACCTGATTCATGTATGCCTTATAAAAGCATTTTAATGTGGACCTTAATTAGTCCTTTGCATGTAAACCTTTATTTTGCAATATATTTGCGTTAATGAAAGAAACTTATGTCCTTTGGTATTTATTTTTAAATTGATGTACTAGAATAATATTTTTAGATTGCATTTATTGGTGTAGTTGTTTAACTTTGCTTTGTTTAATTATTTAAACACATCTTTGGTCAGATGCATCACACTTACTGAGGAGAGGAGAGCGGGATAAAGTGCAGGATGTGGGTTACTGCTGTATTTTGCACAGACACAGCAGAGCTGGGGGCACGGAAAGGTCAGAAATCAAAGAATCCAGAGCAACACAGTCACAAGGCCCTTTCTGTTTGCAGGCTGCCCGATAATACCTGAGCCGCCATCTTGGCTGTTTCTAGACTCATAACATGGAGAAGTTGCTGGGTGTTTTTTTATATTTGAGAGCAATCTGTATGTAGAGGGTGTGGGTAACCACACACAAAATTTTAAGTTGTACCATTTGAAGCCTAAATATTAAAATTAAATCCTCAAGTAAAAAATGCAAGTTAACTAAAAATTAAACAAAGTAAGATTTACTTATGCAAATGCATTCATTAATGGTTGGTTACTACAAAATGAATGAAATAAAGAAAAATAAGACCAAATATTTAGAATGCACTTTAATGAGGTAAGTTTGTAGTGCGCAGCCGCAAGATCAGAAGGATTTACGTCCAGACAAAAAAGGAAAAAGGGCAAAACCAATGTTGCAACCTGAGAAATGAAACGGAAAATTCAGGATGGAAACTGACATAGGTCTGATTCCCGAACTGCCATACGAACGGACGTACATTTTAGGATAGAAACGTATTTGCTTATAGAATCACTCGCAAGTTCATACGAACGCACGAGCGTACGGGAAAAATAGGATGATCGGCACCCAAATCAAAGCTGTTACATGTTTCTTTGAATCGACCCTATAGACTCTGCATTTTAGTAGCGTTTCAGTAGTATATCCCTTGAACGAAAGATGATGTCTGGTCTCTGCCAGGGTTACTCATGTACTCTGAGGACATTTTATCAAATTAATTGTTCATAAGATGAATAACTAATGTAAAAAATGTATTCCTGTATCTGCTGGTCTTGATCTGCAGTAATCTGAACTGATGCCCTGAATATAGTAAAATGAAGGGTGTATAGCCAGTATAGGAGTTGGGAGCGGTGACCTTATCACAGGGGTTCTCAACCAGTGGTACCAGTACCACTGCTTGGGTAATTGAGGTCTTCTCGGGTGGTACTTAACCTGATCTGCTGCCATCTAAACTTTATCCAAGCCAAATTTGCATCATAAGTTAAACCGGACCTTCACCATGATTTATTGAAAAGCCCAAACCCTTAAAAAATGATTCCCCGGCATCTGAAATTAATATATTTTACATTTTTAGTCACTTATTAATCTTTCCCCCACTGGGCTGCAACTCTGTTCAGGACTTTAGGATACGGGCGCCGCCATCTTGCCTCAGAAGCATCACACTTACTTAGGAGAGGAGAGTGGCATAAAGTACAGAGAGGCGGGTTATAGCTGTACTTTGCTCAGACAGAGCAGAGCTGAGGTCAGGAAAAGGTCAGCAATCCCAGAATGCAGAGCAGCACAGTCAGAAGGCACTTCCTGTTTGCAGGCTGCCTGATGTTCCATGAGCTGCCATCTTGGATATTTAAAGGCTCATAACATGCAGTAGATGCAGGTAGGATGATTTTTAATGTGAGCAATCTGTATGTGCAGGGTGTGGGAAACATAGAAGATAGACTCGTATTCAGGGTGAAGGTCCGCTTTAATGACTGCTCCAAGAGGAGGTGAGAAATATTTATGTGCATTTGAGTGCATTTATAAACTTTACGTAGTGGTTTTGTGTGTTAACTGCACTGTTTTAGGTGCAGACAACCCTTATGTACCACCAAGAGGGCACTTGAAATATTTTGAAAATGGACTTTTTGAAAAAAGGTTGGGAACCTCTGCCCTATAATTTTCTCAGTTGCTTATTGCATGCAATGTATGTAAGTTATTTATGTTGGTGGAATCACACATGACTGACTCTATTGCAACCAACTAATTTTGTATGCTGGACCTACTTAAACCTTATTTGTAGATCATGCTGTGGTCCTTTCCAGAAATCCAAATCCAATCTCAACTGTTTTCCTGCCCTCGAGAATCAGGTTGTTGTTATGGCACCTGGTCTTAGTCCTGATTTCCATAGGCTTTGGTGTCCTCATTCCAGATGAGCACAACAACGAGAGTGTAATCAGCAAATATAACTTAACCGAGTTTTTAATGGAAACAAGGTTTATTACAACACAGGAAAAGCTCCTACATTGGTCACAGCACTGCTGGACACACACATTCCAGGTTTGGTGCTGTATGGATCAAGTACATGGGAGGATAACTGTACTCAAGGGCTAGAGACTTCAGAAGGGACACATAGGTGAGTATGTATACCAGGTATTCTCCTCACATGTATAAAATTTAGTTATTTAGTAACGCATTTAATCTAAAATATTTCCTTATTAGACATTACAATTTGCTTCTTTGTCACAGCAATTTTGTCACCTTGAACAAACTTGACTAGATTTGTAATGTCTAACTTCTGCCCTGATTACAGTCAACATCAATGTCTTTTAATGTGTAATCTATCAGCATTAGCCTTATTGGAGCATTTAGGACTAAATTAAAACTATATGTATTTGGCATGATCAGCTTCTGCTTTTACTTACTGTGGAATGAGCTGCCAAATAATAGCATTGATGACTCATTAAAAATATTGTAAACAACTTCTTAAAATAATGTGCTGTATTTAATGTTCTAACACCTACTGAGGCATAGAACCAGAGAGTGGGTAATTGTGGCATTCAAGTTATAGCAGAATTATTTACCGATTTAAATAGTTGGGATTGCTTCAAAGTAATTGCAGCCTGAGCACAGTGTTTGTTAAGGTATACCCTAGCTTTATATTAAATGTATAACACTACTGCCACCAAGCCTGTAGATAAAGTTGCAAACAATAGAGTAGATTTAATAATAGAGGAGGCGGGATGAAACTGTGTGTTAAACTTAAAAGTAGTGGACCCGACAACAGGATACTCACCTAATGGTGAACTGAACTAGAATGGATGCTCACCAGGTACAATAGCTTGATCAGAGCAGGAAGATCCTCATTTACTGTATCAGGCAGCTTCCACTAAAACCTGGTGCCTAATATGTTACCAATGAGGACTGATAGCTCTGCCTAGTTTCCTCTCCCACAAGCCAGGTGTAGTTACCCCTAAGACCCCCCCTCCACATGGGCACCATATCCTCAAGGCATTCTTGGGTATCTAGTGGCCCATTTCCATGAACAGACAAATCAAAATTTTTTTTTTGTGAGTACGACTCATGTGGGTGGACGATTTGTTTGTTAAAATAATGCATCTCTATAGAAGAATATTATGACAGGCGAAATGATACGTTGCGCGACCAACAACCAATTCTCGCTCGTTGCTCGATTACAGTGGGCATTTCCATGGCTCCACGCTCAGCTGATTGTGGGCGATTTAGGGATGTTTTTTTTTTAACATACTCAATTTTTATTGGTATAGTTAGAGCAAAAGACAAGAATACAGACAATAGCAATTGTTAGCACATATTACAGGGGTCATACGTGTAACAGAGCAATATAATACGTTCTTCAAGTCAAAGTAAAAACTACTCAAAGACAATGCCCCTCTTGAACAACCGCTCAAGGGCAATCAGCAGAAGACCCTCCTTCCTGTAGCCTCCTTATATAATATGGGGGGGGGCCTCATCTATACAGGGGTTGTAATCCAGGTGCTCCATATGTTACCAATTAACTCCTTGGGATGAGAGAATGACTGGGAAATAGTAACTGACCCCACCTCGGCAAACCCGGTGACAAACATACTACAAACCAACAGCACAAGAGACAGACCTAATGACCAACAGGGAGGACACACATAAACGACATCCACACACACATTCAGTCCGACTAAAGGATAGGGAGAGACTAGAGGCAAGAAAAAGAGGAGAAGGGAACAGGGGAACAAGGGGAGAGGAGAAAGATAGAAGAGAAGAGAAAAGATCGAGAGAACCCTTGCCAGTCAATACCGATCAGGGGGGGATTCAACCGCTAGTGAATAAGCGGGCAATCCCTTAGAGGGGGGGGGACAAGGCCCTCCAGCTGCCCTCCAGAGCACCCCGCTAGTAGATCCACTCAACCTTCCCAATATAGTCCAGGATCTCGTAAGGTCACTCCCACACTCTTTTATAAACCTCTGTGTCTTTGAAAAGTGACCACGTCGTCCAAATCTTTCTATACGCATCCAACCTGTCTTGTCTAGCATAGCATATTTCCTCCATATGTTCCACGTGATTGAGCTGACATACCCAATCTCTAACTGTGGGAGATCTCTGAGACCTCCAGTTCCTAGGAACAAGCACCCTGGCAGCATTTAAGAGGGGCTCCGCCCGCTATCCCCCTACCATCCGGAGACCACCCCAGCAAAACCGTCTCGGCGTTCCATTCTAGTGGTTCACCCATAATTTGAGTGCATAGCTCCCTCACCTTTGACCAAAAATCGCCCAGGGCCTGACATGACCACCAAATATGCAGCATCAAAGCTCCAGACTGTCCGCATCTCCAGCATATATCTGGAACCAAGGGGAAGAAGGAATGCAACAGTTCCGGAGTCCGATACCAACGCGTGATCAACTTATAGTTTGTCTCCTGCATCGAGCTGCTTATTAACCCCTTGTGGGCAGATTTATAAACATTTTCCCATTCCTCCTCTGAAATGGGTCGGCCCAGGTCCGCCTCCCACCTCCCCTCCCATGGCCTCTTCTCCATCCTCTCACTCCGTCTCAGCATCCCGTAAGCCCACGATAAAAGGTGTGAATCCGGTCCCATGCCCAAACAGGCCTTTTCAAACTCTGTAGGGTCCTTGCGCAATCCTGCTGTAACATCTTTTGACGAAAGAAAGTGCCGCATCTGGAGGTAGGAGAGGATAGAGATATCCTTTTCCAATAGCAGCTGCAATTTCTGTTTATCTATGAAAGACCCCCTATCCCACAAGTGGTATGCTCTCAAAGGCCTAGGACCCTTGCAGTCCTTTAAGAAAGATGAGTCCAACCCCGGTGGGAAAGCTGGATTGCCACTAAGCGGGGTCAGATGGCCGGAGTGGGAGGTGAGCGCCCCCGAACCTCTGCGGAGCAAACCCAAGACCTCCAGGGATGCCCCTACCAATGGATGAGTTTTTATAGCACCCGGGATATCACATCCCTTCAAGTTGCAAAGAACGTCCAGTCTCCCCCCCTCCTCTATCTCTCCCTCTATACGAACCCAGTCCTTCTGCAACCTATGAATGTGCCAGTCTACAACCCTTCCAATATGTACAGCTCGATAGTATGTCCTCAAACAAGGCAGTCCAGAACCCCCCTGCTCCCTAGTGAGTACTAAAATACGTCTCCTGATTCTAGGAGGTTTACCTGCCCACACAAACCTCATAAAAGTTTTTGTCATGACATTAAAGAAAGAATTGGGGATTTTTATGGGGATGCATTGTAGAAGATACAGCAGTCTTGGCAGCACATTCATCTTAATTACAGCTATACGTCCAAACCAAGACAACCGCAATCTATTCCAGCCCTCCAGTTCCTTTTTAATCTTAGACCCCAATGGAGCAAAGTTAAGCTGAAAAAGCTCCGAGGGAGAGACAGGCACCCGGACCCCGAGGTACTTTAAACTCCTCCCCTCCCAATTGAAAGGAAAAAGCGTACGGAGCTCACCCACCTCCCCCTCCGGCATCGACATATTCATGGCACAGGACTTACTTAAGTTAATTTTCAAATTCGTGAGACGGCCAAAGATCTCAAATTCTTTCAACAAGTTCGGCACAGAGGTTCTTGGCAAACTTAGAAAGAAAAGCATATAATCTGCATAAGCCGCCACTTTCCTTTCTTTTGACCCAATCTCCACCCCTTTTATATCGGCATTTAGATTTACCTTTCTTAGAAGCGGCTCCAGTGAAAGAGCAAATATTAACGGGGACAACGGGCAGCCCTGCCGGGTACCATTACGTATGTGAAACGCCGGGGATGTACAAGTATTGACCCTTACCCTAGCAATAGGGTCAGAATAGAGCGATAGAATTCTGTTCCGCATCTCATTTCCCAACCCTATATGTTCCAGAACTTTCCTTATCCATCCCCATTTGACCCGATCAAATGCCTTATCTGCGTCCGTGGAGAGCATAATCGCTTTAATTTTCCGGGCCCTCGCCCACCATTGCACATTCAGAGCCTTGATGACATTGTCACGAGCCTCTCTAGTAGGAACAAACCCAACCTGGTCCTGCGTGACCAGATTTGGTAAGAAGGAAGCAATCCTGTTGGCCAGTGCTTTCGCGAATAGTTTCACGTCCACATTCAAAAGGGATATGGGGCGGTAACTCCTGCAATCAGTCGGGTCTTTTCCTTCTTTTGGAATCACTACAATCTGAGCTTCCAAAGATGTGTTGGGCAGTTTGCCCGAGGATGAGGTGGATTCGAATGCCCTTTGCATCATAGGGAGCAACAGGCCTGAAAAAGATTTGTAATATTGTGTGGGGAAGCCATCCGGGGCCCTCCCTGGTTTAGTAGATTTCAGGGCGTTCTGCAACTCCACCACCGATATCGGGGCCTCCAGCTGGACCACCTCATCCTCTGACAACGATGGCATCCCCGACTCAAGTAGGTATGTAGCCATAGGACCATCCTGTTCCCCTCCCAGTTGTTGCCCCTGAAGATTGTATAAGTCAGCATAAAACTTGCAAAAGACATCAGCAATGGCTTCATTTTTTTGTAGTAACAACCCGTCTCCCCCTCTGACACCTTCAATTCTGGTGCGAGCGATCTTGGGTCTTAGCGCACGTGCCAGCATCCTGCCGGACTTATTCCCTTGCTCATAGTAGAGCCCCAGGCGCCTAGTAAACCACCGATTGGTCTCCCTAGACATCAGATCTCTGAGTTCCACTCGTTTCATTTCCAGATCCCTAAGGCATGCGTCCTGGAGTGACTGTTTGTGCGCAGATTCAAGGTCTGCTATCTGTCTAATCAAATCATTCTGCTTTTGCACCCTTTCCTTTTTAAGCCTCGAACCTTCCTGTATCAATAGGCCTCTCATTGTGCATTTCTGTGCCTCCCAAATTACCATCGGGTCCATCCCTTCTGTCACATTTTCCCTAACATAGCTGGCCAAACTATCTTTAAGCTTCATCACCACCCTGGAATCCTTCAACAAGCTCTCATTGAGTCTCCAATGCCACTCTCTCCGTTCTGTGTACGGGAGAGTCAACGAGAGCACGACCGGAGCATGATCGGAGAAGGTGATATTACCAATCCGAGCCTGCTCCACCTTCCCCAGGTCTCTTTGTGAAAGGAAAACATAGTCAATTCTGGAGTATTTAGCATGAATAGGTGAGTAATAGGTATAGTCCCGCCCCGATGGGTTCATCAAACGCCAAGTGTCTACCAATTCAAGGTCCTGTAAAGACCTCTTGATCCGCTTCAGCGCTTTGTAGGAGATGGCAGTCTTAGCGTCTGATGTATCCACCCTGGGATTCAGCGCACAATTCAGATCACCCCCCAACACTACCATGCCTTCCCTGAAGCCATCCAGCTTGACCAGCACCTCCGAGCAGAATTTATGTTGGTCTTTATTTGGGGCATATACGTTAGCCAGGGTGATAACCGTGCCATTTGGGAGGGCCCCTTTCACAAACACAAACCTACCTTCTATATCCCTCTCAGTGGCCAGGACCCGGAGCGCTATAGATTTATCAACCAGAATAGAAACCCCCTTCGCTTTATTGTTGGGTGAGTGGGCCGAGAAGCAGGTCGAGTATGTTCTATTACCCAAGTAAGGGGCCTTGTTTCTCTGAAAGTGAGTTTCTTGGATCATAGCAATATGTGCCTGGAACTGCTTCAACTCCCGAAATAGAGCATGCCTTTTAACCGGAGTGTTTAAGCCTTTAGCGTTCACAGAGAGAATATTTAGACTTAGGGGCCTCATCTTGCCCAGGGAGAATCAGTAAGATTACTCTGCTATACACAAGTTTAACCAAAGATAACCCCCACACAGAATATCGTGTAGAGCCCTCTCCCTCCCTCCCAGAGACAGAGAATAGAAAGAGGAGGAGAAGTAGGGGGAAGAGAGGACACCAAAAGCACACTCAAAGAAAAGAGAAGGAAGACAAAACAACACAGGGAATAACACAAAAGGGACCGATCACACACCAACCACCCACACAGGTAACGCACAGACCACCCGCACTGAAAGAGGGCCGGAGGAACTGGGAATACCCCTAAGTCCCAAACAGGTTATGGAAACTAATGGGACTGCTCTCCAGAGAGGAGCGACCCCTCTGCGGTTATCCCCACAACAAAAGAGGAATACCTCTAAGATCAGGGCGAGAGAGGCCCACCAATTGATCCCCACAAATTCCAACCTGGATTACCAGCCCTTTCGGGGGAAACGTGGAAGGCCAAGGAATCTTTCCGGGACCACAGGTTCCAACCACCTGTACTGTTATAGGTCAGCCCGCCATCCCAGCGAGGCCCCCATCCACAAGCCTGTGCCCCTGTCACAAGAATCTCAGGCCTCTGGTTGCCACAGGACATGAAGAAGGGTCAGATCCGACCCAATTCTCCAAACCTTCTTTCCCCACCCCCCCAGATCCCCGCCTCAAATCGCCTCCATTCTTCGACAGCCCCTAGGAAGCACGGCGGCACCAACCGGGTCTCTCCTCTAGCAGCCCGCAGGACGCATTAGCAGCTATCCAGCGAGGACCCCCAGATGTCAGAACAATTGGGGCCCCGCTCACCCTGTCTCTTTGGTATCCGTGTGTCGGATACATGAAGCCGCTGCACGCTGGGAGAGGAGAGTAGGCTCCCGCCCCCATCACCAACCCCATCCCGCTTAAATCCCTTTAATCTCCTGTAAGCCCCCACATCCAGAGTATCTCTCCACCTCCGCCGGGGTCCCGGGATGGCAACGTGGCACAGCAGAGCTGAGCAGAACCCCGTGTCCAGAGCCGGTGCAATCACGCGACACAGGACTAGGGGAGATTAATCCCCCAGCTCACAATACAGCTCATGATGCGGCGCCTCCCCGCGGCCCGCGAGAGAGACAGCCAGAGATCCCACCCTCATACTTCGTATCCATCAGTGCTTCTCGGCCAGGAGGAAGCCAGCCCCTATGAGGCGATAAGCTGCACTTAATCGGGCCCAATTAAACCATATAAATAAAACATTACTAAGTTAATGCAACGTGCTTAGAGCCTAAACATTAAATCTCCGAGACCGCGAGACAAGGATGTGTCAGGAGAGCAAGGAATCCCAGCTCCTCTTAATGAAGCCGAAGAACTCCCGACCCCCAGGACGCCACCTCAAAAGAATGCAATCGGGAGCCTAGCGCCCGCTAAAAAAAAAAAAACTGCAGAGCTTGTAAAACCTGTAAGAGCAAACATAAACATAAGCTCATCTACCCACCTGCCCACTCCTCCCCCTGCACCACAATAATTCCAACAGTGACGCTCCCAAGCACCTCAAATAACTCAGGGAAGTGCCCAACAACAAACCGGTGTGTGGCCTATAATGCTAAACAATGCATAGGCCTAACAGCTATAGGGAGTCAAAGAAAAGAAACGTCTGATAGGGGGGTGTTAGAAACTCTCTTAGCTCTGATGGCCATCACGGCCGCAGCAAGCGTCGATTCAGCTCCTGGAACGGCTTCCCGCACCAATGTCCGCTCGTGGGGAGCGCTCCTGGTCCGCCCGCCTGGATGTTCTGGGGCGGTCCTCCCCAGTCGATCTTCGCACCAGTTGCGGGATAGAGAATTCCTGAAGCCAGTCCGGTACCGCTATTAAGGGGATCCGTAGTTGAGCGCAAAAGTCCGGTAAGTCCTCTGGCATCCGGAGTGTGCAGGTCTTGCCATTACTAGAGGCCGACAGGGCAAAAGGGAATCGCCATCTATAGAGGATGCCTCTTTCTCTGAGAAGCGCTGTGAGAGGTCTCAGAGCTCTCCGGTTTTGCAGCGTGATGCTCGACAAGTCCTGGAAGAGTTGAATCTCACATTTGTTGAATAAGATGTTCTCCCCGCCTCTAGCCTTCGCAAGGATCTCCTCCTTTAAGGGAAAACTCTGCAGGCAGCAAACGATGTCTCTGGGGGTGGAATCCCCCATACTACGGGGTCTGAGCGCTCAGTGAGCTCTGACAAACTCAATCTGTGTCCCGGGCGGTCTCTCCAGGAGTGAGTTAAAGATGGAGGACAAGGCCTCTTGTGTTTGATCTGGGG
This sequence comes from Gastrophryne carolinensis, assembly GCA_027917425.1. Taxonomy (NCBI): domain Eukaryota; kingdom Metazoa; phylum Chordata; class Amphibia; order Anura; family Microhylidae; genus Gastrophryne; species Gastrophryne carolinensis. Next base: position 251,499,074 of record CM051236.1, on the reverse strand, counting down.
CGACCTCCTCGGGTACTCCCCGCACTCTGATGTTGCACCTCCGATTCCGATTTTCGAGGTCTTCCAGATGGGGGTGAAAAACTAGCAGGTGTCTGTTGTGAGCGCGTACTACGTCTCGAACCTCGGTCAGTCTGGTCGACGTGCAGGCCTCCTCTCTCTCCACTTTATCAACTCTTTGGGAGAATTGTTGCAGGTCGCCACGCAGGTCAGCAATGGCTGCCGTGATAGACGCTTTGATCTCCCCTGCGAAACTAGCCAACTCGCTGCGGGTGGGAAGTTGACTGAGCTGTGCCGACAGCGCGCATTCCTCCCCTTCAGAGGTAGGTGCGTCTTCCCGCTCCGGAGAACTGCATGTAGAACGCGAGTCCGCCATGTTGGAAGCTCGAGGGTCCTCTTTCCTCTGGCTCTGAAATAACTCCGGGAGTCTTTTACCAGCCGGCTTTGGGGTCTGAGAGGATCTGGGGGTCTTAGTGGAAGTCCCGGGCTTGTTTAGGCGTCCCATATTCAGGGTATCACGCGGATATTAATGCTTCTTAGGGGACCTCGTCAGGAGCTCTCAGCTCAAGCGGCCATCTTGCTCCCAGGCCAAGCCACAGCCCCCCGATTTAGGGATGTTTTATCTCAGATCGACTAGTAGAAAGAAATCATAAAACTGGATTTCCTTTTACTTCTCAAATTGTACAATATTCAAGTAAAAACCCTTTGATCACCTGTTTATATAAGGTTTCTTTAGAGTATCAACATAAGATAATTAACCCATATAAGATAAGAACAGTGAAGAGGAGCACCATCTAGTGAGTGGCGGTCACTACAAATAAGAAAAAAAACATCAGGCATCTGCCATCTGAATAAGAATCAATGTTGGACAAAATATCACGTTGTTATGTTACAAATCCTCATTCTTATCAATAGTCACATGGCTGCTTGTTTACTAAGTGTCAAGCCCTCAACACAGCATCATGGGACTCCCTAGAACTCCGCTTTTAAAATACAAACTATTGAGCAACATATTTCATGATCCCTTTAAAGGAGTAGCCAAAAACATAACAGAAGCAATAATGTTTGACGCAAGCCTGGTCAGGATCACTATCAGAAACTAACCTTCTCACTAAAATTAGGGGAGAGTTTGTGCCTCTTTTTTCTAAATATAATCTGTGACAATTAACCCTTTCCTATAAGCAAGATGAGGATGCCAGCTTGGACCAATAAACATTCAATATAGGCTCACAAACATCGGCAGCAGCTCACCTCATACAATGTAAAGTCCAAAGAAGTTGGGGAGCCAGCCAGGTTTACGAATCAATAAAAAATCAAGTCTTTATTTTCATCCAGCTTTAAAAGGGCATCACGGCAGTCCAACAATAAAAGGCATAACACGAGTGGATCTTGTTGTCAACGCGTTTCGGGTGGTAAGCCCTTACTCATGACACAAGATCTCGCTTACACATAAGACATATATATGCACATATTAACTAGTAATTGCATTATTAGCCAAGTGGTTCATTCAATTAAGTGCACCTGAATAAAAAAGAGCTTACCGCAGGTTTGCTACAGGTCACCGCCCGCTCTGTCCCTCCAGCGGGGAAAAGGGATGTAATCTGATCAATCCTTCAAATATAAATCCACATACCATTGTGAGTTTAAACCTGAGGGGATGCGTGTTTTCAACCTAAAGATCCAATAGACCTTCTGCTGAAAAATTCTCCCTTGTAGGTCTCCACCCCTAGGGCCCAGTTTTACCTTCTCTATAGCCATACAACAGAAGTGTGTTAAATCCCCATCATGTACATTTCTAAATTGACGTCCCACATTAGATGCAGGATTCAGACGTTCCAATGAGGATGCGGATATATGTTCCGCCACTCTACGTTTCAAGGGTCTTATAGTGCACCCCACATATTGCATGTTACAAGCGTTGCACGTTATTAAGTACACTATATTAGTGTGTTGCAATTCATAAAGCTCTTGATCTGAAACTGTTCATTAGTTGCCGATGATACAAAATCAGGACCTGGGTTAGCATATTTATAAATCCCACATCTCGTACCCGCACATTTGAAAAAGCCTTTACATGTCAGCCACGTCGAGGACAAATCCGTCCGTTTCCTAAACAAGCTGGGTGACAGTTTTTGTCCCAGAGTGGGTGGTCTGCGACTTACAATTCTAATCCCATCCTTCAAAATATCTCTGAGATGAGGGTCACTGTTTAAGAGTGGGAGGTGTTTCCTAATAATATCCCTAATTTGGTAAAATTCTTCACTATATGTAGTTACCATAGTGACATTCCCATCTCTGCTCCTATTCTGCCCACCCTCTTTTGAAGTTTTTAATCTTGTCCTAGTCCTATGTCCCACACATGTGGTGTGTTTAATACTTCCTATGTGATTCCTATCTCTTGATCTCGCCATATACTTTGCCCGGTCCAATAGCTCCAATGGGTAGCCCCGGGCTTGTAATCTGTCTGAAATCGTGGTTAATTCCTGTTCAAAGGCCTCATCTTCTGAACAATTGCGACGTGCCCTAATCATTTCCCCAACTGGGATTGCCTTTATGGTGTGGGCCGGGTGACAACTCTCAGCCCTGAGAGTCATATTGCCTGCTGTTACCTTTCAGTAGGTCTTTGTGGTTACTTTACTCCTATTCTCAGTCACCCCCAAGGACAAATCCAAGAATGCAATATTATCCGGATTAGATTCAGATGTGAACTGTAAATGTAACTCATTCATGTTTAGATATTGTATGAATTGAAGATCAAATCATCAATATATCTACCATAAAAGCTGATGTTGCTTAAAAAAGGATTATCATGGCCATATATGGTCTCCCTCTCCCACCATCCCATATAGAGATTAGCAAGAGAGGGAGAGAAAGTTATTAGTTCATGTGGATAGATAGAATAATTATGTAGGTGGAAAGAAATTGCTTTAAGAGCTAGATTGTGGGGAATAATCGAGTAAAGGGAAGATACATCACAAGTCAGCCATCTAAAGTCAGCCAATTAACCCTTTCCTGTACATGCAAATTCCTCTCTCTTTTTGGTATAAACTTTTAGATCCACTACTAAGAATGATAGTGTTTATATCCTGTTTAAATGCAATATCATAATATTGACTGCCTCTTTTGTCCCCCAGTCCATCTATATTTGTTAAACTATTGTCTGGTAATATTTGCCAACTGGCCTTTTATTGGCCCAGTTTGCCCCCCTGTGTGCTCACTGACCTAGAGCACCAAGCTACATTCAAATTGGCGTGTCTCCGCGGCCCGCCCCTCGAGGTATACTTGAATCTTAATTTGTTGTAGTAGTTATTGTTTTGGTTGGTTACCTTTGCTTTGTGTAATTATTTTATATCTGGTTGCAGGAACCGCAAGATGTGCCACTCAAAATTTTATATTTTATGATGGAATCAAAAAAAAAAAATGTTACAGTGTCATTTCATTTACAAAATGCATTAACACAAAACTAAAGGGCCCAGAAATATTTAAAGATGAATATTCACATGACCGAGAAGTGATTTGGGTAAGTTTTAGGGGGCTAAAATGGAAGAAGAACCTAACCGCAAAGTGGTTTGGATGAGCTTTAAGGGTCCAAAAGGGAAGATGGAGGATAGTGCTAAGTGGTTTGGGTGAGCTTTAAGGGTCCAAAAGGGAAGATGGAGGATAGCGCTAAGTGGTTTGGGTGAGCTTTAAGGGTCCAAAAGGGAAGATGGAGAATAGTGCTAAGTGGTTTGGGTGAACTTTAAGGGTCCAAAAGGGAAGATGGAGGATAGTGCTAAGTGATTTAGCTAAACATTGTAGTAGAAGTGAGGGTGGCAAATATGTAGGCAAGCACTTTAATGAGTTAAGTTTGTAGTGCATAGGCGCAAGATCGTAAGTATTTCCGTCTGGACGAATATTTATTGAAAAAGGGAAACAGAATATAACGGGAAACGTAAAGGATTCTTGGAAGGATACGATAGGAAAAGGGCAAAAACGCAAACCAATGTTGTAACATGTGAAAAAAACTGTAATTACTACTTTGTACACCACCACAGAAGGTGATGGCACTTAAATAAAAATAATAATTAATATGGGATAACGGTCAAGAACACACATGGCTTTTCTGTTCGATGGACCAGAATAAATATCTTGTCTTCCATAATTTTTTCAGCATTTCTGGATGCAAAAGGAATGGATTGGGCTAAAAGGACTCAAGGAGAGAGTGCCATAGTTTGTGTTATTGGTCCCATAAGGGGCTGCTGGTGCTGCAGTGTGGACTGACCGGGTGCATGAGGCAACAGGAGCTGGGCTGTTCAGGTCAGCAACCTGTCCTGCTTGTGCATACAAAATTGATGCCAGGGCAGAAGCACCCACGGCTACAAGGAAGCAGTTAAGCCTGAGAGGTCTGTTTTCAATTAGAGCTCAGTGTTGGGGCTAACGGTGAGTAAGGCTGGTGCCTTTTCTGATCCAATGGACTTTTGCAATGATTTATTATTATCTTTACTAAAGAAAGCTTTGTCTATCAACACACACACACACACACAAACAAACTGAATAAACAGTTGCTGGAGAAATTCTGTGTGAGGGGTAAGCCGCTACATTGTTCCTTCGCATTCGCTTAATCATGTGGCAGCCGCAGAACATTCAGATGCAGTAATTAATGTATGTAAAATGTATCTAAGAGATCTCTGCTGTGAGCAATGATGAGTCATTACAGCTGATAGCTTTACACTTCTGGCTAGAAATAAAGAATGATTGCACAAAGATATGAGGCTAATTTGAGAGTCATGGCTTTCAGGTGTAAATTAGGATGGCAGCTCCCCATGTAGTTCAGGAGCACAGAATCTGCCTGCCATTTCATAACATCTGCATGGGGTTAAAGTCATTCAACAGGCAAGGTAAAAAACAAAAAAGTACATAATGTTTGTCCAGCAAAACGGTGCTTGTCCGGCGATCAGTAATTCACCTGATTATTGTATCTGAACCAGCGTTGCACCCCCGCCTTCCCTCATCACTCCGGGGCCTGAGCTCCATTCCTTGTTGCTTGTGTGCCAGTCCTGTCCAGCGTCACAGGGTGCAGCCATGCACTCTCCATTTACTAGATGGAGATACTACTAATGGAGGGGGGCATGTCAGATCTCGGGACACTTCCTCCACTGCAATGAATGGAGAGGACAAGGGAGTGTTCTGTGACTGATGGCAGGAAGCAAAACCGACCTGTCATCAATCCTGACGTTAGCAGCACAGCAGGGAATAACATCCTACAGGCTTCCAGCTGTCATCCCACCCACACCATTAAGGCCATCCCAGTTGGTGAAATGGTCAGGAGTAGACGGAACTGCACAAACATCTACGGTAAGGGATCTAAACCCACCCGGTGTTGGCCCTTCTTCTGGCTCTCCTGACTTATGGGCAGGAGAGAGTGGATCACGTGACCCACTGTTGGACTGTGGACTGGGTCAATGCTGGTACATGTAAGCATACGCAACATATATGGCCTCAACTACTGCAAACCTGCATGTGTGTGTGGTGCAGGTGAAAGGCTGCAAAGTTACCCCAAGGACAGGTGTGGGTCATCTGTGTTATTTGGATCTACAAGACTATACATTTGCCTGAGTGACCCTCTACGCCCTAGCCGAAAACATCTCATTGTGGTCTGGTCTAAGGTCTAACTACATGAACTTCCCATTAGATAAGACTTTCCCTGTTTTGGGATCTATATGAGAAGAGGCTGGTGGTCTCTGAGAACCCCAATGGGAAAGCTGTTTTAAGTGAGGGAACTCAGAGACCAGGAGCCTCACAGCAAGGACAAATTAATTATGTTACTGTAGAGGCTGAACCTGAACCCATGACTACATTTGCAGGGCTGGAGGCTGAGAATTCCAGGTTTGAGCCAGACCTACCTGATCTGGATGTAAGTCCTGGGCATCCTCTTTGTGAAAGCCAACCCAAGCAGAGAAAAATTATTCCATTGTGGAGAGAGAGTGGCTTACCATGCCTTTGCCTGTGTGGGGAGCGCGCTGCGTCCGGTCTGTGCCTCTGCCATTACGGCTGTTGCTATTAAAAGCCTGCTCAGGAGTCTCCTAGATGTGGCCCCTGATGATGGTAGTGAAGAGTATAGAGCTCCTCTGAGTTGTGAGGAATTTGTTGCATATGTCCTCTCTGCCATGGATTATACCATTAGAATGTGTAGCAGGGCATCTGCCTTGTTAGTGGCTATACGCCGCTCGGTCTGGCTGCGCCAGTGGGCAGCTGGCAATGCTGCTAAGAAGGCTCTCACTGGGTTTCCCTTCAAGGGGCTGCGCCTCTTTGGGGAACGTCTGGACTTGTTTGCTAAATGAGGTAAGTTACTTCAGCGTAGAAGGCAGCCCCGGCCCTTTCGGGGTTCAGGTGCCTTTTCTTCTTCCTTCAGGGGCTCCAGAATTGGATGGGGAGCTTCCTTTGCTGGAGCCCGTGGAGATTTTTGAGAACGTGGCTGCCCTGGTCCCTCCTGGGGTCCCAAGCCTAAGTCCTCCCACAGGCCCCCTCAGGCATGAAGGGGCGCCCTCACCCATTCGGGTGGGGGGACAGCTTCGGCTCTTGACTCATGTCTGGAGGCGTCATGTCTCAGACTGGTGGATTCAGGAGGTAGTATCCTCCGGTTACAAGATAGAGTTTGCAGCCAAGATTCATCAAATCTCGGTTAGCTCAAAACCCGCTGTCAGCTCAGGGTCTGCCCCTGGCTGTCCAAGGCCTTCTGGATCTGGGTGTCATCTGCCGGGTGCCCTTGAGGGAAAGGGGCAAAGGCTATTACTCCAATCTTTTCATCGTCCCCAAAAAAGATGGGTCCATCAGACCCATCTTGGATATGAAGCACCTCAACAAATTTGTCAGATTCGCACTTTCGCATGGAGACTCTGCGCTCAGCTGTGACTTTCCTACGCCCAGGGGACTTCATGACCTCTGTAGATATCAAGGATGCTTACCTTCACGTACCTATCTTTCCAGGTCATCAGAGATTCCTCAGGTTCGTTCTGGAGGATCAGCACTACCAAACTGTGGCCTTGCCCTTCGGTCTCACCTCGGCTCCCAGGGTGTTCAACAAGGTGCTGGCAGGAGTTATGGCTCTTCTGAGATCTCAGGGCATTCGCATTCTTCCCTACTTGGACGACATGCTCATCGCTCTCAGTCCTTCCATCAGGCAGAGCTGGACACTCAGCGGGTGGTGTCCACACTGGAGTCATTCGGCTGGGTGATCAACCACCCCAAATCTTCCCTGTCTCCTTCCATGGTGAAGTCCTTCCTGGGCATGATTTTAGATTCATCTCAGGTCAAGATCTTTCTTCCTCAGCAGAAGGTGGAGAGTCTTCAAGAGAAAGCTCAGCTCCTTCTTTCTTGTCCTCATCCATCCATCAGGCAGGGAATGCAGCTGGTGGGCCTGATGGTGTCCTGCTTCGAGGCGGTTCCATATGCTCAGTTTCACATGAGGCCTCTTCAGCTTCACCTCCTGTCAGTATGGGATCGGGATCCTGTTTCCTTGGATCAGGTGTTTGTCCTGTCCCGGATTGTGGTGGCTGGACTCCCTTCTGGCCCCCTGCTGGGAAACTGTCACCACGGATGCCAGTCTGACAGGTTGGGGGGGATTCTGGAAGTCCCTGAAGTTCCAGGGTCAGTGGGGCCCTCAGGAGGCCCATGCCCCTATCAACATTCTGGAATTGAGGGCAATCAGGTTGGTTCTCGCCCACTTAACCCCACACCTCAGGGGTCGGGCTGTTCAGGTCCACTCGGACAACCGGACGGCGGTTGCCTACATCAATCATCAGGGAGGGACCCGGAGCAAGAGGGCCCTCAAGGAAGTGTCCCTGATACTGTCCTGGGAGGAAAATGTTCCCTGCATCTCAGTTGTGTACATCCCGGGGGTGGAGAATCTGGAGGCAGATTCTCTGAGCAGGGGGACCTCTCGTCTGGGAGAGTGGTCCCTCAGCAGCAGGGTGTTTCGCTCCCTGTGCCACAGCTGGGGTCAGCCGGATGTGGATCTGTTTGCTTCCCGTCACAATCACAAGCTTCCAGTCTTTGTCTCTCTGTCCCAGCATCCTCTGGCCTTGGCCACGGATGCCCTGGCAACGTCTTGGACGAGGTTCCAGCTCCTGTATGTTTTTCCCCCGTTTCCACTGCTGGGCAGGGTGCTGTGCAAGATATTTCACGAGGGGTGCCAACCATCCTGTTGGCCAAGAAGAGTGTGGTTCGCAGACATTGTGCAGTTGGCAGTAGATCAGTGCACCCTTCCGCGGGTTCCAGATATGCTCACTCAGGGACACCTACGCCACCCCAATTTACAAACACTGGCTTTGACGGCCTGGCTGTTGAAACCTCCATCTTGATGGAAAAAGGGCTGCCTGCCTCGGTGGTGAATACCATGATCAGGGCTAGGAAGAGGTCCTCTTCTTCCATCTATTACAGGGTTTGGCGTACTTACATTGACTGGTGCGAGTCCCACTCGCTTCCCTGTCGTGTGTTTTCTATTCCTAGGATTCTGGAGTTTCTCCAACAGCTCAGTACTCTGAAAGGCCATGTGTCTGCTTTGGCTATTTTTTTTCCAAAGATCCTTTGCTCAGCATCCCCTGGTCAAGGCCTTTTTCCAGGGGGTTACTCACATGCGTCCCCCACGTAAGCCTATGTTACCAGTCTGGGACTTGAACTTGGTCTTATCTGCCCCGCAGGGGTCTCCCTTTGGGCCCTTGCAAGGGGCTCCTTTGTCCATTCTCACGCTTAAGGTGGTCTTTTTGGTGGCTATCACTTCTGTTAGGCGTGTTTCTGAGTTGGCGGCGCTATGATAAATTTGCTACCCCCCATGCATACACATGTCATGATTAAAGTGGACCAACACCCAGCGTGATCCGCCCAGGAATCTATAAGATCCCGCTGTGTTCAAACGGACGTCCGTTGCACTTACCTGGTTGCTGGTCCAACGGCGCATGCGCGGGCCGCGGCCGCATCTCACGCTTCTCTCTAGCAGGGCGTGTGCCCGCGCCAGCCATTTGTGAATGGCCGGTGAGGACACGCTCCCTGTTAGAGGGAAGCGCGAGATGCAGCCGCCAGCGTGCTCGGAGCCGCTGCGGTAAGACGTCTCATTTATGCGCATACCACAGCGACTCCGAGCTGATTGAACGAGTGGCCGCGCATGCGCCTTAGGAGCAGGGTGAAGAGAGTCGTAACTTGCGATCTGGGGGGTTTCACATAGCGGGACACTGGGGGAAAGGACCAAAACCCTGGATAGTCAAAATCCTGGGAGTTGGTCCACTTTAAAGAGAAACAACACACCCGATTTTCACTTGTTTACTTGTTTCACTTGGTGTTGTTCCTCTCAGTGAAGGCATCTTGAATTGGAATGCCCCACTGTGTGTACCCTCCCAGGTTGCCCTATTCACTCACCTTCCTGCTTGTTGCTCCCACAGCCCAGACTGGGGTCAGAACGAGCACACTTGGTGGCTCCCTTTGCACCACTGAAGGCTAAGCAGCCAAAGGGAGCAGAGTGCGCATCCAGCCGCATTCCCCGCTCACCTACCAGCCGTTGCATGTACAGTGGGCGTGTGGTTGGTGCTCCCATTCAAAAAGGCCAAGCACGGGTTCGGGCAGAGGTGAGCCGGGATGCGGCCGCTGTGCAGAGATGTGGTGAGGGCTCTGGGACAAGGTGAGTGAAATGGAGCTTCTGGGGGGGGGGAGTTTACACAGCGGGGCATCCCAGTTCAGGATACCCTGCTGTGTATAACCCCCCCAGAAAGTCCAGTTTACACTTACCTTCCCTGGCTTCAACGGTGTATATGCGGGATCTGGTCCAATGAAAGCTGCTCACCATCACTGCGTAATTCAACAGGCTGGGATCCCTATTGATTCTAATAAAAGCCACCTGCAGAATTACCTAGCGACAGTGGCCGGCTCTTATTGGACCAGAGTCTGCGCATGCACCATTGGACCGGGAAGAGGGGAGTGTCTATGGGTATTGTGGGAGCTGGCCTCTGATCTTCCCCCCAGGACATTCTGGGGAAGGATACCAGCTAGCTAGATTTACTTGTTGGTCGCAGGGAAAGTGCGCCATGCGGCCGAACTGGAAAAAAAAATGTTTTCTTGGTTTCTGCAGTCATGGACGGCTGTCCCCCCCCGGCCATGCAAGTGCCCTATACACACACCATACACACACCACATACACACACACCACATATACACCACACACACACAACATATACACCACACACACCACATACACACACACACCATATACACACACACACCACATATACACCACATACACACCACATACACCACACACACACCACATACACACAGGGGCAAACTGGGGTTAAAAAGCGGCCCGGGACTTTTATAGTCTCACCAGCCCTTCTGCAGCGTGACCGGACCAGTATAGTATATTACATCACATATATATTATATATATATATATATATATATATATATATATATTACACACATCATATTTGCTTAGCCCAAATAACTCATAGGATAGGAAGGGGCATCAGGCGGGCTATTATTTTTAAAGAGGAACAAAACCGGGTAATTCAACTTTTCCATGTTTTGTTCCAACCCCCCCAGTTCGCCCCGTCAAACTTACGTCCCCTCGGGCCAATGGTGAATGCGCGCCCTCTCGTCTGATCAGGGCCCTTTGTCGTGTTTACAGCCTTCGGAAAGGGCTCTGATTGGCTTGAATGCAAAAGCATGTGCTGCAGAAAAACTCTAGTGCTATGAAACCAGGCATAAAGTTTTGTCCATTGAATGGGCCCTTTCACATCACAGTCCTATTTGCTGCAGGAACATGTGCAGCGCAGGTCTAGTGTGTGGAAACATTTTTTTTTGGCGGTTTTTCACTCACCATTGCTGGTCCCACTTTTATCACAGGTCCCTGCTGAAGTCTCCAGGTCATTATTTCTGCTGTCCTCCTGGTACTTCTGGCTTCCCCTGGTCCTTCCGCTGTTGGTCCTGCCACACCCTGCACATCCATTCTGCTCACTGCAGGACTACCTAGGAGGCTACTGCCGCAGTAATGATGCAAACCTACACAAATGTGACTGTACTGCACTACTGCAAGGTGTGGTGGGTAGAACAAGTAAGGGGGCAAGGAGGAAAGAAAGAAAATATGATAAAAGGAAGGAAAGAAAGAAAGAAAGGCAGTAGGGAAAGAAAGGAAGATGGGAGGAGAAAGGCATTATAAAAAAGAAAGATGGAAGAAAGGAAAGAAGTAGGAAAAATTTAGGAAATAATGACTCAAGAAGGAAAGACAAGGAAGAAAAAAAAGATGGAATGAAAGAAAGAAAAAATGATGGTAGGAATGAAAGGAAGATGGAAGAAAGAAAATAAGGAAATGGAAAAAATAAAGAAAGGGTAGAAGAAGGAAAGAAATATGTGAGGAACAAAGGCAGTATAGAAAGAAAGAGATGGAGAAAAAAATGGAAGCAAGAAAATAAGTAAAGAAAAAAAAGAAAGAAGTAGGGGAAATAAAGCAAGATAGGAACAAAGACAATATTAAAAAAGGAATAGAAAGAAAAATGTAGGAAGAAGATAATGAAGCAGGAAGGAAGGACAAGAAAAAAGATAGATGGAAGGAAAGAAAAAAAGAAAGATAGGAATGAAAGAAAGATGGAAGGAATAAAAGAAGGAAACAAAGAAATAGAAGCAGGGGTAGGAAATAGGCAAAAAGAAGGAGATAGAAAGAGGCAGGAAAAAATGCAGGCAAAAAAGATGTAAGGAGAGAAAGAAACAGAGCGAAGACAGTTTCCTGGATTGTGAAAGTATTCAGTGGCTGGGACAGGGCCTGTGCCACCTGCTGCCAACCCCTCCCTCCCCTTTTCACAAAAAAACCTCCAACCTTCTGAGCTGCATATCAATGTTTGAGGCGATGGTGTCGCTGGCAGCGTCCTCACCCATGGCGGCGGCCATCTTGCCGTAGCCCAGCCAGGCAAGCATGGTTCTGCTGCGACCCTCACCTAGGACACTAGGACGCCAGGCACAGTGTCCCGCTATTGACTGCTCGGGCCTCGCTGATGCCGATTGGGTGTCGCCATTGATCCAGACCCTGTTGCTGCCTGGTGGCCCACCAGAGGATCCTGCATTACAGACCGCCTGCAGTCTACACGCTTCGGCCACACTTCCAAGATGCGTTTCAGGTGCCGACCCTTGAGCCCACTGGACTGGCTGCCAGGGGGGAGGCCGTGGCCTACCGGATTTGTCCCGGTGTGCTTTACGGGCAGTCCGCCCCTGCATACACACACCCCACATATACACCACACATACACACACACCACATACATACACAGACACACCACATACACACACACACTACATATACACCACATACACACACACCACATATACATATACACCACATACACACACGCCACATATACACCACATACACACCACATATACACATACACACACACACACCACATATACACTACATACACACTACACACACACACTCTCCCTCCCTCTATAAAATCATCATCTATTTTTTTTTTTAATATAAAACATTTTATTTATATTCCCTCCTTACCTTTTCCTCCATGGTCCTCAGGTCTCTGCTGCAGTCACGAGTGTGAATCAGCAGGTGGGCGGGGGGGGGAGGCGGTTGGGGCGGGTGGCTCCCGAGATCAACATGAAGATCTACACTGTGGCGACCCCGGGCACGCACGCGAGAGCCCCGCCCCCATGACAGGTGATGGGGGGGAGCTCGGGGGCTATGATGGTGTATGCCGATCGAGGTGCCCGCGGGCAAGTGACATGGGGGGGAGGAAGGAGGGCGCTGCTGGCGGAGGAGCTTGATCGGAGGCCGTGCGGGCACACGCAGCGCCATCACCTGGTTTAAAAAAAAATGACAGCTGATCCGGGGAGGGGGGGGGGGGCTGGGGTTGGCGGTGCCGGCGGCGTGCGGAAGCCACGGTCGTCGGATGTTTTAAAAAAAATTGGGAGGGTTCCTATAACCATACATGCCCGCCCCTTTTGCAATGTCCCCGCCCTAGGCACCGGCCTTGCGATGCCTTATGGCAAATACGGCCCTGGCTGTGAGCATACCTCTGCCCCCATCCATTCAGATGGGCTGGAGGTAGGAGCATGCCCAAAGGTGGGAATGTGGCCATTTTCGCTTCCGATCGCCATAAACAGATCTGTTTGGCAAACATTACAAATGCATGGCAAATGGCTCTGATTGGACCACAGCCCACCCATGCGCTGTAGGACCAGGAAGAGGTGAGTTTTACTGAGTGATCCATGGGATTTCACACGGGATGCCCTGGGAGCAAGGAACAAAACCTGGAATAGTCAAAATCCTGGGTTTGTTCCACTTTAATTAGAAAGATTTTGTGCACCAGCATGAGCAACCGTGTACATTAAAGATGACCTTCAGTCAAAACTGACTAGAGGTCCCGTCACTATAATACGGCAAGGGCATACCTGCCACCATGTAGACATGGCAGCAATTCATATGAAGGTAGGTTTTGCAAGCCAGCAGCAATACAGTGATGTTCCAGCTCCCTTCATAAACCTAATTGGTTGTTTGCAATCAGGTGGGCAGCAAGGGACGCTCAATAGGTTAGTAGTTGGTGCTGGATTTCAGGCTGTGGGGTGGTGATGAACAGCGGTGAACAACATCATCAGCTGTATCACAGCAGTGCCCCCCACACTAGTTGTGGGCCCTGGGTGATGGCCACACTACCCTGCTCAAGAAGAAGCAGGTTGGACATATGTGCAGCGCAGGGAGCTCCACTTCCACCTCTATCCTATTCTCAACCTGGGCAGCATGGGCTACGACATGGTCTGGGTTGCTAGTGAGTCCAAAGTTCGATTAAGTCAAGAGTCTGTCAATTGTCACACTCCCCCGACTGGTAGTCTTTCCTTAGATGCTAAATGTAGTCTCTGGCTGGCATGCAGGTTATCCTCACAAAAGGGGTCTTTTTTGGCTTAACTTCTTAGTTAAGTTAGAATGAGCTCCTTCACCTAAGCAGCAGCCATAGCAACAGTGTTTTGTGTGTACATGCCTCACTTTTTTCTTCTTGGTGTACAGACTTGTACAGTTGCCAATTGCAACTGATTGCAGGCAGTGAAGACTGCTTCCATAAAGCACACATTTGCTACCATAAGAAAAATAAAATACTATTTGCGCTCAGCACTGTGAGGACATCCTTGTGGCGCAAAAAAAAAAACACTTTCAAAATGGCATTGAAAGTGGACTTTCCATGATAAGGTTAGATTAAAGAATGACATACTTTTAAAAGTCCGTGCAGATGAGGGTGGTCAGAGATATTCAATAAATACAGAAGTATGCACACCCAGCAAGTCTTCAAGAACTGCATCTTTGGTCAGGAAACCCTTCTAATTTCATGTAAACATAAATGGTACATTTTTTCTTATTTGTGCCCAAATCTAATCTATTGTAAAGGTGTGGAATGAATGCAAACAAGCAGATGAAAATTGCCAGAGGCTCCTTTTCACCAAGGTCCTTTTCTCCATTATTGTATCCAACATATTGTTCTTGCCTTTGTAGTCCACATAATTAGGCTATATTATGATTCACCTGGGACTGTACTGGTTCAAATGCATTGCCTTACCTAGGATGAGCAGACAAAGGATGCAGTTAATTAAGTAAGAAGAATTTGCTGAATTAATTCCTTTTACTTAGAGTCAACATATTTTCAGAGTGCTATCTTTAGCTTTACTTTCTCTTGACCTGCTATTAAGGTGGAGGTCACCTTTGTACCATGAGGCATTTATTTGTTCTTCAGATTCTTGTTTTTCTTCTATTAGACCTATATGTCATGACACTGGCAGCCAGAAGAAGAAATTATGTTTAGTATTTCATTAATTATTTTGGACCATCACGTCCACAATAATATTTAATGGGACATTCCAGGCAAATGGTTGACTTTCTGCTATTTTTGCTTGCCCCATGCTGGCTGACAGGGGCTGCGTCTTTTTATTCACTAGCGCACTGCATTCTCTGATAAACTTCACTCTGAATAAGAGCAGATAATTATCTTATATGTTTCCCCCCACCCTGTACATACAGATCGCCCACATTAAAAATCATCCTACCTGCATCTATTGCATTTTCTGAGCATTTAAACATCCAAGATGGCGGCCCATGGTGTCTCGGGCTGCCTTCAAACAGGAAGTGTCTTCTGACTGTGCCGCTCTACATTCTGGGACCCCAGCTCTGCTCTGTCTGTGAGAAGCACAGCTATAACCTGCCCCTGTGTGCTTTTGTTCCCTTTCCTCAGTGGGTGATGCTACTGAGGCAAGATGGCGGCGCCCGTATACTAGAACAGAGTTTCAGGCCAGTGGGGGAAAGAATAAAAAGGGACTAAATACTTTAAATATATTTATTTTCGATCCTGGGGAATTGTTTTTTAAGGGTTTGTGCTTTTCATTAAATGATGCTGAAGGTCCACTTTAAACATGCCCCCTTCTGCTGACTCTTCTTTGTTAGTCCCCTCACTGAATTAACTTCTGAGGGGACTGTCACACTGCAAAATGCATGGATGAGTTATCCTCGGTCATTAGCGGGGAGTCGCAATCTGATGTATGTGCTAGATTGGCCAACATTGAGAAATTGATTTCTAGCTCTGCGGCCAGAAAGGCCCCGGCTAAGAGGAGACATTTGTCACCAGCCGCTCCGGGTTTTGAATTTGATGATTATGACTCCTTTGATTGGTCTGACTATTCCCCACTGGAAGAAGGGGAATTGTTCTCTGAATCTGAAGGCTCTGAGGATCAGCAGTTTTTGGATGCTGATGCTGGGCCGGAGCGTGGGGATGCCGTTGATACCCCCAAGATTCTGACCCATATATTTGAGGTGCATGCTATTTCTCCTCCGGCGGAGGCCCCTCTGCAGAAGGGGGAATTTTTTGGGACCTCTAAGCCTCGATTGGATGCGGGTAGGCAGACGGCTATGGCACTTCGTCCAGGTCTGGTCCCGGGAGGTCACAGACAGATGGATCTTGGAAGTGGTCTCTTCCGGGTACAAGCTGGAGTTCGACTACCGGCCTCCTCCCAGATTCCTCAGGTCTCGGTTTCCCTCGGACCCCCGGGCTGCGCAGGGGCTCCTGTTGGCAGTACAAAATCTTCTGGACATGGAAGTCATTTGCCCGGTGCCCTTCTCAGAGAGCTATTATTCCAACCTTTTCACGGTGCCCAAAAAGGATGGCTCCATAAGACCCATTCTGGATTTAAAGCTTCTCAACAGGTTCCTCAGAACCAGGAAGTTCCGCATGGAGACTCTCCGTTCAGCCATCAGTTCTCTGCGTCAAGTGGACTTTATGACATCCATAGACATCAAGGAGGCTTACCTTCATGTACCGATTTTCCCAGGACACCAGAGATTTCTCAGGTTTGTGGTGGGAGATCAGCACTTTCAGTTTGTGGCTCTTCCATTCGGCCTGACCTCGGCACCAAGGGTGTTCACCAAGGTGCTGGCGGGTATAATGGTCCTTCTCAGAGCCCAGGGCATTCGTATTGTGCCGTATCTGGACGACCTCCTCATCACGGCATCCTCTCTCAGCCAGGCGGATCTAGACACCAGGACGGTGGTGACAATGCTGGAGAGGTTCAGCTGGGTGATCAACTACCCCAAGTCTTCTCTCTCCCCGTCAAGGGAGATTTCCTTTCTGGGCATAAATCTGGATACCGTTCGGACCAGGGTGTTCCTACCTCAGTCGAAGGTGCAGATGGTTCAAGATCTGATCCGTCTTTTTCTGTCCAACCTTTGCACGTCCATCCGGCTAGGGATGAGGCTGGTGGGGTTGATGGTGGCTTCCTTCGAGGCAGTTCCTTTTGCTCAGTTTCACATGGTCGCTTCAGCTCCATCTACTGTTGGCTTGGGACAGATGTCCGCTGTCATTGGATCAGTCATTTCTGATGTCTCCCCTGTTTCGGCAGTCTCTTCAGTGGTGGCTAGAACCAAGGAATCTTTTGAGGGGCAGGTCCTTTCTGACCCCTTGTTGGGAGACGGTCACCACGGATGCCAGCCTGTCGGGCTGGGGGGGTTTCTGGAAGGATCATCAGTTCCAGGGACTGTGGGGTCCTCAGGAGGCTCACACCCCCATCAATGTCTTAGAGCTGAGAGCCATTCAGTTGGTGCTGTCACGCTTGACACATCACCTCCAAAGTTTACCGGTTCAGGTTCAATCAGACAATCGGACGGCGGTCGCTTACATCAATCACCAAGGAGGGACTCGCAGCAGGAGTGCTCTCAGGGAAGTTTCTCTGATTCTTTCTTGGGCAGAGAGCAACGTCCCATGCATCTCGGCAGTGTACATTCCGGGAGTGGAGAACATGGAGGCGGACTCCCTGAGCAGGGGATCCACTCGCCGAGGGGAATGGTCCCTCAACAACAAGGTATTCCGGTCCCTTTGTCACAAGTGGGGGTTCCCGGAGGTGGATCTTTTTGCCTCACGTCACAATCACAAGCTCCCGGCATTTGTGTCTCTGTCTCAGGACCCTCTGGCCCTGGCAGTGGATGCCATGTCCCTTGCTTGGAGGGATCTGGGGTTCCTGTACCTGTTTCCCCCCTTCTCCATGGTAGGCAAGGTGGTGCGCAAGCTGGCTCAAGAGGGTGTGCCAGCAACTGGTGGCCCCAAGGTGGCCAAAGCCGGTTTGGTTCGCAGACGTTGTGCGGCTGGCGGGCAATCAGCACAGGTTGCCCCTGTTTCCGGATCTGGTCACTCAAGGTCAACTTTGTTACCCCAATTAACAAACGCTGGCTTTGACGGCGTGGCTGCTGAAACCTCCATCCTAAAGGAAGAAGGTTTGTCTGATGCTGTGATTCAGACGCTTGTCAGGGCTAGGAAGAGATCTTCCTCTAACATCTACTACAGAACTTGGCGGTCCTATATTGATTTGTGTGAGGCTATAGCCTTGCCTTGCAGGGTGTTTTCGATTCCGAGGATTTTGGAGTTTCTTCAACACGGTCTGGACCTGGGTTTCCAGCTTAGTACCTTGAAAGGGCAGGTCTCTGCCCTGGCGGTCTTCTTTCAGAGGTCTTTTGCGCTTCATCCTTTGGTTAAGACGTTTTTCCAGGGGGTCACTCATGTGCGGCCCCCTCGAAAGCCGTTGTTGCCTGTTTGGGACTTGAATTTGGTTTTGTCGGCCCTCCAGGGGCCTCCTTTTGAGCCGGTGCAGGATGTTGCACTTTCTATTCTCACACAAAAGCTTGCCTTTTTGGTGGCTATTACCTCTGTACGACGTGTTTCTGAGTTGGCGGCTCTGTCTATTCAGGCCCCCTACTTTGAAAGACACCAGGACAAGGTGGTCTTTCGCTTTAAGCCAGATTTCCTACCTAAGGTGGTCTCTGCCTTCCGTCTCAATCAGGATGTGGTTCTCCTTTCCTTGTGTCCTAAGACTAGCAATGACAAGGAGAGGGTTCTGCACTCTTTGGATGTTGTTCGTTGTGTGAAGTACTATTTGGTGGCTACTTCTCCCTTTCGTAAGACGGACGCCATGTTTGTGGTGCCCTCTGAGCCCAGGAAAGGTTTGGCGCCCATCAAGTCTACCATTAGTAAATGGATACGTTGGGGCCTATACTGCCAAGGGGAGGGTTCCCCCTTTTAAGATCACTGCTCATTCTACTCGTGCTGTTGGGGCTTCCTGGGCTTTTCAGCACCAGGCTTCTGTGGAACAAGTTTGTAAGGCTGCTACTTGGTCTTCTGTTCATACTTTTTCCAAGTTTTATAGGGTTGATGTGCGGGCCTCAGCGGATGCTGTGTTTGGCCGCAAGGTTCTGCAAGCTGCAGTGGTTTAAGTTTGTGCATTATTGACTTTTGGGGATCCCCACCCATGTTGGACACTGCTATTGGAAGTCCCGAATGTCTGGAAGCGGGGTGTGTGACATACTTGGAATAATACCATCTTGTGATTACTCACCTTTAAAATGGGTATTATAAGTCACACACCCCGCTTCATCCCGCCCTGATTTGTTTTCTGGATCCTCTATATGGTGAACCTTGTTTGGTTAATTCGTTTTTTATTGGCTCTTCCTGGTCCCCTTACTGCTTTCCTATACTGGGTAATGTGTGGGAGGTCCCAGGTATTTATGGACCGGGAGGGGCTCCTTTTTTTCTAGTCATCTCTGCAGAAGTTCGCCCTCTACTGGACATAACCCGAATGTTATTAATCTGGAAGCGGGGTGTGTGACATACTTATAATACCCATTTTAAAGGTGAGTAATCACAAAATGGTATTTTTGTTCGCCGTGTACGCCACCACCGCGCTCTTGTACCGCACTCCGCGGGCGGCAGCGACGACGACATTGACTCTGAGGTGGCGGCGCCGTGATTGGCCGGCACGTGGGGTGCGATTCGCGCTCTTCGGGGGGGCGGGGTCTGGGAATAACGCCTTTTGCATCACCTCTCCACGGCCCTCCCCTCTAGGTCTGCTTGTGCTGTTGGCTGTCAGCGGTCTGTGAGTACCCCTGCGGGGTAGTCTCTTTGTTATCTTATTTATCTTAATTATCTTATGGGAATGTTTTTTATGTCTTTCAGGCGGGTTAAAACTTCAGCTCTGTGTTTTCTCCCGGCCTTCTCCCCTCACTACTCCCACTTCCCTAGTGGGTCACTGGGGCATCCCGGGTAGCTACTATTAGCGTTATCCCTTATGGGCCTGTTGTGCCATTCAAATCACCATATGGAAGCTTCTGGGGATAATGGGCCTGGGGTTCCTTCGGGACAATTCCGGCTATGTGTTGCGTGTGGGGTATCCCCTATAAGTAATGATGTCAGGGTGTGTGTACCCTGCGCCCAGCAGGTGCTTGCCTTGCAGCCTGGGTTACCTGTTGCTGGGCCTGCGCCCCCTTTGGATTCGCCTACCCCCCCCCACGCTTACATCGGACCCCCAGCGAGGTGCATACCATTGGGGGGTCTCAACCTGATTTGGCTGCACGGGTGGCCAGCAGTGAAAAACTTATTGCTGGGTCTGCCCCGCGTAAGGCTTCTGCTAAGAAGTGGCATTTATCTCCCGCTGTTTCCCTCTTTCCTGTTGAGGCTGAGAAATTTTTTGACATTTCTGGTTATTCTTCCCTTGAGGAGGGGGAATTATTCTCTGATTCAGAATCATCTGTGGAACAGCCTAAGGTTTATGGTGATACCGGGTCTCCCTTTGGAGAGGACCCATGGTCCTCAGATGACACTGACAGATTTTTGTCTCCCATTTTTGAAGAGCTCTGTATCTCCCCTCCTGCAGTGGTTCCGCAGCAGCAGGGTGAGCTTTTTCATTTGGTTAAACCACGCCTGGAGTTTCCTGAGCAGACTTACTTTAATAATCTGGTGCTCAAAGAATGGGAACGGCCTAGCAAGCTTCCTGGGGTGCCCAAGAGTTGGGACAAGAGGTATCCTTTTCCTGCTGAGGTGATTAAGTGTTGGTCATGTCCTCCCGAGGTGGACGCGCCCATTCTGGGGCTGTCCAATACATCTGTCATGCATTCCCCTGACACTACTACCCTGAGGGATGGTGAGGACCGACGCATGGACCAGCTGGCTTGCCATGCTTTTTCCTGTGTGGGGACCGGGCTACGCCCGGTTTGCGCCTCTGCCGTTACAGCTATTGCTATTAAAGGACTTCTTAAGAGTCTCTTGGATGGGGCCTCTGATGACGCGGGAGGAGAAGTGTACAGTTCTCTCCTGCTTTGCTATGAATTTGTTGCATATGTTCTGTCTGCCATGGATGATGCCATTAGAATGTGTGGGAGGACATTTGCCCTGTTGGTGGCTATACGCCACTCTGTTTGGCTGCGTCAGTGGGTAGCTGCTAATGCTGCTAAGAAGGCTTTCACTGGCTTTCCCTTTAAGGGGCTGAGCCTCTTTGGTGAACGCTTGGACTTGTTTGCCAGGGGTGGCAGGTTACTTCAACGTAGAAGGCCACCCTGGGCCTTTCGGGGGACAGGTGCCTTTCTCCCTTCCTTCCTTGGTTCCAGATTTGGTCAAGGAGTCTCCTTTGCTGGTGCTCGTGGGAACCATTGGGGCAGGGGCAGAGGACGTGGCCTCCCGGCCCCTCCTGGGGTCCCAATCCAAAGTCCTCCCCCAAGCCCCTCAGGCATGAAGGGGCGCCCTCACCCATCCGGGTGGGGGGGCGGCTTCGGCTATCTGCTCACGTCTGGAGGTTTCATGTCTCAGGCCGGTGGATTCAGGAGGTAGTATCCTCCGGTTACAAGATAGTTTGCAGCCTGGCCGCTCCCAAGATTTGTCAAATCCCAGATGGCTCAAAACCCTTTGTCAGCACAGGGTCTGTGCCTTGCTGTCAAAAATCTTCTGGAGTTGGGGGTCATCTGCCCGGTCCCCTTAAGGGAAAGGGGCAGAGGCTTCTATTCCAATCTGTTCACTGTCTCCAAAAAGGATGGGTCCCTCAGGCCCATCCTGGATTTAAAACGTCTCAACAAGTTTGTCAGGTTCAAGCATTTTCGCATGGAGACCCTGCGTTCAGCAGTCATTTCACTGCGCCCAGGCGACTTCATGACCTCTGTAGACATCAGGGATGCTTACCTTCATGTACCAATCTTTCCAGGTCATCAGAGATTTCTCAGGTTCATTCTGGAAGATCAGCACTACCAATTTGTGGCCTTGCCTTTCAGTCTCACCTTGGCTCCCAGGGTTTTCACCAAGGTGCTGGCTGGAGTAATGGCTCTGCTGAGATCTCAGGGCATTCGCATCCTTCCTTACTTGGACGACATTCTCATCACGTCTCAGTCCTTCCAGCAGGCAGAACTGGATACCCAGATGGTGGTATCCACACTGGAGTCCTTCGGCTGGGTGATCAACCACCCCAAGTCTTCCCTGTCCCCGTCATTGGTGAGGTCCTTTCTGGGCATGACTCTGGATACATCTCAGGTCAAGATTCTTCTCCCTCAGCAGAAGGTGGTGAGTCTTCATCAGGGAGGGACCCGGAGCAAGAGGGCCCTCAAGGAAGTGTCTCTGATACTGTCCTGGGCGGAGGAGAATGTCCCCTGCATATCGGCAGTTTACATCCCGGGAGTGGAAAACCTGGAGGCAGACTCCTTGAGCAGGGGGATGTCTCGGCTGGGGGAGTGGTCCCTCAGCAACAGGGTGTTTCGCTCCCTGTGCTGTCGCTGGGGGCAGCCGGATGTGGACCTGTTTGCTTCCCGTCACAATCACAAGCTTCCAGTCTTTGTCTCTCTGTTCCAGGACCCTCTGGCCTTGGCCATGGATGCACTAGCAATGTATTGGAAGGGCTTTCAGCTCCTTTATGTGTTTCCTCCGTTTCCTCTGCTGGGCAGGTTGCTGTGCAAGGTTTCCCAGGAAGGGGTGCCAACCATTCTGGTGGCCCCCTGTTGGCCAAGATGAGTATGGTTCGCAGACATTGTTCAGTCGGCAGTAGATCAGTATGCCCTGCCCAGGGTTCCAGATCTGCTCACTCAGGGGCAGCTACGCCATCCCAATTTACAAACGCTGGCTTTAACAGCCTGGCTGCTGAAACCTCCATCTTCATGGAAAAGGGGCTGCCTGCCTCTGCAGTGCTGACTGCGAAGACATGATGTGTCACTCTCTCGCAGGTGAGCGGGGCTATTAAAGCCTAGGGCCGTGTTGGACTACTCCGAGCCGTCCTCTTCGTGATGTGCCTCCCAGCCTGGGCTCCGCTGGTCGGGTGAAGGTAGGCAGCACTACGCATGCTCATGGAGCCATGCTCCTCCGCAGTCCCCCACCAAAGGGTAGGCGGTTTAGGCTGATGGTGAGCCTCTAGTGGATGCCCCTCCCGCATTATTGCCCCATACCCCGTGTAGCGGTGGACCCTGTTCAAAGGGTCGCCATCCTCCCTCGTTCCCCCCGTAGCTCGGGGGGAAAGAAAGGGGGGGGGGGGGTGTGGTTGTCTTAGTGTATTCAGTACACGTTATGGCCTTAGTATTGTCCTTGACTCATACACCTGGTGTCAGAGCCGCGCTGTTTGGTTTTTATTGTCTATCGGTTGCCGCCGCCGCCGCGCGATTCTCTTGCCCTTATTGGACGGGCATGGGAACAGACGGCGGCGTCGCCTCAGACGCTGCGGCGTCTTCATTGGTAAACGTTGTCGGGCGCATCTGGAAGTAATCCCTGTTTTCCTTCTATAGTGTGTCATACACTCGCTTGTTACTGTCTGCGCTGACTACTGTCTTCAGAGCTTCGCGCTCTTTGGGGGGGGGTGGAGACCTGGCTTGGCGCGCTCCGCGTCACAGCCCGCTCTTGCCCGCCCTTCGAGGTTCGCTCGGCGCCATTGAGATGGTCATCGCGCGCGCGCGCGTGGTAACGGTCCTCCTCCTCCCTCGATCTGTAAGTGCCCTCGCGGGCGATTTTCATCTTTCTTGCTTACTGCGCATGGCTCTGACATCCCTATTCCCATTATGTCTTTCAGACGGTCGAATCCAGTGGCTTCTCCCGGCCTGGTGTAATTGCCAGTTGGACCTAGTATAATTACTCCCACTTCCCTGCGGGCCTTTGGGGCATCCAGGGTAGCTTATAGCGTCAATCCCTACTGGCCTATTGTGCCTATTAATCACCATATGGAGGCATCCCAGGATATTGTGAACGGGGTTCCCTTAGGACAAGCCCGGCTGTGTGTAGCTTGTGGGGTCTCATCTATCAACGGTGACAATGCACGGGTCTGCGTCCCTTGTGCACAGCAGGTGCTAAAGGTACTTCCCGCCCCTCCTGTGGCTGGGCCTGCACCTCGCCTCACTTCACCTACCCCCCCAAGCCTGAGTCTAACCCCCAATACAAGCAGGGATTCTCATCCTGATGTGGCTACTAGACTGGCCAGTGTTGAAAAATTGCTTGCTAGTACTCTAGCATGCAAGGCCACCGCAAAAAAGCGGCACATAATCCCTGACTCTGCTCCTTTCCCTACGGAGTCTGATGAGTTTACGCATTTATATGACCATACCCTTTCGGACGAAGGGGAGCTGCTCTCTGACTCAGAGTCATCTGATGAGAAGTCTAGGGGTCATGACGATTCTGGTTCTGATCACTGGACCCCGGATGATACTGATAAACTACTGCTTCAGATTTTTGAGGTTTTGTCCATCTCTCCCCCTTTTGCGGCTCCCAGGCAAAGGGGTGAGCTATTCCATACTGCTAAGGCTCGATTGGAATTTCCTGAGCAAACCCATTTCAATAACCTCGTGCTTAAGGAGTGGGAACATCCCAGTAGACTTCCCGGGATACCTAAGAGTCTGGACAGGAAGTATCCATTCCCTGCTGACATGGTCAAGTGCTGGTCATCGCCCCCCGAGGTCGATGCTCCTATTCTAGGGCTGTGTAACACCTCTATTATGCAGTCCCCCGACACTACTGCGCTGCGGGATTCTGAGGACCGGTGCATTGACCAATTGGCGTGCCATGCCTTTGCATTTGGAGGGGCGGCGCTGCGCCCGGTCTGCGCTCTGGCCATTACTGCCGTGGCGCTCAGGGCCATGGTCAGGAATGCACTTGACGGCCCAGACGAGTTGCCTACTGATACTATTAATGCACTGTCTAACTGTGATGTATTTGTGAACTTTATCCTGTCTGCATCGGATGATGCTATTAGGCTGTGTGCCAGATCTTCCGCCTTGGCGGTGGCTATACGCCGCGCGGTATGGCTGCGACAGTGGGCGGCCGACAATGCTGCTAAGAAAGCCCTTACTGGGCTCCCATTCAAGGGACTACGCCTGTTTGGGGACCACCTAGACCTCTTTGCTAAAGGAGGTAAATTACCACCGGGCAGGCGGCAGCCTCGGCCCTTTCACAGCCAGGGCCCCCTTTCAGCCCCCTACAGAGGCGCTAAGCAGGGAAAAGGGGTGTCCTTCGTGGGGGCTTGTGCAGACTCCTGGCATAGGAGCAGGGGGCGACGTCCTGGCTCCTCCTGGGGGACCAAACCCAAAGCCCCTCCCAAGACCCCTCAGGCATGATGGGGCGCCCTCGCCCGCCAGGGTGGGGGGACGGCTACAGCACTTCGCGCACGTCTGGAGGCTCCAAGTCTCAGACCGGTGGATTCAGGAGGTAGTTACCTCCGGCTACAAGATAGAGTTTGCTGTGCGGCCCCCCCTCAAGATTCATCAGGTCCCGGATCCCCCAGGACCCGGTATCAGCTCAGGTCCTGATGCAGGCAGTACAAGGACTTCTGGATCTGGGAGTTATTTGCAAGGTTCCCTTGAGAGAATTGGGAGAAGGGTTCTACTCCAACCTTTTCACAGTACCCAAAAGAGATGGGTCAGTCAGGCCCATTCTGGATTTAAAGATCCTCAACAAATTTGTCAAGAACAAGCGCTTTCGCATGGAAACCCTGCGCTCGGCCGTTGGCTCTCTGCGCCCAGGGGATTTTATGACGTCTGTGGACATCAAAGATGCTTACCTTTACATCCCTGTGTTCCCGGGACATCAAAGGTTTCTCAGATTCGAGTTGAAAGATCAACATTACCAATTTGTGGCTCTACCGTTTGGCCTCACTTCAGCTCCCAGAGTGTTCACCAAGGTATTGGCGGGGGTGATGTCCTTGATAAGGTCAGGGGGCATTCGAGTGCTGCCCTACCTGGACGACAGGGCACTCCTCCCTATTGTCTCCTGTGCTCACAACACTTGGTTTTAACCTGTGGCATCTAATTTTGTATTGTTCTCTGTGCTATATGTTTTACCTTGTCTGTATTCTTAACTTGTATAAAGCGCTACAGAAGTTGATGGCGCTATATAAATAAAAAATAATAATAATAATAACCATCAGGGAGGGACCCGGAGCAAGGGGGCCCTCCAGAAAGTGTCGCGGATTCTGACATGGGTGGAGGCCAATGTTCAATGCATCTCGGCTGTTTATATCCCGGGGGTAGAGAATCTTCTAGCAGACACTCTGAGCAGGGGGACTTCCCATCAGGGGGAGTGGTCCCTCTGCAACAGGGTATTCCAGTCCCTGTGTTATCGGTGGGGCCTACCAGATGTGGATCTGTTTGCATCCCGTCACAATTACAAGCTCCCGGCCTTTGTCTCCTTGTCTCAGGATCCTCTGGCCTTGGCCACGGACGCTCTGTCACTGTAATGGAAGAAATTTCGGCTCCTGTACGCCTTTCCCCCATTCCCCCTGCTGGGCAGGGTTCTGCGCAAGATTGCCCTGGAAAGGGTGCCAGTGATTCTTGTGGCCCCGAGGTGGCCAAGAAGAGTGTGGTTCGCAGACGTGGTACAAATGGCAGTAGACCAGTATGTCCTGCCAGAGGAGCCAGATCTACTCACTCAGGGCTCCTTACGCCATCCCAGTTTACAAACTCTGGCTTTGACGGCCTGGCTGCTGAAACCTCCATCTTGATGGAGAAAGGCTTGTCTGCCTCAGTGGTGGATACCATGGTACAGGCTTCTGCCATCTATTATAGGGTATGGCGTTCCTACATTGGCTGGTGTGAGTCTAGGTCTCTTCCCTGCAGGGAATTCTTAATCCCTAGAATTCTGGAGTTTTTACAACATGGATTGGAGTTGGGTTTAAAACTCAGTACTCTGAAGGGTCAGGTTTCTGCCCTGTCTGTCTTCTTTCAGAAGTCGTTTTGCTCAGCATCCCTTGGTTAAGACCTTCTCTTAGGGGGTCACTCACGTGCGTCCCCCACGTAAGCCTACGGTCCCTGTTTGGGACTTGAACCTGGTTTTGTCTGCCTTACAGGATGCCCCCTTTGAGCCTATTCAGGATGCTGCTCTGGCTGTACTTACCCTCAAAGTTGTTTTTCTGGTGGCTATTACTTCGGTCAGGCGTGTGTCTGAGCTGGCGGCTCTGTCTATTCAGCCCCCATACTACGAGAGACACCAGGACAAGGTGGTGTTCCGCTTTAAACCAGATTTTCTGTGATAGCACCTTGTACCTTGTTTGTCTTGAGCTAGTTCCGTGACTGATCTTCGTTGCCGACCCCTGCATGAACCGACCATCCTTGTCTGATCTCCGTTGCCGACCTCTGCCTGAATTGACCAATCTCTCGTCTGAAACCTGTTGCCGACCCCTGCCTGTATCGACTACTCTCTGCCTGATCCTTGTTGCCGACCTCTGCTTTGTACCCTGACCTCGAGCTGCCTCCTCCCTCTGTACCGCTTAGATCTCTGACTTCCTGGTGTCGACCGTTGGCCTGTCTCTGGACTTCCGATATACTCGCTCTTGCTATTGGTTCTTCAGACCTACAACTAATAAGCCTCCATCCTTTGAGCCATTGAAGTCCTGGGGGGGATTTTGACTATCCTGGGTTTTGGTCCACTTCGGTGGGGCACCCCGATCGGGGGTGCCCGCTGTGTGAAACCCCCCAGAAAGCCCCGAAAACTCACCTCTCCCCGCTCCCAAGTGACCGCTGCAGCCAATCCCCGCCGGCGGACAAGCGAGAGGCAGCGCCGGACAAGCAGAGCGCGTCCACCGACGCGCATGCGCCGCTGGAACGTGGAAAAGGTAGGATTGTGGGCTTCCTGGGGGGTTTCACCCCGCGGGACATCCCGATTTCGGATGCCCCGCGGGGAGAGATCTGGTCGGCCCGGGAATCTTATAGATTCTTGGGCCGATCCCCCCTGGGTGTTGGTCCACTTTAATAATCACAGTATACCAATTGAATTGCAATAACTGCCAAGGTTTAGTAATACTCAAATTTCTCTCTATTTTCATCTGTGTTGCTTTGTGTAATGCTGATCTTACATATTGCCTTTCCTATAAAGGGTTTTACTTTGCAGCATAACATGACATTCTGGTATATTCAGATATACTCTGGGGGCAATATTGGTGGTTGACATTTTAATTAAGCAGTAGGTATCTAGATTCATTAAAATCTTATTTATGATGGCCAACATAAGAAAAATCTACCATATGAACAATTTATTTAATTGTGGCCTGTGACCAGTTACCAAACCACGAAAGTAGCCCATACGCTTCAAAAGGTTGAGCACTCCTTGTCAAGACAGACAGCTTGGCTGTTGGACCAGTTTTCTGCAGTCCGGTCCTGGAGGAATTAAATTGAAAGGAGTGCAAACTTTGAAGCCCTGCTACAGCTTCTACCCAGCACGACAAGAAATAGAGCAGAGGCACATGGGACAGGCACTGGGTGTACAATCCCTTTAAGCTTTACTTAAAAATCTAAAATGCTGATGCAAACATCATGTGAATGTCAAGACTGTGGTAACGCATTTCAGGTGAAGGTATACCCTTTTTACCTGTATACACATTAAAGGAGCCCTATCGCGAAAAAATGGCCCAATGATAAAGATCCATAGAAATATGCAGGATGGTGGGAGGACAGGTCACTTATACACCCGACATCAAGAAATATCTGGCCAGGCTTGTTTCTTTTATTTCAATAGAAGCAAAAGGACATCTGGGGTGACAGGCTCTGTCACCCCTCATAGACTAAACCTGTCACGCTTGGATTTTGTTCCAACCATGTGAGAATAAACCACAAGCTTGGTGGGAGTTTTTTTCAGTCTGGGTGTATAAGTGACCCCTCCTCATTAGCCGACATTTTTATATGGATTTTTAACATTACACAATTTAGCGATAGTGCTCCTTTAACCCTTCTAGTGCCTCTCCAACCGTTAAGTGCCAGCTACGTGAGAGTCACGTAGCTGACTTTAGAGGCCCATAAAACAAAAAGTAAAAAACATACAGACTTACCTTACCCCTCATTTGAAAGGGCCAGCGATTCTGTACAAGCTGTTAGATTTCCGCCCCCAGGCCTCTGATCTTCAGGAGGGGGCCCGGAATAGCCCCCCCCCCCCCCCGCCGGCGCCGACATCTGAAAAAAAAACAAAATACAGTAAATGACACTTACTCACCTCGCAGCGCGATGGCTCTCCCCGGGTCTTCTCTTCACCGGGGGGGGGGGCTCCGAAACGGGCCCTCACCATCCTCTTCGGCCGGCGCTGGCAACCCGCCCCTAACCCGCCCCTAGCCCCGCCCACTTGATGACGTCATCCCGCTCCTCGGGTTACCGGCACCCGGGCAGCGATCTGACAGTTGTCGGTAGTGATCAGAGCAGGAAGGGTGGCAGGCAGGGTGGCTCTGATCTCCCTGCCTCCCTCCCTCCCTGCTCCGATCACTACCGACAACTGTCATCTGCAGCAGCGTGGGACACTGGATGGGAGGTAAGTATAAGTCAAAAAAGAATAATAAAATATTTGTCTGGTGTCTTTTTTTTTACTTAACCCTTTGTGAACTGGTAAGGGGTCCATGAGACCCCTTATACCAGTTCACAAGGCTCTGGGTATGGCAAGTCACCTACGGCAAGCGGGTGACTTGCCATAACCCCCAGCCCCCCATTACCTGCCTCCCCAACGGCCAGGGGGGGGGCAGAAGGGCCCGGGCCATGTGGCTATGTGGGCTAGTAGCCTGCAGGGCCAGAGGCCACCAACGCTGGCCCCTGCGCCCTGTTCTACAAGCCCCCATAGCTGGTCCGGGTCGATAATGCTGGGTAAGGGGGACCCTATGTCATTTTTTGGGGGGGATTTTAAGGGTTTTTAACCCTTAGAATTCCAAAAAAGAAATGAGCCCCCAGCCCATAGGGGGACCCTATGTCATTTTTTTTTTTATTAACCCCTTACAACTATGCAATCATATTGCATAGTTGTATCCTATCTGGAATCTCCTAAACTGCTGTTTCAGGAAAGGGGGTATACCTATACATATGTGGTACCATTGTAACCGGGAGAAATAGGGCTTTCACACGCAATAATATTTTATTAACAAACTTACATTTTTTATTACAAAAAAAACACTACAAATTGTAGAAAAGTTTTTTTTCATTTTTTTGCACATATTTCACCCAAAAGTATTGAGAATACACTAAAAAAAGGCCAAACAAAACATTTCATGTTGAAGCCCAGACTGAAAAAAACAATATATAATTTTCATGGAAATCCCTTCAAAAGTCCAGGTTGCACACATGTAGCGCAAAAACGTGAAAAGTCGTCTGGCAACAGAGTGTGACAAAAAATCTAGGTAGGCTGGCACTTAAAGGGTTAAGTAAAGGTACTCTGACAAAGAAAGCTTTTAGTGGGTGCTAACAGTGATGTCACAAGGGTGGGAGTAGCAGCAAACCAGGAGGGGAAACCATCCAATGACAGACAGAGAGAGGGCAAAGGGCATTCTTTGAAATCATGGGAACACCTTTGGATAGTCATGCAGGAAAAGGAGAGGGCCGCATTTGAATGCCGTACTACCTGCCCAAAGTCCATAATCACACCCCACCCACCTAAAGGAATTCTAGACTAAGGGGGTCATGCTAAATATTTGGTGCAGCCAGTGTGACTTGCGGTGTTGAGTGCAACCTACATCTCTGTGACAAAAAGTGCAGAAAAATGTTGTTTCTTCCTTTTTCTTCCAAAAATTACCTGTACCTCTGATGGGGCGATGAGGTGATGTACATCCTATGAGGTAAGGATGTTTTTTTTTAAGTTTGGAAACAACAGCACCCCATGAGCTATGCAGAAACATTTGGCAAATTCTATAGAATAGCCCATAGGCTGCTGTTATTTGCAAACTTTGAATACAATATCCTTACCTCATTGGAAGAATGATGTGCTTCATCTGTACAAAAATCCCCATCACATGTACAGGTCATTTTTGGGGAAGTGCATGGTTAAGACATAGACCAAATAGATTTATGTAATAAATGAAACTCTGCAGGGAAAGCCATATAATTATAAATAGAAAACCTTATTATTAGAACCTGGAGTACCTAGCACTCACTAATGCAATAGTCGTAAATAATTTTGAAAAAAACAGGACTATATTTTATAAATAGATGGGCCAAAAACTACAGTTTTTTTTTACAATGCAATTAAGTAAATGAATAATGTCCAGAAATGAGAAAACATGATCTCAGTCAGCACTGAATATAATTCATGTTCTAATGTACATATCAATCCATATTACCAGCAGGTACAAGAAGGTACATCTAGTTGGTCATTGGCACTCAAGTATCCCGGCAAAATATCCATTGTGCCTACAATTTTTTGCGCATGCCCCTGCCTCTGGGATCCATGCTAATTTTGTCAACAACAGTGACTGTCAGGTTTTCCAGAGACATGGAATGTTGTACGACATTGCAATTACGGCAGTTTTAAAGGGACAGTCCAGACAGATGTTCCATTACTAAAGTACTCCTAACCTGCCACCCTCCCCTGGCACTGAGACAGGGTGGGGTTACATAGAAAAAAGGTTAACTCTTCCGGGATGCAGCCATCTTTGATCCTGCAGCATAGAGCGGGTTCCCTGCTCTATGCACATCCCCGCCCACTTGAATATGGGGTGATTGGGGGGGGGGGGGATTTAACACTTATAAAGTTCTGGGTATTTTAGTATACCATTTGATTCTGAATATTTTCGAAACACTAGGTGTGTCTTATATTGTGAAAAAAAAAAAATATATATATATATATATCCACTGTTAGTGGAGGGCAAACTGCACAACTGTCTAGGGCTTCATCCCTTTCTAAACATTGCTGGCTGGGGTTGGCTATAAGAATGGACATCCTTAAATTGATGCTGCTGGACAGGGAAGGACTGGTCGTATGTTGTTGGATGAGTGCTGTGTGGTTCTGGAAGTGGATACAAATGTGCCTGCAGACATTGTCAACAAGTATAAATAGAAGTTTGTACAAACATCTGCCAAGTTTCAGAAACATGCTTTAGCTTTGTCACTCACTCGTTGCACACAACGGCTGCTCTTACTGTGGGTATCTAAATGGTCAGTGCTTAGCCAGTAATGTAAAGAGGTGGAATTATAAAAAAAATATGGATAGATAGTGTCATTAAAAGTTAAAAGAAACCTTAATGCAATGAGCAGTTTTTTGGTATAAAAATAGTCCCCAGTAGTTTTATTGAACATGTTGCTGTACAACGAATCCACCCTGCAAGCACATTTAGTAAATCAGTACACAAAGCAGAATACTTTTTATTGCAGATCAAAGTTAACTGTGTAAAGTGTTTGTTAGCATTTCATTTTTATCTTATGACTATAACTATAACTAAATCGCGAGACAAAGTGGAGCCATTTCAAGGCAACCTCAGTATTTTTAAATAATTTGCCATATAAAACGTTGAGACACAACATCATTTTTGTAAAAATTATTGGTAATTTCTTTGACATCCCTATCTTTTGTATTACAGAAAGTTCCCAGGTCAAGACTGTAGCTTACAGTTGGTCTATAGATACCCCTCGATTCAAAGAGCAAAAGTTAATTGATTTCGTATCGAGAATCGTAAGTTTGGGTGGGTGTTAGTCATTTTTTCCTGTTTTTTTGGCCATTTCCGACTCGCACGAGCCTACGTACGAATGCGTATATGCTCTTACGATCAGCGGAAGTTCGTTCCTAAATTTTAGGATCAAAACGTAAAACTTAGGATCAAAACGTAAAACTTAGGATCAAATCCTAAAACTTAGGATCAAAACGTAAAACTTAGGTTAATTGGATGTGTTTAGGTGTGATTCAGAGAAACCTCTAAACGCGTTTTAAAAGAAAGCCACTGCCGACACCTTTTAGCAGTCGGATTGCTGTTCGTGAACAGGTTTTTTGGCTATGTGGAGGAGTCTGCGCGTCTTGAGCTCCAATGAACTGCATGTATCAGCATGGCCGAGCCCATAAATTGTATGGCAATGCATACCTGATTCATGTATGCCTTATAAAAGCATTTTAATGTGGACCTTAATTAGTCCTTTGCATGTAAACCTTTATTTTGCAATATATTTGCGTTAATTAAAGAAACTTATGTCCTTTGTTAGTTATTTTAAAATTGAGGTACTAGAATGATATTTTTAGATTGCATTTATTGGTGTAGTTGTTTACCTTTGCTTTGTTTAATTATTTAAGCACATCTTTGGTCAGATGCATCACACTTACTGAGGAGAGGAGAGCGGGATAAAGTGCAGGATGTGGGTTACTGCTGTATTTTGCACAGACACAGCAGAGCTGGGGGCATGGAAAGGTCAGAAATCAAAGAATCCAGAGCAACACAGTCACAAGGCCCTTTCTGTTTGCAGGCTGCCCGATAATACCTGAGCCGCCATCTTGGCTGTTTCTAGGCTCATAACATGCAGAAGTTGCTGGGTGTTTTTTAATATTTGTGAGCAATCTGTATGTAGAGGGTGTGGGTAACCACACAAAAAATCTAAAGTTGTACCATTTGAAGCCAAAATATTAAAAATAAATCCACAAGTAAAAAATGCAAGTTAACTAAAAATTAAACAAAGTAAGATTTACTTATGCAAATGCATTCATTAATGGTTGGTTACTACAAAATGAATGAAATAAAGAAAAATAAAAGACCAAATATTTAGAATGCACTTTAATGAGGTAAGTTTGTAGTGCGGAGCCGCAAGATCAGAAGGATTTACGTCCAGACAAAAAAGGAAAAAGGGCAAAACCAATGTTGCAACCTGAGAAATGAAACGGAAAATTCAGGATGGAAACTGACATAGGTCTGATTCCCGAACTGCCATACGAACGGACGTATATTTTAGGATAGAAACGTATTTGCTTATTGAATCACTCGCAAGTTCATACGAACGCACGAGCGGACGTGAAAAATAGGATGATCGTGAGCCAAATCCAAGCTGTTACATGTTTCTTTGAATCAACCCAATAGTCCAGCAGTAGTAAGGCAAGGAAGTAGGAAAAGTTATTTTTGGATTACTGCAGCTGTAGACGTGGAGGCTGATTCACTACTAACGCCAGGTATTGCCAGATGAGCATCTGTACAGCGGTGTCTGAACACCTAGTAAACCTGTCCAGCATTGATGAATGTGATGTGTGTTGGGCGCTGCAGCGAGCAAGAGATAGTGGCAGCTCAGTGCGTCCTGCACTCGGCGCTGCACACCATATATTCTCAGTGTGTCACACACCCCGCTTCCCCTTTAATTCTTACGATCGGGTTACTCCACCAGCAGGTGGCGACGTTGCAGAGAGAGGTCTTGAAAACGAGCCCCCTTCCGGCCTATATATACCTGGGACCTCCCACTTAACACCCAGTATTTTCTCTCTGCATGAGGCGACAAGACAGAAGAAAGAAGTCTCCTGCTTGCAGGTAGCCGGGGTTAATCCCTGGCACCCCCTTTTGGTCTATTTCTGCCCAGTCTATTGTGTTTTTTATGCCTAGTTAGATAACGGAAGCCTCCCAGCCTAGGCTGCTGGCTGGGCAAAGGTAGATGGCACTTTAGGTGCCTAGGAGCTTATCTCCTCTGCTCGACCCCACGGCATGGTGATCCGGATTTGGGATGCCCCTGTCCCGAGTTTCCCCTTGGCCACCTTCTCCCGCTCGGTCCCTTCTCCCTTCGCTTTGGGGGGGGGGGGGGGGGGGTGCTTGTTTGCATGGGGTGCTTTTTACACTTGTTATTGTGTATATGTGTGTGTGAGGAAAGAGCTAGCAGACGCAAGGTCAGCGCCGCTGTGGCAGCGAGTGGCCTGAGCTGCTGGGGCTCTTTCATTTTACTTTTATCTTTCAAATTTCCCCCCATGTCTGCATGCGGCGCCGCCATTGGGCGAGCCGCATCACTGGAGTCTTGGGGGCGGGGCCGCGCTCTCTGCGGCCTCGCTCGGTGACTCACTGGCAGGGGGCGTGGCCGGGGCGCGCTGTGTCCGGGCCCGCCTCACTTCCTCTGTCTCATTACTGAGACAGGTGTGCTGGAGCTGGCTGGGGGAAAAGGTGCGCGTCCAGGAGTGCAGCTGCAGCGGTAACAGGTAACGGTCCCCACTTCGCGCACGTGGGGCCGTCTTTTGTGCTGTTGTGATGCTGATGTTATTTGTGTTTAATGGCCTTGCATTTTTTAGCATTATTCCTGGGGGCACTTATCTTTTTGAGGGATATATATATATATATATATATATATTTATTGTTACCTCTCTGGCTTCCGTTGGCCCTAAGCAGCATGTGTCATGTATAATTGTATCCATGATGTAGATACTGTTCATGTATGGTTTACCATGATTGTTTTATGTATGAGTGTGGTGCATACTGGTTAATTTCCCTGGGGGACTGACTGTGGTCTCTTTCCCCCCACAGATCCTGGGATCCCCTCACTGCAGTGGCTCTCCCGGTCTGTTATACCTGGCTAGTCTTAGTCTCTAAATTGGGATTTTCCTAGGCTTAAAAAATCTTCCCACTTCCGGGACTTTAATTATAAAGGGGCATCCCGGGTTGCTTAATGCGTAAAACCCAGGGTTGTTGCGAATACCATAATTTCACCATATGGAGGCTTCCGACGTTACTGGAAATGGCTCTTCGGGGCTATCCAGGCTGTGTGGGGGTTGTGGGGCTCCGCTCCCACATCCGTTCCATGTGCAAAGGCGTTCCATGTGCGCGCCAGTCCGTCGCTCCGGCTTCTGGCTCCTCGCAACTTCCGTCATCTCCTACCCCCCCCTCCCTTATTCCGGACCCCGTGTGACATTGTCAAGAATGGGGATTCGCATTCCGAGGTGCGTGCGCGATTGGCCAACCTCGAGAAGATAATTTCCGCCACGGTAGCTCAGAAGGCTACGGCAAAGCGGAAGCACCTTTCTCCGGCAGCGCCTGCTTCGGAGCATGAGGTACTTGAAGTTTTGGATTGGTCCGATTGTCCCCCTGATGAGGAGGGGGAACTCCTTGAGGAGTCGGACCAGCTATTGGTTGACACTGCTGGCGATCAGGCTGTGGGGGTGTCCCTTGACACTCCTTCCATTTTGGCTCAAATGTTTGAAATTTTGGCTTTGGATCCGCCCGCGGTGGTCCCCCCGCCAAAGGGTGAGTTGTTTGATGTACCCCAGCCGCGTTTGGTGTTTCCCAGGCAACAACACTTTGTGAGGGTTGTCCTTAAGGAATGGGAACATCCCACGCGCCTGGCTGAAATTCTTCCTAGTTGGGATAAACTTTATCCCTTTCCGGAGGATTTGGTGAAGCTTTGGTCAGTTCCCCCTGACGTCGATACCCCTGTGTTAGGGCTGTCTAGCACGGCTGTGTTGCACTCCTCTGACACCACTACCATTAAAGATGGTGAGGATCGTCGGATTGATCAATTGGCTCGCCATGGTTTTATCAGTGCCGGATCGACACTGCGGCCGGTTTGTGCTTCGGCGCTTCTTCTGTTGGCAGTTAGGTCCATTATTAGGGATCTGTACGCAGGTCTTGATCCCGCTTGTGATGTGTTTAGTTTTCTCAAGCAGTGTGAGTCGTTTATTTCCTTTGTCTTGACCGCCCAGGACGATGCTCTTGCGATGAGTAGCAGGACAGCGGCACTGCTGGTGGCTATTCGTCGGTCAGTGTGGCTGCGCCAGTGGACGGCGGACTTTAACTCTAAGAGGGCACTTACAGCACTACCTTTTTTAGGTTTGCGCCTGTTTGGCGAAAAATTGGATGGTAGGGTGGAAGGGTGGTAAATTGCCTCAACGCAAGAGACCTCGTCGCTCCTTTCGGGGTGCGAGTTCCTTTAGTCCCTCCTTTCGGGGAGCCAGAGCAGGCAGAGGGGCTTCCTTTCCCGCTACCGGTGGTGTAGGTTGGACCCGGGGGAGGGGCCGTGGCCGTCCCGGTCAGTCCTGGGGCGCCAAGCCCAAGCCTACTGGTAAGCCCTCTCAGCAATGAGGGGCTGCCCTCACCCGTGCGGATGGGGGGACGATTGCGAAACTTCTCCCTGGTTTGGGACCAGGAGGTTCTGGACAGATGGTTCCGGGAGGTGGTGTCGTCCGGTTTCAAGCTGGAGTTCGAGTCTTGCCCTCCTTCACGGTTTTTCCGGTCTCGGGTGCTCACCTTTTGCCGCACAGGGGCTCCTGGCATTGGTAAGGAATCTTCTGGTAATGGCGGTCATCCAGCCAGTGCCGCGTTTAGAGGTGGGCCTCGGTTTTTACTCCAATCTTTTCACAGTCCCCAAGAAGGACGGGTCGGTTCGCCCCTTCCTGGATCTGAAGTTCCTCAACAGGTTCATCATGGCTCCTTCCCTCAATCAATCGGAGACAGACACCAGGACGGTGGTCTCCACTCTGGAAAGCTTCGGTTGAGTGTTCAACCTTCCCAAGTCCTCCCTCGCTCCGGCCAGGGTGGTGTCCTTTCTGGGAATGGGGTTGGATTCCGGTCACCACAGGGTGTTTCTCCCTCAGTCCAAAATTTGTCTGATTCAGGAGTTGGCTCGGGTCCTCCTTTCCAATCCTCGGCCATCCATCCATCTGGGGATGAGGCTGGTAGGGTTGATGGTTGCCTCGGTCGAGGCAGTTCCTTTCGCTCTATTTCACACGAGGACGCTTCAGCTTCATCGGTTGGCGTCCTGGCACCGGCGACCGCGGTCGTTGGATCGGCCCTTCCAGTTGTCCTCCCGGGTCCGGCAGTCCCTTCAATGGTGGTTGGTCTCGGCCAATCTCCTGAGGGGCAGGTCTTTCCTAACTCCTCTTTGGGAAATTGTCACCACGGACGCCATTCTTTCGGGATGGGGGGGATTCGGGAGGGATCTTCAGTTCCGGGGCCAGTGGGGACCTCGAGAGGTCGACCTGCCCATCAATATTCTGGAATTGAGAGCCATCCTTCTGGTTTTTGTTCTTTTGACTCAACATGTTCTGGGCTTTCCGGTTCAGGTTCGCTCGGACAAGCGAACATCGGTTGCTTACATCAATCATCAAGTAGGGACTCGCAGTCTGGGGGCACTCAGAGAGGTGTCCCTGATCCTGACCTGGGCGGAGGCCCATGTTCCTTGTCTCTCGGGAGCGCCACGGTTTGCAGGCAGTTACAGGCTCCCGAACTTCGCGTTGCTCTCCCAGGATCCTCTGGCTCTGGCAGTGGACGCCATGTCCCTGAGCTGGGGGGATCTGGGGTTTCTGTACCTGTTTCCTCCGATACCCATGCTAGGCAGGGTGGTACGGAAGCTGGCTCTGGAAAGGGTGTCCGCCATTCTCGTGGCTCCAAGGTGGCCAAGGCGAGTATGGTTCACAGACATCGTCCGGCTGGCAGTGGATCAGTTCGTTCTGCCTCTTCGGCCCGATCTGCTCACTCAGGGTCAGCTGTGTTACCCCAATTTACCCACGCTGGGTTTGACGGCTTGGCTGCTGAAACCTCCATCTTGAAGGAGGAGGGTCTTTCTGACTCGGTTGTTAAGACTCTGATCGTTGCCCGGAAGAGGTCTTCTTCTATAATCTACTATAGGACTTGGAAAGCCTATATCGCTTGGTGTGAGGTTAGATCTTTGCCTTGTAGGGTCTTTTCGGTCTCCAGGGTGCTGGAGTTTTTGCAATCAGGGCTGGATTCTGGTCTTTAGCTGAGTACTTTGAAAGGGCAGGTTTCTGCCTTGTCTATCTTTTTTCAGAAGCGTTTTGCGCTTCATCATTTAGTTAAAACCTTTTTCCAGGGGGTTACGCATGTGCGGCCTCCCAGGAAACCATTACTCCCTGTTTGGGACTTGAACTTGGTTCTCTCTGCTCTTCAGGCTCCTCCCTTTGAGCCTTTGCAAGATATTGCTTTGTCTACCGTGACTCAGAAAACTGCCTTTTTAGTAGCTATCACTTCGGTTCGGAGTTGGCGGCCTTGTCGATTCAGGCGCCCTACTTTGAGAGGCATCAGTACAAGGTGGTCTTTCGGTTCAAACCGGACTTTCTTCCTAAGGTTGTTTCTGCTTTTCATTTGAATAAGGATATTGTTCTTCCCTCCTTGTGTCCTAAGCCTAAGAATGACAAGGAGAGGGTTTTGCATTGTTTGGATGTAGTACGCTGTGTTAAGTACTATTTGGTTAAATACTTCTCCTTTTCGTAAGACTGATGCCTTTTTTGTTGTGCCCTGTGGGCCTAAGAAGGGTTTGGCACCGGCCAAATATTCCATTAGCAAATGGATACGTCAGGCCGTTATTGGGGCCTATTCTGCTAAGGGGAAAGTTCCCCCTTTTCGTATCACTGCTCATTCTACTCGCGCTGTTGGAGCGTCTTGGGCTTTTCAGCACCAAGCTTCTGTTGAACAAGTTTGTAAGGCTGCTACTTGGTCTTCTGTTCATACTTTTTCTAAGTTTTACAAGGTTGATGTGCGGGCCTCAGCGGATGCTGTTTTTGCCCGCAAAGTTCTGCAGACTGCAGTCATTTAAGTTATGCTTCATTTTGCCTTCGGATACCCATCCCTTGTGGACACTGCTTTTGGATGTCCCGATCGTAAGAATTAAAGGGGAAGCGGGGTGTGTGACACACTGAGAATAATACCATTTTGTGAGTACTCACCTGTAAAATGGATATTGTCAGTGTGTCACACACCCCGCTTCACCCGCCCTTTTCGGTATCCTGGATCCTTTATATGGTGAAGCTTTTCTTTATGTTTATTTTGAGGTTACCATTGGATTTCCTGGTACCTTGTCTTTCCGCATTGCCCCACGCTTGGGGTCGAGCGGAGGAGATAAGCTCCTAGGCACCTAAAGTGCCATCTACCTTTGGCCAGCCAGCAGCCTAGGCTGGGAGGCTTCCGTTATCTAACTAGGCATAAAAAACACAATAGACTGGGCAGAAATAGACCAAAAGGGGGTGCCGGGGATTAACCCCGGCTACCTGCAAGCAGGAGACTTCTTTCTTCTGTCTTGTCGCCTCATGCAGAGAGAAAATACTGGGTGTTAAGTGGGAGGTCCCAGGTATATATAGGCTGGAAGGGGGCTCGTTTTCAAGACTTCTCTCTGCAACGTCACCACCTGCTGGTGGAGTAACCCGATCGTAAGAATTAAAGGGGAAGCGGGGTGTGTGACACACTGACAATATCCATTTTACAGGTGAGTACTCACAAAATGGTATTTCAACAAAACACTATACACACACACATCGTTGGTGCTCTAAAGCTGGGCACTGTAGCACAGGTAGATATTACAAGGGTAAAGGACAAGTTCCTGGGGATTGTCATATAATATAATAGCTATAAACCTATAAATAGTTGTGATAGGGGACCAGTGACCACAGCACATATTGCTAATATAGAGCACCACCAACAGATCAATATGACTGCCCCACATAAGAAAACTAGTTGCGTTCGTTTGTGCAGTCTTTTTTACATTGCAACTTGACATTTGATTACTAATGAAAATAGAATCAACGACTACAGAAGTCTGTAAATATCCATCTTTGAAAGTGCAGTTGTAGTGGAAAAATCCGATATGAAAAAAATCTTTTGGGATTTCTACAAGTAATAAGCCAAGAGGAAAAACAAGTGCCAGTCTAGACTCTAGACATGACTTTTGGACTGTAGGTCCCATTTTCTTTTTATCTAACAGACAGATATAAACATCCTATAGCCTGAGACAGCTGAGCTCTGTGGAGCAAGCAATCGATATTGCCAAGTAGTTTTCCTCTGTATCAAGACAAGAGTAAATGCTAAAGTCAAATGTAAAACTTCATATTCCAATATATAAGTTTTCATTATAATGCTCCATTAAATCTATACTAGAATATAAGCAAATTTCTTAAAACCTCCATATAGTTCATGCACCGATTTTTAAAATGGTCCTAGATATTGGGTGTGGGGTCGCATTGTGACAGATTGATGGAGCCCTCCCTACGTATAGACCCCCTGCAATCTCCCACAATCCTTACATACACCTCAATCTCCCAACAACCGGAGATCACGTGATCTGGGGTCGCATTCTCTTTCTCAGCACTGGTCAAACCTGGACCACGTAACCACCAGTGGCCCATAGAAAGTGGGTGTGGGAACGTTTTAATGCTCTGTAACAAAATTATTTACATGACCCCTATCCAATTTTCTAGCATGACAATATATAACCTGGATCCTAGTCAGGACATTTATATACATTTTGTTGTTTTAGATGGCACCTTTTAACCCTTCTAGTGCCAGCTACGTGACTCTCACGTAGCTGCCTCTCCAACCGTTAAGTGCCAGCTACGTGACTCTGACTTTAGAGGCCCATAAAACAAAAAGTAAAAAACATTTACTCTCATTTGAAAGGGCCAGTGATTCTGTACAAGAATCCGCTGTTAGATTTCCGCCCCCAGGCCTCTGATCTTCAGGAGGGGGCCCGGAATAGCCCCCCCCCCGCCGGCGCCGACATCTGAAAAAAAAAAACAGTAAATTACATTTACTCACCTGGCAGCGCGATGGCTCTCCCTGGGTCTTCTCTTCACCAGGGGGGGGCTCCGATCCCCCCCCTGGGCTTTCCACGCTGCTTGTGAGGGCCCAGAAACGGGCCATCACCATCCTCTTCGGCCGGCGCTGACCCCGCCCCTAGCCCCGCCCCTAACCCCGCCCACTTGATGACGTCATCCCGCTCCTCGGGTTACTGGCACCCGGGCTCCGATCTGTCAGTTGTTAGCAGCGATCGAAGCAGGGAGGGTGGCAGGCAGGGTGGCTCTGATCTCCCTGCCTGCCACCCTCCCTGCTCTGATCACTACCGACAACTGTCATCTGCAGCAGCATGGGACACTGGATGGGAGGTAAGTATAAGTGAAAATAGAATAATAAAATATTTGTCTGGTGT
The DNA here is from genome assembly GCA_027917425.1 of Gastrophryne carolinensis. Lineage (NCBI taxonomy): Eukaryota > Metazoa > Chordata > Amphibia > Anura > Microhylidae > Gastrophryne > Gastrophryne carolinensis. The sequence continues at coordinate 251,457,703 of CM051236.1, read as the reverse complement.
CTTTTTTTTAACTTAACCCTTTGTGAACTGGTAAGGGGTCCATGAGACCCCTTATACCAGTTCACAAGGCTCTGGGTATGGCAGGTCACCTGCGGCAAGCGGGTGACTTGCCATAACCCCCAGCCCCCCATTACCTGCCTCCCCAACGGCCAGGGGGGGGGCAGAAGGGCCCGGGCCACGTGGCTATGTGGGCTAGTAGCCTGCAGGGCCAGGGGCCACCAACGTTGGCCCCTGCGCCCTGTTCTACAAGCCCCCATAGCTGGTCCGGGTCAGTAATGCTGGGTAAGGGGGACCCTATGTCATTTTTTGGGGGGGATTTTAAGGGTTTTTAACCCTTAGAATTCCAAAAAAGAAATGAGGTCCCCCCCCCCCCCCCCGGGAGGGGGAACCCTATGTCATTTTTTTTTTTATTAACCCCTTACAACTATGCAATCATATTGCATAGTTGTATCCTATCTGGAATCTCCTAAACTGCTGTTTCAGGAAAGGGGGTATACCTATACATATGTGGTACCATTGTAACCGGGAGAAATAGGGCTTTCACACGCAATAATATTTTATTAACAAACTTACATTTTTTATTACAAAAAAAACACTACAAATTGTAAAAAATAGGTTTTTTTAATTTTTTTGCACATATTTCACCCAAAAGTATTGAGAATACACTAAAAAAAGGACAAACAAGACATTTCATGTTGAAGCCCAGACTCAAACCCAGAAAAAAACAATATATAATTTTCATCGAAATCCCTGGAAATTCCTTCAAAAATCAAGGTTGCACACGTGTAGCGCAAAAACGTGAAAAGTCGTCTGGCAACAGATTGTGGCAAAAAATCTCGGTAGGCCGGCACTCAAAGGGTTAAATTTTGTATATGATCAGTTACGTACCTAGAATTCTTAATTGTGTGCTTTTCTGTTACTTCGAGCACCAATGCCTCCACCTTAACTAACATCCTATCCCTTTTACAGAACTGCAAACTGGATACTTTACACTGGTGATGGGTGACAAACCTGAAACATGTCAATTCAAGTAATTCAAGTAATAAAAATTCTAGCTCTATAAAATATGAGCTCTACATAAACATAGTATGATGTGGTGGTTCTGGGTAGTCTGCATGCATCAAGAGTATAACACAAATAATTCACATACAGTAGCTGCACCTACCTCAGCACAAGGTATAAAACCACTGCTCATAAACATTAAAATGACAGTCCAGGCAATAGCAATAATAAGGCAGCAAACAGCTCACTTGATGCCTGTCTCATATGACTCTACTCCACTCCCTGCAGTTCTTAGTAGAAGCCATAGCAGGGTTCCAAAATTTGCCCTCCTTTCATTCCCATTTCTCCAGGACCTTGCAAAAAAGTGGTATAACACTTACTCTGTCCCTTGGAGTAGTCAGACAAGCCACAGAGGTCCCATAGTTGTCTCTGACCACAAACAAGTGCATGCATAACTCCTAAAGCTGCACAATGACATGTCCTCTCCAGCTCAGCCAGCGCGGGTTTGTGAGAGTGAGTGTGTGTGCGTTTTATTGTGCTTTTACTGTGCCTTTTATTGTTTTTTCCACTCTTCTGTCACTGCCACGGCCCGCTCGGTTTTGCTCTGGTGTTGGCGGGCCGGTCCCCCCTTGGCCGGCTCCGCAGCCTTGCTAGCGGAGTCAGGGGAGGGGGCGGGGCCTGGCGCTCGTCGTGCCTTGTGCGGCCCGCCCCCTACCATTGGCGCGCGTTATCCTCTGCTTCTGTTGGTGGGGGCGCCTCACTTCCTTCGGGAGGGGGCGGGGCCAGGTGCGAAAAACGACCCGCGCTGGCCCGCCCTTCTTCCTCCTTTCCCGGACAGCGCCGCCATTTCAGCTGCTCTGCCACGCGTGAGTTCCCCCTCCCATTCTTATTTTATGTGGCATTATATTGGCCTTGCTTATTAGCTACAATAGCCTTATCCGCCATGGTTGTTGTATATATATATATATATATATATATATATATATATATATATATATATATATTATGTGTATATATGTATATATATTTATACATATACTTATATATACTTATATATATATCCATATCCGGTTCCTTGTTTCTTTTACACATGCTTACTGTCTGCATATTTTAATTGCATGAATCTGTGTGCCTGTCAATATATTTAAGGGGTACCCTTATTATGTCTTTCAGGTGGGACTGTTTCCATATTAAGAGGGGTTTTCTCCCGGGCCTAGTTCCTTGTTCAAATTGGGGTTTCCCTGTGTGATTATAAATCCTCCCACTTACTGACGTTAAGGGGGATCCCGGGTAGCTTCATAGCGTAATTCCCATTGATCATTGCGATTATCAAAAAATCACCATATGGAGGCTCCCCAGGATACTGGACTTGGGGTCCCTTCAGGACAACCCCGGTCATGTGTGATATGTGGGGCATCCCTTTTGGGAGATAATGTGCAAATTTGTATACCATGTGCACAACAGGAGCTTGTGCGGCAAGCCGGGCCCTGTGCGGACGGTTCAGCCCGCTCATCACCTACACCCCCACGCCTGGTTATGACTCCAAGTGACGTTGTCACCAGTGGGGAGTCGCAATCTGATGTATGCGCAAGACTGGCCAACATTAAGAGACTGATTGCTAGCTCTGCGGCCAGGAAGTCCCCAGCTAAGAGACGGCACTTGGCGCCCGCGGCGCTGGCCTTTGATTATGCTGATTTTGAACCATTTGACTGGTCTGATTGTTCCCCACTCGAGGAAGGGGAACTGTTCCCAGACTCTGACTCATCTGAGGATCGGCAGTACCCTGGCGCTGATGCCGGCTCAGAGCGCGGGGATACTGTCGACACCCATAGGCTCCTTACTCAAGTTTTTGAGGTACTTGCCATTCCCCCTCCTGCGGAGGTCCCTCCGCAACGGGGGGAATTTTTGGGGACCGCCAAACCTCGTCACCTCGTCAGAAGTACTTTAACAATCTGATCCTTAAGGAATGGGAAAAGCCTAGTCGGCTCCCTGGTATCCCTCACGGGTGGGATAGGAAGTATCCCTTTCCTGTTGATGTGGTTAAACGTTGGTCGACACCCCCAGAGGTCGACGCGCCCCTCCTGGGATTGTCCAATACCCTTGCATACCCCGGATTCCACAACCTTGAAGGATGGTGAGGACCGACGTCTCGATCAATTGGCTTCACATGCCTTTGCTTGTGTGGGTTCGGCCTTGCGCCCGGTTTGTGCTTCTGCGATCACGGCCGTGGCTACTAGAGCTCTAATTAGGGGCCTTTTGGACGGTTCCCAATTGGATCCTTGCAGTGAGGAGTTTACAGCCTTGATTCATTGTGAGATGTTCATTGCTTTTGTCTTATCAGCCTTGGATGATACTATCTGTATGTGTAGCAGGACCTCGGCATTGCAGGTTGCTATATGCCGGTCGGTCTGGTTGCGCCAGTGGGCGGCCGATAACGCTGCTAAGAAGGCGCTTACAGGTCTTCCCTTCCTGGGTCTGCACCTGTTTGGTGATCGTTTAGACTCGGTTGCCAGAGGGGGTAAGTTACCTCAATGCAAGAAGCAGCGCCGGCCCTTTCGGGGGTTCGGGTTCATTCAACCCTTCCTTTCGTGGCTCTCGGTCAAGCAGGGGAACGTTTTTCACTGCATTCCGAGGAGATGCCTGGGGTAGGGGCAGAGGACGTGTCCGACCCGGGACTTCCTGGGGTACTAAACCCAAATCCGTTGCCAAGCCCGCTCAGCAATGAAGGGGCGCCCTCACCCTTGCGGGTGGGGGGACGGCTGCAGCTCTTTGCTCAGGTCTGGACCCTAGAGATCACAGACGTCTGGATCCGGGAGGTAATTTCCTCCGGGTACAAGCTGGAGTTTGCATCCCGGCCTCCCCCCAGATTCCTCAGGTCCCGGGTTCCGTTGGACCCACGGGCGGCACAGGGCCTTTTTCTGGCGGTGCAAAACCTTTGGGATATGGGAGTAGTTTGTCCGGTTCCCCCCACAGAGAGAGGTCTGGGTTACTATTCCAACCTTTTTACAGTGCCCAAAAAAGATGGTTCCATAAGACCCATTTTGGACTTGAAAACTCTCAACCGGTTCATCAGAACCCAAAAATTTAGCATGGAGACTATGCGCTCTCTTGTCGACTCACTGCGTCCGGGGGACTTTATGACCTCAATAGATATCAAGGACGCTTACCTTCATGTGCTGGTCTTTCCGGGACACCAAGGGTTCCTCAGGTTCATGGTAGACAACCAGCACTTCCAGTTTGTGGCTCTTCCCTTCGGGCTGACTTTGGCGCCCAGGGTGTTCACCAAGGTTTTGGCGGGCGTGATGGCTCTTCTCAGAGTCCAGGGCATTCGTATCTTGCCTTACCTGGACGACCTTCTCATTACGTCATCCTCTCTCCACCAGGCGGAGCTGGACACCAGAACGGTGGTGACGACGCTGGAAAGGTTCGGGTGGGTAATCAATTACCCCAAGTCCTCTCTATCCTCGTCAAGGGTGGCTTCGTTCCTGGGCATGACTCTGGATACTATTCAGACCCGGGTGTTCCTACCCCAGCCTTCAGGCTCTTATTCGTTTTCTTCTGTCCAGCCCTCGTCCGTCCATCAGGCAATGCATGAGGCTGGTAGGTTTGATGGGGGCTTGCTTCGTGGCAGTGCCATTTGCTCAGTTTCACATGAGACCCCTTCAGCTCCATCTTCTATCGGTTTGGGACAAATGTCCTTTGTCTCTGGATCAGACTTGTGTTCTGTCCCCACTTGTCCGGCGCTCCTTCCAGTGGTGGATGGACCAGAGGAATCTCCTGGGGGGCAGGTCCTTTCTTGCGCCCTGTTGGGAGACGGTCACCACGGATGCCAGTCTGTCAGGCTGAGGAGGCTTCTGGAGGGAACGTCAGTTCCAGGGGCTGTGGGGTCCTCAGGAGGCCCATATCCCCATCAACATTCTGGAGCTGAGGGCGGTTCGGTTGGTGCTGTCGCACCTGACACATCACCTTCAGGGCTTACCAGTTCAGGTTCGCTCTGACAATCGGACAGCAGTCGCTTACATCAATCACCAAGGAGGGACTCGCAGCCGGAGTGCCCTCCGGGCGGTGTCTATGATTCTTGCTTGGGCCGAGAGCAATGTTCCGTGCATCTTGGCAGTCTACATTCCAGGGGTGGAGAACCTGGTAGCGGACTGCCTGAGCAGAAGGACCTCTCGCCGGGGGGAATGGTCCCTCAGCAACTAGGTATTTCTATCCCTCTGTCGCAGGTGGGAGTCCAGAGGTGGATCTGTTTGCCTCTCGTCACAATCACAAGATTCCGGCATTTGTGTCTCTGTCCCAGGACCCTCTGGCTCTGGCAGTGGATGCCATTTCTCTGTCCTGGCGGGAGCTCGGTCTCCTGTATCTGTTTCCTCCCTTTCCCATGCAAGGTGGTACGCAAGCTGGCTCAAGAGGGTGTGCCAGCAATCCTGGTGGCCCCAAGGTGGCCAAGACAGGTGTGGTCCGCAGACGTCGTCCGGCTGGCGGTCGATCAATTCAGGCTGCCTCTGGTTCCGGATCTAATCACACAAGGTCAGCTTTGTTACCCCAATTTCCAAACGCTGGCTTTAATGGCATGGCTGCTGAAGACTTCATCTTAAAGGAAAAGGGTTTGTCTGAAGCCGTTGTCCAGACTCTTGTCAGGGCTAGGAAGAAATCTTCCTCTAATATCTACTATAGGACCTGGCAGACCTACATTGATTGGTGTGAGGTTAGGGCCTTTCCTTGTCAGGTGTTTTCCATTCCTCGGATTTTGGAGTTTCTTCAGCATGGCGCAAGGCGCATGTGTCCGCTCTGGCGGTTTTCTTTCAGAGATCTTTCGCTCTTCATCCTTTGGTTAAGATCTTTTTTCAGGGGGTCACTCATGTGCGCCCTCCTCGCAAACCCATGTTACCTGTTTGGGATTTAAATTTGGTGTTGTCTGCCCTTCAGGGTCCTCCTTTTGAACCGGTGCAGGATTCTGCACTATCCATTTTCACCTTAAAAGTTGCCTTTTTGGTGGCTATCACCTCTGTTCAACGTGTTTCTGAGTTGGCGTCTCTCTCCATTCAGGCCCCCTACTTTGAGAGACATCAGGACAAGGTGGTTTTCCGTTTTAAACCAGACTTCTTGCCAAAGGTTGTCTCTGCCTTTCACCTCAATCAGGACATTGTGCTTCCTTCATTGTGTCCTAAACCTAGCAATGACAAGGAGAGGGCCTTGCACTCTCTGGACGTAGTTAGATGTGTAAAGTACTATCTGGTGGCTACTTCACCATTCGGAAAGACGGACGCCTTTTTTGTGGTGCCCTCTGGGCCCAAGAAGGGTTTGGCGCCCGTCAAGTCTACCATTAGTAAATGGATTTCTCAGGCCATTATTAGGGCCTATTCTGCTAAGGGGAGGGATCCCCCTTTCCAGATCACTGCTCATTCTACTCGTGCTGTTGGGGCTTCCTGGGCGTTTCAGCACCAAGCCTCTGTTGAACAAGTTTGTAAGGCTGCTACTTGGTCTTCTGTTCATACTTTTTGATGTGCGGGCCTCAGCGGATGCTGTTTTTGGCTGCAAAGTTCTGCAAGCTGCAGTGGTTTGATTTGTGCACTATTGCCTGTTGGGATACCCACCCTTTTTGGACACTGCTATTGGATATCCCACGTGTAATTAATCTTTCCGAAGCAGGGTGTGAGACATACTTGGAATAATACCATTTTGTGATTATTCACCTGTAAAATGGGTATTATAATTATGTCTCACACCCTGCTTCGTCCCACCCCTAGTTGTATCTTGGATCCTCTATATGGTGAAACTTTTTTTCTCATGGATTTTATTGGCTCTTCCTGGTCTCCTTACTGCTTTCTTATACTGGGGAATGTGTGGGAGGTCCCAGGTATTTATGGATCGGGAGGGGCTTCTTTTTCTAGTCATCTCTGCAGAAGTTCGCCCTCCACTGGACCATAACCCACGTGTAATTAATCTTTCTGAAGCAGGATGTGAGGCGGTGTTGTTTCACATTGAATTTTTACTTGTATTGTCCGCGCTCGCCGCAGCGCCGTTTTGTACGGCGGTCCGCGGCTCCTGGCAACATTCTCCTTATGTTTTACTGCGCTGTCATTGGCGCTGGGGGGTCACGTGGAGTGCGATTCGCTTTTTGAGTCATACCTCCGCGGCCCGCCCCTTAAGGTCCTTGCGGGCGCCATTTTGGTTGGAGTTTGTCTTCTCCTGACCTGTTGTACTGCGGCACGCTGCTGGCCTGCCTGGATGTGCGATTGGCTTCTTGGTCCGTAAGTCCCCTTCGGGGTTGTATTGTGCTCTTGTCACCACATTTTGGGAATGTTATGTGTGGTTTTCTTATGTCTTTCACGCGGGATAAACGTGACTGTGGTTTCTCCCGGCCCTCTTCCCTTCCTTCTCCCACCTTCCCTAGTGGGGTTTTGGGGCATCCTGGGTGGCTCTTGTTAGCCTTAACCCTATACTGGCCAGTGTGCCCACTCTAATCACCATATGGAGGCTTCCGGGGATAATGTGCTTGGGGTTCCTTCGGGACAAGCCCAGCTGTGTGCCGCGTGTGGGGTATCCCCTGTGAGTGACGGTGTCAGGGTATGTGTGCCCTGCGCCCAGAAGGTACTTGTGCTGCAGTCTGGGTTGCCTGCTACGCTGCCCAGCTCTGCGCCCCCTTCTACATCACCTACCCCCCCCCACGCCTGCATTTGACCCCTAGTGAGGGACATGCTAGTGGGGAATCACATTATGACTTGGCCTTGCGGGTGGCCATATGGCTGGGCCGGTCCCTCGTAAGGCTTCTGGCAAGAAGCGGCATTTAACTCCCGCTGTTTCCCTTTTTCCTGAGTAGGATGAGGGACAGTTTTCTTCCCCTGGCCTGTACCCCCTAGAAGAGGAGGGACTTTTCTCTGATTCTAATTCCTCTGAGGAGCAGCAGGAGGTTTATGGTGGTACTGGGTCTCCTTTTGGAGAAGACCCATGGTCTCCTGAGGATACTGACAGTCTGTTGGCTCACATTTTTGAAGTACTGTGTATTACACCTCCTGTCCCGGCTAAAAGGCAGCAGGGTGAGCTTTTTCACACTGTTAAACAACGCTTGGAGTTCCCTGAGCAGGTCCACTTCAATAATTTGGTGCTCAAGGAGTGGGAACATCCTAGCAGATTGCCCGCGGTGCCTAAGAGTTGGGACAGGAGGTATCCATTTCCTGCTGATGTGGTTAAGCGCTGGTCGTGTCCCCCCGAGGTGGATGCTCCCGTGCTTGGGTTGTCCAATACCTCGGTCATGCATTCCCCTGACACTTCTACTCTGAGGGATGGCGAGGACCGGCGTGTTGATCAGCTGGCCTGTCACGTATTTGCTTGTGCAGGGACTGCGCTGCACCCTGTGTGCGCTTCTGCCATCACGGCTCTTGCTATTAAAGGGCTACTCAAGTGCCTTCTGGATAATGCCTCGGATGCCAATAGGGGGGAGAAGTATAGATCCCTTCTGCTTTGCTATGAATTTGTGGGATTTATTCTTTCTGCTATGGATGATGCGGTCAGGATGTGTGGTAAGACTTCTGCCCTTTTAGTGGCTATACGCCGCTCTGTTTGGCTGCGGCAGTGGGCGGCTGATAATGCTGCTAAGAAGGCTCTCACTGGCTTCCCCTTTACTGGGCTACGGCTCTTTGGGGAGCGTCTGGATCTGTTTGCCAAGGATGGTAGGCTGCCTCAACGCAGGAGGCAGCCGCGGCCCTTTCGGGGGGCTGGTTCTTCCCTCCCCTCCCGCGCTCCCAGGTTCGGTCGGGGTGCACCATTTGCGGGGCACGTAGAGACCCTTGGGGCTGGGGTAGAGGTCGTGGTCGCCCCGGTCTCTCATGGGGTCCCAAGTTCAAATCTTCCCCCAAGCCCCCTCAGACATGAGGAGGCACCCTCACCCATCCGGGTGGGGGGACGGTTGCGGCTCTTTGCTCACGTCTGGGGACTGCGCGTCTCAGACCGGTGGATTCAGGTGGTGGTGTCCTCCGGGTACAAGGTAGAGTTTGCAGCCTGGCCACCCCCAAGATTCATCAGATCCCGGATGATTCTAAATCCCTTGTCAGCTCAGGGCTTGCGGTCCAAAGCCTTTTGGATTTGGGGGTCATTTGCCTGGTGCCCTTCCAGGAAAGGGGCAGGGGTTTCTATTCCAATCTGTTCACTGTTTCCAAAAAGGATGGGTCCCTGAGGCCCATCCTGGATTTGAAGCGCCATAACAAATTTGTCAGGTTCAAGCATTTTCGCATGGAGACTCTGCGCTCGGCGGTCAGTACCTTCGCCCGGGCGACTTCATGACTTCTGTGGACAACAAAGATGCTTACCTTCATGTTCCTATCTTTCCTGGTCATCTGGAGATTTCTCAGGTTCGCTCTGGAGGATTAGCACTACCAATTTGTGGCCTTACCGTTCGGTCTTCAACCCCTCGGGTTTTCACCAAGGTGCTGGCGGGGGTGATAGCTCTGTTGAGATCTCAGGGCATTCGCATCCTTCCTTATCTGGACGACATTCTGATTGCGTCTCAGTCCTTCCATCAAGCCGAGCTGGATACCCAGATGGTGGTCTCCACGCTCGAGTCCTTCGGTTGGGTGATCAACTACCCCAAGTCTTCTCTGTCTCCGTCTTTGGTGACATCCTTTTTGGGCATGACTCTGGATATATCTCAGGTCAAGGTTTTTCTGCCTCAGCAGAAGGTGGATAGCCTGCAGACGCAGGCACGGTCTCTGCTTTCTTGCCCTCATCCCTCCATTCGGCAGGGGATGCAGTTGGTGGGCCTGATGGTGTCCTGTTTCAAGGTGGTCCCCTATGCTCCGTTTCCCATGAGACCTCTTCAGTTGCACCTCTTGTCAGTGTGGGATCGGGACCCTGTGTCCTTGGATCAGGAATTTGCTCTGTCCCCTCAGGTCAGTCTGTCCCTCTCGTGGTGGCTTGACTCAAGGAATCTTCTAGTGGGCAGGACATTTCTTCCCCCGTGCTGGGAGACTGTCACCACAGATGCCACTCTGACAGGTTGGGGGGGCTTTTGGAAGTATCTGAAGTTCCAGGGTCAGTGGCGTCCTCAGGAGGCCCATGCTCCAATCAACATTCTGGAACTGAGGGCGATAAGGTTGGTTCTTTCTCAGTTGACCCCACACCTTCGGGTTCGGGCTGTTCAGATACACTCGGACAACCAGACGGCGGTTCCCTACATCAATCATCAGGGAGGGACTCGGAGCAAGCGAGCCCTCAAGGAAGTGTCCCTGATACTGTCTTGAGCGGAAGAGAATGTGCCTTGCATCTCAGCTGTTTACATCCTGGGAGTGGAGAACCTGGAGGCAGACTCCTTGAGTCCTTGATGTCTCGGCTGGGGGAGTGGTCCCTCAGCAACAGGATGTTTCACTCCCTGTGCCACCGCTGGGGTCTACCGGGTGTGGACCTGTTTGTTTCACGTCACAATCACAAACTTCCATTCTTTGTCTCTCTGTCACAGGATCCTCTGGCCTTTGCCATGGATGCGCTAGCAATGCCTTGGAAGGGGTTTCGGCTCCTCTGTGTTCCCTCCGTTTCCTCTGCTGGGCAGGGTTCTGCGCAAGATAGCCCAGGAAGGGGTGCCAACCATTCTGGTGTCCCCCTGTTGGCCAAGAAGGGTGTGGTTCACAGACATCGTGCAGCTGGCAGTAGATCAGTACATCCTGCCCAAGGATCCAGATCTGCTCACTCAGGGACAGCTGTGCCATCCCAATTTACAAACGCTGGTTTTGACGGCTTGGCTGCTGAAACCTCCATCTTGATGGAAAAGGGGTTGCCTGCCTCTGTTGTTGATACCATGATTAGGGCTAGGAAGAAGTCCTCGTCCTTTATCTACTACAGGGTCTGGCATTCTTACATTGCCTGGTGTGAGTCCAGATCTCTTCCCTGTGGGGTGTTTTCTATTCCCAGGATTCTGGAGTTCTTGCAACATGGTTTGGATTTGGGCCTTCATCTTAGTACCCTCAAGGGTCATGTTTCAGCTCTGGCAATTTTTTTCCAAAAATCTTTTGCCAGTCACCGTTTGGTTAAGACTTTTTTTCCAGGGGGTTTCTCACGTGCGTCCGCCACGTAAACCTATGTTACCAGTTTGGGATTTGAATCTGGTGTTATCTGCTTTGCAGGGTCGTCACTTTGAGCCTCTCCGTTTTTGATTCTTAAGGTAGCCTTTTTGGTGGCTATCACTTGTCAGGCATGTTTCTGAGTTGGCGGCGCTTTCCATCAAACCTCCTTATTTTGAGCAACACCAGGACAAGGTGGTGTTTTGGTTTAAGCCTGATTTCTTGCCTAAGGTTGTGTCTGCTTTTCATCTCAATCAGGACATTGTTTTGCCTTCCTTGTGTCCTAATCCTGCTAATTCCAAGGAGAGGACTCTGCATTCTCTAGATGTGGTCAAGGTTCTGAAGTTTTACTTGGTCGCTACTGAATCTTTCAGGAAGACCGATGCTCTTTTTGTTCTTCCTTCTGGACCTAGGAAGGGTTTGCCTCCGGCTAAGTCCACTATCAGCAAGTGGATCCGTCAGGCGGTGGTGCAAGCCTATTCTGCTAAGGGGAGGCTAAGGAGCCTTCCTTCCGCCTTACTGCTCATTCCACTCGTGCTATTGGTGCCTCCTGGGCCTTTCAGCACCAGGCTTCTGTTGAACAAGTTTGTAAGGCCGCAACTTGGTCTTCTGTTCATACTTTTTTTTACAAGGTTGATGTTAGGGCCCCAGCTGATGCTTCTTTTGACCGCAAAGTTCTTAAGGCGCAGTGGTTTAAACTGCCCGCTGTTGTTCTTGGGAATCCCACCCTACCTTACGGACACTGCTTTTGGACGTGACAGGTGTAAAGAATATTAGTGAAACAGGACGTGCTGTATACTTGGAAAAATACAATTCTGTGAGTACTCACCTGTAGAATTGATTCTGCAGTATACAGCACGTCCTGTTTCACCCCTCCCTTGTTATCATTTTCTTGGTTACCTCTGTATGGTGATTTGTTAAATTTTTTGGTTGGGGTTCCTTCATTTTTGTTCTCCCGGCTTCTTGTCTAACTGCTTTGTAACACTGGGAATTTGTGGGCGGTTCCTGTCTTTTTATAGGGCCGGGAGGTGCCACAAGTATTTCTGCAGTCCACTGCGCCACCTTGTGGCGGGATATCCCAAGCATAAAGAATATTAGTGAAACAGGACGTGCTGTATACTACAAAATCAATTCTACAGGTGAGTACTCACAGAATTGTATTTTTGTTGCCACCCGGCTATACTGTAGGTAACCGCAGAATGGCAGAGAAAGAAAAAACAGGATGCTCTCTTGAACTGTCAGCAAATTTTAACAATAACTAGTGTTTAATAAAATACATGATAAATAGCTGTAATTGATTAATGTGAGAGGGTTTAAAGTTTATGTCCAGGCTCCAGGACATAGGCCCTCTTACGCTACCCAGGCCCTGTTGGCAGACCCCCCTGATTTAGGCCCTTGTCATGGGATGACTTGCTGATTTGCAGTCAATGTGCAGCAGGTGCCCCAGTCACATTTGGGTTTCTTATTAATTGTAAGGTCTGGGTAGATCTGCCACATTCACAGCTGACAGCAAGACTAGGAAAGTTTTGACTCATGCTTGCTTTTGAAAAGGTAAATGGTAAATAAAGGTTTATTCTGTGATTTCTTTGGGTATGAGTTATTTTGTGATTTCTGTCTGCAAGTTCTCATTTATACTGGTCAGAATATAACTGTAGTAATAAGTCAAGGCAGCTGAAGTTAGCATTATTTTTATTGAACATCATGAGAAGTATATTTAAAGTGACACAAAACCCACCACCACGGCCACTAGCCTGCCCTTAAGGGCATCCTAAATAGGGATGCCACGCTGTGTAAAACCCCTGGTACTGTGTTCCCTGGCAACGGCATACCTATATCGTGATCCCATGCCCAGCCATTCAGATACAATGGGGGCGGGAACGCTCCAAATTGAGCTCGGTGATCTCAAAAGTGTCATCTGGCGTGGCATGGCCAAGCCGGCTGCATCGCCTGAGGTACTCAGGTGGTTGGGAGGCATGGAAGAGGTAAGGAAGTGTTTTGTTCCACTTTAAAGATTTGGAAAAGCTTAGTTCAGAGACCCCCTATCGGAGGAGATATCCCCACATTGAAGGACCTGTTGGATAGTCTGGATTACTCTGCAGAAATGGAAATATGGACATATTCTGTCATAGGTCTCGAGAGCTTTCTTCTCCAAGCAGAATGGGGTGGGCCATGGTCAAACACTGGTATACAAGTGAAATGCAGGTCAAACCTCCAATACAAATCTATACAATTTAAGGTATAACAAAAATAAATGATTCTTATAATAGTGAAGGGCATACATGTGTGCTCAAATCCAGGCAAACTGATTGGTCGGTGTTTTATAATACAGATGGACAATGACCCAAAACATAAAGCCAAAGCTACCCAAGAGTTTATTATAGCAGAGAAGTAGAATATTCTTAAATGGCCAAGTCAGTCACCTGATCTCAACCAAATTGAGCCGCATTTAAACTTCAGACAGAAAGGCCCACAAACAAAAAGATTAAAAGATGCTTTAGTTCCTTACATTTTTTACAATCCTTTTGTTCAACCCACTGAATTAAAGCTTAAAGTCTGAAATTTGACTGCATCCGAATTGTTTTGTTCAGAATTCATTGTGGTAATGTACAGAACCAAAATTAGAAAAATGCCCAACTCCATATAGGAACAGACCTATTCAAAATATGGGCGATTTTTTTGCACAGTGCAACTGTATGGGTGACAAAGAAGCCCAAAGTTTTTCTTCCTCTACTCTGTTTGGCTTGACTTATGAACAATTTCTATTTTTACTGAATACTACCACGCAAATACAAATTTTGAACATTTTGGTCAAGTCACATAGACACTAATCCCCCCCCCCCCCCCAAAAAAAAAAAACTTATGCTAATTGGCAGCTGCATATATTTTAATATAACTAGTTATTACATTTTTGCCAAATGCAGGTATTTGAATGATTCATTGGGGTGGCGGCCTGGAACAGGGGACGCAACCCTGACCCATGTGACCGCCTTCGGCCAATTGTGGGGCTGCATTCCCTGGCGAGGATCTAGGGACAGATAAGAATTGCGGGCGTTCTGTGGGGCGATGCTCAGGGGGGCACCAGCATTCTGGATGCAGGGGAACAGATGTTAGTTTGCTTTAAAGGGTAAGTCTTTCATAGATTGGGTGAGGGAGCCCCGTCAACCCTGAGATGGCTTGGGGTCTAGGTTTCCCACTGCGGCTTTCACTTACCCAAAAAACCCTTGAAGTGTCTGGAATCTGTTGAACATGGGAACTTCTGGAAGGGACGAAAATTCGCCAGCTTGCGAAAAAAGAGATCCTCAGTTTTAGTTTCTGTGGAAGTCTGGTCGACTTCCCACCTGTGGCATTCAGGACCAGGTCATCCAGGGGCTTACCTAAAAAACGACCCCCTGAAAGAGGGAGGGTAGTAAGCGTCTTCTTAGAAGGTTTCGGCCAGACTGTGCATCGCAAGGTGTCCAGCAAAGCAATCCAGACGCATCAAGTCGTCCATAGCCTGAAGACCTCTATAGTGAAGGTGTTCAAGCGAAGTGCAGAGGAACACGAACCTCCATATCGTAAACACGTCTTCTGCTGCTTCATTCTGACCTTGCTAGCCGTAGCAGCCATGGACATGGCACAAGCTGGGTGTATGGCCCACCCCACCACGGAGAACGCATGCCCCGCCAGGTGGTCCAACCTTCTATCAGCCGGGTCTCTCAAGGCTGCACTATCTGAAGTAAGGATAATGGTGTGCTAAACAAGACCCAACACCGGCTCGTCTACCTCAGGTGGCGAAGACCAAGCCTTGACCGCCTCATCTGAAAAGGGGTACTTGGCGTCCAGGACCTTAGGAAGAGACGGAAGCTTATCCAGTTTCTCCCCCTCCTATTCCAAGTGTGACATACACTCCGCTTCAACTCTTCATGACATTTGGGTTATTCTCCAGTAGAGGGCGAACTTCTGCAGAGATGAATGCAAAAAAGGAGCCCCTCCCAGTCCATAAATACCTGGGACCTCCCACCAATTCCCCAGTTCCTTCTCTGCAAGAAGGCAAGCAAGACAGAAGATGAAGACTTCTATTCCTTGCAGGTAAGCCAGGCTTGCGCCCGGCCCCATTTTATACCTATTTCTGCCGGACCTTTGTTTCCTAAGTACTATACGAGCCTCCCAGCCTTGGCTGCAGGTTCTGGTGAAGGTAGGCTACACCTCTTTTAAGTGTGATAGGGAGCCATGCTCCCCCGTGAGACCTCATTGTGGGGTAGGCGGTTTTCCGGGTTGGTGATCCCGGTTTGGGATGCCCTGTCCCTTATTATCCCTGACACACCTTGTGTGGGATTCCCCCCTTTCGGGTCCCTCCACTATCCCTCCGGGGGGGGGGGGTCAATCTCTCTTCACGCTGCTGATCACTTTAGCCTTATTCATATGAATGTGTGTGTGTGGATGTGTGTATGTGCTGCTTGATGTTCACTTGGCTGGCCTCTATCCAAGTCTGTGTTTCCTGAGGGGAACTTCTTCCCCTCAGGCCTTGGTGTGTGAGGGGGCGGGGCCGGGTGCTCGCGTGCGGCCTACCTCCTTTTCTGCTTGGCGCCGTTTCTTCTGAGGTACACAGCCTCCTGGCTGGGAACCGCGCTGCTGTGTGAGGGAGGGGGGCGGGGCCGATGCGGCGCGCAATCCGCGCTGGCCCGCTCTTCATTTCCCTCTCTAGTTTTGGTTCTGGTGATGATAGAGTTGGCAGCCATCTTCTGCCTGCACGTGAGTGCCCTCCGGGGCACCTTTCTTTCGTTTCATTTGTCATTATGTGCCCTCATTGTTGGGGGATCGCTCAGGACTCCTGTTGGCTCAGTTATGTATTTTGTGGGCCCATATATATATATATATATATATATATGTTGCATAATTATATTTATATATGTATATATATATATATATATATATATATATATATATATATATATATATATATACATAAGGTGTGTGCATGTGCTTATGCCTTTGTCTGCTTGTGTTTTACAGGAGAACTCCCTGTGACCACACAAAAAAGGGGGTTCTCCCGGTCCTAGGGTCCCTAGCAGTAATTTTGGGCACCTAATAAATCCTCCCACCAGGGACTCAAAGGGGCATCCCGGGTTGCTTACCAGCGTAAATCCCTCCGGTCATTGCGACTACCCAAAAAATCACTATATGGAGGCTCCACAGGATACCGGGCTCAGGCTCCCTTTGGGACAATCCCGGCCGTGTGTGGGTTGTGGGGTATCCCTTACGGGGGAGAATGTGCTGATTTGTATACCATGTGCACAAAAGGCCATAACGCAGCAGTCGGGTTCCCGTCTGGGTCAGCTCCGCACGCTTCATCGCCTACCCCTCTCCGTCTTATCCGTACCCCAAGTGACACGGTCACTAGCGGGGAGTCGCACTCTGATGTTTGTGCTAGATTGGCCAGCATTGAGAGACTTATTTCTAGCGCGGTGGGCAAAAAGGCCCATGCTAAGAAGCCGGCCTTGTCGGTTTTGGATTTTGATGAGGATGAGTGGTTGGATTATTCCCAGTTAAGGGGGAATTGTTTAAGGAATCAGAAACTGAGTGTCACGATCCCCTCACCTGTTCCTCGTTCCCCCGCTGTCTCCGGTCCTTCGTTGTCGCAGCCGGCGGCGGGCCGGCGTCGGGCCGGCGTCGCTCCTGCCCGCCCGCCGCTCGGCTGTCACGAGCAGCCGCTCAGGCGGCTTCCGGCCCTGCAGCGTCGGGAGCGGCGCGCTCCCGGCGCGCGTCCTCACACGCGCGCACGCGCGCGTCTAACCTCGGTCTATGCCCTCCGGCGGCGCTGCGCACAGCGCGCTCGCCGGAGGTGATTGTATTGGGCCAATGAGCCCTTGTTAGTAAAAGCATGTGCCCTATCACACAGTCCGCCTCCCTATTCAAACTGGGCAATCAGCCCAGAGATCCCAGTTACTCCAATCACTACACTCCTCCCCTCAGCCAATCCAGTCAGCCCCCATCCTATATAGGTATACACCCTGCAGTTAATCGTTGCCCGTTATAGCGTGCTACTGGGTGCGATTTGGATAGCCTTTTCCCTTGTGATTTCTGCCGTGATTTTGACCTTCCTTGATTGCCGCCTGGACCGACCCTTGCTACTCTTCGACCACGTTTCTGCCTGACCCTTTGTACCGCGAACTTCTGACCTCTCGTTGTGACCCTTGGCTTGCCCCTGACCATTCTTCCGTCTACCCCTTCTGTACCGTGCCTCCTCGGATTGACCACCCGTGTATGACCCCTGTCCGTTTATCATTACTCAGTCTAGTCCTTGGATTCATCTGCCTTCCCCTGCATAAATCAGCATCCTTTGTGCTAATAAGACCTGGGGGCAACCGTGTCCGGTGAGGCGTGTCTAGCGTCCCGGCAAACGGGGGCTTACTATAGGTGAAGAAAGCAGCGGAGATTGGGGGTTGCTGGTTTATTGGAAGGTGGGTGTCTCCGGGACCTGACATTATAACGGGCCATCAAAAAAGAGAAGAATATCTTCTAGATGGAAGAATTGATCCAACAGGTTCAAGCTATGGCCACTGCCATTAATCAGCTGGCTCAACGAGTGGCCACGCAAGAGAGTCGTCAGATGCCTGCACCAGTGGATCCCAGTCCGGCCGTCGAGCCCAAGATCCCTCTTCCGGAAAAATTTTTTGGGGATCGGGCGAAGTTTTCTAACTTTAAGAATTCTTGCGAACTCTACTTCCGCCTTCGACCCCACGCATCTGGATCCGAAGCGCAACGCGTTGGGCTAGTCATTTTACTCCTCCAGGGCGATCCACAGACCTGGGCGTTTGGTTTAGCTCCGACTGATGAAGCCTTGCAGTCGGTCTCTTTTTTCTCTGTTTTTTTCGGCCATGGAACTTCTGTATGCTGACCCAGATCGAGCCGCTACGGCAGATTCTAAATTGCGGAACCTGAGACAGGCCAAACGTTCTACTGAAGAATATAGCGCCGAATTTCGGCGGTGGGCTATAGATTCCCAGTGGAACGATCCGGCCTTATGTAGCCAGTTTAGAATTGGACTTTCCGATAACATCAAGGACATCCTGGTGAACTATCCTTTGCCCAAAAACCTAGACGAATATATGCAGCTGGCAATCAGGGTGGACCGACGCCTCCGAGAAAGGCGCCAGGAAAGAGGCAAGGACCAACCTTGGGGATCCTCACGTCAAGAGTCAAGCTTTAAGGGGGCAGCCGTTTCCTCTCCTTCCTTGTCGCTTGAGGAACCGATGCAACTTGGCGTTACCCATCTCTCTCAGGCGGAGAAGGTTCGGCGCAGATCCCAAGGCCTCTGCCTCTATTGTGGTAATCCGGGTCATTTTGCCAAGACCTGCCCAAACAAGGCTCCGGTGGCGGGAAACTTCAACGCCTAGATCTTGCAGAGGGACCTCGTCTAGGCGGTCAGGTATCGTTCCCTCCAGACAATCGTATACTCTTACCCGTTACTCTCTCTTGGGGTCCTTTCCGGACTATTGCCTCCGCCTTCATCGATAGTGGAGCGGCTGGCAATTTCCTGGATAGATCCTTAGCCCTTACTCTAGGGATTCCGTTAATCCCATTAGAAAATTCCCTTCGGGTCCTGGCAGTCAACAATAAGCCCATTGAGGGGGGGTTGGTCTCCCACAAGACCCCTTGGGTAAATTTAGTTGTAGGATCTGCCCACTCGGAAGAAATAGAATTTTTGATTATTGAAAGTCCCGTCTCCCCTATTGTTTTAGGATTTCCCTGGTTAAAAGTCCATAACCCCGTGATAGATTGGAGATCTGGAGATCTGGTGAAGTGGAGTCCCTCATGTCAAAGTCGTTGTTTCTCTATATCCCTTAGGACCACACCGATTGTCTTTGATGGTTTACCCCCAGTCTATGCAGATTGGGCAGACGTATTTTCGGAGAAATCCGCCGACATTCTTCCACCCCATAGGGCCTACGACTGTCCTATTGACTTACTCCCAGGTACTATGCCCCCTAGGGGGAAACTATATAATCTCACTAGATTCGAAGAACAGGCCATGAAAGATTATATCACCGAAAATCTCCAGAAAGGTTTTATCCGTCCTTCCACCTCCCCTGCCGGTGCTGGGTTCTTCTTCGTCGAGAAGAAGGACGGCGGCTTACGCCCCTGTATAGATTATCGAGGGTTAAATAAGATTACTGTAAAAAATAGATATCCCCTTCCATTAATCAATGACCTTTTTAATCAGGTCTCTGGGGCCCAGGTCTTCACTAAGTTAGACCTTCGTGGAGCATATAACCTTATTCGCATACGGCAGGGGGATGAATGGAAAACGGCCTTCAACGTAAAGGATGGGCATTATGAATACTTAGTGATGCCATTCGGGTTATGCAATGCTCCTGCAGTGTTTCAAGATTTTGTCAATGACATATTTCGTGATTTTTTGGGTCAATTTCTCGTGGTCTATTTGGACGACATACTGATTTTTTCCCGCTCTCTGGTGGAGCACCGTCAACATGTCAAAGCGGTGTTGCAGAGATTGCGAGAAAATCGTCTGTATGCTAAAATCTCCAAATGTGTTTTTGAAGTGTCTGAAATCCCGTTCCTAGGATTTATAATCTCCAAACGGGGATTGGTGATGGATCCTTCCAAGGTTTCTGCTATTTTGGAGTGGGAACAACCTAGAACCCTAAAGGCGCTACAGAGATTTCTAGGATTTGCGAATTTTTACAGGCAGTTTATAAAGGGTTTCTCGTCCATAGTGAGTCCCTTGACAGATCTCACTCGTAAGGGCGCTTTTGCTGAGGAGTGGCCTCCCTCAGCTAAAAACGCCTTTCAAGTGTTAAAAGAGACTTTCACTTCCGCTCCCATTTTGATACATCCCAACACCCGGCTTCCATTTCTATTAGAGGTTGACGCCTCGGAACTGGGAGTAGGAGCCGTTCTTTCTCAGTATGCGGGCAATCCTGAGAAACTACACCCTTGTGCATTCTTCTCTCGGAAGTTTTCGCCTGCTGAACGCAATTACGATGTTGGGAATAGGGAACTATTGGGTATTAAACTGGCCTTTGAAGAATGGCGCCACTGGCTAGAAGGTTCCTTACACCCCATCACTGTGTATACTGACCACAAGAATCTGGAGTATTTAGAGTCGGCCAAGAGACTCAACTCCCGTCAGGCACGCTGGGCACTCTTCTTTTCTCGATTTAATTTTATTATCACCTATAAGCCGGGGAAGAAGAATGCCAAAGCAGATGCCCTATCCCGTAATTTCGGGGATTGTAAGGACCAGAACGGTCCTCCAGAATCGATTTTACCTTTAGGTTGTGTTGTGGCTTCTCTTCTCCCTGACCTGTCCAGCTCGTTAGTGCCATTTCAGGTTGATTCTCCTCCGGGTAAACCCTCTGATTGTTTATTTGTTCCACCTCATTTGCGTCTGGCCGTTTTACAGGAACTACATGATGCCAAGTCGGCTGTTCACTTAGGTGTTCGGAAGACTTTGGCTATCGCCAAACGTCATGTTTGGTGGCCCACCATCCGACGCGATACTTCCGCCTTTGTCGAAGCATGTCCGGTATGTGCTCGAAGTAAGGCCACTCATGGGTCCCCTGCGGGACTATTAGTTCCCTTAGAAATCCCCGCTGAACCATGGTCGCACATATCCATGGATTTTATTGTTGATCTTCCTCCATCACAGGGGAATTCTGTAATTTGGGTGGTGGTAGATCGCTTCAGTAAAATGGCACACTTTATTCCATTGATAAGACTTCCGTCGGCACCAGATTTAGTACAACTATTCATTAAGCATGTTTTTCGCCTCCATGGTTTACCACTGAATATTGTTTCAGATCGAGGAGTTCAGTTTGTATCCCGTTTTTGGAAAGCTTTCTGCAATCGTTTAGGTATTAAAGTGTCGCTCTCTACCGCCTATCACCCTCAGTCTAACGGACAGACTGAACGGGTAAATCAATGTTTAGAACAATATCTACGCTGTTTCGTCTCCGATCGCCAAGAACAATGGGCGGAATTCATCGAATTTGCTGAATTCGCCTTTAATAATGCGCCGAGTGAATCTACTAGGTTTTCGCCTTTTTTTTGTAATTACGGGAGAAACCCTAAGGCATCATCTTTTTCTGGTCCTTCCTCCAACTTGCCGGCCTTGGAGGAATGGCTACGAGAAAGGACTAAAGTATGGTCTGAAATACAGACTAACTTAAAGAGAGCCTCGGAAACCTACAAAATCTTTGCGGACCGACATAGGTCACTTGAACCACCATTTCAGGTGGGTGATTGGGTCTGGGTCTCTACTAAAAATATTGCCCTTCGGCAACCCTCGTCTAAGCTAGGGCCTAAATTTATCGGTCCGTTTCCTATCACAGATAAACTCAGCGACGTTACCTTTAAGGTTCAGTTACCTTCATCCATGAGAATTCCGTCGTCCTTTCATGTCTCTTTGTTAAAGTCTGCCAAGAATATTCAGATGTCCTCTCCTCCTCCGGTCATAGTGGAAGATGAGCCTGAATACGAGATTGATAGAATACTCGACGCTCGGGTGTTGCATAACTCTCTACAGTATTTAATTGATTGGAAGGGTTTTGGTCCTGAGGAAAGGTGTTGGGTACCAGCCAAGGATGTCCATGCTAAAACCCTTATCAATAGGTTTCATCGTGAGAACCCGGATAAGCCTGGTAAGGGTCCTGAGGCCCCTCGTGAAGGGGGGGGTAGTGTCACGATCCCCTCACCTGTTCCTCGTTCCCCCGCTGTCTCCGGTCCTTCGTTGTCGCAGCCGGCGGCGGGCCGGCGTCGCTCCTGCCCGCCCGCCGCTCGGCTGTCACGAGCAGCCGCTCAGGCGGCTTCCGGCCCTGCAGCGTACGCGCGCGTCTAACCTCGGTCTATGCCCTCCGGCGGCGCTGCGCACAGCGCGCCCGCCGGAGGTGATTGTATTGGGCCAATGAGCCCTTGTTAGTAAAAGCATGTGCCCTATCACACAGTCCGCCTCCCTATTCAAACTGGGCAATCAGCCCAGAGATCCCAGTTACTCCAATCACTACACTCCTCCCCTCAGCCAATCCAGTCAGCCCCCATCCTATATAGGTATACACCCTGCAGTTAATCGTTGCCCGTTATAGCGTGCTACTGGGTGCGATTTGGATAGCCTTTTCCCTTGTGATTTCTGCCGTGATTTTGACCTTCCTTGATTGCCGCCTGGACCGACCCTTGCTACTCTTTCCACGTTTCTGCCTGACCCTTTGTACCGCGAACTTCTGACCTCTCGTTGTGACCCTTGGCTTGCCCCTGACCATTCTTCCGTCTACCCCTTCTGTACCGTGCCTCCTCGGATTGACCACCCGTGTATGACCCCTGTCCGTTTATCGCTACTCAGTCTAGTCCTTGGATTCATCTGCCTTCCCCTGCATAAATCAGCATCCTTTGTGCTAATAAGACCTGGGGGCAACCGTGTCCGGTGAGGCGTGTCTAGCGTCCCGGCAAACGGGGGCTTACTATAGGTGAAGAAAGCAGCGGAGATTGGGGGTTGCTGGTTTATTGGAAGGTGGGTGTCTCCGGGACCTGACACTGAGAATGTGCAGTTATTCTTAGTATACAGTACGTCCTGCTCCAGATAGATTACTTTCACTTGGGTTATCCTCCGCCAGATGGCGCTGCACTGCAGAGACATGTAAAACAGGCTCCTCCCGGCCCCTCAAATACCCAGGGACCTCCCACAAATCCCCAGATTTCTCTGCAGTGCCGACTGCGAAGACATGAAGTATCACTCTCTCGCAGGTGAGCTGGGCTATTAAAGCCTGCGGCCCTGTTGGACTACTCCCACTCGTCCTCCCTGTGATGTGCCTCCCAGCCTGGGCTGCGCTGGTCGGGTGAAGGTAGGCGGCACCATGCGTGCTTATGGACTCCACCGCAGTCCCCCACCAAAGGGTAGGTGGTATAGGCTGATGGTGAGCCTTCATGGGATGCCCCTCCCGCATTATTGCCACATGCCCGTGTAGCGGTGGGTCCTGTACAAAGGGCCGCCATCCTCCCTCATTCTCCCCGTAGCCTTCGGGGGGGGGAAAGAAGGGGGGGGTGTGGGTCAGTGCGTATAGTGATTATGTGTATGACTAGATATGTGGTGTCAGCCGTCGTGCTGACTTGTCTGTTTTACTATTATATGGCCGCCGCCGCACGCTTCTTTTCCTTCATTTGGATGTCCACGCCGGACGGCGGCGTTACCTCAGATGCTTCTGCGTTATCATTGGCTGCTGTCTGTGGGCTTTGCGCTCTTCGGGGGGGGGGCAAGGTTCATTCAGTGCCATTTTTTTGATACAGTTGCGCGCACGGGTCTGTGTTCCTTGCGCACAGCAGGCGCTAACGTTGCAACCCGCCTCTGGGCCTGCACCTCGTCTCACTTCACCTACTCCCCCAAGCTTGAGTCTCACCCCCATTGAATTACATACAAGCGGGGATTCTCAACCTTATGTGTCTGCTAGACTGGCCAGTGTTGAAAAATTGATTGCTAATACCTTAGCGCGTAAGGCCACCGCTAAAAAGCGCCACTTAACCCCTGATGCCACTCCGTCTCCTATGGAATCTGATGAGTTGTTGCATCTATATGGCTACACCCCATAGGACGAAGGGGAGCTGTTCTCTGACTCAGGGTCATCTGACGAGAGACTCGGGGGTCATGACGATTCTGGCTCTGACCCCTGGACCCCAGGTGATACTGACAGACTGCTGGTTCAGATTTTTGAGGTTACTGCTGGTTCAGATTTTTGAGGTTTTGTCCATCTCTCCCCCTGTTGCGGCTCCCAGGCAAAGGGGTGAGCTTTTTCATACTGCTAAGGCTCGTTTGGAATTTCCGGAGCAAACCCATTTCAATAACCTTGTGCTTAAGGAGTGGGAACATCCCAGTAGACTTCCCGGTATACCTAAGAGTTGGGACAGAAAGTATCCCTTTCCTGCTGATATGGTCTAGTGCTGGTCATTGCCCCCTGAGGTCGATGCACCTATTCTAGAGCTGTCTAACACCTCTATTATGCACTCCCCTGACACTACTACGCTGAGGACCGGCGCATTGACCAATTAGCGTGCCATGCTTTTGCATTTGTGGGGGCGGCGCTGCGCCCGGTTTGCGCCTCGGCCATTACATCTGTGGTGCTCAGGGCCCTGATCAGAAGTGTACTTGAAGGTCCTGATGAATTGCCACCTGATACGTTTAATGCACTAACTGTGATGTGTTTGTAAACTTTCTCCTATCTGCCTTGGATGATGCCATTAGGATGTGTGCCAGAACTTCTGCCTTGGCGGTAGCTATACGCCGCGCGGTTTGGCTGCGCCAGTGGGCTGCTGACAATGCTGCAAAGAAGGCCCTTACTGGGCTTCCATTTAAGGGGCTACGCCTAGACCTTTTTGCTAAAGGAGGTAAGTTACCCCAGCGCATGCGGCAGTCTCGGCCCTTTCGGGGCCAGGGTTTCACTCCCCTACCGCGGTGCTAAGCAGGGAAAAGGGGGCTTGTGCAGATTCCTGGCACAGGAGCAGAGGACGACGTCCTGGCTCCTCCTGGGGGTCTAAGCCCAAATCCTCTCCCAAGCCCCCTCAGGCATTATGGGGCGCCCTCGCCCGTCAGGGTGGGGGGGCGGCTACAGCAATTAGACAACAGAGATGCCAGCTCGTTACCAGGAAATACAGCTCTCCACTCAGGCAAGGCTGGAGTGCTCACCTCGAAAGTTGGTAGTGTCCAAAAGCCATGGAAAAGCCAGCCACATAGTAGTAGAGCAAATTTAAAAATCCATTTATTTCAAACTGGTTAAAGGTCCATCACAGTGGTATAGATAAGAGCAGCATATAGGGTATCCTTACACGTCAACGCGTTTCGGGTTCTCACCCTTAATCATGACAAAGGATAGGTTGTAGGACATACATTTAAATACAATGTTTAACAATGATATAATTGTATAATATCATACATATGTGGATGAGAGAAACACACTGGCTAACCTTAATTACGTCGCCTCCTTCAACTTCATTGACCATGCGGTAAGCGTGCGCCGGGAGATCATATCCTAGGCTGCACCTGATACTAAATAATGACGCCGCCAATGAAGAAGGAGGAGGCTGGCGTGAGCGAGACACGTAAATCCAAACTACATTGTATCAAACTGCTGGCAACACTTATCACCATAATAGAGGCCATTACTGGCAGAATGTAACAAGTGTATATAACCGCGGTGTGTTCAGATAGCCGATACTTTGTATTAATGAATGACAGATACAGTGTTGATAGCATTTAAAAACAGCCGCATCGCTCACGCCAAGATACTATAAAGAAAAGGGATCAGTATTCCAATCAAAAATGTTAATTAAAAAGCCTTATTTGAAACTTGAAAGCCAATGTGTAAACACATCCACAGATGAGAAGAAAAAAGAAAAGAAAAGGGTCCAAACCATAGTTAATACTAAATAATAAAGGGGCAGGTCATAATGAATAATAAACTATACAAAGTCTGGAATGTTTTAAAGCAAAATATGCTAGTCATTTCAAAGACATCCATATACATCAGAAAGGAGGGGGAGAGAAGAAAAACAAAGAGAGAATAATAGCATATAAGAGCATAATAGAAGAAAAAGAATAGAAGAAAAATAGAAAAAATAGAACCCTGGCAGGAAGATCCCTATGCAAGTTTAATTTAATTTAATTATGATTTTAGATTCGTATTCCACAATAAGGTGCAACTTAATTGTATGAACAAAGGAGAGGTGGGTAATAGATATTATCTTAGGAATAAGTCCACATCCCATCTATAGTTGAGACCATTGGGGATACGGGTACCCAATTTGAAGATCCAAAAGACCTCCCATTGGAGCAGTCTTTCAGTAAGATCTCCACCCCTAGGACCAAGACGTACCCTTTCTATCGCCATACACTTAAATCCAGTAAGATCACCCTCATGATGGTTCCTAAAATGCCGTCCCACATTGGAGGATGCATTCAGACGTTCTACAGAAGACGCAGTTATATGTTCTGATATTCTTCTTTTCATCGCACGAGTGGTGCAGCCCACGTATTAAATATGACATAGTTCACATGTTATCAAATAGATAACGTTACATGAATTGCAGTTAATAAAGCTATCAATCTGAAAAGTTTCTTTAGTATTAGTGGACCTAAAGCAGGAGCCAGTT
This sequence comes from Gastrophryne carolinensis, assembly GCA_027917425.1. Taxonomy (NCBI): domain Eukaryota; kingdom Metazoa; phylum Chordata; class Amphibia; order Anura; family Microhylidae; genus Gastrophryne; species Gastrophryne carolinensis. Next base: position 251,431,517 of record CM051236.1, on the reverse strand, counting down.
TGAGTGTATTGACACATTCCACATCTGCCGTTAGCACACTTATAAAATCCTTTTTGTGAAAGCCAGGTTGAGGATAAAGTACTAGGACCCCTAAAGAGACTAGGTGGCAATTTCTGACCAAGTGTGGGGCATTTTCTACTCACCACCCTAACTCCATGTTTAAGGACCTCTTTAAGCTGCGGGTCACAACTAAGTATAGGGAGGTGTTTGTTAATAATCTGTTTAATTTTATTAAATTCCTCACTATATGTAATAACTAAAGTAACCTTATCTGTATCGGGAATAGACTTCTTATTCCTCACTATTGGCTTCACACACATTTCTCCCATAGCATACATTGATTTATCTAGCATGTATTTCCTATCTCTACTACTAGCCCGATTTTTGGCCCGATCTAGGATATCCAATGGATAACCCCGGTCCTGGAGTCGTTCTGAAATGACTCCTATCTCCGTATTAAAAGCCTCCTGTTCTGAGCAATTTCGTCACGCCCTGACCATCTCCCCCAGGGGAATAGCTCTAATCGTATGAGGTGGATGGCAACTATCAGCTCGTAGGGTCATATTGCCTGACGTCTCTTTTCTATAGGTTTTGGTATAGAGCTTCCCTGTATCCAAATTAACTCCTATAGTTAAGTCCAAAAAGGAAATGGTAGAGGGATTATGTTCCGATGTAAATTTCAGGTTCAATGAGTTATTGTTTAGGTAACTCACAAATGACGTGACCGACTCCTCCCCTCCTTTCCAAATAAAGATAAGGTCGTCGATGTATCTTCCATATAACTGTATATTATCAAAAAAGGGATTATTATGACCATATATGCTTTCCCTCTCCCACCAACCCATGGCTACAGCACTTTGCGCACGTCTGGAGGCACCACGTCTCAGACCGGTGGATTCAGGAGGTAGTGTCCTCTGGTTACAAGATAGAGTTTGCTGTGCGGCCCCCCACAAGATTCATCAGGTCCCGGATCCCCCAGGTCCCTGTCTCAGCTCAGGTCTTGATGCAGGCCGTGCAAGGCCTTTCTGGATCTGGGGGTCATTTGCAGGGTCCCCTTAAGAGAAAGAGGCAAGGGGTTCTATTCCAACCTTTTCACAGTTCCCAAAAAAGATGGGTCAGTCAGGCCCATTCTGGATTTAAAGATCCTCAACAAATTTGTCAAGAACAGGCGCTTTCACATGGAAACTCTGCACTCGGCTATCGGCTCCCTGCGCCCAGGGGATTTCATGACGTCTGTGGACATCAAAGATGCTTACCTTCACATCCCTGTGTTCCCGGGACACCAAAGGTTTCTCAGATTCGCGTTGGAAGATCAACATTACCAATTTGTGGCTTCGAGGCGGTGCCCTTTGCTCAGTTCCATTTGAGGCCTCTACAACTTCACCTTCTGTCGGTATGGGACAAAGACCCAACGTCCTTGGACGGGGTCTGTGTGCTCCCCCCCTTGGTCAGACGGTCCCTTTCGTGGTGGCTGGACCACAGGAACTTGCTGGGGGGCAGGTCTTTTCTGGCCCCCTCCTGGGAGACGGTCACCACGGATGCCAGTCTGTCAGGATGGGGGGGATTCTGGAAGTCCCTGCGGTTCCAGGGGAGGTGGGGCCCTCAGGAGGCCCACTTACCCATCAACATTCTGGAACTACGGTCAATCAGGTTGGTACTGGAGCAGTTGACCAATCACCTGAGGGGTCTGTCTGTGCAGGTGCGCTCAGACAACAGGACGGCGGTTGCCTACATCAACCATCAGGGAGGGACCCGGAGCAGGGGGGCCCTCCAGGAGGTGTCGCGGATTCTGACATGGGTGGAGGCCAATGTTCAATGCATTTCGGCTGTGTACATCCCGGGGGAAGAGAATCTACTGGCAGACTCTCTGAGCAGGGGGACCGCTCGTCAGGGTCGAACAGGGTATTCCAGTCCCTGTGTCACCGTTGGGGTTTGCCTGATGTGGATCTGTTTGCATCCCGTCACAATCAAAAGCTCCAGGCCTTTGTCTCCCTGTCTCAGGATCCTCTGGCTTTGGCCACAGATGCTCTGTCCATGTCATGGCAGGAATTTCGGCTCCTGTATGTCTTTCCTCCATTCCCCCTGCTGGGCAGGGTCCTGCGCAAGATTGCTCTGGAAGGGGTGCCAGTGATTCTGGTGGCCCCCAGGTGGCCAAGAAGAGTGTGGTTCGCAGACGTGGTGCAGATGGCAGTAGATCAGTACGTTCTGCCAGGAGTGCCAGATCTGCTCACTCAGGGCCCCTTACGCCATCCCAATTTACAAACTCTGGCTTTGATGGCCTGGCTGCTGAAACCTCCATCTTGATGGAGAAAGGCTTGTCTGCCTCGGTGGTTGAGACCATGGTGAAGGCTAGGAAGAAAACTACTTCTTCCATCTATTATAGGGTATGGCGTAACTACATTGACTGGTGTGAGTCTAGGTCTCTTCCCTGTCGGGTGTTCTCAGTTCCCAGGGTTCTGGAGTTTGTACAGTATGGGTTGGAGTCGGGTCTCCAACTCAGTACTTTGAAGGGCCAGGTTTCTGCTCTGTCTGTCTTCTTTCAGAAGTCTTTTGCTCAGCATTCTTTGGTTAAGACTTTCTTTCAGGGGGTTACTCATGTGCGTCCCCCACGAAAACCTATGGTCCCTGTTTGGGATTTGAACTTGGTCTTGTCTGCCCTGCAGGGTGCTCCCTTTGAACCTATTCAGGATACTGCTCTGGCTGTACTTACCCTCAAGGTTGTCTTTCTGGTGGCTGCTACTTCGGTCAGGCATGTGTTTGAGCTGGCGGCTCTGTCTATCCAGCCCCCATATTTTGAGAGACACCAGGATAAGGTGGTGTTCCGCTTTTCATTTGAATCAAGATATTGTTCTTCCTTCATTGTGCCCTAATCCTAGCAATGCTAAGGAACGGGTTTTGCATTCCTTGGATGTGGTCAGGTGTCTGAAGTATTACCTAGTAGTAACTGCGCCCTTCAGGAAAACTGATGCTCTTTTTGTGGTCCCTTCTGGTCCTAGGAAGGGTTTGGCTCCTGCCAAGTCTATTCGTCAGGCTGTGATTCAGGCCTATTCTGCTAAGGGGAAGAATCCTCCCTTCCGCCTTACTGCTCATTCTACTCGTGCTATTGGTGCCTCTTGGGCCTTCCAGCACCAGAGCCTCGATTCAGAGACACATTCGTCCGGACTTCCGTAGCTGTCTGTGAAAGTTTTGGTGGGTGTTTGTCATTTTTTTGCTTTTTTTCGTACATTTTTCATTCGTACGAACGTTCGGGAAGATGCGTATATGCTCTTTCGCAAAACGGAAGCAAATCGGAAGTTTCTCGTTCATTCGGGAGCATTTTTCCACCAAATCTGAAATTTTTCGTCCGTTGAGAAAGTTTTCGTTATTGCAGTGGGCTTGCGATTAATTCAGAGAGCTGATTGCCGATGGAACAACACCCCATAAATCCGTTTAATTGCCGAACCACTCCCGGCACCTTTTAGACGTCGGAACTAGAGCCATGGACGAGTCTACTGCCTTTGAGGAGCATGAGGATCTGTAACTCATGGGAATTGAGATCGTCCGGAGGTCAGAGACCAGACTGCATCGGCGGCGATGCATGGACATCAATAGCATGCATGACGTTGAGCTGTTCGAGCTGACCAGGCTTAATCGCGCTGCCCTCCATAAATTGTATAGTGAGCTGCGGCCATGGTTAGCCCGCACCACAAGGAAGGGGCAAGCAATTTCAGGTATGACCAAGATGCTTGGCTGCCTGCAATTTTTGGCGAACGGCTCGTTCCAGAGGCTGGGTGCCCTCTCCGTGGGGATCTCTCAGCCTACGCTGAGCCGCGCACTATCCAAATTTTTGGAAGGCATGGCTAACCTAACTTGGAAATATATTTGTTTCCCTGAGGATATGGTAGCCAGAAACGCAATTAAGCCGGCATTTTATAATATCGCCGACATGCCCAACGTCATGGGTGCTATTGACTGCACACACGTTGCCCTCGTCCCACCGGCAGTCGACGAGTATATATACAGGCAAGTTGTGGCTTCCATTGTATCTAAATGTTTGGTTGTCCCTCCTTTGGCCAATAACATTATTTGTATTTCTCCATCCTTGTTTTCAAACCATCTTTGTGAATAGTCCCTCCTTTTAAGCAGAGCATCCTTGCCCTTATTTACACCATTTATAGTCTCCCTTATTGTGAATAGTCCCTCCTTTAAAGCAGAGCATCCTTGCCCTTATTTACTCCATTTTTAGACTCCCTTATTGTGAATAGTCCCTCCTTTTAAGCAGAGCATCCTTGCCCTTATTTACTCCATTTTTAGACTCCCTTATTGTGAATAGTTCCTCCTTTTAAGCAGAGCATCCTTGCCCTTATTTACTCCATTTTTAGACTCCCTTATTGTGAATAGTCCCTCCTTTTAAGCAGAGCATCCTTGCCCTTATTTACTCCATTTTTAGTCTCCCTTATTGTGAATAGTCCCTCCTTTTAAGCAGAGCATCCTTGCCCTTATTTACTCCATTTTTAGTCTCCCTTATTGTGAATAGTCCCTCCTTTTCATTAGGCACTCTATGTTGCTAGTCTCTCCTTTTACATATTCCCTCATTGCAATCAGTCCCTCCATGATAATGCTTCCTCCTTGGCAAGAGTGTATGTGCAACAATGGCCCTTCTTTTTCCATTCTTTGCCAAGTTTGGGCCAAGTAAAACATTTTAAAGTGTACTTGAAAGAGAACAAGTCACTCAACCTTGTAAAGGCTCGAACATACATCTTCTTTTGTTGGCCACTTAAATGTAAGGTAGTTGTTTATTGTTAGTTGTCTGGATGTTAACGTTTGACTTAGCCTGTTAGAAGTGAGCGTTGGATTCGTGGCCTCATTTTTTTTATTTTTGTTTTATGTTTCTTTTTGTCACAGAAATCGGAAAATGGGCCACTCACTGAATGTGCAAGCAGTGGTGGCCCAGGACATGCATTTTCTGAGCGTCCTGGCTGGCTACCCTGGCTCAGCCCATGATGCCTACATCCTGCGCCGTTCAGGATTATATTGCCTTGCCCATCACCTTGGGAACATGTGTAACCCGACTGGACCCATTACTTTATCCAAACTACATTGGCTGCCAAATTTATAGTCCTGCATTGTTTTAACTCCAAAGTGTAATGAGAGCAAAAGTCAGAAACAGTCTTCCAAACACTTTGACATCCAAATCTGTTAGGGACTTTAGCAGAGGGTCTGCGCCATCTTTGCTTACATGCATTTCACTTACTGAGTAGAGGTGAGCGGGATAAAGTGCAGGGGCAGCCTTAGACCTGTTTTGGACTAAGCCAAAACAGAAAATGGGTCAGGTAAAGTTAAACCATAATACATTGTTCTGCAGCACAGACAGGAAACAATAGCTGCTAACAGTCTGCCTGATTACCCAGCATCCACAGTATTATTGACCTACTTTGGGCCCCCATCTCTCACATATGTTTAATTGTTGTTTTGGCATCTGCAATATGTATGCTCATGTTTGTGTGACAATGTCACATACCTCAATAATCTTATTTTTAAAGCAATTTTGCACTGCAATGTCTGAATTAATGGTAATATTAGTTCCCTTACATTGTTGTAGGCGATTTGGGGTATCCACTACTCCCGTGGCTGATGACTCCGGTCCTCCGGCCACAGACTCCAGCCCAAGAGGCCTACAATCGTGCCCATAGAAAGACCAGGGCAGTGGTGGAGAGTGCCTTTGGACTCCTGAAGACCCGTTTTCGGTGCTTGGACCACACTGGGGGCTCCCTGCAGTATGACCCTAAAAAGGTCATTGATATCATTATGGCATGTGCAGTGCTGCATAATTTTGCTATTCTGCAAAGGGTCCCCCGATATGTTGATTGCCCACCCTCTCCACCCTCCGATGAGCCAGACGACGCCTATATGGGCCAGCCAAGTGCGTCTGGGCAAGCCGTGCGGGCAAATTTAATAGCCACACATTTTGCCTAATTTATGTTTGGGTTTGGATGTGTTTTTTGGACTTGGTTTTTGGTTTTTTTTTTGTTTTTGTTTTGGTATGTCTAATTTCATTATGAATAAACCAATAATGAATTTGTGCAAAAAAACAACAACAATGTTTGTGGACTTATTTGGAGACATTGGTTATTGTTTTTTTTTGGTTGTCTACTTGAACTAATATTTCTCAATCAAAACACCACAGACATAAACTTGGTGAAACAAAAATATTTACTAGTTTGTAAAATGTTTCTGGCATACAAACAGAATAGGAGGTGAGTGCCCCTCACATACTTTGGGGCCAGACATGTACATGAAATTGGTTTAAAAACATGTTCCAAAACAGAAAATTTGACACAAATAAGCCCTCTCCTGCTTGCCCACATTTTCAACAGACACAGGTTTGAAGCAAACCTAGCTATGCCACATCTACACCTGTAAGTCAATGGGCTACCCAAACCAGAGCACCCAGTCCCAATCCCAATCCAGTACAATCACAGCCAGGGTCCAAGGTCTTAGTTTGGCAGCCCAGAATGTCACCCAATCATGCCGCCAAACATGAGGAGCCACCACAAATGTTATTGTGCCCAAGACAGCCACACCACAGCTTAAGTGGCCGCTTCAGTGAGTCTTGGGCTCTGTCATTGGCTAGTGGGCTACCTCACGCCTTGAATGACCTATATGGGGGCAAATCCAAAACAACCTAGCAAGAGCAGCGCAAAATGGCAGATTTTTAGCCCTCACCAGACAAGTCAATCCAGTGGGGATGTCTCGCAAAGATGTGGAACAGATTCAGGCCAAACAAACACTAATATTGTTGATGCCCATAGAACCCAGGTTGGGGCCCTTGGGGGGGGGGGCCTAACCTGGGCCTGTGTGGCATTCAGAATCTGCAACTGTTCCAAAATGTTTCTTTGGTTACTGTGCATGCCTGACCTGATTTCGGAGGTCAAGTTGGCCATGTGGCTGTTATGGGTCCTCAATTCAGTCAGCACGGCACTGAAGGTAGTATTTAGGGACTCTAATTGGCCCCTAATATGCTCTTGATTTTGTTGATTTTGGCGATGAAAAAGCTGCCTCTCATGGTGCCATGCTGACTCCATCATCTGCACGCCCCTCCCCTGGGAAACTGGGCGACGTTGTTGAGTACGCCGCCCAATTCCCCGGGTTGTGGGGCGTGCAGATGATGTTGCTCGAGGACCCCCAACAGCCACAGGTATGCTCACCAAATCCTCAGCAGCAGATCTGAAACTGGGGACTGGAGGGTCAGTCTCTGCATGCTGCCCACGATGTGCAGGCAGCATGCAGCCAGCTTCCCTCTGCTGCTGAGGATTTGGCGGAGAAACATTTTGGGACAGTTGCAGATTCTGGCCCAGGGGAAGATCTTCATAATCTCCAAGGAAGTTTCCATCCTCCTCCTGCTCCTGGATTTGCTCCATCAGTGTGTGGCTCTGTTGGGGACATGTGAAAAAAAAAAGGTTCAGTGTGGGGAATACCTATATAAATCAGACAAGAAAAACATGGCAAGCCACATGCATACATAACAGCATCAAAAAACACTTACCGTAGATCTCGGATCCTGGGTCCTATGCAGCGCGGAAGAAGATGGCAGCGGTAACATGGCAGAGGAGTCCCCACTAGCTGAGGGATGATGCTGGGCTGCATTAGAAGAAAAAGAGCTATGAAAACACACAACTATGCATTGTTGATGTTTAAGAACACATATGTTAAGCAAAGAAACGTGGCCAAGCAGGAATGGCCACTCCCACAACGTCGCCACTTGGCCTTCACTAGGAATGCCATTACATTAGTGCACGGATTGTTAAACCAGACTAGACACATAGGTCACGTGTCTAAAAACAAACATGCACCTAATGGCTGCTGTGTGAGTTGCCACATCCCTTTTAGGCGATGAAGTTAACACACTAAGGTGCCAAATAGCAGTTACAATATGATTCTGGTGGGGAACATTGTATCTCAGAAAACATTTGTAGCAAACCATCTTAATCCGTTGGGCACCCAACCCAGCTCTTAGCAAATTGACCAACAGCCAAAGATGTTAGTGTGGCGTGTGCTTGTCAATTAATACATAGCACGCATTCCTTTTCTCCACTCCTAAGTTTCCTAGTTTTCTGAAATTTACTTAAACGTCATGTATGTGGGTGTCAATTTGCACATTAACAGTCCACACACATTACACACCCTGGTCAAAGTGAGCACTCCAATCAAAGCCACACCCTAGAGCCATGTTTTTAGCTAGCCCTTGCTGCCACACCCTAGAGCCATGTGTTTAGCTAGCCCTTGCTGCCACACCCTAGAGCCATGTGTTTAGCTAGCCCTTGCTGCCACACCCTAGAGCCATATGTTTAGCTAGCCCTTGCTGCCACACCCTAGAGACATGTTTTTAGCTAGCCCTTGCTGCCACACCCTAGAGCCATGTGTTTAGCTAGCCCTTGCTGCCACACCCTAGAGCCATGTGTTTAGCTAGCCCTTGCTGCCACACCCTAGAGACATGTGTTTAGCTAGCCCTCACTGCCACACCCTAGAGCCATGTGTTTAGCTAGCCCTTGCTGCCACACCCTAGAGCCATGTGTTTAGCTAGCCCTTTCTGCCACACCCTAGAGACATGTGTTTAGCTAGCCCTTGCTGCCACACCCTAGAGACATGTGTTTAGCTAGCCCTTGCTGCCACACCCTAGAGCCATGTGTTTAGCTAGCCCTTGCTGCCACACCCTAGAGACATGTGTTTAGCTAGCCCTTGCTGCCACACCCCAGAGCCATGTGTTTAGCTAGCCCTTGCTGCCACACCCTAGAGACGTGTTTAGCTAGCCCTTGCTGCCACACCCTAGAGACATGTGTTTAGCTAGCCCTTGCTGCCTATGTGTACACACATTTTTGGGGTCATTCACACATTACTAACCTGCTGGAATTGGCGGGTTGTCAGTGTCCTGCTGGCCCGAGTGTCCCTCTAAGGCCACAGGATGGAGCAAGCCCAGAATCATCTCCTCAGCCTGTGTAAATCTCATTTTTGTTGGAAATCCTCCGCCAGTTTTTTCGCTGTAAAACATAGTAGGCATCATTAAGTGCACTGATGGATACACAAGAATAATACAAACCCCCAAATAAGCTATGTACCTGTACAGCCGCCTTTGACTCTGTTTCTTCCGCACAGCATATTTCAGGTCCGAGATCTTCCGCTGAACCTGTTCCACATCTTTGCGTTCCTCACCCGCTGCATTGACTTGCCTGGTGAGTTCTTCCAAAATCTCTGCTTTGCGCTGTTTGCTGGTGGTTTTGGATTTGCTCCCATATAGGTCATCAAAATATAAGGTGAGCCCACTAGCCAATGCCAGAGTTTGGGACTCACCAAAACGGCCACTCAAGTGTCCTCGGCGCAATGTGCGGCCTCTTTGGGGTGGTTGTGGCTCCTCAGTGCTTGGTGGCAAATGGGGTGACATTCTGGGCTGGGGGGATGGAGGAGACCTCAAGGACTGGAGGCTGGCTGTGGATCGTACTGGACTGGGAAAGGGACTGGGTGTTCGGGGCTGGGTGGCCACTGAAGTAGCAGGTGTCGATGTGGCATAGGGGGAATGCATGACAACCTGTGCCGGAGGAGAATGTGGGCGAGCAAGAGAGGGTCTGGGCGAGCTGGAGCTGCTGCTTTGAGCCCTGTGGGTCTGTGGGGCCTTGGAGGTCGTTGGCTGGGGTGAGGCATATCTTGTGGTTCGCACACTCTTGGCCTTTGCTTTGGAGCCACGTGCGGGGGGGAGGGGGCCGTTGGCCTTTGACGGCTTTTCAGGCTTCTGGACCTTGTTCGGCCCCTGCTGCGCCTTGGGCCCCTGCTGCGGCTTCTGGACCTGGTTCGGCCCCTGCTGCGGCTTCGGGACCTGGACCTTGTTCGGCCCCTGCTGCGGCTTCGGGACCTGGACCTTGTTCGGCCCCTGCTGCGCCTTGGGCCCCTGCTGCGGCTTCCGGACCTGAACCTTGTTCGGCCCCTGCTGCGCCTTGGGCCCCTGCTGCGGCTTCGGGACCTGGACCTTGTTCGGCCCCTGCTGCGCCTTGGGCCCCTGCTGCGGCTTCGGGCCCTGTGTTTGGGGCCTTTGGCTATGGCCTTGGTGCCACGTGGGGGGGGGGATGTGGGGCAGGGTGGGGTGGGTCTTCGTCCCCTCTTACCCATCTGTGGGGCATGAGCTTGCCCAGCCTTGGTTTGCTTGCTCTTTGGTTGGGCTGCTGCAAGCTCCTTTTTGGCCGCGGCCTTTGTGGTAGGCCTTAGCCTGGCTTTGGGCTCTTGGGAGCGTGTTTTCCGTCCCTCGGCCTGCTCAGCCCGCTTGGTCTGCTTCTTCTGGCCAGTATTTTTTTTCGGTGCCATTTTTGTTGGACTCTCAAAGAGAATGAGCTGTGTGTGCAGGGCCCTTTAAATAAGGTATCCGGCGTGTGACGCGAAGATGGCGCCCACTATCTTCACCCGCCAACAAGAAGAGATCATCATGCTCGTAAGTGTCTTTTAAGGACTTTGCTTGGATTTGTAAATGCTGCTCTACATGTTAAGGATGCGGACAAAGTAATAGATTGTTTTTAAATTTGGTTCACCTACATGCACACCCAAGCGCACGCCACACACGTGCCAAACAACAGTGCTGGCAGATTTGAAAGTTAACTTAGCCTAGAAGTGTGTGTGTGTGTGTGTGTATGTGTTCATGTGATTGAACCAAAGAATGTATTGTTGCCACTTCTTGATAGGCATTTCTGATTTCTTGCTATGTTTGATTTCTGTTTTGTAGACCATGCTGGAACGCAGGTACGACTACCTGCCCAACTCGTTTGAGAAACGAAACGTCGCCCTGGAGATCATCTCGGAGATCCAACATCAGACCGACACCACCTTCACCCACACACAGATAATGCAGCATTGGTCGGACCTGAAGCGACTGCACATGCCCTGGGTGCGGAGGTTTTTCGGGATCCATTTCCCAAGTAAGTACATAGCGCTTGCATGCAAGATGTAACTACGATAGAAGTTAGGCATTTTATTTATAATGCCATTTCTTTGGTAGTGTTGGAAATGGATTACCGCATTCGCCGCACCCGGAGGCGCACAGGCCGACCAGTGCTGCATGATTCTGCAGCTGGGAGTGAAGGTGGTGGATCTCCAGGGCGATGGGCCGACCCCTCCTCTGTGGCCTCCTCAGACCAGCCCCTGGACCTTACCACAGAGGAGGGGCGGCACAGCGTGGGCAGGGAGTCGTACCCTGCCACGCATGCGGGAGCCTCTGGTATGTCCCTCTTCATGTATATCTCCTACCCAACTGATTCCTTTCATCTGTTTATCTAGATGCTTCTGGAGCGGGTGAGGAAGTGGAAGAGGAGGCAGCAGATGTGCTCCAAGCAGAAGCTGGAGAAGGTGAGTGATGTGAACCAGACTTGGCAAAAGACATTTTCTGACTGAGGAATTTGACCATAAAACTGAACATATTTCCCATGTTTCTACAGGCACTTCTTCACAGCAGAGCCAGGACCCAGGACCTCAGCGTGTTGTCCCCAACGAGCCAGCTCGCGGCCACCAACCAAGTAAGTAGTCAGGGCATTATTAGCATTTATGTGGTACTTGACATCAACACGCAGATACATCAAGCCCTAGCCAATGGCAATATAAGAGTGACCTGTGGCCACTTCCTTAGCTTAATGACTTGCCAGAATTACATATGTAGCCTTGATTTATTTGTGTAACTTCAAAACATTCAATCCACAGGTGGCAAACATGTATTGGTATGAATCTGTTTTTTTCTCCATTTGTTACAGGGACCACACGGCAACAAATTTTGGAAATGAATAGGAGGGTCCTTGCGTTGGTGGCCGATATGAAGGTGATGGTTGACTCGTTGGGGACAACAGAAGAAGACGAAGAGGAGTAAAGTCCTGGGTCCTGGCCCTGTTCTGCTGAGGCAGTTTTTAGAGTTTTAAAATGGTTTTAAGCAAAAAAAAAAAAAAAAAATTATTTGCACAGAGCAAAAAATGTTTGAATATTTTAAAACAACAACAAATATTTAATTGTGAAAAAGTTAAAAGAAAACAACGTTTCAGTGTCATTTCTGGTAACACATACATTTACAAAAAATAAAGGGGCAAATACATATTTTGAGGTCAAGATTCAGATGTCCACGAAGGGATTTGGGTAAGTTTTAGGGTGCTAAAATGGAAGAAGAACCTAAGCGCTAAGTGATTTGGGTAAGTTTTAGGGACCTAAAATGGAAGAAGAATCTAAGCGCTAAGTGATTTGGGTAAGTTTTAGGGTGCTAAAATGGAAGAAGAACCTAAGCGCTAAGTGGTTCGGGTGAGCTTTAAGGGCTCCAAAGTGAAAAGGCAGGATAGCGCTAAGTGGTTCGGGTGAGCTTTAAGGGCTCCAAAGTGAAAAGGCAGGATAGCGCTAAGTGGTTAGGGTGAGCTTTAAGGGGTCCAAAGTGAAAAGGCAGGATAGCGCTAAGTGGTTAGGGTGAGCTTTAAGGGGTCCAAAGTGAAAAGGCAGGATAGCGCTAAGTGGTTAGGGTGAGCTTTAAGGGGTCCAAAGTGCAAAGGCAGGATAGTGCCAAGTGGTTCGGGTGAGCTTTTTTGTATTCTAAGTGATGGGAGTGAAATTATGTATGCGAGCACTTTAATGAGGTAAGTTTGTAGTGCGCAGGCGCAAGATCGTAAGAATTTCGTCTGGACGAATATTTTTGGAAAAAGTGAAGCAGGATATATCGGGAAGCGGAAAGGATTCGTGTGAGGATACGATGGGAAAAGGGCAAAAACGAAAGGCTACGTCGTTAGCTGAGAAAATGAATCTGAAAAGTCTTGATGGAAAATGACATCCTCTTACTCGTACTCTGGCATACGAGCGGACGGAAATTTTACAGAAGGTTTACGAAGCATGCTTGGAATCGCTCGCACATTCATACGAGAGCGGGAACTTTTGAAAATGATACAACGGCGGCACGAAATCGGAAGTTTTTTTGTGTCTCTCTGAATCGAGGCTAATGACTTGGCCTTGATGATTTAGATATATTACTGCAAAAGCATTGTCTGAGTGAATCTGAACATCTGTCTGATATTGGAAAAAATCATCCAATGCCAGTTTTACCACCTTTAGTTTCCTGAAATTGGGGCCACTGCCCCTGGGCATTCAGAGTGTCAGTCATTGCAGGATTCTTTTGTCTCCACAGCCTTTCCTTTTTAATGTCCCTGGGTCCGGGTCCATATCCGGACCAAAAGAAGCTTTCTAGTACATCCTGCTATTTGAAATTTCTGATCTGAAATTCCTGTGTCATTGCTATGATCTTGTAGATCTTATCTTCTGGGAGCAGAATCTGAAAGACTGTCTCGATCGTACCTGAGGAATCTGCAACAGTGGCTGGGTAACAGATTTGATAGGTAAGGTCTCAAGAATACTCTCCTTAGGAGTGTTCTCCAAATAACCAAGTGCTTTTCAGGATGCCCTCTGTCCTGCGATCCATTGGATCACGCATTGCCCCCAGGGCCGGCGTCAGCACCCGGCAAGCCCGGTCAGCTGCCGAGAGCCCCCATCCCCAGGGGGGCCCACTGGCACACCTGTGGCCACAATTCCTCGTATTTCACCCTCTCCTCACCACAGAAGAGCCCTCCGATCCCCCCTGGGCTCTTCCCTGGTGAGGAGAGGGCTAAATACGCCCTCTCCAACATTTCCACAATAGCCCAGCCACTGGCCCCACCTTTTTTCATCATCTATGATGTCATCTCACACCCGCCCCAAGGGGCACAGTAGCACCAGGTGATCGGTGGAGGGGGGGGGGAAGGTATCACAGCCCCTCGCTCCCCCTCCACCGATCACCCGGCAGCTGTCATTGGAGCTTTGTGGGACAGTATCGCTGGGGGACAGAGGAGGATCGGAGGTGAGTAAAGAAAAAAAAATGTGTCAAGTCTTTTTTTTTTTTGCTGTTAACCCTTTGTGAACTGGAAAAGGGGTCCATGAGACCCATATATCAGTTCACAAAGATTAGGGGCTGGCAAGTCAACTGTGGCTAGCGGGTGGATTCTGAGGCAGCCAAGCCTGTTTTTCCACTGAACGTTACTAAAACGTGTTCTACTATTCGTCATTCTCTGGATCTTTCCAGATAAATAAATCAAGAGCTTTTCTAACGTCTAGAAACTAGATCCTTCTTCTCTAGTAAAACACTCATTTGGAGTATCACTCTTAATGTACCCCTTAAGATTATTGATCCAAACGTCCATGCTCCTGAGAATACCATTAGATGCCAAAGTGGGCCTAAATGTAAATGAGCATCACAGGCTCTTTTTAGGAGGTTTTCAATGCAGAAATCCATGGGATCGCGCAATACCCCCATGTCATCAACTTAAATCCGCCGCTCTGGACATCTGACCCAGAGGAGCGTCCAGTCTTGGACACTTGCTCCATTTTTACCATGTCTTGTTCGTTGAACGAGAATTTTCTTTTTAATGAGTTAGGCATAACATTTTCTTTCTGGATTTTCCTATTCAGCCTTAACTGCTTTGATGAATGGGAAAAAAGTTTTCCCCAAAAACTTAAATATCTAATCCTGCCAGTTCTGGCAGCTTTTCCGAATACCCAGGTCCCCCTCTGGCCTGATTAGACCTCATCCAGGCAATCCTATGAATGAGAATCATCCTTGCTTTCTTCTCCCATTTGATTCCACTTTGATCTGAAGCGGACCTGAACTGGAAGAGCTGGGGGTAGCTGCTGTAAGCGACACTACGGACCTTCTACCACTGAGGAGTAAGATATCTCAGGCAGAGATTCTGAGCATCCTGCATTGAGACCTTCCTCATTGCAAGGATCTCCCTGAACAAGGTTGCCGAGTGCGAATCCTTGGCCTGCCAACAATCCTGACAGAGGCCTCCGCCAAGTACCTGGAAGAACAGTGCTGCAGGTTTTAACAGCGCTTCCATTTTTTTGATGTCTTCAGCTTTACTTTAAGGGCTCAGAAAACTTATTTAACCTTGGGTGTTTCAGACTAAAACAACAATCTCATAAAGCAGGACCCCACGTATTTCAGAAACAGCTCCAACAAGATTTCTACTTTACCAATTATCAGAAGAAATCTTGCTTGATGAGTGAAGATTGCCTGCACCTGTCTCCTTTGGCTGTATGTTTGCTCCCTGCTGGGCTCTGGACGGACATCGCTGTCAAGGGCTCTCTACCGCCCCCTCCGATGCTGCCTCAGGATGTACTGGGCTGACTGGCTGGCCTGTAAAGCCGCCACCAACTAACGCTGCTCCGTCCTCTCCCTACGACCTGCACACTGGTCGGGAAGAAGTGCTGCCTATTTAGCCATGTTGGCAACACAACATTGCACAACTAGTGCTTAGTCAGGCCATGTGAGATTACCCTGGCCTCCCAAAGACCTTGTGTGAACTCCACCTGGATTATGTCCAAGAGCTCAGCGGGCTCCTCCAGAAGTCAAGCCTGAAAAGAATAAGCTAGAAAAAAAAGTTTGATTCCTTAGTGAGGAAGCAGACCAGAGGTGAGAGGAAGGGTTTTAATGCCTGCTCAGTTTATGTTTTCTCCCAGGGGGATTTCCCATGTATCATAGTTGTCTAACAGACCTGCCAGGACCTCTGACAAAACTCCAGAGGAACTAGAGGCCCCTTCACCATGCTTATCCAACTGTATACCCTCGTCAAGAGTCCACCCTCACTGTACCCCCAAACCTGTTTCAAACTGAACTGGCTCAGGACCATGGTTGTCTGCAGTGGTTGTCTGCAGAAGGGATAGAAGCAGTAAGGGACGGGGGGCGTGGCCTGGAGCGCGAATGGAGTAGTCGCACATAGCTCCTGACTCCATCTGGGCATTTCCCAACATTTACAGGCGATCTGGTGACAAATTCGAGTGTAAAATGGCAGGCAAGAAGCATAAGAAGAGGGAGCGTGAGAGCACTGTGACTCGAGCAAGTAGCGGTGCGGGAGGCGGCTCGGCGGCCGTCCGAGCGGAGAGAGAACGGGCCGAAATGTCATCATCCCCCTTGTCGGAGGAGTCAGTGGGCGGGGAGG
Organism: Gastrophryne carolinensis; assembly: GCA_027917425.1. Classification (NCBI taxonomy): domain Eukaryota; kingdom Metazoa; phylum Chordata; class Amphibia; order Anura; family Microhylidae; genus Gastrophryne; species Gastrophryne carolinensis. The sequence continues at coordinate 251,415,516 of CM051236.1, read as the reverse complement.
AACACCTACCTGAGGACATCCAGAGTGGTGGCTGGCCGGTGGACGCTTCTCGGAGGAGAGCGGCGGCGGCGGCGTTGTCTGGAGCTCCCCGCGGGGAGCAGGCGGCCGGCTCCGGGGTGGATGAATCGCCCCCGCCCTCCCCCGGCACATGCGAGGCGGCGGTCTGCGGCCCCATTACCACGGAGGGGGAGGAGAAATACCCCCAGCCCCCCTTACAGCAATGTGCGGGGTAGCGCTGCCGGGATGCCTCTGCCGGCGTTGGGAGCGGAGACGAGACAGCTGAGACAAGACAAGATGGTGACCGCTGAGAGGGGAACGCCATGTGAAGCAGCCTCCAATGGGTCACCGGAGGAGCAGGATTCGAGGTACGAAGGGAGGACTTATAAGCCATGCTCTGGGAGAGTGGCAGAAAACCTCCATGCAGGCAGTGAGGAGGGAACTCTGGGGAGGGGAACTTCTCTCCAGCCATATATGCCTGACCCTCAACCTCCCCCGGGACCAAGCTGGAGAGACACAGCTGTGGATAAACTGGGGAGGTACGCATTTTCACCCAGTGTTAAGGATCTTGGAGGTCGAAGGTCCCCAGTAACGAAACAGGGCTCATCCCACGTTACTGGCACCCCCCGGAGAATGCCCTCCCGCAAAGGCCCCCAAGATCAAGGAGCTGTTCAAGGCCGGGGAGGGGGAGGGGATGACAAGAGATTGTGGTTCGCAACACCCTTACATCAGAGGTGAATACCCCGCTGTGGCCTCCCTGCGACCTCCCTATCGGCTGGTCTACCCCAGGAGACACTGGCACCCTTAGCCCCCCAACCATGTTGTCTTTCACGCAGGAAGATCTCCCCCCACTTGCCGTAACTATGTCTCCTACTGTCGGGGTGGCACTCCCCTCTCCGGCGGCCTCACTGACACCAACTCCAGTCCAGAGCTCATTGGAGGATCCTAGAGAGGAGGCGTACGCTGGCAACATTCATAGCGAAACCCTCTCCTTCCTGAGATCCATTCCCACCAGGGTGGACTTTGAGGCGCTTATAACTAAATACGAGACAGCCTACAGGAAAGACATCGCGGAGGTGCGAGGCCAACTCCAGGCGCTGGATTCCAGAGTGTCATCTCGCCAATCAGCTATCTCAGAGCACACGGCACGCGTGGAAGTGCAGAGTTCACAGATCCTACAGCTCCAGCTGCAATACGATGACTTAGAAAATAGACATAGAAGAAACAACCTCCGACTCAGGGGAATACCGGAAGCATCAACTGGAGAAGACGTAAAACAAATTATCACCACCATCTTTAATACACTCATGGAGAGAAATATCGATAGGACCGCGCAACCCAGACCCGGCGCGCCCCAGAGATGTGATATGTAGAGTGCATTTTTACAAAGTCAAGGAAGAGATCGCGCGCAGGGCCTGGAGGCATGGCCTGGTGGACTTTGATGGAGCCAGAATCCAAATTCTTCCTGACCTCTCTAGACGCACTTTGCATATGAGAAGAATGCTGAGGCCAGTGCTGGACGTTATCAGGAACGAGGGTACCGCGTACCGTTGGGGGTATCCCTTTCATCTGATAGTCTCCAAGAATCGCGATACATTTCTCCTCAATACCTATCGGGACCTCGATGGCCTCTTCTCCTTTCTGGGATGTAACCCGATTCCGGTCCCTGATTGGCTCCTTCCATCAGCGGAACCCATCCCTCTTCGGGGAGCCTTCCCCCGCCGAGCCAGATCGACCAGACCCAGGTTGAGAGACGAGAGGCGCCCCAGACCGACGGACAGTGAGCCCTAATTGTCTACCCTACGCTCATGTTAAGAGTCGCCTACTATGTCAAGTACTAAATTTAAAAGGTTTTGCTTTTTGTTGTTGGTAAGACACTGCTGGGCGCGGCCAGGGCGGTTCCGGCTGGATATCAGAGGGACGGGCTCAGACTCTGACCCATGACGGCCAGTGGGGGTCGTTCGGCCCAGTTGGAGCATGGTAAGTTATCGAGGGAGTGGTTCTCCCTTTAGCCCTTCTGGTGGCTGGCGGGGGCCGGCGATCGGCCGCTGTCCACGGTAGCTGTATAGACCATAGGGTCAATTTTAAATCCAAATGTTAATTGATTTGGGAATCGGAAGTTTGGGTGGGTGTCATTTTTTTCCTTTTTTTGGGCCATTTCGTATTCGCACGAACGTTCGGCCATATGCGTATATGTTCTTTCGATTTCCGCCCGTCAATTGTATTTTTTGCATTAGTTATTGTATATTTCCCGTCCAAATCGTATTTTTCACGATCGTTCCTAATTTGTCCGTTAATGACATGGGCTTGCGAGCAATTCAGAGAGCTGATTGCCAAGTGTTTCTAAGCACATTTAATGGTTGATTTCCGAAATGTTATCCGGCAGCTTTTTGGCCTCGGGAGTAGCATGGATAGGAGTGAGTTCGAGGAACATCAAGGTATAATGCTTTTTGGCATCCATTTGATCCGGATGTCTGAGGGCAGATTGCCCCTGCGTCGTCGCATGAACATCGATGGCATGAATGACATTGAGCTGTTCGAGCTGACCAGGCTTAATCGCGCTTCCCTCCATAAATTGTATAGTGAGCTGCCATGGTTAGCCCGCACCACAAGGAAGGGGCAAGCAATTTCAGGTATGACCAAGATGCTTGGCTGCCTGCAATTTTTGGCGAACGGCTCGTTCCAGAGGCTGGGTGCCCTCTCTGTGGGGTTTTCCCAGCCTACGCTGAGCCGCGCACTATCCAAATTTTTGGAAGGCATGGCTGCCATAACTCAGAAATATATTTATTTCCCTGATGATAAGGTAGCCAGAAACGCCATTAAGCTTGGTTTTTTTAATATCGCCGACATGCCCAATGTAATTGGCGCAATTGATTGCAGGGTAATTCTGCGGCGCAAGGGAGTGCGCCGCACAATTACCCTGGCTCTTGGGTGGGCCCTGCCTCGTGGTCTGGGGCCCTCAACAGCAACAGGCATACTTTGCAATTCCTCAACAGCAGAGGGAAGCCTGGGGACTGTAGCCTCAGTCTCAGCATGCTGTGCCCCATATGCATGCTCAATGGATGCGGGTTCACTCTGCTGCTGCGGAATTGACAGAGAAACATTTGGGGACATTTGCAGATTCTGACCCAGGGGGAGGTCTTCGGATGGGCCCAGCATGGTTCCATCTTCCTCCATGTCCTGGCTCTCTTCCATGAGTGTGTGGGTCTATAGGGACAGAAAAAGAACAACAAATAAGTTTGTGTTCTTAATTTAATACAAATCATTTTAAAACATGCTTCTTCACTTTGTTTCACTTAATAAACACCATAAACTTACACGAAAACTCGGATCTGGACTCCGATGCTGTACAGAACTCAAAGGCATATTCAAACTGGGGGGGGAATCCACACTTGCTGTGGTCTGATGCTGGCCTAAAGAAGAGACAAGGGAAACAAGGTGAACACACACGTAAGCAATGTTTTCTTTAGCAAAGTAAAACAAATACATTTGTTAATATTAATTAACTCTACAGCAACGTGCCAAATTATTGCATTACCCTCAGTTGGAGATCTGTGCAATCGATTGGTTTAACTGCTAAGTGACCTCAGTTCCAAGTTAGGAAGTGGACACAGTCAGCATCCAACTAGCATCGGCCACAAATCGAGTTGCACTAACATTTTTTAGTTCATATCTGTTTTGTGCTCTTATTTCTATCTTTGGCGTCAAACACAACTCACACACCCAATGTCCCACACATCCCTATTGATGTGTGTTCTGTGTTTGAGTCTACATTTCTGACTTGGCTTAATTTAAATCGTTCTTCCATGCATAATTTTTGGTCATTAAGAATTAAACTAATGTATCTGTCAAAATCTGTTTGGCCAAAATGTACACAAATATGACACAACCATGCACATTAGCGCTAGCCAAAACAAGCCACAGCAGAGGGGCATAGCGTCAACTGTTACCTTTATAAAGTTAATTAAGCAACCCACAAGGGAAACATGCATATGAAGGTTACTCACCTTCTGTACGGGTCAGTGAGTCTGTGTCCCTTAGGGCTGCATGGCCACCAACCGCGAATGGATGGAGAAGGCCCAGCACCATTTCCTCAGCAGGTGTGAACTCCAATTTTGTGGGATATCCCCCTCCAGTTTTCATGCTGTAAAAGAAAAGTTGGATATTCAAAATTAAAAATTAGCATACATCCTAACAATGATCATTTATTTACCTATCTGCCTTTTGATTTCTTTTTGGCGTACAGCATATTTCAGATCCGAGATTTTCCGTTGGATTTGGGCCACATCTTTCTTCTCTTCCCCTGCTGCATTTACTTGGAGTTCTTCCAACATTTCCATTTTTCGCTGCTTGGTTGTGAATTTGGATTTGCTCCCATATGTGAATTTGGATTTGCCCTGCTTGGGCCTGGTCGTGGGCTTCTGTCCCAGGAAGGGCTTCGGGCCCTGGTGCGGGTCCGTGACCGTCTTCTGTCCCTGGTGCTGGACCGTCCAGGGCTTTGGGGCCTGCTTCTGGCCCTTGAATGGCTTGGGGGCCTGTAAGGGCTTCTGTGCCTGGATGGGCTTCGGGCCCTGGTGCTGGCCCGTGCAGGGATTCTGTGCCTGGATGGCCTTCGGGCCCTGGTGCTGGACCGTGCAGGGCTTCTGTGCCTGGACGGGCTTCGGGCCCTGGTGCTGGCCCGTGCAGGGCTTCTGTGCCGGGATGGGCTTCGGGCCCTGGTGCTGGACCGTGCAGGGCTTCTGGTCCTTTTAGCTGTTTTGGGGGCCGCAGGGGCATGTGCCTTTGTGGCCCTTTTTTTGGAGGTTGCGGGTCCAGTGTCCCTTGGTGGGGCCGAGCTGCTAATAGCCTTGCTTGGCCGACCCTTCTTTGCTCCTTGTTTGGACCTGGTTGTGGGTCCCTCAGCGGCCTGGCTTGCCTTTGTCCGTTTGGCTGTCATTTTTTTTGGAGCCATTTTCGCACAAATTTCAGAGAGAAATGAGCTTTGGGTGCAGGGCCCTTTAATTAAGGCGCACAGCGTGTGACGCCTATGCGCTCGCCTACGCGATCGTACGGACGTACGTTTGTGCGGAACCAGGAAACCACTGGGGTTTTACTTATCTGCTGCCTTGAAGAAGCATAAAGATGGCGCCCACTATCTTCACCCGTCAACAAGAAGAGATCATCATGCTGGTAAGTGCCTTTCTCTGCCTTTTAAGCAAATACTAAATGATGGACTACATGCAAAGGATGCGCTTGGAACAAGTTTGGATGATCTTAATGTTTCCCAAATACATTCAAAAGCAAAGGCACACCACACACGTGCCAAACAACTGTTAAGGCCAAAGCAAATATTGACTTTTACTCTAAATGTGTGTGTTAATGCCATTAACTTTTACAATTCTGCTTTAACACATATGCCTAGGTGTTGAAAACTAAATGCTGTGTTTAAATTGTTTTGCAGACCATGCTTGCTCGCAGGTATTACTTTGTGCCAAATTATTTTGAAAAACGAGCCATCGCCCTGGAGATCATCATGGAAATCCAGCGTGTCACCAGCACCACCTTCACCCACACGCAGATCATGCAGCATTGGTCGGACCTCAAACGGCTGCACATGGCCCGGGTGCGGAGGTTTTTCGGGATCCATTTCCCAAGTAAGTACATAGCGATTGCATGGTATATGTTAAAAAGTCATAAGTTAGGCCTTTATTTATAATGACATTTCTGGCTTAGTGTTGGAAATGGATTCCCGCATTTGCCGCACCCGGAGGCGCAGAGGCCAACCAGTGCTGCATGAATCTGCAGCTGGTAGTGAAGGTGGTGGGTCTCCAGGGCGACGGACCTACCCCTCCTCTGTTGGTTCATCAGACCAGCCCCTGGACCTTACAACAGAGGAGGGGTGGAACCGCGTTGGCACGGAGTCATACCCTGCCATGCATGCGGAAGCCTCTGGTATGTCACTCTTCATGTATATGCACAAATATATACATGCAAGATCAGACAATAATTATTCCTTTTTTCTTGATTTCTAGATGCTTCGGGAGCGGGTGAGGAAGTGGAAGAGGAGGCAGCAGATATGCTTGAAGATGATCCTGGCGAAGGTGAGTGATGTCAGCCAGAGTGGGACCCAGATATTTGGGGAATAGTGACTCAGACCATAAAAATAACCCTATTTCCCATGTTTCTCCAGGGACTTCTTCACACCAGAGCCAGGACCAAGGACATCCTGTTGGCCCCAACCAGCCATCTGTCGGCCACCAACCAAGTAAGTAGACATGCCATTATTGTGACTTCTGTGTTAGTTGCCAATAACACACAGATAAATAAAGGCGTAGGCAATGGGTAGTTCACACTTTCCTGTGGGCACTTCCTTAGCTTAAAGCGGACCTTCACTCTGAATAAGAGCCTAGCTTATATGTTTCCCACACCCTGTACATACCGATTTCTCACATTCCAAATCATCCGACCTGCATCTACTGCATGTTATGAGCCATTAAAAATCAAAGATGGCGGCTTAGGGAAGGCGTCATCTTTACAGGCATCATGCAAACAGGAAGTGCCTTATGAATGTGCTGCCCTGCATTCTGGGACTGCTGACCTTTCCCTGACCCCAGCTCTGGTCTGTATTAGCAAAGCACAACTATAACCTGCTCCCCTGGACCTTATCCCACTCTCCTCTCCTCAGTAAGTGTTATGCTTCTGAGTCCAAATGGCGGCGCACGTATCCAAAATTCAGGAGCAGAGTTTCAGCACAGTGGTGGAAAGAATAAATTTATTGGCTAAAAATTTAACACTAAAAAATATGATATGGGGGCAAATCATTTGTAAATAGTTGGTGCTTTTCATTAAATCATGTAGAAGGTCTGGGTTAAGCACTTAGAATAGTTACCTGTGCTACATTCATTACCTTAATTACTATGAAGAATGACATATGTGATGGATTCCGCTGGATTTGACTAACAAACAATCAATCCGCAGCCTACAAACCGGTCTGGTACTACTACTTATGTTTATTTCTCTATTGGTTACAGGGACCCCACCGCAAACAGTGGAAGAAAAAAAAAAAAAGGATCCTTGAGTTGGTGGCCGAGCTGCAGGCCATACAGGCGACGTTGGGGCCAACTGAAGAAGATGATTAGTGCCCTTGGTCCTGGCTCAAGATTGTAAATAGTTTTTAAAGATTTTATTATATTTTTAAAATTTTAATTCAAAAAAAAAAATTTATCCAACATATATATTGTTAAAAAAATAAATATTTTAACATTCGAAAATGACTCATTTCTATTTATAACATACATTAAATTTTGACAAACACGAAAAGGCATGTTTTAAGAAATAAATACAGATGTACATTAACTGGTTGGGGTAATATTTCTGAACCACACAAATAAGAAGAATGGAACCGGCAAGGGGTTTGGGTACGTTTTAGGGTCAGGAAAATGAAGAAGAATGCAACCGCCAAGGGGTTTGGGTCAGTTTTAGGGTCATCAAAAACAAGAAGAATGCAACCGGCAAGGGGTTTGGGTCAGTGTTAGGGTCATCAAAAACAAGAAGAATGCAACCGGCAAGGGGTTTGGGTAAGTTTTAGGGTCCGGAAAATGAAAAAGAATGCAACCGGCAAGGGGTTTGGGTAAGTTTTAGGGTCAGGAAAATGAAGAAGAATGCAACCGCCAAGGGGTTTGGGTAAGTTTTAGGGTCCGGAAAATGAAGAATAATGCAACCGGCAAGGGGTTTGGGTCAGTTTTAGGGTCATCAAAAACAAGAAGAATGCAACCGGCAAGGGGTTTGGGTCAGTTTTAGGGTCATCAAAAACAAGAAGAATGCAACCGGCAAGGGGTTTGGGTAAGTTTTAGGGTCCGGAAAATAAAAAAGAATGCAATCGGCAAGGGGTTTGGGTAAGTTTTAGGGTCCGGAAAATAAAAAAGAATGCAATCGGCAAGGGGTTTGGGTAAGTTTTAGGGTCCGGAAAATGAAGAAGAATGCAACCGGCAAGGGGTTTGGGTCAGTTTTAGGGTCATCAAAAACAAGAAGAATGCAACTGGCAAGGGGTTTGGGTCAGTTTTAGGGTCAGGAAAATGAAGAATAATGCAACCGGCAAGTGGTTTGGGTCAGTTTTAGGGTCAGGAAAATGAAGAAGAATGCAACCGGCAAAGGGTTTGGGTCAGTTTTAGGGTTAATAAAGGTAAGTGTAAGAATGTCGCAAAGTAGTTGGGTTGAGCTAGGTAGTGTACGATATGGGCCACATTAGTTGAGTGTAGCTTGTATTGCGCATGCGCAAGATCTTCCACATTTACGAGCGCACGAGTATTAGAGGTTAAAAAGCAGGAAAAACCATCGGGAAACGCAAGAAGAGGTGGACGATGGAAGAAGGGAAAAATAACATGCTGCCGTCTCAACAACAGATCACTCAACCTAAAATTTACGTTTGAAAATGACTGGGCCAAGGTCGGGAGATAGCATACGAACGGACGGGAATTTTACAATAGGGAACTCATTAGGTTATAGAATCACTCGCAAGTTCATACGAGTGCTCGAGCGTTCGGAAAAAATACCATGATCGGCAACAAAATCAAAGCTTTTACATGTTTCTTTGAATCAACCCACATGTCTGCCTTTGATACTTGTTTATATGTTATAATGTATTCTCTTTGTGTACCAGTAGCCCAGGAGACCTATGATGCCCTGGAAGCTCAGGTGGCTACTGCTCCTGATTCGCTGCTAGACACAGTCCCCCACTTAGGCTGGTTTCAGATCTCCCTCTGTGGGAGGAGGTTTGGACCTTAGAGCAGTTGCTAATTAGTTTGTTACCCCCCTAGCCCAGTTTTGGGCATGAGTTCCGGTTTAAATTCGTCCCCTATTATCCCTTCCCTCTCTCCTTTTCTACCTCTCCTGGGGCAGTTCCCTGCTGTCCGCTCTTCTCTCTTTACTCCTACACCCCCTGTTACAGCTATCCCTTGTGCGGGGAACAGGAGGAGCGGGACACCGTGTGGTAGTGAGTGACATTCTCCATTCCCTGTAACGTTATCACTCTGTTCCTGTCGGCCCCCTGAGTTCTCACTTACAGCTGACCCACTTCTGCAGTGATGTGTGATATTAACTTGGTCTCCTTCAACGTGAAGGGCTTAAACACCCCGGGGAAGAGAACCCTGGTTCTGAATAATCTTAAGGCAATGAAGGTGCAGGTGGCTCTTCTTCAAGAGACCCACTTCAAGGCTGCGAATCCACCGTCGCTCAAAAACAGGTAATTTCCGACCTCATACCACAGCTACTACCTGGATTCTAGATCTAGGGGAGTGACTACCTTGCTCGCCAGATCAATTCCGTGGGAAGAGGTGGGCTCTCTGAGTGGTGGGGAGGGCAGATGGCTTTTTGTCAAGGGTAAGATGGGAACCGAAATGTTCACGTTTGTGAATATCTACTCCCCTAACATTGGGCAGGTCTCGTTCCTTGAGGAGGTATTGGACAGAATGGCGGGCTTTGCTGAAGGCAAGTTGATAGTGGGGGGAGACCTTAACCTCACCCTGGATCCCCTGTTGGATACATCAAAGGGCCACTCATATATTTCCTATCCTAAACTTATAAGAATTAAGAAACTCCTACACTCCCACCAATTGATTGATCCATGGCATGTCCTTAACCCAAATTCAAGGGATTACTCATACTTCTCAGCCCCACACAATATGTACTCGAGATTAGACCTTTTCCTAGTTCAGCACTACCTGTTACCGCGGGTGACAACCGCATCAATAGGTAATATCACTATATCGGATCACACCCCGGTCTCGCTCAAGCTTGCGGCACTAGACCCGACACCTCGGCCTTGGTCTTGGAAACTTAACTGTGCCCTTAAACAAGACCCAATAATTAAAGAGGATGTGAAAAAGAATCTTCAGGAGTACTTTGTGACTAACACCACTCCTGACACGAGTATGCCCGTGGTATGGGAAGCCCACAAATGTGTAATTCGAGGCCTATTGATCCAACATGGGGCCAGAGTGAAGAAGCAAAGGAATAAACAACTATACAAACTCCTTAGAGAAATCCAAGGACTAGAGACCCTCCACAAGCAGTCGCTGGCAGCGATGCATTTAGCTGCCCTGACCTCCCTCAGAGAACGGCTGAAGGGAATTTACAACGACCGAAATAAACTCCAGTTTATAAAAAGCAGGAAAGTCTTCTATGAGTCAGGAGACAAGTGTGGTCTTGGCCTCGGCTCTGAGGGGGGAAAGGGCCAGGACATATATCCCCAAAATTAGAGACCAGAAGGGAAACATGGTGCATAAAGATAAGGATAATACCATTTTGTGAATACTCCTGTAAAATGGGTATTATAAGTGACCCCAAAAAAATCTAAATCAGATACTGTGGAAATTAGGTTCTGCACCAGATATAACCGGGATTGGGACAATATCCGACGGATCTTGCAAAAACACTGGGGCATCTTACAATCGGATCCAGATCTTGGCAAATGGATCCATAGGGGCCCACGTATGCTCGCACAACGAGCACCTAATATCCGGGACATTTTATGTTCCAGTCACTTTAAGGGGACAACAAACTGGTTGACTGAACAGAATAACCTTGTAGGTAACTACCCCTGTGGGAAATGCACAATCTGCCCACACATGATCAAGGATAAAGTCATACGTAACCTTCGGACGGGTAAGGACTTCAGAATTAAACAATTCATAAACTGTCGCACTACTGGAGTCATATATGCACTGTGGTGTAACTGCCCAAAAATGTACATAGGGGAAACCCGAAACACCTTAAAGGCTAGATTGCAAGCCCATGTGTCTAGCATCCGGCTGGCGGCTAGACACAGGGAGCAGGGCAAAATGATTACACCAGTAGCACAACATTTTTTACAGGCACACAACAGCGACTATAGTTGCATGATGATTATGGGAATAGAGAGAGTTAGGTTGGGCCCGAGGGGAGGAGATATTAAACGGAAATTACAACAACAAGAACTGAGATGGATCTATCTTTTGGATACACAAGCCCCTCGGGGCCTCAATGAGGATGTGGCCTTCACACCTTTTTTAGGGAGCACATAAAAATAACTTTGCACACATTTGTTGTTATATTTATACACAATTTTATAGATTTCTTTTAGCCTTGGTTCATAAAGTTTTCTCACCAATATGGTTGTTTGGGTTTAGGTTGATACACACTTTAATAATGAGATTTGGTTGTTGATTTGTATTATTGTTTAATCACTTTTACTTTTTTTGTCTTTATTACACAGATGGGGAAATAATACAGGCCACCCCTCTGACCCCTTGGATGCTGAATTTTGGATCCATAGATGGAAAGAAGTGCATGGGGACCACTAATATTGTGCAAATTGATGTGGAATTGTTTGGTTATCCATGCACAGTCCCCTCTCTCTCATATCCGCTTGTTTCCTTCTCCTGACCCTCCCTCCCTTTCTTCTCTCTCCCTTCCCTACTCCCCTTCTCCTTCTTTTGTCCTTTTCCCCTCCCCTCCTCCTCTTTCTGCCCCTCCCCCTTCCCCTCCTCTCCCCCCCTTTCTCTTCCTCTCCCCCCCTTCCCCCCCCCTATTTTCCTCACCCTCCTATAACTCTATATATGTTATATACATAGGATGTAACATGTATATATAATGGCGCCGCCTTGTATATAATTGATCCGTGAATATATATACATGTTTAAATATTTGAGGATTTTTTTGGGGGGGAAAGAGGATAACAGGTTAAAATATGTAAAATGTGCTAATATGATGTCCCTCTTATGAAATGGTTACTAATTATTATTGTATCTAAAATACTATTTAAACCTTGTATATAGTACCAGAGATGATGTAAATAGATATTTTGTATATACTTTCTAGGTTACTTATGTTTGTTTCTATGTATGTTTTCTTGTCCCCTGTGATCCATCCATCCCGGAGCCCCCGCGCCTGCGCACTCGCGCCGTGCGGCTGTGCACGCACACCCCTATCTCAGCCTGAGGTGGTGTGCGGGGACGCGCTGACGCGACCGCGCAGGGCGGGACACTGGCCAGATATGTGCGCCCTTCAGACTTGACGCGCATTGCATGACGCGCCCTGCGACTGGCAGGCTAGCGGACATCGCGCCTGCGCATTAATATTATGTATTTGCCCTTATCTTTTTTATTCCTTCCCACTCTCTCCGTACTGCTATTGGGGACAATTTGACCCTAACGGGTTAATAAGCCGCTTTTCATCATTTCTCTGGGTTGCTGTGTGGTGCGCTTCCTGCCGGGGGCATCGCATGGCAACCTTGGAACGCAGGCGTTGCGGCGGCGCGCTTCCGGCCAGAGCGGGCCGCACAACAACCCATCCTGCTATTGTACTCAGCCATGAGGACCCTAATGGCTGATTATTTGGCACCTGTATACGGCTCTACTGACCCCTTAGAATACTGGTATGGAGAGGTGGGACATAACAGGTGCAGGATAATTTAATCCTCTGTGGGACGCCTACCTGGCTTGATTGGTGGGATGGATGTATATATAGGGAACAATGTATGATCTTTGACTCAATATCGCCCTGAGGAAGCAACGTGTGGCTGTTGCGACACGCGTTGGCGGATTTACTGTGGGGGTAGGTCCAGTTGGTATATTTACTCTATTATAATGACTGTTCCATGACTTTTTCAACCACCCTGGCTGGCCTTTACTTAGATATGGTTTAGTTGGATTTTGAGATTATGCTGCACAGCCTATATTGCACAGGCATATGGTTTGGTTATTGTTATTGTTGTTTGAACTAATTGCACATGTATATATGTATATATTTCTCACATGGATGATTTTTGAATTAATTTGATAGATATTTCACTTGATTATATATATCTCCAGCCTAGTAGAGACAATTATTGGAATGCTGCTATCTTGATATTTATTTCTATACCCTGGCGCCCCCTAGTGTGTTGTTTTGAAAGTGTCATATATGTTTTTTAAAGTGTCTGTTGGATAAATGTTTTATGTCTTAAATACAATAAATTTATATATTTTTATATCTTAAGAGGGTAGTGCCCTATTTCTTTATCATCTGTCTTGGAACAAACCTTGAGGTGTGTGGGGACCCTATACAGCAATTGGGTATTATAAGTATGTCACACACCCCACTTCAAACATTAATTATTACACTTGGGTTATACCACCAGCAGGTGGCGACGTTGCAGAGAAGTCATGAAAAACGAGCCCCTCCTGGTCTATACATACCTGGTACCTCCCACTCATTCCCCAGTATTCAAAACAGCAGTAAAGACAAGGTACCAGGAAAAAACCCATTGGTAACCCTCAAACTGTAAACGAAACTTCACCTATAAATTATATATAATTATTACACTTGGGACATCCAAAAGCAGTGTCCAGAAAAGGGCGGGTATCCAACAAGGCCATAAAGCAAAACTCAAACCACTGCAGCTTGCAGAACCTTGTGGCCAACACAGCATCAGCTGAAGCTCACACATCAACCTTGTAAAAACTTGGAAAAGGTGTAAACAGAAGACCAAGTAGCAGCCTTACAAACTTGTTCAACCGAAACCTGGTGCTGAAAGGCCCCACAGCACGAGTAGAATGAGCAGGGATACGAAAAAGGGAAAAACCTTCCCCTTGGTAGACTAGGCCCCAACAACAGCCTAACGAAACCATTTGCTAATGGAAGACTTAGCGGGAGCCAAAACCTTCCTAGGCCCAACAGGGCACCACGAAAAAGACATCAGTCTAACGAAAAGGAGATGTAGTAAACAAACAGTACTTCACACAGCGTACCACATCCAAACAGTGCAAACCCTTTCCTTGTCATTCCTATGATTAGGACACAAGGAAGGAAGAACAATGTCCTGGGAAAGGTGAAAAGCAGAGACCACCTATGGAAAAAAAAGTCCGGTTTGAAACGGAAGACCACTTTGTCCTGATGTCTCTCAAGGTGAGTAGCCTGAACCGAAAAGGCTGCCAACTCCGAAACACGCCGAACTGAAGCAATGGCCACCAAAAGGATAAGCTTCTGAGTCAGAGTAGAAATAACAATAACCTGCAAAGGCCCAAAAGAGGAGCCTGAAGAGCAGAGATAACCAAAATCAAATCCCAAACAGGGAGAAAAGGCCTCCTAGGAGGCCACAATGCGTGAACCCCTGGAAGAAAGTCTTGACCAAAGGAGGAAACGCAAAAGACTTTTGAAAAAACAGGCAGACAAGGCAACAACCTGCCCCATTAAGATACTAAGCTGAAGACCAGAGTCCAGCCACTATTGAAGAAATTCCAAAATCCTGACAAGGCAAAGAACTAGCCTCACTCCAATCAATATAAGATCTCCAAATCCTATAAAAGATGGTAGAAGAGGACCTCTTCCTGGCACTAGTAAAAGGCTGAATACCCAATCCGAAGACCTCCCTCCCCTAAGATGGAGGTTTCAGCAGCCAGGCCGTCATGGCCAGCGTTGATAAATTGGGGCAACACAATTGACCCTGTGTGATAAAATCCAGCCGAAGAAGCAGATCGAACTGATCCACCGCCAGACAAACGATGTCTGCGAACCACACCCTCCTTGGCCACCTTGGAGCCATGAGAATGGCGGGAACCCCGACCAGGGCCAGCTTCCGCAACACCTTGCCTAGCATGGGGATCGGAGGAAACAGAGAAAGGAACACCAGGTCCCCCCAGCTCAGGGACATGACATCCACCGCCAGAGCCAGAGGATCCTGAGAAAACAACACAAATGTCGGAAGCTAGTAATTGTGATGAGAGGCAAACAGATCCACCTCCAGCATCCCCCACCGGAGACAAAGCAACCAAAAAACCTGAGGGTGGAGAGACCATTCCCCCCGGCGGAAAGAGCACCTGCTCAGAAAAGCCGTGTCCGTGTATTCCAATCCTGGAATGTACACTGCCGAGATGCAAGGGACATGAGTCTCCGCCCAGGCTAGAATCAGAGACACCTCTCTGATGGCACCCAGACTGCGAGTCCCTCCTAGGCGATCGATGTAAGCAACCGCCAAACGATCCTGAACCGGCAAGCCCTGTAAATGCTGTGCCAAGAGAGACAGAACCAACCTGATGGCTCTCAACTCCAGAATGTTGATGGGCAAGTGGGCATCCAGAGGACCCCACCTCCCCCGGAACCGAAAGTCCTTCCAGAAAACTCCCCATCCCGACAAACCGCGTCCGTGGTGACAGTTTCCCAAAGAGGCAACAGAAAGGACCTGCCCCTCAAGATAATGTCCAAGACCATCCACCACAGGAGAGACCGCCGAACCCGGGAAGACATCTGGAAAGACCGATCCAACGACCGCGGTCGCCGGTCCCAAGACGCCGACAGATGAAACTGAAGCGTCCTCGTGTGAAACTGAGCAAAGGGAACCGCCTCGAAGGAGGCTACCATCAACCCCACCAGTCTCATCCCCAACCGGATGGACAGGCGAGGATTGGATATAAGAAACTGCGCCAATTCCTGAATCAAGAGAACCGTGGGCTGAGACAGAAACACTTTGTGTTGACAAAAATCCAAGGACATCCCCAGGAAGGACACCACCCTGGCCGGAGCGAGGGAGGACTTGGGATAGTCGATCACCCAGCCGTCACTCTCCAGAGAGGACACCACCGTCCTGGTGTCCGTCTCCGATTGACCGAAGAAAGGAGCCATGATGAGAAGGTCATCCAGATAAGGCACGATGCGAATCCCCTGAGCCCTGAGAAGGGCCATCACTCCGGCCAGCACCTTGGTGAACACCTTAGGAGCCGAGGTAAGGCCAAACGGAAGAGCCACAAGTTGAAAATGCCGATCTTCCACCATGAAAGGAAGAAACCTTTGATGAGCCGGAAAGATAGGAACATGAAGGTAGGCAGCCTTGATGTCTACGGACGTCATGAAGCCCCCCTGCCGAAAAGAAGTGACGGCAGAGCGCAGAGTTTCCATGCGAAATTTCCAAGGACGTATAAACCTGTTGAGGAACTTCAGATCCAGGATGGGACGCACCGATCCATCTTTCTTGGGCACTGTAAAGAGATTGGAATAATACCCGAGGCCCACATCCGAGGACGGAACCGGGCAGATGACTGCCATGTCCAGAAGATTTCTTACCGCCGCCAGGAGCCCCTGCGTGGCCAAAGGATCCGTGGCACATGAAACCTGAAAAACCTTGGAGGAGGTCGGGACTCAAAATCCAGCTTGTAACCGGACGACACCACCTCCCAAATCCATCTATCCGAGACCGCCTGGTCCCTGACCTGGGAGAGGTGTCGCAACCGTCCCCCCACCCGCATGGATGAGGATGCCCCCTCATTGCTGAGCGGGCCTGGCAGCGGGTGTTGGCTTGGAGCCCCAGGAGTGACCAGGACGGCCTCTACCCTGGTTCCAACCGGCACCCCTGAAGACAGGGAAAAACCGCACCCCTGTCAGCTCTGGCTCCCCGAAAGGAGGGATTAAAAGAAGCGCCCCCCCCCCCCCCCCGAAAGGAACGGCATAGTTACCTGCTCTGAGGTAACTAACCTCCCCTGGCAACAGAATCCAATTTCTCACCAAAACGTCACAAGCCCTAAAAGGGAAGAGTCGTGAACGTCTCTTTTTTTTTTTTTTTTGAATCAAAATCAGCAGTCCATTGCCGCAGCCACACCAACCGCCGGATAGCCACCAACAAGGCCGCGGTCCTACTACACATCACCGTGGCATCAACCTGAGCGGCAAGAACAAACGATTCACAACGCTTGAGAGCCACAAACTCTTCACAAACAGGATCAAGGCCCGACGACAAGTCCCTGATAAAGGACCTTGCAGCCAACGTCAAAAGTGCCGAAGCACAAAACCAGCCTCAAGCCGAACCAACACTGACAAAGGCGTGGCGAGCCAGCTGGTCACTCTGGCGATCTTCACCATCCTAAATAGTAGTACAGTCAGGAGAGTGCAACACAGCCGTGTTAGACAGCCCCAAAACCGGAGCATCGACCTCAGGGATAGAAGACCATCGCATAACCAAGTCCGCCGGAAAAGGATACTCTTTATCCCAACTAGGCGTAACACCAGCAAAACGAGTAGGCTGCTCCCATTCTTTAAGTATGACATCCTCAAAATGTCGTGGACTGGGAATTCCAAGCGTGGCTAGTCCACGTCAATTAAGGCGTAGGAGCCGCCTCAACAATTGAGCCAATATTGAAGGGGTGTCGAAGACCACCCCAGTAACCTGGTCACCCTCAGCGCCAGGCAATTGCTGGACATCAGGCTCATCCGAATCCTCAAAGAGCTCCCCCTCCTCAGCCGGGGGGCAATCGGCCCAGTCCAAGGACTCAAACACAACATCGTGATCCGGCGGAGCGGGGGGAAAAGTGTTTCCGCTTAGCCGGGGCCCTCTGAGCAACCACCGCGGAAAATGTTTTCTCAAGGCTGGCCAACCCGGCGCACACCTCGGAATGCGAATCCCCACCCATGACCACGTCACATGGGGTCCGGAACAGGCGGAGAGGGGTAGGTGATGACACGGGCGGCGAGGAGCCAGAGGCCGGAGTACCGGACTGGCGCGTAATATTCCACCGTACACATGGAATGCATATTATGACAGCATCCCCTGGGAGAGGAGCCCCACAACCCCCAAATAGCATGAATTGCCCCAAAGGGCCGTTTCCGGTATCACTAGAAGCCTCCATAATGGTGAAATTGTGGTATTCGCAATTACCCAGGGATTTATGCAATAAGCGACCCGGGATGCCCCTTTTAAATGTCCCGTGTGGGAGGATTTGTAATTATAAAAGGACAATACCCCACTAGCCAGGCATCTAAAACCGGGAGACCCCTTAAATATGGGAACCCAGAATCTGCAATGGAAAAGAAGACATTCACTCCATGGCCCATAGACAAATGAAACATGCAGCAGCACAGGAATAAAAAAAAATGCAAATTATGCACAACAAAAATGAATGGGCAACTAAATACATACATATTAAAACATAAGGACAGAGTGGGATTCGAACCGGCACTGTCGGGGAACAAACTCCATAAGCGTATGCTCTAACCACTGGAACGTGCAGCCGGCTACCAATTCATTGAGGGAATACTTCCAAAAGCGCTACATCAACAGCATACAATTGCCCAAGAACAAGAGGAAACTCACCACGGCGGCAGAAGGCAGCGTACTCCCATCGCAGTATGTGATTGCGTCAAGATGGGAGGGAAGAATGAACGAGGAGGAAGAGAAGAAGAAGCGCGGGCCGTCTCAAGCGCGCGAAGCGCTCCGTCCCCGCCCCCCTTCCCCGACACCGCAGCACATGGCGCCCAGCCTCACCTCCGCACCGCACCAAAAAACCTGTGCAAAACGGGAGCGGGCGGAACAGCGACAAACGCGCTGCCCGACCCCGCCCCCCATCAAGGCAGAACCTACCCAGGCACGGCACCATACAACTGCCAACCGCCTGAGGTGGGGAGACTCTCCAAACTCCACATCATGTCAGTAAAATAAAAATACAAGCAAGCACAAGCACACAGAAAACACACTCAGCAAGCACTAGTAATCACATAGCCCCCCCCCCTCTAGCGCAGGGAGAAGGGAACCAAGCGGGGAACAGGGCCAATACCCTAAGGGAGGAACGGGGCTGGGCATCCCAAATCCGGATCACCAGGCCGGATAGCCGCGTTGCCCCATAGTATGGGGTCTAGCGGAGGAGCTAAGCTCCTAGGCACCTTAAGGTGCCGTCTACCCTCGCACAGCCAGCAGCCTAGGCTGGGAGGCTTCACTTTTAAGGGGCATATAAAAATAGCCAAGCGGAAATAGACCAGAAGGGGGGCCGGGGTGTTACCCCGGCTACCTGCAAGCAGGAGACTTCTTTCTTCTGTCTTGTCGCCATCTTGCAGAGAAGAACACTGGGGTACCAGATATGTATAGACCAGGAGGGGCTCGTTTTTCATGACTTCTCTGCCACGTCGCCACCTGCTGGTGGTATAAACCAAGTGTAATAATTAATGTTTGAAGTGGGGTGTGTGACATACTTAGAGTATAGCTAGGGTCTTCAAGGAATATTACACATCCCTGTACAATATTTCCCCTAGCCACCCGAGACCTGGGCACACGGAGATCAATGAGTACATTCTGCATTCGGGGATGCCCAAGCTCCCGTGGGCTTTGTTGGAAGACTTGGAGGTCCCAATTGCCCCAGAAGAGTTAGCCCTGGCCATCAAGGGGTCAGCCAATGGGAAGGCACCGGGTCCGGATGGACTCCCCCTGCTTTATTATAAAACGTTTTCAGAGACTCTCTCGAGTCGGCTGCTGGGGGTTTTCAACTCCCTTAAATCGGGCAATGTTCTTCCAATGGATAACCTCCGTGCGCATATATCTGTGATTCCCAAGGACGGGAAAGACCCCACTCTTAGCTCCAGCTTTAGGCCAATTTCACTCCTTAACGCTGACATTAAACTCTTCGCCAAAATACTTGCCAACCGCCTCTCCCCTTACTTGCACCAGCTTATTCACCTTGACCAGGTTGGTTTCATGCCCTGCATAGAGGCCAGGGATAACACCACAAAAGCGCTGAATCTTATCCACTCGGCTCTTGGGTGAAACCTGCCCTTGATACTCCTCGCGACCGATGCCGAGAAGGCGTTCGAAAGGGTGCAATGGGACTTTATGTTTGGAGTCTTGGACCATATTGGTCTAGGGCCTACCATGCGGTCCTGGATAGCAAGCCTCTATCAGCAGCTAGCCGCTTCGGTGAGAGTTAACGGCTTACTGTCGGAGCCTTTCTCCATCGGGAACGGGACGAGACAGGGGTGCCCCTTTCCCCGTTAATTTTTATCTTGACTCTGGAGCCCTTTCTCTGCAGGGTAAGAAATAATACAATTCTGTGATTACTCACCTGTAGAATTGATATTATGAGTATACAGTACGTCCTGCTCCAAATATAATACTTACAATCGGGTTATACTCCGCCAGATGGCGCTGGACTGCAGAGACATCGAAAATAGGCTCCTCCCGGCCCCTCAAATACCCGGGGACCTCCCACAAATCCCCAGCATTGAAAAGCAGTTAACGGGAAGCCGGGAGAATGAAACAACCCAAACTATCCACTATAACAATGATAACAATCACCATACAGGGGATCCAAGATAATGCAAAACTAAGGGTGGGTTGGAGCAGGACGTACTGTATACTCATAATACCAATTCTACAGGTGAGTAATCACAGAATTGTATCATTCTTAGTATACAGTACGTCCTGCTCCAAATATAATACTTACAATCGGGACATCCAATATCAGTGTCCATAAAATAGAATGGGATCCCCAAGAAAAAAGGCAGCAGCAGGCAGTTTAAACCACTGCCGCCTGCAGAACCTTTCGGCCAAAAACAGCATCAGCTGAGGCCCTAACATCAACCTTGTAAAACTTTGAAAAGGTATGAACAGAAGACCAAGTAGTGGCCTTGCAAACTTGTTCAACAGAAGCCTGGTGCTGAAAAGCCCAAGAGGCACCAATAGCACGAGTGGAATGAGAAGTAAGGCGGAAGGGAGGATTCTTCCCCTTAGCAGAGTAGGCCTGAATCACAGCCTGACAAATCCACTTGCTGATAGTAGACTTGGCAGGAGCCAAACCCTTCCTAGGACCAGAAGGGACCACAAAAAGAGCATCAGTTTTCCTGAAAGGTGCAGTAGCCACCAGATAGTACTTCAGATACCTAACCACATCCAAAGAGTGCAAAACTCTCTCCTTAGCATTGCTAGGATTAGGGCACAAAGAAGGAAGAACAATATCCTGATTCAAATGAAAGGCAGACACTACCTTAGGCAGAAAGTCAGGTTTGAAACAAAACACCACCTTGTCCTGGTGTCTCTCATAGTAGGGGGGCTGAATGGACAGCTCCGCCAACTCAGACACACGCCTGACAGAAGTGATAGCCACCAGAAACACAACCTTGAGCGTAAGAATGGCCAAGGCAGCATCCTGCACAGGTTCAAAGGGAGCACCCTGCAAGGCTGACAGGACCAAGTTCAGATCCCAAACAGGCACCATAGGCTTACGTGTGGGACGCACATGAGTGACCCCCTGGAAAAAAGTCCTGATCAGAGGGTGCTGAGCAAAGGACTTCTGGAAGAAAATAGACAGGGCAGAAACCTGACCCTTCAGAGTACTGAGTTGGAGCCCCATCTCCAACCCATGCTGCAGGAACTCCAGAATCCTGGGAATAGAGAACACACGACAGGGAAGAGACTTAGACTCACACCAGTCAATGTAGGCACGCCAAACCCTGTAATAAATGGAAGAAGAAGACTTCTTCCTAGCTTTAATCAAAGTATCCACAACCGAGGAAGACAGCCCCTTCTCCATCAAGATGGAGGTTTCAGCAGCCAAGCCGTCAAGAGAGTTTGTAAATTGGGATGGCGTAGTGAGCCCTGAGTGATCAGATCTGGCACCAAGGGCAGAGCGTACTGATCTACTGCCAGCTGTACCACGTCTGCGAACCACACTCTTCTTGGCCACCTGGGGGCTACCAGAATTGCTGGCACCCCTTCCAGAGCAATCTTGCGCAGAACCCTGCCCAGCAGGGGGATTGGAGGGAAGACATACAGGAACTGAAAGTCCTTCCATGACCTTGCTAGCGCATCCGAGGTCAGGGCCAGAGGATCCCTGGACAGAGAGACAAAAGCTGGGAGCTTGTGATTGTGGCGGGACACAAACAGATCCACATCTGGTTGGCCCCAACGGTGACATAGGGGTTAAAACACCCTGCTGCATAGGGACCATTCTCCCTGGTGAGAGGTCCCCGTGCTCAGAGAGTCCGCCAGGCGATTTTCCACCCCCGGGATGTACACAGCTGAAATGCAGGGGACATTGGCCTCCGCCCAAGTCATGATCAGAGACGCTTCCTGGAGGCCCCCCTTGCTCCGGGTCCCTCCCTGATGATTGATGTAGGCAACTGCCGTCTGGTTGTCCGAGTGCACCTGAACAGGCAGGCCCCAAAGATTAGTCAAGCGAGCCAGAACTAACCTGATCGCCCGCAGCTCCAAGACATTGATAGGTGTATGGGCCTCCTGAGGGCCCCACCTCCCCTGGAACCGCAGGGACTTCCAGAAACCCTCCCAACCTGACAGACTGGCAACCGTGGTGACCGTCTCCCAGGAAGGGGCAAGAAAGGATCTGCCCCCCAACAGGTTCCTTGAGTCCATCCACCGCAAGAGGGAGCTCCTGACCAAGGGGGAGAGCACACAGACCCTGTCCAGGGACGCTGGGTCCTTGTCCCATACTGACAATAGGTGAAGTTGCAGAGGCCTCAAGTGGAAATGAGCATAAGGGACCGCTTCGAAGCATGCCACCATCAGGCCCACCAGCTGCATCCCCTGCCTGATGGAGGGATGGGGACAAGCTAGGAGGGACTGAGCCTGTGCAATCAGACTGTCCACCTTCTGCTGAGGAAGGAAGATCCTTGCCTGAACTGTATCCAGATTCATTCCTAGGAATGGAGTTACCAAGGAAGGGGACAGTGAGGACTTGGGGTGGTTGATCACCACCAGCTGAGTATCCAACTCTGCCTGATGTAGAGACTGGGGAGTGATGAGGATGTCGTCCAGATAGGTAAGCACACGGACGCCCTGACATCACGCCAGCCAGCACCTTGGTGAACACCCTGGGAGCTGAAGTGAGGCCGAAGGGCAAGGCCACAAATTGGTAATGTTGATCCATCAGAGCGAACCTGAGGAACCTTTGATGACCTGGGAACACAGGAATATGAAGGTAAGCATCTTTGATGTCCACAGAAGTCATGAAATCCCCTTGGCGCAGGGAACTGATGGCAGAGCGCAGAGTTTCCATGCGAAAGCGCCTGCCCCTGACAAACTTGTTGAGGATCTTCAGGTCCAGAATGGGCCTGACAGAACCATCCTTTTTGGATACTGTGAATAGGTTGGCATAAAAGCCCTGGCAGATTACCCCCAGCTCCAGGAGGCCTTGCACTAGCTCCTGAGCTGACACAGGGTCCTGAGGAATCCGGGATCTGATGAATCTTGAAGGGGGATCGACAGCAAACTCCAACTTGTAACCGGAGGACACTACCTCCTGAATCCACCGGTCTGAGACATGAAGCCTCCAGACGTGAGCGAAGTGCTGCAGCCGTCCCCCCACCCAGATGGGTGAAAGCGCCCCATCATGCCTGAGGGCGCTTGGGAGAGGATTTAGCTTTGGGACCCCAGGAGGAGCCAGGATGCCCACGTCCTCTGCCTCTACCCCAGAAATCTCCCCGGGCCCCAGGGAAAGAAACCCCCCTTCCCTGTCTTGCACCACGGTAAGGGGAGGAGAAGGAACCTTGACCCCGAAAGGGCCGAGATTGCCGCCTGCGCTGGGGTAACCTGCCTCCCTTAGCAAACAGGTCCAGGCGGTCCCCAAACAGGCGCAGTCCTTTAAAGGGAAACCCAGTGAGGGCCTTCTTGGCAGCGTTGTTAGCAGCCCACTGGCGCAGCCAAACCAAGCGGCGTATAGCCACCACGAGGGCAGAAGTTCTGGCACACATTCTGATGGTGTCATCCAATGCTGACAGGACAAAATTTACAAAAACATCACAACTGGAGAGTGCATTAAACACCTCAAAGGCAAATCATCAGGGGCACTATCAACCATATTTCTGATAAGGGCTCTAGTGGCCACAGCAGTAATGGCAGAGGCACAGACCAGGCGCAGCGCCGTCCCCGCACATGCAAAGGCGTGGGATGCCAGCTGATCAATAAGCCGGTCTTCAGCATCCCGCAGGGTAGTAGAATCAGGGGAATGCATGACAGAGGTGTTAGATAGCCCTAGGATCGGGGCATCCACCTGGGGGGGGGGGGATGACCAACATTTAACCACCTCAGCAGGAAAGGGATACTTCCTATCCCAACTTTTTGGAACCCCGGGAAGTTTACTGGGGCGCTCCCATTCCATAACAAGGTTATGGAAATGTGCCTGCTCGGGAAATTCCAAACGTGATTTTGCTGTATGGAAAAGCTCCCCTCTTTGCCTGGGAGCCTCAACAGGGAGAGAGACAGAACCTCAAAAATCTGGGTCAATAATCTGTCAGTGTCATCCGGGGCCCAGAGGTCAGAGCCAGAATCGTCATGACCCCTTGGTCTCTCATCAGATGAGCCTGAATCAGAAAAGAGCTCCCCTTCGTCAGACGGGGTATAGCCACACAGATTCCAAAACTCCTCAGTTCCCATAGGGAAAACAGTAACATTAGGCGTCAAGTGCCGCTTCTTAGCAGAGGCCTTACGCGCTAAGGACTTTGCAATCAACTGTTCAACAGTAGCCAGTCTAGAAGACACATCAGGGTGAGAATCCCCACTAGTATGCAACTCAGTAAGAGTGAGGTTTAAGCTTGGGGGGAGTAGGCGAAGTGAAACGAGGTGCAGCCACTGGCAGGCCAGATTGCAATGCAAGTACCTGCTCAGCACAGGGTACACAGACCCGCGCCTTGTCAGCGTCAGTATGAGGCTGCCCACACGCTACACACAGCCGGTCTTGTCCCGAAGGGACCCGGTCACATTATCCTGGGATGCCTCCATATGGTGATTATAGCGGCGCTATACGCCGATAGGGAATAACGCTATGTAGCAACCCTGGATGCCCCAATAACCCGCTAGGGAAGTGGGAGTATTATTTTTACAAGGCCTACAAGTAATATACTAAAACAGGGCCGGGAAAAGCCAAGGATTCGTTCTGCCTGAAAGACATAAGCAGACAAGACCTTAAGTACATCGTAACAAAAGTGAAGGATATAAAGCCGCCTGCGAGGGCACTTACGGACCGCGGTAGGTAGGAGTCCATCGCGCATAGGCCAACCAAGCAGGAAAGATGGCGTCGGTATACCTCGAGGGGCGGGCCAGTAACAGCGATGACGCGCCGCGCCAAGGACGGGCCCCGCCCCCCCCGAAGAGCGAGAAGGCAGAACGGCAAGCAGCCAATGATGGCGCACTAGTGCCTGAGGTAATGCCGCCGCCAAGAGCGGAACAAAGTCAGCGCGGCGGAGGCGGCAAATTTAAAAATGCAGTAAAGACAAGTCAGCGCGGCGGCTGACACAAGAATAAAAGGCATGTGAAAAGAAAGTGTAAAGCACAGAATGCATAACATACATATATACACACACACACACACACACACCCTCTTTTCCCCCGAAGACTACAAGGAGAATGGCGGCCACTTAAATAGGGCCCACCGATAGACAGGGGCAATAGTGAGGGAGGGGCATCCCAAAGAGGCTCACCATAAGCCTGAACCGCATACCCTTTGGTGGGGGATTGCGGTGGAGCAGCTCTCCTAAGCACCTAACAGCAGTGCTGCCTACCCTCACCTGACCAGTGCAGCCAAGGCTGGGAGGCATAAATACTAGTGGAACGGGTGGGAATAGTCCTACAGGGCTGCAGGCTAATAGCCCCGCTCACCTGCGAATAGAGAGCCAATTTCTCGTCCTTCGCAGCCAGACTGCAGAGAAATTCTGGGGATTTGTGGGAGGTCCCCGGGTATTTGAGGGGCCGGGAGGAGCCTATTTTCGATGTCTCTGCAGTGCAGCGCCATCTGGCGGAGTATAACCCGATTGTAAGTATTATATCTGGAGCAGGACGTACTGTATATTAAGAATAATCCCAACATACGAGGGATTTCCCTCCCATCGGGCCACTACAAAGCTGCAGCATTTGCCGACGACCTGCTCTTCTTCATCACCGGCCCCGAGGTGACGCTTCCAAACCTTATAAAAGAGCTGGAGTTATACAGGAGGCTATCCAACTACAAGGTGAACATGCAAAAATCGGAAGTACTCAATCTTAACTTAATGGTAGAGAGAGAGGAAAACCTTAGAAAATCCTTCCCCTTTAAGTGGGCTAAAGAATGCATCACGTACCTTGGTACGAAGCTGGGAAATCCCTGGATAAGATCTACTCCTTAAACTTTCCTCCGTTGCTCCGGGCATTGTCAAAAGACCTGGACGTGTGGTCCCTCAAAAAGCTGTCTTGGTTTGGGAGATGTAACGTCCTTAAAAATACAATTCTGTGAAATACTCACCTGTAGAATTGGTATTATACGCATACAGCACGTCCTGCTCCATCTATAATACTTACACATGGGTAATCCTCCGCCAGAGGGCGCTGTGCACTGCAGACATGCAAAAACAGGCTTCTCCCGGCCCTTCATATACCCAGGGACCTCCCACAAATCCCCAGTATTGAAAAGCAGTGAGAAAGAAGCCGGGAGAAACCAACCACCAACTGGTAACAAAAGTAATGATAATCACCATACAGGGGATCCAGAAAAATGTAAAACCAGGGTGGGGTGGAGCAGGACGTGCTGTATGCGTATAATACCAATTCTACAGGTGAGTATTTCACAGAATTGTATTATTCTAAACATACAGCACATCCTGCTCCATCTATAATACTTACACATGGGACATCCAATAGCAGTGTCCATAAAGTAGGGTGGGATCCCCAAAAAACAAGGCACAGCCGACAGTAAAGGCGCTGTCACCTGCAAAACTTTGCAACCAGGTACGACATGAGCAGAGGCTTTAACGTCAATCTCATAACAAAACCTTTGAAAGGTATGAACAGAGACAAGCAACAGTCTAGTAACTTATTCAACAGAAAACCCTGGTGCTGAAGGGTCAAAGGTACCCAAGCACCAATATAACGGAATAAAATGAGAAAGGGAGATTCTTCCCCCTTAAAGGAATCGGCCAGTGTAACAGCGCAACCAGCCCAAAGGCAACAGAAGCTTCGTGGAAAACTTAGAACTCTCCCCAAGAGGAATGAGAACTGGTCTCCCGTCAGACAGGCGGGAATACTGACCCCTTCATTAGCAAGAAAATTTATTGAGGCAAGTCCCACAACATGCTCAAACACCCATTAAACCATGGCACAACCGCTGTAATTATTTAAAAAGTAACTATTTTATTTGATAGAAAATATGACATACATGGGACATAGTTAAAAAACACTAAAGACAATATACACAAAGGAAGGGAGACATCTAGTGGGGGCAGTGGGGAGTGGTACTAATCACAACTAATCATAATAAATACATACAAATGAATAAATCCTGGCTGTACTTTAAAGTGCAAAAGTGCCAACTAACCTAATCCACCTAATTATCTGAAGGTCACTAAATAGACCTCAAATCACGTGCAATCAGCAATTATCAAACATTCATAAGAAATCAACAATTTATCAAGGTGCATAAACATATATAATGTGACAGCCTGATACCCCTACCTACTATACTAGAGCTAGATCAAGAAGACACAGCCAGGAAGAGCAAAAGAAATAATCCCCAAAATCAAAAACAATGGACTTACAGACACGAACGACCACCTGCCCACCGCCCCGCCCGTCTACGTGTTGCGTGACGTCAGAACGCGTCACTTCCTCAGGACCTCATTAGCAAGAAGCCGAAACCTTTACTCAGGACCAGGAAGGCATCCAAGTAAGATCAGCCCAAAGGGCCCGCAGACCCCAAGGGCATCAGTCCCCCTAAGGGAGAAGAAACCACCAGGAAAAATTGCAACACCTGTTGAGGGAATGTAGACCCTTTACTTCAGCATTATTAAGAATAAGGTTCATAGTTAGACTAAAGGGACTTATGATCATAAAACACCACTTGGACAAAGGGGTCCAGCGTAAGGCGGAATACCACCACGTCATGGTGTGCATATAGATATATATATATATATATCGAGCTAAGGCTAAGTAATCAGATCCACTTTCTCAGGCACACGTCTGACTGAAGCAGGAGCCCCCAGAGAAGCGACTTGGACTACAAGACAGCTCAGAAAGCATCCAGCATAAGTCCCAAGGGAACAATCCGCAGGGCAAACAGAATGAAAATGGATCCCAACAGGAACCACAGAACTACTTGGGAGATGCCCTTGAGCAAAACCCCAAGAGAGCTCCTCACAAGGAAGACTGAACAAGACTTCTACAGGAAGACAGACAGGACAGAACCTGAACCTTCAGAGTACCTAGATGGGGAGCCAACCCCAACCTATGCTGTAACGACTCCAGAACCCTGGGAACCGAGAACGTCTAGCAGGGAAGAGACCAAGACTCATGCCAATCAATATGGGTACACGATAACCCACAATAGACGGAGGAAGAGGAAGCCAAGGAAGCTTGCTCCTAGCCCCCCCATATACCAGGTCACCCAGAAGATAAGCCCGTCTCCAAGGGGTGAATGAATCAGCTGTCAAGCCCCATACTAGAGTCTGTAGATTGGGACGACAAAGAAGGGACCTGACAAGGGCAGAACCGCACTCCTGAGAGAGCGAACAGGTTAGCTGACCTTAGCAGAAGCATCTGCGAACCACAGTTCACTAGGTCACCCGGGGGTCAAAAAACTCACGGGTCACTCAATCGGCACAATCGTGCGCAGAACCCCACATAGTAGGGTGAATGAAGAGAGGGCATGTAAGATAGAAAATCCATGCATAATTTTACTAAGCCCCCATGACCAGAGTCAGAATATTCTGGGACAGTAAAAACAAGGGCGGAGTCCCTGTGGTATAAGCGAGACCCAACAGAGCCACCCTAGTTGGCTCTCAGAGTGACACCAGGATAGCAAAACCTGCCACTGAAAAACATCCATTGGAGCGAATACCGTTGAGGAGCAGGGGGCGTAGACCCCCGCCCAGATCAGGAACCCTCCAGAGGGATCATCCTGCTTCAAGCTCCGGACCAGTAATAAAACAGGCCATTGTCTTCCAACAGGCCAAGATTCCCCAAATAGACAGGTCCTAAAAAAGGAGAAGTCCAGACATATATAGTCAACGGAAGGCTGTTTTAACAAACCAGTAGGTAAGATGGACCCTCTAAGGGACCCTACCCAGGAGCCACAGGGGGTTTTTGGAAGAAATCCCCTCCCCCGCCAACCTGCGAGACTTGGTACCCAAGGCAACCATTCACAGGAAGATGCAAGCAAGGAAGGGGGTGTCCCCTGACAGGGTCCTTGAATATAATCAGCTCAAGAGGAACCACCGTACCAAGGGGGAATGAGCACAGACCTAGTTCCAGGGGTGCTGGAACCCCATGTAGGATCAGGAACCTCCTGTGCAAAAGAGCCCAAGGGCTCGGTATATAGGGGACATCATCTGATACGCCACCAACGGGCCCACCAGCTGCAATCCTGCCTGGTGAAAGTAAGATGTCAGTAAAGGGGGGACAGAGTCCCCATGACCAGGAGTCCACTTGTTGCCAAGGGAGAAGGCTCAAGCCTGAACCGAATCCAAGGAATGGAGATAGCGGATAAGGGACCATGAGGGATTGAGGTGACTGAGCACCCATCCAGTAACTCCCAGGGGACACCGCCTGCCAACTAATCCACTCGGCCTGACGTAGAGATTGGGGAGTAAGGAAAGACGACCCGGTAGGTCCTAATGCGGACGCCCCCCAGGCAAGTCCGAGACATCACCCCCCTTCGCGCCAGGGCGAGCAGCTATGGAGCAAAAGAGAGGCCAAAACCAAGGCCTCCATCCGCAGGGTTGGTCCTGCAACACCGACTAGTAACGGTCTTGGTGTCCAGAAGACACAGGGGGAGCTGATAAGATCTAGAACTGCACAGGAGGCCGGAGGCCCCCCTTGCACAGAGCACCTGTGTCCCAAGACAGAGATGTCATATAGGGACTACCTGTGAGAGTAGAATTGCCAGGCCTACCATAGGCCAGCATGGTCCAGACTGCCTCATACTGTTGAGGAAAGGAGGAAGGTCAATATAGAGGCCATAGCCCCATTCTGTTAAGGGCAACCTGTAAGTAAGCCCAAACTCCGTAGGCCTAGTACGGCCTGCACCAAATCCTGAGAGGAAAACAGGGGCTAGAAGCACCCTGACAACATCTGAGAGGGACTGCCCAGCAAATGCTATCCTGTGTCCAGGGGGATCCCCCACCAGAAGGAGAAGGTACATTCCTAGATAGGAGTCAGCTGCTGCAGCAGTACCCTCGACCAGAAGGGCGAGGGCGTCCCTTCATGCTTGGGAGGTCTTGGCAGATTTGGACTTAGTCCTGCCAGAGGGCCCAGGGCGTTGCCTGCCCACCCCATGGTGGAAATCCACACCAAACAGTTGGAAGCACACCTCAGGTTCGCGTTTGACACTAACGTAGGGAGGTGGAGGGGTGGCCCTGCCCCGAGAAGGCCGGGACGGCCTTCTGCGTAGGGGTGCCTTACCCTTTTTTCCAAAAAGGTCCAAACGGGCCCCAAATAGTCGCCGTCCTCTGAAGGGAAGGCCAGTGAGCCTTTTTCGTAGCATCGTCAGCACCCCACTGTCGCAGCCAGACCAGGCGGCGAATAGCTACCACAAGGGCAGAGGTTCTAGCACACATCTTAATGGTGTCACCCAGCGCTGAGAGGATGAACCTCACAAACACATCACAGTCTGATAGCGCATTAAACACCCCCCAGGGGAAGTCCTCAGGTCGGTGGTCAAGTACCTAATGAGAGTCCTGGCGGCCACCGCCGTGATGGCCGCGGCACAGACCGGGCGCAGAGCCGTCCCTGCACACGAAAAGGCGTGGGAAGCCAGTCTGTCAATGCACTGGTCCTCAGCATCCCGAATGGTACGGTAATAAGGAGCCGTCATGAAGGGGGGGTTAGTAACCCCTATAATCGGTGCATCCACCACAAGAGGCGCTGACCAAAAGTTAACCACATCAGGAGGGAAAGGGTAATTCCAATCCCAGACCCCTGGGACCCCTTTAAGTTTACAAGGTGATTCCCATTCTTGGGATATAAGACTCTGGAAATGATCCTGTTCCAGGAATTCCAAGGGAGGACCCCGGGTACATAATTCTTGAGATGCCTCCATATGGTGATTATCTGAGCAGTATGCCCTCAGGGATTTACGCAATAGGCAACCCTGGATGCCCCAAGACCCGAGAATTTGTTATGTGGACCCGCTATAATATATGTTAGGCCGGGAGAAGCCACCGAAGTCCTGGCGTCTGAAAGACATAATGGGATAGGAGGGAGGGTGTCAGTGCCATGTGCAGCTGAATAAAACACATAGAAACAAATACCGCCCTGGAGGGCACTTACATGACCAAGGGAGGAGGCGGATCGCACCACGCGCGCGAAGATTGTCAAAATGGCGCCAAGCGAACCTCGAGGGGCGGGCCTGATCAGGCTGTGACGCGGAGCGCGTCACGCCGAGTCCCCGCCACCCCCAAAGAGCGCGAAGCTCTAACCATCGAAAGTTGAAAGACAGTAGTGGATAGTACGCACCGACATAATGTTGCTGTCACGCTAGAAAATGATGCTGCCATCTGGGCAGTACACACATGTAATGAAGGACAAACAGGCTTGCAACCATAAACTTATGTGGAGCAAGGAGCGCGACACTGACACCCAAGTTCAATGAAAGATCAAAGGCCTTAAACGTGTTAAATTACACTAGGACTGCCACCTGCAAGAGAGTTGATACTTCATGTCTTCGCAGTCAGCACTGCAGAGAAATCTGGGGATTTGTGGGAGGTCCCTGGGTATATGAAAGGCCGGGAGGAGCCTGTTTTTGCATGTCTGCAGTGAACAGCGCCTTCTGGCGGAGGATTACTCATGTGTAAGTATTATAGATGGAGCAGGACGTGCTGTATGCTTAGAATATGAATATTCTCCCCCGCCTTTTGTATGTGATGCAAGCAATACCGGTGGCTGTCCCTGATGTGTTTCTGCAAAGAGTGGGGGCCCTCTTCTCTAAATTCATTTGGCTGGGGAAAACTCCAAGGATAAACAGGAAGACCTTAACTAGGTCAAGAGACAACGGGGGGATAGGCCTCCCCGATCCAAATCTTTACTATGCCGCCACGCACTTGACTAGGATAGTGGACTGGTGTAGGCATAAGCAACGGGTCCAGATAGAACAGGGGAATTCAGCGACCCAACTGGCATCACTCCCCTGGCTCACGAAACAGACATTACATGCGGAACTGAAACACCCGACGATTTGGCATCACTCAAAGTCTGTCACAAGTATTTCCCATTGGAGGAGATGTCGTCGCCCTGCTCTCCCGTTTCCGATCCTGGGAAACCCTGCGTTCCCTCCTGTAACGGGCGGAGGGACGGCAGATAGGTGGATGGGGAGGGGGGGTTAGTAGGATCAGACACTTTTGTGGTCAGGATGGCTGGACGCAATTGCGGAGTCGGGAGAGTTGCCAAGGTGGGGCTAATGGCAACAGCTGCAATTAAACCACTGTTTGTCAAACTTGACACAACAGGCCCGACAACTTAGAGACCTCACGATTTTTGAGACTTTGTCAGGAAAGAGGGCCAATTCAACACGTGCTGTCATTTGCCTACAAAGTATTGGTAAATCCCCAAGACCAAGACCCTCTGCCATCGCTCACAAAATGGGAAGGGGAGTTAGGGGTCACCTTCACGGTCAAGCAGAAGAAACGGATGGTGCGCTTGACACACAAGACAGCCACCGGCACCAAGTACAAAGAGTGCAAGTATAAAGTCCTTACGAGGTGGTACAGGGTCCCCACTTTGTCACAGAAATGGTTCCCCGCTGCCTCTCCCCTGTGCTGGCGGAGATAGAGGCGACCTCTTACATATTTTTTGAAAATGCACTAAGCCGTCTGACTTCTGGACTAATGTTAGAAGCACAGTGCAGCATATGACATACAGAGAGGTCCCAGAGGGGCCGGCTTTTTTCCTTCACCACTCGGAGATGCCCACTAAAAGATACCAGAGATCTGTTCTTAGCCAGATGATGAATGCCACAAAGACTTATATCCCCTTGCTTTGGAAGAGCCCAACACCTCCCAGCATCTCTGTATGGCTGAGTAAAGTGGCAGAGATTGAGAGGTTCGAGGGTTTAATCGCAGCCCGTAATGAATCCTCGGAAGACATCGCCTTAAGTGGACCAGCTGGGTGATCTTTACAGCCTCACAGGAATAGGAGTCATTGCTGGAGGCCGACCAATAGGGGGTGTAGGTCCACTTTATCAACTCCTTTCTCACCCCTCTTCTTCCCCCCTTTTTTTCCTACACTAGTCCTGTCCTTCTCCCCCCCCCCCCCCGTTTTCCTTTTGTTCTGTAGCAGTAGTGTTGGCACCAGGCCCCCCCCCCCTTAATGAGCGCTCAGTAGTAGGTTCCTGGGTTTGGCTCGGGGGAGTTCCCGTCCCGGGTGACCATCCACAGCCTCCTGACGGATCGTGTTAGGCTGGCCCCTACCGGGATTTCTTTACAGCTTTGGCTTGAGTCGGAGTGGCAGGACTCCCCCCTCCTACCCCCATTTTGGAGAACGAAGTAGGTGATCAGGTGGGGCGAATCTGGCTGCAATGTTCTGTTTCCGCCACTATACGGCTTTGTACATGCTTGACAATGCTCTGTACTTTCTACATTTTGGAATGTATTTTTTTTTCTTCTTTCGACTGTTTGTAAAATTTACTTGAAAATGGAAAATAAAGAATATATAAAAAACACTAATAGTCTAGGATCTCAAGTTAACTGCACTGGTAAGGAATGGTTTGCCAGAAGTGGCTACCCCTGGTTGAGACCCAAAACATAGGCCATTTTATTTCTTATGGCTAGCATCTCCCTGTACATAGCCAAAGTCTCCCATTTTATCTGCATGCATGTCAGGCAGACACTTGCTAGGTATCTGGAAATGTAACACTACATGATTCACAGTGGCTAATGGTTTAAGGATCCTTTGACTTCTTTTTTTGGTGGGGTCTTTACCTCTATCCTTAAAGTGGACCAACATCCAGGATTTTGACTATCCTGGGTTTTGGTCCACTTCGGGGGGTGCCCCGCTGTGTGAAACCCCCCAGAAACACTCACCTCACCACGCAGGCACTCGTCCAGTCAGAGCACTCAGAGCCGCTGCGGTATGTACGTACAAGCAGCGTCCAACCACAGCAACTCTGAGCGCTGGAGGCCGCGTCTCGCGCTTCCCTTTAACCCTTTAAATGCCAAGCACGTAGTTTCTACGTGGTTGCTTCTCCTACCGTTAAGTGCCAAGCACGTAGAAACTACGTGCCTGGCATTTCCCCCAAACAGTTAAAAAATAGAAAAAAAAAATCACTTACCTCCGGTATCCCTGTGAAGCCTGGGGTCCCCTCTTCCTTGGGGGGGCATCCGATCGCCCCCCCGTCGTCCTCCGTCTTCAAGGGGGGGCCCGAAACCAGCCAAAAAAATAAAACTGTCATTTACTCACCTCCGCGCCCGAGCCTTCTGTCCGGGTCTCCTCTTCACCAGGGGGGGGTCCGATCCCCCCCCTGGGCTGCGCAGTCTTCAGGTGAGGACCCTCTTCCGGGTCCTCACCTCTTGTAATGGCGGCGATGGCCGCCGCCGCTTAGCCCCGCCCATTGTGGGAGGAGCGGGATGACGTCATCCCGCTCCTCCTATACCCCCTCCGAGCTCCGGCATCTGTCAGATGCCGGTGGTGATCGGAGCAGAGCGGGTGTCAGGTGAGGAGGCTCCGATCGGAGCCCCCTCGCCTGTCACCCGCCCTGCGCCGATCACCACCGGCATCTGTCAGTGAAGTGACAGCGGCGAGGGACGTCGGATCGGAGGTGAGTATGGTGTAAAAAAGAAAAATAAAGATTTTTTTTTCTGTGTGTGTGTGTCATTTTTTTACTATTAACCCCTTGTGAACTGGTAAGGGGTCTATGACCCCTATACCAGTTCACAAGGCTGGGGAGATGGCAAGCCACCTGCGCTAGCGGGTGGCTTGCCATTAACCCCTGGCACCCCCATTACCTGCCTCCCCAAAGGCCAGGGGGGGGGCAGAAGAGCCCGGGCCCACATGGGCTATGTGGGCTCGTAGGCTGCAGGGTGGGGGGGCCACATAAGCTGGCCCCCCCACTCTGTGCCTACAAGCCCCCATAGCTGGTCCCGGGCTGGTTACTGTGGGTAAGGGGGACCCCACGTCATTTTTTTTTTTTGATTTTTAAGGGTTTTTAACCCTTAAAAATCAAAAAAAAAATGGGGTCCGCCCCCCCTGGGAGGGGGGACCCTGTCATTTTTTTTTTGATTAACCCTTTGTAATCTGTCATCCAGCAGCTATAAAAGGCTTCTAGCAAGTGAGCAGAAGCCAGTGATCGCCGAGGGACAGAGTGCTC
The DNA here is from genome assembly GCA_027917425.1 of Gastrophryne carolinensis. Lineage (NCBI taxonomy): Eukaryota > Metazoa > Chordata > Amphibia > Anura > Microhylidae > Gastrophryne > Gastrophryne carolinensis. The sequence goes on along the minus strand of CM051236.1, from coordinate 251,380,501 downwards.
CAGGATGGATGGGAGGCGAGTACAGTGTAAAAAAAAAAAAAAAATTAATAAAATATTTTTTTCTTTATGTGTGTCTGTGTCATTATTTACTTTTAACCCCTTGTGAACTGGTAAGGGGTCCATGACCCCTATACCAGTTCACAAGGCTGGGGGGATGGCAAGCCACCTGCGCTAGCGGGTGGCTTGCCATTAACCCCCGGCACCCCCATTACCTGCCTCCCCAAAGGCCAGGGGGGGGGCAGAAGAGCCCGGGCCCACATGGGCTATGTGGGCTCGTAGGCTGCAGGGTGGGGGGGCCACAAAAGCTGGCCCCCCCACTCTGTGCCTACAAGCCCCCATAGCTGGTCCCGGGCTGGTTACTTTGGTAAGGGGGACCCCACGTCAATTTTTTTTTTTGATTTTTAAGGGTTTTTAACCCTTAAAAATCAAAAAAAAAAAAAATGGGGTCTCCCTCCCCTGGGAGGGGGGACCCCATGTCATTTTTTTTCCCGATTTAACCCTTTGTAGTGTGGATGGTTTTTGTATTTTTTTTGTGAATGTTATAAAATACTTGTTTCAGTTAGGGGGGTCTCCTGGGCAGGAACGGGGGGCTACCGATAAATATGTGGTACCGTTCTAATCGGTAGAAATGGGGCTTTCACATGCAATATGATTTTCCTTAATAAAATACATTTTTTATTTAAAATAAAGGAGTCAATTTTCTAAAAAAAATTTATTTTTTTTTTCACATAATATTGTAAAAAAAAAAAAAAAAAATTACAAACAAGACATTTCATGTTAAAGTCTAAACTCTGCTGCAAAAAATATATAATTTTTCTGAAAGTTACAGCAAAAATGGCGCAAAACATGTCGCAAAACATGACGCAAAATGGGGAAAATGGCCTGTCAACAGAGGGTGACAAAATCTCAAGTAGGCTGGCAATTAAAAGGGTTAATAGTACCTATGCATGTTGGGTATTGTTCTGTTCGGGGGACCTTGCGCTTTCAGACTTAGCTTGTTTTTTCTGGTTTGCATATTTATATTTTAGGAAAAGGTGTTTTTTATTCAGCTTTTTTATAAATTTTTTAGGGAAACCCTGCGCAACCAAAGAATTCTTTGAGGAATTAATTCCAGAAAGATGAGCCCACTACAACAAGCTGGGTACCCTTAAAAAGCTTAACGTGTGTACTTTCAGGGAATATATGGTTTATGGGGGATATTCCAAATGTAAAGGGTTGTTTTGGTTGAAAAATCGCAAGGTGCGCACTTTGTCTGCAGAGCTGAAATTTTCAAGTAAAATTACCGTTATGCGCATGCTTTACTTTGGGGTGTTTGGCAACTCTTCCCTTGACAGAACCTATGCATGTTGGGTGTTCTGTTCGGGGGATGTTGCGTTTTCAGATTAAACTTGTTTTTTCTTGTTTGTATATAGTTTTTTTAGGAAAATGTGGCTTTGATTCTGCTTTTTTATCCTTTTTTTAGGGAAACTCTTTGCAACCAAAGATTACGTTGAGGGATTACTTCCAGAAAACTATGGCCACATCCACAAGCTTGGTACGCCTAGAAAGCCTGAGGTGTGTACTTCCAGAGAATATATAGTTTGTTGGGGGTATTTCAAATGTAAAGGGTTGTTTTTCTGGAAAAACCGCAAGGTGCGCATATTGCATAGCATAGTTGTATTTTATCTGAAAATCTAATGCGCTGTTTCAGTTTGGGGGAGTCTCCTGGGCAGGAAAGGGTGTCTACCAATACATATGTGGTACCGCTGTAACCGGGAGAAATTGGGATTTCACACGCAATAAGATTTTATTGACAAACTTACATTTTTTATTCCAAAAAAAACTACAATATGTAAAAATTTTGTTTTTTTTTTTTGCACATATTTCACCCAAAAATATTAAGAATACACCTAACAAATGACAAACAAGACATTTCATGTTAAAGCCCAGACTCTGCTGAAAAAAACAATATATCATTTTCCTGGGAAATCCCTTCAAAAATCACATTTGAACATGGGGAGCGCAAAATAGTGCAAAATGGTCTGGCAACAGAGTGACAAAAACTCCAGGTAGGCTGGCACTTAAAGGGTTAAAGTGGACCAACACCCAGGATTTTGACTATCCTGGGTCTTGGTCCACTTCGGTGGGGCACCCCCGATCAGGGTGCCCCGCTGTGTGAAACCCCCCCGAAAAACTCCTCTCCCGGCGCCAACGGACAACTCTTGACGCGCGTGCCCGCGCCGGCCATTCACAGACGGCCAGCGCGCACGTCTAGAGGGGCGCGAGGGAGGCGGCGGCAGATAAGGTAAGGAGTTTGGGGTGTTTGGGGGGGGGGGTTTAACCCTGCGGGACATCCGAGATCGGGAGGGAGGTGATCGGCCCGGGAATCTTAGATTCCCGGGCCGATCACCCGTGGGTGTTGGTCCACTTTAACAAGGAGCACGCCCGCCATTCACAAACAGCCGGCGTGGGTGCGCGCCCTGCTAGAGGGAAGCACAAGACGTGCATGCGCCGTTGGAACGGGGTTAAGGTAAGGTTTCTGGGGGGGGGTTTCACCCCACAGGACATCCCGATTTCAGATGCCCCGCTGCGAGGGATCTGATCTTAAGATTCCTGGGCCGATCCCCCTGGGTGTTAGTCCACTTTAATGTTGATCAGACTAGAAAGGTCAGAACACAATACAGTCCTGTATACATAACCCCAGAATTGTTAAAGTGGACTAACACCCAGGATTCACACTATACTGGGTACTAGTACATTTCTGCGGGGCACCCCGATCAGGGTGCCCCACTGTGTGAAACCCCCCAGAAAGCCCCAAAAACTCAACGACTCGCTCCACCAATTGCATGTGCGTCCCTCTTACAGGGAGCGCGCCCACCATTCACAAATGGCCATGCGGGTGCACGCCCTGCTAGAGAGATGCGAGGAGGCGGCTTGCACCGCTGGAACGAGGAACAGGTGGGATTTGCAAGCATCCTGGGGGGTTTCACACAGCGGGGCACCCCCGATCGGGGAGCCCTGCAGGCAGGGAGCTGAGCAGTGGTTGTTGGTCCACTTTAAGACTGGCTGACACCTAGATTCCTATACCAATTCTTCTGGAAGTGACATCAAAGCACCGCCAGGTCAGCAGTAGCAAGTCTCCTCTGCAGCCCCGACGGGTTGGGGGGGGGGGGGGGGGGGAAAAGGGAGTCACGAGAATTTGTCATTAAGCCAGCACAGGATCTCAGGGCTACATGTTTGAAGCATGTGCCGCTGCAGGCCAGGATTTAAACAAATCTGAGGTGTAGGGGAGTTTGTGTTTCCTCCCAGGGCAGAGCTCTCCGTGAGTTGTCGTGAAGGTTGAAGGGAGAAAAATAAAGTCCCTGTAGAATTGTTTTTACTAGGCACGGCCTGCTTCAAGAAGTCCTTACGTATGGTATATTCCACAAGGTGGAGCAGTGTACTGCCTCCCGGCACCATAAAAAAAAAAAAAATAAATAAATAAACAGGATCACCAATAGTCCTCCCCAATGTTGACACGCAGTGATACAAAAAGCTGGGAGAGAAGGTAAAGGTAACAACCCCAACTAACTTGGATCAACCACCATAAAGAGGTAACTAAGAATAACGATAAGGGTGGGGTGAAGCAGGCAGTGCCATTGGTGATCCTGTTTTTATATGGTGCCGGGAGGAGCCAACTCTTCTGCGCCTACGTAACGACTTCTTGAAGCAGGCCTTCCATGCAATAGGAACACAGTCATTTATGGAAAGACATCGCAAACAGCTCTGACTGGATAAGAGCCAGGCTGTAGTGGCATTAAAGTCCGGCGTCCTGACAAACACATCAGTGACACCATGCAGCAATTTGGCGACACTCACTCAAACCATATGTGGCAGCCCTAGACAATTCAGGGAGAAACTGGAATCCAGGCACCCTACTTCCATCATAGAAGAGGTGGGAAGTTCATTACTAAGAGGACTGGCACTATTCATACCTGGACAGCAACTTTAAACAGAACTACAGGCAGTGTTACCTGGAGACAGAAGCAAGGCAGTGTGTTCATATAAAAACTAAATATGGTGGCAGTGAAAGGAACTAGGCTATCTGGTCATGTGGTCATCTGGAAGACAAGATTTATGCCCACTAGAGCCCAATTAACATTGTGTCTGTGTGAAACACCCAGGTGGCAGAGAGACAAATATTCTGTTACTTTGTGAAATTCGGCCAATAAAAAAAAAAGTCAAGGCAAACAATGAAAATCTATGAAACATTTTATTTAACATGTCAAATACTTGATCGACATTTCTTCATTTAGAACCATATTTAGTGATCGACATTTCTTCATTTAGAACCATATTTAGTCTTCACCCTGAGAAAAAAAAAAGCAAAATTTATATACAAAGCTAAAAATGTATTCCAGGGCCTACACTAGCTTGCCAGAACTATTCATTTGATCTGTGGCAACACCCTTCTGCATTAAACAAAGGCATGTCTGCAAGTACATCGTTTCAGGTTTCACAATGGGCTAGCACCCTTCCTATTCCCCACAGCAATTGGTGTGAATGATTTACCACCGGGTGGGGGTACATATGAAGGTTATATGTACACCAAAAATAGTGTGGACTTCACACAAGTTGTCTCCTCCATAACAGACCATGGTGCACATTTGGGGTGCCCATGGTATCCGAAGAGGATGTTTGTCTTGGTCACTGCGTAAGAAAAGATGGTTTGCAGCCATACAAGATCTCTTTGAAGTGACCATAACCATTTCACATGTTACCAAGCAGAAAGCAATCAAAGCCAACTTTCCAAAGTTCTTACATGCCCACAGAATTCTAGTAGCAGTGCTCAGTTGCCTGTTAGTACTAGTTCTCCAAAGCATTAATAATCCAATTCCTCCCAGATAAAAAGGCAGTGTTCCCTAAACACTTTAGCTTGCAGAAACCCCTGGAATAAACTTGTGCTTAAAGGGGTACTTTAAAGCAGTCCTTCACTCTGAATAAGAGCCTCCCTTATATGGTTCCCACACCCTGTACAGATTTCTCACATTAAAAGTCATCCTACCTGCATCTACTGCATGTTATGAGCCTTTAAAGCAGACCTTCACTCTAAATAAGAGTCTCTTATATGTTTCCCACACCCTGTACATACAGATTGCTCACATTAAAAATCATCCTACCTGCATCTACTGCATTTTATAAGCCTTTAAACATCCAAGATGGCGGCTTATGGAAGCTGCCATTTTTGCAGGCAGCCTGCAAACAGGAAGTGACTGTGCTGCTCTGCATTCTGGGACTGCTGACCTTTCTCTGACCCCAGCTCTGCTCTGTCTGAGCAAAGCACAGCTATAACCCGCCCCCCTGTACCTTATCCCACTCTCCTCTCCTCAGTAAGTGTGATGCTTCTGAGTCAAGATGGCGGCGCCCGTATCCTAAATTCCCGAACAGAGTTGCAGCCCAGTGGGGAAAAGTATAATAAATTAGTGACTAAACATGTAAAATATATTAATTTTAGATGCTGAGTTATTGTTTAAGAGTTTGGGCTTTTCATTAAATCATGGTGAAGGTCCAGTTTAAACATCCAAGATGGCGGCTCATGGGACATCAGGCAGCCTGCAAACAGAAGTGCCTTCTGACTGTCGCTCTGCATTCTGGGATTGCTGACCTTTTCCTGACCCCAGCTCTGCTGTCTGGGCAAAGCACAGCTATAACCCACCCTACTGTACTTTATCCCACGCTCCTCTCAGTAAATGTGATGCTTCTGAATCAAGATGGCGGCGCCCCTTATCCTAAAGTCCTGAACAGAGTTGCAGCCCAGTGGGGGAAAGAATAAGTGACTAAAAACTAAATATATTAACTTTAGATGCTGGGGAATTGTTTAAGGGTTTGGGCTTTTCAATAAATCATGGTGAAGGTCCGGTTTAAGTTAGACATGCACGTGTTGCACGTCTGATGCAGCTTGGCGAGAACAGTCATTTATATTTGACGCTGCAACTAGAATACCTTGCAATGTTACAGATCCAACCTAATTTAAAGTTTAGCCTTCATGCTCGGTATTAGCCAAGTTGGTTTGTCAGTATACACCTGCAACAGTACAAATGCCTAAATGCTACAGCTTATTACCTTAGAACATGCATTGCATACCTGTAGGGAAAAAAGCAAATTCGTTTTGTAAAGGCAGCCACAAAGTCCAACATTTACCTATTAAGCCTACTATAAAAGTACCTAAAATATTTGACCCATTAAAATGTATTCCTATTTCAGCAATCTTTCAAAAATTCCTTATGGAAGTAATTGGGTAAAAATAGCTTTAAGGCTCACCAAAAAGAATCAGCTCTTCATGGGGCATAGCGATTTGGAATTGCCTGTAATTCACCTTTCTGCCCAGCCATTTAGCTACTATTTCACTCGGAGCAGTAAGAAAAGCTGAATGAATGAAGCAATCACTGCTGGCTGCTCCCTGTGTTAGCCATTTAGAAATGCCTGGCCACATGCTTGAGCTAGATGTGAGCTGGGATGTGGTCAAGGACCCTTTATCAAAGAGCCACACAGTGGAGCATTCAAGTTTGGCCAACCCCAAAGTCTTTAAGCCTCAAAGATGGGGGTTGCTCCTTTTTAATGTCAGGACCCATGTGACAATTTGCATGGCTCCGACGTCTACTGGCCGTAACAATGTTATATAAAGCTTTGAGAAGCTTTTAGACTTCATACACTTGTTTCTCACCACTTGGCAGTCTGGGAAGGCCAAGCTATTTGGTGGAGCCAGCGCGTCTTCCAGTGTGCATTGCAACCGGTATATCGGTGAGCTTCAGCATTTACACAAATAGTTCAAAAAATAAGTTTGTCCCCCTCCAAAGGTCACCTGTATCTGATGGGGCATTTTTACAGATGAGGTACAGATTTTAAAATTTGGAACTGAACCCTATGGGCTATGCTAAAGAATTTAACTTCTGCATAGTCAAAAGGGAGCCAATCCAACTTACAAGTTATTTTTGGGGAAAAAGGTAGAAAAAAAGGTTTGCACTAAAAGCCAAAATTCACCAAGATGCAATCCACACTTGCTTCACCAAATTAGTATGATCCCCAAGTTGGTGAACCCCAGATTAACAAGACATTTAACAAATGTGGGCGTGATGTGCTGAAGTTGTTCAGACCACATATCAGATTCCTGGTACCACCCAAAACACCAATACCCAAGAGGAATCTTACTGGGACTGTTCCCGTATTCCAATTCTGACTGCAGTCCCAGTTATAGCAACTAAGAAACACAGCAGATATTTAGTGTTGGTGGAGAGGTCAGTTTTAGTGCCTGTGCACTGTGTATCAGTATAAAAACCAGGTTTACAAACATGAAAGGCATGTAAACCAACGATGCCACATACTGATTTATTATTGCACCATTTATTGAACACTACAACAGGAGAGAACCATTGAGTGCAGATACCATACAGTGCTTAATGTCATCATACGTACTCACCTTGTAGTACAAGACCTAGTCAAGTCTGAAAAGGGAAAATAAAATGCAAGGAGTCAGTCAATGCATTAAATCATGAACACTCACAGTAAGCACTTTATTCCCAGATACAGCTATGACAAAATTCAATGGGCAATTTAGATTTTAATTTATAATAAAGGGTAGCCAACAATATTACAGCTCAGGTCAGATATGTTTATTCAGTTCATGCCTCAGTCACACAGCAGTTGAACATAAAAATCATCACTAGAACTGAACTATAGCATTTCAGAAATAAGCCATCAATTCATATTAGTACCCACCTTCTGGCCCAAAGCAGACCGCATCACAGTAACCGATGGTAATGGTATGAAGTCAAGGCCAACTCTGTGGTAAAGAACAATTTGGGTAAACGCAAGTCAAAAATCCATTGACCTAATTCAAACTGCTGGAAAAGTGAAGCCAGGAATCAGTTTCTAGGGAGGTGTGGCCCAGTGTTATGCAGCAATACCCTACTCATCACATGTCCGAGCAGGCAAAGCTTACTACAAATTTCATCTTTGAGGCGTTTCCAACGATATGAACTTACATCAAAGCTCCATCGGGATAGACCTCAATTGAAGACCAAACATAAAGCCACCAGGTTAACTTTAGGGCTGCAACCGATCATAAGGTGGCTTTGTGATAATAGTAAACACCCCTTTTTCAAGTTATGTCAACAGTTGTCAAACATGCATTTTCCTGGGTTTTAAGACTAATTCCCTTTAATTGAATACAATGTTATTTATGCCAATATTAATCGGTCCCTGGAAAGTTGCCTAATCTTAGAGTTCGAACCAGCATGATTCAATTCTAGTTGAAGGTTTCCAATCTAGAAAATCCCAGTATCTGGTAGTACACTCCCCTCCTGGTTCCACATGGCATACAGCCAATTGTACTGCAAATCTCTGCATATGCAGCAGAAATTATGCTACTCTGCTGCTTTACTAGATTTGGTATTCCCCACAATGTGCCAGTTAACATACCCAAAGGCAGACCGAAAGTCGAAGACTTCGATCCACTTTAAAGCTAGAATTTATAGCCACTAACTGAATTGTCATACAATTCACAAAAATGTGAAAAGCCACTTACCTCATGCCATCTACTCCTATGGCAAATCCTATAAAGAACGAACAAAGTTAAATACGGCCACTTAAGTACACATTTGTCCCTTCCCATAAGTAACACAACTTATACAAGTTAATCAAGTTGTGGGTTGCAAGAGAAGGTTTTATTCTTAGCACTTACAGCAAGTCTGACTACTAGTAGGACAGACAAAAAACAGCAAGTGCTAGTTAATCATAGCTAAAGATGGGTCACTTACCAGCACAACATGTGAGCCAAGTAGATTCATGAAGTTAAGCATCTGAAGTTGGTAGACCTGAGGACAGATGGGTATTTAAAATGGGTAATACATGGCTCACCATATTTTTGGTAATTTGGCAAGCAGCTTCAACATTTATAGGTACATATCCATTATCAATTTACTACATTCTGTTTATTATGTGCGAGTAAGTTGTCTCTAGTAAGACAACTCCTTTAGAACAGGTTTTTACACTACAAAAATCACATTCCAAAAGGCAGCTTTAGCAAGTTGTAATAGCTTGTGGCAGCATCTTCTGGAAGAAGGTCCAACACAAACCCTCTTGCTGTATCTGCTGCATATTCATGTTGCATTGATCATTTAAACAATGTAATACAAGTTATTGACATTGTAGACCATCCAATGCAGCTAGATTCTCCTGAGCTTTTTACATCTCACCATTGGGACAATATGAAGCATAAACAAACCACTTACCAAGCACATCACTGCTCACTAAGGTCTTTAACCTGGGAAAAATAAAATAAAGTTCAACTCCATATGGTAAAGCCAACCTAAACTCATCCTTGAAACTGTTGCTGGAACATTAAGCCATCCTAAACCAACCCCAAATTCTATACACATACAGCACCTTCAAGGGTGCAGACATTTCCTGGTCTGTCATACAAGCCTCATGAGGAAAGGCAACCATAAACTAGGGATGCATGCTCGCTTTATAGCGTAGCACAACTGCCTTAAGGATCAAAAGTAATAGCTTATGAAAGTTCTACACCAACATTTAAAAGCAGAATTTTCACCCTAACTCTAGATTTGCATTGTCAAGCTATGCCTCAGATTCTGACTGGAAAATATGTAAAAGAAATGCCAATCCAAGACAATGCATTATCGCCTCTATAATAGACCATGGTACACACTTAGTGCCCATAGTATCCTGTAGAGGACATGAATCTTGGTCACTGCATTAGAACTGATGGTTTGTGCCCATAAAAGCTCTTTGAAGTGACCATAAAAACATTGATCTTCAACTGTACCTTTTGAGATTCCAAGAAGTCTATGTGGGGAAGAAAAGGGCACAGGTAAGACAACTTTTCAAGTAACGTCACTAAAGTTATTGTCCTCCAGAAGGTCAGACGCCAATTATGGCATCAAAACTGATCATCTGAAGTTTCAATCTTTGGTCATGTCCACAGCAAACTAGACACTAAAGATTCTAGCATCCTTGGTAATGACCAGTCTGTATTAACACATTAGAGGAAGTGTATGTGCCCCGATTTACTGCCAATCTACAATGGTAACAAAGACCTTGGTGGTTTGCACAGACTTGATTAGTCCTTAATGGCCAGCACAAGGGGTCTACCCTTTACATGCTAGCTGAAGGTTGTGGAATCAGCAGACATCTAAAGTAGATGAATCCCAAACAAGATCTAGAAAAGCACAGATGTGATCAAGGTCATCTAAACAGTGTTCTGGTTCTACAAATCTATTCTGCCCTTTACCACTAGGAGAGTTGTCACACAACTCAGTAACACGCAGGCCAACATCTAACAAGCTACATTCCCACTGCAAGTTGGAGGCTTACCAAGTTGACTATAAAAACCTGTAAGGAGAAAAAAAAAAAAAAAGTTAGATGAGCTCAGAAAGACCTTTTATGCACATTGTTCCAGTATTAAAACCAGGTATACAAGCACAAAAGCTTGCAACCAACGATGCCACATACAGGTTTATTGTTGCACTGTTTATTGAACACTACAACAGGAAAAACCATTGAGTGCAGATACCATACAGTGCTTAGTTCTAACTTTACTATAAGACAATTTCATTTTAAAGGCTGGACTATCCATTTAGGTTAGTCTTTGCCGATTGGGGAACTAGCTTCAAGTGAGCCAGCTGACCTCCAACTGATGCACAAGCACTAAAGATTAAAGTGGAACAAAACCCAGCAGTGGCCTGCAAGGACTTTAAAGGATTCCAGGGCCAGCTGCTTACTTTCCCTGGAGCATTCTGAAAAGGGATGCCCTGCTGTGTGAAACCCTCAGGTTTCGCCCATAAAAAACTCGTACGTGGGGGCTCTCATCCAATGAGAGCTGCATGCCATGATTAAGTAATTTGGCTCTAATCATTCAATAGGCTGCTGCATCCCCTTTGTCATACACAAGCTCCCAGCCATACCAGATAGGCTGGGGCATGCAGCTGCGAGCCCCCATTGTAAACAATGAGACGTTTTCTCCATTTACCTCTAGGCAGAGCGCCTGCACTGTTGGAACGTGGTAAAGGCAAGTTTGGGGGTTTCCCACAGCGGGGCATGGAATGAACAAAACCAGAGTGAAAATACCAGGTTTTGCTCAGCTTTAAATTACCTTGTAGCCTCCAAAGCACCAGCCAACTTTAAGAGTGTGCTACAAGATTGTCAGGGAAAAATAAACGAAAACCAAAACAGTCTTCTACAACACATATATAGTCCAAGGGAATTAGGTTTTTAATCTTACCTTTGATTGAAGGTGCCAAAGAGGAGTGTGGTGTGCAGCCAACCTCTACCTGGAGAGAAAATAAAAATCAAAATTTAGGAAATGATACTTCCCCACCCAAAATCAAAAGTATTCATACATTAGTGTGAGGCAGCCATTAACCCACAACACAAGAAGGTAGCAGGCAAAGCTAGCTGCAAATTTAATCTCTGAGGCGTTTCCAACGATATGAGCTTACATCAAAGCCCCATCGGGATAGACCTCAAAACCCCTTCACCAGTAAGAAGAAACTGGAATCAAAAAGGTTTTGTTCTTTGCTACTAGTGATTAGTAGACCAAAACCTGGGATTATACCATCTTGGGTTTTGGTTCTTGAACTGGAGCATCCAGATTTGGAATGCCTCACTGGGTGAAGCCCCTTGCTAAAACTACCTTCTAACATTCCCATGTCGCATGTGTAGGCTTTGGTCCAATCAGTACTGTGCATATAAGTACCAGACCTTTGGCACGCGCCCTGCCAGGGCAGAAGCACTCAGACTAAGGGAGCCCCAGGGTGTGGCCAAAGATTGTCATGAGCGCCAGCAAGTTGGGAGTTCAGCCAATCTGATCTCATTGCTTAGAGGGGATACTAACAAGTGGTATTTCCCCCCCAAATACTCTAGTGTGAGAGCACATTGGGGAAGCATGTTTTTGACGGCTTTAAAGTGGAACACATTTTAGAACTAGTTATTCCTAATGCCAAAATGCTCTGCAATTTTCCCAATAAGGCAAGAAGCTGTAAAAGTTCTTCCCCAGACAAGTGTAAGATAGAGCACAGCAAAACTTGCAATGACAGCCCTCAGTATGTGGGAAGTATACTGGTAGCATAGCCTTAGTTGTGAGAGCAAATTTAAAGCAAAAAGGGCTACATGTTAAATATCCCCATTCCTAGTGAGCCAATTTTAAAGCATGCATTTCTATGTGGAGCCCAGAGAGGCCAATGTAGGCAGAGACTGCTCAATACGTCCAGCATGTGGCTGGACAATAAAGTCCAGGTATTTAATGCCTGCGCTAGTTTACATATTTGCACAAAGCTTTTTTGTGCTCAAATGTAAGCTGGAGGACAGCATTAACCAGACTATAGTTATTTATAAACCGGGCTAGGGCCATTTAGTTAGTCCCTTGATAAATCTGTCTCAATGAAAAAAAAAAAAGAAAGTCTATGGACAATCACCTTTGCATCTGAGAACTTATCCCTTGATGTGTCTGAAAGAAAAAAATCAATATGAATATATGATAGAACTACATACACTAACCTATTCCTGTTGAAACTGTTCAGAATATATGTTGTCAGTCACCCAATTCAGAGCAGTTGAACATTAAAAAAGTTCATCAACACAGCTAATAGTTTACATTTATGGACCCCCATGTCAAGAACAAACCCTTACCTTTATTTTTTCATGTTAAAGTCGGGCCCTAAAGAAAGTAGACCACTATCAGCAAGTTATCAAAAAACACGTCAAAGGGGTTGTCCCTTCCCATAAGTAACACAACTCATACAAATCAACCAGTTGTGGGTTGCAAGAGAAGGTTTTAGTGTTAGCTCTTGAATGAAGCCTGCATCCAAAAACAGCAGGCTTAAAATAATCAAGAGCTGGAAATTCCAGACAAAAGCTTGGGATACTTACATCACTTTCACGGCACATGATCCAAATAGAGATTCCACATAAGTCCCTTTAACAGGCACATCTTTAAAAAAAAAAAACCCATGTTAGGCATGACATCCAAACAGTAAAGCATAGGCTTAAGGAACATTTAAGTATAAGATACCTATAGAGATAACAGCCCCGATACCCCAAATACCATAGTTTTCATTCATCTGTAATGTAACAGGTCTCATTGTCACCAGTGCAACATGTTTTACATGATGGAAGCAAAACCTGTGCATCAATCTGGCCGTTGTTGCATAAAAGACCCTCATGGGAGGAGAGCACCTTCATCAACATGGCCCAAAGCAACCAAAAAAAATTGAGGTCAGTGAGTCTTAAAGCTCTCATTTTAGTGAAGATCTGATAAAGCAGAGAACAGAATACAGTGTGCCTAAATATAAACCCTTTATATACTCCAGCGTGCCTTTGTCCATTGAAAACCCTGTCTGCTTGATCCCACTAGAAAGCTAAACTGCAGGACACTTCCTCCATACTTTGTCTTACTCCATGTGGCAGTCTGTCAATTAGCCATGGGGGAAGCAAGGCTAAAGCCAGCCATACACTGAATTCAGAACAGTGGTGGGGAATCTAAAAGATTCCAGGGCATCCCAAATTGGGCTAACCCACTGTGTGAAACCCCCCAAAACCTCACCTTGTCCAATATGAGCCGCCTGCTATGACAATGGCATTTGGCCCATTGTTTCACCACCCCAGCAATTCAGATGGGCCACGGCAGTAGCCTGTGCTGCTGCATCCCCGGCCATGCATGCCCATTGATTGGATCTGCTGTACGACATCACAGCAGGCGCCTTTTATAGGTCGTTTTTCAGGCTTGGGGGGGGGGGGGGCAGTGGCACAGCAGGGCATGGAACAAAACACCATGAAAGTCAAATTCCTGAAATGTTCCACTTTAAAACTATTGGATGTTGCCACCATAGCCCAAAGGTGCAGGGGGTAGCGCACACATTCGCACCACATAGTAACAGCAGTTTCCCAAATCACATAGAGAGTTACTGGACAGTTCCTTTGCAGAGCAAGCCCCCTTAGGAAGCATATTAGACAAGCCAAAAGCATGGTTAGGCTAGCAGTCCTTTTATTATTATTATAAGCATAACAAAAAAACAAAATCTATGGTTAATTTTAAGTCAAAATAGTGGGGAAGCTCATAACCGACATATACAATTAACCTTAGGGCCCGCACACACCACCCAAGCAAAGCACAGCCTGGCAGCTCCGCCACGTGGCTGCACACAGCAGTGCTATAAGCCCATCAAAGCCTTTATTAGAGCCTCTCCCACACACACACACTTTAAAAGGGTAAAAACAAGCTGTTCCATAGGATTAGCCGATACAAGAGGCCACTTACCCCACCTGCAGCTCTGCCGAGCACAGCCACCCCGCACGGACTGCCAGACAAAATGGCTGAAGCAGCTGCCTTCGCCTAGTGAAGCACACTTGGTAAGTTGCGTCACTTCCTCTTCTGAAACGGAGGCTTCTTATAGGCTGACTGCTAAACCCTATTCCCAGCCTACACTGCTTGTCTATAGGCTGCTGCTGTCATTAGAGGAGGGGCGCGTATTCTTCACAAGCGCAGAGGGAGTCTGACGTCACGCTATAAATCCCGCCTCAGTAGGCTGTGCCCTCTTTCTGCCTGTACAGCTATGGGCGGGAATTGGCTGCCAAACTCTGTGCTCATATACAGAGATGTCAGACTGAGCCATAGCTGCGGTGTGAGGTTTCTCCAATCCTGTTCTTGAGCCTGTTGCTGTACTTACATCATTAGGACGCTTATTTAACCCAGAGACACGACGCCCGGGACTTTGACTTTTCCCAGGTATTCTCCTCGCTCCCAGGGCATCCTGATTTGGGATGCCCCATGTGTGAAACCCACCAGATCACTCATTAAAACTCATATCTCTCGCATGCGTGGACAAATCAGAGCCGTTTGTTATATATATTTAAAGTGGAATTCCAGTAAAAATGAACCTCCCTGGCACTGGGGGTGGGGGTTGCTAAGGCGGCGTTTTGACAGAAAGCACAAAATGGCATCCCTTGGCATGTGCACTGAGCCGAGGGATGCTGCTTTGTTTTTTTTCTGAAAATTCCAATCTAAAGTGATGCTGTAGGCATAGGTAATTGTTACACCATTGTGTCTGACTAGTTCGGCTTAAACTGTTTTCTGCTTTTAAATTAATGCAGAAATGGCCAAGATATCAGGGTTTACAAATTCAGCCAATGACATGCTCTTTTTCATCCTGTCCCCAATCAGCCCAGCAGAGTGGGACAGGATTGCTGGCCCCTCCGTCTGCCTCCACCTCCAGATTCATCACATTGCTGCCAGCATAGAGAGCTAGTTATTATGCAGTATCACAGATCCAAGGGTCACGCCCACTCCTTTCAGAAGAAAAATCATAGGCTGAACCTGTAAACCCCAATATTTCGGCCATTTCTTCAATTTAAAAATGAAGTTTAGGACCTTGCCAAATGTAACCCGACGCAATGGTGTCACAATTACCTTTGACTGCAGTAGCACTTTAATGTTCGGCAAATGGCTCAGTTTATGTCGATGGGAGTGTGCTCACAGCCCAACACATGCTGAGGCTGCGGTGGCTTTCACTTGTTTACTGTTTACAATGCCAAGGGAGCTGCCAGAAGAGGTGAGTTTTGCACAGTTCACACAGCGGGGCATCCCCATTTGGGATGCCCCAGGCTAAGGATGGATGGGAGGAGCGGGATGGCTTCCTCCACCCAAAAAAGGTGGTTGTTGCTCTTTATAACCATTTATTGATGTAGATCTGCAGGGTACAGCCCAAAACAGGAGAAATTAGAACAGGAAGGGACAGTAGTTTTTAATAAATATATATATATATATCACTGGAATACCATAATTCTGTATGTAGTTTCCTTTCTTTTATTATATCATCATCGTAGATGCATAGAATTTCAAGGCCACTCAGTGCCACTTTATCAGGCACAATGGAAAAAGAGAGAAGGGAAGGTCCACACTTCCCAACAAGGTGCTAAGGGTTAAAGCGTACCTTCACTCTGAATAAGAGTCTATCTTATATGTTTCCTACACCCTGTACATACAGATTGTCCACATTAAAAATCATCCTACCTGCATCTACTGCATGTTATGAGCCTTTAAACATCCAAGATGGCGGCTTATGGAAGCCGCCATCTTATCAGGCAGCCTGCAAACAGGAAGTGCCTCCTGACTGTGCTGCTCTGCATTCTGGGACTGCTGACCTTTACCTGACCCCAGCTCTGCTCTGTCTGAGCAAAGCACAGCTATAACCCGCCCCCCTGTACCTTATCCCACTCTCCTCTCCTCAGTAACTGTGATGCTTCTGAGTCAAGATGGCAGCGCCCGTATCCTAAATTCCTGAACAGAGTTGCGGCCCAGTGGGGGAAAGAATAATAAGTTAGTGACTAAAAACGTAAAATATGTTAATTTTAGATGCTGGGGAATCGTTTTTTAAGAGTTTGGGCTTTTCATTAAATCATGCTGAAGGTCCGGTTTAAGTGTAATAAGTGGCACCACCTTCAAACTTATACAAAAATATCCCAATTTATTACATAGAAATACACCAGTTAAAATACATTTTAACAGTTACACTACATAGACACACCAAAAACACACACAAGGGGTCGCCAGGGGTCTGTTGCAATACATGATAGGGTGAGTAAGTTCATTCCAAAAAAAGTATAAGACACATTTATAAAAAATACTCTATATACTACTCAAATCCTGTGCAAAAATATACTGATTATGTGCAAATTACAATATAATATAATATATACAGTGTAGCTCAATGGCCATCAAAAAAATCCTAAACCTAACTGACATAATTTAAATCCATAAAAACGATCGCCCTGAGGAAGTAGTGCAGGAGTCACTACGACACGCGTTGGCGTTTCATTGTTGTGGGGTTGTTCCTGGTTGGTCTGTATGCACACCTTTGTCTCTTTGATTCTCATTTACTCACCTTGGTTCGTCTTCCTGCTTTAAGATTTTAAAGACCTGACCTTACTATCATCCTTGAGATGTCTACAGTCATGGAGGCGCTCCATGACTCTGAACTGATGATCACCTAAGAAGCACCAAATTAGCAGCACTCATCTGCAGGGGATAAAAGGTAAATATAAATAAATATATATATATATATACTGTATATATATATATATATATATATATATATATATATATACACATACACACACTTCAGAATAGTGTCTTGATTTGGGATAATGTTAAAATAAGAAAAAAGCTTAAAAACAAACTGAAATGCTCACCCACTTTTGGGACCTGAAAAAAGGCTAAATCCAAAAAAGGGAGGCTTGTACAACCCAAAGTATAATAAAGGGTGCTACTCCCAGGCTCTAAGGGCTATATATAGGATACCTCAAGAACCTCTCTCATATAGCCGGTCTCAAAGTATCAAAGCACAATCATCCGATCAAATCACTATATGAATTAACATGCCAACGCATGAATGCAAATTAATTAAATATCCATAATAACAAAATATCAAACCAATAGGGTCTGCCCCCCGCCTGCCAACATCCAGAGCCACGCATTCCGTGTGCAAAAATCCCACTTCCTCAGGCTGATAGTGCTTTGATACTGCTGTTTCTGTCTGAGGGCCAGACTTTGTGCTGTTGTGGTTTCTGACTTTGAGACCGGCTATATGAGAACTGGGTTATTATTATTGGCACTATTGCACTTTAAATAGATATCCATTATATTATGCTTGCACCTTTTGCACAGATAGTTATTAAATTCATTTAGTATATGGATTTCATGCTTGCTGTATTATGAATATGATGAGGCATTATCTCCTCACCGCTTACACATCCTGTATGTTTGTATGTCCTGTGTGGTATTGTCTTGTTTTTTTATGTGTTTTTAATATGTCCATTGTATAGGTTGTGGTTGTAAACATTTAATAACGTTTCATATTAAATTTTGATTCTGAGTTGGAGTGCCTCCGCTGTTGGGTTTTTGCGGTAACCTGAAAAAAGGCCAAACTCCAGCATCAGAGGTGCACAGCACCCATGAGGTGAGGTGAGACAGCTGCCTTGGGCAGCACAATGCGGGGAGGGAAGAAAGAGGGGAGGGGGAAAAATGATTTTGAGAAGAGCAGCGAATGCCGGTGGTCCTTACTTTGCTCCATTACTGTAGGCGCTGCCATTCATAGCCACTCACTCTATGTCCGGCCTCAGTGTGACATGCGGTCATGTCAGGGGGGGAACTATGAATGGCGGCATGGCATCAAGCAAGGTAAGGACCGACAGCATTCTCTGCTCTTTTCAAACACCCCCTTCCACTGCACCTGCTGCTTAATCCCCGGCCACTGCTTTCAGATACTGCTGGGACACACAGGGACTTGTCTCGGCAGCAAAAAGCTGGGGGAGATATGTGGGGATACAGCATATAGCGGAGCAAATATTGAGGGGTGCAGATAAGGCAGAGCTGAGATGGGGTACAGCAGGGGACAGAGATAGGGGGTGCAGCAAAAAGCAGGGAGGAGATGGTGGTGCAGATAAAGAAGGGCAGAGATAAAGGCTGCAGCAAAGAGTGGGGCATAGATGGTGGGGGTCCAATAAATGGGGCAGATATAGGGGTGCAGCGGGGGAACGGGGCAGATATAGGGGTACGGCGGGGGAACAGGGCAGAGATAGGGTGCGGCGGGGAACAGGACAGAGATAGGGTGCAGCAGAGAACAGGGCAGAGATGGGGTGCAGCAGAGAACAGGGCAGAGATAGGGTGCAGCAGAGAACAGGGCAGAGATAGGCTGCAGCAGAGAACAGGGTAGAGAAAGGGTGCAGCAAAGAACAGGGCAGAGATGGGCTGCAGCAAAGAACAGGGCAGAGATGGGCTGCAGCAGAGATAGGGTGCAGCAGAGAACAGGGCAGAGATTGGGTGCAGCAGAGAACAGGGTAGAGATTGGCTGCAGCGGGGACCGGGCAGAGATTGGGTGCAGCAGAGAACAGGGCTGCAGCAGAGAACAGGGCAGAGATGGGCTGCAGCAGAGAACAGGGCAGACATGGGCTGCAGCAAAGAACAGGGCAGACATGGGCTGCAGCAAAGAACAGGGTAGAGATAGGGTGCAGCAGAGAACAGGGCAGAGATGGGGTGCAGCAGGGAAGCAGAGAAGAGATGGGGTGCAACAGAAGATGGAGTGCAGCAGAGAACAGGGCAGAGATTGGGTGCAGCAGAGAACAGGACAGAGATGGGCTGCAGCAAAGAACAGGGCAGAGATGGGGTGCAGCAGGGAAGAAGAGAAGAGATGGGGTGCAACAGAAGATGGAGTGCAGCAGAGAACAGGGCAGAGATTGGGTGCAGAAGAGAACAGGGCAGAGATGGGGTGCAGAAGAGAACAGGGCAGAGATGGGCTGCAGCAAAGAACAGGGCAGAGATGGGCTGCAGCAGAGATAGGGTGCAGCAGCGAACAGGGCAGAGAACAGGGCAGAGATAGGGTGCAGCAGCGAACAGGGCAGAGAACAGGGCAGAGATTGGGTGCAGCAGAGAACAGGGTAGAGATGGGCTGCAGCGGGGACCGGGCAGAGATGGGATGCAGCAGAGAACAGGGCAGAGATGGGCTGCAGCGGGGACCGGGCAGAGATGGGATGCAGCAGAGAACAGGGCAGAGATGGGCTGCAGCAGGGAACAGGGCAGAGATGGGATGCAGCAGAGAACAGGGCAGAGATGGGCTGCAGCAGAGAACAGGGCAGACATGGGCTGCAGCAAAGAACAGGGTAGAGATAGGGTGCAGCAGAGAACAGGGCAGAGATGGGGTGCAGCAGGGAAGCAGAGAAGAGATGGGGTGCAACAGAAGATGGAGTGCAGCAGAGAACAGGGCAGAGATTGGGTGCAGCAGAGAACAGGACAGAGATGGGCTGCAGCAAAGAACAGAGCAGAGATGGGGTGCAGCAGGGAAGAAGAGAAGAGATGGGGTGCAACAGAAGATGGAGTGCAGCAGAGAACAGGGCAGACATGGGAGTGCAGCAGAGAACAGGGCAGAGATTGGGTGCAGCAGAGAACAGGGCAGAGATGGGCTGCAGCAAAGAACAGGGCAGAGATGGGGTGCAGCAGAGAACAGGGCAGAGATTGGGTGCAGAAGAGAACAGGGCAGAGATGGGCTGCAGCAGAGAACAGGGCAGAGATGGGGTGCAGCAAAGAACAGGGCAGAGATGGGGTGCAGCAGGGAACAGGGCAGAGATAGGGTGCAGCAGAGAACAGGGCAGAGATTGGGTGCAGCAGAGAACAGGGCAGAGATTGGGTGCAGCAGAGAACAGGGCAGAGATTGGGTGCAGCAGAGAACAGGGCAGAGATTGGGTGCAGCAGAGAACAGGGCAGAGATTGGGTGCAGCAGAGAACAGGGCAGAGATTGGGTGCAGCAGAGAACAGGGCAGAGATTGGGTGCAGCAGAGAACAGGGCAGAGATTGGCTGCAGCAAAGAACAGGGCAGAGATGGGGTGCAGCAGAGAACAGGGCAGGCATGGGCTGCAGCAGAGAACAGGGCAGGCATGGGCTGCAGCAGAGAACAGGGCAGAGATGGGGTGCAACGGAGAACAGGGCAGAGATTGGCTGCAGCAAAGAACAGGGCAGAGATGGGGTGCAGCAGAGAACAGGGCAGAGATTGGCTGCAGCAAAGAACAGGGCAGAGATGGGGTGCAGCAGAGAACAGGGCAGACATGGGCTGCAGCAGAGAACAGGGCAGAGATGGGGTGCAACGGAGAACAGGGCAGACATGGGCTGCAGCAGAGAACAGGGCAGAGATGGGGTGCAACGGAGAACAGGGCAGACACGGGCTGCAGCAGAGAACAGGGCAGAGATGGGGTGCAGCAGAGAACAGGGCAGAGATGGGGTGCAACGGAAAACAGGGCAGACACGGGCTGCAGCAGAGAACAGGGCAGAGATGGGGTGCAACGGAGAACAGGGCAGACATGGGCTGCAGCAGAGAACAGGGCAGATATGGGCTGCAGCAGAGAACAGGGCAGACATGGGCTGCAGCAGAGAACAGGGCAGACATGGGCTGCAGCAGAGAACAGGGCAGACATGGGCTGCAGCAGAGAACAGGGCAGACATGGGCTGCAGCAGAGAACAGGGCAGACATGGGCTGCAGCAGAGATGGATTGCAGCAGAGAACAGGGCAGAGATGGGGTGCAGAATGGAAGCAGAGCAGAGTTGGGGTGCAGCAGAGAACAGAGCAGACATGGGCTGCAGCAGAGAACAGGGCAGACATGGGCTGCAGCAGAGAACAGTGCAGACATGGGTTGCAGCAGAGATGGAGTACAGCAGAGAACAGGGCAGAGATGGGGTGCAGCAGGGAACAGGGCAGAGATAGGGTGCAGCAGAGAACAGGGCAGAGATGGGCTGCAGCAAAGAACATAGCAGAGATGGGCTGCAGCAAAGAACAGGGCAGAGATGGGGTGCAGCAGAGAACAGGGCAGAGATGAGCTGCAGCAGAGAGCAAGGCAGAGATGGGGTGCAGCAGAGAACAGGGCAGAGATGGGATGCAGCAGAGAACAGGGCAGAGATGGGATGCAGCAGAGAACAGGGCAGAGATGAGCTGCAGCAGAGAACAGGGTAGAGATAGGGTGCAGCAGAGAACAGGGTAGAGATGGGATGCAGCAGAGATAGGGTGCAGCAGAGAACAGGGCAGAGTTGGGGTGCAGCAGAGAACAGGGCAGACATGGGCTGCAGCAGAGATGGAGTACAGCAGAGAACAGTGCAGACATGGGTTGCAGCAGAGATGGAGTACAGCAGAGAACAGGGCAGAGATGGGCTGCAGCAGGGAACAGGGCAGAGATAGGGTGCAGCAGAGAACAGGGCAGAGATGGGCTGCAGCAAAGAACAGGGCAGAGATGGGGTGCAGCAGAACACAGGGCAGAGATGGGGTGCAGCAGGGAACAGGGCAGAGATAGGGTGCAGCAGAGAACAGGGCAGAGATGGGATGCAGCAGAGAACAGGGCAGAGATTGGGTGCAGCAGAGAACAGGGCAGAGATGGGGTGCAGCAGAGAACAGGTTAGAGATGGGGTGCAACAGAGAACAGGGCAGACATGGGCTGCAGCAGAGAACAGGGCAGAGATGGGCTGCAGCAGGGAACAGGGCAGAGATAGGGTGCAGCAGAGAACAGGGCAGAGATGGGCTGCAGCAAAGAACAGGGCAGTGATGGGGTGCAGCAGGGAACAGGGCAGAGATAGGGTGCAGCAGAGAACAGGGCAGAGATGGGATGCAGCAGAGAACAGGGCAGAGATTGGGTGCAGCAGGGAACAGGGCAGAGATGGGCTGCAGCAAAGAACAGGGCAGTGATGGGGTGCAGCAGGGAACAGGGCAGAGATAGGGTGCAGCAGAGAACAGGGCAGAGATGGGATGCAGCAGAGAACAGGGCAGAGATTGGGTGCAGCAGAGAACAGGGCAGAGATGGGGTGCAACAGAGAACAGGGCAGACATGGGCTTCAGCAGAGATGGGCTGCAGCAGAGAACAGGGCAGAGATGGGGTGCAACAGAGAACAGGGCAGACATGGGCTTCAGCAGAGATGGGGTGCAGCAGGGAACAGGGCAGACATGGGCTGCAGCAGAGAACAGGGCAGACATGGGCTGCAGCAGAGAACAGGGCAGACATAGGCTGCAGCAAAGAACAGAGCAGACATGGGCTGCAGCAGAGATGGGATGCAGCAGAGAACAGGGCAGAGATGGGGTGCAGAAGGGAAGCAGAGCAGAGTTGGGGTGCAGCAGAGAACAGGGGAAAGCTGGGGTGCAACAGAGAACAGAGCAGACATGGGCTGCAGCAGAGAACAGGGCAGACATGGGCTGCAGCAGAGAACAGGGCAGACATGGGCTGCAGCAGAGAACAGGGCAGACATCGGGTGCAGCAGAGAACAGTGCAGACATGGGTTGCAGCAGAGATGGAGTACAGCAGAGAACAGGGCAGGCATGGGCTGCAGCCGAGATGGGGTGCAGCAGAGAACAGGGCAGAGATGGGGTGCAGAAGGGAAGCAGAGCAGAGTTGGGGTGCAACAGAGAACATGGGGAAAGATGGAGTGCAGCAGAGAACAGGGCAGAGATGGGGTGCAGAAGGGAAGCAGAGCAGAGTTGGGGTGCAACAGAGAACATGGGGAAAGATGGAGTGCAGCAGAGAACAGGGGGAAGATGGAGTGCAGCAAAGAACAAGGCAGAGATGGGGTGCAGAAGGGAATCAGAGCAGAGTTGGGGTGCAACAGAGAACATGGGGAAAGATGGAGTGCAGCAGAGAACAGGGCAGAGATGGGGTGCAGAAGGGAAGCAGAGCAGAGTTGGGGTGCAACAGAGAACATGGGGAAAGATGGAGTGCAGCAGAGAACAGGGGGAAGATGGAGTGCAGCAAAGAACAAGGCAGAGATGGGGTGCAGAAGGGAATCAGAGCAGAGTTGGGGTGCAACAGAGAACATGGGGAAAGATGGAGTGCAGCAGAGAACAGGGGGAAGATGGAGTGCAGAAGAGAACAGGGGAAAGATGGGGTGCAGCAGAGAACAGGGCAGACATGGGGTGCAGCAGGAAGATGGTACAGATGGGGTGCAGGATGAGAGCAGGACAGAAATGTGGGCTGTAGCGATAACCCTTATCGCCGGAGGGCTTCACTGCCCGAGACGTCCTTTTCCCAATCGTAAGAGGTGCTGCTGGAATTCCAGAGTCATCCGTGAGGAAACAGGTACAGCCCTTACAAGGGCTAGTGAATTGTAATATAGCGTTTCCCCCAATAAGAGACAGAACTCAGTATTGAGGGTGAAGGTGAAGTGAACTTTATTAGTGCCACACTGTGCCTTATATGCAAGGCTCCATGCAAGGGGACCTCCCCCGTGGACCTCATGACAAATACACAGACCAATGGGAGCAGGGCACACAATCCCTCAACTCTGCCGGTGACGCAATCAGCAAAACAATAGACGTCTGTAATACACTCAATCAGAACAATGCCATTGTCTGTGACGTAATCAATCAATACAATGGCAGTCAGAACAATAAATAACGTAATCAATCAACACAATGGCAGTCTGTACATGCTTAAGAAAAGGAAAGTAATGAACCTGTGTAAAGTCCAAAAGACAGAGCGTCTGTCACAATGCCCCCTTTTTGTGGAACACCCGGCAGACCCGGATTAACCCTGTTCGGGTTAACGTGGGGCTGTCCGGACTCTTGTTAGGGGCAGAGTTCTGTTTGCCGGGATAATCCATCTGCATTACCGTTTTGTCTACCGGGCCTGTATACACACACACACACACACACACACACACACACACACACAGTTGTACTCACAGGGTGCTGGTCTTGTACACACACATGTACTCACAGGGTGCTGGTCTTGTACACACACACATGTACTCACAGGGTGCTGGTCTTGTACACACACTCTTAGCTCTGGTTGCAAGGCATTGAGAAAATGTTCTAGTAAAAACAACTGTAGTACATCCTCAGCGGTCGTGGCTTTGCATCCCGTGACCCAGTGTGATGCTGTACGATGGAGGCGACATGCCCACTCCGTGTAAGAATCCCCTCCCTTCTTTTGGGATTCCCGAAATCGTCACCTGTAGGCTTCCGGGGTGACAGCGTACCGGGCTAACAAAGCCTCCTTTACCAGATGGTAGTGTGGTAAGTCCGCATCAGGGATGGCCCGGAAAGCATCGGAAGCTTTCCCAGATAATTTCCCTGATAATATGGTGACCCATTCCTCCGTGGGTACCCGGTGTAAAGCGCACTGCCGTTCAAAATCGGCCAAAAATCCGTCATTCTCGTCGTCACTTTCCTGGAAGGACTTAAATGCTGCAAATGGAATCTTTCTCCCCCCAGTGTAACTGAGGCTGAGAGGCTGCTGGGTTGAAAGTCGGCGATCTTCCCTTTGCTTACTGGCCTCTGCCTCCGCTGCGGCGAAGACTTGGTCGATCAGTTCCTGTGATGGATTCGGGCCATAGACCGACAATCTGTTCCGAACCGCTTGAACGAGAGCAGCGTCTTCATCGATCTCTATATTGGTTTCGGTCCTCACTGCTGCACGATCCATTTCGATCAGCTCGGCTATCAGTTCCTGACGTGGGCGGTTGCTAGCTGACCTTCCCCGGCTCTCGAGTAGATCCTTCCGGGTCAGCCTTTTCAACTTGTCATACTGACTCTCCATCAGGGTAGCACTCTCTCTGGGTAGAAAGGACCATCCGACCGCTTGCCACCAATTGTAGTGATAACCCTTAGCGGCGGAGGGCTTCACCGCCCGAGACGTCCTTTTCCAATCGTAAGAGGTGCTGCTGGAATTCCAGAGTCGT
The DNA here is from genome assembly GCA_027917425.1 of Gastrophryne carolinensis. Taxonomy (NCBI): domain Eukaryota; kingdom Metazoa; phylum Chordata; class Amphibia; order Anura; family Microhylidae; genus Gastrophryne; species Gastrophryne carolinensis. The sequence goes on along the minus strand of CM051236.1, from coordinate 251,355,273 downwards.
CCGTGAGGAAACAGGAACAGCCCTTACAAGGGCTAGTGAATTGTAATATAGCGTTTCCCCCAATAAGAGACAGAACTCAGTATTGAGGGTGAAGGTGAAGTGAACTTTATTAGTGCCACACTGTGCCTTATATGCAAGGCTCCATGCAAGGGGACCTCCCCCGTGGACCTCATGACAAATACACAGACCAATGGGAGCAGGGCACACAATCCCTCAACTCTGCCGGTGACGCAATCAGCAAAACAATAGACGTTTGTAATACACTCAATCAGAACAATGCCATTGTCTGTGACGTAATCAATCAATACAATGGCAGTCAGAACAATGAATAACGTAATCAATCAACACAATGGCAGTCTGTACATGCTTAAGAAAAGGAAAGTAATGAACCTGTGTAAAGTCCAAAAGACAGAGCGTCTGTCACATGGGCACAGTGGGGAGAGAAGATGGGGTGCAGTGGGAGGCAGAGTTAAAGTGGACAATGCTCAGAAATCGCCCTGCGAAACACTATGAATGGCTTTCTAAGGAGCCATTAACACAGGCAATTGCGTTTGCAGGGCAACTGAAAAAAGTCCTGCATTGCAGCGTTTTGGGTGCATTAGTGACCACAAGCAAAATTGCTACTAAAATGCTGGCAAATCACTGGGACAGGAAGCTCGCATTGTGATAGTGATTACTAATGTCACTGCGCGACCTCGGCAGTGTGGACCCCACCAAAGCTATTTGAGAGAGAGTAGCAGATGCCCTCCCCTAAATCTATCATATGTTCATCTATCATTTAAAAGACTCCAGGGCCAGCTGCTTGGCTCCCCCTCTGTGTAAAACCCATCAAGTCTTACCTGTCCTGGAGCTTCCACTGCAATTCCACAGCCCCAATCTCCAGCTTCCCTTTAGCTGAGATGTGCAACCGGTCTCCAGCCATTCAGTTAGGCTGGGGCAGGAGCGCGTCTCAGACTAGGGCTGGGCTGCGGCCTGGGCAGAGGGCTTGTGCACTTCACACTTGAGATCAGCCAATTTTGTAACCTTAAATCTGCCAACTTGAAGTGGCCACGGTGCCAAAAGGAGCAAAAGTTTTATCTTTTCTAAACCAAAGCAAAAACCTACCCCTTAGTCCATTTAAAATGAACAAAATCCCAAGATTGAGCGTCCCCACTCACTGGCCTCTTGTAGAGAACAGCCACGTCCACATCGCAATGCATAATGGGGGACTCTATCTTAGAATACGTAGGATTCAACGGAACTAGGATCGTTTACAGCTTTTTTATGTCATAACTATGACTTTTACTATGGGGGCCTTGTAAAACCTCTGTACACTCCTACTTAGTACTGTCAGTCACTGATTGACCTCAGGGGAGAGCTGTGGTTATTATAGTGAGAATTTTCAGTGATCAGAGCAGCAGCTAGTTACTGGGACAGTGAAAGTGGATGGTGTAGGCCAGAAGTACTATTTCACTAATGTATTAAATCACAGTTAAAGCGGAATAAAACCCAGGATTTTAAGTATCCTGGGTTTTGTTCCGTGTCCCAGGGCATCCGATATGGTATACCCCGCTGTGTGAATCAGTGTTCAATCAGTGTTGCTTGCCATGCCTGTGTGATTCGGCAAACAGCTCTGCTCTTCTACAATGGGGAGAGCAAGCGGCCACATTTCCAGAATCCCACGCTCCTACCCCAGCCTATCTGAATGACTTGCACTCCCCACTGCAGAAGGGCAGAGGCACTTGCTGAATGACATAAGCACTACAAGCAGTTTTGATCGGATGAAAGCCTTTACATATCAAATGACTACCAGGTTTCTCCAAATTATTTGCTATTATGTGCTGTAGTTATTGGGGTATGCAAAATCTTTGCAATTTTATGTTGCTTTTCTTTTTTTTCCAAATGAAGTCTAAAACTGTACTTTGGACATATGTTTGATGGTGAACAAAATATGGGTATATGAGATTTACAGATCATTGCATTATTGTTTACTATTCTTTACATGCATCAACATGTTTTTGGAACTTGGGTTCTTTATGAAAATGCTTTTAGTGCACATAGGAGCTGATAAAGTCCAATGGAAAGCACAGGAGGTTCTCTAGCTTCAGTCTTTAAAGGAGCACTATCGCGAAATTGTGTAATATTAAAAATCCATATAAACACTTTAGCTAATAAGGGGAGGGGTCATTTATACACCCGAACTGAATAAAACTCCCGCCAAGCTTGTGGTTTTCTTCCCCTGGTAGGAATAAAATCCTGGGGTTAAAGGTTTAGTCTATGAGGGATGACAGAGTCCGTCACCCGAGATGTTCTCTTCCTTTCATTAAAATATAAAAAACAAGCCTCGCTGGATATTTCCCGATACCGGGTGTATAAGTGACCCCTCCTTCCTCCATCCAGCATATTTATAGTGCTCCTTTAAGCTATGGAAGCCACGAATGACACATTAGCCACCCTATCAATACTCCTGCAGCAGGAACTCTGACACGCTGCTACCTCCACGGCAGCCATTGATATACGGCCAGGCTTTTGATATGTGGAGGACTGCAGTAACCAGGAATTTCTAAACATGTGCTTAGTGTAAAGGTGGCAGGAGGGGAGGTTTTTCAAAATGAGTCAAGGTTTATTCGCAATGGCTGTGAAATTGGCTGCTCATTTAAGGAATATGGAATTTATATGACATAAGTAGTATTTAGTGCAAATTAATGAGTGCAAAAGGCTACCATAAAACGTACATAATTATAATCCAGTGTTAGAGACGAAAAGAAGATGCTACTTCTAGGGCAGGGGTCCCCAACCTGTAGCTCAGGAGCCACATGTAGACGTGTGGCTGTATGCTGGACCAAAACACTTGTGGAGGTCTAGCACACTGTTGAGGCTGGGGGGGGGGGGGGGGGGGATTACATGGCTCCCTGGGTTAGGCATTGCAGTACCATGTAGGGGTTAATGCAGATTCAACAGGTGGAGAATTGTGCCGATATCACCTATTCTTCCAGCAGAAAAATATGACAGTTAAAGGAGCACGAAAAAATGGCCTAATGATAAAAATCCATATAAATATGCTGGATGGAGAGAGGAGGGGTCACTTATACACCTGGTATTGAGAAATATCCAGCCCGGCTTGTTTTTATTTTAATGGAAGGAAGAGGACATCTCGGGTGACAGACTCTGTCACCCCTCATAGCCTAAACCTGTAACCCTAGAATTTTATTCCTATCAGGGGAAGAAAACCACAAGCTTGGCGGAAGTTTTATTCAGTTTGAGTGTATAAGTGACCCCTCCCCTTATTAGCTTAAGTGTTTATATGGATTTTTAATATTACACAATATCGCGATATTGCTCCTTTAGGAGGATGGAAACTGGAAATTAAGAGTGCAGTAACCATTCTGCAGGGCCGTATTTAATGCAAGGCAAAACTTAGGCACGTGCCTAGGGCGCTTAGCAGGCTTTGGGGCGCATTGTTCTAACATTTTATATATTTTTTATTTTCCTTTTTTCATTGGTGATTTGGTATCTGCGCCCCCACCTGGGCGCTCCCGGAAGCACTAGCGCCGCTTCTCTACGTACCTCTGTACCCTGTCCTCTTGGTATGAGCTGCCCAGCTCCAGCCAATGCTTAGGTGAAGGTGCTGGAGCTGCCAACAGGACCGCTCGATACATTGGCTGTGTGAGTCTGCCTCAGCCAGGGTGAGATGGTGGCTCAAGGGTTAACTTCTCTCCAGCCGTTGGCTGGAGTGACGCTGTAGATGATTCATTCACACTTCCTGTGTCTCTGAATGGAGGCCGCCCCAGCGCTCCTCCGTATCAACACAGGGGCAGCATGTGTGGAAGCAGCATGGAAGACTGCGTGAAATCTCTTTATCACAGCATGGAGGTAAGCTGCGCCCCCCCAGCATTGTCAATAGTCAGAGGAAGCTCACTGGGCTCTGTGAACACACACACACACAGAGGTGCTGGATTCAGGGGTGCCTGCCTCTGTGCTGTGTGGATCCCTGTGAGCAGATTGTGATGGGGCTCCCCTGCACTCAGCATGTCCCTGGGAATCTCCAGCTGAGTTTCAGGTTTGAGGGAAGTCTGGTGAACTACAGGTCCCAACAACAATCTCCAGGGCAGGCCAACATCCTCTCCCCTGGGGCATCCCAAACTGGGCGCTGTGTGAAACCCCCCACAGCGCCCAGTAAAGTCCCCTTTCCCTCGAGGCTATGACATCACTTGCGTCCCTTTCTAACTGTATGGTTCCCCACTTGCCTCAACTGAATGGCTGTGCATGACCACGAACAGCCGAAGGGAGCAAGTGCGTTCTGCCAGCTTTGAGCAAACAGCTAGGGGAGGGGCTCAGGCAGTTTGGTTGACTACAGTCATCTGTGTGTGTGTATTTTTTGGGGGGGCGGGGCTCAAGCCTGGTGAACTGATAAGTTAGGTTGTGGCTGGTGGGTTTATGTGCATGGGTGTAGACTATAACCCAGGTTTCATGGGTTTTGGTCTACTTTAAAGTGGACCAAAACCTGGCATATTCACTATCCTGGATTTTGGTCTGTTCCCCTGGGGCATCTTGTTTTAAGATATACATACTTCACTGCCATGGCTCTTCTCCGGTCAGCTGAATGGGAGCTTAGCCGCACTCATGGTCACGTGCAGCACCCCTCCAAGACTGTGAGCAGCCATGCCAGCCATTCAGTTTCAGCCCGAGAAAGATGTGAGAGATGCCGCTGCTGGACACGCATGCACTGTGAGCTTGGCAAGTTAAGAACATCGGGTGATGGGGGTTTCACATAGTGGGGCATGCCAAATGGTGGATGTCTAACTGTACCTAGCCTCTTATAGATACTATATCCCGTTCAGTCCACTTTAAAAATGGGGAAGGGGGGGGCACATGACCAACAAAGTGCCTAGGCCAGCACAAATCCTAAATACGGCCCTGCATATCTGCCATTTATGGCTGGAGGATCCACTCCTGTGCAGTGGATATTTTATAGGCAGAGATCTGTTTATTATTATTTGGGATACTAGAGATGTTTGTGTTCAATAAACCATTGTGGTTTTATGCCTTCAAGTCCATCACTGCATTTTGAATTGTTTTAAATAGTTTCATGACCTATAAGCATTGTATGACGTTTATGATCTATTAACATCAAAAGTGGCTCTCAATCATCTCACATAGTATAAAAGGTTAGAGATCCCTGCTCTAGGACAATACAAAACAGCTCCCCTACACATGGTAGAAGATCAAGGTGTGCTTAGTTTTTACCCATCGCTCAGAGATACTCACCCACTTACGCCCTACATTAGTTATGCGAGAAAGCTGGATGTTGTAGGAAATTATTTTTATATACAAAACTGCAACTTTTATTTACTTATTAATTCCTTTGCATAATCAAGAGGAAACAATTACACAAGTGTCCTTGGTGCACTTCTTGCTGTGGCATTGTCACATCATTGAACAGAATAAAAAGGGTGCAAATGTATTTTCCTGGTCTCTCTATTTCATGTTGGACCTTTTGATGATTTGCGTTTTCTTCTTCTTCCCATAATCCGCCATTCTTTCTTACAGGGTATTTTGCAGTCCAATATGAACGAGCTGTTTTCCTGCAATAGGAAAAAATAATAAGAAAAAGATAAAACAGCTTCTGGGATACAGCTTGATGGTAGCCTGATGAAGTGGGGGATACACCCACGGAACGCGTGGCTCCTGGTGTTGTAGGCGGTGGGGAGACCCTTTACTGGCATACCTTCTATATGGAAAAAACCACACCTTCCTCCCTTAGGGAGCACCAAAAAATATTCGCAAACCTATATCCTCAAAAATATATCACTTTTATTTACACATGAAATTTCATAAAAACACTTACATACAAATACACAAAGCACAAGACATTTAAAAACAGTAATGCTAATCCCCTATCATATCATCAAAATATCTCAAAACTCCCACTAATGGGATATCTTATTTATATACATAGTATGTGTCTCTGTTCTAATGCTGTAAACTAATCAAATCATATTAAAATACAAGTCTGTGTTGTGCAGTGAGAGGAAATCTCTCTACATATACATACTTAGGTATTTGTGCCGGCACTTAAAGAGGACCTGAACCATAAATTTCTAAAAAAAAAAACTAAATTTCCTAGCATCTAAAATTATTATATTCTACATTTTTAGCCACTTATTCTCCTTTCCTTCTGGGCTGCAACTCCATTCAGCTCTACTCTAGGATACAGGCTCTGCCATCTTGCCTCAGATGCATCACATACTGAGGAGAGGGGAGGGGTGAAAAGTACAGGGGGTGGGTTATAGCTGTGCTTTGCTCAGACAGAGCAGAGCTGGAGTCAGGAAAAGGACAGCAATCACAGAATGCAGAGTGACACAGAAGACACTGAGACTCCATGGGCTGCCATCAGCTCCAGCCAATGCTTAGGTGAAGGTGCTGGAGCTGCCAACAGGACCGCTCGATACATTGGCTGTGTGAGTCTGCCTCAGCCAGGGTGAGATGGTGGCTCAAGGGTTAACTTCTCTCCAGCCGTTGGCTGGAGTGACGCTGTGGATGATTCATTCACACTTCCTGTGTCTCTGAATGGAGGCCGCCCCAGCGCTCCTCCGTATCAACACAGGGGCAGCATGTGTGGAAGCAGCATGGAAGACTGCGTGAAATCTCTTTATCACAGCATGGAGGTAAGCTGCGCCCCCCCAGCATTGTCAATAGTCAGAGGAAGCTCACTGGGCTCTGTGAACACACACACACACACACACACACACACACACACACATACACACACACACGTGCTGGATTCAGGGGTGTGTAGACTGCCTCTGTGCTGTGTGGATCCCTGTGAGCAGATTGTGATGGGGCTCCCCTGCACTCAGCATGTCCCTGGGAATCTCCAGCTGAGTTTCAGGTTTGAGGGAAGTCTGGTGAACTACAGGTCCCAACAACAATCTCCAGGGCAGGCCAACAGCCTCTCCCCTGGGGCATCCCAAACTGGGCGCTGTGTGAAACCCCCCACAGCGCCCAGTAAAGTCCCCTTTCCCTCGAGGCTATGACATCACTTGCGTCCCTTTCTAGCTGTATGGTTCCCCACTTGCCTCAACTGAATGGCTGTGCATGGCCACGAACAGCCGAAGGGAGCAAGTGCGTTCTGCCATTTTGAGCAAACAGCTAGGGGAGGGGCTCAGGCAGTTTGGTTGACTACAGTCATCTGTGTGTGTGTATTTTTTTTTTTGGGGGGGCGGGGGGCTCAAGCCTGGTGAACTGATAAGTTAGGTTGTGGCTGGTGGGTTTATGTGCATGGGTGTAGACTATAACCCAGGTTTCATGGGTTTTGGTCTACCAAAACCTGGCATATTCACTATCCTGGATTTTGGTCTGTTCCCCTGGGGCATCTTGTTTTAAGATATACATATTTAATACAGTCTCTCTGCAATCACAGAATGCAGAGAGACACAGAAGACACTGAGACTCCATGGGCTGACATCAGAAAACAGTAGATGCAGGTAGGATGATTTTTACAAGTATACAGCACGTCCTGTTTCACTAAATTCTTTACGCCTGGGTTATCCGTCACAAGGTGGCGCAGTGGACTTCAGAAAAGACTTGTGGCATCTCCAGGCCCTCAGGGGCACCTTGGCGCTGGTGGTGCAGCTTAAGCATACTTCTGCAGATGTGTGTGACCGAGCCCCCTGTTTTTAACCAAGTTTAGAGACAGATTGTAGGCTGGTCAGCAAGCTAACTGGTTTGAGTGCTGTGGCCCCTTTAAGACTTTTGTATTCTAATTGCCCTGCTAATGTGCACCTCCCTGGTTAGTTATAAAATGGTCTGAGCGGCTGCCACCCCCCTTTTGTTTCTTTGAATTTGTGCAAGCACATGGAGTGTGGGGTCTAGGCTGTATTGCAAGGTCTTTGACCCTTCCACCCCATGGCTTGCACTTGAGGTTTAGGGCAACCTCAGGTAAGCCTGCTCCCAATTTATCTATTGCATTGTATGTCCCAAATGGGGCTCTTAGAGACTAGAATTAGTACTAGAGTTAGGACTGCACCCCACAGGGGCACCTTGGCGCTGGTGGTGCAGCTTAAGCATACTTCTGCAGATATGTGTGACCGAGCCCTCTGTTTTTAACCTAGTTTAGAGACAGATTGTAGGCTGGTCAGCAAGCTAACTGGTTTGAGTGCTGTGGCCCCTTTAAGACTTTTGTATTCTAATTGCCCTGCTAATGTGCACCTCCCTGGTTAGTTATAAAATGGTCTGAGCGGCTGCCACCCCCCTTTTGTATCTCCAGGCCCTATAAAAGGCCAGGAACCTCCCACAAATTCCCAGTTTCCTTCTGCAGTCTGGACTGTGAAGATAGAAGATGGCTCTCTATATTGCGCAGGCGAGCGGGGCTTACCAGCCTGCGGCCCTGCAGGACTATTTCCACCCGTTCTGGACCCACTGCCTCCCAGCCTCGGCTGACTGGTTTGGGTGAAGGTAGGACAGCACCAGCATCAGGTGCTCGGGGAGCGCTGCTCCAACCGCAATCCCTGTACAAGGGTAGTCGGTTTAGGGTTCCCTGCTATCAGGTATATTTTGTGCCCTTCCTCCCCCCCCCACTCTCTCCCAACGTCTGCCTTGGGCGCCCCTGCCGCTGCACTCTCCCCCTCGTTCTCTCCCTGGGGAGTTCTCCGGGGGGGGGGGTGGGGGTCGGTAGGCGGTGGTGCCCTGAGAGGTGTTTGACTTGTTTAGCTGTGCTTTGTCACTGTCTTGATGTGCGCTCGCCGCTGCGTCACTTTGTACGGCGCTCCGCGGCGGGCGGCGATATGAGCGGAGGCGATTCAGTGCGCCGTCATGGCGCTGGCGGGTCATGTGACCGGCGGTTTTGCTGCTATTTAGCCGCGCTATGGGATATTTATGTATTTTTATTATGTCTATCAGGCGAGATAACCTTGACTGTGCTTTCTCCCGGCCCTCCCCCCTTTCATCTCCCACCTTCCCTAGCGGGCGTCTGGGCATCCCTGGTGGCTCTTGCTAGCCTTAACCCTATACTGGCCATTGGGCCTATGCTAATCACCATATGAAGGCTTCCGGGGATAATGTGCTTGGGGTTCCTTCGGGACAAGCCCAGTTGTGTGCCGCGTGTGGGGTATCCCCTGTGAGTGACGGTGTCAGGGTATGTGTGCCCTGCGCCCAGAAGGTACTTGCGCTGCAGTCTGGGTTGCCTGCTACGCTGCCCATCTCTGCGCCCCCTTCTACATCACCTACCCCCCCGTGCCTGCATTTGACCCCTAGTGAGGGACATGCTAGCGGGGAATCACATTATGACTTGGTTTTGCGGGTGGCCAGCCTGGAAAGGCATATTACTGGGCCTGCCCCCCGTATGGCTTCTGGCAAAAAGCGGCATTTAACTCCCGCTGTTTCCCTTTTTCCTGAGGAGGATAAGGGACATTATTCTTTCCCTGGCCTTTACCCCCTAGAAGAGGGGGAACTTTTCTCTGATTCTGATTCCTCTGAGGAACGGCAGGCGGTTTATGGTGGTACTGGGTCTCCTTTTGGAGAAGATCTATGGTCTCCCGAGGATACTGATAGGTTGTTGGCTCACATTTTTGAAGTGCTATGTATTACCCCTCTTGTGCTGTCTAAAAAGCAGCAGGGTGAGCTTTTTCACACTGTTAAACAACGCTTGGAGTTCCCTGAGCAGAACCACTTTAATAATTTGGTGCTCAAGGAGTGGAAACGTCCTAGCAGATTGCCCGCGGTGCCCAAGAGTTGGGACAGGAGGTATCCCTTCCCTGCTGATGTGGTTAAGCGCTGGTCGTGTCCCCCCGAGGTAGATGCTCCCGTGCTTGGGTTGTCCAATACCTCGGTCATGCATTCCCCTGACACTTCTACTCTGAGGGATGGTGAGGACCGGCGTGTGGATCAGCTGGCCTGACGCATTTGCTTGTGCAGGGACTGTGCTGCGCCCTGTGTGTGCTTCTGCCATCACGACTCTTGCTATTAAAGGGCTGCTCAAGTGCCTTCTGGATAATGCCTCGGATGCCAATAGGGGGGAAGAGTATAGATCCCTCCTGCTTTGCTATGAATTTGTTGCATTTATTCTTTCTGCTATGGATGATGCGGTCAGGATGTGTGGTAAGACTTCTGCCCTTTTCCAAGTATACAGCACGTCCTGTTTCACTAAATTCTTTACGTCTGGGTTATCCGCCACAAGGTGGCGCACTGGACTGCAGAAAGACTTGTGGCATCTCCTGGCCCTATAAAAAGCCAGGAACCTCCCACAAATTCCCAGTTTCCTTCTGCAGTCGGACTGCGAAGATAGAAGATGGCTTTCTATATTGCGCAGGCGAGCGGGGCAAGTCTATTCCCATCCGATTCTGGACTCCCACTGCCTCCCAGCCTCGGCTGACAGATCGGGTGAAGGTAGAAGAGCACTAGGGTCAAGTGCTCCAGGAGCGCTGCTCCAAGACCCTGTACTACAAAGGGGAGCCGGCCATAGGCTTTATGGTGAGCCTACTAGGGATGCGGAGTTTATGCACTGCCTTCTGAAGGGGTGAGTTATTTGGGGACTATGTCCTATTCTTTTACTTCTGGGTCTCCCCCTCCCCTCCCTGGCCATGGATACTCACCGCTGCCTTCCCTCATCTCCCTCTCTTCTCCCCCCTCTCTTCTCCCCCCTCTCTGACTCCGTCCGGGGGGAAGGGGGGGCGGGTGGCAATGTTGGTGAGTGGTGTTTTCTGAGGTAATTTGGCGATTTTGGTGTGTTTTTTGGTGTTTTTAGCTGCCGCGCAGTTTTGTACTACCCTGAAGTAATTTTGCTTTGTCATGGCGCCGGCCAGGTTCCTGTGTGGTATTTTCTCAGGTAATTTGGCGATTTTGGTGTGTTTTTTGCTGCCGCGCAGCTTTGTACTACGCTCCGCGGCTGTGGGCGCTATAACCTGAGGCAATTTTGCTTTGTCACGGCCCCGGCCGGGTCACGTGAGCGCCGTTTCCGCGCTCTTGGAGGGGGGGGCGGGGCCTGGTGATGCTGTGGATCGCGCTGTTCCCCTGCGGCCCGCCCCTAGAGGTACCTCAGCCGGCGCCATTTTGTACAACCTGCGTGTCAGGTGGGATACCATTGGGTTGTGGTTCTCCCGGCTTACTCCTCCCTCCCCCTCACTCAACCTTCGCAAAATAGACTTCTGGGGGCATCCCGTTGGAGGGCATCCTGGGTGGCTTCTGTATTAGCCTTTACCCACCGCTGTCCTATTGTGCATGTGTTAATCACCATATGGAGGCTTCAGGGGATAGCGTGCTTGGGGACCCTGCGGGGCAAGCCCGGCTATGTTCCATGTGTGGGGTATCCCCTGTGAGTAACAGTGTCACGGTGTGCGAATGCCGTGTGCCGACAGTGTCATTGGGCTACAAGCTGGTTTGCCTGCTTCGCTTCCTAGCTCTGTGCCTCCCTCTGCTTCCCCTACTCCCCTGCTCCTGCAACTAGGCCCCTGTGAGGGCACTGTTAGTAGGGAGTCTCATTCTGATTTGGCTCTGCAGGTGGCTAACATTGAAAAGCAGCTTGCCAGGCCTGTTCCTAGGAAGGCCTCTGGCAAGAAGCGGCACCTGGATCCCAGGCCCTCCCCCTTTGCTGAGGTGTATGTGGGGATTGATGAGTTTGGTGGCTGTCACCCCCTTGAGATGGGGGACTTTCCCAGGATTATGACCAAGAGGGTTGCGACAGTGACCCTGGGTCGGTGTCCGGAGAGGATTCATGGTACCCTGAGGACACTGATAATCTGCTGTCACATATTTTTGATATATTGCACATTGCTGCCCCTGAGGTGGCTAAGAGAAAGCAGGGGGAGCTCTTTCGCCCTGGTAAACAGCGTCCAGAGTTCCCTGAGCAGGAACATTTTACCATTTTGGTACTTAAAGAATGGGAACAACCTAGCAGGCTGCCTGCTGTGCCCAAGGGTTGGATAAAAGGTATCCTTTTCCTGCTGATCTTGTTAAGAAGGCTTGTCCAATACTTCGGTCATGCCTTCCCCTGACACTACCTCGCTGAGGGATGGTGAGGACCAGCGCATGGATCAATTGGCCTGCCATGCTTTTACCTGTGTGGGGGCTGGATTGCGTCTGACCTGTGCCCCTGCCATTACTGCTATTGCCCTTAAGAGGCTGCTCAAGCGTCTCCTTGATGGTGCTACAGCTGGTAGCGGGGGGGGGGGGGGGGGACTATAGTACTCTCTTACTTTGTTCTGATTTAGAGGCCATTTCAGGGTCCTCCCTTCCTTTCGGCTCCCAGAGGAGGTCGTGGCTCCCTCTTCTCTAGTGGCCGCAGAGATTCTTGGGGCCGTGGCAGATCCCGTGGTCATCCCGGTCTCTCCTGGATACCAAGCCCAAACCCTTTCACAAACCCCCTCAGGCATGAAGGGGCGCCCTCACCCATCCGGGTGGGGGGGGGGGGGGCGGTTTCGGCTCTTTGCTCACGTCTCAGACCGGTGGATACAGGAGGTATTGTCCTCCGGTTACAAGACCTGAAGGAACTTAACAAATTGTCAGATTCAAGCATTTTCGTATGGAGACGCTACGCTCTGCTGTCAGTACCCTTCGCCCGGGCGACTTCATGGGCCTATCTTTCCAGGTCATCAGAGATTTCTAAGGTTCGCGCTGGAGGATCAGCATTACCAGTCTGCGGCTCTGCCCTTCGGTATCACCTCGGCACCTCAGGTGTTCGCCAAGATACTGGCGGGAGTGATGGCTCTGCTACGGATCCAGGTCATCCGCATCATTGCTTACCTGGACGACATCCTGATTGTGGCCCAGTCCTTTCCTCGGGCCGAGCAGGACACTCAGATGGTGACCTCCACTCTGGAGTCCTTCGGCTGGGTGTTCAACTTTCCCAAGTCTTCTCTGTCCCCGTACTTGGTGAGGTCCTTTCTGGGAATGACTCTGGATACCTCTCAGGCCAGGGTATTCCTTCCTCAGCAGAAGGTGGAGGATCTTCAGATGCAGGCTCGGGCTCTGCTATCATGTCCTCATCCCTCCATCCGTCAGGGGATGCAGTTGGTGGGCCTGATGGTGCCCTGCTTCGAGACAGTGCCCTTTGTTGGATTAAGAGTTTGCTCTGTCCCCTCTGGCCAGACGGTGCCTCTCATCGTGGCTGGACTCAAGGAACCTTCTAGTAAGGACCTTCCTGCCCCCGTTCTGGGATAAGGTCACCACAGATGCCGGTCTGACCGGTTGGGGAGGCTTCTGGAAGTCCCTGAGGTTCCAGGGTCGGTGGAGCCCACAAGAGGCCCATGCTTCTATCAAAGTCCTGGAACTGAGGGCGATAAGATAAGTTCTTTCTCGCCTGACCACTCACCTTCGAGGTCGGGCTGTTCAGATCCACTCAGTCAACTAGACGGCGGTTGCCTACATCATTCATCAGGGAGGAACTCGGAGCAAGCAAGCCTTCAAGGAAGTGTCCCTGATCCTGTCTTGGGCGGAACAGCATGTTCCTGGCAGGGGGTGAAGAACAACTGGGTGTTCTCTCCCTGTGTCATCGCTGGGAGTAGCCAGACGTGGACCTGTTTGCGTTTCGTCACAATCACAAACTTCCCAGATTTGTCTCTCTGTCTCAGGTTCCTCTGGCCTTCGCCACGGATGCATTGGCTATTCCTTGGAAGAAGTTTCGGCTTCTTTATGTGTTCCCTCTATTTCCTCTCCTTGGCAGAGTCATGCGCAAGATAGTCCAGGAGCAGATACCTGCCCCCCATGAAGGGTGTGGTTCGCAGACATCGTGCAGTTGGCAGTAGACCGGTACGTCTTGCCCAAGGATCCAGATCTCCTCACTCAGGGGCAGCTACGCCACCCCAATTTACAAACGCTGGCTTTAACGGCTTGGCTGCTGAAACCTCCATCTTGATGGAAAAGGGGTTAATTGCTTCTGTTGTTGATACCATGATTAGGACTAGGAAGAAGTCCTCGTCTTTTATCTATTACAGAGTCTGGCATGTTTACATTGCCTGGTGCGAGTCCAAGTCTCTTCCCTGTAGGGTGTTTTCTTTTCCCAGAATTCTGGAATTCTTGTAACATGGTTTGGGCCTTCAATTTAGTACCCTCAAAGGTCATGTTTCAGGCAATTTTTTTCAAAAGATTTTTTGCCAATCACCGTTTGGTTAAAACTTTTTTCCAGGGTGTTTCTCATGTGCGTCCACCCCGTAAGCCTTTGCTACCAGTCTGGGATCTGAATCTGGTGTTGTCTGCTATGCAAGGGCCCCCCTTTGAGCCTATCCGTAAGGCCACCTTGCCCATTTTGACTCTTAAGGTAGCCTTTTTGGTGGCTATCACTTCTGTAAGGTGAGTTTCTGAGCTAGCGGCGCTTTCCTTCAAACCTCCTTATTTTGAGCGGCATCAGGATAAGGTGGTGTTTCGGCTTAAGCCGGATTTCTTGCCTAAGGTTGTGTCTACCTTTCATCTCAATCAGGACATTGTCTTGCCTTCATTGTGTCCTAATCCTGCTAATTCCAAGGAGCGGACACTGTATTCTCTGGATGTAGTCAGGGCTCTGAAGTTCTCTTTGGTTGCTACTGAGACTTTTAGGAAGTCTGATGCTCTGTTTGTTCTCACTTCTGGGTCTAGGAAGGGTTTGCCTCCGGCTAAATCCACTATCAGCAAGTGGATCCGTCAGGCGGTGGTGCAGGCCTATTCTGCTAAGGGGAAGGATCCTCCCTTCCGTCTTACTGCTCATTCCACTCGTGCTATTGGTGCATCTTGGGTCTTTCAGCACCAAGCTTCTGTTGAACAAGTTTGTAAGGCCGCAACTAGGTCTTCTGTTCATACTTTTTCTAAGTTTTACAAGGTTGATGTTAGGGCCTCAGCTGATGCTTCTTTTGGCCGCAAGGTTCTTCAGGCGGCAGTGGTGTGAACTGCCCGCCGTTGTTTTTGGGGATCCCACCCTACTTTATGGACACTGCTTTTGGATGTCCCAGACGTAAAGAATTTAGTGAAACAGGACGTGCTGTATACTTGGAAAAATACAATTCTGTGAGTACTCACCTGTAGAATTGATTTTGTAGTATACAGCACGTCCTGTTTCACCCCTCCCTTGTTATTATTATTCCTGGTCACCTCTGTATGGTGATTTGTTCAAATGTTCATTTTGGGAACTGCTTTGTACCACTGGGAATTTGTGGGAGGTTCCTGCCTTTTTTTTCGGGCCGGGAGATGCCACAAGTCTTTTCTGCAGTCCACTGCGCCACCTTGTGGCGAATAACCCAGACGTAAAGAATTTAGTGAAACAGGACGTACTGTATACTACAAATCAATTCTACAGGTGAGTACTCACAGAATTGTATTTTTGGTGGCTATACGCCGTTCTGTTTGGCTGCGTCAGTGGGTGGCTGATAATGCTGCTAAGAAGGCTCTGACTGGATTCCCCTTTACTGGGCTACGGCTCTTTGGTGAGCGTCTGGATCTGTTTGCCAAGAATGGTAGGCTGCCTCAACGTACGAGGCAGCCGCGGCCCTTTCAGGGGGCTGGTTTTTCCCTCCCCTCCTGTGCTCCCAGGTCTGGCCGGGGTGCACCATTTGTGGGGACACGTAGAGACCCTTGGGGCTGGGGTAGAGGCCGTGGATGTCCCGGTCTCTCATGGGGTCCCAAGTCCAAATCTTCCCCCAAGCCCCCTCAGGGTGGGGGGACGGTTGCGGCTCTTTGCTCACGTCTGGAGACTGCGCGTCTCAGACCGGTGGATTCAGGAGGTGGTGTCCTCCGGGTACAAGATAGAGTTTGCAGCCTGGCCGCCCCCAAGATTCATCAGATCCCGGATGGCTCAAAACTTACTGTCAGCTCAGGGCTTGCAGTCCAAAGCCTTTTGCAATTGGGTGTCATCTGCCCGATGCCCTTCCGGGAAGGGGGCAG
Source organism: Gastrophryne carolinensis (assembly GCA_027917425.1). NCBI lineage: Eukaryota > Metazoa > Chordata > Amphibia > Anura > Microhylidae > Gastrophryne > Gastrophryne carolinensis. Next base: position 251,339,451 of record CM051236.1, on the reverse strand, counting down.
AGGTTTCTACGCCAATCTGTTCACAGAGCCCAAAAAGGATGGGTCCCTGAGGCCCATCCTGGATTTGAAGCGTCTCAACTATTTTGTCAGGTTCAAGCATTTTCGCATGGAGACTCTGCGCACGGTGGTCAGTACCCTGCGGCCGGGCGACTTCATGACCTCAGTGGACATCAAGGATGCCTACCTTCACGTGCCAATCTTTCCAGGTTATCAGAGATTTCTCAAGTTCGCTATGGAGGATCAGCACTACCAATTTGTGGCCTTACTGTTCGGTCATACCTCGGCTCTTCACCAAGGTGCTGGCGGGGGTGATGGCTCTGTTGAGATCTCAGGGCATACGTATCCTTCCTTATCTGGATGACATTCTGATTGCGTCTCAGTCCTTCCATCAAGCCGAGCTGGATACCCAGATGGTGGTCTCCACACTCGAGTCCTTCGGTTGGGTGATCAACTGTCCCAAGTCTTCACTGTCTCGTACTTGGTTAGGTCCTTTCTGGGCATGACTCTGGATACATCTCAGGTCAAGGTATTCTTAGTATACAGTATGTCCTGCTCCAGATAAGATTCATAACACTTGGGAACTACTCCGCCAGATGGCGATGGACTGCAGAGACAGCGAAATTGGCTCCTCCCGGCCCCTCAAATACCCGGGACCTGCCACAAATCCCCAGATTTTCTCTGCAGTCTGGACTGCGAAGGACAAGAAGATGGCTCTCTCTTCTCGCAGGTGAGCGGGGCTATTAGCCTGCGGCCCTGTAGGACTGTTCCCACCCGTTCCATTATTAATGTGCCTCCCAGCCTTGGCTGCGCTGATCGGGCGATGGTAGGCAGCACCGTTGTCAGGCGCTGATCCACCGTAATCCCCCACCAAAGGGTAGGCGGTATAGGCATATGGTGAGCCTCCATGGGATGCCCCTCCCGCCCTATTGCCCCGCTAAAGTGGCCGCTGCCCTCCCTCGCTCTCCCTTGTAGCTCTGGGGGGGGGGGTGTATGTGAATTTGCCTTGGTGCTTCACTGTATTATGCTTTTCGGGTTGGTGACAGTCGCCGCGCTGGCTTGGTTGCACTGGTTGCTTTTTAAAATTTGCCACCGCGCGCGCTTCCACTGTGCTTCGCGCTTGGCGGCGGTGTTGCCTCAGGCACTGTTGCGCCATTATTGGCTGCTTGTCACGTGTGCGGCTTTGTGCTCTACGGGGGGGGGGGGGCTACGGTTGGCGCGTTCCGCATCACTGTCTCCGCGGACCGCCCCTCGAGGTATACCAGGCGCCATTTTTCTCTGGATCAGGCTGCTGCGTGACTGGCATCTACCTACCGCGGTCCGTGAGTGCCCTCGCGGGCGGCTTTATTTACCCTATGTCTTTTTACATGTCACTTACGGGGTTCTCTTCGCTTATGTCTTTCAGACGGGCCGACCTCTATTGGTTTCTCCCGGCCCTACTCCCTCTATTTAGTTATTAAACCTGTGAGGCCTAGTGTGTAAATTACTCCCACTTCCCTAGCGGGCTATTGGGGCATCCCGGGTTGCTTTTATAGCGTGAATCCCTATCGGCCTATTGTGCCGCTATAATTACCATATGGAGGCGTCTCAGGATGATGTGCTCGGGGTTCCTTCGGGACAAGCCCGGCTCTGTGTAGCTTGTGGGGTGTCCTCTACTAGTGCTGACAATGTGCGGGTCTGTGTACCTTGTGCCCAGCAGGTGCTTGCGCTGCAGCCTGGTTTACCAGTAGCTGGGCCTGCGCCTCGTTTGGCGTCACCTACTCCCCCAAGCTTAAATTTGACTGCCATTGATTTGCATACAAGTGGGGATTCTCAGCCTGATGTGTCTTCTAGACTGGCTAGTGTTGAGAAGTTGCTTGCTAATACCTTGGCGCGTAAGGCCTCTGCTAAAAAGCAGCACTTAACGCCTGATGTCACTCTTTTCCCTATGGAGGCTGATGTGTTTTTGGAACTGTCTGGCTATACCCCCTTGGAAGAAGGGGAGTTATTCTCTGGCTCGGGAGTCATCTGATGAGAGGCCCAGGGGTCATGATGATTCTGGCTCTGAACCCTGGGCCCCAGATGATACTGATAGGCTGTTGGCTCAGATTTTTGAGGTACTGTCTCTCTCTCCCCCGGTTGTGGCCCCCAGGCAACAGGGGGAATTGTTTCATACTGCTAAGCCACGTTTAGAATTTCCTGAGCAAGCCTATTTTAATAATCTTGTGCTCAGGGAATAGGAGCGTCCCAGCAGGCTTCCCGGTGTACCTAAGAGTTGGGATAAGAGGTATCCCTTTCCTGTTGATGTGGTGAAGCGTTGGTCATCCCCTCCTGAAGTGGATGCCCCGGTCCTAGGGTTATCTAACACCTCTGTCATGCACTCCCCGACTCTACTACGCTGCGGGATGCTGAGGACCGGCGCATTGATCAGCTGGCATCCCATGCCTTTGCATGTGTGGGGACAGCGCTGCGCCCGGTCTGTGCCTCTGCCATTACGGCTGTGGCTATTAGGACCCTGCTTAGAAGTATCCTTGATGGTGCCCCTGATGATGTGTCTAGTGAGGAGTTTAATGCTCTCTCTCGTTGTGAGGTTTTTGTGACTTATGTCCTCTCTGCCTTGGATGATACCATTAGAATGTGTGGCAGAACCTCTGCCCTTGTGGTGGCTATAGGACGCTCGGTTTGGCCAGTGGGCTGCTGACAACGCTGCCAAGAAAGCCCTTACTGGTTTTTCCTTCAAAGAACAACGCCTGTTTGGGGACCGCCTGGACCTGTTTGCTAAGGGAGGCAGGTTACCCCAGCGCAGGCAGCAGTCTCGGCCCTTTCGGGGGTCAAGGCTCCTTTTCTTCCCCCTACCATGGTGCCAGACAGGGGAGGGAGGTCTCCCTTACCGGGGCTCGAGGAGAATTCTGAGGTAGGGGCAGAGGACGTGGATGCCCTGGCTCCAAGCTCAAGTCTTCTCCCAAGCCCCCTCAGGCATGAAGGGGCGCCCTCACCCATCTGGGTGGGGGGACGGCATCAGCACTTTGCTCACGTCTGGAGGCTTCATGTCTCAGACCGGTGGATTCAGGAGGTAGTGTCCTCCGGTTACAAGATAGAGTTTGCTGCCTGCCCCCTCAAGATTCATCAGATCCCCATTTTCTCAGGACCCTGTGTCAGCTCAGGCTCTAGTGCTGGCGGTGCAAAGCCTTCTGGAGCTGGGGGTCATCTGTCAGGTCCCCTTCTGAGAAAGGGGCAAGAGATGGGTCAGTCAGGCACATCCTGGACTTGAAGATCCTCAACAAATTTGTCAGGTGCAGGAGCTTTCGAATGGAAACTCTGCGCTCTGCCATCAGTTCCCTGCGTCCAGGGGACTTCATGACGTCTGTGGACATCAAAGATGCTTATCTTCATATTCCTGTGTTTCCAGGTCATCAAAGGTTCCTCAGGTTCGCTCTGGAGGATCAGCACTACCAATTTTTCACCAAGGTGCTGGCAGGAGTGATGTCTCTGCTCAGGTCTCTCTCAGGGCATCCGCGTGCTGCCCTACCTGGACGACATTCTCATCACTTCCCAGTCCCTACATCAGGCAGAGTTGGATACTCAGCTGGTAGTGTCCACTCTGGAGTCATTTGGCTGGGTGATCAACCATCCCAAGTCTTCTCTGTCTCCCTCCTTGGTGACTCCCTTTCTTTGAATGAATCTGGATACAGTTCAGGCAAGGTTTTTTCTTCCTCAGCAGAAGGTGGACAGTCGGATTGCGCAGGTTCAGTTCCTGCTATCTTGTCCTCATCCCTCCATCAGGCAGGGAATGCAGCTGGTGGGCCTGATGGTGGCGTGCTTCGAGGCGGTCCCTTATGCTCAGTTCCACATGAGGCCTCTGCAACTCCACCTCTTGTCAGTATGGGACAAGGATCCTGCGTCCCTGGACCAGGTCCTTGTGCTTTTCCCCCTAGTCAGGCGGTCCCTCTCGTGGTGCCTGGACTCCAGGAACCTGTTGGGGGGCAGATCCTTTCTGGGAGACGGTCACCATGGATGCCAGTCTGACAGGTTGGGGGGGGGGGGTTTGGAAGTCCCTGCAGTTCCAAGGGCGGTGGGGCCCTCAGGAGGCCCACACACCTATCAACATTCTGGAACTGCAGTCAATCAGGCTGGTTCTGGCTCATCACCTTCGGGGCCTGCCTGTTCAAGTTTGGACGGCAGTTGCCTACATCAATTATTAGGGAGGGACCCGGAGCAAGAGAGCCCTCCAGGAAGCGTCTCTGATCCTGGCCTGGGCGGAGGACAATGTTCCCTGCATATCAGCTGTGTACATCCCGGGGGTGGAGAATCTGCAGGCAGACTCTCTGAGCAGGGGGACCTCGCGCCTGGGAGAATGGTCCCTCTGCAACAGGGTGTTCCAATCTCTGTGTCACCGTTGGGGCCAACCAGATGTGGATCTGTTTGCGTCCCGTCACAATCACAAGCTCCCGGCCTTTGTCTCCCTGTCCCAGGATCCTCTGGCCTTGGCCATGGATGCTCTAGCAATGTCATGGCAGGACTTTCAGCTCCTGTATGTTTTTCCTCCATTCCCCCTGTTGGGCAGGGTTTTGTGCAAGATAGCTCAGGAGGGGGTGCTAGCAATACTGGTGGCCCCCAGGTGGCCAAGAAGAAGAGAGTGTGGTTCGCAGACGTGGTGCAGCTGGCAGGAGATCAGTACGTTCTGCCCAGGGTGCCAGAGCTGCTAACTCAGGGTCACTTACGCCATCCCAATTTACAAACTCTGGCTTTGACGGCCTGGCTGCTGAAACCTCCATCTTGATGGAGAAGGGGCTGTCTGCCTCTGTTGTTGATACCATGATAAAGGCTAGGAAGAAGTCTTCTTCCATTTACTATAGGGTTTGGCGTGTCTACATTGACTGGTGTGAGTCTAAGTCTCTTCCCTGTCATGTGTTCTCTATTCCCAGGATCCTGGAGTTCCTGCAGCATGGGTTGGAGCTGGGGCTCCAACTCAGTACTCTGAAGGGTCATGTCTCTGCCCTGGCTGTTTTCTTCCAGAGGTCCTTTGCCCAGTATTCTCTGATCAGGACTTCTTTCCAGGGGGTTACTCATGTGCGTCCCCCACGTAAGCCTATGTTGCCTATTTGGGATTTGAACTTGGTCTTGTCTGCCTTGCAGGGTGCTCCCTTTGAACCTGTGCAGGAGGCTGCTTTGGCCATTCTTACTCTCAAAGTTGTCTTTTTGGTTGCTATCACTTCTGGCGTGTGTCTGAGTTGGCGGCGCTTTCTATCCAGCCCCCCTACTTTGAGAGACACCAGGAAAAGGTGTTTTTTCGCTTCAACCCAGATTTTCTGCCTAAGGTCGTGTCTGCCTTTCATTTGAATCAGGACATTGTTCTTCCTTCCTTGTGCCTAATCCTAGTAATGCTAAGGAGAGGAATTTGCATTCTTTGGATGTGGTTAGGTGTCTGAAGTACTATCTGGTGGCTACTGCACTTTTCAGAAAAACTGATGCTCTTTTTGTGGTCCCTTCTGGTCCTAGGAAGGGTTTGGCGCCTGCTAAATCCGCAAATGGATCTGTCAGGCTGTGATTCAGGCCTATTCTGCTAAGGGGAAGAATCCTCCCTTCCGCCTTACTGCTGTCAGAAATCGCTTACCTGGGCCCCGTTCCAGCGCCGTCTCCGGGCCGACGGCGGCTGCTGCTGCGAGCACGGCCGTCCTTCCTCCTGCCTCGTGCTCGCACATTCCTCTTATGAATCTGTAGAGCCTACGGGTTCAGCCAGGGGGTAAGTCCCCCCTCACAGTTATGGGCCAATGAGCCCTAAGTTAGGGATTGATTAAAGGGCCAATGAGCCCTAGGGAATTGTGGGCTATACGCCCTGGCCCAATCACACGCTGCATCCCATGTGCACCTATCACACTCCTATCCCCCTTCTGTCCTTCGGTCAGTTGCTCGGCGCCTGTGATAGCGCCTAGTACCTAGCCTTTCTTGCATGTGTCTCGTGATTGATCTTGTTGCCGACCCTCGCCTGAACTGACTATTCTAGATCTGAACTCCTGTTGCCGACCAACACCTTTACCGACCATCCTTGATCTGAATTCCTGTTGCCGACTTCTGCTCTGAACTTTGACCACGATTTGCCTTCTCCTTTTGTACCACCGCCATCTCAGAACGCCCGTTGCCGACCCCTAGCCTGTCTGGACTTCCGCTCCAGCTATTGGGCTCGCTCAATACCGCTCCCAGCCACTGGTTCTCCAGACCTCCAAACAGTAAGCCTACATTCTTTGAGCCATTGAAGTCCTGGGGGCAACCGATCCCGGGCAGGCGTATTTTGCGTCCCGGCAAGCGGGGGCTCCTACAGGTGAAGCTGGCTGCGGAGGTTGGGGGTTGAGGGCTTACCTGGAGGGCTGGAGTTACCAGAGCGGATCATTAGAGCACCCAGAGCGTGACATTATCACAGGCCCAAAAAAAATGGATGACCTGGTAAGCAAGTGCAGGCTATGGCCACTGCTATCAATCAACTAGCCCAGAGAGTGGCAAATCAAGAAACCAGGCAGATACCTGCATCCGCTGTATCACCTCATGTTCCGGAGCCGAAGGTCCCGCTATCGGAGACATTTTTTGGAGACCGAGCCAGATTCTCTAATTTTAAAAATTCCTGCGAGCTCTATTTTAGGTTACGGCCCTTATCCTCGGGCACTGAGACCCAACGGATGGGGTTAATTATCTCCCTTTTGCAAGGAGACCCCCAATCATGGGCTTTTAGCCTGCCTTCCGATGATGCTGCCCTGCACTCAGTTACATCTTTTTTCCTGGCTATGGGTGTGTTATATGCCGACCCAGACCAGCAGCCCACAGCCGAAAACAGGCTTCGGGCCTTGAAACAAGGTCGGAATACTGCCAAAGATTACAGTTCCGAATTCCGGCGGTGGGCAGTAGACTCCAGATGGAATGACCCAGCCCTGTGTAGCCAGTTCCGTATGGGTCTATCGGAGGGTATCAAGGACGCATTGGTTAATTTCCCTACACCAGCAGATCTTGACCAGCTAATGCAGGTCTCCATCAAAATAGATCGGCGACTTAGGGAAAGAGCCAGGGAAAGAGTTAGGACTTCCTCGTCCTTTAAGCCATCTCCGACCCCCAACCCACCCTCTTCCCTTGGGGTAAACACACCCTCTTCCTCACTGGAATAACCCATGCAGGTCGGTAGAGCTAGTCTTACCCAGGACGAGAAGCAGCGAAGACGCTCCATGGGTCTATGCTTATATTGTGGGAATCCGGGACATTTTGCTAGGTCCTGTCCTAACAAGGGATACCCGGCGGGAAACTTCCTCACCTAGATCAGGAGGAGAGTGCTGATCTAGGTGAGTCCGTTATTTACTCTCACTTGAACAAAATTTTAATTCCCATAGAGCTTTCCTGGGGCCCTTCCAAACAGGCAGTATCCGCCTTTATCGATAGTGGGGCTGCGGGCAATTTCCTGGATCGGAGCATGATCTCCATCCTGGGGATTCCTCTGGTACCCCTTAGGAAATCTCTACAGGTTCTGGCCATAAATGGGAAGGCCATCCAGGGAGGTCCGGTCAGTACCAAGACCCCTCCTCTTAATTTAATTGTCGGCTCCTCCCACTCTGAACACATCGAGTTCTTGGTTTTTGATTGTCCGGAAACCCCGGTAGTACTGGGATATCCCTGGTTAAAGCTCCACAACCCCATTTTAGACTGGCAGACTGGGGACTTAGTGAGGTGGAGCGATTACTGCAAGACACATTGTTTTTCCACTGCCCTCAAAAGTTTTCAGATGCTGCCCCAGGGGTTGCCTCAGCCTTATGCGGTTGGGCTGATGTTTTTTCTGAACGTTCTGCAGATTCCCTTCCCCCACATAGGGCCTATGACTGCCCCATTGACCTACTCCCAGGAACCATCCCTCCTAGAGGGAAGATTTATAATCTTACCCGGCCGGAGGAGCAGGCAATGAAGGAGTACATCTCCGAGAATTTAAGCAAGGGGTTCATCCGTCCTTCAACATCGCCTGCGGGGGCTGGCTTCTTTTTTGTGGAGAAAAAAGATGGTGGTTTAAAGTGGACCAACACCCAGGATTTTGACTATCCTGGGTTTTGGTCCACTTCGGCGGGGCACCCCGATCGGGGGTGCCCCGCTGTGTGAAACCCCCCAGAAACCCCAAAAAACTCACCTCTCAACGCTCCCACGTGAACGCCGCAGCCAATCCCCGCCAACGTCCAGGCGGGGGACAGGAACGTCCAAGCCGCTTCCGCCGCCGCCGCCTCCCGCGCGTCACTCTCGGCGTGCGCGCGCCCCCGCCGGCCATTCACAGAGGGCCGGCGCGGGCACGTCTGGAGGGGCGCGCGGGAGGCGGCGGCGGCGGATCAGGTAAGATGTTTTTGGGGTTTCTGGGGGGTTTCACCCCGCGGGACATCCCGATCTTATAGATTTCCGGGCCGATCACCCCTGGGTGTTGGTCCACTTTAAGGCCTTGCATAGATTACAGGGCCCTGAATAAGATTACTGTAAAAAAACGGATTGGGGATTTATTTAATCAAGTAGTAGGTGCTCGGGTTTTCTCCAAGTTAGACCTAAAGGGGGCCTACAACCTGATTCGTATTCGGCAAGGGGATGAGTGGAAAACGGCTTTCAATGTTAAAGATGGTCATTACGAATATCTAGTCATGCCCTTTGGCCTTTGTAATGCTCCTGCGGTCTTCCAAGACTTTGTTAACGATGTCTTCCGAGACTATTTGGGTAGATTCATGGTTATTTATTTGGATGATGTCCTCATTTTCTCTAATTCTTTGTCCGAACATAGACAACATGTGAAAATGGTTCTTCAAAAATTGAGAGAGAATAACTTGTATGCAAAAATTTCTAAATGTATGTTTGAGGTCACCACAGTTCCCTTCTTGGGTTATGTAATCTCTAGCCAGGGATTGGAGATGGATGCAGGGAAGGTTTCGGTGGTGCGGGATTGGGTACAACCCAAATCTTTAAAAGAATTACAGCGTTTTTTAGGTTTCGCTAATTTCTATCGACGCTTTATTAAGGATTTTTTCCAATATTGTTGCTCCTCTCACCAACCTTACTCGCAAGGGCGCCTTCACTGTAAACTGGTCATCTTCGGTCAATGAAGCCTTCCTGACTCTAAAACAGGCTTTTACTTCGGCGCCAGTTTTAGTTCACCCTGACGTTAATAAACCTTTTACCATTGAAGTAGATGCATCCGAGTTGGGTGTGGGGGCGGCTTTGTCGCAATACTCTGGTCATCCTGAACGTTTGCATACCTGCGCCTACTTCTCACGGAAATTTAGTGCCGCGGAACAGAACTATGATGTTGGAAACAGGGAGTTATTGGCGGTTAAACTGTCTTTTGATGAATGGCGTCACTGGTTGGAGGGTTCATTGTATCCGATCACGGTCTATACCAATCACAAAAACCTCGAGTACATTAGCTCAGCTAAGAGACTGAACTCTCGTCAGGCTCGTTGGGCATTATTTTTCTCGCGCTTTAATTTTATAATTACATTTAAGCCAGGAGTTAAAAATTCTAAAGCGGATGCTCTGTCCCGCATGTTTGGGGATTGCAAGGATCGGGGTGATATGGGTGAACCTATTTTGCCTTTGGGTTGTGTGATTGGGGCTTTGCTTCCTGATCTTTCTAATGCCTTGGCGCTATTTCAAAATTAATCCCCTGTTGAAGTACCTTTAGGGTGTCAGTTTGTACTGCCGCATCTGCGTTCTGATGTAATTCGCGAGTTTCATGATGCCAAAACTGCTGGTCATCTGGGAAATCGTAAGACTTTCATTTTAGCCCGACACCCATGTATGGTGGCCTACTATGCGACGCGATATTACTGCCTTTATCGACGCATGTTCTGTTTGTGCGCGAAGTAAGGGGATTCACAAGGCCCCTAGTGAGTGTTTGGTCCCACTCGAGATTCCTAAAGAACCATGGACTCATATCTCTATGGATTTTATTGTAGATTTGCCTCCCTCACATGGGAATACTGTGATTTGGGTGGTCGTCGACCGTTTCAGTAAGATGGCACATTTTATTCCTTTAAGCTACCGTCAGCTCCCAAGCTTTTGCGGTTATTTATCTCGCATATTTTCCGTCTCCATGGCATTCCGTCTAATGTAGTTTCCGATCGGGGGAGTGCAATTTACTTCGCGTTTTTGGAAGAGTTTCTGTTCACGCCTGGGGATTTGGATTTCTTTGTCTTCCGCATACCATCCCCAGTCTAATGGACAGACTGAAAGAACTAATCAAAGTTTGGAACAATACTTAAGAAGTTAAATTTCTGATGCTCAAGAGCAATGGTCGGAATTTATTGATTTCGCTGAGTTCGCGTACAATAATGCGCCGAGTGAAAGTACTAAGACGTCTCCATTCTTTTGCAATTTTGGGAAAAATCCTAGAGCTTCTTCCCTCTCTGGGTCACCTTCCGATTTGCCGGCATTGGAAGAGTGGCTCCAGGAACGGAAAAACATCTGGGCATGCGTCCAAGAGAATTTAGAGACTACGCTTTTAAGATATAAGAAATTCGCCGATCGCCACAGGTCTCAGGAACCCGTCCTTCAGATTGGGGACCTTGTTTGGGTTTCCACTAAGAACATTGGTCTCCGGCCGCCTTCTAGTAAGTTAGGGCCTAAATTTATTGGCCCTTTCCCCATTATTCAGAAACTAAGCAATGTGTCCTTTAAGGTCCAGCTCCCGCAAACCATGAGAATCCCAAATTATTTTCATGTGTCGCTGTTAAAACCAGCCAAAGATGCGCCACGTCCATCCTTATCGCCTATTCTAGTTAATAACGAACCAGAATATGAAGTAAACAAGATTCTTGACTCGCGCAAGGTCCGTAATTCATTGCAATATTTGATCGACTGGGTTGGCTACGGTCCTGAGGAAAGATGTTGGGTTGCGGCAAAGGATGTGCATGCTAAAGCTCTTGTTAAGAAGTTCCATCATGACAATCCAGGGAAACCTGGTAAGGGTCCGGAGGCCCCTCTTGAAGGGGGGGGGGGGGTAGTGTCAGAAATCGCTTACCTGGGCCCCGTTCCAGCGCCGTCTCCGGGCGGCCGGCCGCAGCAGCAGCTCCCGCTCGGCGGCCACGCTAAGCGACGGCGGCTGCTGCGGGCGCGAGCACGGCCATCCTTCCTCCTGCCTCCCTGCTTCGTGCGCACGAGCACGTTCCTCTTATGTTCTCCGGCGGTGCTGCTGTAAGCGCGTCCGCCGGAGGAAGAATCTGTAGAGCCTACGGGTTCAGCCAGGGGGTAAGTCCCCCCTCACAGTTATGGGCCAATGAGCCCTAAGTTAGGGATTGATTAAAGGGCCAATGAGCCCTAGGGAATTGTGGGCTATACGCCCTGGCCCAATCACACTCTGCATCCCATGTGCACCTATCACACTCCTATCCCCCTTCTGTCTGTCCCTATAAAGGTTTCCTTCGGTCAGTTGCTCGGTGCCTGTGATAGCGCCTAGTACCTAGCCTTTCTCGCATGTGTCTTGTGATTGATCTTGTTGCCGACCCTCGCCTGAACTGACTATTCTAGATCTGAAATCCTGTTGCCGAACACCACCTGTACCGACCATCCTTGATCTGAATTCTCGTTGCCGACCATCGCCTGTACCGACCATCCTAGATCTGATATCATATTGCCGACTTCTGCTCTGAACTTTGACCACGATTTGCCTTCTCCTTTTGTACCGCCGCCATCTCAGAACGCCCGTTGCCGACCCCTAGCCTGTCTGGACTTCCGTTAAAACGCTCCAGCTATTGGGCTCGCTCAATACCGCTCCCAGCCACTGGTTCTCCAGACCTCCAAACAGTAAGCCTACATCCTTTGAGCCATTGAAGTCGTGGGGGCAACCAATCCCGGGCAGGCGTATTCTGCGTCCCGGCAAGCGGGGGCTCCTACAGGTGAAGCTGGCTGTGATTGGGGGTTGAGGGCTTACCTGGAGGGCTGGAGTTACCAGAGTGGATCATTAGAGCACCCAGAGCGTGACAACTGCTCATTCCACTCGTGCTATTGGTGCCTCTTGGGCTTTTCAGCACCAGGCTTCTGTTGAACAAGTTTGCAAGGCCGCTACTTGGCCTTCTGTTCATACCTTTTCAAAGTTTTACAAGGTTGATGTTAGGGCCTCAGCTGATGCTGCTTTTGGCCGCAAGGTTCTGCAGGTGGCAGTGGTCTGACCTGTCTGTTGTTACCTTTGGGGATCCCACCCTACTTTATGGTCACTGCTATTGGATGTCCCAAGTGTTATGAATCTTATCTGGAGCAGGACGTACTGTATACTAAGAATAATACAATTCTGTGATTACTAACCTGTAGAATTGATATGAGTATACAGTACGTCCTGCTCCACCCCACCCTTGGTTTTGCATTATCATGGATCCCCTGTATGGTGATTGTTATCATGGTTATAGTTGCCAGTTGGTTCTGCTTTAATTCTCCCGGCTTCTCGTTAACTGCTTTTCAATACTGGGGATTTGTGGGAGGTCCCGGGTATTTGAGGGGCCTGGAGGAGCCAATTTCGCTGTCTCTGCAGTCCAGCGCCATCTGGCGGAGTAGTTCCCAAGTGTTATGAATCTTATCTGGAGCAGGACGTACTGTATACTCATAATATCAATTCTACAGGTGAGTAATCACAGAATTGTATTTTTTCTGCCTCAGCAGAAGGTGGAGAGCCTGCAGACGCAGGGACGGTTTCTACTTTCTTGTCCTCATCCTCCATTCGGCAGGGGATGCAGTTGGTGGGCCTGACAGTGTCATGCTTCGAGGCGGTCCCCTATGCTCAATTTCACATGAGACCTCTTCAGCTGCACCTCTTGTCAGTGTGGGATCGGGACCCTGTGTCCTTGGATCAGGAATTTGCTCTGTCCCCTCTGGTCAGTCAGTCCCTCTCGTGGTGGCTGGACTCAAGGAATCTTCTAGTGGGCAGGACATTTCTGCCCCCGTGCTGGGAGACTGTCACCACAGATGCCAGTCTGACAGGTTGGGGGGGCTTTTGGGAGTCTCTGAAGTTCCAGGGTCAGTGGGTCCCTCAGGAGGCCCATGCTCCTATCAACATTCTGGAACTGCGGGCGATATCGTTGGTTCTCTCCCAGCTGACCCCACACCTTCGGGGTCGGGCTGTTCAGATCCGCTCGGACAACCAGATGGCGGTTGCCTACATCAATCATTAGGGAGGGACTCGGAGCAAGCGAGCCCTCAAGGAAGTGTCCCTGATACTGTCCTGGGCGGAAGAGAATGTCCCCTGTATATCGGCAGTTTACATCCCGGGAGTGGAAAACCTGGAGGCAGACTCCTTGGGCAGGGGGATGTCTTGGCTGGGGGAGTGGTCCCTCAGCAACAGGGTGTTTTGCTCCCTGTGCCGTTGCTGGGGTCTGCCGGATGTGGACCTGTTTGCATCCCGTCACAATCACAAGCTTCCATTCTTTGTCTCTCTGACACAGGACCCTCTGGCCTTCGCCACAGATGCGCTAGCAATGCCTTGGAAGGGGTTTCGGCTCCTCTATGTGTTCCCTCTGTTTCCTCTGTTGGGCAGGGTGCTGCGCAAGATAGCCCAGGAAGGGGTGCCAACCATTCTGATGGCCCCCTGTTGGCCAAGAAGGGTGTGGTTTGCAGACATCGTGCAGTTGGCAGTAGATCAGTACGTCCTGCCCAAGGATCTAGACCTGCTCACTCAGGGGCAGCTGCGCCATCCCAATTTACAGACGCTGGCTTTGACGGCTTGGCTGCTGAAACCTCCATCTTGATGGAAAAGGGGTTGCCGGCCTCTGTTGTTGATACCATGATTAGGGCTAGGAAGAAATCCTCGTCCTTTATCTACTACAGGGTCTGGCATGCTTACATTGCCTGGTGTGAGTCCAAATCTCTTCCCTGTCAGGTGTTTTCTATTCCCAGGATTCTGGAATTTTTGCAACATGGTTTGGATTTGGGCCTTCAACTTAGTACCCTCAAAAGGTCATGTTTCAGCTCTGGCAATTTTTTTCCAAAGATCTTTTGCCAATCACCGTTTGGTTAAGACTTTTTTCCAGGGGGTTTCTCACGTGCGTCCGCCACGTAGCCTATGTTACCAGTTTGGGATCTGAATCTGGTATTATCTGCTCTGCAGGGTCGTCCCTTTGAGCCTCTCAGTGAGGCCACTTTGCACATTTTGACTCTTAAAGTGGACCAACACCCAGGGGTGATCGGCCCGGAAATCTATAAGATTCCCGGGCCGATCACCCCCCACCCCGCGGGACATCCGAGATCGGGATGTCCCGCGGGGTGAAACCCCCCAGAAACCCCAAAAACACCTTACCTGATCCGCCGCCGCTTCCGCCGCCGCCGCCTCCCGCGCACCCCTCCAGACGTGCGCGCGCCCGCGCCGGCCCTCTGTGAATGGCCGGCGGGGGCGCGCGCCCGCCGAGAGTGACGCGCGGGAGGCGGCGGCGGCGGAAGCGGCCTGGACGTTCCTGATCCCCGCCTGGACGTTGGCGGGGATTGGCTGCGGCGCTCACGTGGGAGCGTTGAGAGGTGAGTTTTTTGGGGTTTCTGGGGGGTTTCACACAGCGGGGCACCCCCGATCGGGGTGCCCCGCCGAAGTGGACCAAAACCCAGGATAGTCAAAATCCTGGGTGTTGGTCCACTTTAAGGTAGCCTTTTTGGTGGCTATCACTAATTTCTTGCCTAAGGTTGTGTCTGCTTTTCATCTCAAATCAGGACATTGTCTTGCCTTCCTTGTGTCCTAATCCTGCTAATTCCAAGGAGCGGACACTGCATTCTTTGGATGTGGTCAGGGTTCCGAAGTTTTATTTGGTGGCTACTGAATCATTCAGGAAGACTGATGCTCTTTTTGTTCTCCCTTCTGGACCTAGGATAGGTTTGCCTCCGGCTAAATCCACTATCAGCAAGTGGATCCGTCAGGCTGTGGTACAGGCCTATTCTGCTAAGGGGAAGGAACCTCCCTTCCGCCTTACTGCTCATTCTACTCGTGCTATTGGTGCCTCTTTGGCTTTTCAGCACCAGGCTTCTGTTGAACAAGTTTGTAAGGCCGCAACTTGGTCTTCTGTTCATACTTTTTCTAAGTTTTACAAGGTTGATGTAGGGGCCTCAGCTGATGCTGCTTTTGGCCGCAAGGTTCTTCAGGCGGCAGTGGTTTAAACTGCACGCTTTTGCTCTTTGGGGATCCTACCCTACCTTACGGACACTGCTTTTGGATGTCCCAGATGTAAAGAATTTAGTGAAACAGGACGTGCTGTATACTTGGAAAATTACAATTCTGTGAGTACTCACCTGTAGATATGTTTTTGTAGTATACAGCACCTCCTGTTTCATCCCTCTCTTGTTATCATTATTCTTGGTTACCTCTGTATGGCGATTTGTTCAAATGTTTGGTTGGGGTTTCCTTCATTATTATTCTTCCGGCTTCTTGTCTAACTGCTTTGTACCACTGGGAATTTGTGGGAGGTTCCTGGCCTTTTATAGGGCCAGGAGATGCCACAAGTCTTTTCTGCAGTCCACTGCGCCACCTTGTGGCGGATAACCCAGACGTAAAGAATTTAGTGAAACAGGACGTGCTGTATACTACAAAAACAATTCTACAGGTGAGTACTTACAGAATTGTATTTTTTATGTGGGCAATCTGTATGTACAGGGTGGGGGAAACATATAATATTTGCTCTTATTTAGGGTGAAGGTCCAGTTTAAATGGGAAATGAAATGATCTTAAACATAGGAGGCGATACCCAGAGCTTGTTACTCAGATTTTATTGCATACAATGAGCCCCAAGGCTTAGAGGGCAATGGCCTTTGGTGTGGGTTCGGTGCTCCTCCAGAGGTGGGCACCAGGCTCTTTCATACTCTCCTGGCCAATGGTGGGCACGGGTAAGGGGGGGGGGTGTGACTGAAAGTCACCTGCTGTATCTGTTGGATCCCGTACTAGCTCACAATAGAAAAAGAAAAAAAAAACACAGAAGGATTTTAAAGGTGAATAAATCCAGCCTGGTCAACCCTGCAATCTAAGGATTCCAGGGCTGGCTGCAGTTATCCAATTTGAGATGCTCTCCTCAGGGCCTCGCAATCACAACCGCCCATATGTCGTAGGACCTGGCGAAAAGTGACTTTTTCTGGGGGGCGGGGGGTTAATCCCAGGAAAGCTACGCCAAACCTGAATGTGTGGGTCCCCTGAAAAGCAAGGAGGGGGGTGACAATATAGAGGGAAATGCAGGGAAGGCCAATTCACTAACTCTCTTTTTTTATTCTGTTTTCATAGAGGAAAAAGATACATCTGGTGAAATGCAGAGAAATAACCCAAACTCTCCATTAAATCTCCACATCTAATCAAGGAAGAAGTGCTAGTCTGGCAATCAGCAACTCGTCTGATCGCTAAATCCCAGCCCAGCGCTTCCCACTGCACCCCGGGCCTGAACTCTTCTTTTAGTTGTTCTGTGCCAGCCACAGCCTCCCTATTTACTACAACTGAGGTTGCGTGTCAGGCCTCAGCACACCCCCTCCACTGCATTGAACGGAGTTGGGCGATGAGAGGTGTAAAAAGTAAACGTTTTTTTTGTTTACACAGTCATGTTGAAAATGGACCTTCCAGCTGTTTTTCAATAGTACCAATTACTTTCCCAGCATCTTGTTAACCCTGTACCAACAATTTGAGATGTGTTGCAGCAATCAATTTCTTCAAAAGTAAATGGGAGCTATTTTAACTTAACTAATACTAATAGCTAATACTTTGTAGAATTAGGGTCATACATTTCAAATGAAGCAATGCAGAAATTACCCTTTACTTTACAAAATATAAAACCAAATATTTACCACTATAACTGCATCATGACCCTCGGTTTCATTTCCATCATCCCTGAAAAAAAAAGTGCAACTAAAGTAAGAATAGTTTTTATTTAGACTACACGGTTCATCCAAAGTTGCCTTTATAATGGTAACTGGCCATGCAGGAGGCACAAGGGCCACCACCACATAATAATAATAATAATCATTATTATTATCAAGTTGTGGGTGGTAACCCAAGCAGATTTCACATTGGGGTCAATTCAGAGCCAGATGAGAATTCTCACTCCTTTTTTAAAGACAGAATACTGCCATTCGCTTTTTATTGTCTACCTTGGGGCGGATTCAGTGCTAGGTGAAAATCTACACCCGGTAGTCAATAGCAGTTTTCTGTCCTAAAAAAAAGGAGTGAGCATTCTCACCTGGCTCTGAATCGACCCCATTTTCAGTGGAAAGGGATGATCCTCTTCTGCACCCTCTGAGGTCAGGGGTGGGTATGATTCATCAGATAAATAACCAGGAGCACAATTAGTACAGAACCCCCTCTTGCTGTAGCATCTCTCCATTGCATCTCTTGCCCTGAAATGAAGAGACTGGGCAAACTATGGAGACCTGCTAAAGCATGTACAGCGTGCTGCAGGAAAGAGGAGAGGAGCATGAGACAGGTTTCAGGTGTGCTCCTTGTCGCCTCATTGCAGTTATCTGAAATGACCATTTAAAGTGGACCAATCATGGTCTGGGCCGGCCTGGAGTCTAAAAGACATTGTGTGACCCCCCCAAGATCGCCAGCAAACTCCTTACCGCGGGATCACAAGCCGTGGCCACATCCCTGAAGCTGTGTGCAATCCCGCGCACTGCTGTTCAGATAGGCTAGGCCTGGGGGGAGGGGGGGGGGGGTCCGCAGGGAAACCGGAACTGTGGCTCCAGTTGCACCCTATCGAAAAATATGGCTTAAAATGCTAATTGGACAAAAGCCCTGGCTTGTGCCTTGGGAACAGTGGAGAGGGGAGTTGAGTGGGTGATCTCAGGTGAATTGATGCCCGAGAGAAAAGGACCAATCACCAAAACTACAGGTTTGCTTTAATCCACTTAAAGTGGACCAACACCCAGGGGTGATCGGCCCGGGAATCTATAAGATTCCCAGGCCGATCACCTCCCTTGCCACGGGGCATCCGAGATCGGGATGTCCCGCGGGGTGAAACCCCCCCCAAAAGCCCCAAAAAACCTTACCTTATCGGCGACGGATCAGCCGCCGCCGCCTCCCGCGCGCCCCTCTAGCAGTGCGCTTTTGGGGGGGTTTCACACAGCGTGTGGGTGTTGGTCCACTTTAAAGCAGAAAACCTACCAGCAGCCAGCCTCAAATCTAAAAGATTCCAGGGTTGGCTTTCCCCCAGGGTGCCTGTAAAAATTCTTTGACAAAAGGGCTTAGACTGCCTTCAATGAGATATGCAGATATGCTGCTGCATACACAGAGGCGCGTGCACGCTCTGGCCCTAGCCATTCAGATAAACTTAGATGGAAGCATGCATGCCACCAGGGATGCGGAAGTGTGCACTCCCCATTGAAAGCAATCGGAGCCCTATGCAGAAGGATGTAACCATGGCAAAGAGCTCTAAATGGACAGGAGCCCGCGCATGCGCTGCTGGAGCGAGGAGTGGTGACTTTTACTGGGCCCACTGGGAGGGTTTCACACAGCAGGTCATCCCAGTTAGGGATGTTCCGGGGCAAAACCCAGGAAAGTCTAATTTCAAGGTTTTGGTTTTAAAGTGAATGGCCAGCCTTCCCTACCAAATGCATGCCTATGCAGCTTACTCTTAGCTGCAAGGAGACCAACAATAAACCTGTTTGACAAGTTTTCCATTACTAGTAGTTTTAAAACAAAATCATACATTATATGTATATATAAATAGCCATACAAAGCCTACCCAGAATCCGAAATAGGTGAAATGGACTCGTCATCATCCAGGTACCAATGTTCTCTTGCCTCAAGGTTTCCTTTTTCCACCTCTTCAGGCACGCCCATTGTATTTAAGGAGTTTCTCAAATGCTTCTCAAATTTTATTTTCTTTAAGTTGCTCAGAAAACCATCCAGAACAGCTTGCTGCAAACAGGAAGATTACAGAAACTTAGTTTATTTCTGAGCATTCAACCCCTGCTTTAAAAATACAATTCTGCGAGTACTCACCTGTAGAATTGTTTTTACTATGCATGGCACGGCCTGCTTCAAGAAGTCCTTACGTATGGGATATTCCACCACAAGGTGGCGCAGTGTACTGCAGAAGAGTTGTGGCTCCTCCAGGCACCATATAAAAACAGGATCACCAATAGACCTCCCCAGTGTTGACAAGCAGTTATACAAGAAGCCGGGAAAGAATAAAAGGTAAAAAAGGTAACAACCCCAACTAACTTGGAACAATCACCATAAAGAGGCAACCAAGAATAACGATAACAAGGGTGGGGTGAAGCAGGCCGTGCCATGCATAGTAAAAACAATTCTACAGGTGAGTACTCACAGAATTGAATTTTTCCTATTGCATGGCATGGCCTGCTTCAAGATGTCCTTACGTATGGGACATCCAATAGCAGTGTCCATAAGGTAGGGTGGGATCCCCAAAAAGTAGCAGCGGGCAGTTCAAACCACTACCGCCTGAAGTACCTTGCGCCCAAAAGCAGCATCAGCTGAGGCCTTAACATCAACCTTGTAAAACTTGGAAAAGGTATGAACAGAAGACCAAGTTGCGGCCTTACAAACTTGTTCAACAGAAGCTTGGTGCTGAAAAGCCCAAGAAGCACCAATAGCACAAGTGAGCAGTAACCCGGAAAGGAGGAACCTTCTCTTTAGCAAAATAGGACTGAACCACCGCCTGGCGAATCCACTTGCTGATAGTAGATTTAGCCGGAGGCAAACCCTTCCTAGGTCCCGCAGGAAGAACAAAAAGAGCATCAGATTTCCTGAAAGACTCAGTAGCAACCAAGTAAAATTTCAGAGCCCTAACATCCAGAGAATGCAGGGTCCGTTCCTTAGAATTAGCAGGGTTAGGACACAAGGAAGGTAAGACAATGTCCTGATTGAGATGTAAAACAGACACAACCTTGGGCAAGAAATCGGCTTAAGCCTAAACACCACCTTATCCTGATGCCGCTCAAAATAAGGAGGTTTAATAGAAAGCGCTGCCAGCTCAGAGACTCGCCTGACTGAAATGATAGCCACCAAAAAGGCCACCTTAAGAGTCAGAATGGGTAACGCTGCCCCACGGATGGGCTCAAAGGGAGGACCCTGTAGAGCAGACAACACCAGATTCAAGTCCCAAACCGCTAGCATAGGTTTACGTGGCGGATGCACATGAGTAACTCCCTGGAAAAAAGTCTTAACCAACCGGTGATTGGCAGAGGATCTTTGGAAAAAAAATGCCAGAGCCGACACCTGTCCCTTGAGGGTACCAAGTTGAAGGCCCGAATCCAAACCATGTTGTAAAAATTCCAGAATCCTAGGGATAGAAAACACCCGACAAGGAAGAGACTTGGACTCACACCAGGCAATGTAAGCATGCCAGACCCTGTAGTAGATAAAGGACGAGTACTTCTTCCTAGCCCGAATCATAGTATCAACAACAGAGGCCGGCAAGCCTTATCCATCCAGATGGAGGTTTCAGCAGCCAAGCCGTCAAAGCCAGCGTTTGTAAATTGGGATGGCGCAGCTGTCCCCGAGTGAGAAGATCTGGATCCTTGGGCAAAACGTACAGATCTACTGCCAACTGCACAACGTCTGCGAACCACACCCTCCTCGGCCAACAGAAATAGCTTCCTGGGCTATCTTGCGCAGCACCCTGCCCAGCAGAGGAAAGGGAGGGAACACATAGAGTAGCCGAAACTCCGTCCAAGGAATCGCTAGCGCATCCGTGGCGAAGGCCCGAGGATCCTGCGACAGGGAGACAAATGTTGGAAGCTTGTGATTGTGGCGGGACGCAAACAGGTCCACATCCGGCTGACCCCAGCGGTGACACAGGAAGTGAAATACCTTGCTGCTGAGGGACCATTCCCCCAGCTGAGACGTCCCCCTGCTCAGGGAGTCTGCCTCCTGGTTCTCCACCCCCGGAATGTAGACCGCCGAGATGCAAGGGGCATTCTCTTAGGGACACTTCCTTGAGGGCTCGCTTGCCCCGAGTCCCTCCCTGATGATTGATGTAGGCAACCGCCATCTGGTTGTCCGAGCGGATCTGAACAGCCCGACCCCGAAGGTGCGTGGTCAGCTGAGAAAGAACCAACCTGATCGCCCTCAGTTCCAGGACACTGATTGGAGCATGGGCCTCCTGGGGGCCCCACCGACCCTGGAACTTCAGAGACTTTCAAAAGCCCCCCCAACCGGTCAGACTGGCATCTGTGGTTTGCCAGCACGGAGGTAGAAAGGTCCTGCCCACTAGAAGGTTCCTTGAGTCCAGTCACCACGAGAGGGACTGTCTGGCCAGTGGGGACAGAGCAAAATCCTGATCCAGGGACACAGGGTCCCGATCCCAAACTAACAAGAGGTGCAACTGAAGGGGTCTCATGTGAAGCTGAGCAAAGGGGACCGCCTCGAAGCAGGACACCATCAGGCCCACTAACTGCATCCCCTGCCGGATGGAGGGATGGGGACACAAGAGCAGAGCCCAAGCCTGCTCCTGAAGGCCCTCCACTTTCTGCTGAGGCAGTAATACCTTGACCTGAGAGTTATCCAGAGTCATGCCCAGAAAGGACCTCACCAAAGACGGAGACGGTGAAGACTTGGGAAAGTTGATCACCCAGCCGAAGGACTCGAGAGTGGAGTTCACCACTTGAGTATCCCTCTCGGCCTGATGAGACGCGGAGCCTCCAGACGTGAGCAAAGAGCCAAAGCTGCCCCCCCCCCACCCGGATGGGCGAGGGCGCCTCCTCATGCCTGAGGGGCCTTAGGAGGGGGTTTGGGCTTGGAACCCCAGGAGAGACCGGGGCGACCATGGGATATGCCATGGCCCCAAGAATCTCTGCGGCTACCCGAGAAGAGGGAGCCACGACCTCCTCTGGAAGCACGAAAAGGAGGGCAAGGAAGCGGAGGGCCCCCGAAAGGGCAGAGTCTGCTTCCTACGCTGAGGTAACCTACCATCCTTAGTTAGAACATCCAGACGCTCCCCAAAGAGCCGTAGCCCCGCAAAAGGGAGCCCAGTGAGAGCCTTCTTAGCTGCAGTGTCAGCTGCCCACTGGCGCAACCAAACAGAGCGGCGCATAGCCACCAAGAGGGCAGAGGCCCTACCACCCAGCCGGATCGCATCATCCATGGCAGTAAGGACAAAGGCAACAAAATCAGAGCAAAGCAAGAGGGCCCTATAATCCTCCCTCCTCCTACCAGCCATAGCGCCATCAGTGAGACGCTTGAGCTTTTTCTTAAAGGCAATAGCTGTAAAGGCAGCGGCGCAGACCGGACCCAGCCCAGCCCCCACAAATGTAAAAGCATGGCAGGCCACCTGATCCATACGCCGGACCGTGCTGTCCCGCAGTGTAGTAGTGTCATGACTGAGGTGTTGGACAACCCTAGAACGGGAGCATCCACCTCACGGGGACACGACCATCGCTTGACCAGGTCAGCAGGAAAGGGATACCTCTTATCCAACCGGGCACCGCTGGCAATCTATTAGGACGTTCCCACTCCTTGAGCACCATATTAGAGAAATGGCACTGCTCAGGGAACTCCAGACGTTGTTTATCAGGATGAAAGTTCACCCTGCTTCCTCTTAGCCACCTCAGTGGATGTGCAAGGTTTCAAAAATGTCAGACAGCAGTCTATCAGTGTCATCGGGGAGCCATGAATCCTCCCCAGACGCAGACCCAGAGGCACTGACTCCTCTGGGGACCAGCAGGAGGGGTACGACAGAGTCCTGGAAAAGATCCCCCTCCTCTAGGGAGTAACGGCCACCAAGGGCATCAATTCCCTCATCCTCCTCAGCAAAAAGGGAGGGCGTGGGAGCCAGGTGCCGCTTCTAGCCAGAGGCCTTACCTGGAACAGGCCTGGCAAGCTGCCTTTCAATGCTGGCCACAAGAAGTGCCAGATCAGATTGTGACCCCCTGCTAGTATCCCCCTCACTGGGGGCTAAATGCAGGCGTGGGGGGGTAGGCGATGCCAAAGGGAGCGCAGAACTGGGAAGGGAAGTGCTCAGCCCAGCCTGGGCCGCAATGATACCTTGGGCGCATGGCACACACATCGCGGCACTATCACTCAAAGGGGATGCCCCGCACATGGCACACAGCCGGGATTGCCCCGAAGGACCCCCAAGCACGCTATCCCCAGAAGCCTCCATATGGTGATTAACACAGGTGCAATAGGCCAGCACAGGGTAAGGGCTAATAAAAAGCCACCCGGGATGCCCCCAGAAGAGCCAGTAAGGGGGAGATGATGGGGGGGGTAAGGAGCAGAACCGGGAGAAACCACAACCCACAGTTGTCCCGCCTGAAAGACATAAGTAAAAAGCACATAAGCATCCCGCCGCCCATGCCCCACGGAAACAAACCCCCAAAGGGGACTCACGGACCAAGGAGGCCGAAGGATCACCAAGCCGCCAGACCACGGGAGGAAGCGACACAGGAAATCGATGACCGCCGCAGCTCAGGAAGGACGAGGGGCCCCAGACACTCAGCAGGCTCAAAATGGCGCCGGCAGAAGAACCTCGGGGGGCGGGCAGCGAGGGGACGACGAGATACGCGTCATCCCCCGCCCCCCCCCCCCCGAAGAGCGCAAAAGCGGCACTCACGTGACCGCTCCGGCGCCATCACACTCCAAAAATGCCTCACTGCAATAGTGCTGCCCGCCGATAACACTTATGGCGGAATATCGCATACGTAAGGACTTCTTGAGCAAGGCCGTGCCATGCAATAGGAAAAAACCTAGATATAGAGAATGTGCGACAAGGGAGACTCTTGGATTCACACCAAGCAATGTAGGCATGCCAAACTCTGTACTATATCATGGAAGAAGACTCCCTCCGTGCCTGAATCATGGTCTGCACAACCGTGGCCGACAGCCCCCTTTTCCATCAGGATTGAGGTTTCACTAGCCAGGCCGTTAAAGCGTAAATTGGGGTGCCGCAGCAACCCCTGTGTGAGAAGCCCTGGGTCGTCGGGCATGATGTAGCGATCCACTGACATCTGAACTATGTCCACAAACCAAATCCTTCCCGGCCAGCGAGGACCCACTAGGATGGTTGGAACCCCTATCTTGCGCAGCACTCGGCCCAGGAGTGGAAACGGAGGGAATGCTGAGAATCCAGCGAACCTGGATCGCATGACCCCTTAGATGGGGAGTCAGCGAAGAAGCACCAACTAGATCGCTCTCAGTTCCAGGAGATTTATGGGCAAGTGATTCTCCTGCGGACCCCACTGACCCTGGATCTTCTGCGTCTGCCAAATGCCTCCCCAGCCAGTCAGACTGGCATCCGTGACAACTATCTCCCATTGGGGAGTCAGAAAGGACTTGCTTACCAACAGGTTCCTGGAGTCCAACTGCCACAAGAGGGACTGCCTGGCCAGGGGGGACAGTAAAATATTCCTGTTCCAGAGACTCCCGCATCCCGTCCCAGCCGGTCAACAGGTTCAATTGAAGAGGTCACATGCGAAATTGGGCGAAGGGCACTGCCTCGAAGCATGACACCATTAGCCCCACCAGTCTCATCCCCAGACGGATCGATGGCCGCTGACAAGACAGCAAGGCCTGCACCTGCGTTTGGAAGCCCAATACCTTCTGCTGTGGCAGGAATACATTGACCTGAGAGGTGTCTATTGTCATGCCCAGGAAGGACCTCACCGTTAAGGGAGTGATAGAAGACCTTGGGTAATTGACTACCCAGCCGAAATCCTCGAGAGTGGACAACACCGTCCGAGTGTCGCTCTTGGCCTGCTGAAGAGACTGAGCCGCAATCAGTAAATCGACCAAATTGGATAACACAAGAAATGGCCCGATTCCTCAGGATAGCCATGATGCCCGCCAGCACCTTGGTGAAAAAAAAAAACGGAGGGCTGAGGATATCCCGAATGGCCGTGCCACAAATTGGTAATGCAGATCCTCCGGAGCAAACCTCAGGAACCTCTGATGCCCCTGGAATATCAGGATGTGCAGATAAGCATCCCTGATGTCCACCGTGGTCATGAAGCCGCCGGGCCGAAGCGGGCTCACAGCGGACCGTAAGGTTTCCATGCGGACATGTCTGACTCTGACAAACCTGTTGAGACCCTTCAGGTCCAGGATAGGCCTCAACGTTCCGTCCTTCTTGGGAACAGTGAACAGATTGGAGTAGAAGCCTTGACCCTGTTCCTGACGAGGTACAGGACAAATCACACCTAACCGCAGGAGGTGTTGCACAGCCATTTTCAGGCCCTGTGCCTTCAATGGGTTCTGGGATATCAGAGACCAAGGAAACTTGAGGGTGGCCAGACTGCCAGCTCTATTTTGTAACCGGAGGACACCACCTCCTGAATCCACCGATCTGAGACGCGCCGTCTCCAGATATGAGCAATAGCAGAAGCTGTCCCCCCACCCAGATGGGTGAGGGCGCCTCCTCATGCCTGAGGGGACTTGGCAGGGGGCAAGCGGGATTGGATCGATCACGGGACCTACCTCTACCCCAGGTATCTCTGCGGCCACCTCAACATGAAGAGCCTCTTCCTCCTCGAAAGGAGCGATAGGCATATGAGCCCCGAAGGGCCGCGCAGGCTTCCGTCGCTAAGGGAGTCTACCATCCTTGACCAGGAGGTCCAGATGCTCCCTGAACAACCTGTGCCCCACGAAGGGGATACTAGTGAGCGACGTTTTGGCCGCGGCATCAGCCGACCCCGCAACCAGAGTGAGCGGCGTAGGGCAACAAGCAGGGCCGAAATCCTGGCACCAAGCCGGACCCATCGTCCATGGCAGAGACAACAAAGGCAATGATTTTACGCAAGCCCTGAGGTCTTTATACTCCTCCGCCCACTTGCGAGTCTTGGGAGTCCACAAGACGCCTCACCTTCTTTCTGATGGCCAGGGAGACAATAGCGGTGGCACACAGGACGAAAAAAAAAAGGACCAGCAAAAATGAAGGCATGACAGACCAGCTGATCCATGCTCGTCAGCTGGATCACGTAAGGAAGCGGTATCGGGTGAAGGCATAACAGTAGTGTTGGAGAACCCCGACACAGGGAAATCCACCTCGGGAGGACGAGACCATAGCCGGACCAGCTCCTCAGGGAAGGGATACCGCCTATCCAGGTCCTTAGACACCGACGGTAGCTTGTTAGGCCTTTCCCATTCCTTGAAAATCATATTAGAAAAAAAGGGCCTGCTCTGGAAAGACTGGCCTCTGTCTTTCAGGCCTAAACAAATCACCCTGCTTCCTCTTAGCCGCTCTAGGCGGGACAATGTGTAAAGTCTCAAAAACTGAGGAGCAACCTCTCCATATCATCAGGGAGCCACGCATCCTCATCCAAGGAGGAACCAGACAAACTGTCCTCGCCAGCAGAATAATCCGCAGTGGACCGCAAACCAGCAAAAGGATCATCATCATTATCCGAGTACACGGGCTTGATGTGCCGTCTCTTACTCGAGGCCTTCTTAGGCGCCGTTCGAGAGATCTGTCTCTCGAGACTGGCCACCCTAAATTCCAATCAACATGGGACCCCCTGCTGGTTCCCCCCACACTGGGGGCTTAGAGCAAGAAGCTGAGAAGCCGATGGCAGTGCAGGGCTAGGGGCAAGGACTCCTGCCCGTTCATGGCCCAAAAATATGTTTCTAGTGCAAGTGGTG
The DNA here is from genome assembly GCA_027917425.1 of Gastrophryne carolinensis. Lineage (NCBI taxonomy): Eukaryota > Metazoa > Chordata > Amphibia > Anura > Microhylidae > Gastrophryne > Gastrophryne carolinensis. Next base: position 251,312,945 of record CM051236.1, on the reverse strand, counting down.
CAACAGTTCTGAATCTGCTCAGAGGATTCCTACTGCACAAGGGGCAGAGCCTGTCCTGCCCAAATGGGGCCCCCAGCTCACTGTCCCCTGAAGCCTCCATTATGGTGATTGAAAATTGTACAAATGGACAAAGGTCATGGCCCAACCTGTAATTTGATCCCTCTTAGTAATAAAAAGAGGGACTGGGAGGAACCACAACCCTCAATCTCAAGCCCACGACTCGCACAAGATGGGGTGACAAGGCCCAGATCAGAAACACATCACACAAGTCAAAAATAGCAAGAAAAGCATAATACAAAGAGAGACTCACGACACTGTCCCCGCGCGTGCTGCCAGCGACGCGCTAGCGGTGCCCCCCCCCCTGTCACAGACAGCGCCTGCGGGGTACGCAGCCCCCATATCGGAGACGGCGAGGGAGGTGAATAGGTCTCATGCTCCAAGCCCCAGCAGGACCAACAAGGAGCCACAGCGAGAAGTGTCACATTAAAAACACAGAAGAACAAGTCAGTACATCCAATAAAGCTTGTGGGCACACATATGGGAGGGTAGATATAAATATAGTCAAAAAAAATGGTGGTTTCCCCCCCTTCAGGCTCACCATAAGCCTGTGGCCGGCTACCTCTTAATGGAAGGTCTGGGGCCCAGAGCATGTGCTCTGCCGAACGCCCAGGGACCCATGCGGCGTTCACCCTACCTCCACGAATCCCGAGCAGCCAGAGGCTGGAGGCAGTAGTGGGTCAAATTTGATCCGTGGGAATAGGTCTCGCAACGGCCGACAGGCTAGGTGGCCCTGCTTAGCTGCCATTAGAGAGTCTTCAAAGATCTTCTGCAGCCAAGACTGCAAGATAGAGAGACACCTGCTTTTATAGGGGGCCAGGAGGAGTGACAGCTTTTAATCTTGCAGTCGAGAGCCACCTAGCGGTGGAATACCCACATGTCATTACTTCTGGGACGACCTGGACTGGATATAGTGAAAATATACAAATGTTTTCAGTCCACCATGCAGGTCATGCCCCCACTACACCCATGTAAATGCCAACAGAGGGCATAAAAATGACTACTGCTATTTTCCTGGAGTTGCTGTAACTGTACAGTGGCTTATTTTGTACCACCACCTTGTTCAGCAATGATTTATAATTACCATTCATAGCAAAGGTTGGCACAATAACCATATTTGGATGGCCAAATCTCACTTCTAGGATATCTTGACAGCTTTACATTTCTATGTCATTAGCCACCTAGGATTGCTCTCAGACACCCAAAAAGAATGATAATCTTCCTTAGCTAATAATATATTCTATGCCTTCTGTGGCCAAAAATAAAAACCTCCTGCAGCCTGGATCCCACGCCAGCAACAGCTGAGCAAATGCTGCTGATCTTCAACTGCCCAGCACGCCCCTGCCCAACCGGCGATGCTTTTCTGTGGGCATTGGTCTCAGTGAAGTTAGGCTGGTCATCAGCATAACATATGAAGACCAGCAGCATTTGCAAGACTCAACACATTAGGGTTGATTCAGAATGGGTCAAAAATGCACTCCTGCCCATGCTAAACTATAGCGCATGTGGAAATTAACTCATGGGCGCATGATTCGGGGCCACAATAATGCATGTGTGTGAACCATACACCAAAGCGATGAGTAAAATTACTCTTCATGCACCGTTTTACATCTGGCAGGTCAGTTTACCAAAGAAAAAACCCTGGAAGAACCCTGTGATTATAGCGATGGGCTCTTCCACATGCCCAGTGTGTCCCAAATGAGGGTGTGGGTAATCGAGCGGGGTATCACCATGTGCCCTGGCATTGAGTGCTCCCTACCCTGTGAACCGGTCTAGGGGCTCCCAGGACCTATTACCAGTTCACCACAAGTGTAAATAAAAAAAAAATAATTTAATCTAAATTACACTACTTACCATTACCCATCTAGGCTTCACCGGGCATCTAATGCTGACGCCCATGCCACCAGTTGGAGCACAGGGGACACAGGTCCCCGTCCTTTTAGGAATACACTGGCACTCAAATTTCAACCAGCCTGCAACAAGTCCTACAATCTGTCTAAATTTGTAAAAAAAAAAAAAAGTTTTTAATGCTCACATTGGCAAGTGTATGGGAAGCTGCGGGGTAACAGCACCCCTTTTTCCTTTCTATCTGTATATGTATGTTGAGTGCATGTGGATAAATGCTGAGAGGTCCTCAGCCGCAAGTTGCAGAGTCGACCCCCCACATTTGAATCACTAGAGGTAAATTCAAGTGGGGGTGAATCCTCAGAGACTCCACCTTTGAGGTATAAAAGCCTTGCCCCGATCGAGAATGGTAGACTCCTGACTGGCAGCTGTAAAAGAAGGACCAGGAAGAGTGGGGGTAGGTCCTGTGTCCCCCTTCCCTCCAGATGCCGTTGGGTCTATCAGAGCTATCATTTTCAGTGAGTCAGCACTGGACAACGGACAGGAATGGTAAGTATCAGTTAATTAAAAGGAGCACCATCGTGAAATTGTGTAATCTTAAAAATCCATATAAACACCTAGCTAGATAGAAGGGGTCACTTATATTCCCGAACTGAATAAAACTCCAGCCAAGCTTGTTGTTTTCTTCTTATGGTAGGAATAAAATCCAGGGGTGGCAGGTTTAGTCTATCAGGGGTGATACTGCCTGTCACCCCGGATGTCCTTTTCTTTCCATTAAAATAAAAAAATATAAGCCTGGCTGGATATTTCCTGGATGTAAAAGGGACCTCTCCTCCCACCATATTTAGATGGATTTTAATCATTTTTCAAGATAGTGCTCCTTTAAAAAGATTAAAATATAAAAAAAAAAAAAAAAAAAATGTGTGTTGTGCTACACCAACAAAGGCCAGGGTGGTGCAGATGAGTTTGGCGGACTATGGCACAAGCCTTTGTGCTGTAGGCCATAAGAGCTGGTAATGACCAGGACCGGCAGTTCAGCTCTTATGGGATTACTTTTACCTATGCTTGGTTTGCCAGGTTTGTAAGCTTTAGAAGTGGGGGTGGCCACACCAGTCTAAAGCTCATCAACCCGGCAAACCAAGCATAGAAGCTGGTAATTCCCGGGCTGAAGGGTCGAACTGCCAGCCCCTGGTCTGGGACATTACCAGCCCTTATGCCCTACAGCACAGGTCCAGTGCTCAGCACCAGGCCCATGCCATGAGTCACCCATAGCATGGGCCTGGTGGTGCGGGTAACGGTAAATGTGGAATGGCACATTTAAAAAAAATATTTTAATCTTCTTAATTAACTAATATTTAACTTTTCTGTCTATTATCCATGGCTGACACCTAATAGACACCCCCATCCTTCCTGGATGCTGCTAGCCAAGGGTCTGCCATTTTCAGCCGGAGCAAGACTTTTATACCTCAGAGGTGGAGCCTCTGAGGGTTCACCCCCATGTGACTGGGGAAACCCCTTCCATCCCGCTCCTGTGATGTATGTAGTTACATGTGGGAGATCGCCTCTTTGTAAATATGCTGCCATCCACGGCTATTCAAACAGTCCCTGGCTTACCAAATCTGGATTTATTAATAATTAGTCCCAAAGCCATTTGGAACAGTTTGATTGGCAGTGACTGAAAGGAACCAGCATGGCACGATTAAGGACGTACAGTTAGAAAGTTTTAATAAGAGCGTCTCACCTCATATGATAAGCACAGTTTCAACGGAAAGCGTTTGCTTGATGTAAAGGGGAAGCTAGATTCTTGTTTTTGTTTCTGACTGCTTACTTTTACCAATGGGGGGTTACGCAACGCTTTCTTTTTTGCGGGAACTTTTCGAGGCTGCTTCTTCTCAGTCTGCAAATACTTTTCACGCGTCTTTTTCTTTTGCACCTTTTCACGATAATTCTTTTTAGACAGTTTTCTCTTGTTACGGTTGTTGTCGAAAACCTCTTGTAGGCTGAGCTTTCTGGGAGGCGGCTCATAGTCTGAAGAGTCATCAGAAGTTGCATTCTGAGCTGGTCGGAGATTCAATTTTGGTCTTCTTCGTTTTCGTTTAGTTCTAGAAGGAGTGTGAGTAATCGAATTGAAAACAAACTATTACCACAGAGTATCAACACTAGTCTGCAGCTACAGTAAAAGCATTTATAGGTTGTAAGATTCGGAAGGTTTAGTAATTCGATTTTTGCCTGATCCATCCTCAATCTATCCTATTCTTATTCATCAAGTGATTCAAGTGGAACAAAATCCAGGATTTTCACTTCCCAGGGTTTTGGTCCCTGCCCCAGGAGCATTCTGATTTGGGATGCCCCAGTGTTTGAAACCCCCAAGATCGCCTATTATAACATATCTTTCTCCAGGCATAAGGCGCATGCATGGGCTCTCATCCAAACAGCGCCGAATGCCATGTACATATCAAAGCTGAACAAAACCCTGGGCGGTGAGCCCTCCCCAGGAGTACCCCTGATTGGGATGCCCCGCTGGGTGAACCCCTTCCAGGGGGCCACAAAACTCCCCCTTTTCCTGGCGCCCTGGCGATGTGAACAATGGCCGCATCAGCCGCATCCTCAAACCCAGTGCGTGCCCAGCTTTTTGGATTCCAGGACGGCCGCTGGTGGGTTTTTTTCCGCTTTAAAGGTAAGAAGATCAAACCACTGGCAAAGAAGCCGAGGTTAGTTATGCTAAAGTAAACAAATGGAGGGGGGGAGGGACCAAGGAAATGTTAAAGTCCAAAGTTTCTACACCAGGAGTGGTCTGTGAACCTGCTGGAAAACTCCATTCAACTGACCCCTATATTGGAAAATGTCTTCCAATAAAGGCCTTCAAAGATTGAGGCAGTGACTCAAAATCAAAAAGTTTATATAAAATTGACCTGACCAACCTCCAGGATGCTGACAGAAGTAGCAGACATGTCAACACAACAGAAGACACATCAATGTGCAGTTCCCATAAACTCCCAAACTGCTTCACAAATGTGAAGCTTGCTAAACCTGCGTTCCAAGAGAGGCCAAGAATAGGTCCATCTCAAAGCAAACTGAAAGTCAAATTACTTTTGTTCCACTTCACTCCTGGGGGCCATGCAGATTTGGGATGCCTAGCAGGGTAACAACTAGTGATGAGCTGGAGCCGGGACAATCTGGTTTGGACCCCCCCCCCCACTCAGCTGACCGGCAGAGGGGACACCACCCATCGGGGGACAGCTGAAGATAAAAGCGGCATATATTTTTCTTTTTTTTTAACAATTACTGAACTGATCAGGGCTCCCAGGGACACCTATACAAGTTCACATGGTTGTGATGGCCGCCATGCTGGATAATTTCACCAGATCTGAAGCCAGTCACTAGTTAACACCTCCCCCGACCTCGCCTGGAGCGACACCACCATGGGCAAGAGTAGGCACCAAAGAGGGGGTGGAATCTTGCCATGCACAGCAGAACAAGCGACCCCTCATCCAGCTAAGCAAGTCACATGATAGTTGTATCCGCTGTAACACTGAAGCAGCTTTTGTTGCTTTATCCACAGCATGAAAGAAAAAGCATCACTGGAGGAGGATCAAATGAAGCAGGTTACGTTTTGCTTTTTCGCTAGGAAGTCACATATAGGTCTGCTTTAATGCTTCATGGTCAGGGTGGATAAAAATCAATGTTTTTTTTTTAAAAATCAAAAAAATCGGATTTTTTTTATTTAAATCGGATTTTTTTTCAATAAACTGCTTTTTGAGGAAAATATTTTACCATCCAAAGGTTCTTCCATCATGAGATAAAGCTGAGTTGTTTAACTCAGTAGAATAAAGGCTGTATATGTGTAACATTCGCAATGCCATGCTCTTCCAGAGGTTTCTGTAGGATTAGTGGGCAGTTTCTCGCCTATATTATCACAGACGCTCGCTTTACTTACGCAGTTCTCAAAACTGAATTTGACTCCGCAGAGGTCCCAACATGAACAGAGTTGAGAAAAAGACCTTAATCCTATTGTTCTACAAACCTATGACTAGTGAGCTACAGAGGACAGCAGGGACAGTAGTATTTAAGTTTTTCATGTGTCGGCTGGGCTGACAGTCTAAGTTTCTTAAAATATATATATATTTTGTTTAGCCAAATTAGTTAACAAAACATGGATGTTTGTTTAAGCAAATAACTTATGCTGTAATGTTGTTATTGTTTCAGTTGAATAAATCTATTTAAATTGATATTAAAGGTCAGGATTATTTTTCTCCTTCCTAAGTACAACAGAACAGTGGTGTCCAAATATGAATGATTAACCCATTAAACTGGGGAGAAAAAAGTAATATAAAAAGTGATTCTAAAAATCTTCATCTACTTGCATGTTAAAATAGCAAGAACTAGTTTAGGTAGAAACTTTGATTTAAATCACTGATTTAAATCAAGCCTTACTGACTAGTGATTTAAATCGTGATTTAAATCAGTTAGATTTAAATCAAATCCACCCTGTTCATGGTTGTCTGCATGGGGAGTTTAAGATGTGCATTTCTGTGAAAGTAAAAAAAAAAAAAACAGAACAGAGCAGCACATGACCTTGTATACCTGTTATCCTCCTGGCTTGGAGTGTCTGTTTCTTGTGGGGTAATGCCCTCTCCTGTCTCATGTTCTGAAAGCTCCTGGTCACTGAATAGCACTTGGCTGGAAGGAAGTTCGTCAGCAGCGCTGGTTCCTGGAATATCCATTTGTGCAATCTCTAGTTCTCTTCAAAGTCTGTAACTGTATACATCTGAACAATTTAGAACCATGCTCCTGTTAAATGGGACCCATCCTGGTCATAACTGGCTCCTGCTGTTGAGAAAAAATCGGTAGTCTAAACCTTTAGGGGCGGGAGCATGCCACAGACCACAGACTTCATACAGCACTGATTGGATGAGAGTCAGAGTACTCACTGTGGGAATGGTGGAAAGGTCAGGGTCCATTTTTATTTATCTAGGGAGTTTTTACACATTGGGATGCCCTAGGACAGTGGACCAAAACTGGGGATAGTCCACTTTAAATATATCCTAGAAAACTACCCAGCATTGCTAACCTATAAAGCCATTTTTTTGTTATTTTTTATAGAAATGTTTAGTTTTAAAGAGCTATCAACTTAAGGCTGGTTTCACATTATGGCGATTGCAAAATTCTCATGCTTTTGAACAAGCGTGGAGGGCTTTTTGCGATAGCACACTCCACATTGCCATGGAGGGAGATCGCTAGTGCTGCTCCCTCAGGATGCTGTAGAGCGCTCCACAAATGCCCGATTCACATGTGAAATTGCTCATAGATTACTATGGGCAGCTTTTCACAGGCGCCTGCGGGGGAACTGAAAGCATGAGCGTTTCACAGAATTGCTGGAGTGAAGCCTAAAGCTTTGAAATTACAAAATGAAAGCTGATGCTTGCTCTCACACTCTCCTGCATGACATGGACTGAATTTAAACTTTTAATCTATTTCCAGAGTCTCAGCTACAGAGTCTAGGGACATAGGTATGATCACAGAGGTAAGTTTACAAGCAATTTGGGGGATCTTACACAGCAAAACATCTGAAAAATCAGCAACACCAACACTCTTGGGGAAGGGGGGGGGGGGGGTTTATGCTGAAGCATACCGAATTGGAATGCCCTGCTGTGTGAAACACCCCAAATTGCCTGGTCCACTTTCAAGAGCTGGCGCAGCAGCTATGACCTAAAGGTACCTTTAGCTAGGCACACAACCGCACCAGGCTTTTCTGAATGGCCGCAGTGGGATACACCCAGAGCTAGAGGCTATGGCGGGGATGCGGCTGGTAGTGCTCACTTCGTTCAGATTTCCTTCCTGCACTTTGCTCAGTGTGCGAAGAGAATCTGGATTGAACTAGGGGCGCTAATTGGCCGAGTGGCCCACGCATGGGAAGTAAAACCCCAATTAGCTTACCAGTAATGGCATTTCCGGTAGTCATCCAGGACGGCTTAGCCCAGTAGCTCCTTCCACCTAAATAGGAGACACAATTAGAACATAAATGTCTTAAAGGAGCCACAGCACTCAACCCTGTTAGCTTGCAGGCCAGCCTATAATCTGTCTCTAAACTTGGTTAAAAACAGAGGACTCGGTCACACACATCTGCAGAAGTATGCTTAAGCTGCACCACTACGCCAAAGTGCCTCTGTGGGGTGCAGTCCTAACTCTAATCTCTGAGAGCCCCATTTGGGACATACAGTGCAATAGATACATTGGGAGCACTGCATGTCCCAAATGGGCTCGCTGACAGTAGGCACACCCTGTGCCTGTGTCAGAGCGAGCCCAAGCTACGAAATAGCAGACCAGTCAGGATTCACAGAAGCATGGGCTCACTCTGACCCCAAAGGTGAGCCCTGTACTTACTTGCCCCCCAACCTGAAAGGGGTGGGAGTTTGTTGATGTTCCACTGATCGCCTCACTTATGCATAGCCCATCGGGAAAATGGTGGATCCAAGCCCAGACTACGTTCTGGATTCCACCCTGGAGACTGCCACTGGGGATGGAGGGGAAAACAGAGGGGGGCTGACTCTGGCAGCAGTGGGTCACCTGGAGCACCACCTAAGCCTGCCAGAGAGAGGGGAGGGAGTCCAGCCCACATCTTCCCTGGGGAAAAAACAAAATAGAGATGAAGATTCCAGCTTGTTTCCTGGGATGAAACACTGAGATCTGGGGGGATTGGGCGGGGTATTTAACCATGTCCAGTTTGTGTTTCCTCTTTAGGTAGGAGGAGCTACTTGGGTAAGCCATCCTGGAAGATGTCTGGGGAAACTGTGAGTTTACAGATGATGCACACAGCAGGACATCCTTAACCCCAGCAGAAAGCAACAATTTATTGAGTTTTGCTCCTCTTTAGCTGAAGCTCTGTTAGAATGGTACTGGCTGGCCTGAGAAACAGAAGTTCATTACTATTAGCATATTCACGCCACTCAATGATTCATTTAGTTTAGTAAGTAAGAAAAAAAACATACAGGAGGATATTTTAAAATGTCCACCCAGCTTGGCCCTGTTCCTCGCCGGCCACCCAGCATGGTCCTGTTCCTCGCCGGCCACTCAGCATGGCCCCGTTCCTCGCCGGCCACCCAGCATGGCCCTGTTCCTTGCCGGCCGCCCAGCATGGCCCTGTTCCTCGCCGCCCACTCAGCATGGCCCTGTTCCTCGCCACCCACTCAGCATGGCTCTGTTCCTCCCCGCCCACTCAGCATGGCCCTGTTCCTCCCCGCCCACTCAGCATGGCCCTGTTCCATCGCCGCCCACTCAGCATGGCCCTGTTCCTCGCCGCCCACCCAGCATGGCCCTGTTCCTCGCCGCCCACTCAGCATGGCCCTGTTCCTCGCCGCCCACCCAGCATGGCCCTGTTCCTCGCCGCCCACTCAGCATGGCTCTGTTCCTCGCCGCCCACCCAGCATGGCCCTGTTCCTCGCCGCCCACTCAGCATGGCCCTGTTCCTCGCCACCCACTCAGCATGGCTCTGTTCCTCGCCGCCCACCCAGCATGGCCCTGTTCCTCGCCGCCCACTCAGCATGGCCCTGTTTCTCCCCGCCCACTCAGCATGGCCCTGTTCCTCGCCGCCCACTCAGCATGGCCCTGTTCCTCGCCGGCCACCCAGCATGGCCCTGTTCCATCGCCGCCCACTCAGCATGGCCCTGTTCCATCGCCGCCCACTCAGCATGGCCCTGTTCCATCGCCGGCCACCCAGCATGGCCCCGTTCCTCGCCGGCCACCCAGCATGGCCCCGTTCCTCGCCGGCCACCCAGCATGGCCCCGTTCCTCGCCGGCCACCCAGCATGGCCCCGTTCCTCCCCGCCCACTCAGCATGGCCCTGTTCCTCCCCGCCCACTCAGCATGGCCCTGTTCCATCGCCGCCCACTCAGCATGGCCCTGTTCCTCGCCGCCCACTCAGCATGGCCCTGTTCTTCGCCGCCCACGCAGCATGGCCCTGTTCCATCGCCGCCCACTCAGCATGGCCCTGTTCCATCGCCGCCCACTCAGCATGGCCCTGTTCCATCGCCGCCCACTCAGCATGGCCCTGTTCCATCGCCGGCCACCCAGCATGGCCCCGTTCCTCGCCGGCCACCCAGCATGGCCCCGTTCCTCGCCGGCCACCCAGCATGGCCCCGTTCCTCGCCGGCCACCCAGCATGGCCCCGTTCCTCGCCGGCCACCCAGCATGGCCCCGTTCCTCCCCGCCCACTCAGCATGGCCCTGTTCCTCCCCGCCCACTCAGCATGGCCCTGTTCCATCGCCGCCCACTCAGCATGGCCCTGTTCCTCGCCGCCCACTCAGCATGGCCCTGTTCTTCGCCGCCCACGCAGCATGGCCCTGTTCCATCGCCGCCCACTCAGCATGGCCCTGTTCCATCGCCGCCCACTCAGCATGGCCCTGTTCCATCGCCGCCCACTCAGCATGGCCCTGTTCCTCGCCGCCCACTCAGCATGGCCCTGTTCCTCGCCGCCCACTCAGCATGGCCCTGTTCCTCGCCGCCCACTTAGCATGGCCCTGTTCCTCGCCGGCCATTCAGCATGGCCCTGTTCCTCGCCGCCCACTCAGCATGGCCCTGTTCCTCGCCGCCCACTCAGCATGGCCCTGTTCCTCGCCGCCCACTTAGCATGGCCCTGTTCCTCGCCGCCCACTCAGCATGGCCCTGTTCCTCGCCGCCCACTTAGCATGGCCCTGTTTCTCCCCGCCCACTCAGCATGGCCCTGTTCCATCGCCGCCCACTCAGCATGGCCCTGTTCCTCGCCGCCCACCCAGCATGGCCCTGTTCCATCGCCGCCCACTCAGCATGGCCCTGTTCCTCGCCGCCCACCCAGCATGGCCCTGTTCCTCGCCGCCCACCCAAAGCATTAAAATGCTACAGCAGGCATAAGTAAATGTTATATCATTGTGTTGGACTACACATGGCACTGTCCTAAACTGTTTTCTGTTTATAAATGTAAGGCTGAGATGGAGGTTTTCTGGAGGGGAATGGGGGATGGGGGATATATTGAAAGATCCCCCAGAGCACTTACTTACCTTTCCCTGGGCCAATGGTACATGCGCAGGCTCTCGTCTAATCAGAGCTGTCTGTTGTGACTACATTATTCGGCAGACGTCTCTGATTGTTTTCAATGGGGAGTGCACATTGCCAGATTCACACGTTCCTGCCCTAGCCATTCAGATAGGCTGTACACCCTCCCTATTGAAAGCAATCAGAGCCCTCTGTCACAGGATGTTAACACGGCAAAGGTCTCGGATTGGTCGAGAGCCTGTGCATGCTCTGTTGGACCCAGGAAAGGTGAGTTTTATTGGGCAAACTGGGGGGCTTCATACAGAGGGGCATGGCAATATAGCATGCTCCGGGGGCACGGAACAAAACCCAGGAAAGTTTAATTCCACTTTAAATGGCTGGGGGTCAGTGGACATGTTGACTATAGGTCTTTCGTGTGGGTAAATAGTGTCAGACAGAAGGCGAGAGAGTGGACAAATACAGATACACAAATAGGGAGAGCAGAACACTAATTGCGGTCACTTACTTCTCTAGGAGCTCTATTGGAAGCAGCCATGCTGGGGAGAGTGGGCGGGGCTAAAGCCTGCATTCTCAGAGTACACAGCTCACACACACCGGGCAGGAAAGGGTGCACAGTCACGTGCTAAATGAATCGGCTCAGTGGCCCCCCTCCTCCAGGTCCGCTTTATTGATAGCGCTGCACGAATAGGATCCAGAGCAATACATAAACACACCTCAAAAAAAAAAGCAGACTGTGCACATCGAAATCTTGCCTCTAGCAATGTGGCTCCCTCGTGCGCATGCTCAATGAGCGCATATGCACGCGTCTTCTATTCCCCAACTCTTCCCATATCTGTCCCCGGTTTGCGGCCATGTTGTTGTAGCCGATTATATGGGCGTCACTTTTGATACCGAGCACATAGACCTTAGCTAGGCGCTTTGGGCAAAGCACAGATTGTTTGAGGTGAGTGTTGGTAATTCTTATTATGTATGAGGTAGTATAGACGGCTGCCTGTATGCTATTGCCTTTGCAGCAGGGTATGCTAAAACGCTATGCTCGTGTTCTATCTGTGTGATTTTTCTCTGCTCCTGCATTTAACACCCGGCAGTTCACCATGGCTCAGGTGGCACATGAATTGATTCCAGGTAGGTGCAGGGCCAGAGAAAAGCCACAAGCATGGAACAGGTCAGCTTTGATTGTAACACTTTCCAGCCTGTTGGATGACTTTCTACATTGTTATATCCAAGTTTAACTTTTTTGCATGTTTTTTTTTATTACTTCAGGGTTGGGCTTTTTGGGAATCCAAATTGTGATGCCCCGCTGTGTGAAACCCCCAGGGTCGCTGGTAAACTCACTTTCACCAGCACCCGCATCCCCTGCTTCCCTGTAGATGTGGTGTGCTCCCATGCCCAGCCATTCAGATAGGTGTGCCCCCCACTGATCATGTCAGATGGCATTATTGAGATTGTCTATTGGCGAGCTCAAAAGTGGTGGAAAATCCTGTTGTCTTGGCAAACTGGGCCACTGCCGAGTCGCTGCATAGATAATCAGGTGGATTAGAGGGCACTGGGGGTGGGCAAGGGGGGGGATGGGTATGTTGTGCCACCTTAAAAAAAATAAAAAATAAACTGCCCCACAGCAGATCAAAACCCTGTCCATCTTTTCCTAGAATCTTTGAGAAAGATGCCCCCCCCCCCAACTGCTGTGTGAAACCTCCTCTTTTCTAAATACCCACCTTGTGAATGTGAGATCCCATGGTACATGCAAGGTGAGTGAATTCCAAAATGGGATGCCCCTGTAAAGATGACTAAAACCCAAGAGGGTGAAAACAATTGCCTCTAGAACATCTCAATTTGTATGCCCCTCCAGAGAGCTCACTAAGAAGCCTAAATTGGGCATTGATCTTTGAATGGAGCAGGGCGACAACTGCACACAGCAGTGACATACACATCCCAATTTGGGATGCCCTGCTGTGCGAAAGCCCCCAAGTCGCCCTAATATGTACCTTTCTGCCAGTTCAGTGACGTATGCGTGGCCTCTCTCGCAATCTATGCTGTATGCTGTACATATTATCTGAGTGGGTTGGCGCAGGAGGCTGGGGATGCGGCCCACAAACACGGCTTGGGAGCACCGGAAACGTGAGTGTTTGGGGAGTGATCCAGGGAGGTTTATGCAGCCAGGCATGCCCCAAAGTTAATTAGCTAGCCATGGTGTCTTGGTCCTCTTTAATGAAGGGCTCAGTGAAGGGTGGATTAGGTTATTTTAGTGACTCTGTGCACAGATAGCCTTTTAGGTCGGCTTTAAAATGAATATATGAATGGTGTATCTGACTGTGAAATATGACATTATTATGTGTAGCTTTGTGCTGGTTAAAGTCGACCCTCGGGCCGATTGATTCCCTCTCCCCCGCTGTGTGAAACCCCCCCTGTTGCCCCATACACTTACCTTACACTTACCATGCCTGTGCCAGGCATTTGCGAATGGCCGGTGCGGGCACTCTACCTGTTAGAGGGAAGTGGGGGATGCGGGCGTCAGCGCACTCGGAGCCGCTGGCCTTAGATGAAGCCTTAGACAATGTGACGTCAGCGGCGCCGCGTGGACTGATTGGACGAACGGCCACGCATGCGCCGTAGGACTGGGAAGAGGTGAGTTGGCTTGGCGATCTGGGGTGCCCCGGGGGAAATAGTCAAAATCCGGGGTTTTCGTCCACTAATGTTTAATCACTGATCTAATGGGTCTGTGTGCTGCAATGAAACTGCTGCATAGACGCCTTATAGGAGTGTAACACAACTGGTTCACAGTACCCTCAGTTCAGTGTTGGTGATGTGATCTGAGTTTTTGCTTCGGGGCTGTATTTTTGGAGCCTGTCACAAAAGCTGCCTGCTTCAGGTAATTCTCTTGAATTGTAGATCTAAATAGAGCCCAAGTGTGTTCTGGATCAAATCTGGCCACATATCTAGCTAGCTTTATTTTTCTCCTTAGCAGTGCCAGCAGCATATAGGACATAGTAAGGGGTTTCATGTGGTGGAGTGAGAGAACGAAATGTTATACATTGAGCTCAGTTTCAGGCAAACCTTTTAATTTTCATTTTGGATAGAGCGAGTAGGTGGCTCCTTTTAGAGCCTGTACACTATAAATTATCCACAGGCTAAACTCGCCTTGTCCCAGGGTTCTCCTGTCTAACCCTAAACTGACAGGAGGTATCACCTGTTATTTGCTGTCTTTAGCAGGCTTCCCTGCAGCCAGATTTTAGACCAGCAGCGCTGAAATAAGAGCACTCAGCGTGGTTGGTCTAGTTGAGCTGTGCTTCTCCCTCATGACTATAAGCACGACTGGAGTCAACCTAAGGATTTTGTGCCACTGAAGATGGATAGCAGTAGTTGTCTTCTGCTGTCAGCTTAGCCTGTGGGGAAGGAGAATTTAATGCTTACCAAAGCGGCCTACACCCACCAGTGTCACCAGTTCTTTTACCTCCCTCTATGCTCACATGGCGCACGTGTGGACCTTCCCTGCAACCCTTGCACTGTAAACCCCTGCGCCAGGCAGCCTTCAATGGTACATGCAACCCCTGGGAGCCACGGCTCATTGCCAGTACAGTGTGGGCCTGCACATTCACCATGAGAATGCTTAATTGGTAAACAATCACCAGTTCTGTGGAGTCTCTCACAGTGGGGCATCACAAACCAGAAGTTTCCCCAGTGGTTCTGGACCTGAACACGGTCTTCCTGGAGTGGCTAGACAGAGTGGCACCCCCCTGTCCATTCACACACCCATTCATCCCTTAAAATGGAACAAAGTACCCCCCACCCCCAGTACCTGAGAAAATGCAGCCGGCTCGGCAGTGGCTACATTTTCAAGAAACCCATTTTTTTCACCACAGAGGCTATACACGCTTTTTGGGATCGCAGATCGCCTGATCCCCGGGACGGCATGCGCAAGCCAACTGGCCACATCCCCAGCTTCCCTGTTCAATTTGGAATGCTGCTGCCACCAGTCTATCTAAATAGCTGGGCACAAGAGTATGCCATCTACAGTGATGCTGAGGATGCGCCAGCCAACAAACAGCATTGTGGGAGCTGCCGGTAAACTTACCCGGATGTTTTCCTAATTTAGGATGCCCTGGGGGCAGGCTAGCTGTCGCCTGTGAGCTGCGTGTTGAATGCTGACTGCCTGCATGCTCCAGACAGGAGCTATCAGAGGTTGGTCACATGATATGACGCTCCCTCCAATCAGCAAGGAAGTCTTTGTTTTCAGCCCACAACTGCCCTAAACTAATTCTAACTTTTTCCAAAAATGAAAAGAAGTTTTGGCTGGAGACCACATTAAAGTAAAGAAAAGGAAACACTTGTTTTGTAATCATTAATCATGTGCTATCTGAACTTTGGATTGTTCTGAAATGTGTTTGTATTTAGTGTTGCAGTGTTCTGAAGTCTAGTAGAAGAATGGCTGACACAGAGAGTGCCCCCCTCCATATCCCTGCCCTGGAAGAGCTAGCAGCAGGTAAGTCACAATCCAATCTATGTGTATGGCCCAGCTTAAAGGAAATCTATCACTAGGAGGGTTCAGGATGGCATTGAAAGGCTTCTGCATGCAGTACCAGTTTGCCCTCTTCTGAAATCTGTAGGCTGTGATTGGGAAAGTCAGGAGATATCCTGGTGGGGAGTGAAACAAAAGGGTACTCACTTTTGTCCCCCGAAACTTACCTGATTGCTGGATCACATCCTGTGCTGCCTGGGGCCCGAATAGTAGTCAGCTATGCTTCTGTGTCCGGCTCGCGGCCATCGCTATTAGTCATAGGAGCGCTACCATTCCCTCTCCATTTGCTACCGTAGAGGGGGTGTGTCAAGGCTTGGTACACCCCCTTTATTGCAATGAATGGAGAGGGTGTGGTAGCACTCCTGTACTGAAGCCGCGACTTGAGCCTGACATGGATTCATTTCTGTCTGCTTTTTTTTTTTATATGGGTGGTCAGGACTTTGCCCTCCCTCAATGGCAGACTCTGGAATCGTCATATACTAACTTGGCAGCATAACTGGTTAGCGCACTGTCTCTCTCTGCCGACCAGGTTACCGTCCCTGGCCTGCATTTGCGCTTCAGGATCATGGCTCAAGGTGGTGATTCTGGGGGTTTCACACAGTGGGGGTAGCCCAACCCTATGGTCTTACTTTAAGCAGAAGAGTAAACAGACTGCTTTAGAGGAGTGCCATTACAAGGTGGGATATTCCCATATAGGGAGTGTGGCATCCCATTCCCATATAGGGAGCGTGGCATCCCATTCCCATATAGGGAGCGTGGCATCCCATTCCCATATAGGGAGCGTGGCATCCCATTCCCATATAGGGAGCGTGGCATTCCCATTCCCATATAGGGAGCGTGGCATTCCCATTCCCATATAGGGAGCCTGGCATTCCCATTCCCATATAGGGAGCGTGGCATTCCCATTCCCATATAGGGAGCGTGGCATCCCATTCCCCATTCCCATATAGGGAGCGTGGCATCCCATTCCCCATTCCCATATAGGGAGTGTGGCATCCCATTCCCATATGGGGAGTGTGGCATCCCATTCCCCATTCCCATATAGGGAGTGTGGCATCCCATTCCCCATAGGCAAAAGTACAAAAAAAAAAGTAAACTCACTTTTTAATCCTCCCCGCTGTCCCCGCCGTCTTCACACACAGACACACACACAGCCAGGGGCGTGGCCGATGCTCGAGCATCGGCCACGCCCACCTCTGTATAGTCCGGGTGTTGCTGTCTGCTGGGTACGTGGAGAGGTGGCAGGGACAGTGCGAGCGGCAGATACAGCTGCTTCCGCCGCCCGCACTGTCCCTGCCATTTCTCCATGGCGGCAGCAGACAGAGACACCCGGACTATACAGCGGTGGGCGTGCCCGACGCTCGAGCACCACCCACCGCTGTATATGTTAAACCGGACCTTCACCATGATTTAATGAAAAGCCCAAACTCTTAAAAAACAATTCCTCAGCATCTAAAATTAATATATTTTACATGTTTAGTCACTAATTTATTATACTTTCCCCCACTGGGCTGCAACTCTGTTCGGGAATTTAGGATACGGGCGCCGCCATCTTGACTCAGAAGCATCACACTTACTGAGGAGAGGAGAGTGGGATAAGGTACAGGGGGGCGGGTTATAGCTGTGCTTTGCTCAGACAGAGCAGAGCTGGGGTCAGGGAAAGGTCAGCAGTCCCAGAATGCAGAGCAGCACAGTCATTTCCTGTTTGCAGGCACTTCCTGTTTGCAGGCTGCCTGCAAAAATGGCAGCTTCCATAAGCCGCCATCTTGGATGTTTAAAGGCTTATAAAATGCAGTAGATGCAGGTAGGATGATTTTTAATGTGAGCAATCTGTATGTACAGGGTGTGGGAAACATATAAGATAGACTCTTATTTAGAGTGAAGGTCCGCTTTAACTCTGTATGCTGGCGCCGCAGAGAGGAAGCGATGGAGGCAGCGGCATCTCCCGCTTGCTCCGCAGCGCCTGCAAGTACAGGTACTGCGGAGAAGGCGGCAGATACAGCTGCCTCCGCCGCCTCCTCGCTCTCTGCAGCGCCAGCACACAGAGTGAACACCCAGCCTTGGTATAGCGGTGCCCACCACTGTAACAGCCGGTGTCTGTGTATGCTGGCGCCGCGGAGAAGGTGCGTCCGCCGCTTCACGGACAGCGCGAGCGATGGATAGGGGAGTTAACTTTTTCCTTATTATTTTTTGCCCACATTCATCCGATAAGACGCACTGGCATGCCCCCCCCCCCCCACTTTTGGGGGAAAATAAGTGCGTCTTATAGGGCGAATAATATGGTACGTGGGGAATTTCAGGAGAGGCAGCAGCATTACTGGTCCCTCATCGCAATACAAAATCCAACACAGTCCTGTCCAATGTAAATGGAATCTGAGGGACAAGACATAGGGGATGCTACATCTACATGGCAGTCTGTCTTACTGCTCCTCTGGTCACTACATGGTTAGTAGAAATCTTTTAAACCCACATAGAATGCCAGTGATTAATATTGGAGCATATACCTTAAATTGGACCAAAATCCTGGATTATCCCGGGTTTGGTTTGTCCCCCTGGGGTACCCGATTTGGGATGCTCCACTGCCATTCTCCCACTTTTCTTACCTTTCCAACAAACCCAGGAGAAGCTGATTGGAGAGGGCAGCTCTCATCCAATCAGCTTCTCCGGCAGCACATTTTATGTGTGGTTGGAGAAGCTGAATGGAATCCTCGCCACACTCACGATCAGCACATGGCAACTCCTTCATCCCACAGCTGTGCGCGTCCACGTCAGCCATTAAGTTACGGCGGGCATGGCCACACACATCCTAAGAAAGATTCTGCTGCCAGCCGTGCATGCACTGTGGGCTCGTTGGTCAGGTAACTGGCTGGGTTTCACACAGTGGGGGATCCTAAACCAGGATGCCCCAGGGGTTGTTGTGTATAATATGCTAGGTCTAGTTTAGGTCCCCTTTAAAGGTGTCCTATAGTCGAAAATGACATCATGTCCCTTGGAACACTTGCCCCCTGTGGTATCCCAGTTTGGGATGCCTTTACAATTAGTCTTTTTCCAGATGCCCCCTCTAAACTTCTTCCCCCTTATTCCCCATTAGGAACAGTATAAAGTGAGCCAAAATCTGATTATTTGTGAATATCATATATATCCTAAACAAAGGTACTTCTTTGCTACAAATTTGGGGTCATGACTAAGCTGGGAAGGGCCCGTCACAGATTTCTCAGTTATGCTCATGTTCTGCTATTGTCAGAGACAACTGTAGGGCCACTGTGGCTTGCAAGGCTTGCTCACACTGAGAGCACCAAGGGACAGAGTGGCTGTTAGACTATTTTTTGAGTGGTCCTGGAGAAGCGGAATTAAAAGGAAGGCAAGCTTTGGGGCCCTTCTATGGCGTTTGCCGTGCACTGCATGAGACAGAGGAGAGGCACATGGGACATGCTTAAGGTGAGCTGTTTGCTGCCTTATTATTGCAGTTGGGCTTATAGTCCCTTGAAAGATCCTTTGGATGCCAAAACGGGGCATTAAACCGGACCTTCACCATGATTTATTGAAAAGCCCAAACCCTTAAATAACGATTCCCCAGCATATAAAATTAATACATTTTAAGTTTTTAGTCACTTATTCTTCTTTCCCCCACTGGGCTGCAACTCTGTTCAGGACTTTAGGATATGGGCGCCGCCATCTTGACTCAGAAGCATCACACTTACTGAGGAGAGGAAAGCGGGATAAAGTACAGGGGGTGGGTTATAGCTCAGATAGAGCAGAGCTGGGGTCAGGTAATGGTCAGCAATCCCAGAATGCAGAGCGGCACAGTCAGAAGGCACTTCCTGTTTGCATGCTGCCTTATATCCCATGAGCCGCCATCTTGGATATTTAAAGGTTCATAACATGCAGTAGGATGATTTTTAATGTGAGGAATCTGTATGTACAGGGTGTGGGAAACATATAAGATAGACTCTTATTCAGAGTGAAGGACCGCTTTAAGCCCTTTATGATTGGGGGGGGGGGGTGGTATGTGTGTAGCTATTAACTGTCCCCCAATAGATGCAGCTGTGCTAGGAAAAAAGTCAGTACGGTCTTATTAATGGTATGAGGGGGTGGGTTAGTATAGTGTTCCTGTGAGGAAGGTCCCACCCTACCTCATAGTTGAGGGACTGCAGGTCGGCTTTTAAAGTGGACTAAAAGCCGTCTTGGGCAGCCTTGGAATTTGTAAGATACCAGGGCTGCCTGATTCCCTCTTCCCAAGGGATCCCAGGTTTTGTTCCATTTTAATGTATATAAGATTCCCGGGCCGATCTATTCCCTCCCCGTGGGGCATCCAAAATTGTGATGCCCCACTGTGTGAAACCCCCCAGGACGCTCGCAAACCTTACCTGAATCCCTGTCCAACGGCGCATGCTCGTCCAATCAGCGAGCTCAGAGCCGCTGAGCTATGCGCGTCAAAGCTCAGTGGCTCCAAGTGCGCTGGCGGCTGCATCTCGCGCTTCTCTCTAGCAGGGTGCGGGCCATTTCCTGTTAGAGGGAGGTGCGAGATGTGCCCGTCAGCGTGCTCGGAGGCGCTGAGCTTTGACGCGCATAGCTCAGCGGCTCCGAGCTTGCTTATTGGACGAGCGGCCGCGCATGCGCCGTAGGAGCGGGGTGAGGTAAGTTGATCTCGGCGTTCTGGGGGGTTTCACATAGCGGGGCATGGGGAAGTGGACCAAAACCCAGGATAGTCAAAATCCTTGGTTTTGGTCCACTTTTAAAGAAGAAATAAAGTGGAATATCCTGCCTCTGGGATGCCTTTCTGTATCGCCCCTGCCGAAAGCCTAAGACCACATTCCATCAGAGCAGGCTGTTTGTCTGCCACGTCACATGAATACTGGCAACCAGTGGATTTCAGCGAATAACAGGGACGTAACTATAGTGGGTGCATGGTTTGTGACCGCACCAGGGCCCATAGGCTCAGGGGGCCACATCATTGTTCTTCCTCCATCTTAGTTCTTATATTTGTGCTCTCATAGCATTATATACAGGGAAAAGAAGCATTGTTTGTCCCACTCTGTTTCAGTCTTCACTTGTCTAGTTGTATCCAAATTATTTATAAGGTTACTGTATGAGCCCTGACCGGGTCCCATTCAATCTTGGCACCAGGGATAAAATAGGCTGTACCTGTGCCAGTGACATCTGTCTCCAAGACTTGTAACACTATCCCATGTTTCTATTAGAAGAAATTCGTGTATTGTCACTGGAAACATGAAATAAGTGAGGTTACACATAATGAAAAGAACATGGAACTGCTTCGAACCCTTCTTTATTCTACTCTTATGAAAACTAAAAACCCCTGGAGTCAGTAGTGGATATAATCTGAATAGGCGTTGCCAGGGCAAACAAAGTTAACTTGAAGAGATTAGAAATGTCACCTTCCTCACTACTGCCAAACATGGAGCACAGCCAGTGTGCAGGGTTTACCACATGATGTGTGTTAAGAAAATGATCAAACTCATTTAGCTGTGTATTACATTTATTCCATGAAGTTAAAGTCCAGTCTTCCAATTAGAAACTCTGTGATTTAATTGTTTCCAGGAGACAGACTGCAATTTTTTTTTAATCTTCTTTTTAGTGCTGGATGGTGAGCTAAAGAAGAATTATGCTGAAGTACAGGTTAAAGTGGTGGACTGTCCTGACCTGACCCAGGAACCTTATGGATTCCCTGTGAAAGGTAAGGTCTGTTCTTTCTTTGTAAAAAGCCTGTTTTTTTCTGATTTTATTTGCTTGATCTTGTATCCTAACTTTAGGACAGTATATTGCTTCTGATTCCTTGGCCATCCCAGCTGATCTCAGTGGCATGCACTATCATTCACAATAAGCCATTCTTTGTCTTTGCAGTCCATAGCATCCAAACCACACGCACCCATTGTCACATGTTCCAGATCTAATGCCAGTCCTTAAAGTACATAGGCCTACTTCAGTTCAACAGTTGTCTTGGATTCTTTGCATATGACTGATTAGCTAATGTAATAACCTTTTATTCAAGTCTTTTTATAATCAATACAAACCTAACCTAAAGGCATTTGTCTCCTATAAGAAAAATCAGACCAACACATCTTGCTGGCTTGGATTATCTGTATTTTTAATACTAACATCTTTTAAAGTGGAAGTCCAGTCATCCAGTAAAAGAAAAGCTCTTTACATTTACCATGCAGTACTTAACAGTATTTCCAATTTTTGTAGGCCTGTCTGGCAAACCAAGAATTGCTGATGTTGGGGGTGTTCCATATTTGGTGCCAACGGCACGCCTTGACAAAGTAAGTATTGTCTTTTTTTCCAGCGTTTTGTTTTGTAGGGTCTACAGAAAAGACCAGCCATGTACAGTATGTGCACTAGTGCTTCATATTTCTTCCATCAAATAGAAGGTATAGAACACCACTTACATGGGACAATGAGATACTAAAACAGGTACCACTCTCTTTCCATTCAAGAAATGAAAAGGTCTTCTAGACTTGCTTGAACATATGGCGACTCTTGACCCAATAAGGTGAAAGTCCTTATGTATTAATTCTTGCTGGCAGCCAGTAAAGTTGAACAGCCACTGCAGGGAAGGGGCAGTCCTTCCCCAGCATTAGTCCATCCCCCAGTATTTCCCTCATGTCACTGTGACGTGGCAGCTGGCCCTATTCTGTGGCTGGGGGCCAAAATGAAGGCACAGTGGGGGCCCATACTTGTCTGTTCAAGAGATAAAGACTGGCCATACCTTCAAGCAGATCCAGAAGACTCCTATCCAGTAAAGAAGACTCCCCAGCAAGGCTGCAGTCGACAAGGACTTCAGGCTAAAAGGGATGAGAGCTTGGATTTAATTTTCATTAACTTATCAACTGGCAAAAGGCAAGGGAGTGGGTAGGTGTACTGTGTGTGTGACTACATTGGCAAATGTTTAATCGGTCTACTTGTCAGTGTACAAACTGATCTCAAGGCTGCAGTGAGAATCCTGGGTTTTAGAAACCAATGAGCCACAAGATGAGTCACAACCAGGGGTGGACTGGCCATTGGGAGACTGGGCTGGGGCTGCACTGCTTTGGGAATCAGTTGGGCTGCTGCTTATTCCACTTGTACCTTGTCTCTCTGTATCCTTGCACCCAAGAAACCCCAGCTTATGTTCTTCCCCCGAATACAATAGCCTCAGAATTATGGTTGTGGCAGGCATACCCACTCCTACCATATTATCTTTCTGTAATACAAAATTACCATGGAGTTTGACATATCCACCCTGTTTATAGACCTATGCTTAGAAGACACTCTGGATCCGGCAGGATATCATGGGCTGACCGGACCGGTAAAATCCTAGGCTGATATTTGGCCCCAGTCCACCCCATTTCTGTGGATATCACTCATCCAAGTTTGCTTTTTATTGCACAGCAGCATTTGAAACATTTTTATGCCGACCTCTGTTTGTGAATGTGAAGGTTCAGCTTACACCCCAGGTGAGATGGCCAACCTTGCACTATTTACCTGTCGCAGCTCCCTTAATGGTGTCTCCCTTGTGGAGGAAAGGCGGTGGACATATGATATTGGCTCTGATGCTCTCCATGCATTAGACACCAATAGACCACAGTATAATACAAGCAAATCCTTTCAAATACTTTACAATTTCCTATTCATTTTTCATCATGTTCACAGTAAAGGAAATGGAGCCCAGGTCAACAGGATAGCAGGAACGTCATGTGGAATGTCAGCAGATTCCTGCTCTGTCATTTCACACTTTCATCTGCAAGTACTACATGGATACCCCATAAGATGTAAATGTTTTCATCTTTGGTTTAAGATTTACAACATTAATACAGTCGCAAAGAAGATTGGCCTACCTGGAGCATACATACTTGGCGCTGGTGCATCGTCTTTTAAGAGTGTGGGCATGAATGCAGAGGTAATGACGGAGGAATCTGTAACCTAAATTAACACGGATTGCCTTGTCCAATTTTCTTTAGAGTGCTATTATTATACGAAGTGTATTTATATTATATACAATATGAATAATAATATAAATATAATATATATTATATATATATACACCGTATTTTTTTGCCCTATAAGACGCACTTATTATTCCACAAAAGTGGGGGGAAAATGTCAGTGCGCCTTATCGGGCGAATGTAAAAAAAAAAAATAAAAAAAATAAATATAAAAACTCACCCGTTCCCGGCGCTCCCGCGTTGCCTGTCACACTGAGGGAGCCCAGAGGAGCGTCGGGGGCTCTGTCCCGGTCCCGCCGCTGCGATCGCTGTCTTTTACCGGTACTGCTGCCAGAGACAGCGCCCCCCCCGCTCCTCCATCTGCTGCTTCTCCCGCCACACAGCCTATGGGGGGAGAGGGGGATGCCACACAGCCTATACTAATGGGGGGGGGAGGGGGAATGCCACACAGCCTATGGGGGGAGAGGGGGATGCCACTCAGCCTATACTAATGGGGGAGGGGGAATGCCACACAGCCTATGGGGGGAGAGGGGGAATGCCACACAGCCTATGGGGGGAGAGGGGGATGCCACATAGCCTATGGGGGGAGAGAGGGATGCCACACAGCCTATGGGGGGAGAGGGGGATGCCACACAGCCTATGGGGGGAGAGGGGGATGCCACACAGCCTATGGGGGGAGAGGGGGATGCCACACAGCCTATGGGGGGAGAGGGGGATGCCACACAGCCTATTGGGGGAGAGGGGGATGCCACACAGCCTATACTAATGGGGGGGAGGGGGAAAGCCACACAGCCTATGGGGGGAGAGGGGGATGCCACACAGCCTATACTAATGGGGGGAGGGCGATGCCACACAGCCTATACTAATGGGGGGAGGGGGATGCCACACAGCCAATGGGAATGGGGGGGGACACTGCCTATATGGAGAATAGGAGGGGGGAATGCCAAACTGCTTATGATAATGGGGTGCACACTGCATATATGGGAATGGGAGGGGGATGCCACACTGGGTATACGGGGAATAGGATGGGGACATTTTTCTCCCCCAAGTCCTAGGTGCGTCTTATGTGCAGGTGCCTCTTATAGGGCGGAAAATACGGTGTATATATATATATATATATATATATATATATATATATATATATATATATATTGTTTGACATTATTATCACTGGTATAAAATATTTATTTCATATAATTTTACATAACTGGTGAATGCTTGTATTACTGATTCTTTTGTGTGTACAATTGCAACCATTCTTTTAGGCAAAGCCCGATATCTACCAAAGTGTAATTTTTCAAAGAGTGGGAGGGGTTGAAACAAATGCAGTGACCGCATTTATGGATATTGTTTCCTAATTTCTCTACCAATACAGTCAATGAGAACTCCAATGTGCCATGTTTATTGCTCTAGTGCTGCTGGCTCCAGACTATGTTGTGTTCTACAATGTAGCCAGGTGCTGGCTGGGCCTGCTGTGATGGAGCCAACGGATGGCATCCAGTATGTGCCAAGTGATGCAGTTGGTAGGCTGAGGGAAGTAGGCACTCTAGATGTGGTCAATCCTGGATAATGGTTGGCTGCAGGGCAAGGCACTCACTGTTAAAGAATTGGTCTCAAGAACATAAGCTAGTAGCAAAAGGAATAGAGGTAGGAATGTGGGTTCAATATTCCCTGGTACCTCTGCCTATATAGGTACCTAATACATATAAACCAAAAGCGGGGAGAATGAACACCATGGAAAGCATATGCCATCAAAAATGTTTTTTAATGCTCATAGAAGTGAATGTACAAATCAGTGCAAAATACATACAGTGTACAAAATAAAGGGTTCTATAGCACAGCAGAGGTGGCCTATAATAGGACACAGATGCTGCATATCAAAAAAGAGGGTCATATAATCAGATCAAATACAAAATATATACAGTATGTATGTTCAAAATTCATAAGAAGAGAGAGTCATTGATAATAGCATGGCCCTTTTTCATATAGTTGAATAGGCATAGCAAGCGTAGTAATGATATGCAACATCTCTGTGTCCTATTATAGGCCACCTCTCCTGTGCTATAGAACCCTTTATATTGTACACTGTATATATTTTGCACTTGTACATTCACTTCTATGAGCATTAAAAAAAATTCTCCCCGCTTTTGGTTTATATGTACTCCGGTGTGGTCAGACAAGCAGTGCTGAAGATATGAATAGATTATATAAATGAGAAACCTACAAATCTTTCTGTTTGTTTTTAGCAAATCTTGTACTTTTAGTATTTGCTTATGATTACATTTTATTATTATTTTTCAGATGATATTTTCTGTGCAAGCTGAGAGCCCAACTTTACCATCTGTAAATAGTAATTACATCGCTAGTGTTAACCCAAAAGACAATGGCTGCCTACTGGAGAAGTACCGGAATAGACACAAGGATGATGACTTTGGGCTCCTTTCTAACCTGTATGCCTGTGAAGGGAAACCAGGAAAGGTAACTTATATTACAACTTACACTGCCTAACACGCATGCGGGCACCCCAAACGGACATGAGCACACTCCCACACACACATAAGCGCACTCCTGAAGGCACATGAGCACACTCCCAAAGCGCATGAGTGCACATTCCCAAGTGCACATGGGCAGGCATACAGATGGGTAGGTAGGTGGGAGGATGGGTCAGGGGATGGGTTTTCATACCTGCCGGCAGACTCCTCTCCAATGGCGGTGGTTTCTTTTCCGGGGCTGAGTGGTGGGGGCAGTGTCTTCTTTCCCCTGGCCCGTGCGGCAGGGTCAGCGACTTCTTTCCCCCAGCTCGAGCAGCGGGGGCAGCGGCTCTGTGTGCCGCTAGCATGAGGCCGGCCAGGGGAAGGGAGGAGGTAGATGGGCTTCATAGCTTCTCATTTCAAGAACTAAAAGAGGAACATCGGACCAAAAATAAAAGGGGCCCCCTACTTTTTGGATATTGCCGTGGCCTGCTGTGGTGTCCCTTCAGATCCTGATCACTGCTCTCTGTGTTGGCTTCACCATCAGTGACAGTTAGTGACAGCAGGGCTTTAGCCGCGCTCTTCAAAGTTCTGGGCTGATCATTGAAGTCTCGCTGGATTTTGGGCAGTCCCATTGCATGCCATTCATGAGCACTGTGCAGGCGCAAGATCGGGGGCCACTTGCAGTGCCTTATGGGATGCAAGATGGCGCCACCTTTTGGAAGGTCGCCTGGAAACCGAGGAACCTAGCAGATGGATCCCTTGACGAGGTGAGTAAAGGATGCCCTAAGGTAAAACTGGAGGTGGGGGAGCAGATCAGCGAGGTTTTACCCTCCCCTCCGATGTTCCTCTTTAACAGTTCACAAAGGGTTAAATGTAAAAAAACAGACTTTTATTGCCTTTTATTTATTTTTTATACTTGCCTCAATTCCATCTGTGTCCCCTGCCACATGTCCAGCTTCCTCTGATCACTCCTGGCTTCTAACACTTGCTCAATCTGCCGGGAGCGGCCTGAGTGAGATGTCGACAGAGCACAGGCATCCTTACCCCGCTGAGGAGGGTATCGGAGGCCCCCCGGGGGAAGTGGAGACCCCGGCGCTGGATCCAGGGCAGATGAGAGCATTTTTTATTGTCACTAGTGGTGGAAAATTCCAGACACGCATAATGTACATGCTTGCCACTTAACAGACAGATAAGAGAGTACATGGAGTACATGCTCAGCTTTTCACCACTACTTTATTTTGGATACTAATTGCCTTTCCTAGGTGGTTGCCTAGGAAAGGCAATTTTATAGAATACCAATTTAATTATTTGTTAACTTTTTATTAGGTAATTGAGGTAAAAGCGAAGAGGAGAACAGGCACAGAAAACTTTGTCAGCTGTATGAGAAAATCTTTAAAAGAACACTATGGTGATAAGGCTGTAGGAATTGGAGGGACATTCATCATTCAAGAAGGGAAAGCAAAACTCCATGTCATGGTAAGCTACAAACAACACGTAAAGTTAGAACCAGGATAATATTTTTTGCTGGCTGAGACTCCATTGGGGAGTTACAGCTTTATTTCCCATCTGTGGTAGGGGATGGGTTGACAAAGACACCAGAGCGATATTACTATTCTAAGTATGTCACACACCCCGCTTCAAGATATCCATAACATGTGGGTAATACCGACCTGAAGGGGCGTTCCTGCAGAGATGATAGCAAAAAAGAAAGCCCCTCCCTGATCCATAAATACCTGGGACCTCCCACTCATCACCCAGTTTTCCATCTCTGCAGACGGCGAGCAAGTCAGAAGATGATGGCTCCTCCTTGCACAGGGGGATTTCAGGTAGCCGGATGACTCCCGGCCCGCTATTCATTTATTTCCGTTTGGACCTTTTTTCCCCAGAACTCCATATGCCTCCCAGTCTCTGCTGAGGGTCCAGGCGAGGGTATATCGGCACCTTAGGTGCTCAGGAGCTATGCTCCACCGTGAGACCCTATATGAGAGGGTAGGCGGTTACTCCGGGTTGGTGACCCCGGTTTGGGATGCCCTGTCCCTTACTTAACATCCAATGGCCCTCCCAGGATCCCCTTTCCATAGGTGGGGTTGGGGAGTGTGGGTCCCTTCTTAATTAATTATTTTCACAGGACAGCATACTTTTGAGGGTGTGTGTGTGTGAGTGTAGTGTCTCTTTAAATGTATTCACCGCCGCAGCCGTTTTACAGGGCCTGTGCGGTGCTGACCTGTCTTTCTTCCCCCCATCTTCCCTCAGCTGGTGTTCACTTTTATTAATGGCGGAGGTATTTACCTCACGCCATGATACTGTGCTTCTAGGGGGGGGGGGGGGGGGGGGACCGGACCGTCGGCGCGGGGCCGGGGCTCGTCCCTCCCGTTTTCACATGTTTAATATGTGTGTGTGTGTATGTGACTGTTTTTTATACTAGCCGGGCCGGCGACCGCTCTTTACTCTGCGGCGCCGGCCGGCTCTTGGCGCCATTTTCTTCTGAGGAGATTCTCCTCACGCTGACTGGGGGGGCGGGGCCGGTGTGGCGGCGCGTCACCGCTGCCCGCCCCCATCCTTCTCTGGCGCCGCTGCGGAGCTCTAACTGTGTGGAGAGGGGAAGGGGGGCGTTGCCCGGCGTCACGCGCGTCCCGCGCTGACCACGCCCCCTTCTCCCCTTCTGGCTGCAGCTCAGGTGGATTCTGGCTGGGGTCGGTCCTCACGGTCGCCATTACTTTCTGTCGGTTATGTAAGTGACCTCCGGCCATCCCCCTTTTCTCATCCTCTGTATGTAAGATTTTCTATGTCTTCATTAGCCTTATTAGCCCTTCTGTTCTGTCTTTCAGATGGTGGTTCAGGAGGTTCGCCAGTAGCATTTAGGGGGTCCCTCCCGATCCTTTATCACTGGGTTCATTATTGTTATAAATCCTCCCACTCGGGACATTAAAGGGGCATCCCGGGTTGTCTAGCGGCGTAATTCCCTGGGTCATAGCGACTATTCCTAAAAAAAAAAAAAGTTCACCTTATGGAGGCATCCCCGGATACTGGGCTCGGGGCCCCTTCGGGGCATCCCCGAAAGTGTATGTTGTGTGGGGTATCCATTTCTGGGGACGATGTACTTCTGTGTATACCATGTGCACAGCAGACCATCACGCGGCAGTCCGAACCACAGGCGTCTGGGTCAGCACTGCCGGTCGCTTCATCTCCCCCTCCCGCCTTGACACGCACCCCGTGTGACGTCGTCATGGGCAGGGAGCTGCAATCTGAGATGTGCGCCAGATTGGCTAACCTTGAAAAAATTATCTCCAGCTCGGTCGCCCGTAAGGCTCCAACTAAGAGAAAGCATTTGTCGCCGGCTCCGCTGGTGGAGGACCAGGAGGATGTTAATAATCTGGATTGGTCTGATTATTCCCAGCTAGAGGAAGGGGAAGTTTATGAGGATTCTGATTTTTCGGACGATGAGCAGTCCTTTGGCGCTGAAGCCGAGCTGGGTGACTTGGGGAGATCCTCTGATACTCCCCACTCTCTGGCTCTGATGTTAGAGGTACTGAATATTTCCCCTCCTGAGGAGGTGTCACAGCAGAAGGGTGAATTGTTTGAGGAATCCAGGCCGCGCTTGGAATTCCCTACACAAAGGCATTTTGACAAAATTATTGCCAAGGAATGGGACAGGCCGGCTCGGCTCCCTGGCATCCCTCAGGGATGGGATAGGAAATATCCCTTCCCTTTGGAGGCGGTTAAGCGCTGGGCATCTCCCCCCGAGGTGGATGCGCCGGTTTTGGGGTTGTCCAATTCCTCGGTTTTAAATAGACCTGATTGTTCCATTCTCAAGGATGGAGAGGATAAACGTATTGACCAGATGGCTTGTCATGGTTTTGCTAGCGTTGGGTCAGCCATGCGGCCCGTTTGCGCATCGGCACTAATGGTGTTGGCTGCCAGGTCCGTGGTTAGGGACCTGCTGACTTCTTCCGGGCTGCGTCCTGGTAGTGCTGAGTTCCTTAGCCTTAAACGGTGTGAGTTGTTTTTATCTTTTGTGTTGACAGCCTTGGATGACACTTTGATGATGTGTGGTAGAACGTCGGCGCTGCTGGTCACTATTCGGTGCTCGGTGTGGCTGCGCCAGTGGGCGGCAGATTTTATGTCCAAGAAGTCACTAACGGCTCTACCCTTTGTTGGATTACGGCTTTTTGGAGAGACATTGGACTCTGTTACCAAGGGTGGTAGGTTACCTCAACGCAGGAAACAACGCCGTCCCTTTCGGGGGCCGCCTTCCTTTACCCCCTCCTTTCGTGGGGCCAGATCTGGCAGGGGATTTGCATTCCCCTCTTCCAGAGGAGATTCTGGGAGCAGGGGCAGAGGACGTGCCCGTCCAGGATTCAGTTGGGGCTCTAAGCCCAAGCCGGCTGCTAAGCCGGCTCAGCAATGAGGGGGCGCCCTCACCCTTGCGGGTGGGGGGACGGCTGCGACTCTTCTCCCAGGTCTGGGATCAAGAGGTCTCGGACCGATGGATCCGGGAAGTGGTGTCTTCCGGTTACAAGCTGGAGTTCGAGCTCCGCCCCCCTTCCAGATTTTTTCAGGTCTCGGATGCCTTCGGAACCTCTAGCGGCGCAGGGGCTCCTGTTGGCAGTGCAGAACCTTCTGGACATGGCTGTCATTTGCCCAGTGCCCCCTTCGGATCAGGGCAGGGGTTTTTATTCCAATCTGTTCACGGTACCCAAGAAGGACGGATCGGTCCGACCCATCTTGGATCTGAAGTTTCTCAACAGGTTCATCCGGCCACGGAAATTCCGCATGGAAACGCTGCGTTCGGCCATTCACTCTCTTCGTCAGGGAGACTTTCTGACGTCCATAGACATCAAGGATGCTTATTTACACGTTCCAATCTTTCCAGCACACCAGAGGTTTCTCAGGTTCGTGGTGGAGGATCGCCATTTTCAGTTTGTGGCACTCCCCTTCGGTCTCACCTCGGCTCCTCGGGTGTTCACCAAGGTGCTAGCGGGAGTGATGGCTCTGCTGAGGGTTCAGGGTATCCGCATTGTGCCCTATTTGGACGATCTTCTGATCATGGCCTCCTCTTTCAACCAAGCGGAGTTGGACACCAGAGTGGTGGTGTCCACCCTGGAGAGGTTCGGTTGGGTGGTCAACCACCCCAAGTCTTCTCTTTCTCCGTCCAGAGTAGTGACTTTTCTGGGAATGTCTCTGGACACTTCGCAGGCCAGGGGGTTTTCTGCCCCAGGCCAAGATTCTTTTGATTCAGGATTTAGTTCGGCTTCTCTTGTCGGTCCCTCGTCCGGCCATCCGGCTAGGGATGAGGCTGGTGGGGTTAATGGTGGCCTCATTCGAGGCAGTTCCCTTTGCGCAGTTTCATACAAGGACGCTTCAGCTTCATCTGTTGAAGGTTTGGGACAAGTCCCCTCTATCGTTGGATCAGTCCTTCCTGATGACTCCCCGAGTTCGTCGATCCCTGCAATGGTGGCTGGGGTCGGTCAATCTGTTGAAGGGCAGATCTTTTCTGGCCCCGTGTTGGGAAACAGTCACCACGGATGCCAGTCTGTCAGGTTGGGGGGGTGTTTGGAAGGACCTCCAGTTCCAGAGTCTGTGGGGCCCGCAGGAGGCTCACGAGCCCATCAATGTTCTGGAATTGAGAGCCATCAGGTTGGTTCTGTTTCGCTTGACTCATCAGTTGCGGGGCCTGCCTGTTCAGGTTCGGTCGGACAACCGGACGGCGGTTGCTTACATCAATCACCAGGGGGGGACTCGCAGCAGGAGTGCCCTCAGGGAAGTGTCTTTGATTCTGGACTGGGCGGAGAGCCACGTCCCGTGTATCTCAGCAGTCTACATTCCGGGAGTGGAGAACACGGAGGCGGACTTGCTGAGCAGGGCCTCCTCTCGTCAGGGGGAGTGGTCTCTCAGTCCCAAGGTGTTTCGCTCGATCTGTCTCAGGTGGGGGTTCCCAGCGGTGGACCTCTTTGCCTCTCGT
Source organism: Gastrophryne carolinensis (assembly GCA_027917425.1). NCBI lineage: Eukaryota > Metazoa > Chordata > Amphibia > Anura > Microhylidae > Gastrophryne > Gastrophryne carolinensis. Next base: position 251,281,121 of record CM051236.1, on the reverse strand, counting down.
CACAATCACAAGCTTCCAGTCTTTGTGTCTCTCTCGCAGGATCCTCTGGCTTTGGCAGTGGATGCCATGTCTCTGAACTGGAGGGATCTGGGGTTTCTTTACCTGTTCCCTCCGTTTCCAATGGTAGCCAGAGTGGTGCGCAAGCTGGCCCTGGCGGGCGCGTCAGCGATTCTGGTGGCACCAAGGTGGCCAAGGCAGGTTTGGTTCGCAGACCTAGTAAGACTGGCAGAGGATCAGTTCGTTCTGCCTCTACTGCCGGACCTGCTCACTCAGGGTCGGCTGCGCTATCCCAATTTACCTTCGCTGGCTTTGACGGCGTGGCTGCTGAAACCGCCATCTTGAAGGAGGAGGGTCTTTCTGACGCGGTGGTTCAGACTCTTATTAGCGCCAGGAAGCGCTCTTCCTCTACTATTTACTATAGGACTTGGAGGTCCTATATTGACTGGTGTGAAAGTAGGTCTTTCTCTTGTCGGGAGTTCTCCATTTCCAGAATTCTGGAGTTTCTTCAACATGGTCTGGATCTGGGGCTTCAACTTAGTACCTTGAAGGGGCAGGTTTCTGCCCTGGCGGTGTTCTTTCAAAGGTCCTTTGCACTTCATCCCTTAGTCAAGACCTTTTTCCAAGGAGTTACGCATGTACGGCCTCCTAGGAAGCCTTTTGTTCCAGTTTGGGATTTGAACCTGGTTCTTTCTGCTCTTCAGGGTCCTCCGTTTGAGCCCTTGAATGAGGTTGCTTTGTCTTCTCTTACTCAAAAGGTGGCCTTTTTGGTGGCTATCACTTCGGTTAGGCGTGTTTCTGAGTTGGCAGCTTTATCTATTAAAGCTCCGTACTTTGAGAGGCACCAGGACAAGGTTGTCTTTCGTTTCAAGCCGGATTTTCTTCCTAAGGTGGTCTCTGCCTTTCATCTGAATCAGGACATTGTTCTGCCTTCTCTATGTCCTAATCCCAGCAATGACAAGGAAAGGGCGCTGCATTCCTTGGATGTGGTTCGTGTTGTGAAATATTATCTGGTGGTTACGTCTTCCTTTCGTAAGACTGATGCATTTTTTGTGGTGCCCTTTGGACCTAGGAAAGGTTTGGCTCCTGCCAAATCTTCCATTAGTAAATGGATTCGTCAGGCCATCATTGGGGCCTATTCTGCCAAGGGGAGGAGTCCCCCTTTTCGTGTTACTGCTCATTCTACTCATGCGGTTGGAGCGTCCTGGGCTTTCCAGCACCAGGCCTCTGTTGAGCAAGTTTGTAAGGCCGCTACTTGGTCCTCTGTTCACACTTTTTCCAAGTTTTACAAGGTTGATGTTCGGGCCTCAGCGGATGCTGTTTTTGGCCGCAAAGTTCTGCAAGCTGTTGTGGTTTAAGTTGTGCATTGTTGCCTTGTTTTGGATCCCCGCCCTTTTTATGGACACTGCTATTGGATGTCCCACATGTTATGGATATCTTGAAGCGGGGTGTGTGACATACTTAGAATAATACCATTTTGTGAAATACTCACCTGTAAAATGGGTATTATAAGTATGTCACACACCCCGCTTCACCCGCCCTTCTTGTATTCTGGATCCTTTATTTTGTGAACTTTGCGTTGTTATGACTTATATTTGCCTCTTCCTGGTCCCTTACCTTACTGCTTCTATATACTGGGTGATGAGTGGGAGGTCCCAGGTATTTATGGATCAGGGAGGGGCTTTCTTTTTTGCTATCATCTCTGCAGGAACGCCCCTTCAGGTCGGTATTACCCACATGTTATGGATATCTTGAAGCGGGGTGTGTGACATACTTATAATACCCATTTTACAGGTGAGTATTTCACAAAATGGTATTTTATCACTACTGTATGTAGGTGAGTAAAGAGTTTTGGAAAGTAAGCACTTCCTGTACACGTGTTTACACAAATAGTGGTCAGATAATAAGTATTGCATATTGCTGGAAGTTACAACTTATACATATAGGGCAAAATATATCAGTTTCTCTGAACATCTTCAAGTGACTAAATAGAGGCTGTTCTATTTATATTGCAGCATTGATAAAGTTACAATCCCAATATAGTTTTTCATCTATAAAGTAATACAAATTAACTTCTATTGAGGTCACAGTGAATAGTTGAGTTCAAAGACAGTAATGCCAGAATGTAAAACCTTATGACTCCATCTGGATCACTAAAGGACAGTCCAGTTTTCTTGATTTATTTCTACAGATACACAAGAGAAGGCAACAGACACACATGTACAGGAAGTGCTGACTCTCCTACAATAGTGATAGCATGAGACCCATGGGATTGTGATTAATATTTGTTATTTGCTATAATGCAATCCTACCCCCCCCCCCCCCCCCAAGTGTTCTTTGCTGTGGAGGTAATCCCATAAAGTTTTGTAGAGCAAAATTGTTGCACTTAGGGCTGTCATCATGGAAGTACTGGCAGGACTTGGTCGGCCAGGGGGCAGTCCTATAACTTCTTTCATGTTTCCATGCTTTTGGTGAATTTGGTCACTCTCTGCCTACTGCAGCTAGAATGCTGATCAACTTCTGTACTGTATATTGAAGCAGGTCTTTTGCCCTGGGGCTGTATAAATATTTCCAATGCCCTGCTTTCAGATAATGCATTATCCAAGGGATGGCCTCCAACATTTGTAACAGTTGCAAACCGATGCAGATGGGGGAAGTGAGTTTGGGGAGTTCTTGTTTCCAAATGTGCCAGGCTCTTGGTCCAGTTATTATTTATTATTACTATAATTTTTATATATATTTTTTTAGACTTTTTTTTTCTTACTTATAGCCTCGTGAATTTTCCACCTGCCCCCTCAATACTGATGAAGATGTGGATCACTGGCTTAACTACTATGAAATGAGGGCTCCACTGATTTGCCAGTCGGTTTTTGTTTCTCATGACCCTGTAAGTATATACTGATTATTTCAGGGTTATTTATATATCATTACATTTTGGATGACCACCAGTGCCAACACCATGAAATATACATATCTGCATCCACCAAAGCTTTAGGTCGAGGTGCTCAGCCCTTTAACGGGTGCAGGCCACTTTAATGATTTGGAACCTGGTCCGAGGGCAACCTATTGGTTCGGAATTGTTTCATTTGGAATAGTATAATGAAGAGTTATTACAACAATCAGGATACCTACTGTCTCCACAAACTCTACTCGTATGGCCTTCCACCCCACCCCTACATTCACATGCCAATACACATGCCAATTGGCTTACCGCTGAATATATGGGTCAGTCCCACATCTTAACCATGTTCCCAATACTCGACCCATATAAGCTCCCACCAATGGTAAGCATACAAATATTATAGAAAAGCTCTTACCAAATTGCTGTGCCAAAGATTTCACACAGGGGCGGTGTTGTACAATCAGTGTCACTGTGTTCCTCCATGCCACCGCTGTCACCTCTATTTGCCAATGCGACCTCTAGCATCATCCTCCAGACTAATGCCCATTTTTACTGTACCTAAAATTACGTTTACACATAATTTCTATTTATCCCTCCCATCCTTCCCACAGCAGGTCAGGAGCCGCATCCATGACTCGGAGGGCTACATGTGGCCCCCGTGCTGCAGGTTGAACAGGCGTGCCTTAGGCAAATACAAATCATGAGCAAATAATGGGATATTCCCTAGTCCAACACATTACTCAACATTTAGTACTTTGTCTTTACGTCAAAGGTTCTGCATTGGGCCAGGTTAGTTATTTTGGGGGAATGAGAACCTTTGCTAGTATATTACATTTCCCAATGGTCATACTTTCCTTTCTCTGCCAGAGTGCTGATCAGTCACAGATAGTTAGTTATTTGTTGAAATGAATAAATAATGACCAAATATATGAATCAAAAGAATAAAAAGTCCATGGAGCGATATAGGACTCTTGATAAGACACTCAATGTTTACAGAATTTTTTATGTTGTGGGGAAGCGCTAGAGTACATAAACAGAGCAGCAACTGGATTTGAGGGGCTAGCTCAAATAGTAAAAACAAAGGTTAAAGAAAGTTGACAAAGTAGATGGAAAAAACGTTGAATTTCAGTCGCGCTGCAATGAATAAACGTTTCTTGATTGTCATAGAGGATTCTAACCACAAATATATATAATATTAGGGTGATCTCTAGGAGTCCTCTAAATTTCAATTATTGGCTGTATCGGCAGATTAATCTGTCTTAGCAGCTCTGATAGGATCAGGAACAAGAGAGAGTATCCTTTTATATTTATGATCAATATTGCATTCATAGGTCTAGTGTAAGTTGCCAAAGATTAGAAAGAATGGGGCACTTACCGTCGCGGCCCGGGGGTTAAAAAACCTGACCTGGGCCCTTGAGAGTTAACCACTTCTGAAGATGGACCTGAAGCTTGTTATCGGCTGTGCGCGCCGGGTGTGGCTCAGAACCTGAGGACATCAAAGGACGAAACGCACGTTCTACAGAAACAGCAAGAAATGTGGATGTACTGGCACGTTGTTCTACAGAAACAGCAAGAAACGTGGATGTACTGGAGACTTTCTCCCTTCTCTCAAAGACTGGAAACAAATTGGACATTTAACTGCAACAGCTACGGCAACTAACTACTTCGCCTACCATCTTGTTTGTTTTTATTTTTATTTTGTTATCATATTAAAAGAGTTTACATGCTGAAAGAGCATAACCTTCTGACTTCATCGGGATACACGGCGAGTGGCGCGCACACCCGATAACAAGCTTCAGGTCCATCTTCAGAAGTGGTTAACTCTCAAGGGCCCAGGTCAGGTTTCTTAACCCCTGGGCCGCGGCGGTAAGTGCCCCATTCTTTCTAATCTTTGGCAACTTACACTAGACCTAGGAATGCAATATTGATCATAAATATACAAGGATACTCTCTCTTGTTCCTGATGCTATCAGGGCTGCTAAGACAGATTAATCTGCCGATACAGCCAATAATTGAAATTTAGAGGACTCCTAGAGATCACCCTAATATTATATATATTTGTGGTTAGAATCCTCTATGACAATCAAGAAACGTTTATTCATTGCCGCGCGACTGAAGTTCAAAGTTTTTTCCATCTACTTTGTCAACTTTCTTTAAACTCAATGTTTACACCATGTCAAATATACAACAATTTCCTACACCACAAAGTACTTGTGCCTGGAGAGCAGTTTGTCAGTAGCCTCCTAGTTTTCCTTTTGAATTATTACATTGCTAGCACTAAAGCCACCCAGTTGAATGAAAGCATTCTGGGGCTGTGACTGATAGAAAGGAGAATGTTTGGCTCCACCCTACCAGCTATGAAGCTGGTGAAAATTAGGATTAAAAAATGTCTACTCCACAAATGGGGAAAACAATTCTGTATTTGAAATTACATACTTGTATGACTTTTTTTTTCTACTATACTTTTAGGGCTTAGACCTGCGCTTGGAACACACGCACTGCTTTAGTCATCATGGAGAAGGAGGACACTATCACAATGACACAACTCCAGATACTGTGGCGTACCTTGGTTACTTCCATCCTGCTGAGTATCTCTATCGTATTGACAGGCCAGCCGTCACCCATCTGATTGGAAGAGATTAGTTTAATCTATATATTTGCTTAACTTCAGGCACAATATAAAACTATAATTACTATTACGATTAATTTTGTATTAGGCTTGCATCTTTGCACTTCAGGCAGCAATCTGAACAGGGAGCTTATTTCTCAAGTTAATTAACAAATAGGCAGTGGTGTAACTAAATGTGACGTGGCCCTGGTGCAAACATTAAATGGGGCCTTTTCATCTTCTTCTGCCGCCTCAATTGGATGCAGCTAGATAACAAGACTAAAACCGCTGTGACAAATGGTGCTTCCTTTCTCTACATGACGCTAAGTGAGGACAAATATGATAAATAATGTGAAGGAGCAATAATAATGGGCCCCCCCTGACCTCCATGCCCCGGTGTGGCCGTACGCCCCTGCAAAAAAGGGTATATGTCTGTGACCAGCCTTTTTTTTTTTTAGGTCACTAAATCGTGGTCGTTGACTAAAATGGCTGGGGCTGATTACTTTTACTACAGCATCTGTTTATCTAAAAGTAACACTAAACAGAACCCTTAATTTTTTAAAATGGATCTACATTAAAATATGACCCCCTATGTTATACACATAACTGCAACAAATAGACATGCTTGCCTCCTCTCTCACCAATTCCTCTATTTTTTTGATTCCGAGACCAGAAGGTAGATCTGGAAGGCAGAAAACTAGGCTGGGAAATGTTTTACACCAGCCTTGCACAGTGCTTGTTTATCCCTCCATGCCAGAGAGTTGCTGGAAAGGAAATGAGGTACCTAGAGTGTGGAGTTTTGTTTCTATCCAGTAAAAATCACTTGACTTTCAGGCTCCAAATGAGAGTCACACCTAGAGGGTAATTTATTAAAAATGGTGCGAGCGGCACTTGAGTGCCTCATCCAAGTCACTCAGCAGCGCCGGCTTCAACCTGGCGGCGCTATCAGCTGAAGCGCTCCAGGCCTGACAGTGTTCACAGAACACGGCTTGTATATGCCAATGCACTAAAGACAACTAGCACCAGCTGGGAGCACCGCGAGTAGTATAAATTCATGGATGGAATGCATAGCGCTCGCAAGGCCACTCGAAAAAGGGGATTCCAGGCAAACGGCGCCTGTTTTAATCCCCATTTTCTTATTTTTTAGGGTTAGGGCAATTTTTTTATGGGAATTGCATTGGGGACACTTGAAAGACTTGACACAGCTTTTCCACTGCCCAAATCATAAGTTTGCAGCGCAACACAAAAGTGCATAAATGCATACAAAAATAATCCCAAACAGCCCAGAGCCTGTGGAGTACAAATTATACAAAAATGCCAAAATAATTATAACCATTTCAGCCCATTGGAAGGTCACACAGTTCAGGGTTAGCACATGGTCTTATCTGGCACGGTAGGGAACTCAGCGCTGACACTCATCCCATCACCGGGCCTGATTATAGATGGGACACTACCTGGCACTATCACAGAGGTTCTGTTTTTTTTCAACTTGATAAATATACTTTTTGCACTGGGACCTGAAGTTCATCTGACACTACATGGCCTTACCGTTTCTTAAATAAACCCCTAAGGATATAATTTATGGGTCCTCTTAAATAGTGTTACTGACTATACCTCAGCTTCCCTTACTATTACACTACAATAGGATTTTGGATGTTATTTTCAATGCTTTATGCTGCTTTCTTTGCTGTGCTTAAATAAACATTTAAATTCTGGTACATACTGTGCTTTAAAATTATCTGTATATATACTCTTTGCATTGATGACTGAATTGGGCGCCAGAAATTGGGCTCAGGTTATGGCTTTCACGGAACTAATATGCCTTGCTGGCATAGTGGAAGTGGGAGAAGCATTGCTGCTGCTTTGAAGACGAAGATGAGCAGCAACCTCTTTGTGGCACATACCAATTTTGGGGTTACCCAATGTGTGAAACCCCCGGGATGTCGGCGATCCCATGGCACATGCGTGGTCATAGCAAAAGCTGAATGAAACAGGAGCCGGTGTTTGGCTAGTGGCTTGCAGTTGGGATTTGATTGGGATTGAAGGAAAGGTGAGTTTACAGGCGATTTTGGGGCATACACACAGGGGGATGTACCAGGCAGATAGAAAAAACATAGGCATAGTGAAAATGTGAAAGTCATTTTTTTTCATTTTTAGCATGGGAGCGGCATCGAGTTTATACCACTGCTTGCCTTACGTAAAGTGGAAAATGTGTTTCAAATGAAATTGAAAACACAATTAGAATTACAGCAGACTAGTACAGAAAATGCACCAGTTTAAGTAACTGCTACAGCAGGATTTATTATGTTTTTTTTTTATTGTGCAATAGATGTATCAGGCCGGAGCAAAATTGATCGCCGGCCACTCAAGGAAGTTTAGGAAAGAGGACATGAGACATGGAAGCAGCTATTAGCTAGACAGACATTTCTTCCCTCGAGGCCATAACTATGGTCACCTCCTAGATGTCTCAAAGAAACCAAAGACTGACCAGGGACTGAGGTGTAGATAAGGAACTTGCTATAGACCAGAAACAGTTCTGAGAGGGCCAAGTCACAGGCTAGTAGAATGTAAGCCTACATCTACAGCAAGAGAGTCAAGCCACTGATCACCCGAGTGTCTGGAAGGTCCAGTACTCGACAGAGCACGTAACGAGTTCCCAATGATGCTGATTGCACAGAGCCCGGGGAGGTCCTGTTGTGGTCACATGCTTGGCAAAGGAAAATAGAAGACAGATTACAGCAGACAGACTTACAGTACAGCAGGTATATGAGGACAGGGACTAGTTGGGGGGGATAGCAGGAGGCCTAGGTCCAGCTTAGAAAGCAGAGACTAGCCCCAAAAGCAGGGCGGAACAAGAAGATTTACAGAGAGCTGGAGAGCATGCGGACGCTTACAAAATGTAACTTTTTTTTTATTGAGTAAAATCAAGCAATCATATACAATATATACAATATATACAAAGTTACAATAATAAATAAATAAAAATAAAATAAATAATAACTAAACAAAAAGAAACAGGCCTAACAATTCGGCATATAATATATAATATCCATTATTCTATATACAATCCTGTCTACAACCTAAACACTACACTCTACACAACTCAGCAGGAAGACTAAGAGACCCCGTCACCTGTGCATGCAGCCGTTCTTCAAAAATCTGTCATTGTTATAAAAATCTATGGGTGATAAGAGACAGAAAAGCCCACCCAGAGGGAAGTCATGGGGATCAAGGAGGCCTGATGTTCCTCCACGCCTTCATCCAGGCCCCCCGTTCCCACCTGTCCCTCTCAAGCACCCGGATCTTGCCCACCTCATGCAGGATGTCATGCACCACCACCGGGACAGGGAGGACTTTCTTCCTAATGCAGAGCTGGCACCGTGCATTCCATGTGAAATAGCGGATCACTAGACTAACTAGATATAAAGTGTCCAAACAAAAATCCCCTCTGTTCTTGAATGCTCCATACACCCACTCAGCATAGGAAAGCTGGGAGAAGAAGGGGGCACCGAGGGCCAACCCCACCTGTTTACACACCTCTACATTAAAGGGACACCGGAGCAGGAAGTGGTCCATAGTCTCCACCTCATCCTGACACTCCTCACGGAGACAAATTATCTCTGGCAGGCTGCGACTCTTCCGGATCCCCCTAAGGTAGAGTTTTCCTTGGAAGGAGAGCCAGGCTATATCCCGGTATTTCAAAGGAATTCTTGAGGAGTTAATAAGCCTCAAACCCTCCCTCATGATGGAGCCTGGGCAATCCCTGAGGGACAATGGCTCATGAAAAGCCAGACCCAGGACCCGACTCACAAGAAGCTTCCTCGGAGTAGATCTCATGTCCTCTGCTGTCAATTGCCATTGCCGAAGTATTTTCAAGCACGGGGCAACATAGGCTGGGAGCTGAGCCTCAGGAACTCGAGGGCTTTTCATCCGGCCACCATTCTCCCAGTCTCGCAGGAAGGGCTTAAACCAGGACTGGAAAATACCCACCCAGCCAGGCGGGCTCTCTGCCAACATGCTTCCAAAATTATGTTTCAGAAACAAGAGAGAGAAAAACACGACTGGTTTGACCATCCCTAGGCCACCCTCCCGCCTAGATAGGTAGGTGACATTTCTTTTCACCAGGTTCATGCGGTTTCCCCATAACATCTGGAAAAACACGCTGTAGACCCTGGTGTAGAGAGACACTGGCAAAACACAGACGAAGCTGACGTATAAAAAGATGGGGATCAGGTAGGTCTTGATAAGGTCAACCCTTTCCCTGAGAGACATTTTCCAGCTCTTCCAGACTGCAACCTTGGCATTGGCAATTTCCAGCCTGCGCTCCCAGTTTTTTTGGCCATAATCGCCAGGACCGAAATTTATGTCAAGGATCTTAATTTCCTGCTGGGGCACTGGGAAGGCGTCCGGAAGTTCGAAGCCCTCACCCTCACCCATCCAGAAAACTTCACTCTTCTCGTGATTGACCTTGGAGCCCGACGCTTCTGTATACTGTGCTATAAGAGAGGCCACCTCCTCCGCCTCATTTGTCCCAGAGACAATCACAGATACATCATCAGCATAGGCAATGACCTTCAAAGGAGGCTCACCAGGCATACCCAGAGGAACCCCACATAACATGCTGCTCTCGACCCTCCTTATAAAGGGATCAATCGCAAACACATACAGTAAGGGACTCAGAGGGCATCCCTGTCGCACACCAGAGCCAACTTCGAAAGGCCTTCCAACCCAACCATTAACAAGAGGGAAGCTCTCAGCCCCTTCATAAAGGGTTTGTAGCCAATTAATGAACCGCCCCGGCAGGCCGTACTTACCAAGAAGCAGCCATAGGTACTCATGATTGACCCTATCAAAAGCCTTTGCCTGATCCAACGCCAACAAGTACTTTCCCCAGCCTGCAGCCCTGCACCGCTCCAAGGCTTCCCGGACAGCTAAAACCGCTGAGAAGGTGCTTCTACCTTGGATGGAGCAATGCTGGTGACAAGAAAGCAGTTGCTCCGCCACTGACGACAAGCGCCAGAACAAAATCTTTGCCAGTATCTTTCTATCGACATTGAGAAGGCTGATGGGGCGCCAGTTCTCAATCATCGAAGAGTCCTTACCTTTTGACAGAAGGATCACGGCCGAGCGCCTCATGGAGGGAGGGAGGGAACCCTCTGCCAGACAGCAATTAAAAACCTCCACCAAATGTGGTGCCAGGATGGTCTTAAAACATTTATAAAATTCAGCTGTCAGACCATCTGACCCGGGCGACTTTTTGATGGCAAGGTGATCAATTGCACTTACCACATCATCAGCCGTGACCGGTTCTGTCAAGCCAGTGATAGAAATGTCACCATTTTCCAATCCTGGAGTAGAGTCCAGGAAACTCTCCATCCTTGCCCGGTCAAGAACCTTTCTGCCCAGGAGGTCAGAATAAAAGGACCTAATGATCTCCAGGATCCCAGATTTAGATCTTACCAGGGATCCTGTACTATCCTTTAGACCAAGGACAGTCTTGAGAGCTGCAGCCTGTCTGCAATTCTGATAGGGATCGGGCGAGTGGTATTTCCCCTAATCCCTTTCCAGAACCAGAGAAGCATGCGGTCATACTGACACTTCCTGAGGAGAAGCTTGACTTCAGAGATTGCCCCTTGATCTCCATCATTCGAGACAAGGATGTCAAGCTTCCTCCGCAAGCGCTGGTAGGCAATGTATTTATCAAGCTGTTTCCTTTTTCCTAGGCCCCTGAAAAGCCCAGCAATTCTCATTTTGGTCAGCTCCCACCACTCAGACCTGCTGCTGCAAAAATCCTTAATGGAAACCTGTGCCTGAAAGAATTCCTCAAAGGATTGTCTTACCCACTCCTCCTCAAGGAGAGCCGAATTCATCCTCCAGATGCCCCTTCCTCTAGGGGGTGTGTCAGAAGCATTCAAGACCATCGATAGTAAAAGGTGATCGGAGAACTCGACCGCCTGCAGCCGGGGAGGCTGAGAAGCCGAGCCCTCCTTCAAAAAAAACCTGTCTATCCTACTCTGACTGCTACCTCGCTGAAAAGTGAAGCCCGTGAGGTCTGGGGAGTGCTTAATGTGCACATCTTCCAGACCTGCCTCTCTAACCATACTATTCAAAAAGAGACTATCGCAGCCCAGCTTGCCTTTGAAGCCTCTCCTGTCCATGGGCCTAGTCACGGTGTTAAAATCACCCCCAAAGACTACTGGCCGGGCTGTAAAAAGGAACGGCTTGATCTTTGTAAAGAGGCATTTCCTGTCCCACTTAGTTTGAGGTCCATAGATATTTATTAGGCGCAGGTCCTGCCCCTTCACAATGACGTCCAATACCATGCGCCTCCCGATCTCCACCTCAATGACTCGCCGGCAAGTTACCATGTCAGTTTTAAAAAGCACCACCACTCCGCTGTAAGGCTCGGCCGCAAGAAACCAAAAAGAGGGTCCGTGCCTCCACTCCCGCTTGACAGCGTGAATGTCGGCCAGACTGGCCAATCTGGTCTCCTGCAAAAATAAAATGTCAGCATCAAACTGGCTGAGAAAAAATAAGGCCATAAAACGAGCGCTTACAGATTTAATGCTGGCAACATTAATGGTTGCCACCTTTATCGGAGGGGGAACTGCCATCAGAGTCATTCGGGAGAACGTCTCTTAGCCTTCCCTCCGGCCTCACTATCTGACCCTAAACGCTTACTGGAGGAGACTGGTGCTTCCTCCTCCATATCTGAAGCCTCAGAATCAAAAGAAGATATTTCAATAGATGAGTCCTCAGAAAGTGCCTCAAACCTGTTGGAGAGCTGCACCCCACTGCTCTCCCCCAGCTCCGGCACTGCATTACCCTTTTTCCTTTTTTTCTTTGTAGCTAGCCTGTAAGCCAGGTAATCCCGATCCCCAGGGGAGAGTCCAGACCATGCTGTCTTGGGATCTGAACTCCCACCCTGCTCAGAAGGGGGTGCAGGATCAGGATCACCTAGCCCCAGCCTGCGAGATCTTACAGCAGGGGGCACAATTACTGAAACCCCCTTGGTACTTGCAGTGCCAGCCCCCCGGGCCGCCTCAGCTATTATATTGCTTGGTCTTACATTAGTGGTTGCTGACTTGGGGGCAGACTGGGGATTCACCTTAGGGCCACCTGCAGATGGCACAGGCACAGGGGCCTCAGGAACCCCCAGCTGAGTGGGGGGAGGGACCGCAGACGGGGCAGCATGGGAATGTTCCTCCCTATCCAGCCGCAGCATTTCCTGCACCACTTCCCTGTCCAGGTTGTGCCAGGCCTCAGGACACTGACTATAAGGGTGGCCGAGCTGGTTACATAGATTACAGCGGATTGTATTGCAGTCCTTAGCCAAGTGTCCCAAGCCCTGGCACAAAGAGCACCTAAGAAGCGAGCAGGAGGAGCTGAAGTGACCCTTGGCCCCACATTTATGGCAAACCTTGGGCTGACCAGGATAAAAGATGGTCAGCCGGTCACGGCCAATATAGGCAGATGATGGCAAGTGGGCGACCTGGTTGCCATTCCTGCGGAGCCTCAGGGTCACTGACCAGCCCCCGGTCCAGATGTCGCGATCGTCCAAAATTTTTTTCAGGGGAGTGAGAACATCACCATAACGCCTTAGCCAGACGGTCAAATCTGAGGGGGGAATGGACTCATTTCTTACTAGGATGGTGATGTTTTTAATGAGCTGCTGCCTGGAGACCTGGATGGGAGTTAACCCCTTCCAGGCAGGACGTTGCTTTTGCAGCTCGTACCGCTCCCAAAACAAGTCCATCCCCTCTGGTCTAACGAAGCTCAAGTCATGTTCTGCGCTCCCCACTGGACTGATTAGGGCAAAAATGTCTGCGGCTGTAAATCCCATACCCAGGATGAGATCCACCACCGCCCGCCGGGTGATAACTGGCCCCTCCCCCTCCCACCTAAGCTGGACCAGGTTGCGCCTATTGAAGCCACTGGCAGGGGTGTTGACCTCACTGGGCACAGACATCCTCTCACCAGCAGCTTCTCCTCCGCGCCTGGCAACCTGGGCATAGGACACAGGGGGCTGCACTGCAGCACCAACAGCATTATTGGCCCCACTCCCTGTGCCACCTCGCTGGATGAAATACAGGGCAGGGCGGACAGCAGGGGCCCCAGCATTAGGTGGCACAGTCTTCTTATAGTCCACCAGAGGTGCAGGTGAGGGGACAGTCATATCATCAGCAGCAGTCACAGCAGCAGTCACAGCAGAAAGTCCAACAATAGAATTAACCCCTGTGGACTCAACCCCAGACACAGCAGCAGTAACAGGAGCAACAACATCAGTAACAGCACCCACACCAGCTGAAGCAGAATCAATAGAAGCCCTGCCAGCAAGACCCAAACCTGCGGGTGAGTCACCCATGGCCCCAGGCCCACCAAGTTCGGCGCACCCAGGAACCCGGATGGGTGCCAGGATGGTACTTACGTCTGGCGCCACCTCACCCTTTTCAGGGCAAGGAGCGCCACAGTCTTCTATACCCCCTGACACAGCGCCTATGGCGCACTCCGCAGGCTGGCTGGACAGATGGACGTCGTCCTTAGCTGGCATGGGCTCCTCAGGCTGGCGGCTGTCCTCTGGAAGATCTGCTCCAGTAGGGGCTTCCTGGATGCCCAGCGATGTCACGCACTCCTGATGTGTTGCCTCAGCAAGAAAGTCTTCCAATGCTGGTTCCGGGGCTCCTGGCTCTGCTACTGCTGCAACTTTGGGTGGAGGTACAGCTGGAGAATCCTCCACCATCTGGGTCTCGTCCACATGGTCGGCCTCTTCCTCCTTCACTGTGGGGCCTGAGCGCTGCATGGACTTAAATCGCTCCTCATTTTTATATTTTTCTTTAAAGGCCCCACTGCTTGCTTTAAGGGACGCAACCAACTTTTCCTGCTGCCGACATGCTGATTCAAGCTCAGCTAAGTCTGCTTTGCTTGACCGCTTATCCAATCCTCTCGCCTTGCTGGTGTCCATTTTCTTTTTCTTTAATGCAATTTTCATCTTGCAAAGCTTCTCCTCCTCCTTCGCCACATTGCACAAATTACTGCATACACGGCTGCGAAAGGCTGACAAACTCTCACCGGGCTGGGGCACCGTGGTGTTACTAGCGCCGCTGGTGGAAGCAGACCCGGGATCCGGAGGTTTAATAGGTTTAATAGTCCTCCGGGGGTATCGGTGAGATTCACCCCCAGAATCCTCCATCTTGCCTGGGATAATCCTCCCAGCAAGGCCTCAGGCTTCTCAGCTCACAGCACACAGCACACAGCTCACAACTCTCCAGCTGCAGGTAATCAGAGGAAGCACACACACCAGGAGGTGACCACACCCTCCTGATTACCCTAATAGATTACACTTGAAAGACTTGACACAGCTTTTCCACTGCCCAAATCATAAGTTTGCAGCGCAACACAAAAGTGCATAAATGCATACAAAAATAATCCCAAACAGCCCAGAGCCTGTGGAGTACAAATTATACAAAAATGCCAAAATAATTATAACCATTTCAGCCCATTGGAAGGTCACACAGTTCAGGGTTAGCACATGGTCTTATCTGGCACGGTAGGGAACTCAGCGCTGACACTCATCCCATCACCGGGCCTGATTATAGATGGGACACTACCTGGCACTATCACAGAGGTTCTGTTTTTTTTCAACTTGATAAATATACTTTTTGCACTGGGACCTGAAGTTCATCTGACACTACATGGCCTTACCGTTTCTTAAATAAACCCCTAAGGATATAATTTATGGGTCCTCTTAAATAGTGTTACTGACTATACCTCAGCTTCTCTTACTATTACACTACAATAGGATTTTGGATGTTATTTTCAATGCTTTATGCTGCTTTCTTTGCTGTGCTTAAATAAACATTTAAATTCTGGTACATACTGTGCTTTAAAATTATCTGTATATATACTCTTTGCATTGATGACTGAATTGGGCGCCAGAAATTGGGCTCAGGTTATGGCTTTCACGGAACTAATATGCCTTGCTGGCATAGTGGAAGTGGGAGAAGCATTGCTGCTGCTTTGAAGACGAAGATGAGCAGCAACCTCTTTGTGGCACATACCAATTTTGGGGTTACCCAATGTGTGAAACCCCCGGGATGTCGGCGATCCCATGGCACATGCGTGGTCATAGCAAAAGCTGAATGAAACAGGAGCCGGTGTTTGGCTAGTGGCTTGCAGTTGGGATTTGATTGGGATTGAAGGAAAGGTGAGTTTACAGGCGATTTTGGGGCATACACACAGGGGGATGTACCAGGCAGATAGAAAAAACATAGGCATAGTGAAAATGTGAAAGTCATTTTTTTTCATTTTTAGCATGGGAGCGGCATCGAGTTTATACCACTGCTTGCCTTACGTAAAGTGGAAAATGTGTTTCAAATGAAATTGAAAACACAATTAGAATTACAGCAGACTAGTACAGAAAAATGCACCCGTTTAAGTAACTGCTACAGCAGGATTTATTATGTTTTTTTTTATTGTGCAATAGATGTATCAGGCCGGAGCAAAATTGATCGCCGGCCACTCAAGGAAGTTTAGGAAAGAGGACATGAGACATGGAAGCAGCTATTAGCTAGACAGACATTTCTTCCCTCGAGGCCATAACTATGGTCACCTCCTAGATGTCTCAAAGAAACCAAAGACTGACCAGGGACTGAGGTGTAGATAAGGAACTTGCTATAGACCAGAAACAGTTCTGAGAGGGCCAAGTCACAGGCTAGTAGAATGTAAGCCTACATCTACAGCAAGAGAGTCAAGCCACTGATCACCCGAGTGTCTGGAAGGTCCAGTACTCGACAGAGCACGTAACTAGACGAGTTCCCAATGATGCTGATTGCACAGAGCCCGGGGAGGTCCTGTTGTGGTCACATGCTTGGCAAAGGAAAATAGAAGACAGATTACAGCAGACAGACTTACAGTACAGCAGGTATATGAGGACAGGGACTAGTTGGGGGGGATAGCAGGAGGCCTAGGTCCAGCTTAGAAAGCAGAGACTAGCCCCAAAAGCAGGGCGGAACAAGAAGGTTTACAGAGAGCTGGAGAGCATGCGGACGCTTACAAAATGTAACCCCTGCTGACCACACGTACGAAAGCAGAGGAGCGAAACAGCTTACATACAACCCAGGAGACAGCCGGATATACACAAAAGTCAAATGCATGCAAGACAGCAGATGAAGCAACAAGGAAAGCAGTGGACTTGGTGACCAAACAGCCCACACGCTGGTTTAGGACCCCATCTATGTCCCACCTCACATGTAGCAGTATTATGTTGGAGTGGCAGCGTCAATTTACCAGTCTTCTGGTGTAGTTTACTCTTCTGCAATGTCTTCAAATGAGAGAAGCAAAATCCTCCCTAAAACTTTTAGGATTTTTTCACATAGTCCTTATGTATAGTGTTTTTCTTTAAACTTTTATAACCTTTCCGAAACATGTTCTTATGTTCTGAGTGGCCGAAAAAATAACAGATACACAGACAAAAAAACATGGATATTCTTAGTATACAGTACGTCCTGCTCCAGATAGATTACTTACACTTGGGGTTATCCTCCGCCAGATGGCGCTGCACTGCAGAGACATGTAAAAACAGGCTCCTCCCGGCCCCTCAAATACCCGGGGACCTCCCACAAATCCCCAGATTTCTCTGCAGTGCTTACTGCGAAGACATGAAATTATCACTCTCTTGCAGGTGGGGCTATTAGCCTGCGGCCCTGTTGGACTATTCCCACCCGTTCCTCGTGTGATGTGCCTCCCAGCCTGGGCTGCGCTGGTCGGGTAAAGGTAGGCGGCACCATGCGTGCTTATGGAGCACTGCTCCACCGCAGTCCCCCACCAAAGGGTAGGCGGTATAGGCTGATGGTGAGCCTTTATGGGATGCCCCTCCCACCTTATTGCCACATGCCCCGTGTAGCGGTGGGTCCTGTACAGAGGGCCGCCATCCTCCCTCATTCTCCTCGTAGCCTTCGGGGGGGAAAGAAGGGGGGGTGAGTGCGTATAGTGATTCGTGTATGACTAGATATGTGGTGTCAGCGGCTGCGCTGACTTGTCTGTTTTACTATTACATGACTGCCGCCGCGCGCGTCTTTTCCTTCATTTGGATGTCCGTGCCGGACGGCGGCGTTACCTCAGACGCTTCTGCATTATCATTGGCTGCTGTCTGTGGGCTTCGCGCTCTTCGGGGGGGCGGGGGCCTGGCCTGGCACGCTCCGCGTCACGGCCCGCTCTGGGCTGACCTTTGAGGTTCGTTCGGCACCATTTTGTACAGTCGCGCATGTGTGTGACGGTTCTGCCTTCCGCGGTCTGTAAGTGCCCTTGCGGGCGGCTTTTATGCTCATTACTTACTGTGCATGGTTTTGACGCCCCTTCTTCTCATTGTGTCTTTCAGACGGGTGAATCCAGTGGCTTCTCCCGGCCCGGTGTAATTGTTAGTTGGGCCTAGTATAATTACTCCCACTTCCCTAGCGGGTCATTGGGGCATCCAGGGTAGCTTACAGCGTCAATCCCTACTGGCCTATTAATCACCATATGGAGGCATCCCAGGATAATGTGACCGGGGTTCCTTCGGGACAAGCCCGGCTGTGTGTAGCTTGTGGGATCTCACCTGTCAGCGGTGACAGCGCACGGGTCTGTGTTCCTTGCGCACAGCAGGCGCTAACGCTGCAACCCGCCCCTCCGGTGGCTGGGCCTGCACCTCGTCTCACTTCACCTACTCCCCCAAGCTTGAGTCTCACCGACTTTGAATTGCATACAAGCGTGGATTCTCAACCTGATGTGTCTGCTAGACTGGCCAGTGTTGAAAAATTGATTGCTAATACCTTAGCGCGTAAGGCCACCGCTAAAATGCGTCACTTAACCCCTGATGCCACTCTTTTCCCTATGGAGTCCGATGAGTTGTTGCATCTATGTGGCTACACCCCATCGGACGAAGGGGAGCTGTTCTCTGACTCTGGGTCATCTGATGAGAGACCCAGGGGTCATGACGATTCTGGCTCTGACCCCTGGACCCCGGATGATACTGACAGACTGCTGGTTCAGATTTTTGTCCATCTCTCCCCCTGTTGCGGCTCCCAGGCAAAGGGGTGAGCTTTTTCATACTGCTAAGGCTCGTTTGGAATTTCCGGAGCAAACCCATTTCAATAACCTCGTGCTTAAGGAGTGGGAACGTCCCAGTAGACTTCCCGGTATACCTAAGAGTTGGGACAGAAAGTATCCCTTTCCTGCTGATATGGTCAAGTGCTGGTCATCGCCTCCCGAGGTGGATGCTCCTATTCTAGGGCTGTCTAACACCTCTATTATGCACTCCCCTGACACTACTACTCTGCGGGATGCTGAGGACCGGCGCATTGACCAATTGGCGTGCCATGCCTTTGCATTTGTGGGGGCGGTGCTGCGCCCGGTTTGTGCCTCGGCCATTACGTCTGTGGCGCTCAGGACCCTGATCAGAAGTGTACTTGAAGGTCCTGATGAATTGCCACCTGATACGTTTAATGCACTGTCTAACTGTGATGTGTTTGTAAACTTTATCCTATCTGCCTTGGATGATGCCATTAGGATGTGTGCGAGAACATCTGCCTTGGTGGTAGCTATACGCCGCGCGGTTTGGCTGCGCCAGTGCGCTGCTGACAATGCTGCACAGAAAGAAGGCCTTTACTGGGCTTCCATTTAAGGGACTACGCCTGTTCGGGGACCGCCTAGACCTTTTTGCTAAAGGAGGTAAGTTACCCCAGCGCAGGCGGCAGTCTCGGCCCTTTCGGGGCCAGGGCCCCCTTTCACTCCCCTACCGCGGTGCTAAGCAGGGAAAAGGGGTGTCCTTCGCGGGGGCTCGTGCTGATTCCTGGCACAGGAGCAGAGGACAACGTCCTGGCTCCTCCTGGGGGTCTAAGCCCAAATCCTCTCCCAAGCCCCCTCAGGCATGACGGGGCGCCCTCGCCCGTCAGGGTGGGGGGGCGGCTACAGCACTTTGCGCACGTCTGGAGGCACCACCTCTCAGACCGGTGGATTCAGGAGGTAGTGTCCTCTGGTTTCAAGATAGAGTTTGCTGTGTCCCCCCCCCCAAGATTCATCAGGTCCCGGTTCCCCCAGGACCCTGTCTCAGCTCAGGTCTTGAGGCAGGCCGTGCAAGGCCTTCTGGGTCTGGGGGTCATTTGCAGGGTCCCCTTAAGAGAAAAAGGCAAGGGGTTCTATTCCAACCTTTTCACGGTTCCCAAAAAAGATGGGTCAGTCAGGTCCATTCTGGATTTAAAGATCCTTAACAAATTTGTCAAGAACAGGCGCTTTTGCATGGAAACTCTGCGCTCGGCCATTGGCTCCCTGCGCCCAGGGGATTTCATGACGTCTGTGGACATCAAAGACGCTTACCTTCACATCCCTGTGTTCCCAGGACACCAAAGGTTTCTCAGATTTGTGTTGGAAGATCAACATTACCAATTTGTGGCCTTGCCATTTGGCCTCACCTCAGCTCCCAGAGTGTTTACCAAGGTGCTGGCGGGGGTGATGTCTCTGGTAAGGTCAAGGGGCATACGCATGCTGCCCTACCTGGACGACATACTCATCACCTCTCGGTCTCTACAGCAGGCAGAGTTGGACACTCAGCTGGTGGTGTCCACCCTGGAGTCCTTCGGCTGGGTGATCAATCACCCCAAGTCCTCTCTGTCCCCTTCCTCGGTGACCCCGTTCCTGGGAATGATTCTGGATACGGTTCAGTCAAGGATATTCCTTCCTCAACAGAAGGTGGAAGCTATAACTGCGCAGGTGAGGTTCCTGCTATCGTGTCCCCAGCCCTCCCTCAGGCAGGGAATGCAGTTGGCGGGCCTGATGGTGGCGTGCTTCGAGGTGGTGCCCTTTGCTTAGTTCCATTTGAGGCCTCTACAACTTCACCTTCTGTCAGTATGGGACAAGGACCCAACGTCCTTGGATGGGGTCTGTGTGCTTCCCCCCTTGGTCAGGCGGTCCCTTTCGTGGTGGCTGTGCTGGGGGGCAGGTCTTTCTGGCCCCCTCCTGGGAGATGGTCACCATGGATGCCAGTCTGTCAGGATGGGGGGATTCTGGAAGTCCCTGCGGTTCCAGGGGAGGTGGGGCCCTCAGGAGGCCCACTTACCCATCAACATTCTGGAACTACGGGCGATCAGGTTGGTACTGGAGCAGTTGACCAATCACCTGAGGGGTCTGCCTGTGCAGGTGCGCTCAGACAACAGGACGGCGGTTGCCTATATCAACCATCAGGGAGGGACCCGGAGCAGGGGGGCCCTCCAGGAGGTGTCGTGGATTCTGACATGGGCGGAGGCCAATGTTCAATGCATTTCGGCTGTGTACATCCCGGGGGCAGAGAATCTACTGGCAGACTCTCTGAGCAGGGGGACCTCTCATCAGGGAGAGTGGTCCCTCTGCAACAGGGTATTCCAGTCCCTGTGTCACCGTTGGGGTCTACCGGATGTGGATCTGTTTGCATCCCGTCACAATCACAAGCTCCAGGCTTTTGTCTCCCTGTCTCAGGATCCTCTGGCCTTGGCCACAGATGCTCTGTCCATGTCATGGCAGGAATTTCGGCTCCTGTATGTCTTTCCTCCATTCCCCCTGCTGGGCAGGGTCCTGCGCAAGATTGCTCTGGAAGGGGTGCCAGTGATTCTGGTGGCCCCCAGGTGGCCAAGAAGAGTGTGGTTCGCAGACGTGGTGCAGATGGCAGTAGACCAGTACGTTCTGCCAGGAGTGACAGATCTGCTCACTCAGGGCCCCTTACGCCATCCCAATTTACAAACTCTGGCTTTGACGGCCTGGCTGCTGAAACCTCCATTTTGATGGAGAAAGGCTTGTCTGCCTCGGTGGTTGAGACCATGGTGAAGGCTACGAAGAAAACTTCTTCTTCCATCTATTATAGGGTATGGCGTACCTACATTGACTGGTGTGAGTCTAGGTCTCTTCCCTGTCGGGTGTTCTTAGTTCCCAGGGTTCTGGAGTTTTTACAGCATGGGTTGGAGTCGGGTCTCCAACTCAGTACTTTGAAGGGTCAGGTTTCTGCCCTGTCTGTCTTCTTTCAGAAGTCTTTTGCTCAGCATTCTTTGGTTAAGACTTTCTTTCAGGGGGTTACTCATGTGCGTCCCCGACGAAAACCTATGGTCCCTGTTTGGGATTTGAACTTGGTCTTGTCTGACTTGCAGGGTGCTCCCTTTGAACCTATTCAGGATGCTGCTCTGGCTGTACTTACCCTCAAGGTTGTCTTTCTGGTGGCTATTACGTCGGTCAGGCGTGTGTCTGAGCTGGCGGCTCTGTCTATCCAGCCCCCATAATTTGAGAGACACCAGGATAAGGTGGCGTTCCGCTTTAAGCCGGATTTTCTGCCTAAGGTGGTGTTTGCTTTTCATTTGAATCAAGATATTGTTCTTCCTTCAATGTGCCCTAATCCTAGCAATGCTAAGGAAAGGGTTTTGCATTCCTTGGATGTGGTCAGGTGTCTGAAGTATTACCTAGTAGTCACTGCATTCTTCAGGAAAACTGATGCTCTTTTGTGGTCCCTTCTGGTCCTAGGAAGGGTTTGGCTCCTGCCAAGTCTACTATCAGCAAATGGATCCGTCAGGCTGTGATTCAGGCCTATTCTGCTAAGGGGAAGAATCCTCCCTTCCGCCTTACTGCTCATTCTACTCGTGCTATTGGTGCCTCTTGGGCTTTTCAGCGCCAGGCTTCTGTTGAACAAGTTTGCAAGGCCGCTACTTGGTCTTCTGTTCATACCTTTTCAAAGTTTTACAAGGTTGATGTTAGGGCCTCAGCTGATGCTGTTTTTGGCCGCAAGGTTTTGCAGGCGGCAGTGGTTTAAACTGTCTGCTGTCACCTTTTTTCTTGGGGATCCCACCCTACTTTATGGACACTGCTATTGGATGTCCCAAGTGTAAGTAATCTATATGGAGCTGGAAGTACTGTATACTAAGAATAATACAATTCTGTAAAATACTCACCTGTAGAATTGGTATTATAAGTATACAGTACGTCTTGCTCCACCCCACCCTGGTTTTTCCATTATTCTGGATCCCCTGTATGGTGATTGTTATCATTGTTATAAGTTACCAGTTTTTGGGTGGTTAAATTCTCCCGGCTTCTTGTTCACTGCTTTTCAATGCTGGGGATTTGTGGGAGGTTCCCGGGTATTTGAGGGGCCGGGAGGAGCCTGTTTTTACATGTCTCTGCAGTGCAACGCCATCTGGCGGAGGATAACCCCAAGTGTAAGTAATCTATCTGGAGCAGGACGTACTGTATACTTATAATACCAATTCTACAGGTGAGTATTTCACAGAATTGTATTTTTCCTCGTTGCTTTTAGACCTTTTACGTGGCAATCCCAGCTTTTTTCACGCAGACAGGAAATTTCAGCCCTGCTGAGGAGCAGAAGGATAAAATTGAAGAATAGAGCATCAACAATTATTACTGTGTTTAACAGATAAGACTATCAGAAATTAACATTCCAGGACAAAAAAACTGTACTGTGTGGCAAGAGTAATTCAGGTCTCTTGTGCAGCTCCACTCTGGTCGGGCTTATCTTTCTGTCTTGCTCCGATGTGGCAATGCCCCTGCCATCAATCATGGTGAGCTACCACGGCCTACTTCATTGCAGTGAATGGAGGGGGGGCAAGGCAGCTCACCGTGACTGATGGCAGGTCGTTGCTATGTCGGAGTGAGACAGTAAGAGAAGCCCGACGAGAGTGGCGCTAAGCGAGGTGCAGGACGGCAAGGGACCTGGATGAAACCTTTCAGGTAAGCGCTGCTGCCCCAGACTAGGAACGATGGTCTTTGTGGGAGAAAAGGGAAATGTAGCTTTTTTTATTTGACAAGACTGTGGAAGAGTTGAACTACAGGTTCAGGGAAACAATCCTGTCCTTGCCAGTAAGTTGAGTAAGGTTATTACTGGTTATAATAGTACAAGTCAGTCACCCCTAGAAGCCATCAGAAGTTTCAAAGTACAAAGTAAAAAGAGTAGACACATACCAATTTTTGGCTCCTGGGACAACAATCAGGTTTGCCTTTAGTATAACTTTAAAGTGGACCAAAATCCAGCCGTGGTCGTCCCCACTATCCCTCTAGCAGGGCGCATGCCTGCGCCAGGCATTCGTGAATGGCCGGTGCGGGCACTCACCCTGTTAGGGGGATGCGGACGCTGGCTTAGACGCCATGAGGACCGGAAAGAGGCGAGTTGCGCTCTGAGATCTGGGGGGTTTCACACAGTGGGGCACCCCTAACTGCTGATGCATCAACATGATAATTTATGATACTTAGCCAATACTTTCCTGCTGCAATTAGTTGCAAAGATAGGTGGGTGATACATGTTATTCAGGTTCATGAAACAAGGCCAACGTGAAGCCACCCTTGTTTGCTACATTTAGCTGCAAGACGGAATACAGTCTATTTTACATACTTTCAAAGACTGTCTAGACTGTGGAAAAGCTGGTGGATTTCAGTCTCTGTTAGCACACAGCAAAGTAGAGGCCTAAAGGCTCGGCTATTAGCTGTGTATGTGCAGCGGTGACCATCTTTGATCTTCAGTTAGTCAATAGCAGTGACAACAGTCATGCCCAATCCTCTCACCGCACGAGTGATAAGCCAACATTCTTTCCACACATCATATAATGTTATACCTCCCAAGTGTCCCTTATTTGGAAGGACTGTCCCTCTTTTGAGTCCATGTCCCCTGTCCCTCGTTGTTCTCATTCGTTCTTCTTTGAGGTGTAACATGCAGATCTGCATCAATAAATGATTCATTTGCCTGTTCAAAGTGTTTATATTGTTGTAAATGTTACAATGTATCTCCTATCTATCCCTCAATGAGGGGATTTGGCTTAATTTACAAATTGTCCCTTTTTCCCACCCTGAAAAGTTGAGAGGCATGTAATGGTGCAATGCACCTTCCATGGTCTTTTGCCAACAACATGCAGATCCCTTTATATTGCAGGAGCATCACCTCGCACAACTTACCTGCTTAGGAAGAGCTGTATGGGTGGGCAACTTTGGCCGATTTACAGCCAGTCAATAAAGTCATGAAGTCAAGTATTTAACCTGACCACTACGATAGACAAGAAAGAGAAATTAATTTAAACCGAACTAACACCTATTTTACAAGACATGGGGGGTGTTCTGCTGGGGGGAGGGCACCCCATCTCGATCGAGTGTGGTAATGCCTGCAAACCTTACCTGACAACTTTCTCCCTCCCTGGGGAAATGCAGCTCCGTGATTGGCCAGCAGCGGTCACATCTCCCGTGCTTGGGCTTCCGCTTTGCCAGCTGCTGGCCAATCACGGGGCTGCAGGGTGAGTTGTCAGGTAAGGTTTGCAGGCTTTACAGAGCGCGATGGAGGGGAGGGGGGTCCTGGCAGCAGACCAACACCCATGTTTTGTTAAATGTGAGTTGGTCCAACATAAAAAGGATGAGAGACTTTATTATCATCCTAATGATCCTAACAGGGATGAGGACAAAACAGGAATGAAGTGCTTAGGGCGGAGCCACAGTTTATAGATAAGGTGGTCCTATCAGGGTAATGAGGCAGATATTAACCCAAAGTATGCTATAGAATAATTTGGGTTAATATCTGGGTTATCTTGGGTTAATATTGGGTTAATATCGGGTTAATATCTGAATAGACGCTCAGGTGTGAACTTTCCCGCTGTGTTAAAAACCCCCCAGGATGCCGAGACCAACTCACCTCTTCCCGGTCCCACGGCGTGACTAAGAGCAGTGGCTCTGATGGCCGCATCCTTCGCTTCCCTCCAACAGGGAGCGTGCCCTCACCGGCCATTAAAGGGGACCAACATCCAGGAGTGATCCCTCCCCGTGGCGCACCCGAAATTGGGATGCCCCGCTGTGTGAAACCCCGCAGAACGCCCAGAAACCTTACCTTATCCCCGTTCCAACGGTGCATGCGCGAGCCCGCAGCCGCATCTCGCGCTCCTCTCTAGCAGGGCACGCACCCGCGCCGGCCGTTTGTGAATGGCCGTCGCAGGAGCGCTCCCTGTTAGAGGGAAGCGCGATATGCGGCCTCCAGCGCTCTCAGAGCCGCCGTGGTTGCCCGTCGCTTGTCCGTACATACCACAGTGACTCTGATTGGACGAGCGCTCGCGTAGGAGCGGGGTGAGGTGAGTTTTTTAGGGCGATCTGGGGGATTCACGCAGCGGGGCACCCCTGATCGGACCAAAATAGTGAAAATCCTGGGTGTTGGTCCACTTTATGAAATGGCTGGCGCATGCACGCACCCTGCTAGAGGTATAGCGGG
This sequence comes from Gastrophryne carolinensis, assembly GCA_027917425.1. NCBI lineage: Eukaryota > Metazoa > Chordata > Amphibia > Anura > Microhylidae > Gastrophryne > Gastrophryne carolinensis. Next base: position 251,255,378 of record CM051236.1, on the reverse strand, counting down.
GATGCAGCCTCTGCTCTTAGACGCGTCGTGGGACCGGGAAACGAGGTAAGTGAATGGGGCACCCTGGCGGTTTCAGTCCACTTTAAATGTGGCGCTTTCAAGGCTCATACAGTAAAATGTTTTCTGTCTAACTCAATTGGATGCAGCTAGACAGCTAAAGACTGAAAGGCCACGAGGAATGGGGCTTCATTACTCTAAATGAGTAATACAAATATTATAGATAAGGTGGAGGAGCAACAATGACCTGGGCCCCGGTGCAGTCACACCCCGGTTGATATATTTCCATGTGGACTTTGTTGACCAAGAAGTCGCAGAGATATTTGAAACCAGCATTTTATAGAGTACTATAAAGGTGTCTCCTGTAGCTCTCCACAGCTTGCACCCCCCCCCCAAAGGCTGTCTATGCATAGGACATTGGTTTATAGTGAATTTATACACAGCCTATGGGGTATATGCAGTAGCAGCGAGCGTCCTGCAGAGTGGCAGCGCTTGTGGTAATAATGACAGTCCGGCCACTTTGTGTGAATGGGAAGCGGGAAGTGGCGGCGAGGAGCGTTGGGGAGACAGCCTGAGGCTACACAGCGCCCTCCCCTGCCGGTGCCTGGCAACGCCGCACACACACAACACGCTCCTGTCTGCGAGGTCTCACCGCACACCGAACCTGCAGCGCCGCGTAGAACCCAGTGTCTGCTCCGGTGATTGGTCCGTACAGCTCAGGTGAGTGCGCCATATAATGCCTGTTACATACATTTATCTAAGTGTTTACTTTTGTGAGGGGCCCAGTTGTAAAGGTCAAATGGCTCATGAGAATCTTTGCTTGTCCCATTTTGCCTTTTTTTTTTACTGAGTGATTAATGGATGGTGTTTTTAACAATGAAGATGTTTAATGTAGTGTGTAGAGTGAGGCGAGGTTAGATTTGTTGGCTGTGATTTATGCTCACTTGTTGCCTGCGATCAGCAATCAGGGTTTCCATGCAGCAAAAAAGTCACAGGCATCAGAAAACTCTATGAACTCTATGGATGAAGTGATATTATGGAGATCACAAATTGGGATGCTCACCTGTTGACAGACCGACACACTGGCAGAAATCTCACCTGGTTCGTGGTCCAAACTCACCTGGTTCGTGGTCCAGTGGGCACATCTGATCCAATAGGACACATACTTCAACCGGACCTTCAGCATCATTTCATGAAAAGCCCAAACCCTTATAAAACTCCCCAGCATCTAAAATTAATAGATTTTACGGGAATTATTAAAAGGGTCCCCTTTAAATAGACTTCTTTTGTTCACTGCCTTAAAGAAAGTAAAGTTAGATGTTAAAAGTGCAAAAATGGTAAAAGGTTATGCACACTGGCAAAGAAGTCAGGGTGCTCGGCCCGGGGCTGTCCCCCGCCCCACAACAGTAGCAAAATTGAAGGTGAAGGGTCCGCACTCCTTAAAATTTCAATGCTTTATTGATTCCTTATTAAAATCATCTCCATCCAGTAAATGTCATGCCTTAGCCATAAAAACATGAAATCAGATTCAGAGGAAAGTGGTAATGCCGTCCTCTGACGTGTTTCGGGCTCAGGGCTGGCCCTTAATCATAGATGATCAAAGTTAGATGTTATTAGGGTGTATAATGCTGCTGCTTCCCCCAGGCTGGATCAGGAGACAGGTGCTGGAATAGAGTAGATCACCCCTGTAAAAGTGGAATGGTACGCTCAGATTAGACAGGACGGACTGTAATGGCCCATTTCCAACAACAAATAAATAAACTGTTCATTGAGTTAACGGTTGTATAACTCGTATTTGATCAGACGACTTGCATTCCACCGCAGGTGACTTGTTGGATAAATATTGCATTCAAGGCATTTGTATAGTCCTATTTGCAGTTGATTTTTTTATTTCCACATGCCAATGGTAAACCGGCAAATGAAAAATGTTATGTCAGGCAAACTATGCTACACTTGATCAATGAACAAATTAGCTTTTTTTTGTTTGCAGTGACATTTCAACAGATCAATTATTGTCTGAATGCATTTGCTTAAAGTGCACCAAAACCCAGCTTGATTCTCTCCTTCCGGGGCATCCAGAATCGGGATTCCCCGCTGTGTGAAACCCCCAGGTCACACCATTCACTTACCTTACTTTCTGGTCCAACAGCGCATGCGCAGGCCACAGCCCCATCCCCGCTATCCCTCTAGTGAATTTGTGAATGGCTGGTGCAGGAACGCTGTTAGAGGGAAGTGGGGGATGCGGCCGCCAGCGCACTCATAGCTGCTGGCCTTAAACGCCGTCTTAGATGGAGTGATGTAAGTGGCAAATGCAATCAGCGTGCTGATTGGACGAGCGTCTGCGCATGCGTCGTAGGACCGGGAAGAGGTGAGATTCTTCGGGCGATCTGGGGGGTTTCACGCAGCGGGGTGCCCCGGAGGAAAGGACCAAAACCCAGGATAGCCCCCCCCCCCCAGATCGCCAAGCGCAACTCACCTCTTCCCATTTCTACAGCGCATGTGCGGCCACTCGTCCAGTCAGCGTCCTCGGAGCTGCTGACTTCACGTCTAAGCCTTAGTCTAAGGTCAGTGGCTCCATTCCTCGCTTCCCTATAACAGGGAGCGTGCCCATGCTGGCCATTCAGAAATGCCTAGCGTGGGCACGTGCCCTGCTAGAAGGATAGCGGGCATGCGGTCGCGGCTCATGCGTGCGCCGTTGGACCGGGAACCAAGGTGAGTGTATGAATGACCTGGGGGGGGGGGGGAGGGGTCACACAGCGGGGCATCCCAATTTTGGATCCGGGGGAAGGGAATCGATCGCCCGATTGTGCTCAGTTTTGGTCCACTGTATGTGATTATTGTTACAGGGAAATGAACAACAGCACAGTAATACTTGGTCACTGATAAACTGAGAGCCTACCAGGTAGATGGTCTGTTTACCCAATTGGTAAAGTTTCTTTTAAGAAAAGCTATATGCTTAATAAATTGCACAGCATGTGTAGAAGATATAATACATGCTAGCCTATACAACAACAAAATCTCTGTGCTTTCCCTTTATCATATTTGTTGTTTCCTATTTGCCTGCAGCCATTGTAAACATGGACGAGTTACTTCACTGGCTCGAAATCCGGATTACCACCTCTCTGAGACCAAGAGCAGAGGAAATTAAAGCTCTCCTTCTGGATCACACTTACAGGTATTAAAGCCAAATGTGATTGCCCATATCAAGCAAAACTACAGAAAACTGTTGTAATAGGGTGAGTGCTTCCCACTGGCTGTAATAGGGCATGCTTCCCACTGGCTATAAAAGGGCATGCTCCCCACTGGCTGTAATAGGGCATGCTTCCCACTGGCTGTAATAGGGCATGCTTCCCACTGGCTATAATAGGGCATGCTCCCCACTGGCTGTAATAGGGCATGCTCCCCACTGGCTGTAATAGGGCATGCTTCCCACTGGCTATAATAGGGCATGCTCCCCACTGGCTATAATAGGGCATGCTGCCCATGGCTGTAATAGGGCATGCTCCCCACTGGCTGTAATAGGGCATGCTCCCCACTGGCTGTAATAGGGCATGCTCCCCACTGGCTGTAATAGGGCATGCTCCCCACTGGCTGTAATAGGGCATGCTTCCCATGGCTGTAATGGGGCATGCTTCCCACTGGCTGTAATAGGGTATGCTGCCCCTGGCTGTAATAGGACATGCTTTATACTGGTTGTAATAGGGCATGCTTCCCCTGGCTGTAATAGGGCATGCTTCCCCTGGCTGTAATAGGGCATGCTTCCCCTGGCTATAATAGGGCATGCTGCCCCTGGCTGTAATAGGGCATGCTGCCCCTGGCTGTAATAGGGCATGCTGCCCCTGGCTGTAATAGGGCCTGCTGCCCCTGGCTGTAATAGGGCATGCTGCCCCTGGCTGTAATAGGGCATGCTTCCCCTGGCTGTAATAGGGCATGCTTCCCCTGGCTATAATAGGGCATGCTGCCCCTGGCTGTAATAGGGCATGCTGCCCCTGGCTGTAATAGGGCATGCTGCCCCTGGCTGTAATAGGGCATGCTGCCCATGGCTGTAATAGGGCATGCTGCCCCTGGCTGTAATAGGGCATGCTGCCCATGGCTGTAATAGGGCATGCTTCCCCTGGCTGTAATAGGGCATGCTGCCCCTGGCTGTAATAGGGCATGCTGCCCCTGGCTGTAATAGGACATGCTGCCCCTGGCTGTAATAGGACATGCTGCCCCTGGTTGTAATAGGGCATGCTGCCCATGGCTGTAATAGGACATGCTGCCCATGGCTGTAATAGGGCATGCTGCCCCTGGCTGTAATAGGGCATGCTGCCCCTGGCTGTAATAGGGCATGCTGCCCATGGCTGTAATAGGGTATGCTGCCCCTGGCTGTAATAGGACATGCTGCCCCTGGCAGTAATAGGGTATGCTGCCCCTGGCTGTAATAGGACATGCTGCCCCTGGCTGTAATAGGGCATGCTGCCCCTGGCTGTAATAGGGTATGCTGCCCCTGGCTGTAATAGGACATGCTGCCCATGGCTGTAATAGGGTATGCTGCCCCTGGCTGTAATAGGACATGCTTTATACTGGTTGTAATAGGGCATGCTTCCCCTGGCTGTAATAGGGCATGCTTCCCCTGGCTGTAATAGGGTATGCTGCCCTTGGCTGTAATAGGACATGCTTTATACTGGTTGTAATAGGGCATGCTTCCCCTGGCTGTAATAGGGCATGCTTCCCCTGGCTGTAATAGGGCATGCTGCCCCTGGCTGTAATAGGGCATGCTTCCCCTGGTTGTAATAGGGCATGCTTCCCCTGGCTGTAATAGGGCATGCTGCCCATGGCTGTAATAGGGCATGCTGCCCCTGGCTGTAATAGGGCATGCTGCCCCTGGCTGTAATAGGGCATGCTGCTCCTGGCTGTAATAGGGCATGCTGCCCCTGGCTGTAATAGGGTATGCTGCCCCTGGCTGTAATAGGGCATGCTTCCCCTGGCTGTAATAGGGTATGCTGCCCCTGGCTGTAATAGGACATGCTTTATACTGGTTGTAATAGGGCATGCTTCCCCTGGCTGTAATAGGGCATGCTTCCCCTGGCTGTAATAGGGTATGCTGCCCCTGGCTGTAATAGGACATGCTTTATACTGGTTGTAATAGGGCATGCTTCCCCTGGCTGTAATAGGGCATGCTTCCCCTGGCTGTAATAGGGTATGCTGCCCCTGGCTGTAATAGGACATGCTTTATACTGGTTGTAATAGGGCATGCTTCCCCTGGCTGTAATAGGGCATGCTGCCCCTGGCTGTAATAGGGTATGCTGCCCCTGGCTGTAATAGGACATGCTTTATACTGGTTGTAATAGGGCATGCTTCCCCTGGCTGTAATAGGGCATGCTTCCCCTGGCTGTAATAGGGTATGCTGCCCCTGGCTGTAATAGGACATGCTTTATACTGGCTGTAATAGGGCATGCTGCCCCTGGCTGTAATAGGGCATGCTGCCCCTGGCTGTAATAGGACATGCTGCCCCTGGCTGTAATAGGGCATGCTGCCCCTGGCTGTAATAGGGCATGCTTCCCACTGGCTGTAATAGGGCATGCTTCCCACTGGCTGTAATAGGGCATGCTGCCCCTGGTTGTAATAGGACATGCTTTATACTGGTTGTAATAGGGCATGCTGCCCCTGGCTGTAATAAGGCATGCTGCCCCTGGCTGTAATAGGGTATGCTGCCCCTGGCTGTAATAGGACATGCTTTATACTGGCTGTAATAGGGCATGCTGCCCCTGGCTGTAATAGGGCATGCTTCCCCTGGCTGTAATAGGGCATGCTGCCCCTGGCTGTAATAGGGCATGCTGCCCCTGGCTGTGATGAGGCATGCTGCCCCTGGCTGTAATAGGGCATGCTGCCCCTGGCTGTAATAGGGCATGCTGCCCATGGCTGTAATAGGGCATGCTGCCCCTGGCTGTAATAGGACATGCTGCCCCTGGCTGTAATAGGACATGCTGCCCCTGGCTGTAATAGGGCATGCTGCCCCTGGCTGTAATAGGGTATGCTGCCCCTGGCTGTAATAGGACATGCTTCCCCTGGTTGTAATAGGGCATGCTTCCCCTGGCTGTAATAGGGCATGCTGCCCATGGCTGTAATAGGGCATGCTGCCCCTGGCTGTAATAGGGCATGCTTCCCCTGGTTGTAATAGGGCATGCTTCCCCTGGCTGTAATAGGGCATGCTGCCCCTGGCTGTAATAGGGCATGCTGCCCATGGCTGTAATAGGGCATGCTGCCCCTGGCTGTAATAGGGCATGCTGCCCATGGCTGTAATAGGGCATGCTTCCCCTGGTTGTAATAGGGCATGCTTCCCCTGGCTGTAATAGGGCATGCTGCCCCTGGCTGTAATAGGGCATGCTGCCCATGGCTGTAATAGGGCATGCTGCCCCTGGCTGTAATAGGACATGCTGCCCCTGGCTGTAATAGGGCATGCTGCCCCTGGCTGTAATAGGGCATGCTGCCCCTGGCTGTAATAGGGTATGCTGCCCCTGGCTGTAATAGGACATGCTTTATACTGGCTGTAATAGGGCATGCTGCCCCTGGCTGTAATAGGGCATGCTTCCCCTGGCTGTAATAGGGCATGCTGCCCCTGGCTGTAATAGGGCATGCTGCCCCTGGCTGTGATGAGGCATGCTGCCCCTGGCTGTAATAGGGCATGCTGCCCCTGGCTGTAATAGGGCATGCTGCCCATGGCTGTAATAGGGCATGCTGCCCCTGGCTGTAATAGGACATGCTGCCCCTGGCTGTAATAGGACATGCTGCCCCTGGCTGTAATAGGGCATGCTGCCCCTGGCTGTAATAGGGTATGCTGCCCCTGGCTGTAATAGGACATGCTTCCCCTGGTTGTAATAGGGCATGCTTCCCCTGGCTGTAATAGGGCATGCTGCCCATGGCTGTAATAGGGCATGCTGCCCCTGGCTGTAATAGGGCATGCTTCCCCTGGTTGTAATAGGGCATGCTTCCCCTGGCTGTAATAGGGCATGCTGCCCCTGGCTGTAATAAGGCATGCTGCCCCTGGCTGTAATAAGGCATGCTGCCCATGGCTGTAATAGGGCATGCTGCCCCTGGCTGTAATAGGGCATGCTGCCCATGGCTGTAATAGGGTATGCTGCCCCTGGCTGTAATAGGACATGCTTCCCCTGGTTGTAATAGGGCATGCTTCCCCTGGCTGTAATAGGGCATGCTGCCCATGGCTGTAATAGGGCATGCTGCCCCTGGCTGTAATAGGGCATGCTTCCCCTGGTTGTAATAGGGCATGCTTCCCCTGGCTGTAATAGGGCATGCTGCCCCTGGCTGTAATAAGGCATGCTGCCCATGGCTGTAATAAGGCATGCTGCCCATGGCTGTAATAGGGCATGCTGCCCCTGGCTGTAATAGGGCATGCTGCCCATGGCTGTAATAGGGCATGCTTCCCCTGGTTGTAATAGGGCATGCTGCCCCTGGCTGTAATAGGGCATGCTTCCCCTGGCTGTAATAGGGCATGCTGCCCCTGGCTGTAATAGGGCATGCTGCCCATGGCTGTAATAGGGCATGCTGCCCATGGCTGTAATAGGGCATGCTGCCCCTGGCTGTAATAGGACATGCTTTATACTGGCTGTAATAGGGCATGCTTCCCCTGGTTGTAATAGGGCATGCTTCCCCTGGCTGTAATAGGGCATGCTGCCCCTGGTTGTAATAGGGCATGCTGCCCCTGGCTGTAATAGGGCATGCTTCCCCTGGCTGTAATAGGGCATGCTGCCCATGGATGTAATAGGGCATGCTTCCCCTGGCTGTAATAGGGCATGCTTCCCCTGGTTGTAATAGGGCATGCTTCCCCTGGCTGTAATAGGGCATGCTTCCCCTGGCTGTAATAGGGCATGCTTCCCCTGGTTGTAATAGGGCATGCTTCCCCTGGCTGTAATAGGGCATGCTGCCCCTGGCTGTAATAGGGCATGCTGCCCATGGCTGTAATAGGGCATGCTGCCCATGGCTGTAATAGGGCATGCTGCCCCTGGCTGTAATAGGGCATGCTGCCCATGGCTGTAATAGGGCATGCTTCCCCTGGTTGTAATAGGGCATGCTTCCCCTGGCTGTAATAGGGCATGCTGCCCCTGGCTGTAATAGGGCATGCTGCCCATGGCTGTAATAGGGCATGCTGCCCATGGCTGTAATAGGGCATGCTTCCCCTGGTTGTAATAGGGCATGCTTCCCCTGGCTGTAATAGGGCATGCTGCCCCTGGCTGTAATAGGGCATGCTGCCCCTGGCTGTAATAGGGCATGCTGCCCATGGCTGTAATAGGGCATGCTGCCCCTGGCTGTAATAGAGCATGCTGCCCCTGGCTGTAATAGGGCATGCTTCCCCTGGTTGTAATAGGGCATGCTTCCCCTGGCTGTAATAGGGCATGCTGCCCCTGGCTGTAATAGGGCATGCTGCCCATGGCTGTAATAGGGCATGCTGCCCCTGGCTGTAATAGAGCATGCTGCCCATGGCTGTAATAGGGCATGCTTCCCCTGGTTGTAATAGGGCATGCTTCCCCTGGCTGTAATAGGGCATGCTGCCCCTGGCTGTAATAGGGCATGCTGCCCCTGGCTGTAATAGGGCATGCTGCCCATGGCTGTAATAGGGCATGCTTCCCCTGGCTGTAACAGGGCATGCTGCCCCTGGCTGTAACAGGGCATGCTGCCCCTGGCTGTAATAGGGCATGCTGCCCATGGCTGTAATAGGGCATGCTGCCCCTGGCTGTAATAGGGCATGCTGCCCATGGCTGTAATAGGGCATGCTGCCCATGGCTGTAATAGGGCATGCTGCCCATGGCTGTAATAGGGCATGCTGCCCCTGGCTGTAATAGGGCATGCTGCCCATGGCTGTAATAGGGCATGCTGCCCCTGGCTGTAATAGGGCATGCTTCCCATGGCTGTAATAAGGCATGCTGCCCATGGCTGTAATAAGGCATGCTGCCCATGGCTGTAATAGGGCATGCTGCCCATGGCTGTAATAGGGCATGCTGCCCATGGCTGTAATAGGGCATGCTGCCCCTGGCTGTAATAGGGCATGCTGCCCATGGCTGTAATAGGGCATGCTTCCCCTGGTTGTAATAGGGCATGCTTCCCCTGGCTGTAATAGGGCATGCTGCCCATGGCTGTAATAAGGCATGCTGCCCATGGCTGTAATAGGGCATGCTGCCCCTGGTTGTAATAGGGCATGCTTCCCCTGGCTGTAATAAGGCATGCTGCCCATGGCTGTAATAAGGCATGCTGCCCATGGCTGTAATAGGGCATGCTGCCCATGGCTGTAATAGGGCATGCTGCCCATGGCTGTAATAGGGCATGCTGCCCCTGGCTGTAATAGGGCATGCTGCCCATGGCTGTAATAGGGCATGCTTCCCCTGGTTGTAATAGGGCATGCTTCCCCTGGCTGTAATAGGGCATGCTGCCCCTGGCTGTAATAGGGCATGCTGCCCATGGCTGTAATAGGGCATGCTTCCCCTGGTTGTAATAGGGCATGCTTCCCCTGGCTGTAATAGGGCATGCTGCCCCTGGCTGTAATAGGGCATGCTGCCCCTGGCTGTAATAGGGCATGCTGCCCATGGCTGTAATAGGGCATGCTGCCCATGGCTGAATGAGGCATGCTGCCCGTGGCTGTAATAGGGATGCCAAACACTACCTTTAATGTGGGATGACAATCACAGTTTGTAATGAGGTGATTGGAAGGGGATTTTTAGCACACCATTTGGTTCAGAATATTTTTTTTTCTTTTTTCCTCCTCTAAACTCTTACAGGACAACAAAAAACGGTAAGTATACTGTAAATTTTGAATAGTAAAACACTTTTATGTGGTTTGTTTATTGTTTTCCTTCCACTAACTTGAACTAGTAAGGGTTCCCCTTATGCTGATGCTTCAACACTTTTTTTTTTCTGTAAAATGAAGCTGTCAGCCTCAGCAACACGTTTTCTGTGCAACTGCCTGAAAGGGGCTGGAAAGTACTGAGAGGCCTAAGAGAAAATGTGAGGGGGTCGTCCATTGTCCAAAATCATGGATGCCATTTGTTGACAATGGAAAGGAGGAGGGATAGGGAGGTAGGGTCGGCATGGCTGGTTGATTTTTTTGTTGTTACCTGGACAATGTCTTTTGATTTTTAAATACTGTCATCTCTTTTTTTGTGTTCTGCAGATCTTACCTGTGTGAATTTCTGAAGAATGAAGATGTACACACATTATATATTTACTTTAAACTTGTTAAGGCATCATTAGCAGCATCACTGTCCCCGCCATCCTCTCTACAGGATAAATGCATATGCTTTCTGAAGCTGGGATCCGCAGTGAAACTTACAGCAGAAAATATTGGTAACTGTGCAGACAACAAAGTTACTGTACACAGAATATTGTGTTATATTTCCATGTAAATGATGTGCATATGTTTGTAATTATCCATGCGTGGCTGTGCCCAGGGGCATAACTTGAGGGGGTGCGACCACAACGAGCCCAGGAGGCCATAATTGTTGCTCAGCCATCATATTTATCATATTTGTGCTCACTTGGCATCATTTAGAAAAAGGAAGCCCTTTTTGGCTGTTTCAGTCTGTAATTGTCTAGCTTCATCCAACTGAGATACAATACAGAAAAAATTTGACTGTATGAGCCATGAAAGGGCCTCATTTAATGTTCGCACCAGGGCCCCATCACATATTGTTATGCTACTGCCTGTGCCCATTGTGGCTGAATGGCTGGCAAGGGTTTGCACTAGATAGAGGAATGGAAGGGGTGTCTGATTTAGCCACTAATGTACAGCCAAATAAGTTGATTGTAGTAGAGCCTTTCCTGCACAGTGGGATTATGTATATGTATAATGGGCGGCCAGCAGGGTTCAGGGTACAGCAGGACATCCCAAGGGTTTGGACCAAAACCTGCAATAGTGAAAATCCCGGGAGGGTCTACTCAAGAGTGGCACTTCATATACAATCTTGGGATGATTCATTTATTTATATCATGGGCAGTATGATTATGTTTTTGCTTAGGAAACCAGTGACAGTACAGTGATGAAAACTAACATTCTTATTGAAAAAAAAACATTATTCTAGTCCGATTTTCCCCTCTCATGCCTTTTGTATAATTACAGATACTTATTTTTCATTATTCATAGAAACATAGAAGGTTGACGGCAGAAGGAGACCATACGGTCCATCTAGTCTGCCCTTATGTGTATACTGTATGTACTCTTTATCTTAGGATAGATGTGTGCTTATCCCAGGCATGTTTAAATTCAGTGCTGGAAGTTTGTTCCAAGCGTCTACTACTCTTTCTGTAAAATAATATTTTCTAACATTGCTCCTGATCTTCCCCCCGACTAGCTTCAGGTTGTGCCCCCTTGTTCTATCATTAAGCTTCTTCTTAAAAACACTTCCCTCCTGAACCTTATTTAATCCTTTCACATATTTAAAGGTCTCAATCATGTCCCCCTTCTCCCTTCTTTCCTCCAGACTGTACAAATTAAGTTCTTTAAGTCTCTCCTGATAAGTTTTAAGTTTAAGTCCTTCCACCATTTTTGTTGCCCGCCTTTGGACATGTTCTTTTTGAATAATGTCTTTTTGCAGGGAAGGTCTCCAGAACTGCACACAGTATTCTAGCTGTGGCCTTACCAGGGCTCTATACAACGGCATCACAACCTCCCTCTTCCTACTGGTGATGCCTCGAGCTATGCAGCCGAGCATCCTGCTTGCTTTTCCCACTGCCTGGCTACACTGTCCACTCATCTTGCAGCTATCAGTAATCAGTACCCCTAAATCTCTCTCCTCCGAGGTCCAGGCTAACACAGTACTGCCCATACGGTACTCAGAGCAGGGATTCCTTCTACCCAAGTGCATGATTTTACATTTAGAGACATTAAACTCTAGTTTCCACAGTTTTGACCATCTATCCAGTAAAGCTAAATCATTTTCCATGTTGCAGACACCTCCAGGAATATCCACCCTATTACTAACCTTTGTATCATCAGCAAACAGACAAACTTTTCCTACCAAGCCTTCTCCTATGTCACTTACAAATATATTAAAAAGAATGGGGCCCAGGACAGAGCCTTGCGGCACACCACTTGTAACTCGCCTTTGTTTAGATTGCACACCATTTACAACAACGCTCTGATACCGATCCCTCAGCCAACTGGAAATCCACTGAACTATCCAGGGATTGAGTCCTACCTTCAATAACTTATCTATGAGCTCCTTATGTGGTACAGTGTCAAAGGCTTTGCTAAAATCCAGATAGGTGATATCCACAGCACCACCTTCATCTAACACTTTAGTGACATTGTCAAAGAAATCAATAAGATTGGTCTGACATGATCGGCCCTCAGTAAAGCCGTGCTGTTTTGGGTCCAATGGGTCATTAATCTTTAGATGGGAAATGATCTGTTTTTTTAAGAGTGTTTCCATTATTCTTTAAAAACTGAAAGCAAAAGAGTTACCAGCCCCTAGAAAAACATTACCGTAAGGATTTACATAGGGGGTAGAGTAGGATGCCTGCAGACCAGTATCATCCCTGGTGTAGATTTGTCTGGAAGGGTTTAGATCATTGTTACTTTTTATTGTAATAAACAATGCTCTAGGTGGTTGGGTTTATGTTCTATATAATATATTATCACTATTTAATATAAAATTAATTTAATTGCCTGTTGCTTATTTTAGCTGATCACGTGATGTCTGTGGACTGTGACAGGCTGCCAGTAAAGTATTTCGATAGCCTTTTTCATCAAGTCTACTTGCCACTTTTGAGTCATAACAATACAATAGATGGAGCGCAGTACACCGACAAGATCATCGATATTTTGCACAAAGTTACTGGAAACCTGGAAGTCATTGCAGGCCACACTGAGGTAGGTTATGAGCCCACAGCATTATTTTTAATCTTACAAAAAATAAAAGGGTGCATTTAATGTAATATCGGATTGCTTTAAATGCGCTACAATAACAATGTACATATAAAGGTAAATTATTCGAAAATTAGAGTGATATCACCAATGCCTACTCCCTAAATGTTGTTTCTTAAAGTATATTTGTTAAAGGTGACATGGCTAGTTAACCCCTTCCTGACATAGGACAAATATATGTATCTTAGTCAGGAGGGTGCTCCCTCAAATGTATCTCTAAGCGTAAACTGTCATCCGACAGTAGGGCATCTTCTATCATCACCCAGGAATGCATCACTTTCCCCTTCATATTGGTGATCACTGCAGTTGACCAGACAACTCGACCGATATTTGTTGCTGCTAGCCAGCACCAATTAGAAGAATTGCCGAATAAGCTTTGTCAGTTGCAGCCCTGTATGCCTAAATCCAGCCAAATAAGATATAAACCACCACATTTAAGGCTGGCTTCACACCAAGCTGAGTGTGGAGCACACACGTTTTTGGGCGAGCGCCCCAATTACTGTGTGCAGCGTGTGGCGGGCTTTCAGCACTAGCGCTCTCCACTCACATGAAGGGGGGATCTGCAAATGCCTGAAGTACATGTGAAAGCATCCATAGTTTACTATGGGCGGCTTTTCACAGGCGGCTGGGGACAGGGGGGAGCTCGTCCAAAAATGCAATTCGCATCTGCGCTGGTGTGAAACTGGACAAATAGGAAGATATATATGGTTTTAATAAATAAGCATTACAGTTAATCTCTTTAACTAATTAAGCAATAAAGTAATGTAAATAACCACATAAACAAGTAATAAACTATGTAAAATGATTTACACATATTTGAGAAAATTCATTACATAGAGTTAAAGTTATATTAAAGGCAAGCTCGATTGTTGTCCCATTGTGCTACACATTGCACTGTCCCAAACCTCAATCCATTTTCAAAAAGACCAGGTGTCACAGAACTGCAGCATATTATCATGTACCCCTGCCCTAACCAATCTCTAATTGAGGGAGTGTGTTTCGACCTCCAGTATCTGGGAATCAGGATTTTGGCAGCGTTTAGTAGATCTACAGCGAGAGACCTTTTTGTCGGGAGGAGCCGGCAGTCTACTGTCATGAAGTAAATATGTAGCAGCTGTGAACTCTACTTCTGTGTGCCACCTTCCCTATTATGTCATGGACCCCCCTCCCAGAAACACTGCCACCAAATAGAAACACACGGAAATTTAAACCTGAATTGAACCTACATAAAGTATGTTTCCAAATCTCAGAATCACAGGGATTGGCAGAAACATAACAGGTTATTGCCACATAACTGTGGCATTTGTCAAATTTGACTTAAGTGGAAAAGGAAAAAATTGCTGGACTACCATTAAAATTAAAAATGATTGACGTATGCAATGATCATAAGTTGAAATTGTTACTTAAAATTGCTATTTTCTCTATGTTTAAAATATTAAAAACATATTACCATTTAATGTGCCTGACAGGGTTCCATCGTACTTCCAATTCCCTCACTTGAGTTATTGAGAAGCACGTCACAATTTAACAAGCAAGGAGCTGCAATACATATTATGGAGACTGTGGTTATTGGTTGGATACGACAGATCAAGGTAAAACCCCAGAAATAGTCCAATAATTAATTTAGCAGAATAGTAACTTCTCATTCATTCAGGTAATGTTACCATATTTTTGCCCTATAAGACGCACTTATTTTTCCCAAAAAGTGGGGGGAAAATGTCAGTGTGTCTTATCGGGCGAAGGTGGGCAAAAAAATATATAAAAAGCAAAGAGTTAACTCACCTCTCCATTGCTTGTGCTGTCCCGGAAGCGGGGGAGGCAGCCTTCTTCACAGCGCCAGACACCCAGCCTGTTACAGTGGTGCGCGAGCGTCGTCCACGCCCACCTCTATACTAAGACTGGTGTTCACTCAGTGTGCTGGCGTTGCACAGAGTAAGCTGGTGGCGGAGGCAGCTGTATCTGCCCCCCGCACTGTCCCTGCCACTTCTCCACGGCCCCAGCAGACAGAGACACCCGGACTTATACAGCGCGTGGGCGTGGCCAATGCTAGAGCGAGGACAGCGGATTAAAAGGCGAGTTTACTTTTTTTCTTTTTTTACTTTTGCCTATGGGGGAATGGGAGGGGGGATGGAAATGCCACACTACCTATGTGGGAATGCAGGGGGTGCCACACTGCCTATGTGGGAATGCAGGGGGTGCCACACTGCCTATGTGGGAATGGAAGTGGGGAATGCCACACTGCCTACGTGACAATGGGAGGGGGGATGCCACACTGCCTATGTGGGAATGGGAGGGGGGAATACCACACTGCCTATGTGGGAATGGGAGGGGGGATGCCACACTGCCTATGTGGGAATGGGAGGGGGGAATGCCACACTGCCTATGTGGGAATGGGAGGGGGAATGCCACACTGCCTATGTGGGAATGGGAGGGGGGATGCCACACTGCCTATGTGGGAATGGGAGGGGGGTGCCACACTGCCTATGTGGGAATGGAAGTGGGGAATGCCACACTGCCTACGTGACAATGGGAGGTGGGGGAATGCCACACTGCCTATGTGGGAATGGGAGGGGGGGAATGCCACACTGCCTATGTGGGAATGGAAGTGGGGAATGCCACACTGCCTACGTGACAATGGGAGGGGGGGAATGCCACACTGCCTATGTGGGAATGGAAGTGGGGAATGCCACACTGCCTACGTGACAATGGGAGGGGGGGAATGCCACACTGCCTATGTGGGAATGGGAGTGGGAATACCACACTGCCTATGTGGGAATGAGGGGAGGTGCCACACTGCATATGTGGGAATGGGGGGGATGCCACACTGCCTATGTGGGAATGGGGGGGATGCCACACTGCCTATGTGGGAATGGGAGGGTGGGATTCCACACTGCCTATATGGGAATCAGAGGTGGGGAATACCACACTGCCTATTTGGGGAATGGGAGGGGTGGTGCCACACTGCCTATATGGAGAATAGGAAGGGGGGAATGCCACACTGCCTATGGGAATGGGATGGGGGCATCCCACACTGCCTATGGGAATGGGGTGGGGGCATGCCACACTGCCTATGGGAATGGGGTGGGGGCATCCCACACTGCCTATGGGAATGGGAGGGGAGAATGCCACACTGCCCATTAGGAATGGGATGGGGGATGCCACACTGCCCATGGGGAATGGGATGGGGGAATGCCACACTGCCTGTAATGGGGTGTTTTAGCACAACAGGCTGGCTTGCCCATACGCCCCAGTCTTGTTACCCTCACTCCCACTGACCAGGGGGATGTGAAAGAGCGAGGTGCCCCTAAGCATGGGCCCCATGTTTTTCCACACTGCCCATGGGGAATGGGATGGGGGAATGCCACACTGCCTGTAATGGGGTGTTTTAGCACAAAATTTGGCTTAGAATATTTTTTTTCTTATTTTTCTCCTCCAAATCCTTCCAGGCGAAAAATACGGTACATCTGTATTGATAAGTCAAAACACTGGAATTGCTTTGAATTATTGATACATTGTACATGCTTGTACTGTGTTAGTGTTACTGTGTTAGCCATTGAGAGGATTTGCAAAGTTAAACAATCGGATGATACCTTATGTATTCAAGTTAGCTTTCAAGGATACTTTGTCCTCTTTGTCAGACATGATGTTACGTGAAGGTGTACATGCTTTAGTAATCTGCTGGTTTCTTCCTTCCTTGGTTGCCACAACAACACCATAAAAACTGTTGCCCCTGTTCTGTATGCACACCCAACAGTCTAATGGTCCACTATTTCCAAGACCAAAAAGGCGAAACCTCCAATCACAGCCAGCAGTGAGTAGTGACTGCACAGCTCCTTTGATGTCTTTAAGGAGGTGTGGCTGGTATTGTGTCCATTGTACCCTCTCTGTTACAAGCAGCTGGAGTCTGGACCAATCTTTATGACTCATGAGTAAAGAAGATCTGGCATGGGTGTGATCTGATGCAGAGAGGTAGTATGTATTTTTTTGTTTTTGCCCCCCTGCGCATTGTTCAACACGCATTAGGTGTAATATCTGCGCTCCAGCAGTCAAATAGCACTCCTTCACTTTTAAACCTTGCCATGTACACAGACAGTAGATTCCAACCATTTAAATAGGTTATTGGAAGCCAGTAAGATTATATATATATACCGGACTAGGTCATACCAGCTGGGGGAACCGTGGTCCCATTAAAATAAATGGCTTTTGTTCAAGAGCCAATGGCAATTAATGGGTCGCGGTCCCTCTCACTTGGCTGCTGCAGTTGTTGGCACACAGCCAGCTAAGCAGCTGCTATAGAGTGGGTAGATCTAGTTAAAAAGCTTAACTGAATAAAATATCTTGTATTTCTTTTCACTACCTCTGAACTCTTCAGGGGTCCGAAGTACAACTCCTGTACAAGTTCAAAGGTTGGGGGTGGCATACCACCTGGCAGACATGCCAATGGCTGGCTTGCCCATACGCCCCAGTCTTGTTACCCTCACTCCCACTGACCAGGGGGATGTGAAAGAGCCAGGTGCCCCTCAGCATGGGCCCCATGTTTTTCCATTGGAAGAACACCAAACCTGTGCCTAAGGGCATAGTGGCTGGTAAATACTAGGGCCAGGGGATGGCAGTTCAGCTCTTGAACCATAGCTTATGGTTAGCATGTGTTGGTAAGCTTTAGAGGAGGTGGGGCAGTGTTTTTTCTATGTGTTTCTGGAGGGGAGGGGCATGGAGGGTCTATGCCATGCCCTCCCTTCCAGTAATGTACTTTCGGATAAAAAAGCATTGCCCTCCATCCCCAAATCTTGCACCCTTTGACACACATACAGTACTCTTCCTGGGTAACCCTGTAAGCCAAGGTAAAAGGATTAGGAACAGCTTCCAAAACTCCTGCTGCTTGCATCAGAAGATCATCCCAGGAGGAACTAGTAAACCCTCATTTGTGAACTAGTAAGGGGTCCAAAGGATTCATTGCAGATGATTTGACCTGGAATTTATCGCTGCCCTCCGAATCTGAAGCTCAACGTTAGTTATTACAGATCAGTAGCAATTATATATTTGCCTAATGTGGTCATAGTCAGTAAAATAGCTATAATCTATCAAGCTTTGTTCAATCCTATATTGCTATACTTTTGTAACTGCTTTATTCATTTGTTTTGTTGCATGCTTTTTATTTACCAATTCAAATATTTGATCTCTGTAGGCTGTACTTAAACATGAACCTCTTGAAGAGATTAAAAACAAGGGTGCAATGGCAGGGATTTATCAGGAAAAGGAGATGTGGGATTTGCATATTCACAATCTGGAATCTATCAGCCTGCAACTGACTTCTGCTGAAACTAGAGAGATAGTATTTCATCTGGAGCAGGCAAAAAACTTGTATGGCAACTCTATTTCTGCAGTAACTAAGGATGTAAAGACGGTAAGAAAAAGCATTTAAAGATATTAAGGGCAAAGGTAATTGTTACACCATTGCTTCAGGCGTCATTTGGCACAGTCCTAAACTGTTTTCCTCGAGATATTGAGGTTTACAGTTTACCTCATGATATAATGATAGAAGTGGGCCTGACTTTCCCTCAGTGATGCTGCATAATTATCAGCGGGGGTCTGTAAGATTCACAGAACTAGCTTCAGACACCCTGGCTGTGATTCTTCCTTCTTCCCCTGTTACTAGATGACATTGGAGCCTAGATCAACGCTCCCAGACCCACAAGCCCACACTCCCAAACGCACATGTGTGCACTCCCAAACGTGTTTGTGTGCACTCCCAAAGTGCATGCATGCATACACTCACAAAGAGCACATGCACGCACTCCAAAAGCGCATATGCGTGCACTTCCAAACTGAGCACACTCCCAAAGTGCGTGTGCACACCGTGCTTTCCCAAACAGGGTAGGTGGGCAGGCTGGTGGGTGACCTGGTAGGTAGGTGGGTGGGCAGGATGGTGGGTCACCTGGTAGGTAGGTGGGCGACCTGGTAGGTAGGTGGGTGGGTGACCTGGTATGTAGGTGGGCAGGCACATGGGTCACCTGGTAGGGGGTGGGTGGTCAGGCTTGTGGGTGACCTGATAGACATGTAGGTAGGTGGGCAGGCTGGTGGGTCACCTGGTAGGTTGGTAGGTGGGCAGGCCAGAGGGGTCACATGGTAGGTAGGTGTATGTGTGGGCAGGCTGGTGGGTGACCTGGTAGGTAGGTAGATTGATGGGCAGGCAGACAGAAGGGAGGAAAGTGGCGATGGCTTAGGGTGGACTGCAGTGGGGCAGTGGGGCTCCTCCAGAGGCAGTGGTGGGAGGCAGCGGGGCTACTCCAGCGGCAGTGGTGGGCGGGGCTCCTCCAGTGGCGGGCAGTGGTTCTCACCTCCACTGGCTCCCGCAGGGCTTCTCCAGGGGTGGGTGGCAGCAATGGTAGGAAGGGGTTAGCTGGGCTTGATGGTAGAGAGCCATTCAAGCCAAAAGGGGGGGGGGGCGTGGTTCCATTATGGGGACCTGATCGCCGACTGAAGGACCAGATTGGCGTAGTGTGGCCGGAGCTCCAAGTGAGGAAGGGGATTTCCTCATACAGGGCGCCAATCAGAGAAGAATGACAGAGAATGGAGAGACATTTGATGAGGTAAGCTGCTGTTCTTTAATTATTTTTTTGCTTTACAATTATTTTAATGTTGCGGTAAATAGTATTTTCTTGTTATCCTGCTCGGATCGCTTCATTCTTGACAATTGGGTTATCCGCCACAAGGTGGCGCAGTTGACTGCAAGACGAAATTTGTGGCTCCTTCCAGCTCATTTAAGGGCAGCTACTTCCCTAATAATCCCCAGAATTCTCTTGCAGTCTGACTGCGAAGATGGATCTTTCCCTTTCTCTCCATGGATATCGCAGATAAGCGGGGCATCCCAAGCTCGTCGGCCGCTTCAGCCCTATTCCCACCTGTTTTCAGTGGACCCATCCTGCCCCCCAGCTTCGGCTTCTGATCAGGTTATGGTAGGGGAACGCCGAGGGTCAAGCGTTCGGCAGAGCTTTGCTGGGCCGCAGACCCTGTCAGAAAGGGCAGCCGGCCATAGGCTATGGTGAACCTATATGGGGGGGGGGGGGGGGGGGGGCGTGAGGAACCACCTTGGGATCCTATATTATTTTATGTATCCCACGGCTTTATTAGTTATGTGTGGGTTTGTGCTCCTTACTTTCACTTTTTCTCCTTCCCCCTCTTCCCGCATCCAGGTTGCGTGGGGGGGGGGGGCGCGGGCATCGGCTGGGGCCCTCAGATGGAGGCGGCGTTGGGCTCACATGAGCGCCGCTGCGTGCTCCGGCGCGCTTGTTCTTGTGGCAGGGAGGACCATGTCTCTCCTGCCTCTCTGTCTGCGGTTCGGACGCCTCGCTCTGCTGCTGTGAGTGGGGGGGCGTGGCCCACTCCTCACGTCCGCCCCTCGAGGAGTTCTTCGGCGCCATTGCTGCGGCGCATGCTTCTGTGTCCTGGCCGGTCCTCCTTCTCCTTGCTGCGGCTGTTCCCGGCCTCTTCCTCCTTGCCTGCGGTGCAGTTCTGGATCCAGCCCTCTTGCGCAGTGCAGTTGGTGATCTAGTCTGAGGTCCAACAGATCCTGATCTGCTGCGGTCCGTGTGTCCCTTTTGGCATTCTTGCTATTGATTTGGCCTGTTTTTTCGTTGTACATGTGCTGTGGGATGATTATATTTTATTCTTTCTATGTCTTCCAGACGGGTCCCGGTCTATTAGGGGGTTCCTGGCGGTCTCTGTTAAGCCTTCTGCCCCCGCCCCCCCTCCCCTTCCTTCCCTGTGCCTAAAGGGGTTCAGAGGGTGCAAATTGGGGATTTTTGCGGTTCTGGGCCGTTAGTGCCTTGTGATCCAATTTCTTTCACCATAATCACCATAATGGAGGCTTCTGGGGATAGCGAGCTTGGGGCCCCCTCGGGACTGTTTAAGCTTTGTCTCTTGTGTGGTACATGCCCTCTGAGCGGTCGCAGCGCTGTTTGTGTACCCTGCGCTCAAAGCATCATTTCGGAACAGGATGGGGCGAGCGTTGCCGGGCCCAGTCCCGACTCCCCCGCGTCTGCATTTAGCCCCCAGTGAGGGGGAAGCCAGCAGGGCTTCTCAATCGGATTTGGCTCTCAGAGTGGCCAGTCTTGAGCGTCAGTTGTCGTGTCCGGCCGCTGGCAAGCCGCGCGTAAGAAGCGACATTTGGAGCCGGGTTATGCACTTTTTGCTGATGATGATGATGATGATGATGATGACTATGAGGCCTTTGGTGGCCGAGTCTCCATGGAGGAGGGTGAGTTATTTCACGATTCTGACTCCTCTGGGGACCGACAGGGGGGCTTTGACAGTGACCCCGGGTCATCCTCTGATGAGGACGGTTGGCTTCCCGATGACACAAAGAAGCTGTTGGCGGCGGTCTTTGAAACCTTGCACATTGTACCCCCAAAGGCGGCCAAAAAGAAGCAGGGGGACCTTTTTGGGCCTGAGAGACGGCGTCTGGTTTTTCCTGAACAGGGTCATTTCTCAAAAATTTTTAAATTTTAAGGAATGGGAGAAGCCGTATAAACTGCCGTCGGTTCCTAGGGGGCTGGACAGACAGTATCCTTTTCGGAGGATTTAATTCGCCTTTGATCCCGTCCCCCTGAGGTAGATGCCCCCGTTTTGGGGCTTTCTAATTCCACGGTTATGCCGTCTCTTCCCTGCACGATAATGCTGACAGGCGCATGGATCAGCTGGCTTGTCACGCTTTCACCTTTGTGGGCGCTGGTCTTCGTCCTGTCTGTGCCACGGCGATTGTTTCCATTGCCATCAAAAAGAAGGTGAGACGTCTCCTGGAGGTTGTCAGATCTCGCAAGTGGGTGGAAGGAGTATAAGGACCTCCTACCTTGCGTGGAGTTTATTGCCTTTGTGATTTCAGCCATGGATGATTCTGTACGGCTTGGCGGCAGGGCTTCGGCCCTGCTGGTCGCTCTTCGTTGTTCTATTTGGCTGCGACAGTGGTCAGCAGATACAGCCGCCAAGAAGGCTCTCACTGGTATTCCCTTCCTGGGACTTAGGCTGTTCATGGAGCGCCTGGATCTCCTGGCCAGGATGGAAGGCTTCCGCAGCGCCGGAAGCCTGTGCGGCCCTTTCAGGGTTCTTCTTCCTTTCGTCCCTTTCTTGGGGGACGAGGCTCTTCCTTCTCTGGTGGCCGCAGAGACTCCTGGGGGTGAGGTAGATCCCGCTGGCGTCCCAGCCCCTCCTGGGGGTCCGAGTCCATGCCTGCCAAAACCCCTCAGGCATGAGGAGGCGCCCTCACCCATCCGGGTGGGGGGACGGCTTCTGCTTTTTGCTCACGTCTGGAGACAGCATGTCTCGGACCGGTGGATTCAGGAGGTGGTGTCCTCCGGGTACAAGATAGAGCTAGCAGCTTGGCCAAGATTTCTTCGGTCACGGATTTCCCAGAAACCTTTGATGGCGAAGGGTCTAAGATTGGCTGTCCAACGACTTCTGTCGTCCGGCGTGATTTGTCCTGTACCTCATCAGGAATGGGGTCGCCTATATCAATCATCAAGGCGGGACTCGGAGCAAGCGAGCCCTCAAGGAGGTGACCCTGATCCTGACTTGGGCGGAGGAGAATGTTAACTGCATCTCGGCAGTTTACATCCCCAGGGTGGAGAACCAGGAGGCAGACTCCCTGAGCAGGGGGACTTCTCGTCTGGGGGAATGGTATTTCTGCAACAAGATCTTTCATGCCCTGTGTCGCCACTGGAGTCAGCCGGACGTGGACCTGTTTGCGTCCCGACACAATCACAAGCTTCCAAGGTTCGTCTCTCTGTCAAGAGATACTCTGGCCTACGCCACGGACGCGCTAGCAATTCCTTGGACGGAGTTCCGACTCCTCTACGCCTTTCCTCCTTTACCTTTCCTGGGTCGCGTGCTGTGCAAGATAGCCCAGGAAGGGGTCCCGACCATCCTGTTGGCCCCACGTTGGCTGAGGCGGTGTTGGTTCACGGACATAGTCCAGATGTCAGTGGATCGTTACGTCATTGACGGCTTGGCTGCTGAAACCTCCATCCTGACGGAGAAGGGGTTGTCTGCCTCGGTCGTGCGTACTATGATTCAGGCTCGGAAGAAATCCTCTTCCATGATTTATTACAGGGTCTGGCACGCTTACTTTGCCTGGTGTGAGTCTAAGAGTTTCCCTTGTCGCACTTTTTCCTTTTCTAGAATTTTAGAGTTCCTACAACATGGCTTGGATTCGGGTCTCCAGCCGAGTACCCTCAAGGGACAGGTTTCGGCCTTGGCTATTTTCTTCCAAAGGTCCTTCGCCAATCATAGACTTATCAAGACCCTTTTCCAAGGCGTTACTCATGTTCGTCCTCCACGTAAGCCTATGCTTCCGGTGTGGGATTTGAATTTGGTGCTTTCTGCTCTTCGGGGGCCTCCCTTTGAGCCCTTGTGCGATGCTGCCTTATCCATATTGACTCTGAAGGTTGTCTTTTTGGTAGCTTTCACTTCGGTGCGTCATGTCTCTGAGCTGGTGGCGCTTTGTATGAAGCCGCTTTACTTTGAGCGACATCAGGATAAGGTGGTTTTTCGCCTTAAACCGGATTTCTTACCCTAGGTTGTTTCTGCCTTTCATCTCAATGAGGACATTGTCTTGCCTTCCTTGTGTCCCGTGCCCTCTAATTCTAAGGAGCGGACCCTTCATTCCCTGGATGTGGTCAGAGCACTTAAGTACTACCTGGTTGCTACAGAATCCTTTAGGAAGTCGAATTCTCTTTTTATCCTCCCTGATGGGCCTAGGAAGGGCTTGCCTCCAGCCAAATCCACTCCAATCAGCAAGTGGATCAGACAGGCGGTGGTGCAAGCATATTCTGCCAAGGGGAAGGAACCCCCTTTTCATGTTACAGCTCACTCCACTCGAGCCATTGGTGCTTCTTGGGCTTTTCAGCACCAGGCTTCGGTTGAACAGGTTTGTAAGGCCGCTACTTGGTCTTCAGTTCATACTTTTTCTAAGTTTTCAAGGTTGATGTTAGTGCCTCAGCTGATGCTGTTTTTGGCCGTAAGGTGCTTCAGGCGGTAGTGTCATTGTCAGGAATCGGCGCTTACCTGAGCCCCGTTCCAACGCTGGCTTCGGGCGCCCGGCCGCAGCAGCTCCTGCCCGGCGGCCACGCCGAGCAGCGGTGGCGGCGGCGGCTCAGGCGGCGCCGCGCACGGCCGCTCTCCTCCCTCGTGCCCGCGCCCGTGTTACTGTCTCGCGCGCGCGAGCACGTAACCTTTATGCTGTAGTGGGAAAAGGTTTGAACCAAGGGGCACAGGCACGCCCCCTTGGTTCAGGCTATGGGCCAATGAGCCCAAAAGAGAGGTTTTGGGCTACACGCCCTTTTTGGTTCCGTCCAATGTTTTCCAAGATTGTAGTTGCACCAATCACCTACACTTCCCCTCCCCTGTCTGTCCCTATAAAAGCAATTCCCCCTCAGTTGGGAATTGCCTGTGATAGTGCCTTGTACCTAGTAGCGTTTTGTCTCTTGTGAATATTCTGATCTCCTGTTGCCGACCTTCGCCTGTGTTTGACCATCCCCGATCTTATCTCCTGTTGCCGACCTTCGCCTGTGTTTGACCATCCCCGATCTGATCTCCTGTTGCCGACCTCTGCTTGATCCTCGACCACGAATTGTCCAACCCTATTGTTCCGTTGCCTTCTCAGAACTTCCGTTGCCGACCCAAAGCCTGTTGGACTTCCGTATACGCTCAGCCATTGGGCTGCTCGGCACCACTTCCAGCCACGGGTTCTCCAGGCCTCTGAACAGTAAGACTCCAATCTTTGAGCCATTGAAGTCCTGGGGGCAACCGATCCCGGGCAGGCGTGCTCTGCGTCCCGGCAAGCGGGGGCTCCTATAGGTGAAGCTGGCTGCGGAGATTGGGGGTTGAGGTCTTACTGAGAGGGCTGGAGTTATCTAAGTGGATCGCTGTAGTACCCAGAGCGTGACATTATCACAGGCCCAAGATGGATGACCTGGTACAGCAGGTACAAGCTATGGCTACGGCGATAAACCAGCTCGCTCAAAGAGTGGCCACTCAAGAATCTCGACAGTTACCGGCATCCTCTGTACCACCTCATATTTCAGAACCAAAGATTCCATTGCCGGAAAAGTTTTTTGGAGAACGAGCTAAATTCTCCAACTTTAAGAATGCCTGCGAACTGTATTTCAAGCTGAGACCCATCTCCTCAGGCACTGAGTCCCAACGAGTAGGCCTAGTCATTTCTTTGCTTCAAGGAGACCCGCAGTCCTGGGCCTTCAGTTTGCCATCTCATGATTCTGCCCTACAATCCGTTACAGCATTCTTTACTGCTATGGGCGTTTTATATGCTGACCCTGATCAACAATCTACGGCAGAAAATAGGCTTCGGGCCTTAAGACAAGGACGGAATTCGGCTGAAGATTATAGTGCTGAATTCCGCCGCTGGGCCGTCGAATCAAGGTGGAATGATCCCGCTTTGTGTAGTCAGTTCAGGGTGGGGCTGTCGGAAAGCATCAAGGATGCTTTGGTAAATTTTCCTCCACCCGCAGACCTAGACCAATTAATGCAGGTCTCCATTAAAATAGACAGGCGTCTTAGAGAGAGGGCTAGGGAGAGAGCCAGGGCTCCCACGTCCTTCAGGTCTTCCCAGAATCTTAGTTCCCCGGCTACCCGTGGGGAAAATACCTCATCTCCTTCCCAGGAAGAACCCATGCAATTAGGGAGAACCCGGTTAACCCAAGAGGAAAAGCAGCGTAGGCGGTCCAATGGGTTATGCCTATATTGTGGGAACTCGGGACATTTCGCAGGGTCCTGTCCCAACAAGGGGAGACCGGCGGAAAACTTCCGCACCCAGACCAGGTAGAGAGTACTGATCTGGGTGAGTCAGTTTGCAACTCTCGCCAAAATAAAATGTTAGTACCCATTGACCTATCTTGGGGTTCTTCCAAGCAAACAGTTTCCGCCTTTATCGACAGCGGTGCGGCGGGAAACTTTCTGGATAGGAGCATGATCTCTCTTTTAGGTATTCCGTTAGTTCCTCTTGAAAGATCCCTACAAGTTTTGGCCATCAATGGGAAGGCCATTCAGGGGGGACCTATAAACACCAAGACCCCACCTCTTCGGTTAATTGTTGGCTCTTCCCACTCTGAGTTCTTAGAATTTTTCATCTTCGACTGTCCAGAGACTCCGGTGGTTTTGGGATACCCCTGGTTACAACTCCACAACCCGGTGTTAGATTGGCGGGTTGGGGAATTGATCAAGTGGAGTGACCATTGCAAAAATCACTGCTTCACTACAGGCCTTAGAAGTGTGCAAGTTTTACCTCAGGGATTACCTCAACCATACGCAGACTGGGTTGATGTCTTCTCTGAACGTTCTGCGGATACCCTTCCTCCACATCGGTCTTATGACTGCCCTATTGACTTGCTTCCTGGCACGATTCCCCCGAGGGGAAAAATTTATAATCTTACTCTGCCCGAAGAGCAAGCAATGAGGGAGTATATCACCGAAAATTTAAGGAAGGGATTTATTCGCCCCTCTACCTCTCCTGCCGGGGCTGGATTCTTTTTTGTAGAGAAAAAAGATGGCGGCCTGAGACCATGCATAGATTATCGAGCCTTGAATAAGATCACTGTTAAGAACCGATACCCCTTGCCCTTGATCGGGGATCTGTTCAATCAAGTCACAGGGTCTCAAATTTTTTCCAAGTTGGATTTAAGAGGGGCTTACAATCTGATTCGCATCCGACAGGGGGATGAGTGGAAAACCGCATTTAATGTGAAAGACGGGCATTACGAGTACCTGGTCATGCCTTTTGGTCTTTGTAACGCACCAGCCGTTTTTCAAGATTTTGTTAATGATATTTTCAGAGAGTATCTCGGTAGATTTGTGGTCATATACTTAGACGATATTCTCATTTTTTCTAATTCCTTGTTGGAGCACAGACGTCATGTTAAATTGGTACTACAAAAATTAAGAGAGAACAACTTATTTGCTAAACTTTCCAAATGCGTGTTTGAAGTCACCACAGTTCCTTTTTTAGGGTATATTATCACCAACCAGGGTTTGGAGATGGACGCGGGGAAAGTTTCGGCGGTTCAGGATTGGGTTCAACCCAAGACCTTAAAAGAATTGCAGCGTTTTTTAGGTTTTGCTAATTTTTATCGGCGGTTCATCAAAGGCTTCTCTCATGTTGTTGCACCTCTTACCAATCTTACCCGCAAGGGGGCCTTTACTGCTAACTGGTCTCCCTCTGTCTGTGAGGCCTTCCTGGCCTTGAAACGGGCCTTCACTTCGGCACCAGTGTTAATTCACCCAGACATTCGTAAGGCCTTCATTGTTGAGGTGGACGCTTCAGAGCTGGGGGTGGGTGCAGTCTTGTCGCAATATTCCGGTAATCCTGAGCGTCTTCATCCATGCGCTTATTTTTCACGTAAATTCAGTACCGCGGAGCAAAATTATGATGTCGGTAATAGGGAGCTATTAGCTATTAAACTGGCTTTTGATGAATGGCGACACTGGCTGGAGGGTTCATTACATCCTATAACTGTGTATACGGATCACAAAAATCTCGAATACATTGGGTCTGCCAAGAGATTGAACTCTCGTCAAGCACGTTGGGCATTATTCTTCTCGCGTTTTAATTTTATTATTACGTTCAAGCCGGGTGTAAAAAATACTAAAGCGGATGCCCTATCTCGCATGTTCGGTGAATGTAAGGATCGGGGTGATACTGGTGACCCGATTCTACCTATGGGTTGTGTGGTCGGGGCATTACTTCCTGATCTCTCTAACACCTTGGCGCCGTTTCAAGACCAGTCTCCTAGTGATGTTCCCTTGGGATGCCAGTTTGTACCGCCACATTTGCGTTCAGATGTAATTCGCGAGTTTCACGATGCTAAAACTGCTGGTCATGTGGGTAACCGAAAAACCTTTATGCTTGCCCGTCGCCATGTATGGTGGCCAACCATGAGACGCGATATTACCGCCTTTATCGACGCTTGTGCTGTTTGCGCTCGAAGTAAAGGGCTTCATAAGGCTCCCAGTGGCGGTTTGGTTCCTCTTGAAATCCCTGCTGAACCTTGGACTCATATTTCTATGGATTTTATTGTAGATTTACCTTTATCACACGGGAATACTGTTATTTGGGTGGTCGTAGATCGTTTCAGTAAGATGGCACACTTCATTTCTTTGGCTAAGCTTCCTTCTGCACCAGAGCTTTCTCGATTATTTACTTCACACATTTTTCGTATTCATGGTATTCCATCCAATATAGTCTCTGATCGGGGCGTCCAATTTACTTCCCGTTTTTGGAAACATTTCTGTTCGCGGCTGGGTATACAGATCTCTCTTTCGTCTGCCTACCATCCCCAGTCCAATGGGCAGACGGAAAGAACTAATCAAACTTTGGAACAGTACTTAAGGTGTTATGTCTCGGATGCCCAAGAACGATGGGCAGAATTTATTGATTTCGCCGAATTTGCTTACAATAATGCGCCTAGTGAGAGTACCAAGATGTCGCCTTTTTATTGTAATTTGGGGAAAAATCCTAGAGCTTCTTCCCTTTCAGGGGCACCTTCCAACTTGCCGGCGTTGGAGGAGTGGCTTCAGGAACGGAAGAATATCTGGACACATGTTCAGGAAATTCTTAAAACCACTGGTTTAAGATATAAGAAATTTGCTGATCGTCGTAGATCACGGGAACCTACTCTTCAAGTAGGCGATCTAGTTTGGGTCTCCACTAAAAATATTGCGCTCCGTCAACCTTCTAGCAAATTGGGTCCTAAATTCATTGGCCCTTTTCCGATAATCAAGAAGTTGAATAATGTGTCTTTTAAGATTCAACTCCCGCCGACTATGAAAATACCTAATTCTTTTCATGTTTCATTGTTAAAACCGGCGAAAAGTACTCCTCTTGCTGGTCCCTCGCCCATTCTTGTTGATAATGAGCCCGAGTATGAAGTGAATAAGATCTTAGATTCACGTAAAGTGCGTAATTCTTTACAGTATTTGGTGGACTGGGTTGGTTACGGTCCCGAGGAAAGGTGCTGGGTAGCAGCTAAGGATGTGCACGCCAGTACTCTTGTAAAGAAGTTTCATCATGACAATCCAGGGAAACCCGGTGAGGGTCCGGAGGCCCCTCATGAAGGGGGGGGTAGTGTCAGGAATCGGCGCTTACCTGAGCCCCATTCCAACGCTGGCTTCGGGCGCCCGGCCGCAGCAGCTCCTGCCCGGCGGCCACGCCGAGCAGCGGTGGCGGCGGCGGCTCAGGCGGCGCCGCGCACGGCCGCTCTCCTCCCTCGTGCCCGCGCCTGCGTTACTGTCTCGCGCGCGCGAGCACGTAACCTTTATGCCCTCCGGCGGCGCTGCACACAGCGCGCCCGCCGGAGGCTGTAGTGGGAAAAGGTTTGAACCAAGGGGCACAGGCACGCCCCCTTGGTTCAGGCTATGGGCCAATGAGCCCAAAAGAGAGGTTTTGGGCTACACGCCCTTTTTGGTTCCGTCCAATGTTTTCCAAGATTGTAGTTGCACCAATCACCTACACTTCCCCTCCCCTGTCTGTCCCTATAAAAGCAATTCCCCCTCAGTTGGGAATTGCCTGTGATAGTGCCTTGTACCTAGTAGCGTTTTGTCTCTTGTGAATATTCTGATCTCCTGTTGCCGACCTTCGCCTGTGTTTGACCATCCCCGATCTTATCTCCTGTTGCCGACCTTCGCCTGTGTTTGACCATCCCCGATCTGATCTCCTGTTGCCGACCTCTGCTTGATCCTCGACCACGAATTGTCCAACCCTATTGTTCCGTTGCCGACCCAAAGCCTGTTGGACTTCCGTATACGCTCAGCCATTGGGCTGCTCGGCACCACTTCCAGCCACGGGTTCTCCAGGCCTCTGAACAGTAAGACTCCAATCTTTGAGCCATTGAAGTCCTGGGGGCAACCGATCCCGGGCAGGCGTGCTCTGCGTCCCGGCAAGCGGGGGCTCCTATAGGTGAAGCTGGCTGCGGAGATTGGGGGTTGAGGTCTTACTGAGAGGGCTGGAGTTATCTAAGTGGATCGCTGTAGTACCCAGAGCGTGACAGTCATGAACTACGTGCTGTTGCTCTCTGGGGATCCCACCCTTTCTTGGACACTGCTTTTGGATGTCCCAATTGTCAAGAATGAAGCGACCCGAGCAGGATACCAAGAAAAATACAATTCTGTGATTACTCACCTGTAGAATTGGTTTTATTGGTATCCTGCTCGGGTTGCTTCATCCCACCCTTGTTCCATTATCTTCTTTTGCCTTGGTGAGAGAGTTTATATTGGGGCTGTGTGAAGTAACATGGTCTCTGGCCTCCCGGCTTGTCTCTGTGAAATAAGTTAAAGTACACTTTAAACAATATACTAGTACATTGTACACTTCAAGCAATATACTAGTACATTTTACATGTGTCAATACAACTAAACAGTTTGGGTTGTGCCTGGGAAGTCTCAACTGCTTTGATTCCGTTTTCAACAATCAAAATCAGAATCAGAATTTGTATCAGAATATGTGTTCAACTGAGACAACCAGTGTATTCAAAGGACAGAATCTCTATAATTTAAAAGCTCAATTCCAAAAAAATCATATAGAGTTGCTGATTCTGTCATTTGTTTATGTTTGTGTTTAGTAATCTTGCTAATTACCAAATTATGTTTTATTTTTAGGCATGCCATCAAGCAAAGGAAAATCTAACATTTTTGAAGACGTTGATTAACTGCTTTGATCAGTTGCAATCTGCTGCAACTTTGTCAGAGAAACAGAGATACTTTTTTCAAATGCTGCATCGGTTACTTTTTGTTTGGAGACATTCTAGGTACATTGTATTTTACATTTTCAAGTTTCAGATCACAGTGCCTATTTATTTGGTTTTATTATCATGTCAGCATCTTTTTATATGTGTGTTTTTGCCTGTGTTATTTCTAATACTCTTTCTCAAAACCTACTATACCTATTCATTTTATCATTTATTTTACATTACAGTATGCAATGATTACTACAAGCTAAACGTCTTAGTCTGTCCCCACCCTGCCCTCCCTCCCCTGGTGGATGGGGGAATGGGGGGGATTAAAAAAATAAAACGTCTTACCTGGACCCCATTATTTGGTGCTGTTCCCCTGGCAATTTCACTGATGAGTGCAGCCATGTTGGACAGGCTGCCTAGAACAGCATGGCATTCCCCACTTTGTGCGTGCCTTTCCTCCCACTTGAAAAGGGGGGTGGCGGGTGCACAGATCAGGGGATGCTGCTTTGTGCAATCTCTGTAAGGCTGCTATGTGTAGCGCCGATGACCGCACTGGATTCCCAGGACAGGTAAGGTGTTTTCTTTTTTAACCCCCCATCCTCTCTCAGCATCGGGGGAGAGAGGACAGAGTAAGTGGTGGGGACAGATTGGACTTCCACTTTAATCGAGGTTTATAATACATCTAGCTCTGATCTTTTGACTGGAATGAATGGAAATATCTTTTTATTTATTTTATTTTAAAAATATATTTTTAATACTCAGATATTATCATCAACGCAAAGTGTTTGCGAATCTTCTCAGACTAATGTCCAATGAAGTGGTGAACATAGCAAGTGCTCTGCTAGGAAATGACGGGCTAGATAATCCTCAGGTAAGTTCTAAACCCTTTTAACTAACCCCTTTTTATTTTAATTGTGTTTGTTCTCAAATATTTTTTACTTATAAATTCTGTAGAATTGTGTGTATAGTGCCAACCTGTAATATAATTTTAACCAACAAAAATTCTCTGTTTCAGAACTGCAATCACTGCATTGCAAAAAAGTGTATTATTAAAGTGGACCAACACCCACCGCTGATCGGCCCGGGAATCTATAAGATTCCCGGGCCGATCAGCTCCCTGCCTGCGGGGCACCCCGATCGGGGGTGCCCCGCTGTGTGAAACCCCCAAGGACGCCCGCAAATCCTACCTGTTCCTCGTTCCAACGGCGCATGCGAGGGCCGCCGCCGCCTCTCGCGCATCCCTCTTGCAGGGCGAGCACACAAACGGCCCTCGCTTGTCCGCCGGCGGTGATTGGTGGAGCGAGTCACGTGGGAGCGGGGTCAGGATCGGGGTGCCCCGCGGAAGTGGACCAACACCCAGGATAGTTAAAATCCTGGGTGTTGGTCCACTTAAAAAAAAAAAAAAGCATATAAACTTGCTGAATAGTGAGAGGAGGGGTCACTTATACTTCTCGTTTTCTTTAGGTAGGAATAAAACCAGGGGTGACAGATTCCTGTATTCCATTCTGATCCACTTTTTACAGGAGTGATTTGCTCCATTTCATTGACTGCCTCCTGATTTGTTTCCCTTCCATTAAAAGAAAGAAACATGCTTGGGTGGAATTTCCTTGATGCAAGGTGTAGAAGTGACCCCTCTCTTACTATTTCGCATATTTTTGTTAATGGACTATTTCTAATAGCTCTCTGTTGCATGACTAAGATGCAGGTATTTTTAAATGGTTTCAAATATATATATATATATATATATATATATATGTATGTATGTATGTATGTATGTATGTATGTGTGTGATATATATATATATATATATATATATATATATATATATATATATATATATATATATAAAACATTTAATAATATTATGTGTTTTTGATTATCCTGAGTTTCGGTCGTTTTCCTGGGGGCACCCCGATCGGAGGTGCCCTGCTGTGTGAAACCCCCAGATCGCTGGAACCCAGCTTACCTCTTCCTGGTCTCACGGTGCGTCTAAGAGCAGGGGGCACGCTGGTGCAGGCACGCTCCCTGTTAGAGGGAGGCGGGGGATGCAGCCGTCAGAGCCGCTGCTCTTAGACGCGCCATGGGACCGGGAAGAGGTAAGCTGGGTTCCGGCGATCTGGGGGGTTTCGCAAAGCGGGGTCTCTACTTAGAATTATGATTTATGCTATGCATGCATTTCTTTTTGTATTACAGTTGTATACATTACTTAAAGAAGCCCTAAAATTGTGTGCAACGTTTCGTGGAAATTATTTGGATGTCAAAATTAAAGCTGATGAATACAATGCAAGGAAGATAGAGGAAACACACAATCTAAACAAGTAAATTGCTTATGTAACCTGTATACATGAATGCTCCACAACAGTCATGTCTAAATAATATTATGCAAAGCATATAGACTGCTGCATGTGTCCTTTCTGCTGCTATCTTTTTTTAACTGTAATGAAACTTTACATTGCTAGTCACAAACTTGATTTTTTTAACTTTCTGAAAAGCATAGTGCTGTGCTCCTCCTTCTGGTAAACCCAGTTGGTAGCAGGCAGGTCTCATGGTTAGCCCAGTTTGTGGATACCCTAGGTTAGAGCTCCTGGAGAGAAATGTCAGCTTTTGTATTTTAGGATTTGATTTATTTTTTTTGTGTATGATGCGAGATCGAGACGCCCATTATTATCTATGGGCTATTCGACTGACCTTAGTACACAGTTGTACACCTCCAGATGGCCAGAACCCAGAAGTGGAGCACTCGTCACATACAATTCTAGTTGTATGGGAGGAGAATCTGTGCCGTGGATTGGGTAAGCAGGGAGCTGTGTTCCCTCTGGCAACCGATCTGAGGTCTCTGGGAAAGTCCTTGAAAGTAGACTTTCCCTTTTGAGTGGTTTATGTCTAATTTTGGTCTATGTTGAGGTTGATGCTGAGGTTTGGTACCTCAATTTCTAAACATCTTGAGCAACAGTCAAAATTTCTCTTTTATATCCACTTTTCTTGTGTAGAGCCAAAAACGGAAGAGAAACTGTTTGTAGGGTCACCATGTATGAAGTGCCAGCTTCAAGGGTTTTTGGAAGAAACCCTTCTTTGGATGATAAAAAGCAGAAGATTGAAGAGGATGACATTTGGGTAGATTCTCCCTGGCCCCTTTACAGTGCTCCTTGTTTCCAAAATATGAATATGTTTATGGAAAGGTGAGACAATGACAGTCAAGTAACTGTGACTCTATAAAAGTTTAATTATTTGGAGAAAATGTTTGATGCCCAACACCAGGGAAAATTATTATTTTCCCCATTCCCCCCGCTCCTTTCCTTCATTGTGATTTAGTGTTGTTAAAAATAACTCGGCAAAAAATGTTCGGCAAACGGCTCTTGTTTATCACAGCGAGTGGTGCTGCCAGGATAGCAGGGATGAGATCACAGATGCCGGTAAGTTTGAAATTACTGGGATAAAGCAAATTAGCAGTGCAGTATTGTAGGTGTGCGTTATTATTGGTTATTATAATTGCCCTGACAGCGACTTGTAGTAGCCAACATGCAGGACGAGGAGTGGAATTTTGTGATGGGCTTTCGTGTAGAAGTGCGGGTCTGCCTAACTAAAACTGGAAAAAAGGAGTGTGGGGGAAGGCCGTGAAACAGAAAACCAAGGCTTTCCTTAAAGCCAACCAGGAGGAGGGACTAAGCACTAGAGATGGGGAAAATGTTTGTCAAAAGCCAAATTTAGAAGTGTTTAAAAGTTAGATAGTGTTGCCAGGTAGTCAACTGTTACTCAACAATAAAATATGCTCAATAATATGTAATGATATATTATTAATCCTTACAAGAAGAACCACAAGGAATTCTAATCATTTGTACAATATTTGATCTATATACCAAAAAACTCTTAAGCTGGTTTCACACCAGCATGGATGTAGGGCGTTTGTGCTTTAATGCGAGTGCCTTGCAGCTGCCTGTGAAAAGCCACCTATTGTATCTATAGCGCTTTCACATATGCTTTGGGTGTTCGTGGAGCGCTCTAAGAGCTCCGCAAAAGCCTTGCCTGCGGTGTCTTGAGGCCGCAGGGCTTGCGTTTTCACTCCATTGAGAGGAGAACGCAAAGACCAACGTCCTCCAGACGCTGAACACAGCAAATTGCAGGGCGTTCGGCCGAATGTGCGAGTGCCCCGCAATAGCTCTGGTGTCAAACCAACCTAACAGGTAATAATTTGGTATGGAAATCAACACCAAAAATGATCCTCGACTTATGACCAAAGATTACTCCATTCATATCTATTGCTGTCAGCTGATGCAAATGTGCTGCATTATCAAAAAACACAGCTAAGAAGGCTAATATCATCCACTAAATAACCACATTTGGTTTTTTGCTTGTAATCATCCTCAGAAACTTTTACCCAGCTGCATGGAAGATTTATTCAATTTTTTTTTCTTAATAGGTGCAATGATGTCCTTGATTTGGTGGAGACCATGAGGCATTTTGAGGTCTTAAAGTCTGTGTCCTTAATAGGGGGTGCTGGTACTTCAAGCTTGGACACAATGGTGCAGGATATATGGAGTGCATACTGCATGGCTAAAGATACATTTATGAATCAAGTTAAACTTATATTTAACACTGACAAAAACAATCCATTTCAGAAGGCATTTTTTGAATTAAGGACTAAAATTAAGGTACGTTTATCCACTATTTTCAGTTATCCTTATAATACACTGTACGTTTAGTTATTTGCCAAGCACAATGTTTAATGCAGTAGCACTATGAAAAACATTGCACTGACACAGGTAATAAAATGCTAAAACATTTTTTGCAGAATCTGGAACACCAATTAGGAAACATCCTAAGAATCAGTTTTGATGGATGCCCAACTGTTGCTTCTCAACTCAGACTGTTGGAGGTGTTTGAAGGTGTCAGCAGAAGAGATATTGTTAAGGTAGCAAACCAAATATTATACGTTGGTTTTGTAAAATATATCACAGTAAACTTGTGTTGCTCTGTGCAAAACAGCTAAAACATAATGAACATATAAATGATGGTTTCATTTATAATAGACTGTACGTAAAAACAAGAAATACAACAGGGGAAAGAGCAGAGTATTAGAAACACGTAAAAATATAATTGCTTTTTATGCTGTCCTCACTCTAAGAGATTAGAGGGAGCAGGCCATCTGTTGACTGCCGCATGAATAGGAACTTTGGTCCATATATGAAATAACGTCCCATCATTATTTTCTTCTGAACATACCATTTTATTTTTATGTAGGAGAACCAACTAATGATTTGCCCCTTAGCCAACCTGTTGGGCAAAGTAGCACTAACTATTTTAAACTGGACCAACAGCCTGGCACAGTTGGAGAAGAAAACTCCCCAAAACTCACTTGTTCCATCTGCACACATGATACTGAATCATTGTCAGCACTTACATTTGCTCCTGCACCCACTCAAAGATAAAACACCGCCTCACTGATTTTCTAGTGGTAGCGCCCGTTTTTAGACCTTTGAATTGACAATGGACTGTGACAGGAAACCCACTTTGCAGCAGGCTGTCTGCAAGGAGGAAGTGCTGCTAGGTATCTTGCTGCTGTGCATTGTGTGAGCAGCAGAATGGCTGGGATGCTGAGAAAGGAAGCTCCAAAATGGCTGCAACCAGGAGAAAATCTGTGGGGCAGCATTTTAGCTTTTAGTGGATACAGGAGCAAATGTAAGTGCTGACAATGATTCAGTTTCATGCATGCAGATGGGGCAAGGCTGCTGGTTCACTTTAACAGTCTTCCTCGCCAAAAGTAAAATGATACCTGTCATTTTTTTCTACCATTAAAACAAAAAAAAAAATGAGCTGGAGACATTTTAGGGTATTTAAATAACTTCTTGTTGCATGTTTTTTTGGATTTTTAATATTAGACTCTGCTTAAGTTTTTCCGCTATTATTTATTCACCATAATTTTCTAAACCCTAAAATGTTCTTAAAGATATCACCTGACTTGGACCTCAGAATGGATGGGGGCCCCAGTGTGGGGGGCTCTGCCTTCCCGGATCTATTAAATGAGTTTGGATGTGTGGAGGAATCCAGCATTAAAAGAGTTTACACGTTTCCCCTCCTCGCACTACGTTCTGTTCTATATAGACTATATGTTCACATCAAGGAATGTAACCTCACTAGTTAGCACTTGCAGCCACTTACCACTGGGCATTTCTGATCATGCTCCACTCCTTATGACTGATCATGATTATGACTGTGGGGGCTGCCCATGAAATACCAGATACCAGTTATCAGATACCCAGGGAGAAATTTTAGATGCCCGTATAACGTTACATTCCTGGCATTGCGGAAGTCCCCGGGACCTGATGGACTGCCAACAGAAGGCTATAAAAAATATAGTGATATTTTGAGCACCCAGTTGCTAGCGCCATTTACCCAGGCGCGCGATGACGGCCGACTACCCGCCTCAATGTATGAAGCAGTTATTGTGCTGTTAGAGGAGGGCAAGGATCCTCTGTCTTGTGCCTCCTACATGCATATCTCATTGTTCAATGCTGACTACAAGATACTGGCCAAGCTGCTAGCAAGCAGACAGTTATCCTTATTATTCACCCTGAGCAATCAGGCTTTATGCCAGGTAAGTCGACGTCCATCAACCTGCATATGGTCGCGCAGATAGATCATAATAATGGTGGGCAAAGGGCGGGGGGTGTATTCAGAGGTTTGGCTTTGGCCCAATATAAATACCAAATTTGTGTCTGTATCCGGGTGAATGGAATAACATCTGCCCCTTTCTCTCTGTTCCGGGGCACTAGGCAGATTTGTCCACTTTACCCCTTTATTTTTGCTATAGTGGTGGAGGCTCTTGCCTGCAGGCTTCGCCAGCATCCTTTGATAAAGGGGTTAACTCTGGGCCCATATACAGAGCGCATTGGTCTATATGCGGAGGACATGATCCTTTTTCTAGGGGAGACTGGAGAGTCCTTAAGGGTATCAATGGAGGTATTAGATGGGTTTGGTCTGTCCTCAGGGCTCTTTATTAATTGGTCCAAATCTGTGATTTTCCTGTTGGATGATGAACAGCTGGTTACTGCCGTAATGGGACAACTGCAGTTAGTGAATCAGTTCCAATAAAATGTTCTTAAAAATATTTCAGTGATATTCAAATGACTAGGATAGGATGGGCTTGTTCTCCACAGGAACATCTGAAGGATAAAGACATCCAGCTTTATTCAATGTTTATGGAGGAAATTCAGCAAGTAAAAGACATGTTTCTCAAAATGTCAAATAATCCGCCTCTGCATGTTAATATGACTCCTTTAGTCAGCAAGTTCTTATGGATAAAAGGACTTCAAGCACGGATCTCAGTAAGTTTTTAATTTGTTTATAGTAGATTTTGTGTTTTGATACATGATGCAAAGATCGAATTATCTTGGCAAGTAATGTATTGGAAAGTAATATAGAATTGCTATGGCTATTGTCAATGTAACTACTAATACCAATGCTAATGTGTCTTGAATGTGACGAAGATCTCAGTCTTCACTTATTTTTCAGTTTATCACCATCATTTTCTCCCTTCGTCCTTCAGGACAACCCATGGAGAGAGCAGTTCCACCCCCTGGGAGGAAACACAAACTGAACAGAGGTTAAAACCCCACCACTTCCTCTCCACCTCAGTTCTTTATGTTTCCTCCCTAAGGAACCACTGGACAGATAGGCTGCAGTCAATTTTTTGTTTTAATTTTTTATTTTCAGCCCCAGAAGCTCCTGGAAGAGCCCTCTGATCTCCGGACCAGTTTATTTTCAGGTGTAGTTCACCTAGTTCACCTACATAACCCCAAGGATCCTAAACCCATTAGACGCTGCGTTACACTTCCAGATTCCTGGCATGAGTCTGTTTGTCAGACATGCCCCAAGGAGGGGAGAGGAGACTTTTGCTATGTACACATAGATGGTAGCCATGAGGAATGAAATAGCCTCGATGTTTGAGGTCTATAAATCATTTGGGTCGCAACCCAGGGTAGCCACTGCTGGCTCACACATCCCTCAACCAGTGCAGTTAACTCAGGATCCTAGACCAATAGTATCCCTTACTGCTTCTATCCCTTCTGTAGACACCCACGTTTCTGGTCCTGTTCAGTTTTAAACAGGATTAGAGGTAGCGGCAAAGAGTGAGGGGGACCTCTCATTCAACCCCTCTCTTAACGAGGGTATACAGTTGGATAAGGGTTTGGGGGCGAGGGGACCTCCGGTTCCTTTAGAGCTTTGCCGGAGGACTTGGTAGGTTTATTAGACGACATTTATGATACACAGGGAATCAAGAGTGAGGATAAGCCCTTAACCATCCAGTTATAAGAAGTTTTTGGAGATAAAAATCTAAAAACTTCTTATACATACTGGGGGTGGGGGTGGGGGGGCTCGCCTGATTTGTAGCCACCTGGAGGGTAGTCTCTAGGGAAAGTCAATTTGTGCTACAGACAATGAAAATGGGATACTGCTTAGAATTTTTGTCCATCCCTTAATGTGCCTTTCTAGTGATCAAATTACCAAGGGACACCAGAAAGAAATCTAGAGAATGGCAAATAGCGGAACAGCTTTTGGTAATTTTCAACGGCAAGAGAAGATCTAGAAAATGGCAAATAGCGGAACAGCTTTTGGTAATTTTCAGCGGCAAGAGAAGGTCTAGAGAATGGCAAATAGCGGAACAGCTTTTGGTCATTTTCAGCAGCAAGAGAAAAGGCCTAGCTGCCCCTAAATCCACTATTTCCAGGTGGATTAAACAGACTATTGTGCAGGCTTATACATCCAGAGGATTTTCTCCTCCGCAGGTCTCAGCACATGGAAGGACAGGTGCCTCTATAGAAGAAATCTGTAAACCAGCAACGTGGTATTTACCCCACACCTTCCTCAAGCACTATAGACTAGATCTCCTTTCTGTAAAACATCTGTTCTTTAATATACCCCTAAGGTATAATTACTTGCTAATCCTCTTTGTGGGTCTTCCTGAAGGACGAAGGGAGAAAATCCCTGTTAGATTTAATGGTAACATTTTCTTTGAGTCCTTCAGGATGACCCCTTAGTTCCCTCCCATTGTCCCATGGTATACCTTATGTTACTTGATTAAGACTGATGGAGAGATGGAGAGGAAGGGGTGGGGCTTTAACCTCTATTCAGTTTGCGTTTCCTTCCAGGGGGTGGAGCAGCTCTCTCCGTGGGTTGTCCTGAAGGACTTGTGAAACATTTGTTACTGGCAAGTCTAACAGGGATTTTTTAACGTATTACTTTTACATAGAAAATTGGTGAGGTGATTAATATGTATTTCACCTGATATATATATATATATATATATATATATATATATATATATATATATATATCTGTATGTATATATATATATATACTGTATATATTAATCAGTTCATTGTTTTTTTCTAGGATCCTATGTCAGATCTGAGAAAAGTGTCACCTATCACTTTAGAAGGAGACATGGGATGGGAGCTGAGACATCTCTATACAGTAACATCAGAAGAGCTGCAGAGGTAAAAAAACACTTTAGTATATATTGAACAGTTGGAAGCGAATTTATTGGATTCATGTTTTCATCAATGCTGAGGATATTAGTATACAATTTTGAGAAAACACATTATTCCCAAAGCATAAGAATAATATTCAAATTGTGTTAAATTGCTATACTCCACTAATTCCCCTTTTGAAGTGACAGATAAGCAAGCAAGTACTTTGAAAACAAGAATAATAATTTGGCTTTGTACTGTATTATGCAGGATGATCAGTTATAAATTGGCCATTTTCTAGTTGCAACTTCTACATTGTAAGTAATTGTAGAAATTGTTTTAGTTATATTAGCAGGCGGGGGATGCATAAGCTGGAGCTCTGTCTGACACAGGGCCATATGCTGTGCATTGTTATGCACTGATTGGACAAGATCCCATGCATGCACCATAGAAACATTGATAAGGTAAGTTTGAGGAGTGATGTGAAAATCACATGGTTTGTTCCACTTGGACGTGGTTTAGGGCTCCACACCCACCCTTATCCATTAATAAGCCAGATCAGGACATTAAAATGAAAATAACATTTAATGGTGCAGCAAATGTTGGGTCACTGAGACACTCAATGAAGTGGACTGCCACTTTAAAAACTTTAAAATTTCAGATTTTTTGAAATGAGGCTCACTACACAGTAAAGTTACAAAAATATCCTGCTTTTAATAGGGGCCCACCTGCAGCTGCATGCACTGAAACCATCAGTTTCTATCCTTAGCTTTTCTGGTGACACTGATTTAAAGCAGTCCGAAAGTCTGAAAAAAATCCCAGTTAGTCTTGCTGGTATCAGCACAGCCACAGAGAGAGAGAGAGGTGTAAAAGCCCCACCCCTTCCCCCGAGTCCTCAGTATCAAACAAGTATTAATTGGTGGTGAACCGTAGGACCTAATGTATGGGGGGTTATATGAGCCGTCCTGAAGGACTCTTTGAAATACCGTTACTGGTAAGACTAACAGGGATCTTCTCCCTTTGTTCTTCAGGATGGCCATGGAGAGGATAAACAAGCACTTTAGAACTAGGCATGGGAAACTGCCTGTAAGACCCTTCACCTGAAGCCCTGTTTTTTGTCAGATAATAAATCTGTAGTGTTTGAGAAAGGTGTGGGGAGATGTGGTTGCCTTGCAAATCTACTCAATTGAAGCCCCTGACCTCTCCGCCCATGATGTGGAGACTGCTTTAGTAGAGCGGGCTCTGATGTAAGGCAGGTTGGTATTCATAGATGTATAAGCTATGGCGATGTCTGTCTAATCCATCAGACTAGGGAAGCTTTAGATGCCGCCAGGCCCATATTCCTTTCTGAAAAGGATCTAAAAAATGTATCCGACCTACGGAAGTCATGTGTGCGTTCTATGAGGCATCTGAGAATCATCAATAGCTTGTGTGGATTCTACCAGATTATCTGGGTCTGGTTATAGGGAAGGCATGGTTATGTCCAGGGAATGGTGAAAGGTAGAGGACATCTTAGGCAGGTATTGAGGATCTGGCCTAAGAATGATTCTGTCAGGAAAGATGGTCCAATCAGGCTCTTGGATAGATAGAGCTTTTAAGTCACTAACCCACCTGAATTTAAGGCCAAAGAAGTCCTGATTTGATTATTAGGACCTTATGAGAGGCTTCCTCTAAGAGTTCAAAGGGAAATTTGGCTAACCCTTTGAGGACTGGGACTAAGTCCCAGGAAGGACAACGGTTACAAATTATTGGTTTCTTCTGAGCTATAGATCTGTTGACCAAAGAGTGGTTGTGTAGACTTCTGTCTAGGAAGACCGATAAGGCCAAGGCCTGGGTACTTATTGCAAACCCCTATTCAAAGCCCTCTTGTAGAAATACAAGTACAGTCGCAATGGTGTCTCTTTTCAAGCTATTCGATTAATAGAATGAATTGAAACTCTTCCATACTAGTCTAGATTTTTTTGGTAGTCATTTTCCTTGATTCTAGGAGCGTCATGACTACTCTGTTAGAGAAACCCTTTTTCTTCAATTTGGTCCATTCAGGATTCAGGCTGATAATTTAAGAGACTGGGGTGAAGCATCAGACCCCGAGTAAGCAGGTATGGAATTAGAAGTAGTTCCCATCGGTCTTCTTGTGCCATTGTTGTTAGAATTGTGAACCAGCTTCTTTTTGGCCAAGCTGGTGCCATTAATATAACCCAGATTTGGATTGGGATGTGTAAATAAGCATCTTGGAGATCGATACTGATAATCCAGTCATCCTGAGCCAGGAGGTTCCTGACTGTGACAATAGACTCCATCTGATACTTTTTGTAAGTTATGTACAAGTTCAGGTTCTTCAGATTTAAAATCACCCAGTAGGCCCTGGATGGTTTTAAGATTAGTAAAATGTGGGAATAGAATTTCCTTCCCTGACAATGTAGTGGGACTGGTTCTCTGACTCTATTCTGCCAAAGTTCCGAGATAGATAGTGGGAATGCTAACCTCCTTTCTGTATCGTGTGGAAGCCTGGTGAGGAGAAAATTTCAGCTGGTAATCTGCGGAAACGAGGTCCAGAATGAACTGGTTCTGCGTAATTGCCCAGCTTCCTAAAAGAAACTGCCCCTCACAGGTATGTCGGCGTCAGGACCAAGGTCTATCATGTACCTATATGGATGGGGGTGTACAGATAGGGTTGGGTTTACGGCCCCCCTTGTACTGACCCCAGTGCTTTTTAGGTTGTCTACTAGAGGGGAGGGTTTGTGAGAATCTAGGATTGACTTTGGATTTCTTTCTAAATCGTTTGCTTCTAGAAGGAAACTTTTTAGTGCTTTCAGAGACCCTAGAAAGAATGGTTTCTAGTTCCTGACTGAATATCAGTTTCTCTTAAAATGGGATGTCGCATAGTCTGGTTTTGGAGGGAAAATCCCCTTGCCAGGTTTTTAGCCAAATGGCTCTTCTGACACAGTTAATAAGTTAATT
Organism: Gastrophryne carolinensis; assembly: GCA_027917425.1. Taxonomy (NCBI): domain Eukaryota; kingdom Metazoa; phylum Chordata; class Amphibia; order Anura; family Microhylidae; genus Gastrophryne; species Gastrophryne carolinensis. The sequence goes on along the minus strand of CM051236.1, from coordinate 251,212,305 downwards.
AGGAAATGGCTCTAAACATGGAAGGGAGCATGTAGAGAAGAGTCTGCTTGGGTGTGTCCTTTTCTATAAAACCCCTGAGTTTGGAAAGCCAGGCCTCAAGGTTTCTAGCCAAGCAATCTGAAGATATCATAGGTTTAAAGGCAAAGGCTGCAGCATCCCATCCACCCCCCTTCTAAGGATTCCCTCTGTGCAGTGCTCCATGGGATCTTGTAACAATCCTGACCCCTTAAAACTGAGGTCAGTGGAACATAACACCTGAGCCAGTGAGTCTAGGACACTTGGTCCAAAGAGTAGACTGCATAATTAAAGGGAAATTTTCTCTTCAAACAACTAGTCAGAAAACCCTTTTTCTCTGGTAACTCCTTTTTCATAACATTAAGGAGAGCAGAATGATCTGGAAAGACGTTGCCTTTCTTAACCAATAATTTATGGTATAATGAATCTTGAGCAGATAAGGGTGAATCTATATAGTATCATAAATGTCCACCAGAAGTAACACTGGTTTCTTCTGACATCTTACTGCTTGATCATCTGGAGTCAGTCTCCACATCACATCCTCCCCTAGAGTCTATATTAAGGGAATATTCATCTGAGGAAACGAAATCCTCACTACACACTGATTCAGTGGCTAATACTAAGGAAGTGGGACTAGGGGTAGAAATGCAGACCATTTTTCTGGGTCTGTGGGAACCTGACTAGTCACCTCCTGGGACTGAGCGGAGGTAGAGTCCCTGGACGAAGACGCCCTGATTGTAGACCTACAGACCTCTAGGGTAGAGGCCATGTCAGTCAGTAGGGCCTTACAGAAGGAGCTATTCCAGGAATCTGCTCAGATCGTGGGACAATTTAGTCAATCTCTGAGGGTGCGCGATACATATTATAAGCACAATCAACCTCTGTAGCCCACCAAGGGCAGCAGAAAATATACATCTCATCTTATCCTGATGGGTCATCCTGGCGGGGAACACCATCTGCTGTGAATAGCAGCGCTGCACCTCTGTCTGTCTGCTGCTGCTCTTGCAGGAGACTGGAAGTGCGTCTGGAAAACACGTGGTTCTGGGCGGAGGTGACCCCTCTGCTGGGAAGTCAACATGAACTGCGCCTGATTGGCCCCGCCCCCCCGATCCGGAGATGCGGCCTTCCAGCTAGCACTTGCAGCCTCCTTGACTTTCAAGCTGTTGCGGTACCTCCCCAGGTGTCTCCAGGGGTGCAAAAAGAAAGAAATAAAAAAAATAAACTAAAAAAAATAAACTAGCCGTTGTTCCAGCAGTCCTCCTCCTAGGGAGGAAACACAATATGGAGGACTGGAGTTATCTGGGCTTAGATGGCAGCTCAAAGCGTGCCATTCAAGCCATCAATACAGAGGGTTTTTCTGTTGGAAGTTGGACAAATTGGAAGTGAAGCTGTATCTCCTAAATAGGATCATAGCAGAAAATATATGAAAGTGGTCCTATTCCCAGTTAACTATCAGGGAAAGCCTGTCCCTTCAGTACTCTATCAAATGCTAAAATAAAGTGTTGTTTGACGTCCAGCAGCCTGGCTTTAAAATGAGAAAAAAGCTGTGCCATCAGTACTCATGCTACACGGGATTAGATCAGTTTGCTCACTTGCATTGCCTTAATAAATAAGCCTGTTAGTATTCCTCTAGGTTCATAGTGCCATACAGTTGCAATGTTCTTGCTTAGAAATATTTTCTACACTACAATTTCTCTAATGCGTGTCAGGGTAATCATTGTTGTATTTGATATTTTTTTTTTATAAACCAGGTTTGAGAACAACCTGATGACATCTTGGCTTTCAGATGTGAACCGAGAGGTTGTGGACTGCTTAAAACTTCCTTTGCTTGTAAGTACATTTAGCCCCCCTTAAATGTTTCAAGTAGAAATAATTTACTCCTGTAATTGGTTTACGTCTAGACATGTGTAGGCTGATGTCTGGGCTTTAACAAGCAGTATGTCAGAATGCATCTTAATATGTTATGACTGGCAAAAAAATCCATAGCTCCACTGCCACCATTCAACCAGAGAGTCAGGGCAGTTGTAAACATCCAGCATTCTGTATTTGGTGGTACAGTCTTCCCATGTCAGCAAAGTGGGACCATAACTGACTGTTCAAAGGGATTGATCATGCAAATATCAATGTGTGCGTTGTTGAAACTAGTCATTAAAATGCTGTTTTAAATAACTAAAACAAATCTGAAAACGTTTTTTCTTCTTTACTGTCATATGTATTTACTTTTCTTTTACAACTTCTCTTCTTTTACTCAATTTCAGAAAACCTCTGACCCAGTACATGACTTTGGAGAGTTTCTGTGTACAGTAGAGATTAATCTTAACCCAGATCTGATGGTATATTTACGGGAAGCACAGTTTTTCTCAAAACCACCATTCACAATGAAGGTAAAGTCCAAGACTGAGCCCCAAAAAGACGGGGGGGGGGGGGGACTGAACCAGACCAAAGTAGTGGGGAAGCTGGGGGTCAACAAAACACAATTCTTTTTATTATGTATTTCTAGAGCTGTTTTAGGCCTAATATAAAAAGCTGAGTACATACCTCTACCCCACAGCTGATCTGTCCAAATCAGCTTCTTCAATAATTATCAGGTAAAGACATCTGGGTTCCGTCTTTCTCCGCACACCCACTGGCTTCTCTGGTCTAGCCACATTTAGCCTATAACGGCATATACACTTGGTTGCGTGGCAATTATGAATGTCAATAGCGATTTTAAGACCACATCGATACCACTCCATTGAGTGCCACTTGCAAGGGGAAGGTTAAACCCCCCCCCCAAACCTCACCGATCCACTGCCCCCTACTCTGGATTTACCTTTGGGTAGATTTCACACATCCCCTGGGGGATCCATCTTCTGGGTCCCTCGGATTCAGTCGACCTACTGACCGACGGCGCCATCTTGCATCCCATCAGGCACTGCGCATGGACCCCGATCCTACACCTGCGCAGTGCCAATGGCTGTAATGCGATGGAGTCACCCAAAAACTCACAAGATTTCTTTGAGCGGCGCGGGACTTTCAAGAGGCTGGCTAAAGCCATACTGTCATTTACAGGTGGCTAAGTGGGCAGTGGAGGCGAGGATCGGGCACCGAAGCAGCCGGATGTTGCCGCAGCAGGCAGCGGCGACATCCAAAAGGTAAGTAGGTGCCAATGGGGGGGGGGGGGGCGGGGAGGGAATCGGCCCCTTTTTATTTTATGCTCGAAAAATTCGAGCGATTGCTAATGTAGTAGCGATTTTCATAGACAATCGCCTGGGGATGAGACTGGTGCCCTTTAAACAGAATAAGATAAGTTAAATGTATTAGTCAAAGAATGTTTGTTAGATCCCAGTGGCCCAGTTTTATATTTCCAGTAGTCTTAGTTCAGTATTTGCTAATATTCCCGTGTTACATGCTAATACTCACATTACCAGGGCCAGATAAATTGTGTTCAATGTATGGAGCATTCACCAACATCACACCCTCCACCCCATCATTTGCAAGCCCCCCACTGTCTCACCCCACAAACTGCACTTGTACAACTCCACTCCACTCCTGGCACAACACAACACACCTAGCAACATTATATCTCAATAGACCACACTACACCAGACCAGACCACATAACATCAAACCAGACCTTGCACATCATTTCTCTTTTGATCAAAAATTGCCAGTGAATTGTAAAGAGAAGCCGAAGCGTGCAGCTTCCTCGCATACCCATCTGCTTTTGTGCTGAGGTGCCCCCTTATAGATACGGTACTGCTAAGTTGTATTATTTCTTTAAGCCCTTTCCACTGCAGAAAGGTTTGGGATTACATTAGTTTAAATGACTTCAAGGGGACTTGTCAGAAAACGCCCAAACAAAACCCAGTTTTAAAACCATTCTTCATATGCATAACCACTTTCAGACAAACAAATCACTGAACTCTCTGGGTTAAAGGTAAATAATACAAAATCTGAGGCCCTGAGCCTGAATATTAATTAGACTAGCGCTACCAACCTCAAAGAATCCTTCAACCTTAGGTGGACTAATGATTATTCTACCTACCTAGGAGTTAAACTCTGAAAGTAGGCTATATTCCTCAAACTACCCTGCCCTATAAAGAGCCATTACAGAGGATATCTATTTCCCTGTTGTGGTTCGGCAGAATTGCAGCATTACAAATGACATTACTGCCCAAACTTCTGTACTTCTTTAGAACCCTTCCGACAGCAGTTGACTCAAAAGATATCTGTCAGTTACAAACAGATCTTGAAGACTTTGTATGGAATTCCAAATATAGGCGAGTGGCCCATAAGACGCATTATGAGGCCAGGGCAAGAGGGGGATCAGGAGTTCCCAATGTTTTTAAAAATTCAATTGTCAGGGCTCTTTTTTACAGAGAATACTCCTGACCTGTGTAAAAATGGATCGGCAGTCCAAAGGGCCATTCTCCTATCGATCTCTTGTAAAGCTTGAAATCTAAAAATCGACCATTGATAGAAATCCCCATACTCAACTCCTCTATAAAGGCCTGGGATAATGTTAATAAGACTATTTTCATATCCAAGCCCAACAATGCAGATACTGGAGAACCCCCTTTTCCAACCTGGCTTTAGTAAATGCAATGATTTAGGTGGTGGAGAGATAAAGGATTTTACAGGATTGCACATTTTGTCTCTGAGGGCAGAGAGCACTGACAGGCAGCACTGGTGGCAGGGGCATTAATTTACCACTGATCCATCAATTACCACTTTTATAAACACTAAAGCATAGCATTGGTATGGCAGGTTGGACCCCCCCCCCCCCATTTCAGCTCAGGCCTGCTAAAAACCTGGCAATACATTGGGTGTCCTCCCTATAATCTGGCCCTGGTTATGATTCCTGGGTGATAATGGTGCCCCGCAGGAGCTCCAATGCACCAATTATATGTCAGCCTGCATCAAATAATAAGCATGATCCCCAAGGGTTTTTAAGGGGGTATTTATATTCCCCAAAATCACAAAATCCCAACTTGGTTACAAAACATATTCCACGAGATAGATGTGCCTAGTGCATAAATCCCATCCATTTTGGCATGGCCATTTCTTCGTACAAGTGACACCTCTGTGAGTCTTTTATAAGGTCCAACTAGCCTTCCATTTTGTTTTGTAGACACTGGGCAAAAGTGAGGTAATGGAGGTAACACCAAAATGAAAAAATTAGTGATGCAGCTTCCTTTTAGAGCTGCAGGGAGGGTTATGTCATCTGCAATTAATCAGGTCTGGTTTAGCAGTCATGTGACTAGTTACTTAGCCTAAAGGCTAGATGTGGGTATCTTTTATAGCTCTTTTTGGATCAATAACTGGCTCGTAGTGCTTGGCCCAGTAACAACCTGAAAATATAGCGATAGACTGTTTTTGCTACTTTGCTTTCTTCTTGCAGTCACTTACATAAAGTTGCTATTTGCAGTTGCCAGAAGCTGTTGCCACACTTGTAAGCAGCATGGATATTAACAGGCTGAAAATTCTGTCTACACGCCTGGAAACAGTGGTCTCAAAATATAATGAAGTCATAAAGTCAATCTCTATTCATCAGAGAGCATTATTTGAAAAGAAATTGTTAAAGATTTCAGAGGTATGTTGTGAACATGAACAATACAATACTTGTATTTGTATTACAAGTTGCATTTAGCATCAAGTATTATGCAATTTAACATGTACAAATTCATTCATTTAAACAGGAACAACCCCCAGGAATTTCACTCACCCAGGTGTTGTTCCTCTCGCAGCTGTGTGTATCTTCACAGTTTGATGTAAAAGCTCATCATCCAGGCATTCCCACGATGCAGGCGCAGCTGAAACTGTGCCCGCTCAACCAATCAGAACCCTCGATTTTGCTCGGCTCCCTTCGGCTCTTCTAGCCAAAGCATGCCACCAGTCGCATCCCGGCTCACTGTGGGCATGCCTGAACAGAACAGTATTCTACCTGTGGGCGTGCCCGAACTGTCCATTCAGAAAGGCCTGCCACGGGTACGTGCACAGCTAGAGGTGAGCGGGGATGCGGGAGCGGCGCTAAGATGCAGCGAGGGCTCTGGGGTTTCACACAGCGGGGCATCCCAATCCGGGATGGGACTTGGATGGCCCTAGAGTCTTTTAGACTGTCCTGATATCTGTTTTCTTTCCCAGCTCCAGACACACTTTTTATTTTAGTGTATGAAGGATTAGATTTTAAATATTTTTGCCTCATTCCTTGTATGTAAAGCCCAAGCAGAAAGTTAACCTATTTCTCTACAATATGATCACAGAAGGTACACGGAAGGTGAATGTCTAATTTGTTTTTGTCCCACTGTGGATCTTCATTTGCGGGAAATACATACAGTGTTACCCCGAAAATAACCCCTATGCCGAAAATAACCCCTAGTGTAATTTGTTTGCATTTTCACAAATGCTCTAAAATATAAGCCCTACCCCCGAAAATAAACCTTACACCCCTAACATAAGCCCTAGTTACAGTGGGACATGGGGTGTCTCTGCATATATAGCTATCCATCTAGCCCTCAGCCTATCTATCTCCTTGTCCCTCTGCCCAGCTATCTATCCATCTATATATATCCTTTGCCTATCTATATTATCTATCTATCTATCTATCTATCTATCTATCTATCTATCTATCTATCTATCCCTCTGCATATCTAGCTATCTATCTAGCTCTCAGCCTATCTATCTCTCTGTCCCCCTGCCCATCTATCTATTCATCTATATATCTATCCTTTGCCTATATGGAATAACAAGAATAAGACATCCCTCGAAAATAAGACGTGCCTTATTTTCGGGTAAACAGGGTATCTGTCTTTTAAGTCTGGGCAGGGCCACCACTAAGAATTTTGGGATCCCATACAGCCACAATATCTGCCCCCCCCCACGGTTTGATTTTACGCACATTTCTAAATACATTTTTTCTTGTTAAATAAAAAAAGACAAAAAAACTGCCCAAAAGATTTTAAACCAGCCCCGCAGCAGTTTGAGATGCCCTACTGTGTGAACCCCCCCCCCGGATAGCCTGCTTTTCTTACCTTTCATTGAGCCCAAAATGCATGCGTGGAGGGCAGTGGCATCACTTGCATCTTTCGGTTAAGCACGGTCGTGCCAGCCAATTAGTTATGGTGCACATAAAGCCGGAAAAGGATGCAAATGATGCTGCTGCCCACCGCTCATGCACTGTGGGCTTATTGGCGAGGCTGAGGTAAGCATACCGGGGGAGTTGGGGGGGGGGTTCAGACAGTGGGGCATCCTGAATAGGGAGAACGAAGAGAAACACGGGAAAGTCAAATTCCTGGGTTTTGTTCCACTTCAAGACTGAAGGTAAATGGTGCTTGGTGCTTCTTTTCTGTAAATGATGCCAAGCCCTCCCTTCCATCCCTAGTGAATAAAGCTAAAAAAAAAAGACTTTACCTTTTCCTACCAAGCCTGGAGTCCGCACAGCTGCTCCCCTTGCTACTTCCTTGCATTTGAAGGGTGTGGCTGGCAGGGCCAGCGGTTTGTGTCTCTGCACCAACCCCACCCTTCTCTCACTTCAGATTCGAGGAGGAGCCAGCAACATGAGGAGCTCCTGCCAAGGCTGCCTGCTATCGGGGGCGAGGAGCGATGGGCAGGTGGCGAGGAATGAGGGGGCGGAAGCGCCATTATTCTCTAATAGCTTTTTTCTTTTTGTAATCAGAGCAGCAGCCCGCACTGCAGGCATATTTCTCAGGGGCAGAGCCAGGTCCCCCCTCGGAGCACTCATGCCCACCATTCCCCCCCTGATGGCGGCCCTGTGTCCAGGAAAGGGTTAACTAAGTGTGCTAACTTGCTAACTCATATTTGTGTTTCTAATCAATCATTGCGTGAAGCTTTCATTTATTCACCCAACAACTTCCTCCCAACTTCTGACCGTGCTGCTCAATGTCCCCAGCGTCCCTCACTTTCTTCGAAAGGCCTGGAGTGAATGACTCTGAGCAGCGCAGTCAGGAGCTTCTCCAGCTTTAAAAAGGAAAACAGCAGCCAATGATTGCTTAGAAACACAGCCTCTGACACAGACATTAGATAACCAGTAAGAGCACCTAATTTACCATTTGCCTGAACAGTCTTTAACTGTGTCATGTATCCCACTACTCTAAGCACATCAGTTCATAATACATTTTACATTCCAAAATCCTACCTCTGTCACCAAATCTCACTTTCCTAATAAAACATACAACCCCAGAAAACATAACTAAAAAAACCCAGAAAACATATAATTCTGCATATATATATTTTCCAAATAAGGCGCCAGCCCCAGAATATTTGCATAAATCTTCTGACTTTCCTTGTGATAGATTACTTTGGTCGTCAGGTAGCAGTAGCCTGTCAAAAAATGGAGATTTTTACATATCTGCATGGTGTTCCTCTGCTGAAATGCACCCCCACAACACATGGTCCAGTTTCCTTCAGTGGCTGAAATTGGGGTCTCTGGATCATAAAGCCATGGGTGTTTGTTTGCTTTAGGTTAGCCTTCACTTTGGTCTTCCTCCAGGGGCTTTCCTCCTCTGATTTAGGATGGCCTGCTGTGTGACCCCCCCCCCCCCCCCCCAGATTGTACGCTCATTCCCATGGCACAGGGGCTGCTCTCATCCAATCAGCTATTAATGCGTGGATGGAGAAACTAAAGGGAAGTGTAGCTGTACTTGCGATGAGTGTGCAGTGGCTGTGCACAATCCCTCCAGCCATTCAGTTATGGTGGGCAGATCTGCGCACAGCCAGAGAGATATGCTGCTGCCGGCTGTGCATGCGCTGTGGGCTTGTTGGAAAGGTAAGGAATGCGGGCATTTGATGAGGTTTCACACAGTGCGCTGTTTGTCAGACCGGACCTAACTTGTTATAGATGCTAGCTCCGGTTTTGTTCCACTTGTTAATTCTCTTGCTTTAATCTAATTTTCTTGATCACTATGCTGATCAGTTTCACAGCTGTATACTATTTTTTTCTGCAGATTCTTACAGATGGAATGAGCTTGTTCTCCTGGAGTATGGATGAAAGCAATGACTATGCTGAGCTTGCTTCTACTTACATCTGCACTGACCTCTATCACAACTTTGCCATTGTTACAAACAATTACAAGCTCATTAATGAGCTTACAGCATTATGGTGCACTGGAAACCTTGACATTTTCACCTGTCGAGAACCCAGCAGGAGCTACTCAATTACTGAATTAATGCTGAACCAGAAGTAAGTCTCAGGTTTACATTATTTACCTTTGCTGTTTTCTGATTGCACGCTATTTTTACACTGACTTTTTCTGTGCTTCCAATGTGTAGTCTGCTTCTTATATTAAAAAAAAAACCTATTTCCCAACGTAGGTGTTTATTTTTAGAACCGCAAAAATTATTTGAATTGTGGTTATGTGCATTAGGGTTAAAAAAATATGTACCTCCAATGTTTCTGTTCTATAATTGCCGTATTTAGTCATGGAAATATTTAATGCAGCATTTAGGGGATGTTCTGTTTAACCCTTTAAGTGCCAGCCTACCTGCAGCTTTTGTCAATCTCTGTTGCCAGACCATGTTTCACTTTTTTGCGCTACACATGTTCAACTGTGATTTTTTGAAGGCATTTCCAGGGATTTCCCAGGAAAATTATATATTGTTTTTGTCTGGGCTTCAACATGAAATGTCTTGTATGGCCTTTTTTTGTGTATTCTTAATACTTTTTGGTAAAAAGTGCTAATTTTTTTAAAAAAATCTATTTTTTGCAATTTGTAGTGTTTTTTTGTAATAAAAAAATGTAAGTTTGTCAATAAAATCTTATTGCATGTGAAATCCCAATTTCTCCCGGTTACATCGGTACCACATATGTAATGGTAGACGCCCTTTCCTGCCCAGGAGACTCCCCCAAACTGAAACAGCGCTTTAGGGGATTTTCAGATAAAATACAACTATGCTATGCGCTATGCGCACCTTGTAGTTTTTCCAGAAAAACAACCCTTTACATTTGAAATACTCCCCACAAACTATATATTCTCTGGAAGCACACGCCTCAAGCTTTCTAGGCGTATCAGGCTTGTTTATGTGGGCATAGTTTTCTAGAAGTAATCCCTCAATCAATTCTTTGGTTGCATAGAGATTCCCTAAAAAAGAATGCAAAGGAAGAATCAAGCCACATTTTCCTAAAAAAAAAACTATATGCAAACAAGAAAAAACAAGTAAAATCTTAAAAAGCAACATCCCCCGAACAGAACAATACCCAGCATGCATAGCTACTGTCAAGGGAAGAGTTGCCAAACACCACAAGGTAAAGCATGTGCGTAATGGTCATTTTACTTGAAAATCTCAGCTCTGCAGACAAAGTGCGCACCTTGCCATTTTTCAACCAAAACAACCCTTTACATTTGGAATATCCCCCATAAACCATATATTCCCTGAAAGTACACACGTTAAGCTTTCTAAGCATACCCAGCTTGTTGTAGTGGGCTTACCTTTCTGGAAGTAATCCCTCGAATAATCTTAGAGTGCACAGGGTTTCACTAAAAAAATGTATAAAAAAGCTGAGTAAATAACATGTTTTCCTAAAATATCAATATGCAAGCAAGAAAAAACAAGCTAAATCTGAAAGCGCAAGGGTCCCCGAGCAGAACAATACCCAACATGCATAGGTACTATTAACCCTTTTAATTGCCAGCCTACTTGAAGTTTGAAATGTCTTGTTTGTAATTTTTCTACTGTTTTTTAAAAATATTTTTGCGTAAAAAAACAAAAAAAAAAAAATAAAAAAAATGTGTTTTAGACAATTGTCTCCTTTATTTTAAATAAAACATTTACTTTATTGGAGAAAACCATATTGCATGTGAAAGCCCCATTTCTCCCGATTACAACGGTACCACATATGTATCAGTAGCCCCCCCATTCTTTCCCAGGAGACCCCCCAAACTGAAAAGCGCACTCATTTACAAATAAAATACAACTTTCCACACTATAAACATAAGGGGTTATTTTTCCCAGGGGGATCGGATGGCACCAAATTAAAGAGGAGACCCAGAGGGTCAGGTGAGTATTTTCTTAAATTTTTTTTTTTTTTTAACTAGCAGGGGGAAAGTCAAGCACGTAACGCCTACGTGCTTGACACTTAGGTCCTGGACAAGCCAGCACGTAGGTGTTACGTGCTTGGCACCTAAAGGGTTAAAGTGGACCAAAACCTTTCACTATCCCCGGCTTTTGTCTGTCAACCTGGGGCATCCTGATTTGGGATGCTCTGCTGCAAGAAACACGTTGCCTTTTTTTCTTATCTTTCCAACGAGTCTGTTCAATGCCTGTGCACCGCCTCAAACCATTAGTCACAGGGACAGTGGCAAGCCTCTTCCATTGCTGTAAATGGAGGGAGACGGTCATGTTCCTGTGATGATGGCGCAGGATGGTCCATCAGTTGTTGAATAGATGCAAGCTGCTGAAGATGTTGGAGGCCTGGCAGCGTGGGATATGGATTGGGCGATTAGGTGGGTGTCAGAGCGCTGGATTAGCAGCACTGGTCCGCTGGGGGATAAAAGGTAAGTGTAGTGTAAGTTAAAGCAGACCAACACCCTCTGCGGCGAGGGTGTTGGTTGGTGCTGGGGCTGCCACTAAAATGACACATAACCCCCCCAGACACCTGAAACTTTGCTCCCCTGCCAAGAATCCAAGGTTGTGATGCCGTGTTTGGCCTCCTAATGGTCACGTGGGCTCTGACAGCGCTGCGATTTTCTGCATTCGGCGTCCAGAACACCAAAACCCACGTGACAGTCGGGCAGCCAATCACGGCCATGGATTCCTGTTGGGCGAGCAAGGTTAAGATAAGGTTTACAGGCGGCTGGGGGTTATGTGCAGGGGGGCTCCAGCAGTCGCCATGGAGGGTGTTGGTTTGCTTTAATTAAAATTGATCCTGCATACAGGAATGGCTTACACACATTTTAGATTGGGTATCAGGTGGATCAAGTGACAAAATGTAAGTTATGTTTTTGTTAAATTACATTTTTGACACTATTGGGGTAGCACACCCATTTCCAATCTTTACATTGCTTAGCTACGACATTGGTGGATATTAAAGGGATTTTCCAGCCAAAAAATAAAAAATAGTGCTACTCACCTTTTGTCCAGAGCAGCTCCACTGCCAGGACCCATGGTGTACAACGAGATCAAAGATTAACCGTTCCTAAAGGTCCTCCTCGATCCAAGATGACGCTTATGAACGTGTCAGGTTTATGCCCGCAGCACGTCCACTTAATTGATTGCAATGTAGTGGGCATGCCTTCATGATCCCAGCTTGGCACCTACCTTTTCATTGCAATGAATGGAAGGAGTGTACTGCAGGGGATTATTATTATATATATTTTTATACATTTTTGTCTGGACAATCCTTTAAAATGTTGCAAGAGCATCTCTTTTAATGTATATTTTGTGTTTGCTGAATGCAGCTGATTTTGTTTCTTCCGTCTGTCTATTTCAGGAAAATTGAGCATGATCTGGAAGGCCTATTTCTTGCTGATGGGCACAGAATTCACAGCCTTGTACAGCAGTGCTTTGTTGCCTGCGGGATTGGTGAAGCATCACCTGTGTGGCAAGAATTCTTAAAGCATGTTGATACCATAGTCTTGCAAGGTCTAAAGAAAGTTACTGTATCCAGCCTGGCTGCACTGCTAAACACCTTGCTGGACCGTGATGTAAGATGTCTTTCCTGGTATTTATTAGTGGCATATTGTACATAGCAATTGAGAACCCTGAGTCTGTTACCTAGGCCATAGCAAAAACAACAGCCTGGAAATATAAAGCCAAACAATGTATGTTCAGTTCAGCCTCACTTCATCTAATAAAAGGGTTAAAGTGGACCAACACCCTCCAAAACAACAAGTCTCTGAACAGTTAAACATAAAAAGACACTTACCTTTTGATGACTTTTGCAGCCTTCTGTCCCTCGCAGCACCTATATTCTTCAAAAATCTTGGCCGGAAGTCCCGCCCTCCAGCTCTTGTCCGTTCATTAGCATGCTGTCCGTCTTGCTTGTCCGTCCATTTGCATGCTGTCCCTCTTCCTTGTCAGTGGATAAGCTGTCCTCCTCACTCGCGCAATTTCACTTTCTCTTCTGCTCTTCTCAATGTCATCGGGGGACGTGGCCTCTGTCCTCTCTCGGGAGCGTGCACGTCTCCCTTTTCTATTTCCTGAAACAAAAACATGACATAAGTAAAAAATATAAGAAATAAATAAATCAATAACTCACCTATCACAGGCATATCCCCGCCTTTCACTCCCTCCGCCGTTCACCCTTTACCCTGCTCTGCAGAGCGCGCTTGCGCGCTCACGTAAAGGAAAAAAAAAACGCGCATTGCAGTAGCGCCGCTTGCATTGGGAGCGAGCGACTTTACCTAACGCGGCGCTACTACGCATGCGCGGGATTTACAAGAGGAAGAGGTCAAACGATCTCTTCCTCTTACATGAAATTCAAAGATGGCGGCGCGAAACAAAAAAGGACGCGATGCCGCGCAGGATCATCAAAGGTACGCTTTTTTTTTTTTTGTTATGGTTAACGGGTCCTGGGACATGGCATGGATTATTATTTGAAGGGAAAAAAATGTCAGGGTGTTGGTCCACTTTAGGACCAGAGAGATATCACTGTCCTAAAGACTAAGACATTTATGCTAATCGTCACCTCTTGATTCTGAAGCCACACTCCCTCCTGTGCATTCCATTCCCCCTCCCTCTTCCTTGTAATACAACCGGTCTGTCGTTTGGCTGTCTGAGGATGTCAAATATTGGAAACATAATAAAAGGTCTGTACACATGGGGGGGGGGGGGGGTATTAGGGTATGCTCACAAGGGGAGGGAAGATTTTATGGAATGGGCAAAGTATTTGAATGGATTTTAAAAAGGTTAAACAGCAGCTTACCTTGACAAGTGTTCCTCCAGCACTGTGCCTCCTCTCACCTTGTAGCTGTAAAATGAGGAGATACACTTCCTCATCTGCCCCTCTAGCACCACCCCAGCAATGTGGGCCACCAATACTAGCTTAAGTAGGTAGTCCAGACCATGCCCCTCTCTCTATTGATAGCTTGAATAGTGCTCTCAAAGCTACCGTTCGAGCCCAGCTTGCAATTGAGGCCCAACTAATCTTGGCCTGGGCCACATGTTGTGTAACACGATCTTGATGTAATCTAAGGAATTTATGTAGCCAACATGTAAGGCTATATCTTACCAAGGAGGGGTCACAGAATGCAAAAAATACGAAATTGTTACTCTGGCTCAATGTATCCAACGTTTGTGAATTTATTTAGGATGTGACTGGCTGCATCGGTTAACTAAAGTTTTGGTTTCCTCTGTCAGCATAATGGCATTTTGACCATTGAAGTTGAACTAATTAATGGCGAAGTAGCCTTTAACCCACCTCTGGACCAAAGCACCTCTGATACCAGTGTAATGGAAAGCATAGAAGACTGGCTTAAAATGTTTCTTCTACGAGGATCGCATATACAGGGATTTTCATCCAATGTAAAGGTAACTATGATAAATGTTTACCAGTTATTTTCATCCAGACAAGGATAAAGCAGTACTCCCGCTGTCAGGTTTGCCAAGGCGGCATTGCATGCACTGATGGTCATGTGGGGTGTGGGTCTCTAATCCAGGCTAAAAACCTACTGAACTCCAAACAGAGGGCATATTAAATTGGGATGCCCCTACAAACTGACCTAAACAGACCTAATGGATATATATATATATATATCACATAAGATAATAATAACTCAACTCGTTAAAAAGGGCAGACAGGGTTTGGTCTGCTTTCAATAGTTATGTTTCTAGTTGAAGTATTAATGTATTAATGAGAGTCAATGGTATAACAAAAATAATGTAAAACACTGGACTCTTTCAGTGTGGTTATCACGAATATATATCTGAAGACGAAGAAGCATTACACCTGATTGGCCTTATCCTACAGCAGGTCGAAAGTTGTGTCCTTGAATGTCAGGTAGGACCATTTCCAGACTCTTATATGCAGTTCTTTATTTTCATCACTTGATGGCAGTACTGCTCCACAATCTAATTCAACGTGCGCTAAATACCTGTTTTCTTGAGTATGAGTAAAAAGCATGTATAACATCTATAATATTTTGCCTTGTAGCTAATATAGCTGGTTCTGTAGCATGCTCAGGCAGCTTGGTTGCTATAGGTTACCTTTTGCTAATTGCAGGAAGAATAGATTTTTCGCTGGGCTGTGATACGTTGGCTGCCAGCAATTTACAGTGATGCCGGTGATGGAGCGTGGAAAATTCATACTGCCAAAATGAGTCCAGTGTGGTCCAGCTTCTGGGTGCACTAACTGACACCATCAGTATTAACCCGGACCAACACCCTTACAAGAAACAGTGCTCATATGCACCCCTCCCCAGGGCAAATCAGATTGCTGCACATAAAAATTCATTTATAAAAATTTTACAAACAAAATGGCACCCCATCAAGCTGCAGACCACCTGCAAAGAGAAAGCGCTGCTCGGTTTCCTGCTGCTATGCATTGTGGGTAATATCAGTTTAATCCAGGCAGCAGTACAGCTGGAAGCTGGGAAAGGCAGCCTTTTTTTCTGTAGCCTCTTATTTAATAGCATTTCATTTGCCTGGGTGTTAATGATAGTTGTCATTTAACAATGCTCACATCCGCTTGCATAGACCAGGCCAGCATCACCTGTCCAGTAACATTGAGTTAATTACCCCCTTTTCCTCTGCACCTCCTTCTCCCAGCTACATTAAATAATGTGTCTTCCCCACCCACAAGTCTGTTTTACATAAATAAATAATTTTATTTATCCTGGTACATTTTCCCAACAATGCTAATGATGACTTCTCCTTTCCTTTCTAATAGTACAAAGTTAAAGGGAAGGTAATTGTTACACCATTGCACCAGGCTACATTTGGCACTGTCCTAAAAAGTTTTCAGCTTTGAAATTGAAAAATTCGAGATATCAAGGTTTACGGTTTCAACCCATGAGTTATCTTCTAAAAAAATGGGCGTGGCCCTTGGATCTGTGACTCTGCATAATAATCAGCATACAGGTAGTCCTCGACTTACGACGTTGATCCGTTCTTACGCGGCGTCGTAAACCGAATTTCGACGTATGTCGGATCATACGTTCATACGTTCATACAGTACTGTACCATAATAACAGTACAGTACTGCAAACACTTAGCCTATCCAAACACCTATCCTAACACAGTACCCTACATAATTATCAATAAACATAGGTACAGTAAAATATTGTGCAGTATAGTACGTTTAATAATGAAATACTGTACTGTAAGTGCTGTAACAGTAATAAGCAGTGTATGTGAATGAGACACCGTATAAATCGTCGTAACCACGAAACGACGTAACTCGAGACCGTCGTAACCCGAGGACTACCTGTAACTGGTTGGGTCTGTAGGATTCCCAGAACTTGCATAAGACACCCTGGCTGTGCAATGTGAATCTGGAGGTGGAGGCAGAGAGAGGGGCGGGAGGAGGGAGGGATCAGCAGTCCTGTCCCGCTCTGCTGAGCTGATTGGAGTACAGGATGAAAAAGAGAATGTCATTGGCTGAAGCTGTAAACCTCGATATCTCGGCCATTTCTTCTTCAATTTAAAAACAGAAAACAGTTTAGTACAGTGCCAAATGTAGCCCAACGCAATGATGTAACAATTACCTTTGCCTGCAGTATCACTTTAAATTATTATCCCTTTTCCTTCCCCAACTTGCAACATCAAACCCCTCTACACAGTTCCCATTCAGCCACTTCAAGCAAGTAATTCAACTCTGTCATCTTCCAGCAGCATGGACCAGAATGGAGGAAGCTGTTAAAGCGGACCTTCACTCTAAATAAGAGTCTATCTTATATGTTTCCCACACCCTGTACATACAGATTGCTCACATTAAAAATCATCCTACCTGCATCTACTGCATTTTATAAGCCTTTAAACATCCAAGATGGCGGCTTATGGAAGCTGCCATTTTTGCAGGCAGCCTGCAAACAGGAAGTGCCTGCAAACAGGAAGTGACTGTGCTGCTCTGCATTCTGGGACTGCTGACCTTTCCCTGACCCCAGCTCTGCTCTGTCTGAGCAAAGCACAGCTATAACCCGCCCCCCTGTACCTTATCCCACTCTCCTCTCCTCAGTAAGTGTGATGCTTCTGAGTCAAGATGGCGGCGCCCGTATCCTAAATTCCCGAACAGAGTTGCAGCCCAGTGGGGGAAAGTATAATAAATTAGTGACTAAACTTGTAAAATATATTAATTTTAGATGCTGAGGAATTGTTTTTTAAGAGTTTGGGCTTTTCATTAAATCATGGTGAAGGTCCGGTTTAAGTGCTGTTTATGGGCTCTGTCTCCTGAGTGCTGGGGAACAACCTGCTAAGCTATTTGTTCCACCCTGTGTACAGCTCCAGCAATTTGTACAGTACTCAATATCACTGCACATAGGTTCGGACTAAAAAGCGGTTTTTAGAACAATGCCGCTGCTTTTTTAAAGCACCTGGCCACCCCGATTATGGTTGGGTGTGCAGCACAACACCTCACCTAGAAAATTCAGCCTTTGCCATAGCCTTTCCTAAAGCAGAACAAAACCCACCAGTGGTCACTGGCTTTGCCCCGGGGCATCTGGAATTGAGATGCCCCGCTATATGAAACCCCCCAGGGTGCAGGGAATTGGTTATCTTTCCCCGGTCCATAGTCACATATGCGGGCTCTCGTCCAATGAGAGACGCCCAGGGCTGGCCTTTGGCTAATAGGTGCCCTGTGCAAGACTGCAGGATGGTGCCCTCCCCCCGATGAACACAAAAATACAATAAAAAATGGGGCATCCCAAATGTCCTATGTGTGCATTTATGCCAGACACAAATTAATGGCCAGCAGTAGTGTGCACAACTGGAGGTAGCCTAGCCGAGCAGATGACGGGTTTGGAACACCCCGAATTGCCCCCATATTGTCTACCTTACCGGCAATCCTTTGGTGCATGCATGGGCTCTCCTCCATTCAATACGGCTGTGTCAAAATTAATCTTTCATAGCTGGAATTAAAACCAGACGTCCTGATTGGAGGAGAGCTCTCACATGCATCGTGGGATGGCGGGTCAGGTAAGCAATACGGGCGTCCAAAGGGGTTTCCCACATTGGGACGTCTCACTAAAGTCTTTTGGACGCCAGGGATGGCTTTAGTTCCTCTTTAATGCCTGTTTAATTGGAGGAGAGGATGCGCATGCAACATGGGATCAAGGGAAAGATGTGGGGTTACGATGTTTACAACACTGTGGGAAGTTGGTGGATGTTTAAACAAGGTGACCCTGTTTGTAATTATGGGCTCTCTGATAAGGGTCCACTTAAAAAACCTGTATCAAAGCCGGACAAAAATGTAGGCGCTCAGCCCAGCCCCCTCCACAAGGTTTAAAGCAGAACAAAACCTGTGAATTTATCTTTTAGTTTCCAGAGTGTCCACGGTACCTCGGGGCATAAAAATTCTGGCTTTTCACTCTGATTTTTGTTCCGCTTTATTGTGGCACCCCAATTTGGGATAGAGAATCCTCTAGCTCTGGAGACCTGTGCAAAGTGACTTTTTGTCTGCTTTTAAAGCTGAGGTGGTCTGGGCTCAGTTCTGTGGGCATACCAGGCCTCCTTGTGTGTGTGGCTGATAACCCCCTTCTATGCGGCTATTGCCACTTGCCAGCAACCACAAAGCACTCCCCTGCTGTACACCCCATTTGATAATTGCTCCCACGCCGAATGGACCCTGACTGGACCAAAAAAACGACTCACCTTTACCATTGGCTGTTCCTCCTGGGTCCCGGCGTCATCTGACTCCACCCATCGGTCCCTCGTCTGCTGCCAGCCTGCCACACACTTTAATTGCAGACAGCACATACTGGCATGCAGGCAGCCTCTCCATCTCTCCTTGCGCCGGGGACAACATAGGAAGTGCCACAGCAGAACCTTACTGCTGACTGCGCTGTCCCCTCCTGGCAGAGAACAGAAGTGTCACTGCGCTTCGGGGCATCGCTGGCGCTCCACTGATGGGCCAAAAGGCGGGAGCCAGTGGTGGCCAATTGCACCGCAAGTTAGCGGGGGCCAAAAAAGCCCCTTGAGGACATTTAGGAATATATATTTTCCAAAGTGAATAAAAAGCAGCTGCAGCTGTGCTCTCCCTCTCCCCCCCCCCCCCCCCCCCCAGTCTGGACTGGGCGGGTGTCCTCCTGTGAGTATGTCATTTGGATTGTTTTCAATGTGGAGTGCATTCCCGGTGGCATGCTCCTGACCATTCAGATGGGGCCATTTGCAAAAGAATATAAACATGGCAAACGGCTCGATTTGCTGTGCGCACACGCATGCACCATAGGAACGAGGAAGTGGTGAGTCGTACTGGGCACTGGGAATGAAACAAAAACTGTGAAAGTTAAATTCACAGGTTTTGTTCCACTTTAAAGCTAAAGCCCAGTCTACCCGATGTGCCTCCCCACCTCCATGTCAGGGGTTAACAAAAACACCTTACCTTGTCCCAGAATCCATCAATATCCTCAGCACTTTGTGTGGGGTCTGCACAGAGTGGACCCCCCCCCCCCCCTCTTAGCCCCTTTCAAGTTAATGGGTTGGCGCGTGCACAGAATATGATTGGGGAACGAATCTCTAAGCAGCCTCGCCAAAATGGCCCATGTCTGGTAATGCCAATGGACATTGCTGGATTGTGATTAACCCCCAAACTGCCTCTGCGACATGGGGGGCACTCAGGGTAACAATGGACTTCCACTAACTCACTTTGAAAACAGTACGAGATGGCTCATGTTCTGATTCAGTGTTTATCTGTGATTCATCCAAGCTTTAGTTATTGTTTGTGTTTATTATCTATTTTGTACAAAGGACAGCTAAAAGCACGCTTGCTTACAATAATAAACAGGCCACTTATTTAGCTCAGATTTTTTTTGCTTCTCCATTTTTTGTATTTGTGTATACATGTAGAGCCGCGTTTATAAAGTGCGCCATTTAGCATCATTTTGATGGCATAAGCGTCCATCTTGGAGTGCTGGCATCTTATTATATTTTTACAGAATGACACTGCAAGTCCAAAACGTGACTCTGTACCTCCAAATATTAGATGCTGCACAGCTTATTTCATAGTTTTTGGCACGCTGAAAAGATTGGCACTGTATATAATAGGTGCTAATCTGTGTTTTTTCATTCCAGTCACGGGATATCATTGCTGTGAATAAAGGGGATAATAAACTTTACAGTGCGATTAGGCTGCATTTTCATTGGTGTGCTTCTAAGTACACATTGTTGAAAAAAAAAAAGCTATGTAAAGTGATTTTGCAAGAAAATAATAAAATAAAACTTTTGGTGACATCCCATCCTGCGTTTACATTATTGACAAGTCACAATTCAAGTTCAGTACGAATAAATGTTTGTAATAATAATTATAAGCAAAATGCTCAATCACTTACTATGCCTGATTAGGGGATGATAACCAGATACAGTGGCTGAGATCTACCTGTTCATTAATGTCCAAATCACCTTTCTGGCAGTCACCCACTGCTGCTGTCCTCTACTACTTACCTAACTCCTCCACCCCTTGCCGCTGTCCTGCTCCTACTTACCTAACCCCTGCACCCCCTGTCACTGTCTTCCACCACTCGCCTAACCTCTTGCCGGAAAAACAGCATTACAAAGCGGCACTCACTGGCGCTGGGATAATCGACCGGCGGGTCCAACTGGTGCTGACATAGACCGGCTAATACCTAAGTACAAAAATCAAACCTAAGTTGTAGTGTTCAGCACAGTTACTGTTAGCACCATTTTAGTACCGGCCCTAGTGCCAGATAAGACATGAAAGTCACCGAAGCTGGCTCTAAGTTATGCTAAAAGGTGCACATCATGAATAAGGCCCAGAGTCCCTATAAAATATGAATATTTTGAGCAAGGTGGTAGTACTTTTCTTATGAACATAGACATTAGAAGTACACAGAGAAATGATAAAATGGTAAAAACATTTGAGTCCTTAAAGATTTTAGCCAGGTTCGGTTTTGTCTGGCTGAAGGCCTATTTTCATATTTATCACCTTTGTGGACTATTTTCTGTTGCAGACACTCTTAGATGTTTTCAAGAGCTATTCCTTTTTATGGAAAAATGATGTTGATGTAGAATTTCAAAATTTTCTTCATGGAGAACAGAAAAATGAAACAGAAAATGAGGCCGCCCAATTCCTTTTGAGGTAGGTGTGCTTCCTTGTGTGGTTTTAAAACACATCCATCTTGTATGGAATTAATGTGGCATTCAGATAAGACACGGTAATTAATGGCAATGTATATACATTCTTATTTAAACATTTCATGAGGTCCTATTACTTTTGAAAATTATCATTTTATTACATCTCCTTTCAATGTTGTATGATGTGTTTAAAGTGAACTGAAACCTTCTGACACATGGCCCTAGAGTCTATAAGATTTCAGGCCAGGGTAAAAACTCTTTCCCAGACTGATATGCACCATGTGTGTGGAACCTCCAAGATCACAGAATAATCTTACCTTGATGTGGCATTCAGACCCTGCCATAGTATCCACAAAATGACATCCATTGCCTAAATAGTTGATATACTGTATACACAGTGTGAATCCCAGACCTCCTGTACTGTCCTGCAGAGGATCCTCTCGTCATTTGGTTAGCCAATCTGACACTAGACTTTTCTTGGTTTGTAATAAAATATGCACACACGCTGAATATTACATTGTATTACTACCTATAACTGTACTTGCAGCCATGTGTTACCCTGTTTCTTACAATTTATAGGCGGACATTTGCATCATAGATACGATACATCTAGTTTTGTCCGGGAAAGAGCTTCCAAGCACATCCCCAGCTTTGTCAACATGTACTTCCATTACCTAGTTCCTAAAATTATTGTTGACACTTACTAGTTCTATGGAAGTTCTTCACTTTCAATGGTATTTTTGAAAGTACTGGTATATATTTTGTGCCAAAATGAGGTCCTCAGTGTGCTGAGATGATTTTTTTATTTCTTATGTTGGCAAATGCGTGTGTCTGCAACAGATTTCAGATAATTAAAAACCGTGTTCATAAAACATTTGCTAGCATAAGAAAAAATAAAAATAAAAAAAAAAACTAGAAGAGCTCAGCATCTTGAGGATCATTTTAGCACACAGAACTATACACTTTAAAAATTCCATCAAAATTGGACTTTCCATTTAATTACATTAAAGTGTTTAGCAAGTTAAAAAATAAAAAGTAAATATCAGTTGCTTACCTTTCATTAAGTGGCTGCAGCGCTGTCCTTCGTCTCCTGTCTCTTGGTATGAAAACACTTCCTTATTCTAAGTATGTCACACACCCTGCTTCAAATATGAAATAGTTAGACTTGGGTATACTCACCGCTAGGTGGCGCCGTTGCAGAGAAGTCCAGAAAACAACAAGCCCCTCCCGGTCTATACATACCTGGTACCTCCCAACTATTCCCCAGTGTTCTTCTCTGCAAGATGGCGACAAGACAGAAGAAAGAAGTCTCCTGCTTGCAGGTAGCCGGGGTATCACCCCGCCCCCCCCCCCCCCCCCCCCATGGTCTGTTTCTGCCCGGCTCATTTTGTTATTAACCCCCGGTTTAATTGGTAGCCTCCCAGCTTAGGCTGTTGGCTGGGCAAGGGTAGATGGCACTTAGGGTGCCTAGGAGATTAGCTCCTTCGCTCGACCCCATATTATGGGGCAATGCGGTTCTCCGGTTTGGTGATCCGGATGTGGGATGCCCCAGCCCTTAGGTCACTTTCAGGTTCCCCTTCCCGTTTGGCTTTCTCCCTGCGTTTGTGGGGCTTGTATGTGTGCTGTGTGTGTGGTGGAGTGTGCTTTTGGTGCGTGTGGCAGGGACGGGTGGCTTGAGTGTTGCGCCGGCCCGTCCGTCTGCGTTGTCACTTTTTGCTTGGGGGCTCCCTGAGCCCCCTGGACTACTTTTACTTGGTGCAGGGGGCGGGTCGGGCGGCGTGTGTGCCGCCGGCCCGCCGCTCGTTTCACTTCTGAGGGCAGGCGCCATGTTCTGGCGGCCCGCGCCGTGTCTGGCTGGTTAGGGAGGGGCGGGGCCACAGCATCTCCCGCGTTCTGCTGGGCCCGCCCCTCTTCTCTCTTTCCCTCCTCGCGCTGGCCGCCATCTCACGCTGCGGGGGTTCAGGTAGGCATTTTATGCTGCTTTCGTTACTGGGCTGGGGGCTTCTACTGTCTTCTGGCCCCCTCCCTTGCTGGGGGGTGGCGGCAGGGTCCCTTTAGCCTGGCTCTAGGCAAGTTGGCTGGGAGTCTTACTGGGCTTCCCTGGCTCACACATCTGTGGAAATATATATATATATATATATTTTTTTTTTTTACATGTATTTAGTCCTTGTTTATGCTGCCCCATTGGGGTTCTTGCCTGACCCGCTTTTGTGTCTCAGTACTGTATTATATGTGTGTTCACCAGTTTTTATTGTTGTGCTTGGAGTGACTGTTGTCTCTTGTTTTTCAGATCCTGGGATCCCATGCTACAGGGCTCTCCCGGTCTTAGATACCTGGCTAGTTGGGGTTGGCCGTTACCTTCCTTTTTGGGTTTTTGCAAATTCCCCATTTCAGGGCTCTATATATATATATATATATATATATATATATATATATATAAAAATACTAGAGGGGCATCCTGGGTCGCTTACTGCGTAAATCCCTGGGTTACTGCGAATACCATAAATTTACCATATGGAGGCTACCACAAGATGGCGACAAGACAGAAGAAAGAAGTCTCCTGCTTGCAGGTAGCCGGGGTATCGCCCCGCCCCCCCCCCCCATGGTCTATTTCTGCCCGGCTCATTTTGTTATTAACCCCCGGTTTAATTGGTAGCCTCCCAGCTTAGGCTGTTGGCTGGGCAAGGGTAGATGGCACTTAGGGTGCCTAGGAGATTAGCTCCTTCGCTCGACCCCATATTATGGGGCAATGCGGTTCTCCGGTTTGGTGATCCGGATGTGGGATGCCCCAGCCCTTAGGTCACTTTCAGGTTCCCCTTCCCGTTTGGCTTTCTCCCTGCGTTTGTGGGGCTTGTATGTGTGCTGTGTGTGTGGTGGAGTGTGCTTTTGGTGCGTGTGGCAGGGACGGGTGGCTTGAGTGTTGCGCCGGCCCGTCCGTCTGCCTTGTCACCTTTTGGTTGGGGGCTCCCTGAGCCCCCTGGACTACTTTTACTTGGTGCAGGGGGCGGGTCGGGCGGCGTGTGTGTGTAAATTCACCATATGGAGGCTACCAAAGATACCGGAAACGGTCCTTCGGGGCAGTCCAGGCTCTGTGGGGGGTGTGGGACTCCGCTCCCAGGGGATGATGTCATTATATGTATTCCATGTGCACAGCGGAACATTGAGCGCCAGTCCGGCACCCCGGTGCCCGGTCCTTCCTCTGACGCGCCATCTCCCTCCCCTCCTGGCCTGTTCCGGACCCCGTGTGACGTTGTCATTGGGGGTGATTCGCAATCTGAGGTATGCGCCCGATTGGCCAGCCTCGAGAAAATGTTTTCCGCTGTGGTCGCTCAGAAGGCTCCAGCTAAGCGGAAACACTTGTCTCCACCTCCGCCAGACTCAGACGATGAGGTTGTTGAGGCTCTGGATTGGTCAGATCGTCCCCTTGAAGAGGGTGAGCTTATTGAGGAATTAGATGATCCTGAGGTTCAGCAGCTGCTGGGTGCTGAGGGTGACCAGGCCACGGGGTCTGTCCCCGACACGCCTTCCATTCTGGCCCAAATGTTTGAGGTTTTGGATTTGGACCCTCCTGAAGCTGCTCCTCGGCCTAAGGGTCAGCTTTTTGGGGTGACCAAGCCGCGCTTGGAGTTTCCCAGTCAACAGCATTTCGAGGATGTTGTCCTTAAGGAATGGGAGCAACCTACGCGTCTCGTTGGGGTGCCGCCTAGCTGGGATAGGAAGTATCCCTTTCCGGCGGACTTGGTGAAGCGTTGGTCTGTCCCTCCCGAGGTTGATGCTCCGGTTTTGGGACTATTTAATACGGCGGTTTTGCATTCTCCTGACACGACTTCTCTTAAGGACGGCGAGGATCGCCGGATTGATCAGCTGGCCCGACATGGTTTTGTCTGTGCGGGTTCGGTGTTGAGGCCTGTTTGTGCTTCGGCACTTTTATTGTTGGCGGTTAGGTCTATTGTCAGGGATTTATGTGTGGATCTTGATCCTACTTGTGATGAGTTTCTTGCCCTTAAGCGTTGTGAATCCTTTGTTTCTTTTTTCCTTGCCGCTCAGGATGATGCCATGTTGATGTGTGGCAGGGCTACGGCTCTGTTGGTAGCTATCCGCCGCTCAGTGTGGTTGAGGCAGTGGACTGCTGATTTTAATTCCAAGAGATCGCTCACGGCACTTCCCTTTCTGGGTTTGAGACTTTTCGGTGAGAAGCTTGATTCTGTTGCCAGGGGAGGTAAGTTACCTCAGCGCAAGAAATTTCGTCGTTCCTTTCGGGGGGCGGCCCCCTTCAATCCTTCTTTTCGGGGAGCCAGAGCCGGCAGGGGTGCGGGCTTTTCGGCTTTCAGGGGTGCCAGCTGGAACAGGGGTAGAGGCCGTGGCCGTCCCGTTCACGTCTGGGGCGCTAAGCCCAAACCGGCTGCCAAGCCCACTCAGCAATGAGGGGGCGCCCTCACCCTTACGGGTGGGAGGACGGTTACGACTCTCCTCCCGGGTATGGGACCAGGAGGTCTCGGACAGGTGGATCCGGGAGGTGGTGTCGGCCGGTTACAAGCTGGAGTTCGAGTCCCGCCCTCCTCCAAGATTTTTCAGGTCTCGTGTCCCCTCAGATCCTTTGTCCGCGCAGGGGCTTCTGGCGGCGGTAAGGAATCTTCTGGAAATGGCAGTCATCTGCCCGATCCCTCCTTCGGAGGTGGGGCGCGGGTATTATTCCAATCTCTTCACAGTGCCCAAAAAGGATGGGTCGTTCCGTCCCATCCTGGATTTGAAGTTTCTCAACCTGTTTATTCGTCCCCGGAAGTTTCGCATGGAAACTCTGCGGTCTGCGATCAATTCGCTTCGGCAGGGGGACTTTATGACGTCCATAGACATCAAGGATGCATACCTTCACATTCCGATCTTTCCGGCTCACCAGAGGTTTCTTCGCTTTGTGGTGGAGGATCGGCATTTTCAGTTTGTGGCTCTTCCATTCGGCCTCACCTCGGCTCCGAGAGTGTTCACCAAGGTGTTGGCGGGCGTGATGGCCCTTCTCAGAGCTCAGGGGATTTGCATTGTGCCTTATCTGGACAATCTTCTCATCATGGCTCCTTCCTTCAGTCAAGCGGAAGGGGACACCAGCACGGTGGTGTCCACTCTGGAGAGGTTCGGCTGGGTGATCAACTACCCCAAGTCCTCTCTGGTTCCGGCCAGGGTGGTGACCTTTCTGGGGATGTCCTTGGACTCTTGCCAGCACAGAGTTTTTCTCCCCCAGGCCAAGGTTCTTTTGATTCAGGAATTGGCTCAGCTTCTTCTTTCCAATCCTCGCCCGTCCATCCGTCTAGGGATGAGACTGGTGGGTCTGATGGTAGCTTCTTTCGAGGCAGTTCCCTTCGCTCAGTTTCACACGCGGACGCTTCAGCTTCATCTGTTGGCGTCTTGGGACCGGCGACCGGGGTCGTTGGATCGGTCCTTCCAGATGTCTCCCCGGGTTCGGCAGTCTCTGCAGTCGTGGCTGGTCCCGGACAATCTCTTGAAGGGCAGGTCATTTCTGACCCCGCCTTGGGAAACTGTCACCACGGACGCCAGTTTGTCAGGATGGGGAGGTTTCTGGAAGGATCTTCAGTTCCGGGGGCGGTGGGGTCCTCTGGAGGCCCACTTGCCCATCAATGTTCTGGAGTTGAGAGCCATCAGGTTGGTTCTGTCTCACTTGACGCAGCATTTACAGGGCTTGCCGGTTCAGGTTCGATCGGACAATCGGACGGCGGTTGCTTACATCAATCACCAAGGAGGGACTCGCAGTCTGGGTGCCCTCAGGGAGGTGTCTCTGATCCTAGTTTGGGCGGAGACTCATGTCCCTTGCATCTCGGCAGTGTACATTCCAGGAGTGGAAAACATGGAGGCGGACTTTCTGAGTTGGTGTTCTTCCCGCCGGGGGGAATGGTCTCTCCACCCCCAGGTGTTTCGGTCACTTTGTCTCCAGTGGGGGATGCCGGAGGTGGATCTGTTTGCCTCTCATCACAATCACAAGCTTCCGACATTCGTGTCGCTTTCTCAGGCTCCTCTGGCTCTGGCGGCGGATGCCATGGCTCTGAGCTGGGGGGACCAGGGGTTTCTTTATCTGTTTCCTCCGATTCCCATGCTAGGCAGGGTGTTGCGAAAGTTGGTTCTGGAAGGGGTTCCCGCCATTCTCGTGGCTCCAAGGTGGCCAAGGCGGGTGTGGTTCGCAGACATCGTTCGTCTGGCAGTGGATCAGTTCGATCTGCCTCTTCGTCCGGATCTTCTCACTCAGGGTCAATTATGTTACCCCAATTTACCAACGCTGGCTTTGACGGCTTGGCTGCTGAAACCTCCATCTTAAAGGAGGAAGGTCTTTTGGATTCGGTCATTCAGACTCTTATTAGTGCCAGGAAGAGGTCCTCTTCTACCATCTATTATAGGGCTTGGAGATCTTATATTGATTGGTGTGAGGCTAGATCTTTGCCCTGTCGGGTCTTTTCTGTTTCTAGGATTTTGGAATTTCTTCAATCTGGGCTGGACTCTGGTCTTCAGCTGAGTACTTTGAAGGGGCAGGTTTCTGCTTTGTCTATCTTTTTTCAAAGGTCATTTGCACTCCATCCTTTGGTCAAGACTTTTTTCCAGGGGGTTTCGCATCTGCTGCCTCCTAGGAAGCCTTTGCTCCCTGTTTGGGATTTGAATTTGGTTCTCTCTGCTCTTCAGGCTCCTCCTTTTGAGCCTTTGCAGGATATTGCTCTGTCTACTCTGACTCAGAAGGTTGCCTTTTTGGTGGCCATCACTTCGGTTCGGCGTGTTTTGGAGTTGGCAGCCTTGTCGATTCAGGCTCCTTATTTTGAGAAACATCAGGACAAAGTGGTTTTTCGCTTCAAACCAGACTTTCTTCCTAAAGTGGTCTCGGCTTTTCATCTTAACCAGGACATTGTTCTTCCTTCCTTGTGTCCTAAGCCTAGGAATGACAAGGAGCGCGCTTTGCATTGTTTGGATGTGGTACGTTGTGTTAAGTGCTATTTGCGTACTACATCTCCTTTTCGTAAGACTGATGATTTTTTCGTGGTGCCGGCTTAGGAAGGGCTTGGCTCCGGCTAAGTCTTCTATTAGCAAGTGGATTCGTCAGGCGGTGGTTGGGGCCTACTCTGCCAAAGGGAAGGATCCCCCTTTTCGTGTTACTGCTCGTTCTACTTGTGCGGTTGGAGCGTCCTGGGCTTTTCAGCACCAGGTTTCTGTTGAACAGGTTTGTAAGGCTGCTACTTGGTCTTCTGTTCACACTTTTTTTCTAAGTTTTACAAGGTTGATGTGCGGGCTTCAGCGGATGCTGTTTTTGGCCGCAAGGTTCTGCAGGCTGCAGTGGTTTGAGTTTCTGCATTATTGTCTGATTGGATACCCGCCCTTTTTGGACACTGCTGTTGGATGTCCCAAGTCTAACTATTTAATATTTGAAACTGGGTGTGTGACATACTTAGAATAATACCATTTTGTGAATACTCACCTGTAAAATGGGTATTATAAGTATGTCACACACCCCGCTTCACCCGCCCTTTTTGGTATCCTGGTTCTTTATATGGTGAAGTTTTTTCGTTTACAGTTGAGGGTTACCATTGTTTTTTTCCTGGTACCTTGTCTTTACTGCTGTTTGAATACTGGGGAATAGTTGGGAGGTACCAGGTATGTATAGACCGGGAGGGGCTTGTTGTTTTCTGGACTTCTCTGCAACGGCGCCACCTAGCGGTGAGTATTCCCAAGTCTAACTATTTAATATTTGAAGCGGGGTGTGTGACATACTTATAATACCCATTTTACAGGTGAGTATTCACAAAATAGTATTATTAAGCTTTCAGTCTCCAATCTGATTTGGTCCTTCAATCAACCTTCAGTGGACCAAGAACGGAAACACCCCCAGTCCCTACTCAGACATCCTGATTGACTGCCTCTCTCTGCAGCTCTGAAATCCCGCCCTCCTTTCTCCTCCTCCTTTCATGCTCATCACAGTGTTCTTACATCACATTGCTGTTGCCACACCCACTGTTTCTCCTCATTTTGTATGAATCTCCAATACTCTAATACTTTTAAAGATAACTACAAGGGGAAAGCAGATTGTTACAAGATAACTATACAAATCAGTTCAAGGAGGCACCTACTAGGGGTGATGCTCTTTTGGATCTGGTAATATCAGATAATGATGACCTGATAGGGATGGTAACAGTCCGTGAAAATCTTGGTAACAGTAACCACAATACAGTTGTATTTAACATAAACTGTAAGAAAGATTTTCTGTCTGAGAAGGCAAAAACACTTAATTGTAGGAAGGCCAACTTCCCCAGGCTCAGAGCTGCACTCTAGGACATAGACTGGGAGCATCTGTTGAAGAATAAGGATACAGATGCCAAATGGGAGTGCTTTAAATCAATTGTGAGTATATTTGGGTAACAAATATAAGCGGCTAAAATTAAACCCCTAGATTGTGCTAAAACTCCCCATTACAGGCAGTGTGGCATTCCCCCCATCCGATTCCTCATGGGCAG
This sequence comes from Gastrophryne carolinensis, assembly GCA_027917425.1. Lineage (NCBI taxonomy): Eukaryota > Metazoa > Chordata > Amphibia > Anura > Microhylidae > Gastrophryne > Gastrophryne carolinensis. The sequence goes on along the minus strand of CM051236.1, from coordinate 251,182,616 downwards.
TGTGGCATACCCCCCATCCAATTCCTCATGGGCAGGGTGGCATTCCCCCATCTTATTCCCCATGGAAAGTGTGGCATTCCTCCATCCCATTCCTCATTGGCAGTGTGGCTTTCCCCATCCCATTCCTCATTGGCAGTGTGGCTTTCCCCATCCCATTCCCCATGGGCAGTGTGGCATTCCCCCCATCTCATTCCCATAGACAGTGTGGCATTTCCCCCTCCCATTCCAATAGGCAGTGTGGCATTCCCCCCCTCCCATTCTCAAAGGCAGTGTGGCATTCCCCCCCCCCTCCCATTCCCATAGGCAGTGTGGCATCCCCCCTCCCATTCCCATAGGCAGTGTGGCATCCCCCCTCCCATTCCCATAGGCAGTGTGGCATTCCCCTCCTCCCATTCTTATGGGCACTGTAGCATTCCCCCCTCCCATTCCCATAGGTACTGTGGCATTCCCTCCTCCCATTCCCATAGGATTTAATGCACAGTTGGGGGAGGGTTTGCATGTGTTTGAAAACTTGACTATAGGTCTTCACCATATGTTTTTAAGAGCTGCTCTGGGTAGTTTATGCTGATGGCATAAACTCATAAGAGGAACATAAAAAATGAGATAACACCACATGGAGAGAGCCAGTAACTGTGTACATTAACCATATGCACATCAGTAATTGCTCCTATGTATTGCATTACTCCATGTCTAAAAGATGGCAATTTTTGGAAAACCTACTGCCAGTTGTGTAAAATATTTAGCAATAAAATGTGTAATAAAAAACTATAATAGCATAAAAATATAATAACATTCTTGTCCTCTTTTATTTACCTCGTTAGTTTCATAACTTTCTCTTCTTGACTTACATTTTCTTGATTAATTCGTGAAATGTTTATAGGCACTTTTCTCATATCTACTCTAAGACATTTTTCAACAAAAATTGTTCTCTTTGTCTTTTAAATGCTTTGAATGCACTGAAAAGAAAATAAGAATCAATATTTCTAATAAATGCTGGATAAAACATATATAAAATCTAAGGGCTAATATGTGATTACGAAAATAACAAAAACAGTCTGTGTCAGCATCTGGAAAACAATTGCAGAATTTTTTCCCTGAACTGCAGCCAAATGAATTAACTGCTATCTGCAGGTTCAACACATCATTACTTTTTTGTATGAAGGTATTAACACTACTCTTAATGTAGCATTATACCCAGAACGAATCTTAAGTCTGAAGCATTGATGTGATATGATTCTGGTTTCTATTTCAAAAGTGAATAAATACTGACAATTTCACTGATTAATTATCTCTTCTCTTATTTGCATTGTTTTAATATTACCTACCTAATTGGCTTTTTATTTCTAAATTGTTATTTATTATAAAATTATAAATGATAAATGTAATCATGTATTTTATCCTGTATCTTGTTCAGTGATACATCTGTGGAGCCACAAAACCAATCACTTCTTATGGCAGAAGGGGCATTTATTTTGCCCAAGAATACTGGAATACAAGAGACCCGGGGACCACTCCTAAAAGACTTTGATTCCGAGATCTCAATATACAAGGTAACAAACTAATTTACTAGTTTTTAGGTTACTAGTTAGTCACCTTGCCAAGCTGCTACTCATTTACCCAAAAATGAATAGTAAGTGTCAGCCTGAATATTTGCCCAAGTCCTTCACCATCGTCTTCACTTGGGCCCCTGCTCAGCCTTGGGGGGACACGATGTGCCGTCCCAGCACTTGGTTGCCCCCCCAGGTCTTAAGGGTGCAAAGGATGCCACCTGTGGTCACAAAGGTCAAAGTACCACCAGGGTAAAACAAAGCAGAGAAAGGTCTTAAAAGGCTAGGGTCATACACGAGAGATCAGTTTGAGATAACCTCACAACTCACAACAAGAGGAGAAGACAGAAGAGAGGTTCAATAGCAAGCCAGGGAGCCAAATGTTGGGTTAGCAGAGAGAATGCGGGAGGAAGGCAGGTCCAAGGTCAGACAGGCAAAGGCTGGTTCTCTCTTCAAGCTGGGGAATGTCAAAGACAAAGCTGAGGTCAATAATGAGTAAACTTAGACAAGAGCTATGAACACACACCCTGGCAGACTGACGCTATGATGGACCAAGGCCATTGGCCAGGGGTAAGACCTGTGGGCTCATTGATCCAAGACACAGCAAGGGCTCAACAGCCCTATAAAAATACAAGGGTTTTTTTGCCCAACACAGAACAAAGGCCGAATCGCCCAGCATAACTTCAGGGCTCGATGGTCCAGTATTGGACCGGAGTTGTCAGAGGATGCAGCAGGCGATGAGGATCAGGTAAGAGCCTTTCATGCAAAGTTTGTACTTATGTTATAAAATTACTTGTGTACCTATTTCACAATATTTTCCTTTATAGGCTGCAAGGGACAGTATCCAGAAACTGCCTGATCATCAGCAATGCCAGTGGCTCCAGGCAGATTTCAGGCCAATTAAGCAGGTTCTTTGTGCCTATGCCCTTAAATGGATGTGGTCCTTAACAAAATTCCTGATAGACCAGGTATGGATAGGATACGGATGATTAACATACGATGTGCATTCAAGAGCTGACCTAGATGACTGCATGTTGTCTTTTTTCTATTAACATACGTTCTTCTCTATCCATGGCATCAGCTCTTTATAAAACAAATGATGTATCAGATTTTTATCTATGGGCAAATTAAAGTTTCTGTCTAGGTACATGCTTACTTCATCCCACCTTTTACCCCATTGAGAACAGTTCAGAATGAGCCATTTAAGAGCAAATCTGATTATTTGTAAATACCTTTGGTAAAAGGTGGCGCAGTCTTATGTCTGCTTTTCCACCACAGTGAGATGTAGCGGCAGTGTTATTTTCTGCCGCTATGCCTCACTGCTGTGTACCGGCAAGTTATCTGCATTTATTTGCAATATAGCGAATGCAAGCACAGTGGCCTCTAAAACGCCATAAGCATAAGTATGTGAAAAGGCTATGAGCCATGTTTCACTCGCGATTGCGGGGCAGTTGTGAGTGCATCGCAATCATCCTGCAATTGCCACAGTGTAAAAGCAGCCTAAGAGTCCTATGCACACCCAGCTGTGGTCAGTCAGCTGTGGGACCATTGTAGCTTGCCATGCTTACTCACACTGAGAGCACCAAAGGACAGAGTGGTGGTTGGACCACTTTTTTCTGTGGTCCTGTTGGAATTGCAGCTCTGATGGGAGAATACCACCACCAATGTGCTGAAGAAGTTGCTAATGAGCTACGGCCTAGCTCAAGATCAGCGGAACAAAACTCACCAACTGCTGTCCTGGAATCGAAAAGATTCCAGGGATAGCTGCTGGTCTTTCCCTAGGGCATCCCAAATTGGGATGCCCCACTGTGTGAACACCCCAGGGCGACTGTTAAAACTCATCTTTTCATGCTCCAACGGCACATGCGCAGGCCCTTGTCTGATCAGAGCACCTGCTGTCATTGAAAGGGGAGCGCACGCTGCTGCAACCCCTGCTCTGGTTGGATGGAAGTGGAAAAAGGTTAGTTTTAGTGGGCTTTCTGGGGGTTTCACAATTTGCCTCACTACGCTATACCTTTACCCAGATGTGCACCCACACCATGCATTTGTCAGTGCCTTTTACGGGCATGCATCCTGCTAAAAGGCTGTGTTCATCTATTTATCTAATCGGCCCTTAGTCAATTTTTAGCCAAAAATGACGAATGGACCTGTGCACCCCAATTGGAGGAGAGCCTGCAAATGCACTGTAGGATTAGGGAAATGTGAGTTTTCCTGGGCGACCTGGGTGGTTTCACAACAACCAAAGGCCAGGATAGTAAAATCCTGGGTTTTTGCCCAAATCCTGTGTCATCCGGGTAGCCTTAAGACAGGTCTTCTGTTTAGTGTAGGGGTACTCAACCACTTATTGTAAAGGTCCATTTAAAGGCATCCAGTGAGTGGTGGAGATCTGGGCAGAGGGCGGTTGCTGGGTGAATAGTTAAAAATCAGCACACCCCTCCACCCCCACCCCAAAATCCTATTGGCCACTGGGAAAAGCAGGAGCTTTTTTTGGACCCACAAGACCTACAGCTTTGGCCCACTGCACACTGATTGTGTATAGGGGTGGACTAGGGCCCAAAATAAATGTTAAAGGCAATAATGTTGGATAACAAGGATGGATAGATAGGGCTCGGGGGAGAGTGATGAATGGGTGAGAAGCTGCAAGGAAGAGGGATGGATAGACAGAACAGGAATGGCAGGGAGGGATGAAGCTGAGCTGAGGGGGACGGGATGGTGGGACAGGAATAGATGGGGCAGAGCTGGGGTGGGGGGGAAGGATTGGATTGGGCAAAGAGACCAAGAAACAAAGTTGTGTGTACCTTGCAATGCCACTTCCCGTGCAGTACTTCATATTGCAATACTAGGTGCCTGGAAGCCATGACACTGGCAGGGAGACTAAGCACTACATCGCCAATCAAGGGGGAAGCTCTGAACCCGGCAACACAGAAGCAACTGAGTGCAGGGCTGTCAGGGCAGGGGTCCAGAAATCTGGAGCCAAGGTCCGCATTTGGACCCCGGTCCGCCAGTTGAGTATTTCTGGTTTAATGCATACATTTAGTACATAAGTAAACCTTCCTGGTCCTTTGAGGCACTTTAACCCAGCATAACACAGTTATCACTGATAAAACCGAGGATCAAAGCTGCCTCATCATTGGAATCTGTCTTCATTACTTTGCCAGAAACAAGGTCACTGCTGCCAGAGTGCACGGTTTATCACTTTCCATGTTCATTGCTTTTGATTGACAGTTTTTATTATTATCTTTGCTTCCTTTCCCCTGAGTTATGTTGTTATTGATTTATGCATTTTAACATAAAAGGAAGCATTTAGAAATCACTTTGCTATTTACTGTCCTTTTTTTTAGACATCTGCCACATTAAAAAATTTAGATTCATTCTTGAGGAGGACAGAACCCCAGATTGAAAGTATAACAGGCGAGGAGAGAGATACTGGATCTTTTATGAAAATGATGCGTCTTTTTAATGAGGTAAAGCAACAACACATCTACAATCTCAAGTATAATAAAAAATAATTGGGAAGCTTAGATCCAGATGAGGGATGAAATACAAAAGCTTGTGTTATGACCTTTCTGTTTCATGCTTACTGTTGTTATCTTGGTAGTAAAAGAATAATAATAATACAATACAATAATAATGTATTTGTTATATAAGACATTATCTATTAGATACATTAGCACTTGAGATATATATAAGCCAGACCCACTCTACTTCCCATTTTACGTAAACTTGACCAACACCCTTATTTGCAACTCTGTGCTAAGGTGGGTTTTTGTCCAGAGACACTAAAGTAACCTAACTTACCCCCTCATGGCATTAAGATCTGCATTAAAGAGCTACTCGCACTTCCTTAGCAGAGATTCACACATTAGGGATAGGAAACCCTATCTTTTTTAGCAGCCACACCTCCACCAATAGCAGATATGTGACAGTGCCATAAGGCGTTGTTTCCTGGTCTCTTGATGGAGCACTGGCAGAAAGAGTTGTTTATTTCCCATATTTGAGGTTTACAGGTAGTGGAAGTAGGTGGTATAGGGTCCTTGTGCACCTAGACTCCACCTGGCTTAGGGTTGCCATGGAGGTTTTAGGTCTGCAATTTCAGTTGCAATTGGACAACTGTATTAAAACTGGTACTTTTAGCTCTTGATCTAAATTATTTAGAATCCAAAATTTGTTGTGCATCAGCACTTTGCATTTTTCTGATAAAATCTCAATGAACTTGCTTCCTTGTGCTGACTCATTATATTTCATACCCTCAGTGAAATTCACTTTTAAGGGTCCTGTACACGTAGACAGCAGCACAGCATGACTAATCCTTGGTTGAAGAGAACCAGCAGAATAGAGGGGGTTCACTAGGGCTCATGAAGAAATATAAATCAATCTGAAGGCAGGCTGAATGAAGCCCCACAGCCAGCTTGGGGAGAGTAGAAGGCAGGGAAATGTAACCTTTTGCCTGGACTTTCCCTTTAAATAGCAACATTTTTCATCCAATCATATGATCTTGCCAGCTGATCCATGTGTGCCCTGCTGCTTTCAACACAGTGAGTGCACCACATCACAGTGGCTAGCATGACTCCAGTGCACACAATGAATGAAGTGGTGATCTCACTGTGACTGATGGGTTGTGGGGTGTTTCCGGCACAGCTTTGCTTATGCAGATCTTCAGTAAAATTGACTGGCTTGATCTCACTAGAGGAATATGCTAATGGGGATGTTTTAATTAACATTTTTTTTCTTACCATTTATGCTGAAAAGAACATTTATTAGTAGACTATACACAAACGCCATTCCAATATTTAGAAATGTTTGAATGTCTCAGTATCTATAGCAGTAACTAGTATGTCACACATGTTAAACATAATGGGACCAGGGTTGTGTTAACAAACACATAATTAAAGTTAATTTATATTAGGAAGATTATTCCCATGTTTCAAATTCTAATGAAACCTCATGTTATATCATTGGCCTTACATTTCATTATTATTTCTCCTGTGTTTCATCAATACAAGCCATGAGCTTATCAGCTTGGTGAAGCATGTTTGTTCTCGTCATAATTAAACAAATGAGCTATCATTCCTGATGGCAGCAATGAACAAGTTCTTTTCTGTTGACCTGTTTTGGTTGCGCTAATGTGATCTGTTTAACATAACTGGATCTGACTACATTTAGTACCGGCTGGCTCTCAGTCCAGCCATACATCAAGTCTTGCCCTCAGTGCACATTCATTAGAGAATTAATCTTTGTGAAAGGATGTGCTGCTTGTTTTCTTGACTGGCTAGGAAGATTTATCTACTGTATAAACAAATATCACTAAACATCTCAAAGGTCACATAAGATATAAGCCACTTTACAGTCAAGATGTTAAGGGCCAATGGTCATTTACCAATTCAATAAACAACCCCCAAACGTAGGCTCATTAAAGCAAGCAAAAAGACAATTCTCTGAGTACTCACCTGTAGAATTGTTTTTGTTCTTGCATGGCACGGCCTGCTTCAGTATTCATAACAGTTGGTTATTCCGCCACAAGGTGGCGCAGTGTACTGCAGAAGAGTTGTGGCATCTCCCGGCCCCCTATAAAAACGGGATTAACCATAGAGTTCCCAGTGTGGACAAGCAGTGAGACAAGAAACCAGGAGAGAATAAAGGTAAAAAAGGTAAAAACCCCAAATAATTTGGAACAATCACCATAAAAAGGCAACCAAGAATAACGATAACAAGGGTTGGGTGAAGCAGGCCGTGCCATGCAAGAACAAAAACAATTCTACAGGTGAGTACTCACAGAATTGTCTTTTTCTTATTGCATGGCACAGCCTGCTTCAGTATTCATAACAGTTGGGACATCCAAAAGCAGTGTCCAAAAGTAGGGTGGGATCCCCAATGAGTAACGGCCGGCAGTTCAAGTCACTACCGCCTGAAGTACCTTGTGGCCAAAAGCAGCATCTGCTGAGGCCTTAACATCAACCTTGTAAAACTTGGAAAAAGTATGAACAGAAGACCAAGTTGCGGCCTTACAAACTTGTTCAACAGAAGCTTGGTGCTGAAAGGCCCAAGACGCACCAATAGCACGAGTACAATGAGCAGTAATCCTAAAAGGAGGTTCCTCCCCTTTAGCAGAATAGGCCTGTTCCACCACCTGACGGATCCACTTGCTGATAGTGGATTTAGCCGGAGGCAAACCCTTCCTAGGACCAGCAGGAAGAACAAAAAGAGCGTCAGACTTCCTGAAAGACTCAGTAGCAACCAAATAAAACTTCAGAGCCCTGACAACATCCAAAGAGTGAAGGGTCCGCTCCTTGGAATTAGCAGGGTTAGGACACAAGGAAGGCAGAACAATGTCCTGATTGAGATGAAAAGCAGACACAACCTTAGGCAAGAAATCTGGCTTAAGCCGAAACACCACCTTATCCTGATGCCTCTCAAAATAAGGAGGTTTGATGGAAAGCGCCGCCAGCTCAGAAACTCGCCTGACAGAAGTAATGGCCACCAAAAAGACTTTAAGAGTCAGAATGGGCAAAGCAGCCCCACGTATAGGCTCAAAGGGAGGACCCTGCAGAGCAGACAACACCAGATTCAGGTCCCAAACTGGTAGCATAGGCTTACGTGGCGGACACACGTGAGTAACTCCCTGGAAAAAAGTCTTAACCAGCCTGTGATTGGCAAAGGATCTTTGGAAAAAGATTGCCAAGGCTGACACCTGTCCCTTGAGGGTACTGAGTTGAAGGCCCGAATCCAAACCATGCTGCAAAAATTCCAGAATCCTGGGGATGGAGACGATTGATCTGTCTCTTAAGAGCAATAGCTGTTATGGCAGAGGCACAGGCCGGACGCAGCCCAGCCCCCACAAATGTAAAAGCATGGCAGGCCAGCTGATCCATATGCCAGTCCTCGCTGTCCCGCAGTGTAGTAGTGTCAGGGGAAGGCATGACTGAGGTGTTGGACAGCCCTAGAACGGGAGCGTCCACCTCGGGGGGACCCGACCATCGCTTAACCAGGTCAGCAGGAAAGGGGTATTCCTTATCCAACCCGTTGGGCACCGCGGGCAATCTGCTAGGATGTTCCCACTCCTTGAGCACCAAATTAGTGAAATGACTCTGCTCAGGGAACTCCAGACGCTGCTTAACAGGATGAAAAACTCACCCTGTTTCCTCTTAGCCACCTCAGGGGGGACAATCTGCAAGATTTCAAAAATGTGAGACAACAGATTAGCAGTGTCCTCAGGGAACCAGGAATCCTCAGACTCAGACCCAGGATCACTGTCGCAGCCCACCTGTTGGTCCCCAGAGGAATCAGAGCCCGGGAAAAGCTCCCCCTCCTCTAGGGAGTAACGGTCATCAAAAAGATCAATTTCCTCATGCTCCTCAGTAACCCAGGCAGGCGTGGGAGCCAGGTGCCGCTTCTTGCTAGAGGCCTTACGTGGAACAGGCCTAGCAAGCTGCCTTTCAATGCTGGCCACACGAAGTGCCAGATCAGACTGTGACCCCCTACTAGTATCCCCCTCACTGGGGGCTAAATGCAGGCACGGGGGGTAGGCAATGTCGAGGGGGGCGCAGAGCTGGGGAGCGAAGCGGGCAGCCCAGACTGGTGCGCAAGGACACTTTGGGCGCACGGCACACACACCCTGACACTGTCACTCACAGGGGATACCCCACACACCGTACACAGCCGGGATTGCCCGGAAGGTCCCCCAAGCACGTTATCCCCAGAAGCCTCCATATGGTGATTAACACAGGCACAATAGGCCAGTGCTGGGTAAAGGCCAATACAAAAAGCCACCCGGAATGCCCTCCCACTGGATACCCCCAGAAGTCAGTAAAGGGGGGGATGAGGGGGAGGAAGGAGTAGAGCCGGGAGAAACCACAACCCACTGGTATCCCGGCTAAAAAACATAAGTAAAAAATGACACGAGACCAATAAAAACCCCCCAAGGGGGACTCACGGACCAAGGACACCACAGCGTCACCAAGCCACAGACCGCTAGATGAAGCGACACACTGGAGGAGAACGCGCTGCAGCCAGAAAGGGAGAAATCCAGACGTGCAGCCTATCCAAAAATGGCGCCGGCAGAGGTACCTCGAGGGGCGGGCCGCAGGGGGACGACACGATACGTGTCATCCCCCGGCCCTGCCCCCCCCAAAGAGCGCGAAAATGGCGCTAACATTACCCCGCCGGCGCCACGACTAAGCAAAAAGCACCACAGGTTATAGCGCCACCCGCCACCAAAAAACACACTGTAAACCGCAAAATACACAACAACTAACACCACTCGCCGCTACCACCCGCCCCCCCCCGAACAAAAGTCAGAGAGAGGGGGGAGAAGAGAGACGAAAGACAGCGGCGAGTATCCGGGCCAGGGGGGGGGGACCCCTGAAGGAAAAGAAGGGGACACAGTCAACCCCTCAGAAGCCATTACAGGAACTCCGCATCCCTTGTAGGCTCACCATAAAGCCTATGGCTGGCTACCCTTTGTGGAACAGGGTCTGTAACTTGGAGCAGCGCTCCTGGAGCACTTGACCCTAGTGCTCTTCTAACCTCACCCGATCTGTCAGCCAAGGCTGGGAGGCAGAAAGGGTCCAGAAACGGGTGGAAATAGACTTGCAGGGCCGCAGGCTTGGTTGCCTCGCTCACCTGCGCAATATAGAAAGCCATCTTCTATCTTCGCAGTTTCACTGCAGAGGAAACACTTGGAACTCTAAGGTTAATCCCGTTTTTATAGGGGGCCGGGAGATGCCACAACTCTTCTGCAGTACACTGCGCCACCTTGTGGTGGAATAACCAACTGTTATGAATACTGAAGCAGGCAGTGCCATGCAATAAGAAAAGCTATCATTTTTTTCTCTTGATTGGTTAGGACGATATAACCAGTATATATATTCCAACTTTATTACTTGCTATCTTAAAAATTAAATTAATAGCCCACGAACAGCTAAGATGCTCAGGGTCAATGCACATCTACTGATTAAAAAAACAACCCCCAATAACAGACTAATTAAAGAAAATCAAAGTGGTTTGCCTATGGATAATGCATCTTCCCAATCCTAGCCTATCTGAATGGCTGGACTCCTGATTATGTTTGAGCCGAGGCAAAGTAGGAATGTACACACATTCCACACATGTCGGATTTCACATGACAGGGCACCCTAAATTGGAATGCCCTGAGACGGGCAATTGGCTGGCCCTGTCCTTTTCAGACTCCAGGACCTGCCAACATGGGGTTTGTTTCTTTGGGATTTCAAAGCAGTTTGCAACCCTGAAGAGCATGGCATACGGGGCATAAATCAATCTATTAAAGTTCCCTTCATTTAGCATAAAGTGCAGTTTAAAAGTAGAGGAACGTTCCTATGTGTTTCTGTTATTCAAAAAATATCCATTCAATGTATGAACATAATTTAACCTAAATATCATCAAATCATGCAGCTTCCCATATGCTCGCAGCCCTGGTATTGCTTCCTCGGGATGCACCATGGTTCAACAGAAAATTCATGGGTTTAATCGGGACTGGGAAACGAAGACTAGTACAACATACGAGGTGACTCTGCCAATGATACCCATCTGGTTGTTGGCTTTTCTTATTAACTTCCATCACTAATGGTGGTGGGGGGGGAGGCGGTTGTATTTCTCCAGTAGAATCACATACAGTTGAGTAATATATTATGCCTGATTTTCAGGAATTTCCCACGGGTTTATAGCAGATGAATAGCAGGTGGGTGAAAGGTCATGACTTTAGGTTTAAGTGCGCAATAAAGATTGGGAAGGAATATAGCACATTGTAAGGAGTATATATTTTGTCTTTTTATTAATTTCCACCTTCTCTTTCTAGCCCCCTCCTCCCATGCCATGGTGACAATCTTTAACCTTCCCCCTGTATTTTTTTCTTTTTCAATACATTTTTTGGAGCTTGAGCTAGCAGTTCTGCCCTGGGCTACAAATGGGCGGTTTCCCTTGCTGGCTGGGTTCAGGAATGTCATTTTAAGCAGCTTTGATGTTGGCCATTGGTGTAACCTAGTCTGCTGTCAGGTCATCACTAAAGCTGTTGGCCCATGGATAAGGTAAGTATAGCATGTTCTTCTATTTTTGTCTACAGTTGTACTTTAAGCTTATTAACATTTTGAGTTAATTTGGGGTGGATTAGATATAGGTAAAATATCTGCCTGTTACCTCTCTTTTGCATAAGGTATCATCAAAACAAGCAGAAATGGAGGTGCAGTTCACAGTTTTACAGAAGACAGTGAGTCTGTTAGAAAAACACGAGATGCCTCTTCCCGCTGAATGTGAAATTCTCTATAAGACAATGCCCGCGCGTTGGAATGCTATGAAAACCAAAGTGTCACTTGCCAAGCAACGTTTGGGTCCCAGAATACAGCAAGAAGCTGATGTTGTCTCCAGGGTACTGTATAATGCAATCATATTTTACACTACCACACTTGCTGGGGTTGTTGGGGCACTGTTTTTGTATGCTACAAGTGAATTTTTTTACTACCATGAGATTTTTTTTTCAATTCTTACTGAATCAAGGTTAAACCTAACCTTTACACTATTGATATTGACTTGCCAATGGTACGGTATGGCAAAGCAAAGTGCTAGAGCAGCTTGGATGTTGCTTCTACTACAAACATTAGTAGGATATAAGGTATAACCAGCTTGAGGTAAGTGAGGAGTAGTAATATTTAAGGACATAAATACATAAAAACCCAAATAGGGCATTTCCTGGGCTTTATTTCTCATTAGTATCTTAAGGGCTGGTGCCTGGGGCAGCAACCCTCTGGATAGAATGTTTGCTATATCTCTGGTTTTACCTATGGTGGGAGGAAGTTGTCATGGGTACTTAGGGGGACAATAAATCTGAATACAGCCCTGGGTATTCTCAATTTTGCTTACTGAAAATATTTGGTATACACTGCTGGTATTTATAAAAAATTGTTACCATAAAATATGATATAGCAATACCTATTCTGATTTGCCAATCCTACCTGGACACTAATGCTGAAAAATAAATTGCATAGGTAGTTTAGATAGATTGATTCAAGAGGCCAGTCGGTAGTGCACTCTAATAGTGGAAAACTGAACCTAAAGCTTTAGCCTACAGGACTTGATTGGATGGAGCGGAAATTGGCAGGTCAGGTAAGTATATATATATTTTTTTGCTGGACAATACCTGTTAAAATGGGCTAAAACGTAAAAATAAACATGAGCTCTGGTAATAGCTCCCTTACCTACACATTTTACATGTATTACTTACTATGTATCCTTTTATTTTTGTATTATGAGAGCTGAATTACATTTCATCTGTTTTACACAAAACATTTATAGCAGTAATGTAATTTCAAGTTTAGGGGTCAACAATAATAAGCTAAGCTTAAGACTACATGCACTGAATGTTGTTTACAAAGCCTACGAAGGTAGGGTAGGTCAATTCAATTTAATTATCAGAAGAGCTCTTGTTTTAATTTAGTGGATGAGACATTATTCTGGTGTGGGTTAAGTGGTGTCACTGTAAACTACATTATAATAGACTTCGGATGTCTTGAGCAAAATATTGGAGCTTTCTCTTAGCAAAATGAATACAAATCTGAGCATCTTATGATGTAATTAAAGGGTAAGTCCACTTTCGATTACATTTTTGGAATTTGTATTATTTTTGTGGCAAAACGATGTCTTAAAGGTTCTGAGCTGGTCTAGTATTGTTTAATGTAGTATTGTCTAGTATTTAACGTTTTCTAATGTTAGCAAATGTGTGTTTTCATCTGTTGCTATTGGCAACATACACCAAGTGCAGACGTGGTGTACCTTGTCAATAGCAACAGATTGCAAATAGTTGCACAGAACACTGCTGCTGTGTGAGCTCTCTTGCCTCAGCAGTGGCCATAGCAGCAATGTTCAGTGTGTACAGTACTCACCTCTCACTTCTTGGTGCATGTTGCCAATAGCAACAAATTTCAGGTAGTGAAAACTACTTCAATAAAATACACATTTGTTAACATAGGGAAAAAATAAAAATGCTAGATCAGCTCAGTACCCAGAGCACATTGTTTTGGCACCAAAAATATACACTTTCAAAAATTCTATGAAAGTAGACTTACCCTTTAAGCCTATAACACATACAATTTTTGGCTCCATAAGATGCCCTTTCCACCCAAAAGCTGGGGGAAATGCCCATGCATCTTATGAAGCAAATGTAAAAAAATAAAAGTACTTACAGGCACTCCTGCCGCTTCTGAAGCAGCCAGGCGTCATTCCTTATGGGCATGGCCTACGTGTGGGTGGGCGTGGCCTAAAAACAGCCAGCATCCATTCACAAGTGTGGCCCATAAATAGGTCATGCCCACCCACTGAAGCATTGCCATCACACATTTTCTTCCAATGATAGTTCTAGGAGCTTATATTTTATACGATATGTAATGTGCTGTGGCCACAGACTTTTAGGGCAGTAGGCACTTATTAGGTGTGTGTTGCAGATGTGATATATAGGTGTTCCCCAGCAGGGGTGGACTGGCCATAGGGAGACCTGGGACAATGCTCGGTGGGCCAGTTCGGCTGCTGCTTTTAACACCCACGCTCAATCCTCGCCCCATAAGTCTCCCTCTCAGCCCCCTATACTCAGCCCCACTGTACCCACAAACCAAAGAACCCCAGCTCCCAATGCTATAGCCCCAGCATCATGTTTGGGGGACCACAGCAGGGATGTCTCAGGCCGGCTGGGGGTAAAATCCAGGGCTGATTTTTGGCTTCATCCGCCATTGTCCCCTCGTATGTAATTTATTCTCCGTATACCGGTAACTACTTATTCTGTGAAGGCTTCAAAGGTTTGTTAGAGAACATTGGTGAAAAAAGTGCATCATGAAAACCAGGGAAGACACCAGACAGCTCAGGGATACATTTGTGGTGAAGTGTATTGCAGGGCTAGGACCATTTTAAGAGGTATGACTAATTTGTCAAGGCACTGTAAATGTTTTATTTTTTAAATACAGTAAAATTATTTTTCTTATCTGGGTTCATGAAATTAAACTAATTTAAACCTGAATATTCATACACTTTCATGGCGTGTTAATATTTATGATGTTCCAGCACAAATCCCATCGTTTATGAAACATTGCTTTCTACCTATACTTTGTCATTTATTTCAGGACTTAGAACAGTTTCAGCATAAACTTGACAAGTTAGGCTCTGACATTGAAAATTCGGAGGTGTACAAGTTTGAATGTACCGCAGAAAAAGCCTTTGTTATCATACAGAACTTTAATAAACAGCTTCAAATCTTTGAAAGAGAAGCAAAAGACTTGAAGGAACTACAGGATCTTCTTGAAACTACAGTTGTAGACTTTTCCATTTTAACCAAGTAAGTACATTTGAATGTCAAAGTCAAACAGTCAAATCAGGTCAACATTCTCATAATTCATTGTCTGATTAACTGATTCTAAATTGTTTGTATGTTCTTCTTGATGAAGATCTATCATATACATTGGCTAATAATACAAATCTGCATACATTTGCCAGATAGCAAAATAATGGGTTACTAATACACCCTGCATAAACATATCCTACAAAGCTCATTGTTTAAATTAAAGATGAAAGGTTTGTAAGTGGACCATTGTGCTTTTACAGGTTAGGACTGTTCAATTCCAGTGGCCTGTCTCCTGAGTTAGCCTTTGCTATAATAACCGCTTATGGATATTGCAACTATTACAATGTTTTGTATATGCGTTTACCCATCATGCACTGCCCTGGACATCTGTAGTGGTTATTGCTATGGTTTCCCACGGAAGGCAGGATTGTTTGCCTTCCATTAAAGGAAAAATAATGAGCTATTTACTGTAAGTTTTTGATGTGCACACATGTATTTATAGGTTAGACACAACGTTTTAATCTATGGGGGTTTATTTAAGAAGTGCTAGTGCCACGTAGTGCCAGATGAATGTCTGGTGAATGTTAGGTCCCAGTGCAAAAGGTGTAGTTATCAAGTCAAAAATACAGAGTGCCTGTGATAGTTCCCGGTAGTGTCCTATCTATCAACAGCACCGGCAATGGGATGAGTACCGGACCTGAGTTCCCTACAGTGCAAGATAAGTCCAGGCACTCACCCTGCATTGTGTGGCCTTATCACATACATTTCAATGGGCTGGGATGGTTGTAATTTTTTTGGACACTTTTGTTTGTTTATTTTTTGGGCTGGTGCATATGCCCGGGATTCCTGGGCTGTTCGGAATTGATTTTGTATGCACTTTTGTGTTGTGCTGCAAACTTATGATTTGGGCCATGCAAATTCTGTGTTATGTCCTTCAACAGACGCTGTGTTCCTGGAATCCCATTTTTACAGCACATGTATGGGTGCTGTGTGTTGTTATTCTTAATGAATTCTGACCTAGTGCATTTTCTTTGATAAGCCCTGCACTGCGCCAAGTGGACGACTGGGAGGAAGCGAAGGCAGAGTGCTGTCTGTCTCCAGGCGGCTCTGCGAAGTGCGGAGACTGCAGAGTCTTGCAAGAGATGCTCATCTAGCGCCTGCGGGTCAAAAAAGTAAATAAGGCTGCCAATCTTGTTTTAAAAAACATTCCTTCAGAAGTTTCCGAAATGAATGCTGCCTGTCTCAGCTCAAACCCATGCTTACTGAGTTTCAAGAGGGAATGAGGAATAGCTGTGTCTCTGATATGATAGAACCTAATATACTTGGAGGCACAGACAGGCAGAAGCTGCTGAGAATGATCCTGCAAGGCTGATACTTGGGGGAACATCCCTCTGTCAGCATATTCTAAACAGTAATGTCTCTCCATTCATATCATGTACATGGGTGCATGCCGTCTCCCTACATCTGAGGACAAATGTGGAGGGTGGTGAGGGAATAAATGATAAGCGTCCGACATGGATAAAACATACCACTAAAAAGCTTCTACACAGGTTACAGATAGAAAAAGAAAGGTAGCGGATTTAGGAGGGAGGGGGTAGTAAGACCTTTTTCATCAGATCCCCGTACCCCTGGTCCAAATAAACCTTATTCACGAAGGCATGTGTTTGTATCATGTACCTGTTATCATGTAAAAAACAGTATGTTGTATAAAACAAAGTTTGCTTTTATTTTCACCATGCTTATATTACAAAATTGAATTTAAACATGTGCGTATTTCATATAATGTTAATATTTACACATCCATCCAGTGGTTTGGCTTTTTGCTTATGATTTGGCTGTGAATAAAGTATTTTTGTATTTGATTTGTGGTTGTAGTAAAGGCAAGTCAGTTTAATAGACACTTTTCGCCTCACTTTTTCAGTACTTTTGAGGTGGCTGAGGTATTGATAACAGGTGCTGTTATATAATGGGTTTATGTATATTCATACTGGGAGTACATTTCCTTCCTTTCTCTTTCTTGTGAGCCCGCAAAGTGGCGGGGATGGAGGGATGGATGCAGACACCGACTTTCAGTTTATTAATTCAGATGAAAATGTCAGTATCAGGGTCCCAACCCAACATCTTGCTACAATCTGGAGGGATCAGAATCCACCACTTGCTACATACTGACCAGATTGGTTAGTTCTTTAGTACCCTTTTAACTGTGTTCCAAGTTATTTGAGAAAAATTCTGGCCAGCAACTAGGATCCCAGGCAGGTGTTAGCCAGGAGCAGTTTGCATTTTAGTTTTAAGTGGGTAAGTGTTATAAATTCACATCTGGTAAAACTATTTAAAAGTACATTGATGTGTATTTTATCTACCATAGCTGTAAAGAGCTGCTGCAAAATCTGAGTCTTGTGTGGCAAAATGTCGATTCAATCCTTCAAGAGCATAATGTGTGGAAGACGAAATTTTGGCAAGAAATGAATATAAAGGAACTGCAGCAAAAAAGTGGACTACAACTGACACTTCTAGAGACCCTTCCAGCAGAAGTCCAAGAATGGGATGTGTATAAACAGGCACTGGAAGCTACCAATGTGGTGCATGTAAGATGGATGTTTAAAGCCGAAATATATATTGAATTCAAACTAGTTTTTAATACAGGGGCATTTATACATTCTGTATTTATAAAGTATTTTATTTTCAGTCCCAGCATGTAACACTAGTGGTGGCTATTTCAGAATACCATAAATTAGTATTATAAACCTCCAGTAATGTGCCCATTTTTGACACAACTCTAATTTGTCTTTGGCTCACCCCGTTCCCAACACAATGCAAATCTCAGAGAATCATACTTAAAGAGGAGGTCAAGGCATTTTAGAACAGCAGCCCACCCCCTTTCTCTGTGCTAAGCCTAATTTGGGACATAACATAAAAAACAACTCTCCTGGTCACCGTAATCTCTCTCCAATGCCTGTGGGGGAGGGGCTCTGCACGGCTGGATGGCTGGGCGCAGGAGTACGCACGCCTGAACAACGTGCCGCGAATCCGGCCAGCCGGTTGAACCTCATCACAGCAGCACATTTGAAAGAGCCTATAGACTCTTTCAAAAAATGCCGTAAGGCATGGCTTCTGCGGTTGGAAATGCCTGGCTTTCAAAGAAAAGCCACCGCTGAGCCAACAGCAGCACCCTGCTGCTCGGGTAAGGGGGGCCCATAGATTGAGCGGTGGACCCATTTTTGGATTTAGATCTGCTTTAATCATCATTGTTGTTAAAATGGAGTTTAGATATTTTCCAAAGTTTTTTGCCAGATTTAGTGTTTTTTTGTATTTTAGTTGACATTGCCTCTTATAGAGGACCTCAGCAATCCTGCAATGAGGACAAGACATTGGAAACAACTTGTTCGTCAAACAGGGGGAATGCTCCGTGTAACAGCAGAAAGTTTAAAGACAATGACCTTGGGTGACTTGCTTGCCATGGACTTACAGAGTAAGTGTAATTTCAAGGAGTTGTATAATTAGCCATGTTCACTTATTCAGAGCTTCAGGAAAGCCATCTAAACCTTATAAATTTTAGTTTGAAATTTGGCTAATGATGATTCTGTTTTAATATCTCAGTAGAATGGCTAAACTAGTTTTATCATGTATTTTGAAAGCCAAATTCAAACAATTAATTAGGCGAAGGAGGACGAGACTTTGGGGAACCCCCGTGTGGCGTATGACTGAAGGGGGGGGGATATCAATGGGGAATTGCCAGGGAATCTCCTTTCATGTTCTTTTCCTCAGTGATGCCATTTGTCACATGTGGGGATTCCACAGAGGCTCCTCCTATCCTCTGTTAAAGCCTCCCTGCCTCGGGGGCTGGGCATTAGCTTGGTGGAACGCCAAGGAAGGAGAAGGGAGGACCTGTGTTTCCCCTTACAACAGAAGTCGGCAGGGCTGCTCCCCACCAGCAGCAGTCCAGCGCACACACCGTACCAGAAGGGAGCCTCCGACAAGGTGGACTTGCAGAGAGGATGCTGCCCAGCGGT
The DNA here is from genome assembly GCA_027917425.1 of Gastrophryne carolinensis. Classification (NCBI taxonomy): domain Eukaryota; kingdom Metazoa; phylum Chordata; class Amphibia; order Anura; family Microhylidae; genus Gastrophryne; species Gastrophryne carolinensis. Next base: position 251,163,726 of record CM051236.1, on the reverse strand, counting down.
GGACAGATAATGGAAGACATGGTGACTTTGAGTTATTTTTTATTTTAAAACTGAATTATTTTTTGTAAGAAGTCCAAGAGTAGTGATGGCCAACATCAGCAGATGTCATGCTGGATAATTTGCCAGTAATCAAGATGGGGTGAATCATACTTAATTGCCAAGGTCCGGGTCCAATCTAGCTTCAGCCCGGATACGAAGCCTATCACTACTTAGAATACAAAATCACTGGAAACAGGGGTTGCTTTGATCCAAGGCCTCTCTGACATGGATTCTATCTAATGCCAGTGGAAAAATTATGATTTTTTAAGTATTTTTAGTTTTTGAGTATAAAAGTAAATCCAACATTGTGAATTCTAAAACATTGTGAATCTGTCCTGTCCCATATCACTGATTTATTGTGCTTCCAACCAGAAGGGAAGCAAGAACTGTGTCAAGCTTGTGATAAGATATTAAAGAGGAAGTCATGTCTAAAAAGCCCCCCAGCAGCAAAGATGCATTTCAAATTGTTAATGTGCAAACACACCCAGCAGACTCTTAAAGCGGACCTTCACCATGAATAAGAGTCTATCTTATATGTTTCCCACACCCTGTACATACAGATTGCTCACATTAAAAATCATCCTACCTGCATCTACTGCATGGTATGAGCCTTTAAACATCCAAGATGGCGGCTCATGGAACAACAGGCAGTCTGTAAACAGGAAGTGCCCTCTGACTGTGCTGCTCTGCATTCTGGGACTGCTGAACTTCTCCTGACCCCAGGGGACCTCCCACACATCCCCAGATTTCTCTGCAGTGCTGACTGTGAAGACATGAAGTATCACTCTCTTGCAGGTGAGCGGGGCTATTACAGCCTGCGGCCCTGTTGGACTATTCCCACCCGTCCTCTTGTGATGTGCCTCCCAGCCTGGGCTGCGCTGGTCGGGTGAAGGTAGGCAGCACCATGCGTGCTTATGGAGCCATGCTCCACCGCAGTCCCCCACCAAAGGGTAGGCGGTTTAGGCTGTTGGTGAGCCTCTAGTGGATGTCCCTCCCGCATTATTGCCCATGCCCCGTGTAGCGGTGGACCCTGTGTAAAGGGTTGCCATCCTTCCTCGTTTCCCCCCGTATTTGGGGGAAAAGAAAGGGGTGTGTGTGTGTGTGTGTGTGTGGCGGTCTCAGTGTAAGTAGTTTTGCCCTTGACTGGCAACTGGGTGTCAGAGCCGTGCTGCTTGCTCTTCTTAGTTTTGGCCGCCGCCGTTTCGCCTTCTCATTTTTTAATTAAAATTTACTGTGCTGGGTGGCGTCGTCGTCAGACTCTACGAGTAGTCACTAGCAAATGCTTTTACTAGCATATCCTATACTTGGCTTGTCAAGCCTGGACGGCTGCCTCAGAGCTTCGCGCTCTTTGGGGGAGGCGGGGACCTGGCGTGGCGCGCTCCGCGTCACGGCCAGATTGGGCAGCCCTTCGAGGTTCGGTTGGCGCCATTTTGTTGATCTTCACTCGGGCGCGTGTTTGCGGTCCTCCTCCTCCCCAGGTCTGTAAGTGCCCTCGCGGGTGATTTCATCATTAAAATTGTTTTCTGCTGCGCATGGCCCTGACACCTCTTATTCCCTTTATGTCTTTCAGACGTCAAAGACTCCGGTGGCTTCTCCCGGCCTACCATAAATTATAGCGGGCTTACAAAAAATTCTCCCACATTCCTAGCGGGTCTTTGGGACATCCAGGGTTGCCTATTGCATAAATCCCTGCTGGCATATTTGCATTGATAATCACCATATGGAGGCATCTCAGAATTATGTGACCGGGGTCCCTCTGGGACAAGACCGGCTGTGTACGGCGTGTGGACAACCCCATGCTGATGCGGACAGAGCACGGGTCTGCGGACCCTGTGCGGAACAAGTACTGGCCCTGCAGTCAGGGTTGCCAGTGGCTGCGCCTCGTTTCAATACACCTGTCTCCCCGTGCTTAAATCTCACTCCTGATGAGTCGCACTTGAGCGGGGATGACCAGCAAGTCGTGCCGCGCAGACTGCCTACGGCTGATCAGGAGTTCACTACTCCGCTGGGTTTTGCTCTTTCTGATGAAGGTTAGCTGTTCTCTGACTCAGGCTCATCTGACGAGAGGCCGAGGAGTCATGATGATACTGGCCCTGGTTCCTGGGGCCTGTGTGACACTGATGAATTACTGATAAAGATCTTCGAGGTCTTGTCTATCTCTCTCCCTGGTGAGGCTCCCAGGCCTAGAAGGGAGAGTTTCCATACAGCGACGCCGCGCTTGGAATTTCTGGAGCAGGATCACTTCCAGGCTCTTGTACTCAAAGAATGGGAATCCCCTAGTAAACTTCCAGGGGTTCCAGGGGACTGGGATTGGAAATACCCTTTTCCCCCTGATGTGGTTAACTGTTAGTCATCACCTCCCATGGTGGATGCACCGATCATAGGGGTTCTTAACCCCCCCTTTATTGCAGCCCCTACTTATCGTACCCTTCGGGATGCTGAGGACCGGCGCATTGATAGGCTGTCCTCCCACGCCTTTTCTTGTGCAGGGATGGCTCTGCGCCCGGTCTGTGCCGCGGCCATCGCTGCAGTGGCCGTTAGGACCCTCATCAGAAAGGTGATTGATCATCAACCTGAGGATCTCCCCTGGGAGGTGTTTAATGCACTCTCCAGTTGTGATGTATTTGTAAGGTTTATCCTTTTAGCGCTGGATGACACCATTAGGATGTGTGCAAGAACTTCTGCCCTTGTGGTAGCTATACGTCTCTTGGTCTGGCTGCGACAGTGGGGTGTTGACGATGCTACAAATAAGACTCTTACTGGGCTTCCCTTTAGAGGGCGACGCCTATTTGGGGCCCGTCTGGACCTGTTGGGAAAAAGGGCAAGACACCCCTACGCAGAAGGCTGTCTCGGCCTCCTCAGGGCAGGGGCACCCCTCCCCCCCCATGTTAGTGTCAAACACGAACCAGGGGTGTCCTTCCAGCTTTTTGGTGTAGATTCCTGCCCCAGGAGTGGCAGACAACGCCCTGGCCCCTCCGGCAGGACTAAGTCCAAATCTTTCACCAAAACCCCCCAAGCATGATAGGACGCCCTCGCCCGTCTGGGTGAGGGGATGGCCACAGCACCTTGCTCCTATCAGGAGGCGTCTTGCCTCGTTCTGGTGGATTCAGGAGGTAGTTTCCTCTGGATGCAGGATAGCGTTTGCTGGGCGGTCCCTTCCCGAGATTGTCAGGGTGCTTCTGGTCCCTGTCTCTCTTCAGGTGTTGGTGCAGGCCATGCACGGCCTGCGAGGTCTGGGGTCACTTGCAGGTTGCCCTTAACAGGCAGAGGCAGGGGCCTCTACACCAACCTTTCCACATTCCCCCAAAAGGATGAGGCACTCTGGCCCATTCTGGCCTTCCATAGGTTTGGCAATTTTACATTCACAGGCAGTTTCTGCGCCCTGCGCCCTGGGGGTCTCTTGCCGTCTGTGGAGATCTCAGATGCTTATTTCATTACCACTGTGTCTTCTGGACACCGAGGATCTTACAGGTTAGTGTTGGAGGTCCAACACTGCTGATTGTGGCCTTGTTATCTGGCCTCTCTTCTGCTCCCAGAGTGCTCGCCAATGCGCTGACGGGGGTGATGCCTCTGATGAGACCAAGGGGCGTCCGCGCGAGGAACTACCTGGTCGTCCTTCTTGCTTCCCAATCTTTACGTCAGGCCGAGTTTGTTACTCGGCTGGTGGTGTCCTTTGGGAGTCATTTGGATGGGTGCTCAATCACCTCAATTCCTCATTGTCCCCTTATTTGGTATCTCCATTCCTAGGGTTGAACTTGGATTCGGTTCAGGCGAGAACCTGCTTCTTTGGCAATAAAGTGGACATTCTGGTTACATGGGCTCAGTCCCTCATTGCTGTCCCCGTCTCTTCACCAGGCTGGATTGCAGCTGGTGGGCCTGTTGGTGGCTGCTCAGAGGTTGTCCCTTATGCTCAGTGCCCTTGGGCTCTTCTGCAACTTATATTGTTAATGCTGAACAGGGTTCTAGCTTCCCTGGAGCTGGGTCTGTGTACCTTTCCCCTTGGTACGGTGGTTCTTCTTGAGACAGTTGTACTCAAGGAACCAGTCAGGGGGCACCCCCTTCCTTGCATCTTCCTGTAGATGGATACCAAATCTATCAGGTTGACGGGGGGGGGGGGGGTTCTTCTAAAATCCCCTGTGGTTCCGGGGGAGGTGGGGCCTTTAGGGGTCCATTCACCTATCTATTTTTGAAGCAGTGGGCTTTCAGGTTGGCTCTATCTTGCTGGACTACTCCTTTGCGGGATCTGTCTATTTGGGGGCCCTTGGTCTGTCTGACGACAGTTGCCTGTATTAATTATCTGTGTGGGACTCGGAGCAGGATGATCCTCCAGGAAGGTATCTGATCCTGATCTGGGTGGAGGACAGCGTTCCCTGCATATCAGCGATATTCACTCCGGTGGATGTCCTTCTGCGACAGAATGTGATAATTCTTGTGTCACTATGTGATCCATCTAGTGTGCATCTTTTTGGGCCCCGTCACTATCATAGGTTCTCGGCCTTTGTTTCCCTGTCTCAGATTATTCTGACTGTGGTCATGAGGTTTAGTAACTTTATGGCTGGACATTCAATTCTGTATGTCTTATCTTCATTCACCCTGCTAGGCGGGGTTCTGCGCAAGTTTGCTCTGGAAGGGGGAACCAGTGATACTGGTGGCCCCTGGGTGGCCTAGTGGAGTGTGGTTTGCAGATGTGGTACTGAGGACAGCGGACCTGTACGTTCTGTCAGGAGTGCTGATCTGCTCACTCAGGCCCCCTTTTTATTTCACCCCCATCTACAGGCTCTGGTCTAGATGGCCTGACGGTTGATTCATCCACCTTGATGGAGACGGGCTTATCTTCTGGGTGACTGTGACTTGTGGAAGCCTAGGAGCTAGCTTCTTCTTCTTCCGTCTATTGTGGGGTATGGCGTACCCATATTGATTGGTGTGAGTCTAGGTCTCTCCCCTGTTGGGCACTCTCTGTTCCCAGGGTTCTAGAGTTATTACAGCATGGGTTGGAGTTGGCTCTGGTTCTGCCCTGTCCGCCTTCCTGTAGAAGTCTTTGCTCAGTTTTTTCCTTGGTTAAGCATTCTTTCGGGGATTGCTCAGGTGCATCCCCCACGTAGTTCTAGGATCCCTGTTGGGATTTGAATTTTATTCTGTTTGCCTTGCGGGGTGTTTCCCTTTGGACCTATTCCGGATGCTGTCTGACTGTTCTTATCCACAAAGTTGTCCTTCTGGGGGCTGTTACTTCAGTCAGACGTGTGCCTGAGCGGGCGGCTCTGTTTAGCTAGCCCTTGTGCTTTGATATATACACCGAGATGAGGTGGTGTTCCGCTTTACGTCGGACCTTCTGCCTAAGGTGGTGTCTTATGCTCATGTATTCAAGACATTTTGTCTTTCTTCTGTGCCTTATTCCTAGTAACGCTGAGGAAAGGGATCTACATTCCCTCAACAGGTGCTGGAATTTTTTTCCTGGATTGTCTCTTGTCCCTTAGGGGGACTGATGCCCCTTGGGGTTTGTGGGCACCTACATCTGTATGTGCCTGATCTCGTCTGCTTCCAGGGGTTTAGCGGCCTTTGGCCTAGCTTTTACTTGGATGGATTGTCCCTTCTGGGCCTAGGGAAGGTTCGGCTTCTTCCTGGGCTACTGTTAGCGTTTGATCTTGTCAGGCTGTTACTCAGGCCTATTCCTTTAAGGGGAAGAATCTTCTCACTTTATTTCTGATTCTACTGGTGCCTTGGTATCTTTGGGCCTTTCAGCACCAGGTTCTGTTGAACAAGTTTGCTAGACCGCTACTTGTTTTCTGTTCATACCTTTTCAAATGTTTTTTTATGATGTTGACGTTGGAGCCTTTGCTCATGTCGCTCTTGGTAGCAAGGTTTGCAGGTGACAGTGCTTTTACTGTCTGCTGTGCCATTTTTGTTGGGGATCCCACCCTACTTTATGGACACTGCTATATATATATAATACAATTCTGTGAAATACTCACCTGTAGAATTGGTATTATACGTATACAGTACGTCATGCTCCACCCCACCCTGTTTTTTTTGCATTGTTCTGGATCCCCTGTATGGTGATTGTTACGTTGTTGTTATTACCAGTTTTTGGGTGGTTAAATTCTCCCGGCTTCTTGTTCACTGCTTTTCAATGCTGGGGATGTGTGGGAGGTCCCCGGGTATATGATGGGCCGGGAGGAGCCTGTTTTTGCATGTCTGCAGTGCACAGCGCCCTCTGGCGGAGGATTACCCAAGTGTAAGTATTATATCTGGAGCAGGACGTACTGTATACGTATAATACCAATTCTACAGGTGAGTATTTCACAGAATTTTATTTTTTAAGGGTTTGGGCTTTTCAATAAATGATGGTGAAGGTCCAGTTTAAGTACGCAGGCAGTCACATGATTGGGAGCCATATAAGGGAATGCAGAAGTGGCAAGTATCAGTTGCCCGGCATTGAGCTTGCCAGCAGGGGATGCCCCCATGGTGCAAGGGTGAGAGGAGATAACGTTTTAGCTACTTTAATTCCACTTTAATTGTGGAATGACTGGAGTGTTATCCCTCTGGTACTTGGTAATGTAAAAAATCAGAGAATCATGAGATTTAAAAACAAAAGGTTTTGGAATATACAATACGCTTCTTTTTCACTGAATGTGAAAAAAAGTAAAAAAGTAAATTTGTTTGTATTTTAAAATGTATTCTAAAATTAATTATGATTCACTTTGCCATATTGCTGCATTGCTTTTGCTTATAACTATTATTTCCTAGAGCACACTGGGGATGTGAAGACAACAGTGCAACGTGCAGTACGAGATGTAACTACAGAAAACTCTTTAAAGAACTGTGAAGAAGTCTGGCTCAGTCGAATTTTTGATCTTAGTCCCCACAGCAGAATCATAACAGCCAGAGTTCAAAATGAGGTATGTACCATCATTATATAAAATGAGGTCTTCTGCGGGTTCTTGCTAACCTTGTATTTTTCACAAAGATAGATGCATGCATGTTACAGACATTAAAGTCTAAACAAGGAAATGTAAGCTCTTTTATTTACCTAGTATGCACAGGATAAAAACTTTTTGAAATAGAAATAAATATATATATATATATAATAAAATAATTAAAAATGTACACATATGGATAATCAAGATGTAGCCTTTTTTAATTATCACACTTTCATCTCCAAAACTTAAAGCTTTTTGGGGTCTTGAGTCAAGAGACGGGACAGTTTTATTGGAAAGTCCCACTAATGCTCACACGGGATTGGCTTAGCTTTCATATGTGAGAGCCTGCTCAGCATTTTCTGAACATCACCAGTTCCTGCATGTATGTTTGTCCAATTGTTTTTCCTATCCTGCATGTGGCACTGTAGTCACTGATTTGATCCTCCCAAACTTTGGCAGTGTGAGCCTGAGCAGGACCTACCATCTACTGCAAGAGATCTTTTTTTTATTTGTGTTATTTATTTTGTGTTAAAGAGGACCAACCACCTTGTGGTTGGCACTGGAGTCTAAGAGAATTAAAGTTGTTGTAATGCCTCCTGTGTTCGATTGTCCCCCTCAATGGCCGATGGATCTGCCAGCGGCCTGCAAAGACATAGTGCTACTGGGTTTTCCTCCCGCTTTGCATTGTGGATTTTGTCAGTTAAGTCCAGCCAGTGGCATGGCTGGGATGCAGGGAAAGGAACCGGCGCCTGGATAAGCTGGCTTCCCACGCCTTTTCTTGTGCAGGAACGGCGCTGCGCCCGGTCTGTGCCGCGGCCATCACTGCAGTGGCCGCCAGAACCCTCATCAGAAAGAGGCTTCAGCATCCCCCTGACGATCTTCCCTGGGAGGTGTTCAGTGCACTCTCCAGTTGTGATATATTTGTAAGATTTATCCTTTTAGCGATGGATGACACCATTAGAATGTGTGCGAGGACTTCTGCCCTTGTGGTGGCTATACGTCGCTTGGTCTGGCTGCGACAGTGGGGTGCTGACGATGCTGCTAAAAGGACTCTGACCAGGTTCCCCTTTAGAGGACAACGCCTGTTTGGGGCCTGTCTGGACCTGTTTGGAAAAAAGGGCAAATCACCCCAAGGCAGGACACCCTTCCCCCTCCATACCATAGCGTTAAACAAGAACCAGGGGTGTCCTTCTGGAGTCTTAGTGCAGACTCCTGCCCCAAGAGTAGCAGACAACGCTCTGGGCCCTCCGGTGGGGCTAAACCTAAATTGTCCACCAAATCCCCTCAAGCATGATGGGGCGCCCTCTCCCGCCTGGGTGAGGGGATGACTACAGCACCTTGCTCCTATCAGGAGGCATTTTGCCTCATTCTGGTGGATGCAGGAGGTAGTTTCCTCCGGATACAGGATAAAGGTTGCTGCGCGGCCTCCCCCAAGATTGTCAGGGTACTCCTGGTCCCTGCCTCTGTTCGGGTGCCGGTACAGGCCATGTGGGGTCTGGGGGTCACTTGCAGTTTGCCCTTAACAGGCAGAGGCAAGTGCCGCTACTCCAACTTCTTCACATTTCCCCTAAGGGATGAGTCAGTCTGCCCTCTCTGGATTCACAGGTTTGCGGCAGTTCTACTATTACAGGCAGTTTCTACATGGTAAATCTGAGATGGGCCATCAGCGCCTTGCACCCAGTGGGCCCTTGCCGTCTGGGGAGATCAAGGATGCTTATGCTCACATCCCTGTGTCTTCTAGACAGCGAGGCTCTTCAGATTCGTGTTGGAAGTCCAACACTGCAAATTTATGGCCTTGTTATCTGGCCTCTCTTCTGCCTCCAGAGTGCTCACCAAGGTACTGATGGGGGCTATGTCTCTGATGTGACCAAGGGGCGTCCGCGTGAGACCTACCTGGTTGTCCTTTTTCGCTTCCCAATCTCTACGTCAGGTCGAGTTGGCTACTCGGCTGGTGGTTTCCATTGGGAGTCATTTGGAGGGGTGTTCATTCACCTCAAGTCCTCCTTGTCCCCTTGATTGGTTTCTCCATTCCTAGGGATGAATCTAGATTCGGTTCAGGCGAGAATCTTCCTTCCCCAGCAATAGGGTGGACAATCTGGTTGCGTGGGCTCTGCCCCTCTTTGCTGTTCCCGTCCCTTCACCAGGCAGGAATGCAGCTGCTGGGCCCGTTTGGTGACTTGCTTAGAAGAAGTACCTTATACTCTTCTACCTGGGGCCCTTCTGCAACTTCTATTGTTAATACTGGACAGGGACCCAGCATCCCTGGAGCGAGGTCTTGTGTGCCTTTCCCCCGGGTTAGGAGTCCCTCTTGGAGTGGATGTACTCTAGGAACCTGTCTGGGGGCAGTTCCCTTCTTGCCCTTCCTAGAGCCGGTCACCATGGATGCCAACCTATCAGGTTGATGGGGAGGTTTTTCTTCTGTAACCCCATGCGGGTCCGGGGGAGGTGGGGCCTTTAGGAGGTCCATGCACCTATTGATATTGAAACAGTGAGTTTTCAGGTAGGCACTATCTCGCTTGACTTCTCCTCTTCACGGCCTGCCTGTTTTTGGCGGCGCTCGGCCTGTCTGACGACTGTGGCCTACATTAATCATCTGTGTGGGACCTGGAGCAGGATGGTCCCCCAGGAAGGTATATGTTCCTGATCTGGGTGGAGGATAATGTTTCCTGCATATCAGTGGTATTCGCTCCGGTGGAGGTCCCTCTGCGACAGGATGTGCTAATCCTTGTGTCACTACGAGGGTCAACCAGTGTGGATCCGTTTGGTGCCCCGTCACTATGTCAGGCTCTCGCCCCTCGTTTCCCTGCCCCAGGATCCTCTGGCCGTGGTCACGATGCTTTAGTAATGTTATGACAGGACATTCTGGTCCATATGTCTTATCTCCGTTCCCCCTGCTAGGCGGAGTTCTGCGCAGAATTTCTCTGGTAGGGGGACCATTGATACTGGTGGCCCCTGGGTGGCCTAGTGGAGTGTGGATTTGCAGACGTGGTACCGAGGGTGGTAGATCTGTACGTTCTGCTAGGGGTGCCGCTCTGTTCACACAGGGCCTCCTTTACGTCACCCCAATTTACAGACTCTGGCCTAGCCGGCCTGACTGCTGAATATTCCGTCTTTATGGAGACAGGCTTCTCTTCTCTGTGTTCGTGACTATTGGAAGTCTAAGAGCAAGCTTCTTCTTCTTCTTCCTCTTCTTCCATCTCTTATGAGGTATGGCGTACCCATATGGATTGGTGTGAATCTAGGTCTCTTCCCTGTTGGGCGTTCTCTGCTCCCAGGGCTCTAGAGTTATTACAGCATGGCTTGGAGTTGGTTCTCCAACTCAGTACTCTGCAGGGTCAGGTTCTGCCCTGTCCGCCTTCATGTACATGTCTTTTGCTTATTTTCCTTGGCTAGGCATTTTTTCGGGGGTTGTTCATTGCGTTCCCCACTTAATTCTATGGTCCCTGTTGGGATTTGAATTTTTATTCTGTTTGCCTTGCGGGATGTTCTTTTTGGACCGATTCAGGATGCTGTCTGGCTGTCTTTTACCTTCTTTTACCTTACCTACGGGCGGCTCTGTTTAGCTAGCCCTTGTTCCTTGATATGCTCCAGGATAAGGTGGTGCTCCGCCTTACGCCGGACCTTCTGCCTATGGTGGGTCTTAGGCTCATGTATTTAAGACATTGTCTTTCTTCTGTGCTTTATTCCTAGTAACGCTGAGGCAAGGGGATCTACCTTCCCTCAACAGGTGCTGGAATTTTTTTCCTGGATTGTCTCTTGTCCCTTATGGGGACTGATGCCCCTTGGGGTTTGTGGGCACCTATCTCTGTATGTGCCTGATCTCGTCTGCTTCCAGGGGTTAAGCGGCCCTTGGCCTAGCCTTTACTTGGATAGTTGTCCCTTTTGGTCCTAGGGAAGGTTTGGCCTTTTCCTGGACTATTGTTAGCGTTTGATCTTGTCAGGCTGTTACTCAGGCCTATTCCTTTAAGGGGATGAGTTTCTTCTCACTCTATTTCTGCTTCTACTGGTGCCTTGGTATCCTTGGGCCTTTCAGCACCAGGTTTTGTTGAACAAGTTTGCTAGACCGCTACTTGTTTTTTGTTCTTTCTTTTCAAAGGTTTTTTATGATGTTGACGTTGGAGCCTTTGCTCATGTCGCTCTTGTGGCAAGGTTTGCAGGTGACAGTGCTTTTATCTGTCTGCTGTCACCTTTTGTTGGGGATCCCACCCTACTTTATGGACACTGCTATTGGATGTCCCAAGTGTAAATATTATATCTGGAGCAGGACGTACTGTATACTTAGAATAATACAATTCTGTGAAATACTCACCTGTAGAATTGGTATTATACGTATACAGTACGTCCTGCTCCACCCCACCCTGGTTTTTGCATTATTCTGGATCCCCTGTATGGTGATTGTTATCATTGTTATCATTATCAGTTTGTTTTGGTGGTTAAATTCTCCCGGCTTCTGGTTCACTGCTTTTCAATGCTGGGGATTTGTGGGAGGTCCCTGGGTATATGAAGGGCCGGGAGGAGCCTGTTTTTGCATGTCTGCAGTGCACAGCGCCATCTGGCGGAGGATAACCCAAGTGTAAGTATTATATCTGGAGCAGGACATACTGTATACGTATAATACCAATTCTACAGGTGAGTATTTCACAGAATTGTATTATTGTGTGCTAATTTGTATTGTTTTCTGATGTTTCTGTGTAGTAATAGTATACCCAGTGTGTGCTGGTATTAAACTGGACCTTCACCATGATTTATTGAAAAGCCCAAATCCTTATTAAACGATTCCCAAGCATCTAAAATTAATATATTTTACGTTTTAGTCACTTATTATTCTTTCCCCCACTGGGCTGCAACTGTGTTCAGGACTTTAGGATACGGGCGCCGCCATCTTGACTCAGAAGCATCACACTTACTGAGGAGAGGAGAGTGGGATAAAGTACAGGGGGCGGGTTATAGCTGTGCTTTGCTCAGACAGAGCAGAGCTGGGGTCAGGAAAAGGTCAGCAATCCCAGAATGCAGAGCAGCACAGTCAGAAGGCACTTCCTGTTTGCAGGCTGCCTGATGTTCCATGAGCCACCATCTTGGATGTTTAAAGGCTCATAACATGCAGTAGATGCAGGTAGGATGATTTTTAATGTGGGCAATCTGTATGTACAGGGTGTGGGAAACATATAAGATAGACTCTTATTCAGAGTGAAGGACCGCTTTAAATATCATTTGCTTAACAGATCTTTGTTAAACTGTTTTTTTTTCAGGAGCTTGCAAGTTCAGTGTCTGGTAGTCATTACACCAAGGGAGACTTGAGCAGAAACCTGACTACAGGAAAGGGCAGCAGGAGGCTTAGCAGACAGTCTGACCGTGGTCTTCACTTGTCAAAGAAGACAGGCAGGGGAAGTACAGTGTCCTTATATGAATCCCTACAACATATAGAGGTGATGAAAGTTATGTTGCTTAGAACAAAATGTATTGCATCTATGAGATTATGGCAAACGTTTTTAAAAATAAAACCCTACGATGCTGTTCTTGCTGGTGGCAGCCTCCTATAGAGTCAAGGGGTAAGGGACTGGAACTGTAATGAACTTTAATTTTATGCTGTCAGTAGTTCTTACACAAAGAGTCATAAAAAGAAGTTAGACAAAAACTTTTTTTTCTGTTTTTTTTGTTACCAAAGAATGAATCTCATTTATTACTTTGAATTATTGCAAAATGTACATTGCTGATTGCATTTAGCAGTATATAAAAATATCTTTACAAAGGAACTATGACTTGTGTCCAGTGATAACTGGGGACAAACCGGATGCTCCTTCCCGGGTGTGCGAGGTGTGCCATTGCACAGGGATCCACCCATCAGATTCCCTCTTGCCCAACACCCCAGCCCACCTGTCTGCTGGCTCGCCACCCCCACCACACACTCTGCTTACTGGTTCCCAGTCCGCCTGTCCCCGTCTGTTCGCTTTCTGCCCCTGCCCGTCTATTAGGACACTTTTGGCCGCAGAGCTCAGCATAGAGAGCATGGAGCAACTGGCATCCCCTCCAGCACGGCTCACCTGCTTCCTGGCGCATCGTAAAAACATCCGGCTGCCGCATCCCTGCATCTTTGAGCTGTGAGTGTGCTACTGCCCCCATCCATTCAAATAGGCTGTGGGGGGGGGGGGGGGGCGTGCATAGCTTTGCATGTAAACAGAGCAACAAAATAAAAGTATAAAAGAAGTCAGGGTTGAGTTTAAAGATCTGATTGCTTGGTGTTTTCCCCTGGCGGTGTAAACAGAGCCGTTTTAAAAGCATTACATATGCACCGCAGACTGCTCTGATTGGGCGATAGCCTGCGCATGTGTCGTAGGACCGGGGAAAGGTGACGTTCTGGGGGGTTTCACACAGCGGGACATCCCAATTCCTGATGCCCCCAGTGGTAGGAACCAAACCCGGAATAGTCAAAATTTCTGGTTTTGTTCCAGTAATTATACTAATGTATAGTTCTAGTTCCTGATAGGTAGAACTAGGCCATATTGTAATAGTGGTGTCCTCTTGTGAACTTTGTGAGAAAAATGTAAATACACTAAAGGCTTTTTATGCACATTGCTCAGATGTTTGAAGTGGGTAAAACTCTCTTAATATGAGCAAATCATATCATAGCACTAATCAACAAAGCCATGAGTAAAAGTAATGTTTACAAGACTCTCCTATCCGATTAGTTATTAGTTTGCTTCACTAGAAACAAATGTTGTGCCTGCTCTAATGTAAAATGTGTGTTCTTTAGGATTTTGGCAAGATCTGTCTTTTAAGGAACACAGACTCTGTTTTCGAAGAACTTGAACATCACCAGCTAGTACTAACCAGTATCCAACCCTATGCAGAAGCTGGGTCCTTTCTTGATGAAGTCACAAAATGGCAGAAGAAGTTACAAGTCATTGAAACAACAGTTCAGTTGTGGCTTTCTGTGCAAGATAAATGGACTCAACTTGAGGAGGTATTTATTTACACAGTCCTATACAAAACTTGCGCACAAATTTTATTTCCTGTTGTTTGCTTGATTCATGGTTGACTTAAAGTGGACCAACACCCAGGATTTTGACTATCCTGGGTTTTGGTCCACTTCGGGGGGCACCCCGCTGTGTGAAACCCCCCAGAAAGCCCCAAAAACTCACCTCACCACGCTCCCACGTGACCGCGCCGTCCAATCCCCGCCGACGGACAAGCGGGTGACAGCGACGGACAAGACAGCGCGTCCGCCGCCGCCTCCCGCACGTCACTCTTACAGGGGCGCGCCCGCGCCGGCCATTTGTGAATGTCTAGAGGGGCGCGCGGGAGGCGGCCACCGCCGGTAAGGTGTTTTGGGGGGGTTTCACCCCGCGGGACATCCCGATCTCGGCGGTGAGGGAGGTGATCACCCCTGGGTGTTGGTCCACTTTAAAGGGAAAGTCCACTTTCGATTGAATTTTTGAAAGTATATATATTTTTTATATATTTATTATGTCCTCAAGGTTCTGAGCAACTGTGTGTGTTTATGGAAGCACTTTTCACTACCTGCAAGCTGTTGCTATTGTCAACTGTACACCAAGATCTACAAGAAAGAGATAGAGTCCTGTACACACAGAACAGTGCTGCTAGGCATTTGTAAGGTCAGGTGAGCTCCTTCACATTCCCATCCTTCACAACACCATAGCAAAGTGTTCTGTGTGTACAGGGATCCGCTCTCTCTTTTTGTAGACCTATAGACTTGGTGTACATTGCCAATAGCAATTGCAAGTAGTAAAAACTGTTTCCATAAAACACACATTTGCTAACATAAGAAAATCAGCTTAGCACCTTGAGGACATATTTTTGTCTTTCGCAAATGCCATATTTTTTAGGACAATTGTATTTGGGGTAATATTTTGAAATAATATTTGTGTTTAAGATTCTTTTTCTCTTTTAATTTAAGGTTTTTTCTACCTTGGCATTTCGCGTAGCAATGCCTAGAGAAGCCATGTTGTTTGCAGATGTGCATCACCATTTTTGTAGACTTATGAAATCAGTGGAGGAAAATCCAAATATCTTGCAAAACTGCATAAGAAGAGGTGAGTTTTTTTTTTCAAAGTTTCAAAGTCAAAGGTAAACATTGTTGTCCACCCAATGAACACTGTAGTTGCTTAGATGCCTAACATGAGTCTCTCTCTCTAACCAGGCAATGACGATGTTCTGACACAAGCCTCACCCCCCCATGTCACCATGTTACCATCTAACTCCAGGGCTCTTAGATTCCTTTAATCCCCCTATACTGCCTGGTTCCCGCCCTAACCAGGCTTATGAAAATTGTCTAGCTTCATGGTGACCGTCAAGCTGTATTTCTTATCAGCCACACACCTAGAACAAACCTTTTTCTGGTTAGTGGTTTCGGAAGGAAAAACAGGGTTGGGGTTGCGTTTCAGTCAGGATATAACATCTTTATGAAGAGATCAGCAATACCAGTCTCTGTGTTACTTTGGTCACCTGTTTACTTTCAAGTATATTGCAAAAATGTCTATTGTATACATACATGACGCACTGTTACTTCATGTTCAAATGGAGCTTCTCACAATGTGTTAATTCCTGTGAAGCAACTAAAGGGATAATGCATTTTCCAAAAGTGGTTTTGCATATGTTAAAGGGTGTAGTTTTAAAATAGGGTCTTGTTTGGGGGTTTTCTGATCGAAAGTGTTAAAAATCCACATACACATGTTAGACCTTGTTTTAAAAGTTATTTACTGGAAGGACAAATGACAAAGAGTGACATATTTGTCTAGTTTGCGAAGGTGTGTAAATGCTTATGGTAAAAGAAGAAAATAACACACTTGGTGGGACATATTTCACCCAAGTTGTATAATTACCCCCTTGTCATGTTTATATATTTGTTTAAATTAAACCATTGTTCCAATAGATTCCCTTTAACCAAGGACATAATAATTGTAAGGTTCAGATTTTGTTTTTGTGACAGTTACATGTTATTTATCCCAATTAAGAAAGGTTGTGTACACAGCTTATATAAGCCAATCATACAAAGACAAGACTATTTGACAACAACTGCAAATTTGTCGTAGTGACTGCCGTTGTGTTCATCCTGTGTTGGGCGTAGCTACGTGCTGATTAAATCCTGTATGTCATTTGGCCTCTACAGGCACTTGTAGATGGCTGTTTATTTGGACATGACAAATAGTAAAATGTGTAAATATATATCTTCCAGGACTGCAGTCTCTATTAGACATGTTGAACTATAAACTTGAGCGCTGCCAGCGTGCTGTCCGACTTCACTTGGAACATAAGAGGCAACTTTTTCCAAGACTCTTTTTCTTATCCCTTGAAGACTCAGTTAACATCATGTGCTATGGTAAGTGTTACGTTGTGTCTTGAACTTTAGTCACTAGAAATGAAAATTCTATATTACCATATAATTTTTATATTATCATATTATTGTTTGTTATTTTTATTGTCCGCCATAGATTATGACCAACTGACACTGTGAAAGCCATTGAAAGGTTACAGTTCAGACCTCTGGATTTTCATTTCTTAAAATACACTTTGAAAATGGAACCATACTTCCCAAATATTATAATATTCAAATATATTCTGTATTAACTATCCATTTAAAATCAATTGTACGACTTTATTACAGCAGATTTTACATCATACATTTTCCTGAAGGCAGAACTGTGTATGCCTCAAAGCAGTTAAGTATATTTCCAGTCCCTTTCATTCCGGTACAACACCATCAGCAACATGTGGGTTAACATCAGCCGTAGGCGTGCACTGCAAGAAAAACAAACTAATTTCCTCCCACCCTATATAGGGCAGGCTGTGGCCAGCCTGTGGACACCCCCAGTTCTTTTCTTGCAGTTGACAGGACTGTGAAGAGATTCAGGATTTTATTTCTTTATTTCCAGTTTTGTTGCTTTTTACAGTGCTGATTGGGAGTGGGGTGTTTGACTCTGTCCCAGTCCCTCACTCTCTGCACATTCCTGGAGAGCCTGCTTGCATGCCTGAAGTTGGTCTTTAAACTGATAGCGTGGGATAGCCCCCTCTCCTCTCTCTTTCAGCATAAGGCACCACCATTTTTGCTGCTGCCTGGGACACCCGAGACTCCCCCTGGCGCTGCTGCTGGCCTGCTTTGCTTCTGCAGCACTTCTTCTGTTGGCTGTGAACTGGTGCAGTGCGGCTGCCGCTCCATAGTGTTTTCCCCCGTGGTCAGGTAGGGCTCCCCTGGGGGCGCAACTTCTTGCCTCTTCAGATCGGAAATCTGAGACTGAGGTGTATTTTTTGTCTTCCAGGGTGGGGGGCTGGAATATGCTGCATCTGTTCTGTGTGGGTTGATGGTGTTATTTCTTTCTGTGTAGTGCAGACAGGACAGCACACCAGCTGTACCGGTTAGCGATCAGAGCGACCATTTTACCAGAGGCCCACCTTGTTTTCCCCATGGCTTCCAGCTCGGACTTCTCTCAGCGGGATACCCCTTTGGGGGGCCTTCTGGATCAATTCTTGTCCCAGGGTCCGCCAACTGATGGGGTCTCATCTAAGGAAGTGGTGGTCAGGGTGGCACATTTTAAGAGTGTGGTCGGTAGCCCTGGTCCCCTGGGGCATCCTGAGACGTTCTCCGTCCGACCAGGCAAGAAGGCTACTGCTAAGCACAAGCATGTTCAGTCCTCTGAGGATTCCAGCTTCGACGACGAGGACCTCTTTAGCAATTCGGTCTACAGTTCCGGACGTTCAGAGGGGGGGTGTCGCCAAGCAGCGAAGAGGACTCTTTTGGTGCATGCAACGTACTAGGTTGATGAGCTCATAGAGGCAGTTTTGCCTGCACCTTGCTAACGGCGGGGTGAGGCTTACAAGCACCAAAAGGCCAGGAAGGCATTCCCATTTTGACAGGCTGGTGGAAATGGAATGGGAGAAGACAGGTAAGCCTTCGTCTCTCCCTAAGGTTTTGGATGCCAGATACCCCTTGCTGCAGGAGGAGGTTAAGGTCTGGTTTTCGCCACCTGAGGAAGACGATCCGATATTGGGGTTGGCTCGGCATACTTTGATCCCCACTTTGGATAGTACTGGCTTGAGAGATCCAGTGGGAAAGAGGTTGGACCAGCTTGCATGCATTCTATGGTGCAGTCGACGCCACGTCCCCGGCGGGCAAGGTCTGGATGAAGCGGCAGCAGAGCCGTTTAAAGAATGGGATGTTACACTCCTCTGCACTTCGCCTGAAATCCTTTGCTATTTAGATGTTCAGGTACATCGTGCCATGGATGACATGGTGCACCTGGTGGCTAGGGGTCTGGCTCCAAAAAGACACTTTTTCTGGGGGATGCCTTTTTCGGTGAACCTCTGGATGACCTGGTCAGGAAGGCCACAGGAGCAAAAACAAAGGACCTTGTTTTGGAATCTCGCTAATTTTTGTCTTGTTTCGTCTCTTCCGGAAGTTTGGAGGATCTACTGACTCCAGATGCCGCGAGGACTATTCAGAAAAGAGAAAGCCACAGGAGAAGCCCAAGTCCCCATGTGGCAACAAGCCCAAGCCCTCAGCCAATGCCCCTTAGGGTTGACGTGGTGCCCTCATCCGGGTGAGGGGATGGCTGCTGCACTACGCACCAGTGGGGAGGGATCGCATATCCAACGCCTGGGTCTGTGAAGTTGTGTCGTCCGGGTACAAGATTGAGTTCTGGACCAGGCCTCCACACCGGTTTGTGGCGTTCAAGACTTCCCGCATGGTGGAAAGGGCAGCGGCTTGCAAAAGCGCAATAAATCTCCTGCTGTAGTACCTGTGTCTCCACCAGAGTGGGGCTACGGCTTCTACTCAATACTCTTTATTATCCCCAAGATGGACGGATCCATCCGAACCTGGATCTCCACCATCGGAACATTTTTGTTTGGGTTCGGAAGTTCCACAGGGAATCTCTAAGATCGGTCATGATATATTCCGGCATATTCCGATTTTCCCCGG
Organism: Gastrophryne carolinensis; assembly: GCA_027917425.1. Lineage (NCBI taxonomy): Eukaryota > Metazoa > Chordata > Amphibia > Anura > Microhylidae > Gastrophryne > Gastrophryne carolinensis. Next base: position 251,144,838 of record CM051236.1, on the reverse strand, counting down.
TTACCACCGGTATTTATGGGTGGGTCCTTCCTTCGGTGGGTCATCCTCACCACAGATGCAAGTGGGATGGGGTGGCCTTCTCGACAACCAGACGGTCCAGGGTCGCTGGGACCAGCGGGGCTGCTATCCCCCGATCAGTGTGTTGGAATGGACATGTTCCAAGTCCTCTGCTACAGGTGGGGGTGCCGGAAGTTGACCTCTGTGCATTTCAGCACAATCAGAAGGTCCAGAGATTTGTGTCCAGGATGCGAGACCCCCTGGTCTTATTGGTTGACGCACTGACCTTCCCCTGGTCAGCGTCAGCCTGCTGTACGGGTTCCCATCACTGCTGCTACTGGGCCACATCTTAAAAATGTCAACAGTGAACATCTCCATCATCTTGATCACCCCACACTGGCCCAGAAGGGTGTGGTTCACATATCTGGTAAGCCTAGTAATGGAGCCCCCTTGGCGACTCCCAAAACGTCTGGATTTTCTACAGCAGTGTCCTCTGTGGCACCCCAATTTTCAAGTGCTGGCTTTAGCAGCATGGCTGTTGAGACCAGCATCATGGAGGGGAGGGGCCTATTCACCTCAGTAATTTGGACCTTGATTTGGCACAAAAGCAGTAATGCTCCAGAATGTAATATAGGGCTTGGAGGGCCTTTGTGGCTTGGTATGGGTCGAGGGGCTACTCCTGTAGGAGGTTCTCGTTGTCCAGGATACTGGAGTTTCTTCAGAAGGGCCTGGATGCTGGCCTGCATCCCTGCACCCTTAAAGACCAGGTCTCGGCCTTGTCCATTTTTTTCTAGGGGCCAATCACAGAGCACAGATTATTCTGTATGCTCATGCAGGGCGCTGGGCATGTTCATCCTTCTAGACCAGTGGTATTCAACTGGCAGACCGGGATCTGATTGCGGACCTCGGCACCAGATTTCTAGACCCCTGCCCTGACAGCCTTGCACTCAGTTGCTTCTGTATTGCCGTGCTCAGCGCTGTCTCCTTTACTTGATTGGCAATGTAGTGCTTAGTCTCCCTGCCAGTGTCATGTCTCCCTGGCCCCTAGCATTGCAATATGAATTAGTGCATGGATGGGAAGTGGCATTGCAAATTACACACAAACTTTGTTTCTCTGTCTCTTTGCCCCATCCAGTCCTGTCCTGCAATCTCTGCTTATCCATCACTGCCCCCCCAACTCAGCCCCATCCATTCCTATTCCCTAACTTTGCCCCATCCATTTCTGTCACTCCAGCTTTGTTCCATCCATCCCTGTCCCTTCCGCCTTGCCCCATCCATCCCTGTCCCCTCAGCTCTGCCCCATCCAGCCCAGCCTTTCTCTCTCTCTGCTTCATACATTCCTGCCCTCCCAGTTTTGACCCATCCAATCCCTGGCTTTCCAGCTTTGCCAATCCATTACTCTTACTCATCCAGCTCTGGCATCTACGCCCCCAGCATAGCCCAGCCCCTCTCCCATTCATCCCTCTCCCCCAAGCTCTCTCTATCCTTCCAGTTTTGTTACCAGACCTTATTGCCAGTGAAAATGCAGTGTGCCATGGGCCAGAGCTGTAGTTTCGGATGGGGGAACAAAAAGCTCCTGTTTTTTTCCCAATAGCCTCCTGCTGATTTCTAACTATCCACGCCCCATGACAGCCCCCTGTTGTAGACTCCCATTGATCCCGCTCTGGGATCTCAACCTGGACCTATCAACGCTACATGGGCGATCACCTCTATCTGGCAGGTTTCAGAGCTGGCTGCACTATCTATCAAGTCACCCTTTCTGGCACTGCATGAAGACAAAGCTGTGTTCTATGTTAAACAGGATTTTTTGCCCAAGGTAGTCTCACCCTTCCATCTTATTCCGGAGATAGTGCTACCCTCCTTGTGCCCATGCCCTGCTCACCATAGTGCGCAATTCCCTTGATGTGGTCAGGGCATTAAAGTATTACTTGGCTGCTACTTGAGAGGTATGTAAGACAAATGTCTTCGTAATCCCGGAAGGGCTAAGGAGGGTCCTCTCTTAGCAGATGGATCAGGCAGGTGTTTGTACAAGCCTACACCTGCAAGGGGAAGGAGGCACCCTTCCGCATCACTGCTCACTCCACCAGGGCTTTCCAACACGAGGCTTCATGGGACAGGTCTGCAAGGTGGTGAACTGATTGTCTCTCTACAGCCTCACCAAGTGGTGAACACCTCTCCCGGGGTCTAACATTGAGGTGTCAATGCTGTTCTTCTTGGTTATGTTGACGCAGTCGGTTGTTGACTGTTCTGGCACAGTCCCACCCTTAATGAGGATATTGCTTTGGGACCTCCCACCTCCACTTGCTACTGGTGGTGACCCAGAATGGAAGAGATGAGATGAGAGAAGTGATTGTTGTTGCCTTCTACATGGTTTTACTTTGTTGCACTGTTTCTAGTTGCACACATAATGCACAGTTTAGCATTCTCCCTGCTTTTTTTAACTGCTTTTTAATTGAGGAGATAATGCCACAGCCTGCCCTATATAGGCCGGGAGAAGCTAGTTTTTTTTCTATTCTGCAGTCCCCGCTTTGCTACTGTTGGTGCCTCGGAATGGAAGCGGATGAGAAAATAAATTTACAGATGAGTACACAAATTTCCCTTTTTATTGTCACAAATGAGCAGAGATAAATTTTTTGAAGCCTTTCAGGTCACCCCAGAGTTACATGTTTGTTTGCAATTTAAGATATTTCCCTGCAGAAGATTTGCTGCAAATTTCCACAAGCATTTTCCTGATATCAAACTCAAACAACAGCTGATGGTGACAGCGGGACAATACAATGCTTCACTTATTTCACAGTGGTGTTCCTGTCAGCCAGAACACTCAATTTTTATTCTCTTATCCGCATCAGTTAAGACATGTTATTTATACCGCTCAATGTTTCCAGCATTATTAATAATGATGGATCATTATAAATTGTCTTTCATCACATGTCTCATTAAGAGGTGATATCATGCTCTATATATTGTAGCTAAGCCATATGGCAATACTTTGCAACCTGTGCTTCTGCTGGTTTTTCTTCAGATTGCATATCATAGGAATAATGTGTTTATCTCAAAATATATGTTTAAACTAGGTAAACTATGTTTCAGTCATCTAAGCATGCATGAAAGCATAATAAAGGCTGTATTCCTGCTGTACCATCAGCAGGAATTTATCATACTATTTTGTTACCAATATGCAGTTCATTTTCTAGGCTAGTTGTTAGTAAGCCCTAAGTTTGTTAGAGATTTCTTTAGGAGGGTAAGGAGAAAACCCAGGCATGGAGCTTACAATGCTTTTGAAGTTACTAGTTACTTTTGAAGTTACTATGGTGCAAATAAAATCAGGGCTGATATTTACAGCCACTGTAGTTGTAAGCCCCTCTTTTCCTTTATCTTTAAGTAGAGGGTCATTTCATGCACTTGGGTAGAAGGAATCCCTGCTCTGAGTACCGTATGGGCAGTACTCTGTTAGCCAGGACCTTGGAGTGGACAGTGTAGCCAGGCAGTGGGAAAAGCAAGCAGGATGCTCGGCTGCATAGCTCGAGGCATCAACAGTAGGAAGAGGGAGGTTGTGATGCCGCTGTATAGAGCCCTGGTAAGGCCACAGCTAGAATACTGTGTGCAGTTCTGAAGACCTTCCCTGCAAAAAGACATTATTCAAATAGAACGTGTCCAAAGGCGGGCAACAAAAATGGTGGAAGGACTTAAACTTAAAACTTATCAGGAGAGACTTAAAGAACTTAATTTGTACAGTCTGGAGGAAAGAAAGGAGAGGGGGACATGATTGAGACCTTTAAATATGTGAAAGGATTGAATAAGGTTCAGGAGGGAAGTGTTTTTAAGAAGAAGCTTAATGATAGAACAAGGGGGCACAACCTGAAGCTAGTCGGGGGGAAGATCAGGAGCAATGTTAGAAAATATTATTTTACAGAAAGAGTAGTAGATGCTTGGAACAAACTTCCAGCAGAAGTAGTTGAAAAATCAACAGTCACTGAATTTAAACATGCCTGGTATAAGCACACATCTATCCTAAGATAAAGAGTACATACATTTACATAAGGGCAGACTAGATGGACCGTATGGTCTCCTTCTGCCGTCAACCTTCTATGTTTCTATGTTTCTATTTGGTCTCTTTAGACCCCCCCTATATTAAGCCTAAAATGGTGGCTTGCAACTCGGTTGCAGTATTCACTGGCATACTTGACTACAACCTTAGATCACATATGTCATTGCTGTACTAACCTACTTGGTGTATCATGTTTTTACTGCATCCTGCTGCGGCATCAGGGTAGAGCACAGATTAGGTGAACATTTCTTCCTGTCCATATCTCCATCAACAGTATTTATCTCCATGCCCGACCCAGTAACATTGAACTTCTTATTCCCATTCTACCTAGCAGCATTAAAAACATTTGCCCTCTCCCATCTCACCAAGCAACATTAAAATATTTATTCATTGTCCTTCCTAATTCCCAACTTGATAATTGTAAATCATCCCTAAATAAGCCCTTTGGCAGCCACAGCCCACCTACTGTTCCACCTCAGCCTTTCTGATTTGGAACATCTGTCTGCAGCTTTCCTGTATTTTGTTCATTGTGGATGGGGGGGTTGCCTTTCATTTCTGGCTCTGCTTTGACAGATGTTGGTCCCATTGGCAGTGTTTGTGCACAGAGGAGGCACTGCAGGAACATGGAGTAGTGAAAACCTACCCATATTCAGGCATAGTCATGAAGGTTAACAGCAGCCAGTCACCGCTGGGTTTAGGTGCATTTTAGCTTTTTCCCACTCCCTCTCAGCAGCATTAATCTCCTGTCCTCATTCCTATACCTCTCTCTCTCCCATTCTCAGCCAAAACATTATCTAACATTATCTTCTGTCCCCCTATCTACCAGTGACATTAATTAACATTATTCCCTCTTACATCCTGACTATCAACATTAAACTCTTTCCTCTCCCTAATCATCCCCCATCCAAGAAAATAACCCACTCTCTCCCCAACCGCCACCCACCATTATTACTTAAAGGGACTGTAAACCCAACAGCAATAATAAAAAGCTCACCTGATGCCAGTCCTCCATTACCAGCAATGTTTGGTAAAAGCCATTGCAGGACTCCAAGAAAGTTAGTGCATGACTGAACAGGTCTGAACAGGTAGTCTCATGTCCTCTTTGCCACTGCTAATCTCTCCTGCCTCCCATTCCTAAACAAACATTTACTCTCCCCCTCTCATCCTCCATTCAACCATTCAACGTTTTCACTTACCCTGTCTCCCCTATCCCACCCATTAACCTTAAATGAATTATCCCCCAATTAGCCGGGCCTGTCTACTTCCACCCCTCTGTGTAGAGTTCCATGATCATCTAAGAGTGGAACCAGAAAGGGGGCATCATATGATCAGCTGATGTGGCTTTTCTGTCCCTTGTGTTCAGAGACAGTGCTGCAGAAACCAGGGGGTGAAGCACTTTGTGCCTAAAAGGTAAGACTACTAACTTGGTAAATGCAGCCTTCCCTGCTTTCCAACAGACCTTGCACCTAGGCAATTGCATGCCTCCCCCTGGGGAAATAAACATCCCTGCCACTTTCCACCATTTTATTACTTGTTTCTGTTTTGTATATATGCTCTTGATGCGTGATTTATTGTATTAAATGAGAATTTCATTAAGGGTTTTCTGGTGGCTGGCAGAAGACATTTGCCACAGTATTACAGTTATTGCACTGGGGGGTGGGCATGTGGCCTATTTGTCGCACCTTATTATGTAAGCATTCCTCAATAGCCACTTAGTGAAGGGAAAGGCATGTATCCCCCCTAATGAAAATCTACTTTACATCTTCTTTCTCTACCATGCAGCAGTGAATTAAATAGCACAGTTTAGGTTTCCTAAAGCAATTTGGCAGTGATTTCACTTGTGATTTAAGAGTTCATTCTCCAATTAAGGGTACAGTGCTTCTGCAATGGGGCAAGCACCACCTATCTGTTAATTACTAACATAATTAGACAGCTTTGCACGGGGAAGTTTCTAGGCAAAATAGTGCTCAGTGGCAAAAGGAAAGATTTCTGCCCTCTTCTCACTCCTCCTATGGTGTTACTGCTGCCCCATACTGGTAAGTGCTATGCTGTGCCTCCACCATGGCAGTGTCCCATCCCCTTGACTAAGACCTAGGGGGATGAGGGGCTTGCCATATGGCCTGAACCACTAACAGCCCTGATTCATATACAGAAAGCAGGATGGATGATATAAAGCACCCCCCAATGGCCTTGGCACCCAGGAAGATTGCCTTGCTCACTCTCTCCTAGAAATAGCCCCGGCTTTGCAGTCTTTATTGTACCACCTTGGCAGAAAACAAGGCTGAATTCTAACCTGTTGTTAAATGTATACAATTCATTAGTGCACTTTTATTTTACAATTATTTTATACTATAATGCTAATCACATCTTTTTATTCATCTCAGGCTATGACCTCAAGGTTTTAAGTGGCTATATAGTAAAGATGTTTCATCATGTTCACAGTCTTATTTACCAGGTTAACTCTGAAAATGAGTGTAACCAAATTTTGGGTGTAAGAAGTTTTTGTGGAGAGGAATTTTACCTTATCCAAGTAAGTAAAAAAATGTATTGCCATTCATGTTCATGTTTAAATTAGTACAGCTGGGAGTAAACATGTAATCTACATGTTACGTAAAAGTAAAGTGGCCCAAAACCCACGGCAGATGGCACTGGAATTTATAAGATTCCAGGGTTCCCTGATTCCCCTCCCCAGGCATCCAGAATCGGGATGCCTTGCTGTGTGAAACCCCCCAGGTTACCCACTAAACTCACCATCTCCGGATCTAACGGCACATGCGCAAGCAGCGAGTCTTAGATAAATTGCTGTGAGCGGATCTGAGTGCACTGATTCAACGGGAAAAGGTGAGTTAGACTGTGCCACTTGGGGAGTTTTACACATTGGTGCATACCGGATTGGGGTGCTCCGGAGGCAAGAACTAAAACCTGATGTGAGGAATAGCACAAATAATATATTTCATTTTCATTATTGCATGGCACGGCCCGCTTCGGTATTCATAACAGTTGGGTTATTCCGCCACAAGGTGGCGCAGTGGTACTACAGAAAGCTGTGGCAAACCACGGCTCCCTATAAAAACGGGATTAACCATAGAGTTCCCAGTGTTTCCTCTGCAGTGATACTGCGAAGTTAGAAGATGGCTCTCTCTCTTGCGCAGGTGAGCGGGGCAACCAAGCCTGCGGCCCTGCAAGTCTATTTCCATCCGTTTCTGGACCCTCACTACCTCCCAGTCTCTGCTGACAGATCGGGTGAAGGTAGAAGAGCACTAGGGTCAAGTGCTCCAGGAGCGCAGCTCCAGCCGCACACCCTGTACCACAAAGGTTAGCCGGCCATAGGCTTTATGGTGAGCCTACTAGGGATGCGGAGTTCCTGTCCTGGCTTCTGAGGGGGTGAGTGTTTTGGGGGACTATGTCTCCTTCTTTTCCTTCAGGGGGAACTGCTCCAGGACTCTGACTCCTCTGGGGAGCAGCAGGAGGGTTGTGATAGTGACCCTGAATATGGGGAGGATCTGAGGATCGGGACCCTGTGTCCCTGGATCAGGAATTTGCTCTGTCTCCTCTGGCCAGACAGTCCCTCTCGTGGTGGCTGGACTCAAGGAACCTTCGGGGGGGGGGCAGGACCTTCCTGCCCCCGTGCTGGGAGACGGTTACCACAGATGCCAGTCTGACCAGTTGGGGAGGCTTCTGGAAGTCCCTAAAGTTCCAGGGTCGGTGGGGCCCACAAGAGGCCCATGCTTCCATCAACGTCCTGGAACTGAGGGCGATCAAGTTGGTTCTTTCTCGCCTAACCACTCACCTTCAGGGTCGGGCTGTTCAGATACGCTCAGACAACCAGACGGCGGTTGCCTACATCAATCATCAGGGAGGGACTCGGAGCAAGCGAGCCTTCAAGGAAGTGTCCCTGATTCTGTCTTGGGCGGAACGGCATGTTCTCTGCATCTCAGCGGTCTACATTCGTCGTCTCGTCTGGGGGAATGGTTCCTCAACAACCGGGTGCTTCTCTCCCTGTGTCACCGCTGGGGTCAGCCGGACGTGGACTTGTTTGCGTCCCGTCACAATCACAAACTTCCCAGATTTGTCTCTCTATCTCAGGATCCTCTGACCTTCGCCACGGATGCCCTGGCAATACCTTGGACGGCGTTTTGGCTTTTCTATGTGTTCCCTCCGTTTCCTCTCCTGGGCAGGGTCATGCGCAAGATATCCCAGGAGCGGGTACCAGCCATCCTGGTGGCCCCTTGTTGGCCAAGAAGAGTTTGGTTCGCAGACGTCGTGCAGTTGGCAGTAGACCGATAAGTCTTGCCCAAGGATCCAGATCTTCTCACTCAGGGGCAGCTACGCCATCCCAATTTACAAACTCTGGCTTTAACGGCTTGGCTGCTGAAACCTCCATCTTGATGGAAAAGGGGTTGCCTGCTTCTGTTGTTGATACCATGATTAGGGCTAGGAAGAAGTCTTCGTCCTTTATCTATTACAGGGTCTATTACATTGCCTGGTGTGAGTCTAACTCTCTTCCCTGTCGATTTTTTTCTATTCCCAGGATTCTGGAATTCTTACAACATGGTCTGGATCTAGGCCTTCAACTTAGTACCCTGAAAGGCCATGTTTCAGCTCTGGCAATTTTTTTCCAAAGATCCTTTGCCAATCAATGGTTGGTTAAAACATTTTTCCAGGGTGTTTTTCATGTGCGTCCACCCCGTAAGCCTTTGCTACCAGTCTGGGATTTGAATCTGGTGTTGTCCGCTCTGCAAGGGCCTCCCTTTGAGCCTATCCTATCTGACTCTTAAGGTAGCCTTTTTGGTGGCTATCACTTCTGTAAGGCGAGTTTCTGAGCTGGCGGCGCTTTCCATCAAACCTCCTTATTTCGAGCAGCATCAGGATAAGGTGGTGTTCCGGCTTAAAGTGGACCAACACCCAGGGGGGATCGGCCCGGGAATCTATAAGATTCCCGGACCGATCAGATCCCTCCCCGCGGGGCATCCGAAATCGGGATGTCCCGCGGGGAGGAACCCCCCAGGAGGCCCACAATCCTCACCTTACCGGCGATCCAACGGCGCATGCGCGAGACGCGGCCGCGTCTCTCGCTTCCCTCTAGCAGGGCGCGCTCCCGCGCCGGCCGTTTTGTGAATGGCCGGCGCAGGAGCGCTCCCTGTTAGAGGGAAGCGAGAGACGCGGCCAATGACAGCGCTCTGGTATGCGCGTCCAAGCAGCTTTGGACGCGCATACCAGAGCTGCTCTGAGCGCTGTCATTGGCCGGACGAGGTCACGTGGGAGCGGGGAGAGGTGAGTTTTTGCGGCGATCGGGGGGGTTTCAGACAGCGGGGCACCCCCGATCGGGGTGCCCCACCTAAGTGGACCAACACCCAGGATAGTCAAAATCCTGGGTGTTGGTCCACTTTAAGCCAGATTTCTTGCCTAAGGTGGTGTCTGCCTTTCATCTCAATCAGGACATTGTTTTGCCTTCATTGTGTCCTAATCCTGCTAATCCCAAGGAGCGGACACTGCACTGTGGTCAGAGCTCTGAAGTTTTATTTGGTCGCTACAGAGACTTTCAGGAAGTCTGGTGCTCTTTTTGTTCTCACTTCTGGACCTAGGAAGGGTTTTCCCCCGGCAAAGACCACTATCAGCATGTGGATCAGTCAGGCGGTGATTCAAGCCTATTCTGCTAAGGGAAAGGAACCTCCCTTTTAGGGTGACTGCTCATTCCACTTGTGCTATTGGTGCCTCTTGGGCTTTTCAGCACCAAGCTTCTGTTGAACAAGTTTGCAAGGCCGCTACTTGGTCTTCTGTTCATACCTTTTCCAAGTTTTACAAGGTTAAGGCCTCAGCGGATGCTGCTTTTGGCCCACCCTACTTTTGGACACTGCTTTTGGATGTCCCAACTGTTATGAATACCGAAGCGGGCCGTGCCATGCAATAAAGAAAAAAGCAATTCTGTGAGTACTCACCTGTAGAATTGTTTTTGTTTTGGCATGGCAGGGCCTGCTTCGCCCCACCCTTGTTATCGTTATTCTTGGTTGCCTCTTTATGGTGATTGTTCCAAGTTAATTGTGGTTTTTTACCCTTTTTTACATTTTTTACCTTTATTCTGTCCCGTCTTCTTGTCTCACTGCTTGTCTACGCTGGGAACTCTATGGTTAATCCCGTTCTTATAGGGGGCCGGGATATGCCACAGCTTTCTGCAGTACCACTGCGCCACCTTGTGGCGGAATAACCCAACTGTTATGAATACCGAAGCGGGCAGTGCTATGCAAAAACAAAAACAATTCTACAGGTGAGTACTCACAGAATTGCCTTTTTATTGCTGATGCCTGGCTACCCCCTTTAAAATTCTCTGTTCTTAGAAAATGTCACCCTTACAAGCTGAGCAGGAAAAGGACCCCCTGCAGGTCCCCTAACACCTTTGTCAGACAGCGAGGAGCCAGCATCCCCCTTAGCTGGGGAGGTGTGATAGCATGTGGTGCTTCAAAAGAATTCCCCAGGACCTGTGTCTGGGGGGAGGGAGGGCGGAGGGGCAGAGATTGAGCTTAAAGGTAGGCCTGGGAGACTAGGACTTTGTCACTTCTGGGGAGGTTGCATTGCATGCATGCTGGAGATGTCCGAATCATCTATAAGCTCTTCACATACCTCCTTGTGGAAGCCCATGATCACTCTTCTACATCTGCATTTTAAGGTAACTCTGACTGTTGTAACTCTTGTATCTCTGGGCCTTGTAGTCCCGCTAGGCAGGTCAACGGACAGTGCTTTTGCAAAGCAGGCTGTGTGATTGTTGGAGTTGGATTGTTAGTTGGATCACGTGACCTGTCATCTTCCCTGATTTTTTGGTGGCAGCGGTGGGATAAGGCAAATAGTGTTAGTGAGTGTGTGCCCCATGCTCTCATACACTAAAGATTACAAGCGGTAGCTTTTCTGTTGCTGGGGTCTTATGATCAGCTCAACACTGGTTACAATAGGTTGTGTGATTGCAACAAGGTGCAAATACTTGTCAGTGACCAGCAGCTGCAGGGATGGCGAGTAGCACCAGGGCCAGAAGCAGGGACGTGGCGATGTTGCAGGGCTCTCCCAGGGGCCAATCACCAGCCCTCGGCATCTCAGAGGACCTTGCCCTTCCTGCCGGTCCTCCCAGCCAGACAGGCTCAGATGCTTTCCTGCATGCTGCTCTGGCCAGTCATTGGGCTGGAGATCAGGCTACCTATGAGGTCCTCATCGAGACTGCAGAACATTGGGAGCAAGCTGAATGTGCACACCAGTTCCAAGTACTCCAGCTTAAGCTTCAGCACCTACAACCCAGCACAGCTGGTAGCGAGCCCCCTGAGAGCCAAGCCCCAAAGTTGCGTTCGGAGAATTTCCATTTTTGGACAAAGGTACAGATTTGGACACCTTTCTGCTGGCTATTGAAACTGTTTGTCATCAGTACCATGTACCGGAGGATCAATGGGTCCGGTACTTAACCCCTTTCCTTAGTGGTAAGGCCCTGAATATCTTTGGGTACCCAGCCTACCCAGCCTACCCAGCGAGACCACCCTGAGCTATAAGGGTGTCAAGCAGGCTCTGATCCGCCACTACAACCTGACCCCTGAGTTCTATCACAAGAAACTTGCGGAGTTTGCGTCGGGTGCCCCACCGACAGCTGGGCCTACCACATGAGGGCCCTACAGAGAGCAGTCAAGCAGTGGACTACCGACTTAGAGCTCACCATCATCCAGCAACTGAAGAAGCTTATTGTAGCAGTTTTTACATGACCGGAGGCCTAAGGGGCCTTAGTAACTTAAGCCCTCATAGATGAATACACCCACAACAAGGCCCCAGAGACCCGGAAACCTACCAGCTGGAAAGGGGGTAAAGCCGCCACCGGCGTCTGTTGTCCATGCCCATCAGCCCAAGGCCCCTGACCCATGACCCAGTTACCAATGCAACCAACCTGGACACTTCAAGGCCACATGTCCCCAGCGCCAGCAGGACCTGTCCCAGAACTCCTCCACTGTGCTGTATGTGGGGAGGGACACTGGGAGGTCCCGGGACAACTTGCAACTCATCACTGTGGTCCAGGCCGCGGCTGGGGGACTTAGGAACATAGGCGTGGAGACGACTCTTGTGTGCCCTGAGATGGTGTCCCGACTGGACTCCGGGATTAAGGGAGGTGCAAGGTTTATTTGGGCTGGGGTACTAGGCGGGGTGTGCGGGAGGTGGGGGTATCATCGAATATCCCTGCCAGTGTTTTGCTAGTAACAGACTTGGTGCGGCTAGTGTCTCAGTATGTGGCCACTGAACCCCCAAGGTCTGTTCCCCCTGACCGTAATGAAATGTGTACTCCAATGTGTGCAGTTAATGTGAGATATATGTGTAACCTGCCTGCTACAGGGAAATGTGGGGGTAGGTAGTATAGTGTGTACTTCTTCCTCCCGGAGGAAGGAGGATAATCTGCAGCTGTGGGAAGACCTGCGACTGAGGTGAGGGCTGTTCCAGGAGATGTTGCACCCCTAGGTCAGTCCACATTCCAGGGCTGCTCCACCACTGGGTTGTCCGAGGGCCAGGCTGTTAGCTGAGGCTCATGCATAGTTTGAGCGCTGGTAGCCCAGGGGCCCCTCAGGGATCTGATGGCTCCCTTTGTTCAAACCAAGTGGCTGCCAGGGCCGACGGAGGCCTGGAGAGAGGTCCTGGGAAATGGACAGAGGATGGGACAATCTCTACTATCCTGACCACCCCACGTTCGGGGTTCCCGATACCTTGCTTGTCTTTTGAAGATAGAATATTATACTTAAGAATGTATTATTTATTATTATTAACGTTCTACAACTGGCTTTCATTTCAAATTGATTCATTCCGCTTTGTTCTCCAATGTTGCTAATATGTTATTCAAATCTTTGCTTCCATGTAGTAAAATTAGCAGGGTCCAATGCAATATTAGTAAAATCACAGAAAGCATGCAGAGATATTTAAAAGCTCTGGACTCCTGCCTAACTGATAACATGCTTTCTCTCTTATTTCAGCCTCTTGAATGTAGTGTCCCTGTAGAGAATTGGCTGCCACGGCTTGTAAACAGCATTAAAGCATCTCTGCAACATTACCTGTGGGCAGCTGTGGAGGACACTAACACAGTTATAACAAGGAGAAGAGAGATACACAGTGCTGGGGCACGACGGGTGCTCGTAAACAAAACTGTTACCAAGAGAGAAGCTGTTACAGATGAGAAACGTATGTGATATTTACTGTTGCCAGATAGCTAATGTAGCTTCCGCTTTACCTCTATATAATAAATATTTGTAAAAATGTTGCATGTATGCTGCCACCCCTCCCTTTTTTAAATCCACAAAGCAAGTTACATGGCCTCTGTGACCAACAGTAAGATAGAAAAACATCTTTATACATCTAACCTCCTACATTGGTCGCATGCAATGCTTTGTGACTTGAGCTATGATAAGGCTCCTGCAGTGAGAAAGGTTCATGCTGTGGTCGATCTGGGCACAAAGAAACTCTTCAGTGAGGTGAAAAAGCCCTCCACACTACAGTAGATGATGACTCGAAAGTTGCGTATCTTTGCACCTGCCATACATTAGGGACTCAATTTTATTATATATAAGTACATTCGCAACTTTTTGTAATGTACACCGAATGTTTCCAACTTTCTTAAGATCTGGGTTGGAAATACATACAAATATCATGGATATTGTGTCGGGGTACTGTTGTTTTAGAAAATATATTGCTTGGGGGGTCTTATGAGAATTGTGGGTACACTAGTGTACATATAGTGTACATGTAAAAATGTGTACGTTGAGTACTAAGAGTACACCAAAATGGTTATTAGAGTTGTTCTTGGTCAAGCCTAGTCAAGAAAAAATAAGGGAATTTCACTGAATATCCTGCGCTGCCAAGCGTACAGACAGAGAGATCAGATTTGGCACTGGAGGAACCATAAAGTAGGTGAGTGCCTTTCCCATTCTCAGGCTTTGCTAGGTTAGCATACTGCTATGGCATCCCTGATCAGTGTATTTAGACTTGTGATCCACGTTTAATGAATTTGTTATTGAACTAAAGGTGGATGGGCTTATTCAGCACCGTGAGATTTTTTTCTCTCACTTTTTGGGGAAAGAAACATTTTTTCAATTCAGCACCATTTTTAGCTGATCAAATTATTGAAAGATTTGCACTCAAATGGTGCTGGATTGCACTAAGGACAAATATAATAACAATTCCTCATAAAAAACAAGAAAGAAAGACTCAGGGTGCTGAATCAGCCCTAATGTGTCCATTTTTGACAAGATATTTAATCTCGTTAATGATACATAATGCAACAGTTGTATTACATTATATCTGTATGCATATTTATGTACTTTTAGTGTCCCAATGTGTTCATTTATTTTCTGGATTATGTTGTCATCTTCAGAAATGAGTGCATTCCAGGAAAAATCAGAAAGTGTATCTATAGCATCTGAAAGCCATCTATCTAGACATTGGGTCCTTGATACACCAAGTGATGTAGCATATCTCTCTACTCATGTTAAGTTCTCTCAAGCACATCAACATGGAAGCCAGTTATCAAATGAAGCTATGCAGGTATTTCATTTCTAAATGTTGTTCAGATTGTCTTAAACAACTATGAACAGTCCAGCCAGGTCTATGCTGAATTAGGTTCTTATGCACTGATTCATAGTTATGTTACACCTGTAATATTAAATATCGCATTAAGGGCCTGATTTACATTGTGTGACTGCACAGGGAGATAAAGCCACCATTCAGCAAACAGAATATATAGGACAGCTCATAGTAAATTCCATATATCACTGATCACATAAAAAAATTATTTGGGGTTTTAAAGATTTATATTAGAAAAACATTTTATATGCAATGCCGTTATCATTTCACCTAAGTATACTGTATGAGGCATCAAAAATGACCCAAACAGGTTTGTGGCATCCGAACCTTCCTGTGGAAAGGGGGCGGTGACTCGCAACCACGTGAGCTTTTTCTGGACCGCGGATTTGTAGTACCTTTGCCCCCCTCAGAGTGGGGCTGTGGCTTCTACTCAATATTTTTTGCCATCCCCAAGAAGGACGGGTCCCTTTGCCCGATCTTGGATCTCCAGAGTCTGAACAGTTACGTTCAGATGCGTAAGTTATGCATGGAATCTCTAAGGTCGGTTGTGATGTTGCTGCAACAGGGGGACTTTCTGACTATAGTGGACATAAAGGATGCTTATCTACATGTTGCAATCTTCCCTGGTCACAAACAATACCTGCGCTTTGTGGTAGGTGCCCGTCATTTCCAGTTTGTGGCACTGCTGTTCGGACTGTCCACTGTTCCATGAGTTTTCACAAAGGTCTTGGCGGTGGTGATGGCACTCCTGTGGAGGCAAGGTTTGCACATCATGGGGTGATCTGGATGACTTGCTCATCTGAGCCCCATCTCTGGCAGATTCACTGTGTTCGGATGGTTCTATACACGCTGAAACTTTTCAACGTGATCAACTACCCCAAGTCCCAGGTGACTTATCTATGTATGACATTGATTACTTGATGGACATGGGTCCTTCTTCCGGTGCAGAGGTGCATGGCTCTTCAGGAGGCAGTGAGGTTGCTGCTGACAGCCAAGCATTCCACGATCAGGCAGGACATGCATCTCCTTGGTCTGATGGCTTAAACCATAGAGGCAGTTTCGTATGTCCAGTTCCACTCCAGGCCTCTACAAAAGCTGCTCCTATCGAAATGGTGCAGGACTGTGCAGACGTTGGGCTGTCAATCCATCTTGATGGACAATGCCCATCAATCCCTAAATTGTTGGCTGGACCAGTAGTTGCTGGCAGTGGGTCGGTCTTCCCTACCAGTCCGGTGGGTCATCCTCACCACAGACACCAGTCTGACGGGTTAGGATGGCGTTCCACACAACCAGACAGCTCAGGGTCTCTGGGATCAGCGGGAGTGCAGTCTTCCAATCAGTGTATTGGAACTGAGGGTGATTCTGCTGGTCCTCAGGCAAAATGCGGCAGCATTCCTGGCCGCTCTGCACCCCGTCCCCCCGTTAGCCGTGGCTGTGTGAAGGCGGAAAGCCTTAGCCGTGCTTTCTCTTTGACATCCCTCTTCAAATGTCCCGCGCTGCTCTACAAATCTTGCGGGATTTGTGCTGAGTATCATTGCAGCCTTTGCAGTGACACTGTGCATGCACGAGATCTGGGGGACCCGCAGAGCATGACGGGGTGGTAAGACGGTGCTGCCCTACAGAGATGGTGTGGGATTGAGGGATGCTGGAGCACAATGCGACCAAACTGGTAAGTCAAAAGTTGTAAATTGTGAAACCAGAAGGGCAGGGGGGGCGAGTAAGCAAGGTTTGGGAAGTTTTTTTAACTTCCTACTACCTGCAATGTTCTTCTTTAAAGTATTACTTGGCTGCTACTCGAGAGGTACATAAGATGGATGTCTTGTTCATAATACCAGAAGGACCAAGGAGGGGCCTGACGGGGCTGCCAGGTCCACTCTTAGCAGATGGATCAGGCAGGTAGTCATACAAGCTTACGCCTTCAAGGGGAAGGAGGCGCCCTTCCAGGTCACTGCTCACTCCACCAGGGCGATTGCTGCGTTTTAGGCTTTCCAACACCAGGCGTTTGTGGAACAGGTCTGCAACGCGGCGGCCTGGTCTTCTCTCCACACCTTCACCAAGGTTTACAGACTTGATGTCAGGGCATCTGCTGATGTCACTCTAGGGCAAAGTCTTGCAGATGGTGGTGAACCCCCCTCCGGGGGTCTAATCTTGAGGTATCAGTGTTGTTTTTCTTCGTTATGTTGACGCAGTTGGCTGTTGGCTATTCTTGCACGGTCCCACCCTTATTGAGCGTACTGCTTTGGGGCATCCCACGCTTTGCTACTGGTGGTGCCCCGGAATGGAAGAGATGAGAAAAGGGAAATTTGTTTACTCACCGGTGAATTTCCTTTTCTCCTCATCTTCCATTCCAGCACACCACACCGCCCTACTGTTGGGGTTCTTTAGTCATCTGCTTCAGTAAGGACACAGTGGATGCACTGCACAGCTGCCCCTTCTTCATTGCTTCTACCTCCAGGTGCCCGCACTGATATGGGTTCAGGAAACAATGGGGGGGATGCAATGGCAGCACTACATGTACCGTACCACACTGGAGGCACTAAGTCTGTGCATTTCCCCTGCAATGTAGTGGCAATGCACAACGTAAAAGTGGCTCAGGCTGGTGCTTTCTTTATACTGATGTAGGTTCCCCGTTATTTGAAAGCCCCAGGATCGGCCGCAAAATTCACCATGGTGGATGTGTGTCCCTTGGCTGCATCACCGGCATCTTGCTGCTTACCTGCGCTCTGGCCACCAGCCATTTAAATAGGGAGACCAGAAATGGGGCTGCTCCCCTTTTGCTATGCCGCATTTCCGCAAACAGAGCTGTATGTCGTGCATTAAAATGCATGGATATTAATAGATTGTTTATCCCTAGAATTAATGATTGTGACACATTTTGAAATAAGTATATATGTTTATGATCATTGGTCAAAAATTAAATCAAAGTCTAAATTTTCATATATAAGATCAAATATTTTTGTACATAAATCAAACTCTTTTTTTTTAAATACTGCATGCCACAGCTTCATAGTAAAATAGTTCTTTCTGCCAGAATACTGGTGCTTGTCAGATTGCTTTGTCTATGGAATTACCTCCCACAGTGCAGCGATGCTAATTAATGCAAAGTATTACCAGGCGAAAAAGAATTCTCTTTGACAATTTTTTTACAGTGTCATATTATATAAATACATTTAAAATGGAGATAAAAATATATAATAATATATAATTTACAATGCTGGGTATTGTAAATAAGTGTAAAGAATTACTGCTAATTATATGGTGCTTGTTTGAATAAGCATAAAGCCAAGAAAGATATTTTAAATATAGAAAAAAAATTGTTTTGTACCTTGCATTGCATGGTATGTAAAGACACTGAAACGGTGGTAAGATGATGACCAGTGGTTAAACCGGACCAACAGCCTTACAAGTAGGAACACCCCTCACCCCCATCTGCATGCATGATACTGAATCATTGTCAGCACGTACATATGCCCCTGCATACACTCAACACTGAAATGCCGCCAATTTTATTCTGGTAGTGGCCATTTTGGAGCTTCCTATCTCAGCTCTTCTGCTACCTGGATTAAACTGACATAACCCACAATGCATAGCGGCAAGAAACCCAGCAGCAGGTTGCCTGCAGCTCCATGGGACGCCATTTTTGTTGTAAAATTAACCACAGCAGAAGTTACATAAGGGTAAATGAATGTTTATGTGCAGCAATCTGAATTGCCCTGGGGAAGGATGCATATGAGCACTGTTTCTTGTAATGGTGTTTGATTCAATGTATGTCTGCACTTGATGTATAACATTAGTTCGTTTTGTGTGTACACAACATTTGCCAGCTACAAGTTCCTATATACTTGGTAACAATAAACTGACACTAATTCCGCCCAGCAATAAACACCATGCAGTGTCTATGTCCAAGTTCAACCAAGGTCCGAGTTGAGAAAAGTTATTTTTCATTAACAGATAATGTTCTCAAAAAGCCCCTGTAGGAGACTTATCTACTTATTTATAGTTTTTATGGTAAAAAAAATTGTCATCTCTGGTGATTGAATCTTTTTTTCCAGATGGTGGGAGAGCCCATTTTGCCTTTAGAGAGTATTTTACATGAAATAGCTTTCTTCATATTTTTGTGTTGGTCCTTCAATCCCCTTATGAGTTTAGTGGCTCTCCTCTGCACCCTTTTCAAAATCAGGGACTTCTTTTCTATGAACTGGTGCCCAGAAATGGACAGCATATTTAAGATGAGGGTGCACCAATGCCTTGTAAAGGGGCAATATTGCAGCCCTGTCTGGCGATTATATGCCTATTTTAATGCACAACAAGATCTTGGTGGCATTGGAAACAGCTGCTTCTCATTGCATTGTGTTATTTAACATGTGGACTACCAGTACCCCCCAGATGCTTCTCAATATACGTTTATACACATTGAACTTCATTTGTAGATGCCCAGAAACTCAAAGTGCCTCAAGCCTGAAACGTGTAAGCATCTTCAGTTGGTTAATCATTTCTTTGTAAAATCTTTTTATGTCTGACAATGTTTCCAGGTAGTCCCACACTTTCATTTTAAAACTTTATTTTAGGCTCAACAAAAACCCGTGCTAAAGCTGTCTTTTAGGGGAGGTGCCACTGACCACTGCTTGTCCAGTCCCTGGGCCCTCCTACCTCATTGATCTGCTGTATTGGCTGTCTACTATATAATATATATATATATATATATATATATATATATATATATATATATGTATATATATATTCAGAAATCTGAATTCATATTCCTTCAGAGAAGATCAGCTCTCTAAAGAGTATTCACAGCTTGAAGTGGAATGAGCATTTATTGCCAATTAAAAATGCGTAATAAAAAACCGTACGTAGACGTAGTACGTAGTAGACGTATTGCCTTTCATATCAGGTTTATGTTTAGGCTTATAGAGTTTTTGTGGATGATAAAAAGTGTGGGGAAGCCCTGTTACCAGTTTACCTCCATTGCAGGCTGAAATCCTGGTACTGAGACATGTCCAGCTTATCACACAGTTGGGTATAGGGGTTTGGGTCTCTCTCATTATTGTGTTCGGTCAGGACAGTCAGTGTC
This sequence comes from Gastrophryne carolinensis, assembly GCA_027917425.1. Classification (NCBI taxonomy): domain Eukaryota; kingdom Metazoa; phylum Chordata; class Amphibia; order Anura; family Microhylidae; genus Gastrophryne; species Gastrophryne carolinensis. The sequence continues at coordinate 251,125,132 of CM051236.1, read as the reverse complement.
AGTTGCCCTATTTCATAGGTCGAGAGGACATTCATATGGAATTCTAATATGTTGGAATATTTGATAATGGTATCGGTAGCGTACCGCAAGTTTTCTTTTGCCCCTTATTATTTTATATTTTAATAATTTACATTGCAAGAAAACAAACAATGAAGTACTTTCAAATGTATACAATAAATAGTAACGGTTATCCATTGCACTTTTAGTTGGCCAAAAAAGAAATCATCGCTACTTTTTCCTCATGTTGTTAGGCCATATTTCAAAGTACAAAAAGTAGATTAAAGGAAAGAAAGAAAAGTAATTTGCATCATGTCTAGGGCCAGCCCTACCTCCCCCAGAACTGGATGCAAGGATTTCAAATCTCCTGGAATTGAATGTCCCTATCTAGTAGTATGCTACTTTTTTTTTCATTTTTTCATTCACCGTTGCCCAAGTTAATCTTTTCAAGGAGGTGTATCTTCAATGTATGTGATTTTCATGCTTGGGCAATTTGGCTGCCATACAGACATGAAAAGATACATTTCATGACCACTTTGGGAACATCTATAACTGGTTTATTTGAAAGAGCTGTTAGGGGTGATTTTGGGACCCACATTCCTGTAATCTTGTTCATGATACTGAATGCTTGATTCCAAAATCGTGCCACCTCCGGACATGTCCACCAAATATGATAAGTATCCCCCACCTGTCCTGCCCCCACTGTATCTAATGACTCTAGCCAATGGCTCCATTGAAAGTACAAATAATTATGGGGACAATGGGCAACAATGACGTGTTCCCCTACATATAGTCAGAAACATCTGATTCAAACCCTTTTATTCTGATAACTGCCTTAGAATGATATACATTTTGTAAGATGTTTTGAAATGATGACCCAAGTTCTTGCCTCCCTAAAACGTAAAACATGTACTCCCACGTCAAAGCATCAAATGCTTTGTGTAAATCTAGGGCAAGACGCATACTGCATCTACCCTTTCCTCTATCCTCATTTGATTGGACTGCAGATATTACATCTACCACCCTCCTAGTCTGGTCTGAAGCTTGTGTGCTAGGAGTGACTCCCACCTGATCTTGATATTGGGTTAGAAACGATTTAAGTCTTGTAGCTAGAAATGTTGTTAGGAGCTTCAAATCTGAATGAATTAGATTGATCTATAATGATTGCACGCCCTTGGATCCTTATCTGGTTTAGGCAAAACACTAATGTGAGCTCTGTTCAAGTCCCCTAAGGCGACCACATCATTTCTAAGACTTAGTGGTCAACAGTAAGTTTAAAGCCAGTCTAGCTGAACTGATCATCCCTATAAGGTCTTTACAGGGTTTAGCTTTCTGCGGTATACATAAATGTTGTAACTGTTGTTCTTTGAGTTTGATTGCCATAATATGCTTTTTCTTCCATCAAGCTATTCAGAACAAAATGCCCCTGATTGTTTTGTGCGCTGCCCTATTAAGGGTGGGGGAAGTGTCTGAAGCTTTATTAATCACAAAATAGTGGTTGAGTCCTATTTCCACCTCCTGTATTATTTCTGGGTCACTTAACACCCTAAATAATGGATTTTCACTATCACTTGCGAATGGTCAGCCCATGAGACTCCATTCATGTGATTGCTCAATATATTTGGAATCAATTTGGTGTATATATGGTCTATTCTAGAAAAAGTATGATGAGCCTGGGAGAGGAAAGTGTAGTCCCTGGAGACAGGGTTCAGTTCCCTCCAAATTCCTACTAGGTCAAGAGAAAGCAAGCAAAATGCACATCGGTCTTAGAAACGGATCTATATGTTGCTGTTCCCCTGTATGTTTTATATCTGGAGGCATTGAGTGCCAGATTAGAATCAACCCCATTATCATGGTTCCTTTGGCTTTAACTACAACCACCATGCAGAGTTTTTAAAAGAAAGTTGTCCCTTATTAGGGGTGTAATATGATAATATTGAGACTAGTGTCTCTTCTATTGCTTTTTACTAAAAGGAATCTCCCTTCCCGCATGTCCTTCCCACAGGCAAGTCTAATAAAACTTTAAGGCTAACTTCAAGACATCAACTTTTTTTTCTATATTGTAACGATAAATAGAACCAACGTAACACATTAAAAATCTAACAGATTATGCGTTGCCCCATAATCCAAACTTATATTGGGAAATTATCTGCTGAGAATGTATGGGTTACCTCCACAACCTTCCCTCCCCTATCCCCTTCTCATATATATATATATATATATATATATATATATATATATACAGGTCCTTCTCAAAAAATTAGCATATAGTGCTAAAGTTAATTTTTTTTCCATAATGAAATGATAAAAATTAAACTTTCATATATTTGAGATACATTGCACACCAACTGAAATTTTTCAGGTCTTTTTTTGTTTTAATACTGATGATGGGTTGTCAATGTGGGACACCATGCAGAGGAGGTGTTCTCCTAGTGGGGACGTGATTAAATTTAGAGGTAGAATTTGATATGGGAACAGTAAGAAAAGGCCCAGCGCCGGGTTACATGCCAGTGTGGTTGGGACCGGCGCATAGGATAGGAGGCGTTGACTGTGCCCGAGGTTTTGCTTCGTGTGGGGTGGGGGGGGGGGGGGGGGGGAGGTGACGTCCGCTGTGTCAGCGGACTGACTGTACTAATCCATCTGCCATTATATGGCATAGCGCAGTCATTGACTTGGCCCGGGGGGGGGGCGTGGCGGTCGCGCGCGCGCCTTTCTCATCTGTGCTCGGGCCTTTCCTCCCCCCCCCCCCCCCACCCCCTCCCCTCATGGCCCTCCCTTTGTGCCCGCCTGCCCAGTCTGGATAGTGCGACGGAGGCTGAGGCTGTTCGTGCGCCTTTCGGCTATACCACGTGGCTATTCACGTACGGCGCCATGACGTCATAGGGGGTGGACCAGGAAGCCGAGCACACATCTCCCGGCACCCAGCACGTGCCCCGATAAGAGTAGGCGCAGGGACGCCATCGGGGGCAGTGGAGGAGTGTAGTGACGAACGGCGGGAGACACTAGCCCTGCACTCAACGTCACTGTACCTCCTAAACTTGGAGGGCCAGTGCAGACTGACGGCGGACAGCGTCGGGGCGGCGGGCATATAGGGACGGCCAGCAGACGAGCAGTGTGTCCTCATTGACACTGCCTACCACACCTGCAAGTGAGTACACCCTTTTGAACCAAGCAGTATGAGGGGGCTATTATGGGGCATATGGCTGATTGTGTTATCTCATGTCCCCTGTTATAGGACTAGATCGCAGCCCAGAGCTGGGAACAGGAGGTTTTCCTGGGCATAGGTGCCCTTAACTGCGGGTGGAGACTTATGGTAGAGGGATTTTCCGGCTACTATCCAGGTACACATTTATATCTTCATGTGCGCTGTAGTTAGCCACTATACTTGACACATCATAGTATTCATGGTGGTGTATGTTTTCTCTTTTTTTCTTGTGTGCATCAGTCTCTGATACAAGTCCTACTCACGGTATTCCAGATAAGAGGAACCAGCGTTATGGATTACAGAATTATATGAAGTGGGAGGGTGCTGATGAAGCCCCGTTCAATGGGGAGAAACTAGTTCACCATCACCACATAGGGATGTTACTATTCACACACAGTTATCAGATAAGAATGTCTCATCAAATGTAATGCTACTTACTATTGTCTGGGCGAATACCAGCTACAATGTCCATCTTCTAATCATGTATATATTTATGTTGCTAGCCTGTGTACTCAGCACTATTTTCGATGTATGAGTCTGTTTATTCTCATCTATGGGGACATTCTCTACGAGATATAGAGATGCCCCAATATGGGAATTTTAAATTGTGAATTAAATAAAGCAATTTGTATTTTTGCATACAAGCTTTGAATGTGTTATTGGGGGCGGGGTCACCCTGGAAGTTTTCCCCTTAGTACCGGGACGGTTCATACCCGGTCTTTGTTTCTTTGTTCTATATTTCTCCCAGGGAAAACCCAGGGTGTACCAGCCTTACCAACTTTGATCAGGGCAGACAAAGCTTTGGTAGATGTGATTTATTTTTGATAGTTAATGATTGGGTCAGTTTTCTGGACAACGAGGAGCAGTGTCATATCTGGGGACTAGTTCCGCGGATTGGACACTGCCGTCGGGGTCACAGAATATTTGCTGTGTTGCAGTAACTCTGCAAAATGAACCTGGGGTTAAACCCCGTAATTTCTGACCCTCATGATTAATACACATTATAGATTTGATATCCCACTGATTATGTGTGGGGTTCTTAATTAGTCTATATAGTGGGACTGCATCAGGCTGTGCACGGTGTAGTGTGTGGTGTGTTTTAAGTTTTTTTTTTTTTTTTTTTTTTTTTTCTCTTTCTTCTTGTCCCTAGTGTTTAAACATGACTGAATTATACCAGGATAAATGGGATGCCATGATTCAGGGCTTGACATCGAGCCGCCTTACAAATAAAAGCCAAATAGAACAACATGAGTCTACTAATGCTATATTCAATGCACTCCATGCATCCTTGATTAAGAAATCTAAAGTGTGGTGGGACACACAGTTTCTGCAGGAATACATAGATAAGCGTGTTGCCCCTAGAGGACTACGCTTGCGGGTCTTTCCCCAGATAGGTTATATAACGGAGGACTTTAAACAGAAATGGGAGGGGGCGCTACAGGAGTGCTCACTAACCCTAATGACATTATTGATAGACCAACACAACAAGCATCTTAAGATCTTAGATGAGCAGATTACAAAATTGGTAGAGGATCTAGGCTCATATAAAAAAGATGATTACTTTACAAAAAGGGATAATAGTATTAAGATTTCTATTGAGAAGCTTAACAAGGAATTGATAGAGCTAAAGGAGCACAAACTCCAAAGGGACTCCCTGACGTATAAACAATCTAAAGCTTATGTATGGCCGGGTACTGACAATAGACCGAATAGACGTGATTTTCCACCAAGATATTTCTCTTCATCTGACTCCTCCTCTTCGAGGGAGAGGTCAGTTCGGAGACTTAGGGAAGGCCACAAACCCTCTTGGGGTATAGGACCAAATTATGAAAAGGGCCATTCGAGGGGGGACCAAGGGCCTAACCGAGGGGAGGTGATGACCCGCTCCAAGGTGAAAAGGTTTCAAATTGATCAAAGAGTGGGGGAGGGAAGTAGTCAGCAGAGATCCAGAAATGGCCAGGATTTTTTAGGCAACTTAGGAACCGCCGACGAAATGTCAGAAGACGCCAACACAAAAAGTTAAAAGCCCTAGATGGAACTCCTTGTCAAGGGGGTAGTAAACTAAGTGAAACTTACAAAGTCGCAGAAGAGACTAATATTATCAATCTCTCTAAGACTGTCTTAACACCCCAACAACAGGAAGTCCTGTTATTAGGGCTAAACTTCTGTCCTGTACAACAGACGGATACATTTGAGGTCATTAAGGACCTACATTTGTTTGCTAGAAAAATCCTTTGCAAACACTTGTTTGAGAAAAAAGACCTAGAATTGGAACAGTCCTTTCCCTCACAACTTTCGGAGAGTGAGTTAGAAACTGATCTTCTGGCTCTAGCAGATGAGGCCACCGGTCTGTCCCCTATGATATTTCCCAAGGACACACCGTTGAGAAAGCCTTCCAATTTTTATCCCCCACTCAATACCAATGCATCGGTACAAACCTTTGTGAATGTTGTGACGGAGGCTGTGGAGAATTTGACCCATAAACCAAATTCAAATTTGTCTAAATCCCACCAACAGGCATTAAGGGAACTTGAGAAACTTGAGGGCCTGACCATTAAGCCTGCTGACAAGGGGGGAAACATTGTAATTATGGATAACTCCTCTTACGAGCAGATGTGCTTGAAAATTTTGGAGAACCGTGACTGGTATGAGAGGGCCCCCATGTCAAGGCTCAGTCAAGCCTCGGGGGAATATCACTCGCTCGTCGAGGATGCGATTGCACATCGAGTGGTCGATGGACCGACTGGCGACTATCTGGGGGCCCCATGTCCGAGGATTGCCACCTTCTATGCCTTACCAAAGGTACATAAATCAATGTCTGCCCCGCCGGGCAGACCTATTGTATCGGGCATGGGGTCCCTTACGGATCGTGCCAGTCGATTCATCGACCACCATTTACAACCATTAGTGTACCAGTTACCTTCATATTTGAAGGATACTGGCCACCTGCTCCGCATCCTCGACGGGCTGACTGTGCCCCCGGGCACCTTTCTGGTGGGCCTTGACGTGGAGGCCCTCTATTCCAGTATCCCCCACCAACAGGGTCTGGCGGCGATCAGGTTCTTTCTCAATGAGCTCGATATAAGCCGACATAACTTGAATATTTTTATTTTGCGCCTGTTGGAATTCGTCCTCACCCACAACTTCTTCCTCTTCAACGGCTCCCTTTACCACCAGGTACAGGGGACTGCGATGGGGACTACCTGTGCCCCATCGTATGCGAACCTGTACCTGGGCCGTTGGGAGAGGGGGTTGTGGGGTGAGGACGAATTAGAGATGTACCTGTGCCACATTCTATTGTGGCACAGGTACATCGACGACATTTTCATCTTGTGGTCGGGGCCTGGTCATCTGTTGGAGGATTTTATTCGTATCCTCAACTGCAACAGCTTGAATTTGAAATTTACCCATGAGGTGAGCACATGTAGAATTAACTTTTTGGACCTCACGGTTACCATAGACTCACTAGGCCAGATTAATTCGTGCTTTTATCGTAAAGCATCGGCTGCCAATACGATCTTACGGGCATCTAGTGCCCACCCGCAGCACCTGCTTCGCAGTATCCCCTACGGGGAATATCTGCGGGCACGGAGGAATTGCACGCAAGACAAAGACTTCAAGGCAGCAGCCGATGAAATCAGAGATAGGCTCCTATTGAGGGGCTACAATAAGAAAGTTCTATCCAAGGCGTATACTAAAGCTATACAGAGGCCACGTTCAGAGATCCTGTATAAACCGAAATTGAAAGAGAAGGAGAGACCGTTAGCAATTTCATTAACTTATACGGTACATCATAATCAAATTAGGAATATCTTTAGGAGACATTGGCACATTTTGGCCAATGATGATTCCCTTAAAAATATTATCCCGGACCAACCGGCACTCATTTTTAGACGTGCCAAAAGTCTTCGGGATAAACTAGTTTCAAGTCATTATGCCTCCAAAAAGAGTGAGAAATGCTGCAAGACGTCTGGGACATATCAGTGCCAGAAGAGATGCAGCTGTTGCAAATTCATGCAAACGGGTAAGACCATTGATATCCCGGGCCACGAGCCCATGTTTGGCCCGTCATTTTGTGAACTGTGACACCCCCCATGTTATATACATATTGACGTGTCCCTGTGGATCGTTTTACATAGGGAAGACTAACAGACCATTAAAGAAAAGGGTGTATGAACACCAGTACGCTATACGTACAGCAAACAGCAAAACTCCAGTAGGCCGTCACTTTATTAGATATCATAACCAGGAGACAACTGGGCTACGAGTACAAGGTCTAGATCGGATCCATCCCCACCCCAGAGGTGGTGATATTGAGAAGGTCACATTACAAAGAGAAACACGGTGGATCAGCCAAATGAGGGCGTATATGAGCCCAGGTCTTAATGAAAATATAAGTTTTGCTCCATTTCTGGGGTGAGAACAGGAATCTCTTTTCCTTTTCTTCCCCCCCCCCCTTTTTTTTTTTTTTTTGTTTTTTTTTTTTTTTTTTTTGTTTGTTGTTTAGGCTGTTTGTCTGTTTGTATGCTGTGTGTACTATGATGTGCCCGTAGGATAGGGCGGGGCCATAAGTCGAAATACTCCCTGATAGTAGTCCACCCACTTAGCGAGGGCGGATTTACAACCAGCAGACAGGCACATAATAAAATATTCTGAATTGTATTAGGGGTTGTCAATGTGGGACACCATGCAGAGGAGGTGTTCTCCTAGTGGGGACGTGATTAAATTTAGAGGTAGAATTTGATATGGGAACAGTAAGAAAAGGCCCAGCGCCGGGTTACATGCCAGTGTGGTTGGGACCGGCGCATAGGATAGGAGGCGTTGACTGTGCCCGAGGTTTTGCTTCGTGTGGGGTGGGGGGGGGGGGGGGGGGGGGGGAGGTGACGTCCGCTGTGTCAGCGGACTGACTGTACTAATCCATCTGCCATTATATGGCATAGCGCAGTCATTGACTTGGCCCGGGGGGGGGGCGTGGCGGTCGCGCGCGCGCCTTTCTCATCTGTGCTCGGGCCTTTCCTCCCCCCCCCCCCCCCCCCTCCCCTCATGGACCTCCCTTTGTGCCCGCCTGCCCAGTCTGGATAGTGCGACGGAGGCTGAGGCTGTTCGTGCGCCTTTCGGCTATACCACGTGGCTATTCACGTACGGCGCCATGACGTCATAGGGGGTGGACCAGGAAGCCGAGCACACATCTCCCGGCACCCAGCACGTGCCCCGATAAGAGTAGGCGCAGGGACGCCATCGGGGGCAGTGGAGGAGTGTAGTGACGAACGGCGGGAGACACTAGCCCTGCACTCAACGTCACTGTACCTCCTAAACTTGGAGGGCCAGTGCAGACTGACGGCGGACAGCGTCGGGGCGGCGGGCATATAGGGACGGCCAGCAGACGAGCAGTGTGTCCTCATTGACACTGCCTACCACACCTGCAAGTGAGTACACCCTTTTGAACCAAGCAGTATGAGGGGGCTATTATGGGGCATATGGCTGATTGTGTTATCTCATGTCCCCTGTTATAGGACTAGATCGCAGCCCAGAGCTGGGAACAGGAGGTTTTCCTGGGCATAGGTGCCCTTAACTGCGGGTGGAGACTTATGGTAGAGGGATTTTCCGGCTACTATCCAGGTACACATTTATATCTTCATGTGCGCTGTAGTTAGCCACTATACTTGACACATCATAGTATTCATGGTGGTGTATGTTTTCTCTTTTTTTCTTGTGTGCATCAGTCTCTGATACAAGTCCTACTCACGGTATTCCAGATAAGAGGAACCAGCGTTATGGATTACAGAATTATATGAAGTGGGAGGGTGCTGATGAAGCCCCGTTCAATGGGGAGAAACTAGTTCACCATCACCACATAGGGATGTTACTATTCACACACAGTTATCAGATAAGAATGTCTCATCAAATGTAATGCTACTTACTATTGTCTGGGCGAATACCAGCTACAATGTCCATCTTCTAATCATGTATATATTTATGTTGCTAGCCTGTGTACTCAGCACTATTTTCGATGTATGAGTCTGTTTATTCTCATCTATGGGGACATTCTCTACGAGATATAGAGATGCCCCAATATGGGAATTTTAAATTGTGAATTAAATAAAGCAATTTGTATTTTTGCATACAAGCTTTGAATGTGTTATTGGGGGCGGGGTCACCCTGGAAGTTTTCCCCTTAGTACCGGGACGGTTCATACCCGGTCTTTGTTTCTTTGTTCAATACTGATGATTTTGCCATACAGCTCATGAAAACCCCAAAATCCTATCTCAAAAAATTAGCATATCATGAAAAGGTTCTCTAAACGAGCTATTAACCTAATCATCTGAATCAACTAATTAACTCTAAACACCTGCAAAAGATTCCTGAGGCTTTTAAAAAAGCCCAGCCTGGTTCATTACTCAAAACCGCCATCATGGGTAAGACTGCCAACCTGACTGATGTCCAGAAGGCCATCATTGACACCCTCAAGCAAGAGGGTAAGACCCAGAAAGAAATTTCTGAACAAATAGGCTGTTCCCAGAGTGCTGTATCAAGGCACCTCAATGGGAAGTCTGTGGGAAGGAAAAAATGTGGCAGAAAACGCTGCACAACGAGAAGAGGTGACCGGACCCTGAGGAAGATTGTGGAGAAGGACCGATTCCAGACCTTGGGGGACCTGCGGAAGCAGTGGACTGAGTCTGGAGTAGAAACATCCAGAGCCACCGTGCACAGGCGTGTGCAGGAAATGGGCTACAGGTGCCGCATTCCCCAGGTCAGGCCACTTTTGAACCAGAAACAGCGGCAGAAGCGCCTGACCTGGGCTACAGAGAAGCAGCACTGGACTGTTGCTCAGTGTTCCCAAGTACTTTTTTCTGATGAAAGCAAATTTTGCATGTCATTCGGAATTCAAGGTGCCAGAGTCTGAAGGAAGACTGGGGAGAAGGAAATTCCAAAATGCCTGAAGTCCAATGTCAAGTCCCCACAGTCAGTGATGGTCTGGGGTGCCATGTCAGCTGCTGGTGTTGGTCGACTGTGTTTTATAAAGGGCAGGGTCAATGCAGCTAGCTATCAGGAGATTTTGGAGCACCTCATGCTTCCATCTGCTGAAAAGCTTTACTGGTAAATGGTTTACTGACCATGGTATTACTGTGCTCAATTGGCCTGCCAACTCTCCTGACCTGAACCCCATAGAGAATCTGTGGAATATTGTGAAGAGAAAGTTGAGAGACGCAAGACCCAACACTCTGGATGAGCTTAAGGCCGCTATCGAAACATCATGGGCCTCCATAACACCTCAGCAGTGCCACAGGCTGATTGCCTCCGTGCCACGCCGCATTGAAGCACTCATTGCTGCAAAAGGATTCCCGACCAAGTATTGAGTGCATAACTGAACATAATTATTTGAAGGTTGACTTTTTTTTTATTAAAAAACCTTTTCTTTTATTGGTCGGATGAAATATGCTAATTTTTTGAGATAGGATTTGGGGGTTTTAATGAGCTGTAGGGCAAAATCATCAGTATTAAAACAAAAAAAGACCTGAAAAATTTCAGTTGGTGTGCAATGAATTAATTAATTTTTATCATTTCATTATGGAAAATAATGAACTTTAGCACTACATGCTAATTTTTTTGAGAAGGACCTGTATATATATATATATATATATATATAGAGAGAGAGAGAAATACAAATAACATAAAATAAACAGAAAGGGAGAGAGAACAACATATCAGAAAAACATTAACCCTGAATGCACCTGTGATATGCACCTGTGAATTATGTTATCTACTAATATTGAATTCCTTAAGGCAAGAAATGTCTGCTGCACCATATATCTCCTCCTCAGAGGTGAATATATTCATCACCCCCCTCACATCCTGGTTCAGTCCCTAGAAGAGCCTGAAAAAAGCCATTCTGCTGACAGATGTAGGCCTTGCTGTATTTGACCGCCGGTGGCTCTGCCTGGGGATCCTCGACATCTACAGATGTGAGCACAGGGCTCTCACTGCTTATTTTAATGTGCTGCATGGGAATCCTAGCTTGCTAACAGGGGCTAGTTTGCCTGTGGGTAGCAGAGCACCGGCTTCACGTGTCCACCATGTACAGGCTTGCGCATACGCTTCTATCCCTTATAATTTTAAGAACTTGACATTTGACGTTTTTTCAGGTTTGGATTGAGTGAAGTACTATTGTAATATTGTTTTTGTGGAGCAAGTATTCTATGTGTCGCCAAATGTTCTGGAACAGCAAGATGACTTAAAAGCCACAATTGTTGGAGCTGGGTGTCACACTCCTGAAATCCAGCCCGCAGTGCGGCATGCCAAGGTGACTCATAAGTCTCTGTAGACTCTTAAGCTCACCTCAAATGTGGCTGTACACCTCTGGCCAGATAGGTACCAGGGCTTTGTGAGAGCAATCACCCCTGCGGGACAGGGTAATAAGTAATGTGGGAGCCTTATGCCCCCTATGGCATTCCTGATCTGAGGTCTCAGGAATATCCCTTTAAATGATTTAATAATAAAAGTAATCTACATCAACATCTTAAAGTACAGTTGCTTAATTGTTTGTGCACTGTAATAGTCACAGGTAATACTTTCTGGGTGTCTTGTCATTATCTAGGACAGACCTGGGCATTGCAAGGCCCCAGGGCCACATACGGCCCTTTGATTGGCTCTGACCGGCCCACAACCAGATTTCAAGGGGGAAGACCAGTGGCCGCCCTGGGTTTTGCTCTGCTTTATGTGAGGGAATCCGCAATTTTTCACATTGCTACTGAGTAAAAAGTGTGAGCAGCGCTGTGTTACTTTAATAATAATGTAAAGGAGGGGGGTTATTCCATCCTAACCTGATTTGGTCATGATGATTTAAAGCAGACCAAAACCCATGTAACCTAGCCCTTTGGAGTGTGAAGGAATCCAGGGCTGGGTTACAGGCATCATGCCTCTGGGGCATCCCAGTTTGGGATGCCCTGCTGTGTGAAACCTCACTGGACACACAAAATGTGGTTTATTTAATAAATTATAACATTTTTGTAAGGCAACATCACTTTTTCATTGTTTAACTATAACATATAATTGTCAAAACAATGCTATTTACTGCTTTTATAAAGAAATACAATTATATTATGCAGAATTGAGTTCAGCTTTTTGGCCCGGCCCTCCACAATATTTTTAGTTTTGTCATGTGGCCCCATGGAAAAAAGAATTGCCCACCCCTGATCTAGGACATAAAATGGCACTTATTATATTCATTATGGTTTAGGGAACATTCGCAGAACATAGCGCTGCTTTCCTTTATCAATTGCCAAGGAGGTAATCCTAGTACACTGGTCATAATTTGTAGTTTGAGTTAGGAACTCATTGAACAAAATCATTTTGCTGACTCTAGCAATAAAATATTCTTCCTTTTATTTATAGGGCTGTCTCAAGGATCTGACAGAAGGAATTGAGTATGCAGCCAAGATATTAAATGAAATTCCCCAGAAAGACTCTCAGCTGTATTCTGAAAGGAACTCAAAGGCAGAGAGGAAAGGAAATGGGCGAGGTAAGTCATACTTAATGATCTTGGTTGGCGTCCATTGATCTGCTTCAAGATCCTTAGAGAGTTGAAAATTTATAAAAGTCTTTTTAAAATGGTCTGGGTGTTCATTTTTAACTTTAGCAAATGCTGTTGTGCTTTTGCAGAGAAAGTGCTTCATGTAAAGTGACCTGAAACAAACACCACTACGCAATTATCTGAGTCGGATAAAGCTTTTGTCTTGTAAAGGTTTACACGTTATAAACTAAACCCCATGAAAATCATGTGCAAGGCCAAGTGCATAAGCCCTAAAGAAGTACAAACCATCCTGTTCTTGTTATATACGCTTTTTAGAAGTTATGCTCAATTATCCTGTTGCAGGTGTGTACTTATAATGAGGTGCTCTGACATATCTCATGGCTAGCAGGCTTTGGATTCGGAAATGGTATAAACATGCACACTATTAAAACAAATCGTGATTTAAGTTTTAAAATCTGCTACATAAAATTCAGCCTCAGCCTCAAATGTGATCAGTCTCGCAAAGCTTGAACAATCTGATGTTGCATACAGAAAATCCTGGTCTGTAAATATCTAAAAAATTGGTCTGGGGCAATACTTCCTTCCTTTTTAGTTACCTTTGGGTTCTAGGTAAGGAATATGATGGCACCACACACATCTGATCAATTTGTCACAAAGGTTGTGATTTAAAGATTACCAAAACCCACCCTGGAGTCTATGAGACATACTCGCACCACCCCGATCAGGGGTGCCCCGCTGTGTGAAACTCCCCAGGTCGCCTGAAAACTCACCTTCATTCCTGGTCCAACGGCACATCCTCGAGCAGAGGCCACCAGAGCGCTCAGCGAGCTCGTTGATTGCACATGCGTCAGAGGAGCGGGAAGAGGTGAGTTTGTTCAGCGACCTGGGGGCTTTCACACAGCCTCATCGGGGTGCCCCGGGGACAAGGACCAAGACCCAGGATAGTCAAAATCCTGGGTTTTGGTCCACTTTAAGGGGTGTTATCCTCTCTTTACATTTCATCCATTTAACGCCCTGATAATGGGCTTGATTCAGAGCCAGGTGAGAATTCTCACTCCTTTTTAGGAGCGAAAACCTCCATTCACTGTCATTGTCTACCTGGTTTAAGTTTTCACCTCACTCTGACACCCTGACTCTGAATCAGCCCCAAGGACAATGAAAGTGAATGGCAGTTTTCTCTCCTAAAAACGGAGTGAGAATTTTCACCTGGCTCTGAATTGACCCAAATCTCCTCAGTATTACCTTAATATTAATACTCAGGTTGAGTTTAACAGTCAGGGTAAAGTTTATGTGTACATTGTAAACGGACAGTCCAAGCAAGAGTCTATCCCATGACTGAATGTGTTTGCCAGGCTCGCTCATGCTGGGAACTCTAAAGGAAAGGGCAGCCATTTGACCACTATTTGGAAGGTCATATAAAAATGGAAAGAAAAAGAGGGATATGCTTTGGAAATATTCCTTATCATTGCCATTGCTTGTCTCTTAGAGGTAGAAGGTTCAATTTTTATGTAACCTTAGAATTACATACATTCCTATATTGTGCATATTAAAAAACAACATATTAGATAAAAAAACCTGTTTCTACTTGCTTCTAGCGAGTAGTGTACCTGGTAATTTTGTGTTAAATGAGTTTAATGCATTTTTAATGATTAAGGGGTCTAGATGTGAGACCTACATGCTGTGTTTCCTTTTTCCCATTGAAATGTCCTTTTCTACTTCCATAGATAGTCTCTTCTGTAGCCAATTGCCATTTATGTGGGCAGCAGATAGATCAGGTGTTGTGGTTGGTGGTACAGCAGTAACATCATTGGTGAACATAGATGTATTTCATGTAATTTCAGCTAACAGTGCTACATTTCCTTTCTTGGGGGACAATCATGTCATGTAGACAGAGCAGGTCTTGGGCATTACTTGGTTGGTGCCACCAGAGTGGATGTATATATACTGACTTATAGCTTGCCAGGCCCCTAATATCCAGGGATTATGCTACATCCAGCTTTTAGGTTTATTTCAAACAAAGCTAAGGGCAACACTCTCCAGCATATACAGTATGGTAAGCTACACCACCCTTTCCTTCCTGGCCCATTTTTGGATTGTTACCCTTCGTTGATTAACATACAGTTTTCCTAGACCTCCTCGGGCCCACCTCTTTGGGACTTAAACTGGACATTTACCCTTTTACTAAACTGAACTTCACAATGTTCCCCCACCTGGTAAATGACTATTTTCTGGCAATAAAAATTAAATTACCTTTCCCCAGCGCTTGATTTTGCCCCATGCTTCCTCCAAGATGATAGTTATGGAGCTGCCAGTAGACAGCAGAAGAGAAAAGCCTGTGTTCTTATGCTGCAATCTATTGTGGTGCCTCTTCATAGCAGCTGGCCAGAAGCACTGTTATGAGGAGCCACGGGATTATCTTCAGTGCTTGTCCCTGCACATGCGCATATGCACAATTAGAGACCGCTGACTGCGGCTTCTATAAAGAGTAACTGCGCACACACAGGATCTGTGGTCTGTGGATGAAGATCTGGTTTAAGGAGCGCTTAATATTATATAGACCCATCTGTGAATACTGTAGCTTGTTATACTGTCCCCCCTCCTTGTAGGCAGTGTTTTTATCGATATGCAAGTTAATGAAGAGAAACTATTTTACCAGTTGTACTTCAAGAACAGTATTATGCTGAATGCACTGAGCTGAATGTGGTCAGCTTTTACATTTCAAGTGTTTATTTCAGATCAAAGTGAAGACTTAGGGAATGATCAAGACATCACCAACGTAACTCCTAATCCAACACTGTCAGCATCAGATGTAGTGAAACTAACTAATCATATCCTTTTACTTTTATATCAGGTAATAACTTTGAAGTATCAGTTTTAATTTCTGAATGTCATCACCTGCTCAATTTTCATTAATCTAGGTGGTTTACTTGGTCATAATAGTTTGTTTCATTTAAAGTGCTTAAAGACCAACCACTGACTGTAGTCTATAATCCCAGTCCAAATTAGGATGCCTGTAAATCTTAGGTTGCTGTAAATCTTACCTTTCCTGCACTCCACCAGTACATGCCTGTGCCGTAGTGTCATCCCCTGTATCCTTCTAGCTCGTTCACTCATCCACGGCAGGCCTGTTTGAATGGCTGGGACAGGTACGCACATCCTGAGGGGAGTTCAGTGATCTATTCCGGTTATATAACTGCATGGCAAAGAGCGCTGATTGGAGGGAAACCAGTGTGTGCACAATGGATTTGCCGAAGAGGTAAGGAAACCCAGCGAGCTGGGGTAGTTTCACACAGCAAGGCATTCCAAATTGGGATGGCCTGATGTGTGAAACCCCCCAGGTCACCCGTGATCACCATTCCCAGGTCCAATGGCACATTCGCGGGCTTTCATCCAATCAGAGCCATTTGCTGTGCCTATTTATTCGGCTAATATCTCTGATTGTTTACAATAAGAGTGAGAGTATTCCCTGCATCCTCAGGCTGTGCACACTCCCATCCCAGCCATTGGGCAGGAGCATGTGTGCTACTAAGGGTGGGGGATAGCTTTGTCATCCAGCAGGGTTACTGCAGAGCCGACCTCTTCTGTGTGCATCCCTTTAGGACAATCTCACTATTGTAATAGGATCAGATGAATAGTATTTGCCATTGGGCGCATCAGACTTGCTTACAACTAGTTTTGAAGCCCAATGGAACATTTTTCAAGCACTGATGAGTATACAATGATGCAATGACTTGTGATGAAGCTGTTAAAGATAAGAATTCTAGTTGTAAATGTCAGCATAGTGGTACAGAGTTTTTCATGTGGCATTTAGAATGCTGCCATGGGGGCAATCCTGTCTGACTTGACAAACATGTCTGTAGTTCAGATTGCAGAGCAGGCAGGATCAGATTATATTACACTATACAAAAGAGTTTGGACTAGTGTCTTTTGGCTTTTAAGACATAGGTTTCAGGCTAATTGAAGAAGAGAGAATCGTAACCCAATGCCAAGGCATTACCTGCCACTAAAAAGATTTGGAGTTGTATTGCTGTATTGATGATAAACTAACATTTCTGCCTTTTTAGCGAGATGTTACAATCCAGATTCTATCAGGAACAGCCCCTATATGGATGCAGAATCAACCACTATGCTATCAGTTTGATGACAATACCAAAGAGGTTGTTGTCAAGGTAAGTTTATTTAAAACAAACAGCTTTAAACAAATTAGTATCATGCCAGTATAGTTGCTGAATGTAATATATTCTCTAAAATACGGAGTAACTGGTAACTAAAAAAAACATTACCTGAATAGTAAGGGGCCTTGTTTTTACTATGGTATTGATGCCAGCTCAATCCATGCGAATTAGACCACCGAGGCTCTGGACATGTTAGCCACACATAAGCTGCTCAAATTTCCCAGACAAGTCCGGCTCTCAAGTGTGTCTAAAAATTTCATTTTATTGAATCCATTAAAAGATCATGCTCATTGGTCTGGAAATATAATAAAAAGTTCTTACAGTATGTACATGCTGCAGTGTCTTACGCGTTTCAGGCCGTTAGAATTCCATGCCCTTAGTCATGTACTTTTGCTTATACACATCAGGCTTTATATATAGCAAATAACTATCAAAATGAACTCACCTGTCCGGACGGGAAAGCCTCCATTGTCTGCATGCTCTGGGACAAAGGTTGTGATGGAAGTAGCCTCTCCACCAATGGCGAGCGAGGAGGGGCGGGAGGAACAGCCTCCCCCTGACTGCCAAACCAATTACAAGAAGGGGCAGGCACACAGCGTGGCCACGTCCCGGCTCTCACTCGGGGTCAGCCGCCGCCCCCCCCCCCCTCCAGCAGAATGTCAGTGCCGAAAGACAAAAACAGCCTCGGGTGTGGGACTGGGAAAGGGAGGTGGCGGAGCACCCGGCGGGCACATAATTCACCATGGCCCCAATCCACCTGGCCATGCAGATGTTAATGATAATGGTGAGGTTATATTTACTGTATATTTTCATAAATCTATCCTAAGATAAAAAATATACACTATAATGGATTTGAAAACAGAAGTTTTAGCCACGGAACCGTATTTTGGCTTTTTTATTTAAATTGAGCACACTTGTGTTAAAATGTACTAACTTTGCATTGCATTTGCCTTCTTGACCTATTGTAGATTGGTAACTGTGAAGTTTTCTATGGCTTTGAATATCAAGGATCAGCAAAACATACTCTTCTCACACCCTTTACTGAACGGATATTACTAAGTGTCATGGGAGCGGTGTCTGCTGGGACTGATGCTTTGTGTGACGGACCACTGGTAAGCTTTAAAGAGAAGGTTTAGTGTTGTCACTGACTATGTGTGTGAAACTAGAGAAGTTCTACACAGGCATCCAATGATTCAGGGAGTGTTTTATTTACAAAGAGCAGGAATAAAGCTTCACCAACTGCCATGCTTTTTTCCCTGTAAAAGCAATGCCCCAATTGTCAGAATGTTTGACTAGCAGGGTTATTTTTTTATTTCAATTTAAAAAAATGTGCCCTCCCTCACAGAGCCAACCAGCACAGACACAAAGCACAGGGCTGGTAACCCCTTGCCAGTTTACCTGCAGTAGAAAAAAATAATAGATAAATAATAGAATAAAACACAAGACGCTACTGGACGGTATATGGGATGGTAAACTGGCAGATCCAGGGGCCTGCCGGCCGCACCCTAAGCCCTGGGTTACTAGCCCCTATGCCTGAAGGCAAATACTCTCATGGAGTGGATGGTTCTCTCACGGCTTTCTCCCATGCTCTCATGAGTTTGTCTCGCATGTATCGCCTGAATTATGTGAGAGAATTCCGTAAGAGGGAGATTTCCTCGAGGGAAAATTATTTCGCTCTGAAAGGGAAACATGTTTTCAAATTTCCAAAATATGCTCTAATTGGTAATATAATGTCTTCTATTGAGAATTGGGAATGGCAGGTATCCACTGCTGGAACAATGTAAAAAAGAAGCTTTTCAAAGCATCTTAAAATCTATGATTATATGTAATTGTGCTATTTATTCATATTCTTAAGTATATTCTTAAGTTTGTTCTAAGTATATTTGCTGGCTTTGCTTCCTTTTCTGGGTGTGTTTTAGCTGGAAAGGGCACAGATTTATGAGTCTTGTGTGTGCTCTGCTGTGGTCAGAGTTAGCTGCACCACCACTTTTACGAGAAATGGAAGTAAAAGGAGTCCAAACACTCCCCTTTTACCCTTGTTGCAGGTGGCTTCTTTGTCTGTTAACTTACAAAAAAATTAAAACTGAATAGCTTATGGCCCCCGCCTAGGACTACTATCCCAGTGCAGCGAGCATGGGGGGCAGTATCTCCAGGGGTGAAAATCCACACAGTTGGCCTTTGGCCCTACAGAATTTCAGCCCCTTTGCCATTCAGCATTTGTCCTATTCTCAGCCAGTGGTGTCCCAAAAATTAGTACCTGTTTTTATAGAAAATGAACATTTATTTTTAGGCTTCTGGAAAAAGATCTACTATTCAAGAATTATCACTGATTCTAGGAAAGCCACTCTTCTGTTTTAACTGCACAAACAAGTTAAACAACGGCATTTTGCAGGACATATGCAAAGGACTGGCTGCTGCAGGTATGTGGGTCTCTCTTCTGTAAAATATCTAAAAACCTTTAACATATTTGCTGGTAGATGTGTGTTCAGATTTCAACTGAAACCTGTTATAAATCATAGCCACCAAAAGGAAATAAGATGTAATAGTGTAGATAGTAATCTGACCTTCTGCCACTATTTCTCCTATGAACTGCTTAAATCCGCCAAGAAACCTGATTTGAAATGTCCAACTGCTTCACATCCCCTGGGAAGCCCAAAAGATGAGCAGGAACATCCATACTGTCTGTAATTAAGCACCACACATATGTCTTATGTGACCTATTGATTGCTGGCTAGCAATGATGTGGCTGCTGCAAGTGTGGAAGGATTAGTATTATACCTTATATTTCAGCTTCTTAGGGGGATCGAAGCAGATGGGTACATCACAGGTTACCGGAGTCAATAGCGGAATTTAATATTCAATCTACAGCTTGTAATAGTGTCTATAAAATATGGCTAGCCTGAGCACAAAATATGTCAACAGTTTCTTTACCTTTACAGGTTGGCAGGAATGAGGCTCACATGCAGTAGGCAGCAGTGCGCTTATAGGCTGCTTGCGGTCACGTGCCCGCGACCACGTCACCGCGACCAGCCTATCAGCACGGCCGGTGGGCGAGCCTATCGGCACTGGCCGCGAGGCTGATTGACTGCACTGCGACCGCCGCAGGAGACACCCAGAAGGGGTGAGTATCCCAGCACGCCGGTGATACGCAGCAGGGCAGTCTGGGTCGCGCTGCCCTGCTGCTAAGTAGTACTAGTTCCGATTTAAAACAAAACATAGTTGCTTGGTAAGATTAGTTAATTTGCCCATCGCTCTTGCCATGCCCTAGAATGATATGAAATCATATGGTCCATATGGTCCCTTGTAACTACAGAGGTAGCATTGTGACTATACCTTCCATTGCAGTCTCTGCACCTCAGAATCTACAAAGTAACAAGTGGTCACTGTCACATTTACACAAGCTGGCCACTCAGATCACTAGTGCTAGGGAGTTGTGTACTGGGAAAATAGCAAATCTGTACCTTCTGTCTAAGGCTATGTTCACATTGTGTGTTTCCACCGCACTTTCTGAGCAGTTAATCTTTCCTGACCGCTGTTAGCATGAAAAATTGCATTATCATATCCAGATTTGTTTCCAGCAAGGGCTGTGTCCATGGGCTCATTTGTAAAACCTCCTGCTACACTGATTTAATGTTAAAGGGAATCCTGTCCAGCATAGTAATATAATTCTAATTAGCTGTTATAACACTACAAATAAGTCTTACAGACGTACAGGCAGCTGTGTGGGCGAGAGTGCTGATGAAATCCTTTCATAATAAAATAACATTTAGATTGAACATGGGGCCTGTGGCACACTAATTGTGTGCAGCACATATCTGATTAAATTGAATGCACAGAAGAAAAGCAGATGGTAATTTACAAATTGTGTTGGTCACTGGGATTAATAAATCAGAGGTGGCATTGTTTGATTTTATTTACACCAGAAAATTTCAAAAGCAGATTTGAAAATGTAAAATATACTACCATGTGAAGATTCTTAAATACCTTTAGACCTGTCTAATAACAAGCAATTAAAAGATAAATTAAAGGGAATGTCCACATTTGTGGACTTCTCCAAAAACCTCAGAATAGAATATGCTAAAGGTCACAAGACTCCGCACCTGTTACCCGCACCTGTCACGGATTGCTCATTTTCTGCGACGGTATGAAAAGCCAGGTAGACAAGTGTGGCCTGTGTATTGAGTGCTTCCATTGAGACACCCACAGATTTAAGAGGGCTCACTTAATTTTTCCAACAGTGAATGTTCTCTCATCAACAACAGAATAAAGCATGCGGCAGCTTAGGATGCCAATATTACTGCCAATAACTAGGGGGTTGTGCACTGCAGAACATCTGCTGTACCACTTATTGAAGAAGCATAGAGCAGTTGGTTTACAGTGCTTCTGCTTCTCACCTACTAGTGCCAGTGGGTACCACTGGGGGTAAATTTGAATACCGACAGTGGTACTAATGCCCCTGGTTGGAATCCCCTGTCTCCATTTCTATGAAGTGTTATTATCGAGAAACCCCTTTTGCTGTATGAAAGGAGAGCATAAAATTGTTCTCTGTGCTGCAGATTTGTCCCGATGTTTCAGACATAAAGATTAAGGTACTTGACTGTAGATATAGAAAGATGATGCATCTTAACTTTCTGAATTGATTGGTGACATTTTCTTTTATGTTGTAGAAGCTTGGGTTTGCCTCAATGGACTGGAACAGCTATCTCAACCCAACCTTTCATTGCTAGCTCAGATGCTTACACAGATACATTCAGCTAAGCGTCTTAGGAAAGAAACGGTCACTTTAGAGTTGGAAGAAGTGCCTTTAAATACGTCAGGCATGTGCTTTGCACTCATCAAACGGTATAATGGCCTTATTTGATCTGCTAATTAGTCAAATTGTTATGATAGCTTTGATTTCTTCCAGACATCACAGAATATCTATATAAACCGCTACGAGTTGTAGAAGCAACTTCCAATTATTATTGTTGATGTACTATAAAAAAAACAATTATATTTAGCTATGGTTACTAAATAGCATTTCCTAGTAATTAGTAGTAATAGCAGTTTGATTATAGAAATAAGTGCTTGCACGGAGTATGCCGAAAATTCGTAAGCTTCAACTGCACACGGTGGAGAGCTACAATATGTATTTGTGTAACAATATACAATAGCATACCAATCTATACACATTCATCGTGTGATTCTTGAGTGCTTTTTAAAAACATCTTAGATGTGCAAATGACTGTGTACATATGTCTTTGATTGTTCTAATTCACCCAGATCATGGTATATCTGTAGACGTGGAAACTGGACTTGCTGTTTAATTTTATTAAATACGTTTTGCAAGTCATCCAACTGTTTTCAATTCCGAATGACTTGTAGACATATCTAGCAGCAATAGGTAACAGCTCCATGTATTCAATTGTTTTTTTTTCTTTGCCATTAAAATGCTTTTTTCTATGTTTTGTTTCTTATGTTCAGATTACCTAATGACACACAGTCATACAAGCTTCCTGGCACCCTTTTGAACTGCTTTCGAATAGTAGGCATTTCCAAGGTTCCTGTAGGCTACATTCTTGAAGCACAACTTCTTTTGAAAGGTATTAGACTGTTTTATACAACTATTTCTGTCTAGAACTATTGTTTAGGGGCATAATAGAAATTTGTGTCAATTAATTGATTTTGTCTTGTTAAAAGTTCACCAGGTGTAGTACATAATTTCCCCCCCAAGAAATCTTTACAAATTAGTAAACATCAACTAATGATCAGTCATTCTAAATTTGGAGAGACCCCAGATTTATGGTACTTTGCCTGGCATTTTCCCTTGTTTAGAGCCAAAAAAGCTCAACTCCATCTAGGGTCCAGCAGGCCGGGCTTCAATTCTCAGTCTAGGGTCTTTAACAGGGCAGAGAACACCACGTGCGGTGGTGATGGGGAGCAGGGAGGGGCAGAGGACACTGACGCTCACTTCTGGCTGTCAGATAGCAGTTATCACCTGGCGTGGGAGGAGGTAAGTGGTGTGGCAATGGACTTTTACAAGTGTGTTCTTTTTATTTAACATTTGTTAACTGGTAATGTTTCCATGCCACTCAGCCTCCGCGTCCTGGTCTGCCAGCCTAAATAGCTGTGCCTGGGCTGGTTTTGCTGAGAAGTAAAAAAAAAAATAGTATGGGTTTAATCCTTGATTTTCATGCATTTATCAATACATATGTTTTACTGATATAATTGGGAGGAGCAATATGGTTTTCTTGAAAAACTTACATTCTTTATTAAAAACACTACAAAATGTAATAATTTTTTCCCACATATTTTACCCTAAAATATTGAGACAGCACTGAAAAAAATCAAACAAGACACAAGACAAACAAGACATTTCTTGTTAAAACAACCAAAAAAGCAGGATACTATCTGGTTGGGCTTTAAGTTAACTCACCTCTCCATCATCAGTCCCACTCACGCTGTCCCAGAAGCGGTGGAGGCAGCTGTATCTGCTGCCTTCTCCGCAGCGCCAGACATCCAGCCTGTTACAGTGGTGGACGTTCGAGCATCGGCCACGCCCACTGCTATCCCAAGACGGGTGTTCACCTTCTCCACAGCTCCTGTAAGTGCAGGCGCTGCGGAGAAGGTGGCAGATACAACTGAACGCCCGTCTTAGTATAGCGGTGGGTGTGGCCAACGCTCGAGCGTCAGCCACGCCCACGCTGCTGTCCGGGTGGCTCTGTCCTGCTGGCGCCATGGAGAAGTGGCAGGGACAGTGCGAGTGGCGGAGGCAGCTGTATCTTCCGCTCACACTGTCCCTGCCCCTTCGCACGGAACAACATATGACACTTTCTTTTCAAAGAATAGTCCAATATAAATGGTTCACGCTACATGCTTTTAGTCATCATCTTTAGATTATTTAAATTCCATAAGGAAATTTTGGCAAATAATCTTCAATAAATTCATGATGGAAATGCATATACGCGTTTCACATGTTAAATCCTGCTTTTTCAATGTGATGTTTGCTTTCATTGCATTCAATAACGTTGGGTATCCATGGCAGGTCTCTTTAAATCCCCTTGGGGGCAATGTCAGACATGCCCAGGTGGTTTATCTTCCAGCGTTGATGTTCTTTACACGTAAAAGGTCCAAATACAGTCCTATCTGGGAGTCCTAGTCATGAGCACCTGTTCATCTGGGCTATTAGAACAGGAGCTCCAGACTAGGACTGTATTTGGAACTTTTTATACAATATATTTATATTGCCCATATTACTCCGATGCCTGAAAATGTTGTTAATTAGATTTATTTATATAAGAGAAAGGGAAAATCACATGCAAATTAACAATGCCATTTTCAAATATAGGATTTTCCTGCATTACTTATCTGGCACAAAAGCTCTCCTCTGTTGTGGATTCATTTGCAAAGTTACACACAGCAAATTATATAGAATCTGGGACATATCAAAATGGTAGGTATAATAAATATACCCTTTTTCTTGTATTCCTGTGTTTTTAGATCAATGTTATAACTGTTTAACTGTTGCTTTTATATTTTGTCCCAAGAGAAATTAATTGGTTTTTCATTTGAAGAAATCGGTCATCTACTAAATAGAGCAGGAGAGATTTTAAGAGTTCTTAAAAGCCGCAATATTGAAAATCAAGGTAAGCTATGCCTTTAGGCATAGAGAATTGTTTTTATAGACTGAATTGGGATCTGCTGTACTTGCACTTTTTACACCTTTTAATAGAAGATATATATATGATTCCAGGGCAATATATGGTCAATTCTGTGTGCAGTATATGGGGTGCAGAATAATGGGTGTAGTCTTTAGCAGTGGGATAGCGTGCCCTCCAGGCATCTACCATACCATGAGCTAATAAAGAGTGAGTACATATAATAGCATACATAGAGGAGCATTCCATGTCACCTAAATCAATTATGATTAAAGCGGACCAAAACCCACATTTTTAACTAGCATCCCCTGAATTGCCCCCCCCCCCCCCCCCATGAAGATTACCATTTGCCATTTTTCACTGCTCCTGCTTCACTCCTAATGCTTCGTATTTTAGCTGTAAAGCCCCGCCTCTTCCATTCAATGCCACACCTATGCAATGACTGATCACCTGCCATCTTACAATGAGGGACAGCAAAAGAAACTGTGTTCCAGGATGATTTGTAATTATACAACCAAAGAAGGTAGTATGGGCAGGGGCTTTGACTAAATTTATTTCAAGTTTTGGTCTGCTTTAAGCACTAGGTTGGAGTCCCCAGAAAAAAAGTAACGCTCTTCCCATGGACTTGAAGCAAATCAAGAAGCTATGACAAGAATGAGCCCTGTTTCCTAGGACAGCTAGGTCATCAACAATTGTGCCCTGGAGAAATAAAACCATGGGTCTTACAGTTGTTTTACACAGATAAAAGGGATGTTTTACTTTTTCTGAAAAGCTACTACCCTCTTTTCCTAAGCATAAGACAGGTCTTGAGTTGCCATGAGTTACAATTTGGGCCTCAATAAGGGAAAGGATCCTACCTCATACTGATAATATGCATCCATATGTCAGCCCCATCAGTACGAAGCGAGTTTATACGGGTGGGACACTAGCTGGCAGATGAGGGAGAGCGGCACACCTCCCTCATCACCACTGTTCCTCTGTGACTAGGGCTTATTTTCGGGGGAGGGCTTGTATTTCAAAGGATTTGTGAAATTTCTGAAAAATAGCACTAGGGCATATTTTCAGGGAAACATGGTAGGACACCTCTCTGTTTTGAAGCCATAAAGACCCGAGGGAAGGCATCAATAAAATATTTTGGGATGGTGGACAGTGAAGCAAAATACGTCTCCTGCCAGCAAGCTATATACACCTGGGATGTCTTTCACTGTGAACGTAGCACCTGAGAGTAGTTTAATAGGCATCCCAGCTAGCTATAAGGATTTAGACCCTACAAGGGATGGATGGAGGGGAGTGCTAGCTTCAAATCAAGCAAGCCCAGCTGTATAATGAGGTCTAACAGTCAACAACACATGAGTAAAGGATAAAACCAAGGAGGATTTAAATAGACATCTAATCCACTAAAAAGATTAGGAAATGCTGACATATTATATACGTTACTATATATAAAATTAAAAATGGGAACAGCAATAGAACAACATGTATTACATTGAATGCCTTAATGGTAAATCAGGTGGTCAGTCGAGACCTTTAACATGGATTGCTAGGCTATAGTGGGGCAAGCATGTAATGCAAACTAAGAACAGCAGGGTTGAGAATTTAGGAATATTGCCAAATGACCATCACCGACCTCAGAAGGAACTTGGGAAACTTGGGAGCTCAGGTTATGGAGTGCCTGTGAGTGCCGATTTTGGGGTCCAAGCACTGGGGATGAGAAACTCAGTCCTTGGAAACTTGAGTATTGGGTCCATGGACGACTTTCTCAGGCTGCACACCCAGATCCATTAAGCATTGCTTAACCAGGTCCAAAGGGGATAATTGATATTGCTTGTTGTTGTTGGGGTATCTCCCAATCTTTGTAGTGTATGATAAGGAAGAAACACACCCCTTTGGGAATGAGTGTTTTGTGCCAGACCCACAAAGATCAAATATGTAATAATGGGATTGAAATTGGGGGTTATTGCGAGCACAGTTTAAGGCAGGCCTCTTCTCCGTACATGGTTTGACCTGTTCTCAGAGTCTTTATACTTCTTCACATCTTCCATTATGTGCTTGATCAGTAAAGTATGATGGCCTACCTCCATAATATAGGCCATAAAATCTTTCTTTGTGCCCATGGATCTGTTCATATAGCATCTTCCAAATGGCTTTAGGAAGTGCTGGGTTTGCTTCTGCAGGAATTTGGGGCTGCAATGCTGGGGAAATTCCTCCAGAGTACCTGCCTGTGAATGAGGGGCATCTTGTGAGGGGGGTAGATCATCATCTTCATTGGTGTGCGCCACTGCCATAAGGGTTGAATCAGTGCCATACTCCTAAAAAACATGATTAAACATATACAGTGCTGAATCTGCCCTATATTGTCAGAAATGTTCACGCCATTTGAAGCCATCTGCTTCGGTCGGATTCCATGTCTCCTCTGTTTGCCAGGTCCCACCTTGAAAAGTTGCCAAATGATGGCCAGTTGGTAGAAGAGGTTGTGGCTAAGGGATTCCGAGACTGTCTCCCCTTCTGGCAAAACAAACTGAGAAGTGCCGAGGTTAGCGGCCTTGCACATGCACACCCCTAGGATATATCATTTAAAAGATGCTACCTGAAACACTTGGAATGCAATTAAATCTGCATTTCATCTATTCAGCCCATGGTAATTAAACACCCTTACAATAAACAGGGCACAAATGGATCCCTCCCCTGTGAAATTCAGATTGCTGCACATGAAAATGTATTTACGTTTCTGTAACTCCTAATGTGATAAATTTTACAAACAAAATAGCATCCCATGGAGCTGCAGGTCGTCTGCAAAAAGGAAGTGCTGCTGGGTTTCCTGCCACTGTCCATTTTGGGTTATGTCCATTGAACCCAAGCAGCACGAATGGCATGCTGGCAAAAGACGTTCCAAAATGGCTGCTACCAGGAAAAAATTGGTGAAGCAGCGTTTAAGCTTTAAGTGAGCAGGAGCAAATGTAAGCGCTGACAATGATTCAGTATTATGCATGCAGATGTGATAAGTGAGTTTTGCAGAGTGTTTCTTTTCCAACTGTACTAGGCTGTTGGGGGCACCCCTTTATTAAGCAGCCGGACAGTCGTGAGATGTTTTAAGATTATATCTAGTAAAAGTTCTCTTTTATCATTACTGGTTCGAAGCTCCTGTGCTGAAAAATTGTTCTTGGTTTACATGTACTTTTGAATGGGCCTAGAAGCAGCCCTTTTTTCGTGCATTCAGGTCTCTGAGCCTTCCCATTGGTAGGCTTATCTGAGCTACATTTCCTTCTGGAATTTCATGATACCTTGTTAGGGTGAAGATTTAAATTATCCAGTAATTTGCCTAAACCAGGTGTTACCAAAAGGGGGTACACAAGAGCCTGTCAGGTGGTGATCTGTACCCCAACCTGATCTTCTGCCATCTAAACTTTACCCAAGCCTAATTTACTCTATAGGGCTAGTGGTAAAAGAATTGACTTGTAACCAAAAGATTGCTGGTGTCCTGGCTGGGACATGAATGAAATGCCCTTGAGCAAAGCATCCATCCCTCCAAATGCTCCCTGGGCGCCATGGATAAGGCAGCAGATGAGTAAAATACGGGCAAACTCCTTTGTGTGCGCAAGCATATATTGGTCATATGGTGCTAAAAATGATTTATGTGCATCTAATCTGATCTAAATTGGAAAGAAAACTAATAATGTGCATTTTAATTGACAAAAACTGATCTTTAAGGTGATGAAAACGAATTATCCCCATTTGTAACCATGGAACTTGAAACCACCCACGTGGTACTTGGGCTTGTTAAAAATTGGTAATAGGTACTTGAGATTAAATGTTGGGAGCACCTGGTCTAAACTTAAACATGATTAGAGCTCATCTCTAAAGTGATTCTTGGTGAAAACATATTTCTGCATCCTGTTTTATTGTGAAACGATGTGTGTATACAGTATAATTCAATCTATGTTTCGTTTAGCCAGGCATCTGTTGGCCAGCCTGTTCTCATTGCTTCAATATAAAGCATCAATAGCATTCATTTATCAGTGTCCAATAGCTTTTGCACCTCATGTATCTCTTCCTCTACACATCTGAATAGAGCTGACAGAAGTGATTACAGATTGCGAGTAATAATGTCGGGCTGGCTGATTCTAGGAGACATGGCATCACTGCTATTTCCTTATTCTTTCACACACACAGTAATGGACCCAGTGAAAAGGGCCATCTTTCTTTCTAGAAGAACAGTTATTAATCTCTGAGCAGTATATTTCCATATCATTTTGGATACTAATTTCCTCACTCTGGTATTAGGAAACCCAGACTTTGTGTCAGTTTTGATGCAGTGCTACATGCTAGGATATGAAAAGCCATAATTACTGCTGCTACCATTTGAAATGCTAACCAGTCACTGACATTTTGAAAGCCAACCAATTTCTTTGTGATCCAGGAATTAGCTAGAAGATGTGTGAGTTGAATGAAATACATCAGAGCATTAGTTAAATCATACTACTGTAAAAAAGACCAACTTAATTAAAGTGGACCAACACCCAGGATTTTGACTATCCTGGGTTTTGGTCCACTTCGGCGGGGCACCCCGATCGGGGGTGCCCCGCTGTGTGAAACCCCCCAGAAACCCCAAAAAACTCACCTCTCAGCGCTCCCACGTGAGCGCCGCAGCCAATCCCCGCCAACGTCCAGGCGGGGATCAGGAACGTCCAAGACGCTTCCGCCTCCGCCGCCTCCCGCGCGTCACTCTCGGCGCGCGCGCGCCCCCGCCGGCCATTCACAGAGGGCCGGCGCGGGCGCGCGCACGTCTGGAGGGGCGCGCGGGAGGCGGCGGCGGCGGAAGCGGCGGCGGATCAGGTAAGGTGTTTTTGGGGTTTCTGGGGGGTTTCACCCCGCGGGACATCCCGATCTCGGATGTCCCGCGGGGTGGGAGGTGATCGGCCCGGGAATCTTATAGATTTCCGGGCCGATCACCCCTGGGTGTTGGTCCTCTTTAAATATGATCAGATAGATGGATTATTTATACTGTATCATTGGACTTAATATTCAGTTTTGCAAACCATTTTGTTTTACTAAACCAACTGACTATGTTGTAAGTAGAATCAGTCAGGGTGACTGCTCTAATCAATTTGTCAGAATCACATAATTCCAACAAGGAAACACAAGGACTGTACTGCTTTTAGGATTAACACCATTGATGTCCCTGAAATCTCTCTGACCTGTTTTAAGTGGACCAAGACCCATCTCAGCTGGCCCTGGAGTCTAAAATACCTTCTCCCTGGCACAGTGTTACTGCAGCATTAACTCACCTAGCAGCTGATTCCAAGGCACATGCACATCCAGGGCTACAGCCCCACTATATCTTTAGCGAGGAGTGTACCCAAGGCCCGAGCATACCCCCAGTTCGAGGCGAGTGGGAAACGACTGGAGACACGCTTGCTCCATTCAGTTTTTCTGCCGCTCTGACATTGTGCGCTGTGCAGCCAAGAGAAACTGAATGGAGCAAGGCTGCTCACCCCACACCTATGCTGTCGGAGCGAGCGAAGATTGAGTTTTATAGGCGATTCATTGGGATACACACAGAGGTCATCCCAAACCGTGTTAAGTGGACCAAAACCCAGGTGACATATATAATTATAATATGTGGTTCAACTAAACAAAGTAAAAGTTTAGGAAGATCAATACTGTGAATCAGAGGCTAATAGCTTTACATACTTTTACATAGCTATTATAATGGTCCCTTAAAATTGTTAAAATACATTCTGATGGCTGTGTGGCATGGTTAACAAACATCAGCCTAAAGCGACTGGAGGAATCGTTGTACTAATTGTATATTTCTCACAGTAAAATAATGTCCCATGGGCTGGACCTTGGCTTAGATTTATTATTTAACTGCTAGCCAACCTAGAGGTTTTGTCACCCTCTGTTGCCAGACCCCTTTACCACTATTTTGCACTATACATGTTTAACTGTGATTTTTGCATGTCCAGGGATTTCCCAGGAAAATTTTTTTTTTTTCTGCGGGGTTTGGGCTTTAACATGAAATGTTTTGTTTGGAATTTCTTTAGTGCTTTCTTATTATTTTTGTTGAACTATATGGAAAAAAATAAGAAAGCAACTTTTAGCTTTTTTTAAAAATAAAAATGTAGGTTCTTTAAGAAAATTATATTACGTGTACAATTCACATTTCTCCCGATTATAACGGTAGCATATGTATCGGTAGACACCCTTTCCTGCCCAGGAGGCATACCAAGCTTGTTGTCATAAGCACAGTTTTCTGGGAGTAATCTATCAATTTGATTGCACACAATATGCAAACAAGAAAAAACAAGTTAAATCTGAAACAACAAGGTCCCCAAACAGACCCCAAGGTGTAATTTTACTTAAAAATTTCAACTCTGCAGACAAAGTGCACACCTTGCGCTTCAACCAAACAACCCTTTACATTTGAAATATACATAGTAACATAGTATGTAAGGCTAAATAAATACTTTAATCCATCCAGTTCAGCCTATTTGTCTATTTCCGGTGGTCTGATAGCCATAGTTGGACATTTTATTACATGCAAGGAATGCATCCAGGCCACTTTTGAACTCTTTTAGTGTATCCATCATAGCTACCTCCTCTGGCAGTGAGTTCCATAATCCTCTGCTATTTTAGTGGAGAAAGCTCCTTTCCTCTAACCTTCGTGGATGCCTTTTGGGTTTTGGTTACACTCCAGGGTATAAATACGTCATGGGACAGAACTTTGTATTGACCCCAGATATTTTTATACATAGTTATTAGATCACTCCTCAGGCATCTCATTTCCAAACTAAATAAACCTAACTTTGCCAATCTTTCAGGGTACTCTAGTCTCCGCGCTCAATTTATTAATTTAGTTGCCCTCCTTTGAATGTGCTTCAGTTCTGATATGTCCTTCTTATGCACTAGTGCCAAGAACACAATATTCCATATGGGGTCTGACCCATGACTTGTAAAGGGGTAAAATGATGCTCTGGTCATGGGCACCTATGTCCCTCTTAATGCACCCCATGATCCTGTTTACCTTGGCATGCCTGGCATTGGACACTACAGTTATGTTTATTGTTAACTAAAACCCCTAGGTAATTTTCCATTATAGTTTTACCAAGCATTTCATTATTTAGTGTGTAATCATGGAACAAATTGCTCCTTTGCATGTGCATAACCTTTTTCTGTGTTAATATTCATTTGCCATTTTACTTTCTATGCTTCCAATTTACCTAAATCTGTTTGTAGCTGCCTGCTGCCCTCTTTTGTTTTAATTACATTGCACAGCTTAGTATCATCTGTGAGACTTTACTGTTTAATCCCTTCCCTATGTCATTATTATATATATAATGAATATGATTGGGCCCGGAACTGATCCTTGTGGTACTCCGCTATTAACGGTGACCCAATCGAAGTATGTACCATTGATCACCACTCTCTGTTAAGCCAATTCCTCACCCATGTACTGTACACACGTTTTCCCCAAGCATTCTCATCTTTTGTACCAGTCTTTTATGTAGCATAGTATCAAATGCTTTAGAAAAGTCAAGATATATGATATCCAATTACTTCCCTTGAGCCAGTCTTGAACTTACCTCCTCATAAAAGCTGATTCAAGTTTGTCTGGCAGAACCAATTCTTCATAAATCTATGCTGCTACAAAGTAATAAGGTAATTTTCATTGAGATACTCCAGGATAACATTCCTTAGAAAACCTTCAAACAGCTTGCCCACCACAGGTGTTAAACTTAGCAGTATGAAGTTCTAAGGTTCCCTCTTAGACCCCTTTTAAAATATTGGCACCACATTTGATAAACGCCAATCCCTTGCTATAGCCCCCATCATTATTAAATATATTGTTCGGCCAGGAGTGGGTTGACATCATCCATCCGCCCCCAAAAAGGTGGCGCTAGAGGTGGCGGTGGCAGTGACGGTGGAAGTGGGGAGGGCCCCCTCCTGAAGAGCCCCGGGAGGGATTGTAGGGCACCCGGTTAAAGAGGAGACCTGATGGGAGGGATTGCGCACAGAGGTGAGAAAAAGTGTTTTTTTTTTGCAGTGATTGTCAGCAGTAGCGGTAGTAGGCCCTATTGCGGGCCCTTTCCGGAAGCCATAATAGCCTGGGGGGGTGGGATTCAGAGGCCTCCTGGGTGAATAGGAGACCTGTGCCGCTGGATCGCAGCCCGAGGTGAACGGCTTTTGGTGGGGTGGGGGGGGGGGATCCTAGCCGGGGGAAAGCCAAGTATGTAAAATTTCAGTGGCATTTAACAATAGTAGAGGCAGCAATGTACATATTCTCAGTGTGTCACACACCCCGCTTCCCCTTTTATTCTTACGATCAGGTTACTCCGCCGGCAGGTGGCGACGTTGCAGAGAGAAGTCTTGAAAACGAGCCCCTCCTGGCCTACATATACCTGGGACCTCCCACTTAACACCCAGTGTTTTCTCTCTGCAAGATGTGACAAGACAGAAGAAAGAAGTCTCCTGCTTGCAGGTAGCCGGGGTCAAACCCCGGCACCCCCCTCTTGGTCTATTTCTGCCCAGTCAATTGTTTATATGCCTAGATAGTTAACGGAAGCCTCCCAGCCTAGGCTGCTGGCTGGGCAACGGTAGATGGCACTATATGGTGCCTAGGAGCTTATCTCCTCCGCTCAACCCCACGCGTGGGGCAATGCGGTTATCCGGCATGGTGATCCGGATTTGGAATGCCCCTGTCCCAGTGTTCCGCTTGGCCACCTTCTCCCGCTTGGTCCCTTTTTCCTTCGCGTTGGGGGGGGGGTGGTTTGTATGGGGAGCTTTACACTTGTGTGATTCTGTGTGTTTGGGGAGCGCTGACCCCGCGGCGTGCGGGCGCGCGTCCCGAGCTGCTGGGGCTCCTTGTAGCATATTTTAAACTTCTCCCGCTTGGTCTGTGTTAGGGGACTGAGGGCGTCTGTGGCGCCCATTTGCGCTGCTCATGTCTTGGGGGCGGAGCCGCGCTCCCTCTCGGCCCACGCTGTATGGTTCTCCGGCGGGGGGCGGGGCTGGGGCACGTCGCTCGCTGAGCCCGGCCCGCCTTCCTTCCTCTTCCTCACCCGGAGTCCTCACTACACGGAGGCACTCAGCAACAGGTCAGCGGTCCCTAGCTCGGCTGAGGAGGGCGCCATCATTCAAGCAGGGTTTGTTTGTTTGTTTGTCTTGCATTGTTGCTGTGTAGTGCATGCTAATGGCAGTCGCTTGCGAGTTTTCCCTGTCACTTTGGTATAGCTTCCCCCTCCTGGAGGCACATATTAATTATATATGTATATATATATTTTTTTTTCATGGGTTGTATATATTGTTTATATATTTTACCGTTACCTTCTGTTTGGTGTTTGTGTGTGGCGCATGCTGGCAAACTTTCTTTGGGGGACTGATTGTGGTCTCTTTTCCCTTACAGATTCTGGGATCCCCTCACTGCAGTGGGTCTCCCGGTCTGATATACCTGGCTAGTTCTTTTCTCCAAATTGGGATTCTCCTAGGCTTAAAAATCCTCCCACTCCCAGGACTTTAATTATAAAAGGGGCATCCCGGGTTGCTTAATGCGTAAATCCCTGGGTTATTGCAAAAGCCATAATTTCACCATATGGAGGCTTCTGACATTACCGGAAATGGCTCTTCGGGGCTATCCAGGCTGTGTGGGGGTTGTGGGGCTCCGCTCCCAGGCGATGATGTCATAATATGTATTCCATGTGCACAGCAGAATATTGCGCGCCAGTCCGGCACTGTGGCTTCTGGCTCCTCGCAACTTCCGTCATCTCCTACCCCCCCCCCACCTATGCCGCCGGACCCCGTGTGACATTGTCAAAGGTGGGGATGCGCAATCCTAGGTGTGTGCACGATTGGCCAACCTCGAGAAAATAGTTTCCGCCGCGGTGGCTCAGAAGGCTACGGCTAAGCGGAAGCACCTTTCTCCAGCATCGCCTGTTCTGGAGGATGAGGTGTTTGAAGTATTGGATTGGTCCGATTGTCCCCCTGCTGAGGAGGGGGAACTCCTTGAGGAGTCGGACGAGCCTGCAGACCAGCAATTGGTTGGTACCGCTGGCGATCAGGCTGCGGGGGTGTTCCTTGACACTCCTTCCATTTTGGCTCAAATGTTTGAAATTTTGGCTTTGGATCCGTCCGAGGCGGTCCCCCCGCCAAAGGGTGCGTTGTTTGATGTGCCCCAGCTGCGTTTGGTGTTTCCCAGGCAACAACACTTTGTGAGGGTTGTCCTTAAGGAATGGGAACAACCCACGCGCCTTGTTGGAGTTCCTCCTAGTTGGGATAAGCGTTATCCCTTTCCGGAGGATTTGGTGAAGCTTTGGTCTGTTCCCCCTGACGTCGATGCCCCTGTGTTGGGGCTGTCTAACATGGCTGTGTTGCACTCCCCTGACACTACTGCCATTAAGGATGGTGAGGATCGTCGGATTGATCAATTGACTCGCCATGGTTTTATCAGTGCTGGATCGGCACTGCGGCCGGTGTGTGCTTCAGCGCTTCTTCTGATGGCTGTTAGGTCCATTGTTAGAGATTTGTACGCAGATCTTGATCCCACTTGTGATGAGCTCGCTTCTCTCAAGCTGTGTGAATCGTTTATTTCCTTTGTCATGACCGCCCAGGACGATGCACTTGCTATGTGTAGCAGGACCGCGACCCTGTTGGTTGCTATTCGTCGGTCAGTGTGGCTGCGCCAGTGGACGGCGGACTTTAACTCTAAGAAGTCGCTTACAGCTCTTCCGTTTGTAGGTTTGCGCCTGTTTGGCGATAAATTGGATTCAG
Organism: Gastrophryne carolinensis; assembly: GCA_027917425.1. Taxonomy (NCBI): domain Eukaryota; kingdom Metazoa; phylum Chordata; class Amphibia; order Anura; family Microhylidae; genus Gastrophryne; species Gastrophryne carolinensis. The sequence goes on along the minus strand of CM051236.1, from coordinate 251,089,822 downwards.
TTACCAAGGGTGGTAAGTTGCCTCAACGCAAGAGGCCTCGTCGTTTCTTTCGGGGAGCGACTTCCTTTAGTCCCTCCTTTCGGGGATTCAGAGCGGGCAGAGGGGCCTCCTTTCCTGCTAGGGACCAGGAGGTTCCGGATAGATGGATCCGGGAGGTGGTGTCGTCCGGTTACAAGCTGGAATTCGAGTCTCGCCCTCCTTCACGGTTTTTCCGGTCTCGGGTGCCCACCGATCCTTTGGCTGCGCAGGGGCTCCTGGCGTCGGTGAAGAATCTTCTGGAAATGGCGGTCATCCGGCCGGTGCCGCACTTGGAGGTGGGCCTCGGGATTTACTCCAATCTTTTCACAGTCCCCAAGAAAGACGGGTCGGTTTGCCCCGTTCTGGATCTGATGTTCCTCAACAGGTTCATCCGTACTCGGAAGTTTCGCATGGAAACTCTGCGATCGGCCATCGGTTCTCTTCGGCAGGGGGACTTTATGACGTCCATAGACATCAAGGATGCTTACCTTCATGTTCCCATCTGCCAGGCTCATCAACGTTTTCTTCGGTTCGTGATGAAGGGTCGGCATTTTCAATTCGTGGCACTTCCGTTTGGCCTTACCTCGGCTCCAAGAGTGTTAACCAAGGTGCTGGCAGGGGTGATGGCCATTCTCAGATCTCAAGGCATTTGCGTCGTACCTTATCTGGACGACCTTCTCATCATGGCTCCCTCTCTCAATCAATCGGAGACGGACACCAGGACGGTGGTCTCCACGCTGGAAAGCTTCGGTTGGGTGATCAACTTTCCCAAGTCCTCCCTCGCCCCGGCCAGGGTGGTGTCCTTTCTGGGAATGCGGTTGGATTCTTGTCAACACAGGGTGTTTCTGCCTCAATCCAAGATTTGTCTGATTCAGGAATTGGCTCGGTTCCTTCTTTCCAATCCTCGATCGTCCATCCGTCTGGGGATGAGACTGGTAGGGTTGATGGTTGCCTCTTTTGAGGCAGTTCCTTTTGCTCAATTTCACACAAGGACGCTTCAGCTTCATCTGTTGGTGTCTTGGGACCAGCGACCACGGTCGTTGGATCGGCCCTTCCAGTTGTCCTCCCGGGTCCGGCAGTCCCTTCAATGGTGGTTGGTCTCGACCAATCTCTTGAGGGGCAGGTCTTTCCTGACTCCCCTCTGGGAAATTGTCACCACGGATGCCAGTCTTTCGGGATGGGGGGGATTCTGGAAGGATCTTCAGTTTCGGAGGCAGTGGGGACCTCGGGAGGCCCACTTGCCCATCAATGTTCTGGAACTGAGAGCCATCCATCTGGTTCTTGTTCTTTTGACTCAGCATGTTCTGGGCCTTCCGGTTCAGGTTCGTTCAGACAATCGAACAGCGGTTGCTTACATCAATCATCAGGGAGGGATTCGCAGTCTGGGTGCCCTCAGAGAGGTGTCCCTGATCCTGACCTGGGCGGAGGCTCATGTTCCTTGTCTCTCGGCAGTTTACATACCAGGTGTGGAAAACAGGGAAGCAGATCTGTTGAGCAGGTGCTCTTCCCGTCTGGGAGAATGGGCTCTCCATCCTCAAGTTTTTCGGTCACTGTGTCTCCGGTGGGGGACATCGGAGGTGGACCTGTTTGCCTCTCGTCACAATTGCAGGCTTCCGACCTTCGTGTCGCTCTCCCAGGATCCTCTAGCTCTGGCGGTGGACGCCATGTCCCTGAGCTGGGGGGATCTGGGGTTTCTGTACCTTTTTCCTCCGATACCCATGCTAGGCAAGGTGGTACGGAAGCTGGCTCTGGAAAAGGTGTCCGTCATTCTCGTGGCTCTAAGGTGGCCAAGGCGAGTATGGTTCGCAGACATCGTTCGGCTGGCGGTGGATCAGATCGTTCTGCCTCTTCGGCCCGATCTGCTCACTCAGGGTCGGCTGTGTTACCCCAATTTACCAACGCTGGGTTTGATGGCCTGGCTGCTGAAACCTTCATCTTGAAGGAGGAGGGTCTTTCTGACTCGGTTGTTAAGACTCTGATCTGTGCCCGGAAGAGGTCTTCTTCTACCATCTACTATAGGACTTGGAGAGCCTATATCGCTTGGTGTGAGGTTAGATCTTTGCCTTGTAGGGTCTTTTCGGTTTCCAGGATTCTGGATTTTTTGCAATCAGGGCTGGACTCTGGTCTCCAGCTGAGTTCTTTGAAAGGGCAGGTTTCTGCCTTGTTTATCTTTTTTCAGAAGCCTTTTGCGCTTCATCCTTTAGTTAAACTTTTTTCCAGGGGGTTACGCATGTGCGGCCTCCCAGGAAGCCATTGCTCCCTGTTTGGGACTTGAACTTGGTTCTTTCTGCTCTTCAGGCTCCTCCCTTTGAGCCCTTGCAGGATATTGCTCTATCTACCTTGACTCAGAAAATTGCCTTCTTGGTGGCTATCACTTCGGTTCGGCGTGTCTCAGAGTTGGTGGCCTTGTCGATTCAGGCGCCCTACTTTGAGAGGCATCAGGACAAGGTGGTTTTTCGTTTCAAACCGGACTTTCTTCCTAAGGTTGTTTCTGCTTTTCATTTGAATCAGGATATTGTTCTTCCCTCCTTGTGTCCTAAGCCTAAGAATGACAAGGAGAGGTTTTTGCATTGTTTGGATGTAGTACGCTGTGTTAAGTACTATTTGATTACTACTTCTCCTTTTCGTAAAACTGATGCCTTTTTTGTTGTGCCCTGTGGGCCTAGGCAGGGTTTGGCTCCAGCCAAGTCTTCCATTAGCAAATGGATTCGTCAGGCGATTGTTGGGGCCTATTCGGCCCCGGGGACGGTTCCCCCTTTTCGTATCACTGCTCATTCTACTCGTGCTGTTGGAGCGTCTTGGGCTTTTCAGCACCAAGCTTCTGTTGAACAAGTTTGTAAGGCTGCTACTTGGTCTTCTGTTCATACTTTTTCTAAGTTTTACAAGGTTGATGTGCGGGCCTAAGCGGATGCTGTGTTTGGCCGCAAAGTTCTGCAGACCGCAGTCGTTTAAGTTATGCTTCATTTTGCCTTCGGATACTCACCCCTTGTGGACACTGCTTTTGGATGTGCCGATCGTAAGAATTAAAGGGGAAGCGGGGTGTGTGACACACTGAGAATAATACCATTTTGTGAGTACTCACCTGTAAAATGGATATTGTCAGTGTGTCACACACCCCGCTTCACCCGCCCTTTTTGGTATCCTGGAACCTCTATATGGTGAAGCTTTCTTTTGTTTTATTTTGAGGTTACCGTTGGTTTTCCTGGTACCTTGTCTTACTGCTGTTGAATTCACTGGGTGTTAAGTGGGAGGTCCCAGGTATATGCAGGCCAGGAGGGGCTCGTTTTCAAGATTTCTCTCTGCAACGTCGCCACCTGCCGGTGGAGTAACGCGATCGTAAGAATTAAAGGGGAAGCGGGGTGTGTGACACACTGACAATATCCATTTTACAGGTGAGTACTCACAAAATGGTATTTTTATGTGGCTTGCATTATAAGGGTTAACCTTTATTGTTTTAATTTTTGAAAGAATACATAAGTAATGATTATAGTACTATGGCCTCTTAAATCCAGACAGAAAGCATTATTTTGTTTTTACATTTCAGAACAAGTGGAGAATGCAGACGAAGACTGGCAGCAGAAGCTAGAGGACAAAGCTATTGTCACAGCTATATACGACTGCTGGTTACTGCAATTTTCAAATGCCAGAGCGCAAGCTTTTAAAACTCTTTTGGAAGCAGAATGGCCACATGCCGTAAATAAACAAGACATAAATAATAGTAATAGGGGTAAGTAAGTTATTTATCTGTTAGATGCAAACTTTGAAATTCACACACACACACACACACACATATATATATATATATATAGGGGGGAGGCATTGACGATCGGGCATCTGATCGCTGGCTACCTCTTGAGTTTGCTGGAGCCTTCAGGCATGTGGACATAAAGCACTGCATAAGCCTGCTCTGCGAACCCCATTGGCTATGTGCTGTCACAAGGGGCTTTGATGCTACATGGGAATGGTGTGCAACAAGGCTGATGTTTGGGCTACCAGTGCCAATATGTAGTGTCCACTGATCAGTACAATACAGTACCTTACCACTGAAAGAATAACTATGGCAAACGGTCAGCATTTTTAGATGTTGTAGCTACCCTTTTTAGATGTTGTTACCTTTATTAGGTTTATATGGCACTTTTCAGTATAACTGGAATTATCTTTGGGTTTGGAATTCCCGATGTAAACCAATGTAAACCAATGGCAACAATAAGGCAACAAGCAGCTCACCTGAGGCCTTTCCCATGTACCTCGCCTCAATTTCCTGAAGTGCCTGCTAGTAGCCTAAGTAGATTTCCAAAATTTGCCTCCTTTTTATTCAATTCCTCCACGACCACACAAGCAAGTGGTTTAACAGCCACTCTGTCACTTGATGCTCTCCACCAGAGTGAACACTACAAGGCACAGTGCTTGAAACCGTAAAGCTGCGCCAGGACATGGTATTCCCAACTCATCCAGGACCCAGAAACTGAGGCAAAGAAAGTGGTGGTTAAATTTACATATAAGAAGTGGCAGACTGAGGCCAGAAATTAGCCCGGGGCTTTACCGGCTCATTCCCACTGACTGAGTGCCCTCCAAGGGTGAGGCTATCGCATTGCAGGGTGCAGGAATAGATATGTCCAACTTGAAGGTACTCAAGCTTTTGTAGTGTAGGGCAGATAATGTAACAGGGGTGGGCAGGGAGGGTAAGGCTTAGGCATTGAAGGCAGAACATGGGCTTCTTGGCTCGGAAGATAGAGTTGGAGGTAATAGATATTCAGGAATTGATTGGGGGTGTAATAATCAGCAGCCAAACTGGCCCCAAAGCAGTGTGGCCCACTTGCCATATGCCCGGGTCTCCCTATGGCCAGTCCGCCCCTGCATACAAGAAAAGATTTGAAGATGGGAGAAAGTTAGTATGTGCTTGGACAGGGACTTTAAGGTAATGGAGGGAATGGAGTGCTTGGGGCTTATGTTTAGTAAAGACAGTTATGGACAGGGCCGGCAACATTACAGGATGGTGCCCCCCAACACACTACTGTGCTTCCCCACTATCAGCCTACTACCCCACATGGTTGCCAACAGCCACTAGGGTTCACCGGAAGCCCAATGTGTATATCCTAGCATCAAGTCTTATGCCAGGTAGAGGTACTGACATACAAAAGTGGTCTCTAGCCATTGGCTGCCAGTTCACTGCTCCATTGGTTCACCCATGCAGGGTGGTGAACTGGCAGATGGTGGTGGAGGCATAATGTTAGGGGTTAGTGTACCAGCAATGATTTATGACTGCTGACCCACTTTAAATTAGAGTAAAATTCGTATTTTCAGGCCCTAATGTCAAAATGATTCCAGAGCTATAGCTATACCCAGGGCATTCCAACATGGGATGCCCCACTGTCTGAAACCACCTGATATCGCTGGTGTACTTACCTAACAAGAGCTTACAGTCTGTGAAGAGGAGGGATCACTAACAGCTAGACTGTATGCGTGTCTTAATAGGTGGGTTTTGAGGGCACCTTTGAACGTTTTTTAGGGTTGGTGAGTGGTGGATTAAGCAGGGGAGGGCATTCCAGAAGATTGGAGTGGCACGTGTGAAGTTCTGGAGACGAGCATGAGAGGAGATGACCAGAGTAGAGGACAGGAGAAGGTCAGCGGCATAGCGGAGGCTGCATCTAGGTTGATATTGTTCGATTAGAGATGAGATGTAGGGAGTGGCCTGGCAGGAGAGAGCTTTGTAGATGAGAGAGTTTTAAACAGGATTCAGTGTGCATTAAGCAATATTCAGTAGTTTTCAATAGTCAACTATTTAACAAACATATGCCATGATAGATTTATATTCTCATTTTTGCTGAAAATAATATTTGCATGCTCTGAATATTCTCCCCTTTAAATGTAGCCACATTTAAATGTGTTTGTTCACATAATTTAGTGTATGTTAAATCTTAAATATGTACAATATGCATTATCATCATTATAAAATAGCAAGTGTTAATATGCCAACAGTAGAACATATCAAATGCTATTTTTATAAATGAGCTTTTTCTTTGTGCACAGCAGTATAAAGTATGTTTGCCACTAAATCTGCTATGTATTTGGCTCCAGATGGTTTGCTCCCTGCAGTCATTGCTGCAAAATATGGTCCTGGCCAGCAGGTTTCCTCATCTGAATGTACAGAAGAAAGCAGCGTCCCGAGTGCCATAATAAAAGCTGCTGAAAAATGTCATATTCTTCCCAGTAACACATTTACGTCCAAAGTTTCCCATCTGGTTCAGCTGGCATCAACGTACCAAACAGTAAGTACTGATGTAGCTCATAATGACTAATTTGAATGCATCATCAAAGTTATTGGAATGGTTGCTTTTGCTGCAGGCTACATATCAGGGCTGTACATGTGCATAAAAAACCCTGTACATTATCAATAAACATATTTCAGCCATCTCATGGTTACATTCTATTTTCTCTTAATGTGAAAGAAATACAATATAGAGACAAGGAACCAGCACTGGACATATTGCAGTGCAAACATATTGAAATTCTCCTTGTTGATGCTAGGAGGACCATTTAATTAATTACCCTTAAATAAAGCATTTGCTAATTATCACACAGATAATTATTTCTCGGAATGAAATGAATGTGTTGACTATTTAAACTACCGATTTACAGTAGCTGTCATGCAATTTGACTTTTGCTTATTTTCTTAGGTGGTGATTACAGGACCCGCAGGTTGTGGGAAGACTTCATGCATAAAAACCTTTGTGGAGACACTTAAAGGCAAAGGGAAAAATATTTCAATTGATACAGTTTACACAGAGGCTCTCCAGTCTGGTAATTTTCTTGGATTCACGAAAAAGAACACTGGGTAAGAAGTAATATTGATTATATAACTGGTAAGAAAAACTGTCCGGCAGTTCAATTTGATTTTTCAGATAACACCTAGAAACCATGATTGTTCATATTGTAGTATCAAATATCCACTGTTAGACTGTTTTTGCAAGCGTCACCTTAAGTTCTATCAGGAAATTGACCAATATTAAAATCCATATAAACATGTTAGAATGTGAGAGGAGGGGTTACATATACATCTCAAATCCCACCAAACATGTACGTTTTCTGCAGGTACAGGTTTTTGAACATACCATTCCTACTTTTCAGCAGTGATTTACTTTATTCCAAAGCTTGTCTCTTGAGCCAGCCTGTGGGAAAAAGATCCTTTGGCCTGGAGGCAAGGCTGGTTACTATTTTGTATGTGCTGATTTATCTCTGCAGGATTATTTAATATTTGCTTTTAATGTGTCTTTTCCTGCTACTAAAACAATCCAGTAGTTCAGAGGCAAGTCATTTGTTGTGTTTAGACTTGCTTTATAGATGGAAACGGAAATACTATGCTAGGGAGAAGAAACTCGCTTCTAGCTTGAAGCTGTTTTATAGTGTAGACCAAGGATGTCGCCCTCCAGTTAGATCTTCTTTTAACATTTTTGGAAAGTTCTGTAAACTTTTGTCATGCGTGCACAGTACAATTTCTAAATACATGATGATTCAATAGACGTAAGAAATGTGCGTCAGCTGTCATAATGTTTATCTTTGGGAGAGAGGGAATCTTTAGATTACCTATGAAGATGCTGCTCAATGGACTGTCTCCACTTTGGAAGCCTTTGGTGAGGTGCTAAACTGTCAGAAGTCCTTCCTGGTGTCAGCCAGAACAATCCTCTTATTGAAAATTGAGTAGATTGGAGTTAGCATCAGTGGAGAGAAGGTGACCACAAGATCTTTAGCGCAGGAATCTCAATGCTCATGTAGTGCATGTGAATGCTGGATCTGATTGCAGCTTAGATGTCCCTGCCCCTTTGCCTCCAAAGTAAAGACAGCTCTTCTGTGGTGGTTTGTTGCCCCACAACTTATAAAGGGGTTGATCCCTTTTTCCCATTCAGTGGAACAGAAAACTAAGGGAGTGGTTTCTGGTTTTGGGGGTGTTTGTGATACTAAGGTTCTGCAGACTTTGTAATCCTATCCTGTTGGTTATGTTTGTTCTGATTTTGTGTTGTAGTATGTACAGGTTGTCTCATCCACTATGATATTTCAGGTGTATATGACTGGTCATCTGTGTCTTCTACTGGGCGATTAAACAAAATGTATTTTAGTGCTCACTGTAAAATTATTTTCTTGGAGTCTCAAAGAAGAAACAATTCCTTTGACTTGGATATAGTATAAGATTGGAAGAAAAATATATGTTTCATTTTGAATTGGAAAGTCTTGTGAATTAATGCTCTTTGGCAATACATACTAACAATATCCAATGGGTGAAGGGTGCTTACAGGTATTTTATATACTGTATCTCAGATGCCTTTAAATGCTTAAATGTTTTTTAGCTGGATTGATGGACTTCTGCCAAAATGTTTAAGAAAGTGCTGCAAGTCAAACACAATTACTGACCATAGTCAAATGAATATTCTGCACTTGGATGGAGAGGTAAAACCTAAAATAATCATATCATGAATGTGACATCCTTTTGCAAAAAACAATTAAAAAAAATCTGTCTTTATGGGGTTTATTTAAAGGCACTGTCCAGCCTTACCCAACATGTGTAGGCCTTGGCATGCCCCCTCTATTGCCATGAATGTATTGGGCATACCAACATCACTGTGACTGCTGGCAGGGGAGGCTGTTCGCCATGGAGGCGCTGGTGGATGGGGTTGGGCCAAGACTTGACCTCACTGATGTGGAGCATTCCCTACCACCAAAGTCAGATGGAAAAGCTGCAGGGGCGAACAGGTGAGTATACATTCTGTTTTATTTGACCCTTTAGGTGATTTTCGGTATGAGAGTAGGTGCGCGTTTGCCCACGGCCACAAGACTTTCCACGACATTCCGCTTAACTTCACCCACTCCCCTGCCGTACATATCACATCCGCAGCGCCGACATGAGAAGCCAGAGTGGCAAGAGGGCATAATTTTTATATGGCCTTTTTTACTCTTTTTTTTTTTCTCTGTTTAGGCACCTGGTAACTTTTTTACCTGTAGCTCTTGGAGGTCTTATTTCCTCTCCCTCACCTTTTTTCACATTGTGAGGGTTTGACCAATAAAGTAATATTTTAGGCAAAGGCCTTAAAACAGATACTTACCTGCCCTTGCACTTCCTCAATATTATGTGGCTGCAGGTCTTGCAGCATGGCCTTTTCAACACTCAGTAGCTGACTTGCTCTCCCAGACTAACTGTAGGGAGAAAAACCAGACCACTGGACTGCACTGTCTTCAGCTGATGATGCAGCACAATGGCATCAAGTCATCAAGGGAGCCTGATGACCAGCAATGTGCGGCATTACCAGCGGCAGTGGTCTCCTTTCCTTTTCCTTGCAGCAGGTCTAGGAGCACACGTTTATGTGGATTTTTATTGGACCATTCTTTAACACCTCTGTGTTCAACTACTCCTGGACCAATGCCCAAAATTTCATAAATGCACATCTCTTTTATTTTTAATCAGTCAGTTACATACCTTACTAAGTTAGGTTAAATATTGCTTTGCTCATTTATTTTCAGGGAGATGCAAAACTTCAGATCTTTTTAATTTATAGTGGTAAAAATAAAATATAGTTTTCATTTTATAACCTCAGGCTATTTCACAAATCGATTGCTTATGTATAAACAAGATGTTGCTTCCAAAGAAGAGTGTTGTTTTGCAGTTCAGGGCTAATGTCAAAGGGCCTGCTGCTGCTGCTCAACCCAATCCCTACCATCAGGCTAATTGCTGTAATCTAATGTCAGCAGTGGTAGACATATCACTGAAAAAATATATTGTTTTGATTTAGGTTAATGGACATGAAATTGAGATTATGCAGAGCCTGTTCTGTGGGGCAGGTAAGTGGTCATGATCATTTAAAATATGGCAAATTTACCTTGAATTCAATTTACATTTCCTTACAAAAGGTGTGATTTTTTGAGCATTGTTTTTAGTAGCCATGTAAACACCCATTTTTCACAAATTGTATGTTGTTCCTAGCGCAGGGAGCATCCTGATTACCATTGCCCTGCTGCTCATTAGGCCTGTTAAGCCCGAGTAATTGCCTCCAGGCAAAATCGGTCTATGTTCTTCAGTGGGATCGGAGGACATGGACTCACAGTGACATCAGAGGAATTTCCTCTGAGGTTACTCTCTGTGAAGAGGAGGTGGGGGGAGGCTTTTCCATCCTACTCAATCCCCACCTATAAATAGCCCCTCCCTTTAGGAGTGGCATCGTACATCAGCAGTGAAGAAAAAAACACTTGAAAGGCATGAATCCCAATAAGTTTTGTTTTATGCCGAATCATTTCGTTGGTTCATCTCTACTAATATATACTTAATATTTTAAATTTGGTCCTATCCCCGGTAAATTTGCATTCATGTCCTTTACTTTAAAAAGTAATTGATTCCTAAAGCAGTTTATAAGGTGTCATAGTGATTGCATTATCTTGAGATGTGCCCCCCTCCTGCAGCATCACTGCCCATGTATCTAGATGCTAGGTGAAAAGACCTGTAACAGTTAGTAAGATGTGTGATCTATGCCACATGGGGTAAAACAGGGGGGTTAATGCAAATAGCAGCAGAAATAGTTGGTATTAGAATAAATAGTCTATGAGGTTTAGAGGTCAGGTTCTTCAAACTGGTGATCCAGAGGTCATAACAGCTGAATTTCACTACTAAGAAAGACTTATAAGATGCAGGGTAGGTGTCCACTTCTCCTCCCAACCTGGAATCAACAGAGGCTATATAATGGCCATGTGATTTGGTTTTCATGGAGCTTCTGTAAGGAAGACAGAAATGTTTGTCCTGGTGGTTATGTCAGTCAGAACAACACTTGGAGTACTGAAGGATCTTTTTTTGTGTGGAGAGGTGAAGGTTTACTTTTATAGCTGTGTTTTTAATGTTGATAAACACTAATACAACATAAACAACTAATAATTGGAAACATACTTATGACCTTACAAATATAGATTAATGAATTACAGTAATCTATTAATATTGAACTGCCTGCACTTTTATAATTAGTCAAGGAAAACAACTGCTAAATGCATAATGTAGAGTGTACATTTGTATATGTAGCTGTGTATAAATTAATTTTATATATGTGTATATATCATTTTTGTCAGATTTTCTAATCTTGGAAAATAAGGAGAGAATACAGCTTTCTAAATCATTTTTACTACTTTGGGAGGTAAGTGAAAATTTGTGATCACTAGCATGTCTCTAAAATTCTACACCACCATTCAAAGACTTAACACTAATATTGTTAAAGGAAATGGTCGCTCTAATCCTGCCCCAAAATGGAAAGCTTGTTACCAATTTTAGAATAAATCGGTGTGGAAATGAGAAATTCATTAATTTTGACAGCTAATTTCAATCAATCTTCATTGATTTGCACACTGCAAATTGAATCCATGATTATAATTCTGCACTCTGATCTGCTGCTAATTGATGCCGCCTGAGCTGTTGCAGGTGTTCCTGCTGTTATATAGCAAAAATTAGCAGATAATTCAAAATTCATTGTCTTAAATTATTAGCTCACCAGTTAAATTCTGAATGGTTTTTCTCTTTCTGAGTAAAACATGTACCGGTATGATATATGCCACACTTTTTTCACATGATTCTGGTCTAGTTTAGAGTTTCTTATATCAAAATTATTATGTTGTTTCAAATATATTTCTTATGCTCCGTGTCATTTAGGAATATTGATTTTGCAGTTGTAGTCAACATGTATATGTGTCATTACACATTATGTGGTGTTACCTTTGGTGAAAATTCCATCGCAGTCCTCATTAGTCAGTGCTAACTGCATTATTATGTGAAAACAGCAGTGCCATGTCTACTCCCAAGCTCTTTGAAAAGCAGCATCTGCTTCAGTACAGGAAGTGAAACAGACTTATACAGGCAAAGCATTTTGGGATTTTGTGGCATTTTGATGGTTCCATTGTGCTAGCAAAGTCAAGTTATATTTTACAAAACTGTAACATTAGACCTAAAGGCTAAAGTTGACAACTCCAATCTCTCCCCTTGCATTGAGACTTATTTGTGGCACCTGCTGCTTATTCCCACAGTGGAAGTACAACAAAGAGAGCCCTGCATATCCCTGGATTAATGGCTGCTTACAACAGCCAATTGAATTGTTTTCCAGCCCTCCTGCACTGATTTGCACTGATTGGCTGACTAATCTGCAGCTTGATAGAGGAAACAGAGCTGTACAGTGAAAAGCTCTTGTGGGGGGGGGGGGGGGGGGGGAGAGAGCTGCACTCCTGGTGCCATGTAGGTAAGTTCACATGGCGGTATTCAAAACCAGGTTCTGCACATCCGGGTTCTAGCTTTTTGGAGATGTATGGAGGAGTATGAAGCTTAGCCGTGGTACCCAAAAGAATAATAGGCACCTCGTTCTGGCCTTATGCACCACACTTGCCCATCTACAAACTGGAAGTGCAGCAACTGACATTGATACTGGGGCTGTAGGAGAGTGATCTCCACTGCGCAGGTGAAGGTAAGCAGGGCAGTCCTGTGGGCAGAGGTGGACTTTACCTTTCAGGCCTCAGTCGCTTGGAAACACTGTTCCATGAGCATGTATTCCTATGGAGAAGGAATATTCCCTAACAATTTGTATATGATGCTAAATACCCCCTTTTGACTGAATAATGTTTTAGTTTACATCGTTATAGAAAGCTAGAACTTTAATAATGATGCAAAAAAGCAAAATCTTCAAATAACCAGTTTTTAGCTTGAAAAGGAGTGAACATCACCTTCATCTTATTTAACACTGGGGGGGGGGGGGGGGGGGGCTCTAGCATAACACAAAGAATTATTAAGAGTTAATGACGGACACTTTTATGTCACTGCAAAAATATACATTCTGTTAAAGCAGGAGGCGTTTATATAGACATTTTGAAGGAGTTTAAAAGGTATTACAGAATTTTCACTGTAAAATATATTATTCTTCTAAAGGTGGTATCAAACCTGAATGTCTTTACTGAACCATAGAATTTCCCTTTCATATGTATAGCTGTGCAACTAATACTTTTTTACTTTTCTTGCTATGCTATACTGTCACATAATAATGTGAACTCAGCTGCTCGAACAGAGGGTGGCACTATAGTCATACGTATCAAGATCTGCAGTTCATTCCAAGCACTGTTCATTGTAATGGTACACTTCAATAAATCTGTACTCAGTTCTCAGCAGGTACAGAAGATGCTCCATGAGTCAGGCCCGTATTAGAGTTACAGCAAAAGGCTGTTGTGACTCTTTCAAAAAAGTCAGTGAATTTACACAAACATCCTGGGCAAAAACTCTATATCAATGCTATTGTGCATTTTGGTGACTGTGGCTTATATGCTGTTGTTTTAAATAATCACACTTGCAGATAAGTATACTTTTTCTTCTTTGCAGCTGGATACTTTAGCTAACGTGGCTCCTTCAATTTTGGCACACATGGGTATCCTGGCCATGGCCAGCAGTGATATAGACTACAGATTGCCTCTCAATATGTGGATGTCTACCCAGGCAGAAGAACATCAGCCACTGTTATGTCAGCTCATCAAAACATTCCTAGGTAACTCGGATGCTTCCTTTTGTTGGCAATTCAGCTGCTTCCGCAGCAAAACTTTGTTCACAAAAACATTGTGACATATGGTTTCGTATTATTAAAATACATGCAAACAGTATAAAAGTAATGGCATCCAACTATTGATCATTGCATTCAGGCATTTTTGGATACCCATCAGCACACAGTATAACACCAAGCACCTAGGCCTGCCTCCACAGATGTTTGAAACAAAAGGCTCATTTGAAAGCGCTCACTGAATAAGAGGGTAGTCATTTCATTTTCTTATTTCATTTTCTCTTATTGATATTTAATAATCAATTAATTTTGAGTGGTGTCATTGAAAAGTGTACATGCTTTGGAACCTCAGGAACTCGGTCTAAATGTGGCAGACCACAACATGTTAATGTTTTCTGAGTTCTGAGGTGCATAGTGAATAAAAGTCACCAACACTCTGCTGAAGTATTAACAAATATTCACGCCATGGGTTTCAATAACTGAGCAGCTGCATGCATTGCAAGCATCACTAAGCAAAGTGACAATTGTTGGATGGAGTGCTGAAGAGCACAATGCCAATACTGCTCTTCAATTCTTTGGCGTGATAAATCACACTTCTCTGTTGATGGCTTAGGAATGTCAGTAGAACATTACCTGCTTGACTGCATTTTTGTAAAGTTTGGTGGAAGAAATATAATTCTGGCTGGGTTGATTTTTAAGGTCTTGGCCTAGACTCCTTAATTAAAGGGCATGGCAATCTTAATGCTTTAGCATACCAAGACATTCTGGAGCATTGTGGGCTTGCAACTTTTTGGGAGCATTTTGTCCATTTCCTATTCCATCTCGACTGTGCCCCAGTGCACACAGCAAGGTCCATAGGCATGTAGGTTGTGTCTAGTGAAGAAGAGCTTCGGCAAGTGTGGCTGAAGTTGGCTACAGCCTGGCTTTAGAGATGAAACCCCCAAATTTCACTTACATTAACAACTTTTCCTCAAAGGTTCTGTAAATATTCAGCAAACTCAATGTAATACCAAAAGTTCCCAGAACCCCTCAAAAAACAGTAATAAACTGCACCACTGGTAAATCATAAATCACTACAAGGCATTTATTGACATATACAATTACACATAACACCTTTTTCCACTCTAAAACAAGGACTCACCCCCCTTTCTGGTTATATTGCCCATAAAAATCCCCAAATAAATAAACTAGAATGTAATAATAGTGAAACATACCCCACAGTACAGACATAAATCTTAATCCATATCCAGATAATTCACTTACCCAAAGTGCACAGTGCAAAAAATAGGTGAATAAACTACCTAATACCAATAATACTTAGGCAACAAAAAAGGAACAGGAGCTAAAAGTAAATGGGATGAAAGCAGATATCACCAAACCAAGGAGGTCCAGGGCGACATCCACCGCTCAACATCCACACATTCTGTGCCTCAGTCACTTCATCAGGGTTGTATTGTTTCAATCCTCCTGGCTCTACCTATCTCACCTGGCCATGCTCCCCCACCATCTTTTTCCGGACAGGGTTGCATCGCAGTGTGTGCTCGCACCGCAGTTGCTATGACGCATTAGCGTTCTGTTGTTTTCAAAGTTTCAAACAATTATTCTTTCTTCATTGGAAAAATAAAAATGCCTTTACACATGTTCAGGTGGATTTTTATTAGGAAAAATTAGAACAAATATTTTTTATTGTACTATTTTGTGTGTTAACATGCACGCTGCAGTTCACACCTTCATGTGCACCCAGAGTTGATCTTGCTTCACTAAATCTTTAGCATGACCCACACTGTCGCATGTCTGCAGTTTGCTGAAGAGCACATAGCTGACCAAAATCCGTTTGTTGTATCATTAATGTACTCTTGAGGTTTTTACAAGCCCTACTTGTGTTGTATTTCTATAAATTGTCTTGTAAATAAAGAATATATAGAAATATAAATATTTTGGGGTCAGATGGGAGCAAAATATAGCTGTTTGGTTTAAATGAGAAGCGCTGTTCATAAAAAAAGTTCAGGAAAAGAAAAACAGCAAGACAAGGGCCCTAAGCTCACAAGCTGTTGTAACAAAGAATGATTAAAGAAAAAAAAATTAAAATGTTTGGAAGTCAAAGTACTTACCTTGATCTGATAAAATAGTGAGCAGTTTTTATACCAAAAATCAGATTTGTACCTATTGCAGGCGCATTTTTGGAGGTGAACTACATGTGTCGATCATGTGGCTGCAGCTTCAAGTCTTAGTAGAGGCGTGGATTGCACAGAAGAGTTCAGATCATACCCTGCAATTCTTGGCTCCTGTTTTAACCCTTTCGCTGCCAGCCTACCTGCAGCATTTGCCACTCCCTGTTGCCAGACGATGTTTCACCATTTTGCGCTACACATATTCAACTGTCATTTTTGAAGGGATTTCCAGGGATTTCCCAGGAAAATTATATATTGTTTTTTTCAACAGAGTCTGGGCTTTAACATGAAATGTCTTGTTTGTATTTTTTAGGTGTATTCTCAATTTTTTTGGGTGAAATGTGTGAAAAAAAATAAAAAAAAAACATTTTTTTACAATTTGTAGAGTTTTTTTGTAATAAAAAATGTAAGTTTGTCAATAAAATCTTATTGCGTGAGAAACCCCAATTTCTCCCGGTTACAGCGATACCACATATGTATAGGTAGACACCCTTTCCTGCCCAGAAGCCTTTTATAGCTGCTGGATGACAAATGGTTAATTAAAAAAAAAAATGACATAGGGTCCCCCTTCCCGGGGAGGGGGACCCCATTTTTTTTTTGGATTTTGAAGGGTTAAAAACCCTTCAAAATCCAAAAAAAAAAATGACGTGGGGTCCCCCTTACCCAAAGTAACCAGCCCGGGACCAGCTATGGGGGCTTGTAGGCACAGAGTGGGGGGGCCAGCTTTGGTGGCCCCCCCACCCTGCAGCCTACGAGCCCACATAGCCTATGTGGGCCCGGGCTCTTCTGCCCCCCCCTGGCCTTTGGGGAGGCAGGTAATGGGGGTGCGGGGGTTAATGGCAAGCCACCCGCTAGGGCAGGTGACTTGCCACCCCCCCAGCCTTGTGAACTGGTATAAGGGGTCTCATGGACCCCTTACCAGCTCACAAAGGGTTAATGTGAAAAAAAAACACCACACAATAATAAAAAGTATTTTATTAGAAAAAAAAAAAATTTTTTTTTACTGTACTTACCTTCGATTGCAAGCTCTTGTCCCTCGCCGCTCAGCTGACAGATGCCGGTGATCGGCATCCAGAGAAGGAGAAGGCAGGAGATCAGAGGATCTCCTGTCACCTCCTTCCCCTGTGCCGATCACCGGCATCTGAGAAGCTGAGAAGGCTGAAGCCTGAGATCGGGGCCGGGATGACTTCATAAGCCCCGCCCCCAAGGGGGCGGGGCTTAGAGGCATGATGGCGGCCGCCATCGTGCAGAAGAGAGGAGAGAGCCTCCCAGGCTCTCTCCTGAAGATCGGTAAGTCCTGGGGGGGGATCGGAGGCCCCCCAGGTGAAGAGGAGGGACAGCGGGAGCCAGCGCACACACAGGTAAGTGAATGTCATTTTTATTTTATTTTTTTTTTACAGTTAGAAGCTGCTGCTGCAGAAGCGGGGGGGGGCGGCCTATTCCGGGGGCTCTCCTGGAGCCATCCGACCCCCCACGGGGGATCGGATGGCACCAAATTAAAGAGGAGACCCGGCCGGATCCAACAAGGGGTCAGGTGAGTATTTGTTGTTTTTACTTTTTAAACTACAAGCGAGGAAAGTCAAGCACGTAACACCTACGGGCTTGGCACTTAAGGCCCAGCCAAGCCAGCACGTAGGTGTTACGTGCTTGGCAACAAAAGGGTTAAGAGCAAATAGAGAGGAGGCACAAATGGACCATTCTCTCCAATATGTCGCTGTTAAAGCCGACCAAAACCCACTGAACTTGTAAAGTACATTTGACCATAGCTCCTAACGATACTCCTTTCTTAGGGTGTAGAAATAGAAATGAATATATTCATATTCGCTATTCGATTCATCCTGGAACAATTTTTTATTTAGTTCACAGTTTTCTAGCTAGAACACTGGGAAACCATTTCTGCAGCATCATCAGAGCAGAGGCTGGTCCTTTAAAGAAATTGAGAAAACTCGCTTCTTTTTTAGGAGAGAAAAATAAGAATTTGTACTAAAGAATATGGAAGTTCAGTAGCCATTTCAAGAAAATCGAAGAAAATCCTGAGCCTTAACCCTTTAACCGCCAGCCTACCTTGAGATTTTGTCACCCTTTGTTGCCAGACCATTTTGCACTATTTTGCGCTCCCCTTGTTCAACTGTGATTTTTGAAGGGATTTCCAGGGATTTCCCAGAAAAGTGATATATTGTTTTTTTCAGCAGAGTCTAAGCTTTAACATGAAATGTCTTGTTTGTCACTTTTTAGGTGTATTCTCAATATTTTTGGATGAAATATGTGCAAAAAAAACCCCAAAAAACAATTTTTTACAATTTGTAGTGTTTTTTGTAATAAAAAATGTAAGTTTGTCAATAAAATCTTATTGCACGTGAAACCCCAGTTTCTCCCGGTTACAGTGATACCACATATGTATAGGTAGACACCCTTTCCTGCCCAGGAGACTCCCCCAAACTGAAACAGCGCTTTAGGGGATTTTCAGAAAAAATACAACTGTGATATGCGCTATGCGCACCTTGCAGTTTTTCCAGAAAAACAACCCTTTACATTTGAAATACCCCCCACAAACTATATATTCTCTGGAAGTACACACCTCAAGCTTTCTAGGCGTACCAGGCTTGTTGACATGGGTGCAGTTTTCTGGAAGTAATCCCTCAATATATTCTTTGGTTGCACAGGGTTTCTCTAAAAAAGTATAAAAAAGCTGAATCAAAACCACATTTTCCTAAAAAAACCTATATGCAAACAAGAAAAAAACTGAAAATCTGAAAAAGCAACATCCCCCGAACAGAACAATACCCAGCATGCATAGCTACTGTCAAGGGAAGAGTTGCCAAACACACCAAAGTAAAGCATGTGCGTAACGGTAATTTTACTTCAAAATTTCAGCTCTGCATACAAAGTGCGCACCTTGTGCTTTTTCTACCAAAACAACCCTTTACATTTAGAATATCCGCCATAAACCATATATTCCCTGAAAGTACACATTTTAAGCTTTCTAAGCGTACCCAGCTTGTTGTCGTGGGCTCATCTTTCTGGAAGTAATCCCTTGAAGAATTCTTAGGTTGCACAGGGTTTCACAAAAAAAATTATAAAAAAGCAGAATAAAAAACACCTTTTCCTAAAATATCAATATGCAAATAAGAAAAAACAAGCTAAATCTGAAAGCGCAAGGTCCCCCGAGCAGAACAATACCCAACATGCATAGGTACTATTAACCCTTTTAATTGCCAGCCTACTTGAACTTTTGTCGCCCTCAGTTGGTCATTTTTCCCCATTTTGCGGCATGTTTAACCGTGATTTTTGTCGGAATTTCTTGGAAAATATATATATATTTTTTTGCAGCAGAATTTAGGCTTTAACATTAAATGTCTTGTTTGTAATTTTTCTACTGTTTTCTAAATATTTTTGCGTAAAAAAAAGCAAAAAATAAATAAAATAATATTTTTTAAACAATTGTCTCCTTTATTTTAAATAAAACATTTTTTAGTAATAAAAACCATATTGCATGTGATAGCCCCATTTCTCCCGATTACAACGGTACCACATATGTATCAATAGCCCCTCATTCTTGCCCAGGAGACCCCCCAAACTGAAAAGAGCATTTTATAACATTTACAAATAAAATACTACTATCCACACTATAAACATAAGGGGTTAATTTAAAATGACATAGGGACCCCCTCCCGGGGGGGGGACCCCAATTTTTTTTGAGAATTTTTGGCTAAGCCTAACCCCAAAAATTAAAAATATAGTGGGCCCCCCCTGGGAGGGGGTCCCTATGTCATTTTCTTTTTAATTTTAATTCTTTAAAATTTTAATTTTTTTTAATTTTTTCTTTTTAATCCCAGGGGGTGGTGGGACCCCATTTTTTGGGGGAATTTTAAAGGTTAGGGTTAGCCTAACCCTAACCCGTAAAGTGGACCAACACCCAGGATTTTCACTATCCTGGGTTTTGATCCACTTCCGCGGGGGTGCCCCGCTGCGTAAAACCCCCGAGAAAGGTATAAAAAACTCACCTCAGCCCGCTCCTACGGCGCATGCGCGAGCGCTCGTCCAATCAGAGCGCTCAGAGCCGCTATGGTATGCACGGACAAGGGACGGACAACCACAGCGGCTCTGAGCGCGCTGGCAGCCGCATCTCGCGCTTCCCTCTAACAGGGAGCGTGCCCGCGTCGGCGATTCACAAACGACCGGAACGTGTGCGCGCCCTGATAGAGAGAAGCGCGAGATGCGGCCCGCGCATGCACCGTTGGAACAGGGATAAGGTAAGGCGATTGGGGCGTCCTGGGGGGTTTCACACAGTGGGGCATCCCGATTTCGGATGCCCCGCAGGGAGGGATCTGATCCGGGCCGATAAGCCTGGGTGTTGGTCCACTTAAAAAAAAAAAAAAAAAAGTAGGGGGGGGGGACCCCATTTTTGGGGGGAATTTTAAGGGTTAGGGTTAGGCTAACCCTAACCGTTAAACATTTTTTTAAAAATCACGTAGGGACCCTCATTTTTTTTTGGAATTTTAAGGGTTAGGGTTAGCCTAACCCTAACCCTAACCCTTAAAATTAAAAAAAAAAATGACATAGGGTCCCCCCTCACAGGGTGGGGGACCTCATTTTTTTTTTAATTTTAAGGGTTAGGGTTAGGGTTAGGCTAACCTTAACCCTAACCCTAACCCTTAAAATTAAAAAAAAAATGACGTAGGGTCCCCCCTACCCGTCATAACCAGCCCGGGACCAGCTATGGGGGCTTGTAGGCACAGAGTGGGGGGGCCAGCTTTTGTGGCCCCCCCCACCCTGCAGCCTACGAGCCCACATAGCCTATGTGGGCCCGGGCTCTTCTGCCCCCCCCCTGGGCTTTGGGGAGGCAGGTAATTGGGGGTGCAGGGGTTAATGGCAAGTCACCCGCTAGGGCAGGTGACTTGCCAGACCCCAGCCTTGTGAACTGGTACAGGGGTCTCATGGACCCCTTACCAGTTCACAAAGGGTTAACAGAAAAAAAAAACACGGACACAAAATTTTTATTTATTAAAAAAAAAAAAAAAAAAAATTACTCTTTACTCCCCTTCGATCGTCAGCTCCTGTGTCCCTCGCTGATCTGCTGTCAGATGCCGGTGATCGGCATCCAGAGAAGGAGGAGACAGGAGATCAGAGGATCTCCTGTCACCTCCTTCCAGGGCACCGATCACCGGCATCTGACAGCTAACAGAGCTGTAGCCGGTGATCGGGACTGGGAATGACGTCATAGCCCCGCTTAGCGGGGACGACGGCCCGGACTGACGTCATTAGCCCCGCCCCCAAAAGGGGCGGGGCTTAGCGTCAAGATGGCGGCCGCCATCGGAACAGGAGAGGGGAGAGAGCCTTCCAGGCTCTCTCCTGAAGATCGGAATGACCTGGGGGGGGATCGGAGGCCCCCCAGGTGAAGAGGAGGGTCGGCGGGAGCCAGCGCACACAGAGGTAAGTAAATGTCATTTTTTTTTTTTTATTTCACAGGAAAAGCCGGAGGCAGCTGAAATGGGGGGGGGGCACCCTATTCCGGGCCCTCCCCTGCAGCCAGAGGAGGTCCGGTGAACGATCGGAGACCACCATTTTGAAGAGGAGACCCGGCTGAATCAAACGAGGGGTCAGGTAAGTGACTTTTTTAAAAACTTTTTTTACTATTAGTGGGGAAAGTCAGGCACGTAAAATTTACGTGGCTGGCAGTTAACTGCAGGAGAGGCAGCCACGTAAATTTTACGTGGCTGGCGTTTAAAGGGTTAAAGGAGCACTATCGTGAAAATTAATAAAAATCCATATAAATATGCTGGATGGCGAGTGGAGGGGTGCCTTATACACCCAGCATCAAGAAATATTCAGTTAGGTTTGTTTTTTTCATTTTAATGGTAGAAAGAGGAAATCGCGGGTGACAGGCTCTGTCACCCTTCATAGACTAAACCTTTCACCCCTGAATTTTATTCCTACCAGGAGAAGAAAACCACAAGCTTGGTGGGAGTTTTATTCAGTAAAGGTGTATAAGTGACCCCTCCTATCATTAGCCAATGTGTTTATAAGGATTTTATAATTAACACAATTTCGCGATAGTGCTTCTTTAATGTTCCAGGTTCTAGACTGACAGGGTACAGGCCCTTGCCAGCCACTCCAAAACAAAACTTGAATGGGTACAAACCTGATTTCCAATTCAGTTCAGTTTCCAATGGATAACATGCATTTATTTCATAGGCTGAAACCCTTGTCTGTCTGAGCTCCAGAGCTTTTTAAGGCTTCCACAGCTGCAACCAGATTCATTGATTGACATCCCAAAACTGTGGCTGTCAGCGTCCCAATGGGTTGAGTTTGATGACCACCCTTCTCCAATCCAAATCTGGCATACCAGGTCCTAATACCAGGGCAGAGAGAAAGTGTTTATATATAGATATATAAATTGCCTCTCTGATAATTGTCCTTTCTCTTGGTAGGCAGAACCCGTACACCTACAAAATATTTAAAGTGACTGAACACACAAAAAAACAAACAAAATGTTACTCACCCTTTGACCCGCACAACTGATTGGTCCTAGTGTAGCGATCAGCAACTCAACTGATGTCAAGCCTTTTAACACCCCCTCCATCACAATGAATGTAGAGGGGTGGCAGCGCTCCTGTGACTGATGGCGGGGTGTGAGTCATGTGCGGGCTGGGATATAGTGATCAGATGAGTTGCTGGACTGGACTGGATCACTGGACTGGAATTGATCAGCTGTTCAGGTCAAAAGTGAGTGAGTACTCTTTTGCTTTTTTGGTTGGTCAATCACATTAAGGTTTGTCCCTAGATGTATTAAAAAAAAAAAAATTATATATATACGATTTTACAGTAAGTACACTAATATCATCTTTTATACTCATGCTTAAGAGCAGCAACCTAATACAGAAGTATTTTTGTTCAGAGATTTTCCCAGATCCGTAACGAAACCTTGATTTGCTTTTATTAAGTTAAATTGGTATATACACTGGCAGCAACCTCTCTCTCCGTCTGCCTTACATTAGTGAACTAGAGTTCTGATAAAGGAGTTATATGCTGAAGTGACAGGCATTGATTTCCAATTTTCTGTAGAATTACACTATCATTGCTCATGACTCAGGCAATTCAGCTTATATTATGGTTCTTGTTGTGCACTGTACATCACATTGACAGTCTGATCGCCAGACATTGCATGGCTCTTGATAAGACAGTGTAAACCTCATTTATAGCCAATATGATTTTGAGCTTTGAATTTGGCACTTGCTTATATCAAGCGTACTAGCTTTTAAAAAAAATGGATTTCCTAAGCATACTTGGAGAAGAGTAAAGGGAGCAGTGCAGGTGTCGGTGATGAATAACAATATTCAGAATATAAATGGGGAAAAATAACATTAGTTAATTACTGCATTGTATTCAGTATTATTGTATGCATAGGCTTCTTACAGTGATTGGTACCGGTAAGTCAAAAGTAAATAAAAAATCAATAGCTTACCTTTCATAGAGTGGCTCCAGCTCTGTCCCACCTCTCCTGTCTACCTCCTCAGTGCGAAAATCACTTCTTCATTCTGATTTCCTCCCCCACCTCGCTGATGTGGTCCACCAATCAACCTTTGGAGGACTTAGAACAGAACCCCTTCAATCCCTACCCAGAGGTGCTGCCTCTGTCTGCACCTATGAAACCCCATCCTCCACCCTCCTATCAGGGTGCTTATGTCATTTTGCTTGTGCCACATCCACTGTTTCTCCTCATTTTTTAATTGCATCTCCAATGCTCTAATACTTTTACTAATTACTTAAGAATCACAGGGTCTTTTTGAAAACGGATTGAAGTTAGGAACAGTGCAACATGTAGCCAGAGACAGTGTGACAATGAAAAGAAGAGTTCTTCCATGGTTTTTACTATGGGTGTTATATTTTTAGATACAGGGTAACCCCAAAGACATAAATAAATATTAAATATACATAAATATTTTGGCTCAGTCAAAAATACAGGATAATCTGTGGACATCTTTGGTGCACATGTATAAAAGCCCATAGGAAAGAATGTTTTTCTCAACATATCCTCCACTTACTGAAGAAATACTCTTTATTTCTTTCATTTTGATGTTGGACCCAATGACCCCAATTCAGCGCCAGGTGTAAAAAAAAGACCACTTCTAGTTTATTTTCCCTATATCCAGTCCAGGTCGTCCCAGTGATGAAGTGGTATTCCGCCCCCAGGGGGCGCTCGGCTGCAAGATCAAAGATGCAGCTCCTTCCGGCACCCTATAAAGGCAGGTGTCCCTCTATCATTCTCCAGTTGTTCATCTTGCAGTCTTGGCTGCAGAAGATCATTTGACACTCTCTCAGATAATGACAACAGAGTGGGGCCACCTAGCCCGTCGGCCGCTGTGGGCCCAATTTCCACGGATCCCTTCTGACCCACTCCTGCCTCCCAGCTTCTGGCTGCTACGGGATCATGACGGTAGGGTGAACACTGGAGTCGGTTGGCATTCGGCAGAGCTTGGCTCTGGGCCACAGACCCTATAATAAAGGGTAGTCAGCTGCAGGCTTATGGTGAGCCTGGGGGGGGGACCACTATATTCTGCCTTGTAATGTACCCTCCCTGCCCACAAGCTTTATTGGAGACTTGGCCCATAGTGTTGTGTGTTTTTACTGTGTTGGTGGTTTTCTACACTTCGGCTCCTCGCTGGCTCAGCTGGGCCTTATGGAGCATGCTGCATACTCACCTCCCTCGTCGTTGCTGGCTGTGGGGTCGCCGCACCCCGCGGGGCCTCCGCACCGCCGCTGGTGCGGCGCTGTCTGTGACGGGGGGGATATTCTCGCTGGTGTGGCACGGTGGGGCATTATTTTGGACCATGAACAGGCGGGCGTCTCTGCCCCTAGCCCTGCGCTGCCGGCTGCCTCTCTGGACCCTCCGCTGCTGCACTCAGCCCCCAGTGAGGGGGGAGCCAGCAGGGGGGTCTCATGCTGACTTGGCGCATAGACTGGCCAATCTCGAGAGACAGATCTCGCGGACGGCTCCAAAGAAAGCCACAAGTAAAAAACGGCACTTCGAGCCCGTTTACTCGGATAATGACGATCTCTTTGAGGATCTGGGCTCTGTGGAGGAAGGTGAGTTGCCAGATGATTCAAGCTCCACTGTGGATTATTGGGCTGGTGATGACAGTATGTCAGGTTCTTCCTCGGACGAGGATGCGTGGCTCCTGGATGATACTGAGAAATTGCTTTTCTCAGTGTTTGAGACACTACACATTGTTCCTCCCAGAACGGCTAAGAGTAAGCAGGGAGATTTATTTAGACCCGAAAGACAAAGGCGGGTCTTCCCAGAGCAGGCCTACTTTTCTAACATGATTTTTAAGGAATGGGAGAGGCCTAACAAGTTACCGTCGGTTCCTAAAGGCCTGGACAGGCAGTACCCCTTCCCTGATGAGCTGGTTCGGCTGTGGTCTTGCCCTCCCGAAGTGGATCCCCTTGTGTCGGGGTTGTCCAACACTACTGTTATGACGTCACCTGATACTGCTTCCTTACCTTACCCGGCTGACAAGCACATGGATCAGTTGGTCCGCCATGGTCTGCCATGCGTTCACCTTTGCTGGTGCCTCGGCGATTGTTTCTCTAGCCATCAAAAAGAAGGTGAGACACCTTGTGGATAGAGCTAAGGCTCGAAAGCGGGCGGAGGAGTATAAAGAACTCAAGGCCTGCTTGGATTTCATTGGCATTGTTGCTTCTGCCATGGACGATGGGGTCCGGCTCGGTGCCAGGATTCCGTCCCTGCTTGTTGCCCTCTACGTCGCTCACTCTGGCTGCGGCAATAGTCGGCTGATGTGGCTGCCAAGAAGTCGCTTATGAGTATCCCTTTTGTGAGGCACAGGCTGTTTGGGGATCGCCTGGACCTTTTGGTCAAGGATGGTAGACTCCCTCAGAAGCCTGCTCGGTCCTTTCGGAATCCCTCTACCTATCGTTCCTTTCGAGGAGGAAGAGGCTCTTCATTTTCAGGTGGTCGCAGAGACACCTGGGGTAGAGGTAGGTCCCGCATCCAACCCAATCCCTCCTGTGGAACCAAGTCCAAGCCCCCTGTCAAGTCCACTCAGGCATGAGGGGGCGCCCTCACCCATCCAAGTGGGGTGACAGCTTCTGCTGTTTGCTCAGATCTGAAGGCGGCACGTCTCGGATCGGTGGATTCAGGAGGTAGTGTCCTCCAGTTACAAGATAGAGCTGGCAGTCAGGCTGCCCACAAGATTTCTCCGTTCACGGATATCCCGAAACCCACTAAAGGCCCAGGGCTTGAGAATGGCCGTGCTACACCTCCTGCGGTTAAGTGTTATTTGCCCTGTACCTCGGCAGGAACAGGGTCAAGGTTTTTATTCCAACCTGTTCAGGGTTCCCAAGAAGGATGGAACGTTAAGACCAATCCTGGACCTGAAGGGTCTCAACAGGTTTTTGAGAGTCAGACATTTCCGCATGGAAACCTTACGGTCAGTGGTGAGATTGCTTCGGCGCGGCGACTTCATGACCACGGTGGACATCAGGGATGCTTATCTGCACATCCCGATTTTCCAGGGGCATCAGAAGTTCCTGGGGTTTGCTCTGGAGCATCAGCATTACCAGTTTGTGGCACTTCCATTCGGGATATCCTCAGCCCCCCGCGTCTTCACCGAGGTGCTGGCGGGCATCATGGCTATCCTGAGGAACCAGGGCATTCGTGTGCTACCCTATCTGGACGACTTGCTGATTGCGGCCCAGTCCCTTCAGCAGGCCGAGAGCGATACTCGGACAGTGTTGTCAACCCTAGAGGCCTTCGGCTGGGTAATCAATTACCCAAAGTCATTGATCACGCCCTCAACAGTGAGATCCTTCCTGGGAATGACGATAGACACCACTCAGGTCAAGGTCTTTCTGCCACAGCAGAAGGTTTTGGGTCTCCAGACGCAGATGCAGGCCTTGCTGTCTTGTCAGCGGCCGTCAGTACTTCTGGGGATGAGATTGGTGGGCCTAATGGTGTCATGCTTCGAGGCAGTGCCCTTCACCCAATTTCACATGAGACCTCTGCAATTGAACCTGCTGACCGGCTGGAATTGGATGCAGGAATCTCTGGAACAAGAGTTTTCGCTGTCCGCCCTGGCCAGGCAGTCCCTCTTGTGGTGGCTGGACTCCCGGAATCTGCTGGTGGGCAGGTCCTTTCTGACTCCCCATTGGGAGATAGTTACCACAGATGCCAGTCTGACAGGCTGGAGAGGCGTTTGGTAGACTCAGAAGATCCAGGGTCAGTGGGGTCCGCAGGAGAACCACTTACCCATAAACCTTTTGGAGCTGAGCGCGATCCGGTTGGTGCTTCTTCGCTTGACTTCCCACTTAAGGGGTTGTGCGATTCAGGTTCGCTCGGACAATCAGACGGCTGTCGCCTACATCAATCACCAGGGTAGGACTCTGAGCAAGAGAGCCCTCAAGGAGGTGACCCAGATTCTGACTTGGGGAGAGGAGAATGTTCCCTGCATCTCAACGGTCTACATTCCCGGGGTAGAAAACCTGGAGGCAGACTCCCTGAGCAGGAGCGCCTCGCGCCTGGGGGAATGGTCTCTCAGCAACGGGACCTTTCACACTCTGTGTCTCCGATGGGGTCAGCCGGACGTGGATCTGTTTGCGTCCAGACACAATCACAAGCTTCCAAGGTTCATATCCCTCTCAAGAGATCCTCTGGCCATTGCCACAGACTCTCTGGCGATTCCTTGGACGAAGTTCAAATTTCTTTATGCATTCCCTCCGTTTCCACTCCTGGGCAGAGTGCTGCGCATGATAGCCCAGGAAGGAGTACCAACTATCCTGGTGGCTCCTCGCTGGCCGAGAAGGAGTTGGTTTGCAGACATAGTTCAGATGTCAGTAGATCACTACATCATGCCCGATGACCCAGGGCTTCTCACACAGGGGTCGCTGCGGCACCCCAATTTACGGACGCTGGCTTTGACGGCCTGGCTATTGAAACCTCAATCCTGGCGGAAAAGGGGCTGTCTGCCACGGTTGTGCATACCATGATTCAGGCACGGAAGAAGTCTTCTTTCATTATATACTACAGAGTTTGGCACACCTATATTGCTTAGTGCGAGACCAAGAGTCTCCCTTGCCGCACATTTTCTATTTCTAGGATTCTGGAGTTTTTGCAACACGACTTAGACTTGGGTCTCCAGTTGAGCACCCTCAAGGGTCAGGTCTCGGCCTTAGCCATTTTTTTCCAGAGATCCATTGCCAACCATAGGTTGACCAAGACCTTTTCCAGGGAGTCACCCATGTGCGGCCACCGTGTAAGTCAGTATTACCGGTGTGGGACTTGAATTTAGTACTTTCTGCTCTTCAGGGTCCTACCTTTGAACCATTGTGCGATGCTGCTTTGTCTATTTTGACTCTCAAAGTGGTCTTTTTGGTAGCGATCACCTCGGTGTGTCGTGTATCAGAGCTGGCCACGCTTTGTATGAAACCTCCCTATTTTGAGCGGCATAAGGATAAGGTGGTTTTTTAAACCTGATTTTTTGCCTAAGGTCGTTTCTCCCTTTCACCTTAATGAGGAAGTTGTCGTACCTTCCTTGTGTCCAGCTCTGGCTAATTCCAAAGAAAGGACCCTCCATGCCTTGGATGTGGTCAGAGCCATAAAGTATTACCTGGCTGCTACTGAATCCTTCAGGAAATCGGATTTGCTCTTTGTCCTAACAGAAGGCTCTAGGAAAGATATGCCACCAGCCAAGTCCACTCTCAGCAAGTTGATCAGACAGGCGGTGGTGCAAGCATATTCTGCCAAAGGGAAGGAACCCCCTTTTCGGATCACAGCTCACTCTACCAGAGCAATTGGTGCCTCTTGGGCTTTTCAGCACCAAGCATCGGTTGAACAAGTTTGTAAGGCCGCCACTTGGTCTTCAGTTCATACTTTTACAAAGTTTTACAAGATGGATGTTAGGGTCTCAGCTGACGCTGTTTTTGGCCGAAAGGTGCTTCAGGCGGTAGTGAGATGAACTACATGCTGTTCCGCACTGGGGATGCCGCCCAAATGGACACTGCTTTTGGATGTCCCACATGTCATCACTGGGACGACCTGGACTGGATATAGGGAAAAATACAATTCTTTGAAACTCACCTGTAGAATTGTTTTTGATTATATCCAGTCCAGGTCGTCCCATCCCGCCCTTGTTGTTCATTTTCTCCTGTTTGCCTGTTATGGTGATCACCATTTTCTATTCATTGGACTTTGTTTTCATAAGTCTTGTTATAGAGAGTACAATCTGTAGCCATGTGTAGTAACATGGTTTCTTGGGCCTCCCGGCCTGTCCTCTTTTTTGTCTACTGCTTTTTAGCCACTGGAGAATGATAGAGGGACACCTTCCTTTATAGGGGGCCGGGAGGAGCTGCATCTTTGATCTTGCAGTCGAGCGCCCCCTGGGGGCGAAATGCCACATGTCATCACTGGGACGACCTGGACTGGATATAATCAAAAACAATTCTACAGGTGAGTTTCACAGAATTGTATTTTTTTAACCTAAAGTAAACTATTTACAAATAGTGCTGAACTGACTTTCCTAACAAATAAAGCACAGAATTTGGAAAATGTGTTTAACAAAAATATATATTCAAAACAAAAAGATTCATAGTTTCATGTATCTATTTGCATGTTTTCATTGTTTTAGTTTGACAGTTTACACTGTTTTGTCCCTTTTATTTTATTCTAGAGCCAAGCTTGCAGTTTCTCAGAAATAAACGCATAATACATCAACCAGGAATGGGCGAAAATCTGCAACCCAGGGATCTCTTTCTTTATGAAACAAATGTGGTGCAGACATTTTGCAGGATTGCAAAGGTACGATATGTGTCACCTTTTATACCATGATTTGTTAATATAGAAGAGCCTAATTATTTTTGAGGGGCAGTTATGGCCTAGAGGTAAGGGAAGTGGGCTTGTGGCGACAGGGTCGATTCCGAGCAATAGGATTGCTCCCCACTGAGTTTAGGGCAGCCCACCGCTCTGGGCTCAAGTGCACTTTACTGCCCCTTATTTTATTATTCACCTGTGTGTAGTCACTAATAGTGTTTATTCACTAAAGAACATGTCCTCCTTTTTTTGGCTGTTATTTGGTAAAGCACTGCACCTCAATACACAAGAGTCGAAAAGTGTAATTTCTTCCTTGCACTTAACTGGGTTTTACAGCCCAGTGCTCCTGATTCATGCTGCTTCCCACTGATGTCACCTGTTTTAGCCAGAAGACCCACCTGTTTGAGCCATTGCCACTGTTGTGAGTGGCAGTTGATGTCATTGCTGCACCTATGCAATGATTGATCGCCTGCCATCTTATATTGCTGAAGCTGAGATTTTGTGGTGGTTTCCCCTCTAAGGCACTCTGATCGTCCTCCTCAAGTTAAAGCCACGGCACATGCGTGA
The DNA here is from genome assembly GCA_027917425.1 of Gastrophryne carolinensis. NCBI lineage: Eukaryota > Metazoa > Chordata > Amphibia > Anura > Microhylidae > Gastrophryne > Gastrophryne carolinensis. The sequence continues at coordinate 251,059,694 of CM051236.1, read as the reverse complement.
GAGACACACTCCTATGATACATTGCAGCGTGCTACAGGGAGGCGTGCAATGATGACGTAATGCCAGTGGAGAGGTAAAGCAAAAAATCAGCGTTCCTGGACAGTTTGGCAGGTTATAATATGCATATTCCTAGTATGTCACACCCCCCACTTCCCGATATTCATGACACTTGGGAACCCGGCCTGTAGAGGGCGATCTTGCAGAGATGACATGGAAAAAAGGAGCCCCTCCTGGCCCATAAGTACTGGGTTCCTCCCACTATTCCTCAGTCTTTTCGTCTCTGCAGTCGGCGAAGCATTCAGAAGATGACTCTCCTTCAAGCTGCAGGTAGCCGGGTTTGCCCCGGCCCTTTTCTTCTCTATTTCTGTCTGAAACTCTTTAAACCTGTTTGGTTATATTGTATGCCTCCCAGCCCTGGCTGTGTGGTTCAGGCAAAGGTAGATACATACACCTTCTGGTGTATACAGGAGTATTACTCCTCTGTGAGACCCAAATGGGGTAGGCGGCTTCCGGGTTGGTGTTCCCGTCATGGGATGCCCCTGTCCCTTTATAATCCCCTTGTGCCTTATGGGTGCTTTTCTATCCCCTCCCCTTTGTTCTCCTTTAACCCTGCTGGGTAAAAAGGAGGGGGGAAGGGGGGGGGGGCGTTATCTGGGCTTATTTGTCACCATGCACACAAAAAAAAATAGAGATATATAAAATAAGTCTTTATTTCTTATATTTATTATGTATGTTTTACTATACTATTTAACAGGAAATGTTTTATTTAGATTTTCCTATCTCTGTCTAGGCAGCATTTTTTGCTTACCTATTAAAGCTCTTTGTTTTCTGGCTGTGTTCAGATTTGAATTTTCCCTCCATTTTTGGCCATGTGATCCTGGAAGTGGGCGGGGCTTAGGCATGCTTTTATTCAGAGAGCACCTGTATGCTCTGTTTGATTTCCTGTTTCCTGCTTCCATGTGGCCTTACCTCATGATGTGAGCTTATTGCATGGGCTGTGATACCCTTCAGCTTGGCTGAAGGGAGTTTTTTTCTGTCATTTATTTATATTGTGTGCATTTGGTGACTGTTTTTTTGTTTTCTCTGTAGGTAGAAACTCCTTATTTAAAAAGGGGTTTCTCCTGGTCCTTATATAATTAAAAAAAAAAAGAAGCCCTTAAGCCTTATTTGTGGGTCCATTTGTGTTTCAATCCTCCCACTTGGGACTATTTTTAAAGGGGCATCCAGGGTAGCAATTGCGTAAATCCCATATATACTTGGCGACTATAATCAATTATAGTATAATACTAAACACCATATGGAGGCATCCCAGGATAACGGACATGCAATTCCCTCTGCACAGACTCGGCAACGTTTTGGATGTGGGGCATCCCTTGTTGGGGATAACGCAATTTGCGTCCCTTGTGCACAATTAACTATTATGCAGCAAACTGAGGCCCAGGCTTCAGGGCCTGCGGCTAATGCCTCATCTCCTACTCCGCCATGTCTTGTCCGTACCCCCAATGATCTTGTCATGGGTGGTGAGTCGCATGCTGATTTATGTGCCAGATTGGCTCATCTTGAAAGATTAATGTCTACCTCTGTGCCTAAGAAGGCCTCAGCTAAAAGAAAGCACTTGATTCATGCCGCTCCGGCAAGGGAGTCAGACAATTGTGAATTGCTTGATTGGTCTGATCCTTCTCAGTTAGAAGAATGAGAATTATTATGAGGAATCAGATGTTTCTGATGAACAGCAATTTGTTGGTACTGAGATTGAGCAGGGTGAAGCAAGTGTTGTGGATACCCCAAAAGCTCTTGCTCAGTTATTTGAGGTTTTGGTTATTAATCCTCCTGAAGTAGTCCATCCTCAAAAAGCGGAATTCTTTGGAGTCTCTAAACCTCGTTTAGAATTTCCAAATCAAAAGCATTTTGATGAAATTATTCTTAAAGAATGGGAGAAGCCTGCGCAGCTTCCTGGCATTCCCTTGGGCTGGGACAAGAAATATCCCTTCCCAGCTGATACTGTTAAGCGTTGGTCATCACCACCTGTGCCCACCGCTCTGGGCATGTTTACACTCACTGCACGGATGGGTTAAATGCGGAGGACAAATTCCTATGTGTGCGCAAGCATACAATGGCCATCTATGCATTAATATTTAATTAATTTATAGAGAGACTGGATTTTTAAAAGATACTCTGCTCATGGGTGGATGCCCCTGTGCTTAATTTATCCAATTCTTCTGTGTTGCATTCTCCTGACTCCACTACACTTAAAGACAGAGAGGATAAGCGTATTGATCAAATGGCGTGCCACACTTTTTCCAGTGTGGGCTCGGCCTTGCTGCCTGTTGGTGCTTTGGCAATCATGACAGTGGCTATTAGGTCTGTTGTGAGAGACCTAATGAATTACTCAGGGCTTGATCCGGCCTCTGATGAGTACGCCGCTTTTAAGCGATGTGAGATGTTTGCATCTTTTGTACTTTCTGCCTTAGATGATACTCTGCTCATGTGCAGCAGAACTTCTGCCTTATTAGTCTCCATCCGGCTGTCAGTATGGTTGCGGCAGTGGGCAGCTGATATTGTAGCTAAGAAATCACTTACAGCGCTCCCTTTTGTGGGATTGCGGCTCTTTGGAGAAAGAATTGGATTCTGTCACTAAAGGAGGTAAATTACCTCAGCGTAAGAAACAACGTCGTTCCTTTCGTGGAATAGAGGAAAGGGATCGTGGAATAGAGGAAAGGGACGTGGCCGTCCAAGTCAGAATTGGGGGTCCAAAACCAAATCTGCCACTAAGCCTGCTCAACAATGAGGGGATGCCCTCACCCTTACGGGTGGGGGGACGGCTGCGGTTCTTCTTCCAGATCTGGGCTCAGGAGGCATCAGACAACTGGGTTCTGGAAGTAGTCTCTTCTGGTTACTAACTGGAATTCGAGTTCCGGCCTCCTCCCAGATTTTTCATGTCCTGGATGCCGTCAGATCTGGCAATTGTGCAGGAACTGCGGGCAGCAGTAGCGAATCTGTTAAACATGGCTGTTATCGGCCTAGTGCCTCCAGCGGAAATGGGTTTGGGGTTTTACTCCAACCTGTTCACGGTACCCAAAAAGAACGGCTCTGTACGGCCTATCCTAGACCTAAGGAGACTCAATCAATTTATCAGTTTCGGAAAATTCCGCATGGAGTCTCTGCGATCAACGATCGATGCTCTCCGTCATGGGGACTTCATGACATCCATAGACATCAAAGATGCTTATTTGCACATTCCTATTTTCCGGGTCACCAGAGATTTCTCAGGTTCTTGATAGAAGACCAGCATTATCAATTTGTGGCCCTGCCATTCGGCCTTACCTCGGCCCCAAGAGTCTTTACCAAGATGCTGGCAGGAGTGATGGCTATATTCAGGGTCCAGGGCATCCGCATTGTGCCTTTTCTGGACGATCTTCTTATCGCGGCCTCCTGGCTGGACACCAGGATGGTGGTCTCTACGCTAGAGAGGTTCGGATGGGTAATAAGTTACCCCAAATCCTCTCTCTGTCCGTCCAGGGAAATTCCCTTCCTGGGCCTGATTCTGGAATGGTTCTGATTCAGGACTTGATTCGTCTATTCTTGTCCAACCCTCGTCAGTCTATCTGTCTAGGGATGAGACTAGTGGGATTGATGGTAGTTGCATTCGAGGCAGTCCCGTTTGCCCAGTTTCACATATGGACGCTTCAGCTCTTCCTCTTAGCAGTGGGACAGGTGCCCACTATCATTGAATCAGACTTGTCTATTGTCTCCCCACATTTTGCAGTCCCTTCAGTGGGGGTTAATATCGCACAACCTCCAGAAGGGCAAGTAATTTCTGACTCAGCGTTGGGAACTGGTTACCCCGGATGCCAGCCTGGTGGGCTGGGGGGGGGGGGCTTCTGGAAGAAGCATCAGTTCCAAGGATTGTGGGGGCCTCAGGCTCATTCTCCAATAAATGTATTAGAGCTTCGGGCCATACGTCTTGTTCTACTTCGACTGACCCATTTCTTACAGGGTCTGCCAGTTCAGATTCAGTCAGACAACCGAACAGCTGTGGCATACATCAATCACCAGGGAGGGACTCGCAGTTGGGGTGTCCTCCGGGGAGTGTCTCTGATCCTTCAGTGGGCAGAGTTCAATGTTCCCTGCATATCAGCAGTTTACATTCCGGGGATAGAGAATGTGGAGGCAGACTCCCTGAGCAGTGGGATGTTCTCGCCAGGGAGAATGGTCTCTCAATCCAAGGGTCTTTCAGTTCCTCTGTCACAAGTGGGGGACTCCACGGTTGGACCTGTTTGCTTCTCGTCACAATCACAAGCTGCCAGGCGGTGCCAGCAATTCTGGTGGCGCCAAGGTGGCCAAGACGTCTGTGGTGCGCAGACGTTGTAAGGCTGGCAGTGGATCGTGTCCATCTACCTCTTCTTCCAGATCTCATCACTCAGGGTCAACTTTGTTACCCCAATTTACGAATGCTGGCTTTGACGGCATGGCTGCTGAAGTCTCCATCTTGAAAGAAGAAGGTCTTTCTGATGTGGTTATTCAGACTCTTATTAGAGCTAGGAAGAAGTCTTCCTTTGTCATTTATTAAAGGACTTGGAAGTCCTATATTGATTGGTGTGAATCCAGGGCTTTGCCCTGTAGAGTATTTTCTATTCCTAGAATTCTGGAATATCTGCAACGAGGTCTGGATATGGGATTAGAGATTAGTACTTTGAAAGGGCAAGTCTCTGCCTTGGCAATTTTCTTTCAAAGATCGTTTGCTCTTCATACTTTGGTTAAGACCTTTTTCCAAGGAGTCGCGCATGTGCGGCCTCCCAGAATGCCTTTACTTCCTGTTTGGGATCTTAATTTGGTGCTTTCGGCTATGCAAGCTGCTCCCTTTGAGCCATTGCAGGATATTCCTCTTCCTATTCTTACTCAGAAGGTTGCCTTTTTGGTTGCTATTACTTCTGTCCACCGAGTTTCTGAACTGGCGGCTTTGTCTATTCAAGCCCTTATTTTGAGAGGCATCAAGATAAGGTTGTTTTCCGTTTTAAACCGGATTTCCTTCCTAAGGTGGTGTCTGCTTTCCACCTAAATCAGGATATAGTTCTTCCTTCCTTGTGTCCTAAACCTAGTAACAACAAGGAAAGGGTCTTACATTCTTTGGATGTAGTTCGTTGTGTTAAGTATTATTTAGTTACTACCTCGGCCTTCCGCAAGACGGATGCCTTTTTTGTTGTGCCTTCTGGCCCAAGAAGGGTTTTGCTCCTGCCAAATCTTCCTTTAGTAAGTGGATACGTCAGGCTATCATTGGGGCCTATATGGCGAAGGGGAAGGTTCCCCCTTTTCGTGTCACCGCTCATTCTACTCGTGCTATTGGAGCCCCTTGGGCTTTTCAGCACCAAGCTTCTGTTGAACAAGTCTGCAAGGCTGCGACTTGGTCTTCTGTGCATATTTTTTCTAAGTTTTACAAGGTTGATGTGCGGGCCTCATCGGATGCTGTTTTGGGTCGCAAAGTTCTGCAAGCTGCAGTAATTTAAATTATGCATTATTCCTTTGGGATCCCCACCCATTATAGACACTGCTATTGGATGTCCCAAGTGTCATGAATATCGGGAAGTGGGGGGTGTGACATACTAGGAATAATACCATTTTGTGAGATACTCACCTGTAAAATGGTTATTACGAGTATGTCACACCCCCCACTTTCCCCGCCCTTTTTTGTTTGAGGGATCCTTTATATGGTGATTATTATTATTATTTCAAATAATTTTACAATTATTGAATATAATTGGCTCTTTTTGCTCTAAGGGATCCTTTATTTGGTATTATTATTTCAAATAATTTTACAATTATTGAATATAATTGGCTCTTTTTGTTCTAAGGGATCCTTTATTTGGTATTATTATTCTCATATAATTTTACAATTATTGAATATAATTGGCTCTTCCTGGTTCTTCACTGCTGTTTAAAAGGACTGAGGAATAGTGGGAGGAACCCGGTACTTATGGACCAGGAGGGGCTCCTTTTTTCCATGTCATCTCTGAAAGATCGCCCTCTACAGGCCGGGTTCCCAAGTGTCATGAATATCGGGAAGTGGGGGGTGTGACATACTCATAATAACCATTTTACAGGTGAGTATCTCACAAAATTGTATTTTCCAGTTCTACACCCTAAGAGAGGAGTTTCAGCAGGGCTTTGGCTACATTTATTTCTCCCATTCAGTGGGTTTTGGTATGCTTTTAGGCAAATATAAGATTTGAGAAAAGACGGTATATGTCTTGCTTGGGTGTAATTTAGCTAAAATCCACAAGTATATTTGCAGCCATTAAATGTATAAGGCAACTTAAAAGCTCAAATATATGTATATCTCTAAAATTACACTGCGTTTGTCTAGTAAGTTTATTTGTCAGTAATTCCCAAGAAAAAGCTAGATGCACTTTAAAAAGTTATTTCTATACCTTGCAAAAAATGTACAAAACAAACATGGTACAAGCAGTGTTAAAAAATAGAAAGCCTAACAGGGCAAAAGCATATATACAGTATATTTAAAGGGATTACTCATCTCATGTTTTAATCGGGTCCAGACAGAAATCAGAAGGCTTCATCCAAACTTCAAACAAGATGGCTGCTGTATCCGGGTTTACAACACAAGTCTCTCTATCCCAAAGCAAAATCTCATTGTCTGCCTAAGTCCCTTCCATTCAAGACACACGTCCATGTGTGTCCTTTGGTTGTCTGACTGAATATCTCCTGTCTCTCACCAGTCCACTCTTTTTCTTAGGTTGACCCTTTGTTTCTTTTGCAATATCGCAGATGTTCTCTGATTGGCCCAGACAAACTAACCAAGGTAGTACTCTAGCCCAGATAAAATTATCACTGGTAGTTTTCTGCTGGCCAACTTAACATGCATGCAAATGCACAAATGAAACTAAACCCTTGCAAGACCAGTCTTCAGTACAAAGGAGGGTCTCCCACCATGCTGCATATTAATCAAGGAGCGAAACAAAAGGGATCATCCTATATACAGTGTAATTTCTGATTTTTACAATTTCTTTGGGAACAAAATATATAAAAATTATCATAGCTTCACTGTGTATTTATTGCAAGGCCTTTTTATGGGGTATTTAGAAAATTATAAAGAGGTTCTCTACATTTTGGTAAATAACAGGATCAAATTAACAAATATGTCAGTCAGCACTATTTTTGTAATGACAGATTTTGCTTTGTGCATACCATTTATTAAATGCCCTTCATGGCCAAATGTAGAAAAGCTTAATACTTCTCTCCTGCAAAATCGTCCCACCAGCTGCTTTTTCTGTGCTGTCTCCTTTGGTGCTGTCCACAGCCAGCTGCACCCACAGCTTCTTTCAGCACCCCGAAGCTTGTCAACAAGGCAGACTGCTCCCTCATTAGTGGAAGCAGGGGTGGCCACCAAAAACCAGCAAGCAAGCACACTAACAGCACTGGATTTGACAGCACAGGACAAGGTGCAGCCTTTGGGTCTACGGTGGATCTATCCTGGTATGTATTTAGCTTTTTCAAATTCTGCCTAGAATAATACTTTTAATGTCTCTTTAAAAGATATATTAGGCTGGAACTTTCAACATATTTTTATTATTTTATTGAACAAAGTACTGAAGGGTCAGATTATTAGGAAATGTAAAATATACTACACATGTTACAGAGCGGCATACCATCCAACCACCTCCTATTGACGTAAAAATACACTTAGAATTATTCACATGGCACATACAAACTAGAAAAGAGTTAATTAGTAGACAGGGGGGTGCAAATAATTTCTCTATGTCTCAAACACTATGTGCAAGCACCCAGAAGGCCTAGCATGCAATGTTTGAGTATAGCTAATAACTGCATGGCCATTCTTTACTTCTTGTGGACATGTGTTTTGGTTTTTTTGCACTCTTTAGATCTAGGCTAGAAGGGGAGAGAGACTTGAGAGTATGGAGGGCAAGCCACCTTAGAATAGAGGGCTAAAAGTCCTGGTGGCTGTATGTGGGGGTGTTTTGGTCACCTTTAGCTCACAATATAAATGATGGTCCTTTCCTATAGTGCTAATGGGGGTCAGAAGCCCATCCACAAGTTGTGGATTTGTGAGGTAACCCAAAGAAACATAACACTAGAGATTATTTGCTTGGCCCGGTCAACTCATTAGGAATCATGGCTAATTCCTGTTGTTCTTGGTTTCTATGGGTCATGTGAATACTTTCAGTAATAAGAAACAGCTCTTCAACTAAAGTATATGTATCAGAAGTCACCCAGGATGCTAGTAAAATACTTCCGTTACTGTGTCGTTTTCAGCTATTCAGAAATCATTTGAGAACCATTCGGAAAATGAAGATAATACCAGTATTCAAACAATCCAAAATGTAGAATAATAATACAAAAACTGTCAGTTTTTCTTGATATCAATTTACTTTGCATAAGGTATTACAAGAGACAGCTTGAGGCAATAATGTTATTGTAGTGTGTATTTCTCCTTCAGATTAAAATGCTGTCTTTGTTCTTCCCTGCGCAGATGGCTCATTTAGCTGCCAATTAATGTACTGCATCTTAATGTGAGAAAAATTATTCGATAAATGACTTTGATGATATTTCATAAGCCAAATGCAACAATTCTCCCTCAAACCATGCCAACATTGCCAACATTTTAATCATAAAAGCTTTAATTTTAGAATGTATGATAATCAATTTAATTTGTGAGTTTAAAAACAGCAGATTTGTCATGTATTATTTTCTGAAAATTAGATATGACAGGGAACAGGGAAATATTTCATTGAGGGTGCTGAGCTTCTAGGAGCAGTCTAAAGTATTTATGTGTGTAAATTATTTTTATTATGTGTTAAGCAAAACAAACAAGACAGGCAAAAGTCTAGGGCTACCCCGTTACCAATTATTACTATATTAACATTAAGCTCATTTTCTCTTACACATGAAACTAACCTTAATGCGTCAATTTCTATAAATATGCAATGATAATCAATAATAATCGAATAATCGATAATAATCGACATTTTAATTCTTCCAACGTTCAATATCCATTTATAATCCTAAAAATATCAACTGATCCTTTATCATCCTCATATTCTCAAAACTACTCCGATATTACTAATCTTACTCCGATTGTTAGGGATCGCGGGACACACTTCTTGCATGAGCCAACAATCCCCAATCTCCACCGCCTCTTGTGCCTATAGTCAAGCCCCCGCTCGCTGGAGACACGGGTTATGCCTCTCCAGACTCGGTTGCCCCCGGGACTTACTGGCGCAAAGATTGCTGGCTTATGGGAAGACGGGTGAACTGCGGGGTATCCCAAATCAGGGGTTCAAGCGAACAGAGTTCGAAACGTCAATCCAAGGGGTTAGGCAGAGAATAGTCGAGACGGGCAGGGGTCAAAGCCGGGAGGTCACAGAAGCGCGGTATCCAAGGGGTAAGCAGAAGCAAGGTCAGACAGGCAGAAGGTCGGTGCGGGCAGCAGACAGGAGTGGTCAAAGACGAAGCCAGACCAAACACACTAAACGCAATTCCAACAGCACACCCATGCTAATAATGGCTATAACGGGCACTGATGGTCAGGTCAAGGACATATTTAAAGGGGAACTGGCCAATGGGAAGGGGGGAATGTAATGATTGGTGCAACATGGTTGGTGCATAACTTGCTCCTGATAGGAGCCCCCCAGGGACTGGACCACCCTGACCAGCCAGGCTGTCCATTCGCTGGGTTCATCAGACCCAGAGGACCCCCCCCCTGGACTCGGATAGGTCCACTCAAACCTGCCCCCGGCGAATGCGCTGGGAGCAGCACCGCCGGGGGGCATAATTATGACGTGCTCGCGCGCGCAAACACGAGAGGGTCTGCCGGGGCGCGCCCCCCGAAAAGGAGGGGGAGGACGCGCCGGGCGAAGCAGCGGAGGAGCCGCCACCGGGAACCCCAGCCGACGCCGAGGAGGAGGAGGAAGCCAGAGCTCCAGCGAGGGAGGAGGAGAGAGAGGCGGCCGCCCCGCGCGGCTGCCAGAAGACCGGAGCCGCGCCGCTGGAATATCGCTTACACTGATATCCTAATCTTCAAAGAAAAAAATTGAATTACAGAAGTGAAAGAAAAAAAAGAAAGGAAAGCACAAACCATCGCTCTACAAAATTCCCATTGCCTCCTGTTACCCTCCCCATCCCTCTCATGACTCCCTCTCTGTATGGTATCCATGGGTTCCAAATTGACCAGCATTGTTGTTCATAAGGCTTGATAGTTTTTCATTTACCATTACCCATTCAACAGAGCACAAAGGAGATATGTTTCTGTTTCCATGAACAAGCAAGTGTAATTCTTACTGCAGTCAACATGAAATTTATCAATGCCAAGCTGTCTGCATTTAAGTCTATAGGCTTTTTACCTAATAGAGCTATGTTTGGAGTACATTGTATCTCTGTTTTGGTAATTTTATTGATTGTCCTGTTAATTCTCGACCAAAAAGATCTAACTCTAGTGCAGAGCCACCACACATAGAGCATATCTCCTTTGACTTTGTATCCCTGAAAGCAATTGGCTGGAGAGCCAAGTCTGTGAGAAATCATATTTGTCTTCTCCAAAAATGATTTAAGAGGGGATTGTAGGTAGTAGCCCTTGATCTGATTGAGTATATGCTGGTCTAGAGTTATGTTTTAATAATATGTATTTACAAGAAGCAGCTTGTATAGTGGATGATTGTGTCTGTGTCTTCTTCAACACGCCATACAACTCTCCAGCTAGCTGACTCAGTCGAGGGTGTCAGACGCATAGTCAGGGGTCCGAGGAAAGGCCCCAGGAGAAGCCCCCAACACTCTGTGTGTGTGTGTGAAAGCTGTTATTAATACTGTAGCAGCTTTTCACTAATAGACAGGAAATTTCAACAAATATTCTATATACAATGTATAACTAAGGGTTATTGGCACTTACCCCTGTTCTGGGTCCCCTTGTCCTTAGACCTTCTGCAAGTTGCCTTCGGTATTATTCCTCTGGGACCACCGGTTGAAACTCGCTTGGCCACTCAACCAGTCTGTATGCCACCGCGGTCTTGCTGTGTCTGTGGGGGTGAATACTGCCAAGTATCACACGTTTCCTCAGATGGAGTGGAAACTAGCAGGTTTTCTGGCTTGGTGGCCAGCATCGTGTTCTTAGTATACCACCTCACAATTTACATTTATTTACAGTCCACTTGGAAATAAATGGCGAATTCTAAAGGTGTGAGCTGCTAATAAATAATAGCTGAGCTCAGGCATAATGAAACTTTTTTTGAAAGTTTGTGACCCTCAGTTACTAGTCTTTTTTTTTTAATTTAATTTGAATTAATGTGTGGATTAAATGTCGGCCATGACTCCCCCAGTTAAGGGACATTTATAATGTGCACTTATTATTATAAAAATTATAATAATAATAATAGTACTCTCTCCAGATTCTGAGAGAGTCCCCCATTTTTAGTTTTAATCTTTGTAAAAGGACTGTTTGGTCTTTGATTAATACATGCTACTAGGATTATCTCATAAAGTATAAAATGTAGCTTTTTTCCATCTTAAACTTTGTTTTACACTGGTAGTTAAGAGCATATTCAGCTCCGATTTCAAGCTCACAATTTGTTCTAAAAGATGCTGTTGTGGGAACTGCTTATGCTCCTTTTTTTTTTCTGACAAGAGTCTATTTCAATCAAATGCCCTCTAATAATAGCCTTATGTGCTAACCAATTTGTGGTTTAGTGAGTTGTTTTGGAAGTACATAATTATTTCTTGTATTTCCTCCATAACCATCTTATCTCCTAGAAAAGTCCTATTGAGTCTCCATGGCCCAGTTTCATTAGAAGGTTGTTTCAATTGCAATCCTGGCATGATCTGACCAAGGATTTTTTATAATTTAGCAATTTTTAATTTTTGAGGCGACTTGGGCGGGAACAAAAACATGGTCAATCGTTGAATAGGTTAAATGAGAGGTGGAAAAGTAGGTAAAGTCTCTAACTCTTAGGTTATATTCCTTCCAATCTAATAGTTCATTGTCAGCAAATAAGCTAACCAGTTGTCGACTCTTTCTTGAAGGGGGATTTAATTTTCCCTGAGCTGAGGTTGTTTTATCTATTGAAGGTTTGAGAGGCAAGTTTGAATCCCCGTCCCAAATCATAACTTCGTCTAATAGGGGTTTGATTACTTTAATCAAGAAAAGTGTCTGTTTTGTTTTAGGGGCATAATAACTAATTAATTACACTTATGCACCTCCTACAAGTGCTTTTACCAGAATGTATCTCCCCATCACGTCTTTCACTAAGTCCTCTAAGATAAAGGGTGCTTTCTTAGATATACAAATAGCAACAGCATCCTTTTTTACTCCCACATGCAAAGTAAGGCCGGTTTCACACCTTGGCGTGCTTCGATAGCGATTATTGCTATTGCAGTGCACTCACCTGTCCCCCCTGCACAAGTCCAGGTAAGGGTGCCGGGGCTTGTCCGACTGGGTCTGAGCCCCGAGGATCAGGAACTTTCTCGCCTCAAGGTACCTGATCTCTGGATCTTGCATGGTGGCCCTGCTGTGTGCCTCCCACTGAGCCCCCATTTGCCTCTATCCCCCTGGGTCATCCGCCCACCCTGGCCACAGCTGCTAGGGGGTCCTGAGCTAGGTGGCCGGGCTCCCAGGTGTCGGTGTTTTGTGATTTACTACTGCCAGCATTTGGGGGGGAGGTGACCTTGTTGCGGCAGGCGGCCTGCCTATTGGCAAATTTAGGAGCAGGGGTGGGCTGGCTGTGCCTGCCTGTGGGGGTGTGGCATGGGCCTTACAGTGGAGGATGGGAAGAGGGGACAGGGCGGCCGCATTTGCGAGGCCCGTGGCTCCGCTCTCTTTCTTCTCACTAACTGCATGAAGCATCGACATGTTGTGCGGTGCCGAAGGTCCCTGATGCATCCCTGAATTGTTGCTTGGCAGCTCCTGCACAGCCTGTCTGTTCTCCTGGACTGAGGATCGGATCCAGCGCGGCTGCCGTCCTACTGTTTTCCCAGGTCAGGTAGGGCTCCCTCATGACTTGTAATGTTTCCTTACAGAATCTGACTTTTGTTCATGTTGTTGCAGGGTGTGGGTATGGAAGCTGCTGCATGTTCTGGACAACTAGGCGGTTCAGGGTCTCTGGGACCAGCCGGAGCGCAGTCTTCCAATCAATGTGTTGGAACTGAGGGTAGTTTGAATCCCCCCCTCATTTAATTATTGCCAGCAGTGAAGTTTAAGGAGCTGAAGGAATATTTTAGAATTACAAGGCAACAGGTTTTTCCTCAAAAAGAGAAAACAAACATAGGTGAGAGGAGGAGAGTAACACAGTAGGGCAGGAACCGCCTTGCCCATTGTGTTCTAAAAAGTGATTTTACAGTCAGTAAACAAATACATTTTTATTATATGACTGGAGGAAAATTCATTAGCAGTGCTGAGGTCCGGTTGGGATTATAAATCTCGAACTCAATGTGCAACATGTCAAAAACATACTGCATGAATGTTTCATATTTAAAGTGTTTCCTTGACAGTCAGATTTCTGTTGGAGAGTGGATGTGTTGTCATTATGGGAGGGAGAAGCAAATACCTCCTAAGTAATATTTCCTTAACTTTATACAGTAGTTGTTTTATTCAGGTAGTCATGTAGCTTATTTATGATTCAACACAGGAATGTACATTATGGTTGGTGGTTTGTCAAACCTACACCAGTTAATGGAAAACATAAAGCATGTGAAAAAAGTGCCAGTTTTACATTATTTCTCATTAGTCTGATGGTGAAAGGCCCAAGAAAAACCCATGAACTCTCACAAAAATGACCCAGTTTATAAAAATCCATATAAGTATGCTGGATGGCAGGCGGAGGGGTCACTTATACACCCTGCATCAAGAAGTATCCAGCTAGGCTTGTTTTTTTTTAAATTCAGTGTAATGAAGAGGAAATCAGGGGTGATAGGCTCTGTCATCCCTGATAGACTAAACATGTCACCCCTGAATTTTATTCCACCATGAGAGAATAACCCACAAGCTTGGAGGGAGTTTTATTCAGTTTGGGTGTATAAGTGACCCCTTATAAGTAGCCGCCGTTACACCATTTTGCGATAGTGCTCCTTTAATGAGGTGTGTTACCTCATTAAGATGTATATTGGTGTATATTGGTTAAAGCAAAGAGGAACACCTCCTCCCCCATAAAATGTTTGTCTATATACTACCCTGAGTATATTTAGCTGTTCCCAAATTCATCTGGTCCTTTAGTTTTTCTGTTAGTTAAGCAACACACCCACACCTACAGTATGCACCTATGGTCCAGCACACTATTTGAGAGTCATACTGGCCACAGTGCATACATGTGATCATGATGACTAATGTATGCCGTTTTAACAGTGTTTTCTTATATATATATAATATATGTTATGTATGCCCCTGGTAGTGTGCAGCTTTTTTAACAACATGGTGTTCTCAGAAACTCACCTTAAAATAAACTTAGCCTACAAAATGTGTTGCTGTATTTCCCTACATTAAATCACTAAATCCAAAAGTTGAAATTGTCTGAACTTCAAATTGAGTTTGACTTTATAACCATATTTTGATTTTGTTTTGTAGGCTTTAATGCTTCAGGTGCCTGACATGCTTGACGAGGATATACATACATTTTTCATTTTTTCCTGCCTATGGTCTTTTGGAGGATGGTTGGACTCAGCTGAAAGAACAATGTTCAGCAACTGGTGGAGGCACACATTTAGACACCATGCCACCTTCCCAGCAGAAGGCGAGGTAACTTTTTTAATTGGAAAACTTCGACACTTATAAAAGGAATTTTGTATTATATGTATCACAATATTGTTAATTGATTAGGTAGATCTGAAAAAGGTGTATTCTCTATAGACTCAAGACATCATAAATGACTGAAGCATGGCCCAGGAAATCTCAATTTATACTATATTAAAAATATATCGCTTTCCTTAATGATTTCAGGCTTTAAAGTTTCCAGTTTTCACCAGATCCCAGGCTCATTGACTTAATACGAGTCATGGAGCATGGCTAAATGAGTCAGGTGAGGCTGGGGGATTAGTGTGGCCGTGTAAAACCTGTTTCCTTCGTTTTCTGTCTTTGTAAAATCTTGAATTCATTTTGTTCAGGAGGACAGCAGGAGTCTATGCTCAGTATAAATTTTTGTAACCCTTTAACTGACAGCCACTCCTACCATTAAACGCCATGCACGTAAATTTTACATGCCTGGCTCTCCCCCCTACTAGCACCCCCCCAAAAAAATGCCACTCACCTGACCCCTCAATCAATCCAGCCGGATATCCTCTTCACCCAGGGGGACTACGATTCCCCCCCTGGGCTCCTCTGGCTTCAGGAGAGGGCCTGGAATAGGGCCTCTCCACATCCACAGCCGCCAACAATAGCTGTAAAGGAAATAAAAATGACATTTACTCATCTCCGGGTCTCCTCTTCATTATCGGAGACCCCCCTGGGCTCTTCAGGCTCCTGCCTTCACTGCACTGCTGCCTTTATCCGCGCCTTCTTGGGGACAGAGTGGATGATGTCATGCCACTGACATCATCCAGCTCCTGGCCTGAAATCTTCAGATGCTATGATCGCTGGAGAGAGGGGTGGAGGGGTATGGGATCCTCTGATGCCCTGCCTTGACACACCCTTCCCTTCAGCCTTCACCACATCTGTCATCGAGAGTTGGTGAAGGACAGAGGAGCTGGTGCTCGGAGATGTGTAAGTAAAAATATATATATTTTTTTTAAAATGTAATTTTTTGGTGTAGTGTCTTTCGTAACCCCCATTACCTGCCTCCCCAAAGCTTGGGGGTGGGGGCAAAAGAGGGCAGGGAGAGGGGACCTTACGTCATTTCTTTTATTTTTATTAACTCTTCATGTCCCATCACTCAGCAGGTATAAAAGGCTTCCAGCAGCAGCAGGAGACCAGAAACCAGAATGATTGTCGTGGGACACTCGGGAATGGATCGATGGGAGGTAAGTATTAAAAATATTTTTTTTTTGGTGTGTGTTTTTTTTTTTACATTTAACCCTTTGTGAACTGGTAAGGGGCCCATGAAACCCTTATACCAGTTTACAGGCTTGGGATGTGGATAGCAGGTGACTTGCCATTACCCCCCAGCCCCCCCCCCCCCCCCCCACTACCTGCATTGTATTGAGAATACACTAAAACAAGGCCAAACAAGACATTTCATGTTAAAGCCCATATAATTTTTCTATGGAATCCCTGGAAATTCCATTCAAAAATCACAGCTAAACATGTATAGGGCAACATATTTAAAAATGGTCTGGCAACAGAGGATGACAAAATCTCTAGGTAGGCTGCAAGTTAAAGGGTTAAGCAATGTCATCAGGTAATTTCCATGTAGCATCCCCTGCCACAGCTTTACAAAACCGAGATGACATCTATGGATGAAGCTTCATTCTGTGCTATTATTACTTTACTATTACTTTAGAGTACATTTTTTCTGCTACATATTATTTAAAAAAATGCTCTGTTCCAATCTTTCATACTATCTGTATACTCATGCTATGGATGTTATATAGTCACAAGCAGAGAAAAGTTGTGAAACTTCCTGCAATGGTTAAATTTGGAGCAGCTTTCCTTGTGTGTTTTTTGCACTTTTATGCATCTACAAGCCCATGCACAACATCTACACAGTGGTTTAGGTGTTTCTAAACATAGGCAGTGGTAGACTGATGCAAAAACTCCCAAAACTGCTAATATCTGGAGGAACCTTCCCTTGCTTTTGTGTCCTGCACCACCACCATATACCAGTTTGCCTAGCTTTACAAATCTTGTATCTGTGCATAGCTGGGCATGCTGTTGCACATTTAGTGAACAAGGATTGAATTAAAGAGGACCAAAACTACTACTAGAGCCTGAAATACTAACCCAGGGGGCATCCGGATTCGGAATGTCCCACTGTAGTAAGCAGCCAGCCTCCCCAGCCTCAACATCTATGTTGGGGGATGGGCACGGCAAACATGACTGAATAACTGGCATGGCCACACACAGCAATACAGGATGCCCCGGGAGTATGGACCAAAACCCAGGATAGGGAAAATTCCAAGTTTTGTTCAACTTTAACCATAAACAATTAACTGCCGCCATCTTGTAAATACCCACTGTTGTACATATATACTGTAGAGAGATTCTGCATTGTCAGTGGAAGTGTTAAAAGCTGCTTTCTCTGGAAGTCGAGCATCATCTTCTAGAAGAGACAATGCAACTTGGCAGTGTATATCTTTTGGCAAGAAGTTATCATGTTGGAGTGATGTGCCTGTAAATAAGTGTCAGGACCTGTCATCACTACTCAGGAGCATAAATATTTAATCCCAATTGAACATTTGTTGCTGACAATCCGTATTCGTTTTTGCTGCAGGTCTGGGACTATCACATTGACACTGATACGCGACATTTTGTTAGATGGCATGACACACTTTCCTCTTTCTCTGTTAGTCATGGACAAGGCATGGCCTCCGAGGTGTTTGTTCATACTCAAGACAGTGAGGTAAAAAGTACAGCACATATTTTATTTATTTTTTACAGCAGTCACAAGTTGTTGATTATATTTCATTCTTTGTCATTCTGAGTTAGATTTATTATTTTGCAATTAATAAATTAGCATTAACATCAGCAATACAATGTTACAATACCGGGCAGGCTATCATGTTGTTGTATAATTAATTAGTTAGAAGTACTATACAATCTATACAATTGATTCTTCAAACTGGTAAATGTAACAACATTTAAAGAAGGAAGTACAGAAAATGTTTGTGTAGATATTGCCTCTTTGATACAGATGTAGCTTTTTATATCTTGACTTTAGCATGATTTTGGTGTTGATCCAGCACCAGATGTTTTTGCAGTTACCATTACAATTCTCTTTAATTTTCTACCTTGAGTACACTTTTTACTCCAAATGGCACTTTTTGCACATGATGCTTTATCAACCTCATTATCTTGAAATTGCCAATGATTTTCAATAGCTTTGATGCTGAGTCACCCTAATTAATGTATACGCATCAAATGAGGGATTACGGCATGTATATTAAATATATTTAGTGATATTGGTAAATTATTGTTTTGAATTTGTATCATATATATGAAGCAAAATATGCTTGTTGTTTTTTCAGCAACTGCTGTACCTCTCAAGTCTTTTGACCACATCGGGCTGCCCTGTTCTTTTGGCTGGAGATCCGGGATGCGGAAAATCAGTACTTAGCCATGAGCTGCTAAACGCATTGTGCTTAGGGGACGTTGCTGAAATGTCTGAACTGAACATTCCCATTAACAGGTAGCTAGCTATGCTAAAGTAAATCTACTAAAACATGACCATTGTCTGACATACTGTGGGTGACATAAGTATTAAACATGTCACTTATTATTTAAGTAAATATATTTCTAAAGGTGACTAGGTCCATCAACTAAGTTGTATGTAATAAATGGAAATGACACAGGGAAACAGTATCGTACACAGCTCTTGAAATTTGAAAGAGACTGTAAACCCAACAGCAATAATAAGGCATCAAGAAGTTTACCTGAAGCCTGTCGCATGTGCCTCTCATCCTTTTCTTGCAGCGCAGGGTAGAAGCCATGGCAGGGCTTCAAAATTTGCCCTTCTTTCAATTTCAAGGATCATGCAAAAAAGTTATATAACAGCCACTCTTTCACTTGGTGCTCTTAGTGTGAGCAAGCATGTCGAGCTACAGTGGTCCCACAGCTGAGGGAATACAGCAGAGCATGCACATGACTCATAAAGCTGCACCATGACATACCTTTCCCAGCTTAGTCACTACCTACAAGCTTATGGCTTATTTTACACTGTTCTCAATGGGAATAGGGTGGGATGAAGTCATTGTTTGTGTCAACATGGACTTTAAAGTGGGACAAAAATGTTTAAAGAAAAGAAGGACTTGCCTTCCCTCCATATCTGGATGTTTCCGAAGCACACAATTGACTACTGTCGGCTGTGCTGCTGCTTCTTTAGCCACTACCATGAATATCCATGCTACATGAAGCTACTGGGACCCCATTCACGATGCCACCACCTGTTCTGCAACCTCCGCCGGAGGTAGAAAAGCGTGCTGTGAGTTACTGGCTTGATACCGTAAGGCTGTACTCAGGAGGATTGTGGGATACATACACCTCCTGAGTGCGGCAAGATGGTCAGGTAAGGTGAGTTGGTTATTGATAAGCATGCAGCTGTTTGCATGCTTGTTAATGACCTTTTTATTTTTAAGTTTAAAAGTAAAAAAAAAAAGTAAAATACCCGCTTTAATACTACATATAAAAGTCCTGCATGGAAGAAATTAGTCGCATATAAAAGTTTTTTCTCCTATAACTCACAGCCTCTGTGCCAGGAGAGGGTGAGGTGGAGGGTTATCCTGAGATTGGACTTTCACTTTCAGATATACAGGCTAAATAGAATACTGTACTTGTACTTGTTGCTGCAATAACACCCTTACTATTTAGTATTTCTTCTTAGTTCCACAGATTCTCTGAGATTATGGGAATGCTTAAAAGACAGACTGGAGTGGCGACATGGCACACTGCATACACCAGCAGGAAACAAGAAATTGTTATGTTTGCTTGATGACCTCAACCTTGCTAAGGTGATTACTCTGTGCACAGTAGACTAGGCTAAGAAGCCTATTATTGCAAATTAGTTTGGAAGACCTGCTTTGCTGTGGCAAATCAAAAGTACATTTTATAAATGAGGTGCTTGCAAGGTTAAACATTGTACATAGCGGATGGCAGATGTGGAATAATTACAATAAAATGTGTTCATTTTAGAATTTGTTTAACAGCAACAAATTACATGGGTTTCTATCAAAACTGTTAAAAGCCCCCCCTGCCCCCCAAAACATACTTTTATGCCAAATGTTTCCTCAGTAGTTCATGTTTTTATGCTTATGTATTTTTGCAAAAAGTACCATACTTCTATAGCTTTTGGCCTCTGGCAGTGCTGATCCACCCATGGAGCTGTTGGATGGTTAATAATTAAATACTTATCTCTTGCATGACCCATGTGACCACCCGCCAGTCACTATGATGGGTTGCCTGAAGAGGAGCAAGGACAGGGTGAATTTCAGGCTTTAGGGACATGAGCCTGTGGAGGGGCATCACCAATTGGAATTCCTCCTCTATGATGAGCAGCTGTGGTACTACTGCAATTTAGAACATTTCTAATGCAGAATCACTTGAAGCCCAATTGGCACATATGCTTTGTCGACCCTCTTTCTGGTTCATAGATTAACAAATAAAGTCTGATAAGTCCTAAATCATGGTGCCTGATATAGGGTTTAGTTGTGTGGGTGCACTGTTTATGTTGTTTACTTGTTGATGACTTTTGCCTGTCTGACCTATGTTTAGATTGCTGCCTGCATTGACCTTGTTTTTTTCTGACCACATCGTTGCCTGAGACATTGGATACCACAAACAGTTCGACCTTAAAACGTAAAACAAAACCCGGGAATTTGACTTTCACAGGGTTTGTTCCATGCCTCCTCCTGTGTGAACCCCCCCCCCCCCCCCCACCAGTTCGCCAACTACACATGTAAGGGCTCTTGTCCAATGAAAGATGCCTGCCGTGACTAGGTCATTTGGCAGACTCTCATTGACTTGAATGGGGAGTGTGCGCTGTCATATCCCCTGCATCGGGGGAGCCATATGTCAAATGATGTAGTCACAGCAGGCGGCTCACACATATGCTGTTGGAGTGTGGGAAGGTGAGTTGGGGGGGGGGGGGGGCGGCTCACACAGCGGGACACCCTGATTCGGTATGCCTAGGAGAAAAGCCAGCAGCCCCACTAAAATCTTTTAGACTCCAGGCCGGTCACTGGTGGGTTTTGTTACGCTTCCTTCAGCACCTGTTTTCCCCCTGGTTGCCCTTAGGATTCATTCTTTGTGCTTGTAAGTCCTGGGGGCAACCACAAATGTGTAAAATGATATGTCTTTCAGCACACAGCAGGTGAACAACAGTTGTTTAGCTGTTGAAACTAGAAAAGACCTGACTTGAAAGTGATCATCTTGCAAATTACCATTGGGGTATAGAATCCAAACATACGCCATGACCTTCCTTCTTAGTATTCCTTCTTTGTGTCTTTGATTACTAACAAAATAAACTTACTGGCAGAATAAAATGTGTTATTTTATTGTTAACTCTATTTGCACTTCATGATTGTTTTCATTGTCCTGCTAAATAAACCCTCTAAATAGGGCAATGAATAACACACAATTATTGTCATAAATATTATCACTTAGACAAATGAACATGGAGTTCAGCCAGCCTGTGAGTTTGTTCGACAGCTCATTGATCAACAAAATATATACGATCCTTTGTCTGGGAACTGGAAGACTATCAGCGGTGTTGTATATTTAGCAACATGGAACACAAGAGTATTTGAGCATTCACCTGGCCAAAGGCAACGCTTGCTCAGACATTTTTGCACCTTTCACTGCAAGTACCCAAGGTATGCAATTTATCTACTTATTATTATTTTACTTTTTTACTGCTTTAAGGAAACCGAGTAATAAGGACCAAATTCATCTATGCCATCAGTGTAAATTTTTATTTCATAGCTGCAAATACATTTTACTCATGTGATACTGAACTTTATTTTTTATTTGTGGCTCATTCTGAAAAGCCTGCCAGCACCCTGGTGAGAGTTACCATCTATTACATAGTTATAGCAATGCTAAAGCTGACGTATCATAATTGTTTCAATTGTATTCAGCTGTGATACATTGTAAGGCAGTTATGAGCCCTGCTATTGAAATGTAAATAGCTCACAGCTTTCTGTTTTGTGTGCATCATAGTAACATGGTATGTAAGGCTGAATAAAGACATTAGTCTATCCATCCATCCATTGCTCCTTACCATGTGCAAATTCTTACATTTATCTGTGTTATACGTATTTTGCCAATTTACCGCCCATGCTTCTAGTTTAAGCAAACCTGTCTGTAGCTGCCTGCTGTCCTCTTTTGTGTTAATTGCCTTTACACAGCTTAGTATCATCTGTAAAGATTGATACATTACTGTTATTCCTTTCCCAATGTCATTAATATATATATATATATATTAAAGAGTACTGGGCCCAAAACTGATCTTTGCGGTACTCCGCTAGTAACAGTGACCCAACCCGAGTATGTACCATTGATAACCACCTATCACTGAGCCAATTTCTCAGCCATGTACACACGTTTTCCCTCAGTCCAAGCATTTTCATCTTTTGTACCAGTCTTTTATTTGGTACAGTATCAAATGCTTTAGAAAAGTCAAGCTATATGACATCCAAAGACACCCTGATCCAGTCGTGAACTTGCAATCATGCAATTCTGCATGAATCTATGCTGATAAGGATTAGTAAGATAATTTTTCCTATTTCATGGCACGGCCTGCTTCAAGAAGTCCTTACGTATGGGATATTCCGCCACAAGGTGGCCCAGTGTACTGCAGAAGAGTTGTGGCTCCTCCGGGCACCATATAAAAACAGGATCACCAATAGACCTCCCCAGTGTTTCCTCTGCAATGATACTGCAAAGATAGAAGATGGCTCTCTATGTTGCGCAGGTGAGCGGGGCAGCCAAGCCTGCGGCCCTGCAAGTCTATTTCCACCCGCTTCTGGACCCTCTGCGTCTCCCAGCCTCGGCTGTCGGATCGGGTGAGGGTAGAGGAGCACTTTGGGTCAGGAGCTCATGGAGCGCTGCTCCAAGCCGCAGACCCTGTAACTCAAAGGGTGGTCGGCCATAGGCTTTATGGTGAGCCTACTGAGGGATGTGGAGATCCTGCCATCGCTATTGAGGGGGTGAGTGATGTTTGGGGGACTCGTGTGCCTGTTTGTTCACCTTGTTCTGGGGCTTTAGTCCCCCTCCCTACCCTGGCCCTGCTCCCGCCGCTGCCTGCCCTCTTGTACACCGCTCCGCGGCGGGCGGCGCTACTGCCGTGAGGTGTTTGCTGTGGAGGTGGCGCCAGCGCGGGTCACGTGAGTGCTGTTTCGGGGGCGTCGTTCCCCCGCGGCCCACCCCTCGAGGTCTCGCCCTGGCCCTTGGTGAGCATCTGGATGTCCTAGCCAAGGATGGTAGGTTACCTCAGCGTAGGAAGCAGTCTCGGCCCTTTCGGGGGCCTTCCTTTTCCTCCTCTTCCTTTCGTGCCTCTAGAGGAGGGCGTGGCTCCCTCTTCTCGAGTAGCCGCAGAGAGTCTTGGGGCCGTGGCAGATCCCGTGGCCGCCCCGGTCTCTCTTGGGGGGCCAAGCCCAAACCCCCTCCCAAGGCCCCTCAGGCATGAGGAGGTGCCCTCACCCATCCGGGTGGGGGGACAGCTTCGGCTCTTTGCTCACATCTGGAGGCTCTGCGTCTCAGACTGGTGGATTCAAGAGGTGGTGTCCTCTGGTTACAAGATAGAGTTTGCAGCCTGGCCGCCCCCGAGATACCTCAGATCCCGGATGTCTCAAAACCCTCTGTCAGCTCAGGGTTTGCGCCTTGCGGTCCAACATCTGTTGGAGTCAGAAGCCATTTTTCTGGTGCCTTACCAAGAACAGGGTCAGGGGTACTACTCCAATCTATTCTTAGTATACAGTACGCCCTGCTCCAGATAGAATACTTACATTCGGATACTACTCCGCCAGATGGCGCTGAACTGCAGAGACATTGAAAATAGGCTCCTCCCCTCAAATACCCAGGGACCTCCCACAATCCCCAGATTTTCTCTGCAGTCTGGACTGCGAAGGACAAGAATATGGCTCTCTCTGTACTCGCAGGTGAGCGGGGCTATTAGCCTGCGGCCCTGTAGGACTATTCCCACCCGTTCCATCAGTAATTGCCTCCCAGCCTTGGCTGCGCTGGTCGGGTGATGGTCGGCAGCACCACTGTTAGGTGCTTAGGAGCGCTGCTCCACCACAATCCTCCACCAAAGGGTAGGCGGTACATGCATATGGTGAGCCTCTATGGGATGCCCCTCCCGCACAATTGCCCCTTGCCCCTATCGGTGGGCCCTATGTTAAAGGGCCACTGTCCTCTCCTTGTAGCATTCGGGGGAAAAGAGGGTGTGTGTGTGTGTGTGTATATATATATATATATAAGTGTATTGGCTTATGCTTCATTACATTATGCTTTGTGTCAGCCGCCGCGCTGACTTGTATTACTTTTATTATACTTGAAATTGCCGCCACCGCCGCAAGCGTTCTTTCCCAGTGTTCCGCGCTTGGCGGCGGCGTTACCTCAGGTGCCGGTGCGCCGTCATTGGCTGCTTGTCACGTGTTGGCTTCGCGCTCTTCGGGGGGGGCGGGGCCTGTCTCTGGCGTCATTGCTTGTGCGAGCCCGCCCCTCGAGGTATACCGACGCCATTTTGTCTGCTTGTTTGGCTTCTGCGTTACGGGCTTCTACCTACCGCGGTCCGTAAGTGCCCTCACGGGTGGCTTTATTACCTTTTTTAATTATTGTTTTCTTACGGCTCCCTTTGATTATGTCTTTCAGACGGGCGAACCCATTGGCTTTTCCCGGCCCTCTATAAGTTGGTTAACTTGTGAGGCCTAGTGTAATTACTCCCACTTCCCTAGCGGGTTATTGGGGCATACCAGGTTGCTGTATAGCGTTAATCCCTATCGGCCTATTGTGCCGCTATAATCACCATATAGAGGCATCTCAGGATAATGTGACCGGGGTTCCTTCGGGACAAGCCCGGCTGTGTGTAGCTTGTGGGGAGTCTCATGCTGACGCTGACAAGGCGCGGGTCTGTTTACCCTGTGCCAAACAGGTGCTTGAACTGCAATCTGGTCTTCCAGTGGCTGACTTTGCGATTCGTTTCGCCTCTCCTACTCCCCCAAGCTTAAATCTCACTCCCATTGAATTGCATACAAGTGGGGATTTGCAGCCTGTTGTGTCTTCTAGACTGGCTAGTGTTGAGAAGTTAATTGCTAATACCTTGGCGCGTATGCCCCTGCAAAAAAGCGGTACTTAACGCCTGATGTCACTCTTTTCCCTATAGAAGCTGATACGTTTTTGCATCTATGTGGCTATACCCCTTTGGAGGAAGGGGAGCTATTCTACGACTCATCTATGGGTCATCTGATGAGAGGCCCAGGGGTCATGATTCTGGCTCTGACCCCTGGGCCCCGGATGATACTGATAGATTGCTGGCCCAGATTTTTGAGGTTCTGTCCATTTCTCCCCCTGTTGCGGCTCCCAGGCAAAGGGGGGAACTTTTTCATACTGCTAAGTCACGCTTGGAATTTCCTGAGCAAGCACATTTCAATAACCTTGTGCTCAAGGAATGGGAACGTCCCAGTAGACTTCCCGGGGTACCAAAGAGTTGGGATAGGAAGTATCCCTTTCCTGCTGATGTGTAAAGTGTTGGTCATCCCCTCCCAAAGTGGATGCCCCGGTCCTAGGGTTATCTAACACCTCTGTCATGCACTCCCCTGACTCTACTACCCTGCGGGATGCTGAGGACCGGCGCATTGACCAGCTGGCGTCCCATGCCTTTGCATGTGTGGTCTATGCCTCGCCAATTACGGCTGTGGCTATTAGGACCCTGCTCAGAAGTATCCTTGATATTGCCCCTGATGATTTGCCTTGTGAGGTGTTTAATGCACTCTCATCTAGTTGTGATGTTTTTGTGAATTTTGTCCTCTGCCTTGGATGGCACCATTAGAATGTGTGCCAGAACATCTGCCCTTGTGGTGGCTATACGCTGCTCGGTCTGGCTGCGCCAGTGGGCTGCTGACAACGCTGCCAAGAAGGCCCTCACTGGTTTTCTCTTCAAAGGACTACGCCTGTTTGGGGACCACCTGGACCTTTTTGCTAAGGGAGGCAGGTTACCCCAGCGCAGGCGGCAGTCTCGGCCCTTTCGGGGTCAGGGCTCTTTTTCCTCCCCCTACCGTGGTGCTAGACAAGGGAGGGGGGTTTCCTTTACTGGGGCCCAGAGAGACTTCTGGGGTAGGGGCAGAGGACGTGGATGGGGCCCCAACCTTAAGTTCTCTCCCAAGCCCCCTCAGGCATGATGGGGCACCCTCACCCATCCGGGTGGGGGGACGGCTTCAGCACTTTGCTCACATCTGGAGGCTTTATGTCTCAGACCGGTGGATTCAGGAGGTAGTGTCCTCCGGTTACAAGATAGAGTTTGCTGCCTGGCCGCCCCCAAGATTCATCAGATCCCAGATTCCTCAGGGCCCTGTGTCAGCTCAGGATCTAGTGCAGGCAGTGCAAAGCCTTCTGGAGCTGGGGGTCATCTGCAAGGTCCCTTTTAGAGAAAAAGGCAAGGGCTTCTATTCCAACCTCTTCACAGTGCCCAAAAAAGATGGGTCAGTCAGGCCCATCCTGGACTTGAAGATCTGAGGGAGCAGGCACTTTCGCATGGAAACTCTGCGCTCTGCCATCAGTTCCCTGCACCCAGGGGATTTCATGACCTCTGTGGACATCAAAGATGCTTACCTTCATATTCCTGTATTTCCAGGTCATCAAAGGTTATTCAGGTTCGCTCTGGAGGATCAAAACTACCAATTTGTGGCATTGCCCTTTGGTCTCACTTCAGCTCCCGGGGTGTTCACCAAGGTGCTGGCTGGAGTGATGTCTCTGCTCAGGTTTCAGGGCAACTGCGTGCTGCCTTATCTGGACGACATTCTCATCACCTCCCAGTCTCTACATCAGGCAGAATTGGATACTCAGCTGGTGGTGTCCACCCTGGAGTCATTTGGATGGGTGATCAACCACCCCAAGTCATCTCTCCTTGGTGACTGGTCTGGATACAGTTCAGGCAAGAATTTTTCTTCCTCAACAGAAGGTGGACAGTCTGATTGCGCAGGTCCAGTTCCTGCTATCTTGTCATCATCCCTCCATCAGGCAGGGAATGCAGCTGGTGGGCCTGATGGTGGCGTGCTTCGAGGCGGTACCTTATGCTCAGTTCCACTTGAGGCCTCTGCAACTCCACCTCTTGTCAGTATGGGACAAGGACCCAGCGTCCCTGGACCGGGTCTGTGCGCTTTCCCCCCCCTGGTCAGGCGGTCCCTCTCGTGGTGGCTGGACTCCAGGAACCTGCTGGGGGGCAGATCCTTTCTGACCCCCTCCTGGGAGACGGTCACTACGGATGCCAGTCTGTCAGGTTGGGGGGGGGGGTTTCTGGAAGTCCGCTGCGGTTCCAGGGGAGGTGGGGCCCTCAGGAGGCCCACACACCTATCAACGTCTTGGAGCTGTGGGCGATCAGGTTAGTTCTGGCTCAGTTGACTCCTCACCTTCGGGGCCTGCCTGTTCAGGTGCGCTCGGACAACCAGACGGCAGTTGCCTACATCAATCATCAGAGAGGGACCCGGAGCAAGCGGGCCCTCCAGGAAGTGTTTCTGATCCTGACCTGGGCGAAGGCCAATGTTCCCTGCATATCAGCTGTGTACATCCCGGGGGCGGAAAATCTCCTGGCAGATTCTCTGAGCAGGGGGACCTCTTGACAGGGAGAATGGTCCCTCTGCAACAGGGTTTTCCAATCTCTGTGTCACCGTTGGGGTCAACCAGATGTGGATCTGTTTGCGTCCCGTCACAATCACAAGCTCCCGGCCTTTGTCTCCCTGTCCCAGGATCCTCTGGCCTTGACCACGGATGCCCTAGCAATGTCATGGCAGGACTTTCAGTTCCTGTATGTCTTTCCTCCATTCCCCCTGCTGGGCAGGGTTCTGCGCAGGATTGCTCTGGAAGGGGTGCCAGCAATTCTGGTGGCCCCCAGGTGGCCAAGAAGAGTGTGGTTCGCAGACGTGGTGCAGCTGGCAGTAGATCAGTACGTTCTGCCCAGGGGATCTAGATCTGCTCACTCAGGGCCCCTTACGCCATTCCAATTTACAAACTCTGGCTTTGAGGGCCTGGCTGCTGAAACCTCCATCTTGATGGAGAAGGGGCTGTCTACCTTGGTTGTTGATACCATGATAAAGGCTTCTTCTTCCATTTATTACAGGGTTTGGCGTGACTACATTGACTGGTGTGAGTCTAAGTCTTTTCCCTGTTGTGTGTTCTCTATTCCCAGGATTCTGGAGTTCCTGCAGCATGGGTTGGAGATGGGGCTCCAACTCAGTACTTTGAAGGGTCAGGTTTCTGCCCTGGCTGTTTTCTTCCAGAAGTCCTTTGCTCAGCATTCTCTGATATAGACTTTTTTCCAGGGGGTTACTCATGTGTGTCCTCCACTTAAGCCTATGGTGCCTGTTTGGGATTTGAACTTGGTTTTGTCAGCCTTGCAGGGTGCTCCCCCCTGTATGGTCATTGCTATCATTGTTATAGTTACCTGTTTGGGTTGTTTTAATTCTCCCAGCTTCTCGTTAACTGCTTTTCAATGCTGAGGATTGTGGGAGGTGGGGCCGGGAGTAGCCTATTTTCGATGTCTCTGCAGTCCAGCGCCATCTGGCGGAGTAGTACCCGAATGTAAGTATTCTATCTGGAGCAGGACATACTGTATACTCATAATACCAATTCTACAGGTGAGTAATCACAGAATTGTATTTTTCACGGTCCCCAAAAAGGACGGGTCTCTGAGGCCCATCCTGGACTTGAAAGGTCTCAACAAGTTTGTCAGGTTCAAGCACTTTCGTATGGAGACGCTACACTCGCCGTCAGTACCCTTCGGCCGGGCGACTTCATGACAACCGTGGACATCAAGGATGCCTATCTTCACATGCCAATCTTTCCAGGTCATCAGAGATTCCTGAGGTTCGCTCTGGAGGATCAGCATTACCAGTTTGTGGCTTTACCGTTCGATATCACCTCAGCACCTCGGGTGTTCACCAAGGTGCTGGCGGGTGTGATGGCTCTGCTGTGGAACCAGGGCGTTCGCATCCTTCCTTACCTGGACGATATTCTGATTGCGGCTCAGTCTCTTCATCAGGCCGAGAAGGATACTCAGGTGGTGACCTTCACTCTCGAGTCCTTCGGCTGGGTGATCAACTATCCCAAGTCTTCACTGTCTCTGTCTTTGGTGAGGTCCTTTCTGGGCATGACTCTGGATACCTCTCAGGTCAAGGTATTCCTACCTCAGCAGAAAGTGGAGGGCCTTCAGAAGCAGGCACGGGCCCTGCTCTTGTGACCCCATCCCTCCAACCGGCAAGGGATGCAGTTAGTGGGCCTGATGGTGTCCTACTTCAAGGCGGTCCCCTTTGCTCAGTTTCACATGAGACATCTTCAGTTGCACCTCTTGTCAGTTTGAGATCGGGACCCTGTGTCCCTGGATCAGGGAGACTGCTGGGAGACTGTCACCACAGATGCCAGTCTGACCGGTTGGGGGGGCTTTTGGAAGTCTCTGAAGTTCCAGGGTCAGTGGGGCCCCCAGGAGGCCCATGCTCCCATCAATGTCCTAGAACTGCGGGTGATCAGGTTGGTTCTTTCTCAGCTGACCACACACCTTCGGGGTCGGGCTGTTCAGATTCGCTCGGACAACCAGGCGGCGGTTGCCTACATCAATCATCAGGGGCGGACTCGGAGCAAACGAGTCCTCAAGGAAGTGTCCCTGATACTGTCTTGGGTGGAAGGGAATGTCCCTTGCATCTCGGCGGTCTACATTCCAGGGGTGGAGAACCAGGAGGCAGACTCCCTGAGCAGGGGCACGTCTCGGATGGGGGAATGGTCCCTCAGCAGCAAGGTATTTCACTTCCTGTGTCACTGCTGGGGTCAGCCGGATATGGACATGTTTGCATCCCACCACAATCACAAGCTTCCAAGATTTGTCTCCCTGTCGCAGGATCCTCTGGCCTTCCCCACGGATGTGCTAGCGAGTCCTTGGACAGAGTTTCGGCTTCTCTATGTGTTCCCTCCCTTTCCTCTACTGGGCAGGGTGCTGCGCAAGACAGCCCAAGAGGGGGTACCAGCCATTCTGGTGGCCCCCTGTTGGTCAAGGATGGTGTGGTTAGTAGATCGGTATGCCTTGCCCAAGGAGCCAGATCTTCTCACTCAGGGACAGCTGCGGCATCCCAATTTACAAACGCTGGCTTTCACGGCTTGGCTGCTGAAACCTCCATCTTGATGGACAAGGGGTTGCCGGCCTCTGTTTTTGATACTATGATTCGGGCTCGGAAGAAGTCCTCGTCTTTTATCTACTACAGGGTTTGGCATGCTTACATTGCCTGGTGTGAGTCCAAGTCTTTTCCTTGTCGGGTGTTTTCTATCCCCAGGATTCTGGAGTTTTTACAACATGGTTTGGATTCGGGCCTTCAGCTTAGTACACTCAAGGGTCAGGTGTCAGCTCTGGCAATTGTTTTCCAAAGATCCTTTGCCAATCGGCTGGTTAAGACTTTCTTCCAGGGAGTTACTCATGTGCGTCCGCCATGTAAACCCATGCTGCGGGTTTGGGACTTAAATCTGGTGTTGTCTGCTCTGCAGGGCCCTCCCTTTGAGCCTATCCGTGGGGCTGCGTTGCCTATTCTGACTCTTAAGGTTGCCTTTTTGGTGGCTATTACTTCGGTCAGGCGAGTTTCTGAGCTGGCGGCGCTTTCCATTAAGCCTCCTTATTTTGAGCTGCATCAGGATAAGGTGGTGTTTAGGCTTAAAGTGGACCAACACCCTCCCATGATCGACCCGGGAATCTATAAGATTCCTGGACCGATCAGCTCCCTGACTGTGGGGAACCCCGATCGGGGGTGCCCCGCTGTGTGAAACCCCCCAGAAACCCCTAAATCCCTACCTGCTCCTTGATCGAGCGGCGCCCGCCTCCGCCTCCCACGCGTCCCTCTAGCAGGACGCGCACCCACGCCGGCCGTTTGTGAATGGCCAGCGCGGGCGCGCGCCCTGTAAGAGTGACGCGCGGGAGGTGGCGGCGGGCGCGCTCTCTTGTCCGTCGTTGCCTCACGCTTTTCCGCCGGCGGGGATTGGATGCAGCGGTCACGTGGGAGAGGTGTGTTTTTGGGGCTTTCTGGGGGGTTTCACACAGCGAGCACCCCCGATCGGGGTGCCCCACCGAAGTGGACCAAAACCCAGGATAGTCAAAATCCTGGGTGTTGGTCCACTTTAAGCCGTATTTCTTGCCCAAGGTTGTGTCTGCTTTTCATTTCAATCAGGACATTGTCTTACCTTCCTTGTGTCCTAACCCTCCTAATTCGAAGGAACGGACCCTGCATTCTCTGGATGTTGTCAGGGCTCTGAAGTTTTATTTGGTTGCTACTGAGTCTTTCAGGAAATCTGATGCTCTTTTTGTTCTTCCTGCGGGACCTAGGAAGGGCTTGCCTCCGGCTAAATCTACTATCAGCAAGTGGATTCGCCAGGTGGTGGTACAGGCCTATTCTGCTAAAGGGAAGGTTCCTCCTTTCCGGGTTACTGCTCATTCCACTCGTGATATTGCTTCTTGGGCTTTTCAGCACCAACCTTCTGTTGAACAAGTTTGTGAGGCCGCGACTTGGTCTTCTGTTCATACCTTTTCCAAGTTTTCCAAGGTTGATGTTAAGGCCTCGGCTGATGCTTCCTTTGGTCGCAAAGTACTTCAGGCGGTGGTGGTTTGAACTGCCTGCTGCTACTTTTTGGGGATCCCACTCTACCTTACGGACACTGCTGTTGGATGTCCCATACGTAAGGACTTTTTGAAGCAGGCCGTGCCATGCAATTGGAAAAATACAATTCTGTGAGTACTCACCTGTAGAATAGTTTTTACTTTGCATGGCACGGCCTGCTTGACCCCACCCTTGTTATCGTTATTCTTGGTTGCCTTTTTATGGTGATTGTTCCAATTTAGTTGGTGGTTGTTACCTTTTTTACCTTTATTATCTCCCGACTTCTTGTATAACTGCTTGTCAATACTGGGGAGGTCTATTGTTGATCCTGTTTTTATATGGTGCCGAGAGGAGCCACAACTCTTCTGCAGTACACTGCACCACCTTGTGGCGGAATATCCCATACGTAAGGACTTCTTGAAGCAGGCCGTGCCATGCATAGTAAAAACAATTCTACAGGTGAGTACTCACAGAATTGTATTTTTACCGGGATACCCCACAATAGCATCTCTTAGAAAACCTTTAAACAGCTTGCCCACCACAGATGTTAAAATTACTGGTCTGTATTTCCTAGGTTCTCCTTTTTTTTAAATATTGGCACCACATTTACGAGGTGCCAATCCAGCTAGCTGCCTCCATAATACCACCCTCCCCATCCTCTAACCCAGAGAGTGCTTGCTTACTGAGCACTAGGCTCCTTTCTATGATATCAATGCTTCTCAGTCTTGCCAGTTGTGCCTTTAGTTCGTCAATGTTGGCTTCCAAATGTCAGGTCTCTTCAAGTTCTGACTGGTTTTTCGAGTAGTACATACATTGCACAAGATGTACACTGAACAGCATTGCTAGGCATGGAGCTAATTTTTTCCTAAATTGGGGAGCTAATAAATCGCTTAATAAACGGAAGCTTTTACAAACCAGTAAAAAACATATGAAAAGACAAGGCAGTCAAATAACAATTAATTCAAAGGTAGATATTTACAGCCGCAGTAACCTCTGAGATTTACCTATGCTTTTAACTCACCACTTAAAAGCAGCCACTTTGAATGGACAGGCACGGAAAATGAGCAGCTGTGATCATACTGCTGTGATGAAGAGAACATTGTGAAGAATGTCTCCTCTGTATTCATGATGTCAAATAAATTGGCTTTAAATGTTAAGGCATTTTTTTAACATTTGGGTTTGTGTATTGTAAGGTTGATCAGCTTGGGACATTCATCATACAGTCGCAAGAGGGATTTTTTTGTTTAAAAGCACCAGTTTTACATGTTGTATAGGAAATTTAGACACATCTTTATAATCATTGTGGTATTTCGTATCATTTATAAAGGGCACATCTTAAAAATGATCTAACTACTAGAGCTAACTTTACAACTTCAGCTAGTCCAGGTATCCAGTACCACTAAAGGTGCCTGTGACAACTTTTGGGCTTATTTGGGATACACTTCAGCTACAGCAATACAGCTTCACTATAGTAATCTCAGCATTGTCTTGTGGTAAATATGGCACTCAAGGGAAATGGTGGTCACACAAGTGAGTAAACAACTCAGCAAGCATCTACTACAAAATTGACTGTGAAATGACAGATCCCCTTGCCCAACGGTATCACTTACAGTTGAATATTTGTTAGCCCTTTCTCTTGGTCTGAGTGACCCCAGACACTGCTTCCAAGCCAGTTTTTTAAAGCATAACAGAGAAATCCAGTAATATGTCTCCACTTTCTTCCTAATATGCAAATGTACAGTAGCATTACAGCATATAGGTGGCATGGCAACATGAATCAATATTAATTTATCATAACAGGTTTTCTATTCCCTTCTTGTGTAACATTTGTGGTGTAAAAAAAGTGTTGCCAGTGATTTTGTTTTATGGTTTTTCTTTTCATTTCAGTCAAACTGAACAGTTTGGAATATTCAGCAGCATATTAAATGCTTACTTTATATCTGGAGTGACAGAAAACAAGGTACCTCTCTCTCTCTCTCTTTGTTTTATTAGTGGGATGTTAAGGAAATTAGCCTTAGTTCAGCAGCTTAGCTAATTGCGCACTCATTGTAAGCGTGTGTGTACAATTATTACTTAATGACCTATCATAATGCAGTAATTGCAGTTCTTTACCAGCGGCTGTAAAATCTATTGACATTTTTAGGTTTAGATTCAGATTAAACAACATTTTAGTAAAACAATGTAATGTTCCCACCAAGCATAATTTGCTTTTTACATAAAAGCCGTAGAGTTGTCATTATCATTTGGGGTTTTGATAAAAAATAAATGGAAGTCAGTGTGTTTATTCTTATTTTTTACAGTTAAAAAAAGTGAATTACTTAGGCCATGTTTAAATATCTACCTATATATCTGCCTGTTGTATCTTACGTTAATGTGGTTTTCCTTTTCATTCTTTGGAAGACACAGAGCTGCTCTTCTCATAAGGTCACATAACCCCAACCAGAGATAGTAAAAATTCAGTGTTTATAGGTGTCCAAAGAGGGCAGACATTCTTACAGATAAGACTCCTTTGCGGGCTTCCAATTATGGTTAATACGTTCATCTCTGAGCTGAGCAGTCAAGTGTGCTGTGGTATCAGTGGTGGACAGTGGTTCCATCCCCTTCCTTTCTGTTCTCCTAAATCTAGCTTCACTGGAATTAAGTGGAGACAAAGTAGGACTTTGATTCAGTAAGCTTGCCTTAAAATATCTCATGAAAATTCATATTCATTTTAAAATAAAGCATAGGATGAAATAATACTTGATTCAGTAGAGAGATGAAGTTAAATCACGATCTGCACCTAAACCAATCCTTTTTAAAGGCTCCAGGGTCAGCCACTGGTCTTTCCCTGGGGCATTCCAAATCAGGAGGCCCTGCTATGTGTACCCCCCGGGTCACCACAAAACTCACCTTTGCCCTGGCTCCCACAGCAATGCCGACCACATACATAGCACCTCTGGGCTGAGGCACTCTCCCGCACCCAGCCATTCAGAGTTAGGTGACGGGAGTGTTACCCAGTATAAAGAGAGGCTTGGGATGCAGCCTCTTCCGCTGCCTATTGGTGGGCTGTGACTGGGAAGAAAGTACATCTTTTATGGCCAATTCAGCGGGTTTTTCATAGCCGAGCATCCCAAATCAGGATGCCCTTGGGGCTAGGACCAAAACCCCCGGATAGTGAAAATCACAGGTTTTGGTCCACTTTAATTTGTATTAAATTGTAAGTTGTACATTCAGTGGATCTTTATACATCAAATGAGTTAACATTCTTAGCTTTAATATCCAGCATATTTGCCTTTTAAATCATTCATAAACTCTTTGAATCACACCTTATATTATCTCCTGCCTTATTTATAAATAAAGCCTGAAATGATCCTTATTTTTATTAGATATTATAAGGAAAGTTACTGCATCGAGGCCTAGGTAGCTGAACTCCCTTTTGGGACTGCAGTAAATCACCAGTTTCTGTAGCTTGTTGCTTAGCTTGAGTTTAACAAAGTGCTGCTTAGATGCCACATCTGTGGAGATACCTACTTTAAAGTGGACCAACACCCAGGATTTTGACTATCCTGGGTTTTGGTCCACTTCGGCGGGGCACCCCGATCGTCACTCTTACAGTGCGCGCGCCCGCGACGGCCATTCACAAACGGCCAGCGCGGGTGCGCGTCCTGCTAGAGGGACGCGCGGGAGGCGCCGGCGGGCGCCGCTGGATCGTGGGTAAGATAGGGATTTAGGGGTTTCTGGGGGGTTTCACACAGCGATCGGGGTGCCCCGCAGTCAGGTGTCTGATCGGTCCGGGAATCTTATAGGTTCCCGGGCCGATCATGGGAGGGTGTTGGTCCACTTAAAAGCACATTAACTATTTGAGAGGGCTTAACTTGCAGATGTTATGGAATAGCAGGCAGATTCTATGCTGCATAACTGCGTGGCAATGGGCATCTTGTCATATACATAAGTCCAGCTTATAAAAAAAAACCCAATCCCTCAATCAAAATTGCCTCGCATATCAGTGTAATTCTCTTATTTCTAGTAGAAAGCCATTAGCTATGATAACTCATTGCTCTGCCCAGATGAAGAATTGTATTATTTTAGAAGATACACTGTCTGAATGGTTTGCGGTAAATCAAGAGTCGCCAGTGAACAGTGATAAAGTTACATTGTTGCAAGTTTCCCTTCACACACACAATCTCTCTAGCAGCTGGTTATTCAGTGTGTGCATTTATATAACAATACACAAGCTGCCCTTGTTTCCGAGGCATTTATATCTCTCAGTTTGGTGTGGGCTGCTGCTGGCATAGCTCTCCCCTCATGCTTATGTTTGTGACAAGATGGCCACTCCCTACAGCTAAGAATTGGCCTGTTATCCAGAACATCCGCATTGTGTTAATCCCTCTCAAAATGTTTTTGCCAAAAGGGGGGCTTTAGGGGAGCAATTTATTAAACTTTCTTTTTTTTACTTTTGGTCCGCTTTACAGAATCATATGTTTAGTG
This sequence comes from Gastrophryne carolinensis, assembly GCA_027917425.1. Lineage (NCBI taxonomy): Eukaryota > Metazoa > Chordata > Amphibia > Anura > Microhylidae > Gastrophryne > Gastrophryne carolinensis. The sequence continues at coordinate 251,023,793 of CM051236.1, read as the reverse complement.
TATTTTAGTTTATGCCCATAGGCTGTGTTGGGGAAACATTTAATAAAATGGAAATTCTAACAGGTTTATCCATTATTTCAGGCCACTTGTGCAGGTTCTATGTCTTCTGAATGCATCCAAGATTTAATTGGAGCAGTCACAAAAGTTTCAATTGAGTTACAGGAGAGACTGCGTACAGTGTTCTTGGGGACACCTCAGCGTTGTCACTACATATTTACGCTTCGTGACCTTGCAAAAATATTCAGGTAATGAAAAGTAAAAAGTTAAAGTTACTTGAATTAAACAGGATGAATTGAAAGACCAAATATCTAACCCCTGTGCTATTTGCTCCACTTGTGATTGCTGTTTTAAGCTTTTCAAGGGTGATAAGTCAGATAATTCTAAATTATACAAAGTTAAGGCCTGACATTATCATGGGGAAAAAAATCCATTTCATGGCTTCAAATTTCTAGAAAAACTTTCCCAAGCTTGTTTGCCCCATTTTCCAAAACAATTTTCATATTAACTTTTAATTTCCCCGCTTGTTAGTCTATGTATGTCCAGAAAATATTGATTTTATTTATTTAAAAAAAACATACTTTTCAACAGGATTGATGTTTTTATGTGTGCAATTTTGTATCGTTACCATTCCAATACATTTTACTATTGTATTGCATGACCCTCTAATATTTATTAAATAAATGTTTATATTTATATTATTTGTTTATATTATTATTATTTGATTATCAATGTGCATCAATCAATATTTTTTCCTAAAAATAGCTGCTGCCAGAATATGTGAAAAATAATGCATGTATTGCTTGCATTCCTACAATGATTGACTTTTTAAATGAAACCTTTCTGCCCTTGACCACAAATCTAACCATAACTATGCTTTTATTTTACCAATCATAAAAGCCCTGTATTAAAGCACTCATCCAGTCCAAAATCCTGCAGTGGTCCTCAGGGACTACACAGTCTCTTTCTCTGGACATCCTGAATGTCCACTAACTCCATTTGAAGGCAGAAACATGGCAGACTTGCTGTGCTCCTGCACTTGAGCTTCCATTGGAATGGGCAGGGCCAGATAAGTTTGATAAACCAGCATAAAGCCAGATTTTCAGATGCACCATTTTTCCACCTGACTCATGTCAGGAGCGATGGGTACTTAAGTGATAGGTACTCCTAAAAGCAAAATGCAAAGTGCAATTACTTCAGTTTTGCCTGGGCCTTCTGGAACCAGTGGCAAGGGTGTGCCTGTAGTACATGCTTTGCTTGCAAGGGTGTGCCTGTAGTACATGCTTTGCTTGCAAGGGTGTGCCTGTAGTACATGCTTTGCTTGCATTCTTGCAGTGATTATCTTTTTATTATCCAATGAAACCTTTCTGCCTTTGGCCAATGCACCGCCTATCACAAATCCAACCATGACTACAATTTACTAGTCATAAAAAGTCCACATTTTTCAAATAGAACGTCTACTTTTGATGACTTTTTTTAAAGTGTACCTCATGGTGCTGACACCAATAGCAACAGATTGGGGGTAGTTAAAACTGCTTCCATAAAACACACAAGCTTACATTTATTTTGGGCTTGTGTGTAGTTCTCTTCTGATTCTATGTAAGTGGATAGATATTTTATTTTTGAAATTACAGCAGAAGCCATGGGAATTCCAAACATATTTAAAATGAGTTCTTCAAATTAGTTTGGATTTTCAATAGGCTGCTCAACACCTAAAATAACACATCTACCCAATTAAATCGAATTTGCATCTCACCCATAGACATGTATAGTGAAATTTGATATTTAAATTTGATATTTTTTTTATTTCACGCTCAAAATCACCAATTTTTCTTTTAATTAATGTTTGTGCACAGGAATCTCTGCCTTTCTCTGGATGGAGGGACATCAGCTGAAAAGCTCCTGAGGCTTTGGAGACATGAATGTGACTGGGTTTATGGTCACAGAATGTCCAGCTCAGTGGATTATAATCGATATGTGCAGGAATTGTCCATTGCAGCTGAAAAACAGTTTATGAATGAAGAAGAGGTAAAGCAAGAATTTTCCTACCTCTTCCTTCCTCTCACAAAAGTGTTTGCATTCCCCACAGGCTGCTGTTATATTCTAAATTGTAAAATAAAATATTGACCCACAGCAACGTCTCTTCCGCAACTGGTGCACATCTAGCATCTGTATTACCCACTATACTTTGAAGTATATAGGGTTGAGACCAAATGTCTTGTGGGTTATATGTTATTTTTGGTGCATCTTATATAATAAAATAACATAATTTTATTTATCTGTTGGTTCAGCATAGTGCATTTTTAGGGCTTTAAAAACACCTCCAATTCCCCCAAAATGTGTTTACAAAATTGTAAATAATATAATGCAATCAAATATTTTTCATGGTAAATAAAATATATACTTGCCTTGCTCAATAATGCCATATTCCTGCAGGCTTCAGTGGCTCCAATTTCGGTGCCATCTGCACCCTCATTAGTAGCCAGTCTTAGGCCTTGACCATACTGTGTCACAGGCAATAGGCAGGTTAAGTTACCAGGCCGCAGCTTGCAGAGGAGTGTTATGATGTCTCCTACTTGAAGTTTTGATTAAGAACAATAATCTATGGTAATATAGGCATTGTTGCTTCATACTGATCACATTTGTATTGCAGGTCCAGATCATTGTGGGCTCTCAGCAGCCCCTATTTAGTAACATTGTAGAGGATGATGGTGGGTTAATCTCTACATTAGCCAGACAGCAGGATGTGAATTTCCTCAGACGAAGCGAGAAGGCTGCCACCAGCATTCATATTTTAGATGGGTACCAAGAAACCTTTGATTCAGTGCATGTGAAGCAATTGCTAACAGAGGCTTTGAGAGAATACAACAAAGTGAATCCCAGAATGAGCATCACATTTTATCAGGTTGGTGTATGTGACTCGTTCACCTGTCATTCACTCTCTGCCTCATACATTATTGATGGGATCATTGTGTGCTGTCTCAGATGCTAACCCCGATAGAAGACATATTGATTTATTTCCATCAATGAAATTCTTTTCTTAACTGAATTAATATGTTAAAATGTAGTTTTGTCTGAGGGCAGATATTATGTTACAGTATATGCTTCTCTTTATAATTAGGTTGAACAGCAAGGGGTTACAAGTACAGTTTTGCTTTTTCTTATGACCCTTTTCCATTAATAGAATAATTGACCATTCATTGAGCGATCACCTTTTCTGCTGCAGAGCTGAAGAGAAGTTTGAGCATCATCAGCGTCATTCAAGTGGCCCTACACCCTGCAAGGAACCGCTACTCATGTTGGGGGCATCCCAATTGGTGATGCCCCTACCTCATGTATTGCCCCCCCACAAACCCCTAAACCAGGACCCTGAAAAGGTATCTCTTTCAGGACTGGTTAAATCGGTGGCTGGTCCCAGACTCATATTGCTATGCCCTCATGGGGACAGCAATTATCTGCCTGTTGGCACATTGGGTCTGGAACCTAGAAGAGAAGGTTGGTTCCTGGGACCTGGTTTGGGAGTTTGCTAGGGGCTATGTGTGTGTGGGGGGCATCACCATTCGGGATGCCCCCCAGACACAAGCAGTGGCAATGATGCCACAAGGTGGTCCTACAATGTACCACAGACAGGGGAAACGGAGGAGGGCTGGGGAAGGTTTTTTTGATTTTAGCAGCCAGAAGCCTTAAAATGATGAGGGAAACAATACTTGTCCTTTTAAAGAAAGATTTTGTTTGGATTAATGGGCAGCTCTGGATTGTGTGGATCAGGTAAGGTTTCTTTAACCCCCTGTCCTACCTTAGTACCTAGAAGGGGGCCACGGGGGAGGGGACCTCTGTGGAAGACTGGACTTCAACTTCAACCATGTACAAAAAAGGTCTTTCTGCAATTGTGTTGGTAAGTTTAAAATAACTGTATGCTAAATAAAATATACAAAAGAAGAATGTGCAAGATTCACCAACTTACTACTTTAGAACTACAGTCTCTGCATTATAGTGTGCTGCTACGTACTGTATATTGAAGTCATCCCAGAGGCAGTGTGGCATCCCCCCCATTCCCATAGGCGGGGTGGTATTCCTCCCCATCCCATTCCCATAGGCAGTGTGGCATTTCCCTCTCCCATTCCCATAGGTAGTGTGGTATTCTCCCCCCTCCCCATTCCCCATAGACAGTGTGGCATCCCCTCTCTCATTCCCATAGGCAGTGTGGCTTCCCCCTCCCATTCCCATAGGCAGTGTGGCATTTCCCCTTCCATTCCCATAGGCAGTGTGGCATTCTGTGTGTGCAGAAGCCTTGGAGAAGAAGCAGCGGCGGCAGATACAGCAAGGACGGCGGGGACAGTGAGAGCAGTGGAGGCAGTCAGCAGGTTGCCCTGCCCATCTGCCGCTACTCCATTTTCTGGCCTCCTATGGCTGTGGCGGCCTGGCCAGCAGTGCAAGAACGATGGAAAGTTGAGTTTCCATTTTCCCTTTTTTTTCATATTCGCCCGATAAGACGCCCCAACATTCCCCATCCCCCCCAATTTTGGGGAACAATAAGTGTCTTATATGGCGAAAAATATGAAATATATCCAACACCCATTTTCTAAAAGAATGGACTTGGGTGTCGGACTGCTTTAACCGATAGGCATCTAGCTTTTTTTATGAGGTCAGCAATGCATCCTTTATATTTTTTTTTTTGCTACAGGTTCAACTAAATTTTATCAGTGACACTAATTAATTTAATACAATTCTTTTAGTGCTCAATTAATCTTCTTTGCCGACTGGCCCGTAATCTCGGGAGCCCTCATGGAAGCGCACATACCTTACTATGTGGAGAAGGTTGCCCAAGATACAGCAGCACAATAGCCCGTCTTGCTGCACACATCTCTGGATTCACTGTGGTCCAATGTGGATCACAAACAAAAACAGAAGATGATGATCAAAGAGATAGAAATTTCAAGTCCCAGATCGTTGACTGCTATGTAAAAGCAGGACTAAAGGTGAGTTACTTTGAATCTTTAACATGTTCTCAAAATTATCAGAAATGTTCTGCAGTGCCACCTCAGACTACTAAAAATGCATTATTGTACATGTACCAGCAGTACACTTATCAGTGGTTGAAAACACTGGTCTAACAGATGTGTGCAGGCTCTGATTTTGAACTATAGTAACTTGACTTACAAAGGTTTATATGGTTACCCTAACTTACAATAATAAGTTAACAAAAGTCTTCATTTGTGAAAGCAAGACTTGTGTAAAAATTGTTGTACATAATATGACTACTGTAAATCTCTTCTTTAAGGGTCAGAGAACTCTGCTTCTACTTACAGAGGAGGACATTGATCCAACAGCATTAGTGTATATAACAGAATTCGTAGTATCTGGATCAGTATCTCATCTGTTTACTCTGGAACAACAGGCAACCATAGCCAATGCCATGAGAAGTGAGGTAAGATAGAAAATCTGTTATGCTTTGCTAATTTTTGATTCCACTCAGTACCGTATGTTTTGCTCATAGAAAGCACCTAGGATTTGGAGGAGGAAAATATGAAAATAAATATTCTGAACCAAATGTTGTGATAAAACACCATCCTCCAGGAACCAAATAATAGGCAAGGTGCAAAATACCCCATTACAGGCAGAGTGGCATTCTACCCCCTATTTCCCATAGGCAGTGTGGCAATTCCCCCTCACATTCCCATAGGCAGTGTGGCATTTCCCCAATCCCATTCCCATAGGCAGTGTAGCATTTCCCCCTCCCATTCCCTTAGGCAATGTGGAATTCCCCCCACCCATTCCAGAAGGCAGTGTGGCATTTCCCCCTCCCATTCCCATAGGTAGTGTGGTATTTTCCCCCTCCATTCCCCATGGGAAGTGTGGCATTCCCCCCCATCCCATTCCCATAGGCAGGGTGGCATTCCCCCCTCCTATTCCCATAGGCAGTGTGGCAATCTCTCCTCACATTCCCATAGGCAGTGTGGTATTCCCCCCCATTCCCCCCCACAGCCACGGGAGGCCAGAAGATGGAGGAGCGACAGGCAGGCGGAAAGGGCAACTGAGCGGGTAGGCGTGGCCGGTGCACCTGCTGTACGCAGCCGGGTGGTTGCTATGTGTGTGCAGGCTCCGCGGAGAAGAAGCGATACACCGAGGATGGCGAGGACAGCACGAGCGGTGGAGGTAGTGGGCAGGGAACAGTGTAGGGTTCTCTAAACTTAGGCCAATGATAATTTTACATAAAGGATATTCCTGTGGTATGTGTTTGTGCATACAGTTCAAGTAGCTAGTAGAAGACGTCACAAATTAGTATGAACATTTTCTGGAATGTATTTATTTAATCTAAAATATAGCTTGCCAACTAAAGATATATCTTATTAAATATTAATATTTAATATTATTAAATAGAGTTATCCATTAGTTATCCATATCAGTGAGGCTCAAATTATATTTCACCTTGCCACTTTGCAAATGATGCATTCTTCTGTGCTTCTGAATAAAATCTCAGGGCTAGGCTACAGAAGATAGGATGGACCAGCAACAAAAGATTTATTTATGTATCACCAACTTTTTCAGACTGGATTGGGGCACACCGTATGTTTTTTTTGTAGGCCCTTTCATCTGCCTTGCTAATTCCTATGTCCTTCTGAGCTCACATTAGCTTTTACAGCCTTCCACAGTCTGAATGATACATTGTAGCCTCAACCAGGCACAGGAAGCTGCCATGACTGTATAATAATAGAAAAGAAATCATTCCTTCTGGCAACAATCTGCCTTTACTGTCCCTTTCAACATACTGTGACTAAAAATATATTTATATTATACTAACATTCAGTATGAGTGTCTATATAGTACTAAAATCAAAGCTCAGTTAATAGGGAAAGTCCAATTTCATGAATTTTACGTGCAGACCTCAGAGGAGAACATGCTAGAAGGAACAAAACTGCTGTCTGTACATTTACAAAATAAAAATCTGAAATATATAAAGCATGGTTCTTCAGGCTGTTGCATAACATGTCTCAGTTATAAATTATTTGAAACTGAAATAATCGTTATATCTTTTTAGGTAATAAATGCTGGACTGACCTATTCCAAAGAGAACGCGTGGAATCTGTTTCTACAGGCTGTGAAGCAGAACATTCGCTGGTTACTCATTCATAGTGATATGGGAGCCACATTTTACAAATGGTGTATTCAGTTTCCTTCACTTGTTAATGCACTCAATGTTTGCTATATCCCTCAGTGGTCACGGTAGGTGTGCAGAGCTCAAACATTTTCTCTTAAATTGTAAGAATAAAATATCTAGCAATTTACAGTCAAAATCTAGGTCCAATCTGCAATATATATATATATATATATATATATATATATATATATATATATCTCTCGTATTTTTCGCCCTATAAGACGCACCTGCCATAAGACGCACCTAGGATTTGGGGGAAGAAAATAAGAAAAAAAAATTTTAAACCAAAAACGCACCATTACAGACATTGTGGCATTCCCCTATCCAATTCCCATAGGCAGTGTGGGATGCCCCTATTCCATAGACAGTGTAGCATGCCCCCATCCCATTCCCCGTATATCCAGTGTGGCATCCCCCCTCCCATTCCCGATATACCCATTGGCTGTGTGGCATCCCCCTCTCCCCCCATTAGTATAGGCTGTGTGGCATCCCTCTCCCCACATTCCCATAGGCTGTGTGGCTTTCCCCCTCCCCCCATTAGTATAGGCTGTGTGGCATCCCCCTCTCCCCATTAGCATGGGCTGTGTGGCATCCCCCTCCCCCATTATTATACGCTGTGTGGCCACCCCCTCCCCCATTCCCATAGGCTGTGTGGCATCCCCCTCTCCCCATTCCCATAGGCTGTGTGGCATCCCCCTCCCCCCATTCCCATAGGCTGTGTGGCATCCCCCTCCCCCCATTCCCATAGGCTGTGTCGCATCCCCCTCCCCCCCATTCCCATAGGCTGTGTGGCATCCCCCTCCCCCCATTCCCATAGGCTGTGTGGCATCCCCCATTCCCATAGGCTGTGTGACATCCCCCTCCAACCATTCCCATAGGCTGTGTGGCATACCCCTCCCCCCATTCCCAAAGGCTGTGTGGCATCCCCATCCCCCCATTCCCATAGGCTGTGTGACATCCCCCTCCCCCCATTCCCATAGGCTGTGTGGCATACCCCTCCCCCCATTCCCAAAGGCTGTGTGGCATCCCCATCCCCCCATTCCCATAGGCTGTGTGGCATCCCCCTCCCCCCATTCCCATAGGCTGTGTGGCATACCCCTCCCCCAATTCCCAAAGGCTGTGTGGCATCCCCATCCCCCCATTCCCATAGGCTGTGTGGCATCCCCCTCTCCCCATTCCCATAGGCTGTGTGACATCCCCCTCCCCCCATTCCCAAAGGCTGTGTGGCATCCCCCTCCCCCAATTCCCAAAGGCTGTGTGGCATCCCCATCCCCCCATTCCCATAGGCTGTGTGGCATCCCCCTCTCCCCATTCCCATAGCCTGTGTGGCATCCCCCTCCCCCCATTCCCAAAGGCTGTGTGGCATCCCCCTCCCCCCATTCCCAAAGGCTGTGTGGCATCCCCCTCCCCCCCCATTCCCAAAGGCTGTGTGGCATCCCCCTCCCCCCATTCCCATAGGCTGTGTGGCATCCCCCTCCCCCCCATTCCCATAGGCTGTGTGGCATCCCCCTCCCCCCCATTCCCATAGGCTGTGTGGCATCCCCATCCCCCCATTCCCATAGGCTGTGTGGCATCCCCCTCCCCCATTCCCAAAGGCTGTGTGGCATCCCCCTCCCCCCATTCCCATAGGCTGTGTGGCATACCCCTCCCCCCATTCCCAAAGGCTGTGTGGCATCCCCATCCCCCCATTCCCATAGGCAGTGTGGCCCCTCTCCCCCCATTCCCACCCCCTCCCCCCATTAGTATAGGCAGGCGCCATATTAAAAAAAAAAAAAGTTAAACTCACCTGTCCGCTGACACCGCTGCGCTGAGCGGCCGGCTCCGTGAATGGGGTGGGCGTGGCCTGCGCCGCAGCGTCGACGCAGGCCACGCCCACCCCATTCACGAGCTGGCTCTGTCCCGGCCCCGCCGCTGCGATCGCTGTCTTTTCAGGCAGCGATGACAGCGGCGGGGCCAGAGACAGAGCCCCTGCCGCTCCTCCATCTGCTGTTGTTCTGGGCACATGCAAGCACGAAGGTCCGGGCAGCGGGTGGGCGTGGCCTGCGCCGGTGCAGGCCACGCCCACCCACTGCCGGGACCTTCGTGCTCGCGTGTGCTCTGAGCCCGGCAGCAGATGGAGGAGCTGCAGGGGCTCTGTCTCTGGCCCCGCCGCTGTCATCGCTGCCTGAAAAGACAGCGATCGCAGCGGCGCGGCCGGGACAGAGACCCCGCCGCTCCTCTGGCCTCTCGCAGTGTGGCAGACAACGCGGGAGCGCCGGGGACGGGTGAGTTTTTCTTTTTTTTTTATTTTTTTTCACATTTTTTTTTTTTTTTTTTTTTACATTCGCCCGATAAGGCGCACTGACATTTTCCCCCCACTTTTGGGGAAAAATAAGTGCGTCTTATAGGGCAAAAAATACGGTATATATCATTAATCTCCCTATATGGCTTAACACGGGTTTCTCCCTAAAATGGCTTCTGGCTGTGTTCTTGGAACTTTAGAAAAACCTAATGATGTCCAAATATATTGTGTAACTATTGTGCAATTTTCCATTCAGTTTGGAGCAAGATTTCCAGTGTCTGATTTTTCCCTCTCCCCCGGACTGGGTGATGGTCACCATATTAAAATAATTTGTCTCCTGTGACCAAGGGCCGTCCCTCCCAGTTCAATCTTATCATATTTACAAAAACACAATTACATTCCCGCAGCTCTGCAGGGACACATCCTCTCTCCCTCTGTGTGTGAGAAACAAAAAGTGAAAGTAAAATGTTTAAACCGGACCAACAGCCTGGCACAGTTGGAAAAATAATTCCCCCAGACTAGCTTGCCCCATTGGCATGCATGTTAATGAAGTGTTGTCAGCACTTACATTTGCTCCTGCATCCACACAAAGCTAAACCGCCACCTCACCAATTTTCTAGTGGTAGCAGCCATTTTGGTGCTTCCTTTCCCAGCATTTCAGAGCATTTCAGCCATGCTGCTTCCTGGATTCAACTGACATAACTGACAATACACAGTAACAGGAAACCCAGTGGAACTTCCTGTTTGCAGACGGCCTGTAGATACATGAGTCACCATTTTGTTTCTAAAATTTAACACAACAGGAGGAGAAGGGTAAATGAATTTTTACGTGCAGCAATCTAAATTGCACTGGGGATGCATATGAGCACTGCTTCAATTGTATATCTCAGCAACAAAAGCTTCTATTTAAAAATGGAAAAATGTTTAGGACATTGCCATGGGTAGCCCTACACAATGAGTCAACACTTGGCATTGTCTTCTGAATCCCTTTTATCTCTAAAGTTTTAGCATGAAATTCTCACCTGATGCATGTGAGCTTTCTTCGATTTCTGGGCTGTGGCTAACCCAGGAAGGGCTTGTCGTGGTGCATATGCATGCTCTGTGGTGGTCAGAGCTGTGGGTCCACTGGTGCTTGCCAGACTCACTCACACTGAGAGCATCAAGGGACAGAGTATGGTATTGTTTGGTACATTTTGCATTCCAAGCAACACTGCCATGAGAAAGGTTGAAGAACACATTTCAGTTCAAAGTCTGGATGTCATTTTTAGTAATTTTAATACGTTTAGTGATCATAGTGGTATATTTTATTCAACTAGAAATGTTTTACTGTCTATGGACATGTAATTTTAAACAAATCTAAAATAAAATAAATCAGATGCACCCACCTTATCAAAATAAAATGTTGCTTACAAATGGACAGGATCTAAACACAGAGAATCTAAGTGTCTAAACCTAAACTGTTATCTCATTTAGTAGCCAGAGGGAACTAAGATAAATATACACACTGTATTCTCAATAAGGCCTCTTCCAAAACCCATCGACCAGACTGAATCCATAGGGAAAAAGGCAGATTGAATTCATAGTAGAGGCTGTAGCTGCGTTACCCTGGTTACCTGCCTATCTTCTGCATAATTAATAAGTAGACTATTCCTCTATTCCTCCAAGCCACATGACTCAGTAATGTATGATAGCAAAAAATTAAATTTTTACCCCCCCGTGTTCCTTGATAATAATAAAACAATTTAGATATTATGAGCATATAACATGTTTTAAGAATTTGCTAAATATCTTTTTTTAGAAATGGGAAAGACTAAATATACCACTAAAATATTTTTAATTACATTTCCAGTATAGTTTAGTGGGAAGCTTTGTTATTTAAACTGTAGATTGAGTACACCTCCTGAAATACCAGACAGTATACCTAAAATTAAAATAAATAATGTGTTCTTAGTAAAGGTGTATGCATTGTCATTACTAGCACAGATCCCTCTTTAGAATTCTACAGTTATCTGTATGTAAACCCTCTGCATCCCTGTTTGGCAGAAGGAGGTTTCAGACTAAGACTAGACCTCCAGCATCAGGCAGGGTAGACACTCCCTGCTATAAGCAGCTTCTGCATGCTGCAAGGCTCACCCTCATTTGGCATGGTCTAGGTTCCTGCAAGGAGGGTGAAGTACCGTAAAGTCAGAAAGTCTTTGAGATATCAGATGGCTCAGTTCTGTCTTCTATGTGTGCATTTTTACATGGCATTTCAGTTTATGTGGCATTTTAGTTTAGCAGTGTGTATACAACCACAAGACCAGGGGGGCATGTGTCAAGGATTTTGCTCTCAGTTCTTTATGTATCGTGTTGCTGACCAAAGGTCCACTAAGGCCTTCTAACTGGTAAAAATCCTGATTGTCCTTTGCCTTAATTGATGGCTATAGCTACTTGGGGACACAAGCTCTCAGACCAGCCCAGTTGTTTGCTTAGCTTTTGTGAGGCATCTCAACTCCATCTATTGGTGGTGCACACATATGTACATATGAATGAAGAAGAAACCTTGTCTCTAGATGTGCTTCAAGGCCACCTGGACAGTAGCATGCTCCTATACCAGACCAAGACGCACAGATGTGTGTCCACCAATAATAGCACATCAGGAGTTGGTGCTCACTTGATGCGCTTCTGCTGCCAACCAATGAGGAAGACTGCTCCCTCTGCACTGGCTGGAGGGTCAGGAACCAAACCAGCAGTACTGAAACTGGACAACAATAGCTGCTAATACTATATGAGATTGAGTCTGCAGAATGACAGGTGAGGTTTGTCTTTTATGAGCCCCAACAGCTCCTTTAATGTGCCATTTTCTTTATCTTATCTTCTAGGGAAATGTTAGTGGAGCATGCAGGTTATCATTTACAAGAGTTATCCATGGTCACTAACCAAGAGAAAGAAAATGTGTGCTATCTTCTATCATCCATGCACCTTTCTATTATCCGCTATGCACATGGCTCATATAGCAAGATAACTAATGCAACCTTTGAGAATTTTGCTCAGTGTTTTGGAGCTCTCATGAAAGAAGAGTATTGTATGATAATGAAGGATCATGATATTGCTAAAGAAGCACTTGTCTCTATTCAACAAAGGCTTAACTCCCATGAAAAACTTACTGATGATCTAACTCATGAAAAGACTGTTCTTGAACAACACAAGGAAGGGACACTAAAAATATTACAACAGATTGCACAGGACAAGGCTGTGGTCGAACAAAAGATTCACGTTGTTTATAAGCAATTACAGAAGATCAAAAGATTAAGTGTCCTTCTTCCTCAATATCAAGTTGCCCTTGAGAAGGCAGAGTACAAATGCTCTGCAATATTAGAAAACATTAAGGACATAGTGCACAGCATGGATATAAGTGCTTTAGGTAGGTAGCATTTGTCTTGATTGTCCTCAGTGAACTAATTTAAAATTTTTTTCATGGCTGTGGATAGTGCACATATACCATATTTGCCGGCGTATAAGACGACTTTTTCCCCATGTAAAACATGCCTTTCAGTGGGGGGGTCGTCTTATACGCCGGGTGCCGCCGCTCTCATACACACTAACACACACACACACACATTCATGCTTACTTCACTTCCTGGCTGTTGCGCGCTGGTCGTCAGTGGCACGCCCACTGATGACCAGCGCGCAACAGCCAGGAAGTGCCGGTAAGAATGAATGTGTGTGCGTGTTTGTGTGTATGAGAGCGGTGGCGGTGGCTGCGGCGACAGGAACAGCAGGGATGGGCAGACCGGCCCTCCGACCATCGGTAAGTGTGTGAGCGGTGGGGCGGGGGGAGGAGGGAGTGGGGCCACTCGCTGGCTGTATTGAGGGATGCCCCCATGCCTGTACTGAGGGATGCCCCCATGCCTGTACTGAGGGATGCCCCCATGCCTGTACTGAGGGATGCCCCCATGCCTGTACTGAGGGATGCCCCCATGCCTGTACTGAGGGATGCCCCCATGCCTGTACTGAGGGATGCCCCCATGCCTGTACTGAGGGATGCCCCCATGCCTGTACTGAGGGATGCCCCCATGCCTGTACTGAGGGATGCCCCCATGCCTGTACTGAGGGATGCCCCCATGCCTGTACTGAGGGATGCCCCCATGCCTGTAAGAAGCCAGAAAGTATGACTGTAAGAAGCCACCCAGGGACTCTGGGGAAGGGAATTAACATGTTGAAATTAAATCTGATGTTCTTTTACATTTTATTTGGTGTGCGGAAGAGGGAGTAGTCTTATACGGTGAGTATATAACAAACTATTTTGAGTGGAAATGTTGGGGGGTCGTCTTATACGCCCAGTCGTCTTATACGTCGGCTAATACGGTAATTACTTTATGCCTATGTAAGCATACTGAGCGTTCAGAACTCCTGGATTTACCCAATACAGTTTTAATTTAAACAAATACATGATATCCCCCTTATATAGACAAGGTGTAGGCTTTTTGGTCCTTGTCAGTGCAAGGTAACGATTAACATTGTTTTCTTGTGTTTGGTTCAGAGGGTGCTGTAGCAAAGAATTCACTATTTTGAGGTTGATCCAGCTGGGGATGTCTAAGGAATATAAAAATCACCAGGATTTGCTTTATGCATGATGGGCTGATTTGTGGGTGCATCAAACCCTCTGTATTTTACAAATAAACTAAAACAAAAAAGAAGAAGCAGTCCCCTTTAACTCCTGATAAGCAGCATGATGGGCTTTCATTCAGATACAGCAATCTCTGTAGTTCCAGTCTTCACAGTTATTAGGCAACAGCCCTGAGCCCTCGCTGGCAAGCAGGTGTTCTGGGATGGTGCATCCAGGCACTTGACCACTCGCCACGTTGCAAGTCCGCTGTTCCTATGTATAGTATGCAGTATTAAGGTAGAGTACAGAAGCTTTAGTCATCCAAAGAACATCACGCCAGCCACTTCCTAAAGCAGAATGATGCCTTTATTGTGTTAGGCAAATTACAGCTAACACTGACATCCTGCCCCTCTGACGCACGTTTCGAGCACTGCTCATCTTCAGAGAGCTCTGTATTTTATGTTGTCTTGTTCACTAAAATAAAAGTTCACTAAAATGTTGTTGGTCACCAAATTACAAAGGTAGTTTTAGGGTAGATATCTACTACCCATAATTACATTTGTTGGTGGATTGCCTGACGAACATCCTGTGAATAAAATACATTAGTGTGTATTTGTGGAAAAGGACAGTTATTCCCAGTATGTCACACACCCTGCTTCCAACTAGTCATAACACTTGGGATACCGACCTGTAGAGGGCGATCTTTACAGAGATGACTTGAAAAAAAGGAGCACGTCCCGGTCCATAAATACCTGGGACCTCCCACCATTCCCCAGTCTTTCGTCTCTGCAGATCGGCGAAGCAAGTCAGAAGATGACTCTCTCCTCCTTGCAGGTAGCCGGGGTAACTCCCGGCATTTTTTAAGTACTATTTCTGCCCGGACTTCTGTTTAAAGTTTTGCTTGATGATTTGCCTCCCAGCTTAGGCTGCAGGCTCGGGCAATGGTAGCAGCACCTCTGGGTGCATAGGGGAGCTAGCTCCCCCCTTGAGACCCCATACTAAGGGGTAGGCGGTTTCCGGGTTGGTTCCCCCGGCTTGGGATGCCCTGTCCCTCTTTCCCTTGGAGGTTGGGATTTATTCCTCCGCTATCCCCCCTGCGTTGTCCTTCAGGCCCTTTGGAGCATCTAGAGGGGGGGGGGATTTTCTTATTAAAAAAAAAAAAAAAATTTACATGTATACATTTATTTATATAATAGACAATTTTTTATATATATTGTGGATATATGTTTATGAGGAAGGACTCACTGTGTAACATGATTTTCTGTCTGCTGCCCTCTTTGCGTCCATTATGGCTGTGTGTTTTCTCCGGCAGCCTGTGCTGCCTGTAGCAGGTGTTTCCCCCCACAGCTGATTGCAGCTGACGTCTTTGAGGTGGCGGGGTCTGGCGCGTGTACGCGCCCGTCCTCTCTCTCTCTATAGCGATGCGCTGTTGTTCTGGCTATGTGTTGTTGGGGGCGGGGCTTAGACGCGGCGTGCGTCTCGTGCTGCCTGTCGGCTTCTGATATTTAAGCTATCATGCTGCGAGCGGCGGGTGCCTTTTTTTTCGCTCCAGGCGGTGGTCCGTGAGTAACCCTTTGTCTTTGTTCAGCGCGGTTGTGGGTTTTTTTTTCTCTGTTTATGCTCTTCTTGTTTTAAAAAAAATTATATATTTATATATATAAAAGTTTTATGAGTATTAGGCCTGTTTATAGAGAAAGCAGCCATTTCTTCTTGGTCTATGGCCTTTTGCATTTATATTTTTTAATAAGGGTATGTCCTCTTATGTTGTCTAGATGACATTTTTCGTTTGAGTCTTATATTATTCCTCATGTTTTTCAGGTGGAATCTCCCTTAAAAAAGGGGGTTGTCTCCCGGTCCTTGGAGTCCTTTGGGGCCCCCTTATTATAGTATATAAGTTTATTACAAAAAAAAATAAATAATAATATATATATAATATATAAATTAATTTATATATATTATCAAATAATTTAAATCCTCCCACCTGGGACATTAAAGGGCATCCCGGGTAGCTTTGTGCATAAATCCCTCTGGATATTGCGACTACCCTTCTGTTGAATAAAAACACCATATGGAGGCGTCTCAGGATACTGGGCTGGGTGTCCCTTTGGGGCAACCCAGGCTGTGTTTGAGTTGTGGGGTTTCCCCTGTTGGGGATAATACGCTTATTTGTGTACCTTGCACTCAGCAGACTATTGCACAACAATCTGGGGCTCAGGCCTCAGGGTCAGGGGTCCTGGCCCCTTCTCCTACCCCACCCTGTCTTACCCGTACCCCTAGTGATGTGGGCACAGTCGGTGAGTCGCATCCTGATGTGTGTGCCAGATTGGCGAACATTGAGAAATGTATATGTGGCTAAGAAGGCCTCAGCTAAGAGAAAGCACTTGACCCCTGTCACTCCAGTTGGTGAAGGTGAGGAATATGAGTTGCTTGACTGGTCTGATTATTCCCCTTTAGAAGAGGGGGAATTGTTTGAAGATTCTGAAGGTTCTGACGATCGGCAATTTGTTGGTGCTGGTACTGAGCAAGGGCAGGGGGATGTTGTGGACACCCCGAAGGCCCTTGGTCACCTTTTTGAGGTTCTGGCGATTTCTCCTCCAGAAGAGGTTCCTCCCTTAAAGGGGGAGTTCTTTGGGGTCTCTAGGCCGTGCTTAGAATTCCCAAATCAGAAACATTTTTAAGATATCATTCTTAAGGAGTGGGAGAGGCCTGCTCGGCTTCCAGGCATTCCTTCCGGTTGGGACAAAAAATATCCCTTCCCTATTGATGCAGTCAAGCGCTGGTCATCCCCTCCCGAGGTTGATGCTCCGGTGCTTGGTTTATCTAATACTTCCATTTTACATTCTCCGGATTCCGCCACTCTAAAGGATGGTGAAGATAAGCGTATTGATCAGATGGCTTGCCACGCTTTTGCTAGTGTTGGTTCAGCCTTCAGCTGAGGTGCCTCAGCTCTTATGGCAGTTGCTTCCAGGTCTGTTATCAGGGACCTGTTGAACACTTCTGGTCTTGATCCGGATTGTGATGAGTTTGCCGCTCTTAAGCGATGTGAATTATTCTTGTCCTTTATATTATCCTCTCTGGATGACACTATGGTTATGTGTAGTAGGACTTCGGCCTTGCTTGTGGCTATCAGACGATCTGTTTGGCTGCGTCAGTGGGCGGCTGATTTTGTGGCTAAAAAATCACTTACAGCACTTCCCTTTGTAGTCTTACGGCTTTTGGGGGAAAAGTTAGATTCTGTCACAAAAGGAGGTAGGTTACCTCAGCGTAAAAAACAGCGCCGCCCTGTCCGGGGGCGGCCTCCTTTAACCCTTCCTTTCATGGTACCAGAACTGCTAGAATATCATTTTTTTCTGCCCACAGAGGCGATTCCTGGAATAGGGGCAGGGGTCATGTCCGTCCCAGTCGTAACAGGGGGTCCAAGCCTAAGCCCGCGGCCAAACCGGCTCAACAATGGGGGGACGGCTGAGGTACTTTTTCCAGATATGGGTCCAGCATATTTCAGACAGATGGATTCTGGAAGTAGAAGTAGAGTCTTCCGGTTACAAACTGGACTTCGATACCCGGCCCCCTCACAGATTCTTCAGGTCCCGGATGCCTTCGGATCCGTTGGCCGCCCAGGGACTCCGGGCGGCAGTAAAAAATCTTTTGGACATGGCTGTCATTTGCCACGTGCCTCCTGCAGAAAGAGACCTGGGATTCTATTCCAATCTTTTTAAGGTGCCCAAAAAGGATGGCTCCGTTCGGCCCATTCTGGATTTAAAGCGTCTCAATCAGTTAATTCGCTTCAGGAGGTTTCGTATGGAAACCCTATGCTCGGCCGTCAATTCTCTTCGGCAGGGGGACTTCATGACGTCCATAGACATCAAGGGTGCTTATCTGCACGTGCCTATCTTTCCGGCACACCAAAGATTCCTCAGGTTTACGGTAGAGGATCAACATTTCCAGTTTGTGGCCCTTCCGTTCGGGCTTACCTCGGCTCCAAGAGTGTTCACCAAGGTCCTGTCGGGAGTGATGGCCCTTTTCAGAATCCAGGGTATTCACATTGTCCCGTATTTAGACGACCGTCTCATAATGGCTTCATCCATCAGCCAAGCGGAACTGGACACCGGTACGGTGGTATCCACGCTGGAAAAGTTTGGTTGGGTGATCAACTACCCCAAATCCTCTCTCTCTCCATCCAGGGAGATTCCATTTCTGAGCATCATTCTGGATACCTTTCGGGCCAAGGTGTTTCTTCCACAGCCCAAAATTCTGATTCAAGATCTGGTTCGGTTCTTGTTAACCAACCCTCGCCAGTCTATCCGGTTAGGGATGAGACTGGTGAGATTGATGGTGGCCTCCCGGCAGTCCCGTTTGCCCAGTTTCACATGAGGGCACTTCAGCTCCATCTCCTGACGACTTGGGACAAGTGTCCGTGGTCATTAGATCAGATTTGTCTGTTGTCTCCCCACGTTCTGCGGTCCCTTCAGTGGTGGCTAGTGTCCTTTCTGAACCCTTGTTGGGAAACTGTCACCACGGATGCCAGCCTGATGGGCTGGGGGGGGGGGCTTCTGGAGGAAACTTCAGTTCCAGGGATTGTGGGGGCCTCAGGAGGCTCACACCTCCATCAATGTTCTGGAGCTATGGGCCATTTGGTTGGTTCTGTCCCGTTTAACTCTTCATTTACAGGGGCTGGCAATTCAGGTCTGATCGGACAGTCGGACGGCTGTCGCTTAAGTCAATCACCAAGGAGGGACTCGCAGCAAGAGTGCCTTCAGGGAAGCCTCTCTGATTCTAGCCTGGGCCGAGGAAAATGTTCCTTGCATATCAGCGGTTTACATTCCGGGAGTGGAAAACTCCCTGAGCAGGAGCTCAGCTTGGAGAGGGGAATGGTCTCTCAATTCCAGGGTATTCCAGTTCCTGTGTCAAAAGTGGGGGACTCCGGAGGTGGACCTCTTTGCCTCAAGGCACAACCACAAGCTTCCGGTTTTTGTGTCCCTATCCCTGGATCCTCTGGCATTGGCAGTGGATGCCATGTCACTGAGCTGGAAGAAGCTGGGTCTTCTGTACCTATTTCCCCCCTTCTGCATGTTAAGCAAGGTGATTCAAAAGCTAACTCAAGTGGGTGCACCAGCAATTCTGGTGGCCCCAAGGTGGCCAAGACGCCTGTGGTTCGCACCACATCGTGCGATTGGCGGTAGATCAATTATATCTGCCCCAGCTTCCAGACCTTCTCACTCAAGGTCAATTACGCCATCCCAATTTACGTACGCTGGCTTTGACGGCGTGGCTGCTGAAACCTCCATCCTAAGGGAGGAGGTTCTTTCTGATGCAGTAATTCAAACCCTTGTTAGAGCAAGGAAGAAATCTTCCTCTATTGGCAGCCTTGTCCATTCAGGCCCCTTATTTTGAGAGGCATCAGGACAAGGTTGTTTTCCGCTTTAAGTCGGATTTCCTGCCTAAGGTGGTCTCTGCCTTTCATCTTAATCAGGACATTGTTCTACCCTCCTTGTGTCCTAAGCCCAGCAATGACAAGGAGAGGATGTTGCATTCTCTGGATGTGATTAGATGTGTGAAATATTATTTGGTGGCTACTTCTGTTTTCCGTAAGACGGACGCCTTTTTTGTTGTGCCCGCTGGGCCTAGGAAAGGTTTGGCGCCCGCCAAGTCTACCATTAGTAAATGGATAAGCCAGGCCATTGTTGGGGCCTATTCTGCCAAGGGAAAAGTTCCCCCTTTTCGTGTTACTGCTCATTCTACTCGTGCTGTTGGAGCATCTTGGGCTTTTCAGCACCAAGCTTCTGTTGAACAAGTATGCAAGGCTGCTACTTGGTCTTCCGTTCATACTTTCTCTAAGTTTTATAAAGTTGATGTGCGGGCCTCAGCGGATGCTGTTTTTGGCCGCAAAGTTCTGCAAGCCACAGTGGTTTAAGTTTGCGCATTATTTCCTTGGTTTGGATCCCCACCCTTTATGGACACTGCTATTGGATGTCCCAAGTGTTATGACTAGTTGGAAGCGGGGTGTGTGACATACTTGTAATACCCATTTTACAGGTGAGTACTCACAAAATGGTATTATTTCCTTCTACACATGTTTTTATTATTGTTTGTTATTTTTAATTAAAGCGGAACTACGTTCAATGCAAAAGCCAGATGTGGATATTGAAGAGCTCATGGCATCTATCATCATAATTCTGAAATCTCCCAACACTGACCTCACTTGGGCTAAGGGGGCTAAACGGCAGATGGCCAATCTTGACCGTTTTCTAAATGAGCTCATATCATTTCATGTTATACAGGTACATTGTAAAATTTGTTTTATCAAATATTTACTGCTTTTGTGTAAAGTATGTTTATAATAACTATAACTTTTACTAAAATAATCCAGCTGCCACAGTCCACTCTTGAGTTGCTAGAAGCAAATATAAGAAAAAGCCAGTTTACATCAGAGAACATGGAAAAAAAGGCTGCTGGCAATGTTGCTGCAGCAAGTCTTATGAAATGGCTTCAAAGTGCAGTGCAGTATTTTGGGACATTAACTTCTAAGGTAATTTTTTTCTTTATTAGACGTTACTATTTGCTGCTATAAGACATATTTTTATTTTTATTGGACTTCATTGAATAACATTGTCCATTTACTAAAAACTACCCTTTTGGGTGAGTGTTAATCCTCCTCCAGGTATGTTGTGTTGCTCTACCCTGTGGGTTAGTAAGTGTGCCTGAGACCGGTGTCCATCCGGAATCATAATAAAACATCCACTTATTGTTAAATATTTAAAAGCATTGAAGAAAGTCCATAACGGCAATGCCACACCTAAAAGCAAGAATAATAAAGGTGACCCAACTCATTTGACACATTTCAAGCCCTGGGTGCCCTTATTCATACTGGAGAACAATTTCTAACCTGCATCTTGCTGTCCTTAACCTTTTGTCCACAGGATTAGCTAAATTTAAAACCGCATGTCTGATGCTTGGTAGTTAGAGGCATCTTAGCAAAATGAGTAGCGTTAATTGTGCAGTACAAGACTACAAGTATGTAGGCATGTCTATCTATTGTGCATTCATTTCCAATAGGTACATAAAATCAAGCATGCGGACATTCAATTTTCTTAGTCAATCATTTGCAGTGGCATGGGCCATACTGTACTGTAATTCAGTTCAGTTTTGGCCTTGTTGACTTGTTCTCTAGTTTGTTGTTGTGGAAACACCTGGGAGTGAAAGCAATGAAATTAACCTTTTTGTGCTGAAGCATCCTGCACATTAATATAATTTATCAACATCAATACAAGAATTGTTTATCGTGAACAATTATGTATTATTTATTGGTTGTATATTACCTATTATCAACTGAACCCCTTAACCAGGTCCCCAGGGACAGAATTGGAAACCTGAGCGGAACAGCCTGGTAAATGATATTTTTGGCTGCATGACCTGGTTCAGTGGTATGGTCTGGGCTGTGACTTTAGCACTGGACAAACATTTGCACAAATGCATTGTCAAGCCCAGAGGAATAAAATGCCAGCAGTGGTGCCCACCTATTTACTTAAACAAAAAGAGATGCCACCCAGAAGATTTCTGGCAATGGGTGGGGTGGATGTCCCAAATACACCTCTAGGTTTGTGGATATTAGACCTGGCCACAGTTCAGGTTCTCTTTAACATAACAGGTATGGTATTTTTTACAAAGTTATCTGTTTATAGATTGAAGAAATATGTAAGGGGGTGGATATTTTTCTGTTTGTATCTGTTTTTGTGAGCAGTTGTAGCTATGCTTTTTATTAAAGCCAAATGTCAATCATAATAAGAATTGTGTGAAGTTTTAATTGCAAGATGTTCATTGCAAGTTTAATGAGTTAAATAAGAGACTAGAGAATCCCGTCACACTTAGCTCATGCATATTGTTGACTTAAATTGGTTCTCTAGAGGTGGTTAGAGTTGCTTTGTTGAATATACACACCGAAAGAGCAAATGTACAGAGCTCTGCAAGTTAAGGTTATAAATCAGAATAATTTTACTTCCTCTGAGTGATCACTAAAGAGTATAATGGTTTTAAAAGGCTGGTTTGAGTAGAAAGTAATTATTCTGCCTAGATTACTGAAATGCTGCTTAATGAGCATAAATCAGTGACCATTAACCCCCTACATAATGCCTGTCAGATTAAAAAAAATCCAACTAGTTCAGCTTAAATCTGACTGTACTTTAAATGAAGCTGAGCAATGACATAGAGTTTGATCAAATGTAAAGACATAATCTGCTCCCCCATATGCATTTCTTTAATCAGACTGTTGCATAAATAGTTTGGATTGTTGAAGTGTTCTGTTGGTAAGCAAAATAATTTAGAAAAAAATGCAGAATAAATAAGATATTGTGCAGTGTAATATGTTAAGCAAAAATAGTATTTAAACAAAAATATACAGGCACTCATTATTCAGTTGATGTAATAAATTACCTGCTGACCTATGAAAGTAATTTCTTTGAGGATGAATTGCATTTCAGGTTAAGCCTTTGCAGAGCAGAGTGTCAGAGATGACGACTTCGTTAATAGATGCAGAACAGAAGATGACAATTTTACAGCAGAAAAAAAAAACTTTTCTTTCAAGACTGAGTGACCTAGAGAGAGGGTTTGAGGAGGCAACTATGCATAAAAACAAGCAACAACAAAGGACTATCGAAATGAATCATAAATTACTCCAATCAACACAAGTAGCACAGGTTTGTTTTTAGTTCTTAAGTTATAGTTTTGCTTACATTTCAAATATTTTGTATGCATGCATCCCTTACAGGGAGGCTGTCTCTTCTCGAGTCCAAAAGCCTTCGGTCTTGTCTGTCAGAATTTTCATAATTCTAATAATTTTTATTATTTACTACTAGCAATAGCATATTTATTGCTCTAAAAGTATTAATTTATGGTTCTCATTAAAAATTCTAAATCAAGAATGTATTTTTCACATAAAAATGTTAGCGACAAAGGCATCTTGTTTGTCTGCAGTCAGAGCAGCTAGCATTCTGAATGGAGCCAAGTGTGATGCTGACCAAAGTCTTTTAGACTTTGGCCCGAGAGATGGTTGTTTCTCTTTAAAGTGGACCGACACCCAGGGGTGATCGGCCCGGGAATCTATAATGATTCAGGGCAGTGGATTAAAAGTGCTTTCAGATTACATAAAGTTATGTGGTGTAATGTAGACCAGGGATTATGCCAACAACCTACAGGCTGACCTGCACTTACAGGAGTAGTAAGCAGCTACTGTACATAGAAAAATGTGTGCTATCTTGATAATTGTGCAGTGCTGAAAATCAACCTTCTCTATTTCTATGTTTTACTTGTCTCAGTATTTTTCAATATAATTACTGTCTATGATCAATTGTGTAACATGAGCAGTAAGGTAGATAAGATGATCACTGAAAGAAAAAATGTATCACTCTCCGCATATTGAATATTGTGCACAAGATATGTTGTTTGGTGAGCTCAAGAAATAGCATCAAAGAAGTAGCCTGTAAAAATTCCCAGCCCTTCAGATAACCCTTGCCAAGATCAGTTCAGTGAAGTGACATAAAACTTGACAACTCCATTTAACTGTTATTAATATCTTTAATCTCTTTGAAGCTTCTGGAAGAGGAGAACAAGAAATATGCTTCTATTGTGAGCTCTCTACAAGACAGGCTCAGTGGGATTCCTGGAAGTACAGCCCTGGCAGCGGGATTAGTGTCGTACCTTGGCTCATACGAACACCATTATCGACAGCTCATGCTAACGGTGGAATGGCCTATGGCTGTGAAAGAAAGAGGCTTTCCATTAATGATAGACTCAATTGACCCACTCAAAGGTAACAGAGATTTAGAGTAAAAGATGTCTGCATGGTATACAGATTTCTTGTTCTACACAATGACATGCAGGTAGTATGGGCTATTTTATCTGTCTTTTATAGATTTATGATGATACTATATATAATGATATATGATGTTGTACTTCACATTTAAAGCTGTCTACCTTTGAAGAAATCAAACAGGCTTGTTCTTGCAGTACTTTCTGTTTTGATGATTTGTCTTTTCTTAATTAGGCATCTGTGGCCAGTAGTTCATTTTTCATTATTTGCTTGTGGGTTTATATGGGCTACAAGTACCAGAAGGTTAGATATTGTACAGATATGTACGTTGCTGGGTCTCTATAGAATGGATAGTAAGTGGATGATTGCAAACAGGTGCATAAACTACTTTGTTTCAATTATTTAACATCTTGCTCTGATGCCTGTTAATGGGTGGTGATGTTGGGGCAAAGGCTGTTGCAGTCCTAGATCTATCCAAAGCTTTAGGCTAGTTAGCTTCCTCCTTCCATCCTTTCCTAAGGTTCTGGACGCCTTTTCGGATGAGGCGGTTAAGGTTTGGTCTTTGCCATCTGAGGTAGACGAACTGGTGGTTGGACCAGCTGGCCAGGCATGTTTTGGTCAGCTATGTGCCCAGCTTGCACCATGTCCATGGCTGCTATGGTAGGCAAGGTCTGGAGGAAGGCACTTGTGACATAGAGGTTTGTGTCCCTCTGCACTTCGCTTGAACTCCTTCACTATGGAGATCTTGAGATTCTGCCAGCTATGGATGGCACGGTGCATCTGGTGTCTAGGGTGCGCTGGCCTTGCTGTCACCTTGCGACACATGGTCTGTGTGAAACAGTGGTCAGCCGACACTGCTGCCAAGAAGATGCTTACTGCCCTCCCCTTTTCAGGGGGTCGTCTTTTCAGTGAGCCTCTGGATGACTGGAAAGCCACGGGTGGGGTGTTGACTAGGCTTCCACAGAAATGGAAACTGAGGATCACATTTCTCAGGTCGACGAATTATCAGCCCTTCTGGAAGTTTGGAGGTTTGACAGACTCCAGACACTGCAAGGATTATTCAGGTCATGAAAACCACAGGGAAAACCTAGACCCCAGTGGGCCAGCTGGCCCAAACCCCCAGCCAGGCCCTCTCAAGTTTTTACGGGGCGCCCTCACCCGATTGGGTGGGGAATGGCTTCTGCACTACACAACGGTGTGGAGGGAATGAATATCTGTATACAAGATCAAGTTCTTGACCAGGCCGTAACGTCGCAGGAACAGGGGGATTTTCTGGCCATGGTGGACATAAAGGATGCATGTCCTGATCTCCCCTGGTCACCAACAATACCTGCACTTTGTGGTGTGCACCCAACATTTTCAATTTGTGGCACTGCCGTTTGGACTGTCCACTGCCCCATGAGTGTTCACGAACGGCTTGGCAGTGGTGATCGCATTCCTGTGGAGGCAAGGTGTGCATATCACCGCATACCTGGACAAGCCCCATCTCTGGCAGAGGAACTGCGGGATATTCGGATCGTCCTGTCCACGCTGGAATTTTTTGGGTGGTTGGTCAACTACCCCATGTCCTAGGTGGTTCTCTCCATTGTGGTAACTTACCTCGACGGGCACACCCAGTTGTCTTAAGGCTTCAGTTTATTGTCTAAATGTCAATACAATGTACAAGGTACATACTAGGATTCCATATTGACAGCAGGCAAGAAAATGGACTTAGGATGGAAGGATGTACATGGCATACTCAATTTCTATACAAAATTAGCATTCCTTGTTACAATAGTTACAGCCAGACGCATGACTTAATTAAATAATGATTTAGAAACATAGAAGGTTGATGGCAGGAGGAGACCATACTGTCCATCTAGTCTGCCCTTATGTGTATAATGTATGTACTCTATAATGTATGTTATCTTAGGATAGATGTGTGCTTATCCCAGGCATGTTTAAATTCAGTGACTGTTGATTTTTCAACTACCTCTGCTGGAAGTTTGTCCCAAGCATCTACTACTCTTTCTGTAAAATAATATTTTCTAACATTGCACCTGATCTTCCCCCCGACTAGCTTCAGGTTGTGCCCCCTTGTTCTATCATTAAGCTTCTTCTTAAAAACACTTCCCTCCTGAACCTTATTCAATCCTATAGAAACAACATTTATTTAACTACTTACTGCATTATATATTATACAAAATATTCTGAACAAAATGGTAAAATCCCCCCCTCCCAGAACCCAAAAGCAGACAGTGTGCAGACCCCCCCCCCCCCCGCAGCCTTATAACAAATGTGCAAAATTCTCCAGAACCCCTTTTTGTATTTGTAACTCCTCCCTACCCGCCCACCTGTTCTGTTATCTGATGCCACATACACACATAATTTTATCAAAAGTCCACACACCTTACCAGCGCTTTCCACAATGCTGATTGCGCTCCCATAGCTCTGGTTCCTGGCTGGAGGTTGGGTGTTGCCTGTGTACAGCCAGCGTCCATTGTTTTCAAAGGATGCCGGCCATACACAGGCTAAACCCACCTGCCACAACCAGATCACTGGCCTTTCACTCTAGCAGTCGGGAGGGGAAAATGTATTACATTTTAGTAGAAAAATTGCCGTTTTGTTTACCTAGGGGTCGATACAGTACCTAGTGTAAAAAGAGCACTTCAGTTTTATTTGTTCACTTTTTGCATCTGGTACTGAATCAACTCCAATGTGTCTGTTCCATTTCAGATCATTCTGTATTGTCTTCTTCTGCATCAGTACATAGGGGAAGAAACGTTGATGGTGTCTACCTGTGTGAGCAATATTTGAACAAACCACTGAGCACCATGAGCATAATTTACTTTTTTGATGGCCAGAAGTAGATCATAATTCTGCAAATTATCATACCATGTATCATTGCTTGTTGTATGCTTTACCCAATTACTGTAACTATATGCAGATCTTTCTGACTTATTTGTTTTAGGGCGCATAATTGAATTCTCTATGATATTCCCCCAAAGTGCTCCATCTGAAATACATGATGCAAAAACTCTGCAAACAGAAGGTAATCTTTTGTAATAGTGCTCAAATAAAACACCTAAGAAGTAGATTTTTTTAGAACTTACATAACAGCAGTCTATGGAAAATCCAAGACATTAAAATTATCCTCGAAACTGCGTTTGGATTCCCTATTTGCTGCTTTCACTAGAGCGACACAAAAAAGGGCCACGGTGAGTTTACAAGTGACCCCGGGGGTTTTACCTAGCAATTTTGGATGCATCGGGGGACAGGCTAGCAGGCTTTATTGTGTACTAATGAACGCCATCCAACACCCATTGTGCTGGACCACATTGTAATAGTTGCAGGGGGCATTCAGATTGCCTACTTTCACTTACCTCCATCTTAATCCCCCAAGCACACGATTGGCTGCTTAGCCGACATGCGGAAAACGAAAAGGTATCCAGATCCTGCAATCACATGAATACAAACAGGTAGATCCAAATTTTACAATGATGTTCCAATGACGCGTGTGCATGTGAGGTCTTTACCCGGACCAAAAAGCTGGTATTTTGGCTTTATCAAAATAACCCACTTTAGGTAGCATACCAGCTGACTGAAGAATGCTGCATTAATGCCTTAATATTTAATACATAATTATTATTGGTTTGTTTTATCAGGGAAAAATAACAACACGGAAAATGAAGAGGTGCACTATGAAGGAGATGAACTCTCAAATGAACAATCTTTGCGTGGACAGAGTTTACCTGTAATTACACAGGATATCTACATAGACTTTATCCGGGCTTTAATTCTGAGACTTGTAAAGAGAGACAAAATAGAAAAATGGCTGTCACAAGGTAATAGGGGTTGTCGCATATAGTATGTGATTTATATTGATACTGGACTCTTTTCATTTGAATATTCATGTAAGCCGATGCCTAAAGATTGTGTTTTTTTATCAGTCAATAACCATTATATATTTCTTTTTAATGTTTGTTAAAGACTTCTCTTAAATCATATGATTTGTAATTGAAATATGCTAAACAAGTCTCAGGAAACAAATAGTATCAGTGGGTGTTGCTACTGTGTTTGGCTTTACATCTATTAATATTACTTTGATTTCCGATACACGGTTTAAAAAGCAAAATAGTATTTTCTAATTATAAACTTAGTCCTATGGTATAAATGATATCGGAAAAACAAGGAGGGAGGTATCAGGCTAGCTATTATGTAGTGGGTACTGGATTATTTCTTCCTTTTAAATAATTTCCATGTTTCTTTGTCATTTGCTGTTGATGTTTTTCCCCAGAAGTTTTTATTTATTGTACAGTATAGTTGTGTATGTATTGATTCAATTTAAGGCTCCCTGTTGCTTAATATAATTAGTGTGCTTGGCTCACTCTGATATGGGGCAGGTGGTGACCCTATTTTGTACTCCTGCAGACTGGACTCCACAGCAGATGGAAAATGCAGCTATACTTGCCTTTTCTTGGCAACGTCCAGTATTGCTGATAGAGCCATGTTTTGAAGGAGAGTCATGGATTAAAAGAATCTTGGGGAAAACTGAGAACAATCAATTTTCTTCTGTAAATCTACAGACAAGGTAAGTAAGGTTGGCTTTTAAGGCAGTAAAATATTCTGTTTGCTCTACAATATTAGCCTTTTCCGAGGCCTTTAGCAGATTTTGTGAAATAGCAGGTCACGTATGCATCAGTTGTGTTTTACTTGTTACCTTGTATGGTTGAAATGAACATATATGTTTCTAAGAAGATAACATCAGTTTTCCAGACATTTTTTTTTTATTGGAATTTGATTTAGAAAAAAAATGCCCGCTAAACCTTGACTGTTCATCATTTGTGTTTGACAAATTATCTCTAAGACTCTACCATATACAGAAGCCAGTTCAGGGGGATATTGTCAGGACCAGGTGAATAACATCACTGGGCATTCAATGTGTGGTGGGAAATTCCTGGTTTAGGGATTGGAACTTGGGACAGAGAGGCGTCCCTCAGCCCGGCAGTTAATTTCTCCCTGGAGGCCATAGTCAAGGGTCACTGTCTGGGGACAAAGGAAGCAAGGTAGCTGACTGGTAACAGAAGGACATAGGACAGACAACACTCCTGCGCCACCAAAGAGTAAGCTGCCGACCACCCGGGACATGGGTGGTCCGGTACTCGGGGAGCCCATAATCCACCCAGTTCTTCAGAAGTGCCCCTGAAGGTGGAGATGTGCAGGCCCCAGGTAGACCCTTAATGGTCACAGAGGGTTGGAAGGTGAAAAACAGGGCAGACGTACACAAGACACGAACAGGTCATCTGGGCCCCAGTGCAGACAATGGCGGAGGTGGGTCCAAGTGCAGATTTGTAGCCGAGCTGGGCCCCAGTGCAAGCTGTAAGGAAGCTGGGCCCCAATGCAGTACCGACAATGAAGGGCAGTAGGCCCAATACAGAGACACAAACTGCGGTGAACCACAAAGGTCATGCACCGATGGCACAAACAAAGACACAAACTAAGAAAGACTGAGAGCGCCCGTACATCCAAAGACACAAACTATGAAGGGCTGTGAGCCCCAGCACAGACAGGACAGGACATGAACTATGAAGGACCACAAGGCCCAGTAAGGACAAAAAGGCAATAAGCCTAATATCACAAAACACGAAGGCCCCACAAGGACTAGGCAGTATCAGGGGGGTTGAAGAGCACAGCTAGACTTCGAGAAGACAATGCAATGGCTTAACACAGGGGTGAGGCCAAGCACATGCCTTTATAGAAAACCCAACAGCATGATTAATGTCAGGTGAGGTTAAACAATGTGGACCCAGGGAGGAACCACACCACTTCAACAGACAAACAGCAACACCACAGCAGATAGCACAGTGGTGAGAGCAGCAGACTTGAAGTGATGATGGGTGGCAGTTAAAGACCACAATATAATAAAGATATCCAAGCGAGTCCTGACAGATATAACTAAATCTTCACCGCACTTAGTGGACCAGCCCCCATTTTGCAGGACAGGTCTACAAGCAATGTCCCCTGAGTCCAGGGACTGATAGTAGGTAAGCTCTCACAAGAGGGATACAGGTATACTGGGGCTATCAAAGGTCATACACTGGAAGTCAGTCCAAAATCATATATGCCAAAATATCAGGATGGAGCACATGAAGTCACCAAACAAAGTACCAGTGGATTTACGAATGCTGAGATCAGGAGCATGTCAATGTCAATGCATGTCAATGTCATACACAAGTAAAGTAGGTCATACACAAGAAACACAATAACGCACCCAAACATTTCGCTATAATGGGCATCATAGCAATGGGCTGGGTAAACGTTATAGGGGAATGGGCTTGTTATTGGCTGGAACCCCCCACAGAGCTCAATTGCCCACTATACTCCTTATGCTGATTAACCCAGTACTACAATGAGGGCTAGCAGACCTACAGCAAAACTTGGACTCATTGGCCTATTTGTTCCTCCTGACAGCTGTGTTGCCTGCCACTGGCAGCACATAGCCTTTGGAGAACATAAAGGGAGCAGGTACGTGTGCCCGTATGGCTGCAGAGGAGTGAGGGTAGCCATTGAGATTGCCCTCGCTAAACAACATGCAGCAGTTGGATGTGACCACCATGATGGCTCAAGACACTTTGTTAGCAGAAGGATAGTAGCTAATGGGTAAGTATCTATTGGGAGAAAACCATCTTTTAAATGGCCCATGCAATGTAAGAAATGTGCATTGCAGATGTGCATTGCAAGCAAGGACACTACTTACCAAAAGCAACAAGTTTATCTTTATTTTCCTGATGCTTAAGAGCTAACACCAATATGGGTGGGTGACATGGAAGTGTGGGGGACACATGTTAGCTAGACATATTCCAGAGAGAATGTTGAATAAGTTGTGGGGGAAGATTACAGATACATGAACATCTAGAAATATAAATTAATAGTCATAAAACAAATAAGAATATTAATTACACAATTAAAATCAGAAGAATAAAAAGGGGGGAATGGAAAGACAACTAAGATTATAAATAAGTTATAAATAGCACATATATTACAAAAAAAATGAATAACTACAACATACTAAAAGATGCTTGTTGTTTATTCACAGATTTAGTCTATGAAGGGCTTCCTCTTCCATCCATTAAAATAAAAGAAACAAGCCTGGCTGGATATTTCTTGATGCTGGGTATATAAGTGACCTCTCCAGCATATTTTTATTATTGGACCATTTTTTCACGGTAGTGCTCCTTTAACCCTTTGAGTGCCGGCCTACCGAGATTTTTTGTCACGACTTTTCACGTTTTTGCGCTACACGTGTGCAACCTTGATTTTTGAAGGGATTTCCAGGGATTTCGATGAAAATTATATATTGTTTTTTTCAGCAGAGTCTGGGCTTCAACATGAAATGTATTGTTTGACCTTTTTTTAGTGTATTCTCAATACTTTTGGATGAAATATGTGCAAAAAAATAAAAAAAAACTATTTTTTACAATTTGTAGTGTTTTTTTGTAATAATAAATGTAAGTATTTGTTAATAAAATATTATTGCGTGTGAAAGCCCTATTTCTCCCGGTTGCAATGGTACCACATATGTATAGGTATACCCCCTTTCCTGAAACAGCAGTTTAGGAGGTTCCAGATAGGATACAACTATGCAATATGATTGCATAGCTGTAAGGGGTTAATAAAAAAAAAAATGACATAGGGTTCCCCCTCCCAGGAGGGGGGACCTCATTTCTTTTTTGGAATTCTAAGGGTTAAAAACCCTTAAAATCCCCCCCCCCAAAAAATGACATAGGGTCCCCCTTACCCAGCATTACTGACCCGGACCAGCTATGGGGGCTTGTAGAACAGGGCGCAGGGGCCAGCGTTGGTGGCCCCTGGCCCTGCAGGCTACTAGCCCACATAGCCACGTGGCCCGGGCCCTTCTGCCCCCCCCGGCCGTTGGGGAGGCAGGTAATGGGGGGCTGGGGGTTATGGCAAGTCACCCGCTTGCCGCAGGTGACCTGCCATACCCAGAGCCTTGTGAACTGGTATAAGGGGTCTCATGGACCCCTTACCAGTTCACAAAGGGTTAAGTTGAAAAAAAGACACCAGACAAATATTTTATTATTCTATTTTCACTTATACTTACCTCCCATCCAGTGTCCCACGCTGCTGCAGATGACAGTTGTTGGTAGTGATCAGAGCAGGGAGGGTGGCAGTCATGGAGATCAGAGCCACCCTGCCTGCCACCCTCCCTGCTCCAATCGCTGCTGACAACTGACAGATCGGAGCCCGGGTGCCAGTAACCCGAGGAGCGGGATGACGTCATCAAGTGGGCGGAGTTAGGGGCGGGGCCAGCGCTGGCCGAAGAGGATGGTGATGGCCCGTTTCTGGGCCCTCATAAGCAGCGTGGAAAGCCCAGGGGGGGGATCGGAGCCCCCCCCTGGTGAAGAGAAGACCCGGGGAGAGCCATTGCGCTGCGAGGTGAGTAAATTACATTTACTTTTTTTTTTTTTTCAGATGTCTGCGCCGGCGGGGGGGGGGAGGCCTATTCCGGGCCCCCTCCAGAAGATCAGAGGCCCGGGGGCGGAAATCTAACAGATTCGGATTCTTGTATAGAATTGCTGGCCCTTTCAAATGAGGGGTATGGTAAGTCTGTATGTTTTTTACTTTTTGTTTTATGGGCCTCTAAAGTCAGCTACGTGGCACTTAACGGTTGGAGAGGCAGCTACGTGAGAGTCACGTAGCTGGCACTAGAAGGGTTAAGCACAGATTTTCACCCATGCAAAGACTTTGCCAAATTGGCCATATTGTGAACTTTCCTATAACATATTTCATGGGAAGATTTGCAGAGATTTAATGACCTTATATTTTATGTACTGTAATTTTAGAATAGAATACCTAAATTAGCTTGCTTCCAACTTAATTTCTTTTTAATCACCCCCACTATGCTCGGTAGTCAACTTTCGGAAAGAAAAGAAAGGTCAGTATTTTCGTGCACATAGCTCATATTTTCATAAAGAAATGCTGTAAAAATAAAACTAAGGACATTTTACCCAACTCTTTTTATGTTTTTGTGGCCTTGAATCAATTGCATTTTATAAATGTTGCTCTATTGTTCTATTATTTACATATTAATTATCATTTTCAATTAGGCAAGACCGCAGTGTCCTGGCACCTATTGAAAAAGGCATTTTATCGGGCGGTCCTCTGATTTTAAATAATTACTCTAGTAAATGGGATGACTTACTGATGCCGCTTATTGATCACTGCTGCGCTGTAAATAATATCAATAACCAACAAGGTATAATGCCATCCTACTTTTCTTTTTCTTCATTCTGTTTTGTCAAAAAATGCACAGACGTACAACATAGTATTATTTATGTGCTAGAGGTTTGAAAATAACAGTGGTCTATGGTAATTCAAAAACAATTGTTTTTTGAATTGCCATAGGCTGCTGTGATTTCCAAACTAAAATAAAATGCATCACCTCATTTGTTTAACGACCCTATCACAGGTGTAGGAGCTTTAGATTTTCAAATAAGGTAAACATTTTTTTAAATGTTAATAGTGTGCACAGTGAGTTAAAATTGTCACATGCTCTCACTACATATCCAACTGAAAATTGCCCCCTATGGATGGCAGAGCACCTTTAATATTTCCATTAGACTTTTGCAATATCGACTTGTGTACATTTGTATCTGTGCTAAAGATGCTAAAGAGTACTTATTGACCATTCTGATTATTTATAGGCATTTCCACCCTTGTATTTGCTTTCTGCACAGCCTTCATGCAAAGTATATTACACTGTCTAATGTAGTAAATGCCAGTAATTCGCATTTCCAGAGGCTGTTAGCAATCTACTTTAAATGTAAAAGCAGAGACTTGTAAAGGATGCAACAGCAGGGAGCTATATTATCTTTATCGAGAGATGATTAGAGTTTGATGGGCTAATATGTTTTACTGTTTTTCAGCGCTGCCTTAATGCGCAATGACACCATAACTTGCAGTAGTGCAGATACTTTATACAGTCTGTGAAATCCTGCAGATTCATAGTAACATAATGAATGTGGTATCTCAAATTCACCACATTAAAGTTTTTCAAGATTTGCTATGTATGTAGAGTTTATAATGACTAGCAATCTTTTTTTCAACTAAAGCTGCTGTTTTAAGTTATATTTTTGTCTTAAATTATAGACATTCTAAACTAATCAGGATTCAGTATTTTATTAATGCAATCTACAGGGTTTGCTTTGCTTAAAATTACTCCCCTACTTATTGTTCCCCCACCAACTCTGACTGGGTAACAAAAGGGGTCAACCATGATCACCTGCAGTGCCCAAGGTGCTTCAGATACTTCACACTATGCCACTCGTATACCTTCTCCTTAAAGTTAGAACACCAACATTCTTCTAGTTTTTAAAGATTGGAGAGTCTATCCAACCCAACAGGTAAAAGGCAAATATAAAGTTTTCTTCACCTTGTTAGGTTTGCAATGAAGACATTCTCAGAATTAAATTTCCCTTACTTAAGAAGTTATCAGAATTCTTAAATAATATACCCCCCTACAGGGTTCTTTATTGAAATATAGAGAGCCTTCTTATTTTGTTGCATCTTACTGAATTCCTCTTAGTGGACTCTTATTTACAAATTTGTGAAAACATTCTGAGGAACTTAATTGCAAAGTTTGGGGATTTACAAAAAAAAAGCCCAATGGTTCATCTGCACAGGCTTGATTTATCAATAGGTTATACACTTGGGTTTATATATACCCCACACAAGAAGTTTTCCTTACTTTAAATTTGGTTTTTTATAGAAAGTGGATGATCTGCAGGATTTGCTTATGCTTCTGATTATTTCTGCTTTCTGCACTATGAAGCAAAAAATGGTCTCACTTACCTACTTTAAATACTGGTATATGTTATCTATTGTACCTAATGTAATCTGTAGTCTGTGGTACTAAAGTCCACATCAGCTGCTTCAATTGTAAAACTGTTTTGTTCAGTTAAAATTGATCATTCTTTTCTTTTGTCAGCAATTTTACATATATTTCATGCAATACTTAACTTTTTTTTTTCTAAGATACTTCCTCAATTATATCCTTCAATGGCCATAGACTGCTCTGTCCTGATTACTTTAAACTCTACCTGGCAGCTGATGAATTGGAGCCTAATCTCAAGCCTGAAATAAGTTCTGGCATGACAATTATTAATTACAGTTATTCAGGAGAATGCTTGCTTGAGCTTTTGCTGAGAAGAGCTTTTGAAAAACTTCAGCCTGATCTTCACAAGATGTTAACAGTAAGTTTTAAACCAATGAAAAAGACCCCGACCTGAATGTATCCAGTAAAAAATAAAATCAGTTAAAGCGATTCAGCAGGCAATAAAAAAACAAAAACAAAAAAATCAAAAGCTGATTGGTGCCAGTCCACGCGATCAGCAACTCACCTGACTGGAACTGAGCCCCTGACACTTCTACTGCACCCCACGCTGTCTGAGGAACAAACCTGTAGTTGTCTCTAATGGAGGGTTGGAAT
Source organism: Gastrophryne carolinensis (assembly GCA_027917425.1). Classification (NCBI taxonomy): domain Eukaryota; kingdom Metazoa; phylum Chordata; class Amphibia; order Anura; family Microhylidae; genus Gastrophryne; species Gastrophryne carolinensis. Next base: position 250,988,478 of record CM051236.1, on the reverse strand, counting down.
CGCGGCACACTGTCATGCCTTCTCCATTCATGGCCTTGGAGGAAGTAGGACTAAGCCTGACACGCCCTCTTTGTAGTGAATAGAGGGGATGTGACTACTCCTCTGAGACTGGGGGGGGGGGGCACAGTCCAGCACGGAAGCACCAGTGAATGGAGTTTGCAGCCCTGGACAGTGTGGGACAACGCGCTGTGATGGGGACTCAGTTCAGCACTGTCACTGACAGCTTGTAGTAACTGGCGGACGTGGGGGGCACAGGATCGGAGTCCCCTGCCCTCACACACCTACCTTCCACCTATCACAGGCCAGCTTCTGACAGCTCGCCCACAGCCAAAACTGCCCTTTTATACTGAAGTAGCAAGATGAATTTCTTTGTTTTGCGCCAATGGGGAGAAAACACAGTGTGTGCAATTCACGTTGCTGGCACTAAACGGTCGGAGTGGTAACCATGGGAATTTCATGTGATTAGTGTTTAAACAGTTATTGCTTGTTTTGGCACTGTAACATTTCATTTCTCATTCAACAATTCATATAATCTTTGGAAGCAATCATTGCCTGATTTAAGAATCAGTATGGTTCATTTACGAAAAAGAAATAGTTGTAGAAATAAAGTGTATTAAAAAGTCATACTAATCACATGATCTATGTAAAGAAAAGGATACAATGTTTCAAATTTGGTGAAAGGATATAATTTGTTGCCAGGATAGTCATATACCTCACCAGAAAAAAATAGAATATGTGTTGTAGAACGTAGTAGTGCAAGTAGCAAAAAATGAAATAAGATAAAATATTACAATATAGTACTATGGGGTAAATCCTTGACAATCCTGTGAGTGTAGTTGTGACAGCTGACCAGCCTTGAGCTTGATGCTCTGGAATGTGGGCTACTAACTGGTGATCATTTCTGCTCTCTATCCTGTTGGTGTCATATTATTATGCGTTTTTGGGTGCCGGTCACAGGCACTAGCCTGGTGGATGCTCCTTGCTTTTGACCTTATAATATAGTGATGTATTTGTATACCGTCTATTTGTTGTCTAGGCATTTTCTATTATAGTGTATGCAGTTGGATTAGGGTTCCCTAATATACATAGTTGCTGTTGTAGGAGAGTTTGCTGATATATCTATCCTTCAATGCACAAATCTTTAAGGTTACTCTGAAAAGTTGTTTAATATAGCACTGCCACTTTATAAATAATCATACTTAATTGAATCACTATTAATCAAACACATTTTCTTGATTTTAAATGTTTTTGAGATGTATATATACTTTTTACCCCCCACATTTTTGCACTGGCACTTTTGTGATTGTGATTTTGCACTGTTTGCATATTATGTTTAATCTGCATGTCCGCCATTGATAGGCTGACGAGAGCATAGGATTGATAGACTTGAGAGAAGAGAGGGGTTTACTTACTATCTCTTTTAATTTGCTGTGGGAGTCGAATGACTTTAAAGCAGAGCTAAACCGCACAGTACTGTGTTTTTTGTTTTTATCTTGTGCAGTATTTGTGTATATTTGTTTTTATCAGAAGAACTATTTACTCAATAAAATTCAGTGATTCTAGTAAAGTGTGTAGCACCTTGATACACCTTGATTGTTTTTTTGGGGGGCTACCATGGGGCCCCAATACAAACCATTATGCGTTTTTGCACATGTGACATTTGATCTCTTGTGGAATCATGATTACAAAAAACTGTGTTTTACTATTATGAAATGCTCTAAGCATGCTATTCTGCTGGAATTATGCATTCAGATATGTGTATTAATGACTAGAGAATATTCATCCATTCATAGCTAGATACGTTTTTGTCATTGATGTTCCTTAACCCTTTCACTACTGGTCAGCTGTCACAACTACACTCACAGTGGGGTATTCTAGTGGCGTATATGACTATTATGGCGACAGAGTATATCTGTTCACCAAATTGGATCCTTTTCTGTGCATAGATCATGTAATTACATTGTATATGACTTTTTAATAGACTCACACTTGTGTGGTGTACATTTATTCAACTATTATTTTTATTGAAGTTCCCTTTTGGGGTGTATAGCGGAAAGACACCTCTGCTTGAATTGCATCCTATATCACTAACCTCTGGGTTACCTGAGGAGTGCCATTGCCTAATTTCTCATACTATGGCCTCGATTCAATAAAGGTAGAAAAAAATTCTCATGGTAGTAAAAAATTCAATTCATGAGAAAATAGCCTGCGAATGTCACTGTTACTGAATCACCAGAAAAAAAGATAATGAAAGCCAATGGTACTTTTTACTACTGAGGAAAATTAGAGAACTTTTTACACTGTAGTAAAAAGTGCCATTGACTTTCATTGTCTTTTTTTCTGGTGATTCAGCAACAGTGACATTCTCAGGCTTTTTTCTCATGAATTGAATCTTTTACTACCATGAGAGTTTTTTTCTACCTTTATTGAATCGAGGCCTATCTCTGAGACATTTACTGTCAGTTACCTACAGCCACTCATTTTTAGTAGATAGGGGCTGGATGGCACATCTAGCGCTGACCCAAAAAGGTAGAATATGACAGAGGAGTCCTGTAAGCATGTACAGGAGGCAGGGGCACTTTCCCAAGAAGGATGAAGTGGAGGCAATGCTTATCACGGGTTTGGAATGCTTTGTGTTGGTATAAAGGGCATAATAGCAGTGCCAGTCAAATTAAGAGTGTACTAATTGCAGACTTCGTAGATCAGGCCATAAATGTATACAAATATGGAAAAATAAATCATGATTGCAGGCACCTGTCTGATACACCTGTCTTTTTGTTACAGGAAACTACCAACATTATTCTTGGCCATCAGCAGAGCCTTACACAACTGGAAAATAAAAGTTATACTTCTTTCATACAAAGCAATGTGGATGGAGACATTGACATTATTTCAGTTTCAGAGGAAAAGAAAAAAGTAAATAATTATATTGCACTGCCTTTCTGTGGTTGCTACATGGTTCGATAAAGCAGCGAAAAAACTGGGGATATGAAAATTGTCCTAATTTTGGCTTTAAAGCGGAACAAAATAGAACATGGTTGGCCCTGCAAAGGGCTGGGGGCGGGAGCGTGTCCACTGCTGGACTGTTTGAGAAACAGTAAATGTGCACAAATCTGGATGCCCCCGGGGCAACAACAAGACACGGGATAGTCAAAATACTGGGTTTTGTGCTGCTTTCAGTACATTTCCATGTAACACTGTTGCACAACTATGCTAACTTATCGGTCCAGGAGGTTTATTATACCTGCAATCCTGCAGGAGAAAGTTAACCCAAAAGAACATAAGTTTAAAAAAATTACTCTAGAGTAGATGTTCGTAACTGACAAATGATAATGAAAATATCAGCTCCACACTTACAATAGTCCAATTGTTTATTAAAGGAATAGAACTCTAAGAGAGTATGCAGTTATACACAGTAAGCGACATATGATATTGAAAAAATAGCCCCATCCAATTGTAATATTTTCCTCGAATGTTAAAAAGGTTAGATGTTATGCAGGGCATTATCATGTTGTGCAACTGTTTCTAAAATGCTGAGGTTGGAAAATCCACCCCAGTGCTTGGCAGATATCCCTCCCCCCCCATTGTTTTATTACCAATGTACAGACCGATGTGTCTACCCTTATCTTAGCTTAAATGTGGTTAAATACTCCAATTTATAGTGCTAACTATACAGCACAATATCCTAATATGGTACCTCCTTTTCTGTTAGGCTTCATTGACAACACTAGCAAATCTTCTATAGACTAATGGAATATTCTACCACCTCGTGGATCACAAAAACATATTAGGTCAATTAAACACAGCTCTGTTTTTTGAGAGAGTATGCATATTCTAAGTATGTCACACACCCCACTTCAGACATTAATTCATTAATCATGGGTACTCACCGCTAGGTGGCGCTGCTTTGCAGAGAAGTCCAGAAAAAGCAAGCCCCTCCCGGTCTATGCATACCTGGTATCTCCTAACAATTCCCCAGTGTTCTTCTCTGCAACGTGGCGACAAGACAGAAGAAAGAAGTCTCCTGCTTGCAGGTAGCCGGGGTTTTACCACAGCCCCCCCCCCCATGGTCTATTTCTGCCCGGCTCTCTTTTTGTGTTTATCCCCTGGTTAATGGTAGCCTCCCAGCTTAGGCTGTAGGCCGGGCAAGGGTAGATAGCACCTTAGGTGCTTAGGAGATTAGCTCCTCCGCTCGACCCCATATTATGGGGCATAGCGGTGATCCGGTTTTGGTGATCCGGATGTGGGATGCCCCAGGTCTGATGCCCCCCTTAGGTTTTTCCTCTCATTTTTCCTCTTATTGACTCTAACGCTTTTCACTTGATCGTGTGAGTGTGTTGGGGCAGGGACGGGTGGCCTGGAGCGCCGGCCCGTCTGCTTCTGCCCTTACAGGGTGCTTGGGGGCTCCTGGAGCCCCTGTGTTTTTTGTTTCGTGCATTTTAACTCAGACCAGGGGGGCGGGGCCTGGCGGCGCGCTGCGCCGGTCCGCCAGGGATGCTGGAGCCCCGCTGGCTGTTATTTGGGCGGGCGGACCGGGCGGCATGCTTCCGCCGGCCCGCCCGACGGCTTCTGCGGGCGCCATCGCGCGGCGCCCGCGGCTCGTCTCATTGGCGCAGCGGATGATGGGGCGCCTTGGATTTGGGTGCCCCGCTGGCTGGGGCGGGACCGGGCGGCATGTGTTGCCGCAGGTCCGCCCGATGGCTTATGCGGGCGCCATTGTTCGCGGCGCCCGCGGCTTGGTTGGCTGCTCTGGTGGTTGGTTGGCTGCTCTGGTGGTCCTGCGCGGGCCGCGCCGTGTCTGGCGGGGTAAGGGGGGGGCGGGGCTACAGAGGTCCCGCGCTTCTGTCGGGCCCGCCCTTCGTCCCCGTCTTGCTTTCAGTCCGGCCGCCTTCTGTTCTGAGCTCAGGTATGTGCCTTCTGGTTTTTTTCCGGTCATGTTGTCTGAACGCTCTTTTAGTGAGAACGTTCAGTTTGTTGATAAGAGGGGGGGCAGCTGTTTTGTCTCCTTATTGTTTTCCACTGGCCTTTGGTCCACACGGTCTGTGCCCCCCATTCTCCCCCCCCCCCTCATGGGGGTGGCGGCAGGGTGCGTCGGCTGGGCTTTGGTGCATGCTGGCTGCAAGTGCATGTATTTGATATATAAACTGGCCCTGTAGTTTACTGTTTAGACTGAGCCACCTTTGTTCTATGTTTTTAGTGGTGTGGTTCTGTGTGCATGTATTGACTATTTTCTTTGTTTTCCAGATCCTGGGATTTCCTTCACACAGGGCTCTCCCGGTCTTATATACCTGGCTATTGGGTTTGGTTTCCCCTTGCTAATTTCCCTGACAGACCGGTCGCTTACTGCGTAAATCCCTGGGGTCTGCGAATACCATAAATTCACCATATGGAGGCTACCAGAGATACCGGAACTAGTCCTTCGGGGCAGTCCAGGCTGTGTGGGGGATGTGGGACTCCGCTCCCAGGGGATGATGTAATCATTTGTATTCCATGTGCACAGCGGAACATTGAGCGCCAGTCCGACACCTCGGTGCCTGGGACTTCTTCTACCGCGCCTTCTCCCTCCTCTCCTCGCCTGTTCCGGACCCCGTCTGACGTGGTCATTGGGGGTGATTCACAATCTGAGGTATGCGCCCGTTTGGCTAGCCTCGAAAAAAATGTTTTCCGCAGTGGTCGCTCAGAAGGCTCCAGCCAAGCGGAAACATCTGTCTCCGCCTCCGCAGGACTCAGATGAGGAAGTTGAGGTACTGGATTGGTCGGATCGTCCCCTTGAAGAGGGTGAGCTTGTTGAGGAGGCAGAGGATTCCGAGGTTCAGCAGTTGCCGGGTGCTGAGGGGGACCTGGATGAGGGCCCCCCCCTGATACGCCCACTATTCTGGCCCAAATGTTTGAGGTTTTGGATTTGGATCCGCCGGAAGTTACTCCTCGGCCTAAGGGTCAGCTTTTTGGGGGGTCCAAGCAGCGCTTGGAGTTTCCCAGTCAGCAGCATTTCGAGGACATTGTCCTTAAGCAGTGGGAGCAGCCTACGCGTCTTGTCGGGGTTCCGCCTAGTTGGGACAAGAAGTATCCTTTTCCAGCGGATTTGTTGAAGCGTTGGTCTGTTTCTCCCGAGGTGGATGCTCCTGTTTTGGGGCTGTCTAATACGGCGGCTGTTCATTTTCCTGACACTACTTCTCTCAAGGACGGCGAGGATCGCCGGATTGATCAGTTGGCCCGTCATGGTTTTGTCTGTGCGGGTTCGGTTTTGAGGCCTGTTTGTGCTTCTGCATTTTTGTCATTGGCGGTTAGGTCTATGGTCAGGGACTTATGTGTGGATCTTGATCCTACCTGTGATGAGTTTCTTGCTCTTAAGCATTGTGAATCCTTTTTGTCGTTTATTCTGGCCGCTCAGGAGGATGCCATGTTGATGTGTGGCAGGGCTACGGCTCTGTTGGTGGCTATTCGTCGTTCAGTATGGCTGAGACAGTGGACGGCTGATTTTAATTCTAAAAGATCGCTTACGGCTCTTCCCTTTCTGGGTTTGAGGCTTTTCGGTGAAAAGCTGGATTCTGTTGCCAAGGGAGGCAAGTTGCCTTAGCGCAAGAAATTTCGCCGTTCCTTTCGGGGGGCGGCCTCCTTCAATCCGTCCTTTCGGGGAGCCAGAGCCGGCAGGGGTGCGGGCTTCTCGGCCTCCAGGGGCGCCAGTTGGAATAGGGGTAGAGGCCGTGGCCGTCCCGTTCACGTCTGGGGCGCCAAGCCCAAGCCTGCGGCCAAGCCTGCTCAGCAATGAGGGGGCGCCCTCACCCGTACGGGTGGGGGGACGGTTGCGACTCTTCTCCCGGGTATGGGACCAGGAGGTCTCGGACAGGTGGATCCGGGAGGTGGTGTCGGCCGGTTACAAGCTGGAGTTCGAGTCCCGCCCTCCTCCAAGGTTTTTCAGGTCTCGGGTGCCTTCGGATCCTTTGGCCGCGCAGGGGCTCCTAGCGGCGGTAAGGAATCTTCTGGAATTGGCAGTCATCTGCCCGGTCCCTCCTTCGGAGGTGGGGCGCGGGTGTTATTCCAATCTCTTCACTGTACCCAAAAAGGATGGGTCGTTCCGTCCGATCCTGGATTTGAAGTTTCTCAACAGGTTTATTCGTCCCCGGAAGTTGCGCATGGAAACCCTGCGGTCTGCGATCGGTTTGCTTCGGCAGGGGGACTTTATGACGTCCATAGACATCAAGGATGCTTACCTTCACATTCCGATCTTTCCAGCTCATCAGAGGTTCCTTCGCTTTGTGGTGGAGGATCGGCATTTTCAGTTTGTAGCTCTTCCGTTCGGCCTCACATCTGCTCCGAGAGTGTTCACCAAGGTGTTGGCGGGAGTGATGGCCCTGCTCAGAGCTCAGGGGATTCGCATTGTGCCTTACCTGGACGATCTTCTCATCATGGCACCTTCCTTCAGTCAAGCGGAAAGGGACACCAGCACGGTGGTGTCTATGCTGGAAAGGTTCGGCTGGGTGATCAATTGCCCCAAGTCCTCTCTGGTCCCGGCCAGGGTGGTGACCTTTCTGGGGATGTCGTTGGACTCTTGCCAGCACAGAGTGTTTCTCCCTCAGGCCAAGGTTCTTTTGATTCAGGAATTGGCTCAGCTTCTTCTTTCCAATCCTCGCCCGTCCATTCGGCTAGGGATGAGACTGGTGGGGTTGATGGTGGCCTCGTTCGAGGCAGTTCCCTTTGCGCAGTTTCACACGCGGACGCTTCAGCTTCATCTTTTGGCGTCTTGGGACCTGGCGACCGCGGTCGTTGGATTGGTCCTTCCGGATGTCCCCTCGGGTTCGGCAGTCTCTTCTGTGGTGGATGGTCTCGGACAATCTTCTGAAGGGCAGGTCGTTTCTGACCCCGCTTTGGAAAACTGTCACCACGGATGCCAGTTTGTCAGGATGGGGAGGTTTCTGGAAGGATCTTCAGTTTCAGGGGCAGTGGGACCCTCAGGAAGCCCACTTGCCCATCAATGTTCTGGAGTTGCGAGCCATCAGGTTGGTTCTGTCTCACTTGACACATCATTTACAGGGCCTGCCGGTGCAGGTTCGATCGGACAATCGGACGGCGGTTGCTTACATCAATCACCAGGGAGGGACTCGCAGTCTGGGTGCCCACAGAGAGGTGTCTCTGATTCTAGTTTGGGCAGAGACTCATGTTCCTTGCATCTCGGCAGTTTACATTCCAGGAGTGGAGAACACAGAGGCGGACTTTCTGAGCCGGTGTTCGTCCCGCCGGGGGGAATGGTCTCTCCATCCCCAGGTGTTTCGGTCAATGTGTCTTCGGTGGGGGACGCCGGAGGTGGATCTGTTTGCCTCTCGTCACAATCACAAGCTTCCGACATTCGTGTCACTGTCTCGGGATCCTCTGGCTCTGGCGGCGGATGCCATGGCTCTGAGCTGGAGGGACCTGGGGTTTCTTTATCTGTTTCCTCCGATTCCCATGCTAGGCAGGGTCCTGCGAAAGCTGGTTCAGGAAGGAGTTCCCGCCATTCTCGTGGCTCCAAGGTGGCCAAGGCGGGTGTGGTTCGCAGACATCGTTCGTCTGGCAGTGGATCAGTTCGATCTGCCTCTTCGGCCAGATCTTCTCACTCAGGGTCAATTGTGTTACCCCAGTTTACCAACGCTGGCTTTGACGGCTTGGCTGCTGAAACCTCCATCTTGAAGGAGGAAGGTCTTTCGGATTCGGTCATTCGGACTCTTATCAGTGCTAGGAAGAGATCCTCTTCTTCCATCTATTATAGGGCTTGGAGATCGTATATTGACTGGTGTGAATCTAGATCTTTGCCCTGCCGGGTCTTTTCCGTTTCTAGGATTTTGGATTTTCTTCAGTCAGGGCTGGACTCTGGTCTTCAGCTGAGTACTTTGAAGGGGCAGGTTTCTGCCTTATCTATCTTTTTTTAGAGGTCATTTGCAAGCCATTCTTTGGTCAAGACTTTTTTCCAGGGGGTTTCGCATCTGCGGCCTCCTAGGAAGCCTTTGCTCCCTGTTTGGGATTTGAATTTGGTTCTTTCGGCTTTTCAGGCTCCTCCCTTTGAGCATTTGCGGGATATTGCTCTATCTACTCTGACTCAGAAGGTTGGCCTTCTGGTGGCCATCACTTCGGTTCGGCGTGTTTCAGAGTTGGCGGCCCTGTCGATTCAGGCCCCTTATTTTGAGAAACATCAGGACAAGGTGGTTTTCAGATTCAAGCCGGACTTTCTTCCTAAGGTGGTCTCTGCTTTCCATCTAAATCAGGACATTGTTCTTCCTTCTTTGTGTCCTAAACCTAAGAATGACAAGGAGAGTGCGTTGCACTGCTTGGATGTTGTACGTTGTGTCAAGTTCTATCTGCGTACTACGGCTTCTTTTCGTAGGACGGATGCCTTTTTCGTGGTGCCCTGTGGGCCTAGGAAGGGTTTGGCTCCGGCCAAGTCTTCTATTAGCAAATGGATTCGTCAGGCGATTGTTGGAGCCTATTCTGCCAAGGGGAAGGATCCCCCTTTTCGTGTCACTGCTCATTCTACTCGTGCTGTTGGAGCATATTGGGCTTTTCAGCACCAGGCTTCTGTTGAGCAAGTTTGTAAGGCTGCTACCTGGTCTTCGGTTCACACCTTTTCAAAGTTCTATAAGGTTGATGTGCGGGCCTCAGCGGATACTGTTTTTGGCCGCAAGGTTCTGCAGGCTGCAGTGGTTTGAGTTTTTCTGCATTATTGCCTGGTTGGATACCCTCCCCATTTTGGACACTGCTGTTGGATGTCCCATGATTAATGAATTAATGTCTGAAGTGGGGTGTGTGACATACTTAGAATAATACCATTTTGTGATTACTCACCTGTAAAATGGGTATTATAAGTATGTCACACACCCCACTTCACCCGCCCTTTTTTGGTATCCTGGTTCTTTATATGGTGAAGTTTTTATTCACGGTTGAGGGTTACTTTTGTTTTTGGTCTCCTGGTATCTTGCCTTTATTGCTGTTTGAATACTGGGGAATTGTTAGGAGATACCAGGTATGTATAGACCGGGAGGGGCTTGCTTTTTCTGGACTTCTCTGCAAAGCAGCGCCACCTAGCGGTGAGTACCCATGATTAATGAATTAATGTCTGAAGTGGGGTGTGTGACATACTTATAATACCCATTTTACAGGTGAGTAATCACAAAATGGTATTTTTCACCAGCTATTTTTCAGTAGTTCAGCACCATTTTTCCCTGGACAAATGTTTTTTTTGTGACTGAAGTGCAAACATGCGTATGCATATTGGCAAATATAGTGGCATGCGAAAATGTTCCTGCATTTTTTTTCCAATTGTTGTCAAACTAACAAGAATAAACATTACACATAAACAGTTAACAACAATGTCTTTTAAGAGGGATGAAATGAAATTAGAAACATTTTATTTGAATTAAAAGCAGTAAATAACTTTGCTTTTTGCACAGTTGCTTATGGATTTGCTTAGAATAGAACACATGGATTTATTCTTTCTCTTTTAAGCAGATCTATTACCATACGTAAACATAAATAGGCATCTCTGCATGTATATATTTGCAGGAATCTGCCATTTTCATATGAATATATAAGGAATAGGATTATTAATGATGGCTCTCCAACAAAGTTTGAAGTATTTGATTAGAACACACTGCAACATCCCCGGTGACAAACTTTAGAAGACTCCAGGTTATTTCTAACTTTGGCTTACCTAAAACTGAGAAATCTCAGTCAAATATGGTGCCAAAAGGAGTCAATACAGAGGGGAAAAAATAAAAAAAATGAAAATATACAATCGCATGGCGGTGATTCAGCCCTGTGCCTTCCATAGGCATCACTGCTTGGACATGCTCGCACAGCTTGAAAGCCCTTGCACTCTTCCCATGCCTTTTCACATGCGATGGCTGCACAAGTGGCACCATTTGCAGAAATGCAAAACTGGTTTTCATACACACGAATGAATGCTGAATAGCACCTGCATTGGAATTGAAGCCGCATGTGAATATATATTTGCATCATAAGAATATATATTCTCATATTGCCACATTGTTGCAAAAAGCTGGTCATCTTGTAACACACATCTCAAAACGCATTTAACCATAAGACAAAATAGGGAAGGACGCATATGTTTTTACTGCATTAAAAGCAGATTCCTAATTTAAAATTCTGATTTGTTACAAGAACACAAGTGGCTCCATGATATTCCTTATAATTTATAATTATATATAATTTTCCAATGCTGTAGTTTATTTCCTTAACCTCTCACCTAACCTCTTGGTCCCCAGCTGTCAAGCAATGCAGGCATCGGCATCCCATTGCATTTATAAGAACACCCTTTAAAAGGCATGTTATATTGGTCTTGGTAGTTCCTTGACATGGTTTTGCTTGTGTTATATAGTTCCTAATGCTGTATGCTTACAACAATAAACTAGATAATTTGATCATCAATGACCAATGAGGATCCAACCATTCAGCAGTTCAGGTTCACTGTTAAATAAAAGTAGTTATTTGATTCCAATTTAAAACTACCCCAAGCAAATGTTATTATCACAATGAACCACAACGGTTGCTTCAGTCTCTTATATTAAATTATTCTGTTGTTATGAAAATATAAAATATTACGATTTTACCTTTGTTTTGTTTTTCTTGTTTTTAAGATTTCAATTGAGATAGAAAAATCTAAACTGAAATTAGCCGAGATTCTGCAATTGAGAGACATGTTGTACCCCATAGCCCAACAAGGAGCTCTTCTTTATTCCATCCTAAAATCTCTACAATCTCTGGCTAAAGAATATGACTTCACCTTTGATTTTTTCTTAAATCTGTTTGACAAAGCCATTGCAACACAGGACAGGACCAAGGAAGATGTTTTTCAGGTAAGATATGCTGCCTTTTAAAATTAGTTTGCGGGCAGCAAGACCAAAGAGTTCAAAGAAAAATATGCAATAGTTAAAGAAACGTAATATAAAAATCCCCACTAGAGCTGAATATAACAAGGCCCAAAATAGTGCATGTTTATTAAATTATGTTACAACTCAGAAGAACAAACTGTAGCAGTCAGTCAAAGGAATTCTGCACTGCTCCTTCTGTACTTGTACTGAAGATTATTAAACCTACTGTACAGAACATACTTGTTCTTTTGCACAGCTAGTCTAATGTTTACAGTTTTTTTAAATGTTCCATGAAAAGCTTTCTTTGTTTCATCCATAGGATTATATTAAGCATTCATTTTCTAAACCAGATCTAACCGAAATCATTTTACAACAGAAAAACAAATATACTTATTTATATTTTTACTACGTATAGGGATCTCACTGGCGGAGCTTCCTCAGCTCTATACTAAATTGGAAGATTAAATAATAACATAAATTGTTCTGATTTGCATATTTTAAAACATATAATTGCAACTGAGAACAGTTGAACACATTGAAGATAAATTATTACCAGAGGGCATTCAATTAAAGCGGCCCTTCAGCATGATTTAATGAAAAGCCCAAACCCTTAAAAAACTATTCCCCAGCTTGTAAGCTAATATATTTTAAGTTCTTAGTCTTAATTTTTATTCTTTCCCCCACTGGGCTGCAACTCTGTTCAGGGCTCTACAATTCGGGCGCCACCATCCTGACTCAGAAGCATCACATACTGAGGAGAGGAGAGTGGAATAAACTGCAGGGGGGCGGGGTTATAGCTGTGCTTTGCACAGACAGAGAAGAGCTGGGGTCAGGAAAAGGTCAACAATCCCAGAATGCAGAGTGGCACAGCCAGAAGACACTTCCTGTTTGCAGGCTGCCTGATGCTCCATGAGCCACCATCTTGGATGTTTAAAGGCTCATAACATGCAGTAGGTGCAGGTAGGATGATTTTTAATGTGAGCAATCTGTATGTACAGTGTTTGAGAAACATATAAGATATGCTCTTATTCAGGGTGAAGGTCCGCTTTAAGTGATTTTCCAGGCACAAACAAGTCTATACTAAAGTCTATTGCAGTAAATAGAGTATGTGTGTTAGGGGGCATATATCCATGTTGAAGGACCACCATGTCTTCCCAGCTATGGACAGAATCGCTTTCTTCCTAACTGGTAAGTATGAAGTTGCCGGCACTCCACAAAGGAGCTGCGGAGAACAAAAGGTAAACATATACTTTTTTATGTTATTTCCAGAACAGGGACTTCAAAGATTGCACATTCTTTGTCTTTTAAGCAAAACCTTTTTTTTTATTTTAATATCTTATATTTTAATTAAAAATGATGGGCCATGGTTAGTACCAAATAACACTCCCTTTGGCAAATATCACATCTTGTCAGTCATTTTTGTTTCAGATTTTCATCCCTTCTTTCTTACAAAGGGCTTCCAGTTCTGTGAGATTCCTGACTCAATAACCTGGGGGAGAAATCACAATAAATAACAAAATTACCTTGTGCTGTTGTAGAAACAAATAGGGTACCATAAACGTTTGTTGCACCAAGGTAACATCTCTATCTATCAAGACCATCTTGGCCAATCTAGAGCAACTAGTAGGGTCTTGATCCCCTCCACCCAGATATTCTGGAGGAACCCATGCATCTGAGGGTCGAGGAGAAAATGCAAGAACCACTTTCATAGATGTACCAGAGCATTCAACCCTAGGACCATAGTATCCATCTTCTTGAATATCTTCACACCAGAAAATCTAGAAGAATTCCCCACATTGACCTATCACCCCCTGAGGTTGTCTATCTTGGAGTTATCTCTCTCCTAGATAAGCTTTTGCTATAGCCAATGTGCTCTTGGGGCACTAAAGCAAAGGGTTCCATTCAAATGTTTTCTGGTTAAATGTAAAAAAAAAAAAAAAACAGAGAAAAACAAAGGACACAGAGAAAAAATATTTAATTATTTTTTTAATACTTACCTCCCATCTATCCTGGAGCACTGTGTCCCACGGTGATCACTTTGGCTTCTGCTCTCCTGCTGCTGCTGGAAGCTTTTTGTACATTCTGGGTGACAGGTAACACAGGGTTGATTAGAAAAATAAACCCTTAAAAATCCCCCCCAAAAAATGGCGTGAGGTCCCCCTTACCCGGCATAGCCAGCCTAGGTACCAGCTATGGGAGCTTGTAGAACAGGGCGCAGGGGCCAGCCTTGGTGGGTGTGGCCCTGCGCCCTTCTGCCCCCCTGTGCTTTGGGGAGGCGTGCAATGGAGGGGCTCTGGGTTAATGGCAGGTCACTCGCTAGCCGCAGGTGACTTGCCAGACCCAGAGCCTTGTGAACTGGTATAAGGGTCTCATGGATTCCTTACCAGTTCACAAAGGGTTAACAGTAAAAAAACGCCACAGATAGAGAAAATGTCAGCGCCTCTGTTCCTCGCCGATCCAATGACAGCGGTGATTGCTGGAGGGGGGGAGGAGGCGGGGATCAGAGGATCCCATGCCCCTCTCCTCCTCTGGCCGGTGATCATTGCATCTGACAGCTGTACCGCCGGGAGCGAGATGACGTCCGCAGGAGAAGCAGAGAAGAGGAGACTCGGCGGGAGTGATCGCATGCGAAGGTGAGTTAATGTCATTTTTTTTTACAGTAGTTGTCAGTGGCAAGTGAAGCAGGGGGGGCCCTACTCCGGGCACTCTCCTGCAGCCGAAGGAGCCCGAGGGGGGGATCGGATGCCCCCTGGGTGAAGAGGAAGCACGGCCAGATCGAACGAGTGGTCAGGTGAGTGTTTTTATTACTTTTCTTTTACTGTAGCAGGGGGGAAACTCAGGCACACAGAAATTAGTTAAAAGAGTTAAAAAGCATCTGAGTTACTGGAGTTGCTAGGGGAAGGTGCATTTGCCCTGGCCTTGGCCTGAAGCATAATATATGACAGTGTCACTCTGGTTTTGACAAAGAAAGCCAAAAACAGAAAAAGAATTGCCAACTCTTAGAAGTATTGGCAATCCTATCAGATTGAATCCACTCATTATCCAAAATCTGTTTTCAGTTCTTTATGAGAGGAGGTTAGAGACCCGAAGGACATTACTTCTTAAATCAAGGGATCTATAAATTCTGATGCTGCCTCTTCAAAAGCGGAGTGAATGGAATTTTCCTTGTCTTAGTCTTGACCCTGTAGGGGAAACACTGGCGTTTGGTTACTACTAGTGTCTGCTATCTCCTCCTTATAATATTGTAAGATCAGTAAGGGCCTCCTTGACAGTGACTACTGGAGAAGTGCCAACTGTCGCATCAGACCTGAAGAGGTAGACCAGTAGTTTTCTATAACATTCAAGGCTTCACCATCTTGGACACATTAATCTAAAAGGGTATTATAGCTCATAGGACAGGAAAAGTAAAACAAACAAGCACTAAGTGCAGATTTGTATTAAAACATCTACCTCTTGTCTCTTTAGGATGCATGGCTACTGAGGTCCCATGACACTGTCATCAATCACTACACTATAAGTGCCTGATTTATAACTTTTTGGTGCCATTACTTGTACACCCTTCGCTATTTTTTGCCACTTTGCCCCAGTATCCGCTATTGAGTGCCTGTGTTAAAAATGGCAAGGGATATACAAAATAGCTGTTTGGCCCCACCCTATGCATACAAAATGGTTAGTTTGAAGGTATGCATGACTAGTTCGCTTTGCAGGTAAATACATAACAATTATTGCTGCTGAGCTTTGAGTTTTCTTTGTTGAAGAACAAAAACAAAACAGTTTATCTGCTGATAAATTATGCAAAAAGTTATTATATTTTATGTAAGTGAACATCTGGTCTGGCAGTCTTAACCTGTTGTTGTCCCTGGTGAGAAAAGTGGCTACTTCTGACCAGCAACAGAGGCAGGTATAAAACCAAATACGCTTCCACTATTGATCATAAGCTTTTGACGCAAAAGATTGGATGAGGTCTTTTGCTGTTAATTCCCAAGTGGTCCCTGATTACATTACAAGCAAAATCTGAAAGCAATGGTTCCAAAAATTAGTACAGTAAGAAGCTGGACACATGAGGCCTCTCAAAACAATATCAAGGCCTGCTTTGATCTAACGGACTAGGAAAACCTAGCAGAGGAATCTTCAAGCTTAGAGGAATGGTCTGTAACCCTAAATATTATCTTCTGTGTATCATTCCATCAAAAACCCACTAAATCTATGGCAATGACAACAAAACATGGTTTAGTGACTAATCAGAAGTCTTCAAAGATCCAAAGAAGGAAATCACAAAAGCAAAACATTCTATGCAAACAAACTTGAAAGAAAGATTGTATCTAGAAACTTAAGAGAAGTGTGGAATGACCTCAAAAAGATTACAAATTATGAATTCTTTCCTAAACAAGTCTCTCCCTCCCATAATTTGCCAGACAAACTCAACAAGTTCTACTTCAAGTTTGACAAGTACAACTGTAATACACATCTCAGCTTCTTCTGCCAAAACTCCACTTCTGCATTTTCCATACAAGCCTCTTAAGATAGTAGATTCATACCTTAAACTCTTACTGCAACAGCTCAAAACCAGGAAAGGTCTAGGTACAGATAATTAATAAATCTTACTTAATTATCCTAAAACCTGTGCAGATCAACTTCCCCCATTCAAGCAAAAAAATTCAAAAGGTCTATCTCAGAAGATGAAGTACCCCTTGGCTTAAAAGATCCAGAATCATATCTATCTCCAAGAAAACTATGATGACCAAAAAAGACTTCAAGGAGCTATTAACACAGCAGAAAGAATTATTACTTCCAACAATCAAGGACCTGTATGTAAGAAGGATTACATTGAGGGCAAATAAATTATTGATAATCCTTCTCATCCGGGAAATGTCATCTTAAAGCTACTCCCCTCAGGATGCCGCCTCAGAATTCCAACTTGCAGAACCAGCAGATTGCAAAAAAGTTTCTTACCATTAAAGCTGTAAATGGCCATATGTGCTAAACTTGAGCAATGGTATAACAGAGACTTTATTATCATTTTGACTTTGTGTCCTGCTCCCTTTCTTTATGTACTCCAATTAAGTGCCTCTAACCAAAGTGTTTTTCTTGTATATTTCAATGATGTACTTGAATACTCAAATAAAATTGATTCTGTTTGGATCTGATTTGGATCTGCATCGTTGGTTTCCGTGGTTGAAGATGACTAGGTTATGTCATTGCCACTGGTGATAGAATTGAAGTGTCTTTTATAACCTTTGATTATATAGACAACTCAGAAGTATACTTCAAATCACAAGTGTTTTTTGTCATATAAACCTTAATTCGATATTAAGCTGTATCCATCTGTGAGATATATTTGTTGGCAAAACAGTGTTGCAAAAAATACATTATTATCTACTTAGTTCAGATATGATTTTCACATATCGCAAGTGCATATACTTCTCTAAGAAAAAAAACCAACACACTTTACAAACAAGGGATACATATGCCCACGTTGCAGAGGGTTGTGCAGCCAAGTTTGTGAAAAAATGTAAACCTACAACTGAAAGTCCAAAGCTTGTTTTGTGTATTTTAGCAAATGTAATTGCTGGAGATAATGTTTATAGTTAACATTTTAATTTTTTTTTGACAGATTAATACATTCCATGAAGACTCTTATTTAGCATCTCCTCCTTTAGAGGATGAAGAACCTGAACCTCAGATGGATAAAGCAGCATTAACTTTAAAACACAAGCAAGACATTGGAGGTAACATTGGAATTAAAGGTCATTGACAAAGCAAAGCACGCAGGCACTAAGGTGTATTTACAAAATATTAGTTATATATCTGGTCTTTCAAAAAGCAAGTAAATAAGGGAAACAGCTCTCAAGCTTTGACTTTTGATTTTTAACTGTTTGGGATTCATTTATTAATCTGAGAATAAAGGCAAAGCACATAACAGATATTTGGCAATGTTATATTGTAGTAGTTAGATCCAAATAAATAATTATCTAGGAGATTCAGCACATAGTGTTTAAACAGAAAATTAGTTCTGATATACAGTCACTCAAGGAACATCTTGGATATAATTATACACATGATAGAAAATGCTGCTAGAAGACTAGGCTCAAGCTGAGTTAATGGTGTGCAGCTGCTGACCACTTCTCAATTTCATGTAATGAGCCATTGTATTTGCCCTGGAGACACACTACCCAGTGTTTAGGAATAAGCTAGCAGAAAAAATGTTAGGGCACTCACCGAACAAAGCTACAATGGCACATTATAAAGGCTGGCACTCTGCAGACACGTGCCCATTAGAGTGTTTAATCCATAGTTGGGCTGTGTCTGTGTCTAGGGCTGGTCCATTAACTGATCAAAGCCTGACTTTCCATCATTGCTAACACTCTTTTATTCTTGAAAGATAAAAAATAATTTTCATTTATATACGCATCAATACATTTATTCCATGTTTAACTTCAAACAGGCTAAATTTTATTTCCCCCCTGTTTATTAAACATAATATACACTTATTAAGAAGGCTATGTTGCATGAAACACTTATCTTTATAGTGAAGAGAGTTAATTTGTTAAGGATGTTTGTTGCAGTGAGCTGCATGTTTGCATTTTGGTACTCAGGTCCAGAAGTGTAATTTGACAGATTTAACTAGTAGATCATTATTTTGTTCAAAGTGTTATGGGGAAAACCCATGGATAGCATTTTGTCCGCTCATATACATTTTTAAAGTTTATGCTCTTCTGAACTGGAACCTTTAGGCACCTGTGAAAATGTTGTTTTCACAGCTTAGTGGTGGTAAAATCTCTGACAATAACCATAAGGCTTTTGCCATTTTCTCACTGTATTACAGCTAATCTTTACACTATAGGTCTGTTACTAATTGCATACCCGGGGCAAGCCCTGCTACTGATCATTTCTAGGATGCCCCAAATCTTTGTGATGGTATTACACTCTGGGGGTGTAATTTTTAGCAGTCCGGATGTCTATTTTTACTTTAGGTTCACTTTCAGTGGCCTTTTAATGTCCACATCAAATGGGTCTAGGCAGACTGGACTTCAAAATACTTCACGTGGTAGTCTTTCCTGCAGTCAGTTAAACAAGCTGCTAAAAGTCAGTGACCAGTCAACCAAACAAACCTACACAGGCAATTACTAACTGCCTTTAGTATGTTGTATGGCATAATTTTAGTAAAAAATCACTTCCCTGTAATGTTGCCCACCTGGATTACACTTCGTGATGGCCCTTCTAGCCTTCTGTATCTTTAGTTGCTTTCGTGCATTTTCTCAGACCTTTGTGCCTCTCTTCCTTCCCACTATCTGATAGGAGATGACAGATGTCAGCAATAAGCAGGCAGGCATGCGCAGAAACAGCAAGATTTAAATTGGATGGTGGGGAGAAGTGCTCTGTGTTAGAGACACACATAATAAGGTGAATCCCCTGGCATAGAGGGCGTAATTTCTTGACTGGCAAGAAAGGGAAAAAGAATTGGGCAGCCAGAAATCAGGCAGAGACCGGCTGCATGAAATCAACTGCCAGGTAGATACAATGTAACACTCACCAGGGAGCTGGAAGGCTTTCAGAAAATTCATAGGATGTCATGATCATATGATATCTGAAGAGCGTTTGATACAACCATATCAGTTTTATAGTTCATATATTTGGGATGTGGTAGGTTCAAACATTGGTATGGTATGGTGGTATGTTCTAGTCTCTAGTAAGAAACTGAAGAATTAGGATTACATTTTGAAAAGGAAGCACACGACCCAATCAAGATGAATTGTTCACCTAAGAAGAAACTGAAGAAGCCAATTGCCCGTGATGACCACCAGACATTTGTATCTGTTGTAGGTGTGTTTTTCTATCTTATCAAAATAAAGCGAATTACCTTAAAAGGTATGAATTGACTTTATTTTTAAAGTTAAAGGACCTCTAAACCCAATGGCAATAATTAGCAAGCAGCTCACCTGATGCCTGTCCTATGTGCCTCTTCTCAATTTCTTGTGCAGGGTAGAAGCCGTAGCAGATATCCAAAATTTACCCTTTTTTCAGTTATTCCTCCAGTTTATTACTGTATTTTTCGCCCTATAAGACACACTTATTTATCCTTCCCCAGTAGAGGGTAAAGGGTCTTTAGATGCAGGCTTGGGCTCTGCTACCGTGTCCTCATCCCTACATCTGTCAGGGGATGCAGTTGGTGGGCCTGATTGTGTCCTGCTTTGGGTAGTCCCCTTTGCTTGTTTCACATAAGACATATTCAGTCGTACCTCTTGTCAGCCCTGCGTCCTTGAATCGGGAGTTTGATCTGTCTCCTCTGGCCAGACGGTCCTTCTTGTGGAGGCTGGACTCCAGGACCCTTCTGGGGGACAGGTTCTTCCTGCCCCTGTGCTGAGAGACGGTTGCCGCAGATGCCAGTCTGACCGGCTGGGGGGACTTCTGGGTATCCCTGAGGTTCCAGGGAAGGTGGGGCCCCAAATGAGGATCATTCTTCCATCTACGTCCTGGAACTGTGGGCGATCAGGTTGGTTCTTCTTACCCGACCACTCACCTTCATGGTTGGGCTGTTCAGATCCGCTCAGACAACCATATGGCGGTTGTCTACATCATCCATCAGGGAGGTACTTGGGGCAAGTGAGCCTTCAAGGGAGGGTCCCTGATTCTGTCTTGGGCGGAACAGCATGTTCCCTGCAACTCAGCTGTTTACATTCTGGGGGTGGAAAACCAGGTGGCGGACTCCCGGCGTAAGGGGTTGTCTCATCTGTGGGAATGGTCCCTCAACAACCGGGTGCTTCTCTCCCTGTTTCACCGCTGGAGTCATCTGGACCTGGCCCTGTTTGGGTACCGCCACAATCACAAACTTTCAGATTTTGTCTCTGTTTCAGGATCTTCCTGTCTTTGCTATGAGTGCCTTGGCATTCTCTTGACGGGATTCGGCTTCTCTATGGGTTCCCTCTGTTTCCTCTTCTGGGCAGTGTTATATGCAACATAACCCAGGAGCGGGTACCGTTCCAGCCATCCTGGTTATCCCTTCTCGGCTGTTGAGACCTCCATCTTGGGGATAATGGAGTTGTTTGCTTCTGTTGTTGATTCCATGATTAGGCCTAGGAAGAAGTCCTTGTACTTTGTCTATTACAGGGTCTGGCATGTTTACCTGGTAGGACTCTACGTCCCTTCCCTGAATGGTGTTTTGGAATTATTGCAACTCGGTTGGATTTGAACCTTCAACTTAGTACTCTCAATGACCATGTTTTCTGCTCTGGCAATTTTCTTCCAGTGAGCTTTTGCCACTTACTGGCTGGTTCAGGTTTTTTAAAGGGTGTTTCTCACCTGCGTCCACACCATACTCCTTGTACCAGTCTGGGATCTAAATCTGGTGTTGTCTGCTGTGCAGGGGCCTCCCTTTGATTCTCTCTGGGAGGATGCCTTGCCCGGTTTGACTCTTAAGGTACAAGGGGGGGGGGGGGGGTGGCAGCCACTCAGACCATTTTATAACTAACCTGGGAGGTGCACATTAGCAGGGCAATTAGTATACAAAAGTCTTAAAGGAGCCACAGCACTCAACCCTGTTAGCTTGCAGGCCAGCCTATAATCTGTCTCTAAACTTGGTTAAAAACAGAGGACTTGGTCACACACATCTGCAGAAGTATGCTTAAGCTGCACCACTACGCCAAAGTGCCTCTGTGGGGTGCAGTCCTAACTCTAATCTCTGAGAGCCCATTTGGGACATACAGTGCAATAGATAAATTGGGAGCAGGCTTACCTGAGGTTGCCCTAAACCTCTTAAGTGCAAGCCATGGGGTGGAAGGGTCAAAGACCTTGCAATACAGCCTAGACCCCACACACCATGTGCTTGCACAAATTCAAAAGAAACAAAGGGGGGTGGCAGCCGCTCAGACCATTTTATAACTAACCTGGGAGGTGCACGTTAGCAGGGCAATTAGTATACAAAAGTCTTAAAGGAGCCACAGCACTCAACCCTGTTAGCTTGCAGGCCAGCCTATAATCTGTCTCTAAACTTGGTTAAAAACAGAGGACTTGGTCACACACTCTTAAGGTAGCCTTTTTTGGTGGCTATCACTTATGTAAGGCAAGTTCTCAGCTAGCGGCGCTTTCCATCAACCCTCCTTATTTTGATGGCGGGTTGTTTCAGGCTTAGGCCTGCGTCTGCTCTTCTTTTCATTCAGGACATTGTCTTGCCTTCATTGTGTCCCAATCCTACTGATTCCTAGGAGCGGACTCTACATTCTTTGGATGTGGTCTGGGCTCGGAAGTTCTATTTCATTGCTACTAAGACTTTTAGGAAGTCTGCTGTTCTATTTGTTCTCACTTTTGAGCCTAGGAGAGGTTTTTGCCTCCTGCTGTATCCACTATCGGCAAGTGGATCCATCAGGAGGTGGTTCAAACCTGTCCTGCTAAGGGGAGGAATTCTCCCTCTAGGGTGACTGCTCATTCCATTCGGGCTATAGGTGCCTCTTGGGTTTTTCAGCGCCTTGCCTCTGTTGAACAAGTTTGTAAGACCGCTATTGGTCTTCTGTTCATACTGTTTCTAAGTTCTACAACTTGATGTTTAGGTTTCAGCGGATGCTGCTTTTGGCCGCAAGGTGCTTCAGGTGGTAGTGACTTGAACTCCTGGCCGTTACTCTTTGGGGATCCCACCCTACTTTTGGACACTGCTTTTGGATGTCCCATCTGAATACCGAAGCGGGCCATGCCATGCATTAAAGAAAAAAAGCAATTCTGTGAGTACTCACCTGTAGAATTGTTTTTGTTCTTGCATGGCACGGCCTGCTTCACCCCACCCTTGTTATCGTTCTTCTTGGTTGCCTCTTTATGGTGATTGTTCCAAGTTAAATTGGGTTTTTTTTACCTTTTCTACATTCTTACCTTTATTCTCTCCCGGATTCTTGTCTCACTGCTCGTCTACGCTGGGAACTTGTTGGCTAATCCCGTTTTTATAGGGGGCCGGGGCACACCACAGATTTCTGCAGTATCACGGCGCCACCTAGTGGCGGAAAACCCATCTGTTATGAATACCGAAGTGGGCCGTGCCATGCAAGAACAAAAACAATTCTACAGGTGAGTACTCACAGAATTGCTTTTTTCCTCCTCCAAATCCTAGATACGTCCTATGGGCAAATGCGTCTTATAAGGCGAAAAATATGGTATTTACTGTTCCCAAGGGTATTAAAGTGGGGGGAAGTTAGTGTGTGCTGGAAGAGGGACTTTAAATATGTTGGATGCTTTTGCCTACCTGCTTAAAAAAAAATGTAATAAATATCTGGCTTGCATGTTATTATTGTCCTATTGTTATCTCGCATGTCTGGCCTATTGTTATCTCGCATGTCTCCAAAGCAGTAGTAAAAATAAAAGTTAAAATTACTCATAAGACAAATTTAGAAATTAACTGTGATGCTGATAAATTAGCTAGGTCTTTATAGTTCCAGAATTGAAACAAGCACACAGCTTTTGAAAAAGGGAAACAAGCTGTGTGCTTGTTTCAATTCTGGAACTATAAAGACCTAGCTAATTTATCAGCATCACAGTTAATTTCTAAATTTGTCTTATGAGTGTTTTTGAGTAATTTTAACTTTTATTTTTACTACTGCTTTGGAGGTGCATGCACATTAAAATAAAACTGGAAATTATATATTTACAGTTATTATCCTTCTACATTACACTGCATTTTTGCACTGGTTATAATGTTATTTGCTAATTGTGGTGTCAACATAGGAAAGTCTTTTTGATGATTTTGAATAAATCTCAGCGGTATAGCTAATGAACATGGCTGTTAAGTAAGTGTAGCCTGTCTTTCACCCCTGCATTTATAGCTCACTCTGGTCCTTAAGTCGTGCAGGTGCATCTACTGAGAAAAGCCATAGAGGAACAGTAATATGTACTGTTATGATTTGCTTTTCTTCTCAGTGTTTATGTTTCATTGCTCCATATAATGTGGTTTAAAGAAATTGTAACTGTTTTCGTTTACAGATGGAATGATTAGGTATCCATCCTTTATACTCCATAAACATCTGGGAATAGTTAAAAGATTTTATGTGGTTTTCAGCACTTTCCGTAGCACGTGACTGCCTCTGCTATGAGATTTGTGCATTTTATTTGGCCTGATCACAATGAGAAGATTGGAAATGAGCCCCATGTAGACATTTGGATCTAGAACAGTAACCCCAATCACATAGATGTCTGCATATGGTTAGTGCCTGTAAAGAGCAGCTTTGCAAGACTGTTGCTCATAACAGAAAAGGTGCTATGTGAGCAGATTAGATAGACACGTTGGTGTGAATGCATATCTAGCGATTTTGCATAATGAGGTGTGCAGGATCCCGCGGGAGGTTGTTAAAACAGACAAGGCAGCCTGTGGTAAACAACAAGGAAGGTAGACTTTGAAAGCAGATGGCTTTGAATTCCTGGCAAATGGCTGTTTTTTAAGTAAAAATCTGTTATTTCAGGACAAGGTTCACGTTCTCCGTTATTCCTCCTATGCATATTTTAAACCTGCATTATATGATAATACAATTCTGTTCCTAATTGAATGTTAGTTGTACAGCTGACTGTAAACATGTTGGAGGATGAAAAAGATTAGCATCTTAAACGGTTTAATCAATACATAATTCACAGGCAGTATTACAAGCAAAAGACAAGGGCGGCATGTCTGTACAATGTTTTCTCCTACAGAGTTGTTTGTGTAACATATACTGCCATTTTCAGAGAAATATTGCAAAATATAATATTCATGGACTTTGATGAGTATTGCAGAACACTTATGTTTGCAATTTAATATCATATTACTCACTCCAGTCCATTACCTACAGGTAAAAAGAGTGCAAAAGCTAATTTTAAGGGACAGTGGTACGAAGAAACTAGTATTTTTATTATTATATTAATGATGTATTGTTATAACAGTTTTTTTGGCAGACAGCCTAAAGAGTATTTTCTAAACGCGTTTTTAAATAGATGTTGACAGGTTACGTCTTTTTCAGCATGCTGTCATTTTGCTGATGTATGAAAAAGAATTTTGGGTTTTTCCCATACTCTCTTGTTTTTTTTATTGGAATGAAAAAGGATTGAAACCCACTTTCCAACCCCTGATCCCCAATCCACTCTCCTGCCTGAGTAACTTGGGTGATGCTGCTGGTGCAACCGGCTGGCCGCATCCCTGGCTTTCTCATCGGGTGCCCACTCCTGCACCCAGCCAGTCAGAGAGGCTGGGCACGCAGAGCTACAGAGTGCTGGCCATCCAAGACGCCAGTAAAGGTGACCCCAGGGGTCTCCCACAGCAGGGCATCCCCTTATGGAATGCCTCGGGGCCAGCCTAGTGGCCGGCCCTGGAATCTTTTAGATTGCAGGACCAGCCGGCCTGGGTTTTCATCCACTTTTAAAGGGCCAATTAGTGGTTAAGGCGCATCTGTGTTTTATGTATTTTCGTTTCTTCTAATAAATGGGCTACTGTAAGTGATAAAGGTTGGCTGGTTAGGGATTAGAGTATATAGCCTACAAAGACTTTAGAATACCAGACAAACTCCATCATGGGGCATCCAGGTTTAGGAATATTTGTATTAGCAAATAAAATCGGCTTCTGACCACAGTTTGATTAAATAAAAATTTTAGACAAGCTAGAAAAGTTGCTATAAGCCAAATGATAAATCAACAATAAAAACCAATAATAGTGTGCACACTAATCCCAGCACTCAAAACTCAATACACTACAAGAAAAGAGGGACACCCACAGTACCCTCTAAAAAAATGCCAAGGATGAAACAGTTGCACCACTTTAAGGGTCTACAAAAAATATTCAAATTTATTGACTAACTACATATATTTACAATCACAATAAACATTAAGACTATACAATAACAATGACATGAACATTTAAAACCACAAGGGGGCGCTGGAGGTCTGTCTCAATACAAAAAGTAAAATACTCTCCATTTAAAATATATATCCAAATCCTATATTCTATAACTAATACACTCTCAGATGAAGAGGTGCAAAATACAGCAAAAAATGTGCTAGACCCACCTATTAATCAATTCAGATCCACATAAGTGTACATAAATAAAACAGGGTAACATACCATTGAGCAGGAAAACAAGCCGTGGTGATGGAAGTGAAAGAGAAAAGAATAGAAAAAAGTGCATACAGACCAACCAGACGTGGACCCCCCACAGGTAACAACGCCGAGCGCGTTCGTAGTGTCTCCTGCACTACTTCAAGGGCGAGTGAATCTGGTTGCTCTGTATGCGCTTGTTTTCCTGCTCAATGGTATGTTACCCTGTTTTATTTATGTACACATATGTGGATCTGAATTAATAGGTGGGTCTAGCACATTTTTTGCTGCATTTTGCACCTCTTCATCTGAGAGTGTATTAGTTATAGAATATAGGATTTGGATATATATTTTAAATGGAGAGTATTTTACTTTTTGTATTGAGACAGACCTCCAGCGCCCCCTTGTGGTTTTAAATGTTCATGTCATTGTTATTTTATAGTCTTAATGTTTATTGTGATTGTAAATATATGTAGTTAGTCAATAAATTTGAATATTTTTTGTAGACCCTTAAAGTGGTGCAACTGTTTCATCCTTGGCACTTTTTTAGAGGGTACTGTGGGTGTCCCTCTTTTCTTGTAGTGTACACAGTTTGATTACAGATTTAATTATTTGGTATTTTCTTTTTGTTAAATGATAACGAAGTGATCTTAGATGGATGAATTCCGTTTATACATGTTTGCCATGGAACCAAGGCCACATTTTAAAAATACCATTACCATTATTATTAGTAACTGGTCTATACTGTAGGTGATTATGTGCAGGCATGTTTCAGTTAGAATGCATTCATTATGACAAATAGCAGTGTAGTATTATAAAACAAATTCTAAAAAATCTATAAGAAAAAAAGAACAGACTGATATTGTTATTATTAGTGATTTAATAGATTTGTTTATTTCTATCAATAGCCTCTTTTTCCCTCACCCCAATCCCTGTGTAGGTGGAAGTTGACAACAAGGATCACAACTCAGATATACAGAATCTGTTTGGTTGCCAAGCAGGCATAAAGAATGTTTACAGCTCACCCAAATAGTATCCTGTTCACGTGTTAGAGGAGCACGGATGAAGTCGCTGCCAGGCTATAAAACGTGTAGTAGTACCAAGGTTTACAGCTCCCGATTCCAGCCAGTGTTAAAAGTAACTTTTAATTATACCTTTAAAATGTCCAGTCTCCTGGTGACATCACTGTGTCACACATGACTAAGGGGGCCCAGTGTCCCTCGAAACGCATTGCAAGCATGGATCAGTAGACTGAATGTTTTTAATGGCATAATTAATGGCATAATTAAAAGTTACATTTTACCACTGTCTGGAATTGGAAGCTGGAAACCTTGGTACTACTACATTATTTGCCAAGCACTTTGTAGGTTGGGGTAGGTAACGATTTGAACAAAGGATTTGATACATACATAGTGCATCCCAAGGTGATAACTACATTCATACGATTCACAATGTGCATTTACAATTCTGTAGGATAAGTAAAGGGCATCCCTCATCCCAGTCCCTAGACTTTGTTGGATAGCCCCACTGACATTGCCACATCCATTCATGATATGGATGTGGCAAGGTCAGCAACAAAAATCACACTTTGACATGGTCAGCACATAGCAGATTAGATCCATTAAATAAGTAGGCTGGGGGACTCAGGAGCAGTTGGCGCAGCACAGTAACCTGACAATACAGTTACCCTTGTCCTGTTCCTGGAGATGGCATTTGAACACTTTCCCTCTGACAATCTGGTGTCTCCCATTGCTAGGCAACAGGGATGCTAATGTTACAGTGGTGTCAGCCACAGAAAGTAATGCTGCCATCATTTTTTTGTCAACCTGCTGCCACACCAGCCGAGGGACTGCATGAGAGCAGTGGACAGTTAAGCGCCAGCCCTTGACTTCACCTAAAAATGCCCTTGGGAAACAGGCTGGATTTATTCACCTCGTTGTCCTCCTGAAACTCCAGCATCAGCTAAATAGCCTTCTAGAAATCAATGAGATTTTTTGACCAACAAACACTACTGGCATGCAGGAGTGTAGAGGAGTAAGTGTCCTGTGGGCCACTGCGAGGTATAATTGATCTTTAAAAACTGAATTCCCACAGCACGTGATTATAATGTTTAAAGACAAAGCGGCAGGCACTGTATTTTTTTTTCAATATAACAGTGATTTGTGTGATAACTTGTTAAATTACCTTTAGCTTCACTTTATTTTTTGTTTCAACTTTAAATATTTAAATGCTTTAGTTTACTTTAGTCTGATCAGAGATTCATTTATTCATTTTATTAATTACATTTTAACCAGTGTTCATTTTGAATAGATTTTTTAAACTGAACTGTAAAAGAGTGTAGTATCATTTACAGTAAAGATTTTATGTTTTCAGACATTATTTAGTGATGTGTATTGTGTGACATGAAATGGATGATGGCATTAATGTTTTATATAGCAGCTCATCACCAGCACTAGAGGGCAGCAGTGCACCATCATGGGGTTTATGCTTCATGAAGCACGGCTAGAATAATGGCTGTAGATTGCCTCCCATTAGTAAGATTCCACATTTGACACCGATTGACAGTGCATTACTAACAATCATAGAGACTGAAATAGATTAATAGCTTTGAACATATGTAGTGTTCCCTTTGTGCTTATCGAACATGTTGCTTTTTATGCTTGGATATGCTATTAACATTTAGCTTAATTTTAGGCTACACTCATTTTGATTGGCACCCAGTCAGAGTATAATGTAGTTTGGTAATTACAGCCATTGTTTCTGCCACTACGGACTACAATAGGAGATAATTTCAAGTTGTCTTAAAGTGATCGTTTTTTCCCCCGATTTTAACGTTCTGCCACAGATAATTACTTTGTAGTCCTTTCAGAAAATACACTTAGAAAAAGATAAATCTTCTTTGTATAACAGAGGTCTTTCAGTGGAAATATTCTATGTTACACTAATTATTTAAACATACCTTCTGGCAATAAAGGATGAAAAATATCTTGTGAGATAAGCAAAGGCACCAATTAACGTTTCTGCTGACTTATGCTTCAGTAAAAGATTGTTCTGCTTAATAAATGTTCCTGCTGTTAATGTATTCAAATGGCAGTATGTGAACCCATATTTGCATAAGACTGTAGTTGGGTTTCTGCCAATAAATAGGTATCTTAATATATTTATGCTATAGATGATAACATGTAGCTATGATAGCTTGCTGGACTGTGTACCTGACCCCTCCTGAATGTCAGTAAACAGGCAGTATACTACATGATTCAGTGGTGGTTGTATGCCATGTGACTGTAGGCAATCAATTATGTTCATCATAATAAATAAAGCATGAAGCAACAACTAAAACTTGAATCAAGCTTGAATCAATTGTTCAAGAAAGTGTCTCCCCAATGTGCAAAATCTCTGATAGGATTTGCACATTTAGGAGATGCTTTCTTGACGAACTTGGAATTGATTTAAGCTTTTATTCTAAAGTTTTAATTATTACTCCATGATTTATTTAAAAAAAATCATTTTTAAGATAATTTATTTAATGCATATATTGTTTTCATTAAATAATTGAAAGCGGATGTTGTTGACAAGTTTGAGGGCTCAGGGACCCAAACATTTATTTTGTATGGACACAGAAACCTATGCAGATGACCTGCAGTATATTGGAGTATTCTGTGAGTGAAGGTAGACTGCATAAGGCCCATAACCATTACATGCTTTTTAACAGTGAGTTGGGCTTGAGTTGGTTGTGTTGTGTTGTTTTAAACCTTGTACATAATTAAAGAGGAAGTCCAGTCAAAAATGGCTAGACTCCTTCTTAGGTTTGTTGCACAGGGGCATCCTGACTTGGGATACATTGGTGCTTGGTAAGATAGGAGATGGTATACTCACGTCTTTCAGGTGCATTTAATGGCATCTGTACATGTGACCACCAGAAGCAAAACAGGCTCATCGGGTGCAGGGCCAAAAGGTGAGCCTGATACACTGCTCGCAGTCATGTGCGGTGTGGAATGTAGAAGGAGTGTTGCCATCCCTGTTCCCTGGCTTACGAAGTGCCAGTCCATTGTAGGGCACCCCAATTTGGTACTGGAAACTTAACAGGAAGGCCAGTTTTACCTGACCCCTCGTTTGAAAGTGCCAGCGATTCGCTTCAATCATCATGTGTTTGATTTCTGCCCCGGGCCTCTCAGCCCCCCCCTTCCGCCGCGCCGACATCTAAAATAAAAAAAAAAATTAATAATGACACAAACTCAGTGGCTATGTTGGCTAGTAGCCTGCAGGGCGCCCTATTCTACAAGCCCCCATAGCTGGTCTGGGTCGGTAATGCTGGGTAAGGGGGACCCTGCATCATTTTTTGGGGGATTTTAAGGGTTTTTAACCCTTAAGTTAATATATAGCACATTCATAAGGTTTTATTAGAAGTCTCAGTCTTCTTTAGTAGAGATAACAATGCAAATTCTTGTATTGGATTGTACTTACTTGCTTTCAGACATGGAGTTCAGAAGGGTTATTTTGTAAGGACTACTTTTTTTGCAGATTTGTCTGTTTTTGAGTCAATTGTTTCATGTAATATGCAGTCTTGTTGGGTTCTGATGAACGTGTAATATTTTTTGCCTGTAGTAATCTAACTTTCTATTGATGTGACAGTGTCCACAATGCGTGCTTTCTCAAGTTATCCTTTTTATATCTGCTTTGATTTTACAGAGTTCTGTTGTGAAAAGAGGTTATTATCAATTTCCACATTCACATCCACTCAAAATCATTCCTTCTGCTCAGGGAATAAAATTGTAGTAATAGACGAATATTACTTTGTGGGATAAAAAGCACACGACTCCTGTTGCTATATCAATAAAAACTCCTCCTTCCTGTTCTTTAGCTTGTGTTCTAATAATGAAATGTGTTTGTTTTGAAATGGTGGTTTGGCCCAACAAGGAAACATAGCAATGGGTAACAAGCTTACAACTATCCTACGTGGCTCAGCCAGACATACAGATTACTTTGTTGGTAATTTTTAATATGTGATGTAGCGCTAATGAAAACACAGATAATTTTTTATATTCTTCCCTCTATTATTGCCACAAGACAAGATAACAATACACCTTACATTTCAATTAGCAAAGATGCTCCGTAGAAATAACTCATAGGCTTTTGGGGTTGGCTTTAACGGGTAGTACTACTTTCAATGGCATTTTTAAAAGTTTTCATTGTGTGCCAAAATGTATTCTTCAAGGTGCTGAGTTTATGTTATTTTTTTCTTTTCTATTTGTTTGCAACTTTGCGTTATACAAGCAACAATGTGTTTGCCTTAGCAATGTACACCAAATGTACAGCAATCGGGAAGTAGAATGTCATATTCCAATGCTTTCATTAAGCCAAATCTGTCGGGAATAAAATTCCCATTGATGTAACCAGCTCCAAAATATATACCCAAAGTACTGTATTCCTGTGGTGACTTGATTTCTAGAGGTGCCCTTATTATTATGATTGTATTATACCCTTTTTTTCAAGTTGGCATACAGCAACATGGGGTGATTTGAAAAACAAATCGCTACTAACCTTCCTTGCTTTTGTTTGAACAATGGGCTGGTTTTTTGTAGCCTCATGAAGTAGGTAGAAGGTCCTTAAAATGATTTCAGAGACTTAAGTTGTAATCTTAAGGCAAACTCAACTGTAGTATTCTATGTAACTATCCATATAAAGCAGATTACCAGCTCAACAGTAGATTATGATAAGAATTGATTTTTATTATTTCCTTTAAAGGGATTTTTCAGGCAAAATGATAAAAAAATAAACAGCATCTTGTCAAAAGTTCCTCCAGTGCTGTGTCTGTGGCACCTTGAATGAGGAAATATACTGGCTTAACAGACCCTCCAGTGCCATCCTGCCAATGTGGGCCAACTATACCAGCTCCAGTAGCCAGTCCAGACCATGCCCCCCTCTGTATTGATGGCTTGAATGCCACTATCAAAGCTGCATTTAAGTCCAGCTACCCCCCTCTTTCCTCCCCATCCAGCCTCCTCATAGCAAGTGCTCTCGCTCCCAGCACCGCCCCACCCTTATGCTGATTATTTTGCAGCATCACAGCTCCAAGGGCCACCCCAAGATAAAATCATGGGTAAAACAGTAAACCTTGATATCCCACTCAATTTAAAAATGAAAAACAGTTTAGGACATTGCCAATTGTAGCCCAACACAGTGGTCTAACACTTGGCTATGTCTCAAATGTCATTTTACTGTACATTCAAAATATGTAACACCCTTTGAATAAAATGGTCATATCATCAGAGTTTGCAACTCATCGGGGAGGGGGGGGGGATGATTTAGGTGCTTACTATGCCTTAAGTCATGCCTGAAGTAATATAGGGTTTCTTACCTTAAATATCCCACTTTCTGAGACGTGCACCGTCACCTGTCTAACTAAGAAAGAAGAAGAAACACCTTAAACTAATTAAACAGACAAATCCCTGGTTTTAGATGGCATACATTCCTAGGAAATTATATGCAAAAATAGGCAAGCCATTATTTTTTATGCAATATGTACACAGAGCTTCCTGGTTTACCCGTGGGTCGTCCCAAAGTGCATGTGCAAGCACTTCCTCCACAAGTCACCTTGAGTATAATCTCCTATACATCCGTGATTAGTTTCTTCAGAGCCAAATTGCACACATATTCACTCCTCCATTCAGTGCAGAAAACCCTCCACGCAGGTTCAAAGGTAAAATGTCACGCCAAGGAGTGCAACATGAAACAAAAAACACACACATCTAGTGTAATACTGTAAAGCACACACTATTTAATAAGGAAAACACTGCACTCACATATAAATAAAACTTGAAGCGCTTATAAAAACAGAGGGTGGCTCTCACCAACTCCCCACACGATATGATCTGGCCAGATCGATCGATCACCAAAATATATAGATGCCGCCTACCACCGCCCCGACGCGTTTCGTTGCCCTTGGCAACTTTAACAAGGCTGGTGGCACTGCGGCATAATACTCACTTAAATACCTTTTGTGTAATCACATAGGAGGCAGAGGCGTGCTGCGCTGGAAGGAAAAAGGTGCACTTCCTGGATGCGCTCCGTAATGGACGCACTGCTAGCAGACTAATCAGAACAGTGCCTGACCTCGCGTCAGCAGGCCCAGCTCCTCCCCGCCTCTCTTCTTAGTTGTAATCCGTTAGGTACGCAAACAGCGCAGGGTCTGGTATTGTGCGCACACTAGCACCACCCAGTGGCCAAAAGGGGACCAGCAACATGTCAGATAAAAGGAAGCAGCACCACTACCAATACAGCCATTATTTTTAATGTGAAAAGATTCTATAATTACGGGGACTGTACCACGGGGTTGGCACATAGCAAATGTGGTGCCAATATTAAAAAAAAGGTTGTTTAACATCTGTTGTGGGTAAACTGTTTGAAGGTTTTCTAAGAAATGCTATACTGGAGTATCTCATTAGAAGTTAACTTATTACTCCATATCAGTATGGATTTAGGAGGAATTGGTCCTACCAGACAAACCAGATCAGAATTTATGAGAAATATCATGTGAATCATTGAATGTCACATATTTTGCCTTTTCTAAAGCATTTTATTGTGCTACATAAAAAACTGGTTTTAAAAAAATGAGAATGCTTTCTTTAATCATCCATTTATTGCACCGGTTCATCGTGCTATCTTAAACCAGATAAACTTAAATCAGGTTATACTGTAGAAAAACCTGTATGAAGATTTGAATATTTGCCTACTGGTGTAGTTTAACAGTTACTTTTTGCATGAAATGATAAGTTATAATTAAATATAATCTGACTAACCTACTGTGTTTTCCACAGATGCTGCTCCATTACCTGCTAGCCCCAGTGAACAACACACCTTTACCCTGTCTCCTAGTCAGATGCAGAAGATAATGGATAAATCAATACAAGCAGTATACCAACTGCTGATTCAGTGGGTGTTCTTTTTAAAGTTAAAAATGAAATAGAAACATTTATATGTGCAACCACTCTTGACAACAAGTATACATAAAATAGTAATTGAAAGGGATTGGCTAGAAAAACAGTATTTTTAATGTAATAGCATCTTACCTTATTAAGCGTTGCTTCTGTGCTGTCCTTCCTCTCGCGTTGACTCCAGGAAGAAGACATTTTCTTCTCCCTTGCTCCCTCCAGCCCCTGATCATGGACACGTATCCAAGGCTGAGAATCATCATCAGGTTGATGCCTCTCAAAGCTTTCATTCAATTCCTGTTCACCCCTCCTTCTTTAGTATGCATTCATTCATGTGAATGCACTTTCTGTTAGCATAAGGGCGATCTACTCTTATGCTGAGGCAAAACACACAGTGTACTTTCATCACAGAGCCCACTCCTCATAGCATGAGAAGGGAATGGAGGTAAAATTTGTTCTTCTATACTGTATGCCTCGCATAAAAATTTTATTTGGGATTCCTCTATGGGGTTAGTTCAGCGCTAGGTGAGTAAACTCTCCTTTTTTACAAGAGAAAACTGTCGTCTACCTCGGGGCTGATTCAGCAACTTGATGTAACTTTTCTCCTGGTGTTGAATAAGCTCCAAGGTAGACAATGAAAGTTAATGGCAGTTTTCGCATCCTAAAAAGGAGTGAGTTTTTTCACCTGGCACTGAACCGATCCTCATTTGTTAACCCGCACGGAACACAGTTTGGTACCTCGCTGCATGCTCCCATGTCACATAGGTGGACTTCTGTCTAATCAGCTTTGTTTGTGGTATTTATAGCAATCAGAGCTTAATTGCCAGGTGCCTCCCAATGGCTGCTTCCATCCAGTTGCACACATCTGCTGCCAGCAATTCAGATGGTGCTGTGAGCTCATCTGTTAGAAGAAGGCTGGGGATGCCACTGGAGGTTGCTCTGTGGGATTATATCCAAGGTGAATATATGGTGGGATTTTACAGAACAGGGAATCCTAAATCAGGATGCCCCAGGGGAGGGTTTTCTTTTAGTCTCTGAAGCCAGAGGCAATGGGTTTTGGTCTGCTTAAAATTTTCTTTAAAAAATGTGTTCATTATTGCTAGCAACATTGTATTCATAATTATAACCAAATCCCTTTCTGTTACATGGAGATTTGCATAGACAGTTGTGCATGCTCAGGTGGAGACTGTCAATCTTGCAAATCACGAAGTGGTCACTTAGCAAGATTGCATGTTCCTGAGAACAGATTAAACTAACCATTGTTTTTCTATGTATGTTTATATTAAGAGTCAACTGATGTAAGTAGTCAAGTGCTGTAAAAAGACTTAATGATCATTATCTGCTCTTCCGATACTCATTTATGGTGCACATTGTAGTAATAAAAGCCAAACACATATTATACTTATGACACATGGGAGAATAAAATGAGATGCAATCTTAATTTACTTTACTCATTTATATGGTGCTCAGGAGGAGAATTACTATTTAGAATGAGCACAAATTGCCTACAAAATATGCCATACTCTTGTATACATAGATATACAGAAGCACATAGAAAGGCAATGAAGCTTAGAAAAACCCAGAACAATTTTAACACATTATTGCAATGATATCTAATTTTTATGCTGTTTATTTTAATTTCCTGTGCCTTTCACTGCAATTCCTCTCTGCAAGCTACAATCAAAAAATAAACATAGACAATGGAAACCAATCCTCTTGCCCTTAGACCCAATGTGGCTATGTAATAATTAGCTTAGCTTGAAGAGGACCAACAATCAAAAATGACTGTTGGTCCACTGAGCCCCGTAGCCCTGGGAAATCTTGTTGCACATCCCCTTCCTGCTACCTACCACTTCCATGTTTCTTTGCGACCGCCAGTTTCTTGGCAACCAATTAGTGGGGAACCCCACTGGTTTTGGGCAGTTACTTGGGGCAGAGACGTGGCAAGTATGCGTGGTCTAGTCTCAGGATTTGGTTGGTTCATTTTAAGCTATACAAAACTAAAAATGGCCCAATTTAACATTTGTTGTAATTCACCACTTACTGCTATTAATTTATATGTCTTTAGTGATTAATGAAACACAGTTGCACTTGCTGCGGGGTAATGTGGCAATGTTTTACTTACCTGCAGTAGCAAGCCTGTTCATAGAGATATACTTTGACAGATTGTGGCTATAATATGGCAATTAATGTAAATGAAATGCCTCTGCATCAGTGGTTGCGTAATATATGGCCACATTCTTTACACAACAAAGAAAACCTAATTTACTAGTTGTAATGCAGCATGTCATATACTGCTGAAGTTGCTAGTTGTATTTTTATGTAAAGCATACACTATTGTATGTACACTACTGTTATCCTACCAAATAAATTGTTTTACCATACTTAATTACTGTATAATGTTTAGGACTCTGCTTCCGGAACACAGTACTCAAGCCTGCGCACTCTTGTTTCTCTGTGTACAACACATGGAACATGCAAATGCTATCACAGAAGAGGAAGTGGCTTTCTTTTTAAAAGGTACTATAAGAATGCCCATTTTCTTCTATATTTTATACTCTTGTCTGGTATATGTATAGGTATGCTTATAGGCTTTAATAGCTTGTTTAAACCCATGTGTCTTACTATAGAGGATAAATATAAACAAATGTCCAATACACTTTACAAACCTATCTAATAAAGTCTTAACCAAAAACAGTCTATGGTAAAGTTTACAAATGTACATTGCAGAATGACTGTGACTTGGTGGGAGGCTGCTGCCGCCATATGCAGGCATTGCTTTATCCTAAATGAGGTAATCATCAGACCTTGCTACTGAAATGATTAATTCTATTGAGGTATAGTGTTAATGGGGACTTTTTGTAGATTTCAGGAAATAAAGACACTAGAAATACTGAAATCAGGCACCTATAGTGTTATGGGTCATTTAGTAAAACACTGCTTGTTGTATAATATTGCTGGATAAACCTAGTTAACGCCAAAAAAGGACAGCATTACAGCAAGAAAAGGCAATGAAACCTTGACAAAATGTAACCCTGGCCACTGCTGGTGTCTGGAAGGGGCATCCTGACTGGGGTTCCTCCCTGCAAGCCCAGGAACACATACCTCTCCTGTGGCTACTGCCATTGGCGGCCTGACATAGACCCAGATGACTGTGCAAAAAAGGGGAATTCTGGGTCCAGGTTCTCAGGCTTGCAGGGGGGACTCAACCTTGATGATTCCCCATGCACGAGCAATAACACTGTTGCCATTTTAAAGCAATCCCATTGTGTAGGGTTGCCTTAACAACCACAATCCACCAAAACCAAGACAATTTGAGAGGTTTCCTGGAAAAGAGGATTGAATGTTTAGGGAGTATAGCATGCTGAGATGAGCAATAAATCTACTATTTCCATACAGTATATTTATATATTATATCAAAATTGAAAGTATGCATTAGATATGGGCACTAGAAGTGATACATTTAATGCCACTAGCTTTAAATATTTGAGTCCAAATATACTTAGGAAGGGTTGTCACAGGCTGAGTAATGAAAAACATGTCATCAACATATGCTGTCATAATGCATTCATTAAAATTTATCCTAGCCTTCAATGTACAGGGACTGCTTATCAGAGGGACAATAACACAAACAAAGCAGGTGGCAAGAGAAGGCATCCTTAGCAGAAATTATACTCATATTTACTCTTATTTTAATAGATGCCTCAATGTACAAAGAAATAATTGTACTCCTCATCTGGCCCCCAGCCTATCCTCCCTAAACATCCTGGATTCAAGCACAGGCCACTCAGGCGCAGCTGCGCCATCATTGGCTGGCTTTATCATGTGGGCGCGTTTTTGCGCTGTCTCCGCGGCCCGCCCCTCGAGGTATATGCGGGCGCCATTTTAGTATTCTAAGCAGACAGCACGTCCTGCTCCAGACATAGTCCTTACATGGCCTTCAGCGCCGTGCACTGCAGAACATGAAGAAAACAAGCTCCTCCCAGCCCTACATATACCGGAGGACCTCCCACAAATCCCCAAGTTTTCTCTGCAGTGCTGAGACTGCGAAGACATGAAGTATCACGCTCTCGCAGGCGAGTGGGGCTTTACAGCCCGAAGCCCTGCGGGACTACTTCCACCCGTCCTCATTGTGAATTAATGCCTCCCAGCTTGGGCTGCGTTGGTCGGGTGAAGGTAGGCAGCACCTAGTGTGCTTACGGAGCTAGACTCCACCGCAATCCCCCTCCATAGGGTAGGCGGTTAAGGCGTATGGTGAGCCTTCAATTGGATGCCCCTCCCGCACTAGTGCCCCTCGCCCGGTGTAGCGGTGAACCTAGTATTTTGGATCACCTTCTTCCCTAGATTCCCCCGTTAGTGGGGGAAAAAAGAGGGGGGGTCGTGTGTACGATGGCTAAACCTTGCCCTAATCACATTAGTCACCCTTTGTCTTAATGGTACCGGAGTCAGAGCCGCGCTCCTTTTTCAGTTTTTCACTTTCCTTCGGGACAAGCCCGTCTGTGCGTAGCTTGTGGGGTCTTACGTAGCAGTGGTGACAATGCACGGGTCTGCGTCCCTTGTGCCCAGCAGGCGCTAGCTGGCCTTCCCACCTCTTCCGAGGCTGGGGCCGCACCTCGCCTTGCTTCTCCTATTCCCCCAAGCCTGAGCCTAACCCCCAATACTAGTGGGGACTCTCATGCTGATATTGCCACTAGACTGGCTAGCGTAGAAAATGTAATCGCTGGCTCCTTGGCGCGCAAGGCTACCGCCAAGAAGCGCCATTTGAATCCTGAAGCTACTATTCTTCCTGTAGAATCTGACGACTTACATCTGTCTTATGCACATTCCCCCTCAGAGGAAGGGGAACTGTTTTCTGACTCAGGGTCCTATGACGATGAGTCCAGGAGTCAGGATGAATCTGGTTCTGATCTTTGGTCCCAGGATGACGTTGACAGATTACTGGCCCAGATCTTTGATGTGTTATCCCTCTCTCCCCCGCCTGCGGCTCCTCGGCAAAGAGGTGACCTGTTCCATACCGCTAGGGTGCGATTGGAGTTTCCGGAACAAACTCATTTTAATAATCTCGTACTAAAGTAGTGGGAACATCCCAGTAAACTCCAGGGAGTCCCTAAAGCTGTGGATAAGAAGTATCCATTCCCTGCCGACCTGATCACTGATCCTTGGTCTGTCCAATACCTCTATTATGCACTCCCCTGACACTACTACGCTGCGGGATCTGGAGGATCAGCGGGTTGACCAACTGGCTTGTCATGCATTTGCATTTGGGGGAGCGTCGCTCCGCCCGGTTTGCGCCTTAGCCATCATGGCGGTGGCGCTCAGGACTGTGGTTAAGACTGCTCTTGAAGGGGCGGACGACTTGCCATCTGATGCCGCTAATGCCTTGGTTACCTGTGAGACTTTTATCAATTATATCTTATCTGCATCGGATGATGCTATTAAGCTGAGTGCTAGATCCTCTGCTCTGGTGGTAGCCATACGCCGTGCGGTCTGGTTACACCAGTGGGCCGCTGACAATGTCGCCAAGAAGGCTCTTACGGGGCTTCCTTTCAAAGGACTGCGCCTGTTTGAAGAAAGGTTAGATATCTTTGCTAAAGGGGGCAAGCTGCCCCAGCGCAAGCGTCAGATTCGGCCCTTTCGTGGCCCAAGCTCCCATTCGACCCCCTATCGTGGGGCTAAACAGGGAAGAGGGGTGTCCTTCGCCGGAGCTCGCACAGATTCCTGGAACAAGAACAGAGGTCGCCGCCCCAGCTCTTCCTGGGGGCCAAAGCCCAAAGCCCCTCTCAAGACCCCCCAGGCATGAAGGGGCGCCCTCGCCCGTCCGGGTGGGGGGACGTCTACAGCATTTTCAGCATGTCTGGAGATGCCACGTCCCAGACCGGTGGATTCAGGAGGTAGTGTCCTCCGGTTACAAGATAGAGTTTGCTGTACTGCCCCCTCCCAGGTTCGTCGGGTCCCGAATCCCACAGGATCCTGCCTCAGCTCAAGTCTTGATGCTAGCGGTGCAGGACCTTCTAGACCTCGGGGTCATTTGCAAGGTCCCCTCAAAAGACAGGGGTGTGGGGTTTTATTCCAACCTGTTCACGGTGCCCAAAAAGGACGGGTCAGTCAGGCCCATTTTGGATTTAAAAATCTTAAACAGATTTGTGAGAAACAGACATTTTCATATGGAGACTCGGCCATTGCCTCGTTGCGCCCAGGGGACTTCATGACATCTGTGGACATCAAGGACGCTTACCTGCACGTTCCGGTGTTCCCAGGGCATCAAAAATTTCTCAGATTTGCGCTGCTGGATTAGCATTACCAGTTTGTGGCTCTGCCATTCGGACTTACGTCGGCACCCAGGGTATTCACCAAGGTGCTGGCAGGGGTAATGTCTCTGTTGAGACTAAGAGGCATACGAGTGTTGCCCTACCTGGACGATATACTCATCCCAGTCTCTGCAGCAGGCAGAGCTGGACACGCGGTCCGTGGTGACCACCCTGGAGTCCTTCGGCTGGGTGATCAGTTACCCAAAGTCCTCTCTGTCCCCCTCCTCAGTAACCCCGTTTCTGGGGATGATTCTGGATTCAGTTCAGTCAAGGATATTCCTTCCTCCACAGAAGGTGGAATCTCTGACAACGCAGGTGAGGTCCCTGCTCTCGAGCTCTCATCCCTCCATCAGGCAGGGAACGCAGTTGGTGGGCTCGATGGTGGCAAGCTTCGAGGCGGTGCCCTTTGTACAATTCCATTTGAGAACTCTGCAGCTTCACCTTCTGTCAGTTTGGAACAAGGACCCAGCGTCCTTGGACGAGATCTGGGTGCTTCCCCCCTCGGTCAGACAATCCCTGGCGTGGTGGCTGGACCACGGGAACTTGACAAGAGCAGATCCTTCCTGGCTCCCTCCTGGGAGATGGTCACAACGGATGCCAGTCTCTCGGGCTGGGGGGGATTCTGGAAGTCCCTGCGTTTCCAGGGGAGGTGAGGCCCTCAGGAGGCCCATCTACCCATCAATGTCCTGGAACTCAGGGCGGTCAGGTTGGTGCTGGAACAATTGACCCAGCACCTGAAGGGTCTGGCGATTCAGGTACGCTCAGACAACAGGACGGCGGTGGCCTACATCAATCATCAGGGAGGAACCCGGAGCAAGGGTGCGCTCCAGGAGGTGTCTCTGATTCTGACATGGGCAGAGACCAATGCTCAATGCATCTCGGCTGTTTACATTCCGGGGGCGGGGGCAGATGCCCTGAGCAGGGGGTCATCCCGTCAGGGGGAGTAGTCCCTCTCCAACTCGGTATTTCAGTCCCTGTGTCACCGTTGGGGTGTCCCAGACGTGGATCTGTTTGCGTCCCGTCACAATCACAAGCTCCCGAGCTTTGTATCCCTGTCTCAGGATCCGCTGGCTCTGGCCTCGGATGCTCTGTCAATGTCTTGGAGGGAGTTTCGGCTCCTGTATGCGTTTCCACCAATTCCTCTTCTGGGCAGAGTGCTACGTAAGATTGCTCTGGAAGGGGTACCCACGATTCTGGTGGCCCCAAGGTGGCCAAGAAGAGTGTGGTTCGCAGACATGGTTCAAATGGCAGTAGATCAGTACGATCTACCAGGGATTCCAGACCTCCTGACTCAGGGGTCTCTACGCCATCCCAATTTACTAACGCTGGCTTTGACGGCCTGGCTATTGAGACCACCATTTTAAAGGAAAAGGGTTTGTTCTGTAGTGGCTACCATGGTCCAAGCCAGGAAGAAGACCTCTTCTGCTATATATTATAGGGTATGGCGTGCCTACATTGACTGGTGTGAATCCAGGTCTCTTCCCTGCCGGGAATTCTTAGTCTCCAGGGTGCTGGAGTTTTTACAACATGGTCTAGACTTAGGTCTGAAGCTTAGTACTTTGAAGGGCCAGGTTTCGGCCCTGTCTATTTTCTTTCAGAAGACCTTTGCCCAGCACTCTCTTATCAAGACTTTCTTTCAGGGGGTCACTCATGTGCGTCCCCCTCGGAAACCTATGGTTCCTGTCTGGGATCTGAATTTGGTCTTGTCGGCCCTGCAGGGTCCTCCTTTTGAACCTATTCATGAAGCAGCTCTTGCTGTTCTCACGCTCAAGGTGGTCTTTCTGGTAGCCATTACCTCGGTGAGACGTGTGTCTGAGTTGGCTGCCTTGTCTATTCAGCCTCCCTACTTTGAGAGACACCGGGATAAGGTGGTGTTTCGCTTCAAGCCAGACTTTCTGCCTAAGGTTGTGTCTGCATTTCATTTGAATCAAGATATTGTACTTCCTTCCTTGTGCCCTAATCCTAGTAACCCTAAGGAGAGGGTTTTGCATTCCCTGGATGTGGTTAGGTGTGTCAAGTCTTACCTGGTTACCACTCAGGCCTTTAGGAAGACGGATGCTCTCTTCGTCGTGCCTCACGGGCCTAGGAAAGGTTTGGCTCCTGCCAAGTCTACCATCAGTAAATGGATTCGTCAGGCTGTGGTTCAAGCCTATACTACTAAGGGGAAGACTCCCCTCTTTCGTCTTACTGCTCATTCTACTAGAGCTGTTGGGGCTTCTTGGGCTTTTCAGCACCAGGCCTCTGTGGAGCAAGTTTGCAAGGCCGCTACTTGGTCTTCGGTTCACACCTTTACAAAGTTTTACAAGGTTGATGTTAAGGCCTCAGCTGACGCTGCGTTTGGCCTCAAGGTTTTGCAGGCCGTAGTAGTTTAAATGGCTTGCTGTTGCCTTCTGTTGGGGATTCCACCCTTCTTTACGGACACTGCTATTGGATGTCCCACATGTAAGGACTATGTCTGGAGCAGGACGTGCTGTCTGCTTAGAATAATACAACTCTGTGAAGTACTCACCTGTAGAGTTGGTATTATATGCAGACAGCACGTCCTGCTCCACCCCACCCTGGTTTCACTTTGTTCTGGATCCCCTGTTTGGTGATTGTTATACTTGATATTTTTTGCCAGTTTTGGGTGGTTTGTTTCTCTTGGCCTCTCTTCTCACTGCTTTTCAATTCTGGGGATTTGTGGGAGGTCCTCCGGTATATGTAGGGCTGGGAGGAGCTTGTTTTCTTCATGTTCTGCAGTGCACGGCGCTGAAGGCGGAGGTATACCACATGTAAGGACTATGTCTGGAGCAGGACGTGCTGTCTGCATATAATACCAACTCTACAGGTGGGTACTTCACAGAGTTGTATTTTTCTGCTGCGTGTGTCTGGTGTCTCCCTATCACGGTCCGTAAGTGCCCCTGCGGACTGATTTATTTTTTATTCTCTGTATTGCACATTGCTTACGGGATCTTTTTGCTTATGTCTTGCAGGTGGGTAAAACTTTAGTGGTTATTCCCGGTCCCGTCCCCTCTATTTAGTGTTGACTCCCTATTGGAGGGCTATTGTATTTATATCTCCCACTTCCCTAGCGGGTTATTGGGGCACTCCGGGTAGCCTTATTGGCGTCAATCCCAATTGGCCTATTCTGCTGCAATAATCACCATATGGAGGCTTCTCAGGATAATGTGCTTGGGGTTCCTTCGGGACA
Source organism: Gastrophryne carolinensis (assembly GCA_027917425.1). NCBI lineage: Eukaryota > Metazoa > Chordata > Amphibia > Anura > Microhylidae > Gastrophryne > Gastrophryne carolinensis. The sequence continues at coordinate 250,945,159 of CM051236.1, read as the reverse complement.
AGCCCGGCTGTGTGTGGCGTGTGGGGTATCCCCTATAAGTGATGATGTCAGGGTGTGTGTTCACTGTGCCCAGCAGACACTTGCATTGCAGTCTGGGTTACCGGTGGCTGGGGCTGCGCCCCCTCGGGCTTCGCCTACCCCCCCACGCTTACATTTGACTACCAGTGAGGTGCATACCAGTGGGGAGTCTCAACGTAATTTGGCTGCTCGGGTGGCCAGCATTGAGAGACATATCGCTGGCTCTGGTCCGCGTAAGGCTTCTACTAAGAAGCTGCATTTATCACCTGGTGTTTCCCTCTTTCCTATGGAGGCAGAGGAATTTTTTGATGTTACCGGTTATACCCCCCTAGAGGAGGGGGAATTGTTTTCTGATTCAGAATCATCTGAGGAACATCCTAGAGCATATGGTGCCGATTCTGGGCATGACCCATGGGCTTCAGATGATACTGACAGACTTTTGGCTCACATTTTTGATGTACTCTGTATCTCTCCTCCTGTTGTGGCTCCGCGGCAGCAGGGGGAGCTGTTTCATACTGTTAAACCACGCTTGGAATTCCCTGAACAAGCTCATTTTAATAATCTGGTACTCAAGGAGTGGGAACGGCCTAGTCGGCTCCCCGGTGTGCCAAAGAGTTGGGATAAGCGGTATCCCTTTCCTGCTGAAATGGTGAAACGGTGGTCATGTCCTCCCGAGGTGGATGCTCCAGTTCTGGGGTTGTCTAACACATCCGTCATGCATTCCCCTGACTCTACTACACTAAGGGATGGGGAGGACAGGCGCATTGATCAGCTGGCTTGCCATGCTTTTGCCTGTGTGGGGACCGCGCTCCGTCCGGTCTGTGCCTCTGCTATTATGGCTGTTGCTATTAAAAGCCTGCTCAGGGGTATCTTAGATGGGGCCCCTGATGATGCTGGTAGTGAAGAGTATAGAGTTCTTCTGCGTTGTGAGGAATTTGTTGCATATGTTCTCTCTGCCTTGGATGATACCATTAGAATGTGTGGCAGGGATTCTGCCTTGTTGGTGGCGATACGGCGCTGGTTCTGGCTGCGCCAGTGGGCAGCTGACAACGCTGCCAAAAAGGCTCTCACTGGGTTTCACTTCAAGGGGCTGCATCTCTTTGGGGAACGTTTGGACTTGCTTGATAAGGGAGGCAAGGTGCCTCAGCATAGAAGGCAGCCCCGGTCCTTTAGGGGTTCAGGTGCCTTTTCTCCTTCCTTCAGGGGCTCCAGAATTGGACGGGGAGCTTCCTTTGCTGGAGCCCGTGGAGATTTTTTTTGGCAGGGGCAGAGTACGTGGCCGCCCTGGCCCCTCCTGGGGTCCCAAGCTTAAGTCCTCTCCCAAGCCCCCCCATGCATGAAGGGGCACCCTCACCCATCTGGGTGGGGGGACGGCTTTGGCTCTTGGCTCATGTCTGGAGGCGTCATGTCTCAGACCGGTGGATTCAGGAGGTAGTATCCTCTGGTTACAAGATAGAGTTGGCAGCCTGGCCGCCCCCAAGATTCATCAAATCTCGGTTAGCTCAAAACTCCTTGTCAGCTCAGCGTCTGTCCCTGGCTGTCCAAGGCCTTCTAGATCTAGGTGTCATCTGCCGGGTGCCCTTGAGGGAAAGGGGCAAAGGCTATTATTCCAAATCTTTTCATTGTTCGCAAAAAGGATGGGTCCATCAGACCTATCCTGGATTTAAAGCTTCTCAACAATTTGACAGATTCAGACACTTTCGCATGGAGACTCTGCACTTAGCTGTGACTTATGCCCAGGGGACTTCATGACCTCTGTAGACATTAAGGATGCTTACGTCATCAGAGATTCCTCAGGTTCGCTCTGGAGGATCAGCACTACCAATTTGTGGCCTTGCCCTGCGGTCTCACCTCAGCTCGCAGGTTATTCACCAAGGTGCTGGCAGGAGTGGTAGCTCTGCTGAGATCTCAGGGAATTTGCTTTTTTCCCTACTTGGATGACATGCTTATCACCTCTCAGTCCTTCCATCAGGCAGAGCTGGACACTCAGCGGGTGGTGTCCACACTGGAGTCATTCGACTGGGTGATCAACCACCCCAAATCTTCCCTTTCTCCTTCCATAGTGAAGGTTTTCTGGGCATAATTCTGGATTCAGCTCAGGTCAAGATCTTTCTTCCTCAGCAGAAGGTGGAGGTCCTTCAAGAGAAAGCTCAGCTCATGCTGTCTTGTCCTCATCCATCCATCCGGCAGGGAATTCAGCTGGTGGGCCTGATGGTGTCCTGCTTCGAGGCGGTTCTATATGCTCAGTTCCACATGAGGCCTCTTCAGCTTCACCCCTTGTCAGTATGGGATCGGGACCCTGTTTCCTTGGATCAGGTGTTTATCTTGTCCCCTCTGGTCGGGCGTTCTCTAGCGTGGTGGCTGGACTCCAGGAACCTGCTGGGGGGCAGGTCCTTTCTGCCCCCTGCTGGGAGACTGTCACCACGGATGCCAGTCTGACAGGATGGGGGGGATTCTGGAAGTCCCTGAAATTCCAGGGTCAGTGGGGCCCTCAGGAGGCTCATGCCCCTATCAACATTCTGGAATTGAGGGCGATCAGGTTGGTTCTCGCCCAATTAACCCCACACCTGAGGGGTCGGGCTGTTCAGGTCTGCTCGGACAACCAGACGGGGAGGGAGCCGGAGCAAGAGGGCCCTCAAGGAAGTGTCCCTGATACTGTCCTGGGCGGAGGAAAATGTTCCCTGCATCTCAGCTGTGTACATCCCAGGGGTGGAGGATCTGGAGGCAGACTCTCTGAGCAGGGGGACCTCTCGTCTGGGAGAATGGTCCCTCAGCAGCAGGGTGTTTCGCTCCCTGTGCCACCGCTGGGGTCAGCCGGATGTGGATCTCTTTGCATCCCGTCACAATCACAAGCTTCCAGTCTTTGTCTCTCTGTCCCAGGATTCTCTGGCCTTGGCCATGGATGCCCTGGCAATGCCTTGGACGAGGTTCCAGCTACTGTATGTGTTTCCCCTGCTGGGCAGGGTGCTGCGCAATATAGCTCAGGAAGGGGTGCCAGCCATCCTGGTGGCCCCCTGTTGGCCAAGAAGAGTGTGGTTCGCAGACATCGTGCAGCCCTGCCCCGGGTTCCAGATCTGCTCACTCAGGGACACCTACGCCACCCCAATTTACAAACGCTGGCTTTGACGGCCTGGCTGTTGAAACCTCCATCTTGATGGAAAAAGGGCTGCCTGCTTCGGTTGTAAATACCATGATCAGGGCTAGGAAAAGGTCCTCTTCTTCCATCTACTACAGGGTTTGGAGTACTTACACTGACTGGTGCTAGTCTAACTCGCTTTCCTGTCGTGTGTTTTCTATTCCTAGGATTCTGGAGTTCTCCAACATGGTTTGGATTTGGGTCTTCAGTTCAGTACTCTGAAAGGCCATGTTTCTGCTTTGGCTATTTTTTTCCAAAGATCCTTTGCTCAGCATCCCCTGGTCAAGACCTTTTTCCATATGGTTACTCACGTGCGTCCCCCACGTAAGCCTATGTTACCAGTCTTATCTGCCCTTCAGGGGTCTCCCTTTGAGCCCTTGCAAGGGGCTCCTTTGTCCATTCTCACGCTTAAGGTGGTCTCTTTGGTGGCTATCACTTCTGTTAGGCATGTTTCTGAATTGGCGGCGCTTTCCATCAAGCCTCCTTATTTTGAGAGACACCAGGACAAGGTGGTGTTTTGTTTTAAGCCAGATTTTCTGCCTAAGGTTGTTTCTGCCTTTCATCTCAATCAGGACATTGTTTTGCCTTCTCTGTGTTCTAATCCTAGTAACCCTAAGGAGAGGGTTTTACATTCTTTGGACGTAGTCAGAACTCTGAAGTTCTATTTGGTGGCTACTGAATCCTTCAGGAAGACTGATGCTCTTTTTGTGCTTCCGTCTGGACCTAAGAAAAGTCTGGCTCCGACTAAGTCCACTATCAGCAAGTGGATACGTCAGGCTGTGATACAGGCCTACCCTTCCGCTTTACTGCTTATTCTACCCGTGCTATTGGTGCCTCTTGGGCTTTTCAGCACCAAGCTTCTGTTGAACAAGTTTGCAAGGCCGCTACTTGGTCTTCTGTTCCTACTTTTTCAAAGTTTTACAAGGTTGATGTTAGGGCCTCAGCTGATGCTGCTTTTGGCCGCAAGGTTCTGCAGGCGGCAGTGGTTTAAACTGTCTGCTGTTACTTTTAGGGATCACACCCTACCTTACGGACACTGCTATTGGATGTCCCAAGTGTAAGGAATATCTTCTGGAACAGAACGTGCTTTATACTTCGAATAATACAATTCTGTGATTACTCACCTGTAGAATTGGTATTATATGTATACAGCACGTCCTGTTCCACCCCACCCTTGTTATCATTATCTTTAGTTACCTCTTTATGGTGATTGTTTTATGTTCAAAATGTTATATATTGGTTATAGTTCTCCTGGTCTCATTTTAACTGCTTTTCAATGCTGGGGATTTTGTGGGAGGTCCCGGGTATATATGGGGCCGGGAGGAGCCACTTTTCTGTCTTTGCAGTCCAGCGCCATCTACTGGATGTATAAGTGTAAGGATATCTTCTGGAACAGGACGTGCTGTATATATATAATACCAATTCTACAGGTGAGTAATCAGAGAATTGTATTTTTAGATGCTGGAAAATAGTTTTTAAGGGTTTGGGCTTTTCATTAATTTATGCTGAAGGGCCGGTTTAAATATCCTTAAAGTGGACCAAAACCCAGGATTTTGACTATCGGGGTGCCCCCGTGAAAAGGACCAAATCTGAAGGCAACTTTTCTCCACTTAAATGCTTTGCTTTTACTGCAAAAAATCCTGTATGCGCTTGCCGCTATTAGAATAAATAACATGATTCTTTGTGACCTGCTTCTCCGGAATCTCTCCCATTCCAGATTGCAGCAAATAGCACAGAAATGCTAAAAGGGTTTCATTTGTATTCGTCCACATGCAGCATTATGGCTGCTGTTGTGTATTAAATCATAAAAACGTAGACAGAAAAATCCACTTCTCCTTGCAGCATCTTTCAACTAGTTCCATTTACTTATGTTTGATAATGAATAATAGAGTAAATACTGCAAGCTTTCCTGCTACCTGTTCTGATGTACAATCAGAAGTTTTTAGAGCAAGATTGCGCTGGATCAGTATTACAGTTTTACATTTATGTTTCAAAGATGTCTGCTTGCTTCTGAACACATTTTTCACATACAGTATATAGTATTTTAGCTCCAGCCATAGAGACCAATTTAAAAACATTTATTGGAATAGCATAATAAAGTTTACATTTTCATGGGTCAACCTGCTGAAAGGGATTCTGGGAGAAATTCTATATTCCTTGGCATGTATACCCCATACAAATAATTTGTTTTAGGAAAGCACCCTCTGTCTTGTACCTTTAAATAGTGGCTACTTCCTAACTTGGGTCTCTCACTAATTTGGCTTATTACAATGACCTTGATTCAATAAAAGTTGGAAAAAAATCTCATAGCAGTAAAAAAAAAATCACTTTGAAAAAAAATACCTGAGAATGTCACCGTTACTGAATCACCAGATAAAAAGACAATGAAAGTCAATGGCACTTTTTACTACAGTGTAAAAGAAGTAAAACGTTCTCTCTAGGAGTAAGAAAATGCCTAAATTCTGATGCTTTTTTCTCATAAAGTGATTTTTTTACTACCATGAGATTTTTTTTTCAACTTTTATTAAATCAGGGCCAATATCTTTTAGCATGCATTGGCCTTGAATTCAATAAGAGTTTAAAATAATTCTCATGGTAGTAAAAAATTCACTTTATGAAAAAAAGCTTGGGAATTTCACTGTTACTGAATCACCAGATACAATGTACCAGGGATACAATGAAAGTCAATGGTCATTTTTCACTGTTAAGAAAAGAAAAGAACTCTTTCTGGTGATTCAATAACAGTGAAATTCCCAGGCTTTTTCTTTTTCTCTCATGAGATGAATTTTTTCCATAGGATATTTTTTCCAACTCTTATTGAATCAAGACCATTATGGCTAAGGGCTTCCATTATAGGATTAAACTGAATGTTAAATGAGCATCCACTACATTAGGAACAACACATGGCTGGCCTGGAATTTAGGGAGTTCACAAATAGAATTTCTTGTTTGAGAGTTGGGCTGCATAAAATGGAACATGAATTTTTATTGTTTTTTTTTAAAATGTGTGTTGTCTTTATTTGCAGGCAGCTCTGTATTCACTGATGTAAATTTTAACACCAACCTAAATTCGCCATCATGGCTGCCTCATGAAAGATGGGAAGATGTAAAGGCTTTGTCAAATAATTCAGTGCAACTCTCCAGTTTGTGTGACCAGGTGAATAATAAAATAGTTATTGGGTAGGGCATCATACCTAAGGGGCACATGTGTGGGTTGCAGCAGTTGGGGACAGATTGCAGCAACATTTAATACAAAGATTAAATATCTCTCGGCAAACATCTTCATCATGAAGCATATGACAATCATGGTACATAAACAAAAATGTCAACATTTCATCCTACATGTGCTGTTTACCTAGGACAAGCAAACATGGCAAAAAACTGAAAGTTTGGTAGGGCGAATGTAACTTTTGGAGATCAGGTAATACTTGACATGCGCCTTCCATTTCAGTGAATGGAGTGGGCAAGCTGTAGTCACTGTGTCTGCCACAAAGAGCAGGGTGATGCCCAAGAAATCCCTTGTCAGTATTTAGGTTTCTCTTTCTTTTTGTCTGGACAGTCCAATTGGGTAAATTCAAAGTTACTTTCAGATAGGCTTGTTTCAGTGCATCCGGTTATCTTTTTTTTATGTGCTCTGATAATAAGACGCATCTAGCTAAAAGAATACTGTTCTACTAAATGGGGAAATCAACTGTCAATGCACTTGAACTATTTTTACCTTTGCATTACATGTCAGAATTGCATTGAGTTGTGTTAATACTGCCTAATTTAATGTTTCCAACACTTTCATATTGCAGATTATACAGAATGACTCAGAGTGGGAAAGATGGTATAAATCAGATTATCAAGATGGTGAAAATACAGGTACATGCTTTTTTCTGCATTTGCACACAAGAATAACAGATTGTGGGCACAATTGATGGCTCTCTAAGCATCTAGACTCCCAACATTTTACCCAAACCAACTCATATTGCTTCATATGTTTCACAGTCAAATAACACACATACATATACAGAGTCTTTCCCATCCCACACTGCGATGCACAAAACACATTGCACTGTAAGCTATCTAAATTCCAATAGTAGGCTCATGACTGCTTTAGATGGTATTACAGCTGATTACAATAGAAACAATTAAGATAAATGAATTGCTATTTGGCTAAAAGACAATTATCAGTCAATACATTTTAAAAAAAGCTATACTCGCCTTTACTCCCGCGCAGTCCATCACTCATATTTTGGAGCTGCAGCTCTTACTTGAAGGCTGGATGCCTCACCGCCTGTCTGATTATGCGTCTCTTCCTGGCTCTCCAGCGGGAAGACGCCCCCGTCATCATCACTGTGATCTGGCTCACCCCCTCCGTTCACTGTAATGGAAAGGGGCGTATGTGAAGGACTAACATGCCCCTTTCCATTGCAGTAAATGGAGGGGGCATGTCAGCTCACAGTGATGCTGGCAGTGGCAGTCTCTCTGAGCTTTGTTGCCTCTTTATATAATTAGCTAACTAGTCTGAAAAAGATAAATGAATACGTACAGGTGGAATATTTTCACAGACTAGCTCTAGAAATAATAATATATAATAATATATGTTAAACAGTTTCCCTGCCTTTTGCACTGGTGCACAGTCCTTTGAGTTTCTTTGCTATTTACTAGGCAGCAAGTAATAGAATATGGCATTTTCTAGTCCCCCTATGTCATGCATTTATAACACAATAAAGAAACGGTTGTGCCCTAGGGCTCTGAATTACTGTGTCGCCTCTAGTCCACTCTCCTCTACTAATGGAGTCATTTATCATGTGTCCCTGAAGATCTTTAAGTGGCATCTTTCAAACTGGTAGACTAAGAGAGACTGGATAAATGTGTTTGAAGGTGTTGTTTTTTTTTTGCACAAGTGAACATTTACTTACTTACTCATACCTGGGTAAATGTTTCAATGCAATAACATATATATGTCTTTTTGTTTTCTTTAATTTCTTCTAATATTCTGAAAAAAAGCTGTAATGATGTAAATTCTCTAACTGCCTTTTCACAAAATTGTTGGAAAATGTAAATATAATAGACGTCATTGGCCATCTTTGATTCTGATATTGATCATGCTAGTCAGAATGATTGATAAAGGTAACAGATCCACTTCTTCTGGTTTTAAGCTTTCCCACGTGTGAAACTTCTCACAAATGCAGTTGTGCTCGCATGATTCAGGGACCGCAATTAACCTTATTAAGGGGAAAAATTAGTGGGAGAATTCGCTCCATAGTTTTGTTGGTGAGAACGGTGCTTTTGGTGTGTTTCAGTAGTCTTTGGACTGAGTGATTATATAGGGATTTTGTTTTAATTTTCCTGATTTAAAAAAATGTTTTACTGGTAAATTTGTTTTTTTTTTATATTATTTATAGTAAATATTGTTATATTGTAGTTTTTTAAACAGACAAATTTGAAAAAGTAAAATTATTATAACCTATTTAATAAATATAAGTGTTATTAACAATTATGGTATTGTTGATTTGATTATTTGAAAAAGAAAAAGGGAAAGAAAAACTGATTATAGAGGTCATAACATGCAAGCTAGGCATAAATACAAAAATGCATAAAACATTACATTTCTACAAATTAGTATAGGGAACAAATATTCTCCAAACTATGATAGAAAAGAAAATGGAGGCACAGTGAGTTGAACCTTTGGAGCTGCAGAAGTCATGCGAGCCTGCTTTGTAAGGAGAAAGCTCATGAAAAAGTGCTTTCATTTCTTGCTCGAATAGGGCTTCTGGCTTCCATTTCTTGCTTAAATAGGCCTTGATTCAAATCTGTAACAAGAAATTAGTGTGTGTTTTGAGACTACAGATTTAGCTGGGCTGCTGGTGTTGTGGGCCCTTGGCCATGAGGCCTGCCTATTGGCAACCACGGGGGGGGGGTGGAAGCGGCCCGGTCACGCATGCTGTTCCGGTGGGGGGCATGGCTCCAGCCCACTCGGGCTGTACAGTGGAGGACGGGAGGAGAGGGCAATACGGCCGCATTTGCATGGTCCGCAGCTCTGCCCTCCTCCTCACTAGCAGCACAAGGCATCGCCATCTTGTGCAGTGCACAAGGGTCCCTGCTGCATCCCCTGATCATCGATTGGCAGCTGGCTCCTGCACTGATTTCCTGTTCTCTTGGGCTGAGGATTGGCTCCAGCATGGCTGCCATCTCTCGGTATGCCCCTGGTCAGGGTGAGGGCAAAGCCTTTTGACTTTTATTGATTCCTTTCTAAATCTGACATTTGTTTATGTTGCTGCAGGAAGCTGCTGTATTCTGGGCTGGTGGGTTGATCTTAGCTCTTGTTTTTTCATCTAGTGCAGGCAAGAGGGTATGGGAACCAGTGTTCCAGATGTATTGGGTGGCAGTTAGAGAAGCCATATTACCATGTTGGAGGCATTAGAGGTGCCAAGGTTTCATACTTTAATGTAGGGTGGTGCCACATGTCCCATGTGCCAAGCACACCGGACCTCGCGCCCCTGTGTGCTGGGTATGCTACTGTCCTGTGCCGCCTTACACAGCTGGCAGGTTCTGTGTTTCTGCGTTTCATCCAGTTTCCCCTGCGGCTTCAGACTCAGACTCACCTGAGCAGGATACCCCCTTGGGGGGGTTGCCAGGTTCATTTGTGCCCCAGGGTCTCCCCACGGATAGGGTTCCTGCTTCGGATGTGGCTGGCAGGCTGGCTCAGTTGGAGAGCATGGGAAATGGCATTTGTCAGCATGGGCATCCTGACTCTGTCTCTGTCCGCCCAGATGGGAAGGCTATCGGCAAGCATAGGCATTTTCAGGCGGAGTCCTCTGAGGTTTCTAGCTCCTATGGTGAGGACCTATTTAGGGTTTCAGGATCTAGTTTTGGTCAGTCGGAGGGTGGGTGTCATCCAGCAGCGGAGAGGAATCGGAAGCCGTGCATGTGCTGGAGAACGCTCCGAACCACGTGACTGATCAGATTGAGGAGCTTATTGAAGCAATATTGGAGATTCTGCACCTCTCTACTCCTTGGCTGAGGCGGAAGAAGAAGGGTGAACCCTACAAGCACCTGAAGGTCAAACAGGGTTTTCCTAGGCTTTCCCACTTCAACAGGCTGGTGGAAAAGGAGTGGGAGAAACTGGATAGGCTTCCAGCCCTTCCTAAGTTCCTGGATGCCAAGTACCCCTTTCCGGAGGAGGCGGTCAAGGTTTGGTCTTCGCAACTTGAGGTAGACCTTATCCCTACTTCGGATAATGCAGCCTTAAGAGACCCGGTGGATAGGAGGTTGGACCAGCTGGCCAGGCATGCATTCTCCATGGTGGGGTCGGCCATGCATCCAGCTTGCGCCATGTCCATGGCTGCTATGGCAGGAAAGGTCTGGATGTAGCAGAAGCGATATGTGATATGAAGGTTTGCATTCCTCTGCACTTCTCTTGCACTCCTTGCTATGGGGGTATTTAGATACATTGTGCCGGCTGTGGATGATTTGGTGCATCTGGTGGCTAGGGGGCTGGCCTTGCTGGTCACCTTGTGACACATGGTCTGTCTGAAACAGTGGTCGGCTGCTTCCAAAATATGCTTACTGCCCTCCCCTTTTCGGGGGGTTGTCTTTTTGGTGAGCCTCTGCATTACCTATTCCGGAAGACCACGGGTATGAAGTACAGTACGCTTCTTTAGAAACAGAAACAGAGGACCTTATTTCGCAGGTCACCGAATTTTCCAGATTCCAGCCAAGCACTTTTAGGGTTGACGGGGCACCCTCACCAGCTTGAGTGGGGGGGTTGGTTTTTTCACTAGGTGCTGGTGTGGCGGATACGGATATCTGACGCCTGGGCCTGGGAGGTTGTTACTTCAGGATACAAGATCAAGTTCTGGACCAGGCCTCCACACAGGTTTGTGGCATCCATGCCTTTTCGCATCGTGGAAAGGGTGTTGCGATAGATCTCTTGCTGGACCAGGGAGTTGTAGTGCCTGTGCCCCCCTCAGAGCGGGGATGTGGCTTCTACTCAATACTATTCATCATACTCAAGAAGAACGGGTCTGTTTGGCTGATCCTGGATTTCTGGCATCTGAACAGTTACGTTCAGGTGCAGGAGTTCTGCATGGAATCTCTAAGGTCGGTCGTGACGTCTCTGGAACCGGGGGATTTTCTGATCATGGAGGACATAAAGGATGTTCAGATCTTCCCGGGTCACCAACAATACCTGCACTTTGCGGTGGGCACCCGACATTTCCAATTGGTGGCACTGCCGTTTGGACTGTCCACAGCCCTGCGCGAAGATCTTGGCGGTGGTGAAGGCAGAGGCAAGGTGTGCACATCACCCCATACCTGGACAACTTGCTCATCTGAGTTCCATCTCTGGCAGAGGCACTGCAGGATGTCCGAATCGTTCTATCCACACTGGAACTTTTCAGGTGGGCGCTCTTCTACCCAAAGTCCCGGATTGTTTCCTCCATGGTGGCGACTTACCTAGGTATGACATTGGATACTCTTCAGGTACTAAGATCTCTGCTGACAGACAACCATTCCACGATCATGCAAGGCATTTGGCTCTTTTGCCTGATGGTACCATCGAACTGTGGACCATCGCTTCATCTTGATAGACAATGCGCAGAGTTCCTTGAATTGGTGGCTGGGCCAGCAGTCGCTGGTAGTGGGTTGTTTCTTCCCGCCGGTCCGGTGAGTCATCTTGACCCCAGATGCCAGTCTTATGGGTTGGGGTGGTGTTCAGGGTCTCTGGGCTCAGCAAGAGCGCAGTCTTCAAGTCAATGTGTTGGAACTGAGGGTGGATTCTGCTGGCTCTCAGACATTGGTCTGCCGAGCTCCATGGCCTTTGGTGGGGGTACAGTCGGACAACTCCACAGCTGTGGCATACATAAAAACAGGGGTACCAGGAGCTGGCAGGCATTCTAGTAAGTGAGTCACATCATGAGATGGGTGGAACTTCATGGTCCGTGCATCTTGGCGGTTCACATTCCGGGGGTGAGAATCTACAATTTATTTGAGCAGGGAGATGGGGGACCAGGGGATATGTACATGTTTTAAGCCCCCTGTGACCGGTGGGGAGTGCCATAGGTGGACCTCTTCGCATCTCGGCTTACTCGTAAGGTCTAGAGGTGTTTCTGCAATTTCTTCCTGAATTTTTTCCCTAAGTGGTTTCAGGTGCATACTGTATAAAAGAAGAGACAGGGAGAGTCCTTACACCATTACAGGACTCTCTCACCTAAGCAAACAGTGACTGCATCTACTGGATCTAGAAATACATATTTATAGTAATAATTTACTCTTGAATTCTGGTATCCAAGGGGTTGGGTGCAAAAGGGCCTGCTAGTTTCTGATTACACTATCCATGTTTGAGTCAGTTCCGAAGTGTCCAGCACATATATTTATAAAAGTTCCACAAATGTAGTAATCATTTTCTATATTTTCAGAATTTTGGTGGCCTCTTTGTGGTATCCATGGGGGTAGCAAAAAGACCCAAAAGTGTAAAAGGGCCTGCTAGTTCTGATTACACTATCCATGTTTGAGTCAGTTCCGAAGTGTCCAGCACATATATTTATAAAAGTTCTACAAATGTAGTAATCATTTTCTATATTTTCAGAATTTTGGTGGCCTCTTTGTGGTATCCATGGGGGTAGCAAAAAGACCCAAAAGTGTATTAACAGTTTCAGTATGTGAGTTAGATCAGAAGTGGCAAGAGCATGCATTAGATCTATGAAATACTTTGTTTACTGTGAATGTCAAAGCTGAAATGTCCTTGTTTTGGGAGGAGGAATTCTTTCTAAAACCATACTGATATGTTGGCTTTCACACTTCCTTATTAAAACATGGTAGGAATACCATTTATCACTAGAAGAATGGAAAGGTAAATTTATGTCTAAAACGGTAGCCTTAATACTCCAGTCCCCTTCAACTTTGTTCTGTGACATTTTTTTCTGTAATGAACTGAACCTAAAGACTTTCAAACTTTCCTGGATTCCAAAAGGTTTATGTCCCTCAACAATCTTCTGCTGATTAAGAAACAGGCACAATGTAGTGAACTAGTAGTAATCCCAACAAAATAATAATCCAGGTTAGGTTGGGATTATTACTAGTTCACTATATGCACATTATATTAGCATTATATTTGCAGTTTAAACGTGTCTTGTGAAGTGAAATGCAGTTTTTATTTACAAGTATGTCTTTATATTTCCCTGTGTTCAGATGCAGATGCTAATGGTAGTTCAAGAAGCAGTATTTTTCAGCTTCCTTCAGTTTCAGCTGAGGGATCGTATTTGCATGACTTCCACGCCTTATTGATTATTCGCGCAGCACGTCCTGATTGCTTTCCAAATGCTGTGTGTCAGTGGGTTAAACAATTATCCAGAGGCCTGGATTTTCAAAGTCCCAACCAGAGCATTGAAAACCTAGCAGGTATGGATAACAAAAAATGATACAGAAAAGTAAAAAAAAAATTAGCTAATAAAACATTTTGAAAACTGAAAATGATAATCATATCCAAGCTAATAGTGATTAGTTTCCTGTGCATTGGGTGGGAAATACATGCCATATGAGGAGTAAGGTTGTGGCAGGTATAAAACTCACCACTGGTTGACTTACTGACACTGGAGCCCTACACTCTCCTCTCCCAGGCTGATCAAGGGTGCATGCATGTGTGCCCATGTTGGTGCCTCATATTATTCTATGCCAAAGTATGTCCTTACAGTGCTGAGCTAATCTAATTAATCTAATTAATTATTAGAATTATGTTTTTCTTTTTTTAATTTTAGAAAATGTCTGTTTTATGGAAGTGGTTTACTACCTGCATTATGTTGCTATTGGCAACTGTATACTAGCACATACTGTACACTTCTAAATATTGCTTGTGAAGTTAAACACAATTTAAACTAAATACTCTTTTTAAAAATTAAATCATGATTTTGTTTACGTTGCAGTGGTATAATTAACTTTATTTATTTTTTTTTAATAATTGAAGGCTTAAAAATAAAAATGACTAAATACCATTAAACTGCAAATAATCTGTGTCATGCTAAAGATCTAGTGAAGCAATTTACCATTGTGTGTGAATTCAGATGTGAACTAAAGTTTACATCTTGATCAGATGTACAGCTTTATACTTTGAACACACTAAAAAAATTCAGCAAATCCCAGAAAATCACCCACCTGCGTCAGTGATTTAACAGTGGTGGGGGGGGTGCATCTTTTGTCCAATGGTTAAAGAAGTTTGAAAAAAAAACAGCACCCTATGGATTATGCTAAAAAATGTGCAAATTGCATGTGCAAAACTTTAAACCTGACCTTCAGCATCATTTAATAAAATGCCCAAACCCTAAAATCTAAAATTTATATATTTTAAGTTTTTAGCTGCTTATTTATTATTCTTTCCTCTGCTTGGCTGCAACTCTGTTCAGGAGTCTAGGATACGGGTGCTGCCATCTTTCCTCAGAAGCATCACATACTGTGAAGAGGAGAGGGGGGGGGGTGACTTTCTCGGGGGGCGGGCTATAGCTGTGCTTTGCACAGATAGAGCAGAGCTGGGGTCAGAGCAATCCCAGAATGCAGAGCAGCATTGCCAGAAGAAGACACTTCCTGTCTTCAGGCAGCCGGAGACCCCATGGGCCAACATCTTGAAGGTTTAAAGGCTCAGAAAAGGCAATAGGTGCAGGTAGGATGATTTATAATGTGCACAATATGTATGTACAGAGTGGGGTAAACATGCAAGATAGGCTCTTATTCAGGGTGAAGGTCTGGTTTAAAAAATATATCCTTACTTCACTCGAAATATGATGCACCTCACCTGTAAAAATGTCCCATCACAAATTAAAATAAACCTAATTATACCATATTTTATGGTATCAGAAATATTTTATAGAATATTTTTGTGTATTCAAGAAAAATAAAGCTCACACCCAAAGGTAAGCTTGCTTCACCAGATCATTAGCATGAATCCTGTTTAAGCAGCAAATTAAACAAATTGTTAATGTTTTGATCTGTATTTGGTAATGAATATGTAATTCATTTTCAAATACTATAAAAGTTATATTAAAAGAGGGATTTGTTCTATATTTTTAATGTAGCTGTTGTTTTTTTTATACAAAAATAAATATTACATATTCTTACGTGTATTTTCATTCCAGTGTTGGATCAAAGTACCTGTGGGATTTTAGTTATCGAGCCATCAAACACAGTCAATATTCCCTTCTATAGTGGAGCCATCTTGAGCCATGGAGCAAAACCAACAATCATTAGGGCAGCAAAGGTATTCATTATACAGTATGATCCATTATTTCAATGACTTTTAAACGGGATAAACTTTGATATACGTATTTAAAAATGGGTAGGCTGAGAACAATGAAGCAGCTGTCATAGTTATCAGCTGAATCCCTTGTTTTACTTTCTAGTGAAATAATTGCAAATGCCAACCCTTAGTGGTTCCTATTCACTCCATTGCATTATGCTAATTATTACATATAATTTTGTTTTCTCGTTTACTGCAATTTGACTAATTGATCCTAGATCCCAGTTTACATCACAGTTTACTTTGAATTGCAGCTTGCTGAGAGCCAGCATGAAATAGATATTCTTGTTTATTGCCCATGTATACCTTTTTTATTTGCTTAGTTACCTTAGAGGCCGATTCATTAATAGCGCCAGGTAGCGACAGATGAGCGACTGTAGCGTGATTTTTTCAGCGCCAGCCAGTATTCGCTGTGCTTGGCCGGCGTTAGCTTGATGACAGCGACTCAGTCGGTGTGCGGTAATGTTGAATACGGGCTGGGGGGTCGCTGTTTCACAGGTCCAGCGTTGTATGTGAGCGCCTGACAACGAATGGCCAGAGCGAACGGCTAGCTTCATATTCATCAACAAATCACGCTCCGAATGTGCTGTCGCTGTCCATTCCTTGTTTAAACCCCAGAGCGCTGGCGGCGATGGGTATTAACTAGTTTTTAACCCCTAAATAACCATATTTTTGGAATGTAACATTATACATGTGTTTAGAATCATTTTGTAATATGAATACATTGATCTCAGACCTGTTAGATCAATTCTGCACATATTTTTTTTATTTTTTTTTTTACTTAAAAATAAATCCTAACATTGCAGAAGTGGTGTCCGATTTTTTGACATTAAAAAAATAAAAAAAATTAATTATGAATAATTATAGATTGCTCCATTGAAATGCATTGGACATCGCCAGGGAGCGACAGCTCATACCTGGCGCTGTGAGGGAATTTGCAGCGGCGCTGTTCGGTCCAGGCGGCTTCATGATGAATGCCGCGCTAGCCGTCGCTAGCCTCATTTAGCTTGATAAATGCGTCATTGTGACCACCGCCGGGCGTACTTGAGTCGGTAGTCGCCGTTAGCTGCCGCTACCTGGCGCTCGTCAGACACTACCTGGCGCTATCGCTTGATGAATAAGGGCCTTAGTCTCTGTCCAGACTCACACTAGATTGTTCCTACCTTATCCCATTTAGGAACAATAGAAAATAAGCCATTTCAAAGCATCTCAAAATCTCTGATTATGTGTAAATACCTTATGCATTTTAAGCCACTTCCCTCGTTTCTGTTGCTGTGTTGTGGCTAAGCTGCGAAGGGCAGCTTTATGTGTCATGTGCACACTCTGCTGTAGTCAGAGACAGCTGTAGGACCGCAGTGGCTTGCCATGCTTGATTGCATTGATAGTTTCAAGGGACACAGTGGCTGTTAGGCCTGGTCCTGAAGGAATTAAAGGAGGGCAAACTTTAGAGCACTGCTATGGCTTCTACCCAGCTAAAAGAAAATGGAGTAGAGGCTCATGGGACAGGTATCAGGTGAGCTGCTTGCCTTATTACTGCTGTTGGGTTTACAGTCCTTTTAAATGTTATTAGGAATTTACAGTACTTAAATAAATTGTGTGGAACTTTAATGCAGATAGATATAGCATCCGCTTGTCCCAACACACAAGTTTTTTTTCTAATATCTTTGTAAAACTTTGTTAACTGACTCAATTTTGAGCAGAAACAAATGTATTCATGACTATATCATTAAAATATAATTTCATATTCAGCTTTAAGCAATGTTCACATGGCAAGGCCCTCACAGTTATAACATCTTTGTCCATATACTTTTGTTCCACATAATACATCTGTTATAGCTTCAGGCTGAAACCTGTACCTTTAAACACTGTGCATGCAAAGTTGAAACTGTATTAAAATATGTTATTAAAGTGACTTCAGCAAGAGATGCTGAATATACATCACTATATTCATTTTGCAAGTAAACATAATCAATGTTGTTTTTAGGAACTAGACATTCCGTTGTTTGTAGTTAGTGTTAAGAACGACAATGAAAAAGAAGTGAAAATGGCACTTAATGAAACTATGAAACAGATTGGCTGGCTCGTTATCGAAAATCTTCACCTGGCATCAGAAGCCATGCTAAAGAACTTATTCAAGAGTCTACAATATGCCTCAAAAATGCGAGGTAAGGTCAACAGTCTAGTTTGACTATAAGTTTACTTATAAGTACTTACAGGAATCACGCGCAAGTTTTGTATGTATGTTATATTTGAACAATATTTCAGAAACTTGTTGTGGCAATGAAAACTGTGAAATTAAAAGTAGATTCCTATAGGGTTCGCTTCTAAAAGCTGGATAACTGAGCAAGTGTTCGGCTAGCATTTGCCCAACTATATAGTATTAATTGAGTTGGCCAGCTCAATCCATGCAAATTAGACCACCGAGGCTCTGGACTTGTTTGCCACACATAAGCTGCTCAAAAAAGTCTGGCTCTCAGGTGTGTCTAAAAATGTCCTTTTATTCATGCATGCTTTGTCCTATAGCATGCAGCCGATGGAGGCTCTCCTACCCAGACAGGTGAATTGATTTTGATAGTCATTTGCTATATATATAAGCAATAATGATAAGTATGTATAAGCAAAGATATATGACTAAGGGCATGGAATTCGTGGAAACGGCCCGTAACGCATAAGACACTGCAGCATGTACACACTGTAAGAACTTTTTATTATATTTCTGGACCAATGAGCATGATCTTTTAATGGAAATTGGCCCAACTATGTTAACCTAGAAGTAAATACAGCAAACATGGGCACAGTTGGGCTAACATTGCACATTTTGTTTGGTAAATATGGCAGACACGACGTAAACCTGTGAATAAAGGCAAAGTGGTTAGTAAATCGGCCCCTATGTGTAAGTTGGGAGATAACCCCTGCTCTGACTTGATTTAACAAGCTTTATTCATTACAATGTTAAAGCACACCAGTGGTTGTGCTATGGCTCAATAAAAAAGTCACTTTTTATATACTAAGCAGTGTTTTTTTTGTAATAATATGCAAATAAAAATACTTTAGAACTTTAGAAAGAAAAGATTATCTAAACTTCATACTTTAGAAAGAAACCATGTTTAGAACTACTTTGACTACGTTGAATCCTCGCTTTGATTTAGAAGATTTTGAAAAACAATTAAAAAAATTGTCCTCAGTTGTTTACAATGCATTATATGTATATATATGTATATCGTAAACTTATGATTTAATATGTGTTAAATAATATATATATATATATATATATATATATATATATATTCGCAAAGAGTACATGATTATTTCTTTGTTATTGATCATAAAAAATTGAATGTCTACAGCATCACAAAAAGAAGAAAGGCAAATGTGTGTGTGGCTTACTTCTGAACTTGGAACGTCTATACCCAAAGACTTTCTAGCATGCCTTAAAAAGGTGGGTTATGTCAAATGTTCTAGGTACAGGATGCATTCATGAAAAATGTATACTGCTAGCATTTTTTGTAGTTGAAGTCTACTTAGCTAGATATTTTTCATGCACCATTTAATTGGGGTTTAGCACACAGGATATAATCTCTTGAACTTCACATTTACAGATACAGAGAATTTATACAGGATGTTTATCACTTAATCTTTATGTTAATTTATACCTAGACTTGCAGCTAATTTGAATCTCTACTTGTAGTTTAAGTTTAATGGTGTTTTATTGCATTATTATATTAAACACGTTAGATTTGAGTTTAGGATTGCTAATGTTTAATGTCATCGTTATACTGTAACTTAGTTTAGGTATAATATGAATTCATACATACTACAAAATCCCAAGTTCTTTGGATGGATGTGAGTGGATGTACTGTCTCTTATAACCACTCCCTCCCCCTCTACTTGTGCCGAGGCAGGATTGTATGGGAGTGGCAAAAAATCCCTCCTTACCCCGCCCATAACCCAGTGCTGACATGCACAGAATTGAAAATAGAATTCTCCAGTTTGTGTGTGCGAGCTTATACCTGCCCATTCCATTGACTAGGCGTGCACCCGCACAGCACAGGGGACTGACACTTTGTGTAGCCTCTCTACTTCTGGCCTAGGGCCAGAAGTGCAGAAGTAACAAGGCTAGATTCCGAGTGAAGAAAGCTTTTTTTTCTCTGTAATCGCCCCTTCTGCCTCAGTGCCAGAGGGTTGCATGGAGACTGGACTCCCACTTTAAAATCACCTGATCTGTGAACGCACTTGTGCCTTGAAGTTAGCATAGATTATAAAATTAGGGCTATCTTTTAGGTGCACCAAATGCCAAAACATGATGCTTGTCCACATACATCCCCAAAAAGCCTGGAAACGTGTAGAATACTCTCTCTTTTGCATTCTTGGCTTAACATAGCTGCACTAGTGTGTTTCCACTATTGCCAGCAATCAATAGCTGGTGGGTATGCATGTGCCATCTGTGGACCCGCAACATGGACCCTATTGGCTGAGAGTATACATGTGGGACATATGTACGGTAATGGAGCGTCATAGACTGGGTGAGTGTCCTGCAAAGGAGTTACTGGAGGTAACCCCTTTAAATGTATTATATCTAAAAAAATAAATACATTTTTATTTAAGATATTTATAGCAAATTTAACTTAAAACAATATTTATTATGGAACCTGTTTGTAGAATCGAAAATAGGCAGAGAGATACTGGGAGCGGCCTGAAACGGCGGGAGGACGAGAGTGCTGAGTTCAGATGTAGGGCACCGGACCCGGTACCCCCCCTCCCCCCTTTTTCCCTCTTCTTTCCTTGTAGCTTCCCCTCCCCGCGCTACCTGGGAGTTAGTCTCTCCCGCGGTCCCTTTTCCCCAATCATTTCACTACATGAGAAAGCCAGCTGCCGGAGTGGAAGTGACATTTGCCCGTCAACAGGAAGACGGAAGCGCCTGGGTTCGGGTCTGGGAGTGGATGGGCGGACAGTGGGGAGAGAGATGTGGGGTAAAAAAAATTTTTTTGCTTTGTATCTTGATACCACATTGTGTTGTAATTGTGTTTTCTCTGAACCTATATGTTGAAGATTTGTAAATGACGATGTGTGCAGATGCCCTTCTAACTTGGTCAGCTTAATAAAGATTTATTGTTAAAAAAAAACAAAACTATATTTATTATGTGATCAATGTCAAATATGAATATGCTGTCACTTAGACCTTATAACCTTTTTTGATATATCTTGCTGGTTGCAGGTTTCTTGGCATTTTCTAATAAACCAGGGCAGAAAGAAGTCCTTAGATGATTATATATATGTTGAATCTCCTTCACGTCTGCTGCTTTCAGGTAAATCTCCCATATGTTAGAAGGGTTTAACTAAACCAAACAAAATCCAATTAGCACAAATTGTTGGTTAGAGTTCAAAACTAAGCAAAATATTTTGGCCAGATTTGACTAGTATTAGTATTAGTTACAGTAAGTGTTCATCACTGATCTGCTGGTCCTGAATACAGATACATACAGTTGTGTTTCTGCAGAGCCTTACCAATGAAGGGAAAATTGTGATAAACCAAAATGTTTGCTTGTGTGTGGCCTGTTTGTTTTTTGTTGCTTTTCTTTTTTGCTCTTTTTTGTGCTTGCTTTTTCATTTAACATCCTACTACGTGAGACTAAAAAAAAAGAAAAGAAGCAGCATTGAATGTTGAATATAAATAAATGCAAAAATCAACAATTATAATAATATTGTTTACACATTTTTGCAGAATGTGAAATTTTGTTTTGAATATGTTATGGTTTCATTTTTGTAATACATTTGTATTCTTATTTTAATTTAGCCATCACATCAGCACTGGCTCAAACAAATGAAGAGGCATTTTCAAGACTGAAAATGGCTCCTCCTACAATTCAAAGACTTTACTTTGGAATTTGTGTGCTGCATGGACTTCTGCAAACACAGCAAATCATTCCTAAAACTGGGCTAAACCATCTAGCTGATATGAGCTATGTACAAATGCACCAGGTATTCTAGATGTTTGTACTTTTTAAAATATTTAAAATATTTTCTAAAAAATCCTTACATTCCAATGCGTTGCAATCAACTTAGTGTTAATATATATATATATATATATATATATATATATATATATATATTTTTTTTTTTTTTAAATCTATAACAACCTGTTTGTATCTAGGCACTGCATGTCGTTCTTTCTACGTATGACAAAGTAAAAACCTGTGAAAACAATTTTTATGTTGCTGTGGTGGAAGAAGTGAACTTAATATATTCTGGTCTCTCACAAACATCTGAGGATGCAGATTACATTGAAGCTCTAGTGCATGAGATAATCTCATCTACTCTTAATCAGGAAGGTAAGTGTGATCACTAGTGGCCATAATATGTTCAAAAAAAGCTAGAGCATACTGTGCCTGCCCTATTGATTGTATGAGAACACCACCGATTAAAATGCTTGGGGAAAATCGCTTTTTTATTTGGGTGTTTGATGTGAGATGTTTTAATGTGGATTGGGTTGGCCTTCAAACTGAACTCTTGGATGTGCAAGGGAGTAAAAATGTGGACCTTGGTGTCAGTTTCAATCTCTGTCAGATTTTCCCGCCATTGCCTTCTCTTACAGTAGTCATGCTAGAATAGATAGAAGAAAACTTCAAATGAAAAACAGTGCTTAACTGAGCAGCTACAGTAATACAACCTGAACTGGACTATTTGGGCCTAAATATAGCCACATTATAAACAACAGCAGCAATATAATATACTCAATTTCTCTTTATTTTAAACTACAGAGAGTGATTCTTGGTTTGGATTTGTAGTATGCCGATGTTTGCTTTTAAACAATGGCTGATTACAATAACATTTTGTTTAGCTAGTTTTGTATAAAATGGGGTATGGGGTCTCATTAGTGAGATTCCCCTTTACTCACCATCTCTGAGACACCAGGCTTACTTTTCTGTTACCTTGCATTTTCTAAATACTGGGTTTCAAGTCGTGTTTTGTTAGCCATAGTGAACAGTAGAAAGAAATATTGTGATGACATCATCGGACATAATGTTAACATGTTATGACATGTCTGACAAATATAACTAGGTATTCTTGAATGCTTATCTTCAAAAAAACGAAGTCTACACATATTTACTTGCAAATATACTGCATGCTACAAAAGCTACTGCCTTATTTCTTCACCTTCTATTTGTTTTCAAGATAAGTGCAGTGTGATCAAAGCAGAGTAAAAAGACTACATGGTGCTGTATATTGGATATTAGTTTTAATGTGATTTGTTTTATTACAAAATTATAGAATTATTATAGGTATTGGGAGTCAGTCAGGCAATGTCCGGTCAGTGTGACTGTGTTACTTAGGGAGTTATTTAAGAACAGATAGGGCCAGGTAGTGCCTTGTAGTGGCAGGCAGCATCTGGTGAACGCGGGGCGCTGTACACAAAACTACATTTAAGAAATCGAATCTGGTGAGCGCCTCTAACAGCGCCATGTAGCGTCACATGTATTATTACAGGCTGCTCAGCGTATAGCGCCATGTAGTACCTCTCCCATACATTACAATGGGCTTTCATTAGTTGTGTATAAATAGCGTTTGCTAATTTATTTATTTATTTTTTGACGTCTCCTGGCTGCAAACAAACACTTTTATGCATTTTTTGACTTTTTATATTTTTATGCAGAATTGTCATTACAGGTCTGGCACTAAAGTGTTATTGTCAGAGTGTTAAAGTGGACCAACACCCAGGGGGGATCGGCCCGGGAATCTATAAGATTCCCGGACCGATTAGATCCCTCCCCGCGGGGCATCCAAAATCGGGATGTCCCGCGGGGAGGAACCCCCCAGGAGGCCCACAATCCTTACCTTACCGGCGATCCAACGGCGCATGCGCGAGACGCGGCCGCGTCTCTCGCTTCCCTCTAGCAGGGCGCGCTCCCGCGCCAGCCGTTTTGTGAATGCCCGGCGCAGGCGCGCTCCCTGTTAGAGGGAAGCGAGAGACGCAGCCAATGACAGCGCTCTGGTATGTGCATCCAAGCGGCTTTGGACGCGCATACCAGAGCGGCTCTGAGCGCTGTCATTGGCCGGACGAGGTCACGTGGGAGCGGGGAGAGGTAAGTTTTTGCGGCGATCGGGGGGGTTTCACACAGTGGGGCACCCCCGATCGGGGTGCCCCACCTAAGTGGACCAACACCCAGGATAGTCAAAATCCTGGGTGTTGGTCCACTTTAAAACAGTGTCATTCCATGTGTTTTCACTTTTTTACTGGTGGATATGTGTCGTAAAACAGACTTTAATCATACAGCTTCTGGCGCTCTGTGCTACAGCGCCCAGCTTTAGAGCGCCGACGCTGTATGTGTCTAGTGTTTCGTTAAATATGGTGTGGAGCGCCGAGTGCCAGACGCACTGAGCTGGCGCTACCTCTTGCTCACTGCAGCGCTGTACCGTTGTTACACATCACATTCATCAATGCCGGGCAGGTTACTAGAGCGACTGAGGCGCTCTGTTACAGCGCCCGATAGCTGTCGCTCTAAGCCCTGCTATACAGACGCTCATCTGGCAATACCTGTCGTTAGTAGTGAATCAGCCTTCGTGCTGGCTGTATATTGGCTCAATCAGTATGAAAGTGAGGTCTTCTGCAATCCAAGTGAAGAGGGAAGGGGAAGAGTGATTTGTGAGAAGACGAGGGGTAATCTTGATACTATCCATGGTGGAAGGCGAGAGGCAGTTTTTTTTTCTGCAGCTTTCATAAAAATTTTTTTTTTACCTATTCCATTATAAAATCTAATCAGAATTAACCCTGTTTTATTTCAAATGTTAATGCTAAAATGTTTTGTAAGATCTTGTTATCTTTAGCCCAGTGTATTTGGTGTACGTTTACTATTTCAGTAATATAAATATATTTCAGAATGTACTTAGCAATACACAGTTAATTTATTGGTTCTGTTTGATACTGTCCATCAGCATTTCTGCATTTGTGCTGAGGAATCAGAAATTAAATTTTGCTTTGTGAAATGGAAAGCTATTCGGAATGGAACATTGCAATCCATTCGGTTCTCAATTGCCTTTTGCTTATATTGAATAAATAACAAATTGTCTGTTTCAGGGCTTTCTGTGTTTCAGAGATTAGTTTAGAGACATTAAATAAAAGCTTATTTGATGTTAGTATTGTTTGAAATCAACAAAATGCAATGTTATGTTGAGTTTTCTTTATTGGTCACTCTTAGTGCAGTACATGCAGTTCAAGTGGCTATTTACATGCTTAGTACCCCAATTCAGCAATGCAGTCAATGGCTATTAGTTTGTCTACTTTTGTTGCTTCACACATATAGAATTTTTCCTCTGTATTTAATCCTTTCATACAGTGAGACAAACACTAGTAGTGAGTGCACACATGGCCCAGTGGTGGACTCTCATAATGCCCGGAGAGCAGTTGGGGGTTTCAAGAGCACTTCAGTCATGTCTCGACCAATAATCAAACCCATAACCCTCCAGTCTCAGATTGATTGCTTACCTTGCCATAACTGTGCCTTAGATGTGTCTTTGCTTGTATTTTATTGTGGATTTTAAATATTGAAAATCAATGTAAAGGGAATTTTAAAATTTTAAAGCAATATAATCACCAGTAATGACCAATAAGGAACAACTTGTCTCAACAAATCTTATGAGTTAAGGGCCTTTATGTAGATCACCCGATCCAATCTTGTCATGTATGGGCACATATAATTATTCAAAGCGTACGATTATCCAAGTGACTTCTGACGGGGAGGCCGATTCATTGATAGTGGCTGGTAGCGACAGTTGAGCGACTGTAGCGGCATTTTCAGAGCGCCCGCTAGTAGTCGCTGTGCTTGGCCATTGTTCGGTTGTTGATAGCGACTGAGTCGGTGTGCAGTAATGTTGAATATTGGGTGAGGAGTCGCTATTTGACAGGTTCCGCGATGTATGGGTGCGCATGATAGCGACTGGTCAGAGCGACCGGCTCCCACCATATTCATCAAAAAATCACGCTCAAAAAATTATTATGCTGTGAAATGCATGTTTAAACCCCAGAGCACTGGCGGCGATGGGTTAAAAGTAGTTTTTTAACCCCCAAACCACCATATTTTTGGAAACCAAAAAAAAAAATTGTAAAGAATTTAGTAATATGCATACAATAATATCAGACCTGTAATATCAATTCTGCACTATTTTTTTTTTTTTTTACCTTAAAAAAATTATCTAACATGGCAGAAGTGGTCACAGAATTTTTCACATTTAAAAAAAAAAAAAAAAAACATTAATAACAATTAATTATGACTATTTAAAGATTGTTCCATTGAAATGCATTGGAGAGCGCCACGTAGCGAGAGGTCATACCTGTCGTTGTTCAAGGTCGGACGCTGGCGCTGTGGGCTGAGGCTGGAATAATGATGAATGAGTGGCTATATGGCGCTATCTCAGTCGCTAAGCAGGATTGGCTTGATAAATGTGTGATTGTGGAGGGGAGCCGGCGTTCTCGTGGCGGGGCCCGTCATTACCGGCCGCTCACCAGTCGCTCTACCTGTCGCTATTCCTTCATAAATAAGGGCCTAAATCCTTAGCTGAGTGCCATCATTTAGTTTTGCTGTTGTTATTGTTTTTCTTTGTTTAGAGATTTCTTTATATTTTTAATGATGCAAAAGATTTTGGCCAAAAATATTTGCAGGCTCCCTGGGATGTATACATTTTAGCACAAAGATAGACTGGTGGCACAGGTAATTTCAGCTACTTATGATAACATGGCTTAATGTATTTTACAATCATTTATAATACATAGAGTAAAATATAACTGAGTGTATTTTTGTAACAGTTTTAAGTATTAGTATTCAGGGTTAAAGTAATCTCAGTAGTTTCAAAAGGCAAGCATTCAGAGCCCTTTAGGCAAGTATATGCCTGTGTCTAAGAAGTTGACATGTTAACATGGTTAAACATATGTTTACATTTGAACACATTTATGTATGTTAAAGTAAAACGCACAGTCTGGGAATTAATATATTGTATATTATGTTTTTGCTACAAAGAGTTTCTTGTCATCAACAAACTTAAGATTCCTGTTCCACCTGAATTTGTGAACCCTGAAGGCTATTCTGGTTGGCTGGCTGATTATATGGGAGCAAAACAATTTAAAAAAGAAGCACTCTTGATGTATACTGATGAGAACGATGTTGTCAACACATAGTAAGTTGTATGACACCACCCTGAATTATTTAACACAAAACTTTGAAACCTGAGGTAAGGTTAGGCGTGAAGATACTTTTCATACGTGGAACTTGAACCATTAACCCTTCCATTGGGTAAGGTGCAGCAAACTTCTCCAGTTAATGTGAGGCGACAGCCTACACAGCTAATCTTATTGGTTGACAGTGGTCACCTGATTGGCAGCCGTAAGAGGGAACACAAAAGTGGTAGGTAAAAGCTGCCAGGCAGAAGAAAAAATGGTGGATCCGCACTTCCTTAAAAGTAGATTCTAGATAAAAACAGTATAGAACTCAGGCAGAAGGAAAAGGGGGGCCCTATGACGCTTTCGGGTCCTTCGGCGCCCCTTAATCATAGATTAATGGCCGCCGAAGGACCCGAAACGCGTCAGAGGGCCCCCCTTTTCCTTCTGCCCAAGTTCTCTATACTGTTTTTATCTGGCTTTGGATGTTTTTGACTTGTCTTGGAGACACTGATGATTTTAATACTTTGGAATAAAGAATCTACTTTTAAGGAAGTGCGGATCCACCATTTTTTCTTCTATCTGGACTAGTGGGGCTTGGGACAGCCCTGGATCGTGGACCCTTTCTTACTGGAGTGCGGAAACCCCCTTTGCTTGTTGTCACAAAAGCTGCCAGGCATCAGGCTTGCCAAGAGGGGAAGAGAATCACATCCTGTTCTATAACCTTCTTCCCTACAAACTGTAGAGCTTAGATGAAACAAAGTGCCTTTTGAATTAAGTTCCTCTTTAATGTATGGGAAACGATATGGAATGATTGGTCACTTTAAAAGTAATGTGTGAATGATTGGAATCACATTGACAAAATTGACAAATTCAGTACATCCATAAGTGTAGTATAGATTTGTAATTGTCATTGTGATCTGGATGAGCGGAATGTTCCTATAGGTAAGGTTTTTTTTAATTGCCAAATCGGGCATATAACCAGGTAGAGGGGAAAGGTGTTATCCAATTTTTATGACTGGACTGCCTCTTTAAGTAAAGAGACAAAGATGATTATCCAGATGCATTTGCAATATATCCTACTGGATGCATTTAGGATGAATTGGGACAATGATTGCCTGTTGAGGCTCATTGCCCACCTAAGCTTAGTGATGCTCTTGTGCCTAACTGTGTTGCAGAATGTCATGAAATGCCTTATCCGGAGAGAAGAATAGAAGTAGAAACACTATATTAATCCCTATCACTTTGAAATAAAATATTGAATTCACATATAAGGGTTTGGTGTTTTTTGAATGTTTAGCTTGGCTACTGGAGCATTTTGCAGTATGGGGCAACCCAATCTGTAAACTGCTCCATAGCTAACACACTTCAAGCCCTAAATCCACCAGCCCAAACATAGTGGCCTTCACCAGAGGGACTTGCAAAACACTGTACGAGAACTGACAATCACTTGTGGCAGGTTCCTGGCAGCCAGAATCAAAAGTGATACGTACATGGTCCTCCAAAGACTCGTCTTGAAGTAGGGGTTCGCACAATAGGCCATCATCAGTCGGGATGCCCCGCTGTGCTAGACAACAGTTATCTGTGTTTTTACTGGAGTTTTAAATTAAGCGCCTGATTTACAAGTGTCTGTGCTGCATTCCACTCTCTTCCACTGATGAACACTGCATAGTATAATAATATGCTATTGTCAATTTTCTCACAGAAGTGTTGCAGATATCTGCTGGCATAGAAATTATTTTATTTGCCTTATTATTATTTCCTTATAATCACCTTTAAATGTTAGTATTGTGAAAAGTGTATTATGTTAGCATCATTTCCATGAGCAAAACATGTTGTGATGTTATTGTATATTATATTTAGTTTTTTTCTTTTATACCAGCTCAGACCTCCCTATGCAGTGCAGTAATGTGTATGCTAGGCCAACTTGTTCTGCAAGATCAACGTTTACCTGTTTCTGTGATGGCTTTTTCTGTTTTCTTATAAATATCTGGCAGAGTGACTGTCATCCTCTGCTGCTGTGCACCTGGCAAATAAGTAAATAATTTTAGTTTTTTTTGCGGCCATGTGCAGATCTCACCGCAGACTGGCGGAAACATCAGGCGGCTGTGGCACTAGCAGCTTAGTAAATGTGTAACGCTCGGGTGTAATTGTGTACGGAGGTGTGATGCAAAACTCCGCCAAACATAACACCTAGAAGCAGAAGGCATTATGGTGTTTACAGCTGATTTCTGCATAGCTGTGCTGGTGCGAATACCACATCCGTTTTATAAGAGGCAGTTGCATTGTTATTTTATTTAGCGCACTGTCAACGCTGATTGAAAAGCCCTAAGTATCCACCACTATAATAAAGCTTTTGATAAAGTTAGAGAATAAAAATGCCTCAAAACCAAACAAATGTTTTACAATATGTGTATGTGGCAGGCCCATATGTGTTTATTTAGCTGTCTGTAACATACTGGGAGAAGAATTGTGTAAATTATTTTAATATGGATTTGTAAGGGTGTTACTATGCCCCCCACAATCCTGTAGGCTATACAGGCTGGCATAGCAGACAGCCCACTGGTGAGCACGAGCCATATTGTATGATGTCGCCGTCTTGCTAGTTATGTTTTTCTAATTAATGTATCATTAATTATGTGACTGTTATTTAAGTTTAGTTCAATTATTTGCATGTTCTGATTTTTTATTTTAGCGCTTCACTATTTATGCTAAGTTTATCAGCAATGTATGACAGCATGCAGAGTTCCTTGGCACTGATTACAGATAAACATAGAGATCCTGTAAAGCAGTTGGCTTACTTACGCAGAAACATTGAACTAGTGCTAGAGCATCTCCCTCCATTAATAGAGGTATGTCATACTGTCATTGCATCATGGAGAGAGGGAGGAATTTTTACAGTTATTTAGTAAAGTACATAAAAGAACCCCAGGCATACTGTACATAAAACATTTAATAAAATCTACTGCAGTACTGCTTACTGTATAAGCTCAAATTGAGATGCTACAGTATAATTGTTGACCTGAATTGTTGCTGTGCTAATTGCTATATTTTCTTGTTCCAGACTGATGGTATAAACATGTTATTTAAAGAGAATATTTCCAATGATAAGTGGACTTCAGAAGAAAGTCAAAATAATTATAGTAATTATGTTCTTCTCCAGGTAAATAGAGATGGTGAATACTCAGTTTTCAACTAGTCAAAATCAGCTATCACAACTTGTGTTCAATAGCTTCCTCATACCTTATCCCCCCTTATGTAATTCGTGTAAAATGAGCCATTTTAAGGCATCTCAAAATCTCTTAATATATATACAAACCTTATGTATTCATAGAAACATAGAAGGTTGACGGCAGAAGGAGACCATACGGTCCATCTAGTCTGCCCTTATGTGTATACTGTATGTACTCTTTATCTTAGGATAGATGTGTGCTTATCCCAGGCATGTTTAAATTCAGTGACTGTTGATGTTTCAACTACTTCTGCTGGAAGTTTGTTCCAAGAACCTACTACTCTTTCTGTAAAATAATATTTTCTAACATTGCTCCTGATCTTCCCCCCGAGGGGGAATTCGAAGTAAAGTTTAGTTTCTGGGCATGGCTAAGCTGGAAAGGGCAAGTAATGGTGCAGGTTTATGATTCTTGAGGATGCACTGCTGTGGTCACAGTTAGCTGCAGGACCACTATGGCTTGCCATGGAAATCTTACCATTCTCCTTGGTGCTACAGGGAAATCCAGTGCTCTGATTGGCCGGCGCGGTCACTTGACTGCTAACACTGGGCCAGAAACTCACAACTGGGATGCCCCCTTTCCCTCAGCACCACGCCCATTTTTCAAAAGGTGAGAGGAGGCCACTAAGACTGATTTGAGCATTACATTTGAAAAAGATCTGCATTTTTTTGCAATTATTCCAATTTCTGTATAGAGCTGCTGTGCCTGAGAGACATGCCATTCACCCAGTCACTGAACAGTGGTGCTGCTGCTGCAGCAGAGATTGCGTGACTAAAATGTTACTTAAGCTTTGAGCTGCATGGTAGCCATGAAGCAGGCCTTCCACTATGTCCCATGGGCCTATGGGGGATTGCAGCATTCGGGGGAGATTTTTTTTTCATTTTAGTGCCCGAACCAAGCTTAGTACTGGTGGTGAAATGCTTGGTCAACACAGGTAAAGCAGAAATGCTTACTATAGTTGTACAGGTTGGTGAGTTTGTAAAAACAGGGTAAGTCTCAATAAAATGTCTCAAACAAGACATTCAGAGGCAGCAGCGCGGCCAGTTATAAAACTTGTACTGCATTGCTGTCTGTTTCCATTGCACTGTACAAGTGGGGCCTACATTGCAAAAAGCAGGCCAGCATTCGACAATGTCATATTGAAATATTTGCTGTTGGAAGAACTACGAAGAGCTATTAGCCTGATAGGAAAGTCAACAAGTTGTTAGCTTCTATAGCTGGCTGAAAAGGATTTCTATTCTTTACAGTTAACATATCTACTTTTGTTTCCAATCTTTGCAAACTGACTCATATATCAATGCAGAACTATGTCCAAAATTGTTTCTATCTAAAATGGGAAAGTATTAAAGTGGACCAAAACCCAGGATTTTGGTACCTTCCACAGGGGCAGCCCACATCGTGGGTGCCCCGGTGTGTGAAACATCTTCCCATCACGCATGTGCGGGCACTCGACCAATCAGCGCGCTTGGACCCGCTGACGTCACGCTGTCTAAGCCAATGTCTAAGCCAGCATCTAAGGCCAGCGCTTCTGAGCGCGCTGGCAGCTGCATCCCCCGCTTCTCTCTAACAGGGAGCCTGCCATTCACGAATGCCTAGCACAGCCATGCGTGCTGCTAGAGGGATAGATCCCCGGGCCGTTTGCGCTGGGTTTTTGTCCACTTTAAGGGCACCTATAGGTAAGCAACATTTTTTATTTAGCCCCCCCCCCCCCCCACCTACTTACCTAAAAGCTTCTGTTACTGCTATGCAGCCACAACTTCATTTGCTGATAGCAAACAAGTAGCACAGATTTATTGTGACATACTAACGATTACTAAGTAAATTTACTCCTGTATGAAAAGAGAGACATTATATGTAATTTCAAATTGTTTCAGTTTTCTAAATTTTGCTTATGCTTAGTAATTTAAAAACCATACATCTGTAAAGAACAGAATGCGTCTTTGATACGTCTCATGACATTGGGGAATCTTTAGTTTCTTTTAAAGTCAGACGGGAACATAATTTTGAAACTTGGTCATATTTTATCATCATAATATACCAGTTAAAGCTGACATTGCGGAATTAGCTTGTAGCAGTCATGATAATATAAAGCCTTCTGCACCTGCTTCTCTTGGCACTTTTCTTTGTGGACTCTTCCCGCTTACAGGCTATTAATCAGTGGAAACAGAAAGTTGCAGAACAATGCACTCTTTGAATTGCTGGTGTAATAGAAAGCATGAAGCCTTTTAAATGTCTTTATTGTTTGACTATACTGGTATTATGGTGAAGCAAGTTTTGGGAAATAATTCTACACGCACACTTGTCCAGAAAATGAGACTATTTGAATAACAATATAATGGTAATAGCCAATGTTATTTGAATATAGGCCTAACATTTATGTTTTTATAGTTCAGAAGCATATGGGATTTGGTTAATAAACCACCATTATGCAACAAAAGCCTGATTATTACCTAAAACTTTAATTTAAACAGTACCAAAAATTGCCAGTCATGTGTGGACCTCTTCCTACCATCAATGGAGGCTGACTGGAATAAGTTGAGCATGTTGTTACCACTGGGGAGCATGTGCTATTGAACATTACACATGTAAAAGCATTTTAACTAGTGAAACTGCAGCAGTGGGTGGAAGGTAAGAAATGCACTCGCTGTCCTGCCTTCTTTTAGTCACAAGGGAACAGGCTCCAGCATTAGGGGGGGCCTTATTTATCATGTGCGCCATTAAGCATCTTTCTGGTGACCATAGTGCCAGTTCTGGTGAACAATGGTGCAAGAAGTTGCAGCGCAAAAGGCTAATTTGCTTCAACTGTTGCACTAGGTATTGGAATGCCTGTGTTACCGCCTGTTGGACCCAACTGACAATTATCTCTTTGCCAGTTTTTAAGCCCTGCACAATGTATTTATTATTTTTTCCTCCTTGAAAAGATTCACGCTATATGTACAGTTACAAGAAATCACTGCTGTGAACAAAGGGGGCACACTGTGCGTTTAGGCTACGTTTTAGTTGTTGTAACAAAAAGCAACCATGACAATAGATTTTTCCATGAAAACAAAGTCATTTGGTGACATCTAGGTCCTGCGTTTCCATTACTGACACATCTATCGTGCTCTATGGAATCTTGACCTACAGCGCCTATTTTCAACTGGTGCTGCTTCAATCAGAGAGCCAGGTGCTTTGACCGTTTCTGCGCTAGTGTTAAATAAGAAACTAGCTTGCGGCCGCATCGCGCTGCCTGATTTTAAATGCCACTTAAGTGCCACAGAGGGAAAATAAAGTGGCGCTGACGCTTCATAAATAAGGCAGCAGTGGAATCTTAACCCTTTAAGTGCTAAGCCCATACATTTCACGTGGTTGCATCTCCAACCCTTAAGTGCCAGCCTGCTAGTGGACAAAAAAAAAACAAATTCCCAGGGGGCATCCTATCCCCCCCCCCCCCTTGGTGGCCTTTCCAGCTTCAGGAGAGGGCCTGAAAGAGCCCCCCCCTCCTGCCGTCACCGCTAACACCTGTAAAAAAATACAATTTACTCACCTGGGCCTGCCAACCCTTCCACCGGGTCTCCTCTTCACCTTCCTTCGTGAGAAGAGGGGCCGAAAAATAGGCTCTCTCACCGGATTCCGCTAATACGCCGCTAGCATCGCCTTTTGTGGGTGGGACAGATGCTGTGCACCCCAAAAATCCTCAGTGGTGCTGGAGTGCTTGCCGGAGAGGGTTGGAAGGACAAGAGGCTGTGATCCCTTGCCTTCTCAGCCCCCCTATGTCATTTTTTTTAATTAACCCCGTATGTACTGTCACCCAACAGCTATAAAAGGCTTCCAGTAGCCAAAGCCAGAGTGAATGGCGTGGGATTCGTTGTGGGACACAGTACTCAGGCGGATTGGAGGTAAGTATTGAAAAAAAAAACTAAAATTTTTTTCTGTGTTTTTTTTTTTTACATTTAATACTTTGTGAACTAGTAAAGGATCTGTGAGACCCCTATACTAGTTCACAAGGCTAAGGGGGGTGGCAAGTCATGTGCGGCTAGTAGGTGACTTGTCATTAACCCCCAGCCCCCCCATTACCTACTTCCCCAAAGCCCAGTGGGGGGGCAAAGTTCATTTAGACTATGCAGGCTTGTAGCCTGAAGGGCGGGGCCACCAAAGCTGGCCCTCACCCTGTTCTACAAGCCCTCATAGCTTGTCCTCAAGCTGGTTATGCTGGGACCCCACACAATTTTGGGGGGGATTTTTAAGGTGTTTTAATCCAATTTTAACATTTAACCCTCTATAGTGTTAATATTAGTTGTATTTTATTTGAAAATGTGGCTACTGATACATATGTGGTACCGTTGTAATCGGGAGAAATGGGGCTTTCACATGCAATATGGTTTTCTTTAATAAAATAATTTTTTTTTATTTAAAATAAATAAGACAATTAAAAAAAAATATATATTTTTTCTAACATTTTTTTTAACATTTCATGTTAAGCCTAAACTTTGCTGCCAAAAAAAAAAATTCTTGCAAATTCCTGTAAAAAATCACAGTTAAACATAAGGCAAAATTAGGAAAAATTACCTGTCAACAGATGGTGACAAAACCTCAAGTAGGCTGGTAGTTAAAAGGGTTAAACCTATGCATGTTGGATATTGTTCTGTTCAGGAGACCGTGCTCTTTCAGATTTAACTTATTTCCTGCTTGCATATTAATATTTTAGAAAATCATTTTTTTATTCTGCTTTTTTTATATTTTTTTTTTAGGGAAACCCTGTGCAACCATGGAAGGAATTACTTCCAGAAAGATGAGCCCAGTACAACAA
Organism: Gastrophryne carolinensis; assembly: GCA_027917425.1. Classification (NCBI taxonomy): domain Eukaryota; kingdom Metazoa; phylum Chordata; class Amphibia; order Anura; family Microhylidae; genus Gastrophryne; species Gastrophryne carolinensis. The sequence goes on along the minus strand of CM051236.1, from coordinate 250,910,567 downwards.
GCTGTGCATGCCTAAAAAGCTTAATGGCTGTAATTTCAGAAAATATATGGTTTGTGGGGGGGGGGGGTGTATTACAAAAGTACCGTTTTGGTACCAACAAACATGTTATGCCTAGAAAGCTGGAGGTGTGTACTTCCAGAGAATATATGTTTGTGGGGGGTATTTTAAATGTTAAGAGTTGTTTTTCTTGAAAAACTGAAAGGTGTGCATAGCAGTTGTATTTTATCTGAAAATCTCCTAAAGTAATGTTTCAGTTTCGCGGAGTATCCTGGGCAGGAAAGGGTGTCTACCAATACATATGTGGTACTACTGTAACTGGGAGAAATTGGGATCTTACATCCAATAAGATGTTATTGAAAAACTTACATTTTTCATTATAAAAAACCTACAAATTGTAAAGAATAGATTTTTTTCTATTTTGTTTACATATATTTCACCCAAAGTGTAAGTTTAAGAATACACCTAAAAAATGAAATTTTCCTGAAATCCCTTAAAAAATCACAGCTGAAGATGTGTAGCACAAAAGGGTCTGGTAACAGAGGGTGACAAAAACTCTAGGTAAGCTGACACTTAAAAGGTTAAATGCATACCAGGGCTTATACTAAAGCATGTGGATAGCTTCTGAACAGATCCTGCAGACAGTGACATAAGTAATTTTTTTTGGCTGAAATCTGTACAGCAAGAAAAGAGAAGTGGGCCCTGCACACACAGAACACTGCTGATATGTCCTCTGCTGATGGGAGGGAGCTCACTTAAATGTACACATACCAGAAGCAGTTTTGTGTGTATACTGTAAGAAAAATATACTAGATCAGCTCAGCATCTCAAGATCATCATTTTGGCACACAGAAATTCACACTTTCAAATATTCCATAGAATGCAGACTTTCCCTTTAAAGTCTGTGACAGTAGCAGTAGTCAGCAGTAACTAGCCAGTACTAGTCTAGTAGCTAGTCTACCTTGGTGTTTATTACAACAACTGGGCATACATTTTCACCTGGTGTCGAATCAGCCCCAAGATAGACAATGAAAGTGAGTTTCTTACCTGGTTCTGAATCAACCCCTATCTTTTCAAATGCATCAGCTGTCATTTTCTAGGGAGCAAACAAATGGCTTGCCTCCACTATATATATATTGATTACCCAGATGCAAATCTTTGTTCTGGAAGGTGCACCTATGAATATTTGCCCTGCTAACTACCAGAAGGTAATGGAAACTTATGCTTTGATAGGGTTGACTTGAAAGGGATGAGACTTGAGGCCCTTCCCACCACACCAGTCAGGGAGTGGACCTTTATAGATGTTTCCCGCTGAAGCTAGTTGCCTTGAAATGCCTGTTCTTGTATAATAAAAGGAGGGGGGTATGCAGAGGTGCTTTGCTTTGTAGCTGAAGATAAGAGTCTTATTTATTTTGTTTTACTGTGCCGTCATCAGGTGAGTATGTTGCCTTACGGTAACCATGTTGTAGATATCTCATGAGAAAAATCCCTTGTCCCTTCAAAAGTTATGTTGTATATTATGTAGCAACACAAGCTGTTGAGGTAGCAATGCAGACTTGGCAATGCATTGAAAATGGAGTGCTTGCTAAATAGCATCCAGTGTTCTGCTTAAGCCAGATAAAATACTCCTTGTCAAATGAGGCAGCTTTTAGAGCTGAACATATATAATCAGAATTTTACATTCCCTGTCTAACACCGAGGAACACAATATAAATGGTTTGACAACTGTTTTCATTTCCCCCCAGGCTTGCAGTCACACGTAATCTATAATTCAGAGCTCATTGGTTGTTATTTAAAATTGGAGTCAGCGACACTGGCCCCCATAGCAATGCCATTATTGGGCCCTTTACATTTCAGCTTTGACTTTAAAGGAAATTTCACTACTGAGCCTTACATGCTAATTATTGTAATTATTATTTAAATAGGTGTTAAACCGATGCCTAAAGTGCATCTATATTTCTATTTTATACAATTATTGTTGTCCACTTTTGTGGTTTTCTAGATTTTAGTTTTAATGCAATTACTTCATCTATCATTTTCTATTTTATAAATAATAAGCCTATTTAAACAATTTGTTACAGGAGTGCAACTGGATGAATACAAACCTAACACAAATTAAAGATGGCATTTCTGCATTGTCAAGATGTTTGCTGGGAGGACTGAGAGCAATACCAGAAAATCTGAAAGACATTGCTGAGGCCTTGCACAACGGAGAGGTCCCTAGATCCTGGCTTCCCTTACACAGCTGCCAAACATCTCATAGTATCAGCACCTGGCTGGAAGGCAAGTCATGTTCCATATAGGGATATTAACTGGTAATTCGTATTTCATACATAAATTACCAATTTACTATACAGCATGATGGGTGCCCTCCATCACTTTTACTGTACTGAGCTTCTGCTAACGATGTGATTTCTGACAGCAAGATATATGACATAAATGCTGGCTGAATGGATGGAGCAGAATTTATGTTCACACTAGACATAAAAAGAAATTACTCTTATTGTGTTACATTTACTTATTGCGGAAGTTACATATGTAGTATTATATTGTCATAACTCTATAACGTTTTTGCTGTTTTTTTTTTTTTTTTTTCACATAGGTCTGCTTATGAAATACAAACAGCTAAAGCAGTGGGTGAGGAAAGGATTGTTTCCATTTGCCAATAGTGAAAAGGAAGCCTTGACTTGCATAAGTCTTACTGGACTAGTTAATCCAGAGGCCTTGTTGCTGGCCTTAAGAACGGAGTTTGCAGTTCATCATGGATTTTTATTACATGAGGTATGCTTTTTAGTATTTTACTGAAAACAAGTGCATGCATAAAGCTCTAATAAAAAATAACAACAACTGAACACATTTTAATTCAAATAAAGGCTAAACAGTTGACTTAAAACATTATCATTATAACATATCACTTACATTACATATACAAAAATATAGTGAAAGAGGCATTAAATAATTGTTATATAGTAAAAGGGCATTAGGAATAGTGTAGTAAGGGGAAGGATTTAGTACATGTGTATATATATATATATATATATATATATATATATGAAACACACATATATACTTCTGTTGCAGTGCAATTAAATACTCCAAAGTAATACAATTAATTCATCTGTACACTCCTGGCAGCTCAGTGACAAAAGGTACATTCAACAAAATAGATTTCAGGGGGGAATGGGTAGGGGAAGGCTGTATTACAGAGAAGGACTTTACAGACCCAAATCTTAATCTGCCTGACGACCCACAGAAGGGGGAGGAGTAGAAGTTTGGTGATATTCTTCCTATGCTTCAGGGTTCATAGTCTCTAAACAGGCTGTTGATCAACCTGCTTCAAGCCTCAGCAGACATCTCCTCCCAAGGATAACAATGCAGTTCCTGGTACACCATAAAAAATTAGCAAAAATCAAAGATTGTAATGTTTACAAATTAAATACAAAGTAGTATGATTTAAAACAAGGCATAAAGTACATGTTATAAGGCAGGTTGTCATTGGTGATGGCATGATTGGTAAAATAATTGCATGTGAAAAGGTAGAATTTCCCTTTAAATGCTGTCTTGTACTTGTTGTGCATCGTGACTCCAACAATGTCGTCCTTCAGCGCAGGTCTCTTGACTCTAACGATGTCTCATCCCCTCAGTCTGCGCCTGGCTATCTCTGCTCCTCCCCAGGAAGCTCCAGCCGCTCCCACCCTCCCCCCCCTCCAGGCACAGCAGCAAGAGACACCAGAGAAACTTGTGTGAATGGGCTGTGCACCCTCACAACTTGATGCTGTGCCGGAGACCAAGTCACATTGACAGTAAAGGGGAGAGTGGAAGGATGGGCATGGCTGAAGCTTGCTGGGGAGGAGCAGAGCTGGCCAGATGCAGACTGAAGGGAGAAGACATAATTGGAGGAGAGACCTGTGCTAAAGGACGATGAGGAGAAAGCAAAACCGGAAGTGTGGGGAAAAAAGCTGTCAGTGAGGACGTTTGGAGCAAAGTTGAAAAGCGAAACCCAGCGAACTTCATTGGTCAGTAAGCTAACTATGCGCAGCTTTATTCTTAGTATACAGTACGTCCTGCTCCAGATATAATACTTACACTTGGGTTATCCTCCGCCAGATGGCGCGGCACTGCAGAGACATGAAAAAACAGGCTCCTCCCGGCCCTTCAAATACCCAGGGACCTCCCATAAATCCCCCCCCAGATTTCTCTGCAGTGCTGACTGCGAAGACATGAAGTATCATTCTCTCGCAGGTGAGCGGGGCTACCAAAGCCTGCGGCCCTGTTGGACTATTCCCACCCGTCCTCCCTGTGATGTGCCTCCCAGCCTGGGCTGCGCTGGTCGGGTGAAGGTAGGCAGCACCATGCATGCTTAATGGAGCCATGCTCCACCGCAGTCCCCCACCAAAGGGTAGGCGGTTTAGGTGATGGTGAGTCTCTAGGGGATGCCCCTCCCGCATTATTGCCCATGCCCCGTGTAGCGGTGGGCCCTGTACAAAGGGTCGCCATCCTCCCTCATTCCCCCCGTAGCCCAGGGGGAAAGAAAGGGGTGTGTGTGTGGTTGTCTTAGTGTATGTTTTTACACGTTATGGCCTTAGTCTTGCCCCGGACTGGTATTCCTGGTGTCAGAGCCGCACTGTTTGCTCTTTACTAGTGTATTTGTCGCTGAGGCGTCTTCATTGGCAAATCATTTTTTTCTAAGTGTGCCATACACTTCGCTCCTCATGACAACTTGTAACTATCTCAGAGCTTCGGGGGGACGGGGACCTGGTTGGCGCGCTCCGCGTCACAGCCCGCCCTGGTCGCACGCACGCGTGGTTGCGGTCTTCCTCCTCCCTTGGTCTGTAAGTGCCCTCGCGGGCGATTTTCATTATCCTTGATTACTGCGCATGGTTCTGACACCCTTTATTCCCATTATGTCTTTCAGACTGGTGAACACCATTGGCTTCTCCCGGCCCGGTGTAAAATTATAGCGGGCCTTGTAATATTCTCCCACTTCCCTAGCGGGTCTTTGGGGCATCCAGGGTTACTTATAGTGTAAATCCCTACTGGCATATTGTGCCTTGATTAATCACCATATGGAGGCATCTCAGAATTATGTGACCGGGGTCCCTCTGGGACAAGACCGGCGGTGTATAGCGTGTGGACAACCCCATGCTGATGCTGACAGGGCATGGGTCTGCGTACCCTGTGCCGAGCAAGCCCTGGCCCTGCAATCTGGTCGGCCAGTGGCTACACCTAGCTTCAATTCACCTATCTCCCCAGGCTTAAATCTCTCTCCTGCTGAGTCGCCTACAAGTGGGGAATTGCAGCCTGCTGGGCCTTCCAGATTACCTACGGCTGAACAGATTATTGCTAGGTTGTCAGAGCGAATGGGCCCTGGTAGAAAGCGGCGGTAGTGGATGCGCCGATCATAGGGGTCCCTAACCCCCCTTTTATTACAACCCCTGCTTATAGTACCCTTCGGGATGCTGAGGACCGGCGCATTGAGCTGCTGGCCTCCCATGCCTTTTCTTGTGCTGGGACGGCGCTGTGCCCGGTCTGTGCCGCAGCCATTACTGCAGTGGCCGCTAGAACCCTAATCAAAAAATTGCTTGATCATCACCCCGAGGATCTCCCTTGGGAGGTGTTTAATGCACTCTCCAATTGTGATGTATTTGTGAAATTTATTCTATTAGCGCTGGATGACGCGATTAGAATGTGTGCAAGAACTTCCGCCCTTGCGGTGGCTATTCGTCGCTTGGTCTGGCTGCGACAGTGGGGTGCTGATGATGCTACTAAAAAGACTCTTACTGGGCTCCCCTTTAGAGGGCAACGCCTATTTGGGGCCCTTCTAGACCTGTTCGGTAAAAAGGGCAAATCACCCCAACGTAGGCGGCCGTCTCGGCCCCCTCGGGGCAGGGGCACCCCTCCTCCCCCCTACCTTAGTGTTAAACAAGAACCAGGGGTGTTCTTCCGGATTTTTCGTGCAGACTCCTGCCCCATGAGCAGCAGACAACACTCTGGCCCCTCCGGCGGGGCTAAGCCCAAATATTCCACCAAACCCCCTCAAGCATGATGGGGCGCCCTCGCCCGTCTGGGTGAGGGGATGGCTGCAGCACCTTGCTCTTATCAGGAGGCATCTTGCCTCATTCTGGTGGATTCAGGAGGTTGCGTCCTCCAGATACAGGATAGCGTTTGCTGCACGGCCTTCCCCAGTTTTTATCAGGTCCCAGGTACTCCTGGTCCCTGCCGCTGTTCAGTTGCTGGCACAGGCCATGCTAGGCCTGCAAGGTCTGAGGGTCTCTTGCAGATTGCCCGTAATAGGCAGAGGCAAGGGCCGCTATACCACCTTTCCACAGTCCCCCAAAGGATGGGTCGGGTTGGCCCATTCTGGATTCACAGCAATTCTCTAATTACAGGCAGTTTCCTGCATGGAAACTCTGAGTTGGGCCATCAGCACCTTGCGCCCAGTGGGCTTCTTGCCATCTGGGGAACTCTACAATGCTTATGTTTACATCCCTGTGCCCTCAGGTCTCTGAGGCTCTTCAGGTTCGTGTTGGAAGTCCAACACTGTTAATTGTGGCCTTGTTATCTGGCCTCTCTTCAACTCCCAGAGTGTTCTCTTAGGTGCCAACGATGGTGATGTCTCTGATGAGACCAAGGGGCGTCCGCACGATGTCTACCCGGACGTCCTTCCTCACTTCCCTGTCTCTGCGTCAGGATAGTTGAATACCCGGCTGGTGGGTCCATTGGGAGTCATTTGGATGGGTGTTCAATCACCCCGAGTCCTCGCTGTTCCCTTAAGTGGTAACTCCTTTAATAGGAATGATTAGGTTCAAACCAGATTCTCCCCTTCTCAGCAATTAGGTGCGCAATCTGGTCTCATGGGCCCAGTCCCTCATTGCTGTCCCGGTCTCTTAACACCAGGCAGGGATGCAACTGGTGGGCCCGTTGTTAACTTGCTCAGAAGCGGTCCCTTACGCTCAGTTTCCCTTGAGCCCTTCTGCGACTTCTATTGGTAACACAGGACAGGGATCCAGCACCCCTGGAGCAGGGTCTGTGGGCCTTCCCACATGTATAACGGGTTTTCTCTTGAAAATGGATGAACTCGAGGGACCTGTCTGGGGGCAGTTCCTTCTTGCCCTTTCCTGGAAACGGTCACCATGGATGCCAACCTTTCAAGTTGAAGGGGAAGGTTTCTTCTGAAACTCCCTGCGATTCTGGTGGTGGCGGGGCCCTTAGAAGGTCCTTACGCCTATTGAATTCTAAACAGTGAGTGTTTTTCAGTTGGCTCTATCTCACTTGACCACTCCCCTTCTGGATTGCCAGTCTGGGGGTGCTTGGTCCATCTGACGACAGATGTCCTACATTAATCATTGGAAGGGGCCTGGAGCTGGCGGACCTTCCAGGGAGTGTCTATGTTCCCTTTCTGGGTGGAGACAATGCTCCCTGCATGTTAGTGATATTAGCCCCTCTGCGACAGGATGTGCTAATCCCCGTGTCGCTATGGAGTCCAACCAGTCATGGATCTGTTGGGTTCCGTCACCTTCACAGGCTATCGGCCTGGTTTCCCTGTCCCAGGATCCTATGTCAGTGGTCCGGATGCCTTTAGTACTGTCTTGACAGGACGTTCGGTTCTGTATGTCCTTCTCCATTCCCTCTGCTAGGCAGGGTTCTGCGTAAGATTGCGTAAGGGGACCAGTGATTCTGGTGGCCCCCAGGTGACCTAGTAGAGTGTGGTTGCAGACATGGTACTGTGGTCAGTAGTTCTGTACCTTGCCAGGAGTGCCAGTTTGATCACTCAGGGCTTACGTCACTCCAATCTACAGTCCCTGGCCTAGTCGGCCTGACTGCTGAAACATACATCTTGATGGAGACAGGTTTATCTGTCTCGGTGTTTGTGACTATGGGAAGGCTAGGAGTAAGCCTCTTCCTCGTCTTCTTCTATTTGTTGTAGGGTATGGAATACCCACATTGATTGGGGCGAGTCTAGCTCTCTTACCTGTTGGGCGTTCTCTATGATTAAGGGCACCTAGCCCGAAACGCGTTAGACAGACTAGGACTGCCAGTTATGTTTTTATCGCTGCTTTACACATGGTTTGGATCGTTTTATTGGATGAAATAAAAGTGAAATTTTAGGAGTGCGGACCCACTCTTTCTTTTCTACATTGGACTTATGGGACTTGAGGACCCGGGTAACCGCACCCAAGATATTTGACCGGTGTAGTGTGCACCTCCCTCTTTCTTTTTCTCTGGGCGTTCTCGGTTCCCAGGGTTCTAGTGTGGTTTTCAGCATGAATTGGAGTTGGTTCCCCAGCTCAGTTCTCTGATGGGTCAGGCTCTGCCCTGTCCACCTTGCCTCAGCAGTCTCTGGTTCAGTCTTCCTGGTTAAGACTTCCTTCAGGGGGTGCTCATGTGTGTCCTCCATGTAATCCTATGGTCCCTGTTGGGATTGAAATTGAATTCATTCTGTCTGCTTGCAGGAATTGGCCCTTGGTCCTATTCAGGATGCTGTCTGGCTGTCCTTACCCTCAAGGTTGTCCTTCTGGTGACTGTTACCTTGGTCAGACGTGTGTTAGCGGGCGGCTCTGTCTACCTAGCCCTCATTCCTTGAGATACACCAGGATAAGGTGGAGTTCCGCCTGAAGCCGGACTCTCTACATCTGGAGGTGTCTTATGTTCATTATTCGAGATATTCTTATCAACGGCTATCCCCTTTTCTAGCAACGCTGAGGAAGTGGTTCTGCATTCCTTATACAGGTGTTGGCAGTTTTTCCTTGGGAGTCACTGTGTCCTTTAGGGGAACTGAGGTTCCTTGGGGCTTGTGGTCATTACATCCTGAATGTGCCCGATCTCGTCTGGTCTCGGGAGTTGGGCGGTTTGGTCCTGGTTGTTACCTTTATGGATGTTACTCCCGGTACCTTGTTCGGCCTTGGCTTCTGCCAAATCTATTGTAGCTATCGGATTCGTCAGGCTGTTACTCAGGCCTATTCCGGCAGGGGAAGAATCTCCCTTGTTGCCTTGATTCCTTTCTATGCGTGCTTGATGCCTATTGGGCCTTTTAGGACCGGGTTTCTGTTGAACTGGTTGGCTAGGCCACTACCATTGGCCTTCTGCTCATACCTTTTGCAAGGTTTTTACAATGTTGATGTTAGGGCCTCAGCTCAAGCTGTCTTGGCCGTATGGTTCTGCAGGTGACAGTGGTTTAAACTGTCTGCTGTTGTCGTTTTTTGTTGGGGATCCCACCCTACTTATGGACACTGCTTTTGGATGTCCCAAGTGTAAGTATTATATCTGGAGCAGGATGTATTGTATACTAAGAATAATACAATTCTGTGAAATACTCACCTGTAGAATTGATATTATTTGTATACAGTACGTCCTGCTCCACCCCACCCTGGTTTTTCTTTTTGCATTTTTTTGGATCCCCTGTATGGTGATTGTTATCATTGTTATCATTACCAGTTGTTCTGGGTGGTTTAATTCTCCCGTCTTCTTGTTCACTGCTTTTCAATGCTGGGGATTTGTGGGAGGTCCCTGGATATTTGAAGGGCCGGGAGGAGCCTGTTTTTCCATGTCTCTGCAGTGCAGCGCCATCTGGCGGAGGATAACCCAAGTGTAAGTATTATATCTGGAGCAGGACGTACTGTATACAAATAATATCAATTCTACAGGTGAGTATTTCACAGAATTGTATTTTTTGTTTCCTACCCAAAGTATGACTTTAATAATTACCTACCTTTTTACTTTCAAAAGTTGTCACATTACTCTATTAAATGCTCTAAATTACTCCCTTAATTGAATGACACCTTATTATTATATATTTTGAAATAAAGTAAAACAAAAATGCTGATTTTCATTAGATATTTTAATGTAAGTTATTGAATCAAAGCCATAAAGCTTGAGTCAGAGCTGTTTTCTAAAATCTTGTATGGGTGCTCACTGCAACTCCCTGGAGTGAATTCTCACTGGCCTGCTTGATTCAGAGATCTTTTCGAGAAGTTTTTGCTTGTGTGGAAGGAAACGAGAATCATTGGCGAGAATTCTCACTTCCATCCGAAGATTTACAACTCGAATGACAGTTCAGTGAATTGCTGTCAGCAAGTTGTACAATTTTTCATTGATAAAAACTTGTATTTCCTGAGGTATGGCTATAGCAGCATGACTTTTATCAATGACAAAAAGCATGTCGCCTAATGAAGCCTGCAGCTCACACCAGCTTTTTGCTTTTGCTTTTTGCTGGAGATCTCCGAGCAGTGAAGAGCCAGATCTTGCCAAAAATAATTACACTCCCTGAATCAAACACGTTTTTGCATTGGCTTGAATTTTTTTCTGAGTTCTCGCTAAAAACAAAAATCACTTTAAAAAAAGGTCTGAGGGGGAGGGGGGTCGAAATTAGGTTTTTCTCACAAATCTGAATCAATGTCATGGTCACACATATATTTAATACACCATCAATTTGTACTGTATGATTTAAATAGAGCCTTTTGCAAGGAGTTTTCAGGCACCATATTGCCATGTTGGTCATTGAAATTTTAAATAACCGTTTTCCAATGAATAACATAATCTTTATATAACTGCTGAGTTTTGCCTACAGGTGGTACTCCAGTGTCATATAACAGATTATTTGGATAATCAACTGGAAATAAATATGCATTCACTATACCTTAAGGATCTTGTCTTGAAGGGTGCTGCATGGGATTCTCAAAAACAATGTTTGGTAGAATCCAGGTATTTATTTTTTAATATGTTAAATTGCACACACCTATATATTATACTATAGTACCATTATGATAATTAAAGCTGCTCAATTTCATTGTGATTTTCCGTTTTCTCTACAAATTTTGATTAATTTCTTTCAAATGGCTGGTAAATAAATGACATGTATACTGTTATCTTAGCCGTGACGCACATGTTAATATATTTTTATGCTGCTCAATTAGTATACGTTACTTGGTGGATGACCCCTCTGCGGTCAACCCGGTGACCTTCTTATTGGGTTCAATGGCCCCCCACGTGCCACTACGTGTATGAGGACCACTCTGCATATGTGGCAGCGGGTGCACAATACAGGGGACTCTCCATGTTCTCCCTTAGAGTGGTCCCCTAATTCAGATCTGTGGGACAACCCCAGATATCCTGAGTTGATGTCCCTTTCGGACACAATCTTTTGGAAGAGGAGGGGAATGACATTGCTGTCACAGATACTCTGGGGGGGGGGGGGCACTGATGTCATATGAGCAGCTGTGCCAAGCTTTTGCACTATCACCGAGGGCATTCTTTAGATGCCTGCAACTTCGGCATGCTCTCAGGTCTCATATTCCTTTGGGGGGACTGCAATTAGTTGAATCAACAGTGGAGACTTTAGTAAGGTCCATCCATCATAAGTCTCCCCTCCCCCCTGGATAGAGCACTGGAGAAATGGAGAACACTGATTCCGGACCTGGAACAGGGAGACTGGGAGGAGGCGATAGACAATTTGTACTCCTCAGTCATAGACTCGAGAGACAGATTAATTCAGGCCAAGTTGCTCCACCAGGTTTATCTGATCCCGGTTAGACTCAAAAGGATGGGCCTACTGGAGTCAGATCTCTGTCCTAGATGCGGTGCCAGGCCGGGTACTTTGATACACATGATTTGGGATTGCCAGGTGATCTCATTATTCTGGGAGGAGGTATCTAATTTTATATATACATACTTCCGTAGGCTTGCCAGTTACAAAATCAGTCTGTTTGCTAAGCATTGTTAAGCCCATGCTAGATGATGGCCCTCAGAAGGTCCTCCTACGGCTATTAATGTTCTACGCAAGGAAATGTATACTACTAAATTGGAAACATCAGAGTGTGGCAACCCTATCGGTATGGAAAAGCCTAGTAAATGGGAAACTAGTCTTATATAAGATGAATTTCTAGGCCAGGGGTACGGGGAGCATGGCTCAATGCCTCAAACTCTGTTAATGATTAGAACAACCAATTGCTTGTTTATTCATCTACCTCTCTCCCTTGGACCTCATAATACCTACCTCCTATAGAGAAATTAGGCCAGTAGCAGGCGAGTACGAGTGTGGTTGAATGTGTGTGTGTAGCCTAGTTTAGTTTAATCTTCTATGAGTGTATGATTCCTTGTTGCTTGGTGTACGTTTAGGTTTAATGGTCAAGATTCCTCTCTATGAGGGGATGATTGTATTGTATATGTTTGTTATGCATAAATAAAAATTTATAAAAAACTTATCTCTTGCAGGGACATGGTTAATCCATTACCTTATGTGGCCATCATTCCTACCCTTAGGAATGTCAAACAAACTGTGGACAATACAGAATTTTATCAGTGTCCCGTTTACAGTGACTATACAATGCAGGTAAGTAGCATGATATTTTAGATGTGTATTACTGCTCTCTAGGGAATGTTTAAACCGGACCTATAAAATGGGGGTAGCAAGGGCTAGAGGGCTGGGGAAAGTACTTAAAACAATAACTGAAAACTAAAGAAATAAAAGTAATACACAAATAAAGAAACAATATTATAATTTTTTTTAGGGATGTTGGAGGCCGAATTAGGGGGTAACACCTGGGCAATTGCCCTGCACAAAATGGGATAGTGAAAGTACTCAAAACAATAACAGAAAATGGCGGTTTAAGCTTAAAAGGCGGTGGAGGAGGAGGTATCAAACACTTTAACCACTCACTCAGGTGCTGTCATGTCTAAGTCCCACTGGATCCACGCCTGGTTCATCTTAAAGGAGCACTATCGCAAAAAAATGACTTGATGATAAAAATCTATATAAATATGCTGAATGGTGGGAGGAGGGGGTCACTTATACACTCGACATCAAGAAATATCCACCCGGGCTTGTTTTTTTTAATTTTATAGGAAGAAAGAGGACATCTTGGGTGACAGGTTCTTTCACCCCTGGTAGATTTAACCATCACTCATGGATTTTATTCCTACTATGAGAGAATAAACCACAAGCTTGCCGGGAGTTTTATTCAGTTTGGGTGTATAAGTGATCCCTTCTCTCATTAGCCGATGTGTTTATTTGGATTTTTAATATTACACAAATTTGCGATAGTGCTCCTTTAAAGAATGTAAGCATGTCCACATTGGATAGGTGGATCCTCCTTTCAGTAATAACCCTTGCCGCAGGACAGGCCAGCACCTTCAAAGCATAGAGGGCCAGCTCTGGCCACATGCCCAATTTACCAACCCAGAAATTAATTGGGGAGGACACGTTGCCCAGTACTAGGATATGTGTTGACAGGTAGTCATCCACCATAAGAGTCAAAGTATGCCTCCTGGTACTACGGGCTGTAGTATCAGATGCTTGTGGATGTGGTGGACAATGGAAAAGGTATTTGCCCATTGTGGCCATGCTCTCAACCTCCCCTCTGAGGTAGTGCCGGTGCCCCTACTGCATTGGCTACTTGTTCCCCCTCCTTTTGCCACTATTGAGCCCTCAAAGTCAGCTGGGAACTCCGCCAGAAGTGCGTCCACCAGCGTGCGTTTGTACTCTCTAAATTTTCTATACCTCTCTAGTATAGAATCAAGGAGGGATCTAGGAATCAAGGAGGGATCAAGCAAGGTGACCACCCAGTAATCGGGACTGTTGACTATGCAGGTAACTTTGCGGTTGTTGCGCAGGCACTAGAGAATGCAGTGGCTCATGTAAGCCAGGCTGCCCTGAGTCAAGGAGAAGCTGTCCTTGGTGCCAGATGTCTCCACCTCCTGCTCCTTCCTTCAGCCATGCTCCATTGATGCCTGTGAGCTGTACTGGGAACCACCCTGCTGTGCAAGAAAGTCCTCCTCCTTCTCTGATTCATCCAAAACCGTCTTCTGGCTGGACATTGGAGTACCTGGTTGCTGTCGGCTCAGCAACCCACACTGCGAGCCACGTCTGACAGCGGGGATAATGGGATTTCCTTCTCCTCTTCTGCTTCCTCCTCTTCTGTCATGGTCTAAATCATTACTCCAGCAAAGAGAGGATGGGGATATCTTTTTTTCACAACCTGTTGGTGCAGGGCAGGGATGGCCTGACAAGAAAAGTAGTGGTGGCTGGGAACAGTGCATTGAGAAACAGCCGCCGCCATCAGATATTTAAAACTATCTGTCTCCACCAGGAATAATGGGAGCATTTCAAAGGCCAACAATTTTGAAATGCATGCATTCAGGGCCAGGGTTTGTGGGTGAGATGGGCCCAACCTCTGCTTTCTCTTCAAAGTTTACGGTATGGAAAGCTGAACACTTCCCTGGGATGGTGTGGACAGGCTTGGTGGTGGTGCTGGTGGTGGAGGTCCAATGTCCCCTTGTTAGGGAGGTGGAGCTGGAGGCTGAGACAGAGGGAGACTCAGGTGTTTGCAGGTTTTTCTAGTGGTTCTGCCACTGCAGCTCATGTTTTGCTTGTAGATGCTTGGTCATGCACAAGGTGCATAGATGATTAGCAGTTTTCCCTCACTTCAGTGACTGTTGGCAGAGCTTACAAATTACCTCTGTCTTGTCCACTGTGGGCTGCTTGAAAAAATGTCACGCTGGTGAAATCCTGTGAGCCTGCCTTGGTGTGCTCAGTCCCTGGGTGTGGTGGGCAGTGGCAGCAATGGGCTGACTACTGACCGCTGGCACCCTTCTCCCTCTTCTGCTGGCTGTCTGGGGCATTATGGCCACCACCTCTTCCTCCGAACATGCCTTTTAGTCCATGATGAGTCTAGGACCTTGTCATCCTCCCTGGCATCCTATTCCACCCACACATCCCTGCTAGCCTCCCTTTCAGCCTCAGCATTGCAGAAAGCTGCAGCAGTCAGCCCTTGGGTCTCATCATCATCCAGGGTGTCCTGTGATGTTATGCTGGTCACGTCCTCATTCTCCGACAGAAGCTCTTGGGCATCCGTGAGCTCTAGGTCTACATCTTGGGCAGGGACAGGTGGATGGCCTATGGTATCCCAGCCAGGAGTGTCATCATAAAGCATTAGTGACCACGTGACTTCTGGCTGTGACGACCTTGCAGATTTTATGGGGGGTGGAGTGGAGGGCTCTGCACTCTCGACAGTGCAGTGGGTGGAAGACATTCCCACAGAACTGGTAGCACAGAGTAACATATAATCTATGAGTCAGCCTCAGTTCTGTCCTCACCACTCTGCCAGCAGTTTTGGGACCTACAAAAATGTACTCCAAACCATGGTGCCTGTTTGCACCAGAGGAAGGTATAGCACCAGCGGCTGGATGAGCACCAGCCCTATTACCAGCAGCAGCAGTGACAGACTTACCATTGCAACGTCCCTGTCACTTATTTGCTGCTATCTGCATTGTTAAACACCTGCAGTTAGAGTGGCCTTAGAGCAAGTTGTGGAATAACAGGGTACACACCGTTGCTTAGAACAAGTTGTAGTAGAGCAAGTTGTGGGATCACACAGTACACACACACCCCAGTGCTCAGAGCAAGTTGTATTATAACAGGGTACACACCAGTGCTTAGAACAAGTTGTAGTATAACAGGGTATACTCTCCCGATGCTTAGAGCAAGTTGTAGTATAACAGGGTACACACACTCCAGTGCTTAGGGTAAGTTGTGTGATCACAAGGTACACACACCACAGTGCTTAGCGCAAGTTGTGGAATAACATGGTACACACATCCCAGTGGTTAGAGAAAGTTGTGGGATAACAGGATACACCACAGTGCGTAGAGCAGGTTGTGGGATCATACGGGACACACATCCCAGTGCTTAGAGCAAGTTGTGGGATTACACTGTACACACATCCCAGTGGTTAGAGAAAGTTGTGGGATAACACAATACACCCCACTGCTTAGAGCAAGTAGTGGGGTAACTCGATACACACACCTCTGTGCTTAGAGCAAGTTGTGGGATAACATAGTACACACACCCCAGTGCTTGAAAGCAAGTTGTGGGATAACAGGTTACACACACCACAGTGCTTAGAGCAAGTTGTGGGATAACATGGTACACACATCCCAGTGCTTAATGCAAGTTGTGGGATAACACAGTACACGCACCCCAATGGTTAGAGCAAGTTGGGGATAACAGGTTACACACACCCCAGTGCTTAGAGCAAATTGTGGGATTACAGGTTACACACACCCCAGTGCTTAGAGCAAGTTGTGGGATAACACAGTACACGCACCCCAATTATTAGAGCAAGTTGGGGGATAACCGGTTACACCCCAGTGCTTAGAACCTGCTAAACCTGTGCACGGATTTCAGTTTGGGGCCCGAACGTGTGCAGATCCGAACTATGCGCTCACTACTACTTTTAACCCTAAGAAAGTGATGCTAAGAATTAGAGGGTGAAATTACCAATAACAAATGGACCATGATGAGCCTGGAGAATCAATTACTCTAATGAATGTGAACAAGAATTTATTTAAAAGTGCATTCTAACTGCCACGGGGCTTAGGCACTGATCTTGCTGGCTTTTTCACTAATGGAACACATTTTAAAGTCTAGCTAACTGCTGTAACTGTCTGTAAAGCCACACTGTTTGGCTGTGGAGTCTGAAAGAACCCAGGGCATCAAAAATCAGTATGCCCTCCTATTTGAAACCCCAAGGTTCGCTGTTAAACACACCTTCCCGGAGATTCCCAACAGCGGCCGCACCACTGGCTTCCCTGTCGGCCCCATTCAGAGATGCTAAAACATGGAACCAAGGAGCTAGTCATTCTCAAATCAGCCAACTGGTGATCTCAGGAATGCCAGGTTTTTCTTTAAACCATGCCAGCGCAAAAATTACCGCATCAAATGAGGTACGGGTGCATGGGGAGAATTATTGTGGATTTTGTGCCTCTTTAAAGGAGAGCAAAGCCCACATTTTAAACTAGCATGCCCTGAATTGCTCCCACATGAAGGGTATCTTCTCCTTTTTCACTCTGCTCCCCAGCAATGGGGTCTGCAAACTCCCATGGAACTTCTCGGGGGAGTGCAAGGTTGCTTACTTTACCGCCCACTGGCCCGGTGGTGCCGGTATTTGTTTGATTTAATGATAATTGAGGATGGGAAAAGTATACCTAGAAATACCATTACCATTATAAAAACACTGGCACTGCCAGGCCACTGGCCAATAAAGAAAACAGTCAAGGTGGCAACCCTAGGAGGAGACAATCTTTACAGTGTTTTCTATCCCATAGTGTGATGCTTACATCCCAATGCACTGTAAGCTATCTAAATTTCAGCAGTAGGGTTATGATCGCTTTAGAAAGCTGATTACAATAGAAGCAATTAAGATAATGCAGTAGGAAGCAGAGTGCTGGCAGGCTTTACAGAATGCCTCATTTTATTTGTAATACACAGCATGAAGGAGAGATAGCCCATCCCAAGGTTAGACCTCCCATCTCAATATTTGGCTCCCTGAGATTTGTCACCTCTGTAGTAATTGTATTTTATTTGAAAATCTCACAGTCCTCTTCTCAGTTTGGGGTGTCTCCTGGGCAGGAACTGGTGTTTACTGATACTTATGTGGTACCCTTGTAATCTGGGAGAATCTGTACTTTACACACTATATGATTTTCTTGAAAAACATGCATTTTTTATTTGAAAAATGCGACGAAATGTAAGAAATATGGTTTTTCACATATTGTAGCGGGGCAGTTCACCTCTTGCTGCTAATTGGCTCCCTTGTTTCCAAGCCTCGGAAGCATGCTGGCATAGTGGATTGACATAGTGGGACCTTTATTCTCCATTATTGATTGGTTTCTTAACATTAGATCCCCAGAAGTAATTTGAATCCCAAGAAATGGCTTTTGATTACTGCAAAAACAATAAATACATGCACTTTTTCGAGTATACCGCCAGTCTTGAGAAAGTTCCTGATAGGAGCAAAACACACTGGCAGCAGATACTCCAGTGGGACATCTCCACCTTCTAAGCCTAAATCTCGACGGCTGCAAGTAGGGAGGACTGGTTGCATTGTAAGATGTGTCTCTGGATTTTCTATGGATTTTATACAAGTGCTTTTTATTATGGAATAATGTGAGTGCAATATTTTAAAGTATTAAAGCTAAAGATATTTTAACAGTATTACGCTATGCCTATTTAAAATGACCTTTTATGGTTATGATGTGAATACCACATCCATCGGGAAATGGGCATACTGTATGTTTGAGCTCCAATATGAACCAAAGTATAATGGTGTTTGTGAAAAAAAAGCAAGATAAAAACCTATTTTCTGGTAAGCACATTGGTGTGAAGGTGTCGGCACCAAAGGATTTTAAGCGCGGTGTTATTGCCATTCATATTAATTGAGGACAGGACATACTAATTTCCCACAGTTAGTGGTGTCTATGCACGTTTTGAGCTGTCAGAAATGTTTACTTTGAGATATTATGGTAAAGGTTTTTAAGCCTGGAACTCCTGGAATTTATGGGGGGTTGCTTGTTTTTTTTTAATACAGGCAGTTAATTTTTTATTTACACAATGGCATGTGCAAGTACATATGAGGCTCGATTCAGAAAGACAAAAAAATACTTTCGTTTTAGTGCCGATCTGTTTTTTTTTTTAAATGTTTTAAATGCGATTCTATGCATGCATTGCAATCCCTCTGTAAAGTTTCCGTCCGTTTGTACGGCAGATTACGAATACGAGGATGTCATTTTCCAGCGTGACTTTTCCATTTCATTTTCACATGTTACAACGTAGGCTTTCGTTTTTGCCCTTTTCCCATCTTATCCTCCCACGAATCCTTTACGTTTCCCGTTAGTTTCTGTTTCCCTTTTTCAATAAATAATCGTCCAGATGGAAATCCTTACGATCTTGCGCCTGCGCACTACAAACTTAACTCATTAAAGTGCTCGCCTACATATTTGCCACCCTCACTACTACTACAATGTTTAGCTAAATCACTTAGCACTATCCTCCATCTTCCCTTTTGGACCCTTAAAGCTCACCCAAACCATTTCGCGGTTAGGTTCTTCTTCCATTTTAGCCCTCTAAAACTTACCCAAATCACTTCTCGGTCATGTGAATATTCATCTTTAAATATTCTTGGGCCCATTAGTTTTGTGTTAATGTATTTTGTAAATGAAATGACACTGAAACATTTTTTATTCCATCATAAAATATAAAATCTTAAATTTAAAATTTTTACAACTATAAAAAACAAAATACATAGCAATGGCAGGCCACAGAACATTATTCTTCATCTGTGGTCCCCAACGAGTCGTGAAGCTCCTGCATCTCGACCACCAACTGAAGGACCCTGACACTCAGTTGTGCCACTCTGGCACGTGGGGTCCCTGTTAAAAAAACGTTAATTAAAATATTGGTATAACCTTGTTGGGGTCATACTGCAGTGCCCCCCCCCCGTATGGTCCAAGCACCTAAATCTGGACTTCAAAAGCCAGAGGGCCCTCGCCACCACGGCCCGGGTTTTGCATAACGATTAGAGAACCCCTCTCCCGCATTCTGCAGGAAAGAACGGGCATCAGGAGCAAGGGTAGGAGTGGATATCCAGAATTCCCTGAAAGAATTTAAAAATACTAACATAAAATACACATTCTAAGCTACAATATTGTTTAACATGTCATCAAGGGCTAAAAACAGCCATAGGTTAAGACATGAGTCATGAACTCTATTCATTGCCATACAGTGAAAATGGATTGATGGAATGTGAGCAAACTTACCCAGGAGCCATCCACCAGATAATTCGCTCTGCAATATATAAGCATCATGGGACGACCCTGGATGCCCTGCAAGAACACTGAGGAATCTCATAGCTGGACCAAACACTGCTTGTATGTTGTGCGAGTGGCACATCTTGAGGTCCCTGCAAACAAATATAAAATAATTGCACAAAGCCAAGGTAAACAACTAAAACAAGAACAACTACAACAAATTAAGATTCAAGTTCAACAATCCAAATATAATTCACAAAGGACATAAGTCTAAAAAAATATAGCAATTATATGGATGTGTGGGAAAATAAATGTTTACATGCTAAGGACTAATTAAGGTCAGCATTAAAATGCTTCTATAAGGCATACATGAAATGTATTGATTCAGGTATGCATTGCTATACAATTTATGGCCTCGGCCATGCTGATACATGCAATGCCTTGGTGCTAAAGGCGCGCAGACTCCTCCACATAGCCGCAAAACATGTTCGACAATAGCAATCCGAGCCCTCAAAGATCCCGTAAGTGGATCGGAAATGAAACGGATTTATAGGGTGGTGGTCCGTCGGAAATCAGCTCTCTGAATCAGAAGCAAGCCCATCCCAACAACGTAAGTTATCTGAACGAACGAAAAATATCAGATTTTGTTTGGAAAATGACCTGAACTAACGCAAATCATCCGATTTGCTTTCGTTCATCGAACCGCATATACGCATTTTCCCGAACGTTCGTACGAATGAAAAATGAACGTAAAAAAGCAAAAAAATGACAAACACCCACTAAAACTTTCACAGACAGCTACGGAAGTCCAGACGAATGTGTCTCTGAATCGAGCCTATGGAGCCTGATTTGAAAAGTGTGTCATTCTGTGCCATTTTGCATCATTTTGTTGACATTCGCATCTGTCTTGGCATCTTTTTTTTGGTGCTTTTATATCTCGAGGGGCCAGATTATAAGTGGTGCAAATGGAGCAGGTGCTTCAGGCCGTCTAAAGTGGACCAAAACCCATCTTTGAGCAATCTTATAGACTCCACAGCCACCTGATTCCCTCTCCCTGGGTGTCCTGCTGTGTGAAACCCCCAAATCCCCAGTAAAACTTACTTGCTCCCCAATGCAATGGCACATGTGCAGGTCATGCCTGCACTATGCTATACCTTTAGTCAGGCATGTCCCCACGCCAAGCTTTTGTGAATGGCCAGCGCAGGCACGTCCCCTGCTAGAGGCTAGCAGAGTTGCAACCATTTGGCTCCATTCGCTTTTTAGCTGATACCTAGCCTGAATGGACTGGGGAAAAGTTAATTTTTGCTGGACAATCGGGGGTAGGGGTTTACAGCAATTGTTAGACCATGTTGCCGGACTACATTTGGCACTGTCCTAAACTGTTTTCCATTTTTAAATTGAAGAAGAAATGGACGAGATATCAAGGTTTACAGTCTCACCTTATGATTTCTCTTTTGAAATGTGTGGGTGTGGCCCTTGGCTCTGTGATGCCACATAATAAGCAGCATAATGGACAGTCTCTGTAAGACATAGGCATTCCCATCACCCTGGCTGTTATCCCTCACTCCCAGTATCCACAGTCTGATGATGCAGAGCTATATACTGCTAGCTTAGCCATATGATTGGTGGCCTAAGGCAAAGGAATTCAGTGGGTGTGCCGCTACTCATTGCCTTGTTTCTATTTCCAGGAGTAGCTGTGTTCTGACAGAAAGGGAGAGCGTGGCCATGATTAGATGAGCTGCCAAATGATTGTTTATGAACTTTGTCTACAGAGTCCCTTTAATATGCAGTAGAGGTTAGTGGTGGACCTTATTGGTGCTGGTTGCCACAGTATCATTAAAGTGTTACTGCAGGCAAAGGTAATTGTTACACGATTGTGTAGGGCTACATTTGGCAATGTCCTACACTGTTTTCCATTTAAATTGAAGAAGAATTGGCCGAAATGTCGAGGCTTACAATTTCACCATATGATTTCTCCTCTGAAAAAAGTGGATTTTGGCCTTTGGGTCTGTGATGCTGCTTAACATTAAGCTCTGCTGACAGCTATATGATGAATCTGGAGGAGGAGGAGGCAGAGGGAGGAGGAGGCGGAGGGAGGGCCAAGCAATCCTTTCCCGCTCTGCTGAGCTGTTTGGGGATGGGCTGAAAAAGAGGATGTCATTGGCCCTGATATCTCTGCCATTTAATTCTAAAACGGAAAACAGTTTAGGACAGTGCCAAATGTATCCAGACGCAATGGTGTAACAATTAGCTTTGCCTGCAGTATCACTTTAAAGTTAAATGAAAACACCATTGTTTTCAAAATTTTTGTTGTTTGTTCATTTGATACCATTTTTAGTTATTGAGGTTAGATGAATGCATTGGTGTCCAAATCATTTTCACATTTGATTCTTGACAATTTGTAAAAATTAGCAATTAACTGCATGTCGTGTTGGCATTTTTGGCATGTTACATAAACTATTTCTGTTCTTTTACATTTCAATGTTTTTTGTTATAAAAACACTTTTCCTGCTTTCTGGTAGCTTAGGGTTCAATGCCACTGATGACTGTCATAGCTAGTACAACAGAGCTGCGCTGTGAAAAAGGCTTAAGTCATACATTTGTCTGTATAAGGCATTCTACTTTGCGCTTGCTGTCACACACATCTTTAATTAGGTATAGAATGATGCAGTGGTCAATCTATTGGCACAAAATTGTGCAGATATTTCATATCAGGCCAATAGTATTCCTGTGTATGCACTAGTTTGGGATTGTATAGTACAGTACAGTTACTTTATTTGCCAAGTATATACAATGAACACATAAGAATGACTTTTTGACTAGGAGATCTACAGTTAGAAATTAGTGTATGGTATAACAATACAACAGATGCAGTAAGCAAGGTAGGATACAACAAAATATTTACAGATTCTAGATGACAGATTATCAATTGCCATGCACTTTTATAAGATAGAGTACCACCAGAAAACCAGAGGATTACATTCTATAGAATCATAGAAGGTTGACAGCAGAAGGAGACCATATGGTCCATCTAGTCTGCCCTTATATTATTAGTTACATAGTGATGTACAAAGAGATATGTCCATCAAGTTCCACCAAGGACTGGTTGAACATTAAAACATTTTTTCAGCACTATGTGGTCAAAATGCTGGATACAAAACTTGCAATTTGTCAAACGCACTGTAAAGATCTGAGGCCAGTATATTCATTGTGAATATAATGATTGTAAACTATCTTTCTGTGTGCTGTCAGTGCATAGATGTAAGTTTAGCCTAAATTATTTATAACATCTTTTCCGTTAAATACCATCTTGAATCAGGGCTCAACAATATACAACCTTATTGCAACTAGAGCTCAATATTGTGTTTGCTTTAAGTAGCAAATAAAAAATCTAACCAATGAGTTCTCATCCAGTGAGTAATGATATTAATAAACTCCTTAACTACAAGATGCTTGCAAACGATGAACAGTACTGGAAAATCAGCATAGCACATTAGGAAGACCAGAAGAATATTGAACATCTGGTTGGCGGAAATCTAATGTACATATATTATAAAAGCTTGCAAGAGCAGAACTGGAAATCTGTACATTGATTTAATATTTATTAAGAAATATAAATTAACAATAATCTAATTTGATGTGTTAAAGTTAGCATTTTAATTAGGATCCCTTCCCATATGAGGCTTAAGAACTATCCGTGCTTATTGAAATTGTTTTTTGAATCTCTATAACAAGATTAGACGTTACTTAGCGTCTCTGTTTATGGAATTAAATTAAGGTGAATCACTGGAGACTTGTACCACATTGAAAATAATTAAGCTGTTGGGTTTTTTGAGATTCAAAATGTAAATCATTTCTGTGGACATGTTCGGACTTACCATAGGTAGCATAGGGAGAACTCCCAGTAGAATGTACTGCTTTGGGGATGACTAAACTGGGCAAAACCCCCAGCAAACAGAGGGTATACTTTCTCTTAGTCAAGACCTGATGGACTTTGTGTGTTAGTCCTATAACTTTTATTGTGATTTTATGGATGTAATAAGGCTGTCAGCCAGATCCATTGCTCTGGTAGTTACTGTTATATGACTGCATGTGTACATACAAACTAGAATTTTTTTTCTCAAACAAGGTCATAGAACAAGCTAATGAAAACCTTTAACATTAAAATGTGTGTGTGTGTGTGTGTGTGTGTGTGTGTGTGTGTGTGTGTGTTTGTGTGTGTGTGTGTGTGTGTGTGTGTGTGTGTGTGTGTGTGTAAATATACGCATCTAGGATTTTGCCTTGGGGTGACCCGGTTTGGGCAGAGGGGGCATGTCCTGGAAGAGGTGTGTCCAAGAAGAGGTGTGGCACCTCATGGGAATCATAGAGGATAGCAGCAGTAGAAGATAGCAGCAGGCGTGAAGGGGCTAGCTGAGTGGTATATGGCAACGGCAGGGGGTGGAGCAGTTTGGTGAGTGGTAGACACAGCGGCAGAGGGTGGAGAGGTTAGGTGAGCGGTAGAGGAAATCAGCAGAGGTGGATTGGTTAGATGAGTGGTGGAAGCCAGTAGGAGGGGGTGGAAGGGCTAGATGAGTGGTAGAGAGCACTGGCAGCGGTGGAGAGTTTAGGTGAGCAGTAGAGGACAGTGGCAGAGATGAAGAGGTTAGGTAAGCAGTAGAGGACAGCAGCAGGGGTGGAGAGGTTAGACGAGTGGTGGAGAACAGTACCAGGGGGTGAAGAGGTTAGCTTAGCAGTATAGGACAGCGGCAGCAGATGGAGGGTTTAGGCTAGGGGTGGAGGGGTTAGGTAAGTGGTGGAGGACAGCGGCAGGGGGTGGAGAGGTTAGGTGAGCAGTAGATGACAGTGGCACTGGGTGGAGGGGCTAGGTGAGTGGTAGAGGACAATGGCAGGAGGTGGAAAGGTTAGGTGAGTGGTGGAGGACAGCAGCAAGGAGGTAAGGTTAGGTTAGGTGAACAGTAGAGGACAGTGGCTAGTGGTAAGGACAGTGGCAGGAGGTCGAGGGGTTAAGCGAGTGATACAGGATAGCGGCAGGGATGGAGAGGTTAGGTAAGCAGCAGAAGACAGCAGCAGAGGTGGAGAGGTTAGGTAAATGGTAGGGGACAGCAGCAGGGGTGGAGAGGTTAGGTAAATGGTTAGGTAAATAGCATGGTATGGATAGGTTAGGTGAGTAGTAAAGGACAGTGGCGGAGTGCAGGGGTTAGACGAGTGGTAGAAGACAGTGGCAGGTGGTGAAGGGGTTAGGCGAGTGGTAGATGACAGCAGCAGGAGATGGAGGGTATAGGTGAGTGGTAGATGACAGTGGCAGGGGTTGGAGGGGTTAGATTAGTGGTTACACGGCACAGCATACATCATTGATTGGACAGGAGCCCATGTGTGTGCCGCGGGAATGCCAGTGCGGTGAGATTTTACGGCGATCGAGTCTTAATAAACCGGTATCTCAGCCCATGTATATATTTATCATCCCCTAATTGGACACGGTAATTGATGGAGATAATCTACAGTATGTGAATAGGCAGCCTACACAGCATTAGGGACTTTTACTTGTATTGAACTTTTGTGTTGAGCCTTTTTTAACTTTAATGGGATCAGATAGTTCAGCTGTAAATAATAAATATGATACCAAAGAAAGAAAATATTTATATAAGTAGTTTTTCTGCAGTTTATTGTAATATCCATAGTGTGAACTTGGAGCTATACATTGTAGCAGATCTGAATCAGTGAGTCACCTGTATCAAACTATTCTGCTGGCAGCTTTCCAAGTGGATTTGTAAATATGTATCTTTATTTTTGTTACATTCATCTTGTCACGCATGCCAGACACTCACATATTGTTTTACATATTGATTACATATTTTCATGTACATTGTGATGTTCTAAGGGTTTCCTTTATGCAGAAATTTTATCAAAATATTATACCAGGGGAGTGTTCCTGACGCAAAAAGAGTTCAAACACTCCACTTCCCTTCTATGGGGGGTCCAGACCCAGGGACCCATCCTTAGGTTCACACCTGTATATATATGTACATAACCTGTTTCCACTGAAAAAAGCTTACCCCAAAAATACACCCCAGCATCATTTTTTTAAGGATTTTTGAGGATGTTTTAAATGTAAGCCCCACCCTAAATATAAGCCCTAGTTACAGGGACAGATAAGGAAATGGCCTAGGGCCATTTCTTGCCGCGTAACCCCCATGCCAGTGTGACACAGGCCTATTGGATCGCCAGGATTCAGTGCGCCTTATGCTGCACACTTTGCAGTGGCACCTGTCAGCCCCCAAGCCCACTAAGGACACAGTAGTGCCGAAAGCAAATATTACATTTCTTATTGAGCGGTACCCACTAGGAATGGGGGAGGAGGGGACTAGGCCTGCCATATTACAGTAGCTCTAACAATTTTGGAATGAAAATGATGAGCTTATGTAAAAATAGGACATCCGCAGAAAATAAGCCCTTGTGCATCTTTTGGAACAAAAATGAATATGAGACTTCTTTTCCAGGAAACAGGGTATGTACACTTATCAACAGTTTTGTTATACACCGTTTTATTTATTATACAATTGCAAAGTATTATCATTGACATGGAAACTGTAGCAGAAGATTAGATGTGCAATATACCAACACTTAGATAGATCGTGACGCAACATATTGGGCATGATGTGTCAGGATACAGTGCGCCTTATGCTGCGCTCTTGTGCCCCTCCACCCTCAAGGACACAGTAGTGCCCACTAGGAATGGAGGGACAGTAGTAGGGCTATCATATTACCATATCTCTATCAATTTTCAGTTTTACCACTTTATTTATTATACAATTGCAAAGCATTACCATTTACATGTAGGCTGTAGCAGAAAATATTAGATGTGCAATGTACCAACACAGTTTCGAATTTTAATAGCTAGTGGATAAAAGCTACAGTATTTCTCCACCAATCAGTTCTTGTAAAAGGCTCTCTGAATCTGCACCCAATGGTAGGACATTAAAAGCCAGAATGGGTATAAACTCTGAGGATTTTGAAAGCCCCTAATTTAACTCTGCAAAAAGTTCCTTTAGGTTAGAAAGTAACACCTTGATAATGTTCTCTGCCATTTTGATTATTCTCTGCAGTCAGTTTCTATCGTTATTGTTGGCTACCGTTGGTACCAGCATAACAGGCAAGAAAGAATGCCGATAAGAAGAATTCAATGTATTATTTTTCTATCAAGCGGCCAGACCTAGTCTTGCATAAAGGCAAGGGGAATCACCATTTACCTCATGTCAGGGATGTCAAACCACCCTCATCAAGGGCCACCAATAGGCCATGTTTTGCAGATCTCTACACCAATGCGCAGGTGTAATAAGTGCTCAGAAAGAGCTATAGAGTTAGCTACTGTATGTGGATGTAGCTCTTTGTCACACTGCTTAGGTCTTTAACCCTTTCGCTGCCAGCCTACCTGGAGTTTTTGTCACCCTTGGTGCCAAACCATTTTGCACTATTTTGCGCTCCCCATGTTCCAATGTGATTTTTGAAGGGATTTCCAGGGATTTCCCAGGAAAATGATATATTGTTTTTTTCACCAGAATCTGGGCTTTAACATGAAATGTCTTGTTTGTAATTTTTTAGGTGTATTCTCAATATTTTTGGGTGAAATATGTGAAAAAAAAAATAAAAAAAAATACATTTTTACAATTTGTAGTTTTTTTTGTAATAAAAAATGTAAGTTTTTCAATAAAATCTTATTGTGTGTGAAATCCCAATTTCTTCCAGTTACAGCGATACCACATATGTATAGGTAGACACCCTTTCCTGCCCAGGAGACTCCCCCAAACTGAAATAGCGCTTTAGGGAATTTTCAGATAAAATACAACTGTGATATGCGCTATGCGCACCTTGCAGTTTTACCAGAAAAACAACCCTTTACATTTGAAATACCCCCAACAAACTATATATTCTCTGGAAGTACACACCTCAAGCTTTCTAGGCGTACCAGGCTTGTTGATGTGCCCATAGTTTTCTGGAAGTAATCCCTCAATGTATTCTTTGGTTGAAAGAGTTTCCCTAAAAAAAGGATAAAAAAGCAGAATCAAAGCCACATTTTCCTAAAAAAACTATGTGCAAACAAGAAAAAACAAGTTTAATCTGAAAACGCAACATCCCCCGAACAGAACGATACCCAACATGCATAGCTACTGTCAAGGGAAGAGTTGCCAAACACCCCAAAGTAAAGCATGTGCGTAACGGTAATTTTACTTGAAAATTTCAGCCCTGCAGACAAAGTGCGCACCTTGCGATTTTTCAACCAAAACAACCCTTTACATTTGGAATATCCCCAATAAACTATATATTACCTGAAAGTACACATGTTAAGCTTTCTAAGCGTACCCAGCTTGTTGTAGTGGGCTCATCTTTCTGGAATTAATCCCTCAAAGAATTCTTTGGTTGCGCAGGGTTTCCCTAAAAAATGTATAAAAAAGCTGAATAAAAAACACCTTTTCCTAAAATATAAATATGCAAACCAGAAAAAAACAAGCTAAATCTGAAAGCGCAAGGTCCCCCGAACAGAACAATACCCAACATGCAGAGCTACCTTTAACCATTTTAATTGCCAGCCTACTTGAGATTTTGTCACCCTCTGTTGACAGGTCATTTTTCCCCATTTTGCGCCATGTTTTGCGCCATTTTTGCTGGAATTTTCAGGAAAATTATATATATATTTTCTGCAGCAGAGTTTAGGCTTTAACAAGAAATGTCTTGTTTGTAAATTTTATTTTGTTTTTTACAATATTATTAAGTAAAAAATAAATAAATAAATTTTTTTTTAGAAAATTGACTCCTTTATTTTAAATAAAAAATGTATTTTATTAAGGAAAATCATATTGCATGTGAAAGCCCCATTTCTACCGATTAGAACGGTACCACATATTTATCGGTAGCCCTCTGTTCCTGCCCAGGAGACCCCCCTAACTGAAACAAGTACTTTATAACATTTACAAATAAAATACAACTACCATCCACACTACAATGGGTTAAATTGAGAAAAAAAATGACATAGGGTCCCCCTTCCCGGGGGGGGGGGGGGGGGACACCATTTTTGGGGGGGATTTTTAAGGGTTAAAAACCCTTAAAAATCCCCCCAAAAATTGACATGGGGTCCCCCTTACCCAAAGTAACCAGCCCGGGAGCAGCTATGCAGGGCTTGTAGAAACAGGGCACAGGGGCCAGCTTTTGTGGCCCCTGGCCCTGCAGGCTACAAAGCCCGCATAGCCCGTGGGCTCGGGCTCTTCTGCCCCCCCCCCTGGGCTTTGGGGAGGCAGGTAATGGGGGTGCCAGGGGTTAATGGCAAGTCACCCGCTAGTCACAGGTGACTTGCCACCTCCCCCAGCCTTGTGAACTGGTATAGGGGTCATGGACCCCTTACCAGTTCACAAGGGGTTAAATGTAAAAAAAACACAGACACACAAAAGAGAAAAAAATATTTTATTATTTTTTTTTTTTTTTTAATACTTACCTCCCATCCATCCTGGAGCACTGTGTCCCTTGGCGATCACTGGCTTCTGCTCACCTGCTGGAAGCCTTTTATAGCTGCTGGATGACAGAACACAAAGGGTTAATTAAAAAAAAAATGACGTAGGGTCCCCCCTCCCAGGGGGGCGGACCCCATTTTTTTTTGGAATTTTAAGGGTTAAAAACCCTTAAAAATCCAAAAAAAATGAAATGGGGTCCCCCTTACCCATCATTACCAGCCCGGGACCAGATATGGGGGCTTGTAGGCACAGAGTGGGGGGGGCCAGCTTTTGTGGCCCCCCCACCCTGCAGCCTACAAGCCCACATAGCCTGTGTGGGCCCGGGCTCTTCTGCCCCCCCCGGGCTTTGGGGAGGCAGGTAATTGGGGGTGCGGGGGTTAATGGCAAGTCACCCGCTGCGGCAAGCGGGTGACGTGACTTGCCATCCCCCAGCCTTGTGAACTGGTATAAGGGGTCTCATGGACCCCTTACCAGTTCACAAGGGGTTAAATGTTAAATAAGACACAGACACATAAGAAATAAAAGATCTTTATTTTTTTTTTTACTTTACTCACCTCCGATCCTGTGTCCCCCGGCGATCTCCGCTGACAGCCTGCTCGTGTGTTTGAAGGAGAGAGCCTGGGGAGGAGGGGGGGGGGCGATCTCAGCCCTCTCCTCCTCCCCATCTGTTTTTAACCCTTAAAATTCCCCCCAAAAAATGAGGTCCCTATGTAATTTTTTTTTTTAAGTTAACCCCTTACAACTATGCAATCATATTCTGAAATCTCCTAAACTGCTGTTTCAGTTTGGGGGAGTTTCCTGGGCAGGAAATGGAGTCTACCAATACATATGTAGCACTGTTGTAACCGGGAGAAATAGGGCTTTCACACGCAATAAGATTTTATTAACAAACTTACATTTTTTATTAGAAAAAAACACTACAAATTGTAAAAAATAGTTTTTTTTATTTTTTTGCACATATTTCACCCAAAAGTATTGAGAATACACTAAAAAAAAGGCCAAACAAGACATTTCATGTTGAAGCCCAGACTCTGCTGAAAAAAACAATATATAATTTTCCTGGAAAATCCCTGGAAATCCCTTCAAAAATCCAGGTTGAACACGTGTAGCGCAAAAACGTGAAAAGTAGTCCGGCAACAGAGTGTGACAAAAAATCTCGGTAGGCTGGCACTCAAAGGGTTAAAATGCACAGCTCATTTGATGGGCTACATTCTTTTCTAATTTATTTATGAGATGTTGCTTTTTTTTGTCCTGTTGTGCTGCAGCTTCCCGGAGCTCAGCGGATCAGTCTGTTCAATTTGAGTTTTTCCATATCGTGCATATAGATATCTGGGATGGCAGAGCCGTGTAATCATTTCCACATCAGTCACTGTTCCACTAAAATACCCATCTGTTAGCTCCTCTATCAGCAAACAAGCAGAAATTGTGAATGCATTATGAAAGATAATGCTTATGTTTGTACACATTTATACTAAGTAATTAGGCGTTTGGGGAAAGTGCTGTATTTCATGTGTAAATAAAGTGCTTACTTTTAAATAAGGCTTGAAAAGTATTCCTCTGAACAAGGTAATTTGGTACGCTCAGCCAAGAGGAGCTGTTTTTTCCAAAACAGAGAATGATTTAATAAAAAGACCATTATTTCTTCTAAACAATCAATGTTTTGATTCCAAATGTTTTAGCAGCAGATATAAGGAAACCAGTTTTCCACAAGATACACACTAAACAAACTTGAAATCAATATTTCCCATCAACAGCACATTTATTGTGGCTGAAAACAGGTACAACTATCAATCTAATGTCAGCTGACTGTTTATAGTGCAAGATACAAGATAAAAACTTGGAGAGACTGCAGAGAGTGGCATACCCTTGCTCTGTGCATGTGCCCATCCATTCAAGGGAGGGAATGAGCAGACGGGGTCGTGCACAGAGCAGGGGATGCTGCTCTGTGCAGCTGCTCCAAGATGGCATTGCTAGGGGAAAAGCACTGAATTCTGGGTCAGGTAGGACTTTGGGAGTTATTTAAAAAAGGATAGCACCAGGTAGTGCTTTGTAGAGGCAGGTAGCATGAACGCTGGTGAACGCCGGGCACTGTACGGGAAACCACATTTAAGGAATCGAATCTGGTGAGTGCCTCTAACAGCGTCAGGTAGAATTATAATGTAGAATTATAATTAGAATGTATTACTACAGGCAGCTCGGTGTATAGCGCCAGTTCAAGAGCGCCACGTATTACCTTTCGCTCAGTGTCGCTCTCACATACATTTCAATTGGCTTTCATTTGCTTGTGTTTAAACCGGACCTTCAGCGTGATTTAATGAAAAGCCCCAGCATCTAAAATTAATATATTTTACGTTTTTAGTCACTGACTTATTATTCTTTCTCCCCCTGTGCTGCAACTCTGTTCAGGAATTTAGGATACGGGCGCTGCCATCTTGACTCAGAAGCATCACACTTACTGAGGAGAGGAGAGCGGGATAAGGTACAGGGGGGTGGGTTATAGCTGTGCTTTGCTCAGACAGAGCAGAGCTGCGGTCAGGTGAAGGTCAGCAATCCCAGAATGCAGAGCAGCACAGTCAGGAGGCACTTCCTGTTTGCAGGCTGCCTGATAAGATGGCGGCTTCCATAAGCCGCCATCTTGGATGTTTAAAGGCTCATAACATGCAGTAGATGCAGGTAGGATGATTTTTAATGTGGACAATCTGTATGTACAGGGTGTGGGAAACATATAAGATATACTCTTATTCAGAGTGAAGGTCCGCTTTAAGTAGCGAGTTTGGCAATTTTTTTTGCTCAAATCATTGTGTGACCTCTCCTGGCCTGCAAACAAACACTTTTATACATTTTTTGGACTTTTTATATTTTATGCAGAATCGTATTTACACGTCTGGCACTAAAGTGTTATTGTCACAGTGTTAAAACAATGTCATTCCATGTGTTTTCACTTTGTTACTGGTGTATATGTGTTCAAAAACAGTCTTTGATCACACAGCATCTGGCGCTGTATCACAGTGCCCAGCTTTAGAGCGCCGACGCTGCGTGTGTGTGGAGCGCCGGACACGCTGAGCAGGTGCTACCTATCGCTCGCTGTAGCGTTGTGCTGTTGTTTGAGTGCCCACCACACATCACATTCATCAGTGCCGGCCAGGTTACGGCAGTGACCGCAACTCTAGGTTACAGTGCCCAATCAATACTGCTTACAGCGTCTACTAGCGATCGCTCTATCAGAGCAGAGCAGAGCAGGCGCTCATCTGGCAATATGTGGTGCTAGTAGAGAACCAGCCTCCACGTTTTTATATTTGTAACCTGTCCATGCTGCTTCAACACCAGGCGAGGGAGGCAGAGCGGGAGGGGGTTATGAAGTGACTAGACTTCTGCTTTAACTATTTGTTGGGGCATTGTAAATTGTACTACCTTGTAGCTGTGTGCTAAAGTATTCGGCAGATACTATTGTGCTAAAGTTGGCACAACAAATCCTTTGTAACTATGTTGCTGCACTTTTTTTTGTTTGTGTCTCCTGGTGCAGTGCTGTTGTAAGAACTCTTTGTGATCTTCACTTTGAAGATTAAAGTAGTATTGGATATGCAGAGATGACTTCATATTCTTGCAGAGTTCAATTTAGCTTTCTAATAAATTACCTGGATATCAGCTTTAGTGAAAACCACGTTTAAGAAAGCGAATCTGGTGAGCGGCTCTAACAGCGCCATGTAGTGTCACATGTATTACTACAGGCGGCTCAGCGCATAGCGCCGGCGCTCTAGGTTCACGAGTGCCATGTTGTACCTGTGAGTGTGGTCTCCCATATTAAATTGAAACCTCTTTCATCCAGTGATCACACACATTTCCCTCCCAATCATCAGTGGTAGATCAGGTCCACCTGCATTGTCTGGACACCCGCAGTTCAAACCCAAGAGCCGCTTCCGGACAGAAAAAGAGGACATGCTCCTATAATTGAGAGGGAGGCTGCGTTTATTGTTTTGTATATTGCCATGCAGATAATATTGTGTATATATGTAATATTCACTATTGGGTGTATCGGGTAACATCAGTAACAGAACAAAGACGGAAAATGATATTCTGCTTTTTAGAGGTGGGTCACTATAGGAGTTGATAATGAGCACCTCTGTTTTTCTATTGCATATGATCTGAAATAGGCACTTGTTTTATTTCCTTGGTTCATGTTCATTTGAAGCCTTTTTGGTTCTGCAGAGGAGACATAGGAGACTTTTATCCCATGTGCCTCTTCTCCATTTCTGGCAGCACCGGCTAGAAGCCATAGCAGGGCAGCTGTCTCTAACCACATCAGAGTTCATGCGTGACTCATAAAGCTGCAGCATGACACACTCCCCTCCCAGCTCAACCACACCCAGTTTGACATCAAAGTGGCTTTGCTTAGAATGCATACTGCATACAGTATTTACATATAATCTGAGCTCCTTAGTGCCTTGAAATTACATTGTTCCGATTGGGGGGGGGGGGGGGGCAATTGTATTACACATAGCCTTACTGCACATCAAGGTTTCATGTGAGAATCTTAAGTAATCAACCTTCTAGAGAAATTATTTGAGCCTTGTGAATGGATAATGTTTAAGCATGCAACAACTGCCTTTAGGCCTTTACTGCCCCAAGCAGCACATACATAACCGTTTTTTAATGGGTGTTGGTCCCACAAACAGCTTATTAAAACAAACTCATGGGGACATCCAGAATGTTGGACCCCCCCTGCATATATCTCCTCAAAATGCCTGATATCCTTACCTTCACTATGAGCCAGCAGAGGGAAAGGAGTCCCAGCGCAGAGGGCGCAACCATGGCCCTTCCCAAAGCTGGCTTGTAGTGAAGGTAAGGATGGAAAGGAAAAAATGGGTGTTGGTCTGGTTTAAGGGGCTCTTAAAACTCTGTGTATGTATATACGTTATAGATTAAAGTAATGCTAAAGCCCGATTCTTGTCCCATTGTGTTGGAGCTACATGTTGCACTGTCCCAAACTTCAATCCGTTAAAAAAAAAAACAGCAATGTGATGTAAGCACACTGTTTGCTTTACATATATCACAGTAAAAAAAATAAGTACATTGTTGTGCCTCTAGTTATTACTGCCAGCACATAGTGAGAGGAGGAATGAGGAGGGCAGGATTTCAGCTGCAGAGAGAGGCAGCCAATCAGGATGTCTGGGGAGGGAGTGGGGGGGTGTTTCCGTTCTCGGTCCACTGAAGGTTGATTGAAGGTCCAGGTGTGAAAGCTGAATGAGGAAGTGATTTCCTCACTAAGTAGACCGACATAGCAGGAAGGAGAGCACTGGAGGGTCTCAATGTAAGGTAAGCTACCGATACTTATTTTTTTACTTTTGACTTGCCAATCACTTTAAACAGCATGCCTGAAATGTAGAAAGCCTTTTTAATTTTTAAAGAATCGTCTTCTAAAACTAAATTAGTATTCATGCACTTCTTTTTTTAACTTAAACAGTGACAATTCGAACAATTACCTAAGCATTTAATAGCATATGTTAACACTTGTTATTGCTTTTAGTGTTGCATGATGAAGCTCCCACTTTTGGCCACTAAACCTTTATCACAGTGGCACCTGCAGAAAGTCTCCCTTTTTCTAAATCCAGACACTGCTTTTACTACACCAGTAGAAGAACCACACCCGACAAAGAACAGAAACCGTGCTCTGCTAAAGTAAGTCATTTCTCAAGATTCCACATTGCCATTGCTATTTACACTGTGTGTACACTTTATTAGGCAAGTTGTATTTTTGGGGATTCATTTTATTATTGAACAACTGCAGTGCAATTGGTCAATCTAATTTTGGGAAACTGTTAATTTACAGAATTATTATGTAACCAAATGAAAAAAACAAATGTCCAATCTCATTATTTTTGTAGCTGCAGGTGAGAATAATAAACTTCAAATGTACAAATAAACAATTCTGATTTTTCAGAAAAATAAAACAGTGACCAATATAACCTTCTTTTCAGTCACAGTAATCTATTGCCATTGATACTGTGTGTACAATTATTGGGCAAGTTGTATTTTTGTGGATTCATATTATCATTGAACAACTGCAGGGCACATCTTGGTGTACGGTTGCCAATAGCAACATTTTGCAGGAAGTGAAAACTGCTTTCGTAAAACACGCATTTGCTGACACAAGAAAAAATAAAAATAAAAATACCAGATACTGATAAGAAAAATACCAGATAATACACTCTTTTGGCACAGAAATATACGCTTTAAAAATGCTATTGAAATTGGACTATCTCTTTAAACATTGCAAATTAAAGCTGGGAGGAAGTGAAGGTGGAACACAGTGTAGATAGTAGCGATATGTCATGATGTTCATGGCTGTATACACAAAGTCTTGGGTAATGCTTGGTCCGTGCTCTTATATCAATCAGATCAAAGGGTGGCTTATGATCAGCCTCCCCTACACAATGTATTTTAAGCCCGGGCCGTTCAAATAATTTTAGGTACTGTAATCAAATCTCCTTAATCATCTCTCTGCATCAGCACCGCCACTGTCCTTGGCGTTTTCCTCCCCCTCTCAAAACGTCTCTGGCTCAGCTCAGAGGGGTACCTCATGGGTCAGCATTCCAAATGGCCCTCCGCTCTCTCTTCAACTTGTATTGCATTCACCAACATGCATTTCGTCACGTAATCGGATGCTGACGTTCATCAGTTTCCTTGTTCTATTCATGTGTTTATAATTACTTTTTGGGGATCTCCAGGCCATGGTCAGTTTTGAAGAGAGAGAACAGGTTGTTCTGTCGGGAAAGTGGGAAAGTGGTGACAGAGGCAGTGTTGACAAAGACAAGTGAGTAGATTTGATTATAGCGCCTGACATTCTTCGAGCAGTTTTCGGGTGAGCCAGTCCCAGCCCGAGGCGGTGAGTGATTTTAATCCATATGTCTTTACAACTCCCAGTTGATGGGCCAGAATTAACATACATCATGTGAAGGTGGCTGATCACATGCCAAATTAATCAGATTGATATAAGAGGACAGATCAAGCATTACACATATAGAATTTGTGGTTACAACCATAAACTCTATCAGAATAGTACACATGGTACACATAGTACACATTGTCCAAGTTAGGCTTATTTAGTCTAGAAAAAAGACGATTTAGGGGTGATCTAATAACTATGTATAAATATATTCGGGGTCAATACAAGGATCTGTCCCACAATCTATTTATACCCCGGAGTGTAACCATAACCCGGGGGCATCCACTAAGGTTAGAGGAAAGGTGCTTTCTCCACCGACATAGGAGGGCATTCTTCTCTGTAAGAGCAGTGAGACTATGGAACTCGCTGCCAGAGGAGGTAGTAATGAGGGATACATTAAAAATGTTCAAAAGTGGCCTTGATGCCTTCCTGGCACGTAATAACATTTCCAGCTATGGCTACTAGACCACTGGAAGGAGTTAAGCAGGCTGAACTGGATGGACTAAAGTCTTTATACAGCCTTACATACTATGCTATTAATGGTCATGCAGCTCCAATTAGAATCTTATTGGGAAGATAGATGAGCTGCTTTGGGGAAGGTGGGCGGATAAAACTGTCAGGTAAAGGGTGTTAAATAGAGGCTTATTTAGAATGGGGGGTGGCAAGGAGAGTCATAAAAGAGGGGAAAATGCTTATTTGTAATGTGGGAAATGTAACATGTGAATGTGGTAATAGGGTGCTGTGGTGGAAGGACATAAAAGAATTCTCCTTAATGGCCGGTGTGATAATCATAGTTAGGGTTGTGTATGATGGTGAGGAGAGTTGCTTTTGTGTATGTGCGTACTTTTCAGGGGTTGTAGGTGTCTGATGTGATGGTCATGTAAGGTGGCGTATGTGTGATCTACATATGTTTGTGATTGGGGGTTGTTTATGTGAGGGGGCAGTGGTATGAGGTAGTGCCAATGGATATAGGCAGAATCTGTAAATGGACTTTCATCTGGTCTGTGGCCAGTTACCAAATCACTTATGTGGCCCAAATGCTTTAAAAACACCCAAGCTTTAAATAATGTCGGTTTTCAGACAAATATGTTGTTATAATGACTGTATTTTCTTTATAGTAAGACACAACCTAAAGTTGGAACCCATTTTCTGAAACCATATAATATTGACAGTGACCCTATTTCTGGACCAACCATTTTGAATATATGCTTATATCCCTTTCAGTAATGCAGTTGTTAGCATCAAGCTAGCTTGCCTGGCTCAAGCACTGAAAAGCCATGGGCCATGTGCAGCAAATATGTTTCCATTCCCAATGAAGGTTTCGCTGCAGTAACTGTTTTGCTCTAGCCTACTGACTCACAAACATCTCTGGAATACTAAAATCATGCAGCTACAGCTTTTTTTTTAAATATAATTCATCTTCATAAAGCAAAGAGATTACTTGAGACTTTGCAATCAATATGATGTTGGACCATGATCCGATTTGTGTTTTTTTTCTCTGTGGATTTTCCTCTGTAAGCTATAAATATTGCTTCAAAATAAACCCCTGTGAGCTATAAATATTGTTTAATAATGAAATTGCTGCATGATTACACTTTCCTCTTTTATTGCACACTTGTTTGAAAAATATATTTTTCTTACAAATAACATATGCTCCTTTGTATCCATTAAAAAGGGCTCCCAAGGGCACCTTGATCTTCCGAGCAAAGCCTCATCTGATGTGCACTGTAGTAGACTGTAGTGCATAAAAGACATTGTTATATTTTTCATGACACTTAATGGAACATTCTTGTGTTTGTAAAGATAACATTCTACAAGTACTTTGATTTCCTGTCTCTTTGTCAGAATAGATTTCTTTGTAACGATAAGGCAGTAGCTGCATTCTTAGAAAATAGATATCATGGGTAAATGGGTTGTTTGATCAAGTTGTTAATCTATTCCCTTCTGTAGAAGATCTTGTAGTGCATATGTTGGAAACACACTGTGAAGGTTAGAAAAACCAATGTATGAATTTTCTAGTCCAAATGCAAATTGAAATGGACCAAAGCTTTACTACCTAGATGTGCATTAAACTTTACAAACACCCATTTAAAAAAAATGGTTGTTGGTACAGGAACAGGGGCACCCCACAGCCCCTGTTTTGCTTACACACACCCTGGTGAAACCTGGTCTTGCAATTGGCTGCCAGTGGTCACATGATCTGGATTTCTTCCAGGATACTGGCCACTAAAGGAAACTTGGACCATGTGACTGCCAGTGACTAAATGCATGGCTGGACTTCGCTGTGGAAATGCAGTGCAGGTAAGTAAAACTGGGTCTGGCGGAGGACATAAGAAATCAAAATGGCCCCTGTTCTTAGACTGACAAAAATATTAAAAATGGTCCACTTTAATATTAGGTTATTCAACGACAAGTATCTCATTAAATTCTGTTGAAACATTACTAGGTATATTTTCTAAACCCAAATGAACAATATTAATGTCAAATCTGGGAATAGGAAAAATATTGGGTGCTATAAGTCTTACCTACAGCAACAATTGTGTGTGACCTTCCCAGTAAACAAGAGAACAGGCCATCAAATTCTGCCTCTAAGCCAGTAGAACACGGGACTGAAGCTTTTATATTAATGACATAGTTGTGAGCAGCTTTGGCAATAAAACAGGCCTAAACCTAGACACAGCTTATCCAATAGTAGGAATCCATTGCTGCAAAATGCAGGTCCTCCAATATACAGAGCATCATGTGCGGCCTTACATATGCTGTTGCCGGTGAATGGACGACAGGCGTGAATACTGCGGGATTTGATAGGTTTATAATGCTGGAATAATATGGAACAGCTGTGGGGGGCAAAAGGTGAGTACATTTTTGTTTTAGGCGCCTGGACTGATTTTTATCAAAACGTTTGGTTGCATATCCCACAAGACACCACCACATTTCTGATAGCCTGATAGTTTCCTGGCTACTGCACTACTGGACTCTATACGAGTCCCTCCACTGGTTTCCTGAGAACAGAGTTTATGATGTCCTAACCTACAAAGCTTTTTTTGGACAAATTCCTTGCTACATTTTATCATTAATCCAAGTGGATGCAGCCACCACTTTACCCAGGACCTCCTCTGCTCTTCAACCCTGATAAATTCCTCCCACTCTCTTCTCCATGCTTTTTCACGTGCTGCTCCACTTCTCTACTTCCAAGCCAACACACACAACCCTCCACACACATATATAGGCATTTTAGAATTTTAGTGGGGTTTGTTATATCTGAATATTTTAAGAAAAACCCAAAGGCCATAGAAAAAATATAATCATTTGTACAACTTTTAGAAATGCCTTGCAATAAGTCTCAAAGAAATACAAATTATGGAGACATGCACCACAAATGTGCCAAAAGTTCCCTAGGCTGACTATTTTGTTCTGCTTTTCAGCTCTCTGACAAAAATGGATACGTTATCACGCTCAATGGTTTTCAACAGACCAAGGAGAAAACTAGATTCCAAAACACCTGCTATTAATAATGGTAAATATACACTCTGAAAAATCATACACATTTGTCCAGCACCTTGCCGAGCCTCTCCAGTTCAAAATAGCCAAATAGTCATCATGTTTTTTCTGCATAGCACTTAGGGTTCTCTTGTTTCTAAACTTAAAAACAAATATTTTTACCTCATTGGAAAAATAATGTGCCTAGCCTGTAAAAATGCCACACCATAGGTACAGATCATTTGGGGGGTGACCCCACAGCTGTCTCTGACCACATCAGAGCATGCTCGTGATTCTGATAAAGCTGCTCAGCCTTGGCCCAAAAACGGAAGCCAAAAATTGGCTTTGCTTAGACTTCATACGCTATTTAAATATAATCTGAGATTTTGAGATGCTTTGAAATGGCTTGTTTTACACTGTTTCCAATGGGATATGGTGGGAGAAAGTTAGTGTATGCAGGGAATTTATACATTTATACTTTCGCTTCAGTAAACGTGTTAAAAAGGTAGTGCTAAATGGCATCAGGGTTATTTTGTTATATAAGCACTGTTTCATTTCACAGTCTCTTCCATATAAAAGTAGCAGATGTTTACAATGTCACAAGTGTTGTGCCATAGGCAGAATATGTTTTATTGAGCAGCGGAGGATACAGAATGCTGCACATCAGTTGAAAATGTAAGTAAATGTAATCAATGTGGCTAAACAAATGCCACTATCACAAAGCTAAAAAAGGGTTTTACTTTAGAACACATAATGCATTTTGCGCTGCAGCTTAATGTACCATCAGGCATGGCTGCATGGATATTTCATTTTCCTTGACACGACCTGCTGTTTAAATGCACAAAGATGATATAAACCTTTGTATCCTTATTAGATTATCTTCAGTTAAATCTAGTTTCCACCACTAATCTGCTGTTCTATGAGCCAAATCAAATGGATTGACATAAGTGCTGAAGCTTTTCCAGCTCAGAGTGCGCCTGTGGGCACGCTGGTCTTCAATGTTTTTTTTTCTGCTTACCAGCTTTATATTTTATCTCTATGCTTCAAGCCTC
The DNA here is from genome assembly GCA_027917425.1 of Gastrophryne carolinensis. Taxonomy (NCBI): domain Eukaryota; kingdom Metazoa; phylum Chordata; class Amphibia; order Anura; family Microhylidae; genus Gastrophryne; species Gastrophryne carolinensis. The sequence goes on along the minus strand of CM051236.1, from coordinate 250,870,014 downwards.
ATAGTACAGGCAACCAGCTCTGTAAATTGATGTCTTTGTGTTGCAGATACAGATTCCTTTTCCAATAGGGCTTAATGGATATATGCCCACATATTGAATACTTTATACCCTTTAAATAAAAGGCTAGTTATACTAGTTAGACATGATGGAGAGGGCATACGTGTGTGTGTTTGTATGTGTGTGTGGGGGGGGGGGGCGGGAGAGGATGTCCTTTGTGTTTTTTAAAGCCAATATTTTCCTAAATCTACATCTCGGAATATCTCCTTTGCCACTTCTTTATTGTGTAAGGTTCCTCTGTCTTTTTTTGTGTTAGGCCTCACAGACAGGGCTTGCTGCCATGGAAGGAAAAGATTGCAGACCAGAAGCTACACTGCGATAGGTGGGGGAACAGGGCATTTAATAAAGACATTTAGTTCAGTAAACCATACATCAAAAATTTAATCCACGAGAAAAAAGCATGAGAATTTCAATGTTGATGAATCACCAGTTAGGCAAACAATGTCACTTTTTTACTCCTAAGAAAAGTATCAAACTTTTTACTCCTTTTCACTATGTAGTAAAAAATGCCATTGACTTTCATTGTCTTCCTATCCGGTAATTCACTAAAAGTGAATTTCTCAGGCTTTTTTCTTATGGATTGACTGTTTTACTACCATGAGAATTTTTTGCAACTATTAGTGAATCAAGGCCATAGTCTACATTACACAACACTAATTGTAGAAATCAGGGCTACAATTCTACTGATTTTACCTGTTCTTATCATTGATCACCATTTAGAATATTTTATAGTACAAGGTCTCTGTGCAGGCACACATAAACTTCCTCCCACCTTATCCCTGGTGGGAACAGTTTAAAATGTGTTTCAAATAATTTGAAAATCAGATGTTTTTTAAATTCCTTCTGTATTCTAAAGGAAGCCACTTTCATTGCTTCAATGTCCGAGTTGTGGCTAAGCTGGGAAGGGCTTGTCATGGTGCAGCTCTGTGAGACATGTGTGCACTGTGGTCAGAGACAGCTCTAGGGCAACTGTGGCTTGCTTACTCTGAGAGCGCCAAGGAAAAGAAAGGCTGTTCAGGACCACACAAAAAGTGGTTTGATGAATAAGATTGAAAAGGAGGGCACATTTTGAAGGCTTGCTACTTCTTCTACCCTGCACTGCAGGAAATGGAGGAGAGTCACATGGGACAGGCATCAGGTAAGCGCTTGCTGCCTTATTATTGCCATTGGCTTTATAGCCCCTCTACTGCATTCCAACAAGATTCACATTTTAATGGTTAGATTGGAAGGGGGGTTCTATTTGTTATTTTACACTGGGTTGTGCCAATGAGCCTCCTGAGCTGTGTTTCTATTCAGATGCTTTGGAAACCTTAACTGTAGCTGGAATTGAATGTTTCCTAGTGGAATGCAGCCCTCTGGGAGTTAATTTTTCCTGATACGTTCTACTGTACAATTAAACAGTGGTTTGTTATATACAGTATCATATGAGAAAGTTATAGGCTTTTGTGTACTCACCCTAAAATTGTTTTAGATCCTGGGACATCCCACACCTTGATATGACTGCCAGGTGTTCTGTGAAACCTGGGTTATTATTTGCAGCACTTCCTGTGCAGGTTATAAATACAGACTCACTCACAGTGTATAGTGTCTAACTTCCCAGTAGGTTAATCTTGTAACCACTGTTAATGTAATTAAGTTGTGGCTTCACTCCAGATAAAATTCAAGAAAACGATTTTATGATTGGAACCCTAAAATCTATACTTCAACAACTACTGTGCCATGTAAGGAATGTTTGAACACACTTCCTCTGCATTTAACCAATCCGTGCAGTAGGTGTACAAATTCCCAGATTTCTTCCACGTTTAATCTTTACTGAGGGTAGGTAAACAAATAATAGTACCCCGCCAATAAAATAATGTGCAGATTAATTTTTTGAAAATACAAAACAATACAAATTACAAAGCATCTTAAATCAAGTATAATTGATTCTGTCACTTATTTGCCTATACTCTTTTGTTTTAAATGGCAGATGATGCAATTACTCCTCTAGTGAGCACTTCTGATGAGGGTTTACTGAACACAGCAAATGCATCGATCCCAAGACACTTTACAAGTGATACAACTGACCAGATCACCATTTCCGGGAACAATTTAGCATCTAATCAAGATGTTGATATATTTCACAAAGGGGATGTGAACGATAAACATGAGTTGGATAATGCACCTTATAAAAATGAAGATGTCAATGAAAGGGGAAAAGACTTGGCAGAGGGAGCCAGGTTCCTTGAGTTTCATTCTGATGGAGCTGCAGTGACAGTAAATGAGCCATCCATTAGAGAACACTTAATGGAGCAAATAAGGGAAACTGATTATGAGCTTTCTGATAATGAGCAAGGCCCAGAGGATAACAATGGCAGCTTTGATGAATCTGTAACTGAAGGATACAAAGAAGAATTAGATCCAAAGTTCCAAGGCAATCTTGCAGAGGGTTGGCAGGACAATAGTGATTATGCAGCAGGTGAAAACCAATCTTCCTTCATTTAAGAGCAAGACAATGTGGAAACCAAACAAAATTTTAATGATAAAGATGCCACATCTGTTTGAACTGACAATGACAACCAAACAGACATACTAGTAAACTTAGCTGAACATTGAAAATTAAGGTTTTCAACAAGATTGAGAAATCTGCAAAATAGAAAACAAATACATTTTTTATAAGGTTAACCTGTATTATGTTTTTCTTATGCAAGTCAGTTTAACTGAATATAAACACAAACATAATTAAATATATAATGAATACAAATATAAAAATATAATGAAATATATATATATAATGAAATTGTATAGTTTTGATTTCATTGGCACCCATTGAAACCCACCTGCTAGCCTCAAAAATATGTAATGCATGTTGTGTGTGGATGCGTGTGTGTATAAAGTAGTGCTGTATGCATGGTGTGTGTGTGCGTGTAGTGCTGTGTTTATGTATGTAGGGCTGTATGTTGTGTGTGTGTTTAGTGTGCTCTGCATGTTGTGGTGTGTGTCTGTAGTACGCTCTGCATGTTGTGGTGTGTGTGTGTGTATATAGAGGATCTAAGGTTCTTTTAGCTGGACATGCTACACTGGTGCATACCTCATGTGAGTTGGGCGGTCTTGTTCATTCCCATATAGCTCATGTGAGTTGGGCAGTCTTGTTCACATCCCATATATTCAGTTACACTACCTGACGCGGCCCTGATTCATTGTAGCTCACCATTTCTGCACCATCACTGAAAGCCTACTCCCAGGCTTGCTGTGGCCTCCTTCTGTATGAGCCCCTGATGGCTGAAAGCAGGGGCATGAACCAAAGCTAATACCGTGGTGCTCTGAAAACAGGCAAGCTGTAGGTCTACAATAGGCAGTTCCAGGTAACTATATAGCTTTTGAAAACATTTACCAAATATTTTCTTTATTATAAGTTGGAAAGAATATGGTAAATGCACACAGGACAAATTTAGAATTTTCAGTCAGTGTACACTTAAAGCAGGCACCTCTGTAGCCAACTTTTTATGGCGTCCCCAACCCTGCAATTGGCTTTACACACCAGGCCCAGCCTTGGTCCTAATGTAGGGGCACCAGCAGCAAAAACTCTTAAATTAAAGGTGAGGGATTGCGCTGGAGACCAGAAGCCAGCACATCCAGGGCCTCTTACTGGGCCTCTTACTGGAGTAGATTGTGCCGTGGCTTCAAGTTCCCTGCCTCCTGGAGACCCACAGAGTATATCACTGCTGGGTTGGGAGGGGGCAGTGTTCTGCTTAAGGCAGAATAATAGGGGAGCATAAACACTAGCAGTGTATGACTAAATATATACCTGCATAAAATAGCAGTAGGAGGCATTTTATCAAGTATATATTAAAAATGTTGCGTTTTTGTTTAACAATTTGATGATACATTTTTGTACTTCATTGTATTTAAAAAAAGAAAATCACAATTTCCTGAAAGCGGCAAGTCACCAGTTCCTCATTCATGATTTATGGCACATAATGGCAGTTAATCATGTGACCAACGGAAACCCTTCAGGTTGGATGTGCAAGCCCACTGGGAAATTAAGATTGGCCACCGGCAGTCACGTGATTAACTGCCATTTTGTGCCATACTCCATGAATGAGGATGTGGTGACTTGCCTATCCTGTTGAATTAGATTCAGTTTTTTGATCCTCTCATCATTAGTGATGAATGAGCCGGAAACCACAAAGTTGGGCTCATGCCGAATTTTGCAAGCTCAGGCTTTCGAACCTGAACATGGAGTTCAGCAAGAAGTCCGAGTTAAAGTTCGGTGTTTGGCCAAATCCTGAAATGGAAAGCTGATTGCTTGGCTGCTCAGCTTCTTGCAGCCCCCAATCACAGCCATGCCCATACATGCCCATGTCAAGGTGGTCATGTGTCACACTGCGCCATTTGGCCACTGTGTGTAGTCAGGGAGAGGCATTGCTGGAGTCAGGGACAGAGAGGGCTGGGCTACAAAAATAGAAAAAAAAAATTCTTCAGGAAAGATAATAATGAGAAATGACACAGGGAAATAGTATTGAACACACTGACATGTATTTAATACTCATAAAAACATCTGTTGGTTATGACAGCTTCAAGATGCTTCCTGTATGAAGAAACTAGTCACATGTGTTGCTCAAGAGATTTTTCTTCCAAACACACCTCAAATCCTGAAAATTCTGTGGTCTCCTTCTATGAACTCTGAACTTTAGTTCCTTATAAATATATTCAATTGGATTTAAGTCAGGTGATTGTCTGGGCCATTCTAGGAGCTTTCTTTTCTTTTCTGAGACTAATTGAGAATGTCATTGTCTGTTTGTCACCACCCTCCTGACTATCACCAAGATTGAGCCCCACTGTTCTCATCCACCGGCTTTTTAACTTTATGAAAGAAAGGGAAAGTGGGGGTAGGAACAAGGCAGAAAGGTTGAGAAGCAAGAGGGGTGTGGGGAAGGGGAAAGAGGGGGAGAATAAGGGGAAGGAAAGAGGGGAGGGGGAGCGTCTCTCCGGTCCCCACCCCCCCAGGGCCACCCCCACCTCCCCCGACTACGTGCCCCGCCGCCTGCACCAGGCACCTCCCACCGCCATATCAGTACCCTGCACGATCATGCTGTACACCACAGTTGCTTGCCTTCAGCGGACTCTGTGAACATGACATGTAATTAGAATTTAGCCAGCCAACTTCAAAGGATCCAGTAAAAAGTCCAGCTTTATTGTAATTCCATTGAAAGGCCATCACAAGGCAGCGATACAACAGGCATAGGAAAGAAATGCGATTCCTCGTCAACGCGTTTTGGGCAGCATGCCCTTATTCATGACATCTGTGAACATGACCCACAGCAACCACAGGTACCTATGCTTTTCCTCCGAGCCCCTGAGAAGGGCCGTCAGGTCCTCCATGTGTCTAATGTCCTCCACCCTACGGATCCAGGAGCTAATGGTAGGTGTAGCGGATGTCTTCCACTGGGCTGGAATACACGCCCTAGCTGCGTTCACCAGATGAATAGTCAACGACTTTCTATATTTCCCAACCGCTCCGCTAATGGAGTGCAGCAGTAGTGTCTCTGGGGAAAGTGGGATGTCATCTCCCGTTACCTTGCGGATCCACTCTACAACACTCCTCCAGAAGCCCTGAATTTTTTCACATTCCCAAAATATGTGGAGAATGGTACCTTGGGCCCTCTCACACCTCCCGCAGAATGGCGAGACTGATGGGTAGAACCGATGCAGAGTTTGGGGAGTCCTATACCAGCGACAGAGGATTTTATACCTGACCTCCTGATATGAATTGCTAACTGACGTTCGTTGCGCCAGCTCAAGAATTTTCTTCACTTGATTTGGGGAAAAGGTAACCTTAAGGTCCTTTTCCCATGCTCCTATAAAGTTTGGCATGAAGGCCTCCCCTGGGTCCACCAGTAATTGGTATACCATAGATAGCGCTCCTCTGATTGGCTCTGATGACGAGCACATCCGTTGAAATGGCGTTAGCTCCCTTCCAAACTCTTCAGTGGGGGGTAGGTTGCCCAGAAAATGAGAGATCTGAAGCGCTCTCCAATGTGACAAGTAGGGTGGGTCCCCCCACGCCACCAGCTCCTGTTGAGTTTTCCATCTGGAGTTGCTCAGGAAGTCACCGGTGGTGCCTCTACCAGGCATCCTCCACTTTTTAAATCCCGCATATAAGCAGCCTGGGACGAAATCCAGAGCCCCTATGACCGGTCTAAGTGGGGAAGGCGAGGGGGCTATGTTCTCCTTCATAGCTTGTCTGGCCCACACCTGCAGGGTTGGGCCTATTGTTGGGTGTGCCTTAAGCACGCTCGAAATTACACTGGGAGACCAGGGTAGGCCCACCAGTGGGACCGGGCACCACGTCTGCTCCAATTGGACCCACCGTTTGTATTTTCCGTGGAGGTTCCAATCTACAATTCTGCCCAGGTGTGCTTCTGCGTAGTACATTTTAACGTCTGGGAGTCCCACTCCCCCCCTTAATTTCGGAAAGGTACGCAGTCTCTGTGAAACTTGCGGACTCCTGCCTCCCCACACTAATTTTATGAATTCTGCACGGATGGTTTTCAAGAACGCAACTGGCAGGTGAATGGGAAGTACCTGGATAGGATAGAGTAGTCGCGGCAAGACGTTCATTTTAAGAACAATACACCTGCCAAACCAGGACTGTATCCTTTCTTTCCATCTGCTGAGGTCTCTCTTAATTACGGTTAGCAGCGGTGGAAAGTTTTTAGCAAACACGTCTTTCAGTGAAGGAGTAATCTGTACTCCCAATTATGAAATTGATTCTGTTGCCCAGCGAAAGGCAAAGCTGGTTTTGATATTTGTCAAATGTCTCAGTGGCAGGGAGACATTTATTGCCTCTGACTTTTGTAGATTTATTTTAAAGTTCGAGAGGTCGGCACACTCTTTGAACTCCCTTAACAGGTTAGGGATGGTGGTTACTGGCTGGGTGATGCAAAAGAGCAAAATGTCGGCGAAGGCTGCCACTTTGTTTTCGGAGCCTCCGCCCCTCACCCATTTTTTTTTTTTTTTTTTTTTATGCATTCTTTATTTATTAGTTTTCAGAACACGGAAGAAGGACAAGTACATGACTCATGAAATGCACATTAACAAAATAAAGTACAGAACAATACTAACAACCACCTGCTTCCAGTTGTCTGGCGGGGGTCGTAAGGGTGGCAAATGGCATCGCCCGACTCACTACGGGGTGCATATTTCACCTCCGGTCTGGACCCCTCTCACATGCCAAGCTCATCACATATCAGGTCGAGGCTCCTGCAAATCCTGCGGCAGCCAGGACTGCCGTGCCTGATAATACCCAGGAGCCCACCGTGTGGTCATGTTCCAGGGACGAATAGAGGCAGGTCCCCTACGACAGCCACCGACAGCCAGACAAACCTGTCACGTTAGCTTTTAGGCAGCTGTTATATTACTAACCAGACATTGAAACACAACAATCACGATAACAATTAGCAAATATTAAAAAGTAAGCTATGCAGTAGAAAGACTAACCAGGGGAGGTAAGGATAAGCAGGGGGGGCAGTAAAGGGAGGAAAGAGAGAGGAAAAAGCAGAGGAGGGACGGGGGAGGGGTACAGGACGGGACCCTACTAAAAGCAATTTAAGTTCCCTCTATTACTCTGCCACCAGAAGGTCGCTGTAGCTTGTGTCAACGTAAATTCTACCCAGCAGGCCCATTTAATCCTGTGCTCTTCTTCAGACTCGCGCTGGGCCGCGATCATCCCCTCAAATCTCTCAATTTCACCCACCCTGGCGAGCCACTGCGCAACGCTTGGGGGCGACTGGCTCTTCCAATGCGAAGGGACTCACGCCTTTGCGGCATTCACCATCTGGCACACCACTGATCTCCTATAGCTCTTAGCAAGAATGGCTGAGTGGTGGAGGAGGAGGAAGAAAGCCGGGTCCCATGGGATCTCTCTCTCAGTCATGCGCTGCATTACTTCTCTGACACCCTTCCAGAAAGAATGTAGGGCCGGGCATGACCAAAAAATGTGCAGAAGTTCGCCACGCTCTGCATTGCATGTCCAACACAGCGGGGGAACCCCGGGAAACCATTTATTGAGCTCGGGACTCTATACCAACGCATAAGCACTTTATAGTTGCACTCTTTATATTTAGTGCACACCGAGGTCTTATGGGCCATTTCAATAATTTTCTTACACTGGTTTGATGTGAAGGTAACCCCCAGGTCCTCCTCCCATTTAGCGAAGCAGGGGAGATCACCTTGGTTTTGCGTACTTAATAGAATTTTGTAAGTGAGGGAGAGAGTGTGTCTAGCGGGGCCTTCATCATCACACATCCTCTCAAAACTGGTGAGTTCCCTTAAGTGGTACAGCTGACATCTAAGGGACTGAAGAAAGTGGTTCAGCTGCCTCCACTGCCACGCGTCCCACCTCGGAAGCCCGTGTATCTCCACCAGTCTCTCCAACAACGTGCTATTACTTATGTGGCAGAAATGTTTGGCTCGGCAGATTCCCTTTTTTATCCACTGGTCGGCTAGCCTATCACCCATCCCCGGGGTAAATTCTGGGTTTCCTAGTATCGGGAACAGTGGGGAGAAGGGGGGAGAAAGTTCATCCCGCTGTAAGAACTTGTGGCACACCTTAAGTGTGGCCCCTATTGTTGGGTGTGAGAGTTCCTGTCTTACAGCCTGCTTTGTAACCCATGGGAGGCTTTTCAGTGGGAGTGATGAGCTCCCTTGTTCAATCTGGACCCACTGTTTGTGTGCAGCATGTCTATTCCAGTCGACCACCCTGGTGAGGTGGGCAGCGGCGTAGTACATTCCAGGGTCCGGCACCCGAACCCCCCCTTCCTCCTTGGGTCTAGTCAGCAGACTTCTGCTAACTCTCGGGTTTCTGCCCAGCCAGACAAAATTTGAGAAAACAACTCCAATCCTCCGGAGGAAGGAGCCAGGAATCTCAATTGGGAGAGCCTGTAGTAAGTATAGGAGGCGAGGCAGTAGGTTCATCTTAAAGGAGCAGTATCGTGAATTTTTCTTGGTGACATATATTTAAATGGTACTTTGAATGTAGGTAAGTGTTGGAGTAAGAATTACAAATGTAGAAAAAAATGATGTCTGTGTTGAGCAGCTGGAGACTAATAGCTCATGTTTATGTCTGCTGAGTGTCGGGACCCGACACTCTGGCCTGTTCCATTCTGAGGAGAGGGGTGAAACAATGTATAAAACTATCAGCTGTTCAGTGCTGGCAGCCGTCCAGCATAAGATAACAACATTGCAACATTGCCTGGCCAGAACTTATATATCTAAAACAGAGAAAAGCTCTAGAAGTCATTTAGCTGATTTTGACAGTTTTCCGTTCATGTTGGCTCTGCTGCAGAACCTTTCAGTTTACCATTTTCTCTTTCATACTCTTATTTTTCATTTTTCCATATGATCTTTCTTTCAGCTTTGTGTGTTTTGAGCAAAGCCCAACCCAGGATTTTCACTATCTGGAGCTTTGTTTTGTGCCCCTAGGGGCATCCCGACTTGGGATGCCCTGATATGTGAAATCCCCAAGTTTGCCTGTGAAAACGTACCTTTCCCTGTCCCACAGCGCATGCGCGGGCTCTCATCCAATCAGCTCTGTTTGCACGCAGATGGGGAGCCTGAGCAGTAACCTTCCTGGCCGCCAGGCCTGTCTAAATGACTATCTGCGTGAGCGCGCCAGAAAAATGGGGGGATCTGTGGTTATCCAGGGGTTGTTTCACACAGTGGGGCATCCCGATTTAGAATTGCCCAAGGGGCAAGGTCAATGGCCGGGTCTTATAGACTTCAGGGTCGGCCACTCAGGGTTTTGTTCCACTTTAATACCTTTAGATTTTCCTGCACAGTTATTCAAAGAAGAATTTCAGTCGTTTTCAGTCAGTTTAGTTTATTTTGTATAGATTTTACACATTTGAGTCACCTGGTCTCATAACAAAAGCAGCACCTCACACACACACAGCCGTTACCACTGATTACAGTGTCAGCCTCTGAGGTAAAGTGTTGCTAGGAGACCAGTGGGCTAAATGAAGCAGCTCACTAAAAACAACCCAGCAGATCCCCCTATTTAGCAAATGGATTGAGCCATTGTAATTATACAATTTAAAAGAGAGGCATATATTTTTTCCTTTTTCTATCGCCAGATTATTTATACACATGTTATAAGCTATTGTGTGGCTATTTAATTATTTATCTTTTTTAATGCAAATTTCGCGATACTGCTCCTTTAAGGGAGTTACATCTTCCAAACCAGGAGAGCTTTTTGTGTGACTATGTGTCTATGTCTTTGGTGAAAGCTCGCAAGAGTGGGGGGGAAGTTAAGGTCAAAGAGCCTACCCGGAGACCTGCCTATATTCGTGCCCAGGTACGTAATATGATCCCGTGTCCATTTAAACGGGAAAGATTGGCTAAGATTAGCTTCTCTAGTCGCCGATAGGTTAATATTGAGAATCTCCGACTTTTGCATGTTTATTTTGTAGCTGGAGAGGCTTTTATACTTCTCCAGCTCCTTGACTAGATTTGGGAGAGAAACTTCCGGGCTAGTCACAAAAAACAGCAGGTCATCCGCATACGCCGCTATTTTACAATGTCCAGAGGGCAAAGATATTCGCTGTATGCTCTGATTATCCCTAACACTACAAAGGAGGGGTTCCAGCGTTAATATGATGATCAGGGGTGACAGAGGGCACCCCTGTCTTGTCCCGTTACTGATGCTGAAAGGTTTTGAGGCTGTACCATTGACTCTTACGACTGCGGAAGGGCCGCGGTATAGGCTAGTTATCCAGCCCAGCATGCTGTCTCTTAGTCCAGTTTGCCGTAGGACTCCAAACATGAAGTCCCACTGCACTCTATCGAATGCCTTTTCAGCATCGGTTGAGAGGAGTAGCGTGAGAGGATTGCGTTGTATTGCCAGGTTAATAAGGTTTAGTGTCTTAGTGGTGTTGTCGCGTGCTTCCCTGTAGGGCATGAAGCCTACCTGGTCTAGATGTATTACGCGATGGAGGTGTGACTCTAAGCGCGATGCCAATATTTTTGCAAAAAGCTTGATATCAGCATTCAGTAGGGATATCGGCCTGTAGCTGGAGCTAAGGGTGGGGTCCTTGCCCTCCTTCGGTATATCAATCTGTGCAGAAAGACTGTCCCTTGGGAATGTGTTGCCCGAGCCCATGGAGTTGAATACCTCCAGCATTCTGGGATAGTATCTCCGCGAAGGTTTTGTAATATACCTGTCCGGTCCTCCCAACTCGCTTAGTACCCTTGCTGGCATTTTAGGGAGCCCGGAACGCTGGAGGTAAGCAGCTATATCTGAAGCCCTCGTGTTTGCCATCTCAATAGGTATGTTGTATAGGTCCTCATAGTACTGCCTGAAGACTCTGGCGATCTCTGCAGCCTTGTATTTCATGGTTCCTGTCCTGTCCTGTATTTTGGGGACGTACGTTTTGGCTCTTTCCTCCCTCAGGGCCATGGCCAGCAGGCGACCGCATTTGTCTTCTGACTCATAGTAGGGATTCCTACACTTGATGAGTTGGAGTTTAGCCGAGTCATTACTGATCCTACGTAGCCGGTCCCTGAGGGCGGTCAGAGCCACCAGATGTTCAGAGGCTAGGGATTGTTTGTGTAATGCTTCTAATCTTTGGATCTCGCCCACTAGCTCGCTAATAGTTTTACTTTTTTCCTTTTTAATTCTGGCCCCCTGTTGAATCAAAAAGCCTCTAACAACGCATTTATGCGCCTCCCAGATCACCGGTTGGATCCTGGTGTAATGTTCCTATTGAAGTACTCTCTTAGGTTCTGTTTTAGGTTTTTCCCTGAAGCCTATATCTTGAATGAGTGAGTTATTTAGTTTGCACGCCCAGGAGCGAGGCGACTGAGTATGCGCAGACAACGTGAGACTTACTGGGGTGTGATCAGACAGCACAATATTGCCGATATCTGCCTTTTTAACTCTCTGCAGTGTATGGTGTTGGATGAGAAACAAGTCCAGCCTAGAGTACAGGTTATGCGGTGCAGAGTAGTAAGAGTAGTCTCTACCGTTAGGGTGAAATAAACGCCAGGGGTCTACAAGCTGATGAGTGTGCAGGAGCCTTTTGAGCTTTCTGAGTTTGGTGTAGGAGAGGTATGTATGGCCCTTGGAGGTGTCAATCAATGGGTCCAATGTGAGGTTAAAGTCTCCCCCGATTACCACCCTCTGCAAATTCTGCTATTTTAGCTAAGACCGCCTCTAGGAAATCCACCTGTCCCGTGTTTGGGCAGTAGATGTTTATAAAGGTGAAAGGCTCCGACCATATCTTCCCCTTAACAAAGAGCCATCTTCCCTCTCCACCACCCGGCACCCCCACCTCTTCCCATGGAACTGAGCTTGATATCAGCAGGCTTACCCCTCTTGATCGGGAGTCTGGAGAGTAACTGTGGTATGAGATCGGGAACGTCCTGTCTCTCATGGTCGGTGTCTCCTGGAGAAAAGCCAAGCTGGTCTTTAAGACCCTGAGGTTTCTCAGTATCGCCTTCCATTTCTCTGGCTTGTTCAGCCCCTTCACGTTGAAAGAAACCAGGTTAGGCTCTCCCATTGTGGCCAATTCGGGCGAGATAGGGGGGAGGGATCAGTGAGAGCGAGTAATGTAGTTACAGGTAAAGAAAGCAGTGGGGAAGAGGCTGGGGGGGTAAAAACAAAGTGGGAAAAGGGGAAGGAAAGGGGGAAAGCTAAGAACAGTAACAATGAAAACCGGGTATTCCGGTCAATACCCTCTAGGGAGGGACAACTAAATAGCGGTCTCGCTAAGTCTGTGGCCTATCCCCAAACGGGAAAGGTCAGAGACTGGCCTAAGTGGGGAACTATGTCCGGCGACGAAACGCTGGAGTCAGCCTCCCCCACCGAGAGAAGCTATTAACACGATACAGAGTTATGCAACTACTAAAATTGAACTCCAATATGAAACAATGCAATCGGAAGGAGAAGGAAGAGAGGCACCATTCTCCAGGCGGGCAGCAACGAAACGGGCAACAAACCACGTCTACTGCTCATTGTCTGTGGGTCTCAGTGGTCTCTCTCTCGGTCTTCTTGATCTGTTGTCTCTTCGATTTCTCGGTGCCACGCTCCTAGGTCTCTGCGGCGGAAAAATGGCAGTGGGCATCAGCCCCTCTAGGTCCTGGTAAGCCCGGAGGGTGAAGGAGCTTCCGTCTCTGCTCACAATCAAGTGGAGGGGATATCCCCATCTACAGGTTGCCCCAGCGTTTCTTATCACGTCGAGGACCGGTCGCAGGAGCCTGCGCATCTGTAGGGTGCGCCTAGAGAGATCTGGGAATATGGTGACATTTGCCCCGTCCAAATCGATCGGGCCATGCCTCCAGGCCCTCCGGGAGATTTCCTCCTTGGTGGTGTAGGGATGAATGCGGCAAACAATGTCTCTCGGCCGGGACGGGTCACTGCTTGGCGGGCCCAGCGCCCTGTGCGCTCTGTCAATCTCAATCGGGGTATTCGGCTCTCTGTCAAGCAACTGGTTAAATATTACTGTAATTATTTGCTTGACGTTTTCTCCCGTTGAAGCCTCGGAGGTTATTTCGCCTATGCCTGTTTTCCAGGTCGTTGTGTTGGAGTTGCAGCTGTATAATTTGCGCATTTTGACTCTCTATCTTTGCCGCCTTGGTGGCCAGCACTGCCTCTGTGGCTGTGTGATTGGAAGAGACTTTGGTGTCTAATGACTGGATCTGACCTCTAACCTCTGTTATATCTTTTTTTATATGCCGGTTCGTATCTCCTGATCAGCGCTTCAAAATCTGCTTTGGTGGGAATAGACTTGAGGAAAGAGAGCGTTTCTTGGTGGATGTTGCTCCCAATGCCTCTACTCGCCCTCTGTCTCCAGATGTTGTAACCGGTGAATCCGGGTATAAGATCGGGGACGGAAGTTCAACCATGGGTGGAGAATCCACAGCTGGTGGTGACATGAGTTCTTGGGGGGCAGCGAGCGCCCCTTCTGGGAGGCTAAGTGGTGATATCTCCTTGCGCTCTAGCCATAGTCGTGGGAGGGCACGAAGTGTGGAATCTTCCATTCCCCTGCTGCCACCCGCAGGGGACGCTGCGGGGGTCAGTCGAGGCTCCCCCCTTAGGTTAGGCTCAATCTTAAGGACACTTCTAGAGCGCTGCATCCTCTGTGGGAGGGGATGGGGTGGTGGGGGAGAGGAAAGGCCGGGTATCTCAGTGCTCTGTGTTTCTGACCTCTGCGGACGGTCAGTGGACGTGAAGCCATAGCTCTCTAGCCTCCCCACTGCTGGGGCCTCTCTTGCTAATTTGTGGGCCTGTTTAGCTGGCCAGTGGCAGGCCGGGGCCACGGTGACCAGCGACTGACTTCTGTCCTCGTTGAAGGATGAGCTCTGCAGCCTTGGGCTCCCCTCATGCATAACACGGAGGTCATTGGGGTGGTGCTGAGCTGTTAGGCACTTGTCTGAGCACTGTGCCTTTATTGATTTTCTTGCCGCCCTCCTGTCTCCCCCCTCTCCCCAAGCTCGGGGTCCCGCTCCTCACACGGAGACCAGGTCAGATGGTGTGCGCTCGTCGGCGCCATTTTGGAGCTGACCCACGGCTCCCCTCCTCCCCACCTGGGTCTCTCCTCGCCGTGATGTGCGCCGCTTCTTCCACCCGCTCCTCTCCACCGCCGCCTCCCCTACCTTCGGTAAGCTGTCTCTGTGCAGGCTGGTCCGCTGCCTGCGGTCTCCGCGCGGAAGGCTGGGCCGCCCCTGTTGCCGCTGAGCGCCTCTCTCTCTCCAGCTCCACTCCCGGTGCCTGCAGACGCACGCCGGGGCTTACTGAAGCGGTCTCCATGGCTGAGGTGCACGGTGTCCCTCCGCTGCACCCGGTATGATCGGCAGCTCTCTCCGATCCCTCCGAGCTGCCAGTCTCCGACGAGGGAGAAGGTGGCGACATGGCTGCGCCCACGTGGCTCCGCTTGTCCTCCAGCTCCTCTCTCCTCACCTGGGAACCAGCCGTCGTCAGCCTCCTCTTCTCCTTCCTTCTCCTGCCTCTCATAGCGCCGTCTTTGGGGTGATTTGGGTTAAGAGTGTTGCTTTTAATGAAGTATTTCTCTCGGCAGGGTCAGGAGCTCTCCGGCTCACGTCTGCTCCATCCGCGCGCCAGGCCATGCCCCCCGCCCTTCACCCATTTTATATTTGGGTTTGCCCTCACCCGGCAGAGGAAGGGCTCCAGCGTTAGAATGGAGATGATCGGGGATAACGGGCGATAGCAGTTTTTTATCAAGACTGTTCCAGTACATTCCTCCATCCCTTCCGTCAAGGGACTGTCCAAGCAAAACGTTAGAATGTTTGGAGCTTTCGTTATTACTTAATTATTTTTGGTATGGGGGAGAGTATTATTTGCAGATAAAAGAAGTAGCCATGGGGGGCAAAATATGCCCCCAGTATGGCGAATATGTATGTATGGTGGTGGGGGCATCAGTTCATATATGGTAATATGGATGATCGTATTTTACTGTGGAAAAGATTTATAGATGACATTATAATTCTTTGGGGGGGGGGGGGGGGGCACTTTTATGGTTATTTGATAGTTATTTGGGCAAGTTAAATGTGAATGATTGGAATTTAGAATTCACAGCAGAGACAAGTTGAGAAGAGATCTATTTTTAGTATCGAAATATCACTACTGTAAACAATATTTTACACACTAGCACGTATTTTAAAAGCACAGATAGGAAGGGCTTAAGTCTATCCCTAAAAGCCTGTTTATAAGACTTAGAAAAAACTGTACAGAGACATAAGATTATTACAGACAGGCATTGGATTTAGGAAAGAGATTCATAGGCAACAATTATCATTGGAAATTGGTTAGGAAACAGTAAAGGATAAAGAGAATACTAAGCAAGAATTTGCATTTATTGCAGGGTATAATATGCAGTCAAAACAGATATCTAAGATATTCAAACGTCATTGGGGACTACGAAAGAAAGATGTAGTCCTGGGCACAGTATTACCGGAACAACCCTTCAAATTCCTAAAAAAAATGGGCCCCCCCTTTAAATTAACCCCTTATGCTCTGGCGCCCAGCAGCTATAAAAGGCTTCCAGCAGCAGCAGGAGAGCAGAAGCCATAGTGATCAGCGTGTGACACAGTGCTCAGGGATGGATGGGAAGTATAAAAAAAAAAAAAAGGAGGGGGACCCAATGTCGTTTTTTTTTAAATTAACCCCTTATGTTTATAGTGTGGATAGTAGTTGTATTTTATTTGTAAATGTTATAAAGTGCTCTTTTCAGTTTGGGGGGGTCTCCTGGGTAAGAATGGGGGGGGGCTACGATACATATGTGGTACCGTTGTAATCAGGAGAAATGGGGCTTTCACATGCAATATGGTTATTAATAAAACAAATGTTTTATTTAAAATAAAGGAGAAAATTGTCTAAAAAAAATTTTTTTTGTTTTTTTTAAGCAAAAATATTTGAAAAACAGTAGAAAAATTACAAACAAGACATTTCATGTTACAGCCTAAACTCTGCTGCAAAATATATATATATATATATATATATATATAACTTTCCTGGAAATTCCGGCAAAAATCACGGATAAACATGGCGCAAAATAGGCAAAAATTACCTGTCAACAGAGGGTGACAAAAATTCAAGTAGGCTGGCAATTAAAAGAGTTAATAGTACTTATGCATGTGGGGTATTGTTCTGCTCCCTTTTTATTTTTTTTAGGGAAACTCTGTGCAACCAAAGAATTGATTGAGGGATTACTTCCAGAAAACTACGCCCACATAAACAAGCCTGGTACGCCTAGAAAGCTTGAGGCGTGTACTTCCAGAGAATACATAGTTTGTGGGGGGTATTTAAAATGTAAAGGGTTGTTTTTCTGGAAAAACTGCAAGGTGCGCATATTGCATATCACAGTTGTATTTTATCTGAAAATCTCCTAAAGCACTGTTTCAGTTTGGGGGAGTCTCCTGGGCAGGAAAGGGTGTCTACCTATATATATGTGGTACCACTGTAACCGGGAGAAATTGGGGTTTCACACGCAATAAGATTTTATTGACAAACTTACATTTTTTATTACAAAAAAAAATACAAATTGCAAAATTTGCACATGTTTCAACCAAAAGTATTGAGAATACACTAAAAAAAGGCCATACAAGACATTTCATGTTGAATCCCAGACTCTGCTGAAAAAAAAAATATATAATTTTCCTGGGAAATCCCTGGAAATCCCTTCAAAAATCAAGGTTGAACATGTGTAGCGCAAAATAGTGAAACCTGGTCTGGCACTTAACACTTTGTGTGCCGGCCTACCGAGATTTTTTGTCACAATCTGTTGCCAGACGACTTTTCACGTTTTTGCGCTACACGTGTGCAACCTTGATTTTTGAAGGGATTTCCAGGGATTTCGATGAAAATTATATATTATTTTTTTCAGCAGAGTCTGGGCTTCAACATGAAATGTCTTGTTTGGCCTTTTTTAGTGTATTCTCAATACTTATGGGTGAAATATGTGCAAAAAACTGAAAAAAAACTATTTTTTACAATTTGTAGTGTTTTTTTTGTAATAAAAAATGTAAGTTTGTTAATAAAATATTATTGCGTGTGAAAGCCCTATTTCTCCCGGTTACAATGGTACCACATATGTATAGGTATACCCCCTTTCCTGAAACAGCAGTTTAGGAGATTCCAGATAGGATACAACTATGCAATATGATTGCATAGTTGTAAGGGGTTAATAAAAAAAAAATGACATAGGGTTCCCCCTCACAGGGGGGGGGGGGGGGGGGACCTCATTTCTTTTTTGGAATTCTAAGGGTTAAAAACCCTTAAAATCCCCCCAAAAAAATTACATAGGGTCCCCCTTACCCAGCATTACTGACCCGGACCAGCTATGGGGGCTTGTAGAACAGGGCGCAGGGGCCAGCGTTGGTGGCCCCTGGCCCTGCAGGCTACTAGCCCACATAGCCACGTGGCCCGGGCCCTTCTGCCCCCCCCTGGCCGTTGGGGAGGCAGGTAATGGGGGCTGGGGGTTATGGCAAGTCACCCGCTTGCCGCAGGTGACCTGCCATACCCAGAGCCTTGTGAACTGGTATAAGGGGTCTCATGGACCCCTTACCAGTTCACAAAGGGTTAAGTTAAAAAAAAGACACCAGACAAGTTCTTTATTATTCTATTTTCACTTATACTTACCTCCCATCCAGTGTCCCACGCTGCTGCAGATGACAGTTGTCGGTAGTGATCAGAGCAGGGAGGGTGGCAGGCAGGGAGATCAGAGCCACCCTGCCTGCCACCCTCCCTGCTCCGATCGCTGCTGACAACTGACAGATCGGAGTCCGGGTGCCAGTAACCCGAGGAGCGGGATGACGTCATCAAGTGGGCGGAGTTAGGGCGGGGCCAGCGCTGGCCGAAGAGGATGGTTATGGCCTCACAAGCAGCGTGGAAAGCCCAGGGGGGGATCGGAGCCCCCCCTGGTGAAGAGAAGACCCGGGGAGAGCCATCGCACTGCCAGGTGAGTAAATGTCATTTACTGTTTTTTTTTTTCAGATGTCGGCGCCGGTGGGGGGGGGGCTATTCCGGGCCCCCTCCTGAAGATCAGAGGCCTGGGGGCGGAAATCTAACAGCGGATTCTTTTAAATGAGGGGTAAGGTAAGTCTGTATGTTTTTTACTTTTTGTTTTATGGGCCTCTAAAGTCAGCTACGTGACTCTCACGTAGCTGGCATTTAACGGTTGGAGAGGCAGCTACGTGAGAGTCACGTAGCTGGCACTAGAAGGGTTAAAGGGTCAATCCCCAAATGCGCACAAAATCCCCTCCAAAAACGTGAAACCAATTGAACTCCTCAATCAGTGACGATATTCTGAGGTATGCCATGAATACGAAAGACATGTTTAATGAACAGTTGAGACAGTTCCCAGCGGAATGAAATGCGCCATTTTACTAAATTGGTCGACCACCACCCAGATTAAAGTATTATTTTTAGACCACGGTAAACAATAAAATCCATAGAGATGTGGGTCCATGGTTCCTCAGGAATCTCCAGGGGTACCAATAAGGGGTGCAACACCATCTTAACATGTTGTCGGTGTTCCGCCACTGATCGAGAAAAAATGAGAATATCATCAAGTTTAATGACCATGAATTGACCCAGAAATTCACTATCATTAACAAAGTCCTGGAAGACTGCTGGGGCGTTACATAAGCCAAAGGGAATTACCAAATACTCATAGTGCCCATCTTTAACATTGAAAGCTGTCTTCCATTCGCCCCCTTGACAAATATGAATTAGATTGTAAGCCCCTCTCAGGTCAAGTTTCGTGACTATCTGGGTCCCAATAACCTGATTACAAAGGTCCTCAATAAGGGGTAATAGATATCAATTTTTAATCGTGATCTTATTTTGACCTCTGTAGTCAATGCATGGACTGAGGGAAGTTCACCAAAGCATCTTTTATGCTTTATGAAAGCCCAATTCTAAATTGGCTGCAGAGGGCAGGAGTCAATTCCGCCCATTGGCGGAATTCTGCACTGTATTCCTCAGCCAAACATTTCCCTTCTTTCAGGCTTTGTAGCTTTATGTCAGCAGTTGAAGCCCTGTCAGGATCCGCATACAGGATCTCCATGGCAAAGAAGAAAGCAGAGACAGTTTGTAAGGCCTCGTCGGTGGGTGCTAGTCCAAATGCCCAAGACTACAGGTCTCCTTGTAACAGAGAAATGACCAGACCCACTCTCTGTATCTCTGTGCCAGAAGAGTTGGGCCGTATTTGGAAGTATAGTTCACAGTTCATAGTTCCCCAAAAACTGGGAATACAAGGTTTTGGGTTTGTATCTATAGAGGTTTCTATAAGTTCTAGTATTTTTGTCTAATATTTTCTTTAAATAGAAGATAGGTGTGTTAAGCGCTGTGGTTAATAGAAAGCTTTTTAGATAAGTGAGTATCTTTAAGTCTGAGCACATGTGCAGTAATAAGGAACATTGGGTATAAGGATTCATTGTTCGCTGAGCTGAATGGCCCAGGGCATGCGCAGGAGGAGCACCAGTCAGAGGATGAGATGACTCCTCTGATTGGTGGAGGAAAAAAAATGAAAGAACAGCGGTGATAGAAGACTGAAAGGTTCACTTTGATTCGCTGTGATACTGGAAGGCTCGTTGTGGTTTTAGGGAGTAGAGCTAGGAAACCGCGTGATGTTGATGCAGATGTTATAATATATGAAGATGGGGATATCGCTATTTAGAGTTGAATGTTTTAAAGTTTGAATCCTACTTTCAAAAAATACTGGAAAACTTTGGACTACATATTGCATTATATTAAGAATTTAACAGTTAAAGGATTGGAATATGAGTTTTAATTGAGTTTTTAGTATTTTTATACCTATTTATATGAGCCTATGGTTAATTGTGTGTATTTTAATATATATTCCATGAAAATAAGATTGTAAAAGTATTTTCAGTGCAGTATTACTATTATTATTGTTTGAGTCCACGGACCTGATTTATCAAGCATTATCTGAGTACGCCACATTGGTGAAAATTAAAATAGAGAATTTTGCACTACTCTAAATGTCATCAATGTGGCAAAATCTGGCAGATTGTGCTTGATAAATCAGGCCCCAAATCCAAACTAAGTTTGTACCTCTCCAGGTTTTCTTAACAAGGGTTATGCCCATAAAAATGATGCCATCAGGGTTGCAATTATGTTTTTATTTATATTAAAAGGATACGTTTTGTGTTTCAACCCCCTTCTTTATATTATACATATTTTCTCTCACCCTTATTTTAAGTTGTCTCGTTTTCTTGCCAATGTTCTGCAGCCCACAAGGACACTGAATGAGATATGCAGATCCGCAAGAAATAAATTCATTAATTTTAAATCTCTTATTATTTGTAGCTGATACAATACCTCTCTATCTTTTGCAACCTACTCATCTCCCACAGTTATAAAAACGTTTCATTTGAATTAATGTCTCCCTCTGTTCATTTGGAGGGCCTATATAACTTTTCACAAGCCTGCTTACTAAATTAGAAGGATAAAAAGAAAAAAAACTTAGTTTTTTAGGAGTTTTTATATATAATTTTAGTTTTTTTGGGAGAAGTGGACCCAAGGCTTGATCACACTTCATAACAGGAAAAGGGATATGATAGAGGACATATTGAGAAAGAAATTGAAGGGGTAGAAAGGATTTATAGAAATATCTTATTGAAATCTAGGATGGAGAATAAGAATATAAAGTTATGGTTCTCATATGAGATGTTGAATGGTAACTGACCTTGTCTATTCTGCAGACAAACCTGCAGACTAACCTGAAAATATTAGGCAAACTGCAAACACACTACAGTAAGCCTGAACCCTGCCAGTAAAACCTTTATTACTGAATGGTTCAAACACAATGTTAAAGGAGCAGTATCACAAAATTTGCATTAAAAAAGATAAATAATTAAATAGCCACATAATAGCTTCTAACATGTGTATAAATAATGTGGCGATAGAAAAAGGAAAAAATATCTGCCTTTCTTTTAAATTGTATAATGACAATGGCTCAGTCCATTTGCTGAATAGGGGGATCTGCTGGGTTGTATTTAGTGAGCTGCTTCATTTAGCCCACTGGTCTCCTAGCAACACTTTACCTCAGAGGCTGACACTGTAATCAGTGGTAACGACTGTGTGTGTGTGAGGTGCTGCTTTTGTTATGAGGCCAGGTGACTCAAATGTGTAAAATCTATACAAAATAAACTAAACTGACTGAAATTCTTCTTTGAATAATTGTGCAGGAAAATCTAAAGGTATTAAAGTGGAACAAAACACTGAGTCTATAAGATCCGGCCATTGACCTTCCCCCTTGGGCATTCTAAATCGGGATGCCCCACTATGTGAAACGACCCCTGGATAACCACAGATCCCCCCATTTTTCTGGCACGCTCACGCAGATAGTCATTTAGACAGGCCGGGCGGCCAGGAAGGTTACTGCTCAGGCTCCCCATCTGCGTGCAAACAGAGCTGATTGGATGAGAGCCCGCGCATGCGCTGTGGGAAAGGGAAAGGTACGTTTTCACAGGTGAAATTGGGGATTTCACATATCAGGGCATCCCAAGTCGGGATGCCCCCAGGGGCACAAAACAAAACTCCAGATAGTGAAAATCCTGGGTTGGGCTTTGCTCAAAACACACAAATCTGAAAGAAAGATCATATGGAAAAATGTGTTGTAAGAATATGAAAGAGAAAATGGTAAATTGAAAGATTCTGCAGCAGAGCCAACATGAAGGGAAAACTGTCAAAATAAAAAATGTTTAGAGCAAAAAAACAGGATGTAAACATAAAAATCCAATTCTGAAATAAAATAACCCCCCCCCCCCCAAAAAAAAAAACGGTGAGCCTGAGATTCGAACCAATGATTCTCTGGTTCAAACTGACATTGAATTTACCAACGAGCTAAATGACTTCGAGAGCTTTTCTTTCTGTTTTAGATATGAGTTCTGGCCAGGCAGTGTTGCAACATTATGCTGGACGGCTGCCAGGACTGAACAGCTGATTACTTTGTTACATTGTTTCCCCCTCTCCTCAGCGTGGAACAGGCCAGAGTGTCGGGCCCCAACACTCAGCAGACATAAACATGAGCTATTAGTCTCCAGCTGCACAACACACACATCATTCTAAATTTGTAATACTTACTCCAACACTTACCTAGATTCAAAGTACCATTTAAATATAAGTCACCAAGAAAAATTCGCTATACTGCTCCTTTAACTTTCCCTGTTGTTGTACTCTGTGAACACTTTATTTTTATTGTTACAGCACAGAAGCTCTTTAAATGAGCTACGACCATTTTCAAGCACCATACGACAGAGTTTAATCTGAATAGAACGGCACAGCAAGTTCATACCTTCCATGTACCATTTTACCACTCTTGCTAGGCACTCTATTTGCAATAAAAGATAGCACTTTAACTCCATTTGTCCCCAGTGAAATGTCATATCACAGTATGCTTTACCCTTGTAATTTTCTTTAAATTTCTTCATGTGATAATATTACACACAAAGGATCCAGCAATATTTGATTGTCTAACAGTCTGGTGCACATTCCGGGAGAGTGAGAGCATAAATTAGTTTCTCAGCATTCACATGAGATTTAGAGAACCTCATAGCACTTCCAGTATTGCTAACTACATGCTGATTTACAGTAATTCCTTCCATTTCATTTCTAATTGAACATTTCCCATAGGATTAACCCAAGCAGTGTGATCTAAGGTCTCCAGACTCAAGAAGGCAAATTGCATAACTTTAAGGCAAATATAGAGAGACATTTTTGCAAGGAAATTGGAAATCAATATAGATCATTCCTATGCAGTGAACCTTCGTCATTGGGTCTTGTTGTAAGTAAGATCTCTTCGAGTGCACTGAGAGCCGGTAAATTTGGCAGACATACAAAGTACAATGACAAGCCTATGAACTTATTGCCATTTTATGAATATTAATGTCAGGGAAGATTATGAAGAAGTGCTAAATTTTAATGCAGTCAAAGCCAAGATTACTGCAGTCTTCAAAATTGAATTTTCAAGTACTCATCTACTTTTAGAGTTATAATGTATAATATAATATTTTACAGCTATTGCCAAGCACCCATTTTATACTTATTTCCACTAACCTCAAGAACACTTAAATGTGCGTAGTTGCCTCTAGCAGGGGGAAATGATAATACATATTACAATATATGATATATTGTAGCTTTTATTTTATATCCTTGAACAGAAATAATGGCTGTAAATGGCTTGTGAAGGCAAAAATTAAAACAAATAAATACTTTCCCCAGATGTTGCCTCGTGGTCCTGCGTTCTATAACCCATTCCATTTCAGGTCCTGTGTCGTGCATGGGCATTGGGATTCTGCCACTAGCTGCCTCCTGTCATTTCCAACTCAAGAACACGTCCCAAATAAGTGCCAACCTCACACCTGACAGCACTAAATTACTTGTACATGTGCTGATAACACTGTGGTCTGCCAGAAAACAGACTTGCACCCCTTCAATATATTCTCTGCCCTGCTGCTTGTTACCTCTCCTGTCACATCTCTAGTGATGCTTCCCTCTGCCAGTCTGTTGATGGACTGCCAATACATTACAAACCCAGGCACAGCATCTACTCTGCCCTTGACATTATTCTGTCCTGGTGATTGGTCCTTGCCCCTAGGGCATCCTGATTAGGGATACCCCACTGAGTTAAACCCCCCAGATCGCCCACTCAACTCACCTTTCTGTCATTCCCATGGTGCATGCGTGGGCTTCCATCCAGTCAGCATTATATGGTGACACTAATGCACGACATAAAGTTGTTTTGTACTGAGCGTCGGCATGCGAAGCTATGTGCGACGAAGGACCAATGGAAAAGTAAAGGGTTTGTGGGCGCCAGCGGGAGGTTCATAAAGTGTGTCTTTTAGATTCCAGGGTCACCAACAGTGGAGATTGATCCACGTTAAGACTCACCTTTTTAGACAAGTCTATTGTATGCTTTAACAATTAACTTCACAGTCTTGTCACCTTTCAGAGCACTTACCAATATAATTGGGGTGATTTACAACATGCGCGATTTTCACCTTCCCTGCTTTCTCCATGCATGTGGCCAGAGGAGAAATCGGCTGTGTATTGAGCTAAACTTACATTAGCGAACACCAGTGATCACAGACTTACGCCATGTATTTTGCTGTGTTTGCACCAGGATTTGCTGGCGAAAGTCACTGGTATTTACATTGAAAAGTGGTTTGTAGAATGCAGACAAATTGCTGTGGCAGATTTCTTTAATTAAAAACATTAAATCTTGTTTAAAACACACTTTTATAGCTTATGCCAGCATTGAAGGGGTCTCATGAATATACATGGGGTATCTTTGGATTGTCTGGGTTGTTAAAAAACTGAAGAAAAAAGTTAAATTGAAATTGTAAAAGTCATGTAACATTATCATCAGTTTTCATTTTTCACATACTGCATAACTTTCTGATGTTCATGTGGGAAAAAAAAAGTCTAAGGTGCTAAAAAGACACAAACTCTCCACAAATAACATTGATACTAAGATTAAAGCTGGTTAACGGAAATGGTGTGCGCTTGCAAAATGACTTACCAAAAGTGTGAGTTATGTAATATGTAAAAGAACAAATGGCTGGTGAATGGTCGGGGACTAGCTGGCGAATCGTTTCGTAAATGAGTCACTTAGTACATTCTTGGCTCCACCCTTATCCTTTAAATTGTAAGGGAAGGGCCCTCTCTCCCAATGTGTATTAGCTGCATTTTTGTCTCATCTACCCCATAGTACCGTGTGTATCTTACCCTCCTGATGATGGCACAATAAAAATTGCCCAAAACGAATAGTGTGCTGCACCAAATGGATGAATCCGTTAAAATAGTAGAGTAGACTAATAAATGAAGCAAAATTGAAGTAAGGTTCCTGCTTACAAATGTCGCAAAAATTGATGCTCATAACTTGTTGCACCTATTTACAGCGTATTCTGTGCCATTTATCATTTAACATGTTAATTGTCAGATTTTGCCCCCCGCCCCACAGCTCCTTCTGGTTCCGGGGTTTTAAAATTTACTGATACTGGAGAATAAGTAGGCGCTCAATGCCACCCGGTGCTGCTCCTCCAAGGTGGAATTACACCCCCCAGCACTGTCATGCTAGACTCCATTGCAATTAATATAGTTGGTGTGCAGAGGGTCAGAATTCTGTCTTTATGGAGGCCGCTATGTCTCACCAGAACTGGATGCCAGGTTGCGCATTTTCAGCATTCAGTAAGATTGAAAACACCAGAGTCTGATGGAGTTACGGTGGGCAAAAGGTTAGTATATTTTTTTTTACATTTTTGCCCAGACTCTACAGAAAAGTTTCTGTTTTTAAATTTTCACAAAATACACACACACGCGCGCGTACGTGGTACACAAGATGTAAAAACACATTGCCCAGTTAAGTCTATACCATGTTCAGTTAAACATGTTATAGCCAGAAACCTCTTCTTTAATGAGATTTTAAAGCAAGAAATCAAGCAGTGTCTATAGGGGATACTTTTAGTTTGAATAAATGGATTCCACGACAGTCAATCTGAAAATACTAATTACGATTTCCACTTCTTGTAGATTAATTAGAACCCTTAGGGAGCCATTTTCATTTGTACTTTCTGAACTTCACATTTCTCGAGATTTTACAGTAAATTATTCATCTTACATAAAGTAAAGTATACGCTTAGTACCACATAGAAAAGTGTGATTATAGAACATATATAGGATGCATTTAACAGCAAAAATATTGTAAAATGAATGCCTTCAAATTTAGCAGTGTTTTTGGAACTATAATAGCAAAGCAGTTTCTATCAGTGCTGTTGCCCAGAACACCAGCTAGGGTGCACTAATACTCATTATGAACTCATGTGGACATATGATACAAGTCATGTAAAGCACCACAGGGCAATGAGCAAAATGTGGGAGCTTGGCTAGTATAGGAGCACCCTTCCCAGCCACCCATGTCTGTGTAGCCCCTTCCCTCTACTGCTTTTTTTTCTTATTTTTTGGGAGGTTATGCTTGTGTTCTGCATGTAGACTATTGGTTCTTGGGGCCATCTGTGCTAAGCAAATAAATTGTTTGGTCTGAGCATATCAGGTATTGAGACTGTAGGTACGCTGGTATAAACATGCTTCTTTTTTTGTGTTTACATTTTGTGATGAATCTTTGTTTCTGAAATATGCATTTTGTATTTATTTGTTAAATTTATTTCTTGGGGTTCTGATCCAATGCAAAGTCTATGCCATAGATTCTTAATATCACAGAAACATTTTCAAACTAATAAATAGGGGCATCTAAGAGGTCAGAGACTTACAGACTATACATAGGTTTTGGTTCTCCTGGTCAAAACTGGATAGTTAGGCAAGTTCTAGATTAAACGATTTCCAAAAAGCATAATGTTAAATATCTAACTTTTAACATTCCTAACCTAACCTAACATAACCTAACTAAGCAAAAGCATTTTTTTTTAATTTTCAGCTTTTACATTAAAAAAAAAATGAAAATGGGGGTGATGCTAAATTTTGGGCAGCTTGCATATAACAGAGCAGACATACTGTATATCAATTCTTCTTTGAGGTATTTTCATCTATTCCTCCTGATAGCCGAAGGAACAGTTGAGGTCAAGGGGCAAAGGTAAAGCAGCAGATAAAGTAGAGATGAGTGGACTGATTCCTCCAAAATTAGAATTTGCTCAGAATTTTAAGGGAAAAATCTTGGGATTTTTGGGATTTCCAATTTTTCCTTAAATAGGTAACCTATAGGCAACCTCGTAATCCATGCCATTCCCCCCTCTACAGCCCAATTACCAGCACCCCTGAATCCTCATCACCCCTATCACTCACTGTGACAACATGCACCGGAAACCAGAGCACGCCTATATGTTGAGAAGTTGTCTGGAGCACGTCCTTTCATTTATTTATCTACTGAGAAGCCAGCCGGAGCATGCCCACCAACCTACTCACTGAAACCAAATAGCAATCTCAGAAAGAGAGGGAAATAAAACATCATAGAACAGTATTGTCTCACAATATTATGCACATTTATTCTGTGTATCTCTGACAGTGCATTAAAAAAATAGATAAAAAATTTGACTCCATTGTTAAATACTAGCAAGTGTTAATGTTCTCAAATAAACAAGATCTCTGGGTTGGGGGGGATAGACATAAGATAGGTAC
This sequence comes from Gastrophryne carolinensis, assembly GCA_027917425.1. NCBI lineage: Eukaryota > Metazoa > Chordata > Amphibia > Anura > Microhylidae > Gastrophryne > Gastrophryne carolinensis. The sequence continues at coordinate 250,842,302 of CM051236.1, read as the reverse complement.
TACTTACCCTCCGCAGGTCAAAATGCACTTATTAAAAGATGCTGTTTGCAGCAATGCCTAAATAATTGTCAGTGAGTTGTAAATGGCTGACTGGTAACCCAGGACTCAGAAGCCCTGCCGGCCAGCCCCTGGTACTGCAGGACTACCAGCCCTAATGCCCCTGGTATGGCTTTTTTTTTTTTCCTAATTAGCTACTCCCACACCATTTTTAAAAATGTATGGTTTCCTTTATTTTCTATGGGTGCCTTGGCTTAGCTTTATACACAGACGTACATCTCTGGCAGGCCGAGTTCCAGAAGTGCCACACCTGGCTTTAGATACTGGGGCTGCAGTTGAGTGATAACTTCTGCAGGACTAGGTGAATGGGTGTATCATGCTACTCTGCAAGCACTACTCAGGTCTGTAGGGAAATCACAAGAAGTGGGTGCTAAGATAAGTCTTAAACAGTTGTAGCAAATGAATACACTAATTTTCTCACACTCATAATACTCAATCGGATCTGTTTTTACAATTACCAGTAGATTGCAAATTCCCTTGGATTGATAATACAGCATCAATTCTTGAACATAAGCTCACTTGAACACACATTTTTATGGAACTTGGGAGGGGAGATGTTCCAAACATCTTGGGGAAATAACCACAGATATGTGGATGTAGGCGTGTTCATGTAATCATAGACAGGCTTGATAATGTTGGAATCAGGGTTCTGTGAGGGCTATATCATCAGTTCTACAACTTCTTCATTACTCCTGTACTGCTGTTCAGGCATTTAGCAATCATACAATCTTCTGGTATAGGCAAAATGTCACATTTAGCCCAGAGCCCTTGCTGCCATATTTCTGCACCCCCAGTATTATAGGCTGTCGGGTTGGTACGCTTTAGAGGGGGGGAAGCCACACATTTTATTCTTACATTTTTAAAAATGGTGTGGGAGTAGCTAATTAGCAAAAGAAAAAGCCATACCAGGGGCATTAGGGCTGGTAGTCCTGCAGTACCAGGGGCTGGCCGGCAGGGCTTCTGAGTCCTGGGTTACCAGTCAGCCATTTACAACTCACTGACAATTATTTAGGTATTGCTGCAAACAGCATCTTTTAATTAGTGCATTTTGAGGAGGGTAAGTAGTACCTATCTTATGTCTATCCCCCCAACCCAGAGATCTTGTTTATTTGAGAACATTAACACTTGCTAGTATTTAACAATGGAGTCAAATTTTTTATCTATTTTTTTAATGCACTGTCAGAGATACACAGAATAAATGTGCATAATATTGTGAGACAATACTGTTCTATGATGTTTTATTTCCCTCTCTTTCTGAGATTGCTATTTGGTTTCCAGAGTGATTTAAAATTGGAGCTTAGGTCCATCATTAAAATATAATTATAAGATTAAAGAGGAATTATGTGGAAATCATTGGAGAGAGGCCCTATACCTTATTGCGGAACCACGATTACACTACTACCGGACTTGGCCAGACGCACCCTCCAAATGAGGAAGACACTCAAACCATTGTTGGAAAAAGTCAAATCAGTTGGAGCCTCCTACAGATGGGGTCATCCATTTCACTTGGTTGTCACAAAGCAAGACCGCTCCTTCGCCTTGCGGTCCCTTTCCCAGCTACCGGACCTCTTTAGTTTCCTGGAGCTTCCGGCTCAGGATCAACGAACCTCCCCTCCCACGCCCACAGTGGGGCCCTAGGCGCATCCAGAACCCGCGGGGTCCTGGGGAAGAGGGGGTGTGCGCCGAAATCAGTTAAACTAATGGAGCTGAGCGGGTCCCTGTCAAATGGTCCGGCAGACGATCTTACTGCAGCGACACCTGTGGCTTTTACCACTGAGGTTTGCCATCTCATCCTCTTTTTTGTTTTTTTCTTGAACTGCCTGGCGCCGGGGCCTTCAAGCTTCAGACTATGGACTCACCTGGCCTACCGGCTTAGCGACCGTAACCTGGCCGACTGGCTACCTAGTGATGATGCCCAGACATAGTGAACGTTCTTACCCTCCTCCGTCCGGCTCCGGCATGTTTAGATTGCTGGCCGGCTTGGGGGACGTGGCTCGGGTATCCTGTAGCGCCAGACACGGCTTGTTGTTCCAGCTTAGTTAACTGTCGTCTGTTAATTGTTCTTGCTGTTGATTGGGAGATGCTTCCGGTGAACTGTTCCCCCCCCTGGGCTCGGTCCGGGCGGGGGGCTTTGGGGGAGGCCCCCGTGAATAAAGTGGGGCGCCTCCCCCGGGGCTGTCTGGCTGGATGGGCCTGAGTGCAGGGAACAGGTGCAGATGCTTGAGGACACTGGTTGTGGCACCCAAATGGGCTCTCGTGTAGGGCTATAAGTGTATAGTTTGAGTTGACAAGTTTAAGACGATATTTTTGTTACCAGTTTATTAGCTAATGTTGCGGCCTCACGGTCGACCTGAGAGGCTCCTTTCATGTCACAGGTTGCCGAGGATGCCGGTGCAGAAATGTTCTTCCCACAGCCCTGTCCCCCTGCCGGTGACCTGGTCCCCGGGAACCGGGTTGGGACTGGGCCCCCGTTAGCATTGTTTAACACTGTTGGTCAAGACTTTTACCTTAAGGAAGCCACAACTCTTACCCTGTGGTCACAGCTTTTCACTCCCCCGACATAGGACTTCTTCCCCCCTCTCTGGTAGATAGAGGGAAGACATAATGTTATACATCTTAGTGATTCACCCTTCCCTAGTTTGTCTCTCTCCACTCGTTGACCCTAATACTTTACTTCCCCTTTCATACTACTTGTGTTCCCCCCCTTTCTCACCTATCCTTCACCCAATCCCCCTTGAACCTTCTCGAGGAGTGTGAGTTGATCTACACCAGCATCCATTTCCCAAAACGATGGATCTTTCAGTTTGCTAATTTAATGTAAGGGGTTTCAACATACCAGAGAAGCACTCCAAGGTCCTCTACGACCTCCATAAACAAAAATTAAAAATTGCTCTCCTCCAGGAGACACATTTTAAGACAGATCACATCCCCAACATTTCAGACAAACACTTTGTCTCCTGGCATCACTGTTCTAATGCAGATGCTAAAACTAAGGGAGTCTCCATAGCATTCCATAGATCGCTCCCTTTGAGGTCCTCGACACAAGGGCCGATCCTCAAGGCAGGTCCCTGTTCATCAAAATCATCCTATTTAATAAGAAATACACTATAGCGAACATTTACGCTCCCAACACTGATCAGGTTGGCTTCTGCGTCAGGGTCTTCAAGCTACTGGAGAAATTTTCGGAGGGAGTGATTATCTTGGGAGGGGATTTTAATGTGCCACTTAACCCTGCCGTTGACACGTCCTCTGGGAGGGCCGCTGTTTCGCTGAGCAAAATTAATAAATTGAAAAAATCTCTAGCAATGGGATCTTTGCAAGACCAGGGCAAAGCTGGAATCTAAACATTCGCCCTTGGTAAGGCTGTTTGATAACCCATTGTCTCTCCCAGGGGTCATGCATGCTCACAGCTTCGGATGGTAGAAGGCCAATGGCATTGTGACTATACATGATCTCAGTACCCCAAAGGGAGTGCTATCTTTTGAGGATCTTAAAAGCGCCAAACAGATCCCCTCCTCGGAAATCTTCAGATATTTGCAACTTTCGCATTTTGTCAGTAGCATTCTGAAGAGAGTATCTCCACCATACCGGCTTACTCCACTGGGGCAAGTATGTCTTCGCCAGCCGTTTGCAAAGGGGATGATCACATATATCTATGGGGCTTTGGTGCATTGGGCTGACCCCCCGCGACATGGATACATGGAGAGGTGGGAGGCGGAGCTGGGGCCCCAATTGAAGGGGAGGATTGCAGAAAAATTTGGAATAATGTGCGGAAAACATCGCTAAATGTGTTAGCGACTGAAAACGCTTATAAAATAGTACTCTGTTGGTACTACACCCCGGCGAGACTCCATAAATGCTCCACCTCACACTCCCCCAGATGCTACAGGGGATGTGGAGCAATTGGAGAGTACCTCCATGTTTGGTGGGGATGCCCAGTGGTACAGGGCTTATGGAATGAGGCGTACAAAGTGTTATCTCACATCTTGGGTAGTTCTCTTTCCCCGACTCCGCTTGAAGCTTTATTATCATTGAAGCAGCAGCCCTATACGAGGGATGAGTGGAGTCTAGTAAAGCATCTATTGGTTGCCGTGCGACTAACAGTGGCAGCGAATTGGAAAGCCCCCAGACTATTATGGCAGGAGGTAGAGGCGAGGATGGCGAACATAATGGTGAATGAGCAAATGACAGCCTCCATTATGTCTAATAAGGAAAAGGCTGACCAGGTGTGGGAACCATGGAGAGAGTTCCAACGGAAAAAGTGTTAGGGGCTATTAGGTTTGATGGCCTTAGGGAATAGGGTTAATGAGCAGTGACCCAGCAGGAGGGGAGATGTTGCGTGCTCCAGGATTCCCCCATTCCTTCCATCCACCTTTATGGAGGCCCTAACGTCGCCAGCCTTCCTTTTTCCGCCTCCCTCCCCTTTTCCTCTCTTCCTTTTCATTCTTTTCACTTTCTTAACTTCTCTTCCTTCCCTCTTCCCTTCTTTCTGCTTGCTTTATTTTGTTCTGTTTAAACAGGTAGTCCATTGAGGATGTCTTATATTGCTATGTGTGGTTTAATGTATAATGAGTTTATAAGTTAATTTGCATAACATCCTCTACCGCAGCTCCTCCCATGAGGGTCTTCAAGCCCCCCCCCCCCCCCCCCCCCGGGGCAGGCTCTGGTCACAGTGGTGCAGCCAGGCTGTTTAGAGTTAACAGAGATTCACATAGGATTTATTAGAACTTGCACTTTAATAATGATAAAGACAGAAATTATCTGACATTTATACCGCTTAGATTAAATAACACCAGTATGCTGTATTATTATCTGTTTGACTGGAACATGCTGTGATTATATACCATGTTGTAAACTCTAAATTTGCTTAATAAAAATATTGTAAAAGAAAAAAATCTCTAGCAAATCTCTAGCAAACCTTCAAGTGGTGGACACATGGAGAATACTTAATGGTTCGAAAAGAGATTACTCCTTCTTCTCCCACGCGGCTAACTCCTACAGTAGGATAGATTACCTACTACTTGTTCATCACGCACTTGATTGGGACCCCAAAGCATGGACTGGACCTATTTTATGGTCCGACCATGCCCCGATTTTCATCTCCATTCAGCTCCCGGGCCTAGCACCACCAGGCTGGTCTTGGAGGCTCAACAACAGCTTGCTCGACGATCCGGTCTGCTCATCATCGAACACTTCCTTGAAGACCACAAAGGGGTCCACTCCCTTGCCATTCCAGTGGGAGGCCCTGAAATGTGTCATTAGAGGGGAACTAATAAAACACGGGTCGAGACTTAAGGGCCTCTCTCATAACCCAATCTCTGAAGAAAATTCATTCATTAGAAAGGGAGCATAAAAACCTACCCACTAATGTTAGACTTTTAGAGCTGCAAGAGGCCAGGGAAAAACTTCAAAACCTATATAACCAGTCTTACCTTAGCTACAGAGATAAGGGCAAGGCTCGGTTCTATGAGAACAAATGTGGACGCATGTTAGCCAGAGCCTTGCACCCTAGATCGAACGTGGCCTACATACCCACTCTTAAGAGGTCGGATGGAGCTTTGACGTGAACCCCCTCCAACATAGTAGCCACCTTTAGGGATTTTTACAAGGAACTATATAACATACATAGCCCCACGTCCCCCATGCAAGCCCATAGGCTATCTGAAGCAATTGACGCTTATATAGCGAGCACCCCGCTTCCCGTTATCCCCCCAATGGAGGTGGAGTCTCTAGAATTGCCTTTCACACTACAGGGAGTAGCCCGGGCAATCAAAGAATCTCCCACTGGTAAATGTCCTGGACCAGATGGATACATTTTAGCACTCGGTTGATCCCCCTTCTAGCAAAAACTTTCAATGCTGTCAGCAAAATTTGTCCCTTCCCCAATCAGGCCATGGAAGCCACTATTTCAGTCATCCCTAAACCTGGCCCCCCAAGACCCCACGCTCTGTGGCAGCTTCCGGCCAATATCGCTTATCAACATTGATCTAAAACTTTTTGCTAAAATTATCGCACTGAGGCTTCAACCCCTTCTCCCAAGCCTAATTCACTTAGACCAGGTCGGGTTTGTTCTGGGGAGGGAGGCCAGGGACAACACCAACAAACTGTTTACCGTAATATCACATATCTCTTCTTCTAAAACGCCAGCCTGCCTTCTCTCGTGTGATGCAGAGAAAGCATTTGATAGGGTGAACTGGACCTTCATGGTGGCTTCCCTTAAGCAGATTGGTGTTGGCCCTGGCCTCTTTAAGATCCTGGCCCTATACACTACCCCTACAGCTAGGGTTAGAGCTAATGGACTCCTTTCCGCCCCCCTCCCTATAAACAATGGTGCGCGGCAGGGATTCCCCCTATCTCCCCTTTTATATGTCCTCACAATGGAACACCTAGCCATAGCCATTCGGAACAACCCGAACATCAAGGGCATACAGGTCAACGGCAAACCAGTTTAAGGCCTCCCTCTTTGCTGACGATCTGATGCTTCACCTAACATCACCGCATACCACCTTCCCGGCTGTTCTGGGGGAGTTAGACCGCTTCAGTGTTGTGAGAAATGTTAAAATTAACTATTCGAAATCCGAGGCGCTCAACCTGTCATTGTCAAGCTAAGAGGCGCGCCAGCTAGAATCTAATTTCCCCTCCAGATGGAGATCCAATGCCATCAAGTACCTGGGCATTCAAATCCCTGCTAATCTCTCTAACATTTACGAACTCAATTACTCTCCCTTCCTCGCTAAAATAGCCGTGGACCTAAACTCATATGCTAAGAGGCCTATCTCGTGGTTTGGGAGGATTAATAGACTGAAAATGGATATACTTCCAAGGCTCCTATATGTTTTCCAAACCGTCCCCATATAGCTGCCAGGAAACTTCTTTCGTAAACTGAGATCTGCGTTCTCCAAATTTGTGTGGGGGGTCACCAAGCCCAGAATTAGATTCACGACCCTTACTAGGGGTAAGAGGGAGGGGGGGTCGGCCTTCCTGACCTAAAAGCTTACCATACGGCAGCCATTCTACAGAGGGTGGTGGACTGGACACGCAGGAGCGAGGACAAGCTTTGGTTCCAACTAGAAAAACCCCACCATGATTCCTTGGGCCGCCCCTGTATCTAGATCCCAGAGGGAATCTATGCCCCTTCTTATACAGCATTTTTTAGAGACTTGGGACCCTCTCCAGAATAAGTGTAAACTGGTTCGTAGGCCCGGGCCTCTAACGCCGATTTTTGATAACCTGGCGTTTGAGCTGGGGATGCTATCTAGAAGTTTCCTCATCTGGGAGGCCTCTTCCAACACCACTTTAGGGCAAATACTACAGGAAGAGAGGGTACCCACGCAGGAGGACCTAAAAGGAAGAGTAGGAGTTAAACATGTTTGCTGGCTATTACACAGACAGCTCCAAGCGTTTGTCACTGCTAACAACATACAGGAGGCAACTCAAAGTCCTCCGACAGAGCTTGAATCTTTCATTACCCAAAGTACTCCCCCCACTCATGTGATATCCTTCCTCTATGCGCTCCTTAATAGAGCGAATTGCCAATCACCTCCTAGATACATGAGTAGATGGGAAGGGGAGCTGGGACTTAAATTCTCGGAGGGCGACATAGCCAAAATATATGCAAACGCCCATGGCTCCTCCTTATCGAGTACGGTCCAGGAGCGAAATTTTAAAATTTTAGCACGCTGGCACAGGTTCCCAATGGATATCCACCGGTTCGATAGGTGATACCCTAATATGTGATGGAGATGCCAAAGGGAGATAGGCAATATGACACATATCTGGGGGAGCTGCCCAACTGTGAAAGCCCTTTGGGACCAAATCCTCTCCATCTATGAGCGGGTTTCTGGAGATAAAATTGTCAATACACCCCAGCTAGCACTCCTATCTCTCTGTCATAACTCCGTAGTTAGCTTCAAGAGAGACATCTTGAGGCACTTTATGGCAGCCATGCGATCAATTATCCCAAGACGATGGAAGACACAAGACTCGCCCACACTAATGGAATGGGTACAGGAATTAGAGTCGATTTGATATATGGCAAGCTTAATTACTAGAGATCAGGGAGCCACGGACAGATACATTAGGACATGGGCAGGTTGGTTGGATTTCAGGTCCTCCCATCTCCCGTCCCTACTACAACCCCAGGGACAATCTTAGGACTCATACGGGTCGGGGATAGCCTCTGCTCTCTAAAAGCAGTGGTTTATAAGACTTCAGGAGCCTTGCCTTCTCATCCTGTAAAGTAGATAGCATGGTTAATCGTAGGCTATAATCCATCATTAGCTCGAACCTGTGGAGCATGGATTCACTCTGACGACCCCTTTGAGGATCGTGAACACTATATCCCACTGATACATGATTTGATTGGGTTGTCATCAACTGATTTTATTGCCGCCAGAGACTGGACAATGAGCTACGGATGAAGACCAGTCGATGAAACTGTCAATGTTCATAATGTTCATGATTAAGTGATTGCAATGCTGTACCCTCCTTATCTCCCCCACCCCCTTTTCTTTCTGTACCCCACAACCCTATTTTGAAAAATCAATAAAACTTGATTATACTAAAATATACCGTGTCCACTGCACATGTAAAAGGAGATTGGAGGATTAAAGCTATATACACTTTTTGAAGCTGATAAGTACACACATGTGCTGGAGGTCAAAATATTGTAAACATTACAACACTGGCTGGAAATTACTTTTGTAGGTCCTTGTTCAGGAAAGGAGCGCAGTGTTTGGATTAATTACTGTAACTAATTGATTAACTGTTTTAATGATTCACTTAACTATCATGCAAGTTGAAAATTGGCACATAGAGTAAGTAAGAGCAAATGTGCTCATGGTTTGAGCACACATCCATTATTGTGGTTAATGTGTCCCTGAATCATAAGGTTATTTATGCATGCGCCATCTATTGTGCATGGGGACACGGGAACAGCTGACGGTGCTGAAGCCTTTGTGACATGTTGCTGTACTCAGACCTATGACATAAAATTCCCCAACCTCAGCTTTGTAGCAAAGTTTGACAGTTCCTCATACAGTTACAAGCCTTCTGTTTCAACCTACATATGAACATGAAGACCATTATTACCTGCTTGGTATAACTGGTTAATCGTACATCTGACTACAATTCTAACTTTGTGCAGAGAATCTATGTTGTTATGATGACAAGGTTTCACTTTCCATGTTGGTATATATTTAGCTTGTCTTCTGTCACCCCATCAGTGTATCAAGGGATTTTATAAGCTATTTAATATGTTAGAGGGTTTAGGTGGATTTAATAGGCTCAAAATGCATATGGATTCTTTCCAACTTCAGTACCTTTTCAGTAGCATAACTATTTCTGACTAGAGTCTCAAAATCCCAGAAGAAAATATTGACACAATTATACCTGAGATACATGTTGGGCTTAATTGTTTATCAAATTGTGTTTCAGTGTGAATTAGTACCAATAAGTAGATCTGGTGTCAGCATAAACCAATAAGCCATTAGCATGCTTTTACTTTTAGCATTAGAATTTTTTTTACAGATAAAATTGTGCTAGATGTCTAAGGCTACATTTTTGTTCAGATTCTACTTTCCACGCCAAGGGTTTTTAAATTAGATAATGAGATGTGTAGATTGTTTTTATTAAATGAAAATATGTGTCTTGCATATCAACATGGGCATTTTAGAACAAAGGATGGCAGGAGTAGCTGCCAAACATTTTGCTGCATATTCTGTTGAGACATCACAACGGTTTAGAAATGCTGATGAAAAACAGACTGCTTGGATGGGGTAAGAGAGGATACATTTTGTCTATTACAAAATGTCAAATAGGACTAAACAGTAGTGTTGGGTGAACCAAAACCGCAGGGGCTCAGCATTCCACCGACCACAGAAAAGCTGGTTGATGAGCTGTTTTTTTGGTAATTTGTTTTACATTTCTCTTTAGATACAATTTTTATCTAATGAAGAATAGCCTGACTGTATTTTTTCAGTTTTAAGTGTTTTACTAAATACAGCTTTTAGAGGCATTCCAGTTAACATTGAAACTGACTGCATGTTTTTTTTTTTATATTATTGGTCATTTTTTGGCATTTTTGGTTAGGTACAATTTTTATCTAATGAAGAATAGACTGACTTTTTAATGGTATTTTTCAGTTTTATTAAAGGCAGCATTTAAAGGCATTTATTTTAAATTGAAACTGAGTGTGTTTTTTGGGGGGCACTTTTCCGTGTTTTAATGAATGCTGCTTAAGTGGCACTCATTAAAGCAAGGAAAGTGGCATGTATTTCTTAAATTTTGTGCACGGCAATCATCCTGGGGCCCCGCCCCCCTGATTTGCAGCCCTTTAGCCCTTGTTTTACAGCCATTTTAGGGCCCCCAAATTCAGGTCCCCATTGACTTCAATAGGTTTTGGGTTCGGGGTCCCAAAATGAACTTTTTCATTCTAACTTGTCGATCCCGGACTTCAGCGGGTTCGCCCATCCCTACCTAACAGGGCTCCTTTTTCTCCAAACAAGTTTTAGGCCTGGTTTATGGTTTTCTGTTATTCTTTCTTGGGCAGCAACTGTAAGCATTGACAATGCATTATTATAATGTTTCCAATAGGAATTTAATCTTCCCAAGAAGGAAGATATATATATATATATATATATATATATATATATATATATATATATGAATTACTAAATATCAATACATAAATGTCAATAGGGTTCTGTCCTGATCTGTAGTTGTGTATAATAATGGTTATTAAGTGGTTTATGAGTTTGTTAAGATGCTATTGGCCCTATTAGCCTATACATGCATTGATTTTACTGAGTGCGTTATCATGCTGTTGAATCTATTTAGTGTCTCTGGGGATAATCATATTGATTGGTGTCTGTGATGTTTCAATAACAATGCCTGCTGAAGGGGACCAGTCACTGCAACCACGAAGCCTGCTTCTTAAAGAAAAAAATGCAATAAGAATTATTTATTTCCATTCAACAATAAAATAATACTGTACTTGAATAAATACATAGTGTACAAACAGAAGCTATTGTAAACCTTTTACTGTGGCATTTTATTGTAATTATTTAAAGATCTGAATGTAAAGTGCAGAAGAATGTGCACATGCTGTATCATAGGACTACACAGCATGCAGGACTTTTTGCCAGTGTGCCAAAGAGCACCACAAGGGAATAAGGTAAAGAGAATTGTGTGTTAAAGGTTCTAAACCATCCTGTGCTTTTACCCCTTAGCAGCTCCTGTCCTGTACCTGTGACAGCTCTGGTTCTCTGTTCAGTACCTATAGAGCACCAGACACAACTTTACTGAATCCTGACTAAGCACCCCTGTTTACATTCAGTTTAGCCTGGATCTCCTTCCAGTGGTTTAGTAGCACTAGCTGGTAATGTTATTACATGGCAGTGTATTCTTTATAACTACCTCCTCTGGCCAAGAGTTCTGTAGACCTGTGTTGGTGAAGAAAGCATTTTTCCTCTAACCTTTATGGATGTCCTTAAATTAAAGTTGCACCCCAAGGTATAAATAGATTGTGGGACAGATCTTTGTATTGACCTCAGATATATTTATAGATAGTTATTAGATCATCCCTTAGGCGTCTCCTTTCCAAACTAAATACATTTTTTCAGTGTACTCTAGTTCCCTCATTCCATTTATTCATTTAGCTGCCCACCTTTATATGCGCTCCAGTTCTAATATGTCTTCCTTATGCACTGGTGCCCAGAACTGTAAACAATATTCCATATGAGGTCTGACCATTGACTTATAGATGGTTAAAATGATGCTTAGATCATGGGCACCAATGGCCCTCTTGATGCACCCTATGACCTAGCTGCTGCCTGGCATTGTACACTACAGTTAAGTCTTTTGTTAACTAAAGCCCCTAGGTATTTTTCTATTGTAGTTTTACCAAGTGTTCCCTTGTTTAGTACGTAATCATTGCAAAATTCTCCTGCCTATGTGCATAACCTTACATTTATCTGTATTAAACTTAATTTGCCATTTTACTGCCAATGCTTCCAGTTTATCTAGATTTGTTTGTAGCTGCCTGCTGAAGCTGCTCCTTCATGCTAATTACTTTACCCAGCTTAGTATCATCTGCAAATATTGATTATTGATTCTTTACTGTTTAAATAGTTCCCAATGATATATATATATATATATATTTATTTATATATATTTAAGAGTAACAGTAATCTAATCCAAGTATGCACCATTGATAACTACCCTGTTTCCTATCATTAAGCCAATTAGTCACTCATGTATAGTACATATGTTTTACTGTTTTCCCTCTGTCCAAGCATTCTCATCTTTTGCACCAGTTTTTCATGTCATTTTTCAAATGCTTTTGAAAAGTCAAGATATAAAATATCCAATGACTTGAACTTCCTCATAAAACTGATTAGGTTTGTCTGGCAGGAATAAAGTCATTTTCACCAAGATACTCAAAAATAGCATCTCTTAGAAAAGCTTCAATCAGCTTGCCCACCACAGATTTTATACTTACCGGTCCGTACAGTGGAACAGCCCGTGTTATTATTGAATCTACACTGGGGTTGTCACAAGCACAAACCCCTTTTATATAAATCAGTCTACTGTATATAGACAATGATACATAGCCTAATCAAAAGATTTGTCTTTTTATAGGCATTGGAGTAGGTCTTATAGAACAAATGTCAGGTCATCACCTCCTCATTTACACATAAAGCAGCAAATAGCAGATAGTCATGTGACCACCGTCAATTATTCAGATGCAAGTGTTGAATTACCTTCAAATTCAAGTTCCTAATTTCTTGAATGCTAATTTAACCCTTTAAACGCCAGCCACATAAAATTTACGTGGCTGCCTCCCCTGCAGTTAACCACCAGCGACGTAAATTTTACGTGCCTGACCTTCCCCCCTGCTAGCAGAAAAAGTAAAAAAAGAAGGCACTCACCTGACCCCCCGTTTAAGGGTTTTAACCCTTAAAATCCCCCCAAAAATGGGGTCCCCCTCCCCCTTTTTTAAATTAACCCCATGTCACCCGTCACCCAGTAGGTATAAAAGGCTTCCAGCAGCAGCAGGAGAGCAGAAGCCAAAGTGATCAGCATGGGACACAGTGCCCGGGGATAGATGGGAGGTAAGTATTAAAAAAAAACATAAAATATTTTCTCTCTGTCAGTGTGTTTTTTTTTACATTTAACTTTGCGAACTGGTAAGGGATCTATGAGACCTCTGTACCAGTTCACAAGGCTCTGGGTCTGTCAAGTCACCTGCGGCTAGTGGGTGACTTGCCATTAACCCCGAGACCCCCCATTACCTGCTTCCCCAAAGCCCAGGGGGGGGGCAGAAGAGCCCATGGCTATTAGGCTTTGAGTCTTGTAGCTGGCAGGGCGGGGGGGCATCAAAACTGGCCCTGAACCCTGTTCTACAAGCCCCATAGCTGGTGCCTGGGCTGGCTATGCTGGGTAGGGTGAACATCACGCCATTTTTTTTGAGAATTTTAAGGGTTTTTAACCCTTAAAATTCCCCCAAGAAATGCCCCCCCCCCCCCCCCGGGAAGGGGGACCCCACACCAATTTTTTTTATTTAATCATTTATAGTGTGGATAGTAGTTGTATTTTATTTCTAAATGTTATAAAGTGCTCTTTTCAGTTTAGGGGATCTCCTGGACAGGAACGGGGGCTACCGATACATATGTGGTATCATTGTAATCGGGAGAAATGGGGCTTTCACGTGCAATATGGTTTTCTTTAATAAAATAAATGTTTTAGTTAAAATTAAGGAGACAATATCTATATTTTTATTTTTTTTACTTATTTACTTAAAAATATATAAAAAAAACAGTAGAAAAAATACAAACAAGACATTTCATGTTAAAGCCTAAACTCTGCCGCAAAAAGAAAATATGTCATTTTCTTGGAAATTTCTGCAAAAATCACAGTTAAACATCACGCAAAATGGTGAAAATATCCTGTCAGCAGAGGGTGACAAAATCTCAAGTAGGCTGGCAGTTAAAAGGTTACAGGTACCTATGCATGTTGGGTATTGTTCTGCTCGGGGGACCTTGTGCTTTCAGATTTACCTTGTTTTTTTCTTATTTGCATATTGATGTTTTAGGAAAAGGTGTTTTTTATTCTGCTTTTTTATACATTATTTTGTGAAACCATGTGCAACCTAAAAATTCTTCGAGGCGATTACTTCCAGAAAGATGAGCCCACTACAACAAGCTGGATAAGCTTAGAAAGCTTAACATGTGTACTTTCAGGGAATATATGGTTTATGGGGGGTATTCCAAATGTAAACGGTTGTTTTGGTAGAAAAAGCACAAGGTGCGCACTTTGTCTGCAGAGCTGAAATTTTTAAGTAAAATTACCATTATGCACATGCTTTACTTTGGGGTGTTTGGCAACTCTTCCCTTGACAGGACCTATGCATGTTATTGTTCTGTTCGGAGGACCTTGATTTTTCTGATTTTCTGTTTTTTTCTTGTTTGCATATAGTTTTTTTTAGGAAAATGTGGTTTTGGTGCAACCAAAGAATACATTGAGGAATTACTTCCAGAAAACTGCACACATGTCAACATGCCTGGTACGCCTAGAAAGCCTAAGGTGTATCCTTCCAGAGAATATATAATTTGTAGGGGGTATTTCAAATGTAAAGGGTTGTTTTTCTTGAAAAACTGCAAGGTGCGCATATTGCATAGCATAGTTGCATTTTATCTGAAAATCTCCTAAAGCGTTGTTTCAGTTTGGGGGAGTCTCCTGGGCAGGAAAGGGTGTCTAACAATACACATGTGGTACTGCTGTAATCGGGAGAAATTGGGATTTCACACGCAATAAGATTTTTTTTGCACATATTTCACCCAACAATATTGAGAATACACCTAAAAAAGCCCAGACTCTGATGAAAAAAACAATATATAATTTTCCTGGAAAATCCCTGGAAATCCCTTCAAAAATCACAGTTGAACATGGGGAGCGCAAAATAGTGCAAAATGGTCTGGCAACAAAGGGTGACAAAATCTCAAGGTAGGCTGGCAGTTAAAGGGTTAATACATAATTAGGTGTTCATCTGCAACCCAATATGCAGTGTACTTCTGCAGTGTACATTTGCAATCCAAAAAATGCAAACAGTTACTCTGAAGGGAAATGTGGAGTTGTGAAAAAATGGTTTTAAATGGTCTGGTCTACAAGAGATTGGGGACCACATAAACAGTTGAAGAAGATGTATGGTGTGTATTGGTGCATGAAAAAGCATGTGCTGCTATCACTGGCATCAATGAAATACCTTAATAAGCTGCCTCCTTTATGGATAATAGAGTTGATTCAGAGCCCCTTTCTCCCATTTTTACCCCTCATCTGATTCAGCAGAGCCTTTTTTCAGTGAGAATTTTTGCGTGAAATGTTTTCATTTTTGCACAATTTTTCGTTTGGCTTCAAGTCCTCCAAGAAAACGGTGAGAAAAGGGCTTTGAATCAAACCTAATATACAATTGTCCCATGAAAACGTACTCCTGGTGATTAAATTAGGTGAACAAATCTCCTGTCCACATCCAAGATGGAGGACATTGTTACTGACACACTTGGTGCTGACTGGATGCTCAGTATTTTATGAAAAATCCAACAGGTCATCACAATGAAATCATGCTTCATTTATCTCTACTCAAATCAAGTCCAACTCGATTTGTCATCCTACTGCATACAAAAGATTCACTTAAGAGAAAATGTGTAGGTGACACCAGGACCAAAATACAGTAACAAGCAGAAAATAAGGGTTTGCTGTTAAATCAACAAACAGTGACAGGTCAAAGGGTGCATTTGGCTGGTATGCAAAATAACACTGACATTAAGTCCTAACCGAACGCAAAAAGTGTACATAAAGCCTGCCCCATATACCTGGCATTCTTTCCACTCCTTTGCTTGATTAAAGTGGATGTTCAGTTTAATTTAAACCCCCCTTCACCCTGCCTCTCTCCGCTGGTGCACTTAGGCAGGAGGGGGGTTAACAATAAAAAGCTTTTATCTTATCCGGAATCCAGTGCTGTCACTGGCACATGGGCAGCAGTCACACAGAGGCTGCAGAGAGGGGCTGCACAATTTCGCAATACAGCTCCTTTAAATTAGACTGGTCATTCACTCTAAGACAATACAGCAAATCCAAATTTCCACTCACTTACACGCTGGAAACCTAGCACTTTCATCTCAGGTCCTGTCTGCTGAGCTGCATGGGGATGATTAGTGGGGATCTTGCCACTCTATACCAATGCTGCAGTCATTGGGTAAGAAGACCATCATTAATTCCCATAATATGGCCGAGTGTGGGCTGAGGGGGAGAACTTAAAAATGTAGGTCTGCCTAAAAAATCTTTTTCTTGCTAGCTAGCTAAAGTGAAATTTGGTTTCTGTGGCTTCAGGTTGCAGATTTTTGGTTGTAACCATTAGTGGCATGCTTTTGGAAGTCGCCCCATTTATCATAATGCTTTATAAATGCGTCATCTCCTCCTCTGAAGGCTTTTGTAAAGGGCATTTAGCCAAGGTCCTTTGACCTGACACAAAGTGAAGAAAAATGTGCCTGCCGGTCTACTTATTTGCTTCTGAATATATGAGATGATGTGTTACGATGTAATTAACAGGACTTTGTTGAGTGTTGCAGCCAATGTTCTGCTTGGCATATCATTACCAAAGATGTTGTCTGTTGTATTGGTTGTACTCCAATTATCTACAAAGGACAGTCATAAATTCACTCACTTTTACAGATGGCATTCCATAAATGCTAAAAGCAAAATTAATAGATGTGACTTCAAAAGTCATTTATCTAAATACTCCTTAATATCTGTTATACACCCCACTTACTGACCATTTCCAGCGTCAAAGTAATATGTTATGCCGCTGGCTGTGTCTGCAATAGAGAGATCCAGTTATATTTATTCCCTTGCTATTTGCTTGTTTGTTTTGCCTTGGTTTTATGACAAACAGTAAACCTAAGTGCTTTGGCTTTCTACCAGTAAGTTTATAGATGCAGAATCAGTATGCATTGAAACCTGTGTATAGATCAGCATGTTTTTAAAATCAATATAGGGCATTGTGTTACACAAGTTAATATTCTCTAAATCAATAGGCAGTATTTCATAGATTAGGAAAGAAAAATATGTCAGCCATCAGCATAGAATGATAAGAGCATGTAAAGATAAATTGACCTAGACAGGACCCGGGCACCCTTTTGACTCCGATCATATTAAATAAGTGAATTTTGCATTGCACAGGATTTGCAAGTAATCTAACAAGAAAACTATTGTATGCTTCGTATTAGTAATGTCCATTTGATTACACACAATGCAATAAAAATAACGAGCACCTATAATAATATATATTATATATATAAATAATAATATTCTTGTTTTTACAACTCTAACTCCCTAACCAGCCTACCGCTGTGTCACGAGGAGCCTAATTTATAAAGAGCGCCATTTATCGTCTTTTTGCTGGCATCTACCTTGCAGCACCCTTTCTATATATATTATCGCTTCTATTTTTACAGAGTGGCACTGCTAAGCCCAATGCCTGATGTTAAATAATCAGCTTTAATTGGTGCACTAGGCATTTTATAATAGTGCCAATGAATGCCATTCTTTACCGCCATCTTTTAGGCACTGCACGCTGCACGCTTAAAGTGGACCAAAACCCAGGATTTTGACTTTCCTGGGTCTTGGTCCACTTCGGTGGGGCACCCCCGATCGGGGTGCCCCGCTGTGTGAAACCCCCCCGAACCCCCCGAACAACTCACCTCTCCCCGCTCCCAGCGCCGACGGACAAGCCGCGGACAAGCGGCTCCTCCGCCGCCGCCTCCCGCGCGTCCCTCTTGACGCGCGCGTGCCCGCGCCGGCCATTCGCAGACAGCCGGCGCGGGCGCGCGCACGTCTAGAGGGGCGCGAGGGAGGAGGCGGCGGCCGGGCGCTGCCGAAGATAAGGTAAGGAGTTTGGGGTGTTTGGGGGGGTTTCACCCTGCGGGACATCCCGATCTTGGATGTCCCGCGGGGAGGGAGGTGATTGGCCCGGGAATCTTATAGATTCCCGGGCCGATCACCCGTGGGTGTTGGTCCACTTTAACATCCCGACAAGATTGACACCCTAACAGGCATTGATCAGTGTTTCTAGTCACGAGATACATACTTTACAGTGCGTTTAAACTGCGTATACATTGGTAAAAGAAATGTTAAAAAAAGATTTTACATGAAAACGATAAAATTTCATTTGGTGACATCTAAGTTCTGCGTTTACATTATTGACACTATTAAGTCACATTTAATATTATTTATAAGTAAAAAACACTTCAGTAAAGTTCTGCCTCTCTATGGGTTCTATGGGATCTAAACCTATAGTGTCACAGGTTGAGGGGTTTGCAGTGATATCCAGGGGTTCATAAACATGTAGGGTCTAATGGGTCTGATATGTTATTTTAATAGTCGAACATGATTCCTGCTTTAACCCTTTAATAAAGTCAACCTTCAAAAGGTATTGATTTATTTAATTTATATTGGTTTTCCATAAAGATAAGCTCACTATAACCAAAGCAGAATTGGATGTAACTCTTAATCTAATTTATTTTAATACAGTATACTAGGACATAGCTTCTCAACCTGTGGTACACTCACTCCAGGATTACAGGTTGAAGGGGTATGCAGTGATGTTCAGGGGTGCACCAATGGGGGTGGAGGTGACAGGCCTGCTGTATTAGTTTAACAGTCAAACATTATTCCCTTTTGATTCAAAAGTTCTACAAGGTTTCTGTTCTACTTTTTTTGGAAAATTATTCCCTCTTGAGGATACCTGCTTGGAACAGCTTGATGCTGGTGGGTACTTGGCATAAAATGGATTTAGACAAAGCACTTTCTATCCAATGTTCATATATTTTTTAAGGGCTTTAAGTCTTCACTGGATAAATAAAGGCTTATAAGCTTAACATCCATTATGGTAAAATTGTTTAAGGGTCTCTTAAAGGACTATATACAGTATTATGTGATTATGCATAATATTATAAATGACAATTAGAACAATTTTATGAGGACAGAAGCTGTCAGACTAACCTTATTGGCTTCTATGAAGAGGAGAGCGGAAGCCTGGGCAGATAGCTGTAGATGTTTTACTGGATTTTGCAAACGTATTTGACACTGTCCCTCATAGATGCTTATTAGGGAAATCGAGGTCTTCAGGATTAGAAAATACAGTTTGTAACTGGATTGAAAATTGGATGAAGGACCATGTGCAAGTGATTATTGATACCTGTAAGTGGTGTACCCCAGGATATTATTCAACTCATACTAACAAACTTTACTAACTAAACTAACTCTATTGTTTATAAATATATATGAATTTAATGGCATTATCTATTTTTGCAGATGACACGAAGATATGTAGCACAGTGCATTCCATTGAAGATCACACGCTTCAGGTTGACTCAGGGGAAAATGTGAATGTTCGGGCATCTACTTGGCAAATTAAGCTCAATGTAGAGAAATTTAAAGTAAAGTTCACTTTGGGTATATAATCTGCAGGCCACATATGTTCAAGGGGAGACAGTTATTGACAGTTCATAGGGAGACAGGTAGACCACAGGCTAAATAACAGTATGGAATACTGGCTATGAAATATATTGGAACCACAATTTCATGCAAAATACTCTCTAAAGACAAGGGGGTACTGGGAGACATTGGATTTTGTTTAAGCGGGACAAGCAGAACTTGGCTGATGCACAATAATCCAAAAGAATGTATTTCAAGCAGGCCTTCTTTCTATAAAAAAATAGTAGTTGCAAAAGTCCATAAATGGTATAACAGAATCCATTTGTAGTTCTTTAAGACAGCAGGAACATGCACATCTTTACAATCATCAAACTTAACTGTAACCCCTTTTTTATACAAGTGAAATCTTCCACAATCATATGCAAGTTTTCCTATAAACTCTCAAAGCTGTTGGCCAGCCTTTTATCACACCAGTGCAGACACACCCTGCTGCAGCTCCACTTATGCAGGTAAGAAACTCTTTAATGTAATCAAAATACCTTAACATATCACTGTTAGCATTTCCTTGCACGATCACGATGAACAGTCCTTGTGTATTCAGCTTATGTTCTTGCTATATCTTTTTGTTGTCTTTTGAAACCAGCATTCCCTCCACCATATGACAGGGTGATCTCCCCCTCTCAACTCCTGAACTGCTGTCCCTGCTGTTCATCTGGATTCTGCAGAGAGAAATTTGAAAAACACCAAGAAGACATATAATCCCAAAAGGCACAACATGATATGGAATTACATTAAGATAGATTACAATCCTCCCTGAGGAAGGCAGTTGGGTGAAACGCGTTGAAGAAATCCGACACAATAACAACATTTTAAAGCCTTACCAAACCAGCCAAAATTTACAATTGAACACTTTTGTAATTATTATTATGTGGAGAAAAGTGCTATTTTAATGCTTTGTATGTAAGGAAATTTTTCATATTACAATTTATGAATTAATCTGATGTGATGTTTGGTTGAGGGGCTGATTAATATGACTAGTGAGGTAAAAGTGGGTTACCAGGATGGAGGCACATTCTGCATTTCTGGTTGGCAAAGTGCTGTAATAGGCTATATAAGGACTTCAGAAGGGAGTATCATCTTGTGAGTTAACGGCCCTTTATGGGGCTTCCAGTAAGGTGCTCCATAGGGACCTGTAGTCTGGCCAGTTAGAGAAGCTGGGCGGGTCCTGCTAGCCAAGTAGCTCTGTTCTATCCATGCCGTAAGGATGACTATAAAGAGGCTGATAGCCTGAGATGGACACTGCTGACTTTGTAAGGGTCTTGGAGAAATCCGTGGCTGTGCTACAGGACCAGGTCCTTGGCCGTGTGGAGGCCTGCAGCACATCTGCACAACAATTATGCCAGGGCATATGCACCCAAAGAAATCAGTGGAGCTTGGAAGCCTGAAAAGCTTGTTACCAGTTGACACTATATCACATTGGGACGAGCCAACGCCATAATCCACGCCAGTGATCGTCTGTGTTTTAATAACGATCACGGTTGCAATTACAGTTTCCTTAAAACAATGTATGCAGGACTTCTATCTCCATGTTATGCCTGTGTCTGTAATGCACTAAAGATTCTGGAGTCTTACTTTCTCTCTCTCTCTCTCACACACGCACACCACAACATACAGCCCTTCATACACACTCACTCACCCTATTTAATGCAATTTTTTGATCCACATTTTTGGATACCTTCCTCGCAGTCAGATCACTGCGTATCTTACAGGTTTTTATAAAGCCCACAAGTTTTACTGTCATAATTGTACCCCCAATGTTGTACCCCCGGGTACAATATTAAATATATGTGTCCACCGGAAAGGGACTACAAGCATTCTACACTCATGCAGCATGTATTTCATTTCCTAAACCTAAGTGTGCTTCTTTCATTCTTTTCCCATTTACTGTCCTTGAATGCAATTTGCCAATTCCTGCAGACCCTAAAAACTTGTGCAGGCGATAAATTATTTGATCACACAGCATGAACTATTTCCCAGCCTAATTTGAAAATACGAAACTGCTGCTGACTAGAACAACAGAAATATACTCTTGCTGACATATAAGGAAAATTGGATGTGTGCGAAAGTAGAGAAAGAGCTCTGAAATAACAATTTAAAACTTGTTTTGAGAACTTAAACAAGCCAAGATGAAAATTACTTTTTATCCTTTTAAAATGACCAAACTCCCAATATGCTTTATGCTTCTAATGATGCAGAGTACACATTGTGTAGCCCATACAGCAGTTAGGACAGTATGAAGGATTGCAGATAATATTATGAATTGAATAACAAAGATCAGGGAACACATATACTGACTGTCAGCCTGCGCACATTTCTTTCTTATCTTCCTCTCTGTCATGTTCCATCATTGTCATACGATCTGTCCAGGATCTGAGGCTTAAATTTTAAATGGACCACCCTGGCAGACCAGAGACTGAAAGCAAAAATGTTATCTGGACCAGGAATCAGTGGTTCAAGCAAAATACCTGCCAATGTCGGTGCCAATGTCAGAAGCCAGAACCCTTGCTATGTTTGAAGTTTGCTACTTTTTAGGGCTGATAATAATGGTTGTTGACCGTCCTTTCACTTGTTTTATCAATGGAAAAGTTTACATAGGTAGACTTTTAATCATCCCCCAGATCAGAACCAAATCTGTCAAGGCTTCCTTACTCACTGTGAGTGGGTTAATGGAAATACTGGTTCCTTGCAAATGCAGGCATCAAATCTGTGTGTTTTCAAGTATCAGACAAGACTGCGACCTTCATTATTTTTTTAGCCTAGCCTAGTCTTGTTCTTTGATGGAAGCATTCGGCAAGGCCACAAGCCCACGAGATCCCACTAGTGGCCCGCCAGTAGAGCCCAGGCTAAAGAGGAGGTAGGTGGGGAAGGGAGCCTTGACTGATAGCCCTGCCATTGAGTTTTATTGAAAAGGCCTCTACAGTGGATTTATATCCTACCAAATAGTTGCACTAAATGGGAGATTACCAAATCTACTGATATGAGTTCTGAAATGTAAGCGTTCTATAGCTACCTATTAGTGAGGACACAAACATAAATTAATATTGTCTGCTCATGAATGGTCTGATTAGTGGGATAAGTTGATAAAACAAAAACTGAAAGAGAAGAAGTCCAGCTTGATTTATCAGCAAGCAGTAACTTGCAATTGCTACTTCTTGACGCTTCCAGCTTCTGTCACCCAGGTGTGCCTCAGACTCCATCTGTGTTGTCATAACCCACACAGCCATCATGAGGAGGTTGCATAGGTGTTGTATGACCACCAGTGGCCAATTGGGTTTACTTGGTTATGAACATGTATTTACACCTAAACTGGTCATTCATACAAAGACACATTTGAGTTTTTTCTGGTCGTTTGTGCAGTTCAGTTATATTATATCCTCTTAAATAACAAGTCTATGTTTGATGTAATTTGTTAAAACTATTAAAACATTTGCTCAAACAATTAAAGGAAATTCCCATTTTGTTTTGGTTTTATGCCTTATTTTTTACCTCTCTTGGAGTGTAAATTAAATCTTTGTCTTAGTCCAAGTTTCTTAAAAATATTCTCTCAGTATTCATGAGGATCTATGTTGCTAAAATGTGGCTTTCAAAGATTCCTTCTACTGTAACAGGGGAGCTAATCTGTAAAGCAGCATTTATGACCTCCCCAGATGAGAATGCTGCCAGTAACCCGTACTGGAACATAAAACTGCAATCCTCTCCCCTGAATAAGCTGAATTATAGCAGAAGAGATTGGGGTAAACTTTCAAGCTAAGGAATGTGGAGCATCGTTTCTGCATCAGCCAAATAAATGATTAGCAAGGAGTCAGGAAGTCTCTGCTATGTACAGTTTGTGTGCATTGTTATAGTAAACACATTGAGGCAGATTCACTACTAGCGCAACATATTGCCACATGAGCATCTTTATAATGGCTAGTAGATGCTGTAAGCGGGTATTGGACGCTGAAACAGAGCATCTAAGTTGCTCTAGTAACCTGGCCGTCATTGATGAATGTGATGTATGTTGGGCACTGTAACAATAGTATAGCGCTGCAGCGAGCAAGAGGTAGAGCCAGCTCAGTGCTTCCGGCACTCGGCGCTCCACACCATATTTAACAAAACACTAGACACACACAGCGTTGGCACTCTAAATCTGGTCGCTATAGCATAGAGTGCCAGATGCTGAGTCTGTTTTTGAACACATATACACCAGTAACAAAGCGATAACACATGGAATGACATTGTTTTAACACTGTGACACTTTAGTGCCAGGCCTGTAATGACAATTCTGCATAAAAATATTTTAAAAAAGTCAAAAAAGTTTCTAAAAGTGTTTGTTTGCAGTCAGGAGAGGTCACACAATGATTTGAGCCAAATACGCTATTTATACACACCTAATGAAGCTCTATTGAAATGTATGGGAGAGCGCTACAGAGCGACAGGTACTACCTGGCGCTCTGGAACCTAAGGCCGGCGCAATATACTGAGCTGTCTGGATTAATACATGTGACACTACATGGCAATGTTAGAGGTGCTCACCAGATTCCCTTTCTTAAATGTGGTTTTGCGTACAGCGCTCGGCGTTCACCAAATGCTGCCTGCCGCTACGAGGCACTACCTGGCGTTAGCTCTTCTTAAATAACCCCCATAGTTTCTAAAGAAAGGTGTTTTATTTTATAACACAGAGTTGCAAACAAATAGAAATGAAGAAGAAAATACTAGCTAACAGTACATTTAGAACAACTTAAAGCGGACCTTCACTCTGAATAAGAGCCTATCTTATATGTTTCCCACACCCTGTACATACAGATTGGCCACATTAAAAATCATCCTACCTGCATCTACTGCATGTTATGAGCCTTTAAACATCCAAGATGGCGGCTTATGGAAGCCGCCATCTTATCAGGCAGCCTGCAAACAGGAAGTGCCTCCTGACTGTGCTGCTCTGCATTCTGGGACTGCTGACCCCAGCTCTGCTCTGTCTGAGCAAAGCACAGCTATAACCCACCCCCCTGTACCTTATCCCACTCTCCTCTCCTCAGTAAGTGTGATGCTTCTGAGTCAAGATGGCGGCGCCTGTATCCTAAATTCCTGAGCAGAGTTGCAGCCCAGTGGGGGAAAGAATAATAAGTTAGTGACTAAAAACGTAAAATATATTAATTTTAGATGCTGGGGAACCGTTTTTTAAGAGTTTGGGCTTTTCATTAAATCATGGTGAAGGTCCGGTTTAAACAACTTAAAAATGCCATCGGAAGTGGAATTACCCTTCAAACATAGGTTTTCCAGCATTGAGTTTTATTCAATTCTCCCTGAACAGAAAATGTAAAAGCTTCTGTTCACTGATTACCAAAACAATACCAGATGTAAACAAATTACTTTGGAATTTAACGATGACATGAGAAAATTCAGCAATTCTGTAAACTAGTGCCAAGTCAGCTACATGGACAATTGAATAGCTTCCCTGCAGTATTTGCATTTCAGCCAAGCCAAGGACACAGAAGAAAATCAAGTGGTTGATTGGATGCAGCACCTGAAGTTTGCGTCTGGAGATAATAAAATTCATCACACTCACATGCTAGATAACAGACTGGAAGAGCACTGGGGACTGAATGGCTGAAAGGAGCCCATCTCATAAGGGTCTCGTAAGCATCTGCTTTGGCGTTGGAAATCTTGGCAAGCATGTTCTACAAAGTTTTTAATATGTATTGTAGACTGAATTCAGAAATAATTTGCAATGACAGAAATCCTAGGCCAAATTGGTCATTATCTTAGTTTGACCATCAGTGTAGTAGTATGCCAGCTTTGTAATGCACCATAAGAATATAATTTACATTTTTGAAAATTATTTTTATTATAAGAATATAGCAAATGACAATAGGATTGGGGTTACTTTTAAGTAGTTGAAATGAACCTAAAACATGAAACGTCCCAGGGGCCATTGTCCTGCCTGTCCCTGTGCATTCTTTTCTGCAACAATTATAGCAAAAAATGTACTCTTCCACCTTCATGGTATGGTGGCAGTCACTTCAACTCATTCACATCACCAGTGGCGACTGATAGTGACCACGAGGTGGCAGCGCACATGGTGTCACACCTGCTTAGCAAACCCCATTGACAGTCAGTGAGTGGTCAAGGGAGACTAATGGGCAACATGTGAACATGGAGGTGGTTTAATGCTAATGCACAGTTTTGGCCACTAAAAAAACTTTAACCATTGTATATTAAATTAATAATATCATACAATTACCTGAACCACAAACTACTGTGATAAATAGAAAAAAAACATACAAATGTATTTCATTATACTTCCATGAACATATGCTAACCTATTTGCCATTTCATAATTGCAGAATAATTCCTCCACTGTATGAACATGTTTCGGTATAATGTATCCTTAGTCTAGATCTAAATATATACATGGCATAATGCACAATTAAAATACATGTCTAACAAATAATTATTCATTGGCTTTAGAGCTATTAGCCACTACCATTTATGTGACTGGCAACAAAAGAATGCAGAACTGTCCAATATGAGTACCTGTCATGTGTTCTTAAAACATCCACTGTCACTCCTGCTCTTCTAACCGTCTCAGTTGATTTAGAAAAAGTTTAGGTTTGCAAAAATTCCCATCTGAAAGTACTGAATGTATTAATTTTCTGAAAGGTACAGTGTGAAAAAGTGAGTGCCAATGCTATATTTAAAAATGTGCATAGTAAAGACAGGCTATGCAAATTGTAAACAACAAGGCAGCCTAGAAACTTTAAATTAAACACTAACAATCTAACAAAATATAAACTTGTGGATCAAAATAACATGAATGTGCAAAAATAAAAGAAATAGATACTCATTTTGTCAGGGGAAACTGTGACAAGTTTACCCCCTGTGAATCCAGTGTTCACGCGTTCTGTGGCTAGTGGCTACTATCTGCCAGCCACCTGTGGCGTCAGGTGTAGAGAAGGTGCAGGCGTCGGCAAGCTTGAACTGAACGCTGCACGCACATCCACCGTCAAGCCAGTGGCTCACAAAAGGAGATGGCCATGTGACGTCTGCCAGTGTTGCTAGGCAACGCAGCAGGCTCCACCCTGAGAGGGTATCATGCAGCTGTGATGACAGTAAGACTTTCCCTGATGAAGTCTCAATGTCAGCATCCCCCCCAGTAGCAGCTGCTTGGCGAGGGGGAACTAAAATAGTCAGCAAGAGTCAGGAAGACACCAAACAAGGGAGGGGACAGTAACATTGTACTAGACAAGTAAAATATAGGACATTAGGTTAATACATACATTATGTTAATACAAATGCTTATATGATCTCATGTATCATGCTTTAGCTAATGTTAGTTAAATAAGAAGTGTCTCTGAACAATTGGTTAAAGCCACACAGATGAGGACATATTCTCCTACCCTCTAAAGCCTATGTCCCATGTATATAAGGCTATGGAATAATATTCTGGGTTAGTGGTATGAAGTATACATATGTAGCCATAGGGCAGGGGTGTCAAAATCATTCTGACCAAGGGCCACATCAGCATTCTGGTTGCCTTCAAATGACAAACGCAAACCAAAATGCAAACACAGCAATTCAAATGTATAGTTAAAATGTAATTTAACCAGAGGGCCATACAGGAAGGCATGGAAGGCCGCATCCGGCCCCTGAGCCTTGTGTTCGATACGTGTGCCATATCGTATTTTGATAGTTAAAGCTTGACAAGCTAATTAGACATGTTATTAAACTTGATAGCTGATGGGTCTGGCATCTGGGCTTTTTCTCATATACTCCTCATTCTTTTCAGAGCTGGGTTGTGGGTCACATTGAAAATAACCTCTAGTTGTATCAAGGCTGGTGCATAGATCTTAAGATAAACATAAACAGATCAAAACTATTAGTCATGAGATTAGGATTTCTAATCTAATCTAATTTCTAATCTACATAAACTACTGTCCAGCTAATATCATCATTTACAAAACTGTCCATCTATTATAGGTGTTAGGTTATTAATCAAAAAATAAACTAGATAAAATAAAGGTCTTCCAAAATGCATTTTATATGTATAAAAAACATGAAATATCTACCTTTCCTGCTTTTTTGTCTGCTACCAACGCTAAGAGAAACCACTAAACTACCAAATCAGAAATTTACCTTACCTGTTACCCAGTTAATTTTAACCCAATTATTATTATTATATAATAATAATAATAATAATTGCACATTATAAAGGGTGCTGCAGTTTTTTTTCCAATGCTGTATATCAATACAGTTGTATTGTGTTAGATGTCCCTTAACTGGGGGAATCAGGGCTGACATTTAATCTGCACATTAAATCAAATTAAATAAAAAAAAGCAAGGCTAGTAACTGAGGTCACAAACTTTCAAAAGAAATGTTGTTTCATTATGCCTGAGCTCAGCTATTATTTATTAGCAGCTCACACCTTAGCCATTTATTTCCAAGTAGACTGTAAATCAATGTAAATTGTGAGGTGCTATACTAAGCACACGATGCTGGCCACCAATGAAGCCAGAAAACCTGCTAGTTTCCTCTTCTTCACCTGTGGAAACATGGGCAGTATTCACTCCCAAAGACACAGCAAGACCGCGGTGTCATACAGACTGGGCGAGCGACCAAGAGAGGTTCAACCAGTGGTCCCAGAGGAATAATACCGAAGGCAACTTGCAGAAGGTCTGGGTCTCCTGAGGACAAGGGGACCCAGAACAAGTGCCAATAACCCTTAATTATACATGATATATAGAATATATGTTGACATTTCCTGTCTATTAGTGAGAGGCTGCTAAAGTATTGATAACAGACTTCTCTTAAAACAGAGGAATGGAAACTAGCAGGTTTTCTGGCTTCATTGGTGGCCAACATAGCACGCTAAGTATACCACCTCACAATTGACATTTAATATACAAAAGGATGCCTAACCTTTATTGGACTGGTTATAAGAAGTAATTTGTGGATGTTTAAAGTGCATAGCACGTATATAATAGTCAGAATGAAGGTCATTGTATATGAATTATTAGGTTTAGTTCATGTCAGCCTGGCAGATCACAGTCCTTGCCCCGCTGATTTCATCGTATAGGTTCCCCTAGTGCACAACACTGTTGTATCACTGGATTGTAAATAACGTTGCCATACTGATTCCCCCTACTTACTTTATAGTCTTCTGCTGCCCATTTCTGCAACATGGCACCCAAGAGCCTGCATTTTATATTCATTTTAAAAAACGTAGACTATTTAGATGAACATAGGAAGGCACATTGGTAATTTATGTTTAATGCTGATAATTATTGCCATTTCAACTTTTCAATTCAACTGCATAATACAAGATGTGAACTGTGCTCTGTGTTTTGCATAAAGCCTCTCTTTAATTTGCTCTCAGAAAACCTTGTTTTCAGGGTCAGATGTTTATCTTTCAGAGAAACTGGTGTGTAGCACAATAACTCAACGCAGATTGTAAAATAAAAGAAATTTACTTAGGTTTAGATAAATATGAAAGACAAATTCCAGGCAGGACTCTTCTTTTGTAGTACTCAAATTATCACAGTTCTTTAAATAAGCTTTTTTTACTAGCTCTCTGGGCTAGCCAAAACAGGTTTGAACCAGGTGACACATACAATATTTTGGTTTAGGACAAAGAGAATGTGACGTAGATCGTAGAGGTCAAATGTCACAGACTTCAACCGGACCTTCACCATGATTTATAGAAAAGCCAAATTCCTTATAAAACGATTCCCCAGCATCTAAAAGTAATATATTTTAAGTTTTTAGTCACTTACTTATTATTCTTTCCCTCACTGGGCTGCAAATTTGTTCAGGACTTTAATATACAGGCGCCGCCTGTATACTAGGAGAGTGGAATAAAGTACAGGGGTGTCAGGAAAAGAGCAGAGCTGGTGTCAGGAAAAGTCAACAATCCCAGAATGCAGAGCAGCACAGTCAGAAGGCACCTCCTGTTTGCAGGCTGCCTGATGTTCCATGAGCCGCCGTCTTGGATGTTTAAAGGCTCAGAACATGCAGTAGATGCAGGTAGGATGTGGGAAACATATAAGATGGACTCTTTTTCACAGTGAAGGACCGCTTTCAGAATATATATATATATATATATATATATATATATATATATATATATTATATATCTATTCACTGATACATACACAATAATTATTGCAATTATAATAGTAAATAATAAAATTACCCTAATATAGACTTGATATTCCTTGTAAATCAATAAACCAATAAGAATCCTGCTACAATCTACCCCTTGATGTACAAGGATCAAGGGGTAGAATATGGATCAGAAACATAAACACAGATAACTCAGAGATGTACATATTAGGGTTGATTCAGAGCCTCTTTCACGTGCACTTTCGCTTGTGACTGTGTAAGTTTTGTGAGTTTTTGCATCCTTTTTCGTATTTTACGTTACTGTTTTCATGCGTATATGCGTTTACGCTAACGTGAATACGCGCTTTCGATAATCGTATGTTTATCGGCAATTTTTCATTATGTCGGGCAACTTACGTTATTGGTATGGGCTGGTGCATGATTCAGAGCCTTGATTGCCGATGACAACCCGCCCAATAAAACGGGTTTGCTTCCGCTCAACTTACGGGGTAATTTTGTATGCGAAAGCTAGCAGTTGAGATGTTTGCTGAGCACGTGGAGGAGTACGAGCGCTTGCTGCTAAATGGCATTATCTGCATCACCATGGCCGAAGCCAGATTGCACCGTGCACGTATGCACATCGATCGCATGCATGACGTTGAGCTTTTCGAGCTGACCCGACTTAACCGCGTTTCCCTCCATAAATTGTATAGTGAGTTGCAACCATGGTTAGCCCACACCACAAGGAAGGGGCAAGCAATTGCCGGTATGACCAAGACGCTTGGCTGCCTGCAATTTGTTGCGAACGGCTCGTTCCAGAGGCTGGGTGCCCTTTCCGTGGGGATGTCCCAGCCTACGCTGAGCTGCACACTAAACAAGTTTTTGGATGGCATGGCTACGCTGTCTCCAAAATACATCTATTTCCCAGACAACATGGTAGCCTGGAATGCGGTTACGTTTTTTTGATATAGCCAACATGTACCACGTCATGGGTGTGATCGATTGTACCCATGTTACATGGGTGCCTCCAGCAGCTGAAGAATATCTATTTAGGTATGCGGTTTAGGTCAACATTATGACTTGTATTAACTCATTGATTCACAGTATGTTTTAATGTATATATAAATCAATCATTTGAATGTAGCCCTTAACTAATCATTTGAATGTAGCCCTTAACTTCTTATTTTCATGCAGACCTTAACTACTCATTTTAATGTAGCCCTTAAAGTGGACCTTTACCGTGAATAAGAGTCTTATATCTTATCTTATATCTTATATGTTTCCCACACCCTGTACATACAGATTGCTCACATTAAAAATCATCCTACCTGCATGTACTGCATGTTATGAGCCTTTAAACATCCAAGATGGATGCAAACAGGCAGCCTGCAAACAGGAAGTGCCTTCTGACTGTGCTGCTCTGCATTCTAGGGTTGCTGACCTTTTCCTGACCCCAGTTCTGCTCTGTCTGTGCAAAGCACAGCTATAACCCGCCCCTGTACTTTATCCCACTCTCCTCTCCTCAGTAAGTGTGATGCTTCTGAGTCAATATGGCGGCGCCCGTATCCTAATGTCCTTAACAGAGTTGCAGCTCAGTGGGGAAAAGAATAATAAGTGACTAAAAACTTAAAATATATACATTTTAGATGCTGGGGAATGGTTTTATAAGGGTTTGGGCTTTTCAATAAATCATGGTGAAGGTCTGGTTTAAATAATCATTTTCATGCAGACCTTAATAGTCCTTATCATGTAGACCTTATTTGAATCCGACTGACCAACTATTACTTATTGGTGTTAGTATTATTTTTTGGAAAATTAAAAAACACACTTTAACAATAAGGATCCCTTATTTTGTTGTGTTTAACTTGGTTATTTTCTTGATTGTTTTGTATTTTGTGTACTAAAGACCTGTATTTCTGCTCTTACAGGAACCGGAAGATGGGCCACTCCATAAACGTGCAAGCTGTGGTTGGCCCGGACCTTCGGTACCTAAGTGTGATGGCTGGCTTTCCCGGATCCACCCACGACGCCTATATCCTGAGAAATTCGAGCCTGTATGGTCGATTTGAATCAGGAAATTTGTCCGGTGGATGGCTACTGGGTAAGTTTTGAGAAATAATTTCATTAGCCTTTCACTGTATGACTATTAATCTAATGACATGATATACAATGACACTAACTTTGTGTTTTATGTGGAGAGGGCCTTCGGCCTGCTTAAAAGCAGATTTAGATGCCTAGACCATACCAGGGGGACCCTGCAGTATGACCCCCAACAAGGTTATAAAGATCATAATAGCCTGCTGTGTCCTACATCATTTTGCGATAATGCAGCAGGTCCCCCGGTATGTTAACGTGTCCCCCTCTCCAGCCACCACGGACATTCCGGACGAGTTATATGAGGGCACCCAGAGTGCTTCTGGGCAATCTGTCCGGGACCATCTGATCTCAATTTTTCATAATTTTTGGACTTTTAAATTTTTTTTTTTGGGACATTTTGTTTTTAATGTTTTTTTTTTACATTTTTTTTTCATAACTAATTTTTTATGTTTCTTTGTTTGCATTCATTTTTGTTGTCCTTAGATATATTATTTATTTGTGATGCAACAAATTTATATGATTTATACTTTCATTAGCTTATCTATACATACTTATTAATACAAAAAAACTTTGGAACAGATTTGAGCGTAATGTATTTTTATTGTCAAATATTTACTTTAACAACAATCATCTTTTTAAAAACAATTCCACCCACCCAGGTTGAGGCAGCCAGTATTTCCTTAGGCCTAAACCTGCTGCGTGGGAGCTTGAGCGGGCAGTTTACTGAGCCCCAAACTATGGCTTTGCAAAGTGGGTTTTCTGACCACTATCATGAGCTGTACGTGAGAAATTGTAAAGCCACCATCAAAGGCACAAATTAACAAATATGGGTGCAGATCACCAGGCAGGTGAATAGTGTTGGGATGTAGAGGAAACATGTGGAGCAAA
Source organism: Gastrophryne carolinensis (assembly GCA_027917425.1). NCBI lineage: Eukaryota > Metazoa > Chordata > Amphibia > Anura > Microhylidae > Gastrophryne > Gastrophryne carolinensis. Next base: position 250,809,628 of record CM051236.1, on the reverse strand, counting down.
TAGAAAGAAAATTCTTAATCTGGTGGATTCCTATAATAAGGCTTGTGGTGGCCTTGTAGGATGTCCAGCACCTGTACATGTGTGGCATTCAGCATCTGCCACTGCTCCAGCATCTGCCTGTTGCCCTAATTTCTTCCACCAGAGTGTTGAAGTTGTTATTGAAGTTTTGGAAGTGTGCTGACAGCTGCTCAATTTATCTTTGGTTTACTTCTCTAAAGTGGTGGCTGTCATTTCTCCAAGCTGTCTCCAGGATCTGCACATGCCTCACATGCGTTACATGGCGGCGTGACTGAGGGCGTCCTCCATTTCCATGGGTTTGGGCGCGTGCAGATGATGGAGGTCTAGGCCTAGCAACAGGAGCAGATTTAGTAGGCAAATCCTCTGCAGCAGAGCTAGCACATGGGACAGTTGGTTGTGTCTCTTGCTGCTGTCCATGCTGGTCTGGCAGCAGAGGGCGTGATTGTCTCTGCTGCAGAGGATTTGTTGGTGGCTGCTGCTGGGGCAGTGGTAGATGATGATGCTGGGTTGGCATTTGTGGGGGCATGGTAATGTTCTCCTCCTCCTCCTCCTCCATATAGTGTATTGCTTCCATTATGGGTGATGTCTGTAGGGACATGAATAAAAAATGTGTAAGATAGTTGCTCAAATAAATGTTGTGGCAAGTATTCATCTTCCTTCACATGCATCACCAGTTAGTGCACAGTACACTTACCAGATCCAGATGTTCCTGTGTAGGATTTGTTGTTAAGGGCTGGCGGGACGTGGTGGCAGTGGCCAAAGAGGTGGAGGGTTGCACAGCAGCTTGAGTATTTTGAGGTGCTGGAATGTAAAAGGCAAGGTTGTTTAACACATAAACATACCTTGTGTACCCATAGGAGTCGCTAGCCTTTACGGCACCCGGGGCAAAGATTCAAAATGGACTCCCCCACCTGTTTTCCGGACCACCTTTGGTGCCCCCCTTAACTGCTGCACCCGGGGAGCGTTGTCCGGGCTGCCTCTTCCTGGGTGGGTGGAAGACCTTGGCTCACTTGCAGCCGTGGAAGAGCCAGACCTTTCGCTCACATAGGTTTGGGCAGGACTTGCATGGGTGCTGGGTGTCATAGGCTGGCTGCCCAAAGAAGTTGCATCCGTTGAGCTGCCCGGTGACTCAGGGCTCTACACATTGGAATCGTGAAATTGGGAATGAGCAGGAGAGGGTGTGGTTGGGGGGCTAGGGCTTCTAGGCCTAGTCTTACCCTTGCCCTTACTAGTAGTGCTCCCTTGGGTTTTGGAGGTTGTGGCCTGGGGAGCATTCTTGCTGGAGGAAGTCTCCTTCGCCATCTGTGATGTCCCAGATTTGGAGGGGGCTGGAGTGTGGCCCAATGGATCCTTCATGTGGCGAGTGGATGTCCTAGTCGAATGAGAGTGGCCACTGGTTTTGTGGGACCTAGTTGCAGGCCTGGATGAAGATTTTTCATGCCGTCAGCACAACGCTCATGGCGTTCATGGGACTTGGGGGTCTTGCGGCTACCTTTCTTGGCAGGCATATCGATATTTGTAAAGACAGCTGTTTCTCCAAGTACCCTTTAAATAGTTATGACTGTGTATGACGTTTACGTGTAAGCATGCATACAGACGTGCGCATCCCGGAAACCGCTGGGGCGCAACATATCTGCTGATACTGGCAAAACAAGATGGCACCCACGCTCTTCACCCGCGAGCAACAGGACACTATTATGCTAGTAAGTGTTTGTGCAGGCCATTGATTTGCAGGCGAAATGCATGCATATGCGATTAGGCAACGGCAGGCCAAAACAGTGGGGGCGAAAATTTGAATTTAAACGCTGTGCCAAGCAAAAGTTAGGTCGCAAATGTGCGCAACACCAAAATGGCATCTAGAAGGATAGCTGAAGGCTAGAAATGTTATGGGGAGAGTAAGTTATGAACCTGCTATAATTGAGATTGTGATTTGTATGATGTTTGCATTAAGCAAATCTGTTTTTCTTTTATCTTTTAGATGATGATGGAGAACATGTATGACTACCTGGCGAGCGACTATCAAAGAGAACGTTGGCACTGGAGATAGTGGCCAAAATTGCAGCCGACAGTGACACCACCTTCACCTTCACCCAAATCATCCAACACTGGTCAGACCTAAAGCAAAGGAAGGGTGAGGCGATTCTTCGCTCAGCATTTCCCAAGTAAGTACATGACTATTTCATGTTAGATCTACAAAAGCTCTTAGGCAGGCCTCTGTTTATGAATGCTATTCTCTTCTAGTGAGCGAATGGGATTATAGAATAAGACCCTCCCAGAGGCGAGCAGTCCGGCCAGTGCGGGATGGATCTGGGCCAAGTGAGGGTGGCGCGTCTCCAGTGCCAAGGTCCTCCCCCTCCTCTCTAGGTGGCTCTGAGCAGCCACTGGACCTGTCTACAGAGGAGGGGCATCAGCGGCTCGCCAGGGAGTCTTCCCAGATGGCAGAGCAACAACACTCTGGTATGTTTCTCTGACTGAAGCACACACAGGTACATGCACTGGAAACACACACTCATTTCCTGCTTCTATTCTTTTAGATGAGGATGTAGCGGGCGGAGAGCAGGGACTGGATAGGCCACAGGACCCAGCCGTTGAGATGCATGGAGAAGGTGGGTGATGTCACACACACATTATGAAAAAAATGAGTTTTTGGCAAAATCTGACATTAGAAGTAAACATATTTTTCCTTTCTCAACAGACTCAGATCCGGAGCAGTGGCAGGCCCCAGAGAGGAGGCTGAACCCCCAAGCTCAGGTCGCCCACCAGCCTAGTAAGTTCGTAGTCTACTTATTTGATTATTTATAACACAGCTTCATCACCAGTTATTAAAAATCTGTAGCCTATGAAATTAGCATAATGACATATGGTCTCATCCCTAGCCTAATAAATTAGCATAATGGCACATGGCCTCATCTCCAGCCTAATAAATTAGCATAATGACATATGACCTCATCACTGGCCTAATAAATTAGCATAATGACATATGGTCACATCCCTAGCATAATAAATTAGCATAATGACATATGGCCTCATCCCTTTGCTTGAACATTAATAATATTTCATTCCACAGCTATGAAAAATGTATATACCAAATATTTATTATTGCTTCCTTTTCACAGCAACCCCACAGGAGAGACTACAGCATTTGACGGCGACGGTCTATAGGCTGGTGGGCGACATCCAGGAGCTGGCTGCTTCATTGGGGAGCAGTGAAGAATAGATTCCTGGGGCCTGCCACATGGATTTTCAAAGTTTTAATTCAAATTACAAAAGTTTTAAATTTTCAGTTAAAAAAAAACATGTTAATTGAAAAGTTTAAAAAGAAACACATTTTTATAATTTTATAAAGAAAAAAATAACTATTAATAATAGTAAGCAATTAAAAAAAAATAAATATATATTTAAACTTAACCATGTTTCGTGTTTATTTTATGTTAAGCTATACACTTTTTATGCATGAACACATCCAATAAATAACATGCAGCAGAAGACTTCAAGAAGGAATAGAAAACTAAGAAGAGAACGCAGAACATTAAGGTAAGCATTAATGCATGGAGAACATCTAAACAGGAACCACAAGTGAGTTGAGGTAAGTATTAATGCGAGGAGAACATATAAACAGGAACCGCGAGTGAGTTGAGGTAAGCATTAATGCCGGGAGAACATATAAACAGGAACTGCTAGTGAGTTAAGGTAAGCATGAATGGCAGGAGAACAGAAAAACAGGAACCGCTAGTGAGTTAAGGTAAGCATTAAGGCCAGGAGAACATATAAACAGGAACCGCGAGTGAGTTAAGGTAAGCATTAATGCCAGGAGAACATCTAAACAGGAACAGAGAGTGAGTTAAGGTAAGCATGGAAGCAGAAGTGAGTGGTATATTAGTTGAGACGGGGGACATGAATGAGGTAAATAGCTACGCGCATGCGTACATGCATGCAAGCAAGCATGCAAACTTTCTAAAAGATTTCCTACAGAGATGGAAACCTGTTCACCATTCAAACGCTGCCGCGTTCATCACTCAAATCGCCGCTGCCGCCACTGCCACGCATCACAAACGATCTCCACGTGAGCTCCCAGAGGTTAACAGAGACAGCTTCCTAAAGCAGCGTACTGCCAGACATCACACGTGGCTTCAGCGCGATGACATCAGAGGGAACTCCCTGAGGAAACTCCCATTGGGGAGTAAAACGTACGTCGGTGTCGGCCCCCGACCACGCCTCTCCCTCTATTTCGTTCCATCTCGCTCTGATGTCATCGTGCTGAAGCCACGTGTGATGTCTGGCAGTACGCTGCTTTAGGAAGTCTCTGTTTACCTCTGGGAGCTCACGTGGAGATCGTTTGTGATGCGCGACAGTGGCGGCGGCGGCGATTTGAGTGATGAACGCGGCAGCGTTTGAATGGTGAACCGGTTTCCATCTCTGTGTCCCCGCGGCTTTGTACCGCTACTACGCATTACGCTGTATATGCAACCCGGGACCTAAGGAGAAGTTACTACACCCCAGAAACCAGGACACGTGAGTGCCTGAGGGCAAGAAACAGTTGCTGTGTTATACAGACCCTGCCTCCATAATTACGATATAAAGTGGATATGAGAAAGTTTTAATGACTGTGTATTTAGCAAGCAACGTTGAGGACCTGCATTAGGGATGCACGATTACAATTCCCTGATAATCAGCTGCTGCCTGGCCCTTACTTTATTGGTGGATTAGTCCCCCGCAATGAAATGCTGGCCAGCATATGTGAGTGCAGAGTGATTGGGTGAGGCGTGGAATCCAGGATATTCCTGGCAGGGGCCCCTTGTGTGTCTTTTTTAGCTAGCAATTGCTATTTTAAGTGTACATATTTTTACTGTGAATTTATGTAGAATATATGTCATGTGCCAAATACTTATGGATAATTACATTTTTTGTACTTTTGCCAATAATGAGTGGTGATTACTAAGTGCCAGCCCTGTAGAACAACCATTTGTCTTGTCTATGTGTTTTTTGTTACTTTGTACCAGGCCCTATTACATTATCCCATCTACTACTGGTATCCCAGACCATCACAATTCCTATCTGCCTTGTTTTGCTTCAATCGAAAAACTAATCTGTATTGTCGGGGCCATAGGTTTTGTCTTGACAGGATTCACTTGCTGCAAGTCTTCCTTGGACATTTGTGATAAGCCAGAATCCTTCTTATGCGCATCTTTTCCAGCTCTCTTTCCAGTTTCTTCAGCAAACAATAAAAGTAGATGCAATACAGCATAATTATTGGTCTTACATCTGACATCCAAGTATCAAGTTGTTCAAGTTGCAGTTCAAGTAAGCAACTTTAGTAGTCGCAGACTTTTTTCAGTGTTCTTTTCCAAAGAGGCTCAAGTTAAATTGTAGGCAATACAATGTCACAATATTTCTTGATAGCATCAATAACCCTTTTATATCATGGTACTAAAAATAACAAACACCTATAGCACTGTAACTCAGGAAAGTTTGCAAATTTTCTGTAGATCTCCCTGATGTCTTGCACTTCAACTTAAGTCCAGATACTAGTCACTACCATTACTTAGGGTGCATGCACAGTCCTCCATGCTCTTCCACCTCTCCAGCCACTCTATAGCCACTGACAATGGAGCCATGCAATTGCAGCCTTCTCAGTCTCTCCAAGCCCTTTCACTAGGGCTGCTGCTGAATGTGGTCCCCCGACACATACAGTATTGCTACTCAGTGTGTTAGTTAGTTCCTGACCTGGAGTGTTCAATGCTGCTTTATATGTATTTTGCACTGGAAATGGAGTAAGATGTACTGCTATGCCCAGTCACCTGTCACAATCCTTGGTTGTAAAGTCTTTCTACTGAAGCAAGCCAATGCACATACCCCCAAAAAACAAACATCATTATTACCCTTTTTTATCATATGCAGTCTGCTTGTTACCGCCCAAACTTCAAACCTAACTACTCTGTACACAAATACACATCCTTTTGCATCTAGACTTTAGTTAGGCAGCAATGTAGTCCAATGCATTACTAGTTAACAACACAGACCAAGCATGCATCATTCCTCAACAATACATACTGTATATGCACGCCATTATCAAACCCATGGCAATAAAGGTCACTAGTGTGACGTCAGCATCATTTAATTACTTTTTACTTATCATTTCAAGTATACTTCTCACCAAAGTTGTCCCTAGTCCTACCAACTGTCATCCCAAGCTTTCCTGATGACATATTCACTTTGATAGAAGAAATCATCTTCCATATCGCACAGTTTACACAACCATTAAAAACTTTCCTTTTTAAATACACCTTAGTCGATACACAACATTAAAAACCATAACATTCAAAAAGATTATCAGCACAGATTTTTTTTTATTAATTAATTAAAAGTCAGGCCAAATTCAAGAAAAACAGTGTGTTAAAAATCAAGTTTAAAAGCAATGAATTTTCAATTTGCAGTACATCTATGGGGTTCATATGTGTTGCCCATCGCTGAGCATTTCCCATACTCTGTTATACAATTTTATTTTAGGTTGTATTAACTATTCTGTTGCCACACCAAAAAGTTTGGCCTTCCCAGACAAAGAGGGACAGAAGGAAAAACAGGGATGTCCTCAAAATCTTGGGTAGGGCGAGTTTCAATTTCCTTCTTTGCTTCATTTGCTCATGGAGCCTGAAAAGCTTGGAAGTGGTAGCACCATCAATCTGAGTACTCTAATTCATATTAGATAAAAAAAAAATGTGCCTCCTTGTAACCAAACTCTTTCTGCACAGGGTTTCTCCGTATGCCTTTGATTAACCATTCCTCTAACCGGCTTACTGAAACTTGCTATATACACTACAGTATTTCTACTATATGTTCTGAATGTATGAGGCTTATTGTTACAATTTTGCTTAGTTCCATGAACAACATAGCAAACTCTAGATACCAGTCCCAGATTCCCACATGGATAGCATTGTAACTCTCTAGTTCTCATTTTAAATTTACCACCACATGGATAACCTTGCTCATTGGGAAACATTTCTATTTGGGGTTTAATCTGCTGATTTGGGGGAATGGATTTTATCTCTGTAACAGCAGGTTGCACATGTTCACATTAATTTGACCCACCCAATTCTTTAAACTCTGCCCCACTTGATAAAGAGGCACATGAAACATGTAGTGGCTCATTCTCTCCTCTCATGATGTCTACATCACATCCTACAGCTATTGGTTTCTTCGCCAGCATCTTATTCCTTCTGCTCAAATCTTCATTTTCTTCCTCAAATCCTTGGGAGTTTGCAGTCACTACACCCAACTCCCAAACTATGCTTTCTCTAGAACGATTTAAATATTCATCCTCTTCTCCAATTTAAATTTCTTCTTCTGAATCAAATTCCTTATCTCCAATTTCAATTTCTTCTCCTGAATCAAATTGTATTTTCATGCGCCAATGTGGTTTAGAAGATCGATAACTTTCTTTCAAAATGCTCAAATCTCCTTTTACTGCTTGCAACTCAATTTCCAAATATTCTCTTCTTTGGGTGTCCTTTATGAATGCTTGCAAAAATATCTATCCTAATAAAGACACACCACTTTGCTCTGATTGAGAATATCTAGACAAATCTAGACTAAGACATCTTGGCATCGATTTTCAACTTCTGCCCACTCTGGGGTGGAATGTTTTAAATTGTCTTTCCCCTTTTTGACTCTCTTCACCCAGCTCAAATGAAACATTCTTTCTATGTGTGCACCCCGTTTCCCCACAATAAAGTCTTCCATTACAATAAATAACACAATTATCAGTAACCTATAGTATACAATTACACTAACACACCAAGGATTAATTATTACCTTTCACTAGCCCTGCAATCCTAACACATCATCAATACCAACTCTCATACAATGCCAGCACTGCAGGGGGTTCACTAGCCTTGCTGTAGATCAAGTTAATCAATGCACTTTACTCCAACACTGAAAATAAATAACCATCCTGCTCACAATGCCATGCATTTTAAAGGGTTAAGTTTAATCACTTAACACCTTGTTTTTATCTTCAGATGTTTACCTCTCAGATATTCTGGTGTGTAGCACAGTTACTCAACAAAACACAGATTGTAAAGTAAAAGAATTTTACTTAGCTTCCGTTAAATATGAAAGACAGATTTCAGGCTAGGCTCTTCACAACTGCACGTTGTCCATTTCAATTCTCATCCATCTATGTCTCACTTTAAAGTGGACCAACACCCAGGAGGGATCGGCCCGGGAATCTATAAGATTCCCGGACCGATCAGATCCCTCCCCGCGGGGCATCCGAAATCGGGATGTCCCGCGTGGAGGAACCCCCCAGGAGGCCCACAATCCTTACCTTACCGGCGATCCAACGGCGCATGCGCGAGACGCGGCCGCGTCTCTCGCTTCCCTCTAGCAGGGCGCGCTCCCGCGCCGACCGTTTTGTGAATGGCCAGCGCAGGCGCACTCCCTGTTAGAGGGAAGCGAGAGACGCAGCCAATGACAGCGCTCTGGTATGCGCGTCCAAGCGGCTTTGGACGCGCATACCAGAGTGGCTCTGAGCGCTGTCATTGGCCGGACGAGGTCACGTGGGAGCGGGGAGAGGTGAGTTTTTGCGGCGATCGGGGGGGTTTCACACAGCGGGGCACCCCCGATCGGGGTGCCCCACCTAAGTGGACCAACACCCAGGATAGTCAAAATCCTGGGTGTTGGTCCACTTTAAAGCTGGATAAGCACAGAGCTCCCTTCTCTCACAGCTTTTAAAACGTTAGGTGGCTCTCACCCACTACAAAACTGTCAGAACTGGCCAGATCCTTACAAACACGTGTGAATAGAAAATGAACCGCCTGCCGCCAGCGACGGGTTCCGTTGCCCGTAGCAACTTTAACGAGGCTGCTCACTTTGCCTCCCTTTGTTCTGCTCCATCATAGGGTCTTTTGTTACTAGCCCCCATACAAGATGTCGGTTTAGGACGAAGGGAAAGTGACCACATGGTAGAGGTCAAATGTCACAGCCTACAGCATATATATATATATATATATATGTGTATATATATATTCACAGATACATACACAATAATGAATGCAATTATAATAGTAATTAATAACATTACACAAATATAAACTTAATATTCATTGTAAATCAATAAAACAATTAGACCTCTGCTACACATGTGAACCAGTAAATAAACTTCATACGCTCTTGGAGAAAAAAGATCTGGATTGAAAGTCGTGCACATGTTAATTTTCTGGTCCACTTTCTTTAGCATGACCCTTAATGTCACACAAATTTTGCCAAAATTTAGCTTGGAATGACTTGAATTTTAAACAGAATCTGAGCAGCAACACTAGTTTTAGCTACAGCGCATTGTTTTATAATAACATGCTTTTGTGACTAATATATCTGAAAGACACATATTAAAGTGCTTAACTGTAATCTCTTTTTCTAATGGTTTTAATTTCACAAGATTAAGACTAGATTAAGGCATTGGTGTTGGTTTACCAGTTTATTGTATTGTTGGTGATACATCTGTTCATAAACCACATACTCAACACTCCATATATGCAACTTAATCTACTATATAAATCATCTTGATGTAACGTATGGTCATTAAAGAGGTTTTAGGGAAGAAAAGTACAGTAACATGCACAGATCACCCATTTTTTGCCATTAATCAAGAAGTCTTTGTTTTTTAAAACTTGCTTAGGTGTAGTTCTCTTAAATCTTCTCTGTATTCTCTACACAGCCTTTTATTATGCCAGTAGGTAATTTCAGTCAAGATTTGTTTCAACAGTTAAACCACAAATCTTGTTAACTCCCAAAAAGACACAGCTCTGATTAGGATGTAAGGGATATCTAATAATCCTCTGCTAGTCAAATGTCACGAGTTTTACCTCCACATGTTGCCTTTGCTAATTTGTGTTCTTTTATTCTAATTTGTGTTCTATTAATTACATATACTTAAATGAAATATATATTCCAATATAATTACAATGAACAGGCTACATTCAAAGCTTTTGCTTAAGAGTATATTCCAATGCAGCAAAATCCAGGGACAAAGAAGCTTTTGTCTTCTATGGGGCATTGTCTCCAGCAAGGGTTTTTTTGGTCTTTGCATTTCTGTGTAGGCTAAGTGTAAAATCAAAGCAAATCTACCTTACCTATTCTGCACCTTAGCCTTGCTGGTCTGCTTTCCCAGGAATTCTGGAACCTATTCTATATCTATGCCTTCTGTCTAGCTTTTACATTGGTCAGGTCACCTTTTGCTAACACTAGAGAATGGCTTGGATCATGCTTTTCCTGCATCACACGGTGAGTAGTTGACTTTTTTTCTTTATTTTCGTATATATGTCACTCTGAACTGAGAAGTCCAGGTTTCTTGAATTATTACTACAGATGTCACATTGAACTATATTTATTATTAAGAGAAATAATCTAACCTGCATTTTCCATTTTTTTTTACTGATTTTGTGATGCAAATAAAGTATAGAGTACATATAAAGCTTAGTGGTACTAAGATGAAATTGTGCCTGATCGTATAAAGTTTTTGCTCAAACATCTACATAAATAATCCAACCAATAAACTAAAATAACCAATGCAGTCTCCACAAGATGGACACACATACACATACAAAGCACTCACACAATCATGGCTTGCTCCAGATTTATATGGGCCTTTGGGCAAGAGAGTCTAAGCTGGCCCCTTTGCACTGTATGTTGTCACATCATGTTGTGTCACCATACAGATCCACTGACAATGATCCCCCTGCATTTTTTGCTGCCTTCTATTCAGCCACGAATCATCCTTTGGTCCTTGTCGCCTTCTCGACTGCTGCCAATTTCCCTTCTGTCCTTTCCCTGCTGCTGTGGATCATCTTCATCTAGCCTTCGCCACATTCTCCTCTGCTGCAGAAGGTTCCACAGCTCCTGTCAATCGCTTACCATTTCTCACCACCTGCTTCGCTGTCTGAGGATAGGTGTGAGCATATCTGCACACAAGACACCCAGCTCATATGTCTGGTAGGTGGGGCCCAGCAGAGAATCATCCAGCAGCCCAGTCCTAGCTTTAGTGGGCCCCCAATGAAGAAATGCCCCCAGGCATCAGAATTAGCCCCAGAATGCCCAGTGTCTTGGCTCCAGATGTGTGTACAAATCCCTCACCTCATATCATAAAACTATCTGTGTATATAAAGCACTGGAAACAATGGTTGCCAATAAATACTTAGAATAAAGGCACCTATGTGTGCACTGACAAAAGGGTATAAATGATCATCTTATAAACATATTAGACTGGCATTTTGTGCTCCCTCTAAATTGCTGGCTTGTTAGGTTTAAATGCCAAATAGGCTTTTGAAATCACAGTTCAAAACATATTTCTGCTGTTTTGATCATGTCATCGCAAAGAAGATAGAATATTATGTACAGCCAGCTGCCTAAAACGTGACATATAGTAAGTGAAGCTTGCCACTTTACAGATAAATCTCACATATTGTGAAGGCAGGACAGGAATAAAAAGAGCGAAACTTGATATAGATTCCTAGAGGTACAGACATGGCATATTTGAGAGCAGATGAAACACATTTAATTTTCAGGACAGAGGCCCTAGTGATAGCAGCTGGGGGAAATCACAGCAGGCTAGTATAATTCACAATAATTTTCTACGGCAGTTTTGATGACATGATGTCAGGAAAAAAAATTGCTGCTTCTTTAACTGTTTGCCACCTTGTTATAACTCTAGCCTGTGCTTTTCATGCAATTCAAAGCTGCAAACCTCTGACTTCTAAACAGAAGGGAATAGAAGGAAAATGCCTAGTACACTACATGTATTTATCTTTAAATTATAATAATTTAAACAAAAGAGAATACCTCTGATGTCAGCCAAGGGCTCTGTTTTGACAATGCCGAAAACAATTATATATTTTGCAGTTTTGCACCACCTTTTCTTTGAATAGAATACAGGAAGAACATACTTGACTAAAAAGTGGCTTGTAAAGGGGAGATCAGCTAATTTAGGGCAAGTGACAAAAAAAACCTAAAAGACACAGTGGTGAAAGTGGAAAATTACTGTTAAAAAGGAATAGTCAAAATAGCTAAGCAAATTCTCAGAATTGATATGTTAACATTTTTTCAAGGATTGGTCCAAAAAGAGATTCTGCAACATTTTGTGGACTGATGATAGAAGAATTGTTCTTTTATAGTCTAGTGGTTGCAGATTGTGTTGCCCCATGCCAAAGACGAAATGCCCTTGAGATAGGTGTTTCAGCATAACAATGACTCCAGCGAGTAATACCAGAGATCCATACACGAGTTGCTGGCCCCATGCAATCCAATTAACCACCAGTAGGTTTGCAGCCTGGGAGCATTAAAAATAGACATAGGACCTAATTATAGTTCTCCTGTGGTAGAATGAAATCATTTTCCTTAAAAGGGGGAATTATTGGGAGTAGGAAATGAAAGGGTTAATGGGGTTCAGGTGGGTTGCCTCCTCTGGGTCTTGGAAGGGAGTTGGGTTGGAGAGGACGGTCATGGGAAAAAAGATACTCAGTTACTTAAGTAAACTGAACCTGGTTGCCTATCTAGGGGCATCCCCAAAAATAGTAACTAAGTTCTATTTAGTAGGTAGTTACAGGTAGAGTTGTATGTCCCCACTCAGGGAAGCTGTATACTCTGAGTGTGGGGGCTTCATTAGGATGAGCTGTGGTCTTTCGGGGAAGCTCTGTGCCATCCCTTGGTGTCCCTGGCGAATCCAGGTAGGACCTCTGTAGGAAGAATAGGAAGGGTTAGTAAGGGAGATCACAAGGGATGTCTGGGCCTAGAAGGTCAAGGCAAGAGATGTGCTCACCCTGACTGGGGACGTGCAACCTCATTTCCTGTCGCCCTGGTCCTGGGTTGGTTAGGGTAAGATGGTTTGGTGGCCCCATTGTGCTGCGGAGATGCCTAGTGATGGCCATCCTTCTGGCCTTATGCTGCGGGGTCATCGTCGTGCTCGTCAGGTTGAGCGGTGTCCAGCTGGACACTTTGCTCTTGGTTGAGATCCCCCAGTACTTCCCAGTTTGAGATGCCTCTCTGAGGTGTTGGGCTGTCCTTCATTGTGACTGGAGGGTAAGGAGGAGATGGTAGGAGATACCCTGTAAAAAGAGACAAGTGGATGTAGTTACCCTATATAATTGGGGTGAGTTAGTCTTTAAACAGAGACAAGGGGATGGGGTTCCTCTTAATAAAAGTGCAGGATGGGGGAAGTTAGATTTTAGGAAGAGGGCAGGGTTTAGCCTTTAGCTATATAAGGTGGGTAGAGTCTTCCTATATACCAGGGGTATAGTGGGTGGAGTTAATGGTGCATCATTGGGTGGGTCACCCCTTAAAACTTAGTTTTCCACCAGACAGGATTAGTGGTGGGAACGGCAAGCACAACGCAGGAGGATACTACAGGAGGAGGACTACTTCAGTGCACAAAGGTTTTGGGATGCCTGGAGAGTAACCTGTCAGGTGAGAGAACCCATGGGGGTGCCTGAGACATGGATTTAACAGATAAGGAGCCAACTTGTGTTGGTGGTGTGTGAGGCCATAGGAGGTGCCTGGACTCCTGTAAGGTGCGACTGCCCCTGTTGGAAACCTTTAAGCCCTGGGGAAGTGTTGAGCCCAGTTGGGCACGTTAACCCTGAACATTTGCTGTCTGCTGTGAAGCTTGGAACTTAAATAGTGATCCGAGTCCCTAAGGTGTGCTGCCCTGTGTGATTCCCTGCCTTACTCTATCAAGAGCTAGTGGTCCAATCAAAGTGGGATGGACTAGGCCCCAATACCACTGTTATTTGCTGGATATTAACTGAGCTTGATTTGAATATTAACTGAATGCTTTGGAACTGTGCTAAGATATATTCCTTGGAGGTTACAGCTTCCTTCTGTAAATGTAATATGAGTTGCTTTTTGCTGAATAGTCAATAAAGTGGAACTATACTGGTTAAGTCAAAATTGAGTGGTGTGGAGGCTGTACTCCTACCCACTAACATGTTTTGGAGGAATAGATGCAGAATCAATATGCAAGCTGGGATCACAACAAGGTATCCATTAAGAGCAAGAAGCAAGTGACAAGATTCAGGGTAAGCTGACAAAACAGCACTGAGATACTGCCTGACTGCCATTTTATAGCGGAAATGCAGACATACTCTTAGCCATCTTATAGACTCTGAACCTGACAAACCCCAACCTCAGCTTGCCTGACCATTCTTCTGCTTGATCCCTTGGTACCCTGTCAAGTTTTCTATACTGAGACATAACATTAATTTTCTACATAGGTTTAAAGATAGTCATTCCCCAGTCACAAGGAAAGAACATTTTTGAGAAGAAATTAGAAGAAATTGGGATTCAGGTAATTTTAGCCATGCTCAACTGACTTAACAAAAAGACACATTGACCTGAAAAAGTATTCAGTTAAATTTTTCCACATTTGAAAATATTTAATGTATTGTATTGAGGATTTTAGAGTAACACAAAGTAGAAAGTACTTGTGAAGTGTAAAGAAAAATGATGCATGCTTTTTCAACTTAAAAAACCTCCTGAGGCAATAATTTATAGGCCTATTACTTGCTGCATTTACAGCTGCAAGTCTGTTGGGGTATGTCTCTACCAGTTTTGTGCAGCTCTCGATGAGGCAGGTGCATGTGGTGGAGAGCGGAGGCGGACAGAGATTCTTGATGGCGACAAGAGACGCAGCAGAAACAAGGTGCCAGTAAATGGGACTCTTTTCTATCATTGAATTAATGGATTTCAATAAATTGTGGCTTATTCATTTTTGTATGCTATCAAGAACTGAACTTTTATAAAAGTAAAGCTAATCAATAATCTAATGGCCAATTGCAATATTTGTGGTAGGATTGCCAAAAAAATTCCCATCCTAAAAATCATTTGGCATACAAAAATCTGTTGAACAAGCCGTTTAGAGATTTCATGGTATTAATAATGATCTTTTCTGCCTGCCCAAATATGTAAGATAATATGTAAGATCACTTTTGCTTCCCTGTAACAAAGGATAACAAACGTTTTGTTGACATTTCTCCTTCGCTGGTTCTAAGCATTCCCAGAACTCTTTAGCTTGATTAGTATGAAATGTCAAGCTTTCCCTGTGCTGCCTTTTGGCTAATTGCTCAGGGAATAGTGTTTCTGGTGCTACCTATGTGGCTGCACACCTGTGAGCACCATGGCTGCAGGGGAGGCAGTCTATGCAGTTTCTGACCAGGTTTATGTTGATTCATTCTCGTTCACTTCGTACTCTCTGTACAAGTATCCCTACACTAAAAAAGGTGAGCATTTGCTTTACATTTTGCTAAAACTGTATATATAACATTGAGCTGCATTAGGCGCTGCATTTATTTTTAGTAAATATAAACTGTGCCAGTGCCATTGCACATTTATACAGTACCTACCTCATTACTGTATGTCCCCCCATAAGACACAGTTTTATTTTCCCCAAAAGTGCCAAATGTAAAAAAAAAACAACAAAAAAACCCCCTCACATATCCGGCCTTTCTGGCCAGGCTGCCACACCCACAGGAGGCCAGAAGATGGAGGAGCAGTGGGGGGCAGGGTAACTAATCCCTTCCCGCTGCCCCCGTCATTCCCGCTGAGCCAACCTCTTCTCCTTCTCTGGTGCAAGCAAACAGCACCCTGCTCCATGCAGTGGGCGGATGTGGCCTGGTATCCACTCAGTGCAGGCCACACTGTGTGCTTGTGCCTGCTGGCAGGGATCAGTTACCCTGCCCGCCCACCGCTCCTCCACCTTCTGGCCTCCTGTGATGGACTGGGGGAATGCCGCACTGCCTTTAGGGGAATGGGATGGGGGAATGCCACATTGCCTATATGAAATGGATGGAATGGGATGGGGGAATGCCACACTGCCTATATGGAATGGATGGAATGGGATGGGGGAATGCCACACTGCCCATGGAAAATGGGATGGAGGAATGCCACACTGTCTATGGGGAACGGGGTTGGGGTAGAATGCCATACTGCCTGTAATTGGGGGATTCTGCACCTTGCCTATTATTTGGTTATGGGGGGGGGGGGGGTGTTTTAGCACAACATTTGGATTAGAATATTTTTTTTTCTAATTTTCCGTCTTCAATTTCTAAGTGTGTCTTATAGGGTGAAAAATATGGTAGTGAGCTGAAATAATGTATTCAAAGGAAAATAAAATGTATTATTTAATATGTTTGGCTATCTTTTAGAATGGAGCTTTTTGAAGTTGCATAATCTTACATAATACAATAATGCAATTCATAAAATATTTTTGCAACAAATTCCAAAACTGGATATATAAAATGGAGCTGCATTAGGTGCTGTACATTCCATATGGCAGAGTCTTGGCCACAAGTATTCCGTGCTTAGAATTGTGGTAAGTTCTTTGAAGGATGTTTAGACTGTGAAGTAGATTGCTTGTCTGAATAGGTTTAAGGGCATTTTAAAGGGCTAGCAAATTGTGTGAGGGAGTTGTAGATATGAGTGAAGGGTTTTGAACCTAAACCAATATTGTACAGATCAAATGCTGCATCTCGGCTAGGATTTTATTACTGGAAAGCAAAATATAGATTGGAGGGGTACCAGTCTAATTACTAGTAGACCACAGAATTGAGGGGTTACAGATGACAATCAGTGCATGCACTAGAATATTAGCAGTGTCAAGTGTAAGGAAGGGTTGAATATGGGAGAATGTGTGCGTTACAGACAATAAAAGGTGGCTATTGACTGAATGTGAGTTATGGATGAGAGATAGGACTTTTGTTGTATATAAAGTAAAATTAAATGTATTCTTTAATCTTTTAGAATGGGGCTTTATGACATTGCATAAAACTTACTTAAAACAATAAATAATACATTTGAGAAAAAAATAGCATTATAATTTTATAAACAATACGTTAGCTGAAATTAGCACCTCTGTAAGCCCCATAACACTGCTGTTAATACATTATAGGCTCGATTCAGAGAGACACAAAAAAACTTTCGCTTTGGTGCCGACGTCGTAAGATTTTCAAAATTTCCCGCTCTCGCATGAACGTTCGAGCGATTCTATGCCTGCTTCGTAAACCTTCCGTAGCGCGTCCGTGTGCTCGTATGCCAGAGTACGCAGACGAGGCTGTCATTTTCCTTCGAAAATGTTCAGATTCATTTTTCACAACTACCAACGTAGCCTTTCGTTTTTGCCCTTTTCCCATCGTATCCTCACACGAATCCTATCATTTTCCCGCTACATCCTGCTTCATTTTTTCCTAAAATATCTGGCCAGACGAAATTCTTACGATATTGCGCCTGCGCACTACAAACTTCTCTCATTAAAGTGCTCGCCTACATAATTTCACTTCCATCACTAAACTCACCCTAACCACTTCGCGCTATCCTGCCTTTTCCCTTGAGGTCCCTTAAAGCTCACCCTAACCACTTCGCGCTATCCTGCCTTTTCCCTTGAGGTCCCTTAAAGCTCACCCTAACCACTTCGCGCTATCCTGCCTTTTCCCTTGAGGTCCCTAAAACTTACCCAAATCACTTAGCGCCTTGTTTCTTCTTCCATTTTCACACCCTAAAACTTACCCAAATCACTTAGCGCTTTGTTTCTTCTTCCATTTTCACACCCTAAAACTTACCCAAATCACTTAGCGCCTTGTTTCTTCTTCCATTTTAGGTCCCTAAAACTTACCCAAATCACTTAGCGCCTTGTTTCTTCTTCCATTTTCACACCCTAAAACTTACCCAAATCACTTAGCGCTTTGTTTCTTCTTCCATTTTCACACCCTAAAACTTACCCAAATCACTTAGCGCCTTGTTTCTTCTTCCATTTTAGGTCCCTAAAACTTACCCAAATCACTTAGCGCCTTGTTTCTTCTTCCATTTTCACACCCTAAAACTTACCCAAATCACTTAGCGCCTTGTTTCTTCTTCCATTTTCACACCCTAAAACTTACCCAAATCACTTAGCGCTTTGTTTCTTCTTCCATTTTCACACCCTAAAACTTACCCAAATCACTTAGCGCCTTGTTTCTTCTTCCATTTTAGGTCCCTAAAACTTACCCAAATCACTTAGTGCCTTGTTTCTTCTTCCATTTTCACACCCTAAAACTTACCCAAATCACTTAGCGCTTTGTTTCTTCTTCCATTTTCACACCCTAAAACTTACCCAAATCACTTAGCGCCTTGTTTCTTCTTCCATTTTCACACCCTAAAACTTACCCAAATCACTTAGCGCCTTGTTTCTTCTTCCATTTTCACACCCTAAAACTTACCCAAATCACTTCACGGACATCACAATCTTGATTTTCAAATATGTCATTGGCCCCTTGTTTTTGTTAAATGTATGTGTGCAAATAAATGGGACAACATGTTTTTTTTTTTTTTTTTGATTTATTGGGCAATTGCCATTTGGTGTTAAAATTTTTGGCCCAACTTTGGCCCTAAAAAATTAAAAACTATATACAAATTTTTTGTTGGTTATTAAAAATATATACACTAATTTTTGATAAAAAACTTTAAAAACTATATACAATAAAAACTTTTTTTAAAAAATTAAAACTATATACAAAAAACTTTGGTGTTTAACCAATAAAACTATCTACAAATAAAACTATTTACAAATCTACAGGGCCAGGAACCAGGACACTAGTCTTCCTCTTCTGTTGTCCCCAACGTGTCCCGCATCGCCTGCAGATCGGCCACCAACTCAAGGACCCTCCGATTCATATCAGCAAGTCGCTGTCTTGTGGTCCCTGCCAAAAAAACAGAAAAACAAATTATTCGGAGAACAATACATGTTTCTCACCTGTGGATTTAATGTATTTTAAGAAACAAATTACCTATAATGCACAGATGTCATTAATGACAGGAATTAAGGTTAGGAAGTGGCCACAGGTCATTAAGCTAATTCAGTGGCCACAGGACAGTTGGGCAACTAATTAAGCTAATTCAGTGGCCACAGGACAGTTGGGCAACTAATTAAGCTAATTCAGTGGCCACAGGACAGTTGGGCAACTAATTAAGCTAATTCAGTGGCCACAGGACAGTTGGGCAACTAATTAAGCTAATTCAGTGGCCACAGGACAGTTGGGCAACTAATTAAGCTAATTCAGTGGCCACAGGACAGTTGGGCAACTAATTAAGCTAATTCAGTGGCCACAGGACAGTTGGGCAACTAATTAAGCTAATTCAGTGGCCACAGGACAGTTGGGAAACTAATTAAGCTAATTCAGTGGCCACAGGACAGTTGGGCAACTAATTAAGCTAATTCAGTGGCCACAGGTCCCTCTTATATTGGCATTGACTAGGGCATTATGTGTTTGGGGGTTCATGGGAATTTAGACAGAAATCTTTATAATGCCATGACTACTTACTTGGTTGGTGGCCGAGAGATGGCTCGTTGGGGACAACACCCTGAGGTCCTGGTTCCTGGCTCTGCTGTGAAGAAGTGCCTGTTGAAACATGGGCCAAATGGTTAGTTTGGATGTCTGATTCCGCAGTCCTCAAATGTTTTTAGCTAAGTCTGGGTCACATCACTCACCTTCTCCAGGGTCTTGTGGGCTCCTATCTGCTGCCTCCTCACCCACTACTTCACCCGCAACAGAAACATCTACAAAGACAGAATAAAGGATTCAGTTTGGTGATATCAGGAGCTAGCAATTAGATGTTTGGGTGTAGACATGAAGAGTGACATACCAGAGGATCCCGCATGCGTGGCAGGGTACGACTGCCTGCCCACGCTGTGCCGCCCCTCCTCTGTGGTAAGGTCCAGGGGCTGGTCTGAGGAGGCCACAGAGGAGGGGTCGGCCCGTCGCCCTGGAGATCCACCACCTTCACTCCCAGCTGCAGAATCATGCAGCACTGGTCGGCCTGGGCGCCGCCGGGTGCGGCGAATTCTGTAATCCATTTCCAACACTACAAAAGAGAAGGCATTCTAAATAAAAGGCCTAAAATCTGTCCTAGTTACATCTTGCATGCAAGCGCTATGTACTTACTTGGGAAATGGATTGCAAAAAACCTCCGCACCCGGGGCATGTGCAGTCGCTTCAGGTCCGACCAATGCTGCATGATCTGTGTGTGGGTGAAGGTGGTGTCGGTCTGGTGTTGTATCTCCGAGATGATCTCCAGGGCGACGTTTCGTTTTGCAAACGAGTTGGGCAGGTAGTCGTACCTGCGCTCCAGCATGGTCTGCAAAACAAAAAACAAACATAGCAAGAACTCAGAAATGCATATGTAGAAGAGGCAACAATACATTATTTGGTTCAATCACATGAACACATACACACACACACTTTTAGCCTAAGTTAACTTTCAAATATGGCAGCACTGTCGTTTGGCACGTGTGTGGTGTGCGCTTGGTTGTGCATGTAGTCCAACCAAAGCTTTAACAAAAATATAACTTTTAGCGCATCCTTAACATGTAGAGCAACAATTAACAATCCAAGCAAAGTCGTTAAAAGACACTTACAAGCATGATTATCTCTTCTTGTTGGCGGGTGAAGATAGTGGGCGCCATCTTTCTTCTTCTTCTAGGCAGCAGATAAGCACGGCCCCAGCGGTTTCCGGGTTTCGCACGGCCGTGCGAACGGCCGGACGTGCGCGTAAGCGAACGCGTAGGCGTCACACGCCGGAGACCTTATTTAAAGGTCCCTGCACACACAGCTCATTCTCTTTGAGAGTCCACACAAAATGGCACCAAAAAGACAACTTCCAGCTAAGAAGCAGAGCAAGCAGGCTGAGCAGGGCGTGGGTCCGCAAACACGGTCGCAAGAGCCTAAAGCCCGACTAAGGGCTACCACCAAGGCTGCGGCAAAAAAGGAGGTTGCAGCACCACCACAACCAAGGGGCAAGGTAACCAAGGCTGCTAAAACTCCTGGCCCACAGATGGGTAAGAGGGGACGAAGCCCCACCCCACCCTGCCCCACATCACCCCCCCCACGTGGCACCAAGGCCATAGGCAAAGGCCAAAAACACCGGGCCAGAAGCCGCAGCAGGGGCCGAACCACCTCCCGGTCCACAAGCCGCAGCAGGGGCCCAAGGCGCCGCAGGGGCCGAACCACCTCCCGGTCCAGAAGCCGCAGCAGGGGCCCAAGGCGCAGCAGGGGCCGAACCACCTCCCGGTCCAGAAGCCGCAGCAGGGGCCCAAGGCGCCGCAGGGGCCGAACCACCTCCCGGTCCAGAAGCCGCAGCAGGGGCCCAAGGCGCAGCAGGGGCCGAACCACCTCCCGGTCCAGAAGCCGCAGCAGGGGCCCAAGGCGCCGCAGGGGCCGAACCACCTCCCGGTCCAGAAGCCGCAGCAGGGGCCCAAGGCGCCGCAGGGGCCAAACCAGGACACGCTCCAGAAGCCCGAAAACCCGCCAAAGGCCAACGGCCCCCTCCCCCCCCGCACGTGGCTCAAAAACGAAGGCCAAGCAACCCACCTCCAAGGCCCCACAGACCCAGCAGACCACCTCCAAGGGCCCACAGCCCCAGCCGACCACCTCCAAGGGCCCACAGACCCAGCCAACCACCTCCAAGGCCCCACAGAGCCACAGCAGCAGCTCAAGGTCGCCAACACCCTCTCTTGCTCGCCCACATTATCCTCCGGCACAGGTTGGCATGCATTCACCCTATGCCACATCTACACCTGCAACTTCAGGGTCCACCCAGCCAAGAACACCCAGTCCCTTCCCAAGTCCAGTAAGATCAACAGCCAGCCTCCAGTCCTTGAGGTCTCCTCCATCCCCCCAGGCCAGAATGTCACCCCATTTGCAACCAAGCAGTGAGGAGCCACAACCACCCCGAAGAGGGCGCAACTTGCGCAGAGGACACTTGGGTGGCCGTTTTGCAGAGTCCCAAACTCTGGCATTGGCTACTGGTCTCACCTTACATTTTGATGAGCTATATGGTAGAAGATCAAAACACACCAGTAAACAGCGCAAAACCGAGATTTTTGAACAACTCACCAGGCAAGTCAATGCAGCGGGTGAGGAACGTAAAGATATGGACCAGATTCAACGGAAGATTTCGGACCTGAAATATGCAGTGCGGAAGAAAGAGAATCTACGGCGGATGCACAGGTACATAGCTAAGGTTTGGGTTTTTATTATTCTTGTCTGTCCATCAGTGCGCTTAATTATGCTTACTATGTTTTTCAGCGAAACAACTGGCGGAGGTTTCCCAACCAAAATGCGCTTTACACCGGCTGAGGAGATGGTGCTGTCCTTATTACATCCCGTGGCCTTAGAGGGACACTCAGGCCAGCAGGACACCGACAACCCACCAATTCCTGCAGGTTAGTAATGTCTGAATGACCACACAAATGTATAGAAACATACACATACGCAGCACGGGCTAGCTAAGCACATGGCTGTAGGGGGTGGGAGCAAGGGCTAGCTAAGCACATGGCTCGAGGGGGTGGGAGCAAGGGCTAGCTAAGCACATGGCTGTAGGGGGTGGGAGCAAGGGCTAGCTAAGCACATGGCTCTAGGGGGTGGGAGCAAGGGCTAGCTAAGCACATGGCTGTAGGGGGTGGGAGCAAGGGCTAGCTAAGCACATGGCTCTAGGGGGTGTGAGCAAGGGCTAGCTAAGCACATGGCTCTAGGGGGTGGGAGCAAGGGCTAGCTAAGCACATGGCTGTAGGGGGTGGGTTTGTTAGGAGTGCTCACTTTGACTAGGGAGTGTCATGGGTGTGGCCTGGTAATGTGCAAATTGACATCCACATACATGATGTTTAATGAAATGTGTGACAAATATGTCACTTAGAAGTGTCAAAAAGGAATGGGTGCTATGTATTAATTGAGAAGCACACGCCACAATAACATCTTTGCCTGTTGGTCAATTTGTTTGGAGCTGGTTTAGTTGCACAACTGATTAAGATGGTTTTCTAGGAAGGGTTTATGCCATACAAATGTTCCCCACCAGAATCATATTGTAAGTGTTTTTTCCCACCTTAGTGTGTTAACTTCCTCCCCTTAAAGGGATGTTGCAACTCACACATCAGCCATTCTTTGCATGTTTGGTTTGAGACACGTGATGTGTCTAGTCTGGTTTAACAATCCATGCACTAATGTAATGGGATTCCTAGCGAATGCCAAGTGGCCACGTTGTGGGAGGGGCCCTTACTGCTTTGCCACGTTTCTTGGATTAGCATATGTGTTCTTAATCATAAACTATGCATAGTTGTGTGTATTAATCGCTGTTTTTCTTCCAAACCAGGCCAGCATCATCCCTCAGCTAGTGGGGACTCCTCTGCCATGTTACCGCGTCCGTCTTCTTCCGCGCTGCATAGGACCCAGGATCCGATGTCTACGGTAAGTGTATTTTGAGGGTGTTGTGTATGCATGTAGCTTGCCATGTTTGGCTTGTGTGGTTTTTATAGGTATTCCACACACTGAACCTGTTTTTTTTTACATGTCCCCAACAGAGCCACACACTGATGGAGCAAATCCAGGAGCAGGAGGAAGATGGAAGCTTCATAGGAGATTCTGAAGATCTTCCCCTGGGACAGAATCTGCAACTGTCCCAAAATGTGTCTCCGCCAAATCCACAGCAGCAGAGTGAAGCTGGCTGCATGCTGCCTGCACATCGTGGGCAGCATGCAGAGACTGACCCTCCAGTCCCCAGTTTCAGATCTGCTGCTGAGGATTTGGCGAGCAGACCTGTGGCTGTTGGGGGTCCTCGAGCCACATCATCTGCACGCCCCACAACCCGGGGAATTGGGCGGCGTACTCAGCAACGTCGCCCAGTTTCCCAGGGGAGGGGCGTGCAGATGATGGAGTCAGCATGGCACCATGAGAGGCGCCTTTTTCGGCGCCAAAACCAACAAAATCAGGAGCATATTAGGGGCCAATTAGAGTCCCTAAATACTACCTTCAGTGCCGTGCTGACTGAATTGAGGACCCATAACAGCCACATGGCCAACTTGACTTCAGAAATTAGGTCAGGCATGGCCGAAATGCACACTAACCAAAGACACATTTTGGAACAGTTGCAGATTCTGAATGCCACACAGGCCCATGTTATGGCCCCCCCCCCACACAGGGCCACAACCTGGGTTCTATGGGCATCACACATATTAAGGTGTGTTAGGCATGAATCTGGTCCATATCTTTGCAAAACCTACCCACTGGATTGACTTGTCTGGTGAGGGCTAAAAATCACACATTTTGCGCTGTTCTTGCTCGGTTGCTTTTGATTATCCACCATATAGCTCATTCAAGGCCTGAGGTAGCCCAGTAGCCAATGCCAGAGTCCCAGACTCAGTGAATCGGCCACTTAAGGTGTTGCGCGCCTGCCCTGGCCACAATAACATTTGTGGTGGCTCCTCATGTTTGGCGGCATGATTGGGTGACATTCTGGCCTCAACATCAAAGACCTTGGACCCTGGCTGTGATTGTACTGGATTTGGATTGGGACTGGGTGTTCTTGTTTGGGTGGCCCACTGACTTACAGGTGTAGATGTGGCATAGCTAGGATTGCTTTCGACCTGTGTCGGTGGAAAATGTGGGCAAGCAGGAGAGGGATTCATTTTGTGCTATTTATTTTGTGTACAAATGTATTGAACATAATTGCATGTACAGGTGTGGTCCCAAAGTATGTGAGGGGCACTCACCTCCGATTCTGTTTGGCTCACATATACCTTTTACTAAGTAGTAAACATTTTGTTTTGAACAAGCTCATGTGTGTGGTGTTTTGATATAGAAAGATGAGTTCAAGTTGGGACGAAAACAAACAAGAACCAAGGTCTCCAAATAAATACTCCAACATATTTTATTTTTTGGGTTGCACAAATTCATTATTGTTTACTTCATAATGAAATTAAACATAGCCAAAATTTTTTAAAACCAAAAAAAAAAAAAAAATAAATTAGGAAAAATGTGTGGCTATTAAATTTGCCCGCACGGCTTGCCCAGACGAACTTTGCTGGCCCACATCGGCGTCGTCTGCCTCATCGGAGGGTGGAGAGGGTGGGCAATCCAGATATCGGGGGACCCTTTGCATAATGGCTAAATTATGGAGCGCGGCACATGCCATTATAATGTCAATGACCTTTTTCGGGTCATACTGCAGGGAGCCCCCAGTGTGGTCCAAGCACCGAAACCGGGTCTTGAGGAGTCCAAAGGCCCTCTCCACCACTGCCCTGGTCTTTCGATGTGCACGGTTATAGGCCTCTTGTGCTGGAGTTTGTGGCCGGAGGACCGGAGTCATGAGCCACGGCAGTAGTGGATACCCCAAATCTCCTAAATAACCCAAAAAAAACCAAAAAAATTAATAACAGGAAATCATACATTGCCACGCAACATTACTACTGCAATAAAAATAAAAGAGGTATGTGACATTGTCACACAAACATGAGCATACAGATTGCAGATGCTAAAACAAGAATTAAACATATGTGATAGATGTGGGTCCAAAGTAGGCAAATAATACTGGGGATGTTGGGCATTCAGGCAGACTGTTAGCAGATATTGTTTCCTGCCTGTGCTGCAGAACAATGTAGTATGGTCTAACTTGAGCTGCCCCTTTAGAATTCTTGCCTTACTCCCAAACCGGTGTAAGCCTGCCCCTGCACTTTATCCCGCTCACCTCTACTCAGTAAGTTAAATGCATGGAAGCAAAGATGGCGCTGACTCTCTGGTAAAGTCAATTACAGATTTAGAAAGAAAATGGTTTCGAAGGCTGTTTCAGACTTGGCCTCACATTACACTTATTAATTAAAACAATGCAGGCAAAACAATTTTGCAGCAAATGGAGTTTGTCTAAGCTAATGGTTCCAGTGTGCTTACACATGTTCACAAGGTGAGGGGCAAGGCAGCGTTTCTGAAAGGTAAATCCAACATCAAACTTGGCCATACATATAGAATCCAAAGCGATAATTTGAGCCAACTTACCAAGGAGCCATGCACCCGCAAATTCCCCTGACTCAAACCGGCGGAATAATCCAGATCTGCGCAGGATATACGCATCATGGGCTGAGCCAGGGTAGCCTGCCAGGACGCTCAGAAAGCGCAGGTCCTGGGCCACCACCGCTTGCACATTCAGCGAATGGCCCATTTTGCGATTTCTGGTGAAAAAGGAAACAGAAACCACCCAAAAATTACGTTTAGTAAACAAATCCAACGCACACTTCAAACAGCCTATGTCAAAATGTAACATGTAAAAGAAGAACACTGTTTAAGCCTTGACAGTCTTACTTGTTCTATTAAAAGGACACTTACAAATGTTTTACTTTGAAATAACTAACTTTGGGACTAATTTATAAATAAGGGCCGTTGGTGCACATACACTCTTGGCAAGGAGGGAGCATTAGCAAGGAGGGAGTGATTGCAATGAGTGAAGATGTAAAATCTGAGTGTATATTAACCTAGAGGGACTAAACAAAAGGAGGGACTATTGGCAATGAAAGTTACTACAAATGGCGAGATTAGTCACAAGGAAGCTTTTCAGGAAAGGAGGGACTATTGGCAATGAAAGTTACTACAAATGGCGAGATTAGTCACAAGGAAGCTTTTCAGGAAAGGAGGGACTATTGGCAATGAAAGTTACTACAAATGGCGAGATTAGTCACAAGGAAACTTGGCAGGAAAGGAGGGACTATTGGCAATGAAAGTTACTACAAATGGCGAGATTAGTCACAAGGAAGCTTTGCAGGAAAGGAGGGACTATTGGCAATGAAAGTTACTACAAATGGCGAGATTAGTCACAAGGAAACTTGGCAGGAAAGGAGGGACTATTGGCAATGAAAGTTACTACAAATGGCGAGATTAGTCACAAGGAAACTTGGCAGGAAAGGAGGGACTATTGGCAATGAAAGTTACTACAAATGGCGAGATTAGTCACAAGGAAGCTTTGCAGGAAAGGAGGGACTATTGGCAATGAACCAAACGAATAATGTGATTGAGCAAAGAAGGGACACACAAATATTTAGAGACAATGGAAGCCAAAACTTGCCTGTATATATACTCGTCGCTTGACGGAGGGACGAGGGCAACGTGGGTGCAGTCAATAGCACCCATGACATTGGGCATGTCGGCGATATTAAAAAATGCCAGCTTAATGGCGTTTCTGGCTACCATATCCTCAGGGAAACAAATATATTTCCGAGTTATGGTAGCCATGCCTTCCAAAAATTGGGATAGCGCGCGGCTCAGCGTAGGCTGTGAAATCCCCACGGAGAGGGCACCCAGCCTCTGGAACGAGCCGTTCGCCAAAAATTGCAGGCAGCCAAGCATCTTGGTCATACCTGAAATTGCTTGCCCCTTCCTTGTGGTGCGGGCTAACCATGGCCGCAGCTCACTATATAATTTATGGAGGGAAGCGCGATTAAGCCTGGTCAGCTCGAACAGCTCAGTGTCATGCATGCTATTGATGTCCATGCGTCGCCGCCGGTGCAATCTGGTCTGTGCCCTCCGGACGATCTCAATGCCCATGAGTTGCAGATCCTCATGCTCCTCAAAGGCAGTAGCCTCGTCCATGGCTGGCTCGCGCTCCCGTAGTCAAAAAGGTGCCGGGAATGTTTTTGCCCTGAAACGAATTTATGAGGTGTGGGACCATCGGCAATCAGCTCTCTGAATTAATCGCAAGCCCATTGCAATAACGAAAAAATTCTGAACGGACGAAACATTTCCGATTTGGTGGGAAAAAGCTCCCGAAGTAACGAAAATCTTCCGATTTTGGCACCATTATCGAAAGAGCATATACGCATGTTCTCGAACGTTCGTACGAGTGGAAAATATACGAAAAAAAGCCAAAAAATGACAAACACCCACCAAAACTTTCACAGACAGCTACGGAAGTCCGGACGAATGTGTCTCTGAATCGAGCCTATCAAGTGCAGAAAGTGAAACATGGTACTTACACAGCCCCAGCGATTTCAACAGCAATCATTGTAGGATTTAGCTAATGGCGGGGTTTAGAGGCCCGGCTCCTGCTGAGATTCCATTACCTTGTAATTTTCAGCTTGTTCACTTTTGCAATAAAGATCCTCTGTCTTGTAATTCCTCTTCCATTCCCATTTCATCTTCTGAGGCTTGAAAAACATAAGATGCATTGTGCTTGGGATTTATTGAGATAAGTTACTAGAGTCAAGCAGAGAGGCATACATGGAACATGATACCATTCTGTTGAACATTTTTTTGTTGTCTTAGAAAGCATAATGTGATAGCAAACAATGTGTTTAACAGTGAAATGTATTGCTTCTTTTTGCAACAGAGAAAGTGATGTAAGTTTGATGTAATAAAAATGAAAGCATTTATGCTTGAAAACTTAGGGTAAACAGTGCTAGTAGCATATACAGTGCTAGTCATTCCTACTAGCAGGTGCATTGCATTAAAAGCCCAAGATATTGTGCTTGGGGAGCTGCAGTCCAGCTATAAACTGATGGTGCTGTTTGCCATTTCTCTTTTGGCTGTTGTAGTGTGGTGAATGCATGTGGATAAATGTTGAGGGGCCTTCATCCGCATATTGTGGAGTTAACCTCCCATGTGAATCACCAGAGGTAGAGTTAGTGCCCTGGGCAGCTTCGGGTTCAAGTTCAGCTCTCAGTTTACCCATTGCTATGTGTGTCACAAAATTGGGGGAGCTCTCATTGTTAGAGTAGGGCTACAGGAAAAAGAGATCCCTGCAGCCTCCCATACATTTGCAAATGTTAAGTTCCTCTTTTTTGCCATTTTCCCTGTGTGTGTGATCAATGTGTGATCAGGGCCGTGTCTTTTAGTCCGAGTGTTTTTTTTTGTGGGACTCTGAGCCCTGATTTGACCATTTTCAAGCCTCTAAAAACAGTAGGTTTCCAGTGCCCAATTCCACCCTCTTTTTCCAAGCAGGAAACAGTGTATGCACTTACTATGGAGCCCTTTGACGAGTTCTGTGAAGAGAATGAGCATCTGCAGCTGCGGGGGTTGATAACCATGTACCTTCCAGAGCTTGGGCATACCCGCCATCACATGGATTTTGATCAGATGCCCATCAACAGGTGTTCGAATTCCCCCGACTGAACTGCCTTTCTTTTGACAAGCTTTACTTTGGTTGGCCCACACCACCAGAAAGGGGTATGAGCAAACTGGTTGGCTGCCTTTAATTGTCAGCGAATGGCTCTTTCCAGAGGCTAGGGGCACTGTCTGTTGGCATGTTCCAGCCTTTGATGAGCCACACCCTGACAAAATTTCTTGCTGGCATGGCTATTTTGCAAGAGAAGTGCATCTCTTTTCCTGACAGCGTGGCAGCCTGGTGAGGTTGGGTTATTTCAACATTGCAAATATGCCAAGTGTCATGGGTGCTATTGATTGTGCGCATGTGGCTCTATTTCCCCCTGTGGCTCAGGAGTATGTGTTTTTGTATGTTTAGGAGCTCACTGGTCCTCCTTGTTGGCCAACTCCTGTGTTATTGCTAGCTTTTGTTCAGCTCCCCTAAACTTGCTAATTCTTGTTGCTCATTGGCCTCCCTCTGTACTAGTGTGCTCATGTGCCTATTTTCAGTCCCCATTCTCCATATTCCAAGTTTCACTCCTTGGTCCTTGCATTGCACCTTACATTTTAAGCAACAACTGTCTTTGTATTGCCCATATAAATATGTTCCTCCTTACAACTGTGGTTCCTATCTCCTCATGTTTCCTTTTATTGATTGATGTATGAGTGGTGATTAGAGGCCATTTGCCCTAGTGGTTCCCCTTACTAGTAGCTGTCTTTTGTTTGTGGTCTGTATTTTTTGCATGTTAAATGCGTTTTTTATTCTTGGTACCCACTGCTGCCCTGATTCCTCACAACATTTTTAAGGCCACAGACACCATCCCAGAAGTCATATAATTGGGAACACCCCCACACTTGTGCAGTTGTGGAGCGGACCGATTCCGGTGTCTGGATCATACTGGGAGCGCACTGCAGTATAAACCTGATAAAGTGGTCAAGATCATGCTGGCGTCTATTGCCCTCTACAACTTTGACTTGATGGAGAGGGTGGCCATCTATGTGGAGGAGGCAACCCCTACTGCAGCACACACAGCCTTTGGTGAATTCCTCATTTTCTTAAGTTTTGTTTTTGTTTTTCTTGTATTGTGTTGTTATGCTGTACCCTCCTTTTTGGTTTGGGCGTTGGTTAATCCAACGTCCCAACCAATTTTCTTTGATATGTTATTTATTATGGATACATATACCCAGTGCCCCACAAATTGTGCCGCTACTGGCTAACACAAGGCCTTTTGGTTTTAACGTAAACTTTTTGGCCAAACACCACAAAAAAAAGTTCACCCCCAAAGTACCCCAGGCCTACTTATGGAGAGGTAGCCTGGTCCTCTCTTGTTGGTTGGTGTCTGGCCTCCATCAGGGCCAGCAATCAGGAGGTGTTAGCATTCTGCACCTCCATTTGGGCCAGCAGTGCCTCAAATTTATTATTTAGGTACTACTGCTCCTCCACCCCTGCAGCCAGGTTCTCATGGATCAAAGTGGCCGACACACCACTTTAAAATAATGGGTGAAATTGCACCTTAAAATAGTGCTACTTTTTATTTTTACCTTTTTACAATGTTTTGAAATTCCTCC
Organism: Gastrophryne carolinensis; assembly: GCA_027917425.1. NCBI lineage: Eukaryota > Metazoa > Chordata > Amphibia > Anura > Microhylidae > Gastrophryne > Gastrophryne carolinensis. Next base: position 250,779,137 of record CM051236.1, on the reverse strand, counting down.
CAAAATTTTTAGGTACCAAGAAAAGCAAAACAAAAATAAACACAAAATATTATGACGAATAATATGTTGTGTGCTGTCCTTTATTTAGAGCAACAGGCTTAAGGTTGGGTGAGGATATGGGAAAACAGGCGATGGAAGAAGGTAAAAACACAAAAGAAGAAGGTGAATGACAGTGCAGGCATGCAGATAAAATGGGATGCCCCAAAGGAAACAACCTTGAGAAGGTAAGTCATACTACACACATGCAAAATACATGAGATGCCCCAACAGGAACCAAGAGGTAAAAGATAAGTCACAATATACACATGCCCTCTAAAAGAGATGCCAGATGTGGGCCAGCGAGGTTTTATAAAAATAAACACTTTCTACATATGCTGTAATGCCATGGAGCAATGAGATTGATGGACTCCGCGGCAACATATGGCTGAAAACAGGTAAAAACTGGGCTTACCAGATGAGTTCGGCAGCCAAAATCGTAACTGCCTGGGTAAACCGTATGCGTACATCAAGCTGAGAGTTTCTTGAGACGCGGCTGTGAATAATACAAGTGTTCGAAAATTCCTGGTTTCCGAGGTCACTTCCAAGAAACCTAGCATTCACGGTGAGGCCATGAATCAGGCTTCATGTCAAGTTTGAGGACAATAGGGTTGATTCAGAGAGACATAAAAAGACTTTCGTTTTTGTGTCGATCTTTTTTTTTTTTCATTTTCCCGCTTGTGTATGAGTGTACGAGTGATTCTAAGCATGCACCGCAAGCCTTCAGTAACGTCTTCGTCCATTCGTACGCCAACGAGAAGGTCATTTTTCAGCTTTCGTTTTTCGTTTATGTTACTCATGTTACAACGTAGTCTTTCGTTTTTGCCCTTTTTCCATAGTCTCCTCGAATGAATCATTTACGTTTCCCATTAGATTCTGATTTCCTTTTTCAAGAAATTATCATCCAGGCGAAAATCGTTACGACCTTACGCCTGCACACTACAAAATTAACTCATTAATGTGCTCGTCTCCATATTTGGTTCACTCACTTCTGCTACAATGCTTAGCTACGCGGTCAGTATAAAACGCACCTAAATCACTTCGCGGTCTCATTCTTCTTCCATTGGCGCACCTAAAGCTAACCTTAATCACTTTGTGGTCTCATTCTTCTTCCATTTCCCGCACCTAAAGCTTACCTAAATCACTTCGCGATCTCATTCTTCTTCCATTGGCGCACCAAAAGCTTACCTTAATCACTTCGCGGTCTCATTCTTCTTCCATTTCCCGCACCTAAAGCTTACCTAAATCACTTTGCGGTCTCATTCTTCTTCCATTGGCGCACCTAAAGCTTACCTTAATCACTTTGCGATCTCATTCTTCTTCCATTGGCGCACCTAAAACTTACCTTAATCACTTTGCGGTCTCATTCTTCTTCCATTTCCCACACCTAAAGCTTACTTTAATCACTTCGCGTCAGTATATTCTTCCATTTCCCGAACCTAAAACTTACCTAAATCACTTCGCGGTCTCATTCTTCTTCCATTGGCGCACCTAAAGCTTACCTTAATGAGTTTGCGGTCTCATTCCTCTTCCATTTCCTGCACCTAAAGCTTACCTTAATCACTTCGCGGTCTCATTCTTCTTCCATTGGCGCACCTAAAACTTACCTAAATCACTTCGTGGTCTGGCAAATCTTCATATCTAAATTTTGTGTTTTGCATTCGTTTTGTGGTAACCAACCCTTAATGAATGTATTTAGAAAAGGAAATCCTAACTGGCATTTTTCAAGTGCCATTTTTCTGAGAAATTTAGAAACCTTAGATTTTTTTTTTTTTTTGATTTTTTAAAAATGTAACTGTAAAAAATATTTAAAATTGTTAAAAAACAATCTAACAGATATTAAAATATATACACAGCAATGGCAGGCCCCAGAACATTATTCTTCATCTGTGGTCCCCAACGAGTCGCGCAGCTCCTGCATTTTGCCCACCAACTGAAGGACCCTGGCACTGAGTGTGCCACTCTGGCACGTGTGGTCCCTGTAAAAAAAAGAACAAAAAAATATTAGTCGGCAAATACATGTTTAACAGCTGTGGATGGAATGTTTATTAGGTTGCAAGCTAACTCATGAGGCCATGTGTCATTATGCTAAGGAATTAATAAAAGGAAGAGGCCATATGTCATTATGCCAATGACATTGACTATGGATTTAGGTAGATTGGTGATCATGTCATTTCCCACATACTCCAAATATTTACATTACAACTTACTTCGTTGGTGGGCGACCTCTGCTTCGGGGACCACCCTCCGCTCTGGGACCTGCCACTGCTGGGAAATTGAGGCTGTAGAGACATGTAAAATAGGGTCACCTCTAATGTCTGAGTCAACAGTAAGCAAATGACACTTAGAATGTGTGTGTGACATCACCCACCTTCACCATGTGCCTCCTGGGCCTGATCTGCTGCAGTCTCTTTCAAAGATCCTTCACCCGCTACATATTCATCTAGAAAAAGAGATTAAGGGAATCAGCTTTGCTTTTAATAGCATGTATGTGTGTGTGGTTACATTAAGAGTCACATACCAGAGGCTAATGGCTCTGTCGCTTGGGTCGACTCCCTGCCCACGCCGTGATGCCCCTCCTCTGTCGAAAGGTCCAGGGGCTGGTCTGAGGCTGCTACAGAGGAGGGGTAGGAAAGTGGCACTGGAGATCCACCACCTTCACTTCCTGCTGCAGATTCATGCAGCACTGGCCGGCCTGTGAGCCTCCGGGTGCGTCTGATTCTGTACTCTATTTACAACACTAGAAAAGCATTTATAAATAAAGGCCTACCTTCTGTATTAGTTGCATCTAGCATGCAATCACTATGTACTTACTTGGGTAATGGAAACCAAAAAATCGCCGCACCCGGGCATGTGGAGTTGTTTCAGGTCCGACCAGTGCTGCATGATCTGCGTATGGGTGAAGATGGTGTCCGTCTCCTGTTGGATCCGGGAAACGATCTCCAGGGCGACTTTCCTCTTCTCGAATGCGTTGGGCAGGTAGTCGTACCTGCGCTGAAGCATTGTCTAAAAAACACAAAATAAAAATAGTTGTTAGATCAAACTGCATACAAATATCTGTCACAATTAGATCAGTTGTCTAAATGACATTCCCAGACACATTTCTAGCCTCAAACTATCCATATAGATGCAAGTGACTTGGTTCACACATGTGCGCACTAACTTCTGTTTGGCACGGAGTTTAACTAAGTTTTTAGAAAACAACTGTTTCTCCCTGCACTTCCTTAAGGCCTAGGCCTGCATTTAGATGGCAAATCAATGTCCTTACAATACACTTACGAGCATAATCAGCTCTTGTTGTTGGCGGGTGAAGATCGTGGGCGCCATCTTGTTTCTTATCCGCAGCAGATAAGTAATGCCCCAGCGGTTTCCGGGTTCCGCACGGCCCGACGAATGCCCTACGCACGTGTACGCGAACGCATACGCGTCATACCCAGTCATTAGGATTTAAAGGGCCATGAACACACAGCTCATTGAGATTGTCAGCATGGCACCCAAAAAACAGAGCGCAAAGCAAACACCAGCAAAGGAGGCCAAGACCAAAAGGCCACAGCAGCATGAGGACACTTCATCCTCCAGACCGAGCACTCGCTCGCACCAAGCGACTAGCAAGGTGTGTGAAACAGGGAGCCAAAGTGGGCACCACAAGGCGACATTGGCCACAAATCCCGGAACATCCAAAACAGCAACCAAAAGCAAGGAAGGGACCTCAAAGAAGAAGGCACCCACATCCAAACAGCAAGGTACGACAACGTCCAAGGGCACCAAGAAGCAGAGGGCCCGAAGCCCCAGCCCACCAAGAACACCCTCTCCTCCTCCTCGCCCTACCACCTCCCATGATAAACGGAGCACCAGTTCCAAGGGCACCAAGAAGCAGAGGGCCCGAAGCCCCAGCCCACCAAGAACACCCTCTCCTCCTCCCCGCCCTACCACATCCCATGATAAACTGAACACCAGTTCCAAGGGCACCAAGAAGCAGAGGGCCCAAAGCCCCAGCCCACCAAGCACACCCTCTCCTCCTCCCCGCTCTACCACATCCCATGTTAAACGGAGCACCAGTTCCAAGAGTACCAAGAAGCAGAGGGCCCGAAGCCCCAGCCCACCAAGAACACCCTCTCCTCCTCCCCACGCAAGCACATCCCATGATAAACGGAGCACCAGTTCCAAGGGTACCAAGAAGCAGAGGGCCCAAAGCCCCAGCCCCCAAGCACACCCTCTCCTCCTTCTCGCGCAAGCACATCCCATGATAAAGGGAGCACCAGTTCCAAGGGTACCAAGAAGCAGAGGGCCCAAAGCCCCAGCCCCCCAAGCACACCCTCTCCTCCTCGGACACATTTGCCACCGGCACAGGTGGAATCCAGCGAGACCTATGCAACATCCACGCCTGGAAGTTCGGTGGCCACCCAGGCAAGGACCCCTAGTCCTAATGCTAGTCCAGTCCAGTGTTTTCAAGCCACTTGATGCCAGATTCACCACAGAGCCAGCCCAGAATGTCCCCGGAATTGCCACCAAACACAGATGAGCCAGAAGACCAACCATTAGGCAGAACATTGCGGCGAGGCCAGTTGAGTGGGCATTTTGGGGAGGCACAAACCCTAGCATTGGCAACTGGCCTCACACTTCATTATGATGAGCTATTTGGGTGACATTCAAAATCAACCAGCAAAATGAGAAAGACCCAAATCTTGGACAAGCTCACCAGACAGGTGAATGCAGCGGGGGACGAGAGGAAAGATGTGGAGCAGATCCAGAGAAAAATAGCTGACCTGAAGTATGCAGCACGGAAGAAACAGAATAAACGGCGCAATCACAGGTACATATTTGAGTTGTGCATTTTGCTGCTTGTTGTAGTGACCACATTGGCCCAATTTTTTTTAACTCTATTTTTCAGCTTACAAACTGGTGGAGGCTTCCCCACCAAATTACAATATACCAGAGCTGAAGAAATGGTCCTGGCATTAATACACCCCGTCGGGACACGGACATCCATACCATTTCTGCAGGTTAGTAATGTTTGTTGGAATGTGAACTATTGTAAACGTGTGAAATGAGGCTCACAGACAGATATGAACACATGCCCCTAGGGAGTGGCTTTGAGGAGAGGTAACTGATTTAGGCGGGTGTTTAATGTCTGAGGAATGTTTTTCAGTATGGCCACTCTCCCAGGGTGTAGTAGTTAATGGTCCTGGTTTGCAGGCCAGACACGACTTTTGACAGTATTTAGGATCACTATTAAACTATTTATCTGACCAAAGCACTGCATGTGATGTGAATATAGCAAATAATAGCCAACACTTACTTCTTTGTCTTTCTAACAATGGGGTTGTAGCTGTGCTTTGTTCCAACAATCTTGAGCTGGGGTCAGGGAAAGGGCTACCTAGGAAGAATGCACAGCAGCATACTCTGAAACCAAATGCTATTTGCAAGCTGACTGGCCCCCTAATGCACCATTTTGTATCTGTAAAACCTCCTAACATGCAGTACATGCATGTTTGTATTATTTAAGGTGACCAATCTGCATGTACAGGGTGAGGCATACATATAAGAGATACTGACATTCATTGTGAAGGTCAACTTGCAGTCAACTGGAGTTGTCATTTCTGCTTGGCCACGTGTTTTAGAACGCATATGTACTAATTCGGCTCATCAGTGGATGTTTGTGTGTATAAGTGCCTTTTACTTTTAAACCCAGCCCAGCATCCAGCCTCTGGAAGTGTGGAAGGCTCCTCCAGCTTGAGCATGCTGTCTACTTCCCTGCTGCCTAAGACCCAGGAACAGATATATAGGGTAAGTGGACTTTGATGAAACTGCTGATGCATGTGAATGCACATGAGTAATTTGGATCCTCAAGATATTTAGGGGCAAATCTGAAACACTTTTTCACATGTCCCAACAGACTCCCACACTGATGAATGTAATCCAGGAGATGGAGGAGGAGGGTGCCAGCCTGATTGGACCTTCAGAAATTACCCCCCTGGAACCTAATCTTCCACTGCCCCAGCATCCTACTGCCCCAAATCCTCTGCAGCAGAGTGAAGCTGGACGCATGCTGGCAGCCCATCGTGGGCAGCAGGCTGAGACTGAGCCTACAGTCCCCAGTGGTAGCTCTGCTGCAGAGGTTTTGCCGAGCACATCTGGGACTGTTGCTCACCCTAGAGCTCCAGCATCTGCAGACGCTCAAACCCGGGGAAGTGGAAGACGCAGTCAACAACGTCGACCAGTTTCCCAGGGGAGGCAGGTGCCAATCCTGGAGTCAGCACGGCGCCATGACAGCCGTTACTTTCGGCAGGTGACTCAACAAACAACAGAGCAGATTACTGCACAATTTTAGATTTTCAATAATACTTTAACCAACATGCTGACTGAATTTAGGACGAGCATTAGCCAGATGGCTGAACAAATGGGCAACTTAACCACACAGATGGCAGAACAAAGGGCCACGTTAAATGCAAACTTCACTGCCATGCTAGATGCATTTCGAACTAGCAACAGACAGATGCTTGACCAGTGGCAGATTCTGAATGACACACATGCCCAGGTGTTGGGCCACCTCCAAGGCCCACCACAAGGTTTTTATGGGCAACATCCATATTTAGACCTATTTGACCTGTATCCACATCTTTCCTCTACATCCCTAGTCTATTTACCTGTCTGGTGAGCGCTACCAAGATTGCCATTTTTATGGCTTTGCTGGTTTGATTTTGAATTCGCCCATATAGCTCATTAGAGTGCTGACATACCCCACTAGCCAATGCCTGAGCTAAAGCCTCACTGAAGCGCCCGCTCAAGCTGCCACACTGCAGGCTTGGGCCAAATCAAATGGTGGCTGGCTCATCCTGTTTGTTGGCAATATTGGGGGACATTCTTGGGTGTGCAACAACTACATTTGCCCATGGCAAAGATTGGACTGGACTGGCATTGGGACTGGGGGTTATTGTCTGGGTGGCCCACGAACTTACAGGCGTGGAAGTGGCATAGGTATGTCTGCTTTCCACCTGTGCTGGTGGCAAATGTGGGTAAGCAGGAGAGGGTGTGTATGTGGCCCTATGTATTCCTGCACAACTATTCCCCTGGAAATGGTTACTCCCTATGTATCTTTATGTTGTTGGGCGGTGATACTTCGGCATGGAGTTAGTTACTTTACAACTCCTGGATGTGGCCAATTGCTAGGGGCCATGAGTCTGCCCCAATGTATATTTAAATTTTACTATGTATGTACATTTTGAGTCTGCGAGTGCCCTTCAACTAAAAATGAACATATTTCATAAAATATATTGAATGTGACTTTAGCTTTTCTTGACTAAGTTGATGCATTAATGCTTTGGTTATTTTGAGATTAATGAAGGTTTTTAAGAACAAACGTGAAAAAAAACTGCATGAGGCTCAAATCAGGTGTCAATTAAAGTCATTACTTAAAAAATAAAAAGCCAAAGGCCTTCACAAAGGCAAATCATATTTAAAATTACAAAATAACATAAACAAACAAAGAAACCACATTTTAGGCAACATAGGTGGTTATTACATTGGCCCGCACTGCTTGCCCAGAGCCACTAGTTGTGCCAGTGTACTGCTCATCTGCCTCCTGACTGGGTGGAGAGGGGGGGCAGATCCACATACCGGGGACACGCTGCATGATGGCAAAGTTATGTAGAACACAACAGGCCAGGATTATGTCTATGACCTTGTTGGGGTCATATTGGAGTGCCCCCCCGGTATGGTCCAAACACCGGAAGCGGGTTTTGAGCAGCCCAAATGCCCTCTCGACTACGGCCCGGGTCTTTCTGTGTGACCAATTGTAGGCCTCCTGTGCCACATTCTGTGGCTGAAGAACAGGTGTCAGGAGCCAGGGAAGAAGCAGATAGCCGGAATCCCCTGAAAGAATAATAAAATACTTACATTAATTACACATTCAAAACAACAATATTGTTTAAAGTGGTCGTTCAGTCTGAATAAGAGCCCATCTTATATGTTACCCACACCATGTACATACAGATTGCTCACATAAAAAAAAAATACTACCAGCATCTACTGCATGTTATGAGCCTTTAACCGCCAGCCTACCTGGAGTTTTTGTTACGCTTTGTTGCCAGACCATTTTTCACTATGTTGCACTATGCATGTTCAACTGTGATTTTTGAAGGGATTTCCCAGGAAAATTATATATTGTTTTTTTCAGCAGAATCTGGGATTTAACGTGAAATGTCTTGTTTGTAATTTTTTAAGTGTATTCTTAATATTTTGGGGTGAGATATGTGCAAAAGAAATAAAAAAAAATCTATTTTTTACAATTTCTAGTGTTTTTTTGTAATAAAAAATGTTTGTCAATAAAATCTTATTGTGTGTGAAATCCCAATTTCTTCCGGTTACAATGGTACCACATATGTATTGGTAGACACCCTTTCCTGCCCAGGAAACTCCCCCAAACTGAAACAGCGCTTTAAGAGATTTTCAGATCAAATACAGCTATGCTATGCGCTATGCGCACCTTGCAGTTTTTCAATAAAAACAACCCTTTACATTTGAAATACCCCCCACAAACTATAAATTCTCTTGAAATACACACCTCAAGCTTTTTAGGCATACCAGGCTTGTTGATGTTGCCACAGTTTTCTGGAAGTTCTCCCTCAATGTATTCTTTGGTTACACAGAGCTTCCCTAAAAAAGGATAAAAAAGCAGAATCAAAGCCACATTTTTCTAAAGAAAACTATATACAAACAAGAAAAACAAGTTAATCTAAAAAAGCAACATCCCCCGAACAAAACGATACCCAACATGCATTGCTACTGTCAAGGGAAGAGTTGCCAAACACCCCAAAGTAAAGCTTGTGCACAACGGTAATTTTGCTTGAAAATTACAGCTCTGCAGACAAAGTGGCACCTTGCGCTTTTTCTACCAAAACAACCCTTTACATTTGGAATACCCACCACAAACCATATATTTCCTGAAAGTACACATGATAAGCTTTCTAAGCATACCCAGCATGTTGTAGTGGGCCCATCTTTCTGGAAGTAATCCCTCAAAGAATTCTTTGGTTTTGGAGTTTTCCTAAAATATCAATATGCAAACAAGAAAAAAACAAGCTAAATCTGAAAGCGCAAAATCCCCCGAGCATGCATAGGTACTACTAACCCTTTTAATTGCCAGCCTACTTGAGGCTTTGTCACCCTCTCTTGACAGGTCATTTTTCATCATTTTGCGCTATGCTTAACTGTGATTTTTGCAGGAATTTCCAGGAAAATCATATATTTTATTTTTGCGGCAGAGTTTAAGCTTTAACATGAAATGTCTTGTTTGTAATGTTTTTACTGTTTTTTTGAAATATTTTTGAGTAAATTAAACAAAACAAAATAAAAAAAATATTTTTTAGAAAATTGTCTTCTTTATTTCAAATAAAACATTTGTTTTATTAAAGAAAACCATATTGCATGTGAAAGCCCCATTTCTCCCGATTACAACAGTACCACATATGTATCGGTGGCCCCATGTTACTGTTCAGAAGACCCCCCTTAAACTGAAAAAACACTTTATAACATGTTAAAATAAAATACAACTACAATCCACACTATAAAGGGTTAAATCAAGAAAAAAATTTGCGTGGGGTTCCCCTTCCCGGGTAATCCCCATTTTTTTTTAATTTTAAGGGTTAAAAACCCTTAAAAATTCCCATAAAAAAATGACATGGGGTCCCCTCTACCCAGCATAACCAGCCCGGGGATCAGCTATGCAGGGCTTGTAGAACAGGGCACCCTGCCAAGTACAAGCCCGCACCGCCTAAATCAGCCCGGGCCCTTCTGCCCCCCCTGGGCTTCGGGGAGGCAGGTAATAGGGGGGCCACGGTTAATGGCAAGTCACCCGCTAGCCGCAGGTGACTTGACAGCCCCCGAGCCTTGTGAACTGGTATAGGGGTTTCATGGACTCCTTACAAGTTCACAATGGGTTAAAGTGGACCAACACCCAGGGCTGATCGGCCCGGGAATCTACAAGATTCCTGGACCGTTCTATTCCCTCCCCCTTGGGCATCCAAAATTGGGATGCCCCTCTGTGTGAAACCCCCCGGAACATCCGCTACCACTTACTTGAATCCCGGTCCTATGGCGCATGCGCGGGCCGCATCCCCACTATCCCTCTAGCAGGGCGCGTGCCCGCGCCGGCTATTTATGAATGGCCGGCGCGGGCACGCTCCCTGTTAAAGGGAAGTGGGGGATGTGGCCGCCAGCGCGCTCAGAGCGTCTAAGCTTAGATGTCTCTTAGACGTCCATAACTCAGCCGCTCTGAGCGCGCTGATTGGACGAGCGGCCGCGCATGTGCCGTAGGACCCGGGTGAGGTGAGTTATTGTGGGTGATCGGGGGTGTTTCACACAGCGGGGCATCCCCAATCAGGATGCCCCGGGGGAAAGGACCAATACCCAGGATAGTCAAAATCCTGTTTGTTGGTCCACTTTAAATGTAAAAAAAAAAACACACCACACCACAAAATGCTGGAAGCATTTATTACCAGTTGGGCGACAGGACATAAGGGGTTAATTAAAAAAAATTGACATGGGGGGGGGGAACATTTTTTTGGGGAATTTAAAAATCCCCCCAAAAAATTACGTAGGGTCCCCCCTACCCAGTGTTACCGACCTGGGCCAGCTATGGGGGCTTGTAGAACAGGGCGCAGGGGCCAGCGTTGGTGGCCCCGGTCCCTGCAGGCTACTAGCCCGCATAGCTTTTTAGTAGCCCGGGCCCTTCTGCCCCCCCCGGGCCTTTGGGGAGGCAGGTAATGGGGGCTGGGGGTTAATGGCAAGTCACCCAGTAGCCGCAGGTGACTTGCCAGACCCAGAGCCTTGTGAACTGGTATAAGGGGTCTCATAGACCCCTTACCAGCTCACAAAGGGTTAACTGTAAAAAAAAGACCACACAAAATTATTTTATTTAAAAAAAAAAACATTTTTTACTGAACTTACCTCCGATTGTAAGCTCTTGTCCCTCGCCGCTCTGATGACAGATGCCGGTGATCGGCATCCAGAGAAGGGGGAGGCAGATCAGAGGATTTCCTGCCACCTCCTTCCCCGGGCACCGATCACCGGCATCTGAGAACTGAGAGCGCTGAAGCCGGTGATCGTGGTCGGGATGACATCATTAGCCCGGCCCCCAAGGGGTTTAGCGGCAAGATGGGGGCCGCCATCGAGGAGGAAAGTGGAGAGAGCCTCCCGGGCTCTCTCCTGACGATCGGTAAGTCCTGAGGGGGAGGCCCCCCAGGTGAAGAGGAGGGTTGGCGGGAGCCAGCGCACATACAGGTAAGTAAATGTCATTTTCATTTTTTTACAGGAAAGCCAGTGGCGACTGAAATGGGGGGGGGCACCCTATTCCAGGCCCTCCCCTGCAGCCGTAGGAGGTCCGACGGACAATCGGAGCCCACCATCTTAAAGAGGAGACCCGGCCGAATCAAATGAGGGGTCAGGTAAGTGCCTTTTTCTTTACTTTTTATGCTATTAGTGGGGGAAAATTCGGCACGTAAAATTTACGTGGCTGGCGGTTAACGGTTGGAGAGGCAGCCACGTAAATTTTACGTGGCTGGCAACAGAAGGGTTAAACATCCAAGATGGTGGCTCAGGGAATATCAGGCAGCCTGCAAACAGGAAGTGCCCTCTGGCTGTGCTGCTCTGCATTCTGGGATTTCTGACTTTTCCCGGACCCCAGCTCTGCTCTGTCTGAGCAAAGCACAGCTATAACCCGCCCCCTGCACTTTATCCCACTCTCCTCTCCTTAGTAAGTGTGATGCATCTGAGCAAAGATGGCGGCGCCCCTATCCTAAAGTCATGAACAGAGTTGCAGCCCAGTGGGGGAAAGAATAATAAGTAAGTTGCTAAAAACTAGAAATATATTAGGTGGAAATGCTGGGGAATCAGTTTTTAAGGGTTTGGGCTTTTTCTAAAAATCATGGTGAAGGTCCGGTTTAACATGTCATCAAGGGGTAAAAACAGCCATAGGTTAAGACATGGCTCATCAACTATACATCATAGGCATACAGTGAAAAGGAAATGACGTAATTTAAGGAAACTTACCAAGGAGCCATGCACCTGATAATTCTCCAGACTCAAACCAACGGAATAATCCTGATTTCCGCCAGATGTATGCGTCATGGGATGAGCCTGCATACCCGGCGAGGACACTAAGGAACTGCATGTCCGGGGCCACCACTGCTTGGACATTCAGTGAGTGGCCCATTTTGCGGTTCCAGGAAGAAAAAAAAAATTAGCAATCCAAGGTGAACTACTCAAACACTAACTCCTTCAAAAAACATGTTGGACAATCCAAATAACACTAACTAAGTGCAGAAGTAGTTTGCAAACCAAAAATTAGATGTATGTGGGAGAAAATAAAGATTATCATTCTAAACACTAATTAAGGTCCACATTAAAATGTTTTGCTAAGGCCTACATTAAAAACATTTATGAGGGTATACACTGTAAAATGGGTCACAGGGACACTTGAGACGGAGGGATTAAGGTATACACTGTAAAATGGGTCACAGGGACACTTGAGAAGGAGGGATTAAGGTATACACTGTAAAATGGGTCACAGGGACACTTTACAAGGAGGGTTTAAGGTATACACTGTAAAATTGGTCACAGGGACACTTGAGAAGGAGAAATTAAGGTATACACTGTAAAATGGGCCAAAGAGACACTTTACAAGGAGGGATTAAGGTATACACTGTACAATGGGTCACAGGGACACTTTATAAGGAGGAATTAAGGTATAAACTGTAAAATTAATCACATGGACACTTCAGAAGGAGGGATTACTGTATACACTGTAAAATGGGTCACAGGGACACTTTAAAAGGAGGGATTAAGGTATACACTGTAAAATGGGTCACAGGGACACTTTACAAGGAGGGATTAAGGTACACACTGTAAAATGGGTCACAGGGACACTTTACAAGGAGGGATTAAGGTATACACTGTAAAAAGGGTCTCAAGGACACTTGAGAAGGAGGGATTAAGTTATACACTGTAAAATGGGTCACAGGGACACTTTACAAGGAGGGATTAAGGTATACACTGTAAAATGGGTCACAGGGATACTTGAGAAGGAGGGATTAAGGTATACACTGTAAAATGGGTCACACGGACACTTTACAAGGAGGGATTAAGGTATACACTGTAAAATGGGTCACATGGACACTTTACAAGGAAGGATTAATAGATATTTACAATACAGTTTGCCTAAACTATATAACAAAATGACATAAATGAACTTACTTATAGATGTTCTCATCGGCTGCGGGAGGGACCAATGCAACGTGTGTGCATCCATGACGTTGGGCATGTCGGCGATATTAAAAAAAACCCAACTTAAGCACGTTCCAGGCTACCATGTCGTCCAGAAATTAAATATATTTTGGACTAATGGTAGCCATGCCATCCAAAAACTTGGATAGTGCGCGGCTCAGCGTAGGCTGGGACATCCCCATGGAGAGGTCACCCAGCCTCTGGAACGAGCCGTTCGCCAAAAATTGCAGGCAGCCAAGCATCTGGGTCAGCTTATGGAGGGAAGCGCGGTTAAGTGGGGTCAGCTCAAACAACTCAACATCATGCATGCGATCGATATGCATGCGTCGCCGGTGCAATCTGGCCTCGGCCCTGCTGATACATGTGATGCCATTGAGCTGAAGGCGCTCATATTCCTCCACAAAGCCGCAATACATGGTCAAGCAAGCAAGCCGAGTGCAAAATGGTCCCGTAAGTGGATCGCAAATGAAACCGTTTTATAGGGCGGTGGTCCCTCAGCAATCAGCTCTCTGAATAAGACACAAGCCCATCCCAATAACGTAAGTTATCTGAACGAACGCAAAGGATCAGATTTCGATCCGTCCATCGAAAGTGCATATATGCATTAGTGGGAACGAACATACGCATGGGAAAAGTAATGTAAAAAGCAAAAAAAGGCCAAACAGACACAAAAAGCATACACAGACACATGCGAAAGTCCAGACAAATCTGTCTCTGAATCAAGGCTAATGACATGAATGAAGAGAGCAGTGAGATAGTCTGGAAAATGATATAGAAGAGAAAAGAGATTTGGGCCTGGAAGGTAAATTTGAGTGTGGATGGGGAATTTGGGATCCCCAAGTAGTATTTTTTATTCTGCTTCTAGAATGAAGCCTAGCATAGAACCTGATTTATAAATTATGCCTGTATACGCTAATCTGCACCCCCTAGAAAATATGAAACGGTGCTGCCTGCATTTTCTGCACCATTAAAATGGTGCAGTTTATCTAAAATGCCAATAAATAAATTACAGCAACCAGGGGCATTGTACAAACCAAAAAACACACTTGCTTGTTTGGTTTGTCTTTATTTTAGCAGGTTTAGCGGGTAATGCTAATTTGTATATTCTGTATTGCTTAGCAGTGAGCACACATTTGTAAATTGTCACAAAATAGTTGCATTATCTCTTTATGCCATTTGGAATACTCACTCATCAAAAAAATGATTGTTTTTCCCACTGGAAAAATACACTCTGGTTGCTCTGCAAAGTGGCTGTCGGTGAGTCTGAAATGTTTTCCATCATTTGACTCGGCTCTGGATCTTCCAGACGGTGGTCCAGACACAGGTTGTGCAGGGCACAGAATGCCAACATTCTTTTTGTTTACAATATTTTTTTCATTTTTTTACATGTTTTAACCCTTTAAATGCCAAGCACGTATTTTCTACGTGGTTGCTTCTCCTACCGTTAAGTGAAGAAACTGTTAGAAACTACGTGCCTGGCATTTCGCCCTAACAGTTAAAAAACAGAAAAAAAAACACTTACCTCAGGTATCCCTTTGAAGCTGGGGGTCCCCTCTTCCTGGGGGGGGCATCCGATCCCCCCCCGTCGTCTTTGTCTTCAGGGGGGGGGGCCCGAAACCGGCCACCCCCCCGTTTTCCCCGCTGTCAGTATCTCTGTAAAAAAAACAAAAAAACAGCCGCTCGCTCACCTCCTCGCCCGATCCCTCCACGCCGTCTTCTCTTCCGATCCCCCCCCCCCCCCCGGGCTCCGCAGGCTTCGGGTGAGGACCTTCTTCCGGGTCCTCACCGCTTCTAATGGCGGCGATGGCCGCCACCTCTTGCGGGAGGTGGCGGCCCCGCCTTTTGTGGGAAGAGCTGGATGACGTCATCCTGCTCCTCCTATACCCTGACCGAGCAGGGCCGGTGTCAGGTGAGGAGGCTCCGATCGGAGCCTCCTCTCCTCTCATCCGCCCTGCGCCGATCGCTATCGGCATCTGACAGATGCCGGAGCTGAGAGAGCGGCGCGGGACAGCGACGTGGGACCCAGGATCGGAGGTGAGTATAGTAAAAAAAAAATAATAAATGTCTTTTTTTTTTAACATCTGTGTCCGTGTCATTATTTTTTACTTTTAACCCCTTGTGAACTGGTAAGGGGTCCATGACCCCTATACCAGTTCACAAGGCTGGGGGGATGGCAAGTCACCTGCGCTAGCGGGTGACTTGCCATTAACCCCCGGCACCCCCATTACCTTCCTCCCCAAAGGCCAGGGGCTATGTGGGCTTGTAGCCTGCAGGACCAGGGGCCACAAAAGCTGGCCCCTGTACCCTGTTTCTACAAGCCCTGCATAGCTGGTCCCGGGCTGGTTACTTCGGGTAAGGGGGACCCCATGTCCATTTTTTGGGGGATTTTTAAGGGTTTTTAAGTTAGGGGGGTCTCCTGGGCAGGAATGGAGGGCTACCGATAAATATGTGGTACCGTTCTAATCGGTAGAAATGGGGATTTCACATGCAATATGGTTTTCCTTAATAAAATACATTTTTTATTTAAAATAAATGTTCTAATTTTTTTTTTTAATTTATTTTTTTACTAAATAATATTGTAAAAAACAAAATAAAATTTACAGACAAGACATTTCATGTTAAAGCCTAAACTCTGCTGCAAAATATATATATATATATAATTTTCCTGAAAATTCCAGCAAAAATGGCGCAAAACATGGCGCAAAATGGGGAAAAATGACCTGTCAACAGAGGGTGACAAAATCTCAAGTAGGCTGGCAATTAAAAGGGTTAAAAGTAGCTATGCATGTTGGGTATTGTTCTTTTCGGGGGACCTTGCGCTTTCAGACTTAGCTTGTTTTTTTCTGGTTTGCATATTTATATTTTAGGAAAAGGTGTTTTTTATTCAGCTTTTTTATACATTTTTTAGGGAAACCCTGCGCAACCAAAGAATTCTTTGAGGGATTAATTCCAGAAAGATGAGCCCACTATGCTTAGAAAGCTTAACATGTGTACTTTCAGGGAATATATGGTTTATGGGGGATATTCCAAATGTAAAGGGTTGTTTTGGTTGAAAAATCGCAAGGTGCGCACTTTGTCTGCAGAACTGAAATTTTCAAGTAAAATTACGATTACGCACATGCTTTACTGGGGTGTTTGGCAACTCTTCCCTTGACAGAACCTATGCATGTTGGGTATTGTTCTGTTCGGGACATGTTGCTTTTTCAGATTAAACTTGTTTTTCTTGGTTGTATATAGTTTTTTTAGGAAAATGTGGCTTTGATTCTGCTTTTTTATCCTTTTTTTAGGGAAACTCTTTGCAACCAATGAATACATTGAGGGATTACTTCCAGAAAACTATGGCCACATCAGCAAGCCTGGTACACCTAGAAAGCCTGAGGTGTGTACTTCCAGAGAATATATAGTTTGTTGGGGATATTTCAAATGTAAAGGGTTGTTTTTCTGGAAAAACTGCAAGGTGCACATATTGCATAGCATAGTTGTATTTTATCTGAAAATCCCCTATTTCAGTTTGGGGGAGTCTCCTGGGCAGGAAAGGGTGTCTACCTATACATATGTGGTATCGCTGTAACTGGGAGAAATTGGGATTTCACACGCAATAAGATTTTATTGACAAACTTACATTTTTTATTACAAACAAAACTACAAATTGTAAAAAATAGTTGTTTTTTTTTTGCACATATTTCACCCAAAAATATTGAGAATACACCTAAAAAATGACAAACAAGACATTTTATGTTAAAGCTAAGACTCTGCTGAAAAAAACAATATATAATTTTCCTGGGAAATCCCTGGAAATCCCTTCAAAAATCACATTTGAACATGGGGAGCGCAAAATAGTGCAAAATAGTCTGGCAACAAAGGGTGACAAAAACTCCAGGTAGGCTGGCACTTAAAGGGTTAAGGGTTACATCAAGCCGAAACAATTAGGCTACAAGCCTTTAGGCCAGCATTAAGTTTTCCGGTTACATTAATAACAATACATTATCGATGTCGAACTGTAATTCTCCAGTAATAAAACATTGTCTATTTTATGGTGAACATGTAATCACGCTAACATTTATAATTTAAAGAACAATACAGTGAAAGAAAATGAAAAGAGTAAAAATAGGGTATGAAAGATGGAAAAAAGGAGAGAGAAAGAAAAGGCTAGAGAGAAAAAAGGTTTTAACCAAGCTGAGGCACACCAGGAGCCCAAAGGGGCACTGAATCATAGCCTGCTGAGTAGGCTTCCATTTAAGTTAGGGAAGCACTATGAATCCCAGGCTGCCACACACATTTTTTATTAGAATTGTTGCTGGTAACTTCTTCACAATGAACCTATTCATTCTATCCCATACTTCTTGGAAGGGGACTTTCTCTTTCCTCTATGCTTTGGCAACTCATTGTTTTGCAGCACGGAGGACAAATGTCTCTTCACCTGCTCAGGCCAAGCCCAGAAAATGGGATTCCAAAAGGCTGATTGTGTGTTGCTGCATGTCCTGTGGTGTTCCTTGCTGGTTGTGCACTGGTGTCTTGAGCCATGGCATCTGGCCACAGCCAGAATCACCTAAAGCAGAAGAGCTTAGTAAAAGAGAAGATTAGTAAATGATCGCTCCCATATGTCTACATGATGTTTGTGATTGTCTTAGGTAACTTACTTACCTTGTTTTATGGTTGATTCATGGTCATGAGTAAAGTCACTTGCGCACACTTTTAATGAGTAAAAATTGAGTAAAAAAAAAAAGCACAAGGAAACTGTCAACTTCACTAACATGCTTATTTTATACATAAAGCACATGCTGGCAATAGACTGCTGAATTGCTAAGAGGAGCAATTTAGCATTTCTCATTAAAAAACGTGAGTAAAAAAATTGGAATCGAGACATTGCTAACTAAAACACTACACAACGTAAAAACAAGGAAAACACATGTGCCACAGGGAATACACTACAAAATGGAGAATAGAGATTCGACTCAAACACAGTAGCAGAAGAAACAAATTCACCACTGCTAAACAGTAAAGAGAAACATGGGGGCCATTTACACCATTGACCACCTTAGCCTGCACAGTGCGCACAGGGCTTGGCCATTTCTGAAGCAGCTTGCTTCAGCCGAAATCTGCTTCTGATCTCATCGCTTACATCATGCAGGCTTAGCCTTGGGGTAAACATTCTATCCACACGTTGGGGAACAACCTTAGCAGAGCCAGCTTGCTCAGCCTCTACAGTGCCTGCAACACTATACAGCCACACTCCAAACATCACTACTCCAAACTGGAAGCCATTTTCACTTAAAATGCCAATAAACAAATATATTCCCACACAATTCACACTGCACATGCTAACAAAAAGCCAATGCTGTAAACACAAGCACGCACAACACTCCTGCGCAACAACCAAACAAATGATATTGTCACAACCAGATAAAGAAATACTGCAAAGCATTCAGGGCAAAGCCAACTTGGGACACATAAAGAGGCCTTATAATTTTATCCGATTCCTTCTGTAAGGCTCTCACAAACACTTTGCTTCCATAATGACGCAATTCAAATTGCCCAGTATTTTGAAACAAGTGCATAATTTACGCAAAGTACATCCTCACAGATGGCTCATTGTTTTATAAAGCCGTTCGTCAACAGAAAGGTGTATTGGTTCCTTAATTATTAGTGTCCTGAGTAATGTCCATTGATTTCTCTGTATCATAATGGGTGTCCTAACTGGTTTCACATTTTTTTTGAAAAGCCATTAGCCGATGCAAAGGTGTATCATCTTTTAATCATTAGAATCCTGCACAGGACATTACTGCTGTTTATCATTATTGTGAGTAGTGTAGTGTTGTATGCACTATGTCTGGTCAGGGCAATGGAAGAGCCCTGGCAAGGGCCCGAGGTGAAGCTTATGGTGCTATTGGTAATGTACATTCCATCTGTGCAGCTCCACCTCTGTCCATACTAACGATGGTCCGATGACCAAAAAGCCCTTTAATATTCTATAATGTGAGCTTAGGCTGAAGATGGTGGACAGTCAGCTTATTGAGCCCCTGCACACTTACAGGGATTATGAGGAGCTGCTGAAGCCACATATGCCGTTATCTGTGCTTGAGGATGTGGATGTTGGGGATGATACTGAGGACTGGCAGGAAGGTAACTAGCACATTTGACAAATATATACTCAAATGTCATGTTCCAAGACGTCACCTTTTGCCCATTGTTTAATCTTGTAGTATATCTGAAAGATTCCCAAAAGGAGTTAGTGCCCTTCTGCAGTTCCCCAATTCCTGGAAGACAGGCTGGTGGATCTTGAGGATACTCTAAGTAAGTGTACTGACTAAGCTAGCCTGACTAGGTATAGTTTTGAACTATGAAAAGTAAGTGTAACTGAAGTGCAAAATGTCACCAGTTTGATGCATATTCATGGCCTATTTTCTGTGCTCCCTGTAGTGACTAGTGCAAGCTTACATGGAGACAGATAGAGCATGGTGGTCTGACTCCACATTCCATTTCACTTAGATTGATGTCCCTGATGTCATTGTATAATTTAAATAGGAATATAGCATGTGCCTATGTCCCCCATCCCAGGTCCCCTTTCTAGCTATGTAGGCGCCAGCATGGTACATTTGAAAAGGCTTGCCGACCGGTGAACATGCTGCAGAGATGTGTTATGGACTTGTGGAAGAGATGTGGCTGACATTGACATTTATTGGGACATTCTAAATTGGGCTAACCCATAAAGAGCTGTGCCAACACCCCAAGAGTCTAAGGGACTCAATTGGTGTGTGGGCCTGCGCAAAACTCTGAAGTGCAGAAGAAAATGTGGTGCTCAAATTGTGTGCCATTCTCTTCCCCAGCGATGTATGATTTCCCTACCTCTCCTGACCAGCAGCAGCCTCCATATGAAGCCTTAAACACCCAGGTCTTTCCTAACAGTGATTCCTATGTTGCCATTGTTGGCATTTATCCTTCATTGACAAAATTGGTATGGGTCCCACTGCATCCCCACTGGCCTCTAGCTGTGCACAAGTACACAATCCAGACAGTGATGTTGGCCCTGGCAGCCAGCATGGTGCAAACATAAAGCTGACTAGTTTTGTCCATGGGATGGGCTTTGGATCCTCCAGCTACAGGAAGAGCAACACTACCCTCAAGTATCTAACACTCTTGGGTTTGTTGCGCTATGTCTTTATGAGTGCTCCCAATGTTAAGCACTATGGTGAAAACAGTCAGGTATGTTCTTTTTGCATTTTTCATAGAATAGGCCTTCACAAAGGCTAAAAATACAGCCACATTACCAAGAATGGTAGGTATAAAATTGGGGCTCTCATAGATTAGAGTTAGGACTGAACATACACAGAGGCACCTTGCTGTCCTGTGGTACATCTTTAACAGACGTTTAAAGATGTGTGCCAACCAAGACCCCTGTTTTTAGAGAGAGATTATAGGATTGGTTACTAGCTAACAGGGTTGAGTGCTGTGGCTCCTTTAATATTTGTGCATTCTAATTGCCCTGCGCACATGCACCTCCCAGGTTAGTTATAAATTGGTCTGAGTGTCTGCCACCCCTCCTTTGCATCCTTAGGTATAACAATGATTAAATAAAAAACGATTTACAATAAATACAATTAAAAACACATTACTCCTCCCCCGACCTTGGAATTTGGCCTGTACGTTCATCACCATGGCCTGAGATTCCAGGCCATAAGCCAGAGCTGATTCAACTCGGCCTGGGCCAGAAAGGGAGGGGCAACCCTTATCACCATGACTAGGTTAATAAATGTTCCCTTGTATAGGTGGAAGGTGCAGATATAGCTAAATCTGGCCATTCCAAAACTGATTTTTTTCCCAGATGAGCATAACCTTGGGCTTTGAATCTGCCGAAGTCTCCCTGATATTTTAGGCCAGGGGTTCCCAAACAGTGGTACCACTGATTGAACATGTGATCCTATCTGGTGGTACATGACAAGGCCAAAGGAGCCCCCCTCCTTTGGCCTTGTCATGTACCACCAGATAGGATCAGCCACTCAGACCAATACATAACTAACCTGGGCAGTGCACGTGAGCAGAGTAATTCAAATACACATATTTTAAAGGGATCACAGCATTCAACCCTGTCAGCCTACAACCTGTCTCTTAAATCTGGTTATTAGCAGAGGTTTCAGTTTGCACATATCGGCAGAACTATGTTGAAACTGCAGCACCAAACACCAAGGTGCCTTTGTATAGGTGCAGCCCTAACTCTAATCTATGAGACCCCTATTTGGGACATACAATGCAATGACTAAATTGAGATCAGCTTACCTGAGGTGAAAGAGCCACACGCACTACTTTATTTCTCTGGGCTAATTCTTTTGGCCACAGTGAAAATCTTTGATCTTTCCACCAATGACCCATCAGGTGGGTCACATCCAAGCCACCTTCCCTTACCGGACTACAGTAACATAGGTTGATTTCCTGCTGTATAATTTCCAGCACTGTTATTGTCACTCAGCTAGCTTGTTTCACCTCCCGAGAGTAGGTCATTCTAATGTATCTTGCATGTACAGTTCCTTAATTTAATTCTGCCATGACTCAACAGAATTAAATTAAGGAACTGTTCAGCTGTCTGCTTAAAGTTCAGCATTTGTAAGCATATACCCACTTTATAGAAAGTGATACCAGGAATACAGGTTTACATCATAGCACAATATCTAGGCAAGGTAACTATAGTAAACTAATTTCTGTGTTAATGAGCCATTGAAAAATATAATTGGCAAATGGTGACTGTTAGCAGTTATTTTTTATGTAAAATTAATGTAAGCCAATTGATCTCTAGCCCAGGTATTTAAGTATGCACTGAGGGTTGCATGTACGCCAGTCTAAAGCAGCGGGAGCTTTCCTCCTTTTCTGAATTACAGACAACCTTTTTGGTCATAAAATTACTATATAACTATGTAATATTGCATGCTAGGTCATCTGAGCTCATTAAAATCAAAATGTTGCTATATCCACACTGTATAGCGCACCTTTATGAATTAAAACTGATATTATCATCATGGTATGTGGCCCAGCATTCACATGTAATTAAAAGGTTGAGTTATTCTTGTAAACAAATTACAATGAACAAAGGGGTTTACAAGCTCTTTCTAATTAGTTTAGATTCCCTTAAGCATTCCACTGTCTCTAATTCAATAACTCAGTGTAAATTCTCCGGTTAGAAATGTCTAATGGGAATTGACAGAAAACTGAATAATTGATATTGTCAGCAATTGCAGCATCAACACTAGATCATTACTGTCTGCCAGTAGGAAAGACTGTAGTGACTTCCAAGGAGGATGAATAACTGATTTAAATGAATTTGCTATATAAATGCTAGACAGCTGGCTCTACATACCATTGCTGAGAAGGCAGAATGTTCTTGCTAAATTGAAAATAGGCCCTTTCAGTATTGGTGATTTTCAATTTACTTGTTTCACCATTCACAATTTTCACAACTAATGGTTAGAAATAAAATAGAGCAAAGGGAGGGTGGGGGTGGTTTGGAATTGCTCCAGCAATACTATTTACAGAAATGTATCTAGGACCTGGGAACCAAGTAACAGCCCAGCTTAACACTCTCATCACTATATAATATTCAGCAAAGAGGCTGATGAATCCTGTAAACTATGGGCCTTGGAAGTCTTATGTAGCAATAGGCAGAGTGATCTGCATTGATGAGGCACCCTTTCTGTGACCAGAGCAAAGAGCAAAGAAACATCCTAGGTACATACTAGGATTGGATCACCGTTACTAGCAGAATCCCGCAAGGGTCAGTTCTGGGCCCAATTCTCTTCAATATATATATATATATATATATATATATATATATATATATATGACATTGAGAGTATCAATCTTTGCAAATTATACTAAGCTGTGTAAAGTAGTTAGCAATAAAGAGAACAGCAGACAGATAAAACAGATGTAGATTGAAAGCATGGGCAGTAAAATGATAAATGAAGTTTAATACAGATAAATATAAGGTTATGCAAATGGTTTGGAGAAATTTGTGCCATGATTACATGCTATGAGCTAATGAGAAAATGCTGGGTAAAACTACAATGGCAAAAGACCTAGGGGATATA
Organism: Gastrophryne carolinensis; assembly: GCA_027917425.1. NCBI lineage: Eukaryota > Metazoa > Chordata > Amphibia > Anura > Microhylidae > Gastrophryne > Gastrophryne carolinensis. The sequence goes on along the minus strand of CM051236.1, from coordinate 250,755,744 downwards.
GTTCACAATAAACCTAACTGTAGTGTTCAACACCAGGCAACAGCTCTCAAGTAAAACTGGATCATGGAGTACATCCATAGGTGCCCATTACCAGAGCATGATAATACCGCTCTATAGAATATATAGAATATTGTGTAAATTTCTGGGCACCATTGCACAGGAAAGATATATGAGAACTGGAGCGCAAAGACTGGCAAATAATTGAATTAATGGAATGCAGTGGTACTAGAGTACCCTGAACGGTTTAGGCTTATTTAGCTTGGAAAAAAGACATCTGAGGGATCTCCTATATCCGGGGTCAATCTGTGGATCTGTTCCATAATCTAGTGTAACCATAATCTGAGGGCATACACTAAGGTTAAAGGAAAGGCTCTTCCTGCACCAACATTGGAGGGGATTCTTCTCTGTAAGAGCAGTAAGACTATGAAACTCTCTTCCAGAGGAGGTAGTTATAAAGACTACACTAAGACTACCTGGATTGTTTCCTTGCATGTAATGACAATAACCATTCACAAATGGCCGGCGCGGGTGCGCACCCTGCTAGAGGGATGCGCGAGAGGTGGCGGCCCGTGAATGCATCGTTGGAACGGGAGAAGGTAAGGTTTGTGGGCGTCCGGGGGGGTTTCACACAGCAGGGCATCCCACTTTTGGATGCCCCGTGGGGAGGGAGCTGATCGGCCCTGGAATCTTATAGATTCCCGGGCCGATCAGCGGTGGGTGTTGGTCCACTTTAAAGAATATCACCAACATCTCCTTTCACAAGCCAAATTTCTTTAGTTGTTTTAGGAAGAATCATCTTTTCTGTGCCGTCTAGAGACCTTACTTGATATTCCTTGCAAGGTCAGGGCTATGGAAATTGTACAAACCAGAAATCTTGTTTTTTATACCATACTTCTGCTCCAAAAAATGACGGTGGGAAAGTATTTGGGACAGCATTTGCTATACAGCTCATCAGCGAGATCGGGATGTCCCACGGGGTGAAACCCCCCCAAACACCCCAAATCCCCTTACCTTGTCTTCGGCGGCGGCCGGCCGCCGCTGCCTCCCTCGTGCCCCTCTAGATGTGCGTGCGCCCGCGCCGGCCGTCTGGGAATGGCCGGCGCGGGCGCGCGCACATCAAGAGTGACGCGCGGGAGGCGGCGGCGGAGGAGCCGCTTGTCCGCGGCTGTCAAACCGCTTGTCCGTCGGCGCTGGGAGCGGGGAGAGGTGAGTTTTTCGGGTGATCGGGGGGGTTTCACACAGCGGGGCACCCCGATCGGGGGTGCCCCACCGAAGTGGACCAAGACCCAGGATAGTCAAAATCCTGGGTGTTGATCCACTTTAAGTGCCACCCTATCTACCTATATATTCACCTCAAGCTTTGCAGGGTGATACAAAAATACTTGAGACAGTAATCAGATTAGCATAGGCTTAGCCCTTTAAGTGCCACCCTATCTGCCTATATATTCACCTCAAGCTTTGTAGGCATACCAGGTTTATTGATATGGGCAGTTTTCTGGAAGTAATCCCTCAAAGAAATGTTTGATTGTACAGAGTTTCCCTAAAAAGAATAAAAAAGCAGAATCAAATCCACATTTTCCTGAAAAAAACTATATGCAAACAAAAAAAAGTTAAATCAGAAAAAATAAGGTCCCCTCGAACAGAACAATACCCAACATGCATAAGTACTGTCAAGAGAACAGTTGCCAAACATCCCAAAGTAAAGCATACAGGTAAGGTTAGCTTAATTGAAAACTTCAGCTCTGAGGGTTTGCAGCTTGCACGTTTTCAAGCAAAACAACTTTTACTTTTGGAATAGCCCCCACAAATAACATATTTTCGCTGAAAGTACACTGTTGGCTCATCTTTCTGAAAGTAATCCCTCGAAGAATAAAAAAGCAGAATAAAAAAACATGTTTTACTAAAATATCAATATGCAAACAAGAAATAAAAAGTTAAGTCTGAAAGTGCAAGGTCCCCCAGACAGAACAATACTCAACATGCATAGCTACTTTTAACCCTTTTAATTGCCAGCCTACTTGAAATGTTGTCACCCTCTGTTGGTTGGGTTATTCTGGGTAGGACAGATTGGCTTTCATATACAATGATGGCTAACTTATCCTTAGTCATTATCCAATCGATTTTTTGAACCACTTAATTTCTATTAATGTTTACGGATTAATAGAAGGCCATCCTAGCTGCCAGAAAATTAAATACTATCAATTGTAGGGCCTTAGCCAATCTGGGGACTCCCGCACCCAGTAGTGCTATCTTGGGGTCTTGTTGGATCCAAAAGCCCATGAGTATTAAAGAGTGAAGCATATGGAGCATATCTTATGGGAGAGCACAACCCCCCAAAAAATGAGGCGAGGACCCAATAAATGTTTTGGCTACTCTGGTAGGTACAACTCAAAGGAACCCTACACTTGGCCTGGCCTGGAGAAGAGCATTCAAAAGGAGTGTGGAAGCATGTGTGAATTCCTGCAGATGAGTGAGGGGAGGTGATCAAGGTTGAGAACAGAAGAAGGCAGAGTGGAGTCTGCATCTGGACTAGTGTTAAAATGCACTTGGCCACTCATGGAAATGTATAAGTGCAAGGACAAGATGTGCAAGACATGGCAAGCATGCATGGATTACCACGGCCACTCAGGAATGCATCCAAGTCCAGGTGGTGGATGCCTGCAAAATGAAGCTTAATATGGAAATATAGCTGGACCATGGTGATCAGAGGCAATGCAGTTGAGAATTAAGTTGAGTGCTACTCTGGGTGACTTACATGAAGGTGCTTGAAAGGCCAAAAGCTTGTCCACTATACTATGACTAGAACCTTAGCCTCAGAACATGGGATAGTGGAAACTGTCCACCCACATTTGGGTTTTCCTAGCCTGCGCCATGAGGGAATGTAAAAATAAAACCCTCTAACCCTATAATCCCCCCTTTCCAGAATAAGTTAGGGGAAACTGGCATGTTTGTTTAAGATGAACCTTTTCCTTCACATTCAGCCCCTTCCCTAGATCTAATTCACCTTTCCCCAGTCCTACGGCGCATGCACAGCCTCTCGTCTAATCATCGCGTTTCATCTAAGGGGCAGCGGACCCAAGCGCACCTGGCAGCCACATCCCCTGCTACCCTATAACAGGGAGTGTGCCTGTGCTGGCCATTCACCAATGCCTGGTGCTGGTGTACACACTGTTAAAGGTATAGTAGGGTAGGGACGCTGTTCGTGCATGCACCGTTGGACCAGGGAAGGAGGTGAGTATACAGGGCAACCTGGGGAGTTGCACACAGTGGGGTAACCCTATTCTGAATGCCCCGGGGGAAGGGAATCAAGCAGCCCTGGAAGCTTATAGATTCCAGGGCTGTGGGTTTTGGTCCTCTTTAACAGAGTAAAAACATCCGTTGTCTTAACAACTGATTGGGGCAAAGGAAGAGATTTGAGGGTCTGAATTCCCTGATACCTTTATATCAATAGAAGCCAGCTAGCATTATTGTGACTGACTGAAGTATAGCAAATTGCAGTTATTGGATAATACAGGATAAAATTAGCAAAACCGCGCAACACTTAAAAAGCAGCTCAAGATATTCTGCCGAAGCTCAACGTGTGAAAAAGAGTCCTTCCACTCAGTATGTCATAAAAAGTTCATCAGTAATACACAGAGCTATAATGATAATATAGGGGAGGTTGTAGTTCCACTTTAAAAATTCTTCAGACCGATTATTTCCACAGTGCAGAAAAAGACAAACTTCGTGCTTAGACACTCTCCGCCACCTGAATTGCACAGCCTCTTACCAGATTCACAGTAGAGATGAGCATAAATAAACATAGGTGAATGGAGCTTTCACTTTAAAAATTCCCACCGGTGGTGCAGGCAATATAATCCACTTCATACACTTCCACAGCGTTTCTCCAAAAGGGCATAAGTCATAAATGCAATGCACCGATGTTGTAACATAGGTGAGGAGATAGAAAAAGAAAAGGATCTAGTGCAACACCTTTTTAAACTAATAACAATTTAATGAGATAGATATGCACTCTCAATGATAAATAGAAAACAGGCTTGTCACAACACTTAGCTGGTCTTCAGTGTGTCTCTCCACTACGATATTCAGCTGCCCCTCTCCGCAGATATATCCTCAAAACGTATATAAACCTTTAAGCAATAAGACCGCCAGACGTCCCTACGCGTTTCATCCCAGCACGGGGACTTGAGTTCCAGGTCACGTGACATCATCGCAGGCATACCGAGTCACGTGACCCCGACATCATTGCCCATACCTAAGATGGAGACCATGACATCGTTGCCCATACCTAGGATGGAGACCAGCACAGCCAATCAAAACGGCCGGCAGCCCCAGTCGAGGGACAAAGCTTGCTGCATCAGGCCGGTTACTAGGTAACGGTGTTTCTTAGAGAATAGCGAGGGGGCATGAGATAAAAGGACATATATCCATAAAAGACATTTAGTATAAGCCACATTTCCTATTAATGAACCTGCAGCTTCTAATGATTAAAAAAGTTGTGAAAAATTGTATGTTCAGGTTATGCAAAGCAGCCACTGACGCGTCATTTAAAGTGACAGCGACCAGCTTATAATTTCAAACTATAAAAAGCAGTAATCAAACGCGGCTTGATATATATAAAAGCCTATTAGGCTGAAGATAAATTCTACCCAAAAGTAAAAAATAAAAAATTAAAGAGGACCCAAAACTGTCGGAAGGCAGCTAAACTGGTAAGGGAGAGACACATTCTAACCAGGTAAATCCAACATAAAAAAACATCAACACACATAAAAACATCAAAGCACATGAAAGCACTATAAAAAAAACATGTATGGGAAAAACTTCAGGAAGTGTCTAAAAAACAGTTAAGATCAAATTCCACATTGAGCCCACCAACTCTCTTTGCGTGACAGATCTCTTATCAGATTGGATCCACGCCAATGGGGTTCTACCCGATCCACCCCCTGGAAGGACAACAATTTGGGATCCGAAGCATGATATTTTTTAAAATGGCCCGAAAGATTATGTGCCTCATAGCCCCTCTTGATATTATATATATATGCTCACGGATTCGTATTTTAAGCATATGGGAGGTTCTACCAATATATATCAGATTACAGGGGCACCAGATAGCGTAGACTACATATTTGGAACTACAGGTAATAAATTTACGTATTTTGTAGTTTCTGTCTGAATTAAAATAATTCAAGGATTTCTTTGGCCTATCGATGGTTATACCAGTTTTGCTTCCGCAACAGGTTCCACATCTGAAAAAGCCGTCAGGGGGTGTGTTGAAGAATGTGACAGGTTTCGGGGGGTCTACGAAGCTCCGAACCAATTTATCTCTCAAGTTTGGAGCCCGCCTGAATATACACTTTGGACGGATCGGTAAGACAGGACCCAACACTGGATCGTCTTTCAAGATGTTCCAATGCCGGTTAAGGGAATTTTCCTATACTTAGTATTAAAACCTGTTATAAAGGTAAATTGGCTAATATCTCCTATTTGTTTATCTCTACTTTTAGGCTTGAGAAGAGTATTGCGCTCAACTCCTCTGACTGCCAAATTCTGCATCTGTATAGCACCAGGTGAATAGCCCTTCTCCACAAATCTTTTCGGCATATCAGAGGCTTGCACATCATATTCATTAATATTACTACAATTACTTCGTAAACATAAAAATTGCCCTTTGGGGATGGCCTCCAACCAATTAGGGTGATGGCAGCTTTTTCTGGGAACGTACCCATTCCTGTCTGTGGCTTTAAAAAAAGTACAGGTGGAAATAGAGGTACCTTCATTCCTAATGGTTAAACCAAGGATATTTACCTCCTTGTGATTGATTTCAGCTGTAAATTCCAGATTGTATTGGTTATTATTCACAGCGGCAAAGAATTCTTCCAATGCCAATTTTGACCCCTCCCATATTACCACCACATCATCTATATATCGACGCCACACTTTAAGTGAGGGCCAAGTGCTATTAAAAATGAACTGCTCTTCCCAATAGCCTACGTACAGATTCGCCATACTGGGGGCAAATTTAGCCCCCATCGCCACACCCTTGATCTGAAGATAATAGTTGCCCCCAAACCAAAAATAGTTATGGTTCAGGGAAAATGTGAGGCAATCTATGACGAAATCTATCTGCTTATTAGGAAGGCCAGACTGCTGTTCAAGGTAAAAACAAACTGCCATCACCCCCTTGTTATAGGGAATCACAGTGTATAGTGAGGTGACGTCAGCAGTAGCCAACAAACACTCCTCATTGATGTTCTGTGATTGGCAAAGCTCTAATACCTGACTTGAGTCCCGCAAGTAGGCAGGTAGGTTAATTACCAATGGCTGTAGGAAACTGTCCACATATTCACCTAATCGACAGGTGATCGAATTGACACCGCTGATGATCGGGCGTCCTGGCGGCTTGTCCCTATTTTTGTGTATCTTCTGCAGTTGGTAAATAGTAGGGATCTTGGGCACTCTAATGTTTAAATAGTTAAATTCCTTCTCACCCAAAATTCCTGAAGCATGTCCTTGCAATAGGAGTGTTAAAAGTTTCTCTTGGAAATCTTTAGTCGGATCCCTTCCCAAAGGTTTATAAGTGGCGGTATCTGCCAGTAATCTCGACATCTCGGTTAAGTAGTCATCCTTGTCGAGAATTACTAGACCCCCACCCTTATCCGCAGGCTTAATAACCACATTGTTTTTCTTGGTCTCTAATTCTCTGGGTTATTTTGCGTGAACTGGGAATAGGTTTAGAATTAATCGTCTTCAACTCTTTTGTAACCAAGTTTTTAAAAACCTCTAACTGTGACCCAGTGGACGGTGGATTAAACACTGATTTATTCCTCAGATTAGTGTGCCTAATTTCCTTTTGTCCTGATTCAACTAGATTATGGTCAGAATCAGGAATCAGGGGGCAGTCTTGTGATAGCTCCATCAGATCAGTAGGGGGCACATTATCAGTTTTGTTCAGAAAAAAAAATTTTATTGATAGTTTCCGAACAAATTTTTGAAAATCGATATGAACCTCAAAATTATTAAGTTCCTTTGGGGGGGCATATTTGAGGCCACGGTCCAAAAGTTTTAACTCATTAGTTGTCAGGGTCATCTTACTAAGATTAAAGATGCCCTGACCTAATGGAACCGTTGCCTTCTGGTGTCTGGAGCCCCCTCTTCTTCTTCTATTTCCCACCCTTTTCTTTTTACTGCTGATCTCCCGATCAGTGATTCCATCTGTTTTCCTCTGTCCCTTTGGGTGTAATCCCAATTGTGATCCTGGGATCTCGGGGCAAGCCGAAAAGGAGAAGTGGGTGTGCTAGGATTCTCACAAGCACAGTTTCTTCCCCACCTATCACAAGGGTCATCAGATGTCCTAGTAGCCCCATTGGTTGGGTCTCTCCAAAGGGGAGATCGCTTACGCCAACTAATTCTCTTAGTGGAATTCCATTCTCCATAGTTACGCCGCTGGGGTTTCTGTCTATTACTTGGACTGTCTATAAATCTCTGACTATGAGTATTGGTCGTGGCCCTCCTATTGGTATGCTGTGTGGTAGTACGCCTACCAGGGGTTAGAGCACTTGTTAAGGGTACTAGGTCCCCTACAGTTTCATTAGAGGTTACTCCTTCTAGAAACTGCCATTTGAAGACTCAATCTATTGAGTAGTCCTGAATGTCCCTTTGGAGTTTCCTAATCTTTCTGCTTCTAATGGCATTTTCTTCCTTTTCAAGTCTGGCTTTTAACTCACCCGACCTAGAAAGGAATTTTTCTGAGGTGCTTACTGATATAAGTCGCTGTTTTAGGTCTTCTTAAGTGTACTCAAAACTTCTAAGCCGAGCTTTCATTTTTGAAAGCAATTTATCTACCAACATTAATCCACAGTCATTGAAAAATTCGAACCAGTCCTTTTTAGACTCAATACTGTCATCTCCATCATGGATTTTTAATGTCCAGCGGAGTTGCTGGGGAACCATTTTTTTGCTTATATATTTTTCAAGAAGCTTGTATAATTCTTTAAACTCATTATCAAGGTTAGGTTCTAAGTGGGATTTGATGAACTAGTGGTTAGGTCCCCAAAGTCAATGCCCCTCTGGGTAGTAAAACTAAAGATATCCATTACAGAATCCAAGTGTGCCGCTGGTAATCAAAGGAAAATACAAATACAGGATAAAATTTGCTAATCCGCGCTACACTTAAAAAGCAGATAAAGATATTCTGCCGAAGCTCAACGTGTGAAAAAGAGTCCTTCCACAGTATGTCATAAAAAGTTCATCAGTAATACACAGAGCTATAATGATAATATAGGGGAGGCTGTAGTTCCACTTTAAAAATTCTTCAGACCGATTATTTCCACAGTGCAGAAAAAGACAAACTTCGTGCTTAGACACTCTCCGCTACCTGAATTGCACAGCCTCTTACCAGATTCACAGTAGAGATGAGCATAAATAAACATAGGTGAATGGAGCTTTCACTTTAAAGATTCCCACCGGGGGCGGAGCTTGACATGGCGGCGTAGAGACGTGGTCAGCGGGAGCTCTGCACGCGATCAAGAAGGTGATCGGAACAGAGGCTTACCTGTGGAGGAGCAGCAGATGTCTAGGTGGGGGAAGCGACAAGGCACAGCACTGAAGAAAACAGAACAGCCCATCTCGACGTTCTTCTCTGCAGGAGTGAAGAGCAGATCCGCGCTGGACGGATCCAAGATGGCGGCGCGGCAACCAGAGAAGAAAGGGGGAGGAGGAAGAGGAGAAGATGCAGCGCGCTTTCCCCCTGCAGTGGCGATCTCCCTACGGCAAGAGCCCAGCATCGCTGACAGCGGAGCGGTGGAGAGAGAGCCTGGTGGGGGGGCGGCGAGGCAAGAGTGTCGGGGAGAGAAGGGAGAGAGGAGCGGCATTGGACCAGCCCACACAGTGACAGCCCAGGTACACACGATGGCCGGGGGAAACGAACAAGCAGGGTACAGACAAATGCCCCCCCCCCCCCCGAAATTACCCAGGACGGTGTCTTCTCTCCAGCAGGGGACAATTCCCTGAGTGATGCTGGCAGCGGCAACTGGAGGGGGAGGACATCAGTGGAGCCGAGGGGCGGGACTGGGCAAATTGGCGGTGGTAGACTCCCCGATGAGCAGGAACTTAAAATGCAAGCAGCAAGCTATACACATGCTGGCTTGGTCAGTGAGACGCACCCCCCCAGCCCAGCCCTAATAAGCAGCCTAACCTGGGCATAGAGCCAGAGGGATGCCACCTGCTCCATGTTGAAACATCACCAAGACCCTCAGTGCATAGTTTCTCCCCCGAAATGCGCTCTCCACCCCTCAGCCCCGATCCAACTTGGCACACTGGAGAGGGGCCAACCCTGGGAAGCCCAGCTGATGGTCCTCTACATCCACTGGAGTGTCATGAACCACATAATCCGTGGGCAGACTCTGGGAGCTCGCGGCTCAGTGCAGGGTTTGATGAGTCACACCAGGGGGCGCCCCTCCTCGGATCCCAGATACCCATCACTGTCCTCCAGAAAACCTGCAGAGCCCTAGCGCCCTCCCCCAGGGTCATGACCAACCATATTGCTTACAACCTGCAGTGCCACTTGATTTCCTCTCGCACTCTATAGCTGAAGCCGTACGAATCAATATCAGGGAAGCCCTGCGGGGCTTGCCGACACGTGGAGATTTTGACGGTTATGTCTCTAGAATGGAAGGCACCATCAGGAGGGAGCTGGTCACACTGCAGGGAACGGTCGTGGAGGTGACCCAGAGGGTAGACAGAATGGAGGATTCGCACAGTTCCCTCGAGGGTCGGCTAAGAGCGCTCAAGCAACAGCAAGAAAGTAATAAGTGCATACTCTCCAACCTTATCTTAGCTCAGGACGACGTCGAGAACCGAGGCCGGAGGAATAATCTCCGCCTCCGCGGAGTCCCGGAGTCTTCAATACGTTACTGGACCTCCCCAACTCCAACCAGATAGAGCTTGATCAAGTTCACAGAGCGCTGGGTTCTCGCCCACAGGATGCCAGTAGGCCCAGAGATATCATCTGTAGGGTCCATTTCTTTAAGATTAAAGAGGAACTAGTCCGACGAGCATGGGAAAGGGGCCCTGTCCCGTATAGGGGCTCACAAGTGATCATTCTCCAAGATTTATCCCGTAGAACACTCCAGATGCGCAAGCTGCTGAAACCACTTCTGGAGGCTTTACAACAGAGAGGAGCGACGTACAGATGGGGCCACCCTTTTCAGCTTATGGTCAGAAAGGATGGAGGGTCCTTCATTCTCAAGTCACCAAGCCAGCTACCGGACCTGTTTAACTTTCTGGAGACGGAAGTGATCGATATCCCAGACTGGACAGCCCCAGACCTGGCGGACTTTGCAAGACAACTTCCACAGCGGCAAGGGGGGGGACCTGCGCGGGGGGCGGAGAGGGGCGCGGGGCCGCCAAAGGTAAATTTGGCCCACCCGCACCTACGCCACCCAAATACCACATCCTGACCCCCAGTTTCACCCCACCTTTGTGGGAACGAGACTTGCATTACTTTTCGTCTCATTGCAGCCTCTTGGGCATGGACTTGCACATCTTGGAGAAGAGAGATGCCTCCGGGACACAAACTTTGCAGTGATAATGGAGGCCAGAAGTTTGAACCCCCCCCCAGGGGAGCATATAGAGTTGTAAGATGCAATACTGTTTTATGGGGTGCGCATATAGTTAGCTCCTTAATTGGTTTGCTTCTTTTATTAGTTGGTTGAATATAGATGTTCCCCCCCTTACCTTAAGTCTGTCAGCTTAGACAATGTAAAGCTTAGACTAACCTCCGCGTGGTGTGCACTGAGCTTGGTTCCGCATTAGCAACTAGTCAGGGTGCGGTTCCCGCCTGCGGAAGGCGAGACAGGTCCTCTCCACCCCCCCCCCCACTTGGTGCGCTTGCCCGGGGAAGCAAATAGACCCCCCCCCGGGAGGAAGTGACCGGCTGGTCTCCCGGCCGCCCCCCCTTGCTACAGCGCACTCCTGCTGGCACCAGTACTCGACTGGGCGCCAGCTGACTATATAATAGTCGGTGTCTTTAAGTGTTTGTTCCTACCCCTTACTAGGCATCCCTAGCCTAACTCCTCTCTTCACTTAGTCCTTGTCTGACACCCCCCTACCCCACGTTCCCCCACCCCCGCACCTGCTCCTCCCTTAGAAAAGAGGGCCCAGGATGAATACAACGAAAATTGTCTCACTGAATGTAAAAGGGCTCAACTCCCCAGAGAAAAGAACGATCCTGTGGCAGGAGCTGAAAAGGCAAAGAGCTAAGATTGCCTTTATACAGGAGACACACTTTAAAAGACACGATGCCCCTCGATTTCATAATAGGTATTTTCCACATGTATTAACTAGTTGCACAGCGGAAGCAAAGAAGAAGGGAGTGGCAATCTTGTTGGCAAAAGATGTCTCATTCGCCCCGCGAGATGTGTGGAGCGATGATACAGGTAGAACGGTCATGGTGAAAAGTCTCATTGGGCAAAAAATGTACACACTGGCCTCCATTTATGCTCCAAACCAGGGCCAATCTAGGTTTCTCATACGGGCTCTAAATAGACTTGCCGAATTTGCGGAAGGCGAGATCATACTTGGTGGGGACTTTAATATACCTATCGAACCCATCTTAGACTCATAGACGGGGAGATCCTCTGTGCCTCAAACTGCTCTTAGAGCGGTCAGGAATAAATTACATACCCTACAACTGGTGGATGCGTGGCGGATTGGAAACCCCTCCGCTAGAGATTACGCCTTCTTCTCAGGGGTACATGGAACGTACTCTAGAATTGATTATCTGTGGATCTCACATAGTCTGTTGGGGCGGGTCGGGGATGGGGGAATTTACTCAATTACCTTTTCAGACCATGCCCCGGTCTACCTGGAGTTAGCCATGATGGATGGACCCCCCCCCCCCCCCTGCCGCTGAGCTGGAGGTTGAATGAATCCCTCCTCCGAGATGCAGTGGTATCAAAGGAAACACAGGAGGGCATTGAATCTTATTTTAACAGCAATGACACTGGGAAAGTCACTCCATTAATGCTCTGGGAGGCTCATAAAAGCATCATCAGGGGGTTGCTGATCAGCCACGCATCCAAAATAAAAAAAGAAAGGCTAGCCCAGATTAAGACCCTCATGGAAAAGATCAAGCGACTGGAACTATCTCATAAGCAGTCGGAGGCGGCGCTGGTGCTTGACGAGCTAACTCAGGCGAGAGAGGCACTCAACTCTCTGCTACTACATAGAGCAAAATTCCTGCTCAAAAAGTGCAAACGCACGTACTATGAGTTCGGAAATAAGAGCAGCTCTATCCTCGCTCGCGCACTGAGACAGCAGCAGTCACACAATTTTGTAGCAGAGTTGCTTGACAGACATCAGCGCCGACAGCATGCCACTGACAAGATAGCGGACACCTTCAGATCCTATTATGCGGACCTTTACAACCTGCCAACTGGAGCGTCATCTCGCACGCTCTCGGCAGATGGGTGGATTTCATAAGAATTTCGGACACGCTGAGGATCTCAGAGGAAGTGGCGACAATGATGGAGGGCCCCATAAGTGTAGAAGAATTGGAACGGGCGGTCAAGCTGTCCCCGGAGGGAAAGCCCCAGGACCTGATGGGTACACCATACAATACTATAAGTCATTCCTCTCAGTACTGGGGCCGCACATAGTCCGCGCCTGGAACACAATCATAAACCCTGAGACCCCGGGATCCTTTTCGCTTAGAGATATAGAGGCACACATCACGATCATACCCAAGCCTGGGAAGGACCCACTTTCCTGTAAAAGCTACCGGCCCATTTCCCTCCTCAATGTGGACCTGAAGCTGTTTGCTAAGGTCCTATCCAACAGGCTAGCCCCCATACTACCTAGCGTGATACACTTAGACCAGACGGGGTTCATCATGGGAAGAGAGGCCAGGGATAATGTGGCCCGGGCCATCAACGTGATGCACAAGGCCAAACTAGCCAACACCCCATTGATGGTATTGTCAACTGATGCGGAGAAGGCATTTGACCGCGTGAGTTGGTCATTCATGATGGAAACCCTTCGGCATATGGGCCTTGGGGAGATGATGCTTAAGTATATAGGTGCATTGTACACCATCCCGTCTGCCCGAGTCAGGGTAAATGGCTTTCTATCGAACCCCCTGCCCATCCGGAACGGCACACGACAGGGGTGCCCGCTCTCGCCTCTGTTAGTCCTTTCGGTGGAGCCCCTCTTGTGCAGGGTAAGAGACAGCATAGACATAGGAGGTTTAGAGTCTGCCGAGGGAGTGCATAAGGTGGCCGCATATGTGGACGACCTCCTCTTCTTCATTACAAACCCTTCAATTTCGCTCCCAGTGTTGATGAGGGAGTTCAAGACATTCGGCAGACTCTCCTTCTTTAAAATACATTTTGACAAGTCGGGGGCCCTGAATGTCTCCCTACCCCAGGATGTATGCAGGAACCTCCAGCAGTCCTTCCCTTTCCGCTGGGCTAGAGCATCCATAGCCTATCTCGGTACGCAGCTTCCTAGCTGCCTACCGGATATTTACGCGCTGAACTTCCTGCCTTTGTCATGAAAAATAAAAGCCGATCTGGAGAATTGGGATCTCCCCACTTTCTCATGGATGGGCAGAGTCAACATCATCAAAATGTCAGTGTTGCCCAGACTCTTGTACCTGTTCCAGGCACTGCCGATCCACATCCCTATGCAATTCTTTAGGCACTTGAATAGAGCATTTATGAGATTTGTGTGGCAAAGAAAAACAGCTAGGCTTAAGACACGGCTAATATGCAGACCCAAAAGACAAGGAGGCATGGCCATGCCAGACATTAGACTGTACTGGGCTGCAGTTCACTTGCAGCACGTGTGTGAGTGGCCGAGGTGCCGGGAGCCGAAGCGTTGGGTCCAATTGGAACACGCCCTGGCCCCGATACCCCTAGATGTTGTACCATGGAACAAAGATATAGTCGGGCTCCGAACTGGAGCACACCCTACGATATCAGCGACTCTCACTATCTTCCAAAAGTTCAGAAACCAAAACGAGATCTCCCCATGGCCGTCCCCGCTGACTTCACTGATGAACAACCCCCTCCTACCCATGAGCAGAGATAGACATTGTCTTAGAGGGTGGGGGGATATAGGGCCCCTGAGAAGCAGGGATGGACCCCGTTAGAGGAGCTGAGAGCTAAATGGCCTAGCGCCAAACTGGACCCCTGGACATTATTGCAGTTCCAATCCTTCTTATCCTTACTGGGGTTCAAGAAGGAGCGGTGTTGGGAACTTACTGAATTTGAGAAACTCTGTTTAGACAACCAACTCCCCTCCCGTTTAATCTCAAACATCTACTCCCTTTTAACAGGGGAACAGGAGATGTCGCAGCCATTCTGGGAGGTGTGGGAAGCTGACCTTGGTATGCCCCTTACGGAGAAACAGAGAGGGAGAATAGCGACCCTAGCACACAAATCCTCAGTCTCCACAAGGGTACAGGAGACTAATTATAAACTGATTACCAGGTGGTATTACACCCCGGATAGGCTCAGTAAGATGTACCCTAGCACAGCTCCGAACTGCTGGAGATGCAACAAGGAAAGAGGGACTTTGTTTCACATATTTTGGACATGCCTAAAAATTCAGGATTATTGGGAAAAGATTATCCCAATTGTGTCGAAGATCACGGGTTCACCGATACAGGAGGACCCGGCGCTTATCCTTCTGCACTTGTCAGGGATGTCACTGGGGACATACAGGAAGTCTCTGCTGGCCCACCTGTTGAACGCGGCCAAACAAGTTATCCCCCATTACTGGAAATGAGAAAAGGCGCCTGAGGTGAAGGATTGGATAGGAGAGATTTTGTTCATCAGAGAGATGGAAGATATGACTCTCTCCCTCCATGACAGAGATGAACAGTTTAGGGCTACCTGGCTCCCCTGGTTACTCTTTCAGGAATCAGGGGAGTTTAAAGAATTATTTGGCCCCTGAGATCCTGGAATGGGGCAAGGCTTCAGCCCAGCAGAGATGACGGTCAGATGTGTGTCTGACCGTGGGCCCTCTCCTTCCCCCGTCATCCCTACCCCCCTCCCCTGTCCAAGCCCCATCACTTTAACTTGACCTTCCCTTCATATCCTACAGGACTCCCCCCCTTATCACCCCCCCCCCCTTCTTTTTCCATTCCTTTCTTCTTAGTCCGGTCTGGCTTTCGCAGGTACTGCGGTGTGGAAGCGCAGAGACCTACAGCACTTACACTGTCACCCTCCCAAGGGTCAATAAAGAATAGTGGTCTGGGCGGGAGCTAGGGCCACACACATCAACTAGGTGTATATGTGTTAATGAGTAGATAGCTAGCATTGTGCCTGTGCGCCTTACTGTAAGATCTGTATTTGTGTAATGTTTGCTATTCTGGACAACCCCTGTTACCTTTTATTCTCTGTAATTTGTTTAAACCTTCTAAATGCATAAATAAAGAATATTAAAAAAAAAATAAAAATTCCCACCGGTGGTGCAGGCAATATAATCCACTTCATACACTTCCACAGAGTTTCTCCAAAAGGGCATAAGTCATAAATGCAATGCCCCGATGTTGTAACATAGGTGAGGAGATAGAAAAAGAAAAGGATCTAGTGCAACACCTTTTTAAACTAATAACAATTTAATGAGATAGGTATGCACTCACAATGATAAATAGAAAACAGGCTTGTCACAACACGTAGCTGGTCTTCAGTGTGTCTCTCCACTACGGTATTCAGCTGCCCCTCTCCGCAGATATATCCTCATAACGTATATAAACCTTTAATCAATAAGACCGCCAGACGTCCCTACACGTTTCATCCCAGCACGGGGACTTGAACTCGGGTGCCTAACCAGCTTGAAAGAGCGGTATTTGTACCTAGCAGCCTTTTGCATAGAGCTTAGAGTTCCAGGTCACGTGTCCCTGACATCATCACAGGCATACCGAGTCACGTGACCGTGACACCATTGCCCATACCTAAGATGGAGACCATGACATCGTTGCCCATACCTAGGATGAAGACCAGCACAGCCAATCAAATGTTACAATATCGGGGCATTGCATTTATGACTTATGCCCTTTTGGAGAAATTCTGTGGAAGTGTATGAAGTAGATTATATTGCCTGCACCACTGGTGGGAATTTTTAAAGTGAAAGCTCCATTCACCTATGTTTATTTATGCTCATCTCTACTGTGAATCTGGTAAGAGGCTGTGCAATTCAGGTGGCGGAGAGTGTCTAAGCACAAAGTTTGTCTTTTTCTGCACTGTGGAAATAATCGGTCTGAAGAATTTTTAAAGTGGAACTACAACCTTCCCTATATTATCATTATAGCTCTGTGTATTACTGATGCAGTTATTGGATTATGTTGCATCTTTATGGAATTGGCTATCATGCATATATCAGAATTTTGATCCTAGACATTTAGCTGGTTATTTGGAATGTTTGTGACTCATTTAAAGGTGAGATGAATAAACAAATCCAATAATTAGCATCAACTGTTACCATTAATAAACAAGTATGATTTCTGTGAATGAAGAGAATTTGTGTATTCGTTTCGTATTTATATTGCATTTTGCTATTTGCTGAAGCAGAGGGTTAGTACAGAGAAATTATTTAGTAAATAATTAATGCAAGGGCCTATTAAATAAATCGCGGTGTATATTTAAGGATGATAATTAGTTTTGGTTTATGGAGTTTTACTTGTAATGTAATCTTCATGTGTATATCATGTCAAGGAAATTACAGCCAGCTTCAGTCATGTGCTGAAGCCTTCTACAGACTTCTATAGCATAGAAAAAAAGATTGATCGCCATTATTTTATGTTCCTGCCATGGAGTTTATACTGAGCTCACTGGGCCTAATTACAACAGCTTTATTTAAGAATGCCTGACAGTCTGTGATTGTCCAATTATCCACAGTATTGTTTGGCTCATAGTGCAGATGTTTCCATCCCTAGTAATACATTCTTGTAAGAGCTCATACTCTTATAAAATGCAGAATACTGTTTGAAATGGTCTTCAAATTTCCTTTTCACATTATTTTGCAATAATTATCCTAATTGAAATGAACTATTTTTGTATAAAGGGAAATGAAACTGGAGCATCATGTGCCTTCTTTTACAAATGTAAGGGCATACTTAATGAATTTATGATAGATGTTATTATTTAAAGAATGTATTCATGTATTCACTGTAGAAACGCCCATGCATGCTTTCAATTACCTCATTTTAAAACAAACCAAAACACTTGTTCCCAGGGTGAAAGCTTGCCCTCAAAGCATTTGGGATGCCGTGCTGTTTGAAACTCCTCAGTCCTAAGTTCACTTTAATGCACTATTTTATCTTTTAGATGTACAAGCAGACATCTGAAGAAGAAATTGAGTACTAAAAGCCCCTGTCCAGGCAGATGTTAAACTTCTCCCACCTTATCCCCCTTCGGGAACATTACAAAATGAGCCATTTCAAAGCACCTGAACATCTCTGATAAGTAAATGGCAAAACTGATTTCTTTGCTTCAATTTGTGCTGGGAAGGACGTGTTATGATGCAGATTTATCAGTCTTTAGCATGCTCTGCTGTGGTCAGAGCCAGTACGCCTTACTCAGTAACCATTATAACCAATTAAGGCCCTGTGGAAATTTGGCACTATTTATTCTGAATAAATTTGAATTCATTTATTCATATACATTCCAGATGACCCTTACAGAGGAACATCGGAGTCTAAAAGGCTCTAGGGCCATCTGAGTTCCACTGAGCACTCCAATGGGCATCCTGAATTGGGATGTCCTACTATGTGAAACCCCCAATCACCAGTTTCACTCACCTTCTCCTTGAGCCCTCACTACGTTTGTGTGCTCCAGTCTCATCCCGCCTCACCTTTAGCCTTGTGCTGTATGAAGCTGGGAGTCTGTGCAGGTGCCACAGAGAAGAAGCTGTTGGGACAGCACGAGTGGCAGATGCAGCTCCCACATTGTAACAAACACAGCTGATGGAGTGGACGTGGAACTGAACCACACCTTCCTCCAAATAAGGAGCACCAAACCAATGTAAAAAATTACACATTTTATTGGAAAATATTACACTCCAAATCAATTTGGGATAAAATACACAAAACACGAGACACTTAAAAACACAACTCTTATCTCCCTATAATCTCCAAATGTTTATTATATATTGTCTATATCTTTTGAGACCATAAATAAAGTGCAATTGGACGGAGGACCCCATGGGCAGGCTGATTCATCATTAGCGGCAGGTAGCGACAGATGAGCGCCTGTAGCAGGCATTTTCAGAGCGCCCGCTAGTAGTCGCAGTGCTCGGTCGTGAGTCGCTACTTTATAGCGACTCAGTCGCTGTTCAGTAATGGTGAATACATTGTGAGGAGTCGCTATTTGACCAGTACAGCGCTGCATGGGAGTGCATGGTAGCGACTGCTCATAGCGACAGACTCACACCATATTCAGCAAAAAGTTGTTTGAAGCCCAGAGCGCAGGAGGCGGTGTGTTTAAAGTCTGTTTTTCAGCATCTATCCACTAGTAACAAAGCGAAAACATATGGAATTACATTGTAACAACATTGTAACATGAACACTTTAATGCCAGACCTGTAATGTCATTTTTGAGGAAATATTTAAAAAATGAAAAAACTGCTTTTTCAATGCCAGAAGAGGTCAAAGAATTATTTGTGATTTTTTGGAGAAAAAAAAAAACCCGTTTAAAGAGAAGAAAAGGATCGTCCATTGAAATGTATGGGAGAGCGCCAGGTAGCGAGAGGTCATACTGTGCAAGGCTGAACGCTGGCGCTGTTCGCTGAGGCTGTAAAAATGATTAATCAGACGCTACATGGCGCTATTACAGTCGCTCAACAGATTCTGCTTGATAAATGTGTAATTGCGTGCCGTGTCTGGCGTTGACCAGTCGCTATCAGTCGCTACCTCTCATTAACCAGGCGCTACCTGACGCTATCCCTTCTTAAATATGGGCCTAAGTCTATTTAAAAATGGGCCCCATTTTTTTGTGCCGGCACAAAAACTAACCCAAACCCAATGTAATCCATGTAATAACCCATGCAATGTGAATTTAGGTCCACATTGAAGCAAAGTCGATTCTGCTGTGTCATGCCTTGGGCACATGTTCATATCCTTTTACATTGGATTTATCTCCCTATCTGGTCAAATGATTTATGTCAATTCTGTTACATTGTTGTGACTTGCGTATAAAATGATTTGATTCAAAGTTATGGATACAATTGTTATTGTTATGGGTGGTAATATGTTTAATGTGCTGGATGGCGCTTCTATTTCTGGGCCTTCCCTCTCCCTTGCAGGGTCCTGCACTGCGCCTTGCCCACTCTGCCCCTCTGCCACCCTCCCATCAGTCACCACGCATCACAACGCCTGCTCCTGCCACTCGCGGGGCGCTCGTCAGGTGGCCGTTTTACACACTCAGGTAGGGTTTTGACAGGGGATGGAGCCAGCACCAGTATCTGTGTGCTGCGTCGCTGGGCTGGTGTGACGCTTCGAGCGGTGCAGTCTCATCCTTGTGATAGGCATGCCATCCATCGGGTCATATCCGGCCCTGCTCGCAGCTACGTACTGGGCTCAGACATCGGGTGGGCTGCCGTGTGGGAGGCGTTTGCGGAGGGGTAAGTATAAAAGCAGCCCATCTCAGATGAGCCTTTACCCTCACCCTCAGAAGCGGTACGGGAGCCGCGTGCGTGGGTGTTTTTGCTGCCTCTCCCTCTCCTTCATTTGCATCTTGAACGGTTCTTTTCTGACATATTGCTTGGTAGCTGTGTATCTTGCTGCTTGCACTTGCACTTTTTTTGTGTCATTTTGATTGCTTAGCGATAAAAATTAGGGATGAGTGAATCGATCCGGACGAACCCGAATTCGTTCCGAATTTCAGGAAATATTTGATTCTGAACGAATCCGAATTTCCCCGTGATTCGATCGATCGAAGTTTTCCTTTAAACTCCATTTACTTCAATTACAGGCATTGTAAAATGGTGGATGGACATGTCTGGACATATCCCCTGGGGCAAGTTATCATGGGAAGGTCACATGCAGCCTATCAGCAGCCAGGAGCCCCGGTGATGTCACAGCGCTATATAAACGGCGGCCATCTTGCTGGTGCGCATTTCAGCCTTGTATTGCGACCACAACAAAGCTGTTTAGAGACAGGGAAAGACTAAGAGAGTCAGGGAGAGCCAGGGAGACCCACAGAGGGCCAGACAGAACCAGGGAAAGATAGGGAAAGATAGGGAAAAATCGGGAAAGATCGAGGCAGGGACAGCAAAGTGACAGGGAAAGCTTTTTTTATTTTCCTTTCACTTAATTTGTCAGATCAGTTTAAAATTGCTTTTGTTTGTGCTGTAAAAATTCCTTGCCACTGTGCATGCCATGTTGGCAGTGGCATATTTAACCCTATCTGTTACACACAAGCATTTCTTATAACTCGATTAGTTTAAATTTTTTTTGTATCTGCTGTAAAAACCCCAGGCCACATGTGCATCCCAAACCAGCACATGTCACCCTATCTGCTATACTAAATAAGCATTGTTCATCCTCAGCTTAATCAAGCTATTGCATTTTGAATTGGTTTTTGTCCTGCTGTCAAAACACCAGGCCGCAGGGTATCCCAAACAAGCATGTTGCACCCTATCTGTTATACTAAATAAGCGTCTTCAGCCTCATTTTAATCAAGCTATTGCATTTTGAATTGGTTTTTGTCTGCTTTAAATACACCAGCCCCATGGGCATCCCAAACCAGCACATGTCACCCTATCTGTTATACTAAATAAGCGCTGTTCATCCTCAGCTTACAAGCTATTGCATTTTTAATTGGTTTTTGGTCTGCTGCCAAAACACTAGGCCGCAGGGTATCCCAAACCTGCACGTAGCACCCTATCTGTTATACTAAATAAGCGTTGTTCATCCTCAGCTTAATCAAGCTATTGCATTTTGAATTGGTTTTTGGTCTGCTGCCAAAACACTAGGCCACAGGGTATCCCAAAACTGCACGTAGCACCCTATTTGTTATACTAAATAAGGATTGTTCATCCTCAGCTTAATCAAGCTATTGCATTTTGAATGTATTAATAATATATTATATATTCTATTAATCTAGGTTGGATATTCTGTGCACATATATTCATACATTTTTACTTATTTCACTTTTATATGTTCATGATATCATTGGTTTTCTATGAATACCTAGGATTGCACTGGCCACTTTGTGATTGATTTGTTTGGAGATATTGCACCTTATTTTGGGCTTAGGTTAGTCTTATTACATTGAGTTTGGGTTCGTTTTTGTGCCGGCACAAAAATATGGGGCTCATTTTTTGATAGACTTAGTGAGGTCCTCCGTCCAATTGGACTTTATTTATGGTCTCAAAAGACAATATATAATAAAAATTTGGAGATTATAGGGAGATAACAGTAGTGTTTTTAAGTGTCTCGTGTTTTGTGTATTTTAGCCAAAATTGTTTTAGAGTGTTTTTGACAATGGTTTGGTGCTCCTTATTTGGAGGAAGGTGTGGTTCAGTTCCACGTCCACTCCATCAGGTGGGAAACAGAAACCAGCTGTAAATAGGATGTGGATTGCCAGCAGGAGGGATCTCAAGAACAAGCATTCTAACTAACAATTGTCCAGCGAACTTAAGTCGGCCATTCACAGAAGAGTTGTAGATATATGCTCGTTGCTCACTCAAAGAACAGTTTATTTATTTGTCCATGGAATTGGGAAATAAGACCTTCTGTTTCTGTTGTGGACCTTCTGCTCTCTCCATTTCTTTTTCCATTTGTTGCGTGTCTTTCCTTAGGGTAATAGGGTTGATTCAGAGCCTGGCTGGAAAAAGTACTTCTTTTTTAGGAGAGAAATTTGCCTTTCATTTTCATTCAAAAAAATGTCTTCAAAATAACTATAACTGGTGCTGCTTTGTGAAAAGAAAAAGAAAGCTCTGTAAAAACTTCTTAAATGTGTCCAACAAAAATTCCAAAATAATTCACAGCACTACCCACGTAGATTCTCGACTATATAGCAACACAATCCATTCTCATTCATTGTCTTTCATTGTCTACCTTGGGGCTGATTCAGAGCTAGGTGAAAATGTACACCCGTAGACAATGAAAGTTAATGGCAGTTTTCTCATCTAAAAAAGAAGTGAGTTTTCTTACCAGGCTCGGAATCGACCCCAATGTGTGGTATTCCCACTGCCCATGTATATTTTTTTGTGACTGGAGATTTGTAGTTAAATATCCGGCCAGGACATGACTGAAGTACCAATGAGTAAGGCACCTTACTGCTTCCCGGTTGCCGTGGTATGAGCAGCCCACTGCACTGAGCAGTGTGAACTCAGTGCTTGTGTTTGTCTCACTGCATGGATCATGGATTAGTTAAATGTGGAGGAATGGACAATGGTCATATATGCACAAAAACATCCAACAATGTATGGAGACATTAACAAAGCAACTGGGCTTACTACAGAAATGCCATAGACTGGCAACAAAAAACATTACATTTCCTTTCTGTACCACAGTAACTGTCCCCAAGTGTATTTATGTGTGGATGGATGTGCATACATATACATCTCAATTGATAATTTAGGGAAAATAGCCACATATAGCAAAGGAAAAATATTATACTTGAAATGTGAATTGAGAGTGTTTTTTACCTATAGGCATTTAAAACTAATCTTAGTCTTTTTATTCAATCCAAAATTAAATGTCAAATGCCAGTTCAGGCAAAAAGTATGTCTCCAGAGGTATCTAATTTCTTGCTAGAGCTCTAACTTCTCAAATTCCAAACAATCCATTCTCAAGGTTCTGAGGGGTCAGTATGAGCACACATATCACAACTTTAATCCTTTGATCTTTTTATGTAACTGCAAATGCTGTCCGCTAAAAATCAATATACCTATTTTACACTTGGCAAATGTGTCAATGAGTTTGTCTATGTTTGCTGATTTTGTTTCCTCTGTATCAGATAACCATTTTGACTGATAGAACTGCCTGAAACTACGACATGGCTTCTGAGTCATTTTTATTTTATAATACAGTACTCCTAGCTAGGTAATGTAATTAGCTACATCAAGGCTCCCCTTTCCATGATAAATAATTTGGAACTACAAGAACACAAATAACTTCAAGAACTGGAAATGGACATGCATACATACAAGGGAATAATGTTTTTTACCACACACATCAGCCAACGTCCTTAATGAAGATAGACGGTTTTAAGCAGTATCTCACTAGTGAGTGATGGAGATTCCACTATAGCATTGAAAAACATAAGAACCGTACAGCAGTCTGTGTTGACACACTTTGCTTATATGTTTTGTCTAAAATGGTTTCTGGTCTGGTTCCTAAAAAAATCCTTTCTTTCCTAGAAATATTTCTTTGCATAAATAAAAGAATAAAAATTGTGAGTTAATTTGTTAAAAAACCTTTCCGTGAGTCTACAACCTCACACAATTAAAGTATTAAAACTCATTTTTTTATCATGTAAATAATGTTTCTGAAATAGCTACTTTGTCGTATAACATTTTTATAACATTTTTATATATATGGAATACTGATTGTAACGCTGGTTTCATCTTACTTACAATGAAAACTAGTATTTTACTAGTATTGTATATATTGTTATATTATTAATTAATATTATATATAATATTATTCAAAGTGGCAGATTTGTATGTACCAGTAGCCGGGGTCAAGTTCTGATTTTGAGCTGAACATTTTCGTATGTTCGGCTGCACCTGAACATCGATGGGTCCGCATATCCCTTGTTAGCATATATTGTCATGAACTGACTTCCTTAGAAGCCTGTAAAATAAAACATCATAACCATTTATTACAGAACATTCTTATTACTTTTCTTTCACCTTTCCTGATTTTCATTTGTACAATAACTTTCTTCTGTATATATCTAACATAGACCAAAAAGGCAGTTCACAAAAATGACAATAGACTTTATGTCAAACTGTCCAGCATACGGTGTGAGATCTATATGTAAAAATATTATATCAATATACCCAATAATGTGCCCCCTTCTTCTCCATTACCTCCCTCCCCAATCACAGGGACTCATTGGACTTGCAGCACCAGTCGCCGCCACTGGCACCTCGAGTAACCATTATTTACCCAAACTCAAACAACAACCCTCAGCAAGGATTGTTGGGCCTCATGTTGTCACTCACCCTGCCAGGCTGCTCCATATGGGCCCACCACTGGCCCCACCTTCCTGTCAGTGCTCAGCCAAGGGTCAGAAATCTCTATGCGGCTTATATATAACACTGGTTGTAACTCTGGTTTCATCTTACTAACAAGGAAAACTAGTTGTTTTGGTTTTACTACTATTGTATTATATATTATTATATTAATAATTAATATTATATATAATATTATTTAAAGTGGCAGATTTGTTGTAAAAATGTTATATAGAAGTTAATGGGGACCCAAGCTTTTGTGATGTAAAATGGTTATAAAAAGGTAGTTGTAAGGGCTAGGGGGCTCAAAGCTGGCATATCGCTAGATATGGCCAGATATGCCACTCTGGGACATACACCTATACTGAAAACAAAGCCCTCATAATATACCCCCCATCCCACAGCAGCCTAAAGGGATCTCTGCATCCACCACCCCAAACTGAAACTCATTTCCAACCCCTCTAAAAATATTTCATTCTTTTACATTTATTTATGTATTTCATATTTTTTTTGTTTTCTGTTATTATTTTGAGTACTTTCCCCAGCCCATTTTGTACAGGGCAATCGCCCTAGTGTTTCCCTAGATTTGAGCCCCTCTAGCCCTTGCTACCCCCATTTTACAGCCATTTTTGGTTCCCCAAATTTGGGTCCCCATTTAATTCAATGGGGCTCGGGCTCAGATTCTGGTTCAGGTTGGGTCCAGGAATCCAAACCGGACTTTAGCGGCATGTTCAGGTGAACCCTTTGAACCTAAATTTTAGCAAGTTCACCAATTCCTACAAAAGATACCTCAACTCCATTTGCTTTGCTTCTGACTCCTGGGCGTAGGCATACTTAAACTTCAGGAGTAGCATCTTAGGGATCCAAGCTTCACCTGTCTCTCTCTTATCTACTCTAATTGAACTTTTCCCAGAAATCCCTTGAACGGGGCCTAACAGCTGTGGGTCATAAATGCATGAAGTAAGCACATATATTATCATAAAAAGAACAAAAGCAGGTATCAAAAGTTTATCCATTTCAGTCCCCGAGTCCAGCAAAGAAGGTCTGGTCAAGGGCTTTGTCTGTTCTTTCTTTTTCGGGGATGCTAGATCCCCCCCATTGGTCATCATTTTCATGCTTTTCCTCTGCTCTAGGTAGCACGGTCTGCTTGCTCTCTGCTCTAGATAGCGGTGTCTTACCCTGCTTCTCTGAAACCTTTTCACTCTGGAAGCATGTGTCCACGACTGTGACACCTACTTCAAAAGGATGGGTGGCATCCTGTGAAGAAAAAAGAGAGGTGCAAGCACATTTCTTTAAACATTATCCACAATTTTTATCAGCTTCCACACATATCCTGTATCAGGTCTAAGTCCCTCTTCCTAACATAAGGGGCACACTAGCCAGGGGGTGGGGAATGGTCTTCCCATTAAAACCTTCAATGGTGAATACCCAGTGACCTTAGAAGGGGTCATTCTAATTTCTGCCAACCCTACTGCTGGAAGGACTGTTTTCCGGTTAGTAAAAGTTCTCCCCTGTGACTTTTCTAATTTTCTCCTTTATATTGTCCTGTTCCTTCTTTCCATTATTCCTGGGCTCTGTGGGAGGTGGTAGGGGATGTGAAACTTGTTCTGAGGGTTTTTACTAGATCCTAACATACATTCACGGTAAAGGACAGGCTATTTGAATTTATCTTCAAGGGAGCATCACGATCTAGGAATAATCTCTTGTGTGAGAATTTGTACCACAGTCCTGGCATCTTCCCTCGTTGTCACAAAAAGTTCAACCCACCTTGAGAACATATCCACTATCACTAGCAGGTATTCTTGCTTTTACCCAATTTAAACATGCGAGTGAGATCATTTGGCAAATGTGTAAAAGGTGTAGTTGGAGATTTGCTAGGGCAGTTGGAATTATTCCTGATGCATGTAATGCATCTGGACACATATTGTTTAATCAGTTATTTTGCTCCTGTGATGCAAAAATCAATTTTAAGTAGTTTCCATATCTTTTTCCAGCCTGTGTGGCCTACCCCATGGTATGGAGCAATGAAAAGTGGGGCTCTGGCTTTTGGAATACATGATTTCCCTTCGTTGCACAGAAGACCAGTATGGTCCTTCTGGGCATCTATCTTCTTACAATATTCTAGATCTCCCTGACTGGCCACATCTTGTAGAGTACTAAACATGTTATCAAACATGATAGGGAACTTTGTAGTGCTGCTTTCCTCTGGCTTCCTTGGTTTGAGCTATAGAGTGTGCTCTGACATGTATCACGGCAACCTTTCTTGGCAAGGTAAGAGCAAACAATAAATTGCTGACCAAATCTCAGTGCGAGATCTGTTTACCATCTGTTGCTACAAATCTTCCTCGTACTCCATATAACCCCAAAATCAAAAACTACGCCATGTGCATAACCTGAATCAGAGTGTTTATTTACAACTTGATCTTTAAAGAGTTCACATGCTCTAGTTAGGGCAATGTGTTCAGCTGCTTGAGCTGACTGGTAAGGAATTGGACCTGACTCTACCACAATGCCTGGCAACTGAGCAATGGCATATCCTGCTTGATACGTGTGGCCATTGGAATGCTCCTACTTTGAGTGTGGCCAACCATACATTCCCAAACCACTCTCTGTAGCCCATATTTCAGAATTTTTTTAAATAATTCAGGGACGGGTTCACCTGATTTCTGTTCACAGGCTATGGCAGTAGACAGCGATGACTTATTTGGAAAAGCTGAAATTCTATTTCTAATTCTTCTCATTTTCTCTTGACAATTTTTAGTGTTCAAAGGATAGTTCAGGGCTTCTACTTCCACAATGTCCCTAATAGTTTTTCCATTGGACCAATCGCAACCCGTGTATGGTCCTGTTATTTGTTCTACAATAATCCTCATATTGTTTTTTCAGGAGGACTATAAGGGAACGACGGGTCACGTGATCCAACTATCAATTAGGGACCTCCAGACACAGTCTGCTTTCCCAAAACCCCATCCGTCGTCCGCCTAGCGAGACTACCAGGCCCAAAACCTACATACACACAGATTCTTGTCTAAGGACAAAAAGATTGCTCAAGTTAAATAAAGGTTTTAATGCAATGAGGCAGTGATAACAAACATTTGGCTGTGGTGGAATATGAATGAATACAAATGCCATTCTGAGAAGTGGGTTAAAGGTTACAATGAGTTACACAATGAGATACAATAGTCAGTTACCTTAAAATGCAGATGTAAAGTAGTGATGATGAGCTCCCACATGGAGTTGAGTGGCAAGCTTATTGATGGGCACCTCCAGCACACATGCACTGTGACCTCCTCCAGAGAGTGACAATCACTGGCCCATGGTCACCCCCTTTATGCCTCAATCTCTGCCCCCTTTACTGTCCCTCCTCCCAGACACGAGTCCTGTATAATTCTTTTGAAGCCCCATATGCTATCACACCTCCCCAGCGAAGAAGTATGCTGGCTCCTGGCGGTCTGACCAAGGTGTTAGAAGAGCAGCAGGGGGGCTTTCATCCTCAAACTGCCTTTTCTGAGTGTTAGAACCTCATGCCAATATATGGACTTCCTTTTCCTGTCTTGTAAGGGTGACATTTGCTAAGAACAGAGGGATGCCGGGCATCAGCAATAAAATTTCATATAATATGCTGTCTTATGTTGAGGACTTTAGGCAAGGTCCAATTGCTGGGGGGCCCCTTCAGGGTTTATGTGCCAGACCGCAGTCCAAATCCTTCCAGAGTACTGACTGGACCATTCCCGGAAGGGGTGTAGGGTGGCCCATAGCTGGGACCGACCTTGGGTCCACCAATCCATCCCTTTCTGCTTTACCCGGGCAAGGGGCCCAGCGCATGTCACCAACACAAGAGTTTAAGTTAGCCTCGAGTTGGTGACTGCCTAACCTCCAGCACCATGAACTGGCTCCCCTGGATGGAGAGTCTACCCCGGGGGTAATCTTCCCATGGAAGTATTTTCCACAGGGCGGTATCCACCCTGTCAGCCCAGGTGGGTGACAAGCCATTGCGCGTGGGCCCTGGGTGGCATAGTCCACTGCCATTGGTACTAACCTCTTTCTGGATGGCTGCTGGGACTAGGCCCTGTCACCCCCACCCTCTGACATGTGTCGTACAAATGGCAGGGGACAGCCATGTCAGGCCCCACTTGCACCTTGGTGATCCCTACGCGCCCAATCAGTCAGCTCTCTAAGGTGTAGCATTTCTTGGCCCTGGACGGATAGGGAACCACCAACTGCTGGTCCTCAGGCCACTCTCCTGGTGACTCTGGCTCGACCATCATTGGGTACAGCCGTGCTTGTCTCCAGAAGACCCATTTGGGGTCTGGGCCCAAGTTGGGCTGTGCCTCCTGCTTTGTGAGAACTCTCTGGGGATCATCAGTGTCTGACGCTACCCCACATCTCTGCCTAGAAATGGTTGGAATTGTGGAGACTACCATGTTCTCAGTCAGTTTCCCGGGACCTATCTCTGGGCTTCCGTCTGTCTCAGCAGCCTCTTGGGAGGAAGGGAGGGTGCTGTCAGTACCCTGAAGGGGCTTGTCAGCAGTCTCAGCCGCTGAAGTCCCAGATAGCACCTGCTCCTCCACAACTTCCACCCAAGTTGCCGGTTCAGGCAGACTACCCTGGTCACTTAACACCCTGGGTGTGATGAAACCCTGCTGTGGGAACCTACCTAGGGGTCTCATCTCTCCTGGGATGGCCTTCACCCCATCTGCAGGTTCCATTGCCACTGCCTTTTGGCCTGGGCTGGTCTTCTTGGGTTGAGGTACCAGGAACCCCAGGTGGTCTGAATAGCAGAGAAAGTCCCACCCCCTGTCCACATCCCAGGACCTCCCTGTGCGCCTCCGTCAGGCCCTGGCAGCCACTTGGTTTAAAGGAATGGAGCAATTAGACCCCCGAGGGGACCCTGGGCACCCAGCGCTCCCACTATGCATGATTGTGGCCAGAGGTTCTGTGGCCTCAGGTAATGTCTGTTCCCCTTCCACTTCCATCCAAGCTGTCAGTCCAGACAGACCAGCCTGGCCTCTGACAAACCAGTGGTGGAGCAACCCTGCGATGCGGACTTACCTAGGGGTCCCACGTCTCCTGGAACAGCCATCACCTCAGTCACAGTATTCTCCACAGCTGCTGGGTAACCCTCCTTTCTCTGGGAGGAAGAAGCATACATTATACTACCTACCCGCACATTGCCTGTAGCAGGCAGGTTACACACATAACTCTTATTGATTGTACACATTGGAGTATACATGTCATTACAGTCGAGGGGACCAGACCTTGGGGGTTCAGTGGCCACATACTAAGACACTAGCCGGCCCAAGTCTGTCCCTAGCAAAACACTGGCAGGGATATTTGACTACACCCCCACTGCCCGCACACCCCTCCCAGCACCCCAGTCCAAATAAACGTTTGCAATGGGCCGTGCTGATGCGCCTCCCCCAATCCTGGAGACTGCGGCAGTCTTTCCGGGGATGAAATCCAGTGGGGACACTATCTCTGAGCCTGTGTCCCTAAGTCCCATGGCCACAGCTTGCCCTCCCAGTGCCCTGGGATGGGCCCTGCTGGCGCTGTGGACATGTGGCCTTGAAGTGTCCAGGTTGGTCGCATTGGTGACAAAGAGGGGGCCCCCCTCCTTCTTGCCGGGAGAGGGAAGTAGGGGAAGGGGCCTTGGGCTGATGGAAATGGGGTCGCTACCAGCCATGCTGGGTTGTGGGTGCTGAAGCTCAAGCTGGAGCTGGTGTACACGTTCAGCTTGCTCACGACGTTCCTTACGTTCCGCTTGGCGTTCTGCTTGACGCTCAGCAGCCTCGACGAGGACCTCATAGGTAGCCCGGTCTCCAGCCTGGAGACTGGCCAGAGCAGCGTGCAGGAGAGCATCCGAGCCTGCCTGGCTGGTAGGACCGACAGGCAGAGCATGGTCCTCTGGGATGCTGAGGGCTGGTGATTAGCTCCTGGGAGAACCCTAACTGGGCCCCTCCACACCCAGTGCAACACCAGCATCCACCTCACCCAAAGCAGCAGCCACGTCCCCGCTTCTGGCCCTGGTGCCACTTGCCATGCCTGCAGCTGCTGGTCACTGACAAATGTTTGCACCCTGTTATAATCACACAACCTATTGTAACCACTCTCAGAATTACAAACAGAACAAATTAACCGGGTATGAACCGACCCAGTGGTTAGTGGAGAACTTCAAGGGTGACCCCGCCCCATGAACGCAATCAGTGCTCATGCACATATAAAAATACAAATTACTTTATTAATTTTCACAGTTTAAAAATGGCATATATAATTTGCATATCAATATACTCATGGCCACACATAGGCCTTTCGTCCCTTGTTCCAGGAAAAATACCTCCGCTTCTTGCAATTAACAATCTGTGCATAAAATCCTTGATTGATACAAAGGCTAACACAATTGACATAAAGGTTATTTCATATACACATTACAGCTGGTAATATCCCAGTAAAATTATGTTAATATAATCGTATACAATAATAATTCAAGTATATTCCACTATTCCTGTAGTTGTGAGTTCACGTGGATATGTATATCTGGTAACGGTGTGGTAGCGGTGAACTAGTTTCTCCCCAACATAAGGGGCTTCATCTGCACCAATCCACTCCTCATACTCCTATGATCCATAATGTTGGTTTCTCCTGCCTGGGATCCAGACACATTTGGGTTGATTCAAAGAAACATGTAACAGCTTGGATTTGGCTCACGATCATCCTATTTTTCACGTCCGCTCGTGCGTTCGTATGAACTTGCGAGTGATTCAATAAGCAAATACGTTTCTATCCTAAAAGATACGTCCGTTCGTATGATATCTCCCGAACTTTCCTCAGTCAGTTGCCAATCGTAAAAATCACGTTCATGTGCTCACCTGTTGCGGCGGCAGCCTGTTTTTTCGGCTGCTTCCATCGTCAACCTCTTCCAATTACTTGCGTTTGCCTCTGGCTTTCATTGGTTTTTGGCCTCTTAGATTCGTGCGTTCGTATGTTTATAAGATCTTGCGCATGCGCACCCTCAACCAGAAGCTTACCTAAACCCCTTAGCGCCTGCATCCAACTTCATTTCTCGGTCCCTAAAACTTACCTAAACCCCTTAGCGCTTGCATCCAACTTCATTTCTCGGTCCCTACAACTTACCTAAACCCCTTAGCGCTTGCATCCAACTTCATTTCTCGGTCCCTAAAACTTACCTAAACCCCTTAGCGCTTGCATCCAACTTCATTTCTCGGTCCCTAAAACTTACCTAAACCCCTTAGCGCTTGCATCCAACTTCATTTCTCGGTCCCTAAAACTTACCTAAACCCCTTAGCGCCTGCATCCAACTTCATTTCTCGGTCCCTAAAACTTACCTAAACCCCTTAGCGCCTGCATCCAACTTCATTTCTCGGTCCCTACAACTTACCTAAACCCCTTAGCGCTTGCATCCAACTTCATTTCTCGGTCCCTAAAACTTACCTAAACCCCTTAGCGCTTGCATCCAACTTCATTTCTCGGTCCCTAAAACTTACCTAAACCCCTTAGCGCTTGCATCCAACTTCATTTCTCGGTCCCTAAAACTTACCTAAACCCCTTAGCGCTTGCATCCAACTTCATTTCTCGGTCCCTACAACTTACCTAAACCCCTTAGCGCTTGCATCCAACTTCATTTCTCGGTCCCTACAACTTACCTAAACCCCTTAGCGCTTGCATCCAACTTCATTTCTCGGTCCCTAAAACTTACCTAAACCCCTTAGCGCTTGCATCCAACTTCATTTCTCGGTCCCTAAAACTTACCTAAACCCCTTAGCGCTTGCATCCAACTTCATTTCTCGGTCCCTAAAACTTACCTAAACCCCTTAGCGCCTGCATCCAACTTCATTTCTCGGTCCCTAAAACTTACCTAAACCCCTTAGCGCTTGCATCCAACTTCATTTCTCGGTCCCTACAACTTACCTAAACCCCTTAGCGCTTGCATCCAACTTCATTTCTCGGTCCCTACAACTTACCTAAACCCCTTAGCGCCTGCATCCAACTTCATTTCTCGGTCCCTACAACTTACCTAAACCCCTTAGCGCTTGCATCCAACTTCATTTCTCGGTCCCTAAAACTTACCTAAACCCCTTAGCGCTTGCATCCAACTTCATTTCTCGGTCCCTAAAACTTACCTAAACCCCTTAGCGCTTGCATCCAACTTCATTTCTCGGTCCCTAAAACTTACCTAAACCCCTTAGCGCTTGCATCCAACTTCATTTCTCGGTCCCTACAACTTACCTAAACCCCTTAGCGCTTGCATCCAACTTCATTTCTCGGTCCCTACAACTTACCTAAACCCCTTAGCGCTTGCATCCAACTTCATTTCTCGGTCCCTAAAACTTACCTAAACCCCTTAGCGCTTGCATCCAACTTCATGTTGACGACCCTAAAACTTACACAAACCACATAATGTACATATGTCTATATGTTTCTAAGCGTGTTTTTTCTTGTTTGTGTAATGTTTTTTGGGTGTGCATATTAGAAAAGACACATTTATGAAGGCTTAAAATATAATTTATTTAAATTATTGTTTTTTTTTTTTTTTTGTTTTCGTTTAAACATATTTTTTTGGGGGTTTTTGGTTTTCTTTAAAACATCTTATTTTTTTTTTTTTTTGTTTTTTTTACAAACACATTCCAACTTTTTTTTTTTTGGTTTACAAACAGATTCCCATTTTTTTGGGGGGGGTTTCCAAACAGTTTAAAAATTTTTTTTTTTTGGTTAAAAACATAGGTTAAATTTTTTTTTCTTTTTTTTAAAAAAAAGAACTAAAAAATTAGGAACAATTCCAAACTGTTAAAAACATTTAAGAAAAGTAGCCAGGACCAAGGGCACTAATCCTCATCCTCTTCTTCATCTGTTGGCCCCAACGTCGCCTGTATGGCCAGCAGCTCGGCCACCAACTCCTGGATTCTTTTTTTTTTCTCCTGGACGGTTTTTGGGATAATCCCTGTAAGCAATAGAGAAATAAACATAAATAGGAGTACCAGACCGGTTTGTATGCTGGAAATAGATTTGTGGTGAATCAAATACATGTAAATGCATGACATATGTTATTCTTCCAAGGGATAAAGTTAATGCATTTCCCACAGGTAAGTATTTAAACTCCTTAAACCGGACCTTCAACATTATTTAATGAAAATCAATAACTATTCCCAAATGATTCTGCACCAGATCAAAGTACATTTTGGCGGTTTTTTGATTACAGCGCCGCCATCTGGACTCTGAAGCATAACACTTAATGAGGAGTGGAGAGTTGGCTAAAGTACAGGGGAGTAGCTTACAGTGGTGCGTTGGGAATCCCGAGCATAGCTGGGTTGAGGGAAAGGTCATCACTCCCACAATGCATGGCAGCACCTTCCTTTTTTAAATCTGGATCCCATGCGGCCTGTAAATATTGCGCATTCCATATTCCGCAATATTGGTTTTTTTCAGTCTAATAACATGCATTAGATGTCTGAAGGCTGTTTGGTCAATGTTTCAAATCTGTAGGTACAGTGTGTTGGCTAATTATTATATTCTTAATACAAGTTAGGGTCCGCTTTAAGCTAACGAAGTGCCCACATGAAAGTGTGAACTACACCTTGGCTACGCCTTTAGTTATGTGTGTGTTATTAGCTAACAAAACATTAATATGAATAATGGCATGGAGACTTACGGAGTTGGTGGCCGACAGATGGCTGGTTGGGGCCAACAGGCTGCCCTTGGTCCTGGCTCTGCTGTGAAGAAGTCCCTGGAGAAACATGTGACATTTGGTTAGTACTTGTAGAGAGTCACTATTCCCAACATATCTGGCTCCCAGTCTGGCTGACATCACTCACCTTCGCCAGGATCGACTTCCAGCATCTCTGCTGCCTCCTCCTCCACTATCTCACCCGCTCCAGAAGCTTCTACAAATACATAATAAAGGATAACTTAGTTTTTGGCCTGCCATGTATATCTTTGTGCCTATACATGAAGAGTGACATACCAGAGCCTTCCCCATGCGTGGCCAGGTATGACTCCACGCCCATGCGGCTTGGCCCCTCCTCTGTGGTAAGGTCCAGGGGCTGGTCTGAGGAGGCCACAGAGGAGGGGTAGGTCCGTCGCCCGGGAGATCCACCACCTTCACTCACAGATGCAGAGTCATGCAGCACTGGTCGGCCTGTACGTCTCCGGGTGCGGCGAATTCTGAAATCCATTTCCAACACTACCAAAGAAAAGTCATTATAAATAAAGGCATAACTTATACATTTGGAACATATACCATGCAATTGCTTTGTACTTACTTGGGAAATGGATTCCAAAAAACCTCCGCACCCGGGGCATGTGCAGACGTTTCAGGTCCGACCAACGCTGCATTATCTGGGTGTGAGTGAAGGTGGTGCTGGTCACACGGTGGATTTCCGCGATGATCTCCCGGGCGATGTCCCTTTTCTCGCACACATTGGGCGTGAAGTCATACCGGCGCTGAAGCATGATCTGAAAAACATAATGGACACAGAGCTTTTACTTTTACACACAGACCCATATGTGTTGCATCACAAGTTGAGAATTTCATGTCATTAACACACACATTTAGAGTGGCAGCCATTTTTGGGGAGTGCCTTAAAGAGGACGTTGACTGTGAATGACAGTCTGGTCTTATGTTATATGTATCACACACCATGTACATACAGATAATAGCCAACATCAAGAATCAGCCCACCTGCATCTATGGCATGTTAGGATGGTTTAAACATCCAAGATGTAGCCTAATGCTTAGGCTTTTGGACCACGTGTGTGGCTTCCCGTTGTGTTTTTATGGCTTAGGAAAACAGTGTTCCTCAAACATCCGCATCAAGGTCCGAGACAGGCCAGGTTTGCCAGCTCGCCCCGCTACTCCACAGGTTAATTAACTGTTGCTAAGCCGGAGCAATTGGCCGAATTAGGACATCAGCATAGACAGTTGAAAACGTGGCCAGGCTCGGCCCTTGAGGATGAAGTGTGAGGAGCCAGTGATTAAACATTAAGAGACCCCAAACTAGTTCCAAACGCATCATTTACATTTAGGCCATCATTGACTATTAGATTCAAATGCACAGGCAGCCACTTACCAGCATGAGGATCTCTTCCTGTTGACGGGTGAAGATAGTGGGCGCCATCTTTATGCTTCTTCAAGGCAGCAGATAAGTGAAACCCCAGCGGTTTCCTGGTTCCGCTCGAACGTACGTTCGTACGAGCGCGTAGTCGTGCGCATAGGCGTCACACGCTGGGCTCATTATTTAAAGGTCCCTGCACCCAAAGCTCATTCTCTTTGAGCATTTGTGTACGATGGCACCGAAAAAGGCTATGAGCAAGCGACCCCAGCAAAGCAAGACCGCGGAGGGCCCAACAACAAGGTCCCAGCAAGGTCGGCGAAAACTGAGAGGCAAGACTCCCACCTCGGCCCCACCAAGGGACCCTGGACCCTCAGGTACCAAAAAAAGGGGCCCCAAGCCCCGTGCCCCTGCAGCCAAAAAGCTGGCAACTGCAGCACCCACCACCTCTGCCCCCAGAAGAGGCAGCACAAGGGAGCCCACACCGGCCATGCCTTCAAGTAGGGCAGTTCGGCAACCCATGCCCCGCAGCAGGGCCCGAAGCCCATCCAGGGCCCGAACCCCATCCAGGGCCCGAAGCCCAGCCAGAGGCCGAAGAACCCCATCCAGGGCCCGAACCCCATCCAGGGCACGAAGCCCAGCCAGAGGCCGCCGAACCCAATCCAGGGCCCGAACCCCATCCAGGGCCCGAACCCCATCCAGGGCCCGAAGCCCAGCCAGAGGCCGAAGAACCCCATCCAGGGCACGAAGCCCATCCAGGGCACGAAGCCCAGCCAGAGGCCGCAGAACCCAATCCAGGGCACGAAGCCCAGCCAGAGGCCGCAGAACCCAATCCAGGGCCCGAAGCCCAGCCAGAGGCCGAAGAACCCCATCCAGGGCACGAAGCCCAGCCAGAGGCCGCAGAACCCAATCCAGGGCCAGAAGCCCCTACAGGGCCCGCCGAACCCCATCCAGGGCCAGAAGCCCCTACAGGGCCCGCCGAACCCCATCCAGGGCCAGAAGCCCCTACAGGGCCCGCCGAACCCAATCCAGGGCCAGAAGCCCCTACAGGGCCCGAAGAACCCCATCCAGGGCCAGAAGCCCCTACAGGGCCCGAAGAACCCCATCCAGGGCCAGAAGCCCCTACAGGGCCCGAAGAACCCCATCCAGGGCCAGAAGCCCCCGACCTGGCACCAGCCGGGAACAGAGCCCCCGACCTGGCACCAGCCGGGAACCTAGCCCCCCAAGAGGGCCCCGAATTGCAACCATGACCACATCTACACCTGGAAGTTCGGTGGCCAGCCACGCAAGAACACCCAGTCCCTTGGCCAGTCCAGTCCAGTCATTGGGAAGCCACCAATCCGGCCATTCCCCTACCCAGCCCCAGGCCATAATGTCACCACATGTGTCTGCACACATGGAGGAGCAGCCAAGCCAACCATCTGGCCGCACATTGCGCCGCGGCCAGTTGAGTGGGAGATTCTCCCATGACCAAAATATGGCATTGGCTAGTGGCCTTACATTATACTATGACGAGCTATATGGGAGCAAATCCAAACACACCACCAAGCAGCGCAAGATGGAATTGTTTGAAACCATCCTCCGACAAGTAAATGCAGCGGGGGAAGAGAGGAAAGATGTGTCCCAAATTCAGAAGAAAATCTCTGATCTGAAGTATGCTGTACGGCAAAAAGAAATTAAAAGGCATAATTACAGGTAAATAAATGTTTTCGCTAAATATAATGTTTTGTATGTACTGTATGCACCTTTTCTGAGTACCAAACGATTTTCTCTTTTCAGCATGAAAACTGGAGGTGGCTTTCCATCTAAATTGGAGTTTACCCCTGCTGAGGAGATTGTGCTTGGACTTCTCCATCCGGTCGCGGTCGGTGGACATGCTGGTCTAAGGGACACAGACTCACCGACCCGTACCCACGGTGAGTACTCTTAAATCTGCATGTTTGCCTGTTTGCTAAATAATCTACAGTTCACTAGTAACAAGATAACGGGATGCCCCTATGGTTTGCCTTGCTTGGCCTCGCACTACTGTGGCTGTTTGTGTCCTCTTTTGGTCCCTGGGAATCACACATTTAGGCCCACAGCCATTATGGCAAAGATCAAATGTCCAATTGGATTGTTAAAGTCATGAAGTTTCGCAAGATAAGTGATATATTTGGAATCAATCACAAAACACACATCATTATGTATGGGTTGCCTTTTGGTTGTGTGAGTTGTGTTTGAGTTAACAATTTAATTAGCCACCCACAAACATATCTGACCTAGAGCAGCGAGACTCAACTGGCGGCCCGGGGTCCCAATGCGGACCTTGGCACCACATTCAAGGACCCCTGCCCAGACAGCCCTGCACTCAGTTACTTCTGTGTTGACGTGCTCA
This sequence comes from Gastrophryne carolinensis, assembly GCA_027917425.1. Classification (NCBI taxonomy): domain Eukaryota; kingdom Metazoa; phylum Chordata; class Amphibia; order Anura; family Microhylidae; genus Gastrophryne; species Gastrophryne carolinensis. The sequence goes on along the minus strand of CM051236.1, from coordinate 250,718,118 downwards.
GAGCTGCCCCCTTGATCGGCGATGTAGTGGTTGGTCTCCTGCCCAATGTGATGGCTCCCTGAAACATAGCATTGCAATATGAAGTACTGCACAGGAAGTGGCATGGCAAGGTACACAGTAACTTTGTAAAAATTTCTCTTGGCACAATCGTGTCCCGCTGCCCCTGCTCTGGCCCATCTGCCACAGTCCCCCCATGCCCCCCCCCACATAAGCCCCATACATTTGTAACAGATTTGCTCCATCCATCCCATCACCATCAATACGTTAACTCCCCCCTTTAGCCATCCAATCCCTGTCCCCTCAGCTCTGGCCCATCCAGCCCAGCAAGGGCAAGCAGCCTTTATTAGTTGGCACTTTGAAATCTCCAGCCCCTCCACCAGTGTATTTATTTTTAACTAGACACCCCCTGCGTCAGCACCATGGCCAGACATTCACCTCTCACCACATACCTTGAAATGGGCCTTTACAACAATTGTTTGAGTACCACGGACCTAGCGAATGGTAGGCTAAATCACAAAATGTGCGTTGAAAGTTGTATGCTGACTGGGTACACTTCCTGACTTAGAACTGAGGTCAGTTAGCAGTTTTTGAGAGCCATTGCACCTATGTAAACTTGCGTGTGTTTGAACAAAGGTCACCATTGCTCTAGAGTTGCATAATATTACAAATAGAGCTATATTTGATTACCTATCCAAAAAAAGGTTATGTGTGTGTTTACGTGGTTTGTTTTTCTCTTCTTCAGCCCAGCATGATCCCTCAGCAAGGGTAAACTCACCCCCCAGTTTGGTTATGCCTACCAGGTCCGTACAGCATAGGAGCCCAGATCAGAGATTTCCGGTAAGTTAATTTAGTAGCATAAATACTACCAAGTGATTAAGAATGTGTTAAACTGTTGGAATCCCAAATTTGGACGCCAACTTACACTTTTTTTTTTATATGTCCCTACAGACCCGCACACTCATGGAAGAGATCCAGGACATGGAGGAAGATGATGATGTCTCCGTGCAGGGCACGTCGGATGACCTCCCCCTGGGTCCCAATTTGGAACTGCTCCATAATGTTTCTCTGGCCAATCCTCAGCAGCAGAGTGAATCTCCATCCATTGTGCATGCACATGGGGAGACTGACACTACAGTCCCCAGTGTTCACTCTGCTGCTGAGGATTTGCAAAGCAGGCCGGTTGCTGTTGAGGGTACGACACCACGCGGCAGGGCACGCCCAAGAGCCAGGGTAATTGTGCGGCGGACTCCATTACGCCGCCCCACAATTTCCCAGGGGAGGCAGAGTGCCCTGCTTCAATTATGGACCCAACAAAGGGACTCTTATGACGCCCAGCTCGTTACAGAGCGTGAGCAAAGGCATGCCGACATGGTCAACATCCATACCAGTCTACAGGGCATCCTCGCGGAGTTGCGTACCCTCAACAGCAACGTGGCCAATGCAAGTAATGGCATCCAGTCAGCCATGGCTGAGATGACCAATATGCAGAGAAACATTGTGGAGCAGTTTCAAATTCACAATGCTGCCATGGCCCAGGCTAGGTCCCATTCACATGGACCTCCACCTGGACCTCCACCTGGGTATTATGGGCAGCCACCCTATTAAGCCATGGGTGTGTGGGACATCTTTTCTCTTAACCCCCACTGTATTTACTTGTCCTTTGAGGTTTCAAACAATCCATTTTGTGTTGCTCAGGCAGGTTGTGTTTTGTATTTGCTCCCATATAGCTCCTTAGAGTAATGCTTAAGGCCACTAGCCAATGCCATAGGTCTATGTGGAGTGTATCTGGCCACTTATGGCTTTAAATATGTATTTGGTTGGTGCTCCTCCTGTTTGCAGACATGTTTGTGTGACATTATGGCCATGCCCAAATATCCCTGGGCACAGGCAATATTAATGACTGGACTAGGCTGGCCTTTGGACTGGGTGTCCTTGTTTGGTTGTGCCACTCACTTCCAGGTGTAGATGTGCTCGATGTTTTTTGGGTAATGTTATCCATTTGTAACCACAGATGTATGTGGAATGTTTTATGTTAAGCACTATAATTTTTCCTTTTCAAAGTAAAAAAAAAACTTCACTTACAATACTTGTGGCGTTTTTAGTGGGAAGACATTTTAAACAGCTTGGGCTAAACCAGATAATTTGGGTTTGAAGAGGTGTAACAATGCAAAGCTAAAGCTAAGGAAACTACATGAAATACATTAGGCAACAATTAAGGTCTAAATGTTTTACTTAGAGGTAATGCCACATTACGGCAAAACAACATATGTAACAAAAAGGATAACACAGACACACAGAATGGTGAGACAGGGAAAAAAGTTAAGTAAAATGCTGGCTGATCAGGTTGGCTCGAACAGATTGGCCAGACTCATTGGGGGGCCCCACAAAATTCTCGACTTCATCCTCGACGGCTGAAGAGGGCAGGCTGTCCACATAACGTGGGACACGTTCCATGATGGCAAAATTGTGCAAAACAGCACATGCCATTATAATGTCGATCACTTTCTTGGGATCATATTGCAGGGCCCCCCCAGTATGGTCAAGGCAACGAAAACGTGTCTTCAGCAGACCAAAGGCCCTCTCCACAACAGCCCGGGTCTTGCGATGCGCACGGTTATACGCTTCCTGAGAGGCATCCTGGGGCCGCAGCACAGGCGTCATGAGCCAGGGTAGAAGTGGGTACCCGGAATCACCTTAAACAGAGAATTAAATGTAATCAAAATTAAAAAGGCAACACAACCAACACCAAAAATTTCACAGATATCATAATGATGTAAGGTAAAGTGTGCCAAAAAAAAAACAGGGCACATTAGGGCCCCAAAAAATTCCACTAAGGTATAACCTAAATAAAAATGGCACTTCTATATACCAATTAATTAACAAACATCTGCACGGCCAAGGGTATTTGGATTTTACATATATTTGTAGTTTTCAGACATGTTACAATTAGGATGCTGCTGAGGGCCTATCCACATTTATCTGGAAACTACAATGTATGCAGTTTAAGTCCACTTTGACATTTAAAGACCAATAGTACAAAAGGAGCCAAAGGTCAAAGATCCTTGGGTATAAACTCCAAACCAATATATTTAGGCACAAGGAACTTACAGACATCCTAACTAAAGGGAAAACATTCTGAAGGCCAAAGCGAGGCAAGCATTTTTTTTGGAAGTTCCTAATATATGAGCCAAGAAAAAGGCAGTTGGACGCTTATGTAAAGAATTCAAAAACAAACATATCAACAAATACAAGATTAATGCCACATTTAATAACACACAAATAGGACACACTTACCAAGCAGCCATGCCCCCGAAAATTCACCTGCCTCAAATCTCCGAAACAACCCAGATCGCCTGAGGATATAGGAGTCGTGGGACGATCCTGGGTAGCCGGCAAGGACACTCATAAACCGCATATCCGGACCAACCACGGCCTGGACATTAAGGGAGTGTCCCATTTTACGATTCCTTAAGGCAAAAACATACAAAAAGGGTAATTGATATTTGACCCAAAATAATAAATTAACCACAAAACATGTCTGCACTCTATTGGGAAAGACTAATGAAAAGCCGAGATAAAGCAGCTACACAAATGAGGGATAAACAAATATGCTGCCGCAAAGGAAAACAGGTTACATGACACGTTGGGCAACATAATAACCAATCTCAATACCTATATATATACTCGTCGGCTGCCCTAGGTACGAGTGCCACATGTGTGCAGTCAATTGCACCAATAACGTTGGGCATGTCGGCCACATTATAAAACCCAAGCTTAATGGCGTTTCTGGCTGCCATATCATCAGGAAAATAAATATATTTTTGAGTTATGGCAGCCATGCCTTCCAAAAATTTAGACAGTGCGCGGCTCAGCGTAGGCTGTGACATCCCCACAGAGAGGGCACCCAGCCTCTGGAACGAGCCGTTCGCCAAAAATTGCAGGCAGCCAAGCATCTTGGTCATACCTGAAATTGCATGCCCCTTCCTTGTGGTGCGGGCTAACCATGGCCGCAGCTCACTATATAATTTATGGAGGGAAGCGCGATTAAGCCTGGTCAGCTCGAACAGCTCAACATCATTCATGCTATCGATGTTCATGCGACGACGCAGGGGCAATCTGCTCTCAGACATCTCGATCAACTCAATGCCAAAAAGCATAAGCCCTTGATGTGCCACAAACTCGCTCCGCTCCATCCTACTCCCGAGGCCAAATAGCTGCCGGCAAACATTTCGTAAAGCAGCTCTTTAATGGGCTTCAAAACAATTAGCAATCACCTCTCTGAATTGGGCGCAAGCCCATGTGAAGGACGTAAAAAATAGGATCGGACGCAAATAATATGATTTGGACGGGAAAAACACACGAACTAACGCAAATTATACGATTCTCGTACGAAATGCGTATGTTCATATACGTCTATGCGCGAACGATCGTGCGAATACGAAATGGCCAAAAAAACAAGAAAAAATGACAAACACCCACCCAAACTTACGATTCTCGATACGAAATCAATTAACTTTGGCTCTTTGAATCGAGGGGATTGTATATAATCGTATACAATAATAATTCAAGTATATTCCACTATTCCTGTAGTTGTGAGTTCAAGTGGATATGTATATCTGGTAACGGTGTGGTAGCGGTGAACTAGTTTCTCCCCAACATAAGGGGCTTCATTTGCACCAATCCACTCCTCATACTCCTATGATCCATAATGTTGGTTTCTCCTGCCTGGGATCCAGACACAGGACCCAAATCAGAAGCTAATGCACACACAAGAAAACAAAAACATGCAAGGACTGTGATATGTCTGATGCACTGGCACAGGATCAGATGGCTACAGCATAGATGCTTATATATATGGGTACCTGAATAACAAGAGGGAGCCAAATATCCCATAAGCTTCACAGAAATTTCATGCGCCTCAACCAGAAAGAACTTCCAGTCCCCAGGGGGGGGGGAGGGGGGACACGTGTGCAGCCAGGAGAGGCGAGCGCAAATCCGCCACGCCCCCACACCGGCCGTCCAAACACCTGCGCCCAGCCAGCCAGTGGCTGATGGAAAGGCGCTGATACCGCTGATTCCAGCGGATACCTCCTCCCCCCCCCCCACGGCATCCTTAACATTGCCTACCCGTCTCTCGCCACACATCACCGGCACTGCCCGCATGGGCAGATAACCCGGCGCTGGACTACTGAAATAATACAATCACCCTCCTCTGCATCTAATACTACCACAATTAAAGGGAAACCCCCCCATAAAGTGCAAGGAACTGACAAATCACAGAATAGGTATAAATTGTTGGAAAAAGCCCACTCTCATGAGGACCTGAAGTCCCTAATTAGATCTCACGCTGCCAAAAGAGGCAATCAATACCTCATTACAACGTGTCCTTCCCCAGGCATCAGGACATATGACAGTGAAAAGACATACATCTAACACTCAACAACAATAACATAAAACAACATAAAGGACCTTCAACCCACAAAAGACAATAGCAACAGCCACACAAACAACAAAAAAAAAACAAAAAAAAAAATAATCTAATTACCCCAAAAAGGAGCAAAGCTTATGTTTTCATTTAGTCCTGGATTTACATATGCTCTGGTTTGGCTAATCCACCGAGTTTCTCGTTGTAATGTAGCCTTCTCAATGTCTCCCCCTCTCGGATGAGGATGAATACGGTCTAGGCCTTGTACTCGTAGGCCAGTTATCTCCTGATTATGGTGTCTAATGAAGTGACGGCCTACTGGAGTTTTAATGTTTGCTGTACGTATGGCATACTGATGTTCGTACACTCTTTTCTTGAGCGGTCTATTAGTTTTTCCCATATAAAACGATCCACAGGGACAAGTCAAAATGTATATCACGTGAGGAGTATCACAGTTAATAAAGTGACGGGCCAATAGTGAATCATGGCCCGGGATGTTTATAGTCTTGCCAGTTTGCATGAATTTGCAACAACTACATCTTTTTTGACATTGATATGTCCCGGGAGTTTTGCAGCATTTCTCGTTCTTTTTAGAGGCATAATGGCTCCTAACAAGTTTGTCCCGAAGACTTTTGGCACGTCTAAAAATAAGTGCTGGTCGTGTCGGGACAATGTTTTTAAGGGAATCATCATTGGCCAAGATATGCCAATGTTGCCTAAAGATGTTTCTAATTTGGTTATGATGTACTGAGTACGTTAGTGAGATTGCTAACGGTCTTTCCTTCCCTTTAACATTGGGTTTGTAGAGAATCTCAGATCGTGGCCTCTGCATGGCCTTTTTATACGCCTTGGATAAAACCTTCTTTGTGTAACCTCTCAATAGAAGCCTGTCCCTTATTCCATCGGCTGCTACCTTAAATTCACTGTCTTGTGTACAGTTTCTACGTGCCCGTAGGTATTCCCCATAGGGGATACTACGCAGCAAATGCTGCGGATGGGCACTAGATGCCCGTAAGATCGTATTAGCAGCCGATGCTTTACGATAAAAGCTCGAATTTAGCTGACCCTGGGGATCTATAGAGATCGTGAGATCCAGAAAATTAATTTTGTGTGTACTAACCTCATGGGTGAATTTCAAGTTCAGGCTGTTGCAATTAAGGATGCGGATGAAATCCTCCAATAACTGCCCTGGACCGGACCATAAGATGAAGATATCATCGATGTACCTGTGCCACAAAAGAATGTGGCACAGGTACATCTCCAATTCGTCCTCACCCCACAATCCTCTCTCCCAACGGCCCAGGTACAGGTTCGCATACGATGGGGCACAAGTAGTCCCCATCGCGGTCCCCTGTACCTGATGATAAAGTGAGCCGTTGAAGAGAAAGAAATTGTGGGTGAGGACGAATTCCAATAGTCGCAAGATAAATGTATTCAAATTGTGTCGGCTCAGATCAAGTTCATTTAAAAAGAACCTGATCGCCGATAGGCCCTGCGTATGGGGGATACTGGAGTAGAGGGCCTCCACGTCCAGGCCCACCAGAATAGTACCCGGAGGCACAGTCAGCCCGTCGAGGATGCCCGTCGATCACTCTATGTGCAACCGCATCCTCGACGAGCGAGTGATATTCCTCCGAGGCTTGACTGAGCCTGGACATGGGGGCCCTCTCGTACCAGTCCCGATTCCCCAATATTTTCAAACACATCTGTTCATAAAAGGAGTTCTCCATGATGACAATGTTTCCCCCCTTGTCGGCAGGCTTGATGGTCAAATTGTCATACTTCTCCAGTTCTTTCAATGCCTGTTGATGGGATTTGGAAAGATTTGAGTTGGATTTATGAGTGAGGTTTTCTACGGCATTCGTTACAACATTAACGAAGGTTTGTACCGTTGCATTGGTGTTGAGTGGGGGATAGAAATTAGAAGGTTTTCTCAGAGGTGTATCTTTAAGGGATATCATGGGGGAAATTCCCGTAGCCTCCTCCGCCAATGCTAATAAATCGGTTTCTAGCTGACTATCGGATATCTGAGGGGGGAGGGACTGTTCTAGATCTTTCTTCTCGTATAATTGCCTACAAAGAATTTTTCTGGCAAATAAATGTAGGTCCTTAATGACCTCAAATGTGTCTGTCTGTCGTACAGGGCAAAAATTTAGCCCTAATGATAAAACTTCCTGCTGTTGAGATGTTAAAACAATCTTAGAGAGGTTAATAATATTCACCTCTTCTGAAACTTTTTGGATTTTGGCTTGATTTTTAGCCTCTTGGCAGTCTGCCTTATCCAGGGATGTCATTTTTTTGTACTGTCGTCTTCTGACGTTACGGCGGCGATTCCTGTACTGCCTAAAAAATCTTGACCGTTTCTCGATCTATTCTGCATGTTCCCCTCCCCTTCTCTAATGTCACTTTGAAACCTTTTCACCTTTGAACGAGTCATGACTTCCCCTCGATTGTAATCTTGTTCCCTCCTCATGTGGCCCTTATCATAATTTGATCCAGTAACCCATAGAGGTTTCTGGCCTTCCCTAGGTCTCCGGGCTGTTCTCTCTCTTGATGAAGAGGAATCAGATGAGGAAAAATGTCGTGGTGGGAAATCACGTTGGTTCGGCCTATTGTCCGTGCCTGGCCACACATAGGCTTTAGATTGCTTGTATGCCAGGGAATCCCTTCATTTCTATCAATTCCTTATTTAATTTCTCAATAGACATTCTTATGCGGGTATCCCTTTTAGTAAAATAATCGTCTCGTTTATATGTGCTTATTGAATTAGCCTATTGTTGAGCGGATCACAAGATCCCAGCAACAGAAACTCTACTCTCTTTAGTGTATGGGGCCCACACTAAGCCTCCATCCGCGGTCCACGTGAATGCGCATTCCCCCCAATCTTGCAATCCTTATTGGCAAACTTCACAACTCCTTTTATCAGCATGTAGTCTCACAAACTATGCAAGGATCTATAATTTCTCAAGAGAACATTAACTAGCACTTCAGAGCTTCCCAGGAGTGAATAACCTTGAAACACTGCCCAGGCTTTGTGGTTTCTACTACAAAAAATAACAAATTTCACAGTTATTCTAAAGAACTCTTTACAAACTTCACAAGATAGATGTCAGATTTCAAAATGGCTTTACAAATTTCAATTGTATTCCTTCAGTTATGCCTCGCTATTACTGTTACTCCCCTATGGGCATATAGCTAAACATTGATGGTGCTGTTTTTTATCTGTTGTATTAGGGTGTTAAATGTTGAGGAGTCTTCAGCAGCATGTTGCGGATTTGCCCCCCCCACCATGTGATTCATCATAGGTAAAGGGTTAGAGCCTTGGTATCACGGTGGCCGATCTAATCCCACAAATGCGTGTTGGCACATGCACACCCATTTCCTCAGGTGCATGCATGCACTATTGCGCCCCTTGGGTTTTCCTGCTTAGCGTTTGCGATGCCGAGGGTATGTGCAGTCTTGCAGGACTGGCATTCTGGATTGTGCATGCGTGCTGGATAATGCATGCGTTACTGAGCATGTGCAGCAGGCACTTCCTGGTGGGAAGCCTTTAAAAGGAGGCCTATGGTACTGGGAAGATGCCTTGGAGATCTTCCTGAAGTGACGCCCCAACAGGAGGCTGTTCCATGTTGTGTTCTGGCTCCACTCTGGTTCCAACTTTTGGCTCTGGTGCTCCAGCACTGAAGCCCTGGCTTGGATATCATACCAGCTTTGGGTCTGACCCTTTGGCTTTGGATAGTGACCGCACTTTGGCCTTGACCCCTGGCTTTGGATATCGATCCCGCTCTGGCTCCTAATCCCTGGCTCGGACGGCTACCTGCTCTGGATCTGTGACCCTCAGCTTGGAAATACAGACAACTCTCGGATCTGTTCCTGCACACATCAGAGCTCGGTTCCTGCACTCTCCTGTTTTTGCTTACTGAACTCCCTGCTCTGCTCCTGCACTCACACAAGCTCTGAACTCCCGGCTCTGGTCCTGCACGCACTCCATACCAGAATTTGGGCTCACTATTTGTCAGCTTCAGCTTTGGGACCCCAGTATTCTCTGCAGCTCAGTCCATCTTTCCTTGTGGGAAGCTTTGGAAAAAACAGACTTGCCGGCAGATTCCCCACAATGATCCTGGCCTGTGGCGCAACACTGCAAACACTTCCTGCTAGCTTCCCCCTACTCAGCCTGCTCAGCCAGCATTAACCCCTTTCTGTTTTCCAGCACCTGAGTTCCAGTTTCAGCTCACCAGAATCTACTACCATTACCTGACACGCTGGCCTTCCCCTCTGCTGCATTTCCCATGTAACCACTATCAGGGGAAGCTGCAGGTGGTACTGCTAGCAATAGTCTGTGTCTACATCGCCCAATCCACAACCAGGTATGTAACACTGGGGCAGCCAAAGCTAAGTTCAGCTCTCAGTCTATCCCATGCTATGTGTGTTCAAAAATTGGGGGGAAATAGAGGTGCCGTGACTTGGCCCTGCAGCTTCCCATACATTTGCAAATGTGGGCATCAACCCCCCCTGTTTTTTACATTTAGAAAGATTGTAGGATTTGTTGCAGGCTGGTGAGGATTTAAGTGCTGGGGTACTTTGTTTTGTCTGTAACTAATTTCCCAGCCAAGTGTGCACCACCCAGTCCAGCTATAAATTGATAGTGCTGCTTTCCATTTCTTTTTTATCTGTTGTATTGAGGTTAGTGCACGTAGATAAATGTTGAGGGGCCTTTAGCCGCATGTTGTGGATTTGACACCCCCACATGTGAATCACCAAAGGAAAAGGGTAACAGTCCTCGGGAGTCTCAGGTAAGTTCTGCTCTCAATTTATCCATTGCTATGTGTGACCCCAAATTGGCGACTCTCTCACAGTTTAGTGTAGAATTGTGGGAAAAAGAGGTGCCGTGATGTGGCCCTGTAGCTTCCCATACATTTGCAAATGTTTGCAACAAAAACCTCACTGTTGTATGTATATTGTGGCCAATTCAGAGCCAGGTGAGAAAATGTACCTTTTTTTAAGGAGAGAAACTGTCATTAACTTCCATTGTCTACCTTGGGGATGATTCGACAACCAGATGTAAATTGTCACCTGATGTTGAATCAGTCCAATGTAGACAATGAAAGTGAATGACAGCTTTCTCTCCTAAAAAGGGAGTGAGTTTTCTCATCTGGCTCTGAATCAACTTCATTGCAGGATTTGTTGCAGGCTGGTGGGTATTCCCCTTTGTTTTTGTCTCTGAGCAATGAACACCCTGTACTTCTGAATACTTCAGTGGGGTTAAAGTTCAGGAATATGATAGCATGAGAGATTAATAAGATCCTGGTCACTTTCAGTGTTAATTTCTTCTCAAATCTCTGGCAGATAACTTGCATCTTTTTCTTGCCACCCTGTTGACTATGTGTAAAAGTTTGATGGTTTTGTGTTCGTGTGCCAATGTCTAACAATTATTGACTGACTCGGTTAAACTATTTAACATGAGTTTGTTTATTAACAATTATCCACGATGACCGATCAAATTAACCAATCAATATGGAAATCCAGAAAGGAACATCCAGTAGGGAACAACAAATTTGTTAAATTCAAAGAAAAATATAGGGCATAGCTGATAGGTGAAGTCAGCCCCAAACTAGCAGAAATTACTCCAAAATCCAGGAACAATAAATGAAAGGACTTTCAACTGCTTTTTTTGCTAATTCAGCGATTCTTTTGGGTTAAACAGCATAGGAGGAGAAACTAATTTTCAGAAAAAGAACATCTCAGAACAAAAAACAGCAAATAACGCAGGTTTAGCCTAAATATGCACAGCAATCACTAGAGGTAACACCAAATATAGAACGCAATCATAATTACATTTTTTGCTGAAATTTACACCCTAAAGTACATTTTAGGATTACATTTTTGTCCTACACAAATTTGATGAATTTATTTTTGTGGAAAATCTCCAATATTACTTGGGAAAGCTAATACTGAAGGAGATATATGAAAAGTAATCCAATCAGCCTTTTTTTGTTCTTCATGACATTTGGGAAGATCTTTCACTAAATTATAGAGCCATACAAGATGCCCCCCAGCCTGTCATTTTAGTGGGGGCAACCAACTCCCTCGCCGCAGCGGGTGTTGGTCCACTTAAATTAATTACAATATAATTAATTAAGTCAAAGAGGGCAACATGGTAGTAATGCATCGTGAACACTACAGAAAAAAAGATGTGTCAAAAATACAGAATGTTATGTTAGGGCCCCAGAGTTAAGAGTAACTAATAATAAGAATAAATTTGACAATATAATTGCTTTCTGATTTCCCATCAGAATCCCATCTGTCAGACATTCTATGATTTGTCAAAGACTAACAAGTCTATAACAGCAGCTCTCGGACTGCTTATTTTCTCTAACATATAAAACATATAACATGTTTTTCTTAACTGTTAACATTAGTAGGTACATACACAGTTTTTGACATTACAAGTTACTTCTTATAACAGTATGCATCTCTTGCAGACATCAGAAGGTCTTTTGCACCCTCCATATACCAACCTGGACACCCTCATTATCAAGATCCTATATTCCAGTATTCTCCACATCTACAGGCAGTGTGACCTTTCCTTGATGAAACAGACATATCTCTACATGAACATAGTGTTTTTGCTTATTTTGACTTATAATGTGCACTACTTCCAGGTGCAGGAAACAAGGTGGCGTGAGAGCCAAATAATGAGTGGTGAATCAATGACAAGTTGCACAGATTTGATACTATGATGGCAGCGCTATAATGCTGGCCATGTCTGGTTCTGGATAGGTAGAATGGGGCAATCAGAAAACTTTGCAAATAGGATCAGTTACATAAGCTTGTGTTACATGTTACATCAGTTACATAAGTGTTTTCTCTAAAAAAAAGAGAAACATTTGTGAGATATTGAACATCCCCTTCAAACTTCAGATTGTATACAGGAGACTACCTTTTATTAAAGGGTAAGAACTTAAGACAATACCAAACAATATCATGCAAAATACCTTATTTAGTAAAAATACATTGAGATGTATGGCAAGAGTTGCATAACTACATACCATGATATTTTGAGTTGGAGCACGTACAGAGGCGAGATGTGCACTAAAATTATTTATTCAAATTCCGAGGCTTTGAAGCCTGCAACAAGACCCATGATCCCATCTTCCATTAAACATTCAACTGGAAAGGTATCTAAAAATCAAAGTCAAAACTGGTGCAATATTTCAGGTTTAAATATTCCATAGGACCTGGGGAAGGTGAGTTTCCTGGGCGATCTGGGGGGGTTCGCACACCGAGGCATCCAAACCCGGGATATGTTTTAGACACTCTATGGAAAGGTGAATCATATACCTTTGATTACAGGGAACAATATCCTAATTTGCCTCTGCCTATTTCATGGGCTCTAGTAAAAAAAAAAGTATTTCATTTTAACTTAAATCCTGGTATTAGGGGCCTCAGTCTTAAACTGGACCTTCACCCTGAGAGCCTATATTATATAAACAGGAAGTGTCTCCTGACTGTGTCGCTCTGCATTCTGGGATTGTTGTCCTTTTCCTGACCCCAGCTCTGCTCTGTCTGTGCAAAGCACAGCTATAACCCTCTACTTTTACCCCCTCTCCTCAGTATGTGATGCTTCTGAGGCAAGATGGCGGTGTATCCTAGAGTCCTGAGTTGCAGACCAGTGGGGGAAAGAATAAAAGAATAAAAGAATAATAGGTAACTGACCAAAACATGTAAAATATATTAATTTGGGGGGAATAGTTTTTTAAGGGTTCGAGATTTTCATTAAATGATGCTGAAGGTCCGGTTTAACAATGACATGACATCTGTCTGAGTCAAAACTGCTTGAAGGTCTTCTCAGCCTTGCAACATTAGGACCTTCTGATTTGGGATGCACTGCTGCATATCCCTTGCAGAAAAGCTTGAGACAGTCCACCCATATTAACTGATTTCATATTCCATTCATTCAGTTTACTGGTTTGCCCCTCGCTCCGTCCCACACTGCTCCGTCCCACACCCCCCACCCGTTCGATCACCCTCCATCGTGGCAGTGCATCAGCTAGGGAAGCCAGGGATACACCATGTGATCACTTACTGAGGTACTGCCCAGGGTATAAGGAATCAGCTAGCTTTTAAAGTTCAGGACTGGCAAAAACAGGTTTTAGTCTACTTGTGGGCCAGCAGTCAAAAACTACCGCTGATACCGGAGAACTCCCCCACTTCTGCACTGCCTCCTCATAGGCTGCCATTTCACCTCCCCACATCTGTGAGGAGCTTGCTTTTTCAAAACCCATTCAAACGCAATATATATATATATAATTTCTTTTAATTCTGCACTTCTCTATGAATTTTGAGGAGGAGGTAGAGTTAAAAAGTTTTCATTAAGGTATAGACAATTTCCAAACATTAATAGAGAACTACCCTATTTTCAATAAGGTGGAAAAATAAAGTTGTTAAGCTATTCATATTTTAATGAACACTCTTGTTTGGTGTCTGGTGGTTCTGGAATTGCAGAAAGGCATTCCATACTTATTTATTTCATAATTAAAAAAAACCCTTCTATTCCTGAGGAGAAAGAAATTTAATATTCCTGCATGGTGTCCTCAGAATTATTGTAATGTCACTATTGTGAAAGAAAGCTTAACATATGCATGCAAGTAATTTATCTGACCAAATATACTGTAAGCTGTTCCTAGGATATTTTCTGTCTCAAATAAATAGCATTGTCTAACTGTCATGTAGCCACCAGGGAACTGATGTAGCAAGCATGTGTGCTTTCTCAAAAAGAAACTAATGTTTTGCTCAGTGATCAAACAAGCCATGGATGAAAAAGCAATTCTGAAGAATTGTAACATGACAGTAAAATAAAAGATTTTAAGTAATCTGAGCAATGCCACTGGTAAGACTTTTGTGATTTATATTTTCATCTCATGTGATTTAAGTTGGTTTTCATACTCAAAGAACAGTGCATTTTTTTCTAGCAGTCACAGGGTCGAGGTCTGTCTTCTTGTCTGTATGCTCAATTGTGGATGTAACAATGAAGAATGTTAACAACCAGTTGACATTTTGTTATGTGTTTCTTTTGTAGTTGGCAACATTGAGTAAATATAGGTTTAGCTTTTTCATAGTGCCTGTCTTACATAAAAGAGAAGGCAACTGTCTAAAACCACAAAAAACATGTGTTTAAATGTCAAACTCAACTGCTTCTTGTGTGTATCTATCAAATTCCGGAATTTAAAATTAAAATGCATGTATTTGATCATGGAGTGGCTTTATGGATGATCAATATATTAAATGGACATTACAAGTTCACATACCTAATTATCTAGCATAGCCAGCACAAGGTAAGACCCTAGGCTACGACACCTTTTAGGTCTCTGTTACACTAATGGACCTGATCTGTTACACTAATGGACCTGACTGTTAAATAGCAACATATCAATAATATTACCAAAAGGACCTAGTTCTAGTATACTTATACATTATAACATTAACATTAACTAATATATATATATTACAGACAACTGTGTGAATCAGCAGGGTTTTGATGATATTACATTGTTGACATAAAGTATATATGAAATCAGCAAAAGAAGCTGACCAGAAATTAGAAGTAAATCCAATATAAAATAACCCAGATATATTTTAAATATGGTAAGTGGTGTTACACTGCAGTTTAAGATTAGCTGCCAGAACAGTAACAGCTGCAAGTATTGGTTAGCTAAGGTTTCAACCAAGCAGTGATAGAAGTAAAACAAAGCTAGATTTAACAAAGCTTACCTCCATCCACAATCGATCCCGCTGGTTCTTCTCTTTACCCAGGGACCTCTAATACCCCCCGGGGCTCTTCCACCTTCAGGAGAGGGCCCAGGATAGGTCCCCTTTCCGCTGTCACTGCTGTCCCCAGCTCGCCTTGCCTTTTGTGGGTGGGCAGATTATGTCATCCCGCTCCTGGCACCAACTATCTTAGATGTGGTAGCTTGCTTTTTATACAAATCTGGTACGTGTTTATGACCTATAAGATGGTGGGATTAAACACGGAAGTTAAATTCATAAAGCACTTGGTGAATAATTGTCCCGCGGAGTAATAGGTTTAGGACCCTTTCTGATGCCCTACATCTAAATATTTGCTTAGATGTGGTAGTGATCGCTGGAGAGCTGGTGGTGGGACTTCAGCCTTCAGTGATCACTGCCAGCTGTCATCAGATCAGTGTAGAACAATAAGCAGCGCAGGACACAGGATCGGAGATGAGTAAAGAAAAATATAACACATGTATATTTTTCCCTGTGTGTGGAGTCCTTTTTTTTTACATTTAACCTTTTGTGAACTGGCTGGTAAGAGATTCATGAGACATCTATACCAGTTCAGAAGCCTTGGGGATTTGGCAAGTCACCGGCCCCCTATTACTTGCCTCCCCAAAGCCTGGGTGGCAGAAGAGCCCACAGCCTGTAAAGGCTGTGTGGGCATGTAGCCTTCATTGCCAGTTCCACCAATGCTTGTCTCTGCACCCTGTTCTACAAGCCCTGCTTGTGTTTGGTGTGTTTTTTTTTTACATTTAACCCTTTGTGAACTGGTAAGGGGCCCATGGAACCCATGGGCCAGCAAATCACCTGCAGCAAGCGAGTGACTTGCCATTTATATCTGCACCTCCAAAGCCTGGGGGTGCAGAAGAACCCATGGCCCACTAGGACTATGGCGGTCTTTAACCCTTAAAAATTAAAAAAAGTGGGCTCACCCCCCAAAGAAACCCCACTTCAATTTTTCAAAAAATGTAACCCTTGATACTGCAGATAGTAGTTATATATTTTTTAAAAATGTCATAAAGCGCTCTTTTCAGTTTGGAGGGTGCCCTGGGCAGGAACATACATGTGAGGAATGGGGCGTTTACACGCAATATGGTTTTCCAAAAACTAAAAATGTTATTCAATAAAAACACGACAATATTGAAAACTTTTATGTTAAAGCCAAAACTCTGCCAAAAATATATATATATTTAATTTTCCTTGAAATTCCTAAAAAAAAAAGGTTAAACATGGCGCAAAATGGTGAAAAATGACCTGTCAACAGAGGGTGAAAAAATCAGACTGGAAGTTAAAATGGTTAAAGGTACCAATGCATGTGGCAGGTACCTGTAGTGGAGCTGGCAATAGGGGAACATGACCACCTCCAGTTGTATCTCCCTGAGATAGAAAATAGGGAGAACACGACAGCAGAAGAAGCCGGGGAGTCTGAGACAGGAATAGCTGGAACAGGTGGTTACTGGAGCACACTGGAACAGCTGAGTACTGGAACAAGCTGGAGCTGAAGGGTGGTCAGACGAAACCAAGAGGTCAGGAGCCAGAACGGGAAGTCAGACGAAGCCAATTCGAGACCAGAACAGGAACAGGAAGGGCTGGCATCACTATGAGAAGATCTGCTGGCAACTAGTTAGTTTCCCAGGCCTCCTTAAATGTGTCCTTTGGCACGAGTTTCCACACATGAGCATAAGTTAGTATGAGGGAGTTTCAAAAAGTGGGCAGTAGTAAACAGTGACTTTAGCTTTTCAAAGGCTGATTGACCCGACTCAGTTCAGACGAATGTCACATTTTCACTAGTTAAATCTGTGATGGGTTTAGTCACGTTGGAGAATCCACAGATAAATTTGCGATAAAAGTTCGCAAAGCCTACAAAACATACCTCTTTGCGGGTGCCGGGTACTGGCCATTCTAGAATTGTAGACACCATACTAGGGTCCATAGAGGTGGAAGAGGGCAGAATGACGCCCAGAAATTGTACTGACTCTTTCTTCAATTCACATTTTTCTAATTTTACGTAGAGGTGATTCTCTCAGAGACGCTGGAGACCTGAGTCCAGTATTGCTGCGAGGAAGAAGAAGATTAAGATGTCATTCAAGTGAATTGCAACAAAAATGTCCAAAAAGTGCCTGAATACATTGTTGATAAAATGTTAAAATGTGGCTGGGGCATTACAAGGTCCAAAGAACATAGCAAGGTACTCAAAATGCCTATAACGTGTGCAGAAGGCAGTCTTCCATTCATCACCTTTGCATATTCTAATCAAATGTGCAGACGCTGACAAAGTTCTGGGCTAAGCGGCAAGAGATAACGTTTTTTGATTGTAATCTTATTTGGCTCCCTGCAATCGATACAGGGTTGAAGGGAGCTGTCCTTTAGTACTGCTAGTTCAGAATCAGATAATGAATAGAGGTGGCCAAAAGGAATAGCCAACCCGAGCAACAAATCAATTGGGCAATTGTAGTCTTTGTGGGGAGGCAAAATGTCTGCTCCCTTTTTATCAAATACATCTTGGATTGTCCGGTAAGGTTCATCAATAGAGACTTTAGATTAAGGGTTAAGACAATTCTGTGTGCAATATTCTGAAGAAAAAGTTACTACTCCCTGGGCCCAATCAGTGGTAGGATTATGGGCTCTTAACCAAGGCATGTTGGGGATCACAGGGTAAAGAGCTAAGGGAAGGATGTCAAACCGAAAGGCTTCAGTATGGTTGGGTTCCATGGACACCCATAGTGAAGGTGATTCTGAGCAAACTGGTCCAGTGTTGTTTAGGCAGCAGTCAGCGACGAAGATGGCCAAATGGCTTTAGGAAGGACAAGGATGTTCTGAGGCAAATCTTGCATTCAAAAACAGCTACAAGTCCCTGAGTCGATGATAGCTGGTTTTAAGTTTCTGGCTGAGAAGCTGAAATGTGAGAGAGATAGGTAAGTAGGCATCACATATAGAAATGCAAGAGCTGATGGAGTATGGATATGAACCACCTCCCGGGCTTATAGGGCACGTCTACAGGAAATGTCCAGCCTCACTACAATAAAGGCAGAGGTTTAAACGATAGCAGCATTGTCTTTCCTGAAGTTGAGGAGCATTATAATCAATCACAGAGGCAAGGCCAGTTTTTCTTATACCATTCAGATATGCTGGGACGGGAGTGCGCGCATTACCAGGGATTGGTTATTCTAGTAAATGAGAACTGCCTGCTGAATTACTTAGTCACAGCAGACAGCTCCCACTGGATGAGAGTCCACGCAAGCACCACTGGAGCCTAGACAGATGAGTTTTTTTTGGCTTCCTGCAGGGTTTCACACAGCGGGGCATCCCACTTCAGGTTGCCCCAGGGGCACAGGTCAAAACCAAGGAAAGGCAGATTGCCAGGTTTGGTTCCGCTTTAAATATTTATTTAGGATAACTTTGGTAGAGGTTGTTTTATGGCGCCCTGTCATGTCTTCACAGGGAAACAGATGGTTCTGTTCTGGATGGATTTTAGCTGTATTGGACTATATATGTCTTTGGCTTCACTTCACTCTTGGGTTTTGTTCCTCTCTGACAGGGCATCCCAATTTGGGAGGCCTCACTGTGTGTATTCCCAGAAATTGCCCAAAAAAGCACGTCTTCCTTGTTCCCATGTGGGTCACTCAGCCCAGTAGTGCTCATTCTATTCAGATTTCCTTTGCCACACTGATGTCAGTGCAGCAAGAAGATCTGAATGGAGCATACGCTACCGGCCGCATCCCTGTTTACCTCTAGCTGTTGACATTCCATTCAGAAAGGCCTGGTGTGGGTGTGTGCCTCAGATAGAGGTATGCTGGGAATACGGTCATGGTGCAGTGAGGGTTCCAGGAAGAGGTAAGTGAATCGGGTGATCCAAGAGGTTTGACACAGTCAGGTGTCATGAAGGAGGTTTGATGTCCTGATCCAGACAGGGTTATGATCATACTTCCTACAATCGTTTTACCCACCCACACGGATCTTTGGAAAAACTGCCACTGCCACCAAAGAGCCAGACAACACATACACACACATAGAGCTCACATCCCTAGACAGGCACTAGTAGCGATAGTCAAACACACAGGGCACAAGATTTAGCACACAGACGACTTTATAGAATTTTAGGATTGAATTCACCCATAAGGGGCATCTAAAAAAAAGATGTACAATAAAAATAACAAACATACAAAATATGGCAAGATGCTTATAAAATCAAAGGGAGAAATAAACAGAAATCCTTTACCTCTTGTGAAGACAATTTTCTGCTGTGAGGGGTACACGGAAAGTAATGATAAGAGCCTACTTAAGCCAGACCAACACCCATTATTACTTTGACAGGTGTTGGTCCCTCTCTCTCTCTCTGCTAGCAAGAACCTCGGGGGCATTTTTGGGGGGGGCTATTTGTGGAGCTATCTAATACTGATTTCTATTTGTACTTTTTGATACCTTGTGGTCTTCTATAATATGGATTGCTAAGTATTTTAGCATCACAGGAATAGTGGATGTGGATTTTAACAGTGTCTTTGTGTTGCATGTGTGTTTTTATTTTTTTCTATAGTGCAACACTTAAATATTAATAATAATAAAATATTATTATGTTATGGTATTTGTGGAGTTGTGCCCCTTTGTATGACCCTTGTCAATTTGGTTTGGCCCACAATACATTTCATGTTAAAGCCCAGATTCCCTTCAAAAATCACAGTTTAACGTGTATAGTTCAAAATAGTGAAATGGTCTGGCAACAGATGCTGACGAAATCTCTAGGTGGGCTGGCACTTAAAGGGTTAAAAGCCATGTCACATGCTGTACACATAACAGCTAGCTATACTGAAAGACTATGTGTTATAGACAAAGGGTTTACAATTTATCTATTATCAGAAATGTGTGACTACTGGTATAGAAGGCATTCTCAGGCTTAAACGTCATAATATCAATTTCTATATACTTATAGTATTATAGTATTATATTACACATATCAAATTGGTGTGTAAGCATGCTTTTCAATAATGAACATTATGGGAGGAGACTAAGGCCCTTATTTAACAAGGGATAGCGCCAGGTAGCGAATGGTGAGCGAACGGTAATGCCGCTCACCGCCACGAGAACGCCGGCTCCCCTCCGCAATCACACATTTATCAAGCCGATCCTGCTTAGCGACTGACAGAGCGCCAGATAGCGAATCATTCATCATTATTCCAGCCTCACCCCACAGCGCCAGCGAGCGACCTTGAACAGCGACAGGTATGACCTCTCGCTACCTGGCGCTCTCCAATGCATTTCAATGGAGCAATCTTTAAATATTCTAAATTAATTGCTATTAATGTTTTTATTTTTTTTAAATGTCAAAAATTCTGTGACCACTTCTGCAATGTTAGATATTTTTTTTAAGGTGAAAAAAAAAAAAAAAAAAATTTGTGCAGAATTGATATTACAGGTCTGATATTAATGTATTCATATTACAAAATGTTTTGAAAAACATGTTTTTTTTTCTCTCAAAAAATATGGTTGTTTGGGGGTTAAAAAACTACTTTTAACCCATCGCCGCCAGCGCTCCGGGGTTTAAACAAGCATTTCACAGCGCGAGAATTTTTTGAGCGTGATTTGTTAATGAATATGCTGGGAGCCGTTCGCTATGGCCATTCGCTGTCATGCGCTCCCATGCAGCGCGGAACCTGTCAAACAGCGACTCCTAACCCCGTATTCAACATTACCGCACACCGACGGGGTCGCTGTCAACAGCCGAGCAACGGCAAGCACAGTGAATACTAGCGTGCGCTGTGAAAATAACGCTTCTGTCTCTCGTTTGTCACTACCTGGCACTATTAATGAATCGGCCTCTAAGCAACTAAATCAGAAAGATGTGTTAGTGTATAGAGGCAAGGATTTGACTGTATATAAGTCAGGCAATAGATCTCACATGGCAAAATCTGGAGGAAGGTCATAAGCTCTGTAAGAGTGTGACTATACCATCTTCAACCTCCCCATCATCTGATCAAAGACTGCTCTCATATGCAAACTTTGCCCATTTGCAGCTCATACACATTGCAAGGTACACAAACATACGCATATTTAAAACTCTTAAACACAAAATAAAAGAAGGCCTGATTATCATTCTTATTATTTTTCATATTTAGCCCCCACACTACCCATCCCTGTTTGTTCTTTTTGGAAGATAGTAGAATCTACATTATTACTGTCCATCTAAAGGGAGAGATCTAATTACAGACACTTTTTATTTTCTGTGTGATCAAGGTACAGTATTTCCCCCAAATAATGTTCCAAATGAACAAAACAGTAAGTCAACATTAAAAAGTCACCACACTTGATAAATGTGATAAATGCACTTTATAATCATAAAAATATTGCACACACCATGGGAAAAGTCAATAGAATAGTGAAATCATAAAAACTGCATTGAAATTAAATACTGTGCACATCCTGCAGCAGATGCCGCAACCATCACTTGCATATTTCAAAATGATTTAGTCATTTTACGGCTAAATAAATGTTGCAGCAGATATTTTGTTGACGTCATGATAATATACTGAGGTTACTCAAGGTAAATCACATCTTGTGCATTGTGCGGTTTCATGAAAAGCGAAGGTTTCAGCTTAGGGTGTAAACTGCTGAGGAGCTATCTGAAAAACAGCAGCACTATTGTGCTCTGCAGGATAAAATTACTCAGCTGCCACAGAAGGCATATAAAAGTATACATATGCTATTTTAACTTCTAAAAATAGTTTCTATGATATCAGTCATGCTTATAGGTTAACAAATATTCATTGTCTGAACTTAGGCTTAAGACTTATAACCTATGGCTTGTTTAGGCGTACATAACTTAACTACATAGAGTAGAACTACATATATCTAATATTTATATAAACTAATATACTATTTAAAATATTTACCACTAGGGATATTTACTCTCACTTCTTGGTCAGTGATCACTTATGCCTTAATCTGAGGTCGAAGCCATGCCAGGAAGAGTCCTGGTCTACAGGGACACTAAAGTAAATGAATCATCTGAGTTAACAGAGGCAGCAAATAGTAAATGTATCTCTTATAGTGCATAACACAAGCAGAAATGGGCATTCATGGCCTAGAGGTAAGGAAGCCCCCTTCTGACTGAAGGATGGAATGAAGTTTAATTTCCAGCTAGGACATGACTGAAGTGTTCTTGAGCAATGCACCTAACCTCCAACTGCTCCCCAGGCTCCTTAATTAAGGCAGTGGTGTGAACACTAAATGGAGCTTTTTCAAGACTTCTTCAGCAAACTTTTATTTTCTGTATTTTAACTCAGTTAGATGCAGCTAGACAACTAAAGACTGAAACATTAGATACACATGATAATTCCTTTAAATAAGGCCAAGGTACAAATATGATAAATAGGGTAAAGGATCAACAATGATGCCCCCCCCCCCGACCTCCTGGGCCCAATGTGTTCGCCCTCCCTCAAGTTACACCCCTGGCTCTGGGCATGTGGGCACTCACTGCTTGTGTTTGTTCCCACTGCACAGGAGTGTGGAGGAAACATTCCTATGTGTGTGCAAGGGATAAAGTTAAACCAAGGGATAAAGATAAACCACAATTAATCTTAGCTCACCCATAAAAAATAACACTTCAATTTGTAAATATTGGAACAACTAAAATGATCGGTTAAGCTGCTTGCTGCCTTATTATCGTTGTTTGACCTTTTAAACCTAAACCCTTAGAAGAAACAGTGCTCATATGTATGCCTTCCCAGGGCAATTTAGATTTCTGCACATAAAATGTAATTTACCTTTTTGTAACTCCTGCGGTTGTCAGTTTTACAAAATGGTGTCTCATGGGGCTGCAGGACACATGCAAAGATGAAGGGATGCTGGGTTTTCTGCCGCTGTGCCTTGTGGCTTATGTCAGTTGAATCCAGACAGGAGCATGAATCCATGCTGCCTCAGTGCTAGGAGAAGGTGGCAAGGGCATTGTTTTTGACACTAGTTAGATGCTGCTGAAGTTAATAATGTATTGCTGCAGTATGTATTGCTCTTGTAGGGCGACAAACGGGGATCCAGGTGGAAGGCAGGTAGTGCCCTAGGTTATGCCGAGGATTACCCTTACTACTTCTCAGCGAGAGCATAGGATGAGAGCTGTTGTATGCGTGTAGACAGGTAGTGCCCCAGGTTATGCCAACTATTACCCTTATTGCTTCCCAGAGAGAATATAGGATTAGAGCTGGTGTATGTGTGTAGCAGACAAATGGGGATCCAGGTGGAAGGCAGATAGTACCCCAGGTTATGCCGAGGATTACTCTGATTACTTCCCAGCAAGAGAGAAAGTAGTAGACTCTGTTAGGAGGCTTGCCAGCTGTAGAAGGTCTGTAGTATGGAGCTCTGGCCACCATTTTGCCTGGGACCCAGTGCTTAATCAAAGTGTCTGCAGTCATGGGCTCTGGCACTCTCTGGCACCCATATTGTACTGAATTACAACTTCCAGATGTTGCAGGAGTGCAGAGAGGTATGTATAGTGGTTAGGTTGTTAGGGACAATGGGAAGAAGAAGCTGATTAAAAAGGTCACTGAATACTTCAGATTTCTGGAGATCCCACATGCTAATTTTGGGGCCAAAACATTACTGAGAAAAAGGGCCAACACGGACCATAAGGGGTGAGCACAACACAATTGAAAAGGGACTATATATGTATAGATACCCAACAGGAATTACCTCTAGAAAAAAATGTCTGCCCAGTAGCTAGCCTCTAACAGTTTCTGGGGTAACAGAAAGTATTACCGGACATTGCTAATCTACAATTTTTGCTGCTGCATATTTACAAAGGAAGTGGAACCCTATCCCTGGATAACTATTGTTATTTATTCTGAACTGTGAATAAAGCTTTTATTCATGAAGACATATTGTTAAAATAATTCCTTTTTTACTAAGGCCCTTATTCATCAAGCGATAGCGCCAGGTAGTGTCCGACGAGCGCCAGGTAGCGGCAGCTAACGGCGACTACCGACTCAAGTACGCCCGGCGGCGGTCACAATGACGCATTTATCAAGCAAAATGAGGCTAGCGCCGGCGAGAGCGACGGCTAGCGCGGCATTCATCATGAAGCCGCCTGGACCGAACAGCGCCGCTGCAAATTCCCTAACAGCGCCAGGTATGAGCTGTCGCTCCCTGGCGATGTCCAATGCATTTCAATGGAGCAATCTATAATAATTCATGATTAATTGGTAATAATTTTTTTTTACATTTTTTTAATGTCAAAAAATCGGAGACCACTTCTGCAATGTTAGGATTTATTTTTAAGTAAAAAAAAAAAATACAAAAAAATATGTGCAGAATTGATCTAACAGGTCTGAGATTAATGTATTCATATAACAAAATGATTCTAAAAACATGTATAATGTTACATTAAAAAAATATGGTTGTTTAGGGGTTAAAAACTAGTTAATACAGATCGCCGCCAGCGCTCTGGGGTTTAAACAAGGAATGGACAGCGACAGCACATTCGGAGCGTGATTTTTTGATGAATATGAAGCTAGCCGTTCGCTCTGGCCATTCGTTGTCAGGCGCTCACATACAACGCTGGACCTGTGAAACAGCGACCCCTAAGCCCGTATTCAACATTACCGCACACCGACTGAGTCGCTGTCATCAAGCTAATGCCGGCCAAGCACAGCGAATACTGGCTGGCGCTGAAAAAATCACGCTACAGTCGCTCATCTGTCGCTACCTGGCGCTATTGATGAATCGGCCTCTAAAGCCTTTGCTCAATATTTATAACAACATGAACTGGATGATGTGGGTCAAGTTGCTCCCTGGGCGAGCAGCCCCGCCCTCTGAAGCTTTCCATTGATACATTCAGTTACAATACACATAGCTCAGCTTATCAGTTATAATAACTGCAAGAAATCTGAAAGCACTTCAACCTAACTGCCAGCTGAGAGTTTAGTTGTACATCGGATATCACACTGCATCTAGTTAGTGTTTCTATGAATATTGGCCAAAAGCTGGTAAAGAATCAACCCCCCAAAATTTAGTGTGATTTCATTAGCGGACTGTCACCTAATGTACTAGAAACGTGCTCAAAAATGTTTCTCTACTCTTGAAAAGTAGACCTACACAGACAGTCCAAACCACATTGCAGTGCTTAAGGAAACAATTAATGTGCCATGTATCTTACTATTCTTTCCCTCTTACTGTTTCTCAATAGTCTTTTATTATGGTTTATTGCATCAGAGGGCAGAGTCTGATCCTTGTAATTTAAAAGAAATTATAGACTGCCAAGGGACAATCTTCAAAAAATAAAGATCAATGAAACGCAAGTCAGTTTAAAGTTCAGCAAGTGAGTGTTTCCACACAAAAAGCAAATCAAATATCTCTCCACATTAATTATTCTTCACTGGGAATTAACCTTCAGTGACACCCACAGCAAGACTAGAAGATGACAAGTAGCTTTTTATATAATATTTGTTATGTGAGCGTGAGTTATTGATATTGCTGGAAGTTAGCAATTTCCAAAGTGTGTATAAAACCCCTTCCCAATCTATGTGATAGGATAGAAGAGGGTAAGAATAGGCTTTATTGCATTGCAATTTAATTGTGTTTGTCCTATTTTGAACTACATTTTACTATCTTTTGTTCATTTACAAAGCTTTATTGATAAAAAGGCATATTTTGTTTTCTAAATATTTTTCATTAAAACACTGTTTTTATATGCTTGCACTGCACATCTTAGAGGTTGAGATTGGGCTGCAGTTTAAGAGCATTGCACAGGAAACATGGACAAAGATTTTTTTGTGCATGACTTATATTTGAAGCACAGAAAAATTTGATGGTGTAAATGGGCCCCTAAGAAGGTTTGATTTTAAATACCTCTCTGGCTTGTTTTAAAAAATCTGAAATGCTATATATAGGGTATATATTAGTATAATGAAGGCTCCCAAATGAATGAGAGAGAATTTCACATTTACCTAATTGGAAAACCTTTACACATTCAATGGAAAATCTAATCGTAAATTTCAACCAGGTGCAAAAGATGTTTTAAAAAATGTAAAAAAAAATGTTACACTTGAGGGTATGTTGAGGTGTAATGCATTTATACGATGGACCATCATAAACTGTTACAGGGAGGGTCATGCTTATTATTTGGTAAAGCAGGGTGCACCAGTGGTGTGTCTTGTGGTGTAAATTGTAACCTGCATCCCAGTACGCTTTTCAATTTTAGCACACAAAAAGTGCATTAAAATGCTTTTGTTCCAGTTTTTCCATGTACCTGCGATGGGGCATTTTTTAATCCTTTAAGTGCCAGTCTACCTGGAATTTTTGTCACCCTTTGTTGCCAGACCATTTTGCACTATTTTGCGCTCCTCATGTTCAAATGTGATTATATATTTATAATATATATAATTATAAATATAATTATATATTGTTTTTTTCAGCATAGTCTGAGCTTTAACAAGAAATGTCTTGTTTGTAATTTTTTATGTGCATTCTCAATATTTTTGGGTGAAATATGTGCAAAAAAATAATAAAAAATCTATTTTTTACAATTTGTAGTGTTTTTTTGTAATAAAAAATGTAAGTTTGTCAATAAAATCTTATTGTGTGTGAAATCCCAATTTCTCCCGGTTACAGCAGTACCACATATGTATAGGTAGACACCCTTTCCTGCCCAGGAGACTCCCCCAAACTGAAACAGAGCTTTAGGGGATTTTCAGATAAAATACAACTGTGATATGCGCTATGCGCACCTTGCAGTTTTTCCAGAAAAACAACCCTTTACATTTGAAATACCCCCAACAAACTATATATTCTCTGGAAGTACACGCCTCAAGCTTTCTAGGTGTACCAGGCTTTTTGATGTGACCACAGTTTTCTGGAAGTAATCCCTCAATGTATTCTTTGGTTGCAAAGAGTTTCCCTAAAAAAAGGATAAAAAAGCAGAATCAAAGCCACATTTTCCTAAAAAACTATATGCAAACAAGAAAAAACAAGTTTAATCTGGCCTGTGGGCTATGCAGACGTGGAGGCTGATTCATTACTAATGGCAGGTATCGGCAGATGAGCGTCTGTATAGCGGCGCTTAGAGAGACCACTAGTAGATGCTGTAAGCAGGTATCAGGCCCTGTAACAGAGCGCCTCAGTCGCTGCAGTAACCTGGTCGGCTTTGATGAATATGATGTATGTTGGGCGCTGTAACACCAATACAGCGCTGCAGGGAGCGAAAGGGAGTGCCAGCTCAGTGTGACCGACTCTCAGCGCTCCACACCATACTTATCAAAAAACTACACACACAGCTTCGGCGCTCTAAATCTGCTCGCTATAGCATAGAACACCAGATGCTGTGTGATTAAAGTCTGCTTTTGAACACTGTAAAAAGGCTTTATTGCAGGCCCTGGGATTTTTTTGGGAAGAACTAGAACAAACATTTTTTATTGCATGTAAGTTTACTGGATGCCAGTATAGAAGGCAGTAGGAGTGAGCTGCAAAAGCTGAGAGTGATCGGCAGAATCTAGGTGGGGGCAGAGGGCACCAATCCTCTGCCCCTCTACAGGCTTTTGCCGATTACTTCCGGCTGTCGGGTAGCAGAAATGGCTGTCCGGGCCAGTAGCGACTGACAAGTAGTAAAAAATATATATATTA
Source organism: Gastrophryne carolinensis (assembly GCA_027917425.1). Lineage (NCBI taxonomy): Eukaryota > Metazoa > Chordata > Amphibia > Anura > Microhylidae > Gastrophryne > Gastrophryne carolinensis. Next base: position 250,690,298 of record CM051236.1, on the reverse strand, counting down.
TAGGACTTATTTCAGTGTGTGTTATTTTTACACTTATCCCTTTTTGAACTGGTAAGGGGTGCTTTAGACCCTTATACCAGTTCAAAGGGCAGGAGGGACTAACAAGTCACATGCCAGCAAGCGGGGAACTTTCCATAAACCTCCACCCCAATTCCTGCATCCCCGAAGCCCAGGGTGTGCAGAAGAGCCCAGTGCCAGTGTGAGCTATGCAGGCTGGTAGCTTCTAGGGCTGGAGGCTTTCCCCCCGTCTCCGTTCCCTGGTCTACCAGCCCACATAGCTTTTGCCCAGGCTGGTTTTGCTGGACCAGGGGACCCCATGTATTTTTATATTTTATTTTATGGTTTAACTCTTGATTGTTAACTGCAAGATGCAGTTAGTTGCACTTTATTTGAAAATCTCATAAATGCTCTTTTCTATTTGGGTGTCTCCTGGGCAGGAACATATGTAGTACCGTTGTAATCGGGTGAAATGTGTTTTTTACACACAATATGACTTTCTTGAAAAACCTACTATTTTTTACAAAAAAAAGTAATTAAAAAAAAAATCACATACAATATTGATAAAGCACTGAAAAAATTAATGTTAAATTCCAAACTGAAAAACAACATATCATTTTCCTAGAAATTCCTGCAAAATCACAGTTAAACATATATATATATATTGCAAAATGGTTAAAAATGGCCTAGCAACATTTTTTGGATATGCATACCTGTACCCCTACATGTACATGCATGCACTCCCAGATGCAATGGGATGGGAGCAGTCCCACAGATGCACATCCATGCACTCCCAGATGCACATCCATGCACTACCACAGGTGCATGCATGCTCCCCCAGACGCATCTGCACGCACCTGAGCCACACATGCGTGCACCCCTGGACTCGCATGTGTGCACACACCCACGGCTGTGCATGTGTACACTCCCAAACACATTCACGCACCCCAAAATGCACAAGCACGCACCTCCCAGATGCACGTGCTCCCAAACACATGCATGCATCTCAGGCCCTGGCCAGCGGGAGGCAGGAAAGGCTGCACACACCTCAGTCGGGAGGGAGGAAAGGCAGATGGCATGGCTCCAGTCGGGGGAAGGGAGGACAGACGGCACTGCTCTGATCGGTGGGAGGGAGGGAGTGAACAGGTTCTGGACTCTGGAAAGAAGGACGGGCTGCACTGCTCTTGTCAGTGGGCAGGAGGGAGGGCTGCATACACCTCTCGCTCCTAGTGCTGACAGCACTGCTTTTGGCAAAGGGGGTGGGCAGATGTCAGCACTAGGAGCTAGAGAGCTTGCTAGGAGGACGTTGGATGGGGAGGAGGGAGATAGTTAACTGGGATTGATGGCTTGAATGGCAGCTTTGAGAGTGACATTGAAGCCATCAATAAAGTGGTGGGCATTGTTCCATTTTCGACCATCAGCCAATAGTAGTTGCCCGCATCAGCAGGGGTGGTTGGAGCCACAAAGGAGTAAGTCTATTTCCTCATTCACTGTGTTGACCTGAGATGAAGCACAGTGCTGGAGGAATGCTTGGCAAGTTAAGCTTCATTTTTTTTTTCTTTTGCTTGCTAAATCCCTTTAGTCCCATGTCCATATGCCTCTTCTCCATTTACCGTAGGGTAGAGTCAGTAGCTGGTCTCCCCTCCTTTCAATTTCATCCCTCCTGGACCATGCAGAAATGTGGTCTAACAGACACTCTGTCCTTTTGCGCCCCTAAGAATGAGGGAGCATGGCAAGCCCAAGACTCATAAGGTTGTGACATTACAGTCCCATTCAGCTCAGCCTCAAACCCAGAATTTGAGGTGAAGAAAAAACTTAGCTTAGAATACATAAGGTACTGTATTTACATATAGTCTTGGCTGTTTAACATTCTTCCCAAGTGGAATAAGGTGGGAGGAAGTTAGTGTGTGCCTGGAAAGGAACTTAAATCTTCTTTTACATTTAACCCTTAATTATGTATATAAAAAATGCATTTTTTAATCACATACAAAGGGGTGTTTAACCTTCAAGATTTATACTTGTAGAAAATCTAACATGATTGGGTGAGATCTCAATGCAGAGCATACTTGCCATTTAATAATTATCATTTTAGAATGATCATTCCCTTATCTATAGTAAAAAAATGTAAAAAAAATATTTTAATATACAAATGCATACCCACTAAACAAGTTCAAAGGAGCCTGTATGGGGCACCAAGGCAATTAAAGATGAGTAGATGTCTCTTCTGCGGGCCATTTGGAGGGGCAACATTATCGCCCATCTATCGACAGTTTCAAATCTATCTACAGTTATTCATTTTAAAGATGCTGTAAAAAATGAATTGCTTTTCCTGCGAGTGACTTTAGGACATATTGCTATGGGGAGTGAAGGCACTCTAGATAAGGATAACTTAAGGTCAGCCAAAGTAATTTAACTGTTGTAATTTGGTCAGTAATGGTGCACATGAGTCTTTAATATAGCTCTGAGCAATATCTCAGGGGTGCTGCTTCATGTGCAGCCTCATTTTTAACACTGAGCAGTAAAAGGGTAATTTGCTTTTTAATATATTTTGTCTTTAAACATATGAGCAGCTGTACTCTTTGTTGTAGCAATATAAAGACATTTGCAATCTTAATATGTATTGTTAATTATTTTCCTGTGTTGATTATTTATAGAGCACCACTTCCATGGCACTGCACAATGAGGCGGGTGACAGAAATGCACAAATACACATTGATACTGGTATACACTAGCGATGAAGGCCTTGCCCTTCCAAGCTTACACTCTAAAGGCACCTTACAGGCAGTAGGGCTCTCAATTTGTGATCTCCGAGTCACCTCACCCTTCAGTTCAGTTCTGAGTTCAGTGTCCTGTTTTGGCCTTGGTCTCTTTTTCTCTGATTGGACCAAAGTCACGTAAAGCTGCCTCTATCTTCAGACAAACTTGCCTGTTGTAGCATTATGTTAGTTTATTTTGCTTTGGGTGAAATTTGCCTATCATTTACCCCATTGCTTTCAACTTCTACTGCCAGCAGGGGGCAAAAATCAGTCTGGGAGTTAAATGCTTTGGTCAGCCTATGAGCTGCTAAGCCCATCCCAATGTGCTTCCCTAACAGTTCACAAGTACATTTGTCAGCAGATCATTGGCAGGATAGAAATGATCACACTTGAAGAGAAGGTACTGATACTTTAGTATTGTAGGGGTAGATACCATGGCAGGAGTGGGTATGGCCCCCTCAACCATGATGCAGAGACTATCTCTGAATATTCCTTTATTAAGGGGAGGCTGCATGATGAGGTCAGCAGTATGGAGCAAGTTCACTAGGGCTTATTGGGAAATGTAAAGTACTTTTGAATGGAAGACACAATCCCTGTCAACCAGTATGAGGTGAGCAGTAAGCAGGCTATTTTTTCCCTTTGATTGGTCTGCTCCTTTAAGATTCTGTTTCCAGATATGGGAGCCAACATATTTTATTAATTTGTATTGGCTCTGCAGTTCCTATTTTCCAGAATGTTTTTATATTTAGTAGTAAATTTCATGTTCAAAAATGTGGGGCAAGCATGGGTGCCCCGTTTTCTCCATTATTGGCAGTCATTTATATGGCATGGTGGGAGTCATTTGCTATTTTAAATGAGGCTAACCAATACCTTGAACATGTTCTGGTAGATGACGGTAGATGACGGTTTATTGGTGTTTGCAAAAATGATAGTATTGAGTATTTACATTTGTTGTTGACTGCTTTCACAACTGGTGCCATGATGTACAAAACTTTCCGCAAACCAAGTACCCTGCATGCCCATTGTTCCATCCTCGCCACCAGTGTTCCCTTAAAGCTGTGCAATTGTGCGCCCGCTAAACATTTGTCATCATCTCACTCAGCAAGTTAGCCTGTGCAGGGTTGTCACTCTGCTGAACAGCCGAAACAGTAGGTACACTTTGGGAGCTGGGGGCTCAGCCATACTTCAGTCCACTCACTGTATGCACAATGCTGCCCCCTGTGAATATAGCTTGCCACTGATCGTATGAGCTGCGTTTCAGGTAGATACTTTCCTTGTAAATAAACTGCATATGTTTTGAATCTATAGTTTGCCATAATCTGCAGAGCATCTCTCTTGTCAAGCTCTGTGTGTAAATAGCGTGCTGTTTATTTATATGCACAGCAGAGAACACTGATTGGATGACAGCCCCCATATATGCTGTAGCATCAACAGCTATATTGAATATATTGGGCAAACCAGAAGTTTGACACATCGAGGGCATCCCAAATCTTACAATTGAGGGTGCATGAGAGAAACATTGATTTAAGGGTCTTGCTCCACTGCAGCAGTCTGTGTCTATTATTTGGGGGAGCTGCTGGCTGCTACAGTGTGTGCTGTGGCATCTAGTCCATCTTCTGGAGACCCGTGTCCTCTGTGTAGCTCAATATAGTTAAATGACACTTACGTTACTTCTCCAAGCAACTCGGTAGACAGAGATGAATACAGGTGGCTTCCCAGCCTGCACTGCCTCCTCCCTGGCACATAATGATTATTGTTTTGTCCCAGGCCTCGATGTATAAATGTTCTATGCTGTAAATATCAATGAGCATCATAGAATGCTGAATGAATGAAGCAGGTACATACCACAGCTTCAGGGACACAGGGGGGCTGTCGTGGCCCACGCATTACCAAATCGGGATGTCTTGCATAGAGGGAAACCACAGGTCTTGGACTCTTATGCTGGTGGTTTCTCCTTTTGATTGACAATAGTCTAGGGATTTTGCATATATATTTGTTGGTCTTATGGGTCACAGAGGGGGATCTGCTTGCACTGTGCCTAAGGAAATTTACTTACACTCTGTTTAATAATATTTGGGTCTGACCAATACTTTTGGTTAGCTTGCCTCCACCTCATGAGGGTGACAGAACACCTCCTGTGTTGGAAGGAAAGCAGTGGCATAGGGAGTCACTGTGACTGATGGGCAGACACTTGCCCTTTATGCCCACTGGTGAGCAGTGGATTTCGCTGGACTGGATCTCGGCACCCAATTAGATTTGTCAAAGAGTGGAGGGGACAAAATGTGAGTATGACTTGTTTGTTTTTTTCCCTGGACAGTCACAGTAAGCAAAGCATTTTTCAGAAAGTGCTGCTTTTCAAACAGTTGTGTTATGTTTCATTCCTCTTATAATGTGTTTTTATTTTGGTTGCAATGCCTGTAAGGCAGGGGTGGATATTGATGATACTCACCAGGATATTGTTGGCTTTATAGATGACTTAATGGAACACACTGTCAGTTTCTAAGATGATTATTCTTTTATGCTTATTAATCTTTCTACCCTGATTCATTCTAGAACAATGTATATTCAGAACCAGTCTGACTGGTCAAATGTACTTTCTTATTTACGGTCTGTGCATTAATGATTTTTTCTTGCTCTGATTTCAGTCGGTCCCGAGAGGAATCAATAACAGAATAAACAAAGGTTCTTTAGTCCTTTTTTGCTTTCTTCAGGCCCAAAAGGATTGAAATCAGATAAACTGAACAAAATAAACTGTGTGTATAAGCCATTAGGCAGAAGTTCATCCACAGGATTTAGTTCATTGCCAATACCAACTGTGTCCCCGCATTTATACATCTTTAAAGAAAAGGTAAAATAAAGGAACAATCTTTGCTATAATAACAACATGTAGATAATATGCCAAAGGGACTTCCAGTCAAATTAAAGAAAACCAACATTCATACTCATTCAGAGTTCCTGCGCTCTCCTGGCCCACACTCCATTTACCCCCCCCCACATCAGTCTCAGTGACAATGGCATGCCCACTTTATTCATGGCATCAGAGGGGCAATTCCAAGGCCAAGTTGCAGCAGATAGCGTTTGTTCTTATGATATGGTAATCTTATACCACAGTAGCCAAAATAATACTGTTTACCGAAAATGTCATCCAATGACAGCTATTGCTTTACCACAAGTGCAAAGGCAAAAACACTGCATAACCATGTAAATGTTCAGTTTAATTCAGAAGCCTAATTTTATAATAATTCCGAGTGTCATTTCCTAAGATAATTAAGGTATACCTACCCGTTACATATCTACACATCAAGGTAGAATATTAACCTCAAATTATCCTTGTTCTTAGGTTAATAAGATGACAATGTTGTTCTGTAATTAAATCTAAGTGCTCCCTATACCCATTCAAACTTTAGTTCAAACTGTAGGAGAAAAAAGATCTCTCTTCGTAATGAGAGCAATCTTTCTTCCTGTCTGTGTCTGTAAATGTTCCCAAACCTCCAAAGCTTAAAACAAAGTTTAAAAAGTCACTCTATTCACTGTATAACAATGTAAAACATCAGTTTTAATATCTTGTTCTGCCAACGGAAGTTATTTTATTCAGTGACTAAAGACAAATGATTTCTTAGTAAGTACTGCTTGATTTCTTGGTAAGTGCAAAGAGCAGCTCTAAATAAATGTTAAAAATAATGTAATATAGCTAAAGCTATTTCAAACTTAAATTGTAATTAGTGCCTTGAATGACAGCTAACTACAGTAGATTGCTAGAATGTATCTTAGCAATTCAAGAATGTAAACACATACACATGCTTTTGTTATGTTCTGGGGCAGTTCAGATTTTTGTAACATTTTGGCACTGGATTCAAATCTGGGATTTTTGGATATTGCTCTGGATTCAAATCTATACAGAAAAAAATTATGGTTATATGTTCTGGGGGTCGATTCAACACCATGCACAAAAAGTGCACTCTAGGTAGAAAATGAAAGCACCTGCTGACTCGAGAAACTACCAACCAGATAAGCCCAATACCAAGAAGTGACCAGAGAGACAGCAGGGCCGGAGATGTTTTACTGTGGATTACTGGGTGGTGTACATCCTCTGGTTTACTTTCTAGCACTTGTTCATGCAGAGTTGGAATGTTCTACAGAAAAGTGAGAATCCAGGCCCGACTACTAGTACTTCATTAGAAAACAATGGTACTTGCTTTGCAGACAGTTCAATTTAGATACCGGGCTTTCCTTCTATCAGCTCCCCCAGTAAAGTATCATTGATATGCCAGGGGGCATATCTAGAAAATATGGGAGCAGAGGATTCTAGTGGCTGTATGCATAGTGAATGCTGTTGATCTGCAGCTGCGCAATATGCATGGTGTCTGTTGAAAATCCACAAGTAGCTGAGTTAGTGTAAGTGTGCAAGCAACTCCTGCCCTTGTGTTGGAACTGAGTACAGACATAGTGGTTACTGTACACTGTAGTACAGACACATGTTTTATTTCATTTGACCTACCACTATTACACACTGACCAGTAACCCACTAGTAGCTACTAGTTACTAAATTGTTCCATTGGATCTGGATGCTCACTTTGCACTAGAAGGATCCTGTCCTCTGTATCCAGAGTGTCAGAGACATTGTTTTAACTTCAAGAGTGCAACACCTGTGTGAGCCCAAAAAATGTGTATGTATGTCACACCTTCAACTTTTTTTTTTTTTAAACGGGCTTAAAGCGGACTGAAAGTCAAAAAAGCAAGTTCAGTAAATTGCACCCCTAACGCCCCAGTCTGGTAAACAGTGAACTATTTAGGGGGCTAAACTCCATGCAGATGTTATGGAATAGCAGGCAGATTCTATGCTGCATAACTGCATGAGAGCACCCATCTTGCCACATACAAGAATCTAGCTTATGAAAACCCCAATCCCAGTCAATATTGCCTCACATATCATTGCAATCCTCCTTAATTTCTAGCAGAAAACCATCAGCTGTGATTACTCATTGCTCTGCTGAACAGCTGAAAATAATTTTAGAAGATACATATTGTTTACATTGACTAAATAGGAGTGTAGTAAATCCAGAGTCTGCAGTGAACAGTGGTAACGAAACATTGTTGCAGGTTTCCCTTCACACACAGCTGGTTTTGTGTGTGTGTGTTTATATAACATAATACACAAGCGTCCCATGATTCTGAGGTATTTCTCTTGGTGTGGGCTGCTTCTGTGTGTGGCAAAAATATCACTCCCATGCAGATCTGCAGCAAAGAATCGGCCTGTTATTTCAGAAAATCTGCATGTATTTAAGCCATCTCAAATAGCTTTTGCCAGACGGGGGCTTAAGGGAAGCAATTTACTAAACTTTCTTTTTATTACTGCCAAAAAAAGAGAATCCAATTAGTCTTTAGCATCAATAAAGAATTTTACCCTCTTATCTCCTATAAGTTTATTAATTGGTCGATAAATTGCATGGGTGTAACTGCACCTGTACATTACATTTATAATATTGTTATGCTCTCTTACAGTTTTTTGCTAAATTTCAGCTTATTGTTATTATTTGATGCTCATTTTCAATTTAATAGTTCTGCCATGTATTCCGCTAAGCACTGGTTATGAGTATTGCTGCTTCCTGGCAATGCACATGTTATCAAGCATTGTTTCTCATGTCCTAATTGAAAATGACATGTAGGCAAACTGGTAAGAGCACATTATGGGCATATGCTTGTTAATGAGAGCCTGCACCTTTGGGACTGCAAGCTGAGATGAAAACTGAGAAATGAAAAGTGATCTCAACAACTAACATTGTCACTGAACATTTCTCAATTTATCTCTCGACTTTAGTTTAGTGGCACATAGTGCTATATATGAGTCAATTTTTAATTTCCTGATGATGTGCTCCCAGCAGAAGCTGACACATCCTCTACCGTTTTATGAATTCACCTTTTTTCATGCAAGGCTAACCAGAGTTTAAAAAAAAAATATTGGTTGTAAAATGTGGTAAGTTAATTCATTGTAATTGGCAATTAAATATTTATAAGATATAGCAAGTTCTTGTGATTTAGTGTGGGTATAACTACTTAACTGGACCTTCAGCATCATTTAATACAAAGCCCAAAACCTTATTTAACTATTCCCCAGCGTCTCATCAAAATGAATATATTTTACGCTTTTAGTCACTTACTTATTATTCTTTCCCCCCGCTGGCCTGCTGTTTAGGACTCTAGGATACTGGCGCCACCATCTTGCCTCATAAGCATCACATACTGTGCAGATGAGGGGGAAAATTGCAGGGGGACACAGACAGAGCAGATCTGGGGTCCGGTAAAAGGACAACATTTCCAGAATGCAGAGTCAGAAGACACTTCCTGTTTGCAGGCAGCCTGAGACTCCATGTCCCACCATCTTGGATGTTTAAAGGCTCAGAAAGTACACTAGGTGCAGGTTGGATGATTTTTAATGTGGGAAATCTGTATGTACAGGGTGTGGGAAACATATAAGATATGCTCTTACTCAGGGTGAAGGTCCGGAACAGAACCAAGGATTTTGACTATTTTCTGTTCCATGTCCAGCTGTGTGAAACCCCCAAGAACACCCAGGAAAACTGACCTCTTCCTGGTCCAATAACAGGCTCTTGTGCAGTCAGAGCTATTTGCAATGCATACGTAATGCTCAGCAAACAGTTCTGTTTATAGGAAGAGCTTTGGCAACTGGGAGCACAGCAGGCTTATCCCCTGCAGCGCGCGTGCTCCCTGCCCAGGACTTCTGTGGAGAGTGATGCGGGACAGCTTGGATGGAAGGACGGTGAAAGAACAGGTGAGTTAAGAATTTCAGGGAAAAGTTCGGTCAGCACAAATTCCCAAAAATTTGGATTCATACTGATTCAAATTTTCTCTGAATCGGAGCAAATTCTGGTTCTACCAAACTGGTTTTCTTGTCTCTAGTCAGGGGGCAGGCAATAGCTGGGTAAATAGAGTTAGAGGGCGTAAAAAGGAATCCAAGAAAAGGAAGGCCTGTGTCTGTCTGAAATTTCAAAGTTGGGTAATGATACAAGAGTGATAAAGTGAAAGCGTACATTATATGGGCATTAAAACGTTATTGGACCTGAAGAAAAAGGAGGAAGAAAAGGCAGAAAAAGTCAGGCAGTGGAACAAAGCATGGCATCAGGAGGGATTTCCGGAAGATGCTGCGTGAGGAAATTACCTCATCAGACCGCTCTTCTGAGGCTGACTTTAAGAATTAGGAGACCGCACAGCACAGCTTGGGGAAAGAATGGATATGGTGATAAATATGCTAAAGGAACATGAGGAGGAAGGGGAGACTTTATATTCTCAATTAACTGACCAAAGAAACGAAGTGGAAGAAGCAAAGAACAAGGCTTGGGAGGACATTCTGAGACTGAGAGGATTACCTGAGTCCATAGAAGATTTACAGTGCACAGTTATTGCTCTGCTGGAAGAACTTGTGCCTGATATCCCATTAGGAATTATGTGTTAGGACCCTAGATGTGGTCCAAAAGTCCTACATATAAATTGCCTCACACTCGACCATGTGTGTAAATAAAATATTAAATTTATTGAATCATTTTAGAAAATGACAGACAACATGACAGACTCAGTTAAAAAACATATAAACATATAAAACACCTGGAGAAATTAATCCTGTGAGTGGCTCTTCAATTAATTCTATATCAAATGTTATAATCCAAATTTTTTTATATATCACTTTAATATAATGAGGCTATAATGCCCGTATGGTGGCGTTTCTTGGAAAAAAGATATGAAAGATAGTAACGGTGCCGTGATCAAGGGATTTATCAAGATAAAGGAAATCCCTTTGAAATAATAATACAATGAAAGATAAAGTGCTTAGAGTGCCATAAATCAGTGCAATCAAGGTGCTAAAAAAGGATTGATGAATTGGTGCAAAAAGCAATGTGCAAAACTAACAATATGAAATATTATAAAGAAATCACCATCATACAGTCAAAAAATTAAAAGAGATTACATCACCATCTCTACTGAGCCCAGGATCTCCAGACCAACAAACTTCCACCGACGCGTTGCGTGGCCCAATGCCACTTCGCCAGGGTGTGCAGGTTGTCCTAATCCAGCCCTACCCCTTTTAAACCCACCTGTTGATGCGTCACCTCATGTCTGCGTAGCAAAGTATCCGGTCGACCATATGCCGCCAATAAAGTCCTGCTTCCGCCTTCCGGGGTAATGGCGTGACCTCACTCGTCACATCCGCCACCGGAGCGCAAGCCATCTGAAGGGGATGGCGGCCGCGGTTACGCCACCGCTGTCCAAGGTCCTGCACTGGGAAAGTGTGCAGGTGACGGCATGGCCGCACACGCGTGTCGCGCCCACCCGTTGAACATTTGAAGCATGAAGCATCACGGATGGGCATATGATAGGGGGAAGGGGAGAGATGACATATATGTACAAATAACTGTTATTTCTAAAATGCCTAATATTTACAATGAATTTCCCTACGTATAACTATTAATTACATATATTATACAATGTTGTTAACTTGTGATGGCCCAATATAGAGTATCAATTTATAGCTTTTTTTATTTTATAAATCATGTGGATCCCAATTAACCAATGGGTATACCCTAGATAATCAATGCACAAATGTAATTAAAGCCCCAAGGTCCTAAAGCAGACTTACCATGTATATATATCTATATTTTTCGGGACATAGAGATAATAATAATGATGAATTATATAATAATTTACATATATTGGTTACTCAACCCCCTTCCACATGACCCAAACCCTGACCCACCTCCTGGATAGGTGCAGGGTTCAAAGCCGGGAAAAGGGGAAACATATGGGGGATGTAAAGCCCGCATAATCCAAGATATGGGATTGAACATTAAATATTATACCTCAAAATGACCATAAGACACAGGCCAGTATTGTGCCTGATTATATGTTGATATATAACTACAGTAATGGTGGTAGTCCCCCAAAGATGGTAATGATATCCATGGTTACAGGGTATCTCCATCCACCAATATCAGATGGATTAATAATAAAGCTGTGCCTGTGATCATATCAGACATGGATCCAGGTATCCAAAAAGGCGGGAGGGAGAGGGGGCATAATATTTCAGTCCCAATTAGGTGATAAATCCTCCCTCTATTTTCCACTGTTGTCGGGGTGTTGTATCATTCAATGCCTTTACACGTCCGTGATGACAATCCTCTCAAGGATCTATGATCTGCTTTCTCGAGTCTATATCCAAAATCCTGATCATTAAGTATGCAGATCAGAAAAGAATTTGATACACATCAACAAACTGATCTTTCCATATATAGTGGAAACCAAACATCGATCCAGGTGGCCCAAGGAGAAGATATAATTTCTTCTGATTCTATTCAAATAGTATTTCCTTCTTCTGTTGCATTTTGATGGGATGTTGTATCTTCTGATGGTCTTACACATATGTTGAAACGATCCTCTCATGAAACAGAAGAATTGTTCCTCAGGTCCAAATCCAGAGTGTTGATAATTTGGTAAATGGGTCGAGCGGGAGGGTTCGATATGGACCCATGGATCTTTCTTACTATATACCATGAGAACCTAGGGAATCATAAACGAGGGACAAGTGAGAGACAAACAAAAACATTTACCATGTGCATTAATATAATATTAGTGACTATAAACGTATATCAACAGCCCTTACAAATATCAAATAACAACAACACAACATATCAAATAACAACAACACAACATCAAAGAAAATTGCAGTGACTGAATATGTGATCAAAGGCCCTCATTACAAACGTGAACCTTACCCTTAACTATTACCCCAGTGATAACCTATGAATTTTATTCTATAAAATAATGAATCGTGTATATACCCAATTCCTTTAAAGTGAACCAAAGAATGTATACTAATCCCGATCCAAAAATGGATAAAAAGAAAAATCCTCATTTAGTCCCCCTGGTGCCCTAGATCTCAATGTGTAAATCCATTGGGTCTCTATCTGTTGTAATTTTTTCTTCCGATTCCCCCCTCTGATACCCATGTTGACCTGATCAATAAATATAACTTGTAGGTGGTTTGTTTTTCCTTCATGGTGGCTTAAAAAATGGGCTGCCACCAGTGTCAACGTTCTGCCCTCTCCAGCATCTCTGGCAGCTAGTTTGATGATAGATAAATGTTTCTGTATCCTCGTTTTGCCTGCCTTGAGGGTTTCCCCGATATAATATTTTGGACAGGTGCAGCGGATCACATAAATGATTCCGTTCCGATCTACAATTGAGATGACCTTTGATTTTGAATTCTCTCCCAGTTTCCAAATCCTTGATCACTGATGTTTTCAATACCAATGGACACACATTACATCTTCCACAGGGTCTGCAGCCCATGGTATCCCTATTGGTAGTCAACCAATCTCGTGGTTTAACATAATGGCTGTCGCACAACCGATCCTTAAGACTCGGTGCCCGTCTTGCTGTCATTAGTGGGCACTTAGATACCTGTTGTGCCAAATGTGGGTCTGATTTTAAAATAGACCAATGTCTTTGTAGAATTGTCCATACATTCTGCCAGTCACTATTACAATTTGAAATGAATCTTACCTCGTTATCTTCCTTCCGTTTGTGTTTATAGTTGAGCAGTTCCTCCCTTGGTGTTACGGTGGCTCTATGTATTGCTCTGTTAATGACACGATGGGGGTATCCCCTCTGTTGGAAGCGTCTCTTCATGCTTGTAGCTTCACTCAAGAAATTTTCATTCTTAGAGCAATTTCGTCGTGCCCTGAGTAGTTGTCCAGTTGGTATACCTTCTTTCAGCCTCCTGTGATGGAAGCTGTCATAGTGTAAAATGTTGTTTGTAGAAGTAGGTTTTCTATACAGGCAAGTAGAGATAGAGCCATCATTCTCTAGGGTTAGAGTCAGATCGCGGAATTCAATTTTTTCAAAGGAAATCGTGTGGGTCAGATGGATCTTATAATCGTTGTTGTTAAGTTTTGAAATGAATCCATTACACGTTTCTGAGGGACCCTGCCACAAGATTAAGATGTCATCTATGAACCTGTACCAGCCCAGTATGTGGGGCTGGTACAGTTTCATGGCATCTCCCCAAACAATTTCCCTTTCCCACCAACCTAAAAATAGGTTGGCAATGGAGGGGGCACACTTGGCGCCCATTGCCACTCCACGTATCTGTCTATAGTATTTATTGTCAAAGACAAAGAAATTGTGTGTGAGTACAAAATGTAGTAGATCTAATGCAAATTTGTGTAAGGATCTCCTTTCTATGGACTCCATATTCAAGAAGTACTGCACAGTATGTATAGCCATATGGTGGGAGATGTTTGTGAACAGTGACTCAACATCACATGCTACCAATATGGTCCCCTCCGGGACTTGTAGGGCATTGAGACGATTTAGAATATCCGTTGAGTCACGAATATAAGAATCCAAAGTTGTTACATGTGATTGCAATAATTAAAGATATAGGTCTTTAATTGTGGTAAATTTGTTGATCGTACAAGTGGGGGAAAAATTCAACCCCTTCGAGAGTAAGTTTTTCTGTCCAGTGGTTCTCCACTGTCTCAAAGTTAAAGGCCATAATCAAAATTCAACCCCTTCGAGAGTAAGTTTTTCTGTCCAGTGGTTCTCCACTGTCTCAAAGTTAAAGGCCATAATCAAGGCGTGCTATACCCTGGACTGTAAAGTCCTAAATGATCTAGTGGTAAATATACCACTAGATATAGGTCTTTAATTGTGGTGAATTTGTTGATCGTACAAGTGGGGGAAAAATTCAACCCCTTCGAGAGTAAGCGTTCCTGTACATCCGTTAAGGGTGTGTCAGTTAAATTGATGATTTTTAATTCCGTGTCTGACGAGTGTAGCGGGATTGGGGCTGGGATATCACTCACTCAATAATGCAAGTTTTTCTGTCCAGTGGTTCTCCACTGTCTCAAAGTTAAAGGCCATAATCAAGGCGTGCTATACCCTGGACTGTAAAGTCCTAAATGATCTAGTGGTAAATATACCACTAGAAATGATGTTTAAGGGAGAGTTTTCTACAGAAGAGATATAGGTCTTTAATTGTGGTGAATTTGTTGATCGTACAAGTGGGGGAAAAATTCAACCCCTTCGAGAGTAAGCGTTCCTGTACATCCGTTAAGAGTGTGTCAGTTAAATTGATGATTTTTAATTCCGTGTCTGACGAGTGTAGCGGGATTGGGGCTGGGATATCACTCGTCTGCGTTTGATGTCCCTCGGACGCAGACGGTGATGTTTCCTGGTTAATGGCTCTCCATCTCTGCCCATTCCCTCTCCTCTTGTTGAGCCCCCTTCTGGTTTTCCTAAACGACCTTGTTCTAAAAAAGATAGATCTGCTGAAGAGCTTTCAGAAGATCTATTGGAGGTGGATGATGTTTGTGAAAAGGTCCTATACCTTGATCTGGAGCTAAATCCACCTTCCTTGTTGGATCTACTTGTTTGTGAAAATGAACGAGTATTAGGGGGGCGATCTCTATTAGCACTGCGTCCATTGCCGTAATGTTTCCACCTATATATTCTCCCCTCCGCCAAGTCCCTTCTATCCCTTTCAAGTTTATTCTTCTTGTTGGTCATGACCTCTTGTTCCTATTTATCCAAATCCCTAGTCAGGGTCTCCGCAAATTTATTGCTTTGTTCTTGTATATGTAATGCATCTAATTGAGTGTACAAGTCTTGTAGTCGAGATTTGATTGTTGTTAATAATTTCTGGTCCTCCTGAATGAGCATGTCCATAAGGGACAGGGAGCAAGATTGTAGAATATGTTCCCAGCCTGCCCTAAATTCTGCACAGACTTCCCAAGCTGGAAAGATCTGAATTCTCAATCCCCTTGGGATGAGATTCTGTTCTTTGTATATTTGAAGGCTGTGAACATTCCACCAAATTCTAAGGTAGTCCCTTCGGCCCGTTTAATTTCTCTAAATAGGGTGTCCTGTGTATATGTGTCACTGTTAGTTTGTTCTTGCCTAATGGGATCCTTCAATAATGCAAGTTTTTCTGTCCAGTGGTTCTCCACTGTCTCAAAGTTAAAGGCCATAATCAAGGCGTGCTATACCCTGGACTGTAAAGTCCTAAATGATCTAGTGGTAAATATAAAAACAGAAGCAGATTGGGTATGCACAGCTATACTTAATATATATTAATAAGAAAAAGGTGCTGGCAATGAGGACAATAATTGAAGAAAGAATTATGTGTTAGGACCCTAGATGTGGTCCAAGTCCTACATATAAATTGCCGCACACTCAACCATGTGTGTAAATAAAGATTACATTTATTGAATCATTTTAGAAAATGACAGACAACATGACAGACTCAGTTAAAAAACATATAAACATATAAAACACCTGGAGAAATTAATCCTGTGAGTGGCTCTTCAATTAATTCTATATCAAATGTTATAATCCAAATTTTTTTATATATCAATTTAATATAATGAGGCTATAATGCCCGTATGGTGGCGTTTCTTGGAAAAAAAGATATGAAAGATAGTAACGGTGCCGTGATCAAGGGATTTATCAAGATAAAGGAAATCCCTTTGAAATAATAATACAATGAAAGATAAAGTGCTTAGAGTGCCATAAATCAGTGCAATCAAGGTGCTAAAAAAGGATTGATGAATTGGTGCAAAAAGCAATGTGCAAAACTAACAATGTGAAATATTATAAAGAAATCGCCATCATACAGTCAAAAAATTAAAAGAGATTACATCACCATCTCTACTGAGCCCAGGATCTCCAGACCAACAACCTTCCACTGACGCGTTGCGTGGCCCAATGCCACTTCGCCAGGGTGTGCAGGTTGTCCTAATCCAGCCCTACCCCTTTTAAACCCACCTGTTGATGCGTCACCTCATGTCTGCGTAGCAAAGTATCCAGTCGACCATATGCCGCCGATAAAGTCCTGCTTCCGCCTTCCGGGGTAATGGTGTGACCTCACTCGTCACATCCACCACTGGAGCGCAAGCCATCTGAAGGGGAGACGCGATGCGCGCGGCCGCGGTCACGCCACCGCTGTCCAAGGTCCTGCACTGGGAAAGTGTGCAGGTGACGGCATGGCCGCACACGCGCGTTGCGCCCGTCCGTTGAACATTTGAAGCATGAAGCATCACGGATGGGCATATGATAGGGGGAAGGGGAGAGATGACATATATGTACAATAAACTGTTATTTCTAAAATGCCTAATATTTATAATGAATTACGCTACGTATAACTATTAATTACATATATTATACAATGTTGTTAACTTGTGATGGCCCAATATAGAATATCAATTTATAGCTTTTTTGATTTATAAATCATGTAGATCCCAATTAACCAATGGGTATACCTTAGATAATCAATGCACAAATGTAATTAAAGCCCCAAGGTCCTAAAGCAGACTTACCATGTATATATATCTATATTTTTCGGGACATAGAGATAATAATAATGATGAATTATGTAATAATTCACATATATTGGTTACTCAACCCCCTTCCACATGACCCAAACCATGACCCACCTCCTGGATAGGTGCAGGGTTCAAGGCCGGGAAAAGGGGAAGCATATGGGGGATGTAAAGCCCGCATAATCCAAGATATGGGATTGAACATTAAATATTATATCTCAAAATGACCATAAGACACAGGCCAGTATTGTACCTGATTATATGTTGATATATAACTACAGTAATGGTGGCAGTCCCCCAAAGATGGTAATGATATCCATGGTTACAGGGTATCTCCATCCACCAATATCAGATGGATTAATAATAAAGCTGTGCCTGTGATCATATCAGACATGGATCCGGGTATCCAAAAAGGCGGGAGGGAGAGGGGGCATAATATTTCAGTCCCAATTAAGTGATATATCCTCCCTCTATTTTCCACTGTTGTTGGGGTGTTGTATCATTCAATGCCTTTACACGTCCGTGATGACAATCCTCTCAAGGATCTATGATCTGCTTTCATGTTTCAGAAATATTGATCCAAAGCCAAACTGCCCCCTCCTCGTCCAATGGAAAAGGGATTCTTGAAAAATGGGGGCAGGGGTGTGTTGCATGTGTTCCCAGAATGAATGTCATATATGATAAGACTCATGGGCACTTTAGGACAGAATCACAACTCAAATCCTGCTTGCTCCCATCTCTTTACCTCTTCCTGTCTTCCACACATTCCTGCAATTTTACCCTAGAGTAGTTTTCATGTAGATAACTGCATATGTTTTTAATCTATAGTTTGTCATAATCTGCTGAGCATCACTCTTGTCAAGCTCTGTGTGTAAACAGTGTTCTATGCTGTTTATTTATATGCACAGCATAGATCACTGATTGGATGACAGTCCCCACATATGCTGTAGCATCAACAGCTATATTGAATATATTGGGCAAACCAGAAGGGCATCCCAAATCTTACTCTTACTAACACAAGAGGGTGCATGAGAGTAACATTCATTTAAGGGTTTTGGTCCACTGCAGCAGTCTGTGTCTATTATCGGGGGAGCTTCTGGCTGCTACAGTGTGTGCTGTGGCATCTGGTCCATCTTCTGGAGACCCGTGTCCTCTGTGTAGCTCAATATAGTTAAATGACACTTACGTTACTTCTCCAAGCAACTCGGTAGACAGAGATGAATACAGGTGGCTTCCCAGCCTGCACTGCCTCCTCCCTGGCACACAATGATTATTGTTTTGTCCCAGGCCTCGATGTATAAATGTTCTATGCTGTAAATATCAATGAGCAGCATAGAATGCTGAATGAATGAAGCAGGTACATACCGCAGCTTCAGGGATACAGGGGGGCTGTCGTGGCCCACGCATCACCAAATCGGGATGTCTTGCATAGAGGGAAACCACTGGCCTTGGACTCTTATGCTGGTGGTTGCTCCATTTTAATGACAATAGTCTGGGGCTTTTGCTTATATATTTGTTGGTCTTATGGGTCAGGAAGTGGGAACTGCTTGCACTGTGCCTAAGGAAGTTTGCTTACACTCTGTTTAATAATATTTGGGTCTGAAGACACAGGAAAATATAGGAGCAGTAGTATATATTTGTGTGTGTGTGTAGAGGGGGCTCTGCGGTACTGTGATGCAGGGACTTAAAGCGGACCAATACTTTTGGTTAGCTTTCCTCCACCTTATGAGGGTGACAGAACACAGAACACCCCCTGGTGTTATTATAATTATTATAATATTTTAATTTTATTATAGAAAATATTATATATAAGTATAAACCACTTCAATACTGCCTGCATTGTGCTTTATGGGATCTTGACCTACAGTGCCACTATAAACCAGCGCAGCTTCAACCAGAGCGCCCGGCACTGTGACCTTTATGAGACTGAATTGAATGCATGCTAATGGCCATATCGGCTCTGCCTGTTGTTTTGTTTGTTAAATCACACACTCACACGCCACTGAGGCAAAGAAGTGGTGCTGAGTGGTATTAACAGGCACTGATGCTAGATAAATCAGTCCTCAATGTTATACTATTTACTGGCTATAGATAGATAGTCTTAAAGGGCATTAGACGATTTTGAAGAACTGCAGCCACACATTTTTACACAAATTGCACACACATTTTATACTAATGACACACGTGAAAAATGCCAAGAGTCAAAGTGTGGGGAGTGCAGATAGTGTTCAGGGGGATTATTGATAATGAATGGTTTGCTGGTAATGACTTCATCACACTTGAGGGTCAGGGGTTAGTCAGTGAATATCTTATTCATATAATCTGGTCCTTAACACATTTGTTTTGAAAACTTGTCATGTTTTAGGGAATAACCCACTCAGGCATCATGTATAGATTTCAGCAGCCTACAACCATTTTCTAAAATATACAGCACTCCTCCAGGAGGTGGATTCCCCACTCTTAATAGCTGAAATCTTAATTTGATTTTATGAGGTGAGACAAATACTAGATATTTGTGGTTGCCCTAGTTCCTTCATTTATTAATTAGCATTTGGTCGTAATTTTATTGAACAAGCACTTATTCACAGTAAAATGCACAAGTATTTAAAGGCTATTAATATATTATTTTCTATGCAGATTGAGTTACTGCTTTTTTTCATAATTACATTGCCAGAAGAACACATATGCCTTATGTAAAGAACAAACATTTTGTTTCTTCTTTGAGTTATGTGTCACATTGTAAAAATGCCTCTTAGAGAAAACAAAAATGCATAATATTTTAGCAGTTAAATTCTAAGCCTTAGAAGTGAAAAGTCTCTGTATTTGTCACTGTAAATCAGATTCCATTACAAAATGAGACAGTATAATAGTCATATATTCATCACAAGCAGCAGCTGATAAATCTTTCATTTTGTGTACCCTTTAGAGTTTTGACAAAGATGGCAGTGAATGTCAAATCTGAAATCAAACCTTCTAAAATGCAATATGCATCAATCACATTTTAACAGTAGAAGTCAATCTTGAAAAGTCTTTGAACACATGCCAAAAGGAGAGATCTGTCGTACCCCTTGCTCAGCAGATTGCCAGAGACACAACTCCCACCTGAATATTTTGTACCTGCCAAATGTGTACTTAAATTCTACAAATGGCAGACAAATATTATCAGGGGAGCCATTTGAGACTGTTAAATGCTAACAAAGTTGTTCAAATGATGCTAGTTAAAAGTATCAGTATATACTACCTGCTTGGCAGAGCCAGGTTGTTTCTTTGGTTTTTAAGAAATGTTGATATGGTGTAGGTCTTAAATAATGTTGATTACCATTTTTTGCATTGTTTTAAAGCCGTGGTATTAATTTAAAACATACATTTTCACAATTAATTTAGGTCTTTTTTATGGAGCAATAGTGCCTTTGAATCGGTGACAATGGCAAATTGAAATGTTTTTCCCTAAGGGAAACCCTTAAAAATATTATGGGGTATTTAATAAACAATTGTCCGCATTTACCAAGAGCACTATGACATGTTTTGCCCGACGATGTCTGTGTTTGATGGATTTACATCAAGTTCATTGTATTTTTGTTGAGTTTGTGTCATTAGGTCTTTTTATTATCTTTGACTTGTTTTTCAAACATTAACCGTCAGTTAGTAAACCAGTATGTGAAAAACTAATAATACTGTTTTCCCATTAATTTTCTATTTTTAATTTAACTTTTTAGCAGCTGTATTCGGCAAAACATGCCTATTTTTGAGCAGGGAATTGCTGCACAAACACAGCAAAAATAGCAAATAGAAAGTCAGTTTTGTTCGTTCAATAATGAAGGGGTGCACCACCTATCTCTGAAGGGTAATGTGTGCTCACTCAAAATTAATATCAACTGTCAAGAATGGAGTGGATGTGCACCTAGGCACACCTTCCTCCCAAAGAGAAGCACCACAACTTATTAGAAGTTACAAAGCTTTATTAATACAAAAAAAGGTGGCTAAAAACATATACCACAAGACATATAAAAAGCAACCGCTCTGGCCAGCTAATATACATTCAATGATGCCCATACAGGGATATCCAATTATTACCACATGGGAAAAAGACCCACCATTTTGCACACCCTAATTAACCCTTTAAATGCCAAGCACGTAGTTTCTACGTGGTTGCCTCTCCTACCGTTAAGTGCCAAGCACGTAGAAACTACGTGCCTGGCATTTCCCACAAACAGTTAAAAAGATAGAAAAAAAAACCACTTACCTCCGGTATCCCCGTGAAGCTTGGGGTCCCCTCTTCCTGGGGGGGGCATCCGATCGCCCCCCCGTCGTCCTCCGTCTTCAGGGGGGGCCCCGAAACCAGCCGCCCCCCCCCCCGTTTCCAGCGCTGACATCGGTGCTGTAAAAAAAAAAAAAAAACAAACTGTCATTTACTCACCTCCGCGCCCGAGCCTTCTGTCCGGGTCTCCTCTTCACCAGGGGGGGGTCCGATCCCCCCCCTGGGCTGCGCAGTCTTCAGGTGAGGACCCTCTTCCGGGTCCTCACCTCTTGTAATGGCGGCGCTGGCCTCCGCCGCTGAGCTCCGCCCATTGTGGGAGGAGCGGGATGACGTCATCCCGCTCCTCCTATACCCCCTCCGAGCTCCGGCATCTGTCAGATGCCGGTGGTGATCGGAGCAGGGCGGATGTCAGGTGAGGAGGCTCCGATCGGAGCCCCCTCGCCTGTCACCCGCCCTGCGCCGATCAGCACCGGCATCTGTCAGTGACAGCGGCGCGGGACAGCGGCGAGGGACGTCGGATCGGAGGTGAGTATGGTGTAAAAAAAAGAAAAATAAAGATTTTTTTTTCTCTGTGTCTGTGTCATTTTTTACTATTAACCCCTTGTGAACTGGTAAGGGGTCCATGACCCCTATACCAGTTCACAAGGCTGGGGAGATGGCAAGCCACCTGCGCTAGCGGGTGGCTTGCCATTAACCCCTGGCACCCCCATTACCTGCCTCCCCAAAGGCCAGGGGGGGGCAGAAGAGCCCGGGCCCACATGGGCTATGTGGGCTCGTAGGCTGCAGGGTGGGGGGGCCACATAAGCTGGCCCCCCCACTCTGTGCCTACAAGCCCCCATAGCTGGTCCCGGGCTGGTTACTGTGGGTAAGGGGGACCCCACGTCAATTTTTTTTTTGATTTTTAAGGGTTTTTAACCCTTAAAAATCAAAAAAAAAATGGGGTCCCCCCCCCCTGGGAGGGGGGACCCTATGTCATTTTTTTTTTTGATTAACCCTTTGTGTTCTGTCATCCAGCAGCTATAAAAGGCTTCTAGCAAGTGAGCAGAAGCCAGTGATCGCCGAGGGACAGAGGGCTCCAGGATGGATGGGAGGTGAGTACAGTGTAAAAAAAAAAAAAAAAAAAATAATAAAATATTTTTTCTATGCTTGTGTCTGTGTGATTATTTACATTTAACCCCTTGTGAACTGGTAAGGGGTCCATGACCCCTATACCAGTTCACAAGGCTGGGGGGATGGCAAGCCACCTGCGCTAGCGGGTGGCTTGCCATTAACCCCTGGCACCCCCATTACCTGCCTCCCCAAAGGCCAGGGGGGGGCAGAAGAGCCCGGGCCCACATGGGCTATGTGGGCTCGTAGGCTGCAGGGTGGGGGGGCCACAAAAGCTGGCCCCCCCACTCTGTGCCTACAAGCCCCCATAGCTGGACCCGGGCTGGTTACTGTGGGTAAGGGGGACCCCACGTCAATTTTTTTTTTGATTTTTAAGGGTTTTTAACCCTTAAAAATCAAAAAAAAAATGGGGTCTCCCTCCCCTGGGAAGGGGGACCCTATGTCATTTTTTTTCTCGATTTAACCCTTTGTAGTGTGGATGGTAGTTGTATTTTTTTTGTGAATGTTATTAAATACTTGTTTCAGTTAGGGGGGTCTCCTGGGCAGGAACAGGGGGCTACCGATAAATATGTGGTACCGTTCTAATCGGTAGAAATGGGGCTTTCACATGCAATATGATTTTCCTTAATAAAATACATTTTTTATTTAAAATAAAGGAGTCAATTTTTTTAAAACATTTTTTATTTATTTATTTATTATTTTTACTTAATAATATTGTAAAAAAAAAAAAAAATTTACAAACAAGACATTTCATGTTAAAGCCTAAACTCTGCTGCAAAAAAATATATATATAATTTTCCTGAAAGTTCCAGCAAAAATGGCGCAAAACATGACGCAAAATGGGGAAAAATGGCCTGTCAACAGAGGGTGACAAAATCTCAAGTAGGCTGGCAATTAAAAGGGTTAATAGTACCTCTGCATGTTGGGTATTGTTCTGTTCGGGGGACCTTGCGCTTTCAGACTTAGCTTGTTTTTTCTGGTTTGCATATTTATATTTTAGGAAAAGGTGTTTTTTATTCAGCTTTTTTATAAATTTTTTAAGGAAACCCTGCGCAAACAAAGAATTCTTTGAGGAATTAATTCCAGAAAGATGAGCCCACTACAGCAAGCTGGGTACCCTTAGAAAGCTTAACGTGTGTACTTTCAGGGAATATATGGTTTATCGGGGATATTCCAAATGTCAAGGGTTGTTTTGGTTGAAAAATCGCAAGGTGCGCACTTTGTCTGCAGAGCTGAAATTTTCAAGTAAAATTACCGTTACGCACATGCTTTACTTTGGGGTGTTTGGCAACTCTTCCCTTGACAGAACCTATGCATGTTGGGTATTGTTCTGTTCGGGGGATGTTGCGTTTCCAGATTAAACTTGTTTTTTCTTGTTTGTATATAGTTTTTTTAGGAAAATGTGGCTTTGATTCTGCTTTTTTATCCTTTTTTTAGGGAAACTCTTTGCAACCAAAGAATCCATTGAGGGATTACTTCCAGAAAACTATGGGCACATCAACAAGCCTGGTACGCCTAGAAAGCCTGAGGTGTGTACTTCCAGAGAATATATAGTTTGTTGGGGGTATTTCAAATGTAAAGGGTTGTTTTTCTGGAAAAACTGCAAGGTGCGCATATTGCGTAGCACAGTTGTATTTTATCTGAAAATCCCCTAAAGCGTTGTTTCAGTTTGGGGGAGTCTCCTGGGCAGGAAAGGGTGTCTACCTATACATATGTGGTACCACTGTAACCGGGAGAAATTGGGATTTCACACGCAAAAAGATTTAATTGACAAACTTACATTTTTTATTACAAAAAAACTACAATATGTAAAAATTTTTTTTTTTTTTTTTTTTTTTGCACATATTTAACCAAAAATATTGAGAATACACCTAAAAAATGACAAACAAGACATTTCATGTTAAAGCCCAGACTCTGCTGAAAAAAACAATATATCATTTTCCTGGGAAATCCCTGGAAATCCCTTCAAAAATCACATTTGAACATGGGGAGCGCAAAATAGTGCAAAATGGTCTGGCAACAGAGTGTGACAAAAACTCCAGGTAGGCTGGCACTTAAAGGGTTAAATCCTTTGTGCCGGCACAAAAAGTATAAAGCAATATATAAAAACAAAAATATAAGCAAAAATTGTGCATAAAAAGTGCTGTAGTGCAAAAAACATATATATATATATATATAACGCTATCACAAGTGTCGCTTTTAACCTTAATGCATGCTCAATAACAAATTAATAAATAATTTAATCATGCAAAGTGCAATTCATAAATACATGTAGCCTAATTAAACAAAACCTCAATAATATAATGAATATATAAATATATTGCACAAGAAACCCATTCCAAACAGGCAAATATTAACACAATATAATCAAATGAACCACAACATGCATGAAAATAATAGTGCCAGCAGACAATAAAGCATAAATCTCACGAGTATAGGGCCACAAAGCATGTATGTGAACCCCTTAAGTACCTGTTCCTCCTGAGGGAGCCACTCACGTGCGCCCAGCTCGCCGGATCCGGCGGAAGCACCAACCCGGAAGCACTGCTGCGTCGGTGTGCAGGCACGTAACAACACAGCCCGCATCACTGAACCCGATGCGCCCCGTGTTGTGGGCGGATCCCCGCAAGTCCAGCAATAAATACAATTGTGTCTAAAGCATCCACTGCCCAGGGAGCAAAAAGCACAATACATCATCAGCATTAGTATAATTATAATTGTAGCAGCATTAATATGTACATATATACAGCTGTGTAGCTAATAAGCTTATATATCCAAAACAGATATCCAAGGGGTCAAAATTGACCCACAGGGCTAATGCCCAAATGAATGCCCAAATAAAGATGCTAACAGAGCTAGCTTAAAATATGTATACAAGAATTTATACAAAAATATACACATAGCCCAACTGAAATGCAGGAGGATATTGTTAAATTTTGTATTATTAAATAGAAAGAAACAATTCAAACCTACGGATAATGCTAATATTGTTGATGGAATACCTTTGGGACCGAGAGATCGTGATGCGCTTGTGAACCTACAGAGATTATTGTTAGAACAGGACTCGACCGCACCCCTGGATGCAGGTCTGGTAAGGCAACATAGTGGACTCAAATGTCCATCTACTTATTGTCCGCCTCTGTCTGCTTCTCCCTCAGTTCAGGTGTTCTTTGACCTAATGGTCAGGGACATCATGAGGTTGCCAGTTCATTTTGGTGGAGATTATCCTACTAGAGAGGAGCGAAAGGCCTTGTTAGACCTACAGAACAATAGAGAGATAATCATCAGAGAATCCGACAAGGGCGGCAACGTTGTGATCTGGTCAAGGACCAAATATATAGATGAGGCTAATCGTCAACTTAGTAATGAAGACCACTATATTAAGTTGCCCAACAATCCGACTAAATCATTTAAAAGAACACTGGACCAGTTAGTGTCAGATGCATTAGATGAGGGTACGATCAACAACAAAGAGTCGCTTTACCTTAGGGTCTTACATCCTGTCACCCCGAGTTTTTATTTGCTTCTTAAGACGCATAAAAGCCTGGATTCCCCTCCAGGACGGCCCATCATTTCAGGCATTGGGGGTCTGCTGGAACCGGCCTGTACATTTATTGATTTATTTTTGCAGCCACATGTGTTGAGCCTTAGCTCCTGTGTTTGAGATTCTACTGATTTATTATGTAAATTGGAACAGGTCCATTTACCATCTGGATCTTTACTCATCACTTGTGATGTCGAATCTCTTTATACAGTGATTCCACATGATCTAGCCTTACAGTCGGTTCAATATTTTTTGGCTAAGGAATCGAGAGATAGTAGACAGTTACATTCATTCATCCTCTCTTTGTTAGAATACATTTTGACCCACAATGTATTTACTTTTAATGGTAATTTTTACAGACAGATTTCTGGAGTGGCCATGGGAGCCAAATTTGCTCCGTCAGTTGCGAACTTATTCCTTGGCTGGTGGGAAGAATATTTGGTGTTTAACACTAATTGTGATCGTTTCCACCCCCACATTGGGGGGTGGTTTTGATTTATTGACGACATCCTTATTCTTTGGCAGGGCACAGAGGAGATGGGTCACAAGTTTGTGGAACACTTGAACAACAACAATTTGAATGTGCGTTTGCC